>JAKSZU010000004.1:78277929-80790429 GCA_026018925.1 Tupaia tana
TCAATATGTTTCTCAATTTGCTGGTCCAGGACTCAAACCGTGGAGTTAACCATGTGGGATCTAGCGCCGTAACCACCATGCCACCTGCTGGTCCATAATTTATTTCTTATGGTGGATCATGACTAAAACAGTTGAAGGACTGCACTAGAGCACCACTCATTTTTTGCCTTGGAAATAATTTTTTTTTTTTTTTTTTTTTTGCCATAGAGAAAGTGTACTTGGCGGAGAAAGAGGGAAAGTGAGAAATCACCCCTCTCCACCAGGGGGAATGGCCACACTGCAATCCCTTCTCCTCCATCCTCATCTCAGGATGTTGGGCACGCACACACATGCACCCAGAATATTTGTTCAAGCCACCAGGTCCAGGCTCTGACCATGTGGCCGGCCATGTGGATCCAGCACTGGCTCAGAAATAACTTCCTCAGGAAGCCCATTACTAGTAGTACTGTGCCTTGGGTTGGGTGGGACCCACACACTTGTAAGGTCAGAGGCTGAGGACAAATGCCTTGAGTTAACCTGAGGGGCCATGAAACACTTTTTGGAGTGACCTGGGAGTGCTGGGTGGACAAAAGGCAGGTGGCGAGCTGCAGTCTGGCCAGGAGAAAGCTGGACGAGACTGAAATCAGGAGTCCATGCTAGGGGGTGGAGGCATGCTGGGTGGGGGCTTCATGCAACTAGAAAGTCCCCTGCCCTCACTGCAAGATGAAGGGAACGTGCTGGCCGTGTGTATCCCGCGATTCAGAGAGACATCCATCCCATTGTATGGGTGAAAAACCAAGGGCTGGGAAGGCCGTACACAGTGAACTCCGGGGAAGGATGAGTCTATACCCCCAGGGGCTTTCTCTCCACGCACTACATCTCCTGACTTTCAGTTTTCTTGGTCCAAGCTCAGCCTGAGCCTAGAAAGAAGCTGAAGCAGATGGAAACCAGCTGGGAGTACTGGCTTCGGGTTCTCTCCTGAGAGCCCTGCTCTGGCCAGCACGAAGAGAACAAAGGACGCTCTCCTGGCTGTGTCGCTTTTCCTTTTTTTCTGGGCTTGTGACTGTTAGCGGTTTCCCTCCTCGCCCTCCAACTCGGAGCATCTTCCCGCCTGGCTCGGAGTCATTAGACTACAAGGAGCCCGAGGCCCTCTGATCTCCCTGAGACCTCCCTGCCACAGCAAAGCAGTCCCAGGCTGTTTATGTCCACCACACTTCAAAGGCCGTGCTGGGCTCCGTAGAGGGGACGCTTTGACGTTTATAGGGGAACCGACGAGCTAATGAACCAGAGACTTCTGGTGCCTGGGGCATCCTCTTAAGAGAAGAAATCCATCCCGGATAGGAATGTCTGCAAATTTATTGGAAATAAAAACCCCAGGCTTCATTTTGATGAGACCTCATGAGCAGACAGTAGGCTCTGAGTGTGTCCTTGGAGAGGGGGCCTCAGTAACGTAGGCACAGACAAGGGGCTCCACCTCCTCAGGAGTGCTGGGGGCTGGCTTCTTCGTTTTGGAACTGCTCTCAGAGCTCCGAGGGAGCTCTCAGGATCAGCTCACCCCAGCAGTCTTCCAGCACGCCAGAGCACAAGTCCTTTCAGCAGGTGCGCTCACACAGACCCCGACATATGGTCGCCGGAGGCAGAGCTGCTCTACTGGGGCAAGGCGGGGGCTCGCGCTGGACTTCCCTGGACACAGGAGGGTCCCCTCCTCCCAGGACCACCTCACAAGGCACAGTTTCTGAAAACTCCCTAACTTGTAGAGAAGGAAAATAAGGGCTCAAAATGTTGAGGGGCATCTTAGTTTGGGTTCTCCAGAAAACAGAGTCAGAGGTAAAGGCTTGGATGCTGGTGGTTTATTTGGAGTCAATTCCAAAAAATAGAAGAAAAGTGAGTAGAAGGAGGCAAGGGAGTAAGAAATGCCAGGAAAGATGTACTCTCCAAGTGGGGGGCTGGATTCTTCCAGGCCTTCCTGAGAGGAGGTCGGAGGCCATCCAGGTCGGAGCATTTATCTGCTTGTTGAGGGGTCCTTTGGGTGAGGAGGAAGTCACTTCCTGTGCTGGCAGGCTGTGCTGTGACTGGGCAGAGCCCCGGCAGTGCAGAGAGGCCTTGAGTGTCCAGTGTGAGAAAGTGGCTTCCCTCAGGTTACCTGTCAGCACACAGTCTAAGCTCATGGGAACTTTCTATCCCAGTGGAGCTGAGTCAAAGGTGGCCAGCGGACGTGTGGGGCACTGTGCAACCTGCTCCAAGGGTCCAGAAAGTCAGTGTACTGGGCTTTGAAGTGAATTGCTCCACAGGCAAGGGGGGAATGAAATTATACACACACACACACACACGCGCGCGCGCGCGCGCGCACGCACACGTATATATACATATCCGCGAATCTGTGGACGTGGTTATATGTGATCTTGCATGGGTGGCGAATCACAGATCATGTCAAGATCATTAGTTTAGTTTCATCTGCCATGACCATTTTCCCAAATAAGGATGGGTTCTCAGGGCAGAATGGGATGAAACGTATTATTTGGGGGTGCTGTCTAAGCCCTTGGCAGAGTTGTGTCGTACACTTCTCATAATACATTTAGGATGAGGATGTTATTTTTGTTTTTCAGAAGAGAATGCTGAGGTTCAAAGGGATGATATAACTTGTCCAAGTTTATCCTCACAGTAAGTGGCTGGACTAGGCTGAATGCTTAGGGCTTTGCCATTCAGATGAGAGGGACAGGGACCAGCCCCAGGGAAGGTATGGAGGAGTACAAGCTTGGTCCAGTGAGGAGCAGTTTTATCTCGCTCAGAAGGTGTGTGTGTGAGGGCAGGGCTGATGGAGATGGAGCCGGAGCTGGAAGGAGAGCTGGGCAAGGACATTTCAGATCCCAGACTCAGGCTAAAGGGGTTGGGTTTGATTTTATTTATTTTTTTTTTGGAGAGGTTTTCACTATAGGGCGCATGCGCTCGCCAGACAGACAGAGAGAGACAGAGAGAAAGAAAGCGAGAAATCACCCCCAGGGGGGATGGTCACGCCGCAATCCCTTCTCCTATATTATCCTCTCAGGATCTTGGGCACACACTCACACGTGCCTGGTGTGAGTTTAAGCCACTGGGTCCGGGACTTGAACCGCGGTCAACTACGTGGGAGTCCAGCGACATAGCCATTACGCTAACTTCTGGTCCCTGGGTTTGATCTTGAGGAAGAGAAATCCTTGGAGACTTGGTTTTATTAGAGAGAAGTTTTTTTCTATAGGGCATGTGCATTTGCTGGAGAGACAGAGACAGAGAGAAAGAAAGCAAGAAATCTCCCCCAGGGGGGCTAGCCATGTCATAATCCCTTCTCCTCCATTCCCCTCTTGGGATTTTGGGCATGCACACACATGTGCCCAGCATGAGTTTTTAAGCCGCCAGGTCCGGGACTCAAACCACAGTTGACTATGTGGGAATCCAGTGATGTAACCATTTTGCCATCTGCTGGTCTCACCTGGGAGACTTTAAAAAAAAAAATTAACTTTGATACAAAACCAAGGTAAAACATACAATGTTCCCTCATATGTAGATGTACACATAACATTATGTATAGAGATTAAATTATTATATGTGTCATTATATTCTTTATTAATTTTTAAATAAAAAAATCAAAAATTACAAAAGCTTATTTATTTCTTCTGATGGAGAGAGAGAGCGTGAAAGAGCGAGAGAGTGACAGATACACCCCAGCAGGTGTTACAGACCGGCTCCTTAGGTCCAGTCCAAGTACGAAACGACGAGAAAGAACTCTTCACGCACCGCGATGTGAGGAGACGGGAGCTTAGACGGCTCCTCTTATCCTCTTCTCTTATCCTCCTTCGTGCTCGGTCTTGGTTTTAGTTCAGTATTCATTGAGTAACATACGCAGCAAGGTCTGTTAAACATCAGACTGAATAGTTAGCAGAGTTTGTCATGGTTTTGATCTTATCCTCTTGTACTATATAGGAAGCTCAAAATACAAATCAAATAGTACAAAGTACAGAAGAGGAAAGGGCTTTACCTACAGCAATTCCCTAAAGCAAAGCAATCTGTCAGCTGTTTTCAGCTGGAACAGATAAACAGCGATGCAGTCCCCCGCTATGCGAGGCAGCACGTCTGCAAGCATTACCTCCTAAAGGTTAACATTTCCTTTAGGCAGACCAGGCGCTTCCAGTGCTGATTCGCCCCCAGCCTCAGCCAGCCTGATCACAGGCGTGCGTGTGTGCCCAGTGTGTACAGGGAGGCCTCTGGATGCAAACCTGGGACCTTCCCATGGGGCTTCAGCATCGTGGAGTTTGTGTTACTGCTGAGCCTTCTTGTCTGGCCAGGTGTCCTTAGAGACTTTTACTCTCCAAGAATTGAAGAGCAGATCATCGGGTCCTATGGAGGATGAATTAAAGAAAGGGAAGTCTGGAGGGTGAGGCCAGTCAGGAAAATGGTAACCTCAGTGGGGGAGATGAAAAGGGAGGGAAGAATCTGAATACCACAGTAGGGTCAAATGACAGCGTTAAGTGACCACTGAATGCAGAGAATTTTGTTGTGCCCCACCTGAGCAGGCAGAACGTGGCAGTGTGCACCCACGGTCTGCAGCTGCCCAAGCATCTTGAGCACTTCCCTTGTATCCAGTTATAAGTCAGTTCTCTCCCAGTGCCCTTGCAGAAGAGTGCAGATGTGAGAGCTGGGCTCTACCATCAGCCAGTGTGAACCTTCCACAGGAATGAAGCAGCTCCAAGAAAGCGGCTCCATGGGGCCTGCGTGGCAGCAGACGCTCTGGCTTTGCGAGGAGTTGTTCTCATTAGGCCATTCTGTGGTGTAGTTCTGGGCATTGTTCTTGGACACTCGACTCTATCCTGTTTCTCAAGACACCCAACAATTTAATGAGCTACTTAATGGTCTTCATTATATTCCCTTTCTGCTTTAGCCAAGCCAGACTAAAAACCCTTTGCAATAGAAGTGGATTTAGGGATAAGTGAAGAGGTGGGTGCCAGAGGACAGGGGCGTGTTGGATGGGAAATGCCAGTGGGGTAATGATGTAGTCAATCTGGACCAGGAGCTCAGCTGGGAATGCACATTTTATCTCATTCCCATTTAGGTAGGTGTGAAAGGATGGGAGACGATTGAGCATAGAACCCCAGGCAAAAGCCTCATTGAAAGTGTGGAAAAAGCAGAGGGAACTTTGGAAGAGACAGCCGGTGGGAAGAACTGGAGAAAATGAGGCCATGAAGAGTAAGAGAGAAGGCTGAAGAGAGTAGGTACCTGTGCCAAAGTCACAAAGGGGCAAGTGAGATGAGGGCTTTGTATTTGGCATTTGGAAGACCAAGGGGGACTTCGAGAAAATAGTTTCACTGGTGTGATGGGAACACAGGCAGGAATGGAGTGAGCTGAGAGAGACTGGGAGAGGAGGAAATGCAGACTCCTTCTAGAAACTTTCTTGGCAGGAAGAGTAGTAAGGTAGGAGAGAAACACGTCCGTGCTCACAGGCTGAGCAAAGGAGCCGCTGGTGCTGTAGACTGTGGCAAAGACCAGTGGAGACAGTCCAGGATGTTAGGCTGTTTATTCTCAGATGCCGATGCTCTCTGGCACTATTGTGGTGATGTCTTCTCCTTAATTAGACCTCCTGGTGGTAGAGATAAAGAGCTTTGCAGGCTGGCCCCGTAGCCTAGTGATTAAGGAAGTTGGGTCCCACATGGCCAACCACAGCTGGCATGGGGGTGCTTTCCCCCTTTCTGTGTCTTTCCATCTTTCTCTGGTGAGGACACATGGCCTTTGGCAATTAAATAAAATTTTTTGCAATAATTTGAAACTTAGTTGAGATCAAGGTAGCTTGGGTGAGGACCCACGTTTTAACCACTAATGGGAATCTGGTCCTTGTTTTTTTTTTAAAAAAAGCTTATGTATTCATTCCATAGGAGAGAGACACAGAAAGACAGAGACACACATACACACCGCAACAGGGTCCTCAGACCACTATTCCCCCGCAGCCTCAGTCAGCCAGGATCATGGGCTGTGTGTCCGTCTCGCACAGGGAGGGAGGTCCTGGCTGTGAACCTGGGCTCTCCTTCTGCTGGCTGAGTTGTGTTCTGGCTACACCATTCCTTGCTCTTGCTTTTGTTTGGTTTTATTTTAAGTCTAACCAAGGAGTTCTGAAGACTAGGTAGTGTGACGTGTAAGTTATACTGGCGAGGAGAGCTCAGGGGACCATGATGGGGTCTGCCTGGATCCAGATTAGGAGCCACGTTTCCCTGTACCTTCCCCGGACAACGTGCACATAGCCCTCCCCGGCCCCACCTGAGCCCCTCTTGTTCTGCCTGGACCCGGAGACTGCACTCTCCTTCCTGTTCCACCTTTCTCCTTCTCCTTCTCCTTTTTATTGTGACAGTTTCTTCTCAGATGTGTCCAGTGAAAGGATCTCTTCTGGCTAACCTGCGTGTATAATCCTACTCCACTAAACCAAGTCTTTTGTTTCTTTTCTCTGAGTCTCCATGGTCTACCTCAAGAGTTCTTGGCTACTTTTGTATCATGAGCCCCTTTGAAGTCCATGATTCTTCCCAGAATAATGTTTTTAAATATGTAAAATAAATATGTAAGGTTAAAAGGGAAATCAGTTATATTCAAACACAGTTATCAGAATAGATCTTAAAAGCATATGGGTGATAGGACAATACTCAATGTGCTTCTCTATTAATGTATTAGGTGACACAGTCTAGCAGGGGACCTGACAGCTAATGTGACTTATTTATTTTTTCGGTTTTTGCCATCGGGTGCTTGCACTCAGAAAGAGACGGAGAGAGAGAAAGCGAGAAATCAGCCCCCAGTAGGGATGGCCATGCCACAATCCCTTCTTTTCCATTTTCCTCCTGGGCTTTTAGGCACGCACACACATGGATCCATGTGATTTTCAAGCTGTACATCTGGGATTCAAACTGTGGTCGGACATGTAGGAATCCAGTGCCTTAACCACCACACCACTGGCTGGCCCCAGCTACTGTGATTTTTTTTTTTAGAGGTTTTTGCCTTTAGGGCGTATGCTCTCGCTGGAGAGAGAGACAGAGACAGTGAAAGGGAAAGTGAGAAACCACCCCCCCGGTGGGGGAAGGCCATGCCACAATCCCTTCTCCTCTGTTCTCCTCCCAGGATTTTAGGCACACATGCACACATATCTGGAGTGAGTTTCAAGCCAATGGGTCCAGGACTCGAACTTTGGTCAGCCATGTGAGAGTCCAGTAACATAACCAATACACCATTGCTGGTCCCAGCTACTGTGGTTTTTAACCTAATATTGAGAAGAAATAATATGAACTATTTACAGTAATAGTAATATGATATTTAAACATCCATATTTTTCTCTTGGTGACCAAGTTGCAGGGACAGTTAATCATTCTGTGTTTGTGGCCTACCTTTAGAAGAAAACATTACAGTTCAGTTAGCAGTTAGTGAAAATGGAGATGCTATTTCTCTCTCTACCCAGGTTCATGGATCTTTGCGGGGCTGGGACCTGTGGTTAAGAACTGCTGCTCTGGATTCTTGGTTTTCCTTTGTTCTATCTTTTATTTCTTTCTCATCTTTCACTGAAATGGGACAGGATCCATTCTTATTTAACCATGAGCAAGGAATCAACAATGAAGTGAGCACATATTAATAACTGTGCTCCAACACTGACACAAGAAGTCCACACTGCGGCCAGGGAAGGTAGGCCCTGGACGTGGACTCCCTTTCTAGTTTATTGAACAATGACAATGACCTCAGGATGATTTGGGGGACTGTACTAGATCAGGGGTGGCCTAGGCCTGGACCTCTATCGCAGGGTTTGCCTTGTGCTCGCCATCAGAGTGGCCCTGTCTACACACACATGCACGCACACACACACACACACACACACACTCATGTACAAAGGTCCTGGAAAATGGGGACCTTGACATCAACAAAAGCAGAGGAATCAAAGCCAGGCCTAAGTTATGAGCATCACCTGCCTGCAGCCCTCTCGTCTGAACGCTCACCAACACGTCACATGCTGCCCACCTGCCCCACTCCCTCCGAGGTGTGTAGGAGTCTGGAAAGGTCCACCCGGCACATCTCTACCGCTTTCTTCTCCTCCAAGGGAACCAAGTACGCTTTACTGTTCTTCTCCCTGTTCCCTCACTCCTCACCTCACGTCACCTCCGATTTCCCTCCTAGGTCTCCTCCAGGTCCTGCCTGCTTAGTTCAGGGTATTCTTCTCATTCTCCTTTTCCACACTACATGTGTCACCCCAAAAGTCACCTCAATCGTGGCCAAAATGCGTCAAGACTTTTGAGAAATCAGCTGTGTACAGAAACAGGAGATCTCGGGGGTCTGCAGAGAAACGAGACCCAGTAATCAACAGTCCTGACACGTGCGAGGCACCCAGCAAATGTTTGCTTACTTGAGTCGCCGAGGCTGCCCAAAGTCTCTTCGGGAATTTCCACCAGATCACATTTATGCCTCACCCTCCTCTTATTAAACCGGCATTTCCTCAAGCACTAGTATTTAAAAGAAATAAAACACTTTCCATCAATGTTATTGGTTTTGTTTTGCAATGGTATTTCTTGCGTCCATTCTTTATTGCAATCCTGTGGCATGATTGGTTTTGTGTGTGTGGGAGGCACTGGGAGGGAGGGGTGAGAAGGGGTGGTGGGAAGGGGGGATGCTCACCTGGGAATCAGCCAGTATCGAGCATTGTCTCTTGGAAGGCCGTCTGTGTGTGTGCGGGTGGTCTGGGCAGGGCACTCAGAGCCCATAGGGCCACGTCTGTGAGCTCCTCCAAGCACCCAGCAAATGCTCCTTCTCCCCTGGCTGCTTTTCTCCAGGGTGGAAGTTCCTGATGGGCGGAAGTGATCTCTCAGTTCTTCTGTCCCAACCTGGCTCAGACTCATCATGTACAGGTGGACTCTCCAGACTCACCCTTTTGTTCTTTTTTTTTTTTTTTTCTTTTTAAAGAGAGATTTTAACTATAGGGCACTTGCGCTTGCTGGAGAGAGAAAGAGACAGAGAGACAGGCCACTCCCCAGGGGGATGGCCAGGCCGCAGTCCCTTCTCCTTCATTCTCTTCTTGGGATTTTGGGCATGCATGCACACAGGCCCAGTGTGAGTTTTAAGCCACCAGGTCTGAGACTTGAACCATGGTCAACTATGTGAGAATTCAGCGACGTAACCATTATGCCTTCTGCTGGTCCCCAGGCTTATCCTTTCGATTCTCACCTCAAAGGAAATTTTATGTTTAGGACAGACAGGCTCATCTGTTTATGGTTAAAATGGCCGATAGTCAGCGAATGCTGCTGTGTGCTGGGCATTGCACTAAGCAATCCTCATCATGTCACTAATTCTCACCCCGTAGTAGGAAGGATCTTTTCAAAATAGCAATCAGATCCTGCCTGTCCCCTGCTCCAGGCCCTCCGAGGGTTCCCACTGCACTCAGAGTCAGGTCCCTACCATGTCCCATGGGCGGCAGGCTTTGTACTCCAGCTCCTGCTGCAGTTGCATCCCCCCTTCCTTTGTCACCTGTCTCTTGGAAGGGGACTTGTGTGAGGTGGGAAGGCTGGGCAGGGCACCCAGAGGCCAGTTCTATAAGTTCCTCCAAGGTCCCAGCAAAATGCTGTCATCTTCCTAGGTCACATTTCTCCCAGAGAGGAAGAAAAGATCCTCGCTTCTCCTGGATCTGTCCAAGAAGCCCCGTCACAGGGCCTTTGCACTGGTTTTTCCTCCAGTTTCTGCCCAGCTCACTCCTTCACTTTCTTAGGCCTCTGTCCAAAAGGTGAGCGAGATCCTTAGCTCATCCAAAACACCACCCATCCTACTGTTCTGACGCCTTCCCTGCCTTCCTTTTCAACAGTGCTCAGCACACCTAGCCATTTTAGTACAAGTACGTGTGTGTGTCTATTTTTAAAAATAATTATTTACTTATCATTATTATTGCCTTTTTTTTTCCACATGAATTTTGCCAGAAAAAGACAGAGAGAGCGAGAAGGAGAGTGAGAAAGCAAGCTGCCAGGTCCAGGACTCGAACCACAGTCAGCCATATGAAAATTCCAGCACTTTAACCACGACACCATCTGCTGGCCCATGTTTATTTGTCTATTGCCTGATAGAGGTGAAGTTACATGAAGACAAGGTCCTCATTTTGTTCACTGCTATATTCCCAGCACCAAGAATGGTGCCTTCAATGTAACAAGCTCTTGGTAAATACATAGTCAATGAATTCGTGGATGAACACTCACAGATCCTCATGGCATAAGTGCTATTATTACCGAGTTAAGATGAGAAAACTGAGGCTTAGAGAGATTAGCAATATTCTAAGGTCATGAATCCAGTGATTGATTTGGGGTCCAAGTGTCTGTCTCGGGGGACCCAGCTCCAGCCTCCATGTTCATTCATCTTTCTCTCTGCACTCATAAATGCCTGTCAACACGTCCCTCTGGAAACCCTATCCTCATGAAATACTCTGAGAAAAAAGGGTTTTGTGGATGAATCTATTCATGCATCTTCCACTTGGCATTTCAAATGTTTCTCAGCACCTGAAAGGCTCTGAAAAGTCCTGCAGAAAAAGTTGTGTTCCTTGGTGTGTTCCAAACCTTGGGCTATAGAAATCCTTTATAAACCTGTGTGTATAACATCTATTAATGTCTTGCAAGGCATGTGTGGGGAGACCCTGGCTTTCACTGTTGTGGAAAGAGGTCAGATTGTCTGGTAAGGACTCAGGAGCCCTCTCTGCATTGTCTGGCAGAGAGCAAGCTGCCACTCGGGGCCTCTCTCTCAGCAGAAGGGGCGAGGCCCCAAGTCGGCTTCTCCCCAGACTGGCATCTGAGTCCAAATAAGGCCACCCTCACACACCCCATAAATGGGAAGGCCAGCTATGTGGCTCCTGGTACCTTTTAGCTGCACCCCAGCTCAAGCTCGCCCCTCTGCAGAATGCTGAGCCCAGAGAGGGAGGGATCTATGAACTCGCTGACCTTTTGCCCTTTGTTCGGTTAGTCCTGAGCCCCTTGGAGAGCAAGTGCTTACACGCGTGCCGCTCAGGAGCAGCTTCCCCGCAAGCCTGAGCTTCTTTCCTCATGGCCTCCTGTCTCCTCACTGGAGGTTTAACCTTTCAGAGGAACAGGGACACCACCTTACCCACTTGTGTCTTTTTTTGCTCCCTCCTCGTTGAGCCCACGGAAATGTTCAGATAATTCCGCCAGCTCTACTGTGAGAGAACCAATAATCCTGTGTGTCGTGTGGTTCGGTGCAGGGAGGGATAAAAGATGATGGTGCAGTTTCCTAAATTCATTACCAAAGCCCTCCCCTGCTCCAAGCAGGATAGAAGGATGCTCCGAGGCAGAGATGATTATGGAGTGAAATAGACACAACTGACTGAATCACCGCCTTCTTGAGACAGTTAGAGCAACTGTCAAAGCCCCCGATGCAGCCATTTGTATTGGTTTTGATGGTGATTTGGTGTTAGGGATTCAGGTCTCATCTTCGCCTCTGAGATCATCTGAATAGCACCGATGATGGGGAAGGGAAGAGCAAAGACGAGGCATCCACAGGCAGCCTGGATCCGACTTTATAAATCTAGGAGGAGAGAGGGCAGCAGGAGAACCTGGCCTTCCCAGCTCCCCAGCACAAGACTGGGTGGGAGGAAGTGAGAGGCATTGGAACGGGAAGCATTTGCCTTCACCCCAAGTAACCATGAAAGGTGTCCTCCAAGTCTCGCTCGTGCTCCTGCTCATAACTGTGTCCGATTGTGCCGTGATCACGGGGGTAAGTTGTTTCATATGTTCCTATGCCCTGGGCTTTGGGGAAATTCAGTTTCTGTTAGGACGTGAGCCCAACACCCCACAGGCAGCTCTGTGGGCTCGACACACCACCAACCAAGTAGAATAGGAAACTAGCCATCGGACAGGACCTCAGACAGGGAGTGCGTGTGATTTTCGGGTGTGTGAGACCTTGCTCTGCTAAACAGGATGTGCTTTAGAGATGCTGTGTGTAAATCAAATCTTGTTTTAAATGCATCAGGAGGGCATTGATAATTTCAAAATCTAGTCCTTTCATAAAATGAAGATTCCTAATATGCAACAAGAAATTCCTTTACAAAGTGGATTAGCACCCCATAACTTTTTTTTTTTTGGTGTAATTTTGGTTTTCATATACAGTTTGGTCCAAATGTCAATGAACTTACATGGCATAAGACAGAAAGCTTAATTAAAGGTGGGAAGCTTCTTAGCTTCTATTGCATAAGTTTAACCTCTGCTTCCTCTGCTCTTAAGAAAAAAAATCTCTTGAAACTCTTCTCTGTGCCCAGTTGGTTCAGAGAGGAATAATAGGAATATAGGTGAAGCCAACATTCTGCCCAGCGTACCCAAAAGCAAGCATGCAGATGATAGGTAGAAACCCAGTCTGCAGAGGTTTGGCTGTGGGCACTGTGTGTTCAAAACACTTGGTTCGTGATTTCCTCTTAGATGCTTGGTTTTACCTCGAGCCATCCTCAAATGAGACACACATTGAGTTATAGTGGTGGAAATATTCTTATCAAAGCAGAAAGGGGGGGAGGCAGCAGGCATCATAGTGGGTAAGGTGCTAGACTCCCACATGGCTGATTGCAATTTGAATCCTGGACCTGGTGGCTTGAAAATCACGCAAGGTGCATGTGCATGTGTGCCCAAAGTCCCAGGAGGAGAATGGAGGAGAAGGGATGTGGTGTGGCCATTTCCCCTAGGGGGTGATTTCTCACTTTCCTTCTTACTGTTTCCTTCTGTCTCTCCAGAGAGTGCACACTACAACAAAAACCTTAAAAAAAAAAAAAAAAAAAAAAAAAAAAAAAAAAGAAAGGATAAAGAAAACTGAAAGCAAGTCCAGCAGGTGGCATGGAGGTTAAGGTACTGGATCCCACAGGGCTAGCTGCATGGTTCGAGTCCTGGATCCAGTGGCTTAAAAATCATCTCAGGCCTGTGTGTGTGCATGCTCAAAGTCCCAAGAAGGGATTGCAGCATGGCCATCCCCTCTCGGGGGGTGATTTCTCACTCACCCTCCCTATCTCTCTCTCTCTGATGAGCAAGCACATGCACCCTATAGCAAAAAAACAAAACAAACAAACAAACAAACAAACAAAAAACCCAAGAAAACCCAACAACTAAAAACAACAAAAAACCAGAGAGCAGGGGCCAGATGGTGGTGCAGTGATAAAATGCCTCACTTCTGCAAGGCACCCCACATGGCAGGGTTCCCTGTTCAAGTCTAAAGACCTCCCTGAGTACATCACTCCTGTCTGCAGCTGGCTGAAGGCTGGGGTGGGTCACATCAAGACCTTGTTGAGGGTGTTCTCTCTCTCTCTTGCTCATGGAAGAACTAAATAAATAAACAAAGCAAAAAGTAATGCTTTACCTGAGAGCTTTTCAGATAAAATAAATTAAGGGGAAAAGAAAGAGGGGAAATGAACTTATTTCAACCTCTTCCAACTTTTTCCATAGAGAGCAGAAATGTAGAGAAATGCCAAACAGTTCCTGGAATTGGATTAGTTTTAATGTTCACAAAAGGGAAATCATTCTTTTGTCTCCTTTTTAAAGGGAAAAGACTGAGTTCAAAAGAACAAATATTAAAGGCTAGTCAATGCTTTTGAGCCCCAAAGGCTCAAAATAGGAAAGGCAGAATTATACCTCATGAACGCAGACACTGAGGCATCCTCTTGTTGTGTGGCTTGAAAATCTGGGAGGGAAAGAACCAGGAGGAGCCATGGTTACCCCACAGTGAGGTTGGGAGCAGCATGGTCTGTCCTGATGTCTGGCTTGCCCCACTGCCAGCCCCTACAGCTGGCTTGGAGGGGCAGCAGGACAGACAGAGGAAACAGTTTTGTAGTGAAAAGCGCAGCAGGAGAGCAAGGGGGGAACATGGCGGCGGTCCCCAGCCTCCTTCCCTTCCCACCTTCTGTGGGTGTCCCACGTCTGACTCTCGGGACCAGGCCAGCTTCCACCAGCTCCACAGTCCCTGGCACCCTGGACGGTGACTGCCTCCTGGGACAGCGGGAGGAGTCAGTGGCCTGCTTTCCCCTAACCTGGCGCCTGCAGCAGGGCTGGCTGGGCTGCAGACTGGCACAGCGGGTGGCTGCCTCCTGCTCCTCTGGGTAATGAAAGGACCTGCATCCCTCTCCCTCTTGGAATGAGCAAGTGGGAGCGCTCAGCTCCTGCCACAGGCAGCCAGAAGGTGCTCCATGGCCTCCACTGGAGAGGAGTGAGCCAAGCCCAGCTTTGAATCTCGGCTCAGAAAAGCCACAGAGCTTCTCTGGCACTGGAACGTCTCGGTCCCCACCTGAGTCTAGAGCCGGGCAGGGCTCTGTCGGCTTTGATCCTGGGCTTGTGTGGCCTTCTTTGCAAATGGCATTTTCCAGAAACTAGGCAGGGCCACCCAGCCCCTGTCCTGGGAGCCCCACCTGGAGGGTTCCATCCCTACCGGGGACCAGGGGGATGAACAGAGGAGGCCTGGGGAGAGAAGCCTGTCCCCTAGCGTGCTGGCTCCTCGGGTGAGGCTGGGCTTCCTGAGAGTGCTGTGAAGGCGCTCATGTGTGTGGAGGGGAGGCATCAGCCACGGATGCTGGGTCAGGGTTGGCGAAATCGGTCCAAGGCGACAGCACTGACCACTGACCACCAGGGGCTCGAGCCACAGGGCCTGTTCTGCCTCTGAGAATTCTAATAATTCAATCCCAGCATGTCTATTTATGCTAGAAAAGCTGTATCTCCTAACCCCTAGATTTGTCAGGAAAGGACTGTCTCCCGGCCGAGCAGCCTCAAAAGAACTTGAAGGGGTCCTCAGGTCCAGGATGGATTTCCTGCTGAGCCCAAGAGGAGAGCTGGGGCAATAACTATCTCCCAAGGGGGCCTGTCAGCCGAGGCCAGCTCTCAGCCTCTTCCTCCCTGTCCTGACACTTGCTTTTCTAGACCTTGCCCTCGGGCGTGCCTTGGGCGGCACTGATGACTGTCCCATCTGTCCCCTGCAGGCCTGTGAACGGGATGTCCAGTGTGGGGCGGGCACCTGCTGTGCCATCAGCCTGTGGCTCCGTGGGCTGCGGATGTGCACCCCCCTGGGGCGCCAAGGAGAGGAGTGCCACCCCAGCAGCCACAAGGTACTGGGTGGCACCACTGGGTGCTTGCAGTGGGGTGCACCATGGGTTGAGCAGGTGCCAGGTACTGGGACCTTGCCCTGGCCCAGACCAGGGAGGACGGTGTCAGGGAGGGTAGCCCACCTTTTGCCACATCCAGTCCCAATACCTGGGGTGGGGGGAAGCAGCCAGCCCTGGGGGTGCTACTGCACCAGGCAATCACCTTCCTTAGTGGCCTGTGGATAATGCATTTGTACGGGGTCTGACATTGCCCACAGCAGCCTTCTAGCACTTGCTGTGTGGTTTTGGATAATTAGCTTCGCTGCTCTGGGCCTCAGTATACAGTGGAGGGGAAGGGGGCGCAAACTACCACATTAGGGAAAGGGTTCCAAATACCCTTTGCTTGGGAGAAACCTCCTTTGAAGAACATGAAACGTGACCTGAAAAATGGCTCCCACACAGAGCCAGAACTGGGGAGATGAGCAAGGTGCCTAGGGCACGTACTTAAGGAGGCGCTCACCCTTTTGCACCCTAAGACTCTCGTTCTGGCTCCCAGCCCAGAGGGCCTATTAGGCCCACAAGTCCTTTGTTTCTGCAGGGTCAGGGCTGGGGGTGGGCCCTGCCAGAGGCTTAGGTTCCCATCATTCCCCGCACCCCCGACACACTCCCCATCCAGGAGACTTTCAGGCTCCTTGTCCGCTGCCTGCACTCAGGTTCAGATTCTCCTCTGGCTCAGAACCTCTCCAGAGGTCTCCTGCCCAATCTCGGCGTCCCCCGGCCAACACTCTTCTGCACCCTGTCCTGCACCCTTGGGACGAGGAGGTGGGGTGGGGAGCGAGGCAGGTAGGAGCAGAACAGCAGTCCTCTCAAAGTGTGAGGCAGATCAGCTGCAGAGCACATTCCCAGTGGGGCCAATAGCAGCAATAAAAACAAACTCTGAGAGCCCCCCAGCCCGTGGCGTGGAGCTTAAGGCAGCTGCGGCCCATGGGGCGGACTGGAGTGCAGCTTGAAAAACACGGCAGGGGCATGTGCAGGCATGCTTGCAACCCCAGGAGGAGAATGGAAAAGGGCTGTGGCATGGCTATCCCCCTTTGCGGGCTTTCACCCTTTCCTTCTCTCTTTCCATGTTTTTCACTGGCAAGTGCATGTACCCTGTAACAATAACAAAACAAAACAAAACAAAACCTGACTGCTCCCTACACACCATTTTTCATTCCAAACACTTTTTGTAAATATGTAATTCAAGCTGTTTACAACTGTGTGTGATTGGTGCTTTCATTAACCTATTTTACAGATAATAAATTTGAGGCACAGAGAGGCTAAATAACTTGCCGACTGTCACACAGCTGAGAAGTGGTAGATGTGGTGTTAGAACCCAGGCAGTCTGACACTGGACTTGTGCTCCTAGCTGTTCCTTTCAACTCCCTGAGGATACCTTGTCCACGCAGCACTTCTCCAGGGTATGAACAGAGGGCAGAGATGGGCTCTGTCCTGTTCACAGCTGTGCCCAGGTGCCCACCATGGGTTGAGCACACAATGGATGACCAATAAGGATTTACTCAACAGATGTGTGTGCACACTCGTGCCTGCACACTCGTGCTTGAGTACATTACATGTGTGTGCTAGGCCTGGAAAACCAGGTAGTCTGAGTTCAAATCCTAGCTCCCCCGTAAGTTAGCTGTGTGATCTTGGCACATTGCTTAACCACTCTGTGCCTCTGTTTCCCCATCTATAATCACTGTTATTGCTGTGCTTGGAGGAGCAGCGGAGCAGGGTGGGGTGAAAGGGAGACATTGGGCAGGGCTGGGCAGAAGAGGGGCTCCTGCCAGGAGGTCCACCTCCCCTTGCTGAAGGTGTTGGTCTCTCCTCTCTGCAGATCCCTTTCTTCAGGAAACGCCAGCACCACACCTGTCCCTGCTCACCCAGCCTGCTGTGTTCCAGGTTCCTGGATGGCAGGTACCGCTGCTCCATGGACTTGAAGAACATCAACCTCTAGGAGCTTGCAGGGTCTCAGAACACCCACTGTGCCCCTTCCAGGGCAGCCTGGGGTGGGCTTTTCTGGGTTTTCATTCTTGCCACGGATCCAGCTCCCCTCATTCCCACAGTCCTGGCACTGCCCACTCCGATCCCTCCTGCTTGGCACACACAGATGCAGCCTGATGGACAGACCTCTCACCATGGCATGGCCCGCCATGTTCCTCCTGGGGGGCGTCCAGCTTGGGGCTGTGGTCCTGGGAGGTGGCAGCCTGACTCCTTTCCCAGCTCAGGCTTCCTGAGAGGTTGTGAATGGCAGAAAGCCATCCTACCACCCCTCCTGGTGGCCTGCTCCCCTCCCTGCTGCCCTGCGCCCCTTCCTGCATGCTCCCTTCTCCCTGACCCAGACATTTCTGAGCACAGCCCCACGGGAGTCAGGGCCCTCGGGCCCTTCACATGAAGCCTGTGTAGACCAACCTGAGGCCATTTGTCATCCTTTGACGACCCACTCCTTTCCTTTAGACCATAGCCTCAGGGTCAGCTCTCCCCTGAGGGCAGGTGTGGGAACCAGGTGGCCAGTCGCCTTCTGACAGCTCTCCTCCCAGCCAGCCTGTGGCCTGTGACCTAGGACCATCAGCTGCCTGCTAGGCCAGAGTCGTGGTGCCTCGAAGTCCTCCCCTAACTCATTTTGCCAGTTAGCCAGCGAAGACCCATCTCCCATGGCCTCTCCATCAAAATGCAAACGGTGGTGGCTCAAAACCTCATCTGATACTGACATCTTATGAGGCAGATAGGGAGTTACCTTCCACAGCTCCTTCCAGAAACCAGCCCCTGTGAGAG
Organism: Tupaia tana; assembly: GCA_026018925.1. NCBI lineage: Eukaryota > Metazoa > Chordata > Mammalia > Scandentia > Tupaiidae > Tupaia > Tupaia tana. The sequence goes on from JAKSZU010000004.1 coordinate 78,295,796, forward strand.
GTCTGTAACCTCCAGTCACCAGCCCAGCTTGGGGGATGGAGAGGAGGAGAGGGCGGGAGCAGGGCTGGGGCTGCGAGGGGCATCGATTCAGATCTGGGCACTGACGCTCTGACTTGCTGACTTAGAATAAAAGCATGAAACTAAACCAGGTGCGGTGGTGTTCTTGCTGTCACTTTCAGCCAGGGGTCCATGCCTGTGTGGGGGACTCGGGAGGAGGGTCAGGACCAGACTGTATCCAGATCAGGAACGGATGTGATTGGGTTTTTTTTCCCCAGCAATTTTGGGGAAAGAGTGGATTTCAGGGTCTTTTTGAATGAGGGAGCAGCAGCTCGGCAGGTCTGGGCAGACAGGGCGCTGCTGGGGGCTTAAAGGGGGGAAGGGGCACGAGCTGGGTGTGGTCAGACCACACAGCAGGGTCCGGTTGCAGCTCTCATTTCTGAAATAAGGTCCCTTTTACTTCATGTCAGGTACTTGACACAAAGCATCGTGCGTGCGTGCAGGATGAGAAAGTCCCTAGGGTGCTGGAGCTGCGAGGCCCTGAACCCTGCGTCTGCACCCAGGCGCTGGGAAGTCCCTCCAAAGGCAGGCACTGTTCCGGCTACCTCTTTTCTGCCTCAATTCTCTGTCCACAAAAATGTGAAATACAAAAGGAAAGCTCATCACCTCCCACTCTATTTCTCCAAAGCCTCCTCCCTGCCCAGGGCTTGCTGTATTTGCCCACCATCCCATAAGAGACCTCTCTGCTCAAGAGACGATCAGGACAATCTTTCTCTCAGGAGCCCAAGGCCTCTTCACAGGGGCCCATCTCTGTTTTCATCTCCTTTTTAAATTTTATTTATTTTATTTTTGGAGAGGTTTTTGGTATAGGGCACATGCACTCGGCAGAAAGACAGAGAGGGAGACAGAAAGTGAGAAATTATCCCCCAGGGGGGATGGCCACGCCACAATCCCTTCTCCTCCATTCTCCTCTAGGGATCTTGGGCACGCACGCACACACGCCCGGTGTTAGTGTAAGCCACCGGGTCCGGGACTCGAACTGCAGTTGGTTACATGGGAGTCCAGCGACATAGCCGTTAGGCCAACTGCTGGTCCCATGTTTTCATCTTCTTTTAACCCCCTTAAAGTTTATTTATTGCGAGAGAGAGAACCTGCAAGGTAGAGAGCCCTCCTGACAGGGCCTTGCACCACAATCACTCCCATCCTTCTAACCAGCCAGGGTCCCAGTGCCCCAGCCCAGTGTGTCCAGGACAGCAGGGGATGGAAACAAGGACCACCCATATGGCTCTGGCATTGTGCGGCTGTGCCCTGCCACCTGCACCAGCACAGCTGGGCCTGTTTTTGTCCTTTTTGCAGACACTGTCACCTGCTCTTCAGCCCACGAGTCCGGTTTCCTCCTAGTCCAGGCTCAGGTCTGGAATGTAAAGTTCCTGTCCACAGACGGGATTCCAGCCTGACCCTCTTGTCCTGATCTCAAGGTGCTGTTTCTGCTGCCAGGTCATGGCCTCTTACAGGGCTCGTTCCTAGTTGTGTTGCTCCCTGAGAGCAGAGCATCCTGGGTGAGACGACCAACCGAGCCTCGGAGCAGAGAGCAGGCCACGGTGACTGCTGGTCCCCGAATGCCCCAGGGCCTCTGCTCCTCTCCCGCCCGGCCTGGGAGCAACCCGTCTGCAGACCAGTCAATGAGCTGCAGCACTAATTTTTTTCTTAAATTTTGCTGCAGGGCTCATACACACACCAGAGAGAGAGCCACTGAAGGGGGAAGAGGGATAAAGTGCCCCCCAGGGAGGCATGTTCACCCCACAGTCCCTTCTCCATCTTGTCAGGGTTTTGGACTCATACATGTGCCCAGCATTTTTCAAGCCACTTGGGCTGGGATTTGAGCCATGTGGTTGGCCATGTGGTTGGCCATGTAGGATCTTGTACCCTTAATCACTAGGCCATGGGGCTGGCCTGATTCTCAATTTTTATTAATATCAGCATTTTAAGAAATGTATAACTGGTCTCTGTCCCCGGATCCTTCTGCTGTTGCCGAAGATAGAAAGGCAGAGACAGGGGAGGGTGGGAAGCCAAGACAAATATATTGGTGAGAATTTTTATACGTGGGCCTGTGTTCTTCATCAATGTAGTTATAAAAAGAATCTACATAGAAGAATAATATAGCTTAAGAAAAATGTGTTTCAGAAGAATTATGTTGGGAACTAGCAAGTAGTGTGTGGTTAAGGCACTGGACACTCTCACATGGCTGACCACAGTTCATGTCCCAGACCTGGTAGCTTGCTTTCGCACTTTTTCTCTGTCTTTTCTGGTCAAATTAAAATAAATGAATGAGTAAATACAATTAAATAAATAAATCTTTTTTTAAAAAATAAGAATTATGTTAATATCAGGTGAAATTGACATCCCTTCTGGGATGGGGGTGGCTCTCCAGCAACTATCTTCTCTTTATTTGGTCCCAAACCTTTGTTCCCAATTGGTGGTGTCTGCCACCATCTAGTGGGAAAAATGGGGATAGCACAGAAGAGTGGAAGGGGGGGGAGAGACTCAGAGAGGCCACCTTCTCAGAGCAGATGGAGACCATTCCTCAGACACCCTCAAGTGTGAGACCCAATCAGAGGTTAGAAGGACAATGTTCCCACCTGTGGAGAGAGCTCTGTCACCCTGAAGACCACAGGAAAAATGCTTCATTGCTGCAGGGGCCCTGTCCCATCCTGGATACAACAGGAAGGTGCTGGCATTTTAGAACAGGTACTGAGGGCATCTCCTCTCTCATCCCCTGGCTTCCCTGGGGTGGAGAATGTGGAGGTGAGTGGGAGTCAGAATAGTACTTGCCAGTGCTCCTCCCTCTCGCCCTGCGAATCCCCCTGACAGAGCACAAATGGAAAAGCTGCCCAGAGGACTTTCATCATCCAAATCTGTCTCTTCTCTGTCATTGTCTTGGTTAGCGCTCCCTCAACGCCCTAGTGTCCTGAGGGAAGCCAGAGTGGCTGGCCCTGGAACCCTCCACACGGAGGGCAGACACAGAGTGGAGGGCAGAGGGCAGACACAGAGTGGAGGGCAGAGGCCAGAGCGTCTGAGAACCTCACATGCTCAAAGAAAAGCACGTGGAAGCCAGCTGGTAATCCTAGTCCGACAGCTTGTTCCCGGTGGAAATGAGCTAGTGCCGGCATAGACTTCAGGTCACTTGGTGATTGAGCAAGCCGTCACGAGTGCGTGCTAATTGCTGTCTCTCCTATCCAGCAACTCTATCTGAGGGATCTTTGCCACTGAAGATGGCAGTGACCACAGACAAGACCCAAGGAGTAGCAGGAAGCCTCCTAAAGCCAAAGAGAGTGTTCACCTGGGCAGAGGTTGCAGGTGGGGCACTTGCTCGCACAGTGTGCAAGAAGGGTGACGAAGTGCTGTTTCACTTAGGCTGTGTGTCTATCTGGGTGGCTTTAGCTTAAGTCCTGGAGGGCAGGAATTGACATTCCTACTCCTTCATCTTGACAGTGATAGTCCTTGGGCTCCAGAAATCGCTACTTGAAAATGTACACAGAGGACCAGCAGGTGGCATGGTGGTTAAGGCTCTGGACTCCCACTTGACTGGCCATGGTATGAGTCCCAGATCTGAAGTCTTGCTTTCTCACTTTCCCTCTCTGTGTGTCTCTCTCTGGTGCACACATGTACCTTATAATAAAATTTAAAACATAATAATAATACATAATACATTTTTAAAATATTTATTTATTTAATTCCACTTGTTATAATTATTATTATTTTAAAAATTTGATCAGAGAGAGAGAGAAAGGGAAAGGGAGAAAGTAAGCAGTCAGGTCCAGGACTTGAACCACGGTTGGCCATGTGGGAAGCCAGCGCCTTTAACCACCATGCCATTCACCAGCCCCAATGAATAATTCTTTTAAAGAAAGAAAGTAAATGTGCTCTGTGTCAACTTGTAGATCAGCCAGGGTCAATCTAGAGGACTTGTCTGGAGTGTTCCAGAAAACCAGACCCTACCAGATGGGGAAGGAAACATGAGGTGGCCTGTGGGCACATTCTCCCTCTGAGTATCTTCAGGGACACACCCTTTCTGAGGAAAGCAAAAAATCATTTGTTAAAAAAATATATTTTCTTTATTCGTGATAGAGAACAGGCATGATGAAAGAGATGGAGCACCCTCTACAGAGTCTGGACACACTGCCAATCCTTCCTCCCGCCTCTCAGCCTGTTGGATTGGCATGACCGGGCTGGGGGTGCACACCTTGGCTGCCATGTGGGACACAGTTCTCTCAAGTGGGCATTACCACTGTGTTACAGAGCCGGCCCTAAAGGACCAACTCTAACAAACAGTTCTTTTCTATCAATTGATAAATGGGAATACAATGTAGTATATCCATGCAATGGGATATTATTCAGCCACAGAAAAGAATGAAGTATTAATACATGCTACCACATGGGTATATGCTAAATGAAGGAAGCCAGTCACCATCATCTCGTCTGCTTTCCTTCATGTGAGAGGTCCAGAACAGGTGACTCTCTAGTGACAGGAAGTAGGTCATTACTTAGGGTTGAGGGACTCTCAGTGAATGCAGGGCTTCTCTCTGGAATGGCAAGGATGTTCTAACATTTAGATTGTAGCGTCAGTTGGTGGTATGCTGGTTCAGTGGCTGGATCCCATGTGGTTGACTTTAAGGTTGGAATCCCGGATCTGGCAGCTTGAGAAAGATGCTAGGCCTGTGAGTGTGTATGCTCACAATTCCAAGAGGAGCATGGAGGAGGAGGGATTGTGGCTGGTCATCCCCCTGGGGACAATTTCTTACTTTCTCTCTCACTAGCTCTCTCTGGCTAGTGCACACACCTTATAGGAAATTCTAAAAAAATAATAAAATAAAATTAGGTTGTGTTGATAGTTGTACAACTCTGTGACTATCTTAAACATTATTGAGTTGTACACTTTAAATAGGTGAAAGCCATGGTATGTGAATGATATCCCAATAAATCTGCTTAAAAATTCTAAAATCCACAAAGTAAAAAAGAAAATATTACCTCTCTAACTTTAGTTCACAGAGTTGGAAAGGACAAGGCCAGGAAGCCGCTGGGTCTTGGCTTCTGAGCTCCGGTGTTAACAGGGACCCAGGAAGTCTCAAGGTCTAAAGTCACCGGACCTAGGAGGAGTAGATGTTTTGGGCTGGAAAATGACTTGGTTACTCTTCAAATAGATTTTTTAAAAAATTTCCCTCAGGGGACATGTGTGCTCTTTCAGAGAGAGACAGAGAGACAGAGAAAGAGGGAGAGGACAAAGCAACCCACGATGGGACGTGATATGCCACAATCCCTTCTCCTCTATTTCTCTATTCTGCGGGAATTTGGGGCATGCACACACACGTGCCCCGCATGATTTTCAAGTGCTGGGCCCAAGATTCACAATGTGCAGTCAGCCATATGGGATCCAGTTCCCTTAAACACCAGGACAGAGTCAGCCCTAATTAGGCATTTTCTTTTTATCATTTATTTATTTATTTTGTGCATTTTCCCACATTTACTTTACATATCAAAAAATGTTTGCTCATACTCTACAGTTCTTGACTGCTAATAAACAACTTTCAAAATTTCAAAAAACTGAATTTTAACGATAATGTTTAAAATATTTGTTATAATTTTGTTTGTGACTATAACAACAGAGACAGTATGATTTTAAATAATTTTTGAGAAAATATTTACATGTCAACTACTCAAACTGTTGAAAAGCAAACGCCCAGCACACAATTCACACATAAGCCTTCTCAGTTCAGCCCTGCCTACCAAGTATTCTGTGATATACCACCTGCTAGCAAAGATCAGTCTCTTTCTCTTCCTTCAAAGTCTTCCTCAAGATAATTCTCTGGTTGTGGCTGCTCTTTTACAATCTCTTCTGATTACAATGCTGGGCTGGATAAGTCCAGGTTATTTTATGGTACAAATTCTTTCATATATCTTTTCTAATCCTCTCTGCCAGGCAGAGCTGTTTATGGTGCCAGGCCATCTTTCTAAGAGCTGCTGTTGGCGTACTTGAGATCTACCTGAGTTCCATAATATTCTGGTTTAATCTTCAGATATGACATGCCAGTCAAAGCCCTGTCCAACAATGAGTATTTCCAATTTCTGATTCAAGGCAACAGGTATTATTGAACTTATGCAAATAACCATTTTGCCACAAAAAAAGAATACTCCCAAATATTTTCCAATTCCAGAGGGGTGAAGAAGAGAAAAAAGTTTGTTTCCATTGAAAGAAATAATCAACCAAGAAGAAAAATAATTTGCTTTCTGTTCTCTTATTTCTGTATGTGTTGGTAAATTCTTTCAGGTTTTGTTTATCTGAGAATGTTTTTATCTTTTGTTCCCATATGAAGGATAATCTTGCTGGGTAGTATTCTTAGTTGAAACTGCTTTTCACTTAACAATTTGAATATATTTTCCCATTCTTTCCTTGCTCCTATTGTTACTGATGAGAGATCTGATGTTAGCCTGATGGGATAACCTTTATAAGTAACCTGTTGTTTCTCTTTTGCCAATTTTAGTATCTTATCTTTGTGGATTTGGCCAATCTGGCTATGATGTGCATTGGAGAAGATCTTCGTGGGTTGATTCTATTGCAGGTCCTTTGTATTTCTTGGGTCTGAATGCCTCTCTAGATTTGGAAGGTTTTCCAATTTCATGAAATAGGTTATCAAAGCCCTTATTAGTTTCTTCACCTTCTGGGATGCTGATTATCCAGATGTTTGGGTGCTTAATGGTATCCAGTATTTCTCGTATAGTATTCTCATTTTTTGGGGGTTATTTTTCTCAGTGTTTTTGGTTGTTTTTTCTAGGTCAGAGGTTTTGCCTTCAAATCTGAGATTCGATCTTCTGCATGGACTAATCTGCTTTTAATACTTTCGAGGGAGTATTTGATTTCCTGTATTGCAGCCTTCATCTCTAACAGCTCCATTTGATTCTTTTTTATGGTGTGTATTTCCTCTTTCAGATCGTGCAAGAACTTCCTCACCTCCTGAAATGCGGCTCTTTTCTCCTGCACCTTCTGGAGTTCATTGTCTCTCAGCTCTTGCATCTCATTTAGTTTTGCCACTATTAATATACTGAATTATCTATCGGACATCTCCATGAGTTCCACTGTACTGTCTGTGGATGATGAAGGATTGTTCTTTTCCCTTAGGAGAGAGATATTTTCTTGGTTTCTCATGTTTTTTTGTGCCTCTGTGCTGGTGTCTGGTCATTCTGTGACAAGATCTTTCCTCTTCTGTGTTTTGCAATGTGGTAGCCACAGAAAGAGATTACAACTTCCTATTTATAGAAAGACGTTTCTTCCTTAAAGCAGGAGGTTCAATAAGCGTTAAGGATTTCAATGACCGTAAGTATTTCAATGACCCCAAGCCTGCTTGGCTACTGTGCACCTACACCTGTCTAGACACTGAGTGTATGGAGACTGAAGAGCAGAGTGGAAAAGTAAGTTAAAAAAAAAAAAGAAAAGAAAAGAAAAGAAAAAATAGACAAAAAACAACCCAAAAAAGAGAAAAAAAATTTTAAAGGCAAAAAATGAAAACCGTAGGAGCACACCAGGACACACCTTAGATTTAAAATGACTTCTGAAATTAGCAAGAGAGAAAAAAGGCCCGAGATTAGAAGAAGTGGTTTAAAATTTTTTTAAATAAATAAAAAATTTAAAGAGAGAGAGAGAGACAGAGAGACAGGGAGAAGATAGAGGTCCCCCTACCTTGTCTGAGTGTTTTGGAGGTCTAGTACATGGGATTTAGAGCCTAGCTTCAGTCGCTTTGGTCCCTGAAGATGCCAGAACACATGTCAGATTTAAAATGGCTTCTCGTCTGAGTGTTTTGGGGGTCTAGCCCTAACTAGAAATTTTTAAAGTGCTCATTTGACACTTACTTTGTGGGGTGGAGAGAACGATTTCATATTAACCAACCACATGTCTCTTTACTGATACACCAAGTTAGACACCTGTAATATGTGGTTTTCTATACCAGATGTCTCCTTAAATGGCCTAGACTGTCCATAATTTAGATGGTAACAGAAATCCCTCATGAGCAGGATCAAAGCACCACACTGTGAGCTCTGCAGTTTGGGGTTTCGATTTATGGTGACTGTGTTATCTCCTTTCACAGGCACTCCTCGCTTAGCCCCCGAGTTCCCTTCCTACAACCAGGTGACCAGGTCCTTAAGCCAACTGGTGGATAACCAGGAGCTTAAAGGCGGTTGGTGGGACCAGCAGGTGGCGTGGTGAAGGCACTGGACTCCCACATGGCCAGCCACAGTTCATGGGGGCTTGCTTTCTCACGTTGTCCTCTCTCTCTCTGCCTCTGTCTGGTAAGCACACATGCCCTCTAGCAAATTAAAAGAATTAAAAGACAATAATGTTAATTAGTAAAATGAAATAAATAATTCTTTAAACAAAAAGGCTGATGTCTTGTGGTGTGTCATGGTACCACAGGTATGTATTTTTCAACAGATGCCATGCGACACCACACTAGAACAAGATAATTCTAGCTGTACAAAAGATATGCATTAAATAAGCAACAGAAAGTGACCACACAATATATAAGTCTGGCCTAATCATTTTTATTTATTCTGAAAACCACTATGGGTGCACAATAAAGCACATATCTATAAATGAAATATACACTGTCGTGTGATTGCAAATGCTTCATATCTTGAATATTGGCTGACTGCAGCAATCAGACAAAGACTGAGAGCAGGCTGCCCCAGACTCATGCTGACTGAGAGCAGGGATTGCCCACACTGCAGAACTGGTCCCAAGTCCCAGCAATCATTAAAGAGGTGGGCATGAAGTGAGGAGTGGCTGTATTTTATTTCTTCCATGAGAAAGAGAGGTAAAGAGAGAGAGATGGAACCCCACCAAGGTCTTCACACCTCAGTCCACTCCAGCCTCAGCTAGCCGAAATTGTGTGTACCCCGTGGGAACAGGAGGCCTCTGGATGTGAACGCAGCATCACGGGAAGGATTCTGCCACTATACCTACCTTTAGCTATGGCTGCTTGAAAGCCAATACTTGGGTGTGGGTGGGAAGTAAAGAAAGCTTTATTCAGGAAGCCTGGGAAGGTGGCAGAATCACGTCCCGAGACCACCTCCCAAGTCCCAGTCTCACAAGAAGAAATTTTAAAGGGGAGATCAAGAACAGGCAGGGCAACTATGTGTTGCTTTGCAAGCATAGCAGTGAATTATCCTCTGGCCCACAGAGGGGGCTTGCTGGCATCAGGGCTGTTTTTAGCTGTGGCTGTTTGGACCTGGCCATCATCATCTCTGAGAGTATCTGCTTTCTGGTTTCAAGGTCCTCTGGCCTCTGCAAAGTCTCAGCAAAACTATGATTAATTTTCGCAGACTTAATGTTAAACAAGACTTCTTGTGCAAACAAGAGAAAACAAACTAACCATTAGTTCTGGATTAACCTAGTGTTGAATTTAATAGAGTTCCTTCAGTTCTCACAGCTCAGCTACTTCCAGTAACTTCCAGTGCGGGCCCAGCATTGTGGAATGTAGAGTTACTGCTGCACTGCCACCCTGAAGGGACTGCTCCTTTTTTGTAAAAGTCTATTCACTTCATTTCTTTTTTCTTTTCTTTTTTTTAGAGGTTTTTGCTATAGGGCGTGTGTGCTCACCAGACAGACAGAGAGAGACAGAGAGACAGAAAGTGAGAAAAATCACCCCCCAGGGGGGATGGCCCCGCCGCAATCCCTTCTCCTCCATTCTCCTCTTGGGATCTTGGGCACATACGCACATGCGCCTGGCGTGAGTTTTAAGCCACTGGGTGTGGGACACGAACCGTGGTCGACTACATGGGAGTCCAGTGACATAGCCATTACACTAACTGCTGGTCCCTATTCACTTCATTTCTTGAGAGAGAGAGAGAGAGCATGCCAGCTCTGACAGGGTCTCGTCACAGTGTAGTCCCCTTCTTCCAGTCTCCAGCTTGTCAGGATCTTGGGTGCGTGTGCTTAGCATGTTTCAGGTTCACTTGGGATCTGAACCCATGGTCAGCTGTGTGACCTCCAGCACTGTAGACCAGTACATCACCTCCACACCACAAGAGTCGGCTTCCTCCTATGAAATTTTTCATTTAGCACTTATGAAGAAAGGGCCCTGATGGGGCTGAACAAGCCAGAAATCTGTGGTCACCTGTTGGGTGCTTCGCACTTGGCTCTGCCTGTCCTATCTCCAGCTCACTAGGGAGAGCAGCGCTTGGGGTGTGGGAAGATTACTTGGCCCCTGTCAGAGGGAGACAATTTAAGGCTCTTCTTCCTGGAAAATACCTTCTTGTCTCTGCCTCATGCCTGTTTGAAAGTCTCTGCTGACCATGGGTCACAGAGGCACTTGTTTCTGGATAACTTGGAGAAAATTTTAGTGCAACTTGCAGGAAAAACATGGGTGTGGTTCTTAAAAAGGCTCAGAAACTCATCCTGAAGCCAGAGGGTAGGAGAAAATGCCAGATCTTGGGAGGACAGAGGGGACTTTACTTTGGGGCTGAAGATTAGGGAGGAAGATTAATGGAGTCTAGACAGAGAGAAACACTGATGAGTAAGAAGCCGTGGGCACATTTCTGACAGAGACAAGTCATTGAGGAGCCTGTGAAACTCTGTCACAAAACTAAATCCCAAAGATTAAGTAAACAAATATGTTGAATGGCAGCCTGACATTTTCTTGCCATTTTGCATTTCACTCGGTTGGCATTTCTCATCGAAACTAGTGACAAAATTACCTTATGTTTCCCGGCAGGTGGGGCGGCACAGTGGTTAACAGCACAGATGGCCTGAACTGTGTAAACCAGTGTTTACCTAGTTTGGCCACTTACTTGCTAAGGACTTTGGGCAACTGTACCTCAGTTTTCCCATCTGGAAAACAGCAATAATCATAATGGCACCTACTCCTGTTGTGAGGATTAAATGTTGGCACATGCCAAGCATGTAGGGCAGGGCTGCGAAGTATGGGGATCGTTTTACATAACTTTGCTTATTTATGAAGCTGCCTCGGACAGGTGATACTGGGCTCTCTTGACCCGAGGCCTGCAGCTGACGGTAACCAGCTCCCTCAGGCAGTGTTAGCGGGAGGTACCTCCTCAGTGGGGTAAACTAAGGAGTCGAGCAGGGAGGAGGTCTTCTCCAATGTGCTGCAACTCCCCCGACTCTGAACATGGCGGGACGAGATCTCAGTCTGTTCGGATCAAGCTCTGTTATTATGACGAGGTTGAGAAGCACAGGTTTATGTAGGCGGAGCTCCATAACAGCTCCATTCAGAAACACAGATACATAACTCTTATCTAAATGCTTCTTAATACCTTGCTTAAACATATGAGTCACTGTTTCAAAGTAAAATGGAATGTTTGCTCAATATGGGCTGTGATCTTAATATCGTGCTATTCATTTTTCCCCCTAGAAAAGGCATAAGGAGAGTGGGCTCTGAAATCTGTCCTGGTTCTTCTCCAATGATCTCCAAATCAATCCCACCACAGCGTGCATGATCACGTCACTGGTGGCTGCTCCAGGAGGAGGCAGCGCTAGGAAAGGGATCTCACCCCAGGGACCAGCAGTTCCTAAGCTCGAGTGTGTAGAGCAGCTTGGAGGAAGATGAAAAAATGCCCATCCCAGGTTATTGCTAGGGGCTCTTAGGAACTCTTTTCCAAGTTCCCTCCTATGACTGTCATTTGGCTGGTGCCGGTTCCTCCCACCCCTGGAGAAGCACTGCCCTAACCTGTCACCCCAAACTTTAGAGGAAATCAGTTAAACAAATAATGGAACTTCAACTTTTCTTTCCAAGGGGCAAGGAGGTAAGTTTACATTAGGAAAAGCCCAGTCAGGCCAGAGTGTGGTCTTGGTGTTAGAACCAGGGCTAGCAAGAAAGGCGGAAGAGAAGAAGGGCATGTGGGAGTGTGTATGTGCCACATCTGTGCCCATCTGGAATTAGTTTTCAAAGAGGCTATTGTCCTTCTGGAAACCTCAGTCATCAACGCCAACCTGGCAAAGGGGAGAAGGGCAGGTGTAAACGGGAGCGAGGAGGTTCCCTGAAGAGGCAGGCATTTCAGCTCTCTGGAAGGTGGGAAGTGGGCCCCAGCTGGGTGCTGGAAAGGCCCACAGCTCACTCCCAGAATGATAATGAGGGAATTAACACCACAGGGCCTACCCCGTGGGGCTGGCCGCACCTGTCTCATTATCCACCAAGTAGGCACCCAGAGAGGAGGCCCCCGTGCAGACCCAGGGAGGCAGAGGAGGCAGAAGACGGGTCTGTGAGGAGCCCAAGCATACTGGAGACTGATCCCAGCAGGACAGCCATGTCCCAGCAGGAGAAAGATGGGAGAGAATGTTCCTGCCATGGCTCCCTGTCACAGTCCCAGCTGGATAAGACAGGCCCCAGAGTCCTGGCTGGCAAGCAGCAGCTGGGAAGGGACTAAGTGGTGCCTTGTCAGTATCTGGTCTCAGGAAGTTTATGTTCATCCTCTCCTTGTGGCCTGTGGGTGCTCCTGATCACGGGAAAGGCTACAGGCCCCTGGACAGCCGCACTCTCCCAGAGCCCCATGAAGACAACCTGACTGCAAAGGTTGGAGGCCAGGAGGGGCTTGGTGGGGTTGCCCAGAGGGGGACCTGAACTCTGTGGGGCTGGGGTCGGTGAGGAGTGGGCCACATACTGCCATCCTTTCTGAGATTCTGTCCCTTCTGTCTCCCACCGCTCCCCTTCCACAAGGTGCCCTCTCTTCCTGCCATCTCTTTGCTCCTCAGGCTAGTGGTCTGACTCCCTCCTGGAAGCACTGGGACCAGAGGGTCAGATTCTCAGCTCATCCTCTGAGGAGTGAGGCCGCTCCCGGGGGATGGTAATCCCTGCCGACCCCACGGGGCTGCGGAGGGGGTACTCATGGCACTGCTCCCCCAACCTTCCCTGGGCATCAGCATCGCCTGGGGGTGCTTATCAAGTACCTGAGTCCTGGACCCCAGCCCAGAGCCACTACGTCCAAAAGCCTGGAGTGGGGTCTGGAGGGCTGGAGACAGAGCGGCACAAGAGGTGTTGGAACGGGATTGAGCACAGGGACCCCAGGGCTAGCTCTTCTCGGGGAATCCTGCATCTGCCCACCACTCAGCTGGTGGGAATCCGCTTCTCTAACCTTGATTTCCTCATCACTAAAATGGTGTTCCTCCCGCAGGAGCCTCCCGGGGCTGGGGGAGGACTGAATGAGAGGGGCAAGCCGGGGCCAGCACGGGAACGCATGTAAGTGTGAGCCGCTGTTACTGGGCGAGCACGCTGAGCGCAAGCGCTTCCTAGGCTGTTTGATGAATTTTTTCCTTTTGTTTATATACAGTGGGCTCTGCCCTTCTACAGAAGACGGTGCCTGCACCAACCAGTCTCCTAGGGGCAAAACCAGAACAGAGGCTGTGGACTGAGGTGGAATGATGCAGCCTGTGCCCACCCCCACCTCTGATGAATCCTGAAATGGGGCAGGTGGGAGTGAGGCTGGCCTCCCCAGCCTGCACCCCAGAGGAGGCAGGCTCATGCCCCCAGCATCCTCTGTCCCTCACCATGGCATTGCTGTGTCTCTCTCTCTTTCTTTCTTTCTTTCTTTCTTTCTTTCTTTCTTTCTTTCTTTCTTTCTTTCTCTCTTTCTCTCTTTCTCTCTTTCTTCTTTCTTTTTTCTTTCTTTCTTTCTTTCTTTCTTTCTTTCTTTCTTTCTTTTCTTTCTTTCTCTTTCTCTCTTTCTTTCTCTTTCTTTCTTTCTTTCTTTCTTTCTTTCTTTTTCTCTCTCTCTCTTTTTATTTTTCTTTCTTTCACCTTCTCTCTTTCTCTCTTTTTCTTTCCTTCCTTCTTTCTCATTCTTTCTTCTTACTCTCTCTCTTTCTCGTTCTCTCTCTTTCTTTCTTCTTCTTTTTTTAATTTTTTTAAATACTACCCTGAGCAGACCCACCCAGGATTTTACTTTGCGCTGCAGCCTTCTTCCTTCTGTAAACCACTCCATGGAGTCTGTTCAGTTCAAGGTGAAGATTTCAACTCAGGCTATTTATAATTCCTGCAATGAAGCGGGTGTTAGTTTCAAAGCAGTCATGCCAGATGTCGACTTGGAAGTTGAGAGGGAGACAAGCATTATTAGAATTTAATGTTGCCAGTGATTAATATTTGATGTTTTTAACACACATTCATCTCAGAGGAAGAAAATCCTCTTTAATTAAAGTGGCTAGTTATTGTGTAGTCCTCCTATTGGTGTTGGATTAGCAATAACCTCTGGGTGGAACTTCATGCAAGAAGCCGGTAAAAGCAAATACGTGGGTCCTGAAGGCAGACTACCTGGGGTTCGTCGGCCCAGCTGGTGTCTGTAGACATGTTTCTCTGGGCCAGAACCGTCAGCGCTGGGCACCCTGCACTGTCTTCCCTCTGCCCATTCTTTTCCCCTGGGACCTCCTGCCCGGTTCTGGTCTGATCCAGACTGGAGAAACCACTGTTGGTTCCACCATGTCCTGGGAGCCTGGAGGCATTTCTCTACTCTGGTCTCTGCCAATAAAGGAAGCCATCCAGAGAGTTGCCGCCGGGGCAGGGAGGCTTGTACTACAAGCCTGTCTTATTTCTTCTGCACGGTGTGACAATAAGTGGCTGCCCTCATTTCAAAGTTACTGTTTTCCCCAGCATCCACATTTCATGTATGTCTTGGAAAATGGCAAGCTCTGGCTTCCTGGGTCTGCATTTCCACAGTGGCACTAACTGGTAGTTATTTTCTCTCCTTTCAGACCCACCTGAAACCGCCATTTCTCAGTCTCGCACACACCCTCCTCGGAGTGGTTACTGGTGTGGGTTAGCACCTGCCCTGCAGATCCTGGGTTTGGTTTGTGTGGTGCTGGCCTGCATTGTGCTTAAAAATTTTGGGGGGAGGGAATTTGATTAGTTACAACTTCTATTTTTTGATATTTATTTTAAAAATTAGAATTTGAAACACAAACTGTAGTATCGTATATGCCTGTATAATGTTACATGCTTCTCCACGGTTAAGTAAACAGAATGTGCTCGAGTCTCTGAGAGTTGATTTGCTCAACACCATCCACCATACTGGCCCCTGAGGGCATCTGGGCTTTCTCATCTCTCTCATTTCACTGAATCTTGGATTTCTCATCTGTTAAATGAGACTCGAGTAGGCTAGGGTAAAGAGATGACAGGTTTTGGAATCAAACTGTTCCTGGATGGAACCATTATCTTTTAATGATGGCCCCACCATCTTTTGATCTGGGAGCTGGGTAAATGACTTCTTTAAGCTTTGTTTTTCTCATTTGTAAAACATGCATGTTTTTGGTGATGATTAGATGAGAGGAGAGTAGTAAGAACTTGCATTTCAAGTTGATTTTTGCTAATGGGGAGAGTTAAGGGTCTGTCTTTTACAGGGGGAGAGATAGGGGTCATTCTTTTGCAGGAAGATATCTGGTTTTCCCAGCACCAGTAACTGAAAAGACAGTCTTTCCTGCACTGGATTGTCTTGCTCTCTTTGTTAAAAATCAACTGGCTGGGGACCAGCAGTTAGCGTAATGGTTATGTCACTGCAGTCCCATGTAGTCGACCGTGGTTCAAGTCCCAGACCTGGTGGCTTAAAACTCATGCCGGGCACGTGTGCATGTGTGCACAAGATCCCGAGAGGAGAATGGAGGAGAAGGGATTGCAGCGTGGCCATCCCCCTGGGGGGTGATTTCTCGCTTTCTGTCTCTCTGTCTCTCTCTGTCTTTCTGGTGAGCGCACATGCCCTGTAGCAAAAAAAAACTCTCCAAAAAAAAGAAAAAAAAAATCAATTGGCTGGGGCCAGCAGGTGGCTTTGTGTTTAAGGTACTAGATTCCCGCATGGCTGACCATGGTTCAAGTCTCATATCTGCAGGCTTGCTTTCTCACTTTCTCTTTTCCTCTCCCTCTTCTCTCTCTCTGGTGAGCCCACATGCCCTATAACAAATTAATAATAATAAATAATTCTTTTAAAAAATCAATTGGTTATGTGTTGTTAGGTTTATTTCTGAATTCTTTATACTGTTCCATTGGCATATGTGTCTGTTTTTGTGCCACTACCATTCTGTTTTGATTATTATGGCTTTGTAATATATTTTCAATTCAGGTAGTAAGATGCCTCAGACTTTTTTCTTTTTTTTGCCTTGGTAATACAGGGTTTTTAATAATTCCAGGCAAATTTTATAATTGCTTTCTCTATTTCTGTTTAGAATGTCACTGGTATTTTGATAGAGATTGCCTTGAATTTGTAAATTAGTTTGAGGTGTGTCAAAATTTTAGTTATTTGATGTTATTTTAATTAATTATTTAAATTATTTGATTTTTCCAACCCAAGAACAAGGGACATTTTTCCATTTTTTTGTTTTTGTTTTTGTTTTTCCCAATTTCTTTCTCTAGTTTTTTAGTTTTCATTGTAGAGATCTTTCACTTCTCTAGTTAGATTTATTCCTAGGAATTTTATTTTTGTGTGTGTGTGTATGGCTATTGTAAATGGGATTGCTTTCTTAAATTCTGCCTCAGTTTGTTCATTGTTGGGATATAAAAATGCTTTAGATTTTTGTATATCAATTTTGTGAGGGGAGAAAGAGTCTTGGGAAAAAATATTAATAGACACAATAATGTACATAAGTTATGGAATGGTGTGCCACAGCAGAGTGAAAAAGATATTGCCTTCCCTCAAAAAACTAGAACATCTGTCAAAGGTTTACAACACGAGACCTGCAGGTGGTGTAGTGGTTAAGATGCTGGACTCCCAGATGGCCGACCACTGTTTGAGTCCTAGACCCAGTAGTTTGAAAATCATACTGGGTGTATGTGTGTGCCTAAAATTCTGAGAGAAGAATGGAGGAGAAGGGATTGCTGTGTGGTCATCCTTTTGGGGGGGGGGAGGGTGATTTTTCACTTTCTCTCTCTCTCCTGAGAGCACACATGCTCTATTGCAAACAAACAAACAAACAAAAACAACAAAACATACACACACACACACACATGCCCTAAAAAAGTGCCCGACATAGTGTAATATTTTTATTGAAGATGATGAATATGGTAATCCCCTTGATTTGATTGTCACATACTACATGCATGCTTTGAAAACCCATACTAGACCCCACGAAGATATACAATTAAGTGTAAATCAGAAATTGTAAAAATAAATAAATAGGGACCAGCAGTTGGCATAATGGCTATGTTGCTGGACTCCCATGTATTTGACCACAGTTCAAGTCCTGGACCCAGTGGCTTAAACTCATGCCAGGCGCATGCGGGATCCCAAGATCCCGAGAGGAGAATGGAGGAGAAGGGATTGTAGCATGGCCATGCCCCCCGGGAGATGATTTCTTGCTTTCTGTCTCTCTGTCTCTCTTTGTCTTTCTGACAAGCACATGTGCCCTATGGCAAAAACCTCTCCAAAAATAAAATAAATAAATAAATAAAATAAAAATGCTGAAAAAAATTATATAAATAAAAAGGTCTTGCATATACTGAGTACCTGCTGTCTGCCCGACACCATACATGATCTCCCTGATCATTACACAAGCCCGACCCTTCCAGATGGAAGGTGTTTACAGCTGAGGACAGTGAGGACAGTGAGGTGACAGGCACAAAGCTAAGGACAGAGTGGGGCTGCAGAGCACAAGGTGGGATCCTGAACCGAGGACTGAGTAACAGACATGGCTGAGGCCTCCTCAGTTCTGAAAACCTCATGACACAGACCCAGTGGTACAGTGACAGAGGCCCCTGGGGACCCAGGCCAGAAAAGGACTGGTTTTCCAGGTATTAAAATAAAGGAAATCATGGGTAAAGTTGTCTATCTTACATATTCTGAGTTTTAAAACAGTGTCTATTACATTTGTTATATTACAATTTATAAATTTTGCTTTATAAAAGTGCGCTTCTTTTTATTTACAAGTAAACTTCAAACTTTTTATTGTGGTGAATTATACATAACATGAAAGTTACCATTTTAGGCCAGCCAGTGGCGTGGTGGTGTAGGCAGCTGGATCCCACATGGCTGACTGTGGTCTGAGTCCTGGGCCTGCTGACCTGAAAAAACATGCCAGACAAGTGTGTGCGTGCCAAAATGCGGAAAGAAAGGAGAAATGTGGGCGAAGGAAGTGCAGCATGATCATTCTGGGGCATAAAGGGTGCTTTCTCAATTCCTCTCTCTCTATCACTGGTGAGTGTACACGCCCTCTGGCAAGCATTTCGAAGACATTACCATTTTAAGCCTGTGTTAAGTGTACAGTTCGGAAGCATTCAGTACACTTCCAATGAGCCACATCACTGCCAGCCATTTCCGGAGCTCTTTTCACCTTGCAAAACTGAAACTCAGCTCCCCCTGGCTTCTGGCAGCCACCATTTTACTTTCTGTCCCTACAAATGTGACTGTGCCAGGTTCCTCACGAAAGCAGAGTCATACAGAATTTGTCCTTTGTGTCTGGCTTCACTCAGCCGAGTGTCCTCAAAGTTCGTCCATGTTGTAGCATGTAGCATTTTAAGGCCGAGTAATATTCTGTTGTAGGTACTGTACTGTAAATATCATCTTTTGCTTTACATTTTTCTGTCGCTAGACACCTGTGTTGCTTTTACCTTTTGGTGACTGCGAATGATGCTGCTACGAAGAGGAGTGTACAAATGTCTCTTTGAGTCTCTGCTTTCAATTCTTCTAGCGGATGCTTAGTAGATACTCTGAAGTGGATTTCTGGATTATGTGGTGATTCTATTTTAAATTTTTTTGAGGAACTGCTACACTGTTTTCCATAGTGGTTGTACCTTTTAAAAATAATTATTTAATTTTATTTGTTATTATCATTGTTTAATTTGCTATAAGGCATGCGTGGTCACCAGAGAGAGATGAGAGAGAGAGAGAGAATGTGAGAAAGCAAGCCGCTAGGTCTGGGATTTGAACCTCGGTCAACTATGTAGGAATCCAATGCCTTAACCACTATGCTACCTGCTGAACTAGTGGTTGTACCATTTAACGTTCCTACCAGCAATATACAAAGGTTCTAATTTCTCAGTATCTTTGCCAGTCCTTGTCATTATTTTTAAAATAGCAACTAACTTAGTATGTGTGAGTTAATATCTGTATCTTATTGTGTTGAATAGCTTTTCATATGTTAATTGGTCATTTGTGTATCTTTGTTGGAAAAATGTCTATTTAATTTCTTTGCCCATTTTTCAATCGGGTTGCCTTTTGTTGTTCAGTTGTAGAAGCTCTTTACATATTTTGGATATACGCATGGACACATTTATTTGTTCGAGGATGTATGTCCTTGCTGGTGGAGAGAGACAAAGAAAGGGAAAATGAGAAAGCACTCCCCATGAGGGATGGTTATGCCACAATTTCTTTTCCTCCATCTCTCCCTTCTTTCAAAATTTTTGGTACACATGTACACATGCCAGGAGTGTTTTTCAAGCCATTGGCTCCAGGACTCGAACTACACAGTTGGCCCTATGGGGTTCAGTCACCTTAACCACCACACCACTGGCTGGCATAATATTTTGGATATTAGCACCTTATCAGATATGTGATTCACACATACTTTCTTTTATTCTGGAGTCTGCTTTTTTACTCTATTGATAGTGTCCTTTGATGCATAAAAATTTTAGTTTTGATGTAGTCCAATGATCTATTTTTTTCCTTTGTAGCCTGTGCTTTTAGTACCATATCTAAGAAATCATTGCCAAATCCAATATCACAAATAAAAGCTCATAAATTTTTTAAACTTTATATTTTTAACCAAGTCCTCCCCACCAACTATTAAGAATTCTTTAAAACTGGCTGGTCTGGGAGCAATATGGCGGCCAAGTGCAAGACCACGTTGTCCAAGAACCTGCTGCTTATGCAGTTCATACAAAGGGGACTGGACTCGGAAAGCAAGAAACATCTAGAAGAGGAAGAAAAGAAAATCATTAGTGAAAAACACTGATTTTTGGATTTGCCAGAGCTAAGGAGAATGAGAGTTTCATAATAGAAGAGCAGAGTTTCTTGTGTGAAAATCTCTATGAAGATGGTCAAGATTTAATCCTGAGGCTGAGAACGTAATGCTGCAGGTGCATGTCAAGAACAAAGAAGAAAACATTGAAGACGAAACTATAGAGCTTGATGTGTCAGACAAAGAAATGGCTAGAAGATTAGAAGACCTTGGTGGGGACAATTGGGAAAAAGTTTGCCAAGAAGAAAGATCAGGCTACTTATGAAGAGGATGAAAATGGAAACATAAAAGCAATTAAACCAAAAAAGATCTTAAAACCCCACGATTAAAATGGATGCCTTAAGACATGGCTCAGGGATGCCTTGTGAAAGTTAGTAGCTTATTTTGGAGCTCATCCTGATGGGGTCTCTATAGTTATTGGTACTGTGATGTCTGTTTGTTAAAAAAGAAAAAAATGTAAGTTTTCAGGAACATGCTGTTTTTGAAATGTGTGATGGATGTTAAACATGCCTTGCTTAGTGGTATGCATCAGGACTGAATTTCAGCCCTTGGCCTTCACATGTACAGAGGTACCGGGTAGCTTTCTAAGGATATTTTGACCTTGCCGTTTTTAATTTTAAATACAACCATAGATCTTGAATAGACTCATGTAAGTTAATGCCCATATCTAAGTTGCCCTTATATTTATATTTCACTTTAAATTGTTAATCATGCCAAACCAACTCATACAGACACTTTGGAATCAAATGTCATGTTAAATGTAAATATATCAAGAACAAACCTGCTTCTCCGGCCTTATTATTTGCATGCTACCTGGTCATTGTCAGTTAATAGTATTATGATTTTGATTTAAAGCATTTACTTAATTTTTAAAAAAGTTCTGTAAGGGACCAGCAGTTAGCGGAATGGCTATGTTGCTGGACTCCCATGTGGTCGACCGCGGTTCGAGTCTCGGACCCAGCGGCTTAAACTCACACCGGGCACGTGTGCGTGCGTGCCCAAGATCCCAAGAGGAGAATGGAGGAGAAGGGGTTGAGGCCTGGCCATCCCCCCTGGGGGGTGATTTCTTGCTTTCTGTCTCTCTCTCTTTCTGGTGAGCACACGCGCCCTATAGGAAAAACCTTTTAAAAAAAAAGAAAGTTATGTAACACATTTCTGTTTTACATGCTTTTTTTTTTTTTTTTTTTTTGAGAGAGATTTTTGCTATAGGGTGCATACGCTTGTCAGAAAGACAGAAAGAGACAGAGAGATAGAAAGCGAGAAATCACGAGAAATCACCCCCTGGGGGAATGGCCATGCCACAACCCCTTCTCCTCCATCCTCCTCTTGGGATCTTGGGCATGCATGCACACGTGCCTGGCATGAGTTTAAGCCACCAGGTCTGGGACTCGAACTGTGGTCGACTACATGGGATCCAGCGACATAGCCATTACACTAACTGCTGGTCCCTGTTTTACATACTTTTTCTATTATACTTTCAAATAACAATTTTAGTCTAATTCAAAATATAATTTTTATCAAGACAGTAACTTTAAAAACTCAACCATCCATTTAGAATATGATGATGTATTAGTTGAACCATAAGAAATGCTTTTTACGGGTCAAAAACAATCATCAATTTCTTAGGATATAGACCAGTAGCATTTGCCCCTGACGAGGTCAGCTCCTAGCCTGAACACTATTCCAAATACTAAGTACAGAAGCACTTGGGATTAAGTGTGTGTGTTTGTGTATCTTTCTGTCTGGAGATAATGTACTTAGGACTTCTGAGAATTACTGATGTCATTTAATTTTGTACCCAGAAAATAAATGAGGGATATGTCTCCTCTCTCCCTGAAAAAAAAAAAAAAAAAGAATTATTTAAAACTATTTAAAAAGTAAATCATCCATAATCTCAAGATGCGTGATGCATATACAATGGCTCCTGTTTGGAGGGGCCTCCTGTTCCATCACCTTCAATACCCTGCTTCAGCACTGCCTTTCCACCACCAGGCGGAGGCGCGGGCACAGCTGGAGGGCTTGTTTCTACCAGGGCAGCATCCCACTCTGCCCTTCCGCTCTCCCTCTCCACTTTTCCTCCTTTCATGGCTGCACCTGAAAAGCCGTGCAATGGGCTTCAGGACTTGTCTTCCAGCCCCGCTTCCTACAGCCCCCGCTAAGGCTTCCTGCTGTTTCCCCTGGAGCCGGGCCTGGGTTGTCTGATAACCACTTTGTTTGGTTTCCTGTTTGGTTTCCATCCTCTTCCTTCTGGACATACCAGGCAGCAAGTGTCAAATTTATAAAGAGGGTTTATATTTGGAGAGGAATTTGGAGTATCTCGATCTTTATGAGCTTTATATTTGGAAATAATTTCAGATTTATAAAAATCGTACAGAGAATTTCCATATGCCTTCACCTAAATATCCTAAGTATCTGTGCTTGCACCGAGACAACACTCGGTGTATGCGGTGATAGGTTATGTCCCCGGACACACCCGTATATGCGCACACACATATAATTATCAAAGTCAAGACATTAAGATTGATACGATATTATTATATAACCTAGAGAACCTATGTAGCCAGTTGTCCTAATAATGCCCTTTTCAACAGTTAGAGAAACAGTTTGGGATTCCTTCTGGACATGTGGGAAAGGGTGGGACAGGGCTGCAGACAGAAGCTGAGGAGCCCAGGCTGCTGGGAGCCCTGTCTCAGGCTGTGTGCTGGAGAGGCTCCACACCTGCACCCAGGCATGAGAGCAGAGCCCTGGCCTGCAGGCTGCCTCCCGAGAGGAAAGGGGCCTCCGTCCTGTGCTTCTCACCTTCTGCTTCCAGACATTTACTCCTCATCTCTGAAGTGCTAGCCAGGAAGGTAACTGTAGTGATACAGACCCAAGTGTCACCACCAGCTAGAAGCTGTTGTGTCAGAGGACACATTCTTTTGTTTGATAGTTGCCAGAAAGTGCATGTGTCATCCAGAGAGTGATAGAGACAGAGAGACAGGGAGAATCCCACTTCCCACCCCCCATGGTATGTGGTCATGCCACAATTCCTTCTTCATTTCTCTACCTGGTTAAGATTTGGGACACAGATGCCCAGAATGTTTTTCAAGCTTCTGGGCAGGGATTCGAACCATGGTCAGCCATGTGGGATTGAGCTGCCCTAACCGCTAGGGCATGGGGCGGCCCCTGGGGCATATATTCATCAGTCACACTATGTAAGTTGTGGGTCTGCCACTTACTGGCTATATGATTTGGCAAGGTTTATTTATTTATTAAACTTTTTTTTTCTTAAGAGTTTTTTTTTTTTTTTAGGGTTTTTTGCCTTTGAGTGCATGTGCTCACCAGAAAGAGAGACAGAGACAGTAAAAGAGAAGGTGAGAAATAACTCTCTGGGGAGGATTGCCATGCCACAATCCCTTCCTCTTTCTCCTTCTGGGATCCCAGGATCTTGGGCCTGGTGTGAGTTTGAAGTCACCAGGTCTGGGACTTAAACCATGGTCGGCCATGTGGGAGGCCAGCTATGTAACCACTATGCTATCTGCTAGTCCTTTTTAGAGATTTTTGCTATAGGGTTCGCCTGAGAGAGAGAAAGCAAGAAATCACCCCTGGGGGGGATGGTCACTCTGCAATCACTTCTCCATTCTCCTCTTGGGAGTTTGGAAACACAAGCGCACATGCTGGTGTGAGTTTCAAGCTGTCAGGTCTGGGACCCCAACCATGGTTGACTACGGGGGAGTCCAGGCTGTGTGCCGGCCCTTGGCAAGCTTTCTGAGCAGATTGGTGCTTCAGTTCCTTAATATGGGAAGCGAGTACCTCATGCATAGGACGGTGGTGGTCTGTGGTTGGGGAGAAACGGTGCACATGGAAGGGCTTAGCACGGTGCCTGGCAGCGGGCTGTGCTCACCGCTCACTGCGTTACAGAGTTCGGCGATGCGTTGCCGAGGACGTGGCAGAATCTCTCCTCACCACCACCTCCCACATTACTCTGAAATGTCGGCGGCAGGAGCATCATGCAGCTAACGCTCAGTGCTGGGTTGGGAGCACCACAGAGGGGCCAAGCTGGGAGGGGGAGGGTCCCGCAGGGGTCATCGCCTCAGTGGTTACCTCCCTCACAGGAGCACCCGTGTCTGGCTTCCTGCTTAGACTTGCCCAGGGACGTGCTGGGTGCTCCCCAGGAGTAGCGTTGCTACAACCCTTTACCCAGCTGTCACCCAGTTTACGCCTGGGATATGTTTTAACCAAGTATGACTAAACATGAATAGAGAAATGGGGACTAGCAGATGGCATAATGGTTACGTCCCTGGACTCCCATATAGTCAACTGTGGTTCGAGTCCTGGACCTGGAGGCTTAAAACTCACACCGGGCATGTGTGCATGTGCGCCCAAAATCCTGAGAGGAGAATGGAGGAGAAGAATGGCCATCTCCTCTGGGGGTGGTTTCTCGCTTCCTGTCTCTCTGTCTCTCTCTCTATGGCAAGTGCATGTGCCCTATAGAAAAAAAAATCTCTCAAAAAACAAACAAAAAAGAAAGACAAAAACAAAAATAAAAACAAAAACCACACAGACACAGCAATGACTGTCATGAAGGCAGAGTTTCCACTTAGCGACCAGGAACAGGAGGCACAGCATCCTGTCTTGGCGTGAGAGAGTGTGATGAAGGAGATGGTGAGGTATGGATTCCAGACTAGTTGCTTTGTTTATCAAAGATGCCCTCATAGGGGAGTCATTTGCTCTCTCTAGTAATTGGCTAGTTCTGGAAGGGGTGGCCTCTCCAGGTTCAAGGCCTCAAATGCCAGGGCGTCAAGAATACGGAAAACTAGGAAATATAGTCAGTGCAGCAGCTCCCTGTCCCCATGACACCTCGTCCATAAGCCAATGAAGGACATGCACGGAATTATACTCAGGTGTCTGCACCAGACTGAGCGCCGTGAGGGCAGAGAGAGTGCCTTACTCATCGCAAAGGCTTGGCTCAAGAACGGTGACTCACTGGCAGAGGGGAGCTGATTAGCTCTGGTGGGCCACGGGTCATTGGAACCTCCCCATGTGCCATCTGGGTGCCTATTCCCTGATCTTGACCATTGGAGACCTCCTTGGAGAAGCAGTTCCATGGCCTCATTTGCTTACTTCTTCCATAATAAGTGAATAAGAGAATGAATTTAACATTTATTGAGTTCCTATTGCAGGTGATTGTTCTAGGTGTTTAGAGTTACAAAGATAAATAAGACAAAATTTCTGCCCTTAAATTCACAGCCCAGAGGGAGACCTATGTGCAAGCCATCACTCTGCAGTGACAGAAGCATCTGAGAACACCCAAGATTGAGGAGCAAACCGGGCAGGCGGTGGAGTGGGTGGAGTGGGTGACTATTGCAGACAGTGTGGGTTAGCTCCACAGAACCTGTCTGCTTCCACTACACAGTCAGTCAAGTGCCACATCCAACTTCCCAGCCTCTTTGCAGCCGGGAGCTATAAAATGAAGCTCTAGTGAACCAGGCTTGAAGTATACTGGCTCTATATCTTCCCTCTTCTTTTCTTCCTGATTGGAGATTGGATGTGATGCTTGGTGCTGTAGCAGCCACGCACAGCCACAAGGAAAAGGCTGAACGAATTGCAGTAAGGAACACTGAACCAATATCAAATACCTCTGGACTTTTGTTTTGTAAGAAAAGTAAACTGCTATTCATTTAAACCAGGCCCTCTGTTACTTGCAGCTAAGCTCATTCCAAATGGATCCAGTGGGAAATGTAAGGAAAGAACAAATTTTCTGCCCAGGGATCAAGATCCCTGGGCAGAAAAAAGGAGGAGGACATTTAGGAAGGAAAAAGCATAGATGAAAACACGGTGCAGAGAGAAGGTGCATCTGGGTGTGTGGTAAATATTGTCTCCTTCGGTGCCTCACCTTGAACAGGACTCAGTGTAGGGCTCTGTGTGTGTGTGTGTGTGTGTGTGTGTGTGTGTGCATGTGTGCAAGTATAAAAAAGTATAGGATATGGAGCCAACGGGTGGCATGGTGGTTAAGGTGCTGGACATTCCCACATGGCTGACCACAGTTCAAGTCCTGGATCTGGTGGCTTATTTTTTCACTTTCCCCCTCTCTTTCTGTCTCTCTCTGATTAAATTAAAATGAATGAATAAAATTAAATCAATAATTAAAAAGAAAGTATAGGATATGTTCCTTCTATCCAGACAAGCAACCTTTTTTTTTTTTTTTTTTTTTTTTTTTTTTTTTTTTTTTTTTTTCCTGCAAAGGGGCCAGATCATGGATATTTGAAGATTGGTGGGCCATCTGGTCTCTCTTATAACTAATTAACTCTGTTGTTCTAGCACGGGCATAGATGATATGTAAATGGGCGAGCACAGATATGTGCCAATAAAAACTTTATTTGTGGGCACAGAAATACAAATTTTAAATAACCTTGATATATCATAAAATATTTATATTCTATTTTTCTCAACTATTTAAGAATATACAAACTGTTCTCAGCTCACAGGCCATACGAAAATAGGTGCAAGGCCGGATTTGGTCCCCAGGCTGTAGTTTTCTGACTTGCTCTAAAAGACTAGAACACAGTTAGGGAAATGAAGTAGAAATCCAGGAAAAGCAGAATGGTGATGGTTTTGTGTCTTTCACATGGTGCAGAGGCACTGGCCCTGTGGGGGGCATGGACTCGGCTAAGAGTGGCTGAAGGAGCTGCAGCTGGGAACTTGTGAGGGGGCTCTTCAGTGAATTCTAAGTCAGAATAGGTGGGAGTTTCTAGTCTAGAAGGAGCACCCTGTGAAGTGTAGAGGCAGGAACTTTCCTGAGGGACTTGCATGAGGTGGTTTTGCACCTTGTTTCCATTTGGAAGCTGCAGAAATGAGGCTGGAGAGGTAGCTGGGCTGAGGTGGGTGGTCACGCTTAGTCTGTAGCCTCGTAGCAGAAAAGGAGGCTGGAAAATGTCTGGCGAGTCCTGGCTGACCTGCCTTTGTGCTTCTCTGCTGGGAGCTGCCCACCCTGCCTGAGGCCTGCCTCATGGCAGTGGAGTTGCCTTGTCTCCTTCCTCCCGTCCCTCTCTCCCTTCCCTTTCAGGGACACGAAATGAGCTTCACGACCACTGGTTCTCACGATTAATAATATGCTATTTTGGGTGCAGAGTGGGCCCCATACCCATGTGTCAAGAGTCAAACAGACCCTGCCCTTTGGCCATTTTCCGCCCTCACAGAGCTTGCTGAGCCCTGGTGGCTGCTGGGTATGTGGTGGACTCCAGGGAAGGGCCGGGGTGTGCCATGTAGAAACAGCTGCTTCTTCAGCTTGGAGCCTGGGCAGCTCCTCCCTCACCTTTCTTCCCCAGGTGGGGCCTGATGGCGGGCAGTGACTGCGGCAGTTCCTTGGATTTAAGATGACCAGATATGAAGCTCTTCAAAAGAGGGGTCAAATGGATGAACCAGACTTCAAAGTTATGGCATGAGATTTGCTCATTCTGAGATGGAAACAATATGGAGCACATGAGCAAGCTTTAGAGGGCCAGTCCACAGATCTTAACTCTGATGGAAACTGGCTTAAGGGAGTCTGAAGGAAAACTGAAGCAACAACAACAATTTGCACGTAGGGAAAACATCTTGTAACGCAGCTACCAACCAAGTAAAGGGAGATGCCAAGCGTTCTTCAAATCCCGCACCTTAAGCAAGGGCAGCCGCCCCATGTTGCCTGACTGAGATCAACAATGGTAGACCCAGCAATCAACTTGTTTTTCCTAAAAATGAAAGGTTAACTGGAACAGACTAAAGACAAACTGGAACAAGCCAGAAATGAACTGAGTGCCTGGAAATTGATGCCTGATAGAGGCCTGATGCTGTCAGACTGTTCCAAAGAAGTAGTCATCTCTGAAAAATCCCCCTTCTAGAACACATAGACACGTGGGAAGAGTTTCCGTTTGAAGAAAACAAGGAGAAACAGAAGTCTTAAGTCTTTGGCACACCATGAGCTCAGACAATCAGGAGGAATGAAAACCTCGAGATGTAAAATCATGCGTTGAACATGTAAAATTCCAGTAAGATATATAGAAGGAATGCTGTTTTTACTTATTTATTTATTTAGAGTTTTTTGCTATAGGATGCTTGTGCTTGCCACAAAGACAGAGAGAGAGACAGAGAGATGGAAAGCGAGAAATCACACTCTAGAGGGGCTGATCCCTTTTCCTCCATTCTCCTCTCAGGATCTTGGGCATGCACGCACATGCACCTGGTGTGGGTTTAAGCCACCGGTCCCGGGACTCGAACCATGGTCGACTACATGGGAGTCCAGTGACAGCCATTACGCTAACTGCTGGTCCCCTGAAGAAACAATCTTGACTTTGAACATAGTGACTTAGACTCTGTATGCCAGCTTTGTCAATAAGACTGTGGACTTCATGATTGTTATTGAACTTCTGGGTCACTACTCAGATGAGATACATTTTGCCTGTAAAAGGTTTATTTGCTAAGAATGAACTTTTTTTTTTTTTTTTAAAAAAAAAGGTTTTTGCTATAGAGCACATGCAACTCCTAGAGAGACAGTGAAAGGGAAAATAAGAAATCCCTGGGGGATGGCCACGTTGCAATCCCTTCTCCTCCATTCTCCTTCTGGGATTTTGGATATGTATGTGCTGGGTATGAGTTTCAAGCTACCAGGTCCAGGACTAATAGTCATGAAAGAATCAAATCAGTACAAGCAGGGCATATATTTAAACATTTAATTTGTGTTCCTTGATTGAGCCTTAAATTAATGTGGTTTTTATCAAAGGTTCCTTCCTTGAATCAATGATTTGCTCTTTTGTTGCAAAAACTGTAGATAATCTCACTGAGGACTGCACAAACATGAAGGGGTGGCTCAAGCATCAGGTTTAAGATGTCTGACGCATTATAAACACTCATTTCACAGCGAGGTTGTGTAAGGCCATTGGCTGTGGTGAGACCTACTGCATTATATCTTTTCAGTAGTGAACTTTATAAAATCCCCATTCCATTCAATAGGCACATGTTTAAAGAGCCTTGTCATTGACGTTAAAGGGGGAACATGTTCCTTTGTTGTATTTGGGCCTTTGGTACTGCACTCTTGATATTAAATGTGCCTTCACCAAAAAAGAAAAAAAAAAAAAAAGTCAAAGAGATCCAAGTTTTAATCCCAGCTTCACTGTTTCTTGGAGAGATTTTTGCAATAGGACACATGCGCGTGCTAGAAAGTCAGAGAGAGACAGAGATACAGAAAGTGGGAAATCACCCCTGAGGGGGAATGGCCATGCCACAATCCACAATCCACAATCCCTTCTCCTCCATTTTCCTCTTGGGATTTTGGGCACACACACACACACACACACACACACACACACCCTGCGTGAGTTTCAAGTCGCTGGACCTGGACCTAAACTGTGGTGGACCATGTGGGAGTCCAGCTCCTTAATCACGATGCCACCTGCTGGCTTCCCCGCTCTGCTTCTTTTTCTTTTTTTTTGAGAGGTTTTTGCTATAGGGCGCCTGCGCTTGCCAGACAGACAGAGAGAGACAGAGAGATAGAAAGTGAGAAATCATCCCCCAGGAGGGATGGCCATGCCGCAATCCCTTCTACTCCATTCTCCTCTCGGGATCTTGGGCACGCACGCACATGCACCCGACGTGAGTTTTAAGCCACCAGGTCGGGACGCGAACCGCGGTCGACTACATGGGAGTCCAGCGACATAGCCATTACGCTAACTGCTGGTCCCCCAGCTCCACTTATTAACTGGTTGACTTGGAAGCTTATTAACATTCTAGTCTTCTGTTTGCCATTTGTAAAATGAAGATATTTAAAGGAGTAAAGGTGGGTTTTCTGATGCTAAATCAGCATACGATAAATGTTACAGCTTTCTAAGTGTGACTCAGTAATAATTTGAGATACCAACCTATTCTTTTTAAGAAGTCCTTTCATTATCTCCTTTTTCTTTCCCTCGTTAAAGGAGAAGCCAGCGCTGCCCATCTCTTCCCACAGGAAAGGTGTGGGTGGGGCAGAAGCAGAAGTGACCTGCATGGTTTGCAGGGCACCATTGCCCAAAGTGGAAGCCCACGGAAGAACCCGGGGGTCTGAGCAGGATGCAGAAGGAAGAAGTGGTGAGGGAAGAACAGGGGAGGCAGGTAGGTCTTGAATACAGGGACCTAGACCTTTATCCAGGGTGGTGGCCCAGGGAGGTAGCAAGACCAGAGAGGAGTAGCCATGTGCCCTGTCTGGGGAATATGGCCGAGACAGCCTCCAGAAGCTGGCTTAGCAGATGAAGCATGGAGGAAATAGAGGCGTGGGCAGGGACAAGAAAGAGCCCTGGGCATAGACCTGCGAGCTGGCCGGCCGGAGAGTCACCTGGACTGAAGCGTACTTGCGGGGCACTGTGCAAAAATGACTAACATCAATTTTCCCCCCAGCCTGGAAGCATTTGGCAC
Organism: Tupaia tana; assembly: GCA_026018925.1. Taxonomy (NCBI): domain Eukaryota; kingdom Metazoa; phylum Chordata; class Mammalia; order Scandentia; family Tupaiidae; genus Tupaia; species Tupaia tana. The sequence continues at coordinate 78,326,127 of JAKSZU010000004.1, forward strand.
ACTGCAGGAATTCAGTGATTTATAGAACTGGAAGAGAGCTGAGACAGTCCACACCACGGGCTCGTGAATCCCACATTTCACAGAGGAGGAAACGAGACCAGAGAATGACATGACTCATTCAAAGTCACGCAACTGCAGTCATTTGTGACTCATAGCTACGGAAGTCCTGACACATGGTGGCGCTTGGTACTCTTACCTTCCGTCCTCACATGACCCTCTCAGCATCGTGAACTCTACCCTATGGCAGAGGGAACTGAGGCACAGGGGAGGAAAGGGACTTGCCAAGGTCCCGTCACTGTGGTGCTGACCCAGGATTCAAGCCCAGGATGGCCACGTGTGTGTTTCCCAGAAGCCAAGCTCCCCCTACCACCTGGCCCCTTGTGGCAGGGGACATCCATCCCTTTAGATCTTCTCCTCTAGCACTTTTCACAGTGGGGTCACATACAAGGAGTCTTCAAAATGTTCCTGGAGAAATAGACATTATGGGAAAACATACATGGATTCAGAACTTTTTTATGCATCAAAATGTTCTCATACTTTAAGCCCCCACCTGACTCTGGGCTCCCCGGGGAAGCGAGGACTGCAGTGCTACCTCTCTGTCCAGTGCGAATGCATACAACTGGCTTGTTGGTTCTCATATCTGAGTGGATTACAAGCTTGTGGCAAGGGAGGGTGTCCCCAGGCCCTGAGTTTTGTTTTGGCCACTCTTATAAATCAGACCCCAGATATAAGGAATTCAGACAAAGGGGAGTTGTCTCTGTCCAGCACCAGGTAAATAGTAATGCAATCTTATGACTTTTTTTTCTCTCTTGCTCTCCACGCCTATCATAAATTTTCTAAAAGCTTTTGGCAGTTCCTGGCCTGTCCCTGCTCCTCCCCCACCCCCAAGGATAAGCTCTCTGTGCCTCTGGGGCAGGGTTCCTGATAGTGCACACTCAAATGCTATTAGAATGATTCCAATCTTGTGAACAAACACAGAACACCCAGCACGAAGGGATTTTTGAGTCTTTGAGGGTCACCTTGCAGTGGGAAGGGTGGCTGAGTCTGATGTCTAGGGTTATTGTCAAAAGGTTGGCTGCCAGATCAAACTGGGCCACTGGTAACATGGAGCAGGGTGGAGCATCATCTGCACCCGCCGCACCCCCTCCCAGCTCCTCTGCACCCACCGCACCCGCGTTCCTCTGCACCCACCGCACCCCCTGCTCCTCTGCACCCAACACGACCCCCTACTCCTCTGCACTCACTGCACTTCCTGCTCCTGTTCACCTACTGCACTCCTGCTCCTCTGTACCTACTGCACCCCCCACTCCTCTGCACCCAACACACTCCCTGCTCCTCTGCACCCACCACACCCCCGCTCCTCTGCACCCACCGCACCCCTTGTTCCTCTGCACCTGCCGTACCCCCTGTTCCTCTGCACCTGCCATACCCCCTGTTCCTCTGCACCTACCACACCCTCTGGTCCTCTGCATCCGCAGCACCCCCTGCTCCTGATGTTACTGTACCTGCCGCACCCCTTACTCTTCTGCACCCAGTGCACCCCTTCCTCCTGATGTTACTGACCTTTTAGGGCCCTAGGCCCAGGTGCTGCAGTCGAGGCCCACTGCACACAGGCATGCCTGCCACTGGAGGAGTGGGCTGGAAGCAGGGCTGCCCCAGACCTGCCATTGTAAACTGAGGAAATTCCCATAGTACTACTCCCACCGGGCCCCAGGAGTGGTGTGCAGCGCGTTGGGCCAGGAGTCCCAGGACAGTTCCAAGCTCTGTCCTCATTATAGACAAACCTTTGGGCCTCTCTTGTCTGCAGGGCATCATAAAGCTGCTGCTGCTGCTGCTGCTGCTTGGGGGTGGTGGCAAGGCCTTTCATTCATTCATCTGTGTAACCGAACATTTGCTGAATACCACATGTCACGCTCAGGCTGATGTGGGAAGAAAATGCTGCTTAGATGCCGCCTATCAGCAGAGTCCGTGCAGGCCCAGGCCCGGCAGGGCTGTGTCCCCAGGGAAGAAAATGGGAAATGAGCTATACCATTTGGTGGTGATTTTGCTTTTGGAGAGGGAGGGTGACAGCTGGATTTGCCCATGGCCAGTTGCCAGAGGCACTTGGCACAGCAGTGTCCTGGCCTTCTGGGAACGTGGCAGCCACCTTTGGGAAGGCACGTGGGTGAGGGGGACATTGCTTTGGCAGGGATCAGATCTGCCTGTCTTCCTAACTTCTGTTAACAACACACGGTTCTCCTGCTGGCCTCCTGAGGTCCTTACAAATCAGAGGCATGAAACGTTGGAGTCCATGGCCCTCAGCGCCCCCCACGGTTTCTCCCTCCACCCCCACTGGGCCCCTCTCTCCACGCACATGTCTGACCTGCCAGATGTTGGGTACCTGGCACCGTGTCCACTCACCTTCTTATTTTGCACACGTTATTCTGACTTAATCCTGATTTTTCACTCTTCTGAACCCAAAGACATGATCTTTCCCTAATTTCCTGGCTACAGTCTTGGTTTTCCTTTTGTCCTAAAACTCTTTCCAGAAACAGGCCTAGGGGCATATCTGGCCTCTTGGGCCTGGTCTCCGAGTCAGGACTCAACCTAGCTCTCTGATGTATGCTTCTCAGAGGCCTCCCTGCACCCCAGAGTGGGACTCCGATTCTGAGTCTTGGCCTCACTCTAACTACCACTTCCATAGTTCCCTCTTCCTCTACGTGTGGGACACATGTTGCCTCCCTGTTTAGATCTCTCCAGTTCTTCTGGTCCTTCTGGTGAGCTGCCATTTACCCATGGCCTTCTCAATACCCTTCTAAGACAGAGCCGTAGGGGTGCATGAGCCTCGGGCCTGTCTTCTGCCACAGAAACCTGGAGCAACCTGCTCACACTCTAGAGTCTAGACCCTGAGCCCAACTCACTGGGGTGACAGACTAAACCCACAGTCTCTACCCCAGATGCCACTTTGGGAGTAGACTGAGTCTCCCCTGGAAAACTGAACCAGGAGATTCCTGGATAGGGCTGGCTGCTGACTTCCAGTGAGGCCAGGTCCAGGGAGAGGTGGGTAGAGTAGGCATGGGGTCTGGCAGACTAGGCCTTTTACAGAGCATACGGTGAACCAGAAACAGGTTTCTGGCAGTAGCCTCACCTGTGTTGGCTTAAGAAGTCCTGTTTGGAAGGGGAAATCAGATCAGAGAGGCTCGTGTTGACATTTCCCAGCCTGAAGATCAAGCATGTATACCTTTCAACTTTGAAGTCCCCGAGGAGGTGGAATTTGTGGCCCTATCAGCATGGTCCCTATCAGCATAGTCTGGGTGCTATCTCACTATGTTTGCGAAGTCGCCTGAAGTCAGGGGCTATCTCTGATGTCTGGGCTTCCAGCCAGAGGGAACCTGCTCCCTTTATAAAGGCTGCAGAACAGACACTGTCCAGAGCAGCAGCCAGTCGGTGGTCCAGGATGCGGTGCCTCGTGGTGCTCCTCGCTGTCCTCGCCCTCTCTCAGGGCAGTGGCATCACCAGGTGAGTAGCACTCCCTAGGGCCTTCCCTGCGTCTTGCCTGGCAGGTCTTTCCCCGGGATAGTGACCCCTGTCAGTCTTACCTTTGCACTTGGGGCCTTTCCTCTAAGTGTGGCCCTACATTCAGGCTGCGGCGAAAAAGAAGAGTCAGGCAGGCAGCCTAGGGGGTCCAAATGCCTGGTGTTTGACCCCAGCTCCATCACTAGCTTCATTAATTCTCTCTGCCTCAGGCATCTCATCTGTCGCACAGTTGGAATAATAGTAGTGTCCAAATCATAGAGATGTTATGCGGATTGTCTGCACTGATATTTGTAAGATAATTCAGAAAGTGTCTGGTACACTATACATACATTTATATATGTTGAAATTAAGTTCTCTGTTGCACCACATCTTTTGTGGGTGAGGATCCCAGATTGTCCTCCAAAAATAATATCTGATGTTTCTTTTTAAAAAATTATTTATTATTATTTTTTGAAGTTTGCTATCAGGCACATGTGCTCACTAGCGAGAGACACAGAGAGAGGGAAAGTGAGAAAGAAAGCCACTAGGTTCAGGACTTGAACCGTGATTGTCCATGTGGGAGTCCAGCACCATAACCACCACACCACTTGCTGGTCCCAATATCGTCCATTGCTTAAGCTATTTGCTACTAGGCGCCAGGCACTAACCCTTATGGATTAAGTAGGTATTGTTATTTGCATTTCTACATGAGAAAGTTGTTGTTCAGGAAAGGTCTCTAACTGTCTGAGGCCATTTGGCTAGCATGGAGGAGCTAGGGCATGGCTCCATGTGGCCTCACATCCTTGTTGCACATTGCAATGCCTCCAGGGGCCCAGGTGCAGCCCTGCCACACCCTGAGCACAGAGAAGCCAAGTCCCTCCCTGGGGAAGCTGGATTCCAGAAAGGGATTGGACACTTTTCACCAGTCAGGGTTCTTTGTCATGGTCCTGGAATTGCAGTTATGCCAAGTCCCAGATGGAGTGCCCTTGCAGGGTAGAGACTGTACCCTTGTCACTACTGGGTCCTCTGTGCCCCACTCAGTGTCTGGCATGTCGTAGGTACAGCAAGAGCCTGGGGACTGAATGTGTGGTAGTGTGCTTAGTGCCTTTCAAACTATGGGCTGCAGAACTCTAGAGGTTTATTATCTACCAGCACTAAAAAAATAGGAAAAGAATACAAAATATCCTTTGATAAGGATGGGCATAGATTTTATGATCCGATTAAAAAATATTTCTTACTTTTTATTTTTCTTTTAGTTTTTTTTTTTTTCTATAGGATGTGCTTGCTGGAGAGACAGAGAAAGAGAGAGAAAGTGAGAAATCATCCCCTGGGAGGGATGGCCTGGTGCAATCCCTTCTCTTCAATTCTCCTCTTGGGATTCCGGGCACACATGCACATGTGCCCAGCACGAGTTTCAAGCCACCAGGTCCAGGACTCGAACCATGGCTGACCATGTGAGAGTCCAATGCCTTAACCAACACACCACCTGCTGGCCCTGGGATTATGATTTGAAAAAAAAAAAAAAAGTTTGAGGGGGCCAGCTGGTGGCATGGTGGTCAAGGCGGATGGATCCCATATGGCTGACTGTGTGGTTTGAGTCCCTGACTCAGAGGCTTGAAAAACATTCCAGGCAAGTGTGTGTGCGTGCCCCAAATCCTGAGAGGAGACTGTAGTAGGAGGGATTGTGGCATGACCAGCTCCCATGGGGTTGCTTCCTCCTTTTCTCTCTCTGGCCAGTCCAGGCACCCTCTAGAAAATTAAAAAAAATAAATAAATAAAAAGTTCACAAGCCACTGGCCTGGGCTCCATAGGATATGGAGCAGCAGGCTGAGCTGGGAAGAGTCGTGAGGGCTGGGATGAAGCCCAGAGCCTCGGGACACTTCTCGGACGCTGGGCAGCCTGAGGGTGGCACCTACTTCATCGTGACCTTCCCCATGTCCACAGGATCCCTCTGCACAAAGGGAAGTCATTGAGGAGGGCCTTGAAGGAGCAGGGGCTTCTGGAGGACTTTCTAAAGACGCAGCAGTCTACAGTCAGCGGGAAGTACTTCAGCTCCGGGGCGGTGGCCAGTGAGCCGCTCACCAACTACCTAGACGTGAGTGGCCCTACCAGCCTTTCCCTAATGTCCTCTTGCACCCAGAGCCTGCCTCCCTATGGCTTTTCCCTCCTTCAGGACTCACGGTGCCTGTGGCTTGGCAGCTGTCTCTCTGTCCTTTGTAAGTGCCACTGTGGGTCAGCAGGCCAGCAGTGCTCCTGCTTTCGAGGATCAAGATGTGACCATGGAAGGGACAGAGCTCAGATGAGCCTCGTCACACTTCCCTAGGGGGTCCATAATCTGCTCCGATCCAAACTCACACCTGCCTTTCCCGGCCTGAGCAGCTGCATCTTGATGTGGCTCAGCAGGGAAGAGGCCGGCCAGTCCGTTCTGTCCCTGCCAGGACTCAGTCACCCTCCTCTTCCTCCCACCCAGGGCCTGGCCAGGAGTGCCCCTAGGCCTTTTCTTTCTGGAGCGTGTCCCTCCCATCTGTCTCGGCGGGCAGCAGCAGCCAGCCTTTCCTCTCTCCGTGCTTTCCTTATCTAGGCCATCTTTGCCTCTTGCCCCAGCCTCAGGTCTGACTGGTGGGGACACTGCCAGGGACCTGGGGCTTGCGCCTCACTGATGCCCCAACTCTATGTCCAGCTTTTTCCTGCCCTGGCAGTCTTCCTCCTGGGCAGGATTTGCTTGCCCCCGTCTGCTCCCAGCGCTGACTACAGGGTGTGTGGGACCATCAGACCTGGCGTGGCTGGGGTGGGAGCCCAGCTGGGGGCTAGAGATGAAGAACCCTGCCCGGTACTCTTCTCCCAGGGCAGTCAGCACAGGGCTTTCAAAACTGAACACCCTCCATGCCATGCATGCCCCCCGTCCCTCGCTGCATCCCACCTCTGAATTGGTGTTGTCTGTCCTCAGACCCAGTACTTTGGGAAGATCACCATCGGGACCCCGCCCCAGGAGTTCACAGTGGTGTTCGATACGGGCTCCTCGGACCTCTGGGTGCCCTCTGTCTACTGCGACAGTGATGCCTGCCGTGAGTGACCACCCGCCCCTCCCTCCCCACCCGTCCCACACTCAGGCACCAGGGCCACTCCGCCACCGCTGGGCTGGGGTAAAACAGAGTGGCAGGACAGCCTGCATTGACATTTCCAGTATCCTGGTTGTGTCTCATATTCTTGCTCACTCCTCCCAATTTGCCATAGTCTGGGAAGGGTTGAAAATCATGGGTCAGGCTGCTGGTGGTGCGGTTGTTATGGAGGCTGGATCCCACGTGGCCAACTTTGCAGTTCGAGCACCAGACCCGGCAGCTTGAGAAACATGCCAGGTGCATGTGGGTATGAAATCCTGAAAGGAGGGAGAGATGGGGGAGAAGGGACTGCAGTGTGACTATTCCCCATGGGGGTTGCTTTCTCTCTCTCTCTCTCCTCTCTCTCTCCAGCTAACACATGTGACTTCTGGCAAAATTAAAAAAAAATATATCATGGGTTTAATATATAAAACACCAGCTAGAAATGAGAGACTTTAGTCTTCTAACAATTCGTTGCTGGAGAAACAAATGCTCTCTCATCTGTAAAATGAGAGATCTCTTTGTTTCCAGATGAGGACACCAAGGTTTGGCTAAGAAAAGGGCCCCGGCTAGAACGACTCAGCTGATCCAAGTAAAATGTCCATGGAAACTACAGGGGGTGGCTTTTCCTTTCTTTTTCCCTTTGGAAGCAGTGCAGGTCTACTGGGGGCTGGAGAGGTGGATAGAGCAGTAAAGAATAGTTCTCCTTGTTGAACTGCGGGACCAAGGACTGCAGGGAGAGCGGGCTGCTTATTTAGCATAAAGACCACTTCCTGGCAAGTCTGGTGAGGGTTTCAACCCTGGCTGCCGCGTATGAGAGGGTTTTATGGACCCCACTAACCCCAGGTCTGTGTTTCAGAGAACCACCGGCGCTTTGACCCGTCCAAGTCCTCCACCTACCAGAACCTGGACAAGCCCCTGTCCATCCAGTACGGCACAGGCAGCATGCAGGGCTTTCTGTGCTACGACACCGTCACCGTAAGTGGGGCCTCGGGCTGGCCAGGGCTCACCTGCGTTTCCATCAGCCGCACCCCACCCTGATACCCGGCTCTGGGGGCTGCACCTCTGGGGGGTGCTGAGGGGGCCCGTGGTTCTCACCCACCCAGAAGGCTCAGTGAGTGAGGACTCTGAGGGGGATCTTAGCTGAGAGCCCACAGTGGGCTGCCCTTGTCCCTCTCCCCTCTCTCCTAGGTCAGCCCTCCGAGCGTGCCCTGAGAGGTTCCCATCTCCCTGGTCCTTTTCACATGTCCTTGCCACAGTTGGTTCAGAATTTGGAGCCTGTGCCAGCCCTCAGCCCTTTAGTGTCACTGTGTGATTTTACTGTACGTTTTCCTCTTCCATAGCCCTTTGAGGAAGGTTTGCTCCTCATTGTTCAGATGAGGAAACGCAGGCTCAGGTTTTCCCGAGGGCATGTAACAGGCACCTCCAGGAGCCGAGGGTCAGACCCACGTCTCCGACTCCCGGAGCAGTGCTCTGGGCTGGACTTCACTCCTAAGTCATAGAGCAGGGTCAGAAAGCTTCCGGGCCCTCCAGGACGAGTGCTCTCCTTTCTCTTGTCTCTTTGGCCTTCAACGTGCGAGTGCCGTGACGGCACTGAGGGAGAGCACGGGCATGTCTGCGTCTTTCTGCTCGTGCTCACATGCCCAAGGTTAGAAATCAGGTGGCAACCTGGATGCCTACCATGCTGGGCTTCCTGGGTTCTTGACGGGGCCTCCTCTCCCTACCTGTGCCTGGCCCACTGTCCACCCATGCACACCTCTGCTGTGACTGGGCCACATCTAGCCCCCCCCCCCCCCCACGCTTAGCCTACAGCATGAGCCTCCAGTAGCTCCCTCCTTCTCCCCGTCAGTCCTGCTCGGCGTCACATTGCCATGAGGCCGTCTCTCCCCACGGTGTAAGAACCCACGACCCGTCGCCCTCACCCTGATGAATTTTTCTGAGTGCTTTTGCTGCTTGACATGTTTTCCTGCTTTTCACGTGTTGTCTGTCTTCTCCGCTGGAGTGTGGGTTCCTCTGGGGCAGGCACTTGGTTTTGTTCATCGCTACATTCTCAGGCCTAAATTTCTCAAAACTGAAAATACAAAAGGGAGTGTTTGGAGGCTGGGAACATAATGGCCTGTGGCAGGTGAGACCCGCTGACTGTGGTTTCAGAGGCCAGGCCTGAGAAGGTCCAGGGGAGCATTTCGGGCAGAGGGAGCAGCAAGTGCAAGGAGCCTGGGGCGAGAGGAAGAGGATGAGGACCAGCCTGGGTGGGCGGAGTGAGTTGGAGGTGAGAGAAGTGAGAGGAGCCGGGAGGCTCTCAGGCAAAGCTCTCATCCTGAACTACATCAGGAGCAGCTGGCGCTCTGGAGCAAGAGGCAGCATGACTTAATTTCCATGTTGGAAGGCTGCTTGCACTGTCCCATGTGGAGGATGGATTTCTGGTCCAGGCCACTCTGGTGGTCCAGCCTGGAGATGGTGGTGGCTCAGAGCAGGCTGGTGGACATGCGGACCATCCAGGGAAGTGGGCAGAGTGAGAAGGTATTTCGGAGTTAGTGCTTCGTTAGCGCAGTGCCACTAAGTGTGCAATAATCACTTAGTAACTGCTCAGTGTCTGTATTACAAAGCCCAAGTACTACCTTAGACAAGGGGGTTGGGGCGTGGAGAGGTACCTGTCCAACGTCACACAGCCAGCACATGGCAGCACAGGGACGCTCGCGTGGGTCTTGCAGGTGCAAAATGCAGGCATGCTCTTCCTGCACCTGTTGCTGCTTCCATAGGCCCCAGGGCAGCTGACGGCAGCTGCCCCGGCCTGCAGGGGCCTTGGAGCATCCCTGTTCTACCTGCTTCTTTGGATTCATCCCCAACTCCTGTACAATGAGCACCAGTGTCTGCACCGAACACCGAGTTCTCTCTTCCCATCCTTCCCTGTCTCGTCAACCAGGTCCCCAAGTCACAGAGCAGAGTGCCGGGAAACGTGTTTTTCTTTCCTTTCCTTTCCTTTCCTTTCCTTTCCTTTCCTTTCCTTTCCTTTCCTTTCCTTTCCTTTCCTTTCCTTTCTTTCTTTTCTTCTTTTTTCTCTTTCCTTTCCTTTTCTTCTTTTCTTTTTGTTTCTCTTCCTCTCTGCTCTGCTCCTCTCCTCACTTCTCCTCTCCTCTCCTCTTCTCTCCTCTCCTCTCCTCTCCTCTTCTCTCCTCTCCTCTCCTCTCCTCTCCTCACTACTCCTCGCCTCACCTCGCCTCGCTTTGCCTCTCCCCGTCCCTCCTCTCCCCTCCCCTCCCCTCCCCTCCCCTCCTCTCCTCTTCTCTCTTGTCCTCTCTTCTCTCCTTACTTCTCCTCTCCTCTCCTTTCTCTTCTCTCTCTTTTATCTTTTCCTCTTTCTCTTTTTTCTTAAGCTCAAATAACTATGTTGGAAACTCTGATGCCGGCTTTGGCCTGGGTCTGGCTCCCCCTCCTTGTTATGTCCCTGCCACTGGCCCAGGAACTCCTTGGGGATTAATATGACTATTTTGCAGGTCTCTGATATCGTGGACACTCACCAGACCGTGGGCCTGAGCACCCAGGAACCTGGCAACGTCTTCACTTACGCTGAGTTTGATGGGATCCTGGGACTGGCCTACCCCTCACTGGCCTCTGAGTACTCAGTGCCCGTGTTTGACAATATGATGCAGAAGCACCTGGTGGCCAAAGACCTCTTCTCGGTTTACATGAGCAGGTAGGAGCTGTGTGCCACTAGGCCCGACTTCCCCAGCCTGGTAGGACTGTTGGCAAAGGAACTCTTGGGCCCCTGGGGTAGTCACCAATGTCCGGCAAATCCTCCCCTTATTTCCAGACACATCCAACCTCAGGTCCAAAGACCCCCAGTATAGGCATTTACACAGCTGAAAGTCACTGGGCCAGAATCAGACTTTCATTCCTAGCATTATAAAAAGAAGCCTGTTCCTATCTCTGCAAGGGAACTCCCCCTCCCCAAGTGTCAGGGATCAATCATTTGCTGATGTCATCGAGATTCACAGACTTTTAAAGCCAACTCTACAGGAGTCCAACCTCTTTTACGAGGGTGGGGGAATAGGCTGCAGCAAGAAGGTCACGCTGGGAACCGGAGGGCTCCTGCTCCCAGCTTCGTGCTCCCTCCTCTGCCTTCCTGTCCCTGTGTCAGTCGGCAGAGAGGAGTCCTCCCCAGGAGAAGAGGCCGGTGGCTCCAGGCGAGATCAGGGAAGGCCTGCCCTCTCATTCATTCATTCAGTCGCTCATTCACTCAGTAGATGTTTCTCAGGCCCTTACTATGTGCAGGGGCTGGGCCAGGAGACAGGGATAACATGGACAAACAAGGTGTCAACCCTCAGCAGGGGGATCTGGACAGCGCAGGGTCCCGTACATGATGTATTGTAACCAAGTGACTGGGATGAAGGCACCACGGGGCGGGCAGTGGGGCTTTGGGTGTGCATCTGAGGCTTAACAGCGACAGGGAAGCTGGATCCAAGGCAGGTGTGGGCAGGGGCTGGGGGTTAGGTGGCCGGGGAAGGCTTCCTGGAGGGTGAGTGGAACAGACGATGTGCTGGAGCCCAGCGTGGGGTGGGCTTGACCGGTCCTAGGGACTGAAGCAGAGACACAGGAGGCAGGGAAGAGGCAGTGTGTTTCCTGCATGGCAGACACGCACCCAGGGAACAGGAGGGATTTGGGTTTTGGAGGCAGTGTTCTGTTTTCCAGTCTCCTAGAGGGCACATATACTTGCTGGAAAGAGAAAGAGAGACAGAGAGAGAGAGAGTGGGAAAGAGAGGAAGCTCTCCCTCCGTGGGACATGGTCACACCACAATCCCTTTTCCTTCACCTCTCCCTCCATTTAGGATTTGGGGCATGCACACACATGTGCCCAGTGTGTTTCTCAAGCCGCCAGGTCTGAGACTTGAGCTGTGCAATAAACCTTGTGGGTTCCAGCTTCCTTAACCATCAGGCCCTGGGCTGGCTCTTGGGAGCAATTTTAACCCCAAATGTAGGAGCTTATTGAAGACTACCTCTCCTACTGGGGCTAGAAAGCTCTTGGTGCCAGGGCAGGGGAGTGGGGGCACCAGGAGAATGATGAGATCACCTGAGTGAGGCCGGGGCGGAGCCTGGCAGTCCCACCACGGGGTGGGCTACTCCCTCCTGCCCCTCCCTCACACAGCTCCAGGTACTGCCTGGGCCAGGGGCTGCAGGGCTCAGAGCGGAAAGGCTGCTGCAGCTGGTGCTTCCAGAAAGCCTCCTGGGGAGGAGTGTGGGGAGGCTGGGAGGACTCATCTGAAGCCTTCCAGGTTGTGGTGAGGCTGGGAGAAGGGAGGGCTGGTTCTCCTCGCATCTCCCCCAGGGTGGGGCTGAGGCACCTTCTCACCAAGCCAGATGTCCTTGTGCCACAGTCTGCTTTGCCTTGGTTTCAGGCACGACCAGGGGAGCATGCTTACCCTGGGGGCCATCGACTCCTCTTACTACACCGGCTCACTGCACTGGGTGCCCGTGACCATGCAGGACTACTGGCAGTTCACCATGGACAGGTGGGTGAGCCATAGCCCCACGGGGCCAGGTGTGGGGACGCGAGGGCCCGGGGGTCAGGTCGCAGGACTCTGAGCAGGACTCCAGCACAGTTGCTGTTAAGACCATCATCAGAATCTGAAGTAGACACTTCCAAGGCCAACGGCCTTCATGGCGCAGCACCGCACAGCGTCTGGGCTTTGTCGGGAAGACGGGCTGCGGGTGACCCACTGGGGTCCTTGCTGAGCCGTGAAGTGGCTGTCTCATTTACTCCTCACAAAAACGTTCTGGCGGGTGTCATTATTATCCCCACCTTACAACTCACTAACATGAAGTGTGAGCCTCAGGATTGTTTCTTGAGGAGGTCTAGGAAGGTGGTTAATGTGCCCTTTTTGAAGATGAGAAGCCCGAGTCCACAAAGGCTGGGTAATTTCTCCAAGACGTGCAGCAGAGAGAACATAAAACCAGGTCTTGAGGCCTCGAATGCAGTACTCATCCCACCGTAAAGCACATGCGTTTGTTGTTTCATTAACGTTTCTGTCCATGTTCTCGGTTAGCCATTAATTGGGAGAAAATGGGTTTGGGGTCTTTCCCCTGTCTTGGGAAGCTATGGGGACTCTAGAAAAGGGCCAGAGGGAAGGACCCTTAGGTAGTTGGGGACTTCCCCCCTTGCCTAAGGATCCTGGCAGGGGATGGTATTTGTGGGGAGATGGCTGGATTCTTGGTGCACCTCAAGGACATCCTGTTTACCCCCTGCAGTGTCACCATCAATGGCGTGGTGGTGGCTTGTGACGGCGGCTGTCAGGCCATCCTGGACACAGGTACCTCCCTTCTGGCTGGGCCCAGCAGCGACATCCTCAACATTCAGCAGGCCATTGGAGCCACGCAGGGCCAGTTCGGCGAGGTGAGGCCAGACTGTCACCCCACTCCACAAGGAGCCCCTGAGGAGTCAGGGGAGCTAGGGGAGCTATGAAGGGAATGGTGAAGGAGCCCCTTCCAGCAAAGGGTGGGGCTTCCTGGGGAGCCTCTGCAGTGGCCTCAGGGCTTCCACCCATTGCTGCCGCTGCAGTGCCAGCATTTCATGCTGCCATGGCATGGCAATCTGCCTCCTGGTCCTCTGTGGGGTGTGCCATCCCTGATTTGCTGACCTTTGCTGTGACCCCACCTCCTCCCCTCTTCGTGGGTCTGTCTCTCATTCTCCCTACAACTGAGTGCTCCCAGAGTCTCGTGAGCTGGGCCTGCAGGGAAAGACATTGAGATGCACCTCTCTGGGTCCTAAGATGGGGCTGGCTGACAGCTGGTTCCCCTCAGTGAGACCTGTATGAGGACAACATGGGGCCACGCCCCCCGTAGAGAGTCTTGCTGTGGTTCTCTGAGTAGGCAGGTCCCCTCCCCACCCCACCACTCATGTGCTCCAGAGAAGGGGTCTGGCACCTCTCCCGGTCAGAGGCACCCTGTGCAGAGGCACCTCACACCCCTTCTAAGAGGACTCCCCTCGGTTCTTTAGTTTGACATCGACTGTGATAGCCTAAGCAGCATGCCCACTGTTGTCTTCGAGATCAATGGCAGGAAGTACCCACTGCCACCCTCCGCCTACACCAACCAGGTATGCACCGTGGGAGGGCACCCTGGCTCCACCTAGCCCCCGCCTTCTCCACCTCCCTCTCTGAGCTCAGGTCCTGGCAAATTGTAAGCCTGGGGGCATGCAGTGGTCTGGACAAGATGAAGAACACAGGGATGTACTTTTAAATGGCTGGCCCTTCGGAGTGAGGCCGTGTTGTTCTTGGGGCCCATTTGTGGCCACCACAGCCCCAGCCTGGGAGAAATGGGGAACCAGAAGGACAGAGCACTGAGGCTTAAGGGGAAGGGGAAGGTCGGTAGGACCACACCTTCCCATGGGAACCTCAGCAGGGGGCTCCAGTTTCCAACCTGTGGACTTAGAGTCTGGCTAGGCTTTACTTAGCTTGACTGGGCTTCATGGGGTCCCACCCTTGCCCGCACTGACCTACTCGCCTTGGCTCTGACCTAAATCTGAGCACCCTGAGCTGGCCCGGCAGCCCACCTGGGCCCCCCTGCCCTGGCTGGTCATTAGGGTAGAAGGTGCCAAGACCAGGGGAACAGGGCTCAGATCGCTAGGACCCCACTGGGTCATTTTGGATTAAGTCACTTGATTTTTTGAATCTTAATTTCTTCATCCGTTGAGTGAAATGAATCTGATACTTGTCTGCTTACCAGGGAAGGTGACTTCAAGGATGAAAAAAGATGGCAGAGGTGGGAGGAGTTGGGGTGAGTTTAGAACACAGCCAATCCTCGGGACCAGCTGCATCTCAGCTTTTCTTTTCCCAAAACCAGAACCAAGACTTTTGCACCAGCGGCTTTCAGGGTGACGGTGACTCCCAGCAGTGGATCCTGGGGGATGTCTTCATCCGGGAGTACTACAGTGTCTTCGACAGGGCCAACAACCGCCTGGGGTTGGCCAAGGCTATCTGAGGGCACCACTGAGCACGGACCCCACTGCACACAAATGTGCGCATGTGCACACACACACACACACACACACACACAGGTTTTCAGGCAGATGGTTTCCAATAAACACATTTCTGCAAGCCTGCCTGTCCTTGTCTTCATTGCGGCTGAGCCCTGCACATTCTGGGGCAGGGATGTTCTTGCCATGTGGGGCATATGGGCAGACTTTGGGCCACCTGGTTGGGGAGGGATGAGGACATAGTTGGTGGATGGAAAATTCCACGAAGACAGTGGCCATCTCAAGTTCAGGTCGGGGAAGACCAGTGAGTGTCTTGTCTGCCTGGCCTCCCACTCTAGAACTTTCTGGAGATAGGATACAATAGGAGAGACCTTCCTAGGAGAAGGCTTGTTTGTGCCTGGGGATGAGAGGCAAGGGCTTGGTGGTGAGGGACTGAACAGAGAATCTGTGGCTCGTGGAGCAAAAGGCTCTCTGTCGGTTAGCAGAAGGACTCACTGCTGCTGAGGACAGGTGGAGGAGCAGGCAGAAGCATCTATGCAAGCTTCCTGGGTGCCACAGCTGCCATTCACTTTGGGGCAAAGCCACAGGCAAGGGCCCACCTTCAGTTTTGGCTCAAAACCTGTCAGTGTTGGGAACCAGCAATTAGCGTAATGGCTATGTTGCTGGACTCCCACGTAGTCAACTGCGGTTCACGTCCCGGACCCAGTGGCTTAAAACTCACGTCGGGCGCGTGTGCGTGTGTGCCCAAGATCCTGAGAGGAGAATGGAGGAGAAGGGATTGCGGCATGACCATCCCCCCTGGGGGGTGATTTCTCGCATTCTGTCTCTATGTCTCTCTCTGTCTGTCTGGTGAGCGCACGCGCCTTATAGGGAAAACCTCTCCAAAAAAAAAAAAAAAAAAGAAAAACCTGTCGGTGCTCAGGGAGCTGCTCTGTCACAGAAGACAGACTCATGTTGACTGGCTCTCAGAGGTGATGGGCCATGGCCGTTCACATTCCCAGCAAGGACTGCGGTTATCAAGACACAACACCCATTCTCACAGTGCCCCGGCGAGAGCCCACATGGGACACCCAAACGCCAGAGGGTCAGGACAAGGAGACTCAAAGGGAATTAAGGTTTTCTCAGTTATGATACTTTGAGGCCCCTCAAATACCTTCTGGGGCAGGTAGACAAGCTTCTTGGTGAGACCATAGTACATGGAGGCAATGTGGCAGGCTCCTGGGAGAGTGCTTTGCTGGCGACTCCTCATACTGTTTGGATGGCCCAACTTCCTTTTTTGTCACTCACTTCTTTCTTAAATTATTTTTTATTTTATTTTATTTTATTTTATTTTATTTTATTTTATTTTATTTTATTTTATTTTAAATTGTGGCTAGACAGAGACAGAAAGAGAGAAAATGAGAAAGCAAGCCACCAGGTCCAGGACTTGAACCGTGGTTGGGCCATGTGGGAGTCCAACACCATAACCACTATGCCACCTACTGGCCCCACTCCCTCTTCTTTTGACAGTCTTTTCCCTATCAGGAGACAGTATAACTGATCAGGTTTCCGTTTTCTAAATCAGAGCCAGTCTGTCCACTCTACTCCTTCCACCCCTAATATAGTGATTGGATGTAAAGTCACACCTTTGTAGCAATTTAACTCTTTTTACATTTATTTAAAAAAATTTATTTATTCTATATTCATTCACTATATATCATTACAGTATACAAAATAAATTTTCCCACCCAGAATACACTGAATATTGACCCAATCAAAGAGTCTCTCCTCTAATTTTTCCTTTTTTTAAAAAAGAGGTTTTTTTCCCCATGGTTCAAGATCTGATTTTACCGTAACCCAAAATTGACAAATTTGATCATTTCTGTGACAAACTACATTAGAACTATTTAGCGTTACAAGTATGACTAACATCATACTGATATATAACAGATATTTAAGAATCTCATACAATTTTGGAATATCCATTGACACAAATTTTTATACACAGAGAGCTAAACACCATTTCATATTTGACAATTTCCCATATAATTTAAACATGTCAGAAAGTCTAATCTATCTTCTTTTATTTTTAATTGTGGCAACACTCAGCACTTTTTCTTTTTAGCAGAAGTACATGAGAAGTAAATATATTTTAAAAAGAAAAGTAACAGATTTAACCTGAGACTCAATTTTTCTAAAAGTGATTCCAAAGTATTTCTTCTCTACAACATGCAAAGAATTTAACATTGTCACAAATGTATTTTTTTAAATTTGGGTCATAATAATTTTTGTAGTTTATAAAAACAGCATAATCAGAGATAGAATCTTAAACATTAAGAAATCAAATTTAGACTCTCAAAGGACAGTGGATACATGACTACTAGACTCTCCAAAGAAAATGAATACATGACTAGTCATTTGCACCAAAAATACCGAAAAAAGTGTCTAACGTGGAATTTTCATTCATTTATGTTTGATTCTCTTGGTTTCTTCTTTCTCTTATTTCTGCCGGTTTCTTTAGTTTTCCTGGTATAGCAAGTACTTCCTTTAGAATTTCTTGAAGAGCTAGCCGAGGGTTGGTAAATTCTTTCAGGTTTTGTTTATCTGAGAATGTTTTTATCTTTTCTTCCATTTGAAGGATAATCTTGCTGGGTATAGTAACTTTGATTGAAATTGTTTTTCTTTTAACACTTTGAATATATCTTCCCATTCTTTTTTTTTTGGAGAGGTTTTCACTATAGGGCACGTGTGCTCGCCAGGCAGACAGACAGAGAGAGACAGAGAGACAGAAAGCGAGAAATCACCCCCCAGAGGGGATGGTCACGCCACAATCCCTTCTCCTCCAGTCTCCTCTTGGGATCTTGGGCACACACGCACACGCGCCCGACGTGAGTTTTAAGCCACCGGGTCCGGGACGCGAACCACAGTCGACTACGTGGGAGTCCAGCAACATAGCCATTACGCTAACTGCTGGTTCCCCCCATTCTTTCTTTGCTTGAATTGCTTCCGCTGAGAAGTTCAATGTTAGCCTGATAGGATAACCACTGTAGGTAACTTGGCATTTCTCTCTTGCCATTAAAAAAATATTTTCTTTATCTGTGATTTTGGCCAATCTGATTATGGTGTGCCGTGGACAGGATCTTTTAGGTTGAATCTATTTGGGGATCCTTTGTATTTCTTTCTTTCTTTTTTTTTTTTTTTTATCTTTTTTTTGTTGGGGGTGGGGAGAGGTTTTTGCTATAGGGCATGTGTGCTTGCCAGAAAGACAGAGAGAGATAGAGAGACAGAAAGTGAGAAATCACCTTCCAGGGGGATGGCCACACCGCAATTCCTTCTCCTCCATTCTCCTCTCGGGATCTTGGGCACACACGCACACGTGCCCAGCGGGAGTTTAAGCCACCAGGTCCGGGACTCGAATTGTGGTCGACTACATGGGAGTCCAGCAACATAGCCATTACACTAACTGCTGGTCCCTCCTTTGTATTTCTTGTGTCTGGATGTTTGAATACTTCTCTAGGTTTGGAAAGTTTTCTTCCAGGATTTCATGGAATAGATTATCAATGTCCTTATTAGATTCTTCATCTTCTGGGATGCCACTTATTCAGATGTCTGGGCATTTGATAGTATCTAGTATTTCCCATATATTATTCTCATTTTTTGGATTATTTTTCGTTCTTTTGGTGATTTTTTCTAGGTCAGAGCTTTTTGTCTTCTATGTCTGAAATTTGATCTTTTGCATCATCTAATCAGCTTTTAATACCTTCAAGGGAGGTTTTGATCTCATGCATTACAGACTTCAACTCTAGAATTTCCGTTGGATTCTTCTTTATATTGTCTATCTCCTTCTTCAAGTCATGAAAGGACTTTCTCATCTCCTGGAGTTCAAGGTCTCTTTTCTCTTTCATCTCATAGAGTTTTGTTGCCATAAATATTCAGAATATTGGAGATAAATTACTATATTCCCTTGTTGGAGACGTATCACTTGATTTTCTCATACTAGAGGTTCTTCTCCACTCTTTGGTCATTTGGTGATATATTCACTTTTGGCTAATTTTGTTGGAAAAGGTTTCTGCAACTGTGAGCTTGTGTGTTTCCATTTACTGTAAGGTTTCTGTGCCAATTTCTCTCTTCTACTGTGTTTTGCAATGTGGTACCCACAGGAGGTGTTCTAAGGTCGATTTATGGAGAGTAGTATCTCCCTTTTGTCATTGGTCCAGTGGGGGCGAGGATTTCTCTGAGCTGCTGGTGGGACCGGCCCACCTGGGGGCATCTCCAGTGGCCCTTCTGGGTTGTACCCAGGGACAGACTAGATAGGGACCCAGGGCAGTGGAGACGCTGCCTGCAGGGCCTTTCTGGTCTGTGGCTGTGAGGCCAGCACAGGCCACAGCAGCTGCCCTGGGCCTCTATGGGGAAGGGGCAGGGCTGTGCTGTGGGGAGTGACATAGAGGAGGAAGGGCTCAGACTGCAGTCCCAGGTTGCTGAGAAGCTCCAGGTGGATGGGGCAGAGGCCACAAGAGAACACCCCAGGACTGCAAGGACAGGCAGTGGTGCAGCAATGGGCGGCCTTTGTGCTGCTGCCTCACTGGGCCAAGGAGGCGGGCATGGTGACGAGGAGGAGGTTCTTTTTGAGTGATTTCTCTAAGCCTCGCTTTTCTTATCCAGGACCAGTACTGCTTGTTTGCCAAACATGAGACAGAATTGGGCCACTTTCATTATTTTTAGGCTTCTTGTAGATGAAAAAAAAGAAACGCAGAATAGGCTTATGAAAATTGTGTTATATATTTCAATGATCTACATTTAATGGCTGTGTTTTCAGCTCCCAAACCTTAATTGGAGATGGCATGGAAGGTCTAAATGTGAGGTTTGGATCAAATGCCCCCCTCTGCTTCCTGCCACTCGGCTCTGTGGTGGTCCCTGTCATGAGAGGGCAGTGAGGGTATAGTAAGGCCGGTGCAGGTGGCGTCCCCTATTGGGGCTGAGGCGCGGTGGGCAGCACCACCCCCCTGTAACCTCGGCTCTGCTCCTGGCTGCGGGGAATGTCTGCCGGCACGTGCCCCACACTCCACCCGCAGATTCACCTTTAGTCATCTTTCAGACCTCACCTCGGCCCAACTCCTTGGGATGCTCCAGACCAGGCTGGGTGCCAAGTATTGGGGCATGGAGTCCCTTGTCTATCTGCCTCCCAGACTGATGGATCCCCGAGGACAGATACTGCTCACCTCTCATTTTAATATTAAAACTAAACAGAAACTTTCTGAAAAGGCCTGGCCCTCAGTTTCTCTTTTTCTGTGGAGAGGAAAAATAGAGATGAACAGAAGCTCGGTTATATGAGTAGTAAGTTGTTGCTGGCACTAGCTGCTAGGGAATAGTTGAGATGGTAAAATAAGCAACTTACGTCATAAGGTATTGAAGCAAGCATGACCCCATCTTGGAGGAGCGCCTCCATGAGAAGTGAGGAAAGAAGCAGGAGCAACTCCATCTCGGAGGAGCGCCTCCATTAGGAACTGTTCAATTCCTAGGACTGGAAGCTTGCCTTCTCCTCTGTGCCTAGGAGTAAACAGAGTAATTAACATTCCTATAGGCTTTAAACCCCACTCCTCCTAACTGCCCTAAAATGTTCCTTGGTGATGTAATCATCAGCCAGACCCCTTGCCCTGAGCCATGAAGACCATTGAAGTTCTATTGTGTTTAGGCAGAGAGGGAACCTACCCTGAAGAAGGGTTAACCTGCTTTTCTTGCTTCTGTACTGCTTTTGCTTTTACATTGTTAAAACCCAAACCCCTACCCTTCTCCCCCATCTGAGCCCACTGCACCTTACCCTCATGAATCATCACGTTATCCTGGATATAATTGCGTATTTTTTTGCCTTTATAAGCGCCCCTCACTTTACACTTCGGGCGGTGGGGTTTTGAGAGATATGAGCCCCCCCCCCCCCCCATGCCGCCGGCTTAATCCATAAACTCCAATAAATTTGGCTATATCTGGATGTCCTCTTATTTCTCGCTGAGTAGACTATAACATGTGGAGGCCCCAGCGAGATCTGTACCTATCTGGTACGTGGGTGAGACATCCTAGGGAGAGCAGCTTCGCACGGCCCAGCTGCCAACTACCTGGAGACTGCTCTAGGGGAGGCGCCACCTGGGATCTCCCAGGCACCCGGAGCTATTCTCAGGGTTGTTGACAGCTGACAAGAGCAGCTGACTGCTCCTCCAAAAGGTAGTGAAGTTTTACCGTGAGACCTCTGGAGGCATTTCTTTGAGTGTTCCTGTCCTGTTCTGTTTGCTTCTGTGGAGACAAGCCAGTGAGTAAGGGGTTGGCCACGAGTCAGGATGAGAGTCCCAGGCAGGGTTTGATTCCCTGAGAGGCCCCCTGAAGTCTGACCTGGGTGGAGGGGCCGTTTGTCCTTCTGTAGGTGGTTAGGATTCAGGGCTGACCGGGCGCAGTTATAGAACTCCTACTAGGTTCCACCAGACGTGCTTGGAATCCAGGGGCTAGAAGTTTGGCCCTTAGATGGTTTGAGAAAACTCAGGGCTGAGGGCCCTGGCAGGGTTTGAATCCCTGGAAATTTCGGGACTTATGGGTTTCTTCTGGACTTTCTGTCGTTTTACTTATTTTTCTTTGCACCCTCTTGGAGAATATTACTTGGTTCTATCCCCCATCCTCTTCAGTGGAGGATATTGAACAATGGGTTATTGACCTCATGGACCAAGGGGTTCTTCAAGAGTTCCATTCTGACGAGGTCGAAATGTTTGTTTCCTTTCTTGTCTTAATTCTAAAAATTATGAGAGACAAAAATAGCTCTCTTAAGGCTCCTCTTAGCTGCATGCGACACCACTTGGATGAGGGCTTTGTAGAAAGATGTGACTATGGTGACAAGCTTTCAAACAGAGGTTGAGAACCCCGTGTGAAGTTGAATGTCCCAGTTTTGGGTGGGATGGCCTGAGACAGGGTCCTTTGATAAGGAAGTATGAACCTGGACATTCTGACTAATAGCCATAGTCCAGCGGCCCTCACCCTGGCTGAGAAATTGTGCTTTAAAAAAAAAAATGGGAACTGTATTCTTGTAATTGCTCAACAGAAAGAGCCCCAGCAAAGAGAACGGAAGCCCCCTATCCTGCAGTCTGATCCTGAGGAGTCGGATCTTCCTCCCTGTTACAACTCCAGCAGGCATCAGCCTAGGGCGGGCTATGAGAAGCCACAGGGAGGCAGCCTCTTTGGTCCTCCTCTCACCACGGTATACCTGGAATCGTCCAGGGAAATGAGGGAAGATTGAAACCCCGATTCCTCAGAGGCCCTGTTGCCCTTAACGGAAGCACCCACCGACAGAGGGAGGTGAAGTTATGATTATAGCATCAAACTCTGCATCCAAAAGCTAAGAGGGCCATTTAAAAACATCACATTTAAAAGGGGTAGGAATATCAAGAACATTTATGTCATAAAACCTCTAATGATATAGACAACAAGAAGTTAAATTTCTACCGTCCTTAAGAGTATAATTAAAAATTTCAAAAGAAAGGGGTTACTCGAAAGAGTATCGATGTCAAAGTAACCCCAGGGAAATGGGCTCTTGTAATCCTGATGTCTGTGTGTGCTTCTGTACATGTAATATGTCATGTCACATACTACATGTCGTATGTCTGTGTGAAAACAGGCCTTAAAGTATTCTATTCAATGTGGTTTATAGAAAGAGTACTCATAGAAATTGGTTTAAATGTTTCTCAAGTTCATATAACTTTAGTGAAGGAGCTGGCTTCACATGTAATGAAAAAAAAAAGATTAATGAGTGAAGGTCTTCACAATTTCCGACATATATTTTGTCCAGGTTTTTATTAATCAAACAACACAATGTTTATTTTAATATAGTTGGTTAAACGAAACAGCTGGTATTTATGTGTTACGTGTTACATTTTACATAATAGATATCTAACAAGGAAACAAATCTATGACTAGCTTTTTCTGGCTTTTGTTTTAGTGATAACAGAAAATCTTTGCTCTCATAGTAACTCTTGGATGTTTACAGAGGGCCCCTGAGACATCCAAAAGGGAACTGTTAAGCCAATCAGAATTATCCTTTACATGTTAGATAAAAATGAAAAATATTGTCAAATTGAGTAATTCTAGTTTTCTTGGTATTATATTTGAGTTATATGTATAAATAAGCTACGTATTTGTATGTCCATGTATGCATTGTGTTCTAAAATAATTAGAGATTCCCAGGAATTAATGGTAGACTATTATGTTAAACTAGTACATATAGCCAGATTTCTTTGTCAGTTATAAATTTTTGTCAGAGCATTAACTATGGCTCTAATCCTAACGTTATGTCCTTAAAGAAATTCACAAAGAGGATGAAAAGAGAATGTACTCTTACAAGTACAGGGTTCTAAAGAAATCTAATTATTTGGGTAAAATCTTCATTTTCTATGTAAACTAATTGGCTTTCTAAACTGATAAGCCAAAGTTGGCCGAATAAAAATGAGAAGATGTTTGCATGTTGGGTGGCCAATGCAATGCACCTGAGACAAAGAGGTAAACTTGGTATAAAAGACTCTAAATCCAATGTTAAACACGGATGCACGGAAACATTATTGCCTGGTTCCCTCGGAGTCCTCCTTAGAATGCTTGTTGTTAAGGTAACATGCTTTAGTTATTCTTATTATTGGTCTTTACATTTTATAACACAATATGGAGAAGGTCTATTAGTAAGATTGTTCAGTTTTACGTTAAAAAGTTGTTAAACAAATGTTGTTATTGTTTGTACATGTTTATAAGCTGCTGGTATATACTAAAATTTAGGGCTGCTGAAAATCAAACATTTAGGCTATGTCGCTGGACTCCCACGTAGTCGACCACGGTTCGAGTCCCGGACCCAGCGGCTTAAACTCATGCCTGGCGCGTGTGCGTGCGTGCCCAAGATCCCGAGAGGAGAATGGAGGAGAAGGGATTGTGGTGTGGCCATCCCCTCCGGAGGGGTGATTTCTCGCTTTCTGTCTCTCTGTCTCTGTCTGTCTGTCTGGCGAGCGCATGCGCCCTATAGCAAAAACCTCTCCAAAAAAAGAAAAAAAAAATCAAACATTTACTCAATATAGATGTATGACAAGCTTAATAACTCCTTTAAAACATCAAATGTCCCAAGGTAAATATATAAATATGCGTGGTTCTTTTTTTTTTTTTTTTTTTTTTTTTTTTGCTATAGGGCGCGTGAGCTCGCCAGACAGACAGAGAGAGGCATAGAGACAGAAAGCGAGAAATCACCCCCCAGAGGAGATGGTCACGCCGCAATCCCTTCTCCTCCATTCTCCTCTCGGGATCCTGGGCACGCACGCACATGCGCCCGGCGTGAGTTTTAAGCCACCGGGTCTGGGAGGCGAACCGTGGTCAACTACGTGGGAGTCCAGCGACATAGCCATTATGCTAACTGCCGGTTTCCACTATGCGTGGTTCTTAAAAATTGGGCCTATATATCTAGAATAAAAGCTAGAAAACTACTGTGTAACAGCTTAATAGGGTAAGACTCTCAAGGAACGGGGTGGAACAAGATAAGGCTAGGGTTCCAGGCTGCCTTGTCCCCCAACCCCTTGCCTTTTTGTTCTCCTGTTTTCATTTAGTTAGGCCTCTTCCCCACTGGACTCTCCCCTTAGTTGAATGATCAAAAGATCTACCTAGAAAAACAAGAATTTAGGTGATTACATTCTCCAGCTAGGGCTTTTGTATAAGTGATAAGGCAGATGGCTTGTAACACCTGTAAACTGGGCTTCGCCCCCCCCCCCTACAGTACTCAGCTGCTCCTTGCAGGATCTATTAAAACTTAGGTTCTCTTCTCAGTGTAGGGACAATTTAGAACAGATATCAAAAATGTTCCCAAATAACTCAGAAAAGTGTTATAACAAAATTGGCAAGGCCCTTTAACCTTTGATTTAGCTCTCACTTTAACAGCACCCAGTCGTTACTTGTGGTAATCCTGACGGCTGGGAACTCCTCTGAGGGCAGGATCCGGAAGCAGCCCGGATCAGAGCCTCTGCCTCAGAAGAAACTCTGTTTCCAATGTGGGCAGCCCAGGCACTGAACAATGCCCATGACTGGCGTCCTCATGTCCTCCAGTGGGGCCTTGTCCCCAGTGTGGAGTTGGGAACTAGAGACGAGACAGAATGCACTGAGCTCTGAAGGGAGCTCTGGACTTCTGGAGTCTATGCTGGCCTTTGAAATTGAAGACTGATGGGGCCTGAGACCCCAATGTCTTCCCTTGGACATCTGACAACACTGGACAAGCCTCAGGTAACCCTTAAAGTGATTAAGATTAATTTCTGTCTAAATCAGAGGTTAAGGTTGTTTCCAAAAATATGCTCATGAAAAAATAATAAACAGGTTGGCTGAGCATGTGACAAGAGAGAAACTTATAGGACTTAGTCAGAGGGGAGACATCTTGATCAACAACTAAAAGTTCTTGTAGCCACCCCAAACTCTGTCCTCCAGTCCTCGCCCTCCTGAACTCAGGAGGAGAAAAAAATTTAAAAAATTGTGCCCGTAAGCAGTAGGCTACTGGAGGACCTGAAGGATGGGTGCTGTTACCAGATGGCAGACCAATAGTCTCTGAGGCCTTGAACAAGTCATCATAGATCAGGTACACCAGATTACCTACCTGGGAAAAACAGAGCTTCCTAAACTGGTGAAGAGAAAAATGCTTTGTGCCTAATCTAGATGGTCTTGCCAATGAAGCTTTCTCAAAATGTGTTGCTTGCAGGGCTAAATCCTAAGCCCTCAGGCAAGGCTCCCTTAAGAACCAAATCCCAGAAAAAAAAAAAAGAAAAAAGAAAAACTTAGAGAACATTGAAAAAAATCTATGGTGTCTGATAATTTAGTCTCTAAAGGAAATAAGGCTAGCTAATGTATGACTAGCCTGGTTTTACTTTTCTTTCAAAGAAAAACACCTTAAATAAATAGCCTTGTTTCTATAAATAACTCAAAACAATAGTTAGACAAAAACTAAGTAAATGTAAATAGAGTAAATTTTTGTAATTGGACTTGACTGTTAAATTAAGGTAATTTTAAAAGTGAAACTTGTAAAGATAAAAAATAAAAAATAAGATAAAAATAAAAAAGAGTCATGGCTCTAAAATATATTTGTGTTAAAAAAGGTTTTTTATATAAAAGGAATTTTGTGTAGTACATTTTTTTTTCTTAAGATAAAATGGCTATCTCAGAACACAAAAACCCCCCAAAAACCTAGAAGGTTCAACATTGTTGAAGGTTTGAGTTATGATACAAAAGTCTAAAAAAGAGTTACAAAAATTAATGAAGTTAATGTTCTAAAGCTAATTGTACGATCTTTAAATGTTATATACAGTAGGACAGCTAGAAGACAGGAGCCCCTCCAACTAGTCTAGATGGGGCCTCACATAGTGGTAAAGTTTGCCTGTGGGTCTGTCACACCAAAGCCAAGAGGACTGCTTCCACGGACTCAGCAGGGCCTTGGTCCATAACGATAGGCCAAGAAGGTCTTTTCTGATGGTGCTTTGGGGACCAGAGAGCAACAAACAGCCCTGCTCTAGTCACTCCAGAGGTTGACTACTCTAAGTCAGGCATTGTCAGGAGTATGGCCCAGCAGCTCCACGACCAGATGGGCAAAAAAAAAGACAGACTGCGACTGACTCATGGGACAGTTAGAGTGGCCTCTGGTAGTAGGCTCTTTAGCCCTTGCCTCTGTTAAAGTCCTCTATGAACCGTGCTTCTAATTTTAACTTTTGGCTCTAGTTTGCTCAGTTTTCTTACCCGATCCCATCTCTTACAAGATGAAAGCCGTTAAATATTAGATACTAGTTACCTCTAGACCTAGAGCCCAAATATACCAGGCACTGCACCACCAGGGTGACTTTCCTTAACAGATATTTAAAACGGATTCAAAAAGAAAACTGATATGGTTTCTGTTTGGTGAGAAATTTTGTTATTTCCATAAGTACCAAACCAAATGCTGTTCTGCTTCCGTAAACTGCTTGCATTGTCTCGAGAAGTGTTGTATCCAGACCTCCCTGTAAGCGACTGAACCTAGTGGCTGTGTACCATGAATACAGGCCCAAGCCAGTCCAACCAGACACTCCCGCACATGAGCAACTGTGCCCAGCAACTAGAGACCAGGAAATCAGCCCAGGTTGGTTCAAACTGGACTTTTAATTTGGTAAAACTTTTTACCTGCCAAAAGAGACTATCACTCTGTTCTCTGGCTGATGCTGAGGAATAGTGAGTTGATCCCTGTGGAGAATGAAGCAAGCATGACCCCATCTTGGAGGAGCACCTCCATGAGAAGTGAGGAAAGAAGCAGGAGCAACTCCATCTTGGAGGAGCGCCTCCATTAGGAACTGTTCAATTCCTAGGACTGGAAGCTTGCCTTCTCCTCTGTGCCTAGGAGTAAACAGAGTAATTAACATTCCTATTGGCTTTAAACCCCACTCCTCCTAACTGCCCTAAAATGTTCCTTAGTGATGTAATCATCAGCCAGACCCCTTGCCCTGAGCCATGAAGACCATTAAAGTTCTATTGTGTTTAGGCAGAGAGGGAACCTACCCTAAAGAAGGATTAACCTGCTTTTCTTGCTTCTGTACTGCTTTTGCTTTTACATTGTTAAAACCCGAACCCCTACCCTTCTCCCCCATCTGAGCCCCCTTACCCTCGTGAATCATTTTTCGCCTTTATAAGCGCCCCTAACCTTACACTCGGGGCTGCGGGGTTTTGAGAGATATGAGTCCACCGCACCCCCGCCCCCCATGCCGCCGGCTTAATCCATAAACTCCAATAAATTTGGCTATCTCTAGATGTCCTCTTATTTCTCGCTGAGTAGTCTATAACGGTACTAAAACTTAAAGGAAAAGATAAGAATAAAGGAAAAGATAAGATTTTAATTCAAATTCTTAAAATGTTTCACAAGATTGGAAACACACAGATGGGAATTCCTGAAGGAGAACACACAGACTGGATGGTGCTGGAAGACTTGATCACTGTCCCCTCCAAGGACAGAAATGATTTACTCAAGGTCCCACCAGTCAAGAATGCCCACCAGGGCCAGCAGGAGGTGTGGAGGTTAAGACAACTGGATACCATGTAGCAGACTGTGCTTTGAGTCAGGGACCCTATAGCTTGAAAATCATGCTGGGATCATATACATGCATACCCAAAATCCCTGGAGGAGAATGGAGAAGGGATTGCAGCACAGCCATTGCCCGGGAGGTCATTTCTAGCAAAAATATCTCACTTTCTGTCTCTCTGTCTCTCTAGCTCTCTGGCAAGTGCATATGCTGTATAGTAAAAATCTAAAAGAAAAAAGGAAAAAAGGAATGCATGTCTGCAGGCCTTCAAGATTATTTCCCCCGGTAGTGGTTGCCTAATCTTCTCACTTCACAAATGGCAATGAAACTGAACTTTCTCTCTTTTTTTTTAAATTTAACTTTATTTATTTATTTATTTATTTATTTATTGACCAGAGAGGGACAGAGCGAGAGTGAAAGAGAGAGAGAAAGTTATGGAAGTAAGCTGCCAGGTGCAAACTGTGGTGAGCCATGTGGGAGTCCAGTGTCCTTAACCACCACATCACCTGTAGGCCTGAAACTCAACTTCCATCCTAACCTCAGAGTTTCATTTGGCTTTGTGGAGATGGGCCAGCACACCCAGTTTGTGTTCAGTAACAACATCCTAGGTGTCTAACTCATGGAATGCCCATCAAATACTACTGGTTGACCCAATGAACAAATGAATAAATTCTGCTATCAGTGAGGTTCTCGAGAGTCACATTGGTTTCTTGGTCTCCTCTTCTGCCTTGGATTTTTATAAACCATCCCCCCCTTTCCTGCACACACTTACACATCTGCCTCCCTGGCCCCTCTCTGAATTTCCTCTCTGAATCCTCAGTGCCCAGAGGAGTTCTTGGCGCAATGCAGAGGCCTGGTCAGCCTTGGTTTGTGAGTGACAATTTTTGTTTTTTTTTGAGAGGCTTTTGCTACAGGGTGCATGTACTCACCAGAAAGACTGAGAGAGACAGATAGATAGAACGTGAGAAATCACCTGGGGGGGGGGGGGATGGCCACACCGCAATCCCTTCTCCTCCATTTTCCTCTCAGGATCTTGGGCACGCACGCACATGCGCCTGGCATGAGTTTAAGCCACTGAGTTCGGGACTCGAACCGTGGTTGACTACATGGGAGTCCAGTGACATAGCTATTATGCCAACTGCTGGTCTCAAGAGTGACACATTTTTGACCAGTGGCACAAATGAGTGCTAAGAGAGGCGAGCTCACAAAGACAGGAGCTGCCCAGACACAGGCACAACCTGAGTCTGAGTAGAAGCAAGTAGAGGCCTCAGGCTAGGAGCCCTACTCCCGCCTCTCCCTGCCCTTCCCCTTGTCATTCAAGTCTGCCAATTCTTCTCCCGCTAATGAGAGGAAGCGTTTGGCCAGGGAGAAGCTTAGGAAGGAAGTCTTTGAAATGGAAATGTTATGACAAAATGATGGATTGTTTTCTGAGCTATGCAGTTTGTTTCTCTCTGGTGGCAAAAAGGAGAACAGAGCTGAGACAGGAGTGGCAGAGGCTGTCCTAAGTCAGGAAGCTCTGGATGGCAAGAAATGCACATGGGACTCACTCGTCCTGCATGAAATAGGCAATGGGGACTTGGGGTGAGTGGGAAGTCAGGGCAGGCAGAAGGACACGGTCGGCTACTGTCCAGTAACCCTGGTCACGGCCGGGCCCCAGCTGGCCAGAGCTTGCAGCAGCTGCCTGGAGGAGGCGGGGTCTGCCGAGGCCAGGAGGGCCAGCTGGTCTGTCCTTCTGCCATGGCCACATTCCACAGCCTGCAGGCTTCACTTCTGGGCTTTTGCTCAAGCTGTTCCCTTTCTCCTAGGCCTCTTTCCATTTTTCTCTAACCTGGAAACTGCTCCTCATTGTCCAAGACCAGCTTAAATGTCCTCTCCTCACAGAAGACCCATACCGTATGTGACACCAGCCTCACCTAAACACCAAACCACAGGAGTGCTCACTGGCTGGTCCTTAACCCTCCATTTATTTGGGCTCATTAGAATGGTCGCTGGTTTTATCCATTACATGAAGTATTGTGTGCCTCATGCGTGTGAAATGTGGTTCTAGGTAATGCACCCAACAGCCCGACCCTGCCCCCCCCACAGAATTTCTGTCCTGGGGGGGACAAAGATAATGGTGATAATCAGTGGGTAGATTATGTGGCAGGCAGGAGAGTTGTAAGTGGAGCAGGCCTGCAGGACGGGGAGTGCTGAGGGAACAAGCTCAGCTTGAAATGAGGTGGGCAGGGTAGGCTCAGGGAGGAGGTAACACCTGAGCAATCAGCCAGGGAGACGTGGGGGAAAGGCAGCGTGTGAAATTAGATGCATCAGCGTTTAATAAAGAGAAGTCACCTTTGGGGCCAGCAGTTAGCGTAACAGCTATGTCGCTGGACTCCCAGGTAGTCTACTGTGGTTCGAGTTCCGGACCTGGTGGCTTAAACTCATGCCGGGCGCGTGTGCGTGCGTGCCCAGGATTCCGAGAGGAGAACAGAGGAGAGGGGATTGCAGCATGGCCATTCCCCCTGGGGGGTGATTTCTTGCTTTCTGTCTCTGTCTCTCTCTGTCTGTCTGGCGAGCGCATGTGCCCTATAGCAAAAACCTCTAAAATAAATAAATAAATAGATAGATAGATAGATAGATAGATAGATAGACAGATAGATAGATAGAAGTCACCCATAGGTGGGCCAGATGGAGTCACAGCAGTAACACAGCTGAACTCACATGGAGAGGCCTTGGTTCACTTCCTAGGGCCTCCCTCAACACTCTGGGCATGTGTGTGTGCTGGTGATCTGTGCTGGCTGAGGCTGGGGTGGGCGGCCATGTGAAGACCCTTTCTGTGTTGGAGCTGCCTCTCTCTTTTTCACTTAAAAAAAAAAAAGGTTACTGAAAGATAAATATAGATAAGTGTTTTTTGTTTATGCCATCTATCTTTCTAATGAAGGATAAATCACGTTTCAATAATTGTGCATCCTTTGTAGCACTTAGAGTCTGGCACAGAAAAATTGCTCCATCCTGGCGAAGGCGGCCCACGCGTCAGCTGTTGTCCTGGAGCGCCCTCTAGTGACCTAACCTCGAATACCAGCCTTGTACACTGTTGATCCAAACCCTGTAACATTCCCCCTTCCCACCACTGTCTGGCCACCTTGAGGACCTATCAAGTGGCCTATCAAGCCATTGAATTAAATGTCTGCTACATGCAGAGTGCCGTGGCAGCTTCTGCAGGAGGCACACAGAAGCAGGGGACGTGGTCCTTGCCCTCAAACCCCTCACTTGCTGGCCATCTCTCTGGCCAGCGGTTCCCTTCGTAGCCTTTGTGCTCTGCTCCTCCCTTTCAGAGCGTCATGGACTCACGGTGGTCCCAGAATTACATTTGGAGTTAGAACTGGCCAGGAGAGGATGTGCATGCGTCTTTGTGCCTGAGGGGCTTGGGAACAGCACTAGCCTTTTGGGTCAGCAGAATCGCCCACTAACCCAGAGTTACAGGTGAGGGATCTTGGAGAGCAGCCAGGATCTGGTCCACTAGAGACGGCGGAGTTGCAGGGCTGGGGCTGGGTAAGATGCGGGCCAGACGTGTCTCGCCATCCTGGCTGATGGAATTGTGCCTCTTTTTTTGAGAAATTCTCACAGCCTGGATCACTTCCTTTGGGCTGGCAGCCTAGATCCTCAAAGCTGAGACTGAAGCTCTATTCCAGGGCACAAAGCACCCCCCTTCTCAACCTTGTCCTTGCCTTCTCCTCTGGCCCCAGCCATGGAACTTGAGAGCTTGGAATTGAGACCAGAATAAATGTGTCCTTGGAGCTTTATTTTTAGGGCTTGTGAGAGGGAACAAGGGGCCTCCATGTGTCAGCGAGTGTCCTGGGCAGACGTGAGCCAGCCACACCTCCTGCAGCTTTGAACAGCTGCTTGGGATTCCTGTAAGCCAGGCCTTCTCCTAGCAGTGCCAGACCTCAGCCAGGGTCCCCATGGCAGCTCTCTGGGGTGCACTTCATATTGGGTGTATCACTCATATGCAGTGAAGTGGATTGTGGGCAAACAAGCTGTCTGGATATCCAGCTTGAGTCAGTGTCCCCAGGATGCCTCAAGTTACCCTGGCGACCTTCTCTTGGGCTCAGCTCCTGGAACAGTGAGACAAGTAGCCCTAAGCTGAAGGGATGATTTGACCTGAGTGCCAGTCCCTGGGCACATGCCCTCCATGACTGGGGCAGACACAGCGTAGAGAATCTTTAAGGCCTTTTCCAAGACCATGAGTTTCCGGAATGGGTAGAATCAGACAGTCTTCAGAAATTGTTCTTTGGCCTGGGAGTCAGACAAATAAACTGATTAAGAAGCTGGTGGTTGGGGCTGGCAGGTGGTGTGGTGGTTAAGGACACTGGACTCCCACATGGTCAACTGTGGTTCGAGTCCCAGACCCGGCGGCTTGCTTTCTCACTTTCTCTCTCTCTCTCTTTCTCTCTCTCTCAGTCTCTCTCTGGTCAAACTAAAATAAATAAATAAAGTTAAATAAAATCATTCTTTAAAAAACAAAAAGTAGAAGAAGCTGGTGGTGGCCCAGCTATAGTTTTAGACTGGCTTTCAAGGATTTCTGTAGATTCAAGCAGGAGAGGAAGGCCCTTCTGTGGCCCATGGGGTGCTTCCTGGCAAAGGCCAGTGGGTATCTGCATACATGACCGGTGCTGCTCTCTCTCCTCTCACCTTGCAGCCTTCGTCTCTGCCTCCCTTCCCTAAGCAGCACCCTAGAAGGGCTCGTTAGCCATCCCCACACAGCCTTGCCCACCCTGCCGGTCGATCCTTACCCACCCCACCTATAAAGCAGCTCTTGGTCTGTGCTGGGAAACCCCCTCCTGGCTGGAGGCCTGGTCAGACCCCAAGGGGTGCAGGTACCAGGCAGGCCCAGGAGGTCTCTTGCAGCAGAGGCAGGGGCCACTGGACCATCCCCCATCCCACTGGAGGTACCTCAGCTAGGAAGGTGGAAGAGGATGACATTGGGGTCTTTCACACACAGCCAGCAGCTCTGGCCTGAGGTCTGGGAGATAAATACGCTGGGCATCTGCTGGGCCTTGGCAAGGTTATCATCTCTCTTCTCTCTCTTTCTCTCTCATTAGCCATTTACTGAGCATCCCTGGCACAAGGTGTTAAGGCCACCATGGCAAACAAAACATGATCTTCGTCCTCTTAGAGGTCCGTGGGGCGACAATTATTGGGAGTTTTATCCTGGTAAGATTTATTGGAAGGGACCATGTTCCAAATTTAGATTTTAAATACTCGGTTCCATTGTTCCCTCAATTGATTGCAGTGTCCTAAAAAATCTGGTAATTCTGAAATCAAACTCCATCTGCCAGACTGCTCCTTATGCCAATGAGCATCATAGAAGTCTTTGTTAGGCCCCGCGTCCCAGTTTTCAGTGTGAAGGTATGATTGTCACTCAGCCTGTGCTTGGAGACCCAATGTGGAGCAGGGATTTGAACGGAGGAGAGGAAGCGGTGTGGCCTGGCGACAGTCTGCTGTGAAAGCCTGTCCCCTCCCGGGTCAGGCTAAGGCCCATGACTGGCCCCCCTGTCTGCTGCTCCAGGAGGGTCACTGGCCGCCTGGACTTCCCCAGCCTCTAAGCAACCTACAGAGGCCCCTGGTGATGAGGTGTGACCCTTATCATCCCACAGGGGCACTGGCGGATCTGAGGGCAGAAGCCAGAGGAGCCTACAGCTGTGATAAGATGGGGACTCATATGAACAGGACGTCACAGACTGACCTGTGTCCTCTTAAGTTCATACGCAAAAGCCATCGGCCCCCAGTGTGACCACATTTGGAGTGGGGCCTTTGAAGAGGTGGTCCGAGTTAAATGGTCTATGAAGGTGGGCCCTCATCCACTCCACCGATGTCCTTAGAAGAGGAGGAAGGGATGTCTGGGACGGGGCACAGAGGAGAGGCCACGCGAGGACTCAGCGAGGCGCCCCCTGCAGGCCAAAATGAGGGCCCTCACCAGAAACCATCCCTGCCGGCACCTCGACCATAGAGGTCCAGCTCCACACCTGCTGTTAGGGTCAGCCCCGGGGCGTTCAAGGTTCCCGCCGCATTGGCCATCTCCTTCTCCTTAGGTTGCCTGGGAACAGCTCGATGTCTCAGGCCCCGGAGCTGAGGACTCTTGAGATGGGGAGATTCGTCTGGGTCCTGTTTGGGTCCCGGGTAATTACAAGGGGCCTTAAAAGAGGGGAACAGGAAGGGAGAGTCAGGAGATGCCACCACTGAGGCAGTCATCCCAGTGATGGCCCACGCTAAGGCACAGGCAGCCTGGAGGACCTCAGAGACAGGGAAGCAGGTCCTCCCCCCCCCCCCCAGCCCCACAAGGAATGCACCCCGCTAGCACCTTCATTTTTAAGGTCTAGGTAAATTTGAGAGTGTAAGACTGGTTCAGCTCCAGCCCTGTCACTCATGAGGACCTGTCACCTTGACCTTTCCTGGCCTCAGTTTCCTTAGCTGTTTAATTGGAACACAAAAGCACTATCCCCAGAGGACAGTCGCGAGGAGTAAGTGAGGTAACGGATGTGCAAGTGTTTTGTACAGAGGGATGAACCTGCGGGGGAGCCCTTCCACACCTGGGAGGTCAAGGGCCAAGAGGACAATGGTACCTTCCTAGAACCTTCCCTGAGCACACCTGGCATGCCTGATCCGGGGCTGGGTGAGGCTGAGGGTGGGTCACGGTGTGATCCTGCTGGTGACAGGAAGCTGTGCTGACGCAGTGTGGGAGACCTTGTGTTTTCAAGTGGTGAGAAGACTCACAGCGTGCAGCCTGCTCTTCCCGTTTT
The DNA here is from genome assembly GCA_026018925.1 of Tupaia tana. Lineage (NCBI taxonomy): Eukaryota > Metazoa > Chordata > Mammalia > Scandentia > Tupaiidae > Tupaia > Tupaia tana. The sequence goes on from JAKSZU010000004.1 coordinate 78,360,523, forward strand.
ACCCATCCCCTCAGCTGGCCCAGCTCCGCGCTGGCAAATGAGGTAACATCCTGTACAATGCTTTACCCTCCGTGCCTGACGGCCTCCAGAACAGCCTCCAATAATGCCGTCCTCCTGGTAGTCATGCCCTGTACAATCCCCTCCCCCGAGCATGGGCTGGATTTAGTGACTTGCTTGTAACAAACAGAAGACACGACTGCGGTGGGCTCCCGCTGCCCAGGGGGGTTTGCGAAGGCCGGATTCTGTCTTTCCTGCACTTACTCTTGCTCGCTCTGAGGAAGCCGGCTGGATGTGATGAGCCGCCCTATGAAGAGATCCGTGTGGCAGGCACTGAGCCAACAGCCAGTGAGGAACTGTCCCCCTCAGTCCAGCAGCCTGGGGCAAATGAGATCCTGCCGACGACTGAGTGAGCTTGGATGCACCCCTTTCCCCACTCAGACCTTGGGGTGACAGCAGCACTGGCCGACACCTTGATTGCAGAGATCCCCGAGCCTGAGGACCCGCTAACCCAGACCTGCATCCCGACCCGCAGAAGCTGTGAGGGGTATCTGCGAGGTGTATCTACTACCAGGTGTTGGAGTCATGTGTTAAGTGGCCATAGATGACCAGTGCATGCTTTAAAGCATTGCTCAACTTTAAATAATTGGAAAACCATTACCATTTTAATTTGGTAAGTTCAGTCAGGTAGCTGAACACGGACTGTTCAAGGTGCTGAGGCTCTGGCGACGGGCCAGGTGAGAACCCCATCCAAGCTCGCACAGCCGAGGGGGCAGATAGGCATGGGACGGGCAGAGCAGTGGGAGCAGAAGAAGCAGAGCAGGCTTCGCGGAGGAAGAGGAGTGTGTGTGGTGTCTTGAGGGGTGGGTAGGATTTCAAAGAGAGTTCTGTGGGGGAAGGAAGAGGAGGTGCAAGGTGCTGTCCAGGTGTGACACCGAGCTGATCACGGGAGAGAAACCCTGGACAGATTCGGCTCCTCTTTTCCAAATGGGGTTAGCTTTAGGCAAAATTGGGAAGGGGCACCTGTACGCAGCTTCCTGGCCGCGGCGACACAAACGGGTCAGGCTAGTGTGGCACCGGTGGTGTATGGGGTGGGCAGAGAGGAGGGGACCCTCCTGTGTCTTGGGCTCAGTTCTCCTGGCTCATCTGAGACGGCACTGCAGGTGGAGGTGGCGGGGGTAGAAAGGCAGCGTGGAGACCTATAGCCAACCCCTGGGTCCGAACCCCGCCAGCTAGCCGGCTGCAGCGATAGTACCCCGAGCACATTACTCGACTGCTCTGAGACCCCACTGCCTCGTCTGTGAAATGGAGCTAATCACAGGTTGTGCCCCACAAGGTTTCAAGAGTCTTAAGTTAGTTCATTCACGTAAGGATTTTTTTTCCCCCTTGAGAGAGGTTTTTGCTATAGGGTGTGTGTGCTCGCTGGAGAGAAAGAGACAGAGAGACAGAAAATGAGAACCCAGGGGCAATGGCCATGCCACCATCCCTTCTCCTCCATTCTCCTCTCGGGAGCTTGAGCACACACACACATGTGTCCAGCGTGTTTTTAAGTTGCTGGGCCCAGGACGCAAACAGTGGTCGACTATGTGAGTCCAGCCACGTAACCATGATGCCATCTGTTGGTCCCCATGCTTGACATTTTAGAATAGTGTGTGGCATGCAGTAAATGTAAGTTGTTTTTTATTTTGCCAAGAAGCATGATCTGATCCTGGTATCACCCCTCTTTCTTTTTCTTTCTCCTTTCCGTCATTCCACAAATATTTGTTGAGCAGCTACTATGCACCAGACTCTGTGCTAGGACCGTGCATGAAAGGGGCACAGACAAGGTTTACGGCTAGGCCTTCTCTGCTGTCACAGGCTGTCTGCTGAATCTGCCACATATGGGCCAGGCCATGTCTGCCTCCATCCTCCCTGGCATAGCACATTTTACGGTTTGCTAAGGAGTCACATATTTAATCTTATTTAATTCTCATGATCATCTTGAGAGTTTGGTATCATTTATTGTTGTTGTTAACAAATGGGGAAACTGAGTAGGAGGATTAGAACCATTTCCCAAGGTCATGAAGGCTCTGGTGGTGAGTTAGACCTGAGGATTTCCTGTCATGTTAACAGTTCTTTTTTTATTTTTTAAAATAATTGCTTTAATTGGGTCCAGTAGTTGGTGTAATGGCTATGTCACTGGACTCCCATGTAGTCGACCGCAGTTTGAGTCCCGGACCCAGTGGCTTAAACTTACGCTGGGCGCGTGTTCGTGTGTGCCCAAGATCCCAAGAGGAGAATGGAGGGGAAGGGACTGAGGTGTGGTCATTTCCCCTGGGGGTGATTTCTTACTTTCTGTTTCTCTGTTTCACTGTCTCTCTGGCGAGAGCATGTGCCCTATAGCAAAAACCTCTCCAAAAATAAATAAATAAATAAAAAGAACTGCTTTACTTAATTTTATTCATTGTCATTATTTTTATTTTATTGTTTTGAAGTTGACCAGAGAGACAGAGACAGAGACAGAGATGGAAAGTGGGAAAGCAAGCTGCCAGATCTGGGACTGGAACCGTGGTCAGCTATGTGGGAGCCTAGGTGGTTTAACCACCACACCACCTGCCAGCCCCTGTTAACAGTTCCTTACCCAGTCTGAGGGGGCCAGACAGGCTGTGAGGATTAGAGCTTCTTAGGCAGGAGGAGGGAGAGGGGGCCTCCTGCAGGCCCAGTGTCCTAACAGACCACCTGCAGTCTCTGGACTTGGAATTCAAAGTGGTCTAGTACTCCGAAGCATCAATAATCCATTTAAAATTTAAACAAGACACCAGTGTAAAAAGACATCACAAGTCTCAGAAGGTGGCAATCTCACTCCCATAAAGTCCTTTCTGGAGATGCCCATTTGTCAAATGCGTGCCCCCTTGTTTTGCCTGGTGGGGGAGGAGCAAAAGGAGCTGAAGGAAGAGACAAGGCACTGGGGAGAGGGCATGCGTGCACGTGTGAGTGCCTGTGTATGTGTGTGTGCATATGTGCGTGTATGTGCATGAGTGTGCACGTGTGAGTGCCTGTGCGTGTGTGCCTGTGTATGTGTGTGCATGCGTGCATGCATGTGCATGAGTGTGCACATGTGAGTGCCTGTGCCTGTGTGCCCGTGTATGTGTGTGCATGCGTGCGTGTATGTGTTGAGTATGCACGTGTGAGCTCCTGTGCGTGTGTGCCTGTGTGTGCGTGCATGCGTGCATGTATGTGCATATGAGTGTGCACGTGTGAGCACCTGTGTGTATGTCTGCATATATGTGTGCCTGTGTGTACCTTGTGTGCCTGTATACCTGTGTGTGTATGTGTGCATGTGTGTCTATGCATTGTGGGGGCTTGGTTCCTGACTTCAGAGGTCCTTTTCTGAGTTTGAGCAAGGTTGGAACCAGGACATTGAGAAACTCTTAACTGCGACTCAAGCAGTTGAATAAAAGCAGTTTCAATTTACAACCACTAGTGGGAGCTGTTTCCAGAATCTACCCAGTGCCTCCAGGATGAAAATCAGCCCGACTTGAAGGGAGGAGGTGGGAGGGAGTCGACCCCGCCCTCCCTCCAGGGACTTGAAAGCACTCGCAGCCCCACCCCCTGTTGCTTCTCCTCCTGCTTTTCACTGCTTCTCCCCTCGCCTTACCAGTCACGTCTTTACCTCTCTACCCTCTACTCACTCCCCACTCCCCCTCAGGGGAGGAGGTGAGGAGGTCCAGGCAGAGGTCCAGGGGAAGGCCAAGGTTGCTGCAGGGGACTTCTCTTCTGCTCCCACTCCAGTCCTGACAGAGCACAGGGCAGCTCTGCTGCAGGATGCCCCCGAGCCCATGGAGGGTGGCTCCGTGGAGGCCCAGCGGCGGAGCCAGGGTACAGGCACTGTTGGGGTGCCCACCCAGGCTCTGGCATCCAGGCTTGTGACTCTGCTCCTCCCAATTGTGTGACTCAGAGCACCTGGCTTCACCTCCCTGAATCAGTCTCCTTATTTGTAGAGGGAAGATGATACGGGTTGAGTCGTCTCCTCACCCAAAGACAGGTTGGAGACCTAAGCCTCGGTGCCCCTGCTTGTGACCTTATCTAGAGGGGGTTCTTTACAGAGGTCATCAAGGTAAAATGAGATCATTAGGTGGACCCGATCCATGACTGGTGTTCTTATAGAGGGGAAATTTGGAGACAGAAGCACACAAATGTAGGAGGAAGACCAACAGAGGAAGAAATGTAGGGAGGGGACCAGCAGATGGCGTAATGGTTACATCACTGGACTCACGTAGTTAACCATAGTTTGAGTCCCAGACCCTGCAGCTAAAAACTCATGCCCGGCAAATGTGTGTGTGCCCAAGATCCAAGAGGAGAACGGAGGAGAAGGGATTGTAGTGTGGCCATCTCCCCTAGGGAGTGATTTCTCGCTATCTGACTGTCTTTCTTTCTCTGGTGAGTGCACACACCCTATAGCAAAAATCTCTCTCTCAAAAAAAAAAATATATATATATATATATATATATATATGGAGAAGACAGCCACCTACAAATGACTGATTGGACCAGCCTTGCTGGCACTCTGCTGACTTCCAGCCTCCAGAACTGTGAGGAATACGTTCCTGTGTGAGCCCCACCCAGCCCTACCCCGCTCCCCAGTCTGTTACGTTTACACAGCTCTGGCACGTAATGCACTAATTCTCACCACAGGCCAGGGTGGACCCTGGGCCCTAGGAAAGGCTGGGACCTCCTGGGGTAGGAGAGAAGGGCCCTTTCCTTGTCCTGTCTGCACTTCCTCTCAGAGCAAATGCTGAGTTTGTGATAAGCCACGCATGGCCAGACCCTGCTTGAGGGTGGCTGCTGGAGGGTCAGAGCAAGGCTCGAATTTGGGTCCCTACTCGGGCACTGGCTACACAGTGAGAGCGTGAGCTCCCGTGACTTACTAAATTTTTCACAAGTTGGATCAGCTCTAAAACAGGGCAAATACCCAAATCTTACCGAACAGCCTGCAGGGCCACTGTGAGACTCAAATGAGATGACGGAGTACAGTCTTGCATCACATAGTGACAGGGACCGCTTCTGAGAAATATGTCATGAGATGATTCTGCCCTTGGCTGAATGTCACGGAGTGTACTTTCACTAGCTGGACGGAGTAGCCTGCGATGGCCCCGGGCTGAAGGCAGAGCCCGTGGTAATCGCACAGGACCACTGTCGTGTGTGTGAAAAGTCCTTATGCAAGGTGTGTTCCTAGCTGTGTGTACAGTCTTTCTGTTTGGTTTTGTTTTTTGTTTGCTGTAGGGTGTGTGTGCTCACTGGAGAGACACAGGGAGAGAGACCAAGAGAGAGAAACTGAGAAATCACCCTCTAAGAGGAATGGTCACTTTGTAATCCCTTCTCCTCCATTCTCCTCTTGGGATTTTGAGCATGCATGCACACATACCTGGCATGGTTTTCAAGCCACTAGGTCCAGGACTTGAACTGCAGAGTCGAACATGTGGGATCTGGTGCCTTAACCACCATGCCTGCTGGCCCGTGTGTAGTCATTTTATAAACCCCAGAGCACTAATGATTGTGGTGGTTTTGTTTGTCATAGGAGGAAATTCTGAGAATGACAGAGAAGTGTCACAGGGACATTGGAGGTAGACATTCCTGCCTCAGAGGAAAACTTGATACTGTCCCAAGGAGCCCACGGTGGCAGGAGCCCAGTGGCCATGCTCAGAGGTGCTTCCAGGGCTGCACCATCCTGAATTCAGGTATCCTGCCACCAGGTGGCCACAGGGAGCCCACTTACATTTTGAACCCTTTTTTAAAAAAACTATAGGGTGCATGCACTCACCAGAGAGACAGAAAGCAAGAAATCATCCCCTGGGGAGATGACCATGCTGTAATCCCTTCTCCTCCAGTCTCCTCTCGGGATTTTGGGCACACACGCACGTGTACCTGACGTGTTTCAAGCCATCGGGTCCAGAACTCGAACCATGGTCAACCACATAGGAGTCCAGCACTTCACCCACTATACTACCTGCTGGTCTCTTGAACCCTTTCCTGAGATGCCATATGAGAAAGAGACCTACAATGTATTTCGTGTTTATCCTCCGAAAGCTTTATATTTGACAGCTCATCTAATTCTCTTGACAACTCTAATAGGTATACATAATGAGCCCCACTTACAGTTAAAAGGATCGACTCTCAGAGAGTTCGATTAACTTGGCCACAGCCACACAGCAGAGCTGGGATTTGAACCTAGACTTCTATAACAGAAGGCATGTAAAACTGTGGCATCATTCACATCTGGCTTTTCGGGTTCACACGGTGTTTTTTGCTTGTGCTTGCCTCACAAATAGTGTCCTTATTTAAACAAAGTGCCCACTGGTCATTGCAACAGCTGAACTTGAGCATTTCATTACAGATGATGCTTAGAGCAAATGCTAATAAACACAGTTCGAGACATCTGAACACCTTCCTTCTCCAATAACCATTTTTAGTCAGTCTCCCCTCCTCTGTCTATCTTTGGAGAGAAAGTTGCCGTTCTTTGCTCTTTCTACCCATTTAAGTTTTTTCAAAAAGTCCCTTCCATTCTCAACACACTCGACCCCAGGTCCCCTGACCACAGGCCTCTCCTCCCTAACCCAGTCTCCTCTGTTATCCAGAGAAGAGCAAGAGAATGGCAGGTCCCGCGTCATTCCCCTCTCGGCACTGAGTTCCCACTGTCTCCACCATGAGGCCAGGTGAGTATCTCTCTTTCCCTCTCTCTCGGGAAATGTATAGCCCCGTTCTTCCCTTTGCCACTCGGAGGAAAACCTCTCGGCACCTATTCTCACTCTCCAGGACACAAGGGGCATTTTCTCCCCTGTCTTTCTCTAGCGTAAACTCCTTTTCTGACTTGAATTTGTGTCCAAGGCTGGAGACATTGTTCCCGGGCTTTGGTTTCGTTTCCAGTGTGATGTGAGACACGTCTTCCAGAGGAACAGGTCCCTGGGGTGGAAGATGAACTTCTATCATCACAGGCTCCCTGTGTGGGCTGTGTGCCGTACCTGGCCAGAGGGTGGTTATGCAGAGGGTTTGAAAGAGCCAGGGAGTGTGTGTGTGTGTGTGTGTGTGTGTGTGTGTGTGTGTGTGTGTCAGGGGGAGGGGTGCTGGAGGGGGCTGTTGGCTTGCTCTGCATTTATAGGGAGAAATCAGGAATGCAGAGGATTTATTCCGACCTCAGGCCCACACATAGGGAGGGTTTCTGGGCCTTCTGAGGAGCCCCTTTCCACTTCTCAAGGGCGAACTTGGCGCAGTAACCCCAGAGCCAGCATCAGCATCTGACCCATACCAGGAGCTGGATGAACGCTTGGGAAAGGATGAGTGTGCACTGGCATCATGGAGAAAGTTCCAACTGGGCCCGCAGTGAGTGTTCGCTACCTTCTCCTGCTTGGAAGTTCAGGAAAAATAGAGACTTGAGGGCCTGTGCAGAGAAATCCAAACTCTCCAGGATGATGGGACACAATTGTCATTGGGGGACTGTGGGGGAAGCCGGGTTGGGGGCTCTGGCTTGGCCTTCCTATGGCCCGGATCGTCCCTCTCTTTGCCCTCCTTCTTTCCCCCCTGTGCTTGAGCTTGTATTATGCTCCAGACGCTGTGTTGGGATTTCAGCGTTAGAGGTGCCCAGCCAAGGTCCTGAAGGGCTAATACCCTGCGGTGGGCTTCTGTTCCTGGCCTTATCCACTTCCACCGGCTGTGGTCATCGAGTGTCCATCTGCCACGTCTGGTCAGGCCACCTTGCCTCCATCCTACCTCGAATAGCAGCTTTTACAGTTTGCTAAGGAATCTCATGTGCTATCTCGTTCAATTTGTTATTTCTGTCATGTTTCTATTTACTATTTGTGTTAGCCATAGAACAACAGGGTGGGGGTGGAGGGAGGGCCCAGGCGTGGCCCCTGTGGCTGAGAATCTTGAGAGGTTTTCGCTATAGGGTGTATGCGCTTGCCAGACAGACAGAGAGAGACATAGAGACAGAAAGCAAGAAATCACCCCCCAGGGGGGATGGCCATGCCGCAATCCCTTCTCCTCCATTCTCCTCTCGGGATCTTGGGCATGCACGCACACGCGCCCGGCGTGAGTTTCAAGCTACCGGGTCCGGGACGCGAACCGCGGTCGACTACGTGGGAGTCCAGCGACATAGCCATTACGCTAGCTGGTTCCCTGGCTGAGAATCTTCACACTTCATCCCCATTCCTGACCAGGATCCTCAGGCTCACTGCTGTTCTCTCCCCAGGCTTCTGACTGACACCTCGGCTGGGAGCGAAATAGCATTCATTATCCGGTGACATTTTGCAGGCAGCTTTTTACCTCTGCTTCCCCTGAGACGTGGTAACAAAAGTTCGTCTGATCTTTCTTTTACCGTCTCCCCAGCTCCCTGCCACCCTCGGTTCCTTTTCATGTCTGTGTTTGAGGGCAAACTTTCTCCTGTCTCCAGGCTGTGCTGGAGGACAAGTGCAGGGGTCCCTGGGGAGAACAGGGCATCTCTCTTCCCCTCACTTCAAGGGCCTTAGGAGCGCTCTGCCCTGTGGGATGAGCGAGTGTGTTTTATGTGAAGATGGGGACACCTTGGGTGTCTCCTTTCCTTGCCCTTCCCCAGGACCTTGTGAGGAGAAAGAGGTTCAAGTATTTGGCTCCTGGGGTGGGGCTGGAGAGGCCTTCTTGTCACTTTGTCACTGGAAGGCTGGCGTAGGCTGGGCCTTAGCAGGGCACACAGAAGCAGAGGAAGGTGGAGCTGCTGCTCCTCTGGAAGGGGCCTGCCTGTATGGAGAGGCTATCCCAGGGTGGCCCCAGGGCAGAGTGGGGGTGCCTGGGGGTCTTCCAGATTGCTCCTTCAGGAGGGCTGCCTTTCACAGGCGTAGTTGCTTCACCTAAAAGCTTGTGCAGGGTCCGAGACAGGGCCTCCTGAGCAACCTCAGAATGGGGGCTTTTGGGAGAGAAGCCAGTGCCCTGGCTCCCTCAGGGCTCCTGTAACCCTGCCCACCAGGAGCAGCAGCCAAGGGCAAGACGACAGGAAGCCTCCTGAGCTGGAGAGGGCCAGCTGTGGGCTGCAGCTTCTTCCTCCTCAGCAGGCCGTGACTCTGCCTCCTCCCTACTCAGGCGGATGTTGGGAGAAGAGAGCAACACACCAGAGCTCAGTAAATCATCCAGTGAATGAAAGCTCCCAACACAGGATCACGATTCCCGCCTCAACTCCCAATTTCCTGGCCTTCCCCGTAGGCATGTTTGTCACCTCCAGCAATGGACACAAGCCCAGATGCCTTCTGAGGCTGGATGTCCCTGTGTAGGGACACCAGAAAGCTTAGTGTGACCTGTGGAGCAGCCTCTCCACGTGGCCTAATATCCTGATTTCCCAACATAAGTCAGAAATACATATTTTTAAACTTTTATGAAAAATTTCAAGTATGCATAAAAATAGAATAGTAAAAGGAACCCCCATAGACCCACTACCTGGATTCAATAATTATCAAGATTTTACTGAGCTTATTTCATTTATTCTTCTTAAAATTACAATTTAAAAAAATGTGAAATCTCCAAACTTAAATGTTGACTCAAAGATTTGGAACGTGCATGTGAATCAAAAAATGTTTCCATGGGTTAGCCCGATCCCGGGGTCACCAGTGTGTGTGACAGGCCCTGGGATTGGACAAAAATCCCTGCATTTTGGAGTGAATATTTTGTGAGGAATTATAGATGATGATTAGGTAGAAAGGTGATGTGCTTCTGTGTGCGTGCGTGTGTGTTCAGCTAGGCGGTGACGAGGCTGTGCACTGGGGGCTGGCACTCTGCCTACCCTGTGGAGAATTCCTGCCTCCAGGGGCAGAAGCTAATGAAGGTGGTGGAGAGCTGGAACAGGAGCTCTGCAGGTGGAGGTCGAGTCCCCAGACACAGGGACCTACGAGCGATCACTTGCCTTTATTTTGCAGTCACAGCAAACAAAATCCTCTCTTTTGCTTCAGTTCGAGTTGGGTTTCCGCCACCTGCCATGGAAAGCAACCTGCTGAGGGATCCCTGCCTCCGCTCGTGCATCCCCTGTGAGTGCGAGTGATGAGTGGGAAGGAACGATGGCGGAGCACAGGGCCAGGCAGGCTCGTCAGGAGACAAGTGGCGATGGGCCCACGGAGCAGGGCAGGGAGTCTGCCGTGTGGGTGGTGTCATGGGTGACTGAAGCTCCAGGCCACACTTCTTTGGCAGGTCTGTGCCTGGGAGCATGGCCTGGAGGTCCTGCAGAGCCTTCTTTGTCAGATAAGGAAGTGGCCCAGCCCCTCAAGGTGGCCCCTGCACAGCTGTGGACCAGGAGAGGCCAGTACAGCAAGAGTGGCTCAACCCCCAGCCTCTTCGATGTCCCAGAATCTTAGGGAATGATGCTGGCCCGCTATGGTACCCACAATTTATTTTTTAATGACAGAGTGAGAGAGAAAGAGATTTTTGACAGGGTCTCACCATGTCGTGATCCTCCTCCCCAGCCCCCCAGTTAGCCAGGGTTATAGGCGTGGGCTGCTGTGGCCTGGTCTCTTTCAGGTTGGGCTGGGAAATAAACGGTAGGTGGTGTCCTCCCACTTGTGCCACCATAGCCAGGTCGGTACCAGCTGTAAAAGAAGGTGACCTTGGGGAGATAACCCAGGGGCCAAGTTCTTGCCCACCAATGTAGATGAGGACAATTAGTGTGTGTGCACACAGGGGCACAGCGAGATCCCTCCCTCACTCCCTGCATGGGGAATGGTTATGCCATTATGGTGCAATCCCTTCTTCTCCTTCTCTTCCTCTTTTTGGGATTTTGGGCACACACACACACTTGTACCCAGCATGTTTCTCAAGCTGCCCGATCCGGGACTCAAACTGTGCATTTGGACACATGAGATCCAGTGCCTTAACCACCATACCACTGGCTGGTCCTGCATACACAACCACACGTTACTTTTAGTAAAACCCATCATCAGGTCCTCCCAACTCCTTGATAAGGCAGGTGTAATTCTGTCCATTTTTCAGGTCTGGAAGTACACCCAAAGGAGGATGAGTATAAAAATCAGAGAAGCAGGAAGTCACAAGGGACCTTCCAGCCTATGTAGGCAGCACGGGACAGGTCCCGAGCAGCCACTTTGGTGGCCTGCAGGAATCCTGAAGAGCCCCACTGGTTAACTGGGTGAGGCAGGACAACTGGGAGGGTTCAGGGACCAGCTCCTGAGGCAGGTGGGGAGTGTAGAGTGGATGAGGAGAACTCAGCTACCTCTACCGTGAGGTAGGTGTGTTTCATCTGTGTTTTCCACATGAGGAAACTGAGACTCATTGAGACCCATCATACAAGTAGGGAAAATTCAGCCAGGAGCTTGATCTCACATCTTTAGGGCTTTTTACTTTTCAAAGCCTTGACGTTTTCTCTGATTTATAGAGCACTGTTTAAAGAGAGTTATGAATAGACACAACCCTTAGTCCTAACTTGCACAGTTCTTTGCAAAGACAGTTGGCATGGTATGGTGGGAAAAAACTCTCTGCAAATGATTTCACCTTCAAAAATGTCTTTGCTGTTTGTCTCTCATTATTTTTACTGCTGATTTTTACTGTGATCATTACAAGGGATCCTTTTGTTCTCTTCATGTTATTATTCATTGTCTATCAGTTGTCTGCTACATGGTAGGAGCTCAATGCATATGAACTTAACTGGCTCAGCTACTGATGCAATCGATAGCTTGTCAACGGCAGTGCTGGAAGCAGCATGGCCAACCGCGGTTTGGATACCCAGCCTGGTTGACCTGAAACAGGCTGGGCATATGTACAGATGCCCAATGTCTTGAAGAACTGGAGTGCTAGAGAAGAGGATGACAGTGTGATCAAACTGAGTTGTTCCTCTCATCCTTTCCCTTTCTCTTGTGTGCATGTTCATATGTTACCATGAATAAAAAATACATTAGCTCACTGAATGAAATTTCTGCTCATCCCAAAGGCAGGGCTCTGTGCGCCTGGCTGCTGACAAGTCCTTAGCTCTGTCTATAACTTCCTGGCAAGACCTCAGGAAGACAAAGTCTGGGGCTTCAGGCTCTAGCGTCTCTGTCTTGACCTCTGAGGGCATTAGCCCAGCCGACCTCAGGGGCTGACTATCCTGCTGTGTTTACGGCACATGAGGGTATAAGGCTGAACACAGAGTGAGTGGAGTAAGAGAACAGGACCTTGGGAGAGACCAGTCTCTGTGTTCCCAGGAATGCCATGCCCCTCTGTGTGAACACGCCTGCTTCCTTGCTCCAGTAGAGGCTGCTGTGGCGAGGAGGCTCTGAACAGGCAATGTGGTGAGATACATTTTGGCATCAAAGAGCTCTAGATTCAAATACCTTCTCTACTCTTTCCTGACTGTGTCTTCTTGAACCTCTCTGAACCATTTTCCTCACATGACAAAGTAGGGGTGATAATATTTACCTTGGAGGGCTCACATGAGAAGTGAGGGGCCTGCACACTGTGAGAGAGGTTTTGGTATAAAGGATTATGATGGCAAACCTCCCAGAAGGCTGAATGTGGGCACATGGGCTCTTTAGTCAAGGCCACCCCTAGGCATCTTGAAGTTTTTGGCAAACTATTTTTGCAAAGACACTGTGAATGTAAAAATTTGCATCACCTAAAATCAGAGTGTCATCATCATTCTAGCACTCAAGCTTGTGTGATTCTGTAAGCAAGCCAGCGGGAACAAGCTGCTCACCAGGCCACTATCCCAGAGCTCGAGCCTGGCAGAAGACTCAGAATGACTCCACAGGTGTGAGTCCTGGAGCTCCTTGGGGCATCTGGTCAACTACACATGCTTGGAAGTGAGGGGCTTCAGGCTCCAGGGTCTCTGAATTTGAGAGTGACCAAAAGGGGAGAAATTGGAAGGGAATTTAGGAAACTGTGAGGAACACACTCTAAGGTCTGGAACCCTGATGCTCAGGGCTTGGGATAGGAGCCTTCTTGCCTAGGTCTAAGGGTAGTATGTTTTGTGTGAAGCTCAGGCTAAATATTTGCATGAATCAGTGCTAAACTAAAGCGTCTGGTTAAAGTGCAAATGGGGATTTGACTTTGTTAGAATGGGAGGGGGATTTAAAGAGGACTAAATTCAGCTTCCTAGGGCATAAGGAAAAAAGGAAAGAAGAAAAACATCTTCTTCCCACACCAGCCATTTGTCACGAAGTGGAAGCTGTGTGATGGCACCTGTGGCTGCAGTGTTGCGTCTTGCAGGGCTGTGCAGAGTTGGGTGTGTGCCACTGTGATGACTAACTTTATGTGTCAACGTCACTGGGCCAGGGGGTGCCCAGATGTTTTCTTTAATTTTATCCTAGGTGTTTCTGTGAGGGTGTTTCTGGATAATATTTTAAGTCAGTAGACTGAGTAAAGCAGATCACCCTCTTTAAAGTTGAGGGGGCTCATCCAATTGGTTTAAGGCTTGAATTGAACAAAACGGGGTGGGCCTCGCCAAAGCAAGAAAGAATTCCTCCTGACTGCCTTTGGCCTTAAAATGAAGCACTGACTATTCCTGGGTCTGGAGTCTGCCAGCCTTCACACTGGGACCAATTCATTGGCTCTCCTGGTTCTCCAGCTTGCCTGCTCATCTTGCAGATCTCGGGACTTGTCAGCTTCCCTAACCACATGAGCCAATTCTTTATAATAAATCTCTATCTGTGTATTATATGTTTGTATAAAAATATTTATGTACACAAAAACCTTTGTGTGCGCTCGCGTGTACACACACACACACACACACACACACTACAGGCTCTGTTTCTCTGGAAAACCCAAATACAGTGAAGACGGCGTGCTGTAGGCAGTATGGCATGCAGTTGCGTAGTGATCTGTGACCCCAGGTGCATTATTCTGATCTTCGTGTCACTTTGAAGTGACAGGTTCTGGATGTTAAACCTGAGGAAGGCACAAGGTCTTCTCAATTGATATGGTGGATGGGCAAAGGACAGAGTGGAGACTTTTTTTCTGCATCCTTTGAGGAATCCTGGTTCCACTTCCTTGTCCTGAGAGCTTGTTGGACTGAGCAGGCTCCTGTCCCAGGAGGGTAGTTTCTCAGATCAGCCAGCCACAGCCATCGTCCTCAGGTAAGCCTGGCCTCTGGGCACGTGCCTTAGGGCTCTGCACTCCCCTCCCTGGCTGCCCCACACTCTACTGGCCAATTCCTGATGACTCAGTGGGAGATGAACTCAAGATAGGTGGATGTGACTTTTTTCTAGACCAGTCCTCCCGGGGCCCACATTTCCCACACCCAAGGTACCCAAAACTTGTGTAAATCCATGGAGATGAGTAGTAGAAATGCACCTAGGAATGTTTCAGCTTTTCCACTGTCCAAAGAAGGGGTTGAGGGGCAGGCGCCCAGGCAGGCACTGCCTTCCCAGGCTGTGTGGAGACCCTCAGTCCAAGGGAAGACTATACCTGCCTGAGGGTTGCTGTCTGGGTCCTCTGAAAGACAGACTCCCCCTTCCTCAAGCCCATCACATCCTCATTGTTAGCGGAAAGAGCACTAGCTCAGAGGCAGGGAATCTGCCCACACTGACTATGTCACTGTTTCTGGGTGACCTTAGGCAAGTAGTTCTCTCCTGGTTTGTTCACCTGTGACACGGGAATAATGACCAAATCTGCTCTACTGGTTATTTTGAGATGCAGTGGGATAAAGTAGGCACAAGTGCTTTGGAAAATCTATGCAATGATACACAAGTATAAGATATTATTATTATTATTATTATTATTATTATTATTAAACAACTTGAAACTTTTTCTTATTGCTGCTCATAGCAATCCTCAGCCTTTTATCATGTTTCCTTTTAGGAAGACCAAAATTAGTGCTTCTTATTGCTAATGTGAAAAAAAAAAAATCACCCGGGATCTGGTTAGAATGTAAATACTTATTCCATAAGTCTGTGGAGGTCTGGGTTCTGCATTTTCCTGCTCTCAGGTGATGCCAATTCTGGCCCAAGGACCTGAATTCTATCCCTTTACAGAAAAGGATATGAAATATTCCTATAATGGGTGGAGAAAAAATAACTTAAAATATAGCAGAAAAATGGGTTTATTAAAACAGTTTACAGTCAAGAGGTGGCTTGGTGGTTACAAAAGATTAATTTTGGTCTTTGGAAGATAAAAGAACAAGAAGAGGGAGATTGAGGGAGGAGAAGAGAGAGAGACAGAGTCAGAGACAGAGATCCCAAAAACCTGGACTGATCACTTCCTGGACTTCTCTGTGGAACAGCCGCCGTTGCTCTTGCTAAGGGAGTCTGTGCTGCCCATTCTTGAGCCCACGCCATTGAGGATTTTGTCGATTTCTCCGGGGATATTTTGCTTCTCCTCATTCTCAGTCTCCCTGTGGTAGAAGTAGTTGAAGTTGGAGACAATGACAGGTACAGGGAGGGCAATAGTGAGGACCCCTGCAATGGCACACAGTGTGCCCACAATCTTCCCTCCTGGGGTGGTTGGGCACATGTCACCATAGCCTACGGTTGTCATGGTGACCACTGCCCACCAAAAGCCATCAGGAATGCTAGAGAAATGGGACTCCGGCTCATCCACCTCAGCAAAGTAGACGGCACTGGAGAAGAGGATGACTCCAATGAACAGGAAGAAGATGAGTAACCCCAACTCTCGCATGGAAGCCTTCAGTGTCTGCCCAAGGATCTGCAGCCCCTTGGAGTGGCGGGAGAGCTTGAAGATGCGGAAGACCCTCACTAGGCGGATGATCCTCAGGATGGCCAAGGACATGTTCTGTTGGGCACTGGGCTCTGTCTCCTGGACCAGCTCTGTGATGAGAGTTGCAAAGTAGGGGATGATGGAAATGATGTCGATGATGTTCATGATGTTCCTGAAGAAGTCAGTCTTGCTGGGGCAGACCACGAACCGGAGCACCAGCTCGAAGGTGAACCACACAATGCAGGTGGACTCCACCATGAAGAAGGGGTCAGTGAACATGGTGTGGGAGAGGACTGTCTTGCTTATGTTGAGGCTAGGGTCTCTCACCACCTTCAGCTCCCTGTCCTCCCGGAACTCTGGTAATGTCTCCAGGCAGAAGATGGTGATGGAGATGACCACAACCAACACTGACACTACGGCCACACCACGGGCAGCGCTGGAACTCTCAGGGTACTCAAAGAGGAGCCAGAACTGCCGGTGGAAGTCATTGGTGGGGAGCAGTGTTTCAGGGTCTTTGATGAAGCCTTCATCCTCCCGAAACTGGTCCATGGCTTCACTACCCAGCTCATAGAAGGAGATTTCATCAGCAAAGACATCTATAGGGACATTGGCTGGGCGTCGGATTTTCCCACCAGATTGATAATAGTACAGGATTCCATCAAAACTAGGCCGGTTCCGGTCAAAGAAATATTCATTTCTCATAGAGTCAAAGAACTGCATCCTTTTCTCCCGGTCTCCCAGGAGGGTTTCTGGGAACTGATTGAGGGTTCTGAGCTGGGTCTCAAATCTCAGCCCAGCAATGTTGATGATCACCCGCTGGTTTCCTTCATTCAGGACCACTGGCTCAGGCCCTGGGGAATCCATGTAGTCTCCTGGGAGCTTGGAGAAGGTGGTCTCATGGCTGGTACTGTCACTGATGAGGATCCTCCAGTTGGAGAAAGGGCTACTCCCAGATCGGCCTTTTTGGCTAGTTGGGTCGAAGTCTGTGGCATATCCTGGCTCTTCTTGGATTTCATCTGAGTTATCAAAATTGACCAGAGCAACTTCCATTTCTTTCCAGCCACACACATCCATTCTAGGGGAGTCAGAAAAGTAGTAGGAAGACCCTCAGTCTTCACTGGTAGCTGTGAGCTGAGGAGAAGAAATTCATTATATAGGAGCCAGAGTGGAGGACAGCAGGCTTGTTTATATCTTGATTACCGAGGTAAGATATACACCAATGGATTAAGCCATGACTTATTTTTAACTTGGGATAGAACATTGTGATTGTTTTGGCAATATTCTTCCCTTGAAATCAATTCACACTCTCTAAGTTTGTGCATGCTAATAACTACTAGGAATTGCAAAGAAGGAGCTTGGGAAAACTTCCCTAGCAAAGGAAGGTCTCCATCTGTGATGGCAGAGAGGGGCCATAATGAAAGAGAAAAATGAACATTTCTTAACAATATAAAATATAAGTTTGTATTTTCTTGAGGTCCTTCAGTCTATTAGACATTTTTCCATGCCCATTCTCCTCCTTACTTGTTCTCTTTCATACCTAACAGCCAGTCTCTTGTATGTCCTTTGGTTATATTTTCAAAACAGATCTAGAAATCTCCCATTTTTTTTCTCCCTCCAACACTATCTCTTGGATCAAGCATTGAAGGGTGGGAGGGGACACATGAGGCCAACTGAACACTGTTGGGAAAGAAGAACAGAGGCTGGAGGCTGGGTGGCCTAGCAGCAATGACCTGTACACCAATAATCTAGCTGTGCCTTAGGCCCCTCAACTGCAAGTACCTCCTAGGGTGGTTGGAAGGCACATTCAATGAGATGACATGTAAAGTGCTTGGTGGAAGGGAAGTTATATTATAGTAATCAATTGTTTTTGCCAGTGCTTTGTCAATGCATAGTAGAAACTTTAGAAACCACCATTGGATTTTTTTTCTTTTCTTTTTCACCAGGTCTAAGGCATTCATGGGAAATCATTTTATTTAAAAAAATCATTTCAGGTGGGAAGTAAGTAATTTTGCATGCACACGTGTGTTAGAGTGGGGTGAAGAGAGAGCACACCGAGTGGGTGTGTATATGCACATAGGCTCACATTCCTTCTCAGATTCACTCTAGATTCATTCTTTTTTTTTTTTTTAATGCTAGAGGGTGCATGTGTGTATGTACACATGAGAAAGAGAGTGAGAACAAGAGCGAGAGTGAGAGAGAGAAAGAGAGAGGGAATCCCCCCAGTGGGACCTGCTGATATCATTATCCTTTTTCCTCTAATTCTCTATCCCGTCAGGATCCAGGGCCTGACATGACTCAAACCCTGGTCAGTCATGTGGGATACGGTTTCCTTGTGCAGTGCTTAACTACTATGTCATGGTGCCAGCCCTATCTCCAGTTTAATTCAAGAGCACTGAAGCTGGGCAGGCTGGGGCAAGTGTGGAAGAAGAGAGGTAAGGGACTTAGCCTGAGGCAAAAGTTATAGGGTAGTTTCATTAATAGGGGACAAGGCTATCCTGCAGTGTATAGTGTTGTGGTCTTTCCAAAGTGATTCCATACTCACTTATCTCACTCTATGGCAATAGTCATGTGAGGTTAGAAGATACTATCTCTATTTTAAAGATAACGAAACCAAGTCACAGGGGCCAAGTGATTGGCTCAAGATCACACAGCTAGTGCCCTGACCTGAAACCAGCCATAGCTGCCTGGCCAGGGCCTTTCCCTCAGATCACAGAGTCCTTGCATGGGAGCGAAGGCCTTATAAAGAGGCAGGCCAGGGCTGCAGAATCAAAGGAGCTCAGGTCACCTTTGGTCTCATGCCTTTTTTTTCTCAGCTCAGGTGCCGTGTGTTGGGCGATGAGTCAGGTTGGTTGGTTAGGGCTGGCTGAGCCCCTATTGCACTTCTTGGGACTGTGAGGTCTTTGCAAGCAGCCAGATTTCCCTGAGTTGCAGTTTCCTTCACTGTAGAGCGGGGAAGGACATTTCAGGTTCTGGCCTACCGTATCAGTGGATGGTTGGAGGGGAGGATGGAGCAGTGAGCAATCCCTGAGATTAGAGCCAGCCCACCCGAGCTCAGATTCCCACTCTGCTCATGCCAAGCCCTAGAGAAATGATGGCTATTCCTTCACAGCGACTCACGTGACGATCAGGGGATTTGTTCTGGCTGGCTGGGCTGCCAGGCAGACATGGCATAGGGCTCCAGCTCTGCGCTCATCTTGTAATTTCTACTCGGGGTCCTGGCTCTGGGGCGGTTCTCCTGCTTACCTATAACCTTCTGGGTGTGAATCTCACCATCGGGGAGCTTTGGGGTCAGGATTTGGGGACCATTCCCATGTGGCCAGAGTGGCCTTGTTAGGAGCCTTTGTCAGAGGCCAGGGACAGCAAGCATGGGGTAATAGGGACAGCTTCTTTGATCAATAATGGACTCCCTCTCCTGGGAGCTGGACAATTCCCCTTCTTTCCTCCTGTTCATTTGTTTCCTTCTGCCTCTGGGTCAAGTGGCAGATGGGAAGGGGGCTGATGAAGGTCAGGTGGTACAGGAGGTGGTGGGACAGGGCCAGGTTCAAACAGCGTATTCCATGTTTGACAGAAGTGTGCTGTGCAGCTGGCTTTGTGTGCCCTGTTGCATTAGTAACCACTGACCATTATAGACACAGGGAAAACCTGCCCAGGGGCCAAGGCTCTGCCCCACCTCTTAGGAGTTATATACTTTTGAGTAAATCACTGACTTTGATGACCCTCAGTTTTCTGATCTGTAAAAGAGTAAAAATAATTATAATTCTCATCTCAAGATGATACTGAGAGTTAAATAAGGTAGTAACAGTGAAAGCACTTTGTAAATGTTAAATTATTACCAAGATGTAAGGAATTACCCTCCACGCTCCCCTCTCCTCTGCTCCACACATAAAACTTACTTACGGGCAGAAAGCACGTTTCATATTGGGAACCAGCAGTTAGCGTAATGGCTATGTCGCTGGACTCCCACGTAGTCGACCGCGGTTCACGTCCTGGACCCGGTGGCTTAAAACTCACGCCGGGCGCGTGTGCGTGCGTGCCCAAGATCCCGAGAGGAGAGTGGAGGAGAAGGGATTGCGGCGTGACCATCCCCCCTGGGGGGTGATTTCTCGCTTTCTGTCTCTATGTCTCTCTCTGTCTGTCTGGCGAGCGCACGCGCCCTATAGCGAAAAAAAACCTCTCCAAAAAAAAAAAGAAAGCACGTTTCATATGAAGAGCTGCAGGATCGCTCTCCTCCCCATCTGCTCTGCCTGGTCCTGCCTCCAGCCTTTGCCCCTGTCTTGCTCCTCCCTGTCATACCTTCTCTCCTCCTTCTCTCCTGTTTCTCTGGGGACTGTCCAGGTCCTGCCTTGTCAGAGGCGCCTGCCCTGGCTAGTCCAGTCCACAAAGCCCTCTGAGTCCCTGTGTTCCTAGTCTGCCTCCCAAGATCACTCCTACCCTCGGTTTGGAGTAATGGCTTCCACTGGGTCAGCCTGAGCTCTCCAGCTCTTGCAAGTTTTCAGGGTACAGAACAGTGTCTTACAGAGTTTTCTGGACTATCTGGTGTGTCT
Source organism: Tupaia tana (assembly GCA_026018925.1). Taxonomy (NCBI): domain Eukaryota; kingdom Metazoa; phylum Chordata; class Mammalia; order Scandentia; family Tupaiidae; genus Tupaia; species Tupaia tana. The sequence continues at coordinate 78,380,693 of JAKSZU010000004.1, forward strand.
TGGGGGTAGGATCATTTCTGATTCCCGCATGCACCTGTGTCCAGCTTGAAGCTAAGATAGGGCTTCGGATGAAGGTCAGGGTGGGATAGGAGGTGGTAGGGAGTACCAGTAGAGTGATTATTTGTTAAGTGTGTATATATATATATATATATATATATATATATATATATAAAATTTATTTATTTATTTATTTATTTTTAATTTTAATTTGACCAGAGAGAGACACAGAGAGGGGGAGAAAGTGAGAAAGAAAGCCATCAGGTCCAGGACTTGAACCATGTGGGAGTGTCCAGTGCCTTAGCCATCATGCCACCAGCTGGTCTCCTTAAGCATATATTTTGAAACCAGTGAATGAAATGAATGAAAAGATTTCAAGTTTATGATAACAGGAACTATGTCTGTTTTGTGTACCTCTATGACTTCATCGGGCTTAGCTCACCCAAAATCTTGATTAATTTCTGGTGAAAAAAATGAATGAGTGATGAATGAATGAAGTGTGGCAGACAGCGTACTGAGCCCAGACTTAGGATACCTGCATAGCCCATGCTGCTTTATAATCACTGACTACTTGCAATATGTCACTCAGAATCTGATTTTTCATCTGTAACAAGAAAATATGCTAAGTTGAAGAAACCAGATAAAAAAGATACTCATAGAAAATAATTCCAGTTACACAAAGTTCTAGAAAATGTAAACTAATCTAGAGTAACAGAAAGCAGTTGCCTGGGCTGGGGCTGGGGAGGGAGAGGGCAGGCATACCAAGACGCTGGAGGGAACTCAGGTAGGGGGCTGACTATGTTTATCATGATTGTGATGCTGGTTTCACAGGTGTAGATCGGTGTCAGAACTCACCAAGTTTCAGACTTTAAAAATACTGTGTGTAATTTTAGCTCAATAAATCTGTAAAAAAAGAAAAGGGCAAATAAGCAAATATAGGAAATAAAAGTGGGTGGCTTGCTGCTGATTCAAGACTTTGGCAAGGCCAAAGCAGGGAATGTTTTGTAAACTGCCTGGGTCACGTGGAAGGAGGAGACTCCTCCGGCATGGTGCTCACTGGTGCCCACACCATGCCCACTTATGCTGCAAGGGCACAGCCTATGGTTGTGCTGACTGGGCCGACTGTGGCCCGCAGGGACCACCCAGCAGGCTGCCCCCCTGCAGAATGGGCAATGGGGACCCTACCCTCTTTCAGAAATGTGCACAGTGTCCAGGCAGCTCGTGCCTGCGGTGGGCGGCCCCTCAGCTTAGTAATCAGCGCTCTGTCTGTTGGTGGCAGGAGAAAAACTGCTGCTTGTTCTGGGAAATACCTGCTCTTCTGGACGGGCTTCACTCTGCTTTCCGTAGGCCATTGTGATTTCTATTTCAGGGAAGCCTAGATCAGAATTGGTTTTACCCCTTGAACTCATGACCCGACCACCCTTCTCTGCCCCACACAACCTCCTGGTAGGATGTGTGTGCTCTGTGTGTGGAGCGAGTCACCCCAGTGAGGGTGGAACTGCAGAGCCGAGGGTCTTTGGAGACCCACTCCCTTTCATCTCTGGGGTCTCGGTGTCCTCTTCTCTAAGATTCTAGATGACCTCCCTCTGAGTTTTAGATCTTGCCATCTATCCGGCATTCTAAGGTCTCGATGGAATCAGCATTACTCAAAGCTGGACTCTCACCTGTAGCTGAAGCAATGATTACTTCCAGGAGTCCTCTGGGTCTGATTTCTGTCATCCGGGGTTGTGCTGGCCTGGCACAGTGCCAGGACTGTGCATTGGCTTAGAACTGCCCTTTTCTCTGAACATCTTTGTGCTTTCCTCCCTCCCGGTCACCACAAGAGCAGGGCCTACCACCTGTCTGCTTTGCCTCTACCCCCACCCAGAGGTGAGGCTTTCTCTGGGACTCCAGGGGAAGGGACTCTTGCCCTTCAGAACATGCCTAGAAATTTGCCTGCACTTCTCTTTGGCTACAGTGTTACTTGACCTACGTCTTATCTCCCCAAGGCTTTGCCATCTTTGTCTCCTTCAGTGTCTTGCTCATGGAACAGGCTGGTCCACTCACCATGCCAGGGCATCATACAATTTCCATCTTCTGGCTTTTGCTTGTTTCTCTTCCCCCAGAGCCAGACAGACCTAGGTTTGAATCCCAACCCTGCCCTCACTAGATGTGTAGCCTTGGCACATCAACACTTTTGTAAACTCTGGTTTCTTCCCTTCTAAATGGGGCTAATCATATCTTTCCTTAGGTTCTTGTGGGGAAGAAAGAGATAATGCATGTTGTGCATAGCAATGTGCCTGGTGCACAGTAGGCATCTTATAAATGGCAGCTGCTTTTTTTTCGGGGAAGCCTTCCTGCCCCATGGGTGCAGACCACCATGGTCCTAACTCCTCCCTGCACATGTTGGCATCCAGATTGCAGTTGAGGCTTCCTGGTACAGGAATCTCTTCTCTGGCTAGACCGGGCACTTCCTGCAGGCAGGGCCTTGGCGGGGGCGGGGAGGGGTTCAGCCCTAAGTCTCTTCCAACAGCAGATGTTCTGGAAACCTCTGTGGCTAGTGCCAAGGCTGTGGGTCTGGCTTTTTAAGGTCACAGGCTATACTGAGCAGGCAGTGTGTGGAGCGCCTCCCATGGCCTTTCCTCAGAGGTCGCCTTCGGTTGCCTAGCAACCTCAACACCTCCCACACATTCAGGTGAGGCAGCAGCTGTCCCTGAGTCAGAGAATGGCTGAAAGAAGTCATCACGCAAAGACAACTGTGCCTCCTGCACTGGGGCCCCAGAGACACGCGTGCAGGGCCGTGTAGCTGGTGAGCTCAGAGGTCCTGGGCTGGCAGCAGATAGGCCTGGTATGGGTGGGTTCCCACTGCTGTTGCTGAGGGAGTGAGTGGACACTGGAAGGCTGGCACGGAAGGCAGACCATGGCACTGCTGTGTCTGGACAGAAGAGGGCATTGTTGCCCTGCTGGAAGCAGTTCTTGGTCCACTCCGCATTTCCGTCTTTGGTGGTCTCTCTCCTTCACCTCTTAGAGCCAGCCAGGCCTCAGATCTTGCTGCTTCTCCCTCAGAGTGGCTCTCAGATCTGCTCCTTCCTGGTTCTGCTCCTCCTGCAACCACGTCCTCTTCAGCTCACGCCGAAGGTTCAGCCTCAGTCAGGAGCTGGGAGTGCAGGTTGTTACTCTGCCTTATCGATGGCTGGAATTATGTTACCCTACTCTCTGAGGGCCTCAGTTTCTCCAACTGGGGAATGGTAAACTGAAGTCTTAGGCAAACTCGTTGTCTCTGCCCCCTATGCAGTTCTTTTGGTCCTAGTGGAGAAATATCCGGCTCCCTGGCCTTTTCGAGCAGAGAGCAGAGGATGAAAATGGCAGCCTTAGCTCAGAGGGGTGGAGTTCGAAGCCAAGAGCAGCTTCTTGCCAGAAGCCTGACTCCAGAGAGGAGAGAGATGGCAGATGGCAGGCTTGGGTGGGCTGGGTTGGGGGTGACCTAGGAGCTCAAACGCATCCCCACCAAAGGAGTCACCCCTCAACCAGCTTGGGGCAGGTTGCCCATCCTGGCTAAGAGCCCAGGCTCGGACCAGGTGGGAGGCACAGCTCTCCACCCTGCCTTGGTCTCTATGCCTGACTCAGAGTAAGTCAGTTACTGTGACTCCTCACCTTTTAGGTGGCCTTGTTAGTGCCGCCTCTTCAGGGTGTGGAGAGCAAGTGACGCCATAGAGCTGGAGTGGGTGCACCCAGTCAGTGCTCAGCAAAGGCTGGTGGGTAATAGAAGCTGGGCCAGGGCAAGGACCGGGGGAGGAGATGTTGTTTCTCCCTTCCCTCTCCAGCTTAGGGAAAATGCATGTGTCACACCCCTACTGAAGTGGCATCTGGGTCCTTGCAGAGGCTGCCTCTGCTCACACTGAGCTTGCTGAGGCTGTGTGATGGCCAGTGAGGAGGAGACCACAGGGGCAACTGTCCCTGGGGCCATCGGAAGCTGGGGGTAACCTGTAGGACCTGTGTTCCAAGCACTTCTGCCTGTGGTCAAGCTGCTTCCTCCTGTCCCACCCTGAGGGGCGAGAGGGTCACTCCAGTTGCCTGACCACGCATGTCCACACAGGATTTGAGCCAGCCAGCATCCCCTAAGGTGGGGGGGATTGTTATCCCCATTTAACAAATGAGGGTACTGAAGTCCAGAAAGGTTCTTCTTAGAGAAGTTGGAGCCAAGACTCAAACCCAGATGTCCTAGGTCCAAAGCCAACACTCTTCCCTCTGTCCTGTAATCTCACATTGGCAGATATCTACCATGCGTGATTCTAATTCAGTCATTCATTCAGCCAGGGGCTGTGCCTGGACACACATGCACACACGCACACACACACACACACACACATACACACACACACAGACACACCAGAGATACACAGCTACATGAGGACATACTCTGCTCTGCATATGCCAACAGGGCTATGTGTGCTTCCTTGTGCAAATAGCCACAGACACATACTTGGTGCACAGGAAACCAACCCCTCAAGAACACAGATAGTCATGTATTCATGTGCAAATGTGCAGACACACATGAGCGAACTCCCACGCAGGAGCTTGCAGCCCCTGCAACCACCCACGTTGCACAGATGTTTCTGTTCCAGGCGTGCCCTGACGACCCTCCCTCCTGTTTCATCTCTCTGTCTCTTGCCCCAGGATTCTGTTCTGGTACTTGGAGTAACTGAAAGAAGACGAGGGCAGGAGGGGCTCAGAAATCTGGTCACGTGGCTCTCTTCCTTGTTAGATGGCGATGGGCATGGTGTGGGCAGTCTGCCTCTCTCCCTCTGGGGACTGCTCAAGGACAAAGCTAGCTTCCTAAGGGATGGAACGGTGTGGGCAAGCGTGCCTTCCTTTACAAACTGAGCAGCTGCAGTGATGCTAAAAAGAATGATCACAGGATAATTCCTTTCAGCGGGAAAAGAAGAGCTTACAATTCAACTGCTATTAACCACAGAGACTGGAACAGCTTTCTTCTGACACTGGGGAAAATACTGTTGCTCTGGGAGTTAGCTGGGAGGCAGGACTCCTGGAGCCTTTTTTCTGGACCTTGTGATTTGTGTCCCGTTAAGGCCCAGTATTGCCTTTCTGTTCACCCTGAAGAGACACATGCATTTGCCCCGACAGTAATAGGTATCATTTCTGGGTACCAGCAGAGATGGCAAATGAGTCCTGGGCCTGGAACCTGAGTAACTTCCTGTAGATTCTGCCTATGCCTGGTGCTGGTGAGTGGCTGGTAGCACCAGTGACAGCTCCAGCGATGAAGCTTCTGCTGGAGTCTATTGTTGAGCTACTCTTTGGGCTTTGGGGAGTGGAAAGCTCATTGTGGTTTAGGGCTGGCGGGCTACACCCAAGCAGGTCATTGGAAGCTGTGGGGTCAGGAGGGACACTGCAAAAAATGAGACTGAGCCCCCCCACTCTCCATACACTCCCATACAGTTCTCACACAGGTCCCAGTTGCAGCCCTTCACTCTGCATCCTGCTGCTCTCCTGTAGAGGGCTTGGACAGAACCCAGCGGAGCTTCCCTCTTGGCCAGCTCAGCTCAGCTCAGCTGCAGGGTATGGGATGGGAAGGGCAGACTGGTAATGTCTTGGGTTTTTGTTCCTGCAAAACCTCTCCTGCCCACTCCCCCAAAATATGGGCTTGTTTTTAGCCATTTGCAGGAATATTGGACACAATGATTTTTTGGAAAAAGCTGTGAAATAGGGGGCATTTCTATTATATTCTACTCCTGCCAACCTTGCTCTCAGCCACCAATGTGCATGAAGCCAGTTTATTAGCTGGAAAGAGCGTGGTACGAGGAGTCAGTAGACATGAATTCCAGCTTTGCCGCTCCCCACTAGCTATGTAGCTTTAGAGGAGACACTTTAGCTCCCCAACTTCTAGTTCCTTTGGCTTTAAAATAGGCATTAAAAAAAAAAAAACCCTGCCTTGCCCAAACCCCCTCCTCTGTGCTTTGCATGGGAGGTTCTCAATATGTCCTGTTGAATGAGTGGGTGTGAAGCACATGAGATAACAGATGTCAGAATGCTCATAAAACACAGGACACAGAGGTTCCTAGGACCTGGGTCAGATCTGTCCACCTGCAAAGAGCCTTTGGGCTCTAACTAAGGTGCAAGACACCCATGGCTTCATGTCTCTCTGCATCTGTGTTCCACCTCACCTTCGTACAGCTCCATGGTTTCTAAAGTATTCTCACGTTGATGTCGCCAATGGGCCCTCACAACAGACCTAGGAGATGGACAGAACTATTGCTGTCCCCCTCCTGCCAATGAGAAAGCTGAAGCCCACAGTGGTGAAGGTGCTAAGTGCCGGGTAGGGGGGAGAACCTGAACCTCTGATTCAAAGCCTAAAACTCACCCCATGCCTCCTGACAGCCTCAATAGAGGCTGTACTTGTCTAATCTTTCCTAATTTTCTCGATAACATGTTACAATTGATCATTGATAAATTCACCTGAACTTTCCTTGATCCCCACTCTTACCCCTCACACTCCAAAGTCCTCACCCTATTTTCATTGGAGGCATTTGGTTTTGTTTGTTTGTTTTTAGAGAGAGATTTTTTGCTACAGGATGCCTGCACTCACCAGAGAGACAGAGAGACAAAGAGCAAGAAATCACACCCCAGGGATGGTGGCCATGGTGCAATCCCTTCTCCATTCTCCTCAGGATTTGAGGCATGCATGCACACGCATTCAGTGTGAGCTTCAAGCCTCTGGGCCCAGGACCTGAACTGCAGTTGGCCATGTGGAAGTCCAGTGATGTAACCACTGTGCCATCTACTGGCCCTTCACTGGAGACATTTGCTTAGCATGCTGCTTCTAAGCATGGGTTCTGGAGCCAGCAGTCCTAGGTGTGCAATCTGAGCTCTGCAACCGACTAGACCTTTGGCTCTGGGTAAGTCTCCCAATGCCCATGCCTTAGTTTCTTCATTTTAAAATGGGCAGACTGTCTATATCATAAGGCTGTTAAGATGAGGGAGAGAGTGAATATAAAACCCTTAGAACAGTACTAGTCGACTGGCAGTGCAGTGGAAAAGTTGCTTATAGCATGTAGGAGGCCTAGCCTGACTGCCCTGGGAGAGCTGTCTTGCCTTGGCTTGATTTTGAGAGCACAACTGGGGTTGTCTTGTGCTCCCCTGTGATTGTCTGAGCCATGCTTTTTTCTCCTTCTCCCAGAGTGTGCCCCAGCCCAGCTCTCTGCTCAGGGGAAGGTCACCTTCTCCCTGATCTTCATACCCAATCAGTTTCCAAAGCCTGTGGGATCTACCTCCATGAGGTCTTATTTTCCTATCTGCCCTTCCTGTCCTCTCTCTGCTACTGCCAGCCTGCTCAGATGTCCCTCTTGCCTGCATTGCTGCCACCTTCCCCTCGCTCCCCAGACCTTCCCATCCTTCCTTTGTGGCTACCTCCCTCAAAGGCTCCAGTGGCTTCCTTCACCTGACCTGGCATACATCCTACGTGTGGCTGCCTCCCATGTTCTGGTGGAACCCTGGACTCATCTACTCTCTGCAGCCAGTCCTGGGGTCTGTGGACACATGTGGCATCCACCAGGGGATCGGAAGGGAGCGGTGGGCACAGCTGTCACCCATACCTCTCTTTTCCTGAACCGGCAGCCCAGAGCCTGGAAAGCAAGAATGGGCTAAGCCTTGACACTGAGCCACAAATGCCCAAGTCAGCCTCTACTTTATTTCAAGCACCCCAAGCATAAATTTGGGGTAAAGATCATACTCTTGTGTTGCCCAGTACTGAGTACATTGCCTTGCACATGGAAGAAACTCTGAGAAGAGTGGTGGAAAGATTCACTGGTGCACAAAGGCATGGGCTCTGCAACAAGATGTCTGTGGTGGAATTGCAGCATCTGCCTGTGGGGGGATGGAGTGGGCAGAGGAGGCTGCCTGCATGCCCGACAAAATACCACAGAGGTCATTGCCTATTCTCCTGGCTAAACTTCTGCTTTTGGCTTTTAGATCTGTTCTTCTATTGGCTCTTATGTGGGGCATTGAGTAGAGGACTGATAGTGTGACTCTGGGGCCTCTTTAAACCCCGAGAAAGAGGCGGAATTTCTGGAGCAGAAACAGGCATAGTGGGTGAGGATGTGGGAGGCAGCTCTGTTTTCTTCTGGTGGAAAGACAAGGTCCAGACTCAGGTGGGGGGACTGAAACTAGAATTGAAAGGTGCAGAGCTAAGTGAGTGAGGAACGTGGACCGTAAGAACAACACGCTTCTCTAAGAGCATGCTGGAAAACAGCCAGTCCGGTTACCTATGCATGTTGTCATGCCTCGGTTGAAGTTCTCCAGAATACTTCAGGAGCTTGAGGAGAAGTCTTTAGGGGACCCTTTGGTATGATGGCTAGGATCCAGTTGCAGAGACTGAAGTGTGAGTCAAAGGAGAAGATGAGGCTAAGAACTCACCAGCAGGAGCATTGGAGAGGAAGGTGTGTCTTCTCTGATTTTCGTGAGCCTTGGGTGCTCCGGCTGGTTCAGCTCTCCATGGTGCAGGTGCTCTGCTGGTCTCAGGGCAGACAGGAGGACTGGCAGGAAAGAGTCTGCCCAGCGGATGCCTGGGATTCAGAAATTCTATCTCTCTGTGAAACAGGATCACCCTGGCTGCCTCTATCTCTGGAGGAAGCTAGCTAGATAGAGAAAGAGAGAGAGAGGATACAGTCATGGTGAGTGGGCAGAGTGCAGGATGACAGGGTGACAGGGGCAAACCAGGCAAAGTGAGTCTAGGAAAGGACAACCTGCCAGCTTCGTGGCTGTAGGTACACAGGCCAGTACGGACCCAGAGGCTGAGACAGCCTCTGGGATAGTTCCTACAGCAGGTGGCAACCTGTAGGCAGCAGCAGGTGGTGACAGTGGTCCACTCTCCACCAGTATCCCAGCTTTTAGATGGCCTTGCCATAACTGGGCGTTCCTGTCAGCCATGGTTTTCCTGGCTGACCCCTGCCTGGCACCGATATTCTTCTGATGGGCTGCTGCCCACCTGTCTGTGGGGAGGACCGAGGTAAGGTGTGTAGGTGGAGGCTGGGTTCAATCCAATGGAGCTGGGAGAGAGAACCTGGACTGATTGAGCTATTATGTAAACCTTTCCCCAACTCTAACCAAATGTTCTTCAGGCTCCCTGGGAGAACTGTGGCCTGGAGGAGAGCCACTGTTGGCCACAGGGAGAAGAGCCCCCACCTCCTGGAGCCACAGGGGTCAGAGGAAAGGAAATGACCCCAGCTCTCTGCCTTTACCATCCTGAGGGGCTCTGTTTGAGTAATGACAAGGAGAGGCAGAGAGGTAGACAAATACTGCACCAAAGTCGGAAGGCATGGTGTTGAGTCTTACAGCATCTAACAGCTGGTGACTTGGAGCACATCACTTCATCTCTCTGAGGCAATGTCTCAGTGCCTAGGCTCTGGAGACGACTGTTTAGATCCAGGCTCAGCACCAGCTGGGTGACCTTGGGTAAGTTACCTAACTTCTCTGAGCCTCCTTTCCTTATCCTGGGGTTGAGAATAACACTGAGGGCCTCAACAGAGCTGTTGTGAGGTCTTGCTGAAGTAAGAGACCTACAACACTTAGAATGATGCCTGCTGTGATGCTGGTGCTCGGTGAACACAGCTGCCATGTTTTCACATTAATGTCCTAGTCCACTGTAGCAAGGGACCACTCTTAGATGTTGGATTTGAAGAGCTTTGTGACCTATAAAGTGCCAAAGAGATTTAAGAATGAAATGCTTGACACCCCCATCTTTCGACCCCTGGGCCAGGATCTTCGAGGGAGGACTGCCCCCCAGTAGTTCCAGCCCCGGGACCCCCAGGCCAGACCCCCCTCTTTCAGCCAGGAACGCCCTCAGTTCATCCACACCACACCCCTATCTTTCGACCCCTGGGCCAGGATCTTCGAGGGAGGACTGCCCCCCAGTAGTTCCAGCCCCGGGACCCCCAGGCCAGACCCCCCTCTTTCAGCCAGGAACGCCCTCAGTTCATCCACACCACACCCCCATCTTTCGACCCCTGGGCCAGGATCTTCGAGGGAGGACTGCCCCCCAGTAGTTCCAGCCCCAGGACTCCCAGGCCAGACCCCCCTCTTTCAGCCAGGTACATTTTTTTTCCTTTTTTTTTTTTCTTTCTCTGTCCTGTTACCCACATCTTTCAACTGTAAATTTCTCTCTTCTGATCAACACACAGGAATGCCCTCAGTTCATCCACACCACACTCCCATCTTTTGACCCCTGGCGAAATCGTGCGCCGCGCTAGCTCGCGGCGCGCGACTTTTTCTTTATTCTACATATTATTTTCTTCCCAGTTTCCCAATCCTCACATCCTTTATCTGCACCATCCCTGGCTGTCCAGATAGGTCTAGAATTACAATTCTGAAACATTCTAGCATTTTAAGACTCTCTAGAATCCTCCATTTCCCTGAAACACCTGTGAAGAAGGAGATACATTTCTTTGGACACCTGAAGTGAATACTTTTTCTTGGTTTACATTACTAAACACAATTGAAGATAGACTTCGGCTGTCTCCATTCCATATCAGAAAGGAAACACACTTGCTTCTATTAGAAGAAACCTTCTCGTAAAAGGTTTTTCAAAGGGAACACATCTCCCAATGGGTAGAAGTACAAGAACCTCAGGCCTGAATAAAGCAGGAAATATGTCTCCATCAAAGGAACACAGTAACTCCCTTCCTGTTCCTGAAAAAATTGAGGACGTTACCAAAATGTCCGAGATAGAGTTTAGAACATTCATGTTGAACAAGTACTATGAGCTGGAACAGAAAAGAGACAATGAATTACAGGAGATGAGAAAGTCCTTCAACGATATGAAGGAAGAAATTCTGAGGAAGAATAATACTGAACTATTAGAGGTGAAGTCTGAAATACAGGAAATCAAAAACTCTCTTGAAAGTATTAAAAGTCGATTAGACCATGCTGAAGGTCGAATCTCTGATGTAGAAGATAAAACTTCTGACCTAGAGAAAACCACCAAAAAGATAGAGAAAATAACAAAAAAAATGAAGATAATATACGAGAATTACTAGATTCCATTAGACGTCCTAACGTCCGCATAATTGGTATCCCAGAAGGTGAAGAAACTGATAAGAGCATGGAAAATCTATTCCATGAAATCTTGGAAGAAAATTTCCCAAGCATAGAGAGGCACTCCAACATCCAGACCCAAGAAATACAAAGGACACCAAATAAAATCAACCCAAGAAGATCTTCCCCAAGGCATATCATAGCCAGACTGGCTAAGACCACAGATAGAGATAAGATACTAAAACTAGCAAGAGAGAAACGACAAGTGACTTACAAAGGTCACCCCATCAGGCTAACGCCGGACTTCTCAACGGAAACAATGCAAGCAAGGAAAGAATGGGAAGATGTATCGAAAGTGTTAAGAGAGAAACAATTTCAACCAAGATTATTGTATCTTGCAAGATTATCCTTCATATGGGAAAAAAAGATTAAAATCTTCTCAGACAAGCAAAACCTGAAAGAATTTGCCAGCACCAGGCCAGCTCTCCATGAAACCCTGAAGAAAGTACTGTTCCAGGAAAACTAAAGAAGTAACAGCCAGAAACAAAAGAGTAAAAGGCAACTAAGATAATGGCCAACTTAAATGCTGGGACAGATCCATTAACATCAATAATAACATTGAATGTTAATGGATTAAACTCTCCAATCAAGAGACACAGACTGGCTGAATGGGTTAAAAAACAAAAACCCTCTATCTGTTGCCTACAGGAAACCCACTTCATGGATAAAGATATACATAGACTGAAAGTGAAGGGTTGGAAAAAGATTTTCCATGCAAATGGGAACCAAAAAAGAGCTGGAGTCGCAATACTGATCTCTGACAAAATAGGCTTTAAAACAAAAACTGTTCGAAGAGACAAAGAAGGGCACTATATTGTAGTAAAAGGATCAATCAATCAAGAAGATATAACGCTTATTAATATCTATGCGCCCAACACAGGAGCACCCAAATATGTAAAGGAAAGACTGCTAGATCTAAAAAGGGAGATAGACTGCAACACACTAATTGTTGGAGACCTCAACACTGCACTATCCCCCCTGGATAGATCATCTAGACAAAAAATAGGTAAAGAGATAAAAGATCTAAATGATATCATAAATCAAATGGACTTAACAGACATCTATAGAACTTTCCATCCTAAAACCTCAAGATACACTTTTTTCTCGCCGCCACATAGAACATTCTTGAAGATTGACCACATCATTGGGCACAAAGCAAGCCTCTACAGATTCAAAAGCATAGAAACTATACCCAGCATCTTCACCGACCATGATGGAATTAAACTTGAGTTTAATTTCAAGAGAAATCCTCAAAAATACTCAAATACATGAAAACTTAATAACCTACTCCTGAATGACTCCACAACTACTGAAGAAATAAAGACTGAAATCAAAAGGTTCATGGAAACCAATGACAATGAGGACACGAGCTTCCATAATCTTTGGGACACTGCCAAAGCAGTCATAAGAGGGAAGTTCATAGCAATTAGTGCACATAAGAGGAGCATGGAAAGAAGGCAAATGGATCACCTAACATCATGCCTCACAGAATTGGAAAAGCAACAGCAAAAAGATCCAAAAAACTCCAGGAGAAAGGAAATAATAAAGATACGAGCAGAAATAAATGAAATAGAAAATAAACGAACTATACAGAAAATAAATGAAAGTAAAAGCTGGTTCTTTGAAAAGATAAACAAAATTGATACACCACTAGCGAGACTTATTAAGAAGAAGAGAGAAAAGAACCAGGTGAATCAAATCTGCAATGAAGCAGGCAAAATAACAACAGACATAGTAGAAATAAAAAACATTATTAGGGGATACTATGAACATCTGTATGCCAAGAAACAAGATAATTTGGATGAGATGGACAAATTTCTGGACAGGTATAATCTACCTAGATTGAGCCAGGAGGATATAGAAAGTCTGAATAGGTCCATAACAAGCCAGGAGATCAAATCAGTTATAAATAACCTCCCAACAAAGAAAAGCCCTGGCCCTGATGGATTCACCTCTGAATTCTACAAAACTTTCAAAGAAGAGTTAACCTCCATTCTGCTCAAGTTATTTCTAAATATCCAAAAGGGTGAATCTCTCCCTAATTCATTCTACGAAGCCTCTATCACCCTTATCCTTAAAACTGATAAGGACAGGACAAGGAAGGAAAACTGTAGACCAATATCCCTGATGAATATAGACGCGAAGATTCTCAACAAGGTACTAGCAAATCGTATACAACAACTTATCGAAAAGATTATACATCATGATCAGGTAGGCTTTATCCCAGGAATGCAAGGTTGGTTCAACATACTACGCAAAACCATAAATGTAATACACCATATTAATAGGAAGAAAGATAAAAACCATATGGTCATATCAATTGATGCAGAAAAAGCATTTGGTAAGATACAACATCCCTTCATGATCAAGACTCTCAGCAAAATGGGCATAGAAGGGCCATTTCTCAACACAATAAAAGCTATCTATGAAAAACCCATAGCGAACATCATCCTCAATGGAGAAAAGCTGAAAGCTTTTCCACTAAAAACGGGTACAAGACAAGGATGTCCACTTTCTCCACTCCTCTTCAATATAGTACTAGAAGTCTTGGCCATTGCAATCAGAAAAGAGGAAAAAATAAAAGGCATTCAAATAGGAAAAGAAGAGGTGAAACTCTCTCTATTTGCAGATGACATGATTGTATACATAGAAGACCCAATGGTTTCCATAAAAAAATTTCTGGAAGTAATACATGAATACAGTAACGTTGCAGGATACAAAATTAATATCCAGAAATCTATAGCATTTCTGTATACGAACAACAGGCAGACTGAGATGGAACTGAAAAAAGTTGTTCCATTTATCATAGCCACAAAAAGTATAAGATACTTAGGGATAAATCTAACTAAAGAAGTTAAAGACCTCCACAAGGAAAACTATGAGAAGATAAAAAAAGAAATTGAAAATGACACAAAAAAGTGGAAGGACATCCCATGTTCCTGGATTGGAAGAATTAATATAATCAAAATGGCAATTTTACCCAAATTAATCTACCTATTTAATGCAATGCCAATCAAAGTACCAGACACATTCTTCACAGATCTAGGAAAGACAATCATAACGTTTGTCTGGAATCATAAAAGACCCCGTATTGCCAAAGCAGTTTTGCACAAGAAGAATGGAGTGGGCGGCATCTCACTCCCTGACCCAAAAATATACTACAAAGCTGTGGTAATCAAAACAGCATGGTACTGGCACAGGAACAGACAGGTGGACCAATGGAACAGAATAGAGTCCCCAGAAATGAATGCTCAAACATACAGCCAACTGATTTTTGACAAGGGGCACCAGTCAATCCTGTGGGAAAAGGATAACCTCTTCAGCAAATGGTGCTGGCAAAACTGGATCTCCACTTGCAGAAAGATGAATCTGAACCCCTACCTCTCACCTCTGACAAAAATAAAGTCAAGGTGGATCAAAGATCTAAACCTAAGACCTCAAACTATAAAACTGCTCCTGGAAAACACCGGGGAAACTCTGGGAGACATTGGGGTAGGGAAAAACTTCTTAAATAAGACTCCCAATGCACAGTCTATGATTCCTAAAATAGACAAGTGGGATTACATCAGACTAAGAAGTTTCTGCATGGCAAAAGACACAGTGATTAGTGTGAACAGACAGCCCTCAGAATGGGAAAATATTTTTGTAAACTATGCATCAGACAAGGGACTGATAACCAGAATCCACAAGGAACTCAAGTGGCTGTTCCAGAAAAAGACAATCAATCCTATTAAAAGATGGGAGAATGAGTTGAAAAAACCACTTTCTAAAGATGACATACGAATAGCTAAAAGCCATATGAAAAAATGCTCAACATCCCTCATTGTAAGAGAAATGCAGATCAAAACAACAATGAGATATCACCTAACCCCAGTCAGAATGTCTAAGATTAAAAAAACAAAAAATGATAAGTGCTGGAGGGGGTGTGGTGAAAAGGGAACTCTCTTACACTGCTGGTGGGACTGTAAATTGGTACAACCACTGTGGAGAACAATTTGGAGATTCCTCCAAAATCTACAAATAGAACTACCATATGATCCAGCAATCCCACTCCTTGGTATCTACCTGAAGGACAGAAGAATACTTAATCGAAAAAGTGCTTGCACATTGATGTTTATTGCGGCACTTTTCATGATTGCTAAGTCATGGAAACAACCTAAATGCCCACGAACTGATGAATGGTTAGAAAAACTGTGGCACATATACTCAATGGAATACTATTCATCCATAAAAAACAACAAATCCCTGACTTTTGAAAGGAAGTGGATGAATATGGAAGACTTACTGTTGAGTGAAGCAAGCCATGCTATGAAGGAGAGACATTGTATGTCCCCACTTAATATATACCGAGTGTCTGCACTCTAAATGTGTATATATATATATATATACATATATATATTTGTATATATATGTATATATATATTTTTGAAACCATTCTGCTTCTGTTGTTATAGAGTTTTAAAATTATACAAAATTATAAGACATATTTTGAACATTATCTTTAAAATTCAGTATTTTGAGATCTTTTTTTTTTTTTTTTTGGAGAGGTTTTTCGCTATAGGGCGCGTGCGCTCGCCAGACAGACAGAGAGAGACATAGAGACAGAAAGCGAGAAATCACCCCCCAGGGGGGATGGTCACGCCGCAATCCCTTCTCCTCCATTCTCCTCTCGGGATCTTGGGCACGCACGCACACGTACCCGGCGTGAGTTGTAAGCCACCGGGTCCGAGACGCGAACCGCGGTCGACTACGTGGGAGTCCAGCGACATAGCCATTACGCTAACTGCTGGTTCCCAGTATTTTGAGATCTTGAAAGTTGTTTGTAAACTGTCAAGAATTATGGGGAACCAGCAGTTAGCGTAATGGCTATGTCGCTGGACTCCCACGTAGTCGACCGCGGTTCGCGTCTCGGACCCGGTGGCTTACAACTCACGCCGGGCGCGTGTGCGTGCGTGCCCAAGATCCCGAGAGGAGAATGGAGGAGAAGGGATTGCGGCGTGACCATCCCCCCTGGGGGGTGATTTCTCGCTTTCTGTCTCTATGTCTCTCTCTCTGTCTGTCTGGCGAGCGCACGCGCCCTATAGTGAAAAACCTCTCAAAAAAAAAAAAAAAAAAAAAAAAAAAAGAATTATGGAGTATGAGTTAAAATTTTTTGCTATGTAAAGTAAATGTTTGTGGAAAAATGTAAAAAAAAAAAAAAAAAAAAAAAGAATGAAATGCTTACTATTAAAAGCTAGGCAGTGCTGTCCACAGGCTTCACCTTCAGTGTCTCCACATATTTTATGAGCCTTTTGATGAGTACTGGGAAGCCCTGGTACCACCCTATGTTCAGTCTTCTGCCCTTCGTAAGCTGTCCAGGCCTGTCCCAGTCCCCTGAGCCACTGGGTGACAGTCAGCTAACCCAATGGACGCTAGGGCCTGTGGAGGCTCAGTGTTTTTGCTCCACAAGGGGTTCTCCCGGTGAGTATTTGGGGTCATCTTGGGGTGATAACCTTTTGCTGTCCCTCATGGGGTCTGGTTCATTTTGCTATGTATAGGGCAGCCTGATCCTTTGCTCCTTTTGCTGTGAGGCTCCATCTTGGAGGGAGTTTGTAGCCCAGCAAGTCTGGAGACTACTCTGCAGTTCCTTGAGTCAAGGTCTGAGTTCTGGCTCAGGACGTGTCTATGGCTTACCATGATCACCCCAGCTCTATCACAGTGCAGGTTCCCAGGACAGCAACAGGGCAGCAAAGGCATTTCTCATCAGTAGCTAATGAATCTATCAATAAAGGATGCCCTGGAGCAATGCCCTCCCTGCCCTTTGGTCTTTCTCTTTTTCTTTTCCTCTTGGGACTCCTGTTTATTATTGCTTCCATTTTGGGGTTATGTGGTTGCCTGGATCTGTGAGAGATGGATGAGGGAGTAGCTCCCAGGATTAAGAGACCCAGGGTGCCTGGCATTCTCCCTGTTGCCCAGAGCGCAGGAGACTGTGCCATGGCCCTACCCAGCAGGGATGTGGGTGTGCATGGGGAGAGACAGCTCCAGCTCTGTTCCAGGTCACCCTTTCTCTTCTAGGGACCAATATTGGGGAAGAGTAAGTTATCCGAAGGGGCTGAGGACAGGAGACAGAGGAAGGACGGGAAATAAAGTCGAGGTAAATTCTGCTCACAGTTGTGCTTAGGTAGTTAATACTGATCACGTTAATCATCCTGAAAATGTGGGTGCTGTTCAAACATCTCAGCAGGTGTGACCACACCCGGGGTGAAAATTTTTCTTCGGCCAAATGAGTCAGATAGGCCCACATCTATCTATTCATTTATGTTCAGCAACATCTGTGTGGTCCTATGTGCCTGGCACTGTGGTGGCAGCTGGGATCCAGAACAGAGACCATCAGTATGACTGAGGCTGTGCCCTGGACGTAACTTTGCAACTGTCATCTCCTACTTGATTCTCAAAAATTGCTTTATTTATATATAATTATCATACAATGAATTTCAAGTAATAGGAGTGTATAATTTGGTAAATTTTTAAAAAATGTATTAATTTAATTTAATTTGTTATTATTACTATATTTTAATTTGACTAGAGACACACAGAGAGAAAGGGAAAGTGAGAAAGCAAGCTGCCAGGTCTGGGACTTGAACCTCAGTAGGCCATGTGGGAATCCAGTGCCCCACTCACCCCACCACCTGCTGGCCCCTAGTTTGGTAAGTTTTGACCTAAATGTATATCCATGAAAGCATCACGACAATGAAGACAGTGAACATCCCCATTGCCTCCAAATATTTCTTTGAATCTGTAATTCCTCTCTCCTCTCTCATTCCAATTTTCAATTAACTATGCATCTACTCTCTGTCTCTACAGAATAGTTGGTATGTTCTAGAATTTTATATAAATGTAACCTTAGAGTATATATAATTTTTTTGTTGTGGTTCTTCCTGCTCAGCAGAATTATTTTTGATTTATCCAAGTTTCTGCATATACACATAATTCATGGCTTTTTATTGTTGTGTAGTATTCCATTGTATGGATATAACACAAAATGTTGATACCTTCATTTGCTGATGGTCATTTGTACTGTTCCCAGTTTTGAGCTGTTACAAATAAAACTGCTAAGAACATCCATGTTTGCATGGACTTTTGCTTTCATTTCTTTGGGGCAAATGTGTGGGAGCAGCATGGCTTCCTCTAGTTTAATAGAATTCAATGTTCAGTTTCAGCAGGCAACCCCAGGTTGCTGAATCTTCCAGAATCTCCCCTGGATGCTCTTGTGTTCTTAGAAGGAGTATTTTTTTCTTCTTGAGGAGAAAACATGTGAACATGCCCAGGTATACTGGGGACAAGCAGAAGAGGTTGGAGGGGAGTTTTTGTAAGTGACCACAGCCAACAATTGTTTTCCGTTAAGTCAGCAGGACTATGTAACTACCAAAGCTTAGCAACTAGCCATCAACTTTGACCT
Organism: Tupaia tana; assembly: GCA_026018925.1. Taxonomy (NCBI): domain Eukaryota; kingdom Metazoa; phylum Chordata; class Mammalia; order Scandentia; family Tupaiidae; genus Tupaia; species Tupaia tana. Next base: position 78,399,213 of record JAKSZU010000004.1, read on the forward strand.
CGGGGCTGCTGTGGTCAGAGACAAGGCCTTGTCCAGCTTCCTGGACACCAAGGGATTAACTTGGGCTAGAAGGAGATGTGATCACCTAGCCAGGTGTGAACACCCAGCTCCTGATGCCAAGACAGCTGGGTCATTGGTGGTGGGCACTGTGGTGTCAGATGGACTGTGGACAAATTCAGAGGGCAAACTCTCCTTGCCCATTTAGCCCAGGTTCCTACCACACCTTGCAGATAATTTCATTTCCCTTCTCTCAGCTCTGAGTTCAGGCACAGGGGCAAGCACCCCCTTTTCATCAGGATAACCAGGTCTAACCCATCCTAGATGAGGCTCAGCTGCTCTTATCCTGAGGGCTCTGGGAGTGGCTTCTGGAGACCCGAGTCGTAGTCTAAGGGATTGGAGAATGGGGGCCCATAGGTTTCTCAGCACCTCTAGAGACTTGTGAGTTGATCTGATTTTTCAGTTATTAAAAAAATCAGTGGCCAGCTGGTGATGTGATGGCTAAGGCAACTGGATCCCACATGGCCAACTGTGGTTTGAGTCCTGGACCTAGCACCTTGAGAAACATGCCAAGAGATTGTGACTGTCCCTGATGGGGGGTACTTTCTCACTTTCCCTCTCTGTTACTCTCTGTCTCTCACTGGTGAGTTTATACACTCCTCTAGCAATTTTTTTTTTTAATCAGTTACTGGGCATGGAAATGGTGCTAGATGCTTGGGTTACAGGGGGAACAAATGTAACGCCCTTCAAGGTGCTCAGGGTCCAGAGGGGCAGCCCAGAGAGAAGGCAATGGCAACTTCACTGCTGGAAGCTAAGTGCTATGATGTGGCTGAGAGGAGCTCTCGGGACTGTGGAGGCCACCACCCCTGCTGTGTTTGGGAAGACCACTGGAGCCCTCAGAGAGAACTGCTTTCCCTGGGCAGGCAGCCTACCAGGCCAGCAGAGAGGTCGGGGTCAGAGCTAAATAATGCAGAAAGGCTGGGTGGGAAGTAGGCTTTCTATGGTTGGAAAAGCCCCACCTTTCTCCTATCTTTTGTCTCCCTGATGTTGCTTCTTTCCTCTCATAGGCACATGGACCTGCCATTCTTGTTTGAAGCGCCAATTGAGAAGAAAGCACACATGTCTTTGAGCTGTATGTGCAAAAAGTCATGCTGGGGAAAAGGTGCAGGAAACTGATCCCAGGACTGGTGACACAACACCCTGATTGGCAATGCTCGCACTGAATGGCGCTATGCACAGCAGCTAGCATTTTTCGAGAGGCCACTATGTCCCAGGTACAGGGCCTGTGTTGTCTCCTTTAATCCCCACAGCAATGAGAGGGGGTACTATTATTATCTCAGTTTTACAGATGAGAAACTGAGTCACTAAGGAGGTTTGCTTTCTCAAGATCATGGAGCTCCTGAGATAGCAGAGCTGAAACAGTGAATCTGGACTTGGAGACCAAGCTGTGTGCTAAAGTGTGTAAATGTGCTGAATGGCAGGTGTGTGTGTGATGTGTGTGCGGGGGTCTAATTGTCTGAGGAAGTCACTGAGGGCTCTCTGGAGGTAGCATTGAGCTAAAGGAAAAACTGTGGCAGGCTGAGAAGAGGGTACAGGTGATGAAAATGTTCTGTGGAGAGGACCTTTGAGTGTATTGGCGTAAAAGGCTCAGGACAGTGGTTCTATGATTGGAGTGTGGGGAGCCCAGAAAGTGAGGGAGTCTCAGTGAGGCAGTGTCTACACAGGCTCCAACAGGAGAAAGAGTGATGCTGTGGTCTGTTCACCAGCTGGGGCGCCCACTGAAAACTTTCTTGCCTGGCTCGGCCTGAGGCTGGGTGACCAGGAAGAAGGGGTCCTGGTGCACTGGTACTTCAAGGCAGGTAGGTCTTTATCACCATCTTCCTCATCGTAGCCTTTTATGTAAAGGAAACTGCCTCAAATTCTGATATATAAAATAGATAAAAGAGAAGCTGGTATGCTTGAAATGGTGGTGGGGTGGGGTTCTGACCCCCACCTCCCTGCTGGGCCCCTTTGCTCCCTCAGAAACTGTCCTGTTCTCCAGCACAGCCTGAACCCCAGGAGCTACAGCCATTACCATTTCCAGTGTTATTCAGTTGAGGTCCCACCTCCCTGGTCACCGCCACCCCTCATGTGGCCTCTGACGCCTCCTCTCCAGGGTGCAGGCCTAGTGACGCAGTCCAATTTAGTCCTTGCCCAAGAACCTGATCTCCTTGCTCTCCACTCTGACCTCTGGCTCTTTTACCACCACCAGCCTGGGAGCAGGGCCAGGGGCCCAGGGCTTCTGCCTGACCAATCAGAGGCCGAGCTATGGAAAAACAACTCCCCTATCAGATCCTGGGGCCTCTCAGGCTTCAGTCTCAGCTTGCTCTTCTGACCTAAACCCTGTCCTCCAGTTTCTGGGGCAAAAGGGTGAGCAGGATTGTGCACACCTCAGGGGAGCCTCTATCACTCCGACACTGTATGCTGCCACTAGACTTGGTAGGGAAAGCGCGCGCGCGAGAGAGAGAGAGAGAGAGAGAGAGAGAGAGAACAAAGGCAGAGGGAGACTGAGCCCAAGGCAGACATGAACAAGAAGCTATTTTCTGCAAGGTCGGAGAACTATAGTTAGTTGTAAATGGCTCAGGGTCACATTTCCATTTCCTCTACCTTAGGCCAGACCTGCTCCATCTTTTAGCGCCTGAAGACATTAGTGGTGTAAGCAGGTTCTCTTTATACCAGCATGTGATGGCTAAACACCTAACCTAGGCTCTGGCAATGTGCTTAAGTACTGGGGACAGAGATGTAGGGAGTGGGTGGGGTGGAGCAAAAAGCAAAAAAGACATAGACCTATGGCTGCAAATTGGAAATAGCAAAGCCACCTCATGGGATGCCGGGAGGACTAGCTTGGAGCCGGCTGCCTGGGCAGCTTTAAACAGAGCTATGAGATAAATAGGAAAGTGGAAGTATTAGCTAAGCTTCACAGAGGAGGGAGCACTTAGGCTGGCTGGAGGAGGGGGCAGATCTCTTGTCTCAGGAGCAGCAGGAGCTGAATCTTGTAGGATAAATGGGACTTCCCAAAACAGAGGAAAGGTTTGTGGAGTGGGAGAAAGACTATGGAGAAGAGAGTTTGGGGCACATGATGGCATCTGTAAAGGAAGGCATAGATGCCTGGGTAAGCAGAGCTTATCTAGCAAACTCCAGGTCGGGAGCGTCCTGCCTACACGACATCAGGGTCCCTTCCACAGAGGATCCAGCATGGTGTAGGAGAGCTGAACCTGAACTCAGAGTTCAAGCTCCAGTGGTGTGGCCTTGGTGTATTTCTTAATCTTTCTGCGTCTCAATTTCTCAACTCTAAAGGGGAGTTTGCTGGTTACCTTGCTAGACTGCTGTGACGCAAGGGTGAAGTGAAACCATGTGGTCACAGGTCATGACCTGTCCTGGGCTTTAGCTCCTGCCTCTTCTATGAGACAGAGAACCCGGGAATCTGAATTCTAGAATCTGACGGCATCAGGAGCGGCCTACTCCAGCTTCTTGCCAGTGTGGAAGTCCCCCTACAGCAGCACTGCCAAGTGGTCATCCAGACTCTGTACAATGCTTCCAGCTAGTGCAAAGGCAGCTGTACCACCTCAGCCTTAACTGCAGCTGTTTACCATACTCTTCCCTGACTGTCCTGGGGGAGATGTAAAAAGAGTAACGGGGGCAGTGACCACTGATCGCAGATGCAGCCTTAGAAGGGTCCTTAGAAGTCACTATTCCTGCTTCCTGTCTTGCACAGGGCAGAGGACTGTGACTTACCCAAGGTCACCTAGTGAGCTGCTGGCAGGTCTCCCAACTTCCCTCCGCAGGGCCTTTGGCTTAGCTATCGCTAGCCTGGTAACGTTAAATGGGAACGGACCAATCCTAGCAGCCCTGCCTGTGAGCTGTAAGGCAGTGTCCTTAGAGGGCCCTCTGCTGTGGGTCACTCCAATCCCCATTACTGACCTGGAATCCTGGAGGTGTGGATGGACCAGATGGAACTGAGTGCTGTGACTGGGTCTTGTTTCTGCGTGGTCAGGGAAGCTAGGGCAGAAGGAGTGGACTGGCACAGACTGATGGGACCAAACCCACTAGTGGGAGGATAGGCTGGCGTAGTTTCAGGAAGCGCTATACTGAAGAACTGAGTGTGTGCAACGTCAGTTAAGAAGTCCGTGTTGGGAGGCCAGCAGGTGGCATGGTGGTTAAGGTGTTAGACTACCACATGGCCAAGTGTGATTTCAGTCCTAGATCTGACGACTTAAGAATCACACCAGATGCATGTGTGTATGCCCAAAATCCCAGAAGAAGAAGGGATTGTGGGGTGGCCATTTCCCTGGGGGGAGGAGGGTGTGATTTCTCACTTTCCCTCTCACTGTCTCTCTCTGGTGAGTGCATGTACCTTATGGCAAAAACCTAAAGTTAAAAAAAAGTAGAAGTCAGTGCTGAAGGCTGGGCACAGGTAGCTTGGTGTCCCCCAGGGCAAAGCCCAGAGGCCCCACGAGTCCTGGCACCCAGCATCCAAGTATCTGATCCCCCGTTACTGAGGAGGCAATAACTGGCCAGACTGAGGCAGAGTCCTAAGCTGGAGGAAGTGGCCACTGGCTAGATTCCCAGCAGTGAGCTCAGGTCCTGGGAGCAGGGAAGGACCAGAGTAGTCTGGCTGAGGCTGCTAGTGGGGTTGGGAGGCCCTGTGTGGGAAGAGGAGGCTGCAGTCTCTGGGACTGATGGGACCAAACCACTACTGGAGTAGTTTCAGGAAGTGTGATACTGAGGAACTGAGCAGATCACAGGCAGGACAGAGTTGCCTGGCCTCAGTCCCCTTTGTCTCAGGTTGCCCCATCAGTCCCCCTACGGGGCAGAGATCATGGCTCATGGTGGTCTAAGATGAAGGGTGAGACCTTGGCGCACTGGAGGGCACCATGGACCAGCTCTGTTAACAGTCCATCTGTGTGATGATGACCTTGGGCAATTCCTTCAGCCTCTCTGAGCCTCAGTTTTCCATCTGCAACCTGGAAAAAATACCCCTGCTGTGTCCCCCACCCCCCAACCCCGCCCTACTTAGGTTCTTTGTGGGTTAAAATAAAAGCTCAATGGCATTGTACTCAAGTGATGAGCTGCCTCCTGTCCCATCCTGAGGCCCTTCCATCTGTGAGTCCCTCAGCACAAGGACCTGGCCTCTGGCTCCCTCTGCACTCCCCACAGTGTTCGGGATGAGCTGTATCCCACTGTGTGGACCGAGTGAGAGGACGGCCGCAGCTGAGGCCAGCCTGTGGGGCTCTGGCAGCCGGCGAGGTTGCTGAGAGGGAACAGCCTGGTGATGGATGACGCTGCCAGCCTTTGCCCATCTGGCAGCCCGAGCAATTTGCATAAAAACAAAGACAGCTCCAGCAGCATGAAAAATTGATGCCCTGAGACTTTCCAGAGTGGCTCCTGGTTCTCACTCTGCGAGGGCCCGGCTCCTGGCCTTGGGGTAAGGGCGCCTCCTGCCTGTTGAGGTTGGTTCCAAGGGGGCTGCAGGGAGGAGAACTGTTCTGGCCAAAAGAGCTGCCTGGGTGTCCTGGTGGGATGCATCAGTCTTGGGCGTCAGGTGATACCGACTTCATTCAAACTGGGCTGGAAGATTGGATCAGGGTCTGAATGGCTGAGTTTCCAGTCTGATGAAGGCAGATGAGAACTCAGTCCTCCCAGCAGACCCAGGCTTCCCTCTCTGACCCACAGAAAGAAACTTGGGGACCAAATGGCTACCTTTCAAGAGTGACAGGATAGGGAGAGGGAAGACCCTGCCCTGGGGGCTCTAAGATGGAGAAGGGTGTGACTATGAGTGTGCATTCTCATCAGCATCCTGGTGGGGACCTACTACTGAAAAATGCCACCCAGAGTCTACGCAGTCTGCTGGGCTTGCAGGGCAGGCCCCGGCTCCCTCTGTTCGCAGATCTCTCTTCCAACAATAGAGCAATGAGCAGGGTGGAAAGGGGAGGGTGCTTCAGGCACAGGCATATTTTGGACCTTGTCCTCAGGGCTGAGCCAGGACTGTGTTTATCTCTAGGCTTCTCCCAGGAGGTGGGGCGGTGACATAAAATCTGAGTCCTCATTTCAGCTCTGTCCCCATAGTCTTTCCCTTCTGGCCCAGGCCCCTCCATCCCCATTTGCCAAAAGAGTGCGAACATTCAGCCTCAGCCAGATTCCTATCGCCAGAGCAGGCCAGTCCTAATAGGTCTCTCCACGTGAGCTCCTCCAGGCTGTCGGCCAGAGCTTAGTCATCTTTGTATCCTCAGCTTCTGGTGCACAGGAGGCACCTGGAAAAATGTTTGACGAAATTAACAGACTTTTGGAGTGTAGGGCGGAGCAGGACCCAGGGCTGACCTGTAGGATGAACGGAGCATCCCTAGGCTAATAGCAAACACTGTTGGCCCTTTTTTTTTAAAAAAAAAAAAAAATTATTTATGTATTTATTATTATTCATACATTAAATTGCTATACATCATTTAGATTGTGAAGAGAAGGGGGAGGGAAACTTCTCTTAATCCAAAAGCTCCCATAGTGGTTATTTGACAAGAGTAGTAACTTCTTCTCTGGCTGAGGCGCTCCCCTTTCCATTAGAGCTACAGTGGGATAGCATTTGGGGCTGTTTGTTTTTATTATTTTATTTTCCTCCTATCTAAGAAAAACCCCACAGATTTATAAAAGAAAAATTGTGAAAAATAGAAGTGTTTAAAGAAAACTATGATGTGCTTGACAAGTCACTTCGTAACAAATATTCTTATTCTACATATGGCTGACTTGGCTGGGTTAGGGCTTGGAGAAGTACCTCTCTGTCTCCAATTCTGTGGGCAAGTAACGCCAACTTCGTACCCACCTGCATCCCCCCCTTGACCTGAAGAGAAGGCAGATGCTAGTTTAATCTAAGAACGATTTGCCTGTTCTAGGTAGGCCCTGTGAGATCTTTGTGAGTGGGTGGAAGAGCCACACTGGTCTGGGCCAGTTCCTACTGTAGTTCAGGGACATAGTGTTGGCAGAAGGCCACTTGGTCAGAGCCAGGACACTGACCAGTTCCCAACTCGAACTAGAATGTGGAAGAGGGCAGTGAGGAGAGAGAAAGAGAAAGATGGCTACATAGAAAGTTGTCCTGCCCTGTAGGAAAGAGTGTTTATTTGGGGCTTTTTCTGAGACAGAGATTTAACAATCGCTTTCAATCTTTTCTCCACACAATATACCATGTGATTATTCCAGCATGCAAATCAGATCTGTCACGCCCTTCCTCAAAATTCTTCGATGACTCACCATCTGCTACAGGGCAAAATTGAAACTCCTTTCATGGCATATGTGGCTTATTGTTTTTGAATATTGGTTCTCTCTTTTTCATTTTAGCTAGGCATGAAGGTGCAAGAAACAAACAAACAAACAAAAAAACACTTACCACTTCCCTTAAGTTTAAATCAGCAGACCCTCAGATACAGGAGCAGGCTAGGCAAACATCAGTTGACCCACAGGTGCATGAGAAGTAGAAAAACATTGATTATAAGCTACTGAGTTTGGGGACGGGCTGCGATGTTACAGTACCTACTTGATATGATGTCCTTCCTCTAATTCCCAAACTTGGCGAGAAGGTAATAGTCAAACTATATGATCAATCTCTCATGGGTCAGAACAGAGACACGAAGACAAAAGAAAGAATGCCAACAAGACCAACAAGACTCAAGAATAAATGAATGGAGGGTTTACACATAAACACAACGTGTCAGTCAGAAAGAAACAAGTTAGGAAGTGTAGTGAAGGAAGAGGAATCAGTCAGGTAGAGAAGCATCAGAGACCATCTATCCCCTGTCTGGATAGCGCTCTCCTGGAAAGAGTTGGGAGGGGCCTGTCTGCAGCTGGGTGAATCCCAGTCGTGGAGATGAGCATTGCAGACTAGAGGAGCCTGATGCCATCAAGCAATCCAATAAATTAATTAACTTATCTTGGCCAATTCCTCAATGTTTCTATAAACTTGGCTCTCATGGAGAGATTGTGGTCAGCTTGGATAAGTTTCCAATCCATTTGACAGTTATATTTTTCATTGCGATTGAATTGACATTCGGGTCTTATACGTTGCTTTTCATGGACGCTTTGTTATATGCATCATTCTCACCAACTCTATTCAGATTTATTGGGGATTCTGATAGCATTTGAGTTGATCGATCTGCAAGCTTGAGGACCAAGACCTAGTTGGCAATGAGCTCATCAGAATTCAAACTGTTTCTGGTGTCCAGCCAGCTGGTTCCATGGAGCTTCTACATGCATATCCACCGTTCTTTGTATTTCTGTGGTTAATGTTGTCCAGGCATATAGAAGTTTCACATGAGACCAGGGGAGTGACTGACCCTGTCTCGTTGGAAAGGTTGGTGGAGAGAAGCACTGAGCCTGACCTCAGATTCAAAGACCACTACCTAATGGTACGCTTTCAGTCCCTTGGATTTCTCTTAGAAAGAGAATTCTGTGATGTTATGGCAGGGAGTTCTTCCAGACTCTCTGTTCCTTTTTACTTTAGAGATGTGCACATGCAGGCTCAGAGTTTATGTAAGTTGTCCAACTTATATACAGTCTCCAGACTCCTCCATATGGGAGGATTCACATATGGAAGAGCCACAGGTTTGTTTTCACTGTGGTGTGGCTGATGACTCAGGCATGCTGGCCTGGGTGCTCCTCTGAGGGCCAGGGCCATGCCTGTGCTTAACACCAACAACCTCGGGTTGTGTACATCCACTGGGGTCTCAACACGAGCTGCTCACTAGGACCTGCTGTCGGGTGCTGAGGTCTGGCATTGGGGAATGGTCTCCAAACCCTGCTCCTCAGTCATGGGTTTGGCTGGCTGGAGCTTCCCCTCTGCCATTCATTCTCTCAAGCTGCGATCTTGGCAGGAGCAATCCACTTACTTGTGCTTCATTACCTGTACTCTCTTTCCATCTGGTCACACTCCCAGAAGATAATAAGAAAAGCTTTTCTGATTGGGGAGCCATGGAGATTGTTTTCCTTTGCATTTTCTGCCTCTCCCCTTCCCCCAAACATAGTCACTCTTGGCACTAATGTTGACTGAGACATGATAGCTCAGGAAGGCTTTATGTAAGGGACTAGGGAATTATCTCAATGTGATTCCAGACCTCAGTATGGTGCAGGGAAAGAGGACAGAGCTGGGAGTTAGAAGGCCTGAGTTCTAGTGCACTGGCTTTGGGAAGTCAAGCAGGTTATTTGATTGTTTTAGGATTCATATTCTTCAACTGAAAAGTGAAAATTGTCTCCAGCACTGATGTTCTGTGATTTATTCTGGATTAACAAAAAATTCTAGACAGCAGAGGTGAGAAACTGGAAGTCACTCCCTGACTAAGTGGGCTCTGTCCTTGGTGCTGAGATTTGGATGCCTCACTGGCGCTCAAAAAAGAAGTATCAGCCTTGGGGAATGGAAGTGCCTTTGAAATGTTTAAGCACTTCTAGGACCTGGGCCCTAAGACATTCCTCTAATAAGTAGGCCATAGACTTGGGGCGAAGATTTTTCATAGACCTATTGTTAAAGAACTTGATTGTAATTCTGCAGGGTCCAGAAGACATTTGGTAAGATGTCTTCCAGGAACAGCGCATTTTTATGGCAAGACCATATACACCTTGATGGCTCTGATACTGTCTCAGTTTAACATATACCATCACACGGTTTCCATAAATTATTGCAATGTCCTTGAAGTTCTAATATTTTTCCATCTATACCACATCTCCAGGCTATTTCTTGGTTATGGAAGTTGTTTAAAATTTTTTTTGACCAACTGTGTGTCTGAATTTCTCTCTGTGTGTCTGGATTTCTGGTTTTGAAAATTCGTGCATAGATATAATCTATTTGGTATTTCTTGTCCTAGGGTTGTAAAGCCCCTGGACAAAACCTTGACAGGATTCTTATTGTTTCATAAAAAATTTTGTGACTAAAGAACATCCCTAGGTTATAACGTGAGCTCCCATTTTTTTTGACAATAAGACAAAAGACTAAGCTTTATGCATAATTCATGTTTACTCAGTGTCACCCAGGAGTTAAAAAGGAAAAAAATCCCATAAGACAAGTGATATCTGAGTGTCTCCACAGCTCCAGGGGCCCTGGGTGATCATCCTCCTTCCCCAATGCACTTACCTGGCCAGTTTCACACTGTGTTGACATGACAGTGGTGGTAGAAGGGGGGTTGCCATAGTTCCTGAACCTGTCTCCTGATGCTGGGTGGAGAAGCTGGACAGTGGCAGGGTTCAGCAATAGCCCAAGAATAACCCATAGTCTGTTTGGAGTGTCCCCCTGACCCATGCGGAACAAGGCCCCACCTCAGCATGCCTTTAGACTGATCAGAGGCTTTGGTTCTTGACCTCTTTCCCTTGGGATTGAGCTTTCTTGATGTCTTTGTGGAGAACCCAATTCAATGTTGACTCCAGATACTTAATTCAGGAGGCATTTATTGAGCCCCTACCATGTGGCTGTCATTGTGCCTTGATTATGAGGTAGGTGGAAGCTGGGTGCTCAGTGGCAGTGAGGGACTGCACTGGGCAAAAGTGCCACAAAGAAGGTGGCAAAGGAAGGCTGAAAGGGAAGAAGAAGATGAGTGTCTGGAAATCCCAAGAAGGGAAGCAGTTGTATGGACTTATGAATGTTTTCTCAAGAGGCAGCCAGCTCTAGGTTCAAGGCCCAATTTGGCTGACTGCAAGTTAGGTGACCTTGGGCTGGTCAGTGACCCCTCCTAAGCCTATACACACTCATTTGTAAAAGGAAGGAATGAGGAGGATTTTAGCATCCCTGCCTCAGAAGATTGTTGTTGGAATTTAATTAGATATCTTTTTCTTGAGAGGTTTTTGCTATAGGGTGCATGCGCTCGCCAGAAAGACAGAGAGACAGAAAGTGAGAAATCACCCCCCAGGGATGGGCACATATGCACACGTGCCTTGTGTGAGTTTAAGCCACTGGGTTTGGGACTCAAACCATGGTTGACTACATGGGAGTCCAGCGACATAACCATTATGCCCACTGCTGGTCCCAAGATAGTTTTTTGTAAGAGTTTAGTTCAGGAGACTAGCTGATGGCATAATGTTTATGTTGCTGGACTCCTATTTAGTCGACTGTGGTTCGAGTCCCGAACCCAGTGGCTTGAAACACAATGAGTGTGTGTACATGCTTGCCGAAGATCCTGAGAGGAGAATGGAGGAGAAGGGATTGCAGCATAGGCATACACCATTGGGGGTTATTTCTCGATTTCTGTCTTTCTATCTCTCCAGGAAGTGCATGTGCCCTATAGCAAAAATATCTCTAAAAATAAAAGAATTTAGTTCAGGGGCCATGAATGCTCAGTGGAGGGCAGCTGTCTTTATCACATACATGTGTATATACAAGACGTGGATTGTGCAAAAACAGCTAAGTAATGTAAGATCCATGCTAGCTGGGCTATCATCTCTCTCCTGTCTCCTTGGGTTATGAGGTTGTTGAATTTGGTCTTGAGTTTCTGCTCTCCCTCAAGGATATGTTAGCAATCTTGTCACCTCTTGTCATCTTCCAGGTGGCTGCACATGGATTGTTGGGATATTTGATCCATGTCTTGCCTGGTGCAGACAGAGTTGTTGGCTTTGCACCTGGGGGGTAACCTCCACATGAGGGCTGTCTCAACATCCACCCACCACAGTCCGCAGAGATGTCTTTCCTCCTCTGTTAATTTAAACACAAGCCTTAATACCTTTGCCCAAAGTTCACAGCTTCCTAAATGGTTTTAGGAGGCAAGTCAAAGGGCCCAGATAGTTATGAAACACAGCTCCTAAAGGGCCTCTGTAATTATTTCCTGCCCTAATCAAGTATGACTTTTCATCCTTCCATCAAACACGGCACCCTAATTATATGATTATAGTTGCTCTTTTAAAATAAAGACGGTAGTTAAAAAAATGCTCTGTCTTCTCATTGTCTCCTGTTATTCTGTCATTCAATTGGGTGGAAGGGGGGTGTGGCTGCAGGGGGTGGAAATTGGGCAACTCTCCCCCTCCTTTCCCTTCTTTTCCATATTATGCATGCGGAATGTTTTCCTGTTTCCACATTTTCCTTGGCAAGATTCTTCCTCCTTCTTGTACCAGCTTTTATCGCTATACAACGGAGTATGTGTTTATTTATTCTGCTCTCCTTCTGGTCTGATGACAATATTTGTCTGGGAGAATCTCTATCTGATTTTCAAATCATTCAGCCACCTCTGTAAGCTTTAGACAGCGCCCTTTGACCTGAAAATTGATGCTGCACCGACAGAGCCAAGAACACAGGCTGGAGCAACGACGGCACCGCTGGTACCTCATCACGTGACCTGTGCTGGCTCTTTCTTCTCAGCCTCCTTTGCCTTGCTCCTAGGTCCTCCGAGTTCAGTGTAGGCTTGAGCTGAGACATAACCCTTGACCTCCTCTTTCTGTCTGCGGTCTGCTCCCGTGGTGATCTCGTCCAGGGCTCAGGACTCCCAAACCATCTCCAGTCCGGACTTCTCTCTTGAACTCTGGGCTTGTACATCTAATAACTGACCCTGTATCTCCACTCAGATGTCTAATAGGGCATTTTAGACCCAACATATCTAAAATGGATCTTGTGATGTTCCCTATCAAGCCAGCTTCTCTTGGCCCAGCCTGATAGAAGAGTTGGTAGCAGGGTGAACTGCAGTGTGGGAGCCACACGTCCTCCTTCACGTTTGGATCCCTGGTTTGGCCTGAAAACACAAGGGGCATGCGAGCATGTGCCTAGGATCTTGAGAAACTGGAGGGCTGGAGATGGGAGATCTCAGCATGAAGAGACTGTCAGGCTGCTTCTGCATCTCTCCCCCCGCCCCGTTGCACACACGCGCTCTTCACCATGGGCTGCTGGGTCCCCCTTGCCCTTGTCCTTCATGACTTTCACCTCTCCCTCCAGCAGCCCTTTTTTTACCTTTGCTGGTCCTCTGCCGACCTGATGCTCGAGCTAGAATGATATATACCTGGTCTCTTGTCTAATGTAAAGATTAATTTGAAGAAGACAAACATTAAAAACAATTGGGACCAGCAGATGGCATAGTGGTGACATCACTGGACTCCCACATGGCCTAATGCAGTTCAAGTCCAAGACTCGGTGGCTTGAAAATCACACCAGGAGTGTGTGCGTTGTGTGCCCCAGATCCTGGGAGGAGAACGGAGAAGGAATTGCAGCATGGACGTTCCCCCCTGGGGAGTGATTTCTTACTTCCCCTCTCACTGTGTCTGCCTCTTTCTCTCTCTCTGACAAGCACACATGCCCTAAGGCAAAAACCTCTAAAAGAACACCCCACAACAACAGGTCAGAGGTAGTGTGGTGGTTAAGACGCTGGATCCCCATGGGGCTGACCATGATTTGAGTCCTAGATCTGGCAGTTTGAAAATCACGCTGGGCGTGTGTGCACGTGCCCAAAATCCTAAGAGGAGAAAGGAAGAGAAGGGATTGCAGCATGGCCATTTCCTTCGGGGAGGTGATTTCTCACTTTCTCTCTGTCTGTCTCTGTCTCTCTCCAGTGAGCGCACACACTCTGTGGTAAAAACCCCAAAACAACCACCACCAAAATTGTTATTTTTAACTGCTCACAGTTTCCCTTGAGAAATAGGATATGTCCTGTATTCCCCCAATTTCCAAGAGACCAGGGTGGAGAGAACGAGCAGCCTCAGGGAGGTTGGGACCCCTCACCTTCCACTCCTGCTTCTTATCCCAGGCTTTCTCCCAGCAAGGACAGCCCTCAGCTCCTCAGGGACAGGCTCTTGAGTGAGTTTGCCATAGAGGCATTTTCCAGTGTGAAGGAGTCTGCACTGGCCTGGAGATCTGGCCACCTTCCCACTCCTGCCACCTCAGGGCACAGAAAAGGCGACCTGGGCTGACTTGCATTATGTGACTCACAGACCTGGCTGCTGGGATCAGCAAAAGAGAGTCTTCTGGGGCAGCTTGGGGGCACGGGGGGAGAGTGGAGGCTCAGGAGAGGGACAGAGAGGCAGTGGAGGTGATCCAGGGCACAAGGAGCCATGAGGGAAGAAAGGGCAGCTCTGAGTACAAGGGCACTGGCTCTCTCTCCTTGGCAGTGCAGGCTGGACCCTGCCTTTCCAGGCCGCCTTCGCCTACCAGTGGTGAGGGATGGAACTGCATCTGCGCCTCCTCTCCACTTTCATTGCTGAAGCCTTCACCTGAGTGACCTAGGCTAGGGTGGCCAAATAAAATATACTATGCCCAGTTAAATTTGAATTCCAGATAAGCAAGACATGATTTTTTTCTTTTTTTGGAGAGGTTTTTGCTATAGAGCGCGTGTGCTCCCCAGACAGAGAGAGAGAGAGAGACAGAAAGCGAGAAATCTCCCCCCAGGGGGGATGGCCACACCGCAATCCCTTCTCCTCCATTCTCCTCTTGGGATCTTGGGCATGCACACACATGCGCCCGGCGTGAGTTTTAAGCCACCGGGTCCGGGACGCGAACCGCAGTTGACTATGTGGGAGTCCAGTGACATAGCCATTACGCTAACTGCTGGTCCCCCAAGATATGATTTTTAAAGTACAGGTTGAGTAACCCTTATCCAAAATGCTTGGAACCAGAAGTGTTTTAGATTTTTAATTTTTGAAAATTTTGGAATATTTGCATATATATAATGAGATAGCTTGAGAATGAGACTCAAATTAAACACAAAAATTTATTTATGTTTCATATATACTTTATACACATAACGTGGAGGTAATTTCATACAATATTTTTATCTTACAGTGTTTTGACTGTGACCTATTGTCATATCAGGAATTTTCCATTTCTGGTATCATGTCAGTGCTCAGAAAGTTTTGGATTTTGGAGCATTTTGGATTTCAGATTTTTGAAGGGATGCCCAGCCTGTATAAGTATGCCCCATATCATATTTGAGATATACTAAAAGCTGTTTCACTGTTTATTTGAAATTCAAATTTAGTCAGACATGCTGAATGTTTATTTGTGAGATCTGGAGACAGTACCTGGACCCTGATAGTAGCTCCTGTGGGTCTGCTTCTCCTGGACAGCCTGGGCAGGAGACTTCAGTGCAAACTGTATTCCACCATGCTGAGGTGTTCCTAGGGCAGGGGGACGGGGCCTACTTTGTAGTGGGTCTCCAAGACCCTTGAGGCCTAGAATGCTTACACACCTGGCAGGACAGAGCCTGAAGTTCCATGGTCAGTCTTCGGTCCAGTGGGGAGCAGAGTGGATTGGAAGGTAGAGGCTCTGCATAGGACTCTGACTGTGATTTCTCAGCTTCGTGGGGAAAAGTGCAGACTTCCCACCTGTGAACTAAACTAAAGAAGGCCCCTTCCCCAGCTTACTGAAAAGAAGATACAGCATGTGTGAAAGCCACTCAGCATACAGAAAGTGCTCGATAAACATTAGCTGACACCATTTTTAGTGCAAAGAGCAGAGCCGTGGAGAGCCTGGAAGGCTGTAGGTGGGAAAGGAGCCCACTAAGAGGGAAGAAGGTAGATGAAAGTGAAGGCATCATCTAGGCGTGGCTCTGCCTCTCACTGCAGACCTTCCATCGCTGCTCCCCTCCTGAGGCCCCTAGGAGGGCTTAGCGTGTACCCTGCCTCTCATTGTCGGAAAGCCAGGTTGGTGGGAGTGAGGTGGGCGCAGGGACAGGTGGACAGAGAGATGCAGAGAGCTCAGGACCATCAGGCTTTGGCCAAGATATATGCCGGGGCAGGGAGGAAGGAGCCATGAAGGATGCAGACAATCATGGCTACTGGGAAGATGGGGAGGATCATTATTTAAATACACGAGTGTTGGCATAGAATGAAGATGGTATTATACTTGCTATGAAAAAAATCCCAACTTCACTGATGCCAATTGGAGATGTATGAAAGTAAGAAGATGAATATTGTAAGAAGGGGCTTGGTTATAGAAATATAAGAAAAATACAGCCAAGCACCAGCATTTGTGCCTAATTACTGTGGATCGCAGGGATGGCATTGAAACTCCCTGGACATGCATTTTGCTTGACTCTTCATTTTAGTGTGACTAAGACCTTATACCCTACCCAGGCACCCTTAGCCTCAGAGTATGGAAGGCATACTCTCATAGGGTTAGTCATAGTGAACAACACATTGCAGGTGACGAGCATTTGGTTATCAATGAAGGTGGCCTAAATGTAAATGACCATGAGAAAGTTAGTCCTGGGCCATTCCTTTCAGGGACTCTTGCAAGCAATTTTAGAGCCTGAGGCTAAGAAATTGTTACATACAAAATGTCCACTTCCTATCTTGACATAGGTCCCTTTGAGAGGTACAACCTGGGAGATCGTGTTCACATTTAGAACCCATGATTCCTTGACATTCTCTGTCACAGTGTGGTGGAATGGTCTGTCCCCACACCTAATCTACACCTCACCTGTTGTCTCTTCACATTCTTGGCTCTGGCCTCCTTCGCCCACCAGTGGTGAGGGAGGGAACTGCATCCACATCTGCACCTTGAGAGTCCATAGTCGTTTCTGACTGTTGCTCCAGCAAATGGTCACAAACGTAAAACAACACGGACTTGCTGTCTCACCTGCTGGAGGTCAGAAGCCTGAGTCGGCTCTCACTGGCTAAAGCCCCGATGTTGGCAGAACTGATTCCTTCCAGCTTCCAGAGGCTGTCTGCATCCCTTAGCTTCCTCCATCGTCAAAACCAGCCATAGCACCTTTCCCTCCCTCTCTAAAGCTCCTGCTTCCCTCTTTCACTTGGATGGACTTTTGTATTACCTTGGGCACACCTAAATAATTCAGTACAGTCTTCCCATCTAAAGCGTTTTACCTTAATCACACCTGCAAAGCCTCCTTTGTGGTGCAAAGTATTAGTAGCATGCACAGGTGCTGGGATTGGGTTGTGAACATCTTGGAGAAGGAGTGTTCTGCTTCCCACAGGGTCCTTGGGCAGTGCGGATATTATACTCTCTTCTGAGAACTGCTGCTCCATGGGCCTAGGGCTCAGCATCCAGGAGGCAAGAATCACCCTTGAGAGGATGAATCAAGTAAGGAGACCCGTGCAGGTCCAGGAAGTGGGTGTATGTCTATTTAGACAAAGAATCAGAGGTTCCAGGTCCGTAGAGAGTGGTTCAGAAGGGGCATGAGCTCCAGGGGTTCACAGCCCCTTGGCCCTGAGGGCTCCTTGCCCTAAGAGAAGGGATAGGGACAAACAGGGACCAGAGCAGAGCCTTCAAAGGCTTGAGGCAGAGAGAGGGATCCCTCTTGGCTGGATCTCAGAGTATTACTATCTTCTGATCCAGGAGGATCAACCTGGGTTCAATGGGCTCATGGAAAACACATGCAAATTTTGTTTCTTTGTGTGAATGCATATTTTTAAGGAACAGTTTCTATAGTTTCCCTGAGATCTTCAAAGTGACCCAGAAAGCTTAAGTACTACCCTGACCACTCTGTTTATTGTCAGTGTGCAGAACTGGCCATTTCTAGAGCATTTCTGTGTCTTTCAGTCTACCAGGCTTGAGAGATTCCCTATCTCTGAGGTGCAGCCCTCTCTGAGCTGGCCTCTGGCTCCATGGTGAGCCTTTGCAGTAACAATTTTGGGGTGCATTAGGGTCCATATAGGGTAACTGAGACTCTGGGCTAAGTTAGGGGAGGTAGACCATCTGAGGAAGATGGAAGGAGGTGTTTCTATCTCTAGCAAACAGATGTTCAAAGGCATTTTGAATGTCCCTAAACTCACCTGTCAAGCAGAAGGCAGGACAGGGGCCAGATGGGAGACTGCAAATTTGGATCTGGCCATTACCACGCTGGGCCCACCTGCCTGATGTGCCTGACAGGTGAGCCAGAGATGGGCTCTCCTCAGGAGGGCGTCTGGAGGAGAAGGGGAAACATCAATTTCTACCATATGCTTTTTATTTTCTAAGAAATTAAGCAGAATTTCTTCCTCTCAGTGAATTTCCTTAACAAGGATATTTTAAAGCCTTGGAAAACATTCTTGTCCTAGTTTAATTGTATAAAGACTTTCTGTGCTGGAAGGGAGAGAGAGAGACAGAGAGAGGGAAAGGATGAGAAGTGAGGGAGGAGAGGGGGAGTGGGAAGAGCAGGGTGGCAGAGGTAAGGGTGGGAGGGAGGAAGCAAGGTGAAGAGACGGGGGAGAGTGAGCGGGGTGGGGACAGCCCAAGGAAGAGTGAATGCATTTAAGAAATGAAAACATCAGCTCTTTAGTGAATGAATTTCCTCTCCCAATTTTCTTCTCTCCTGGTCTGCTGCTACCCCAACTCACCTTGCTGAGGCTACCCCCTTGACTTCTCAAGGAAAGGAGCCTGTGGCTTTCTCCCCAGTGTCAGGGTCCCTCTGGTTCTACCTTTAGTGCCTGCCAATCTGCAGGAGGCTTCTTTGAAGATGAGGGCATCGTCCACAGAGCGTCTGAGGTACAGAGCATTCAGGGAGTGACGTTAGTAGGCCCAGAAGCCCAGACTGTGCCCAGGGTTGGGGTCCTTGTTCCAGCTGCAGTTGTTGGGAGACGCCCAGAGACCACTCTCAGTGCTGCTGTTTCATCTCCTTCCTGGCATTTCCCTCGTCCAGAGCCTGAGCTCCTACATCTCCTTGTCTGTCCTGACCTCAGACCTGAGGGCTCTGGCAGCTCCACCCAGGCCAGCGAGGTCGGTCTCCTCTTATAGGGGGACAAAGAGGTGTCGAAGATGGGGGTTGAGGAGCGTGCCATAGAACTTTTATCTTCTGTAAGGAGCTCAAATTTCTCCCCTCTTCTCCTCCAGGAATTTTTGTTTCTTTTTAAAAAAGTTTATTTATTTCATGAGAGAGAGAAACAGAGAGAGAGACAGAGAGACGGCCTCTAACAGGGTCTCCATGCTGTGGTCCACCCCCCAGCTTCAGCCTGTCCTGAATCACAGGTTTGTACAGGCCCAGAATACCCAGGGAAATCGCTGGGAGCCAACCCAGAACCTTCCCATGTGGGTCAGCCTCACAGAGCATCATGTTGCACCATTATAATGGAAATCCCTGCTTTTTGAGGAGAAAGCCACCCTGGGGAAATCGAGGTGCTAAGAGACATTCGTTGTACACTGGAAGGTCTCCATAACTGACAGACAAGAAAGCCTGGCCGGACACGTTCCATTTCAGCCTCCGGTCAGCATTGACTGGACTCTTTTCTGTCCTTCTAGACCAGCACTTCAGGAAGTGCCTAGGTCACCCCCAGGCGGGAACAAGGCCCCATGATGTCCTGCTGTCACATTCGCCTTGCCTTTCGTGCCTCTGAGGACAGATGGAGAACTGGGTCAGGGGAGGGCAGAAGGGAGGAAAACAGTGAGAATATCTAGCAGACGGGAGCTCTGTGAAGGCAGGGACCATGCCCTAGTTAATTCTGGACCCTCAACACTGAGCCTGGCAGAGAGAGCATGTGTCAGAATGGTCGGCAATCCAGCAAACGCCTGAGACCTTGGTCTGCTTGTCTAAGAGGACTGATTTTACAAGAGACAGTGGTTCTGAAGGGCAGTCTTTGCCTAAAGCTCTGAGGGTGGAGTTTAAAAATTAGCACCGTCCTTGTTTGGGAAAGTGCAAGTTTGTTTATTCATTCATTTGACAATGATGTCTTGAGCAGTGGCTTTATACTAGGCTTGCACGAGGTGCTAGCGTTAACCAACGACTAAGAATAAGCTCCTTAACCCATGAAATTTACAGTCAAGCCAGGGGCAGGATTTGGCCAAATAATCTTTTTTTTTTTTTTTTTTTTTTAAATAATTATTTATTTTTTATTTATTCATTCGTTTATTTTTTTTTAAAATTTGATCAAAGAGACACAGAGGGTGAGAATGAGAGAGAGGAAGTGAGAAAGCAAGCCACCAGATTCAGGACTTGAACCCTGGTCGGCTATGTGGGAGTGTCCAGCGCCTTAACCACCACGCCACCTGCTGGTCCCGCCAAATAATCTTATAGATGGAAAATTGTAGACTGTTTTGTTTTTATTTTAATTAATTAATTAATTTTTTGGAGAGGTTTTTGCTATAGGGCGCGTACGGTCGCCAGAAAGACAGAGAGAGAGAGAGAGACAGAAAGCGAGAAATCACCCCCCAGGGGGGATGGCCATGCCGCAATCCCTTCTCCTCCATTCTCCTCTTGGGATCTTGGGCACACATGCACATGTGCCTAGTGTGAGTTTAAGCCACCGGGTCCAGTACTCGAACCGTGGTCGGCTACATGGAAGTCCAGCAACATAGCCGTTATGCCAACTGCTGGTTTCCATAATTTACTTTTTGTATATTTATTTTTTTAGAGAAATATTTTATTTTTCTTTCTTTCTCTTCCTTTCTTTCTTTCTTTCTTTCTTTCTTTCTTTCTTTCTTTCTTTCTTTCCTCTTTTCTTCCTTTCTCTTCCTTCCCCTCTTCCTTCTTTCTTTCCTTTCCTTCTTTTAATTTGACCAGAGAGAGACAGAGCCAGAGAGAGAGAGGGGGAAAGTGAGAAAGCAAGCCACCAGGTCCAGGACTTGAACCACAGTCAGCCATGTGGAAGTCCAGTGTCCTTAACTATCACGCCACCTGCTGGTCCTATTTTTTGTATATTTCTTTTTTTCTTCCATGAGTGAGAGAGATGGAGAGAGAAAAAGACAGAGAGAAATAAAGACAGGTATTCCCAATATGGTCCCATCCCACAATCCACCTCAAATTTCAACCAGCCCCATAAGCACATGAGCACATACATGACCAGGGAGGTCTCTGGATGCAAACCAAGAACCTTCCCATGAGGTCAGCCTCTCAGAGCACTGTGCTGAGCCATATTCCAGCTCCTATGGTGGATGTTTTAGGAGGAAAAGCTCAGGAATCTAAAAATATTTATGGAGAGAACAGGGGCCCCTGGTCTGCCATGGTGTTCTTTTCCCAAAGGATTGATGTTGAGAGGGGCAGTGAAGGGCCAGGTAGGGTTGGAGAGGAGAATTCCAGACAGAGGGAGCCTTAGTTGGTCGGGGGCTTCTTATTGGCTGGGCAGGGGCAAGCAGTGAAGTACTAAGGAGGTCAGTGTGGCTGGAAGGCAGAGTGAGGGAAAATAATACATGGTAGGAGGCTGAAAAGGCAGGGAAGGGGCACAAAACTTACAGACTGTAAAAAGTGTTTGGATTTTGTTTTAGGAGAAACAGGAAGCCATTCAAGGGTTTGAAGCAGGAGACCGACATAACCACCACTCTGACTGGGGGTGGACAGTGGTTGGAAGGAGGGAAGGATGAGTGTGGAGGACCATTTAAGAGGTGAATGCAATGGCTCCCATTGTGAGGGTCACAATGGAGTTGTAGAAAGATGAGTGAACTTGAGAATCACCTAGGAGATAATTGATGGGCCCTGAGAAGGGGAAGGATTGGATGAAGGTTACATCATTCCTAGAACAAGAAATCTGTTCACAACTAACCATAGAAAGGTTTTTGGAGATATCGAGTGTATCAGTTAGATGCCTTATGTTATAACAGAAAACAACTGTCTAAGATGAATCAGGATTAATATCACCTTTATTGATTAAGGGATAGTTTAATAAAACCAGGCTCCTCCTACTAAGGAAGGCAAGGGAAATGAATTCTGGGAAGGCAACCAGGAGAGTTTGCTAACTAGGGCCTCCTCCCAAGTGAGAGGGTCCTAGAAGTTGGGTTATTTGAGATTCCCCCGATAGTTCTGATGTGAAAGGGTTAGTGTCTGGCAACTACAAAGCCAGCTCACACATTTATGTCTGAGGGGAGTGAAGTCCAGAGAGGGGGACTTAATTTGTCCAAGACCACATAGGGGTCTGGTTGACCCTGGGTGGGGAGGACCTTCTTCAGGGGACTTTTCTGAGGACACGTCTTTGGGGCATTCTTTTAGTGGGGTTTAGGAAAAGCAGGGCCGGGAACCCTGTGGACCTTGGTCAGCAGTCTAGCCAGAATGGGTTAGGTCTCTGCGGTGTTGGGGTGGAGGCCTGTACTCGTGACCGCTTACTTTAGTCTGAGCCTTAACAAACCTCACCATACTCAACCTTTAAGCAACCCTGGGCATGGGAATGGTCATACCCAATGCAGAGATCAGTAAACTGATGCGCACAGAGACTTCTACCAGCTCGGGGCGATCGGAACTTGGGCCTGTCTGCCCCGGAAGGCTGTGTGTCTTAGTCCCTCCTTGCGTCCCTACTTTTCCACGGTGCTGCAGAGAAAGCCTGGCGATCCCGGACGCGGCAGCCCAGGCGGAGGGGCGTATCTGGCGTGCGTCCTCTCAGATCCACACGCCCTTGGGGAGGAGATGGCTCCCGCAGGGCTGTCGGGACAGGGCAGGCGGCGCCTTCCTAGCTGCACAGGGCCAGGCTGGCCAGCAGAGGTCACTGCGTGGGTAAAAACTGGGCGCAGAACCCAGCGGCCGCCCCCGCGTCCTGGCGGGGCTGCCTCCCTGCCGCACTCCTCAAGGGCTGCAGGAGCAGGTCAAGCCTCTCGTCAAGTAACCAGAGGGAGGCGGAGTGTGGGCGGCAGGGGCGCGGCTGGGGCGGCGTTGCGGGGCGGCGTTGCGGTGCGGCGGGCGGCGGGGCGGTGCAGTGCGGCTGGGCCAGGACTCTGCGCCTAGCTGGAGTTTAGCCAGTCCTCTCCCAGTCACGGTCACGGTCACGATCACGATCTCCACTGGCAGCCTGGGCCAGCCTGGACCACCAACCGGGAGCTGCCGCGGCCTGGGGCACTGGGAGAACGCTGCCATCCGAATCCCTTCTCCAAAGCCTGTCTGGGGGGAGGAGGTGCGGCAGAATCAGAGATGGCATTTTGGGGCAAGCACACCCCAGAGCACTGGAACAGAGCATGAAGCAAAGGAGGCCAAACTTGCAGACATGGTGATCAGAACACCTGGGCTGGAACCCTGCCCTTCCCACCTCCAGCTGAGCACCTGGCCCAAGCCCTCGCACCTCCCTGTCTCTCCGTCTTTTCACCTGTGCCAGGGCCCGCCTTGCAGGGTCGCTGGGAGCCTAAAAGAGTATTGCTTATGTGAAGTGCTTGGGCAGAGCTTGGCCCAGGGTCAGTGTTGACTACTAGTATTTCTAACCTGGTGTCTTCCCATTCACATATGAAGCATGAAAGACACCCAGTGGCTCCTAGGCTTCATGACAAAAATAGCCCTGATGGAATTTCTTTCCGGCCCTCCTTCAGTCTGGGTAGGGACCAGGAGTCTCACTTTAGTGTTGCTGTGAGCTCCCCTAGGGAGGCTGGGAGGGACCAGAGCCTCCGCTGAGTGGTGCAACACAGTCCTGTGTGTTTGGTCACACCCCTGTTTTCTGAAGACTGGCCTGGTCTCTAGCAGTGTCCTTAGAGGACTCTGCAGGTTGCTTCTGCAGCTGTAGCTCCCCAGGTCTTCCTGGTCACTGTCTGCTGAAAGAGCTCTTTGTGCATGGCCTTCTGGGAAAAGGCCTCCCCAGCGATTGCTGAAAAGGCCTCTTTGTGCATGGCCATCAGGGGCAGCCTGTCAGCCTCTCCCAGCCCCCGGGTGGGCACGAGCCACCTCACTTGCCAGGCCATGCTTCTAACTGCAGACCAGATTCCTGAGCTCTCACCCACAGCCAGTCTCACCAGCGCTGGGCTGCCCTCCCTGCAGCGTGCGAAAGGAGCAGCCCTGGGCTGGGAACTGGGAGGCCAGGGCTCTGCCCAGGCTCTGATGCTAGCTGGTGGGGTGTCCTTGGACAGGTCACATCACCTCTTTGATCCTAGGACTTCTATTTATAACATGGAGATAATCATAACTGTCCTGTTTGCCCTCCAGAAATTCTAGAGAAAGCGCATGCAGGTCTTTGACAGGAATAAAGGAGTAGGTTGCCATAGTTCCTGTTGCATTGTTGAGCTGTCATTAGACTCTGCGTGGCCACATCTGGGGGCAGCCAAGTGGTTGTTAAACAGAGGGGGGATAAAGATACAGGAAGATCTTGACCTTGGAAGATTTCCACTGTCTCTCACTTTATTGGAGGAGCAGAACACACATCCCTCAGGGCAGAGAAATGTACAGACTTCAAAGAAACCCACAAGCATGGTTTACATGTTCATCTGTAAATGTATAAAACTTTCTAAACTTACAACAGCTGGAAGTTCAACTGCTCCAGAATTTTAGAGTCCACAAATTCAGGAGACAGTAGTCTAAGAAAGCTTCCTGGAAGACGAAACAGGTTTTTTAATGAAAAGTAGTACAGGAAAAAATGTAGTGGGCTGTAGTTGTGGTAGTGGTGAAGCTCCAGACCAGAACAATCAAATATGTAACCAGTTGAAGGTCAAAGAGATTTGGTAGTGGCCCCTGGTGTACAGCGATGCTGAAAGAATGAATGTTCTAAGAGGAATGGTGAGCAGGTGTTCTCGGTGGGACTGTCAGATTGGAACTGGAGTTTGCATGGGTGGGTAGACAACTGGATGGGCTTGTCAAGGCAGTGCCATCACAAGGCCCAGATCAGTCTATGTATATGTATGGCCTCTTGTTTCCCACAGGAACCGACCCTGAGACAGAGATTTGTATGCAGGAGGTTTATTGGGCAGGCACTTGGTGTCATAATTTCTAGGGGACAGGGGCAGAGGTGGGGGTTGTACTGTAACGCAGTGGCAACAGAGATCTCAGCTGATCCCATAGAGATGGCCCTTCTGAGCAAGCTTCCAATTTGAGGCTGGGAGGCCAATGCCTTCATGTCCCCATGATCAGTTATAGGATGGGGGCTGCCCCAGGTGCACCTTTAGGGGAGGCTGCTTCTTCCTGCTGAGGGTGGTGTCTGGAGGGAACTTGGCCACGAGCTGTTGTGGCCAATGCTCCCAGCAGCTGTGGGAATGTGTGCCTCCACCCTGATGGGGAGAGCTGGGTGACACACCCATGGTGGAGGCTAGTGGGAAGGGCCCACAGCAGTGTCTGATGCCTCTGAGCAGGCTCCAAGGCCAGCACTCAGATTCTTCTAGAGCAGTACACCCTTTTATAGAAAGCTAGAGGTAGGAGTGTTTAATGACTTTTTTTTTTTTTTTTTTTTTTTTTTTGAGAGGTTTTCGCTATAGGGCGCGTGTGCTCGCCAGACAAAAGGGAGACATAGAGACAGAAAGCGAGAAATCACCCCCCAGAAGGGATGGTCACACCACAATCCCTTCTCCTCCATTCTCCTCTCGGGATCTTGGGCACGCACGCACACGCGCCTGGCGTGAGTTTTAAGTCACTGGGTCCGGGACGCGAACTGCGGTCAACTACGTGGGAGTCCAGTGACAGCCATTACGCTAACTGCTGGTTCCCTTTAATGACCATTTAATACAATATTCCTTAGCTTGGGTGAAGAGTACGTCTCAGAATTTTCTAGAGGCTTTTTTCAAACCACCCTCCATAGATTCAGTTGTGCATTGACCCTGTGTCATCCGTGAAGACTAAACTATAAGCTTCTTGAAGTTGGGGCTCTCTCTGGCTCATGCAGTGCTGAGTAAAAGTTTGGGGTGAGGACGAGTATAACCTGCCTGTCCTCAGCCTCTTCTCTTGCCGCTCCCTTGTTTGGTTCTAGGCCATGGTCACAGGGCCCTCCTAGACTATTCCCTCTGTCTGGTGCTCCTCTCCCCCGCTTCTTCTGGCTGGCTTCTGCTTGTGCCTCTGGATCCAGTTCGGTTATTACTTCTCCTGCTGCCCTGAGATAGCTGGCTCAGAGTGGTGCCTGACTTACCGGGAGCTCCGAGCAGGCACTCGCTAGTGCTCTTGCTGCGTTCTCCGGCCTGCTCTACTGATCACAGTCCTGCAATGGACCATGCTTTATTTCAATGGCTTGCTTGTCTCCTCCGCAAGCTGAAAGTCCTCAGCTGGCAGATACTACCAGGTTATTGGAAAAGTTACAATGTATTTTTGCATAGGAAAATACATCATGACTTTTCCGATGATGCAATACATCCATTACTTTAGTACCCAGAGCATCTAGTGCAGTGCCTGTCACACAGGAGGTGAGTAGGTGCTTAATAGATGTGCGTGGAATGAGTGGAAGAACTAGACTTCTAGGGATACGATTTGAAAATGAAACTATTCTAAAGTATTCTTTTTCTAAAGTTTTCTGGTTTATTTGTTCTATGAGAGGGAGAGACACATGGGCAGGTGGGGAGGAGGAGGAGGCATCCCCAGTAGAGTCTTCATACCATGTCCACCCTCAATGTCTGCCCACCTGGAACTCAGCTCTGCACATGTGCACCCGATGTGCCCAGGGGTATCTTGGGATTCAAACCCGAGACTTTCCCATGTGGGTTCAGTGTGTTACTGCTGTACCACTGCCTGGCCCCTAAGATACCTGTAATGACGGGCTACTGGTGTGGATCATGGACAGTGGCCAGATGTGGCAACGCCATTGCACAAAAACACTGACTGTTGAGTGAATGAATGGATATGCCCATCTGCAGACAGGCAGATGGGTAGATGATAGCTGGGTGCGGAGAAGGCTTGATGGATGGATGTCGCCTATGTGGCGTGAGGCCAGAATAGTCAAGTTCGGACAGGAGGGAAGGTGGGCTTTTCCACTCACAGAAGCAAGGCCTACTAGGTGTGAGAATTGAGGAGGAGTGTTTGAAGAAAGCCCCTCTGATCTTGCCCATGTGAGGAATGGAGAAATGCTACTCGTGCATGTGCCCACCTGCAGGGAGGGTGTCTGCAGCGAAGTCGCTGGGAGCCATTACTCATTCAGACACATCCCCGAGGTCAGTATAAAGGCAGGTGGATGAAGGTGCTACAGGATGCTGAGTCAGGGGAGAAAGCCTGGGGGAGACTTGGAGCCAGAGTCCATGGTCCCTGTTCCTCAAGGAAGTCATCAGAGGATCCCAAAGGAGGGGAAGCAGAGCAAGCCAGAGTCACCCTGTAAGAGGCGGTAGAGGGTCTGTTGGCTAAGTCAGGTTTCAGGGAACTCTTATTCCAGAAAAGTCTTGAATTTTCTCAGTCAGGTAAGCAGGTAGTTGGCCCAAGTGTGTCTGCTGGCAGAAATAATTTGTCAACAGTCCCTAGGTGGGATGGCTGGATTGCTCAGTGATGTTGGAAGATGGGGGAGCATTCTGCATGCACCTTGCTTGCAGAGATGAGTTCTAAGTGCTGTGGGCAGTCAGAGACAGCCAAGGAAAAAAAGGCTCAACTCCTGCTCAGGGGGACTCCCCTCTTCATGGGGTGGTTCTGCACCTGTGCAGATAACTGGAAACTGGAGCGGACTGGTTGTACAGTACTGCGGGAAGAAGTGGGGGAGGGACATGGCTGCATAAAGCCCCTGCGACTAGGGAGGACAGTCCCGCACAACCAAGATGCAGCCTGCTCCAAAGCCTGGGGGGCATCTCTCTGAGAAGTCCTGTGTTTAGTTGAGGTGATTTTAAGGTTTGTTGCCAGCCTTACTTCCCATCCTCACTCCAGACCTCCAGGTCTTTCTGTACCCTCTCTTTCCTCTCTTCTCTCCTCGAAGACACAGTTGTGAACTTTGGAAGTTCACTGAGTGCCATGAGCTGTTCATGGGGGGGGGGGTTGCAAGGAAGTGAGAAGAAGCAACACCCTCACCTGTGGGTCTAGCTCCCTCTTGCAATGGAAGGTTGGTATGCAGGACTGGAGGAGGTGGGTTTTGGGGGAGCACTTGAGGAAGAATCCTCCCCCTGCCCAGTGCTCAGAGCCTCCAGAACCTCCCTGCAGAAAACCAGGAGCCTGTGGGAGCGCAGGGATGGAGGAGGCAGTGACCCAGATGCTGCGTGGGGCCAGCGAGGGAGGGATCGGATCCACCCCAACCCCATCTCCTCCTTTATCCTCTTCTCACCTCAGGACTCGGCTGTCACATGCAGGCCTGGGGCGGGGGAGCCTGGAGAGGCTGCTTCTCCCAACAGCGCATGTCCTGGAAGGACAAAAGTAAAAATATAAAAAGCCTCTTGTCTTGGGGCTGATCACACGGCTAGGTGGCCTGTCACCTTGGCTATCGAGTTGTCAGTTTCTGAGAAGGTTGAGGCACTGGCTGCAGTGGGACTGGAGGAGAAGCGAGTTTGCCGAGCACGTCATCTCTTTCTGTAGAGTTTGTTTTCACACTCTGTCCTAGAGATGTCCTTGGTCCCATGGGCTAGTCTGGGGAGGCTCCATCCATTTTTCAGACAAGAAAACTGAGGCTCAGATCTATGGCTGGCTAGTGGTGGTGTGACTCAGAACCAAGTCTCTGACCAGTGCTGGTTCATCTGTGCACCATCTAGCTCTTTCCTTGTGGGCAGGGAGCTGGTGTTTCTCACTAGTGAGGAGGAGGCAGCCTGCTAGAGGCCTTGTCCCAAGGGCCGTTTTGGGAGGGCTGATGCAGAAGGCTCAGCATCCTTTGCCACAGCCTTGCAGGGACAACGTGCAAGAAAAACAGGCCTGCCCTGCAGAGCAGATCCAGGGGCCTGGCTCTGGATTTGGTGTCCTGCAGACTGGACACAATATCCTCAAATCATCTAACAGGGGGCAGCTGACCTCTGCTATGACAGACAGCCCAGCAGCTTGTAGGAACTCCCTGGCAGGACAAATCCCTGGGTGTCCAGAGGCAGCCGGTGAGACAGGAGAATAGGATGGCTTAACTGGGCTTGGCCACGATGGATCTGGGCAGCTGGGGTCATCTCCAACCACTCTGCTCACAACCTTCTCATTAATACTAGGCACCCCAAGAAGCCAGGACTGAGGGTGGGCTGCTCAGCCTACCTCTGGCCCTCCTGATAGTCAGGAGCCTCCACCCCTGGCTTCCTCTAGAACTCTGCTTAATGCCCATAGATTGCCTTGGGGCTCCCCTGGGTCTCTGCTCAGCCTAGCAGCCCGGGCCAGGATAAAAGTGAAGCTGTCAATAATTCATGCTTCAGCTCTCCCTCACTTCCCCTGCTTGGCTGGCTGTAAATATTTCACAGTTTCAGGGGGCAAGAAGGGCCCAGTAGACTCCCAGGATGGGGCTGGAGGGAGCCTCACCCTTTCTTAGCCATCTTCAAATGGCCCTGTCAGAAGAGGAGTTCAGACCAAGGTTTGGGGAACAGCAGGGCTGTCCAGAGCTACTGGCCTGGCTGGCCATGCAGCCTACACAGACTGAGAGAGTTTCCACTGATGTCCACAGATTCTTATGAGACCTTGGGGCAGATGGGAAAGACTTGAGTCAATACTTCAGTTTAAGGCCACTTGGAGCTGGGGGCAGGAGACAAAGGAGATGAAAACAACACGAGAGCAGGTGCTGACCATGAGACTAAGAGCAAGGTTCATGGAGGAGGAGGGTGCTGGTGGGGTTGAGAGACCATGCTGTGGCTCCCTCCCTACCTTCTTCCATTCATTCATTGGTGATCATCTATTAAGCATGTATGAGGTGCCAGGGAGCAACCAGATCAATCTAAAAATGACCAGCTTTCTGTTCCTATCCTGGACCCAGAACAAACTTGGGGCATAAGGTAAATCTGACAGATGGATGGCAGGTGTATGGTGCTATTATCAGGGTATGGGGATCAGAGCTGGAGAGGTGGCACTTCTTCATCCTCCAAGGACACTTCGCCTCCCTGCTGGTCCTAAAGGGATAGGCAGACCACCTGGGAAAGCGCTCTTTCTAACATCAGGTAGATTTCCTTGGCAGTGCTGGTGGACGTCAGATCTGGAGACCAAAGACCTTTTCTCCGAAGACCAGTTTGGTCACCTCCTGTAGTGTATGTGCGTGCGTGTCCCCTTGTAATTTGCATATATATATATATATATATATACACACACACACACACACATATATATATATATATATTTAGAACTGAGAAAAGTTCTTGTCTCTCCATCGTCTTCTCAGCCATCTCCACAGAAGCTGGCAAGAGTGGCAGTACTCGAGCATCGGTCCGTCCACTCACCTCAGCAATGTTTCCCAGACCTGGACGCCAGGGAAGAAAGGGGAGTTAATCGGCCTCCTCGTTTTGAAATTCCAGTCCGGGAGTGCCCTGGGAAGACACTCTCAGTCCTACCTCAGCCCCTCACTTGCTTTGTGTGCTTGGGCACTCGGCTTCCTCTTCCGTAAACTGGAAGCTGTTAGTAACGATCACCATGACCTCACCCTGTTGTCAGGAGGCTAAAGCGAGAGTCTGCATGTGAAAGGTGCTGCAGACAAGGAGCTGTACAGGCAAGGCATCTACTGTCTTTCTTATTTCCACCATCTTCATACCCTTCCCATGGTCACTCTCATCAGCAGGGGATAGAAAAGTTCTCACAGCAGGACAGGCCTTGCTAGCGTGCTCGGAAACACCTCTCTCAAGTGGGCTGCATGTGGGCTGCATGGAGGTAATGGATTTAATTTATTATTGGCTTCATTAGGGCCCACTTCAGAGGTGGGTGCCTGGCCGCCTTAACCCACACATCCGCCGTGTCTCCGCTGTGACTGGCTGGGGCCTCCCTAGCTATACATAGCTTGGAGATGTGAAAGGGTTTGAGGCAGGAACTGCAAAGGATGCAGCAACTAATGAAAAATTCAAGCTAATTGTTTGTTAAAAAGCTCTGTCTGCTTCGAATGGGATTTTCTGGGCTGGGGAGGGGGATGTGGGGTGGCCTGTGGCTATTGTCAGTTTGTCAGGAGCTTGTTTCCTGGAGGACCCTGGTGGGCAGGGTCTGGAGAGGATGGGGAGCTTCCTGGGCAGGCGGCCAAATGCTAATTCTCTAGTGTCTGCGCTGAGCTCTGGCTTCCATTGTGTTGAAGCATAATGCCCCTGTAAGCAGCTGCCAGGCAGGCATGTGTTTGCTGTGTGTGTTGAGGGTGTGCAGAGAAAGAGGGAGGACAGAAAAGTATCCCGTAAGTCCCCAGAGTAGTCAAGACACACTCCTGATAGGCATGGGTTAGAGAAGAACTTCCTCTGCCCTGGGGTTCAGAGTGCACATGATGTGGGCGATGGGCTTAGCCTTCATGAGAGGACAGGCGCGCCTACTCAGAGGCAGGGGAAACTAGAACTTTGGTAGTGAAGGTAAATCATGGATACTGGTGGCATGGCAGCCCCCACAGGGACCCCCAGACTGGACTAATATGTGCCCTGAGTGAGAATTATATGACAGACTCAGCCGATATCAGAAAGGGTGGCAGGATGTGGGGAAGGGCTGCTAGTTGTGCGGATTCTGGAGTGCTCCCAGAGGCAGGGATGGATGATGATGGAGAAATTAGATCAGACTGCTTGATAAATAGAGGATGGGCTTGAAAGCCGTGAGCATTAAAGCCAGGAGTGTAGGGGATGTCTGTAAGTGGGCTTGGAGAAGGAAGACAGCACCATGGCATTGGGGAACCTGCAGAAAGCAGCTTCAGCGCCCCCAAACAGGGGTGCACTTGAGGTTCAGTGAGAAAAGGCTGCGCTTCCCAAGCTCAAGGTTAAAGGTGAAAGCTGATTGCCTTAAAGGTGTTTTGCAGTCATAGCTCATTATAGGACACAATTTTTGGTTAAATTGTGACAAACTGGCTTTTATTATGATCTATTTGTCCAGCCAATGTCTCTTGTTGCATATAATCTGTACTCTGAGATTCCTTAATCAGCGAGAAATAGATTTTGTAGTGTGGCACAATGGAACGGATGTGAGATGTGGAGTCACACAGACCTGGGTCCCAACCCTGGCTCGCCGTTTTGGGAAAGCTTTCACTGAAACCCCCAGGCGAGGTTACCTGCATTTCCTGGCACCCAGCACATGTTAATCTCCAGCTCTGAGCTCCACTCAGCACAAGGTGGTGAGATGACGTAGTTCTCGGGCAAACTGTCCACTGGCTTTTGTTATGAGGTCTCTTTGCCTGACTCTGGCCTCCCTGTGAAGTATAATTTGTGCCCCAAGATTTTTTCATTGTTGGGCATCTTAAGGGTGGAGACCACACCTACTTTTCCTATGGTTCCCGAACACCTTGGGCCATACCTGGCGCAACTTAGACATTTGTGCAACTGCACTGACCTTTGGTGAATCTGGTGATATCACCTTTGAACCCCAGTTTTCTCATTGATAAAATATGGACAAGCAATAGCGTTACCTTGAAATTGTGGAGTTGGCATAGTGGTTATACCGCTGGACTCCCACGTGGCCGACTGCAATTTGGGTCCATTCTCTCCATGGAATGCCGTAATTTGAATAGATTGTAATCTTTAACAACTTTTGATGTATCTTGATGGGTATTCTGATTACTAGTGAAGTAAGACATTTGGCGGCCTAAAAGTCACGCCGGGTGCGTGTGCATGCCTGCCCAAAATCCCAGGAAGAGAATGGAAAAGAGATTGCCGTGTGGCCATTCCCCGTCACTCACCCCTGGCGGGGGGTGATTTCTCACTTCCTTCTCACCGTCTCTTTCTGTCTCTCTCTAGCAAGCACACACACCTTATGGCAAAACCCTTAAAAAGAAAAAAGAAAAAAATAAATAAATAGTGAAGTTTCCTAAGAAACGTCATAAAGTTTCTTCTCTTGAAATGTCTACAACCTGGATTTTCCTGCAGAGAATCTGATAGGAGGGTTCGAGGGGGCAGGGAGTCCTGGTTAGAGGCTGAGACTGGCCACAGAGCAGTGCAGTGGGAGGAAGTGGATGTGTGAAATGAGAACAGGTCCCGCTTGCTAGCAGATGACTTGCTATCTATGTGTACTCCGAGGACAGAACAGTGGAAACAAGCCTGTAAACAAAGAAGCTCGAGATTGGACTGAGAAGAAACTTCCTGATGCTTCTGGAATTGGTTGTCTCATTTCTATATGAGGAAATGCTTCTAAAATTTCGATAATTACTGCTAGCCTGGTTCAGGAGAAAACCCAGCCGTCATGATCTCTCCATTGTCTTATTTAGTTACTTTGTAAAATACAGGAATATAATTTTGCAAAAGATCCAAACTATATACACATCAGTCAGTAAAGTAAGTGATAAAAGTGACCTTGGTTTCCAAGCTGCTTCTTTATTCCCACTTCTTTCCAGAGGGACATGATCATTCACAGTTTGATTTGTGTCCTTTCAGAATTTTGTCCATACATTCAATTTTGCCCATAGATCCAGAATTCGAACCCCAGGTCTTCCCATATGGCTCCAGCATCATGCAGCAGCATTCTACCATCTGCCTCACTGTGGCTGGGCCTTTTTTTTTATGTAATTAAAAAAAAGAGAATTATTTATTTCATTTCATTTATTTATTATTTAATTTGCTATATGTACATAATTAAAAACAGATAAAAGCTTCTTAGTATAAATGGGATCCCATTATTTGCATTGTTCTGAAGCATATTTTTCTATGAAATATGTTTGGAGATCTTTTCATGTTTGTACATCTAGACTGGCCTTAATTACAAAAACAATCCCTCCACGGAATGCCATCATTTGAATAGATTGTAATCGTTAACAACTTTTGATGTATATTGATGGGTATTCTGATTACAAGTGAAGGAAGACATCTTTAAAATTATTAGCCTTTGAAATTTCTTTCTTTACTGAACTACTTATTTATAATTTTTGTCCATTTTTATTAATATTGGATGCTTTGTCTTTTATAATGATTTTAGATTATTACCTAAAACCTAGTAATTAATCTTTTTGTGTTATATATATTGCAATTATTTTCAGCCATTCTCTCACTTGTCTTATTTTTTTTTAAGACAGTCTTTTTTTTTTTTTTTTTTTTTTTTTTTTCCTCTAGGGTGTATATGTTTGCCAGAGAGACAGAAAGCAAGAAATCACTCCCCTTGGGGGATGGCCAAGGGGATGGCAGCAATGCCTTCTCCTCTATTCTCCTCTCTGGATTTTGGGCACGCACGTACACATGCCTCACGTGAGTTTTAAGCCGTCCGGCCTAGGACTTATGAGTGGTCAGCTACATGGGACTCCAGCAACATAACCATTATACTATTTCTAATCCCTTTCATTTGTCTTTTAACTTTATTTATAAATCTTTTGTTGTGAAAATGGGCCAACCCATCTTATGTAAATTTTTTTGTAAGTTTATTTCTTCAGAGAAAGAATGTCAGGGATTCCTGATAGGGTCTGACCATGCCGTGATCCTCCCCCATGGCCAGACTTCTGGCCAGTCAGGATTATCTGTGTGCCCAGAGGTGCTTTTCATGTGCTCATGTAGATCCAGGATTCGAACCTCAGGACTTCCCATATGGCTCCAGCATCATGCAGCAACATTTTACCATCTGCCCCACTGTAGCTGGGCCATTTTTTTGTCATCGTAAAAAATTAATTAATTAATTATTATTTAATTTGCTACAGGGCTTGTGTGCTCACCAGAGAGGGTGAGAGAGAGAGAGAAAGTGAGAAAGTAAGCCACCAGGTCTGGGACTCAAACTGCGGCTGACAATGTAGAAGTCCAGCACTCTAACTACTAAGCCACCTGCTGACCCATGTAATGTTTAAAGCTGTTTTCCACTTTTGGTCTTGTGATACACCTGGAATTAGTTTTGCTGAATGTGACTGTGTTATTCTTTACTTGTGTTTGGAGCATGCCAGTGCCATAGGTAGACTAAGACACGTACTGGTAAAGAAATTCCAAACATCAAAGTAATGTTCTGCATTGTTTCACTTTATTTGAAGGTTATGAAGTTTGTCAAGCTTCCTCATTCAATCCTACTATTGGTAAATTAAAATTTTTCAATGTTTCATAAAAGTAGACGTATTATTGTTGAACATGTATTTGTGTACTTTTTTCTTCTATGAATTACCCCTTTGGATCCTTTTTTAAAAAAAAAAATTGGGTGGTCCTTTGTATTCATTGATCTGCAGGCATACACTAAAATACTAACTCTATTCTAATGTTCCAAATGTTTCTAAAATTCTACCTTTGGGCCAGCGGAGGTTAAGGTAGCTGGATCCCCATGGCTGATTTTATGGGTGAGTCCTGGACCCAGCTGCTTGAAAATCACACTGAGTGTATGAGTGTACCCAAAATCCTGAGAGGAGAATGGAAGAAAAGGGACTGTGGCATGGCCATCCCCTCTGGGGGGATGATTTCTTACTTTCTCTCTCTCTCTCTCTGTCTCTGGGGAGCACACATACTCTATAGCAAAAAACTTAAAAAAAATTCACCTGGAATAGTTAATAAATTGCAACACCGGATATCATTTTTTTCATTTGTTTCATTCATTTCTTTGTGAAGGTCTGCATGAGACCATGGAAAAGAACACTGAACCAGGAACGCAATGAATTGGCTTTGTGTTTTGGCATGTCTACAAACTAGCTAAGTGACCTTGTGTAAGACACTTAAGGACTCTGCTTCAGTCTCCTCATCTGCAAATGAAGATGTTGCATTAAGCTCTCTAAGATCTCCACATTTTATGATTTCTATTTTATGGCCACTATATCTGCAATGGCCTTATTTTCTGGATGAGTACATGACACATTTACATCCTGACTTTTATGATGTTCAAGTCCATACTGTGATTCTGATTCTATATTAGATATACTGACCAGAGAACCGGGAAGCGGGATGAGTACCAGCTAAGGAGAAGAAAGACATTACCCTGGGAGCAAACAGTCCAGACACCCAAATATGACACAGAAGAGCTGGAGAAGCAGGGATGAGAGGCCTGGTGTCTTTGACAGTCACTTTCTCTATCTTGACCTCAGAATTTTGATATGGAAAATGGAGAAGGGGGATGGTAGGTATCTAGGGGTGCTCGAGCACCCTTCTAGCTCTGCTGTCCTGCGGTGGCCCATGTGAGTCACAGACAGGTGCCTCTGCGGCTCTGCAGCTGGCTGGCTCCCCCCTTCCTTTTCTCTCTCTCTAACACAGTACGCACAGCAGCTTCTACAGTATTGAACTGGATCTGCCTGTTTATGGTGTGTTTCTGTCTGAGCAACTTGAGAACAAAATGTCTCAACAACTTTGGAAACAAACCTTAATAAAGAATATTTTAATTCTTCCTCTACTCTCTTGATTATTAATACATGCTTACTATAGAAAAAGAGAAAGTTCACAAAGCTGGGGAAGAATCCTAATAATCAGAGGTGTTTATTGTTAGCATCTTTGTCATCTTTTCTTTTAGACTTTTCTGTGTATTTTTGTCTTCATCTACTATATACACAATTTTGTATTCAGAATTTTTCACTTCATGCTCACCATAAGCATCATTTACCATAACTATGTCATACCAGTGGGAGGGACGTTTTATTGTTTAAGAGGATCTTTACATGTGTATATCTTTTCATCTCCAAAACAACATTTAGAGGCCTTGGAGATGAGTAGGTGTGACTATCCCTAATGTGGAGGCAGAAAGCGAAGCTCCCATCAATGAATAGGAATTTCCCCTGGTCACGGAGCTGGCCAGCTGCAGGGCAGGGTTGTGTCAAGAGGCCTGGGTTTCCGTTCTGACAGCTGCATTGGGCATTACAGTTTGCTGTATTTTCATATTCATCTCATTCACTTCTTCCGATAATTCTGTAAGGAAGGTGACCCAGAATTGCCATCCTTCTCACTAGAATAAACTGAGGCTGGAGCAAACTGAGTCTGAGTGACTTGCCCAAGGACACAGAGACTCAGCTGCAGACCCAGGACTTGAATGCTCCTTTCCTGACTCCTGGCTCAGTGACGTCGCATTCCCCGGTGGAGACTCTTTCCACTGAAGTCCCAATGCAAAGAGAAACTTGAGCAATGTTAGTGGACAGCAAGATTTCAGAAATTAGAGGTCAGGGTTGTTGCCAGAGGGAAAGCCAATCCTCTAATCAATCCAGACATCATTTATTTATAACCATAGAAGCTCAGAGAAGGTGCACATCAGCAGAGGCAGAGGAGGGGGAGGAAGCAACAGACTCATCTCGGAAGGAGTCAAGTCGTGTCCTGATGCAAGGAGGGCTGGGCATGGGGAGGCTGGGAGGCTGGGAGAGGTGGATGGGACTGTGGGAGGGGCTATGGGAGGGCCCAGCCTGGCACCAAGCCTGGCAGAAAGTGCCTCTCCTGGGTCGATGGGAAGGGCCTTGGGGAATCCGTCTGCCTCTGTCCTTCTACATTAGATCCTTTAAAAGAAATATGACTTAACTGCTTCTCTCGCCCAGCCCTTGACTCCTCTGGACAGAAATAACCCGAAAGAAACTGCTCTGTTGGCCAGAGCAATTGGTGAGTTTGGTGTTTCTTCAGAAAGCACTGATCTCAGCTTGATTTTTCCAGGACTGACCTGTCCAGTCTGATTTTCCATCAGCATTGAGACTGCTCAGTTCTCTGGCTTGGGCCCTCAGGAATGGGGTGTATGAGGGTTATCCCATAGAAACCCATGGAAAAGCAGACCCCTCTGCCCAATCACTAGTCCCAGGGCAGTAGATGGGTCATAGTGGGATGTAGCAGGGAGAGTTGCCCCAGCAGTTAGAGTTAGGTCTGGGTTTCCATTCAGCTTGGCCACTGCATACTCTGTGTCTTTGGGTGGCTTATCTTCTCTATCAAGAACTTTAACAGAGAAGTTTTCCTTATTTTAAAAGTGAAGTGGTTGGAGTCGATGATGTCTGGGGTCTATTTTGGCTTTGATGCCCCTTGATTCATTTAGAGATAGCATAACTTACTGGGCAAGCATGTGGATTCTGGACATCGAACCAGACTGCCGGGGCTTGAATCTCGACTCTGCCACTAGCTGTCTGTGTGGGTTAAGAGCAAGTCTCCCAATCTCTTCTGCCTCTGTTTTCTCACTGTACAATGGGCAAAGTTTCTACCCCACTGCATTGTTAGGACGATTAAGTGGATTAATTTGGTAAAACACTTGGAAGGTTTTCTGGCACATTCTAAGTGTTTTCTAAATGTTTGTTAAATAAATAGATACTACCGCTAGGTTGGGAGGATGTGGAAGTGGGTGCCAGATTGGATTCCTTCCTCCCAGAAGGCACGAAGCTCATGGCATGAAGTTGGGGTTCCCAGTTGTTTCTTCCTCTTTGAGGATGGCTGAGATTTCATAGGGTATCAGGGTTGATCAGTGGCCCTGCACAGCCAACTCCTTCCCAGAAAACAACCTCAGCAACTAACTTGTAGGTTTTCAGAGAGCCTACTTACCGTATCATTAACATTTAATTTAAGGTTTTGCCATAGGGTGTGTGCACTCCTCGGAGAGAGACAGAGAGAGACAGTGAGAGGGAACGTGAGAAATCATCCCTCAGGGCAAATGGCCATGCCACAATCCCTTCTTCTCTTGGGATTTTGGGCACCCATGCACTTGTGCCCAGAGTGATTTTCCAACCACAAAGTCCGGGACTTGAACTGCAGACAGGCTTGCAGGAATCCAGCACCTTAACCACCGTGTCACTTGCTAACCCTTACTTACCATGTAATTTTATGGAATCCTCTTTCAATCCTGTGAGGAGCTTGGTGGTTATCACCCCCAGCTCACAGGTGAAAGCCAGAGGCGCATAGTGGTGTATGCTGAGGGTGATCGTGGCAGGCTCTGCCTGTGCTGTTGGCCTCTGCAGCACAGCCTGGGGCAAAGGCCTTCTGCAGCTGAAGTTCCACCCTCAAGGTCACTTGTGGAGTAAAACGTAGCCAAGTGGGAGGGGGGGGACCAACCATGAGCCAGAATAAGAAACATGGGTGCCTTTAAAAACTGATATGTAATGACAATATAGAAAAAGCATACAGGGAACCAGTAGTTAGCGTAATGGCTATGTCGCTGGACTCCCATGTAGTCGACCGTGGTTTGCGTCCCGGACCTGGTGGCTTAAAACTCATGCCGGGCGCGTGTGCGTGCGTGCCCAAGATCCCGAGAGGAGAATGGAGGAGAAGGGATTGTGGCGTGACCATCCCCCCTGGGGGGTGATTTCTTGCTTTCTGTCTCTATGTCTCTCTCTGTCTGTCTGGCGAGCGCACACGCCCTATAGTGAAAACCTCTAAAAAAAAAAAAAAGCATACAGACTTACCATCCCTTTTAAAACTTGCTTCCTTGCTGAAAATTTAGGTTATTTTCAATATTAAGATATCGTTATATACCTACTAAACTAGTAACAATTACTCTGGAACTTTAGAAGCAGTTATATGTATATATTGCTGACGGCTCCATATATTGGTCCAGTTTTTCTATAGAACAATCCAGTAATATTTAAAAGCTAAAAAGTTATTCCAACCCTTTGACCTGATAATTCTACTTCTGAAAATATACTCTAAGGATATAGCCCAAAAGAGCAAAAAGAAAGTAATTTGTACTCAGTTGCTCTTAGAAATGCTATTTATAAAAATTGGAAGCAACCCAAATGCCCAGCCATCAGGGTTTGGCTTAAAATTCATGGTGTATTTACATTCTAGAATATGATGGAGCTTTTTAAAAATGACAGAAATGGGAACTATGTCAAGGTATGGACAAATAAGCACACATACAGAATAATAAGTAGAAAAGGGGCTAAATACAATAGTATGCATTTTCTGGTGATAACTATGTAAAACATAGGCCTGTATTTGTTCACTGAATTGACAAAGATGAGATGCAAGTTGGCATAGATTTTAATATTTATCAAATGATTTTAAACTATAGTAAAAAGAAAACAGAGTTTTTAATAGTCACTGATGAATAGAACCAGCCACATAATTCACAGAATCCAGTGCAAAATAACAATCTCTGGGAATCTCTTGTTCAAAAAGTAAGAATTTCAGGCTGGTCCCATGACCTAATGTTTAAGAGAATGAGATCTCACTTGTCGGACTGTATTTAAATCCCGGTCCTGGCATCTTGAAAATATGCTGGATACATGTGCATTCATGCCCCAAATCTAAACAGGATGGAGAGATGGAGGAGAGGGAATTGGGACATGACCCTGCCCCACTGGGGTTGCTCTCTCCCACTCTCTGTCTCTGACAAGCACCCATAAACTCTGGCAATGTGAAAAATAATTTCAAGATGGCAATGACAGAGCAATCATCCATGTGGACCTCTCTGACCATGGGCCTGTGTTTCTGCTCTGCATGCTTCATGTACCCTGTGTATCTCAGCATGCTCATGAAGCTGGCCCTGGCCCTGGCTAGAGCTGTCCATTCAACCTATCACTTCACCAAGGAGCAAACTGAGGTTGTAAGATTTATCTCTGTTTACAAAACTCAGGAGCATCTATAATATGATCCGGAGGTTCATTCAGCTTAGAATTAGTGCTGAGGTTACTAAGCACTGAGAGATTGTGGTCTAGAGTGAATGGAGTCACAAGGGCCATTTGTGCCGAGGCTTGTTGCTCTAGCTGAGGAGTCCATAGTACTTCATTCGTTCATCAGCATTTTATTCATTAGTCATTGCATCCCATGCACTGTACTCAGGGACAGGGATATAGAGGGAGAACACAGGGCCTTAGGGCTTAGTTGAAAAGA
Source organism: Tupaia tana (assembly GCA_026018925.1). NCBI lineage: Eukaryota > Metazoa > Chordata > Mammalia > Scandentia > Tupaiidae > Tupaia > Tupaia tana. The sequence goes on from JAKSZU010000004.1 coordinate 78,439,384, forward strand.
CAAAGAAAATACAGGGCACTCTGGTAAACGCTTTGATAGCTGTAGACTAATAATTTAGACAGCATGCAGGAGCACTGAAGAAGGGGGTGCTTTTCTGGAGTTGCCGACTGACCCCTGAGTCTTAGGGAAGGCAAACCTTGATAAAGAAGGTGAAGGATAGTTAAGCAGAAGAAATAGCATGGTCTATGGAGCCCAAGTAAGGACTGCGTGTTTAGGGATCTGCAAGTAATGATGTTCTGGAGCAACATTGCAGATCTGTTAATATGGAGATAGGTCCATTAAAGCGCCCGTCTTTGCTGGGAGGAATACTCCCAAGCTAAGTATTTCCCCTTGTGTCTTTATTTAGCTGATGTCATTAGTTTGTAGCTCATCATTTCCACCAAAAGAATCTTTTAAGATGAATTCTGATGTTTCCTCTGGTTTCATGCCATCTCAGGCTGAGTCAGTATGGTCTCTATTGCCTCATCCAAATGGTTGGTGGGAATGATGGTCAGAACAGGGCCAACACCGGGGCCATAGCAGCCTCCATGACGGCCCTTCACTTGAGACTTTTCTAAGGCGTCCACAGGATTTTGTAAGAGGCTCTGCGGATTGCTTTCCTGGAACCAGAACGTAGCCATTCTCCTGACCCATCCAAAAAAGACCCATCAAAAACTGCTAGAGGGCAGTTTCCAGAGATCCCACTGTTTCTAGAAGGCTGTTTTAAGTGATCACATTTATCATAGCTGAGGATATGTGCTGGAAATTGTTCATAGTGTCCATAATCCCTGAAGGGGGGGGGAAATGGAACAGAAGGGATTGTAGCATAAGCATCCTTCCAGGGGGTGGTGATTTCTCACCCTCTCTCTCTCTTTTTTTTTCTTTCTCCCGAGAGGACTTACCCTTTTGTAAAAAAAATAAATAAATAAAACTAACCTAAAATAAAATAAAACTCAGGGAATTGATACAGGAAAACTTTTTGAACTTTCACATGTATTTTTTTCTTACCATAAGAAATATTAGCTCCTAAAATAGCCTTCAAATTAAGAGAAAATATTATAAATATGAAGAATGTAGAATAAGTTTTAAGTGAACTTTTAATTTTAGACACTAGTGACTCTCTACTAATAAAGATGAGGAAATTAGCATATTGCTCTTTTCTTCTCTTCCCTCCTACAGGAGATTTATTAAATGCATTACTTTCACATCCACAGTAATCTTACTTTCTGTTCTATACCCACAATTTCTCATTGTTGAATCTATGGACTGTGGACTACTGTGGAATGCTCACCGCTAATCGTTGTTGGTTTTTCCCCCACAACTTTACTCTTTGAGTCATTCTGATGCAGTTTTCAGTTGGCCGGATTTATTGTCAAATCGGTTTTTTTTTTTTTTTTTTGATAATGGCTTCTATTTTGCATGCATGAAGATATCTGTCCTCTGGTTTCATACTGGAAAGTCACATTTAGAATCTTGTTATGCCTTTCTTCTCTCAAGTGTTATAGCATATTTTTGTGTTTCGAATTGAGTGTCGCTAAGAAGTCTAAGGATTTCCTCGTGTATAGCAGATAGCCTGTGCCAATTAACATGGCCAAAGTTGTGCTTCACCAAACTATTCCTCCACCGGTGTTTCCCAGAACAAAAAATAGCAACACTAGTCACTAAGCTGTCCAGGCCAAACCCTTAGAGTTTTAGTCTTTCAGCAAATACCTTCAAAATAGATCTCGATTTTGACCGTTTACAGTTCCTCCACTGATCTCGTCGTCTTCTATTAAGTCATCACAGCTCTCCTGTACTGTCTTGATTACCTCCTGACTTCTTACTTCTATCCTATCCTATTCTACAGATAATTCACAATACCCAATTAGCATTTGAAAATTAAATCCCACCATTCCCCTGTTCTCAGCCCTCTAATGATTTTCCATCACATTGGGATATATCCTACAAGATCTTTTTTTTTTTTTTTGAGAGGTTTTTGCTATAGAGCATGTGTGCTTGCCAGAAAGACAGAGAGACAGAGAGACAGAAAGCAAGAAGTCACCTCCCAGAGGGGATGGCCACTCCGCAGTCCCTTCTCCTCCGTTCTTCTTTCGGGATCTTGGGCACGCACGCACACGCGCCTGGTGTGAGTTTAAGCCACTGGGTCCAGGACTTGAACCACGGTCAGCTACGTGTGAGTCCAGCCACATAGCCATTACGCCAATTGCTGGTCCCCCTACAAGATTTTACAAGACTGCCCAGATGACTTCTATGATATCATTTTAATCAGGCAGGCACTCACTCACTCACTCACTCACTCACTCACTCACTCACTGCATTCTATCCTTAAACCATCCATCATGTAGATTCTTACCTCAAGACTTTTGCACTCACATTTTTTTTTTCTGGAAAAGAAAACTAATACTCTCTGTCTTCCTCCTCTCTCATCAGATATCTTATGGCTTTTTCTTCATATCCTTTCTGACTTATGTTCAAAAGTATAGTTTTCAGACTACCTATCTAAGATAAAAATCTCTGGACAGTCTTTATTTCCACATCCTGATTTATCGTTCTTTATAGCTCAGATCACTAGCTAACATGTTTTCTAATTGACTATCCCTCCTCACCAGACTGTAAACTCCATGAGATCAGGGACTTTGCTTTATTCTTCTCTTTATCTCAATCACTTGAAACAGTGCCTGGCAGGGCTGGTCCATGGTCTCGTGGTTAAAGAAGATGGATACCATTTGACTGGTTTTGTGGTCATTCCCGGACCTAGTGGCTTGAAAAACACATTGGGGCATTTTGCATGCCCCAGATCCTGAGGGGATGGCGAGATGGAGGAGGAGGGAATGCAGTATGACCACATCCCATTGGGAGTGCTTTCTCTCTCTTCCTCTTTGTCTCTCTGTCTCTGGAGAGTGCATGCCCCTGAGATAAATTAAAAAAAAATAGTGTCTAACACATTGAAAGTACTCAATATGTATTGGATAAATCAATGAATTAACTAACAACCTAATATTTTTCACATTACATGTAAATTTTCTTTTTTTTTAACCTTGAAGTTCAATCATTTCAGCAGAATATTTTGATACAGATTGTTCTTCATAGATTTTTATTTCCTGGAACAATATGTACTCTTTTTATTGTGCATATTTTTCAGAAAAGTTTTCTTTTATTGTTATCTTTGGATATTTAATTTATTCTGTCTGTTTCCTTCTCAACAAGTAGCAATGATATTCACTTTGGATCTTTTCTGTCATTTGTATTTTTAACATTTTATAATATAATTTTATACCTTTATTCTTTTCTTTACTGTTTTATAATTTATCCTATACTTTAAATTTGTGAATAGTAAAATTTATTTTTTGTGGTACTCGTTTCTATGAATTTTGGCAGATGCATATACTGTATATTCACGATCATAATCTAAATATGCCCTGAGTAATTCCCTGTGCTATTCTTTTGTAGTCAGTTCCTTCCTACTCCCAACTCTACCCCCTGGAAACCATTAATCTATTCTCCAACCCCATAGTTTTGTCTTTTCTAGAAAAATCATAAAGGAAAGGATGTATTATATAGTCTTTGAGTTTGGCTTCTTTCATTTAGCAAAATGCATTTGAGATTCATCTACTGTGTGTATACATAGTTGTGCATTGTGAAATATATACTTGGTCTTTGTCTCATTTCTGGCACACAACATCTAAAATACTTGGACTATCCAAATAAATATATTTCTTTTTCTGTGCTAATGAGATGGCTGGTGGCTGGCAGTCCCTAGGTAGCTTCAGGATGGGGGTTGGTCTCTGGAGAAGGCAGGATTACACGAGTTGGAGTCCCAGCCTCAACTCTCCACCTCCAAGTTAAGTTGATTATCAATGGTCAGTGATTTAATCGTCACAATGATGTTTCCATAAGCCCCCAAAAGGACAGGGTTTGGAGAGCTTCCAGATAGTTGCACACCTGGAGATTCCTGAAGGGTGGCTTTCACAGAGAGGGTGTGGAAAATTCATGCACCTTCCCGCATACCTTGCGGGAATCTTTTCTTTCTTTCTTTCTTTATTTTTTTTAATTTAAATTTTTGCTATAGGGCATGTGCACTCACTAGAGACAGAAAGAGACACAGAGAGGGGAAAAGTGACAAAGGGGAATGGCCATGCCACAATCCCCTCTCCTCCATTCTTCTCTCAGGATTTTGGGCATACTCATACATTCACCCAGTGTATTTTTGAAGCCACTAGTCCTGGTCTGGTACTCAAACTACACAACTGGCCATGTGGTATTTAGCCACCTTAATCTCCCTGCCATCTGCTGGTCCACCCTGTGCATCTTTTTACCTTCTCCTTTGGAAGATCTTTTATAAAAAAAAAAATAAAAACAAAAAACAAAAAACAAAAAAAGGTAAGTAAGCATTTCCTTGAGTTCTGTAAACTCCTCCAGTAAATTGTATGCGAGAGGGACTGAGCCTTCAACCTGTGACATTGATGCTATCTCCAGGTACATAGCATTAGAATTTTAAATTGAATTGCACTGAAGCACACCTAGCTGGTACTCACTGCAGAACTGATTGCTTGTTTGCTTATTTGCATTTTAGGATCACAGAAGTGATCTGTGTTGTGAGCATATACACGCAACAGAAGGAATTGAGTTTGATTATCCCTATATTTCCAGATGAGTTCATTACATTTTTGAGTGGTACTCTGTGGTTTGGATATACTAGTTCGTTCATCCAGGACCTGGTTGAAAGGGCATTTGAGTTGTTCCCAGTGCACAGTGAGTATGAATAAAGGTCCTACAAATATCCACATAGTGGTGTGTGTGTGAACATAAGTTTTCATTTCTCTTAAGTAAATAAGAGTAGGATTACTAGGTTATTTATTTAGAATGTGCTTGGTTTTATAAAAAATGCTAAAACTTATCCAAGTGGCTGTAGCAGTTTGCAGCCAGTAATGCATGAGTCTAGATGCTCTGCTTCTCACCTAGGACTTGCTATTGTTGGGGATTTTTATTTCAGCCATTCTCTTGGGTGTGAAGTAGTATCTCATTGTGGCTCAAATTTAATTTCTTTAATGACCAATTAGTTGAGCACCTTTCCTGTCCTTATTTCTATTCATATATCTTTTTCAGTAAAGTATCTGTTTAAATACTTTGCCATTTGAGGAGGGTTCTTTTTTTTTTTTTCTTTTAGGAGAGATTTATTTTTGTTATAGGGCACATGCACTTGCTGGAGACACAGAGAGAGACAGAGAGACAGAAAGTGAGAAACCACTCCCCAGAGGGAATGGCCAGGCTGCAATCCCTTCACCTTCATTCTCCTCTCAAAATTTTGGGCATGCACGCACATGTGCCTGGCATGAGTTTCAAGCTGCCAGGCCTGGGACTTGAATTATGGTTGACCATGTGGGAGTCTAGCACCTTAACCACTATGCCACCTGGTGGCCCCGAGAGGGGATTTTTTTTTTTTTAAAGCTAGCTTATCCTTCCTTCCTTCCTTCCTTCCTTCCTTCCTTCCTTCCTTCCTTTTTTTCTTCTCCTTTCTCTTCTTTTTTTCTTCTTCTTTTTTGCTTTCTCTTTCTTCCTTTCTTTCTTTTTCTTTTTTCTTTTTCTCTTTCTTTCTTTCTTCTTTCTTTCTTTCTTCTCTTTCTTTCTTCTTTCTTCTGTTTCATGAGAGAGAGAGACTGAGAGAGACTCACAGAGAGAAAAACAAACTCATGCCATGAACCTCCCCCAGCCTTCCCAGCCAGCCAGGATCATGGGCATGCGTGCAACATTGCAAAGCAACCCCTGTCTTCCATATGGCTCCAGCCTTGTGGAGGGGCACGCTACTGCTATGCTACCATGGCTGGTCGTTAGGGTTGAGGCTTAAGACTTCTTTATATCTATTGGATACCAGTCCTTTGTCAGATACGGGATTTGTAATTTATTCCAATTTGTGATTTGTTCTTTCACTCTTTAACAATATTTTTCACTGAGCAAAACTTTTTATTTTTGACAAAGTTTCATTTATTATTTAAGAAAAATGGATTGTGCTTTCAGTGCTATCTCTAGGAACTCTGCTTAATCTAAGATCATAATGATTTTTTCCCTCAGTTTTCTTTTAGACATTTCATGTTTAAGTAGTTTTATGTTTTTCCTTTAGGGCTATGATAAATTTTGAATTTATTTTTGCAAATGGTGTGAGTGTTCATGAGCGTTCTGAGGGGATTTGTTCGGGCCTTGGGTTAGATCCTCCCTAGGGAATCTGAGAATGAACAGACGGAGAAAAGAAGCCATATTTCCAGGCCAAACATCCCGAGGGCTCTGAGGCGCTAACCCTCTCACTGTTGGAAATGACATCTGGGAGTGGGACATCGTCTAAGGAAAGTGAGGGCTTGGAACGAGCATAAGAAGAGGGTGTCAGGAAGCTTTTGTCCAGAAAACAGCTGTGAGTGTGAACTGATGTGGAGGGAGACCTGCTCCAACAGGCTGCCTGCCATCACTCAGGGTCCCCAGAGAAAGGTAGACAAAGGGCAAGGAGAGAGGGAAGCTGAGGCTGGTCACAGGCAGACTCCTATGAGGCCAAGAGACAATGGATGCTTGAACTGGGGCCCTAAAGACTCCATGGACTTGCTCTCCCTGTTTTTTTGTTTTGTTTTGTTTTGTTTTGTTATTTTTTAAGAGGTTTTTGCTATAGAGTGTCTCACTAGAGAGACAGAGAGACAGGGAGACAGAAAGTAAGAAATCACCCTCCTCCCCCAGGGAGATGGCCACACTGTAATCCCTTCTCCATTTTCCTCTGGGATTTCTGGGCATGCACTCACATGTGCCCAGCATGAGTTTCAAGCTGCCAGATCCAGGACTCAAACCATAGTTGGCCACATGGGAGTCCAGCGACATAAACACTATGCCACCTGCTGGTCCCTGCTATCCCTGTGTTTTATGAAACAAAGTCTATAGCTTCTCACTCATGGAAGAAGTAGAAGCCAAGAACTAGACATAACGACCCCAGTAAGCACTGACAAAGAATTTCACTGGTACAGCCCTGGTGGAGCCATCCATGTTCGCTGCCCCAGATCTTCCTTCCCAGGTCGACATGGCATTTTTCAGCCAGACCCAGCCTGAGGAAGCTGTCTGGCTGACTAGGTGACCACAAAACAAGTTCCTGCCTGCCAGGGAGTTCCTGCGCTTCCCTTTGATATCTCAGCTGGTCAGCAGAGATCAGTGTCCATCTTGGGCTGTCTGTCGCCCCAAGAGACATCTAGGAGTTGGGCAGGGGGCAGGAGTTGTCTTGGGACAGTAGGACCTAGAGTCTGAGAATGGTGGCTCTGACAAAAGACAGCAATTCTGGACCACTCTGCTGTTCTGTGTGAAGATTTTCTTCCCTCTGCCAAATATGGGGACTCTCGGCCTAGGTCACTGAGCTATTCCTGGAAGGCAGGCAGAGTGCCAGTGTTCCAGGCGAGCACTGCTCTTGCTCTGGAAATAAATGCAGTGGAGCCACTGCCCGCATCCCCCGGGACCAGCAGCCTGTATGCCTCCACACAGGCTCCAGGGGATTGGGGGTGGAGGAAAAGCAGAGCCAGGTGGGCCTCAGAGGCAGGAGTCTCCCCATGGCCAGCCTCTGGGTAGCCCTAGGCAGGGGTTCCACCACCCTCGTTTAGCCCTGTGCTAACTCCTCAGCCGTGATCAAAGGAGGGGGCTTGGATGCAGCCTGGCACTTGGACTTGAATCCAGAGGGTGGGCACTCATTTGACAGTGTCTGAGGGAGCCTGACCAGTCCCGACCTGCCTGGGGGGTGCGGGTGGACAACCTGAGAGAAATGGAGCCCTCCCTAGGACAACAGCTCTCTGTAGTCCAGAAAGATGAAGGCCGAGGGGAGAGGAGCTGAAAGTTGAGTTAATAAATTTAGGAAGCATCTGAGCAGCATAAACACAGCCTTCACCTTGTAATCTAGACGCCTGGATGAGAGTCAGCAGTGCTGTGAAGAGGCCGATGGCCACTCCCCGTCCTTCCTGGCAGGTTACCTAAGTACCCTGAGCCTCGGTGTCCTTGGCTGCAGAGCTTCAAGGTTGCTGGAGGAGTAGCTGACATATGAGAAGTGCTTAGCATAGTGTCTGGGACACAGTGAGCACTCGATAACAGTAGCAGCAGTCATCTTCAACATCACCCTCACTTAGTATTGTTTTTAGTGCACGTGAAGTTACAATATTTAGACTTGAGACTACCTCCAACAGTTATTATGTGACCCTGCTGAAGTGACTTGTCCATTGTGAGCCTCAGTTTCCTAATCGCTAAAATATGGCTAATAATAATCATAACAGTAATACTTTCCAGAACATTGTTAGAGTAGCTAAATGACTTAAGAGTACCTGGCACAGACTAGGCTCCAAATACATTTTTTTTTTTTAGAGAGGTTTTCACTATAGGGCACGTGTGCTCGCCAGAAAGACAGAGAGATAGAAAGTGAGAAATCACCCCCCGGGGGGGATAGCCACGCTGCAATCCCTTCTCCTCCATTCTCCTCTTGGGATCTTGGGCACGCACACACACGTGCCCGGCGTGAGTTTTAAGCCACCGGGTCCAGGACTTGAACTGCGGTCGACTATGTGGGAGTCCAGCAACATAGCCATTACGCTAACTGCTGGTCCCCCTTAAATGAAGAGATCCTCATAAAGCTTAAGAAGGTTGGTTTAGGTTCCTCTGTGCAGTGCAATAATAAATTACCTCATGGCATTTATTACCTCAGAAGATGAAGTAGATTAATGCTTCAGTCATCATTTTAGCTGCAAATGAAGATATCCAACTAAAGCCAGCTTGAAAAAGTAGGAAAGCCAAAGGCAGTGGATGTGGGCTTCAGGCACGGCTGCATCCAGACACTTGAACAATGGCATCAGCACACTGCCTGCTTCTCAAGCTCTCTTTTCCATTGTGCTGACTTCTTTCTCATGGTGGCAAAGCTAGCTAGTGCCAGTAGGGGGCTTGCATCATCTCGCAGCTTGCTTCAGAGAAAGAGTGACACTGTCTCCCCCTGGGCCTGTATCTTACTCCCCTAGGACTGATTGGGTCACATCACCATGTCTGGACCACTAACCTGACTGGATCAGGGTCACATGCCAAGCTTGTGGTAGGACCTTAAGGTCCTTTGATTGATAGCCCCACTGCAATCCATGGAGTGGGGGGAATTCCCATAACGCAGAGAAGCATGCAGTTACCACAAGAAAGGAGAATGCTCGTAGGGCAGGCAGATGCAAGGGCTGTCAACTGGAGTTAAAATATGCTCCAAGTAAATCCCTGGAAGACGTAATGCATCATCTTAATGGGCTGTTAGGGGGAGTGGGGATGCTTACAAGATTTCATTTTCTGGCTCACTCACTCTGGCAGAGTGTCATGGGCTAGGGTCCTATGGACTATTTTGCCTTTTGTACACAGCCAGTCCCCAGCTTTCCCCAGACCACATTCACAGCCTCATCTCTGCCTTCAGGCAGCCTTGGAAGCCAAACTTCCCCCTTGAGCCAAGGTGGTCTAGGCTACAGGAGGGTCTGAGAGCTGAACGTTGCTTAAATGAGTGCTGGCGGGGGTCAGGTTGGGGAAAAGAACACTGGTCTTGGAATTAGGAGCCAAGGGTCCTCATGCCAGCAGCCTCATTGCCTCCAGGCTGCATGGCTCTGGGCATCCTCCTTCTCTAAATGAGGGGCCTGGTTGGATGGGCTCTGACGTCTCTTCCAGTGCTGACATTCTGGGAATCTGTGAATGTTATTAAATTCATGAATCGGCTTCTTTGCTGGAACAAGTCAGCTTAAAATACATGCAAATTGCACTAAGTATAGCTGTTCCCTTGCTGAGGAGGCAGCCTGGCATATTTACATAGTTTGAAATTGGCTGCTGCATGTACTGGGTGGAGGAGCAGCGGCAGGCTGAGCCTGGGCCGGCAGCAGCCACCTCTAATGCAAGTGGGGTCCTGGACCGTTCCCAGCCTGGAGTCCTGAGGGCTGTTATTAGCAGGACGCAGGGAGAGAACTGCTCTGTACCAAAGCCTGGCTATGCCAAGGTCCATTCTGGACGCTCGCCCTCTATTATCTTATTTAATCCTCATAGCAGGACTTGCAAGCAAGAGTGGCTATTTCTATTTAACCCAGGAGGAAACCACGGGCTGTAGCTTGCCCAAGACCTCATGGCTAGCATGCGTTGAGGTTAGGAAGCAGGTCTGGCTGACTCCAAAATCCATACTCTCTCTTCCATACTGGGCCAGCAGATCTTCCTCTTCACGTGCCCAAGCTCTGCCAGACGCACTGCTCTTTGGCCAGGCTCTTGTTGGCCAATGTTGAGAGTCTTGGTTCGTTCATTTGATAAATCCATGGAAAGTGCTGTTGGGTGCCAGGCTCTATTCTAGGGACTCTGCTGTGATCAAGACAGATACAGTCTTAGTCCTCTTGGTGCTTACATTTCAGTGGGAGAGTCAGAAAATAAACAGGAAAATAAATAAGCAAAGCCAAGTGCAGGTTGTAGTAAGTGCTTAGCAGAACATAAACAGAGTGCAGATGCCAGGAACACTGAGTCCTGCTTAGGCGAGAGCTGTTTAGGGAAGACCTGCCTGAGCTGGTGAAGGTCTGTGCTGAGGACGGGCGGTCTGTGATGAAGGCTGAGTTGGCAGCTCTGGGCTCCCATCTTCAGCACCTCTTAGCTGTATTACCCCAAGCTAGTAACGTACTTGCTCTGAGCTTCAGTCTCCCGTTTGTGAAATGGAGGTAATACTATCTCCCGGGAGAGGGTGGTGGTGAGGATTGCAGATAGCGTACACAAAGCATCCAGTGCAGGACCTGACCAAAGATGTCCCAGTTATTATTATGACCGTTGTATGTCCTGATTTGGGCCTGGGACCTGCATTACATTTGGCCATGAGGCTGTGTGCCCAAATCCATCTAGGGCTAACCCCAAAGACGAGCAAGCCTGGCAGAGCAGATGCAGAAACCAGGTCAGAAATCAGGATCCTGGTTCAAATCCTGGCAGCCTGCTACTTGCTGGTTGGTGACCTTGGCAAGTCAGGGTATATGCAGGGTCTCAGTGACTTCTCATCACCCGGTGGTTCCTGCCTCCCAGGACAGCTGTGACACACCAGGGTGTGGAAACGCTTTGAGTAGCTCTACCTAGATCCATTTCTGTCCAATCAGCTGCATGACCAATCAGCTGTAAGTTTCTTTGTGTCTCAGGGCCCCAGTTTCATTGTCTGTCAAAGGAGAATAACGATACCTACCTCTCTGGTATTGTCACGCACAGAGGAGATTTAGAACGCGAGAGCAGACCAAGGGCTGTGAAATGGGATAGAAATGAAGGTTGCTGTCCTCGGGCATGAGATGGCTCTCACGGCTACCATCTGCCGGCCTCAGGGGAAAGAGGACCAGAGCTGCTTGTTTTCTGAGCACCAGTAGGGGACACTGGAACCCAGACGGAAGACGCGCTGGCCATGGGCTAAGATTGGAGCCAGTCTCCTGCCCGAGGTGAGTCTGATGAGCTGCTTCTCCAAAGAGGTGCTCCGTGGAGCACTACAACCCTTGCATTACTCATCCTGAGGATATGTGGACTTGGGTTTACACCTGTGTCCACAGAACTGCAAGGAACCCAGGGAGACTAACAGTGTGGAGGCCCCTGCTGTGCACCAGTGAGTCCACACATCAGTGTTTCAAGGATAGGATGGCTCGTCTCAGAGTGGTTAGGAACAGGCTCAAGGTCACACAGCTCGTAAATGAATTTAAACTTAGATATGATTGACTCCTAAAGGCAAATCCTGGCTTTGTGGGCCTAAAGCACAAATGTTTTTAAAGAGGGGGGCTGTTTAAGATAAACATTTTATAAGAACACAATGCTTGGTAAGAAAGTTTGTATTGGTTTAGAACGAGAACAGAAGGGATCTAGGAAAGGCTATGCAAATGAGGGCCCTTGAAGATTTTCCATAAACTCTCCTGAAAACACCTCAAGCACATGTTTTTCATAAAGTTCTCTAAGGCTGGATGCCTTGGGCCTGCAGGGCGTCGTCTAAGTCTAAGCCCATATTTTCTAAGAGAAGGAACTGAGGCTTGTCAGGCGTACTAACCTGCTTCCCCACCTGAGACCTCCGGCATGGGAGTGTGATGTGTCATGGGGAAAATAAGGCTCACAGAATCAGACATCTCAGGGTCCAAGGCTCCATGCGGCACTTTAGAACGGACCAAACGTCTTTGAACCTGTTTCTCCATCCGTTAAGAGAAGATAACAATGGCCGACCCTGTACCGTGGTGGTTAAGTGTGCATTGGAACCAGATCCACGTGGCTGACCGCAGTTTAAATTCCAGACCTGGTGGCTTAAAGAACACAGGGGGTGCATGTGCATATGTACCCAAGATCCTGATGGGATGGAGAAATGGAGGAAAGGGGAGTGTAGCATGATCATATCCCATTGGAAGCTGTTTTCTTTCTCTCTCTCTGTCTGGTGAACACACACACCCTCTGGCAATGAAAAAATAGCAATAACAAAAATAAGAGAGGATAATTCTACCAGAAGAGTAGTGCAGATGTTGAAAGTAGGGTTCAGGTGACAGGCTGCATTTGAAAAAGCAGTCAAAAGAGGAAAAGGATGCAGGGCACATTGTAACTGCATCGCAGGGCGTGCTGGGACAAGGAGCTTGGTGGCTGCTCACTGGGAGGTGGGCTGTTCTATTCCCCATACCCGGTTTACTCTATCAGCAAGCTAAATGGAGACCTGGGAGGGAGAGGAGATGATCAAGGGAGGTGGAGGGAGGCCAGCAGGTGACATGGTGGTTAAGGCAGCTGGAGCAGATGTGGCCTACTCCAAGGTTTGAATCCTGGACCTCGTGTTTGAAAATCACGTGGGTCATGTGGATGTGGTCCCTAAAATCCTCAGAGGAGAATGGAGGAAAATGGATTGTAGCATAGCCATCCTCTGGGGGATGATTTCTCATTTGCCTTCTCTTTGTCCCTCTTCAGTGAGTGCATGTGCCCTATAGAAAAAAAAGAAGAAAGAAAGAAAAAGGAAGGAAGGAAGGAAGTAAAAGAAAGGAGGAGGGACTTGCTGGCAGGGGTGGCTCTGAGCAGCTATTGGACCTGGGGGAGAGACTTGGGCAAGGCGAGTGGTCATGCTGATGGATCATGGAGATGGCAGTGACTGAGAGTCCGGTACCCTGGGCTCTTGGCTTTATCTCTCACTCACTCTGGGTTCTTGAACAAGTCCCTTCCCATTTCTGGCCTCAGTCTTCTGTCTCTGTCATGTGTCAGATGATCTCTAAGTTCCCTGCCCGCTCCTGACGTTCTATTTCCTCACAGCTGAGCCATCTCACCTAGCCCCGAGAGCAGGTCTACGACCGGATAGAAACAAGGGATGGGAGTTACCTTTGGGAGGAATCCTGGAGGGACGTGACTGTGCGCCTGTTGGGGATTCTCTGGCTGGAAACTCTGCAGGGCATCCATTTTGGTGCGTGAGGGGGCGTGTGTGCAATGGCCCCATTTTAGAGCTCTGGAGAGACGCTGTGTCCCAGTAAGCCCATGTGGAGAATAACGAGGAGGAACTCAGGAAGGGACCCAAGGCAGGCGCCTCAGTACACAGTCTGAAGTCACAGGTCCCTTCCTCTCCCCCAGCGCCTCCCGGCCTTTTTAGGCTGCAGGTTCAACGCACCCAGGCCCCTGAGCAGGGATCCTGGGGGTGAGCCTGTGTGCCCAGGGACCCAGACTTCCCTGACTCTCCCATTTCTCTAGTCTGGGTAAATGGGCACCTGCTTGAGTTTCCAGCTGAGCACTCAATCTCCCCACCACACCCCTGCAGCTTGATCAGCTCCCCAGGAGTCAGGTCCACTATGTAGGGTCTTTCTGTTTTCCAGGAACCCTAGCTCTTCAAGTCCCAGCAGGCCCAATGCCCCGAATCTCATGACCTAGGTCTGGCCTGGACCAAACCCTGCTCAGGCTTTAGGTGGCTAGTGGCAGGGCCAGCCAGGCATGTTGGATGGGACCCAGGGAACAGCATGTGAGGCTAACTCCCTCTGACAAGCCCAGGAGCTACGCCCCAAGGGCTGGCCAAGCTGAGACCCAGAGGCACTCATGCTGGCAGGGCGGTTGGTAGGATTGATCTCATAATTAAATCACGTCCAGGTCTGGCTGACCGACTGGGCTCCAACTCTGCTGGGCTCTGGCCCTTGGCTCCCAGGATGGGTCAGGGTTTGCCTCTGAGAAGGCAGAGGCTTATGATTGGATGGACACGGGGCAGTGCATGATCTCTTATTCAGTCTGTGGCTAAGAAAGACCCCCTTAGCAGGGCTTGGTTGTCCACAGTTAGGACTGTGAAGGGGCTGGAAGGTACGAGTCCTTAGACGAACATCTTGGGTGAATCATTGATTTGCTCCTTTCATGGATTTCTCCATCATGAGATAGGATGCTCAGGCCAAATACCCAGTTGCCCAAGTCTATTTTTCTTACACTGCACACTCAACCTACCAGCAAGTCCTGCTGACTCCTCCTACGGTATGTATCCAGAATTCAACTACTCACCAGCTCCTCTGTCCCCCCTCCCAGCTGCAGCGCTCTCTTGTCTGTGTCATTACAATGACCTTTTAACTGGTCCCTGATTCTACCTTTGCAACCTGCAATCTGCTCCAAACACAGCAACTGGGTGGCCCAAGGAAAATATGCCCAAATCAAGCTTCCCATCGCTTCTCAACTTACCCAGAGTAGAATCCAGACTCCTTTCCATGGCCTATGAAGTCTTACGTGATCTGCAAGTTTTCTTCCAGACCTTTGTGCCTTCTGCTGCTCTCTGTGGGGCTCATTCTGTCCCAGCAACACTGGCCTCAAATGCATGGCCCCTCCTGCCTCAAGGACTCTGCTCTTGGACTCCCTGAGCCTGGAATTCTCTTCCCATCAGTCTTCTGGTTAAATCCTTGGCTTCCTTGAAGGTCTCTACTTAGATGCCATCTTATCTAAGATACCTTCCTTGTCCATTCTACCTAAAATGGCATCCCTACCATCATTCGCTGTCTCCTCGTCCTGCTTTATCTAACTTAATAGCATTTGTCTTATGTGTTTTAAAAAATGATTTATTTTTTCTTGTAGGGAGAGAGACAGACAGATAGTCCCCAACAGACACTTCACACTCCAATCTACTCCCAGTGTCAGCTAGTCCCGATCATGGGTATGCATGTGTTCAGTACATTTGGAAGGTTCTGGGACACACAGGACCTTTCCTTGTGGGACTGGTTGTGTTACTGCTGTACCCCCACCTGGATCCAATACTATTTTTTTCTTACTCATTTCCTCCCAAGAATGTCAAGTTCATGAGAGTAGGAATTCTGTTTTGTTTACTGATGTATATTTTCAGACTAGTAAGGAAGGCGTGGAATTCTTGGCATTCCTGATACAATCAAGGAAGATGCTGGAATATGAAAGGGATTTAATTCATGTTGTCTAACATGGTGTGCCCTTTCCTTGAGAAATGCATGGTTCTTAACTTCTGAAGAAGGACATGTGCAACGGGCTTGGTTGGCAGACTTGCCTTCTAGTTGCTGCCCTTCTCTGGGGGCCAGCCTTCCCATTTATAAATGGACCAACTGGTCTAGTTGAGCTCTAAGACCCTTTCTATATTGGACAGTCCAGTATTCTATTGCCCTCAACCTCCCACTCCTCACCTCTCCCGGGAGACACTTGTGGCAGAAAGGAGTTTGAATCTGGTGCCAAACAGACCTGGTTTAGCAAGTAACTATCCTCTCTGTGCCTCAGTTTCCTCATGTGTAAACTAAGGATAGTAGGGCCTGCCTGGCCAGTTGTCACACAGATGTTTAGTGAGGGTTAGTAAATGAGAAACTGCTTGGGTCTGGGTCATTGGTAAGAGAGAGTTAGAATGATGGGCTTTGGAGCCAGATGTCCTGGGTTCAGATCCTGGACTTGGAAGTTATACAAGACTTCCTAGCAAGTTATGTAAGCCTCTCTATGCTCCCATTCTGCTGAGTGTACCTTGGGATGATTAGTGCCTACCACACAGGGAGTTTGTAAGGATTGAATCAGTTACTATGTGAGGTCTTCAAAAAGTTCACAAGGAATGCAGAAACAAACTATGCATAGGTTTCGAAACTTGTTTGTATCCAAATAAATTTACACTTTAATTACACTTTTCCATGAGCTTTCTTTCTTTCTTTTCTTTTTTTTGGGAGAGGTTTCTGCTATAGGGTATATGTACACTCTCCAGAAAGACAGAGAGAGACAGAGAGACAGAAAGTGAGCAATCACCGCCCCCCATCCCCAGGAGGGATGGCCACACCACGATCCCTTCTCTTCCATTCGTCTCTTGGAATCTTGGGCACACATGCACATGTGCCCGGTGTGAGTTTAAGCCCTGGGTCCGGGACTTGAACCGTGGTCGACTACATGGGAGTCCAGCGACATAACCATTACGCCAACTGTTGGTCCCTCAGGTGACTTTCAATCCACATTTCACCTTCAGGTTTTCCCAGAGAAAAGCATTTATCCCCACCTCAATCCCTACTTGTAAGAGAGGCCCCAGGGGGAAGAAGAAGACTGACTGGAAAGGCAATCCCTGCACCCAGCTTGAAGACCCTGAAATGCAAAGTGAAGAGGGTGCTGGGGAAGGGGTTCAGAACACCCCAGGCTTCTCCCCTTTCTCTCTCTCAGGAGCTGAGGCCCAAGGGAAGAAAGCTTTTTCAGGAACTTTTAATATAGCAATTGCTCATTCGCACCTTGCAGCCTCGTGAATCCCATTGACAAAAATATCCAAGGAGGGTGATCCAATTTCATAGCACCTCGTAATCCCCAGACTTCCTGACTCTGCCCCAAGGTGCCTTGTTCCTATATTTTCCTGGAAACGCCCAGACCCTGGTCGGAAGCTGGAAGCCGTGGGGACACACAGTTGGAGTCCTTAGTGGTATTTGCTACAACTGAGAGTTGACCCCACCAGCTATGGCTTTGTATCAAGGGCATGTCAAGGGCTTAGCTGGTGTCTGACTCTCTGGGACCTGAGTCCTAGATCTGCCTGTCATTAGCTGTGTGAGTACAGGTAACTACTTTGCCTTTCTGAACCTCAGCTTTCTATCTGAAAAGTGAGATAGTGATAATGGTTTCACAGGGTTGTTGCAGGAGTTAAATGAGCTAGCACAGGCACACTGCCCAGGACGCTGCATGCACCTGGTTGAATCTGAATGTTTACTCAGTGGCATATTTACTGAATGCTCACTTTGTACAGGGAACCCTGCTGGACTCTTGATTTGATAGTTTTTAAGGGTGAAGGGCCGTAGGCTAGACTAAGAATGATAAACGCAGGTCCTCTGTGATTATTTTTCTGACTATGCTTGTGTGTGTGTGTCTGCATTTTCTGGGGTGGTTCTAGTCCCCCTTCGTGCAGCCATAACTACCATCTGGAGCATCTTGGGTGGAAAGGGGCACTGGGAGCTGGTGCAGAGGCTTGGAAGGGAGGTGGGACATGCTGCTAGGAGGTCCGACCCTGCTGCAGCAAGGATGCTGGGCATGCCCAGGCCCAGATGTCGGGCTGTGGGATGTGTAAGCAGGATGTCTATTACTCCTCGGTCGCTGAGGAGCCTGGGGGCTAAAATGAAGAACTGGCTCCGATAATAGAGTGAGCTTCGGCTGAGGCCCCAGCCTGTTTCTGTGATCAGCATTTGACACAAGGCTCCTCACTTTGCTCCCTCAAAGTGGAAGTCACAACAGTGGCCCTCTGGCCCAGCTCCCTGCCTGGTCTGGCTTCCTCTGTTACAGGGGCGGGAGCAGTTCTTCCCTAGGGCGGTGCCTTTCTCCTTCCCACAGGTCTCTGGTGCCACTTCCCAGTGCTCAGCCTGAGGGTACTTAGAGCCAAGGGGGAGGCCACGGTTAGCCTAGCTCACCAGGTTAGGTGGACTCTTTTGATTGTATCAAGGCTCCTTAGGGCAGATGAGGTTTTCTTTTTTCCTTACAAGACTTACTACAGGCCCTTAATCACGTGGGGGAAGAAGGCGATGTGACAGAAGGCCTGATATCTATTGATCGTAGTTACTAGTTGAAAGTATGAGCTTTGTCCTCACAGAGATTCTTCCACTGTGTGACCTTGCGCTGTATAGGTAATCTCTGAGTTCAGTTTCCTAATCTGTAAAATAGAAATACAACACCCACCTCACAGGACTGTTGTGATAACTAAGTGACGAAACGCGCGGGAAGCACTTTGCAGTGCATCTGACACAAAGGAAGCCTTTGACGTATGCAGGGTTGATATACACAGCGTAGAAATGCCTTTTTAAATGTCCATGCTGACCATGTGAGGTAGGCATTTTAATTTCCAGTTGAGACAGAAAAGCAGTTTAGAAATGTTAAGTCCCCATTAAGTTAAGGTCACATAGTTAATATACTGTAGGGTCAGGAATGGAACCCAACTCTGATGCCAAGGCTGGGCTTTCCTAAGGCAACCAGCTCTCCCCAGGCTTAGAATTTGCAAAGCCTGCAGGTAACCAGTAGGGCTCCCATCCCTTGGGATATGGGAAGAGTTTGGCCCTGGGTCAGTGTCTGGTTGGGCAGACTCTGGAGGGCAACTTCCAGAGGGACAGGCCATTAGGAGATGTGTGGCACTTTGACCACATCAAGTGACCCACACCAGCTGCACCTAAATGAGCCAGGCTGACCCTGGAAGTGGAAATGACAGGTCTCTCCTAGTACCGGAGAAAGACACGGCAGTAAAGGTACCCTAGAACATGGCCATATCTCCACTGTCTCAATGACACGGATTTCTCGGCCACCACTGTGACTCTGTGATGTAGATATTCATTCAGCAGCTGTGTCAGATGCTGGGACTAGGAGAGTGACAAGACACTTAAAGATGCCTGGATCAGGCTGGGAGAGAAAAGGCATCACAAGTCACTGGAACAGGATGGCTGTGGTTTTACTTCTCACTCGGTTGCTGGTGGCTCCCCAAATGATCAGTGAGATAGTGTAAATCTTCTATTGGAACAGACCTAGAGAGAAGCAGATTTTCCTTGGTACAGGAAACATTGCAGATGGGAGATTTCCTTCCTAATTTCACTAGAAGCCACTAAGCCTCCAAAGCTTGGCTAGTATTCAGCTTGAAATAGGTTTGAGGTCTGGGAGCCTTGATCTTTTCTAGAAGGCCAGTGGTTTATTAGTGTGTTGTTCACTGACCTTTGAGGGAGTGGTCTAAAGGAACAGAAGGCGAGGATAACCAGAGCTGACAGATCCAGAAATGCCCCAGTCCATGGATCAAAGAGACACAGATGGCTTCATTTGTATGTCATTTGAATAGCATTAATTTTATATCAAAACATGTGGCCCTTCCTCCACTCTTGTGCTAAAGGAGCCTGTGGAGACTTCAGGTCAGGACCCAGGGGCCTGAGCCCAGGCATAGCTTCTGTCCATAGGGAAGTCCTGGGGCTAGCTCATGGCCTGATTGTTAAGGTCACTGGATCCCACATGGACAACTGTGTGGTTTGAGTCCTAGACCCGGTAGCTTAAGAAACATAGCAGGCACATGTGCTTGACGTGTGTGTCCAAAATCCAAAAAGAAGGAGAAATGGAAGAGGAAGGATTGTGGGGTGACCATTCCCCGTAGGGGAGTGATTTCTCGTTTTCTCTGTCTATGGTGAGAGCACACACCTGTTGGCAAAATTTAAAAAGTAAAAGAAATAAAGAAAGAAAGAAAGAGAAGTCCTGCGGGCAGGATCTAGGTTTGCTACATTCCCCCTATGGCTAGAAGACCTTTGAGGGCAAAGTATCCCAAGCACCAAGGGCAAAAATATTTTCCAAATAAGTAGATTTTCTTTAAGAAATTAAAATAACTTTAAGCAAATCACTTTTCATTCTTTGACACTGGGAAGAAGATGATGAGAGGGGTCTAAGCTTAACCACTAGTTTTTCTTTTTTTCTTAAGTTTATTTATTCACTTCCTCCGTGAGGGAGAGAGACAAAGACAGAGACACACACAGAAAACAGCACTCCCAACAGGGTCTCAACACTGCTCCCCCCCAGCCCCAGCCAGCCTTGGGTCATGGGCACACGTATGCACTGTATGTTCAGGAAGGTCTCTGGACTTGAATTCAGAACCTTCTCATGTGGGTCACCCTCTCAGAGCATTGCCTTCTACTGCCAGGTCACCCTAATATGACCAAAACTTTTACGTTTTGAGGTTCTGGACAGCTGTGGACATTCCCCACAGAAAAACTAACATGCCACAATGTGCCATATGTAACCTTAGGAGGTTTCCAGTCCCTCTGGAGCAATTCCTTGTACCCCTTGGCCAGATTAGGAACCACTGGACCAGAAGAAGTTGAAAAATCCTTCACCTCTTACATCTCGGACTTCTGAGCATCCTGCTTCACGTAGATCTTTTAGGAATGGGAACACAAAAGAAGGTGCATCCAAATACATCTTTATCCAGCTCCCTCTATGTGCCAGGCACTCATGTGATCTTCACAACATAAGGTGGACGTGATTCCTGTTACAGAGGCCAGGAAACGGAAGCCCTGGGGACAGAAAGCTGGTGAACGACAGAATGGAGGTTCAAGCCCAAGCCTTTGATTCTAGAGCTGATCGCTGTCTCTGGAGTTAATTTTGCTGCTCAGCTGTGCCAACCCACTTTCATTCCTCCTGCCTTCTGCATTGGCCCAGGAAATAGGCAGCCTCTCTCTTTCATCCCCAGCCTCGTCAAGCACCCCTCTTAATTGGGAGTTGCTGGGGCTAAGCCTAGGGTTCTGGCCTTTGTGATAGAGAGTGTACAGGGTGGAGAGTGCTCCAGGCCAGACAGGGGAGGGTTCAGCAAGCGCAAGCGGCATGGGTGGTCTACATTTGAACTGAGCTTCCCTGCCCCAGTGGAGAGAAGAATGGAGACCTTGACTTCAGAGTTTCTGCAAATCCCTCTTCCCCTTTCCTCTCTGCCTTTACCTAAAGGGATCTGACCTGTGTTTAACAGAGACCTAAATTGTCAGGGACAGACCTCTCCTCAGCTCTCAGCCCTCAGCTCCATGGAGGTTGGCACTCCATAACCACCAGGAGAAACCAGCAGGAGGGACTAGGCCTGGTGCCTCAGTTTCCCATTTCTTTGGAGCCAGCAAACAAACACTCCTGCCCCATCAGTCGACTTGGGGCTCTACTGCAGAAGCCTCAGACTTCTTTGGGAACTGCCCAGTTCCCAGCCCATGCTGGAGGAACTGCAAGCTGTGTGGTGCCTGCTGTGTGGTGCCTGCAGCAGCAGCTGCCTCGTGTGGTTCTTGTCTCCTCACCCCCTCTCCCTGTCATCTTGGTACTTGCGGTCCCGAACACATCCTCTGCAGGTGACAGCAGGGTGGTGGGGGAGAGCAGCTGCTGTGGTTGGTCAGTTTTCTAGGAGCACAGCATGGCAGACCAGGAAGGGGTGAACTGGAGATCTTTAAAGAGAGACTTGGGCAGAGTTGGGGGATGGTGGGCAGGGGTAGGCAAGGGTGGGATATGCCTGCTCGTGGCAGAGGCAAGGCCTTCCCTGTGATCCTATGCCACACCATGGCCACTCTGGGGCCATCTGAATGTGGGGGACTAGATTATGGACTAGACTAACCCTCGGATGAAGTCAGACAGATGTGCCTCAGCTGCGCATGTGTGGACCCCAAGGGGGTGCCCTGCATGGCTGAGAACCAGGCCTTTCCTTCTTAGGAGGCAAAAGTAGATGTGAGAGTTGAGAACATGGTTGATCCAGACCCTTGGGCACCAGCAATATTGGGCACGATTGAGGACAGAGGGCCAGCCCGCGTGGGTACAGCTGGACCCTTAAGCGACTCTCAGGCTGTCTTCAGTCTTCACACCAGGTCCCCCTTCCCACACACACCATGGAAAATGAAGGAAGTGTTGAACAATGAGAGGCATTCTCACTGCGCCAGCCCTCCTGTCCACAGGCTCTGCCTTGTCTGCATGAACCTTCAGTCAAGGCCAGGTGGGCGCATGACCAAGGTGGTCCTTGATACATCCAGTAGAGCCCTCTCCTATCCTGCCCTGACTTCCTGTGGCTGCAGAAACTGCAGTAAGAGTGAGGCAAGTACACTCAGGTGTTGTAGGAATGATACTCCAAGCAGGCAAGAAAGAAGATGGAAGCCATCAGGGTCTGTCAAAAATTTTATTTCTTTCATTTCACACAGAATGATGTTAAAATAAATCCTTAGTAATATATATTTATATACTTATTTACTTGTGTCAATATTTACAAAAGACTGTGGAGCTCTATGAAGTCTATGTACACCCATGATCAGGTGGACAGGCAATGTTCATTGAGGCACATATGTACACATATATGTATAACCTATGTACAAATATCAGACCCTACTGACACAGGAACTCTCAGCTGCAGAAGTCCTGGGCGGGGCAGTGTTGGTGGGGCTGAAAGCTTCCAGAATATGTCAGCAAGAATGATACTATCTACACATCCTGTGCAATGCAATTACAGCTGGTGTCTAAATTGTCATGAAGCAAACAAATAGTTAAATGACTCCCAACTCCCATGAGTCTTCCCCACAAGTCCTGCTCCGCCTTCAGTTCCTATTGGTCCCCAGCATCTCATCACCATGGAGACCCCAGTTCCCTTTCGGCATCATCCTTACGAAGCTTTATCATCAGCCTTGGAGTTCCTTCTCCTATTGATCCTGAGAAGGCTTATTTATCTGCCTCTCCTCTTTGAGTTTTCAGCAATTATTAGAGACAGGACATGGGAGGGCAGCTGCAGAGTCATGCATGAGCAGCAAGGAAGCCAGTGCAAACCCTAATTAGAGTCTGTGCTGCAGGAGCCTATGTGAGCGGCCATTTCCACATTTTATATATATATATGTGTGAGTGTGTGTGTGTGCATAATATATAAAATCTCCAGAGACAGCCTATATAAGCACATAAGCACAGAGGTCTGGAAAAGGAAATAGCATTCTCCACTCGTGAGCTTTACAGCCATGTCCCTGATGAAAACTAAAGAATCCTCCTTGATCACTGGCAACATTAATCCCGACTGTTCCAAGATTACTCTTAGAGGAGAGAGGGGTGCAGGGATGCAGAAACCCAGGAAGAGGCCAATTTGGCTGAGCATTGTTTGCTCAGCAGGCTGGAGCTTGATCATGGGACTTTCCAGCTTCCTGGGGCCCTTCAGATGAAGCAACCATCCAAGCACGACAACAAAAGGAAACTGGGTCGCTAGATCCCACGTGAAGGCAGAACTGGGGCAAGCACAGAGCATGTTCAAACCCTCAGGAGCTCAGACTCACCCTCACCAGAGCCAGACAGGCCTCTCTTCTTGATTTTCTATCCCAATTCTTAGCCTGCAGCTAGATTGCTCCTTCCTAACCCCTCCTGGCAGGTAAAAGTCCTTGCTCCACACTTCGTAAGCTAAGAAGGTAGTACTGCCAGTAGCTGACATGGAAGCTGGGAGCAAAATAAGCCCCTGAAAAGTCTTTCTCTCCCAGCTCATCCTCCTGCTTTCTCTAGCAGCCCTGAGTGCTTACGCACTCATACAAACAAGGCAGTCTGTGTCTAGGGAATCATTTTCAAGGAGAAGCAGGGCTTAGAGGCCTCTCATGAGGACTGGAAAGAGACACGGGGCTGAGTCCTGTGGGTAGCTACCAAGGGTCCCAGCACACAGCCACATCTATGCTACCCTGGCTCAGCTAGGTGTTGTAGCAGCTGTCCACGTCATTATGCAATCACACCTGCCTGTGTATACATCAGTGAACAGATGCAGGGGGTTCTCAGCTGCAAACTCATCTGGAACATATCTGACTATTTTAAGAGTGAGAGGAACACGCGAAGTTCCCTGGGTTTCCATGCTGAGCTTCATGCAGCATATGAAGTGGCTGTCCAGAAAGGCTGCTTCCACCGCCCCAGCCTACCAGCTGGCCCCACACTAGGTCTGGGTGATGAGCTTCCACTAGCACCTCCCAGCCAGCGTAGAGAGCTTCTGGGAGTATGGGGATATGGTAGCCATACCTGTACCACCTCAATTGTTCCAGGTACCAGTGAGGAATTCCTCCCACCTTGTCTAGGTAGAGTGCACACAGCCGAATGCAGGAGATGAACTTGAGAGAAGGACCGGATACACTGCCAGGCAAGATGGAGGATGAGGGCGTGTTTCAGTTCACACCTAGCTGTTTCTTGAGTGATGCCTACAGTTCACCCCCAGAGAAGCTGAATAACAGATGCTCTAATGCCTACACTCTCAACCTAGATTTGGGAAGAATCAACAACAGAATGCATTTGTCAGCTGTGCTGATTGCCACAAATCTCACCTTCCATGGGGGAGAGATGTTTTTTCATTCTTCATTAAAGATATGATTTTCAGACCTCATGAAATTCATACTTAGGGCACCATCAATGACAAAGAGAAAGCTAGAGATCAATCCTTTAGCAAGTCTTCAAGCTTTCTACTCCCCCAGAACTACAAAGTTTGGGCTAACTTTGCTGGTCCTCAGTGATGAGGTTACCTCCAACCAGGGAAGACAGGAGAAAGGATAAAGCACCTGGCACTTGGCTCACACTTCCTTTTTATCCCTGAGTCAGGCAGCCACCTGGGACGGAAAGGAAGGGGCCATCCTGGAGCCTGTTGTTATGAAAGAACTGCTTTCTAGAGAGGTTCCTAAGCAGAAGGAAAGAGTGGAACTGAAGAGGTGGAAAGAATACAAAGGAAGGTCATTTAAAAAAATTCAAATGAATGTAATTTATTCCTTGTACTGCTGAATTTATTCTACACTGGTGAAGCTAAGGGGACTGGTCAATATATAATTGCTAAAATTTTTGAAATAATGGTATACATATATACATATACTATACATATATTTACACACAGATATATGTATATATGGAAAACCTCTAATAACTCAGGACCAATGGACCAAAACCGGGATTGATGATGACTTTCAATAGAAAGAGGCAAATGACAGCAAAGACATTGGATAAGCCAGGGTGTGCCACCAGCCTGCTTCCTGGTCTGTGTTGCAGCCAGCATCCCTTCAGCCTGTCTCTTTGGTCTGGTGCATCTGCAATGCTATACAACGAGCACTGAGGTTTAGAATGTTGACCCTGAGCAACACAAGGTCTCTGTCATCACCAAACAGTCTACTTACTAAGGCAGGAAAGTTCATACTACCCTACTTAGGAAAACATTTTTTTTTTTCTTTTAATAACAAAGGTGAAATCAGACATGTTTCCCCAACCTAGTTCAAATAACCAGAACTGCAAAGTAACCAGGACAGTCACTTCCCTGAGGTTTCCCTGTCAGTTAACTGAGGTTTTGCTGTACACATGTGTATAGAACAAGGTAGCTTGGAAAGGAATGGGATGGGACCCTGGAGTTGCCAGCCTTCCCTGATTGTCCAGTCTGAATATTTAACCTTACAGGTGTTTCAGGAAAGGGGGGCTTTTCTGAAGCTGCTGACTATGTGTGGAAATATTTGTGCAACTGCAGTAGAGTGGGTGGTAGGGTCTTTTTCACTACTGTCATGTCCTAACCACCCAAACTTCTATCCCTGTATACTTCTATCTAAACCCACAGGAACCCGCAGCCCTCTGCAGCACTTACAGAGTTCCTTAGGTTGAGCAACTAAGCTTGATTTGAAGGAGAGTCAGAGGGCAATCCCCAAATCTGTCCCCATACAATCCCATGTGCAAACCTCTAGGCCACATTCTCTCAGTATCCATATCCCTAGGGAGGAAGGAGGGGCAGCAAAAGGATCAAGTAATGGCTGTTAGTGCATGGGAATGGCCTTCTGTAATGGCTCAGGATGCTTTATTCTTATCTACTGGTAAGCGCTTTTCTGCAGGCTTCGTTTACACCTTGCCTGACTGACAGAAAGCCAGCAAGGTAGGCTGGCATGAGGTCACTCAATCTCAAGGTTTCAGTGCTTAGGGGTTGCGAGGCTGCTGCATGAGAGCAGGCAGAAAGGGGAAGGCAGAGGGAGCGGGGGCAGAGATACACACAGAGACAGAGGTGCCGGAGAGACTGTGCATTGAAGAAAGCCTTCTCATGTTTTCCTTGTGCATTCATTGCACCTCTGCCCAAAGCATCCATTCCAGAAGGAGGGCAGACCTCAGAGGATGAGAGTCATGGGAACACGGGGGAAGATGAAGGAACTACGGAGACTGTGCACGAATGCCCAGAAGTCAACGGCATTGTCTGATAATCCAGGTACTAGCAATCACTTTTCAGTCCTGAGAGCAAGAATTTGAAAGAGCTATTGCTAAAGAAAACAGTCACTATTTATTTTATTGCACTTTTCCTCTTTAAAAAAAATATTCAAACACAAACTATGAGAGATGGAGCTGAGCTTTGGTGGGAAGGGAAGCAGAATGAGGGAACATTGATTTGCTTAAGGAAGAGACCCATCCCAGATTGCAGGGGATCCCCCACCTCCATTTGCCCTGCTAGCTGCTTTGATGGGGGACCAGGGCTGGTCTCAGTAAGGGTCAAGTCTGAAGATATAGATGATAGTCACAATTGCTACTGAGATGGCTCCCAGCAGGCACCACCTCCCTGCTGGTGGCTCAGGTAGCTAGCAGTGTTAATGAGGTTAAGGTCATGAGTTCAGACCTGGCAATGGACATTTTGCCAAGAATGGGGAAGCCTACATTGTACAACTAAGGAGCACCCTGGACGTTGCAGCCATCACCCAGACTCAGGTTCTTTTGACAATGGGCCCAGGGGATCCCTGGGGAGTACCATCATCCCCTCTCCTAGGTAAACAAGTCGATGTATGTGTTCCCTTGTCTGCCATAGGAGGGAGGTAATAGTGCTACCCTCATACGCAATTTGCATGCTGTTCTATAGTTTCCTTTGGGGAAACTCAGCTGCCATCTCTCTTCTCCACTATTGTGGAGAACACTGAACTCCCAGCTTGAAGGTCTTCCACATGGGTTGACACTATTTTATGACTGACCATGAGAAAGTAAGTAGATCAAAATCCTCACTACAATGGTGTGAGAAATAGGGAGAGTAGACAGGTCAAACTCGACCGGCAGCCCTCTCTGTATAGGGTTCCTTTCAAAAGGCTAACCTCCTGGTGACGTGCTGATGCCACCCTCAGAAACCCAGCTGAGAGGAACAGAGGCAAGAAGAGAGGAAGAAGAGAGCATGTCAAATACCACTGAGGCTCCAGGAAGCCCAGATAAGTTTCCTCTGAAGTTTGACCAGCTCAGTTATCCTCTCCTTCTGGCACCCTCTCCACCTTTTCTGGGCCTATTTCTCTTTTATCTTCTGAAAATGCCAACTTTTTGGAAAGTGTGAGCCCACAGAGATACTGGATGAAGCTAATGGGAGCACTGGTATCTTGATTTGGAAAGCCCAGGCCAGGCATGCTGTGCTGCTACACCAGTGTTGAACCCACCTGCCCATTCCCTGTGGTTGGAGCATCCTCTGTGGAGACTGGGTGCTGTGATCACCACTGGGAAGGAAGGGTCAGACCCACTAGACCAGCCCCATTCAAGGCCTGACTGCAATACCCAACTTCCAACACAGGAGAAACCTTTATCTAAATGCAGTCAGCTCTCAGCTAGTCCTGCTAGAACCAGCTCCAAGGGCTATCCAAAAGGAGGATGGGTAGTCTTAGACACTACTTAAATGTGGCCCTGTAGAATACAGGATAGTAAGCAGGTCCTCTAAAAAAAATGATTTGTTTAGCTTCAGATTTAGATCCTTCATCATATCTGACTTCAAGCTGAACTGGTCTGCTATTTCCTCAAGGCACAGGAGTTGGATGGGAGGCAGAGCACCCAGGAGAGCTCTTGTAAGGGGAAAATCTAGCTTGTAACTGAACACCCCCAAAGGGGGGTCAGGAGGCGTCTTCATAGGGGTGTATTCCCAAGAGCAAAAGAAACGCCATCAGTAAGTGAAGTGGCTCATTTGAAGAGATACATCTACACAGGGTCTTGGCTTTCTATCCTGGCCCCCAACAAGCTTCTGGGAATGAAGGGGCAATAAGATCTGTGAACTTAGAGAATATCAAGTCTGGTCCCAAGACCCTTCAGTTTCTTGAGCTATCGCTGCTTTTAAGAGAATAGGGCTTAACGCAGAGATCCCAGGTGCTGGGATCAGGGAAGCTTGGTTACTGGGTTTTCACTTGCACTTGTTTTGAAGAAAACGTCATGAAAAGGAGGTCAACCTTGGGCTGCCAGCTGTCCCTTTACAAGGTATACATGGGCTTTTGTGGAAGGGCAGTGACCAGATGGAAACCCCATGAGATTTCTGGTCTAAATTGGAGATCTGCCTGATGTGGTGGCCCACGTTTCTGCTCTCACCCTCTGGGGTTACTTCTCAGATCTCAAACCTGGAGAGGAAAGACTAGAGGAAGAGACTTCTTGAAAGATATTGGGGCTACAGACACAGACTGAAGAAAGGTGATTAAATCTGATCTTTATACTAATACATACTAATGTATAGCCCTAGGAGCAGAGCAATAAATCTGAATATTTGTGCATTTTATTTTGTGTATATGGTCTGGGGCATGTGTGTCATAGTTTGTGTGGCTAGTATAAGTGAATACACTGAGTTTGTGTATGTTTTGTATGCAGAAACAATGGTAAGGTAATCTTTATATATTTTGCATGCATATCCATTGTGTCCATGTAATCTCTGAGTATTCTGCATCTGGGCAGCAAATTGTGGACTCATTCATTGTATATACAGGTTTCTGTGTATATTCTGTATGGATGAATACATTCTATTGTTTGTGCTGAGTGTGCAAAAACTGTAAGTAGATATAACCATGTATTATATATGTGTCTTCACTTTATACTAATTTGGTCTGCAATATGCACGTATGTTTCATGTGTATTTGTGTGTGGCAACAGTGTGTCTATTTTGTTGTGGGTGTGCATGCATATAGTCTCAGACCACCAACACTGAGAGAAAATATCTACCCTTGACCTAGGCCTCAGGTATGGGCTGCTTTACCTTCTATATTTCAAAGTTCTGTGTCCCTCCAACCCCATGTCTTGGAAATTCAGCACCACCTCCCAGGAAGGAGAGAAAGAGAGGCATAGAGACTCTGTGCTGGGCACGGGATGCCCTGCAGACTCCTGGGGGTGTGGGTGACCAGGAACTAATGAGCACCCTGGGCCTAGCACCCTGAGCTGGAGTCCCACCCCCCACCCAAGACAACCATGGGTGTTAACCAGCCAACAGCAAGGCCAGGGGTGGAGCTACCACTGGGCAGTCTGACCACCACAATTTACTGTTTAGGGAATTTAAGCCACTATGTCAAAAAAAGGCCCAGTCTGGTGAGGCAAAAGCATCCCCCTCCCAACCCATTCCAGGCCAGCCTGCTCTCTCCCTTCAGGCTATGCAGTACTCATTTGTTCTCTACCTATTCTGGGGCCAGACGATTCTTCAGCCCTCCTTTGGTTCTTTCATAAAAGCAGCTCTGCTACCAGTTTAATGCAGAATCCAGCAACCTAAAGGATGCCTTTAGATCATCAGAGACTCCATCCCTTGCCCCAGACTTTAGAAATCTCCACATAGAGGAGGCTCCCTTTAAGTCCAGATCAGTGGAATTTAGTCCCAGGGGATCCTACTCCTTGGCTTCCTCCATTTCAAAGTTGGGGATCCATTCTGGCTCGTTAGGGAGAGGTTCACAAAAGTATCAGATCAGAGCCAAATGATAAGGAAAACAAAATGGGGTGGGAAGAGATGAGAATGGAGATGATGAACAGGATGGATTACAGAGAGGAGGCCCAGATGGTTCTGGCCCAGGACAGCTGGAGCTGTGAGGGCCACAGGGCCCTTGTGCACTCAGTAAGACAAGCTTCAGCCATGGGAAACTGAAGCTGCAGCACGTGGAGGGCAGAAAGACAATTCTAACGTCTAGGAATTCATGAAGACTGGAGTGTCTGAGGCAATGGCAGCAAACCCAGGCCCAGTGGGGTTACTAGCGATACAGATCAACCAGTAGGCCTCTTAGCCAACCAACCCACCAAGCAGTGGATATGCTCCTGAACCTGAACTCCAGAGAATGAATATCCATACACATGTGTGTATGGACATATACACACATGTATGTATGTTATATATATATACACACGTGTGTGTATATACACATATATACACATACTCTAGTGCACATAGTCAAACACATGCATAAATTGCCCTGTGTCAAAAATATTGCATAAGCTTATACAATATTCAAATGCATTTTTTTTTCTATAGTTAGCTAGGTAGAGGAACACGTGAAAGAGAGATACTCGAGTTACAGTTATGTACACTGGATCCGCAGCCCCACCTGACCTCAGGAGCAGATGCCCTGGGCAGCTGTAGTCATGCCTGCGACTAGGTTAATCCCCAAGGTGCAGTCGTGTGAAGTTTCTCAATGCTGCTTTCCCTCCTTACTCTCTTGGCTTTGCAGAAATCTGTGCTTCCTGTTTGGACAAGGATGGGTGGGCTGGCAGGCCAGAAGTTTTGGTTCCACATCCCAAATAGTCTATTTTCTTCTCCTGATTGGGAACTTTTGCCTTTTGTTGGGAAAAGAACCCTAGTTGGATGCCATTCCAAGGCTAGTAATACTCTAAATATGAATACTGTGTAGGTTACTAAGAAAATAGGTTATCTCCTGTGGTTTAAATATTGAGATTCATGCAACAAATACCCATGCAGCGCTATCACATCACTGGTAAATTTCACTGCAGTGTCAGTGTAGCTAGGCCACATCACTAGGAAAGCAGATGTCCGCAAACTCCCGTGTAAATGAACAAATCAGACATGTTTTTGTGACCCTGAAGTCTAAAAAAAAGGATAAATCTGAAGCTGAGAGGTCCCTTGGTTTGTTAGCTTCTCCCGGTAGGCCTGAGGGAACAAATGTGAAACCTGACAACTCATATTCGGTCACACTAACTGTCCCTCCCTCGGGCTTCCCTCACATCGACACTGCAGAGAAAAAGCAGAATGCAGCATTTTCCGTTATGAAACACAAGCCTCCGGAGCATCTACTTGGCAACTGCAATTCACAAACCCCAGCCTGTGACACAGAAAGTAATTCCAACACACAGGACTGTCTGTTCTTTTCAATGCAAAAGTGGGAATGACCTTTTGAATAACCACCAGAGCTTCGAAGCTAAGCCTATGATAACGTTCCTCTGTGAAGAGAGAGGTGGGCTCAGATGGGGTGTGGAAGGAGGGGAGTGCATCTCTGGGGGGGTTGTGTGCATTTCATTAGGAAGGAAAGGTGGCATTGATATGGTAGACCGTCTATTGTATATGAAGTGGCCTCAGTGTGCCTTTCTGAAACCCTGGCTCGATAGGTGATTCCCGTCTTTGAAAACCCATAAGCCGGTGATGAAGATTTGCATGAAAGCCATGATAGATATTCTGTGTTCTAAATCAAAAATCAAAAGATCAAAAGTTACTTGCACGACTATTGCTTCCCATGCAGAACCAGATACACACTGTAGAACACACTGACTACGATGCAGGCTATTATGCAACATCGGCATTAGTTCCATTGAGTTGTATGTTAATAGGTTTCGGTCAGACATCAGTTAACATTTTGGTAATATTCACATAGTTTGTGTTAGCCAAGGTGCAGTTGGCTGTTTTCAAGTTTTCCTCTCTAAAGTCCTCGTTACTGTTGTTTACCCCCTCCTGGATCTCCATGTAATCAGACTTACTAATGGTAGAGGCACTT
Organism: Tupaia tana; assembly: GCA_026018925.1. NCBI lineage: Eukaryota > Metazoa > Chordata > Mammalia > Scandentia > Tupaiidae > Tupaia > Tupaia tana. The sequence continues at coordinate 78,470,967 of JAKSZU010000004.1, forward strand.
CTACTTTTCTTTAGGTCAGGGGAGGATGGGATCTTTGGACAGCTTGTCACTTGCAAGTACTGGGCCTGCTCCTCTCCCTCTGTCTCCCGATGGTAGAAGTAGTTGAAATTGGACACTATGACAGGGACCGGTAAGGCAATGGTTAACACACCTGCAATTGCACATAGGGAACCCACTATCTTTCCTCCAATGGTAGTCGGAACCATGTCTCCATAGCCTACAGTTGTCATGGAGACGACTGCCCACCAAAAGGCATCTGGGATGCTGGGGAACTGGGACTCTCGCTCGTCGGCCTCTGCAAAATAGACAGCGCTAGAGAAAAGAATGACCCCAATGAACAGGAAGAATATGAGGAGACCCAATTCTCTCATGCTGGCTTTGAGGGTCTGACCTAGAATCTGGAGACCTTTGGAGTGTCTGGACAACTTGAAAATCCTAAAGACTCTTACCAACCGGATGACACGGAGGATAGCCAGTGACATGGCCTGCTGGCCCTGCTGGGCGTCCTCTGGCTTCTCAGCCAGCTCTGTCCCCAGGGTGATGAAGTAGGGGATGATGGCCACAATGTCAATGATGTTCATGATGTTGGTGAAGAAGCCGGCTTTGCTGGGGCAGGCAAAGAACCTCACCAAGAATTCAAAGGAGAACCAGATGATGCAGAGAGTCTCTACGATGAAGAAAGGGTCAGTGAAGGAGGTGGACTGCTGGTACCCGATGGTGCTGTTGGAGTAGGTGTGGAACGTCACCCCGCCACCGTGCATGTCTTCATTCTCGTCCCGGAAGATGGGCAATGTTTCCAGACAGAAGCTGACGATGGAGATGAGGATCACCATGACAGACACAATCGCTATAATCCTGGCAGGTCCTGAGCTCTCTGGGTACTCGAAGAGAAGCCACACCTGTCTCTGAAACTCATTCTCAGGCAGAGGACGCTCTTCTTCCTTGATGTAGCCTTCGTCTTCCCGAAACATCTCCATTGCTTCTTCTCCCAGTTCATAAAATCGAATTTCTTCGGAGAATATATCTAAGGGCACATTCACGGGTCGCCTCAACCGGCCCCCAGACTGGTAGTAGTACAAAATGGCATCAAAGCTAGGCCGGTTCCGATCAAAAAAGTACTCATTTCGGAGGGGGTCAAAGTACCTCATCCGCTTCTTTGGGTCCCCTAAGAGGGTCTCCGGAAACTGGGCTAAGGTCTTAAGTTGGGTCTCAAACCGCAGCCCTGAGATGTTGATCACCACCCTCTCACAGCACTCATGGTCTGCTTCTGGGTCATAGGTGTCCTGCGGGTGGCCGGGGAGGGCAGCAGCCTCGTCCACTGGGTCTCCGGTGGCCACTGTCATAATTGGGGCTGAGAGAGGTGCCTCACGCTATGCCTTCCAGCTGTCTGGTGGCAGGGTGCTCAGGGTGCAGCTAACGGCCCCAGGAAACACAGAAGCATTGGCCTGGGCTGCTGCAGGAGAGCCCAGAGAGCTCTCTGAAAGCTGGAGACAGCCTGGCGTGGCTGAAAGACAGAGGCAGTTAAGACCGTGAGACCCCTCAGCACTGGCAGCCTGACCCAGGGTGCTGCTTTTATCTCCTGTCTCTCAGCCCACAATTCAGAAATAGGACCACTGCTACCACCACAATAAAGCCAAGTTTGTTTTCACTGTGTAACTTGCCTGGACACCAGAGGGGCATGGGTAGCAGTCTCTCAAAGCAACTCTGGAATGTACTGCAGTGGGGGAGGGTGGCTGGTGCAGGCCCCCTGTGCACCACACAGCTCATGGAACATGACCCCACGCAAGAGGCTGGAAGGGGGCCCTCTCCAGGCTGTTCTAGTGTCTCACTGATACCTGCACCCTGGGAGGTATTTATGGTGGGAGATCTTGGGCCTGACACTCCTCAGTACTTCCCACCCCAAGAACTGCACATGGCTGTTATTAAACGAGAGGTGATTTACCTGGCCAGGTGGGAACCTGAAGCTCTTCCTTGTAGAGCTGATCAGATGCCGCGGGAATCCTAGGTGTACAAATAGGCAGCCCAACTCCCCATCACGGCGTCTCACTCGAGCTAGAAATAATGGTGAGTCATTCTGGGCAGGAGGGCAGGCTCCAGGTCCTGGAGGTGAGCTCTAGGGCTGGGCTGAGCTGGAGGGGAAGTGGGGTGCCTGGCCAGGGGCATGTGGGACTCCAGGACAGCAGAGCTTGGGTCTGCAGCCTTTGGAAGGAAGAGGCAAGATGCAAAGCTCAGCAAAAGCCAGAGTCCTCCTGGCTGTCCTCAGGAGGTGTGACGTTGCCTGGAAAAAACAGCAGCAAGGTGGAACAAGGGCTTTTGGGTAGCTGGTGCCAAGATTTAGAAGGGTGCTGGCAACTTCCCTTACTGGAGATAACAGTCCCCTCCTCCCTCTGCCCACCTTCCATTTTGGTGCCATGCGGGAGAACCACCCCTCAGCCTCCCAGGCTCTTCTGGGCAGGCTTCCCATCAGCCTCAAGTACTTTCTCCCAGGGAACAAGCCTTCAGGCCCGGCTCAGCCTGTTATCCCCAAGGGGCCTCCCTGGGCTCACCCAGATCCCCAGTCCTCAGCTGCATCAGGAGCGACTCTGGGCACAGTAACACCCCTCCTGGCGGGGGACAGCATCTCCCTAGGGGAGGGCTTCACTTATTGTAGCCTGACCAAGACCTCTGACCTCAGCCAGGTCCTGCAAGAACTCGCACCACTGTATCCCCCCACAACACGCCCCCTCCCAGAGCTCATCTAGGCGGACCCCACACACAGCAAGCTCGTCTGTATACAGAACTGGATGTCTGGGTCACTGAACTTACTCTCTCCCTCAGGGATCCCTGGGCCGCAGGCCTCCCTCTGAGACCGGTGGCATTTGAGCTGGGCAGGCGCTCGACCACTGATTTCTCCCCAAGAGAAAATCTCTCACATCCCCTCGGCAGGGAGCGCAGAACAAACGTTCAGCCTGCCTTGGCTGAGAGGCGGCTTGGCAGCAGGGAGAGGGGGAGCCAGGAGGAAGCCGGCTTCCGGGCTGGCCCCCTGCCGACCCAATCCTGCCTGCCCCAGGGCGGGGAGGGGTCTGGGCCCTCTCCCCATCGCCCCCAGCTTGGGCAGGGATTCCGCCTGGCAAGGTCTCAGCTCGGCTACGCCACGCTGGGGACTAGACCCTCCAGCTGGCCGCGGCAGCAAGCGCCTCCTTAACCCCCTCTTGTCCGGAGCAGTCTGTTCCCGCTGCGGCCGGAGCTCAGCTCAGCGCTTTCGCCCCCGGGATCCAGCCAAGGTTCCACCTCCACCCTAAAACACCGGAGCCTGAGCTCTGGGGGTGAGGAGGAGGCTGCCCCAGATCTCAGCTTCCTCCTAAGCGTGGGGGCTCCGGTGGCAACCCAAGCCTCCGCGAGGGGGAAAAGCCCTTCTCCGCAGCAAAGCCCTTTTCATTCCGTGCCGGAGAGGTGAATTTAGCCCGGCTCTCCCAAGTGGTTCGGGTCCTACCAACCAGCGTTATTTACTAGCCACGGTTACGCTGTCAGCTGCACTTCCCATCACCGCTAGCTCTCTCTGCGCCCTCGCCCCGCGCCACGCACACCCTAGAGGGTCCCGAGACCGTCCCGTGCATTCCTCTTCCGTAGAGCGCAAGACCCCCTTGCCCACCCCAGCCCGGGCTCCCCCGGGCGGATGGCAGTGGTCGGCACGGGTTCGCGCGCCCCGGACTCAACCTGAGCCCGCCGCACTGCAGGCTGCGCCGCCGGGTGCCCAGCAGCCCCTCTGGTCTCCGCAGAAGAGAGGCAGCACGCGCAGCCCCACACCCCGACACGGATTTACCCTTCAGGATGGACACCCAGACCTTCCATGTTCCTGGGCTACGGCCAGCGCCGGCAGAACCCGGGCAGCGGGCGGCGGCAGGGTGCGGGCTGCCAGCCGGGAGCCGGCTCTGCAGTCCCGCGGGCGGCGCGTATGGAGCGCCCGGCCGCCGCCCGCAGCCGCACCGCGCCGCACCGCGCCACGCAGCGCCGCACCTGGCCCGGCAGCGAACTCGAATTAAAGGGGCCGGCGGGGGCCAGAGCCCGCAAGGCCCGCTGCTCGCCGCCGGCACCGAGTTGACAGCTAAGTTGGGCACCGGGACTCAGCTCCCACCCCACGAGGAAAACACCCCATTCTTTGACAGAGCCCAGCTTACTAACCAGAACCCCATGGAGAGCTCAGCTGGGTGCTGCCTGCCCGAGAGATGGAGGGGGCAGAAGTTGAGAAGCGCTTGTGAGAGGCTCCTACCAACCTAACGAAGTAGGCAAGGAGGAAACAATCATAGCTATCCCGGCCTGAGGCAGGATCCAGCCCCGTGGGAGATGTGTTGCTATTATTACGATGCTGCCAGACAGGATCTGCAGACCCCCGGCTTGCTGCCGGCGGCGCGCCCCTCCCCGGCAATGCCTTCCACCTCCCTCTTACCCGGAGAAGAGTTGACTTCTCAGGGAAATGCAGCAGGTGCGGGCTGCAGTGTGGCAGAAACTCGCTCCTGTGTTCGCCCTCACCCAGAGGAGTCGCTGGAACAGGCAGGACTGCAGGGCCGACTCTCTCACTCCCTGATTCCACCTTCCCCCCAGCCCCAGGGCCCTGGACAGGAAGGCTGAGGGACAAGCAGTTGCCCTTGGAAAGGGTCTACACAGCTAGCTGGCCCACGGGCTTTGAACTTAGGGTGCAGCTGAGAACACCCAGAGGTGATCAGAGGAGGATGCCTTTGGTTTGGGAGAGAATTTGTGTGAAGCCCAGCCTGTTCTCTGCTTAGATGGGGGATTCCAGAAGGTTTGGGGAGTCAAAGGACAGTTTCAAGTCCAGTCTAGTTCTGTTTTCCAGCTTCCTGTCAGAATCACCCAGACAGGTGTTCCACATAGTGGTTCCTTGAGATAGGACTGTGGTTGACTCCTGGCTCTGGATTCCCAGCAGGAGTAGTAAGGGGAGGGCTTCTGCTGGGCCCCCCTCCTCCCCACTGCAGAGAATCCTCCTTCTATGCTCTGCCTCACAGTGGAAGCTCTAAGAGCCCACAAAGTCCCAGCACTGTGAGATTCTGGCATTTTACCACAGTAGTTCATGGGGTGCGGCTTAAGAGTGGGGCCTGCCTAGAGCTGCAGGAGCCGTCTGGGAGGACCATAGGCTTGGATGATGAAGGATGACTGTAAGACAGGACTGATTTGGTTTAGGGCCCCTTGAACCGAGCTGTCAGTGTCCCAGCCAAACCCAGACTTAAATCCCTGCCAGTTACTAAGTTAATTCACCTGTCTGGGTGCCTGGGTCCTTTTCTGCAAAATGAGAATACGTGTTAGACTGTGATGAGGGTTAAATTGTTGCATAAAAAGAGTTTTGCACTCATCAAGCACTCAGTGTTTACTACCTGATAGGTGGCAATCTCTCCTCTCTGCTCGTCTATGAAGCCCTCCTCCTAACTCCCAGCCCCAGCTTAGCTTCGGTTGGTTCTCTGTGTCAGCAGTCTCCAACCTCCTGGACACCAGGAACTGGCCTTGTGGAAGACAATCCCTCCACAGATGGTGGTGGTGGGGCGTTGGTCCCAGTATGACCCAAGTGCACTGCCTCCACCATGCACCCTGTTTCCACCACTACTATGTTGCAATATACAGTGTAACCATCACCCAGCAGTAGGGTTCACATTCCCTTGAGAATCCATTACTGCTGCTGATCTGACAGGGGGCAGAGCTCAGGCAGCAAGGAAAGCAATGGGGACTGGCTGCAAACACAGAGGAAGCCTCAGAGGCTCCCCTACTGCTCACCTCCCTGTTGCAGGGGTGGGAGTCAGTGGAGACTCTCTGCTCTGTGAGTTCAGTCCTTAGGTCTTTGTTGTCCCATTCGCTCTTCATCCCAGCTCGCCCCACTCCTCACTTTCTCTGAGGTCTTAGCTGTTTCCACCCTTTCACCAAACTCTTCCAGAACCCTGTGCCACAAACCTCATCTGACCAGCTCCCAGGACTCTGCTTCTCCTACTTGTTCTGATTTCTCCTGTCAACTAAAGTCCAACAGTCTTATCCATTTGATCATGTCTACATAGTTTATTCACTCGCTTTTGTTAAAACAGAAAATTAGACTGAGAAAAGTTCTTAAGGACTCTTAAAAGCAGTTCTGATTGATGACACTGTGCTAAGCCCATCAAGTCCCATGTGGCGTTTAATCCTCACAGCTCTGTTGAGGTAGTGTTTACATCGGTACCTTTTAATGTAAAGGAAACTGAGGCAGGGAGAGGTGAAGCAACCTGCCCAAGGCCAGTAAGTGGGGGCTCTAAGACTTGAATCAGGTCTTTGCGACTCCGGGCCATGTTCCCTTAACCCCACACCTTGCTGCTCAGGTGGAAGGAGCAGCCCTTGAATTTCATTTTACTCTGTGGGATCTCCCTCTGCCTCCTGTTACTATCTCCTGACTTTTCTCAAAGGTGAGTTGCTTTTCCTCTCCCCTTAAAGTCTGACCAAAGTGTGCACACTAATGAAAAAGAAAACTGGGAACCAGCAGTTAGCCTAATGGCTATGTCGCTGGACTCCCACGTAGTCTACCGCGGTTCGTGTGCCGGACCCGGTGGCTTAAAACTCACACCGGAGGCGTGTACGTGCGTGCCCAAGATCCCAAGAGGAGAATGGAGGAGAAGGGATTGCAGCGTGACCATCCCCCCTGGGGGGTGATTTCTTGTGTTCTGTCTCTATGTTTCTCTCTGTCTGTCTGGCGAGAGCACATGCCCTATAGCGAAATAACCTCTCAAAAAAAAAAAAAAAAAAAGAAAGAAAAAAAAAAAAAAAGAAAAAAGAAAACTAAAGTGGAAAAATAACCATAACAACAGAGTTCAGATGCATCTCTGCTGATACCTTGGTTTGGCAATGCTGGGTGAGAAAAAAACAAGAGCCCACTTCCTGACAGGTGCTAGCTCTGTGAGTCTGAGCAAGTTGTTGAAACCCTCTGTGCCTCAGTTACCTAGTTTGTTGATGGGAGAGCAAAGCTACTTCACAGATAGTAAGAGTCAAATTAGTTATGAAGAGCAGGCAGCCAGATAGCCCAGCTGGTTAAACCAATAGGTGTTTAATCACGGCGAGCTCCCTTTCCAGGGCTAGAGTCAGTCTTCCTCATTTCCAGCCACAGAAGAAGAGCCAGAGTTCCCCTGATTCATTGTCTGGGGAAGAGTGAAACTCCCTAGACCACTCCACCACCACATGTTGTGGTGACTTGCAGAGTCACAGTCCTGAATTTGGTCCCACCCTCACCATTTACCAGCTAAACTACCCTGCACAGTGACAGGTCCTGTCCAAGCTTCAGTGTCTTCATCTGTAAAACAGAAACAATAACAGCTTGCCTACTGGCTGGTCTCAAGGATTAAATCAAATGGCTATCAAGAGCTTTCATCCCAGAACCCGGATTCAGGCCAGAGGACCTCACAGAGCCCCAAGATATATCTATGAGCCCTGGGAGGAAGTCCAACCTGACAGGAGGTGTGTTCTAGAAGGAGGTTGGTGCTGGTGCTGGTACTGGTGCTTCACTGCTCACATGTCAGCTGAGGGACTCGAGGCAGTGGTGCAACTCAGGCCCCAAAGGCTTGCTCTGCCATTTCCTAGAGCAGCTCTGCTAAAGCTGTTCACATCTGCAGGGCCTCAGGCTGAGGCGCAGAGCCTCAGGCACCATGAAGGCACAGAGCAGGGAGGACTGGGCGTTGGACCAGGGCTGCAGGCTGGGATTCAGTCTCGAGATCACTCACCTGGCCTTTCTGTACAGCAGTTTATGTGTGGAATAGGAAGGATAGCATCTGCCCTACTTACTTCCTTGTTTCATAGTGTTTACACAGAGAGGAAGGGTTGGGGGAGGACGGCAGAGAACTAACATTCATGGTTAGTGTGTTCTAAAATCTTATTTGTTGGGATCAAAGATCATACACATGAACGTGCTTGGAGAAGTGAAAAGCCTGCCTAGTGTGGACGGTACACTGCTGCTGGCATGATTGTGTGGCTGTCCCTTGCCTGACTTTGAGGACTTCCCTTGCAAGTGGAAAGGGCCTACTTACCTCAGAAGTCTTCCATCTGACTCAGACATCAAGGCCAGCCTCTTTGGAAGGTAGCTCCAGCTGCCTCTAAAGGCCGCTATGTGGAGGCATGGACCTTGGCTCCCGTCCCCAGCTTGCTGCTACACTCGCCCCACTGTCCTGCTCATGTTGGGCAAATGAAAGAGTGTGTTGAGGAACACCTACAGAGGGTGGGCCTTCCTCACATGGGGATGCTCCTCTATGTCAGGAGCTGAGTTGGTTTATTAGCAGGCCCTGCTATGAAACCCCAATGGCAGAATAACACAGTGGTTCAAGTCCAGCCACTGCTGCCAACAGATCTAGAGCCTAATCTCGGGCCTACCAGGTTTTTAGCTCCATGGTTCAATCTCCTCAGCTGTAAGATTTGATCATGCCCATTCCACAGCAGACCCCGGTGTCAGCCATCAGTGGGAGCATCCTCCCAGCACTGGCACTGTGGTCTCCTTCTCTATTAGACAAACAACTGGGAGTGCCAAGCAAGTGGGCAGCATCCCACCTCAACCCCTGCACCTCCTGGCTTTTCAGACTCAGGACTCTCTGAGGCCATGGTGGTCCACTCAGTCTACCCCAGGTGGCCTGGACATCAGGGGAGGTGACGCTAGGTGCCCAGCCTCCCTGTGTGTAAGACAGGCAACCATGCTCCACAGTGGGTGAGCCACGGCCTGGGCCAGGACAGTCTGTAGTAGAGGTGTTGGATCCAGCTCTCTGGGCCTGTGCTCCAGTGTCCCCAGTACTGCCCACTGCCAGCTCCCTGGGTCTGTTTTCTGTCCAGGCCTGTCCCAGGCAGATTCATCAGTTCCCCTTCCCAGGCCTGCTTCTCTCTCACGTTCTGCATGCTATGACAGGCACCACCGCTAACCAGTGGCCCGAACCAAAGCCTGGATGTCCTTGTCAGTTCTCTTTTCTCCCTTCTCTCGACCCCGACACTCCCCTCCAGTCAATGCCTTGGCCCTGACATTGGTTCATTGCTCTCTGATCCCTTCCTCCTCCCTGAAGCCACCAGTGGGTGTGATCTGGAACCCTGCACTCTTGTCTGGCCCCTGCCTCTAGACTGGCTCCCCTATGGTCTCTCCTACTACAGTGGCTACTGTGATCCTTCCAGAGTGCAAATCACATCATGTCCCTCACCTCCTCGACTCTCCTTGGCTCCTTATTGCTATGATCAACCTGCATTCTCTGAAAGGCAAGCAAAGCCCTTGATGGTCTGATGGTCCCCCCCTTCCTCTGCCCTGCCCCCACTTCTAGAAGTCTACCCTGGCCTCACACTGAACTGCCTTGAAGGCTCTCTCTGGCTTAAAGCAGCCAGACCTGGGAAGGGTGGGGAACTCCTGCCTCTGCCACTCACCATGCATGTATCCTGGGGTGGGTGTTGTTGCTCTCTGAGTCTCAGGTTCCCACCTGTAAAGTGGGAGTAAGAATGCCTATTGCTTGTTCTGGGGATTCAATGATTGCATGTGCATGGGGCGTTCATCTCGGGACCTGCAGGACGGGCCCAAGAAACATGAGCTTTTGGATAGATTCGGGTCTTCCTCATTTGGCTCCAGCAGCTTCCTCAGCTCATGGTCCTACTCTCTCCCTCCTCCCTCTGCGCCCACACTGACTTCTGACACTCAGCTTAGGTCACATCTTCCACAAAGCCTTTCTGGACCCTCCTCCTGGTCACCACCCACCAACTCTATACTCAGGACAGGGGAGCACCAAACCGAGTCCTGGGAGCCTGTGTCTGTCCTTCTGCCGTCTTCCACCACAGGGGGCACCCTCAGGTAGGGCTGCGCCTCTTCTGTCTTTGCATCCAGGGTCTGGTTTGGGAAGCACAGAGCAGCTGCCCTGGCAACCTGTGAGACCCAGAGAACTCCAGCAGATACGCATGGACTCTGTGGTGCCCACAGATTAACTGCTTCCCCTTCCCCTTCGGCTCCTAGACTTCCTGTCTCTGGAAGGCTCCTTCCACTGAGGAACCTGGGGCTGCCCGAGCCAGCCGGGGGCTGTTGCTGACTCTCCCCCAGCACCAATCACTGCAAGAAGACTATTTCATAGAGAGGTTAAGGACCTTGTTCAAGGTCACATAGCCAGCCCAGGCAAAAGCCAGGGTTTGAACCCAGGCGCTGTTACTCTAGAGTCCACGCTCTTAACCCTTTCACTCTGCTGCTCTGAAACAACATTCAGTGTGCTATGGGCTGGACTTGATCTTGTCCGGCAGCCACTCTAAGCATTCCTGGGAACTCTGACTCAGGATCCTCCAGCGTCTGCCCTCAGGCCTTCAGGGACTGGTGCTTACTGCCTCCCTCCATGGGGCGTTCTGACTCTGGACAGGCCTCTCCTATTGCCTCTCCCGGGCCTGGGATCATCCTTCCCGATGCTTTCACCCAGGGCTCACCTGTGGTCAGCATGAGCCATTCTGCCTCACCCGTCCCAGCCCAGTGCACAACAGCCTCTGTGCTGTTGAAGAGAGTGGCCAGAAGAAATCACCCCCCCACAGCCACTTCTCTTTTTCAGGGTCTTCCATTTATATGCCGTGGCTTGAGGCCTGGTACCACTCTGGTCACTTGCCGAAGTTATTCTAACTTCACATTATTCTAACTTCACACCAAGGCCCACAGAGAACAGTCTGACCTGGACGTGGCCCGGTCAGTCCACGTGCGGGCGCTCTCACAGCTCTGCTGCCCGAATGCAGGTGGACACACGCTGACTGCTGTCAGTGCCCATGTCCCGCAGCCGGTGCGTCTGGGCCTGACTGTTACTCTAACCGTCTCCTCTTTCCTGCCTTTAGTTAATAACGGTGGGAAATAAAACAAATAAGCAACAACGTGGTATCACAGAAAGCCGCTGGGTCTGCCAGTTCCAGCCCTGAGTCTGCCACTATCTAGGTGACCTTGGGGGTATGACCTTGGGGTGAGTGACCTTGGGGACATTACTTCCCCTCATTGGGCCTCAGTTTCCTCATCTGTGAAATGGGAAAGCTGAGTTACATGACAAACAGGACTCCTTATTCTATGATTAGTCCTCCGACTTTCCCTGGCTGAGGAATGGGTGTGCCAAGTAGGGAGAGGGACATCGCCGAAGCAGTCTCCACCAGCATCTTCAGTTCTCCGTGTGTGGCAACTGTTTACAGTGCTGGGAGGAAACCGAGGCTCAGAGAGGTCCTGTGACCTTTTCAAGGTCGTGAGCTTCTAGGAAGTGGCAGAGCTAGGATTTGAGCAAGGCCTCTCCGACCCCCACAGCAGCAGTTCACTCGTCACACCTCACTGCCTCTTTAAAAGGGAGGAAGGACTTTCGGATATGCCAAATCACTTTGAAAATGAGGCCTGCAAAAATTCAAGACAGTGCAAACCTGATGTTCAGTGCATCTTAATGATGTTCTCTGAGTCCAAGAAGAGTCATCAGAGCATGGAGTCTTCAGCTGAGGCCCCACAGAGAGGAAGTGGGCTTGCACTGCTGTGAGCGGTCCGGACAGACGTGAGGAAAATGGCTGACCGCAGCAGCCATTTGTTTCACTGAGGTACCTAAAGGAGACCTTTAGGAGCAGGGCACGGGCCTGACTTCCACACATCACTTAGGTATGGCCTTCTCAGATGCTAAGAGTAGGCTTAGATAAGCAGAGCTGGATAGGAAAGTACTGGGTAACATTCATGCTGCTGAATGGAATGAGCACCATGGTAGAGGCAGCAAGGCTTATCCAGGGGGTCAGCTCTGGGGTTAGGAGAGACTCGGCCTCTGTGACTCAAGTCTTCAAAGCAGGGGAAGGGAAAGTCAGATCATGGAAGAAGTGGCCGGGCCATGTTGGAAACTTTCCTGGTGGTACAGAGCCAGGATGCTCTGGAAAAGCAGAGGAAGATGATCTAGGAATGGAGAGAACCTGGGAGCATGAGGGACAGCCAGGAGGAAAGACAGAATCAGGACACCCCCGCTCCCCCATAGAGAGCGCCATTCCTCTGCCCCTCCATGCTCTCAAACATGAGTCTTGAGGAGATTACTGGTCACCTGAAATTCCAGGATTATCCAAACAGTGCCATCTTGTGGCCATATGTAAGAGGTGCAGGGAGGTTCCCAGAAGTGGAAACTAACAGAGAAGGTGAAAAGGACCCAGCCAACTTGGAAAACGAGAAAACTCCGTTTCTTCCTGCCTCGGAAAGTGATGCAGGATTCCCCATGGTTCTCTGGGCCTAGTCAGCGCTGTGCTTTAAGAGTCACACCTCCAAAGACTTCCTCTCTTCTCAGCACTCTGGCTGTTAGCGTCTACTGGATTCAGCCAGGGCTTCTCTAACCTGCAGATCCCAAGTCTCCCTGAAGAGGCAGAGGTGTCTGCTGCACCTCCCACGGGCTTCCTTCCTGGGGTGATGAGGGGCTTAGGATGCAACTGCCAGCTGCCCCCAGCCCCTCCTGTTTATAATCTGTGGACAGGATCATGGTTGTTGTCAAGCCCGAATGGTGGGGATCACTGGGGCAGCTGTGGAGGGGCTGAGAATCAGATGGGGGGGAATGACTTCACAGTGCACCGTACACCCTCCCCTTCTCTTCCAGCTGCATCCTCTCTGAGCTCCATAAGCGTTCAGGAAGCAAGAAGAAATTCTTGCTCTAAAAAATGTGGGACCCCAGGGTTAGCTCATACAGAAAGTGTCATGGCTCCTAGGAAAAACACAATGGAACCTGAGAACAAGAGTGGAATTGAAAGCTATTCTTTCTAGGCTTATGTGAGAAGAATCTCTAACGGGGGCAGGCATTCTCTTCACCCCCATCCTACAATAAAGAAAACAAAGCTTGGAGAGGTTAAATGACTCACCTGTGGCTGCATAGCCAGGAACTCGTGCCAAAGGCAAGACCTGAACATGCACTGCTCGGCTCATTAGCTCTCACTCCACACCAGGCGTCGAACCAGAACTGAGGGGACATTCAAAGGCTGGCACACGGGAGATGCTCCGTAGATGTCAGCCAGATGACTAGATCCGTCTCCAGAAGGTGGGGAGGGAAGCAGAATAGTCAACAGTGGACTCTAACCCAAAGCAGACGGAGCAGGGCTAAATTGAGGAATAAAATACAAAAGTGTAGTAAGAAAAGAAATCTAAAGGATGAATGATGGGTACTGGTGAATTGTCTTCAGGGTGGAGCAGGATGGCCAAAGACCCTGTGAGGGTGTTGAGGTGAGGGTTCTGACATTCTGCGTGGGAATCTGCCATTACTTCACTCGCTGATTTGGTCCCTGTGCCCAGGTCCTCCGGGGTGCCCCTCTCGTTACCCACGTCCATCACGGCCCCCCCCCCCCTTGTTATGCTGTATGTCCCTCATAGCAGGCTTCTCCCCTGCAACTGGCTAGACGGTGTACTGGTTTATCGTCCTAGTCCCCTTATTGAACACAAATCCCAGGAGGAGGGATTTGGGGAGTCTCGCTCTCTCCTGTGCCTAAAATGTGTTGGTGTTCGACACATACATAATTACAGAAGATGAGTAAATTCCCAGAAAGGGGATGATGTGGAGAGAACAAAGGAGCCCCACTTGTCCCAGGAACACTGAGCCACATGGAAGTCTAGAGCGAGCAGCACGGAGGATCTGTGAGGCCGAGGCTGAGGGGGAAGAATGGGAAAGGCCTCGAGTATTATACAGAAGAGTTCGGATTTTTTTTTTTTCCTTAAAGCAATGGAAAACCACTAGGGACTTTGGATAGGAAAGTGACCAGATTCAACCTGTGTTTCAGAAAGATAGCTTAGGCAATGTATGCAGTTGGTAATAGCATCTGTAATGTGAATGTACTGCAATACACGGATCTGGGAGCAGGGACAATGAAATAAGAATGAGGAGGCTGGGGCCAACAGGTGGCTTGGTGCTTCAGGTGCTGAACTCCCACATGGTTGATCGCGGTTCAAGTCCCCGACCTGGCAGCCTTCTTTCTCACTTTCTCTCTCTGTCTCTCTCTGGTGAGCATGCATGTCCTATAGCAAATTAAATGATAAATAAATATATACACACGTAATTGGAGCCAGCAGGTGGCATAGTGGCTAATGTGCTGGACTCCTACACGGTTGACTGTGGTTCGAGTCCTAGACCTGGTAGCTTAAAACTCACTCCAGGTGCATGTGTGTGTGTGAGAGGAGAATGGAGAAGGGGTTTCGGCATGCCCCCCTCCCACTGGGGGGTGGTGATTTCTTGCTTTCTGTCTCTCCAGAGAGCACATGTGGCTTATAGCAACAATCTCTCTCTCAAAAAAGAGTCTGAACTCAGGTCATTTATCCAATAAAGGTGGAAAGGAATGAAAGGTGGAGGAATGAAGGCAGCGACGATGGCAGTCCAGACAGAAGCATCACCAGAGAGATGTTCTGAGGGGTGTACGAGTCCGTGACCAGTGAGATGGGACAGGGAGTTTGGAGGCCACTGGCCAACTGAGGGGCTCAGAAAGGGTGTGTGTGTGCATGTGCATGTGTGTGTGCTCGTGTAAGTGGTGGGGATGAGCACACATGCTGGGCCAATGCGGGGGTTTGCATGGCTGCCATGAGGGGCCTGTCCTTTGTCAGCTAAGCAGATGGCAATGCTGACTTGATGCTCAGGAGAGAGGCGAGATACGGGGATGGGGAGTGGAAGCAAGCCTGGTTCCAAACACTCGCATCCCTCTCCTGGGCTGGGCTCCTCACAACTCTCTCTGCTCTTACTTGTGCCTTTTTCAGAAGCTACAGAGATTTAAAAAGAAAAAAAAAACTATTTTTTTAGAGTTATCTGTTTAATTTTATTTATTATTCTTGTTATTTTGATTTGACCAGAGAGAGAGAAAGTGAAAAAGCAAGTCACCAGGTCTAGGACTTGAACCATGGTCAGCCATGTGGGAGTCTAGTGCCTTTACCACCACACCTCAGAATCAAGTCGTGTCATGCCTCGGTCCAAAATTCAGAGGGGGGTCTACTGCCCTCAAAACTAAGTCCCAAATTCTTCTGTGGTCTGAAGGGCTCCATACACCTGTCTCCTGGATAGCTTCCTGACCTCATTTCCAACCACCTCACGTTTAACTGCTGGGCCAGCTGCCTCCTTGCCGGTCTCCAGACCCAACATCCCTGCTGCATGGCCTGTGCATGGCTGAGCCTCACTCCCCGGGAAACTCTACCCTCAAACACTCTTATGACTCATTCTCTCCCTCGGAGGGGTCTCTGCTTACACAGTCCTTCCTAGGAGGTGCCCGTACATATGTGAGGACGAATGAAGGAATGCATAGTAATACAGTTGTTCCTTGGTATCTGCGGGTAATCGGTCCAACACCCCTGCGGATAACAAAATGCGTAGGTGCTCAATCTCCTCTATAGTATTTGCATATAACCTACACACATCCTCCCCTACACTTTAACAATACCTAGTATTAATACAATGTAAATGCTATGTAACTATGTAAATAGTTCCATACTATATCGTTTAGGGAATAAAAGTCTGCACGTGTTCAGTACAGAGGAAGCCATGCCCCCATGGCAGGCCTGACCACCTAGAACACATCAGCAACATCACGGCATTTTTGATCCACGGCTGTTGAATCCACGAGTGTGAAACCTGTGAACAAGGAAGCTGGACTGTTCTTGTTTTAACCCTTTGCCTGGCACGTAGGAAGCACTAAATAACCGCCATGTACTAACAGGCTGGCCTATGCTCTCCGGTGTTGGCTGTGAAATCTGCCCCCACCCGGCAGAGTTCGGCTGGTTCTCCCTTGGGCGGCCCGCTCTGCCCAGGGAAGATAGAAAACAGCTCTGCAAAACAAAACAAAACAAAAACAAACAGAAAACAAAAAAATCCTACACTTATGTATAATTATTACATATAAATGATGAATTACAATAAATAAATTAGTCAATAAATAAAAAATTAGAAAGAAAAAGAAATCCGCTCTGCAGAAAGGGCCAGTCGCATGCACTGCCGCTGGCCACCAGAGGGCGGCACAAGCAGCGGCATCTTCACAGTGCGGCTGCCGCAACCTGGGCGGGCAGAAGCCATCCTACACCCACGCAGCGCCGGAAAGATGGAAACCAACCCGGACAGCCATAGGCCAGAGTATCTCAACCCGCAGCGCTTGGCTCCTCGTATACCCCCTTACACAGGTCTGGAAGGCTTTTTTAAAAGGACCTGTGCGATTTTGAAGGTTGGTAATGCTTTTTCCCACCTATTTGTCAAGCACCTCGAGTCAACCCGAGTCACGTCTCTGACAACAGCCACTCCCCCGCCCCGCCCCTCTTCTCTATTCTAAAAATACAGAATCCAGAAACTGAACCTGTAGCGAGGGTAACACCTGCCCTCTGCCTGACAACCTCCTCCAAGCCCTCCCCTGAGCAGAGCCTCTCCAGCTGACAGGCCAGCGCTCCGTGTACACTTCGCTATAGCAAATGCCGCTGTGAACTGCGATCCCGTGAGCTTCCTGAGAGCAGCGGCTGGCTTAATGAGAGAGACAGAGATAGACTAGGCACTGACTGGGTGGGGACCCAGGGCCAGGAGCCTCCTCCCAGACTTTTCAGCCCCAGACCCAGATGGCTAGCACCCTGTCCTCACACATCACCTCTCCCTCCAGACTCTCCCTCCTTCTCTGTGCAGGCCCTCAGTGCTAGACGGTGTCTCATAGTCACCTCACTGTGCCTGGGTGCATCCCCCAACCATAGGTCCTGGGAACTCACTGCTCACTCTCCTCAACCCACCTCAGATCCTGATCTTGTGCTTTGGCTTCCTGTGATTGGTGGGCAAACTCTCTCAGGCACAGCTGTCCATGGTCTCTCTGTCTTTCCCATTGCCTCTTCTCAGGGGTGAGTGTGGTGCTAAGCACTGGGTCTGGAGTGTGGTCTATGAACTATTGATCTGGTGGACAGCGGACTCGAGTGAGGGTGTGTGTGGGAGGGTGAGTGGGATGGGATAGGGCGAGTACAATGATCGAGTCAAGGCAGCTTCTGAAACGGGCGAAGCTGTCTCAGGTCCTCTCATCAAACATATAGCTTTTGCTTCTTGTTCATTCTTACCAAAAATCTCCTTTTAAAATAGCCTCCCACCCACCCCTAGGTGCCCCATGTGTTGGATCACTTTGCCTACAAAACAAACTGCTTTTATTATGTAATGATGAGTGTGTCTACCCGCTGCTAGCGAGCTGAACATTTCTGAGGGCCACATAGCTTCTGGCCAGCATGAGAAACTGTGGATTGCCTTGCTGAAGTGTGAAAATTCAGCTCAAAGTAAAGCCACTTGACATTCTGTTTTGCCTGGGCAGCCTTTCACAAGTAAAGGTGTGACTTTTTCTCAGCCTTTAAAGATTCTAAAATAACTTCCTTATAGCAAATGCTACCTCAGTCCCACCCCCTTGGACACCTAATCTCTGGGCACTCCTGGGTGTGGACACTCTGGTGTCTGACTTGCTCTGTCCTGCCAAGTCCCATCCCATATTTACTGGTTGAGTAAGCGTTCATTAGCAACTTTGTGAAGTTTCCATGGAACGTGGATTAGTGGGCTAATTTTAACTATAGTCCTCCCAGATAGCATAATGCCATAGTGCAATAAAATACGGGAGTCTCTGGAACATAAACTTGTCTGTGGAGCCTGATGATGAAAACTATTAAATTATTAAATATATTAAAAAGTCATTAAAAATAACCAGGGCTAGGTTTACTGTCTATAGTAGAGTGAAAAGGTTGGCAAATTCCCACATTCAAAAATAATGTTTATCTGGACAACTTTGTCAAAAAGCAATACTTTTAGGCCTCTGGAAATAAATCAAATATAAATGACAGATTTATATGAGAAATTTTATTTATGAAAGATTGTTGAACTTCTGATGAGGATCATGGGTATCTGTGGTGTTCTTGCTTAGGGTTGCTCTTCTCCCTCCAAGCTTGGGTGAGGTGAGATACCAGAAGATGGCATAGCTAAGAGAAAATAAACCAGAACGGGGCTGCCTAGAGCTTGGGGTGAGAGTCAGACTTGACTGAAAATAGACAGGAATGAACTTTTAGGGGGTGGTGGTTGCAGTTTACCAAAATATCATTGAATTTTAGACTAAAAGTGAGTGTAGCTTATAGTATAATGAATGATACCTCAATAAATGTTGAAACTACACAATAAAAGCGACCACTACTCATGCCCAGAAATAAGATGGGGAAAAAATATACCAATGTATAAAACACGGTTATGTTGGGGCTGTATTATAAGTGAACTTTTCCCCGCATGTTTAGCAACCCGTATTAAATTTATAATGGAAAAATATAAAAATTTAAGCAAAAGTGAGTTTAGGACTATTTTATAAAACTGTAAGTAGTTGCAAGTCTTGTAGGTAAGAGGTTGACATTGAAGAAAGACTTGATAGGGAAGGCATTTTTATTTTAGAGGTTCTTTCTAGGCCCCAGGGCCATTCAGAAGTAAGGAAATCAATAGGTCTAGGGTGGGCCAATCAAGAAACCTTGGGGTCATCTCTATTTCACTTTTCTCCTTTATTTTTTGGTATCTTAGGGCACATGCGCTCACTGGAGAAAGACAGAGGGAGGGAAAATGAGAAGCCACCCCATGATGTAATCCTTCTCCATATTCCTCTCAGGATTTTGGGCATGCATTCAAGCCTCTGTGTCTGGGACTCATACTGTTGTCCACCAACACCTTCCAGCACCTTCACCACCATGCCATCTACTGGCTCCTCTCTTTATTTTTATTAGAGAAACTTTTGCTATAGGGCATGTGCTCTCCCCAGAGAGACAGAAAGCAAGAAATCACCCTCTGTGGGGGATGGCCACGCCACAATCCCTTCTCCTCCAATCTCCTCTCAGGGTTTTGGGAACGCACACACACATGCCCAGTGTGAGTTTTAAGCTGCTGGGCCTAGAACTTGAACTGTGGTCCACCATGTGGGAGTCCAGCGACATAACCATTATACCATCTGCTGGTCCCTCCTCGCTTGCTTGCTTGCTTGCTTGCTTTCTTTCTTTCTTATTATCATAATCTCATTTACATTACATTGAATTACATATAACTACAGTGTATTACATTTCTTTTTCCAGAAGGAATACCATGCATATCAGTCAAGACAAAGACATTACTAACCACATCATCATCAAATAGCTTTTTATAATTTTTTTCCAGATTGTTATTATTACCATTATTTTTTAAACATTCAATCACTACTTATCATTTTGCTTGTAAAAAGACTTTACCCTGGGACCAGCAATTAGTGTAATGACTATGTTTCTGGACTCCCATGTAGTCGACTGCGGTTCGAGTCCCGGACCCAGTGGCTTAAACTCACGCTGGGCATGTGTGCATGTGCACCCAAGATCCTGAGAGGAGAATGAAGGAGAAGGGATTGCGGTGTGGCCATCCCCCTGGGGGGTGATTTCTCGCTTTCTGTCTCTTTGTCTCTCTCTGTCTCTCTGGCGAGCACACACGCCCTACAGCAAAAACCTCTCAAAAAAAAAGGACTTTACCCAACATGAAATACTTCTCAGACCAGTCCAGTTGATAATACTATACACATTATCATCAACTGGTAATAAACCATTCCTGTGACCCACTAATGTCATGCCTCTCTATTCTCTTACTATCCTTTTCTATACTCTTCCCTTCTCCTTCCCCGTTCCACACTGTCTTCAGCATCACTAATTATTTTCACTGCTTTTATGCACTCCAGTATTTCGATCTCTACCATAAAGTATGAATAGTTGGTATACATTAAGTGGATACATACAATATCTTTTTTTCATATCCTGGCTTGCTTCACTCAGCAATAGGTCCTCCATATCTGACCACTTTCTATCAAATGCCAGGGTCTTGTTTTTTTTATGGCTGAGTAGTATTCCATAGAGTATATGTGACACACTGTTTCAATCCATTCATCTGTTTGTGGATATTTAGGTTGGTTCCATGTCTTAGCGATTATGAATAATGCTGCAATAAACATTGATGTGCAAACGCTTTTCCGACTGAGCATTCTCCTGTCCTTTGGGTAGATACCCAGAAATAAGACTGCTGGATCAAATGGTAGTTCTATTTGTAGATCTTTGAGGAACCTCCATGTTGTTCTCCACAGTGGCTGAACCAGTTTACATTCCCACCAACAGTGTAGGAGAGTTCCCCTTTCACACATCCCCGCCAACACTTATCAAAGCCAAAACCAAAACCATATATTCCCTCACTCATAAGTAATAGGAATACTCAGCAAGACTACATTAAGACACCAAACAATTTTATCTATCAATTTGGCAACATTTAAAAAATTTGACCTTATGTTATTTTCTGGGATCTAGAAAAACAGGCATTTTTATTCATATGTAGCTGCAGGAATGTTAATTGGTTCAACCCCCATGGAGAGCAATTCAGCAATGATTTTCAAAACTACAAATGCCTTTATCCTTTGATCCAGCAATCCTGTTTCTGGGAGTTTATCCTATGATATACCTGAGTATATCAAAATGGTATATGTCATTCATTGTAGCATGGTCTCTAATAGGAAAGACTGGACACAGCCCAAATGTCTGTCATAGGAATTAATCAAATAAATAATGGTATATTCATACATGGAATACTATGCTGCTATAAAAAAGAATTTAGTGTATCTCTGTTTTGATATAGAAAAAAACTGTATATATTATAACATGAAAAAATAAAAATGAAAATAGTATTTATATGCTACCTTTTGAGTATAAAAATCAAGGGAATGAAAAATATAAATTTATATTTGTTATATCTGCACAAAGAAATGAGTGATATACAAGAAATGAATGTTAATGGTTACCTATAGGGGTTATAGAATGGAGTGAACAGGGCAGGGTGAGCATAAAGTATCTCAATGTATGTCTTTTAAAAAATTTATTATTTTGATCTTTGATCCACGTGAGATATTAGTATTCATACAAAAATTTAAAATGCTTTGGAAATTCACATCAATGAATATTGAATTTGTATTCATACAACCACGTTGAAATGGCATTTCTGCAGTCTACAGGGTCAAGTACGAACATCTGAACCTGTACTCAGGAGTTTAGATTTGCCAGTTTTATCTCAATCCCATCCATACCCAGGCTTTTGCACCGGTCAAACCAGGTCCTGAACCCATTGTTCTTTTCACCTCCCTGTATGGTTTATACAGCCCCATCTGTCTAATAGCTTTTAAGGCCTTCTTCCTACTTTCCCTGGGAAGCATTAATAATAAGAATGTAACAATGATGATGATATCATGGTCTACTGGGGTTCGTACTGCATCAGGAACTGCACTCAGTGCTTTATCGAGTCTCATTTAATCTTCCCACAAGCCATGTGAAGGAGAAATTGCTATGCTGTTCCACACACACTCAGGAAACTGAAGCTAGAAGAGGTAAAACCAGAGATGGTGCAGCACCATGATCCATGACCCAAATTTTGGTTTCTAATGTCAAACAGGGTTAGTTTAGATTCCCAACTCAGCTCCTTTCTGGCTCTGTGTCTTGGAAAGTCACATCATCAACGGAAGTTTTAATTTAATCACCAGTAAAATAGGAATGATAAAAAATGCCAACTTCATGGAGTTCAGGATTAATAAGACACTGGAAAGAAAACCCTCAGAACACTGCTTAGTGCATACTAAGTGTTCAGTGATTGGCAAGCTACAAAGTCCTTGTAGTACCAGATTTTATCCACTGCCTTATGTTGAAGTCCTTCTTCTTTGAAATGTAAAGTCTCAACCATCTAAGCCTCTTGTTTACATCAACAGAACCATGCCAGCGAATGCCTAATTATTTTTTATGTTTCTCCATTCTTTATTTTATCAGTTAGATTGAAGGCCTGGGCTAGTTCCTGGGCTTCGCTGTACTCCCTCATTGGACTTGGCACAGCTACCATGCTCAATAAATGTCTATTGATTAGTAAAGGGTGTAGAGAAGGATCACAAAAAATAGAGAAGAAACTAAAATAAAACTAGAGATATCTAAAGGCTACTTTAATCATAAAAATGTCAATGCCAAGATTGGGTTGAGGAGGAAGTGAGAGAGGCAGAAATGCCTATGAAGTAGACAGGAAGTGAAATAGTAAGGACAGGAAGTGGGAAAAGAGGGTATTGAAAGTAGTGCAATGCATTGAGGGAAAGATTTATATTTAGAGGGACTACTCTTGGGCAATGTTGTTTCCCCTTTTCTTTGAATTCTGTAAGGTGTAGAAAAAATGAGAAATGAGTGGAATGAGAAAAAAAGGCCACTGCTAACTTCCAAGTGCCTTAAAGAATGAAACCTTTAATGTATTGAAAAGATAACCTATAGAATGGCAGATACAAACTAGATATCTGATTCAGTATTAATATCCAGAATCTAGAAGGAACTCAAAACAGCAGTCTTTTTGTTTGGAGATAATGGAGTTGGTTGAAGGGGCTTTTAACTGATCGTAGACTGTTCATGTGTCCTGCTGGGAAAAAAGGCAGTGTGTATGTAGCCAGGGGCATTAGTGAGCATGGTGATGCAAAAGTCAAGATTTCTCTTTCCTCTGCACTGAGCCTGTCCTAGTTGGGAGTTTAAATCTAATTTTGGTCCATGGACTTCTAAAAAGAGGAAGCAATTAGAGAGTCTAGAAAAGGAGTGAGGAATGAAATGCTCTCCCCTTTGACGTTTCCCCTATGAAATTTCACCTATCTTTAAGGTTCACTGCAAAGAAGATCCCTAGATAGCAGCATAGACCTGACCCTCCTCCATATTCTGCTGGTTTCTACTTGATGACAAATTTACCCTCAGCTATTTTGCATGAGAGGAATGAGAGAGAAAGATTCTTTCCCCCAAGACTGTGAACTCCTGGAGAGTACAGACCCATTATGTTAGTCTCTCCATTGCCTGATGCCTCAAACAGTGACTGGCACCTGGAGCCTAACATGTAACAGACGCCTCATAAATATTTGTTGGGTGATGTCTCTTGATAGAGGACTGGACAGGAAATGATGACCTGAAAGGATACAGGAGGCAAACTGGATGCCCCACTGCAGTGCTCCTATGATACCCTGACTTCTCACAAGTTATCATCAGTCACACAGGATTCATTTGTATATTTCAGGCCTCTGTCCCCCAACCAGATCCTTACGTGCAGAGATCAACTGCTTTGTTTTTAAAATAGGCAGAAAATAGGTGCTCAGTGACTGTCTATTGAATAAATGAGCACAACTTCATAATGCCGTAACTGCTTTAGAGCTTAACAGGGCTGATTCCTCTGAGAACCTTGACTATCAAACTAAGGGCTAGGCCGTGACAGCATAAACTGACATGCACTCCTCAGACTTGCATTTGATTCCATTCATTTCCCAGGACAGATCCCTGAGACTCTTCAAGAGTGATTTCCAACGGAGGCTGCATATTAAACTTTCTGGGGGAACTTTTAAATTCCTGGGGCCCAGGTCACATTTCAGATAAATTAAACCAGTATGTCAGAAAGTGAGACCTTGGCATCAGTGATTTTTAAAGATTCCAAATTATCCCAAGTGATCTTCAATGACTCCAAGATCCCTAATGATTCCCAACAGTGATTTTTTTTTAAAGACTCCCTCCAGCCCCTGCTATTGACTCCAAGATCATCATTGCATGTGATCCCCAATGGACTGCCAAGTTTGAGACTTGTTGGTTTGGAAAGTACATTTCAATTATTGAAATGGAATGTCTTAATAACTCAGAAAATTAACAGGGAGTCCTATGACTCTGACACAACATAAATGGAAGTACCACTGTAGAATGTTTATCAAAGAGCAAAGGATCTGTGATGGTTGGAATTTGTCTAGATACTGCTAATGTGTGAAGGCCATGCCGAGAAATAGGCACGGCTAGTCACCTCCTCTTCAGCACAATTTCTCTCTCCTCCTTCTGCATGTTTATTCACTCATTAGTTACTTGTTACCATGTTTTTCTTCTCAATAGATTGTGAGCAACTGGAGGGCAGGAGCAAGCACAGAGGGTGTCTGACCCACAGTGGATGAGTGACACACTTTTGTGACATAAATATGTCCATAAATTCCCTCATTCATTCACGCAGTCACTCAGCAAATGATGATAATAACAGACAGAAAGGCACAACATCGGTAGAAAAGGGGAGTTAGTGAGGAAGAGAGAAAATGTAATACATGCCATGACGATGTGGAATTAAAACTAAAGGAGTAAAAACTCAAGGAAAACAGAAGGGATTCCTTTCCTTTCACACAATGCAGCAGCAGGTAAGTCAAACTGGAAAAAGCATGTGCTTTTTAGTCAAATGAACTCAAAATTTAACCCAAATCTCTAAGTATCCTGTACTTTTTCTCCTTCATAGAATATTATTCACAATTAAAATCAACAAGCCATTATGGTATTACTCGCATAATGTCTCTTTCCTCCTCCAAGCTGTTATCTCTAGACGGGCAGATCCTACTGTGGCATTCCTCTGCATGCCTAGCACAGTAGGACACATAGTGGGAGCTGAGTAAATATTTACCAAGTGAGTCCATGACTGCTCATGGTTTCAGTTTCCCCTTCTATTAGGAAAAAAAAATCATCTCCATCACAGGGTTGTTATAAGGAACAACTTAGATAAAATATATAAGCTGGGTGCATGGTAAGCACTCAGTAATTGTTGATTCATTATTATTAATTTTTTGATGTTTTAGTGAGGATATTCAGTATATATATTTTTTTATTCAACAGATAGTTTTCCATTTTTGTGTCCTTTAGATGTTTTGCTTTCCCTCCTTTGACTTCCTCCCTCCCAGCCACCACTGTCCTCCCTCTTCTCACACAGTCTTCAGTGTTCACAGTTGCTCTCCATTCTTTTATACCTTCTAATCCTTCAGTTTCTGCCATAGAGTCAGACATTCGGTATATATTAAGTGGGGACATACAATGCCTCTCTCTCATAGTCTGGTTTGCTTTGCTTAGCATTAAATCTTCCATATTCATCCACTTTCTATCAAATGCCAGGGTCTCATTGTTCTTTATGAGTTGTATTCCATACCATATGTGTGTACATTATTAGAACTGAGTAAAACAGCAGATACTATGCATCTACTCTGTACTAGACCCTGTTCAAGTGCTGACACAAAGGGACAATCGAAAGTGCAAAAAAGGTGCACCTTATGGATTTGAGGACCCCTCCTCAGTGTCACCGTTTCCCTCTTGCTCATCTCCCAAAGTATCTCAGCAAACTGCAATTCTACTAGCAACACTTCGCGGCCACACCCCAGATAGCGATCCCTGTAACCACGACTAGTCTTCATTCTACCACCACCAGATGGCGGCACAAAGCCCACAGACTGCATGGCTTCGGAGTGACCATGGATGAAGCAATGTCTTGTGCAGCGTGGCTGTCTGAAGCACTGGGAATGGAGGGACCCCAGTCCTGATCCTCTGGCCTTGGTATGCTGCTCGGAAGTTACAGTTAGTGCTTTGGGGTCAGTCCCTTGCTTTCCATTTCCAACTCCAGACCCCATCCCTTTTCCCTGGATCACCTCATACTGGCAGAATCCTTATTCAGAATCCTTCCCAGAATCTGGCATGCCCTTTCTTTCACCTCCATTCTCTTGCACAGTTCCATATTGCTTTTTGTGTAGGCTCAGGTTGCCCTGTCTGGCCCCTCAATACCTCCCTATTGCAGTTCACTTTATTCCTTGTTATACCCTACAGTGACCTGCATTTCATCCCTTGTTCTGTCTATGCTCATTCCCTGCCTGTTATATTCACATGGCCATGTTCACGTTTGCAGCCTTCCTCTTCTCTCACCTCCTTGAAAACTCAGCTGAAAGCTCGCTTGCAGAAAGTCTCCAGCTTGACACTCCTCTATCTGCAACAACAGCACTTCTTTCTTGGTAAGTGCTTGCTAGGTTCCAGGTTTGAGGTGGCCAGCTAGCAATCTTTATCAGCAATCTTCAGGTGTTTCCTGTCACCCCAGCAAGGAAGGGCAAGAATAGGCCTTTCTCTTGGGAAAGAAAACAAAAAAGAGGGGGGAGGTCTCCCAGCCTGTGCCCTATAGTCATCACATCCTTAACGGTCATGCCTACAGGAACAAGGAGATGGTTCGCGAGTGAAATGTGAAAATGAAGAGAGGTGAAGAACTTGAGGTGAATCAAGCTGGATCCCTCCTTGGTGAACAGTACAGGAAGGACTACAACCTGTAAAAACAACAAGTTTCAGAAAAGTTGGAGTTTTAATCTCTTTGAAAACCAGTGCCTTCTGAGGTTTACTGAGAAATCCCAGTCAGACAGCCAGTCAGAACACAGGAATTGAGTACTACTGGCCTCTAGGAACTGGGGACACAAAGATAAAAACCCCTGATAGTCCTCAAGATCCCCAGAATCGAATGGGGGAGACACGGAATTAAACAGTGAACTGCTGTAGAGCAGAAGACCTGCAGAGAGAGAGCACAGGGGGCTGCAGGAGCGCAGGGAGGAGCTGGGGGAGGCCGTGGAAGGCCCCGTGCCACAGGATGTGGAGCTGAGCACTGCAGGGCTAGCAGGGCTAGCTAACCATGTGGAGTCAGGAGGAGCAATCGGTGCTCGTGAAAGCACGTGGGGAGACAGCAGGGGAGGCCAAGGAAACCATAACTCACTCATTATGACTGGGCCAAAATGTGCAAGAAATTAAAGGGGGGCTGCTGTACAGTCAGGGTTGTAGGAACCTGATCTTAAGGGATCAGTCCAGAAGGCTCTACTGAGACGATGTCATGTGGCCCATCTGCTTAAAATCCTTCATGGCTCCCCTACCTCCAATATAAAGTCCAAATAACCTCAGCAGTGTTCAATGGATGGTCCATAGGAGCCTGGATGTGAGGGAAGTCTGTGAACCAGGCCAAGGCTTTTGATGACTGAGGCAGGACCAGGTTGTTGACAGCCAAAGAACGAGAGCTGGTCCTGGGAGATTTATGAGAGCTGGAGCTTTTACAGGTGGGTAGGGGACAGTGGCTCTGGAGGGATGCAGGTAGAGGACAATAAGCAGCTACCGTGAGGAAGGGCTGAAGGCTAAGTGGTACCTGTATGGGAAAGTGAGAGTTCCTTAAGATGAGGAGTGCAGGGAGCACCATGAGGCAGGTGAGGGCTCCAGTGAGGGTCTGGGTGTAGGAGAGAGAGAGCAGCAGAAGGGAGAGAAGGTGCCCTGGGCAGTGTGGAGATGAGGGGAAGGCTGAGCGAAACCTGGTTGCAGATGGGAAGCCCTGGGGTGCTTCCTCTCCACCTGGTACCTCTGTACTCCTCCTCTAGCCTCTCCTCTTCTTCCTCTTTGTTCTCCTATCCCATAGCTAAAACAAAGCACCCCTTTGTGGCATTCCAGCTGTGGCCTACCGATGGCCACTGTGGCTGAGAGCTGCAGGGAAAATGCTGGGCCCCATGCGGAGGTGAGACAGCCTTGCACAGCCCACTGTGGGTAGACACTTCCCCTTCTCAGCTTTTTCTGAGGCTTTGTCTGGCCCAGGCCAAAGAATGGAGGGTGAGCAGTTCTGAAAAGCTTTTTCATGTTTCTGATTCTGAAGGTTGAGCAGAAGAGGGCTCAAGGGGCCATTGGATCTAGGCTAACCTTAGGTCATTTGAGCTAGAGTGACTTGGTGAGCTAATGCCTTTGGTAGTCATGGTGTTATAACTCAGAAATCTGACTTTACTGAAGTGGTTTTGGTGGCTGAAGGCTCAGTGATCCTTAGTAACCTGACTTGTCAGAAAGTGGCCAAGACAAATGAGAATTAATCTAATGTGTGTACTCGTTCTTCCGACCTGCACGGAAGGGCCATTGTACAGGTGCATTGGTTCACTGAAAGCATGGTTTACAAACCTTTTCATTTTGCTGAATGTAATTCATATTCCTGTGTGACCTCAGGAAATGTACATCACGGTCTACTGACCTCAGTTTTCCTCTCTGAACAGGGAGTGGTAAACCAGAATGGTGGGTTTTAACCATTCAGGTTAAGCCTCTGTGCTTCAGTGGGAGACGTTAAGGGTCCTTGGGTGAGTGAGTGTATGTGTATGTGTGTGTGTGTGTGTGTGGGGGGGGGGTTATGGGGAGTCTGGGGGGATAACTTCCTGGCTCCTCTCTGATTTCCACTAAAGCAGCTACCCTTGAACCTGCCAGAATACTGTACTTCTGCATAGGATTTGTTTGGAAAGAGAATTTGGCTGCCTAAAACAGTGTTAAGAACTGTGATCTTACCTAGTCTTGACCTTGCGTGAGTCCATTGCCTTCATGTGCCATAGGGCTTGTTCTCAATGGCATGACCATACCTACATGCCCCTGTCAGTTGTAGTACTAAGCACGGACCAGGCACAGGGCAGTGCCAGGACCTTTCTGTAAGGCACTTGCTGGTGAGCTAATGCCTTTGGTAGTCGTGGTGCTGTAACTCAGAAATCTGACTCTACTAAAGTGGTTTTGGTGGCTGAAGGTTCAGTGATCCTCAGTAACCTGGACGATGAATTACATCCTGAGTCTAGAGAATAGAAGAGACAGGTCCTTTAGCCAAGGGACAAAGCCATAGCCTGTTCCTTGTCACCTAGCACCAGCTGGGATCCCTTGTTGTGAGGCTGGCAGCTGGAAGGGATCACTCGGCCACCAGGAAGTCTTCCCAGTTGGGACTGTTCTGAGAATCTGTGCCAGAAAAACCACATCTGTGAGTCACTGCTCAGGGGAAAGCCCAGCTGCTTGGCTCAGCTCTGGTCCCAGTGGCCATGGGGAAGGGCCAGAAGGCAGAATGAATTGAAGACAGGCTCTTTCATTTTTCTTGGGTTCCATTGCTGCTTACCAATTTTGCAGTTCCCCATTTCATGAGGGAAGTTGAGAAGTGAAACGGGCACCACAGGGCACTCCTTTTGTGGCAGATGGTGAAGCTATAGAGGAGGAGACTTTCGTCTGAGGCATCGGAGTTACTTCTCTGACCCTCTAGGTTCTCACTTTTGACTCATTCTTTTTACTGATGCAAGGGTGGCTACAGCCAGGCTCATGTCTGTACATGGTATTTTCTGGGCAGAAAGAATCAGGAAATAGGGGGCTGGCCCTGTAGTATAGTGGTAAGTGCTCTGTGTAGGAAGGTGGATCCCATATGGCCCACCATGGTATGAATCCCAGCCCTAGTGGCTTGAAAAACACTCTAAGTGTGTGTGCCCAAAATTTCAACGGGATGAAAAAATGGAGGTTAGAGGACTGTAGAGTGATCATGCTCCATTGGGTGGAGCTTTTTCTCTCTCTGGCAAGTGCCTGCACGTGCCTGCACCCTTTGGCACACACACACACACACACACACACACACACACTAAAAAGAATCAGGAAATGAGGGTGAATTTTAGAGCAGGTGTGATCAATCATGGAAAAATTCTGCAAATATTGGGGAAGCACTGGAAGGAGGATAAGGTTTGTTTCACAGTAAGATGGGTTCTTGGTGCCATGGCCTCCCTTCTCTGAAGAAAACACTAGGTAAGCATGGGCCTGAAAGCCCTAGATATTAAAGGCTGACCCTGGAGCAGTCCCTGCAAGGATTGGGGTGGCTATTCAGGACCATGGTGGGGAAGAGCAGGTGGCTGGTATATCATTTCTCACAACAATGACAATCACTGCAGAGACCAAGAAGCTTCCTGTGGGGCTGGGGGGCCTAAATCACTTCCCTTATATGCAGACAGATTCTTAGTGGCCAAAGAAGCCAGGTGACTTTGGGTTCCATTTTCAGATAAACACTGTGGGCAGGGAACTTCCTTGCTCTGCATGGCACGTATGAGACTTAGAGGGTAAGGCTTAGTGTCAAGCAGTGGATGTGAGGAGTCATGTGAGCCTGTGGGGATATATTTGGAGCATGCCTGGAAGAGTGGGGCCAGCAGGGCAAAGGTCCTGCAAGCCAAAATGGGGGATGTTTGAAGGGGCTGGGGATGTTTTGTCTAAAGATGAAAGTAGGAGGGCAGAGTGAAACCCAGATGGCAGAACTGAGGTTAGTAGATGGAAATAGCAGGAAGAACAATTGTAATTAACCAAAAATAGAGCTATCTGATGATTTTAAAACAGGAAAGTCCAATACTAAGACCTTGGGCTCTACAGTAGAGTCACAGTGGGCAACCACTGTGAATCTTGCTCACAGATGTGGTTATGAGACCCATTCACTGTTGGTTTGCACTGTGGTTTTTAAAAATTGCATTAGTCACCAACACAAATTGGGAGATAATGGTTATGAATCCATATTTATAACCTCTCTTGAAAAATATGAAGATCTAATCGCCCAGGTCACATTCTTCCAATGGGACAATAAATGGGGCCTGTGTGGCAGCACTACTCATCTCTCCCACTCCTGGCTCTTCACAGGTGCTACCTTCCTCCATTGTTCTTCCTTCCTTCCTTCCTTCCTTCCTTCCTTCCTTCCTTCCTTCCTTCCTTTTTTCTTCTCTTTCTTTTTAGAGAGATTTTTGCTATAAGGCACATGTGCTTGCCAGAGACAGAGAGATAGAAAGTGAGAAATTACCCCCGGGGGCGGGGGGGGGGGGTAGCCACACTGCAGTCTCTTCTTGGGATTTTGGGCACACACACACACGTGCCTGGCATGAATTTCAAGCTGCCGGGTCTGGGAATTGAACCATGATCAGCCATGTAAGAGTCCAGCACCTTAACCACTACACCACCTGCTGGCCCCCTCCACCTTCCTTGCACCTACATGGTTTCACTAATTTCCAAGAGCCTGGCCAGGGAGGTATTATAGTTTTCAATACTGTTCTAGTCAAATGTCCAGGTTGTGAATTCTTGCTTTGCCATTTTTAAGCTATCATGGCCTTAAATAAAGGAGTTCAACTTCTCTAAGCCACAGTTTTTTTCACTGAATATGAGAATATTAATAACTCTACTTACCTTGCAGAGTTAGAGAATTCATGGAGTGGCTGGCATGTAGTGAGTCATCCATTAGAGCTCACATTCTTGGCTATTGGAGAGCTGTACAGTTGTTGGGGGAGGGCTGGACATAAAGGACATAAAGACTGAGGGCCGGGACCAGCAGTAGGTGTAATGGCTATGTCGCTGGACTCCCATGTAGTTGACTGTGGTTTGAGTCCCGGACCTGGTGGCTTAAAATCACGCTGGGCGCATGTGCGTACATGCCCAAGATCCCGAGAGGAGAATAGAGGAGAAGGGATTGCAGTGTGGCCACCCCCCCCCCCCCCACACACACACGGGGGGAGTGATTTCTTGCTTTCTGTTTCTCTGTCTCTCTCTGTCTTCCTGGTGAGCACATATGCCCTATAGAAAAAAACCTCTCCAAAAAAAAAAATAATAATAATAAAAAATACTGAGGGCTCCATTACCAGCTTTGGGCTGGCAGAGGCTGTGTGACCTGGCATAAGCCAGGATGACTATGGAGGAGGGACACTCACCCAGCATCTCTGAAACAAATGGGCTGCACGTCGGTTTTCCTTAGAGCCTTCCCGATGGCCAAGTCAAAGATGTTGGCTTAGTGCTGCCCTTGATGCTTATTAAAATTAGATTTAGTCTAGAAAGACATTTAGTAGGAAAGAATGTGTCACCTAGTATAACTTGCATCCACTTAAAGGCTGAAACATACTCAGAGTCAGTTGGGTGTTCCAGCCATAGCTGACTGAAGGGTGAGGTGAAGTGGGAGCACCCACCTGCCGCCACCTTCTCTGTGTTCATGGCATTTCTTCCCCTTGTATCTGGCATATGCTCATCAGTCAGCTCTGCAAGATGAGCAGCCACGGGGCAGTCAAGCCCATACCCATACCTTGGCTCTGTGGTGGCATGTTCCAGCACTTCAGGACCTCCCTGGGCCCTGGGTCTGCTGCTAGGTGGGGCCAGGGTGGTATGATGAGAGAGAGACATTGGTGGCTGCTTTCCACTGAACTCTGAGAAGCCCTCTGCTAGACAATATGGAATAGCCAAGAAATTCAGTTCTTTATAGGCCTCATCTATTTCCTGGCTCTGGGAGCATAGTCTGCTTTCTGCACTTGGGGTAAGAACAAACATCTTCACTCTCAGGAAGCCATCAGAGGTGAGGAAGCAGGCCATAAGCACAGTAGTGCATGTCCCATGTGTGCCAGACATTGCTGGGAAGAAGTTCAGGAGCGAGAGGGAGGAATTACCAGATCTGGAGGGCACAGGATCTGAGGATAACGGTTATGATGACTTCAGGCAGGCGAAATGGAATGAGGCTCATGCTCTGAACCTATTACCCTCAGTACTTCTCCGCCCATCCATTCTTCCCCCTTTCTCCTCTTTGGCTCTCACCACGGTTCCTGGCGCCTAAGTATCATGACAGCCAGAGAGCTGCTGTCAATAATGTTCTACTGTCCCAGCCATGGGTAGTGCTTGTATCCCTCTCGTATCTGGCTAGTAGGAGGCTGGTGTGGGTCCAGACACCACTCTCCTGCAGAGTCATTAGACCAAGCCCCAACTGGCAGCCTGACTTGTACAGATGTCAGAGCTCAGGCTTTGCTTCCTGTGCTTGAGCTAACTGGCCTGTTGGGAGAAGATTTTCAGTCTTTGCCCTCTGGGCTCCTGTCCCTGATGAGTGGACCTTCATTCAGCTCTGGCCTTTGCACTGGGTCTTTATAACTGCTGAGTTATCACCCCAAGCTTTGTCTGATGTCATTTGGCTTGGATATTGGTAGCTGTTTAGATAGTTAAGTCTAAATTAAATATTAGATCTGAGAGAGTTTCACATACTTCATAGCATGACCTCATTGGGGTATTTATTTGCTGTTCTCCCCAATTAATAATTGAGTAAAATCCTGTTTTGACATTCAGAGCTGATTTGCTTACATTCTGCACAACTGCACCTGCTCTGAGAGGGAGTGGGTGTGTGTCAGGAGGCTGGGAGAAGCGCGGCAGGCAACAGAAGCCTCAAAAGAGAGGCATGGCTTGGGCACTGACTTTATACATGATAAATGCAATTTACAATGCAGTCTTCATATTGCGAGTTGTCTACTATATGACAAGCCCTGGATTAGACTCCAGTGGGAGAATAAAAACCATAGAATGTACTGTCTTCCATCTGGAAGCTTGTGTTGGGGAAATAATAGCAAACAAACAAATGCCAACTTAATAGCAGAATGAAAAGATAGATGCTCTTCCAGTCAATCCACAATGGCACAGACATCCACAATGAAATACACATTTGTACATGACTGGTCTAATGTTCACACATTTGAGACCAACCCAGGCTCCTAGTTTTAAGGTCTGGGCTACCAAATCCTAGGAGTAGCTGAAGGTTTTCTAAGTAGAGTGACAATAAGAGTTATCAGAAGCAGACTTAAAATAAAAATTTAAAAACATTTAACAGACACAGAAAATAAAATTCTAAGTTGAAAATTACATATATGGTAGTATCTTTGACTTGATTGACATACACTGCATGCAGGCTTTGAAAAGCCATAATGTATGCTATAAAGATGTACAATGATTAAATGTAAATAAGAAATCATAAAATAAAATAAGGAGTAGGATATAGTGGGTGAGGAAGATGGAAGAAGAAAGATGGCAATGGGGGTGCTGGCTAACTAAGGAATGGTGTTACTGTCTAGAAATAAGGAAGTCAGAAGAAGAGACTGGCTCAGAGGAGAAAGAAAACTTTGCTTTGTAGTCTGAACTGGAAGTGTCAATGAGTCATCCCAGTGCTGTGACTGGCAGGTTGCTGGAAATGAAAGTGGCTAAAAAGAGAAGCTAAAGATGGAGATGTGGATTTGGGAGTTAGCCCCAAAGAAAGTCAGATCATTGGAATGCATTTGATGACCCAAGTGGAAATTATGGGAGAAGTAAAGAGGACTGAGGGCTACACCTAGGAGACAGGACCTTGATGGAGAAGGCGGATGAAGAGGGGCCTTGAGGAAGACTAAAAGGGAATAATTACTGATGAAGGGAAGCAAGGCAGTTCAATATCATGGGGACCAAAAAATGGATAAACCAAGAGGGTAAGACCTAAGAAAAGTCTACTTGGAGGCTGCTGGTGACTTCAACAAAGTTCTAGGATGGGCAGAGAGAGAATGTTAGTGTGAGGAAGATACAGTTTAAAGGACTGTGGGAAAACCTGACAGTCTTGTAGGAGGGGAAGGGTTGAGCTACTAAGCTCATTCAGTCTTGCCAAATTTTCTAACACTAGAATTAATATCAGAAAAGAGAAAACGAGGTTGGCTAATTGCCAGATATCAGGATATTAAGAAATTAATACTAATAGCAGAAATGGAGAGTGTGAGGGGGGTATATAACTTGATCACCAAGAAAACAAAGAAGACTGTCAACAAAATAAAATGGCCTGGTATGAACCAAAAATAAATCAATTAAAAATTGTTTTATTATTACCAGAGGGTGTGCACACTCATCAGAAAGAGAGAAAGAGAAATCCTACTCTAGGTGGGCATAGCCATGTGACAATCCCTTCTCCATTTCTCCATCCTGTCAGGATTCTGGGCATACACGCATGTCCACTGGGCATGTTTTTTAAGCTGCCAGGGTTGGGATTCAAATGAAAGTTGGCCATGTGAGAATTGGCTCCCTTAACTGTTGAACCAAAGGAGCAGTTAAGAAGAAACATTTTTTTCTTAAGGAAAAGAACCTAGACACTACCAAATATATCTAAAATGTTACATAGACAAAGGCAGAAAAGCAATCAGCACATGCGTCTCCCACTGCACCATGACTAACAACATGGCTATGAGTTAATGACCCCTCTGTGTGTCAGACTCTCATTGGCGTAATGGAGATCTAATACTTCCCAAGGTGTTGCATTGTTGTAAGGACTGAGTGAGATATGTAGAAATCTGAATTCATGAGTTACTATCTTAGTGCCTTACCCAGGGTAAGTAGTGTTCAGTAAATATTGACTATCCTTACTATAATTTGTTCTTGGCTGTCTGTAGCAGTCTTGGAGGGATCAGTCTGACAGTCACAGACCTGGAATTTAGTTGGACAAATACTCAAATGTTTGCCTCAAGTAGGTAAATGCTGCTGATGTAGAAGCGAAAGATTGTGTATTACCAAATGAAAGAGAAAAGAGAGGTTTGGGAAATAACAGAAGTTTGTGTGAAGTGTGTGTGTGTGTGTGTGTGTGTGTGTGTGTGTGTGTTTAGGAAGAGGAGATGGCAATAAAATGAGGGTAAAGGCATCATTTTGTATCTGGTAGAAATACATTCTATTGCACCATGCATGGACTTAAGTATAGGAAACCCTCCGAGTTGTGGCTTTATAAATGACAGTTGTGAATATTGGGGTCTTTCACAAAGCCAGTTAGTCACAGCTGCAAGCATGCAGTGCAGAAACACATTTCTTTCATTTTGACTTTATAACTAGTCGTCCTATTCGACCATCCATCCTCCCTACCCTGCCACCCCACCTCAGGAAACCTGAGAATATTAAGAGTATCAGACCAAAAGCTTTGGTGCATTGTTCAAATCTTCTCTGAGTCTGTTTTCTTCTCTGTATTGATGAAATAATGTACATTTTTGAATGTCTATGGAGATTGTGTAAGATAATATGTAAGTTGATATAAAGGAAAATTACTGAATATCTTTTTATTTATTTATTTATTTGAAATTTTTGCTATAGAGCATGTGCACTCACCGGCGAGACAGAGAGAGACAGAGACTTAAAGTGAAAAATCACCCCCAAGGCGGGGATGGCCATGCTGCAATCCCTTCTCCTCCATTCTCCTCAGTGTTTAGGGCACACATGCACATGCGCCCAGCATGAGTTTTAAGCCACATGGTCTGGGACTTCAACTGCTGTCGACTAAGTGGGAATCCAGAGACGAAACCATTATGCCATCTGCTGATCCCAAAGGCTATCTTTGTATCCCAGCTTTCCTGAATAATGTATTTTGGATTTGTTCTATGTTTGCTAATGTTAAAGTCCTTTGGACCTGTTTACATTGTGATCTGTGTCACATTTTAGGTAACAAACTCCATAAATTGGCTCCATACTTTATTTTTTTATTCATCCTACATTTACTTTCCCAAGTGTTCAGCATAAGTGAACATCAGGAGCAATATTCCGGGAACTGGTGACCAAGCATGTATGATCTCACCAAGAACCTTCCTACTCATCCTCCGTTTTTTTTTTTTTTCCCAGTCTGAGAAGGCCCTTACCCTGCCCAGTGTTAAGGACGCTTTGGTTTGGTCTGTCCCTTCAGTCACAACGTCAGCGTTCTTGAGTCTGTGCATGAAGTTTGTCCGGTGGGGGGAGCACCACAGATGTATGTATCATGGTTTGCTGCTCTGGCAAAGTAATCTGTGGGTTATCTGGGGCCAGCTTTTAATCCCAGCCTGTTTTCTCACTAACTAGCTTCTCTTGCTATCCTTTTCAGTGTGCGTGGGGGAAAATGCAGCCTCATTTAAAAATTATTCCGAACATCTGCTAGGACTCATCCAATATATGTGAGCTCAATCCAATATATTTAGTGCATTACAAAGTCCTTAAAAATGACTTTTGTTTATCTCCCTTCCATTAGCAGAAACGATGTAGAGCTGTTTATTGTATTCATAGACATTTCTGTCTCTGTGTCTGTCTCTGTCTCTCTCCACACACACATCCAGAAACGGAAATGTTAATGGGGGTAGTACATTGTTGAAATTATTACAACGTATGATTTAGACAGACTGAAAATCATGTAAACCAGCAGCTTTACTGTAATTTCAGTCTCCAGGAGATATGGGAAATTCTTACATGCAGGAGATACTAATTATTTCAGTCTGCATTGCTCACTGCATTTCGTGGGCTACTATCAAGTAGAGTAATCAACATTGCTGAGGATTTGATCTCATGCATCAGATGAAATAATGTGTAGGTACTTGGTATCCTGTAAAGCTCTGAATAAAAGTTTCCTTTTACCCTGGTTTCCTTTAATAATATACTTTGGATTTGTTATACGTGCATTAATCTAATGTCTTATGAGTAGAGTTCTAGTTGGTCCTGATCTTTCTTAATATGCCTGGAGTCAATTAACATCCTGAAGTGAAAGATAGGAATAAAAAAATGGTGATTCCACTACCAAGATGTAAAAATATGTGTGGGGTGGGGAGGGAGTAGTTCCTGAAGGTGTCAGGAAAATTCTCGCTTCCTGGTGAGGAATATTCATAAACCCATAAATCATCCATAAATGTCATTTGGTGGCACCTGAGACAGAGCCATATGATAATCTCTGCAGACAAAGGTTTACCTGCGGTAGGCTCCATGCTGTCTGAGGAAGGGCATCTCCTCCTGAGGTCCTCCCTCTGCTTCCTACCTTGTCGCTCAATTTGAAATTAGTCTTTCTGAGTTGTTTCATTCCATTTGTAATCACTTGTCATCTAGACTTCTTCTATTTTCTTTTCTTTATTTACTATTCCTTAGTCTTCCCCACTCTTTGAAAACTGAGGAAATGGTTGAGTTGCCATGGCAACTCCCTACCCCCACCTCTTTCCCGTGTCTCAACAATTTTTCTACATTTTAATAAAATAACTATTTATAGTGCACAAAGCTGCATTCCCCTCCACCACAGCTCTGCAAGGGAGGTTTCCTGTCTGACCAGAATACTAATGACTAAAGCCCAGCTTTCTAGTGAGGGAGTGGGGAAGCCCTCCAGAACAATCTTTGGTGGCAGACTTGTTCTTTAGGTCATTGTTTAAGCGTCTGTGCAGGGTTTAACCCACATGTCTGAAGAACCATAGTGAACAGGGCTGAAAACCCAGGCTTGGAGAATATACCATGCTGGATGTATGTAAAATATACATGTTTGGTATGGCCAGAGGAGAAGTGTGAAGTGAGGTGTACCTACCCCTTTTATTTTTTTCTTTGAAAGAAAGAGAAGGAGAGAAAGAAACAAGCACCCTCAACAGGATCTTGCACCATGATCTCTCCTGGCCTTTCCAGCCAGGATCACAGGCATGCAAATTACACCCTGCATGTTCAGGCTAATAAACAAACCGAACTCCCAATCTTCCATATGGATCCAGCATTGCTTGGGGAGTGTTTTACCTCTGTGCCACCAAGCTGGCCCTATTCTCACCTTCACAGAGGGAAATGAGCTCCTAGGCTGTAACTGCATGAAGTCAAGATGTCATAGTTAGCTTATTAGGAATAGCTGGGAGATCTGCAGGATGGAAGGTGAGTGAAAGGCAGCATGGCATGATGGGAGAAACAGACACTCATCAGTTATGGGCTATGAGAGTGTTCTCATCTGTGCACTAGACCTACCTTGTAGAAATGTCAGAGGAGCAGAGCTACTGTACCAGGCATTTGGTGGTGATAGAGCCTCGTGACTACATTCCTGGACTCGAGTAGGCTTAAAATGCTAGCTTTGCAGCTACCTAATTTTATGATTTGAGACAAGTTATTTAACCTTTTCATGCATCATTTTTTTCATCTCTAAAATGAGAATGATAATAATAATTTTTATTAGGGTTGTTTTGAGGATCCAATAAGTTAATATAGGTAAAGACTTAGAATGGTGCCTATAAAATGTCTGCTGTCATTGACTATAGGCATTTGACAAATAATTATTATTTTAGCAGTTTATTAACATCTATGAAGACTGTTCCAAACCTGAGTCTTTACCAAAGTTTTACATCTATTGAGGGCTGGGCCTGGTGGAAAAAAATCTGTAGGGGTCATTTTGTTATGGAATGAAGTATTTAGACTACATTGAGAAGTAGAATTCAATCTTAAATTGAAATATGTAGTTGCTTATCAATTCTTAGTATTCAATAATGAAGATAATTCATTCTTTACCATGCTGTTTGGGACTTCATGAAAACAAAGTAATATAGGAACAAGGTGGGTTATTTTAGCTTAAGCGTAACTTGAATTTATATTGTTTATCCATTACGATGGCTCACAGATGGAAAGTCTCTGAGTGAGGTTATGCAGTAACAACCTAGTCGTTGCGTTTCTTAAATTTCATGTGCATATACATCACCCAGAGAGTTTACTAAAATTCAGATTCTAATTTAGTGGGTTTGGGGTCGAGCCTGAGATTCTGCATTTCCATGGAGAGCGTTGATAATGCTGAGGCTACTGGATCCCAGGGACCTCTGGGTAGCAAGGTCATGAAGTTTTTGAGGCTGACTCTTCCTAAAGACATCTTCAAATGGAGGTGTGGGCTTAGACGAAGGGGTTCTCCGGTTTCCTATCAGACACAAAGCTGGAATTCCCCAATATTAACAGAACCAAGCCCTCATGAGAGAATGAGATTAAGAATGGCCAGTGGAAGCTAGATGACTTATTTTCTTGAGGTTTTTGACAGGGAAAGTTAGGGAATACATACTTTTTTGTTTGTTTGTTTGGTCAGGAAGCTCAGAGGTGCCCGGCCAATTTTATAAGGATTTTCCTCTTGCTTTATGAGTCAAATGTGGTTACTCACTTTGTTTTGATCTTCAAGTGTTTTCAGAACCCAATAAAATTTATCACTGAGTCAGTAGTATGGTGGTTATGGTGGCTGGATCCCATATTGCCAACTGTGTGGTTTGAGTCCCAGACCTGACAGCTCAAAAAAATACCAGTGTGTGTGCATGCTCACAGTCTTGAAAGGAGGGAGAGATGGAGGAGAAGAGATTGTGGTGTAACCACACTTCATTTGGGGTGTGCGTGTGCTGCTTTCTCAATTTTGCTCTCTGTTTCTCTCTGGCGAGCACACATGCCTTCTGGCAAAAATAAAAACGAAAAAACTCATTATTTTCCTTAATGTTGTTGTTAAGGCTTTTTGTTTATTTGTTTGATTTATTCAGCATATTTCAAAGATACAATAGTTGGACCACAAATTCGAATGAAACTAATCCAAATAAAGGCATAATTATTAAAATATTAACTTGAACTTTTAACTTCTGTTTAAAAGCATTGCTGTCCTACTCTAAATCTCTGGCAATATCTCAGTCTAAGATTTAGTTTTTAAAAATCATCCCAAAACAAAGCCCTTGATGTGTTTTTAACAACTAACAATAATGGTGATATATAACAGCTGCAATCTCACTTCCGAATTACCAGTAAAGGAATTTAAAGCCCTTGTTATAAAATGAGAGGTTTAGCTACTTTATAGGATGAATCAGCCAGTGACTCACAATTATAAGTCGTGTGATTTTTAAAATTCTACTAGTCGTGCATTTCTCTTTAGAGGAATGGACATACTGTGACAGAACATATGAGAGAGAAACATAAATGAGAGAGAAATCTAAAGTAGACTTTCTCTTTCAATTCTAGAGTAACCCTGACCCAAAGGGCATGGTAGGACATCTATGGATACTCATTTCATTGGAAAGGGCATCTCAAGTGGATTTAAATTTCAAACTAATCTGCCTTCTTTATTGCAGGGCAATATCATTCACGGGGACTTTGAAAAGTTATTGGAAAGATAAAATTAAAAATTTTTGTGCAAAAATTTTGAAATCTGTGCATAGTTTTTTTAATAATATGTATTTTCTGTGAACCTTTTGAAGACTCTTCATATATATCCAGTGAATAAAAATTGTCATTTTTTCAAGATTATGATTTTTAACATTTTTTGGTTAATTTTATGAGCAAGAGAGATAGAGACAGATAGAGAAATAACATCCCCAATAAAGTTCAGATGCCATGATCCACCCCCAGCCTCAGCCAGCTCCAGATCGTGGGCACAGGCATGCCCAGCATACTTAGGAAGGCCTCTAGATTTGGATCAGCAACCTTCCCATGTGGGTCTGCCTTATAGAATGTTGTGTTCTACTGTTGGGTCACTGCTAGCCTCATTTCTGTTTTTTTAAAAGAATTATTTTATTTAACTTTATTTGTTTGTTTATTTTTTAATTTGACTAAAGAGGAAAAAAGTGAGGGGGGGGAGTGAGAAAGCAAGCTACCAGGTCCAGGACCAAGTTGGCCATGTGGGAGTCAAGCGCCCTAACTACCACACCACTTGCCAGTCCCTTCAGTTTTATTTTTAATTTTATTTCTTGACAGACAGAAAGATAGACACCCCAAACAGGGTCTTTCTTCAGCAATTTACCCCAAGCCTCAGCCAGCTTAAATCATGGACAGACATATGCATGCCTTAAGCATGTATAGGGAGGCCTTGGAATGCAAACCTAGGACCTTTCCATGTGAGTCCAGCATTGCAGAGCATCTTATTACCCCTGCACCATTTCTGCCAGCATGTTTCTACTAGATTATGAAGCAAGGTCTATATCATCTCTCAAGAAGATCCACAGATGGATATGTTAGTATCACTTGAGGTGGAATTGTCCTTTTAGAGACACATTTAGCCCTTGAAGACGCAATTCAGTCAACCAGTAACAACTCAGATGGGAGATAGGAGAGTCTGGCAGAGACTGAAAAAAATATACATTTCAAAAGGATTTTTTTTTTCCTTTGAAGCATTAGGGAACTTGGAGACATTAAAAGACTTCTCAAATGGAAGCCACACAATAGGATTCCAGATTAAAGGCTTCTCAGTTGACAGATAACCATTGGGAAAAGATGAAATGAGAATTATCTCAGAATGGCTATCATGACCCATCCTTAAAACAGAAGAGCTTTGTTCCTTCTAAGCTTGTGGGAGCCTGTTACAGTAGCAGCCTTATAATTTGTCACTGAATAAATCACCAACACCCAGTTACATTAATTATATCTTACTCTTCGGCTTTCTAAATTTCTCTTTAATAGACCTGAAGGAATTGTGATGAATAAGGTTTGAGATCCATTTGCAACCTCCAGACTTAGTATTTTACTTTCCAAGAATATATACTCTTTTTTTTTTTTTAATTAATTCAGGTAGGAAAAAAATAGTTATTTTTACTTTTGTTAAGGTGTTAGCTTAGAATTTTGAGTAACTAAAATCTTACTCTAAGTTAGTCAGTGGTTCTTGATGATTATAACAATCTGAAGTTCGATACCTACAGCCTCATGTAGACTAGCTTCCACTAGATTCCACAAGAATGAGAGAATGTGTGCATATTTTTGAACTGGCAGTTACTTTGATTGGAGTTATTAGACATATCAATAGGCAAATCCTCTATAATTTAAACACAAGAGTACTTGTCTAAGGGGAATATTTCAAAGGACTGGAGATTGAAGTAGCCCTCTGATAAGTCTAGAAACTACTGGAAATGTTTAAACACTGAGGTTAAAATTACACTTGAGATAAAATCTGATTTCCTGTTTCTAAGTCAGAAAGCTTACCCTAAGGCCTCAGAAGGCTCCTGGAGTAATAAACAGCTCTTTAAAAACTGCAACTGGATGAGGTAAGTGTGGTTGACTCGAAAGTACAGATTAATTTCCTCAACACTACTCATTTATTTCAAACTTAAGAGGGAACATTTCCAAAAGAGAGACATATTTGGAGCTTTATTGAATCCAAAATAGTTTTAAACACTGCAGTAGTCTGAAATGTTTTTTAAGGTTTTCCACTTCTAAAACAACTACCCTCAGAGTGCATTTTTTAATCAATCTAGTGTTAGACAGTGGTACATCACGTGTAGCAGCTTTTGCAAGTTGTAAGATAAGTACACTGACTCTGGCTGCCAGAATTTAAAGACTCTTCCTCACCTTTGTTTGCTTCACTCAATCCTATTTATTTACTTATTAAGCCTAAACGCCTTTATTTCCTGAAAGTCCTTAGGCTGAGCTAATTGTCTACTCTGTCTTTATGGTGGTATCCTGAATGACCTGACATAGAACTTGCCACTATGTCATTATCATACACTTTTCTCATTTTCCACTACTTCTATGAAGGTTTTGAGCACAGAAATTATGATATTGGGATTGGGTGGCACAGTAGTAAAACAATGGTCTGAGAGGCTCATCTGTATGGGAAGGTTCCACGTTTATATCTGGAGACCTCCCTGAGTACACCATGCATACACATGCCCCTGAACTGGGGCTAGCTGAGGTTGGGTGTGAATTGAGGTGTCAGGACGCTATAGGGGGTGCTTTCTCTCTGAAAATATGTCTCTCTATCTCTGTCTCTTTATTTCTGGCTCACTCATAGAAGAAATAATAAGTAAATTTTGAAAAAGATAAAAACTTGGTACCAGAAGATGTTTAATGGTTACATCACTGTACTCCCATGTAATCAACCATGGTTTGAGTCCCAGACCCGGTGACTTAAAACTCATGCCAAGCATGTGTGTATGCATGCCCAAAGTCCTGAAAGGAGAATGGAGGAGAAAGGATTGCTGCATGGCTATCCACCCTGGGGGTGATTTCTCACTTTCTGTCTCTTTGTCTCTGTCTCCCTGGCAGCTTTCTTTCTCTCTCTCCCTCTGTCTCTGTCTGGTGAGCACATGAGCCATATAGCAAACTAAAAAAAAATTATAATAAAAAGCAAAGGCAATTGGGTGCTTGAATTATGAAGAGTGTTGAGTGCATACTGAAAGGTTTGGACTTTATACTAAATGAATAAAGGAGGGGTCGTTGAACCATTTTAGTGAGGAGAGATATCAGTATATTTGTAATTTAGAGAGATCACTTTGTCTATAGTATGAACATTTTACGAGGTTTCTGTACTAACATAGGCAAGAAATCATAAGACACGAAAACATTTTTGAGATGAAGAGGATGGGGAAGTTGCATCAAGAATTTATTGGCTGTGAAGAGTAAGGAAGAAGTCTGAGATTGGTTGATTGCCAGCTTTCTAAACAGCATTAAGGAGAAATGGTTTTGTTCCCCCAGGTAAAAATTACAGTTGGAATGGGATTGCTGAGCATGAGAAAGAAAAGGCTCTGTGTGAGGCATGTTGAGTTGAGGTACTTTGGATGGTTTAGAATTCCTCCAAATGGATATTTCTAGTAAGGAGACTGGTATACAAAAGATAAGTTGTCTTTGTGGGCAAAAAAACCCCTCATAAACTGGCTAACACAATCATGGCTTATTGGAAGGTTT
The DNA here is from genome assembly GCA_026018925.1 of Tupaia tana. Taxonomy (NCBI): domain Eukaryota; kingdom Metazoa; phylum Chordata; class Mammalia; order Scandentia; family Tupaiidae; genus Tupaia; species Tupaia tana. The sequence goes on from JAKSZU010000004.1 coordinate 78,514,717, forward strand.
AGAAGAATCTCATAGAACTCAGTGGCAGGGACCTGAGTTAGACATCCACATGATGGAAAATTGTCTTCAGCTACTTCCCTTCTTTCACTGAGACAGTATGATTTTTAATGAGAAAATGGATTATGTGGACTTAAGGTTATTGTGATGCTGACCTCGACTCATCTCTTTATGATCTCATAGTTCTCTAATCGTTTCTGCTTCTAAATCTCCAAGTCTCAATTCCAAATTCCAAGAACAGAAGACCTAATTGGCTCAGTTGGATTAAGTGACCACCTTTGTATAGAGAATAGGTCGACATGAGTTTGGGTTGTGACTTCTAGGCTCTGGGTTGGCAGATTCTCTAAGAATGGAATGTGAGAAAAGCAGAAATGATTGGCTGGGAGAATGACACCAGAGCATGGTAAGAATAGCACTCAGGATATAAATCTGGGCTGGAGATAAAAATTGGGGAAACAGTTAAAACTAAGCGATTGGGTGAGATACCCAGGGTGCCCACTTTCTCCACTCCTTTTCAATACAATACTGGAAGTCCTAGCCAATGCAATCATATAAGAAAATAAAATAAAAGGCATTCAAATATGGAAAGAAGTGAAACTATCTCTATTTGCAGATGACATAATTATATACATAGAAAACTCAAAAGAATCCACAAAGAAAACTCCTGGAAATGATAAATGAATACAGTAAAGTGGCAGGATATAAAATCAACATACAAAAATCTATATTTCCATACATCAACAACAAACAGACTGAGGTAGAATTGAAGAAAGCTGTCCCATTTACAATAACAACAAAACAACATAGTACTGGCACAAAAACAGGTATGAAGACCAATGAAATGGAATAGAGACTCCAGAAATAAACCCCCAAACATATAGCCAATTGATTTTTGACAAAGGACATCATTCAGTGGGGAAAAGAAAATCTCTTTAGCAAATGGTACTGGGAAAACTGAGTATCCACTGGCAGAAAAATGAGAATGTAGATTCTGAAAAGTGGAGGTCTGAGATCAGAACCTTGGGGAGAAGCAATATTTAAGAACTGACAGAAAGACAAGTCAGTGAATATAATTCAGAGGGGATAGAAAGAGAGGTAAAAAAAATGTCATAAAGAAACAAAAAGGAGAAAGGAGTCAACACTATCAAATTCTATAGAGATTGGGGAGGTTGAGAACTGAGGTATGACAAGAAAACTAGTAGTGAGGAAATGTTCAGTGAAGAGATGGATACAGAAGCAGGATTACAGTGAGGAGACACTATAGTAGAATGTCAATTCCATGAGGACTAAGGATGTAGAGAAACTTAAACACATTTGACACTGAATGTAAAGGGGAAATAGAGTTAAAGGTGTTTAAGGAAACATTTATATACCGATCAGAGATTCTGAGGGGAGATATTGAATATATAGCTAAGGAAGACGATCCTTGAAGAAATTAGGTTCTCTAGAGGAGATTGAATGGGATGAACCAGAGCTCCAGATTGAGGGAATTTTCCATTCAAGTGAGGGAGAGAAAGAAGAGATAACAAATATTGTTGCGACTCAGCCTTTGTGGCACTGTTGGTAGCATACTGATTTGCAGTGCTGGAAGCCACATGGCTGATGGTAGGTTTGGATCCCTGGCCTGGTTGACCTGAAACATGCCTGTGCCCAATATCCTGATGAGCTGGAGGACTGGGAAAAAGGGAATGTGGCATGACCACACCCTACTGTCTTCTCTTTCTCTCATCTCTCCTGTGCACTTGCACATACACACTATCATAAATAAAATAAACTCTAAAATATTTTTGGATGAGTAAATAGACTGATGCAGTGACAGTTGAGCCAGTTTGTAGATCCTGGGTTTTTATTTCCCTTGTGGGAGGTGGGTCCATGCTGAGGCAGGACTAGGCATGCCAACTTGTGTCTAGGGTAGGACAAATACAATGGAAATGACTTTCTTCTCTTCATCAAGATGCCCTGATAATAGCTCCATAAGTTTCCTCACTTCTTAGGGAAGCTGGAATTTCTGGTAGGGTTGGAGGGGAAAAGAATGTGGCTGGATCAGGAGTCAGAAAACCTTGGACTTGGGTTCATTTTCTAAAATTTATGGACCACATGACCTTGGGTAAATTACATAACTGTGCACCTAAATTCTTCATTTATAAAAAGTGTGTGATACTACTTTCTTTGCCTATTTAAAAGATTATTTTACTGATAGGTTTTAATTGTGTTTTAATAGGTTTTAATTCTATACACAATATTGTATAGAAGGTGAACATAGTATAGATATAAGGTCCTGTTAATATATATTCCAGACATTCTGAGAATGTAGGCTGCTTCTGGGGCATGTCCTATGGAGCTGGCTAATTCTAACTCTATATACATGTATGGCTTGCCACTGAATTGTTTGCAAGGTTCTTTCTTGGCTACTACACTTGCTGAGGGCTTGGCTTGATGGGGCAGAGTATTCCCACTGGCATAGAAAGTATCTGGAGGGAGAAATCAAATCACAAATGCTTTACTTTTGTGAGACTAGGACATACAAAGTTCAGTCTTATAAACTACCTCCAGGAATTATAAGGCAAAGATGAACTCGGCCTCAAAAATTCACATTGACATTTATGAATGGCACCTCCCCTCTTTCCCCAAATTGCTTCCATCCCCCTTGCCATAAATCAAAACCTAACAGAAGTCTTTTCCTCTGTAGAGTTTCTCAGCTTCTCTGGAGAGAAAAAATAAAAACTTCAGATATTCATCAACTTTCAGCCCAGCTTCCAGATCTCTACTGACCTTCCAACTAATTTACATCAGTCTCTGATTACTTTTAGATTCGGGTTACATGGAAATGATGATCTGTTTTCATGGGTAGCATAATGGGTATAAATTAAACTAGCAATAATACCTGGTGTCTACCTCACTGATACTGCAAAGGTTAATGAGATAGTGCCTAAATCAATTTGCATTCTTCATCTTCACCTAAAAGCATTTATTATGCCAAATTGGGCTGGGTGTAGGTGAGGGGCTGTACCACATGTGCACATTTCCTTGTCGGCTGTGCTCGAAATCAGTCTTCTGGGTTATTTGCTTTAGTCCTTCTCTTGTGGCTTCGTTTCCAAAAAATGACTTCACTAGACCCGATTTTAAAAGACGGTCAGCCAGTGGTGTGGTGGTTAAGGTGTTGGATTCCCACATGGCCAACTGCAGTTCAAGTCCTCGATCTGATGACTTGCTTTCTTACTTTTCCTCTCTCTTTTTCTCTTTCACACATGCCCTATAGTAAACTTAAATAATAAATAAATAAATAAATAAATAAATAAATAAAAAGAAAGACAGTATTGTCACCAAGGATGTTAGTTCTTCACTTGGATTTTCTATTTCCATGGTACAATCTCCTCTTCCATGATTCAATTATTTAGTGTGAACAACAGGATTTAAAAAAGAATAACTTGTTTTGGCTGTGATTAAGAAAACTTATAAACATTAGACCTAATGGAGAGAAACAAGATTGCTAAAGGTTTTGATACAAAAGGAACTACAGAAAAGCACATCCCCAGATTGAGTGGGCCCCAACCTAAAGGAGGGGGTGCAGCAGTAATTACACACGAATTTGTTTCTGGTGAAGTCCCATAGAAAACTGAGAATTCTTTCCTAGAGGCATCAGTTTCAAAGGAGATAGCTGCAATCCCTTGAAAACACCCTTATCTCTTAATTTACTCTCTAAACGTTTGCAAATGACTTAAAGATTTGGCCCCTTAAAATGAAATACTTAAGAAATTATGGCTCATAGAGTCATAATTTTGTATGACCAGAAAGCCACATGTATGAGATAGTCTAAATCTGCATTTTTTTTAAAGACAAAGTAAATTTCCAGATGGGAAAGAAGAGAGAGGGCCTCTATTTTGGTGATATAGCATTTGTTGACATTCTTAAAGCACAAACGCATTTGAGTAACTAGCTGTTGTTAGGAATAAGGAAGATTTAGGATCAACATTGCTAGCACAAAATAAGATCTACTAGAAATACTACTGATTACTAGAAATTATACTGTTATAGTGCAAAAAATATTGTACGTAGAAAATACCCATTAAAAACAAAATGTTCTTAATACTTGACTCTTACAGATCTAAATAATGAGAATTCTAACCTCCAGACTTGGGATACACACAGACACACACACACACACACACACACACACACACACACACACAGACTATATACTGAGAACGGGGTCATCTATATGTTGACCCTCTTACCCCCTCACAGTGCTTTGTGAAGGCAGTGAACACAATGGGTACTCAATCCATATTTCTGAATGAAACAACTTACATTTGCTGGACCATAATATACTCTTATGTAACAGGTACAAAGTATAAAGGCGCAGACTTTTTGCAAATAAACTTTGCTGTCTTCAGGCTTTCCTGGACTCACTCAGGTGTCAAAATAGGGAGAGAGAAAAGAAACCTAGGCAGTGTTGTTATTCAAAAGGATTGCTACGTGGAATGCAGAGAAGTCTTCGATGCAGTCCTGTGGGAGACAGCCGAAGCATCATCCAGGCAGCTGATGCTCAGCTACTGACAACAGTCAAGCTTTCAATGTTTCCTCTTGTGCAGAAACAAAACAAGAAAAGCAAAGGAAGTGGGGAGGGTGGCAGACAGGAAGGAGTTATTTAGAACTAATTAATATGAGTAACAGGATTGTTTTCGGTCTTTTATTGAATTCTGTATAATAACATTTGCAATGGAAACAGAATCCAACGACAAATTTTAAAAATTTATCAGATGAAAACATCACATAATCAAAATTCACAGGTATATACTTACATTTACTTAACAGAAGGCCCAATAGTATGACAAGAACATCAGCGAACATGGAATGAGCTTATTTTAATTTTACATTAATATGTGATAAATTAACATAATTTAATGTGAAAAGATGAGTATAGAAAAATACAAAATGTTTGATTTCATATCTTATTTGTTATTATCATTACTTTAGAATAATTATTACATCATTCTATACAAAATAATACTTGTTTATCTGTTTGATGATGAGAACCAAGTTTGAGGTTAGAAAAATGTAAAGTCCAATATAATAAGCATATGGCCCACTTAAATAGTCACAGTAACACTGCATTGCGAATCAGTAAAAGTACAGAATGTATCAGACTGTCAACTTACAAGGGAAAGCAATTTAATAGTGTTTATCTGTTTTTTGAAAAAAGAATAAAGACGTAGTACTGTGTCATGAATTAATGCATGTTCTCCATGTTCAAATTGAGCAGTTATCCGATTTTAGTTTTATCTGGGAAAACTTTTAAGTGGATTTTTAAATATGTGAAAAAACTTTACCAAATAGCTAAGCTATGACTAAATGTTTTTCTTTTTTTAAAGGTTTTTGCCTTAGGGCACATGCGCTCCTTGGAGAGAGTGACAGAGACAGAGACAGAGGGAGGGAAAGTGAGAAATCATCCCCCAAAGGGAATGGCCACACCACAATCCCTTCTTCATTCTCTTTCTTGGGTGTGCACACACACACGCCCGATGTGAGGTTCAAGCCACCGAGTCCAAGACTAGAATTCCCACTATGTGGGAATCCAGTGACGTAACTGCTATGCCATCTGCTGACCCCCAAACTATGGCTAAATGTTAACAGTACTGTTATCTCATACTTGGTTAACTAATTCATTTTAAATAGCTACAGGAAAAAGATTTTTTTTTTTAAATAAAAAGCATTTCTCTCCATTCCTCCTTCCCTGTACTCCCCCAATCACAGAACAAGTATGATGAAAAACAGTAAGCTGAAAAATGGTTCTGATGATGAATGGAGTCTGGACTTTTTCCTCTGAATCAGAATGACTGCTGTTTCTAGGGTTGATTATTGCTTCTTTCAGCTGTTCAGAAATCAGTCATCATGATAGTTTTTTAAAAAGGAAATTAGAAATATCAGAGAAGAAGGTCATTTTTCAGTCTAGCATTGTGACATCAAATGAATTTAGTCTGTGATCAGGGTATGTGGACTTAATGTTTGAGATGAAAAATGTGATTATCACTCTGGAAGGACTATAGTTTAGAAGTATCTAAAAAGGTCAAACCATAATAGCAACAATGCCTTTTTGTTAAAATCTGAAGTTTCTCAGTGTATCTTTTAAAATTAAATTTTAGTCAAAGTTTTAAGATAATGAATAGGATAAAAATAACACAGCAGAGAGTGAATAGTATGAAGAATATGAGCTTTCAAGCCATGTATCTTGGGTAAGTCATTTGAAATTCTTAAACTTTGGATGCTTAAGCTCTAAACTTCAGATGGTATTAGCACTTCATGTGATGAACACTGTAAGGAGTAAATAAAATATATGTGTGATCTTTGCAAAGTATGATACTAAAAAAAGTTACAGATAAATTTTAGACTCACTTATGAAAAAATTGAGATGTTCTATTCATTATTCTGACCTCTACATAATTACTATCTGTATAAGATTTCAAAAATGGATTCTTAAAACATTTAGCATATAACCTAGAAATGTGACATACATTGTTTGCTTTCCCTTGTGTGAGTGTGTATATAACACATCTGCAGGTGTGTTTTAACATAAATGATAGCATTTTATGGGGTAGTTCTCAAATGGTCTATACAGTGTTTTTAAAATAAAAAGAGGCTATTCTTATTTGGTTTATAGTCATACGATTTTATGACATTTAAGAAAAACACTTTGACAGTTTTAAGTAAACTAGGTACTTAACCTCCCCATCCCCAAACCTAGCATTAAAAGATCACACCATAGGAACAATTTACCAGAAGGATACTACGATGGTTTGTTTAGTATGATCGCTTCACAAATTGTTGTAAGATACAGTATTAACACAATATGCTAGATTAACATTTAGCGAATTTCATCAACTCTTAATAAATGGATGAAATCACTTCTCACAAAGATTACTAACACTAATACATAACAGACTCAATTACACCTAAAGTTAAAATTCAAATTCACCAAACCAAAATTATTGGATTCAATGTTTTAATTAATTGCTCCACTAGTCAAAATATACATTTCCTATTATGATAAGAGGCCTGTAAAAACTGCCCCCTTTTCTGAATGGAAGGGATATAAGACTAAACCTCTGAACAAATAATCTTAGTATGACAAAATATTTCTGGATTATTCAGATGGACTGCTAACATTTAACAATTTCTCTAGTGCCCACATTTTTAGCATCATTATAACCTAATCTCTTTCTGCAATAAAACTGGCAACCAGAATATGTTCATATTTTTCAATGGGTGTATTACCTCTTATCTACGTTGTGCAAAAGCTATAACCCTTCTTTTCCCAACTGTCCACTAATACCAAACATTAGTTTTGGGGTTATCCCTGAATTTTGTTTGTCACTCCTGAGCAAAATTAATTACAATATGGCTCTATCAGGCCTCCTTTGTATGCAAAAAAACTTACAAAATTCTATGATTATTTAAAATTATAGACATTGCCCCAAAGGTCATTAACCTTTTAATGTGACAAATATGTACCTTACAATCAGCTACAGTTCATTAGTAAGCATGATACATGTAATTCTGATCTGCTAAGTGTTCATTTAACTACAAAAATGTAAAGAGAAGATAAACTTGAACAGATATTGTATTTAGGTAACTCTCTCAGCATTCAAAGATGAAATGATAAATTGTAGTAATGAAGCCATCGTCAAATAAAAAGGAACGCTTAACTTTTCTATGTCTTGCTGAGGTCAATCGGCAATGTCCGAAATATGATTTGGATTTGCAATCTATTCAGTAACTTGATTAGGAATAAGTGGCATCTCAGCAACATGTACATGTGCACATTGTGACAATCTGAAAATGTTACAGAATTTTTGGAGATGAAAAAAAGCATACAGATTACTAAATTTAAAGAACTTTCCCTTTACAGATACAGCAATTGGGGCTCTAAGAAGTTAAAAGGACCCTCCCAGGGCACAGGAGTTATTGACAGAGCCAGCACTATAGCACAGACTCCTGCATCAGCTCCACAAAACTGCTGCTTGTGTACAAGGAAATCCAGAGATTGTAAGGCAAACACTTCTATCGCACTAGCCTTTTCTCACCTTCCCCTTATAATGTTGAGTATACAATAAAGTTCTGGTATATTTTAGCACTGTGTGTACAATTTCCAAATCACCTTAACATCTAAGTAAATTTCACAAAAAAAAGTTCTACTCCTTTATAGCTATCGCTTTAGTCTACTTTCCATTCTGCAGAGTAATTTTTCTTCTTCACAATCCCCTTATAGATTGGTGAAAATTCTTAAAGAATCTTATTTCTTCTTTGCACAATCAATTTGAAGGATGACATATTTATGACACTTTTAAGATTTATGAAATCTTATTTCAATTTACTCTTTCCTTCCAGAAATGTCTAAGAAAATCTTAAATATCCCTCCAAGCTTTTTTTCGAACATGTAGAATGAGGATTTGGGGGCTGAGAAAGGGCTCCAGAGATCACTGAACCCATCATACCCATTTGGCAATGGAAGAAACTGAAGTCTAGCAATGGTAACTGACTTCACCTATGCTTTCACAGGTAGGAAGTAGGTGAGAATTCTAGTCTCCTTTCACCTACCCATTCTCTGAACTATATTTTATATGGCAGTTTACACATCTGATACCATTCTGTACAAAAATCCAGGTTTTCTTATTTCTTTGAAATGTAGACTGTAATAATAATGCAGCTATTAAACATGATATTAAATATAATGCTTAAAGTTATGTCATTGGTGTTTCATAAAGGTAGATTTTGTGTCTATTTTTATAATACCTACTATCCTTACTAAAAACATCTAGACATATAAGACTTCCTACAGCACAGTTGATCAGTTTGCTTCAATTATTCCAACATCTGATGAGGACTACTCTACGACTGACCAGGTTGCAATTATCAATTACGAGGACTAAGCTGTCTGCAAGGGACTGACTCTTCTTTGGGACAGTGTCTCTGCAACATAGGCTAACACAAAATAAAAACAAGGCAGTGGCAATATTTCCACTTGAATCACAGATATTTAGATTGGAGTTTCATACAGCTCAATATGAGAGAGCTGACATTCCTTTATTTTACTTTTTCCTGTAATGATCTGGTCTCAAAGTTTTGATCATAAAAAAATTACCAGCAGATTGTGAAAATCTCATTATAGATATTGCCTCAAAGAAAGTTCCCTGGTTCTCCCCATCTGTTTTGCTGCTAGTAGGTATAAGATTGTTTTAGTTACTGATTCTTCTATACTGAACAATGAAACTTAGCATCAAGGAAATTCATTTCCTTCTACAGGGCATCAAAAAGTTTATAATCTTGGCTTTGCTACCAAAATATTTTTATAGTAATTGTAATTCTGTAAGTACTTTTATTTATAACTTAGCATTGCTATGCAGTTAAATAACAGAAGATTGGTTATTTATACATTTGTTCAGGTTTATTTTGCAGATAAAATATGGAAATGATAAAGTCTTCCATATACTACTAAGTGTTCACAGTTTGACTTTCCATAAGGCCTATGAAGTAATGTACAAATAGCTACCATTCTGCTGAAATATCATAGTAAATACATTAATAATGACACAGAAGTGAAATGTCCCCCAATGGGAAACTGTCTTCATAACCTTCTAAATCTCTTTTTTAACTAAAACTTTTTTTAATTGAAAAAAAGTTCCATTTCTAAAAGAATATAAAAATAGAAAATGAGCTAGGGACCTATTACATATATCATTTTGAAGGAAAAGTTATAAACATTAGATGAAATATATATCTCTGAGAATGTGCTTCGTCTCACCACACCAACCATCCATAAAAACTAAACTGAATAAATAGACTAATATGAGCTTGAAAAGTAAAACTAAATGCTGAAATTTTAGTTAAGTGAGCCCACTTAAAGCATATATTCAGTACTAATATATTTGTATAAAGTTAAGCTCAGCTAAAACCTACCTATAAGACTAACTGGAAAATCTATCATTTTGAACTAAAAATAAAAGAATGTTTAATCAAGCAAGGCACATTTCTTTTAGGCAAGTCTGTCTTTAATACCATTCATCTGGGCACAGTGTAGACTTCATTTATTTACGTGTAAATGGGCTAATCTATGTATAAGAGCCTTTGGTACAAAATACATCTTCACAAATAAAAGTTGCACATAACCTAAAACATAAAATAGAACATGAATATACCTCACAATTACATAGTCCAGTAGCTAACTGAAAAATAGAAAACAATAATAGTTGGCTTTGTTAGAAACAAATATTCAGGCTTTCTTTATCCACAGCATTGAGTATAGATTTTGGATGGTTAGATTTCATCGAAATGTCAAAAGGTTGAAATAATACCTTAATATTTTTACTATCCTTCCTTATCTCTTGGTCAATATCTTTTGTACTGCACACAATAAGAAGAGAATCCTCCAGATTCAGAGCTGTTTCCATTAAATAAAGCATTTGCTAGAGACATATTATTTAATGTCAACTGAAACAAAAATATGTGCTGGCAGACAGATCACCACCTATCAGTGATGTAACTGCCAATGTATTCTTGATCCAGGCAATTTACAACTGAGCATCCTCCTGGCCAGTACAGCTCTACAGTGGAGCTCCTCAGGGATCTGTTGGGCAGAGTAAACACAATAATTTACTGCATTTTTAGAATTTAAAAACTAGAGACCTTATGCCAATAGAAAATGGTTTTATTCATACTTTTAAAAACTTTTTTTGGTACTGCTTCCCTGAGAAGTTCAAGCAACTTAACCTTATAAATGTATTAACTACATATTGAAAGCTTTCGCTAAAAAATAGGAAATGGTTTGCATATGCTAAAGTTATAAACGTTTTTGTACTAATAATGACTCCCAAATTTAGTCCAAACCAACATGATCATTCACTTTTTAAACAGGACATTTTATCTTCACCCTTAGTACCACCTGAAATGTTCTGAGTACCTACTGAATTTTGGAAAAATGTATGTATTCATTTTCTCAATTTATTTTCCAGGGTTTGTTTCTTTTATGGCTCTTCATTCTAATGCTGTAATTCAAAAATGAGAATTCTTTTTTGGATGGAAATCCCATGCTCAGGAGACAGAAGGAGGTGTGGTGGTTGAGGGCGCTGGACTCCCACATGGCCAACCGTGGTTTGAGTCCCGGACCTAGCGGCTTGGTTTCTCACTTTCCCTCTTTCTCTCTCTTGCTCTGTGCCTCTCTAATCAAATTAAAATAAATAAATAAATAAATAAGGAAATAAATAAATAAATAAATGTTAAATAAAATAATTCTTATAAAAAAAAAGAAAAGAAATCCCACACACATATAAATGTTATGAAGAGGGGGTAAAAAGAGGAGGGGAGGGCTGGCAGGTGGTATGATGGTTAAGGGTGCTGGACTCCCACATGGCTGACCACAGTTCAAGTTCCAGACCTGGCAGCTTGCTTTCTCACTTTCTCTCTCTCTCTCTTTCTCTCTCTCTCACTCTGTCCTTCTCTGGGCAAATTAAAATAAATAAAGTTAAATAAAATAATTATTTAAAAAGGGGGGGAGGGGAACAGTTTTAAAACAAAGTGCTGTGAAATCTATGTTCTAGGTGCTAAAGAGGTCATCATGCCTATATCTTTCATTATAAGTAACTTTCAAATCTGTTGATCTTTTCAAGCATAAACTCTGTACCGTTATGTACCACTTTAAAATATTACAAATTAGGATAATAAACATTTGACCACAATCTGTGGAAATGGAGAAATAAAAGCTACAAGTTTGGTGTTCTCCTCCTCCAACCGTAAATAAGTTATTTAGAAAAGCTGACATTTAAAAAAATGGCATAATTCAATATGACATTCTTGCTCATTGCTAAATCCAGAATCTAGAATGGTGTTTGGCACACTGTAGATATTTTATATGTTGAATGAATGAATAAATCCCCACCACTTTGCATAGTTTCTGATACACAGGAGACACTCAGTAAATATATGTTGAATGAATATATATATACACACATACATACACACACACACACACATATATATACATACACACACACACACACACTTATATATATAAATTAGATTAATGTACTATAGAAATTTACTACTTAGGGGACCAGCAGTTAGCGTAATGGCTATGTCGCTGGATTCCCATGTAGTCGACCGCGGTTCACGTCCTGGACCCGGTGGCTTAAAACTCACGCCGGGCGCGTGTGCGTGCGTGCCCAAGATCCCGAGAGGAGAATGGAGGAGAAGGGATTGTGGCATGACCATCCCCCCTGGGGGGTGATTTCTTGCTTTCTGTCTCTATGTCTCTGTCTGTCTGTCTGGCGAGTGCACGCACCCTATAGCGAAAAAACCTCTCCAAAAAAAAAAAAAAAAAAAAAATTTACTACTTAGCATAAAGGATGCTTATAAAGACAAAAATAGGGGCTGGACAGTGACACAGCAGTAAAATGTGATGCTCAGAATCTTCTTATGTGGTTCATTTGCAGAAACCTCCCTGAGTCCTTATGTGTGCCCATGGTCCAGAGCTGGCTGAGGATGGGGGTGAATCATAGCATTGAAACCCTTTTGAGGATGCTATATCTCTTGGTTATAAAAGAAATAAGGAAAAATAAACTTAAGAAGAAGAAAAGATAGCAAGTGCTAAACCTAGAGCCAGGTTTCAATAATATGTGAATATTATTCATCATAATCCATAGAGAAGACTGCTTCCCATATATACATTTGGTTGTAGCAGGTGCCCTAAAACTGGTGGTAAATGCATGCCCATAGTCAATGTTCTGAAATTTGAACATGCTTTTTTTTTTTCAATTGCCAGAGAGCATGTGCATTTGTTACAGAAAGATGAAGAGACAAAGTATCCCCCCCCACCCCAGAGGGGCACAGTCATTCTCCCATCCCTTTAACTCTATTTCTCCATCCAGATGGGATCTTGGTCATATAAACACACTTGCCTGGCATGTTCTTCAGGCTGCCAAGGCCAGGATTCAAACTGCAGTTGGCCATGTGGGATCTGGAATCCCTGAGCGCTAGCCTGTAGGGCTAGTCCTAGCTTTTGATGGAAGAATCAAATTAAATACTATACACCCAATGTGTACTGAAATGTTTTCCTTATTGGCTTGGGTCATACCACTGATCAAAGACCGAATTCCTTAACACTAATTTTTGGTCAAAAAAGCCAAAGGATATTAAGTATGCTTTATTTTTCATTATGAAAATTTGAAAATGATCATGGTTTAATAATTATTAATAACTACTAATCATAAGAACTTATGAGAAACATGAATGACCTGGTATCCATTTCATTTCCCAAGTGCCCATCCTCTGCTCAGTGCTACTGCAACCTTGCTTATTTTGAGATGTCTATGTTACATTATGCTTGTCTCACTGCAGTGATATCCTTTGTATACACGGAGTTGGGCCTCTTTGTTAAATCTCATGTATCAATACTTACTTTTCAAGGCCCTTGAGATTACGTAAGTATGGTATGGTATGGCATCCTAATAGATCATTGGTGTGCAGGGGGCTGCAATTCAACCGAAACAAACAAAAAATAAAAGTAAAGTAGGAGAGCAATCATGATGTTTAAATAAGCTGCTAAAGAGTGGGCTGAAAGGCTTAGAAGACTGGACACTGAATTAAGTATCAAAGTCAACTCTATTGGGGCCAGCAGTTAGCGTAATGGCTATGTTGCTGGACTCCCACGTAGTCGACCGCGGTTCGCATCCCGGACCCGGTGGCTTAAACTCACGTAGGGCGCATGTGCGTGTGTGACCAAGAACCCGAGAGGAGAATGGAGGAGAAGGGACTGCGGCGTGACCATACTCCCTGGGAGGTAATTTCTCACTTTCTCTCTCTCTGTCTGGTGAGCACACGTGCCCTATAGCAAAAATCCTCTAAAAAAAAAAAAAAAGTCAACTCTATTAAAAAAGAGAAAGTCTAGTAGAGAATAGTGACCTATATTGAAAGATATCTGACTATATAAATGCTCTAACATATAAAGCTAAGAGGATAAAAACAGATAAATTTCAATAATTGTCAAATTTGCAAAGAAGTAATTAATACCTCCAGCAAGGCCTAGATAAATGAAGCACAGAAACCTAGCTTATGTAACTGCTAGCCTCACTAACTTGTATTTGATGAGGAAAGGGTTAAAATCATTTTATAACATGTAGTTTCATGGGAATTTTGTTTTCATGTGTCTATATTTTGACAACTATTAAATTACATGGAGTTGGCTACTTACCAATCAAGTTCTTCAGATTCTACTAACCAAATGGTAATGAATAAGCCCAAGGAGTAGAAAGAATACTTGCTCAATTATGTAGAATTTCCTGATTGGTATCTTAAAAATTACATACTTTTGGCAAGCAAAAGAGGTTTAAATGCACTTAGTAATTAAAGATGGTAATACGTTAAGATGAGAGCTTTGTAAAAAAGCTTACGTGTCATGGGAAAATGAGTTATGAGGTATAATCAATACTACTTTGAGCAGTCTTTAGGTTTACTAATGAGCATCCTCAATTCACATAAACAGTAAAGAAAACTGTTCTTTTAACATCAGTTAAATATTTGTAGGTAAAAGGTCTACAGAATCTAGGTAAAAGCAATTCAAATATAGGTCTTACTGGGACCAGCAGTTAGCGTAATGGCTATGTCGCTGGACTCCCACGTAGTCGACCGTGGTTCGTGTCCTGGACCCGGTGGCTTAAAACTCATGCAGGGTGCGTGTGCGTGTGTGCCCAAGATCCCGAGAGGAGAATGGAGGAGAAGGGATTGCGGCATGGCCATCCCCCCTGGGGGGTGATTTCTCGCTTTCTGTCTCTCTGTCTCTCTCTGTCTGGCAAGCGCACGCGCCCTATAGTGAAAAACCTCTCCAAAAAAAATATATATATATATAGGTCTTACTTGAAAAAATTATTTCTGTGATTTCTGATTACTCAGTAAATTTGCCCTTTAGAAATGTAATCACTCTTTTTTAAACAAGCTTTTCATCATGGTTTCTCATAAAAGTAATGCAATAGTGAATATCTGATATTTTAATGTTCTGTGGTCACACATTAGGTAAATACAAAATGTAACGGAACATGCTGCTGCCTCTTAAATGTCTAGTAGCTGCATGATACCAGGTTAGAATGGGAAAATGCAGTAAAACCTATATTGAATTAAGTAATAAAGTCATTACCCCTTACCCCAAACCAGAAAAAAAAGAGAGAAGACTTTCCATTTTCTATTTTGTGTTATTTTTTTTTTTTTTTTTGAGAGAGATTTTTGCTGTAGGGTGCATGCGCTCACCAGAGAGAAAGAGAAACAAAAAGCGAGAAATCATTCCCCAGAGGGGATGGCCACACCACAAGCCCTTCTCCTTCATTCTCCTCTAAAGATCTTGGATATACACATATATGTTCCTGGTGTGATTTTCAAGCTGCTGGATTCAGGACTCGAACCGCAGTCAACCATGTGAAAATCCAGTGCCTTAACCACTACAACACCTGCTGGTCCCTTGTGTGTTAATTTTTTTTTTTTTTAAAAGCCTCTAATAATGTGTCATGAGGAGAGAAAAATGATCTCTACTTTATGTGGACTTAACTGTATAAACTGATGGGAAGAGAAGAGTATAATTTCTGCTGGTCTACATACCTAAACTAAACACCTATGCTTTTAATTTGCTGAAACACTAGTTTTTTGTTTGTTTGTTTGTTTGTTTGTTTTTTTAAGTGCTACTTGAATGTGCAGAGGCAACAGTCAGGTTATTCTCTTGATTTAGTTTGCTTAGGAAATCTGGGGGAAGGAAGAAATTCAGAGGGGTCTCAAGGAAGTTCCTAAAAAGTTTACCTAAAATCATGGCAATATCTGTAGTATCCATTTCAATGCTTTAGTTTCAGTCATTCTATACACCTGTCAGTTTTCAAAGCCACTAGGAATTTCTCAATACCAACATGTGCTACTGGACTGCTGCTCAACTTTCATCTTATTATTTATAAGTGGCCTAACTTCTGCCAAAATAAAAGACACTAAGAATATGCTCTTTTTTTGGTGTGTGTGTGTGTATGTGTGTAAATTAAATGTCTCAATTTCCTTTCATGTGTCAACAATCACTTTTCAGCTGATTTTGTTACATATTCTACAATGTACCTTGATAATAACATATAATTAGGTTATTTTATAAAACAAATTATTTTATACCATTTTTGGGGGGAGAGATTTTTGCTATATGATATGTGTGCTCGTCAGAGACATGGAAAGTGAGAAATTACACCCCAAGGGGGATGGCCACGCCACAGTCCCTTCACCTACACTCTCCTCTTGGATTTGGGACACATGCATACATGTGCCCGGCATGAGTTTCAAGCTGCTAGGTCTGGGACTTGAACTATGGTCGACCATGTGGGAGTACAACATCTAAACCAGGATGACACCTGCTGGCCCCTATTTTATACCATTTCTATAGTTATATAATTCTGTAACGTGATTCATTGTCAAGTTTCTAATGCCTGATTCAGTAGCTACCATAGTAATAATGACCTCATGGGTATTTAGGGTTCACCTTAAATGAACCTTGAGACTGAACTTACTGGGAAGTTTTTTGGAATGTCTGCTAGACAGGTAAGTCCCTTGGACACAGCATTTGCTCTGATTTTGGAGGGCCACTTAGATCAATGGGTAGATATGTATATATTGAGTACCATTCATAAACAGCATTCCAATAGATATTATATAGAAAACATGGCCTCTGTAAAACAGTCTTTTAGGTAGACTTGACAATATCTCCTTTAATGTTATATTTAAGTTATTTACATTAAGAAATTCCATCCCCATAATTGGGTAGTACATCCTGTGGAAAACTTGCTTAGGTGTGCTTTACCAAGTGGATGCCTTCTCCAGTGACCCTGTTACAAGGAATTTTCTCTAAAAGAACATGGCAAAGAATATAAGCCACATAGTGATTAAAGTGAAGCACAGATGGACTACATAACAATTCTTGTAGGTTAAAAGCAAAGCAAATTGGAATGTCATTTCTTACCTCTCATGTCTCTCTCCAATAAATACTTAAAAATTTTTTTGCCAAAGGGCATGTGCTCTGGTTATAGATAATAGATATACAGAGAAGAGAGAGGGAGAGAGAAAGCAAGCAAGCAAAAGTATCTTCTCAATAGGGTGAAGTCATACTACAATCCCTTCTCCTCCTCTGTTTTTCCATCCCTGTTGGTATTTTGGGCATGCACACACATATGCCCAGCATGTTTTACAAGCTGCAGGGGCCAGGATTTGAATCAGGGTCAGCTATGTAGAATCCAGTCCCCTTCACCTGTCAGTCATGGGGTTGTTCCAGTAAACACTTACTGAGCACCAACTGTATTTTAGGAACTATTCTAGTTTTGGTATATAGCATGATGAACAGACAAAAATCCTTGTCCTAACGGAAAGGAAGTGAAATAAAAATAAACTTAAAAAATATATAATGTCTAATACATCAGAGGGAAAATGAAGCAGAAAAAGAATATAAAGAGTATTATGGGCTAAAATTTTAAATGGAGTGGCTAGGGAAGGCTTCAGAGAGAAGGGATGCCTAACAGAAGTGATGGAGTGAGTCATGCCAGAACATTCCAGGAAGGCGATATAGAAGTACGAAGACCCCAAGGTGAAGCATGCCTGGTGTATATGAAGAAAAGCAAGAAGGCCAGTGTGGCTGCAGCAGAGGATCACATGGGAAAGGAATCACAAACAAGCCTAGAAGGGTAAGGGCCCTAAATGAGGTAGGGTCACGTGGGCCACTGTAAACCTTTAGTTTGTACTCCATGTAAAATGGAGAATCCAATGGGGGGTTTGACACAAAGAAGTAACATGACCTGACAAGAGTTTTAAAAGGATCGCTTTGGCTGCTATGCTGAGAATAGACTCAATAGGAGAAAGGATGAAAGCCAAGGGACCAGTCAGGAAGGTACTGCAAAAATTCAGGTGAGAGATAATGCTGGTTTAGATTAGATAGTAGCAGAAGAAATGGTAAAAAGTGGTAAGGCTCTCGGGACCAGCAGTTTGTGTAATGGCTATGTCGCTGGACTCCCATGTAGTTGACCACAGTTTGAATCCTGGACCCAGTGGCTTACACTCACACCAGGTGTGTGTGCGTGCCCAAGATCCTGAGAGGAGAATGGAGGAGAAGGGATTGCGGCATGGCCATCCCCCCGGGGGGGGGGGGGGGGGTGATTTCTCGCTTTCTGTCTCTCTGCCTCTCTCCATCTTTCTGGCGAGTGCACATGTCCTATAGCAAAAACCTCTCCAAAAAACAAAGTGGTAAGGCTCTTGAAACATACAAAAAGTAGAGCCAACAAGATTTTTCCAATAGATTGGATAAGGAGTATAAGAGAAAGAGAAGAATCAAGAATAATTCCAAGGATTTTAGCTTGAGCAACCAGAAAACTGATGTTGCCAGTAATATAGATGGGAAGTATGAGGCTTAAGCTTGATGGGGTGTGGGGTGGGAAGGAGGGAAGTTTAGATTTGGACATACTGAGATGTCTGTTCGACATCCAAACGTCAAATTTACATATATATGTATTTCATAAAGCTATGAGAACAGGGCTGAATACAGAAAGAAAAGAGATCCAAGGACTGAGCTGTGGAACGTGGTGCTCTCCAACATTAAGACCCAGGGGAGATAAGAACAGAACCAGTAAATGGGGCCAGAGATGTAGGAGAAAAAGCCAAAGTGGTATCTTAGAAGTCAAATGAAGAAAGTCTCCCTAGGAAGGGAGAAGTATTCTACCATGCCAAAAGCTTCCGATAGGTCACATGAAATGACCTCTGGGTTTAGTTGTATGAGGTCACCAGTGACTGAAAAGTACACTTCCGATGAATTGCCACGGTTGAAAGCCTGTTTGCAACACAAAACAAGGTGAAAATAGAAAGCGATCCAGTAGTGAACAAAGAGATCTAGTCCCTACTAGGAAGAAAGAAATAGAAATTAATCAGATAGCACAAATAAATGTAAAATTACAGCAATGTCAAAATGTTGCATTTAATTCATCCTAAAGCATACTTTTTAGATTTGAGCAACTATGAATTTGGAATGTACCTTAAAATCACTAGTAGCTTACCCTTATAATTGGCAGTTCTTTTCTACCCTGATACTGATACATAATGTAATGATGGTTCTTTTTTTTTTTTTTCTTGGAGAGGTTTTTGCTATAGGGTGTGTGCGCTCACCAGAAAGACAGAGAGAGACAGAGAGACAGGAAGCGAGAAATCACCCCCCAGGGGGGATGGTCACGCTGTAATCCCTTCTCCTCCATTCTCCTCTCAGGATATTGGGCACGCATGCACATGCTCCTGGTGTGAGTTTAAGCCACCGGGTCCAGGACTAGAACCATCCATGGTCAACTACATGGGAATTCAGTGACATAGCCATTACACTAACTGCTGGTCCCGTTTCTTTTTTTTTTAGATTTTTGCTATTGGGTGTGAGTGCTCACCAGAGAGACAAACAGAAAATGAGAAATTACTCCCCAGAGGGTATGGTCACACTGCAATCTCTTCTTCTCCATTCTCCTCTTAGGATTTTCTGTGTGTACGCACACACATTCAGCGTGAGTTTCAAGCTGCCAGGTCTATGACTCAAACTGCTGTTGACCATGTGGGAATACCATGTAGTGCCTTATCACTACACCATCTGCTGGCCCCAGTAATACTGGGTTGTACAATCAAAGGTATCTTAAATGTAATGAATCATTTCATAACAGAGGAATTAATAAGACCAGAGTCATGAGAGATGTCTTGGAGGAAGTACTGAAGTAAAAATAGAAGTTACCAGGAGAAGAGGGAAAGAGGGAGCTGGTAGCAGGAACAATTGCAAAGACCTCCAAAGCTTAAGGTGGAAAGAGAGCTTACCCTGTAAGTGGAGGAAGGTCAGGGTGGCTGGAGCACAGCATGAGGGGATAAGCACAAGGGAGGAGGAGATGAGGCTGGATAAGAGAGCATGTGGAGCCAGATCATGTGACGCCACGAAGGCTAGGGTAAGCCTTTGCGTCTCTATTCTAATAACAAGAAGGCCCTAAATTTTAAGCAGGGGTGGGTAATGTAATGGACTTCATTTTCAAAAAGATCATTCTGGGGGCCAGCAGGTGGCATAGTGGTTAAGGCTCTGAACTCCCACATGGTTAAAAGTGGCTCATGTCCCGGACCAGGTAGCTTGAAACTCACGCCAGGTACATGTACATGCATGCCTAAAATTCCAAGAGGAGGTTAGAGGAGAATGGAGTGTATGTGGCCATCCCCCTTGGGGATGATTTCTCACTCTCTCTCTCTCTCTCTCTCTCTCTCTGTCTCTCTTTCTGTCTCTCCAGTGAGCACATATACCAGACAGCAAAAATCTCTGGTTCTAGAAATTCACGAATTTCCAGAAAAGTGATCAGACCATTTAGATTTGCAGAAAGAAAGTAAATACATGGTAGGATTGGGGTAATTTGTGAATAGGTGTGTGTGTGTGTGTGTGTGTGTGTGTGTGTTTCATGTGTGTGTGTCTGTGTGTGATAAACTGCCCCCACTGGCTTCTCTTCCAAATAAATCATATAATTTAATTTAAGGAACATGTTTAAATGCATAAAATAAAGAATATTAGGATTTAGAGAAAATTTCCATAAAGAACAGAGTTTAAAAGAAATTTAATTTGTTAAATTTTGTTTGGAAAACAAATGAGATAAGTGCCAACTGACATATCACATGTAGGTTTAATGCTGACTTTGATTATGAAATGTCACATATGTGATGGTGGCACACCTTCAGGGAGATTTCTAAGAAACTCTGTGCCATGATAGCAGGGGTGGGAATGAAGCTGGAGGTTATGGAAGAGCAAAGTTCTTCCCCTCTCTCTACCCCCATGTGGGAGCATATGACCTTTGTGTCTGCAAAGTAGTCAGAGTCCTGCACAAACGGACTTATTCATAACATTCTTCAGATATGATGAAACATCTTTTTCTGGTTCATTTCAGTGAAATATCACTAACAACCAGAATCCCGGACTCCATTTTTCAGAGTTTCTGTTCTGCACTATTTAGGTTACAATAGTAAAATGGCTCCCAAGAAATGATGGAACCTATTTTCCACATCTCTTCTTTAATGCACTTGATGGTGGATGGTGCAAAGTTTGAAATGTTAGGAAAGACACAGCCAGGACAAAAAAGAAAAAAAGTGAAAAATCATGAAAATGTTTCTTTGTAAATCTATTTTTTTTTATAATTTGAAAGTCAAAATTTGTTCAAAGCATCACTAAAAATCATCCTAACCAGTCTGAATCACTTACATAGTATTTGCATGCTAAGGATGAATATATAAAGAGCACTATTTTCATATACTATATACAGTGGACATTTCCTGGCAGGAGGCTGGGAACCGAGTCACATTAGTGAGGTTTGAACATGGCTTCCCTTCCCTTTTTCCTGCCTCTTCTGACTTACCTTCTCTCAAAGGTTATCAACCACTCTCTGAAGGTGTATAAAAATGAGTGATTTCATTTATAATAATAGTAGCTATATTATTATATATATAATAATTGCTACAAGATATAGGAAATTATTAGTATGAAACCAACACTTTTATTCACTTCAGTTTAAAAGGCCTAATGCAAAACAGGAAAAAAAAAATCCCACCCTAAAATGCAAATAAATATCCTCTTCCCCATTCTTATGCTCCTCACCTCTATCTCACAGTGTTTCCATAAGTCTTCAGACTCGGGGTTGGGGGCACGCGTGCTTCTTTGCATTTCTTAGTGGAAGGGGTTATCACTTCTAATCACAGCTGAGGTGGGAAGGAGTTGGAACTGCTGTAGAAAACGTTGAAATTTAAATGTTATAGTTCTCAAAGGGGTAGACTATTGGTATGTATACAAGAGTATTTCAAAAAGTTCATAGAAAATGGAATTAGAATATAAGTTTATTTTGATGCAAGAAATTCTAAGTTTTTCATAATAGTTTTTTTATAATACACATTTTCAGCCATTTTTTTTTTTTTTAGAGAGATGTTTTTACTATAGGGCATGTGCACTCACCCGACAGACAGAAACAGAAAGTGAGAAATCACCCCCAGGGGGATGGCCACACCGCAATCCCTTTTCCTCCATTCTCCTCTTGGGATTTTGGGCATATACACACACATGCCCAGCGTGAGTTTTTTTTTAAGTTGTCAGGTCCAGGACTTGAACCACAGTCGACTATGTGGGAGTCCAGTGACATAACTATTATGCTATCTTCTTTTCCCAACTTTTTGAAGTCCTCTCATATGGTATGTATAAACTATCAGCAAAGTAATTACTTAAGTATGTTGTATGCCAAAGAGGTAAAAAACAAGCTTGTTTTAAACAAACTATAACTTTAAATTTATTTACATTAGGCATTTAAAATTTCAATCCTTAAGTTTTATTTTAATGTTTGGAAATAACTAATATAATACTCCCTCTTATGTGTAATGGTTGTGTCTCTGTAACTGGTATATATTTAAATTTTGCATGATATCAGTTTAAAATACCATCATGAAATAAAATACAGGTTGAGTATACTTTATCCAAAATACTCGGAACCAGGCATGTTTCTGATTTCGGATTTGAGAGTATCTTCATATGCATGAGATATATGGGGATGGGACCTAAGTCTAACATAAAATTTAGTTTTTGTTTCATATACACCTTATACCCATACCCTGAAAGTAATTTATACAGTATTTTTATATTACAAGACTGTGACCAGTCACATGAGGTCAGGTGTGGAATTTCCTACTTGTAGTGTCATGTTGATGTTCAAAAACTTCCAGATTTTGGCAAGGCTGTGGAAAGGCAGGTGGTGGGTGCCAATGAATGACACTGGAGCCACATGGGAGGTTTGAGTTTGAATCCTGGGTTGATTTGAACATGCCGGCTGTGCACCTGTGGTCTTGTCTGGCTGAGAGGCTGGGAAGAGGACTGTAGCATGAAAAGACCCTTTCAAGGATACATGTATGTCTCTCTCTCCTTCTCACAAGAAATAAATAAGTAAACTTAAAAAAAAGGTGTCTGATTTTGAAGCACTTAAATGTTAACGTCCATGTTTTCTCTGGATTTGCCAATTGTAGGGTATATACTTTTCCCCAGGATGATGACAGATGTGCACTGGTGGGTTTACACCTTCTTCACATGAATCTCTTGTGATATACAAATGTGTGTGTGTGTGTGTGTGTGTGTGTACACACACACACACACACACACACACACAATCTTTTAAAAAAACTTGCAACTGAGCTCAACAGAGAGGCCTGTAGTTGGACAAAGCTAACTAGCATGGGGAAATGTAGGCTCATTAGCATTTTGCTCAAATCCCAAATCACTATCTGTTTTCTTTCTTCCTTTTTCTTTTTTTTTTAGAGAGATATTTGCTATAGTGCGTGTGCACTTGCCGGAAAGACAGAGAAACAGAAAGTGAGAAAGCAACCCCCAGGGGGATGGCCATGCCACACTCCTTTCCCCTCCATTCTCCTCTTGGGACTTTGGGCATACATGCACACATGCCTGGCCTGAGTTTTAAGCTGCCGGATCTGGGACTCGAACTACGGCCGGCTACATGGGAGTCCAGTGATGTAAACCACTACGCTCTCTGCTGGTCCCTATTTTCATCCATTTCATAAATGATTTAGGAACTCAGAGAAGGGGCTATGGCTACTATGTGAGACAAAATACTATTGCTTTTGCATCACAGATGCTCTTAAAGATCCATGAAGTGACTTATAAGGCAATAATGTCACATTTCAATGAACTGGCAATCTCTTTCAGCCTTCAAGCCTTCTGTTCTAAGTAATTTCTCCCATCTTAATAAAGGTGAGTCAAATGTGGACACTATTTTCTGGTATGGTACTGCAGTAACCTAAGTACAAGGAGATTAAAAAAATAGTAATTTGCATGGTAGTATCATTTAGTTTTGATGAAAACAAGAAATTAATCTTACAACTGCAAAATATCCATAGTCATAGGAAAGGATCACTACTGTGACTGACTATACTTTCTAAGATTAAATCCACATAAATCAATCATATAAAAAAAGCTTTTATTACTAAGAAAGTGTCTTCATCAATTTAAATAACACATTTAATAATTTTGGTGAAAATATCTGATTATTAATAAAAAAGAAAAACAGGAAAAGAAAAATCATAAAAATCTGATTATTAAAAAGGGTTCATCTTAAATATTTGAATGACACAGGTTTCTGGAAAAATGTTCCTTACATGAACCTATTAATTAATAACAACAAGGGCTGAAGTCAACCTAAAAGCAAGTATGAGAGGTGTATCTTATCTTTCAAGCCACCCAATGAAAGCAGCATGGGTTTTGGAGCATGAATGACCTGGCTTTAAATCGCTGCTGGATCACTTGCTAGCTGTGAAGTCTTAGGGAAATCACTTAACCTTCGTCATATGTTTTACCCTCCGAAAACGAGGTTAATAGCACCTACCTTGCAGAGATGACAAGAGTCCAGGCCATGGTTGACCCTTAATAAATGGTAATTATTTTTGTTGTTATAGAGAGGAAATAGGAAGACACTGATTATTTATGTAGTCCACATTCACAAAGCTTGGTATTCGTTACACAATGCTTGTGAGTAATGATCATAAGATAATCTCTTATTTCTTACCAAAACCTCTGATGAGAGCCATGCAATTATTTCTCTAAGTCTTCTACCTGTATTAACATTTAATATTCACAACAAACTTATGAAGTACGATTTATTTGCCCTGTCTTACAAAAACGGAAACTGAGGCACAGAGAAGTTAAGTAATTTGTTCAAGGTCATACAACATATGATGGCAGAGTTTATTCTTTTAACTACTTCATTAAGAGCCTAGAAATAATATTAAGATAACAGCTGTTCATTCAACAAATAACAAAGTGCTACATTCTGTACTAGTTACTAGTATCTAAAACTTTATCAAAACACAGAACCGATAACCTTTGAGGAACTTACAATATGGTGATTAAAAGCAATTTTATTACCCCAAAGTTATTACTCAGTGGCCATCATTCTCTGGATTTAAAAAAAAGGTTTCATTTGAATTACTATTATTCAATCATCATAAAAATTACAGCACAACTATACTTTCTTTATAGAACGAATCGAGGTTTCTACATCTTCTGAATAAATGTGAATAAAAACTGTCACTGCATTGTGTTGACTTTCCTGTTAAGATCTTGTAAGAACAGAGACAGAAATGATTAGATCGTTGGAAAAGTCATGCGTGTTTTTCTACGTTGTTCTATGCAAAAATGCGTCATGACTTTTCCAACAACCCACTATTTTTATGTAATTGCTATAGTGTTTCTAACATTATTGTCAAATGAGTGGAAGCATTTCTAGTCATTAAGAATACAAAGGGTTGGTCATAAGGCAGATCAATTTCAAAGGCGACTCAAACAAGAAGCATAAGAAACTAAATACATAAGGACAAATAACAAGGCTATTGCCAGGTTCACATAGATTTCCTGCCTCTATTTTTTTTTTTTTTGTCTTTTCCTTCTTCTTCCTCCTCGAATAGCCTCAATCATTATTTTCTACTCTCTCAAATGCACAAATAATAAGTAGATAGGCTTCTGATTACTCGAAAATACTTTGAGCTTGAAAAATAGTTACTTACATTTACTATAGAAGGACTAGTTATATGCTATCAAAACCAAAAGACAATTATGGATAATGTGTAATTTATATGATATACATAAAACGAAATGATGTTTAAACATTATCCTTATTTTAATTTTAACCATTTTTGTTTCAAGGAACTGTACTACTAAATAATTATGTAAATTAAAATTGGACCAATAATCTAATAGCAGTAGGTTCTGCCTTTTCTCATTTTTAAAGGGGAAACAGGCTGTTCAGAAGCCAAGTTGGTTAATAAAAGGAATGGAACGATATCCAGTTCAGCTTGGGTGAAGGTTATTCTGAAGAGCAATGACTGTTTTTCTCGTCCTTTTGCAATCAACAATGGAAAGCAAAGGATAGTTAGCAACATGGAAACGGAATGGGAAAGGTGTTGTAAATGATCTTTAGAAAGGCACCTGGCATGTAATTACAGAAAAGTGTTGGTTTTGCAAATACTGTCAATCTAGAGATGAATGACATTTCCCTGTTTCCCTGTACAAAAGGGGACTGCTCACAGCAAACCATACAGTGCTCACCTGATTCTGTCCGTCTTCTGGCAACCCTTAGCAGACGGCTGAACCTTGCAGGTGTTCTTCCAAGATCTGGTGACTTCCAGACCCTCCTTTTTATTGATTGTCTGCAATTCACTTAGTTAAAAGTATGCATCCTCTGTATGTTTGAAGTTTAGTTTGCTTTTCAAGTGCTGTGATGGTAACAGTGCTGCAGTGGGATTTGGATTTTTTTAAAGAAGTCTGAAGGTCCATTGTAGAAAGGTTTCAGGTACAGACTCTCTAATTGCCTATGTGTACAGAACACTTTGACATTTGCTTTTTAATTTCATTTGGTGGCTTGAAACTTCTTGGAGAAAGAAAACCGTAAAGTTATCTTTTAAAATTATTGCCTGATAACTGGCATTTAATTCAGATAATAAATTACTGGGGTTGATATCTAACATTCTAAACATGGCATTTACCTCCTTGATTCAGTCATTATGGAATGAAATCAATGATTTTCATGGCTTAAAAAAAATACACTGTGATTCATTTCACTTTCTTAGATTCTCCGACTTAACTTTGTGCGGTTTATTCAAACAGTGATTTTCCTTATGAAATCCTGTAAGTAGGAACCATCTGGAAAGGTTACTGTGGAAGCGGCAGGGGCTGGGAGGGTGGGGCTAGAGAGCAAGAGATGCCATGACAACCTTTTTCGGGTTTCCCAGGAAACACGGGTTGCTATGGGAACTGCATCAGTCAGGTCCGAATTAGTAACTTCCGCTGGAAGGGGTGTCTGCCACTTTAATCTTCTTGTGATACTGCAGAAGCTTATCTCTCAGATGCATCAGGAAATTTTTTTTGTTTCTCTCAGCAGCACTGAAACATCTGCTTCTCGACTTTGATAGATGTTGGCTGAGACATATGCACACAACTTCGCGGGAATCGTTAGTCTAATACTTTCGAAATGCTTAGCAAGCTCCAAAGCATTAAACTAATTAGTCAGCATTAAACTAATTACACCTTGGGCATTTCCCTTTGTTCAAAGTTGTAGAGACCCTCTAAAGGGAGGGGAGAGCTGAGGTTGCAATTCAGATAAAAATTCCAGCCCCAAACCAAATAAACTATGGTAGATTTATAAGTCATTGTCCTAGTTAGATTTTTCATTCACAGTAGCACAGTTGAACATTCAATAAATAATGTTGAAGAGTCCATCAAACTGAAGCAGCCTTTAAGTATTTGCCTGCTTTACTTTGTAAAGAAACAACTGCCTTTTAATTTTGAGGTTAAACAGTTACTCTAACCATTCTTTAGTTTCATTTCCTCCCAGGATGTACTGTTTTTCAGGGGCGTGTACTAGAAATGAAGTTTAATGTAAGTTTGTTGTTTGCAATATTAAGAGAGAGGGAGGAAAAAAAAAAGGGCTGAGAGAATGCAGCCCACTTGCAAAACAGGCACCTGTTTCAGTATGAAGCAGTAGGGACAGGGAGAATGAAGTGTGTGCTTCCCACTTCATGGCCTTTTCTGATGGATGGTCTGGAAATGTATAAAACAAGGGCATACACAGACCAAGGGGGCACGTTCCACGCACACTGAGTACAGTATGTCACTTGTATCATACATTAAACATCGGTGAATATCTTTTTGATGTTGACACAAGAGTTGGGATTATTGTTCGTGGTGCAGGTGGCAGTGGAATTGCCCGTTTTGAATGGGGTCTGGGGGAAAGCACTATGGTTCATACCCGCCTCTTCGATCACCATGTACTCCGACTTACTCAGAGTTGAGTTACTCCTGGCTTTTCGGAGCTCGTCGGCTGAAGAAGAGAGATGCTGGCAACTCCCCACGTGCATGTACTGGGCTTGCTCTTCCCCTTCTGTCTCCCGGTGGTAGAAGTAATTGAAGTTGGAAACAATCACAGGAACTGGCAAAGCAATGGTCAGGACACCAGCGATGGCACAGAGAGATCCCACAATCTTGCCCCCTATGGTCACTGGGTGCATGTCACCATAGCCTACTGTTGTCATGGTTACTACTGCCCACCAGAAGGCATCCGGGATACTGCTGAAACCTGAAGTGGGGTCGTCTGCCTCAGCAAAGTAGACGGCGCTGGAGAAAAGGATGACTCCAATGAAGAGGAAAAAGATAAGCAAGCCCAATTCCCGCATGGAAGCCTTCAGCGTCTGCCCGAGGATCTGCAGCCCCTTGGAGTGGCGGGAGAGCTTGAAGATGCGGAAGACCCTCACCAGGCGGATGACCCTCAAGATGGCCAGGGACATGGCCTGCTGTCCGTTTCCCTGTCGCTCAGCCAGCTCGGTGCCCAGAGTGATGAAATACGGGATGATGGCCACGATGTCTATCAGGTTCATGATATTTCGTGAGAAGGTGGCTTTGCTGGGGCAAGCGAAGAAGCGCACCAGCAGCTCAAAGGAGAACCAGATGATGCACAGGGTCTCCACCACGAAGAAGGGATCAGAGAAGCTGGAGGCTCCAGCCGGGGTCCCCGACGTGCTGTTGCCGGCCGCCTCGAACACATCCTGAGACGGGGAGGCGGGGTAGTCCTTCTCGTCGCGGAACTCGGGCAGCGTCTCCAGGCAGAAGATGACAATGGAGATGAGGATGACGAGCACGGACACGATGGCGATGCCTCGGGCTGGTCCAGAGCTCTCGGGGTACTCGAAGAGCAGCCACACCTGGCGCTGGAAGTCGCGGCGGGGCAGGGGCCGCTCCTCCTCCCGCAGGAAGCCCTCGTCCTCGCGGAACTTCTCCATGGCCTCCTCACCCAGCTGGTAGAAGCGGATCTCCTCGGAGAAGATGTCGATGGGCACGTTGACCGGCCGGCGGATGCGGCCCCCAGACTGGTAGTAGTAGAGGATGGCGTCGAAGCTGGGCCGGTTGCGGTCGAAGAAGTACTCGTTGCGGAGCGGGTCGAAGTACCTCATGCGCCGCTTGGGGTCGCCCAGCAGCGTCTCCGGGAACTGGCAGAGGGTCTTGAGCTGAGTCTCGAAGCGCAGCCCGGAGATGTTGATGACCACGCGCTCCCCGCAGCAGTCCTGCTCCCCGGCTGCCGGCAGCGCGGGCGGCAGCGGCTCGTAGCGGTCGCAGCCGCCGCCACCGCCGCCCTGGGGCGGGCCCCCGCCGCCGTCGGCCGCCTCCGGCTCCAGCAGGTGGTCCCCAGGCACCACCGTCATGTCGGGCGGCAGCTCGGGCTCGGCGGCGGGCTCGGCGTAGCCGGGGTTCACCAGCTTGTGGCCGCCGCCGCCGCTGGCGGGCTGCTGAGCCGGGTGGGCGCGGTGGCGGGAGGAAGGCGGCGGCGAGCGCAGGAGGCTGAGGTGCTCGTCCATGCGGCGGGGAAGAGGCGGCGGCGGCGGGACCGCGTCGCTCCTCCTTGCGCTCCCCGCCCCTTCGCCGCCTCCGCCCCTGAGCCGAGCCCGCCGCCTGTTGCTGTTGCTGTTGCTGTTGCTGCCGCCGCCGCCGCCGCCGCCGCCGCCAAGCTCCGTCTGGGTCTGGCGGGCCGGCGGGCTCCTGCACAGGGACGCCTCCGCACCCCTCCTCCTCCGCCCGCGCCGCGGGGCGCGCGCCCGCCCCTCCGCGTCCCCTCGGGATGCACGCCCACCGCTCGGGCACGCGCCCCGCTCCGCCGCCCGTCTCTCCGCTCTGTGTCCGCGAAGCGCCCTTGCTCTGCGCCTTGGAGGTCCCCCAGGACCCTGCCCGCTGGCCCTCGGGGAATCCGGACACCTGCTCCAGTCCGTGGGCTCAGCCCGTTTCCGGTCAGCGCCCGAGTCCCTGGCCTCGCGAGCCGCGTCTTGGAGGGCCTTCGCCGCGGTCCACGCCCTTGGCCCCCCGCGACCCACCCCGGTGCCCCCAGCACTGCACCTGGGCAGGCTCGGCTGCGCGAAGTATTACATTGTAGATGAAGGCGGAAGCAGGCGAGGGGAGGACCTCGGGCGATGTCGAGGTTGGGAGTGGCAGACAGGTGTGCGCTCTGGGCAGGGCACGCCTGATGCCCACGTCCTGAGCTCACTTGAGGGTAGAGGATTGCTTAAACCTTGTGCACGGGGGGTGGGGGGGGGGTTAAATAATTTAGCAACTGCTTGAATGAGGAGCTGAACGGAGTAATGGGTGCTGATGACTTTTGCACCGGGAACCTGGAGGAAATGGGTTATCAAAGACGTTCAGGGACCTCCATTCTGTAGTGAATAGTTGACGCTTTTGGTAGCTGAGATTTTAGCCGCTGGGAAAATTCAAGGACCTACTTTCTGGCCCGGATTAGCGAGGCCAGCCTGGTCTATACGGTGCACTGAAATTTCCTGTGAGTGGGAATACAGGAGAGGTAGAAATTATAACCACGTCTAATTTGTGTGGTTATAGAGCCTGACTCGGTAACTGAAGGCAGTTGTGGGAGGACTGGGAGCAAGACCTATATCTAGACTATTTAACAAGCCACCACTGCCCTTGTGGTAGGGAATTTACCACGCTCTAGTTAAACTGGGAGAACATTGATTCTGCAACTTGTGCCTATGTTGTTTGGGGCCCAGTGATAACTATAATACATTTGTCCCCTTTGAATTTAAGCTGTTTCTCCAAATTGTTGTGCTCACTTTGAACACAATTTCTGTTTCCAGGAATGTTAGCAACTCCAGTATAAGTCAACCCTAAAATTAAAAAAAAAAAAAGTTTTCTATTGTGTCATTCATGTCATTACAAAACTGTTGTCTAGCCAACTCTCTTACCCATCCAAAGTTAACTGACAATTTGATTCAAATTGAGAATGATTTGTGATCATTACTTCCTGTTGCCGCTTCCACCCGGGACGTTCTGTGGGGCAGAGACCACGTTTTACGCAATTTCTATTCCTAGCAATGACCAAAGTGCTAGTAATTAGTGGGAGCTCAGTATGTATTTGTTGAATTAAATTCCCCAACAAGTGGTTATCTGCATTTCTATCTACTCTGAAGGGGCAACATTTCTTCTTCTTCTTCTTCTTCTTTTTTTTTTTTTTTTTTTTTTTTTTTTGAGAGATTTTCGCTGTAGGGTGTGTGCGCTCGCCAGACAGACAGAGACATAGAGACAGAAAGCGACAAATCACCCCCCAGGGGGGATGGTCACACCGCAATCCCTTCTCCTCCATTCTCCTCTCAGGATCTTGGGCACGCACGCACATGCGCCCAGCGTGAGTTTTAGGTCCCAGACGCGAACCGCGGTCGACTACGTGGGAGTCCAGCGACATAGCCATTACGCTAACTGCTGGTTCCCAACATTTCTTCTTTTTTAGCGTAGGATCCCACTGGGATTCCTGGGATGAGGAGTGAAGGGAAAGTGAGCTCACTGTAGTGTACGTTGCTCAGTTATTTCACAGGATTTCTACTGTTGTCTCTTCTGGGCACAAGAAGTCCCCATGAACTTTACTGTCCCTACATCTTCTGCTCCCCCCACCCCGAGATTTTTGCTATAGGGTGCATGCGCTCACCAGAAAGACAGAGACAGAGCGATAAAAAGCGAGAAATCACCCCCGGGGGGGATGGCCATGTCACAATCCCTTCTCTTCCATTCTCTCGGGATCTTGGGCACGCACGCACATGCACCTGGCATGAGTTTAAGCCACCAGGTCCGGGATTCGAACCGTGGTCAACTACATGGGAGTTCATAACATAGTCATTATGTTAACTGCTGGTCCCCCTTAATCTTCTGCTTCACCTCTCAGACCCTGCTAGGCACTGCCGGCTGTGAAAGATGAGGTGAGCTGGTAAAACTGGGCAACCATGTGAAATATTTCCTCAAAAACTCTAGAACAGTGTTTTCTATGACATTCACTTTATTATTTTACATATTTTTTTGAGCTGGTGATCGGGGGGAGCAATGTAACTTTTCATATAGTTAAATCTAAGGATGAGACAGACGGCTCGCTGCCAGGATAGCTCATAGAAAGGCAAAGACCCTATTTTTAAAGACCAAATGTTTCATGCACTTCTATATCTGACTTAGAAAATGATTTATTCCTCCTTTTGCAGGAATTAGTACTGAAATTAATATTAATCAATGGCAAGGAGGACTGGCGCAGAGGATGGGCCTGTGATGGATGGTCACAGCCTCTCTCTGCTGAGAAGTCTCTTTCCTTTAGAAGTGACTATTTCCATTCCTTTCATGTATTTGCCTTGTTGGAAGACGCTGATTATGAGCTTTGTCCGACAGCCCTTACTTTTATACTTGAGGACCAAAGAAGTTTAGCAATTTACTCAAGCTCACATCACATAACTAGTTAGTCGCAGAGCTGGGCCTAGAGCCTTGGATCATTTCCAAATCCAGTGTGTACACTACTGTATCACACTGTGAAACTCTTCTGTTGATCACTGTGAGTACTTAATAAATACCAGATTTCTAACAGCAGCCTATTTGCTTCTGATTGCTGACTAGTTCACTTCAATTCATATTTATTTTAACGGAAAACCACTGCCTTCTGACAGCTAGTCTATTGTCTATAGGAAACGAGTTGGTGGGCACATTCTAGCCCTGTTGGACAGCAGAAGCCATCACAACAAATCAATGTCAAAAATGGTATTTTAGAAGGAACACATACCATTTATTTAGTACCCCCAGTGGAGTAGCTCAAAGTGATTTGAAAATGTCTCATTAATCCTCATGACACCCCATAGGGGGATAATAATAATATTATTATAATGTTTAAGTGTCGAACTATGGCAAAGGCAACAACTTCTCAAAATATGTGGTGGATTTCCTTATATTTCAGTCTTCAATATTAGAGCCCAAGTGAAACCATGAGGTTTGCAAACAGCGAGGATAAATCTTAGGGTTTGGATATTCTATGTTGCTCAGGCATAGCTCGGGTTTCTTACTGATCATGGCAGTACTAGAAATAGCTCACCAATTGCTTGCCAGATGTTAAACAGCATCTGGGATTAACCCAGAAGTGTTTGAGTGTATATTAAGACAGACCCAGAGATCCTAAGGTACAAATGAATGGAGAAAGGGTACCTACTATGTGCAAGGCATTGTCCTAGGTGCTGTGGGGATATGTAGGTTAAATATAGATCTTATCTTTAAGAGGCTTATACAAAGTTTAAAAAACAGGATATAAATCCATGAACCAGTTTACAATACTGTTAGTTAACAGTATATAACAATAGTACCAGAAAATATCACAAGATAGCCAACCTGGCTGCCTTGCTGTTTTTCAATCATACCAAGCTTATTTCTATCTCAGGACCTTTGCACTTGCTCTTCCTTCTACCTCTAACACTCTTCTTCCTGATTTTCACAGGGCTCTACCAGTTTAGGTCTCCATTGAGAATGTCGCTTTATCAAAGAAGTGACTACAACTTCTGATTTCAAAACACGTTCTTCCACTTCTCCTGGTAACTTTCTATTCTTGTATCTGCTTTGTTTTTTTCTCATTGCATTTATTTACTTGAAGGTCTATTTTATATTTATTGGTTACTCACTCCTTGACTGTCTTCTGCACTAAAGCATGAACCCCCTGATGGCAGGATTTTTACTTTTAAATTCCGTACCACCAAAATGTAGAACAGTGCCTGGCATACAGCAGATGCTTAATCAAGATACATTGCATGGAGAAAAGAAAAGTTGCAAAATGACTACACAGGCATAGTAAGGTACAGTGGGCGAGCCAGCTTTGTTGGTTTAGAATGATTATTTTATAACGCTGAACTCATCTTTCTTTTCAAACTTGCTTTGCTTCTGGATTTTCTTATTTCATGCTAAAATGTGGAGTCACCTTGAGTCTCTCCTCTGCCCCCACATCGGATTAGTCACTAAATCTTTTCTGTTTCCCCCTCCTAGTCCCCTTCAGTTCTGTCCTCACTTTTCCATTCTTACTGCCACTGCCCCAGTTCAGGCTGCCATGATAGTTTCATAACAGACTCCTGCTTTTAGTCCCCCGTTCAGGTATTTCACTGTCTACGGTGTGGCTGAGTTATTTTTGTGAGACACAGATTTGCGCATATTGTTCTCCAGCTCTTCCATCATGGTCAAGCCCTGGTCCTGACTTGTCATTCTGGCAGCATCTTCACACTTGCTGGTCCCTGGATAGGTCATTCACTTACATACTACCAGGCCTTTATGCTATCCGCTTGTGTCCAGCTCACTGGTGATTCTGTGCACTTTTTTCCCACTGGTGAATTCAGTCTTCAACTCCCAGCTTACACTTCTTTTGAGACCCCTGCCTCCATTCTTCCTGTCAGTCACGACTTAACTACTTCAAAGAAAATTCAATAAAACTGTCATAAATGAGGGGTCAGATGGTGGCACAGTGGGAAAATCCAGTGTTCTGCAACCCACATTGAAAGGTTGCTGGTTCAGGTCTAGAGATCTCCCTGGATATGTCAGGCAGGAGTACATCCATGATCCAGGTTGGCTGAAGCTGGGGTAGATCTCAGAGTCAGGATGCTGTCAGGGATGCAATCTCTCTCTCTTTCATAATAAATAAACTATAAGAAAAATAAATGATTACAGAAGAATTCAGTGATTCTCTTTCTCATCAGAGCGCTCATGCTGTTTAGCTGACAGCTCCATTAGAGAGCTTGATTGTACTGTATTTAGATATGTTTGATATGATCTGGACTCTGTGAAATATGAACTCCATAATACTAATGGCTAACATGTTTAACAATGGCTGCACTGTGTTAAGCCAGGCTCCGTGCTAAGCACTCGATGTGCAGTAACCCCAACACATTTGCTGGTCCCTGGAGGGGTAGTAGTAGCATACTACCCAGCCCTGTGAGGCAGGGTAATATGCTACTATACTATTTTACAGATGGAGAAACTGAATACAGTGTGGGAAAGTCACTTGTGCAAGATCGTGTAGGAAATGGCAGAACCAGTATTCAAACTGAGAATATTACATTCTCAAGCCCACCCTAGGCTACCTCTGTGAGGAAGAGAGGCCTTGTCTTACTCATTTTTGTGTTTCTAGTCTCCAATATTGTGTCACGATATCATCAATGATTTTTGAATATGTAGTATAATAGAAGAAAAATGATTATGAGGCATGAGTACTTATTCACTAAAAAAATGGATAGCTAGACCATGATGAAGGAATTAGTCCTAGTCCTCAATACGAAGGTTATAGATGAACTCTCCTGAATTTGTATCATTTTTTTTTTGAAGAAGAAAAATACTAGATAGAAGAAGTTACTCCAGAAGGAGATGCAGATATAGGTTCCAACTGTGGCTAGGATGTCTCTCTGGTGTTACTGTGTCCCTTAACATGACCCAACAGCCTAACTCTGCTCTCACATGACAGAAATTTTTCAGAAAAACATTTCTTTTCAGGGAAGACTGAAATTCTGTCAGCTAGTTTGCCAATCAAGGAGTTTAAAGTATTATGCTAAACCAAGCATTTAAGTAAGCCTGGTACTTTTCTCGAACCTCTGTGCACAAGGGAGTAATCAAACACTGAAACACCTGCATGGTTTTTTCTGGTTCTGGCTAATTTATCTAAAAAGCAGGTACAGCCACGCCTCTAATCACAGATGAGATGCGAAATGACTGATGAAATTAGCTGAAACAAAACAAAACAAAACAAAAACCCTGGTTTATACCAGTTATTTGTTTGCCAGATAATCATCTTCCTAGTATTTATAGAAACAGCTGAATGGCTTTAAAGCACTAGCAAACATATGAACATCCTTTTAGCAAGATATACATTATAAATAATATTTTCATCATGTTTTCCTCAAAATGTATTTGGCCAAGTATGTTTTAAAATATCTGGAAATTTTATTTACTTCCTTATGTTCCTTCTGTGAGACAATTTGTTGTGAGGCTAAGGGTTAGTTCTAATAAAATTAATTTCAAGAGCTAAAAGGGATTATGCTCATCATATGATTGGGTTGACATTAATGTGAACTAGTGAACATAAATTGACATGAATTATAAAGCTTTAGCAACCACTTATGGGAATCTTTGGAATCTTTGAAATGCTATAAGGTCAAGGTTAGTGTATTTGTTGTTGTTGTTGTTGGTTTTTTGTTTTTTTTTTTTTTTTACATGCACTTGCTAGACAGAAAGAAAGAGAGAGAAAAGTCCCCTTGTGGGGCATGGTCACATCACAACCCCTTTCATCCATTTTTTTAGCCCATTAGAATTTTGAGCACATATGTATACACACCTAACATGTTTTTCATGGGATTTGAATCATGATTGGCCATGTAGGATCTGGCTCTTCACACAGAATCTAACCACTGTGCTATGGGGGCTAGCTCATCAGGGGTAAGTTTTAACTGATTTTTTTGGTATTGCCATTCTGGTGAAAACCAAATATATCTTATTAATCTATAGACATATTATCACAGTTATTGCCTTGTCCTTAGGCTTTGTAATTATGCTGACAAAGCAATCCAAGAACATGTCTGTAGAATAGCATTACAATTTTATTAAGTTTTCATGACAATGATACTTTTAATGAAAGTGTATAAAGGCCTATAATGATCCAATTAATACT
This sequence comes from Tupaia tana, assembly GCA_026018925.1. NCBI lineage: Eukaryota > Metazoa > Chordata > Mammalia > Scandentia > Tupaiidae > Tupaia > Tupaia tana. The sequence goes on from JAKSZU010000004.1 coordinate 78,551,328, forward strand.
AAGTATTAAACTACAAAAGAATATGGATGCAATTTTGGGGGACTTCATACCTGAGATGCAATGCGATGGATATATTACTTGGTTATAAACTAGATGCAAATAAAATTAAGCCACGTTGGGCTAGTGAGTGATGCACAGGTTGAGGCAGCTGGATCCCACATGGCTAACTCTGTGTTTCAAGTACTAGACTCAGTGACTTGAAAAACACTCCAGGGATGTGTGCATGCATGCCCAAAAATTCCAAGAAAAGAACGAAGGAGATGGGATTACAGCATGGCCATCCGCCCAGGGGGTGATTTCTCACTTTCCTTCTCTGTCTGTGCTCTCTGTCTCTCTGCAGCAAGCACATACATCCTGTGCCAGACTAAAGGAAAAATAAAATAAATAAAGTAAAATAATAAAATTAAGTCATGTTGTGATATGTCAGTCTCTGCCCAACCCAGATATAGCTGTAGGTGTTGAAAGTCTTCATTTATCATCTCAGGACAATTCAGTTCTAGAGCCAATTCTGTTCAATAAATAAACATGCCAAAATATATGGATGAATCTCACCCTTACCCTACTCTTGGCAGGAGGTCTAGAATCTTTCTTGTTGCCCTATTCCTAGTGTGCCTGAAGTGCCCCACTCCCACCATTGCCTATAAAGTTTCAGTCAGGTTCTGAATCCTTGTCACGTTTTACATGACAACAGGACTAAGCCTCTGCCTTAGCTTAGCTTGTTCTCTTTAGTACTCTATTGAGACAACCCTGTCCTGACTTGTTTGAGATTTCATTTCTTTTAGCCTTTAGTAGCCCCTAAAAGCTGAATCCTACCATGGGCTGGGGTCCTTATTTATATCAGATGGGTTTCTTGGAACTACACAGCTTCCAACCACACACCTGACTACCAGTATTACCAGTGCCATGGCCATTCTCATGGCCTTGCATCCTCCACTGGCTTGGATCCCAAGGTGAGGAGGCTGTCCCAACTTCTTCAGCATTTCACTCTTCTCCATAAAACTTTATGATTTGAGAAGCTGGTGCCCTTTCTTGGACACCTGTCCTAGTGCTGAATTTATTCTCTTAGCATCTAATCGCACCATTCCCAGCTTCTCTCCATGTTCTTACCAGTCTAGTGAAATTATAGAATGCTTCATGACTGGGTTAATAGGTTAGCATAGACAGTTGGAAATGTTAAGTCAATTTACACTGAGTTATGCACTGAGATATGTATTAGTTATATCAGGTATATATGCACTGAGGTGTATATCGGTTATGTGATAAGTTGTTTTGATTATCTGTGCCCATCATACTACATTTGAATTTAGGAATCCACTTATGGGAAGTCTGTTCAACATGCGTGTGAAGAGAACTTTCTGCTGAAGTCTTTTATGTTGGATAAAAGCTTTCAGGAAAAGGCTACTGTTTGAGCATGTTTGTCCATTATGCTGACAAAAGACACTAACGCTGGGGGCCAGCCAGTGGCATGGTGGTTAAGGACACTGGATTTGCACATGGCTGATGACTGAGTCCTGGACTTAGCGGCTTGCTTTCTCACTTTCCCTCTCTCTCTCTTTCTCACTCTGTCCCTCTCTGGTCAAATTAAAATAGAAAGAAGAAAGAAGAAAGAAAGGAAGGAAGGAAGGAAGGAAGGAAGGAAGGCAGGAAGGAAGGAAAGAAAAGAATTTAAGAAAATGAAATACAACAAGCTAACGTTAAGATGTGCTGTTGTGTATCAAAAAGAGCTCTGGCCTTGGATTAAAACGATCTAGTGCTAAAGTGAACTTGAAAAACATTTTACCGGTTTCTGTCTCAATTCTTCACTTGTAAAATGAAAAAAAATCTAAGCCCCACTGCATAAGGATGAAGTGAAGTTATGTGTGAAAACGTGCAGTTCCTCATCTTAGGTGCTCAATAATTGTTCGTTAATATCTTCCATACAGCATAAATACATAGTGGAAGTGGGGAGGTGGGATGCATTAGGCTTTATTTTTTTAAAATTTGTCAGTGGGCATGTGTGCTAGAGAGAGAGAGGGAGAGGGATAAAGCACCCCTCAGTGGGGTGTGGTCATACCACAGTCTTCTCCTTTCCTCTATCCTGTTGGGATTTTAGGCACATGGGCACACGTGTCTGTATGTTTTTCAACCTGCTAGGGAGGGGATTTGAACTGTATAATCAACCATGTGGGGTCCTGCTCCATTAACCACCAGGCCATGGAACAAGCTGTATTAGGACTTTCATATTTCTGATTACAAAAGCAATGCAAGCCTATTATCTTTATTGTGTCTCAAAGAGGAACAGGCCTCTCACTTAAGGCTTTAATTAACATGTGGACCAAGGGTACCTATACTTACCGGGACTTACAAAACGAATTAGAGAACAAAGTGTATGTTTTAGAATCAGAACGCTAATATTTTCTGGTCATTACTACAGTTATCTCAGTCTCTTCAAAACTAGGTGCTTGGCAGTTAGTAGGCACTTGAAAAGTAGTTACTGAAGTATACTGTATCTTTTAGATGATCTAGCCTACACATTGATTTTGTAGGTAGAGCAACTAGGGTCTGACGATGTTAAGTAATTTATATTCCAGTTAACACTGGAAAGAACCCAGAAAGAACCCAACTGATTTCCGGTTAAGTTAAATTGACTTCTATTTCTACTGTTCTTTTTTATTCACTTGTTCATTGAGTGACCTCCCTCTCTCTTTCCCTCCTTCCCTTGCTCCATTTCTCTTTATTTTCCTTTTCCTGAGATCTTGTTATATGTCGGGCATCCAAAATGAACAAAGCACATTCCCTGCTTCTATATATGCCCAGTTCATCCTTCCTTAGCTGACTTCTCTGGCTCTGCCCTCAATATTGCATTACTGTGCCTACCTGACTGTGCTAGCTGGCTTCCTTCCCTAGATCAATGGTTACCTTCCTTTCACTTCAAGCCTTTTCATTCTTATAACCCTTTTTTCAGTTTCCTGATTTATCAATCACTCCCTGCCCATAAAACAGACTTTCTTACCTAGATCTCTCCTTTGGGCCCCTAAATCTTGGCATCATATCCTGGGGCAGCAGGAAGCTGTAGGTAGAGCTGAAATTCTATCCTTTTGGTGACTTTGCAGGTTGAGTACCTGTCAATCTCTGCCTTCCTCAACCTCTATGTTGTAGAGTCTACACTTCACAAGTTCAGTGTTTTGTGATTGTGGTTCTTGAACCCATTCCAATTGGGCAGCAGCCTCAGCTTATTGGGACTGGAGTAGGTTGCAAACTTTGGTTCCGATACGCTGATGAGAGTCCTCAGGATCTGCATCTCTAGGAAGTTGTTGTCTGTTTCATCTCTTGTCCTATTCTTAAGAATCGAGTTCTGCCCCATTTTCCTTTTGCTAAAATAGGACTACCTCCCTACCAGCTTCTATCAGGCTCTTCCTCGTTCTTGTTAATCATGTCACCAACTGTTGCCTGAATCCTGCTCTTCAAGGGCTACATGCCTAAAACTGGTCTTATTGCCTAACTAATATCAAGCTACCTGCATTTCCATTGCTATATCAACTCTAGTGTGGACATGAGTGGGCATTTTCACATTATGGATGTGACTGATCCCTTTACTCTGTTACTGCATGGAAGATTTGCCCTTTCCCATTAGATCTTACTAGGACTGTGGGTTTCAGAGATGGGCACAGGGAGCATTGCTTTCTTGCATGCAGTAAAACAAAATGGCAAAATCTGGCAGAAGAGATTCAATCCTTAAATGTCAACATCTCAGAAATGTAGGAACTGCATGTGCTGTAGTAATACATATTATCAATGGATATAAGTGTCCCTTAGTGCCCAGATAACACTGGCTGCATAGCTTTGGGAGATAATGCATTGCTAAGTACTCCTGACACCCCATTGTGAAGTCGGTTTCTAAACAAATGGGCTGAAACTCAATTACCCCTAATTCTGAAACATAAGGGCTCTGGGCCCACCTCAGCATGAAGAATGGAATCAAAGGTGCCAACAAAAGAGAATATTCCAGATGCTCACATTGAAATATGTAATCCGAGAGTGTTTTAAGTGCCTCTGAGCACTTTAGTGCTTCATAAATGGTCCATTATCAACCCCGGATATTGAGATACTAATAAGCAAATAGCTCTTATTGGTTGTAATGCTGTGTGCCTGAGTCAGAGGAAACACTGGGTATAATTAGAATACTGGAATACTCCATTTTGTTTGCTTATTACTGAATCCCAACAGGCTTTGGAGATTAAAAAAGAAAAACTTAACTAAATGCCACATAAAATCTATTATGGAGAGGGTCTTCTGAACTAATTTCCTAAGATAATAAACATGACAACAGAAAACTGATTGCATAACCATGAAATATGGTACATTTAGTTTCTCATGTTATAAAAATTCACATCAGAGGAGTCAGAAGGTGGAGTGGTGGTTAAGGCACTGGACTCCCACATGGCCAGCCATGGTTCAAGTCCTGGGCCTGGAGGTTTGCTTTCTCATTCTCTCTCTCTCTTTTTCTCTCTCTCTCTCTCTCCCTCTGTCTCTCTCTGGTTAAATTAAACAATAATAATAATACATAAAATTAAATAAATAATTTAAAAAAGGTCACCTGGTGGATGATATCTTGGTTCAATAAAGCAACATATTTAGGACCAAAGTAGATTTGATAATCTCTCCATTTAGATATGGGGACAGGGGCCAGCCATGTCTTTTATAAAATTACTTTCCACAGTGCCATGTATCGTGCTTTGTACTTAATATGCTTCCATAGATATTAACTAAACATTTAACAAATTATTAATTTCTTATGTTGATCAACTCTCAGATCAATTTTAACATAACTTTTTCTGTCCGAATGCAATATTGGTCACAGTCTGCAACCATTTATGACATCTCCCATTTTAATATATTTGTAATTTGTTTTATGTTCCAGGTCTTTGAAATTTCTGAGATAGATTGCAAAATGCAAAATTAATGCTTTTTTGCATATGAATATAACCCTCAGGATAATAATCAGGTAATGAATTTTAAGCTGTACATTTCAACATGATGATAATATACATACAGATTAATATATGCTTTTAATATTTTCCCTATAGCCACCCACCCTCTCCCAAAGCCTCATAGCAACTTTAATAACATATTTACTCATTTGGATATACTTTCTACACAGCTTCAGGTTTGTGTAAATGCAATAAAATCCATAGCACTCCTGTAAAGTATAATATAGGCCAGAGCCAAGCAGGGAGGGCCCTTCTACTCTGGGGCTGGAATATAAAGTAGTTTTCAGTTGCCAAGACAGATTAATTCTTCAGAGTCAGAAAGCAGTCTTCAACCCAGTCATCCCAATTTCTGCCAAATAATCAAGAAGATAAATGCATTATTCTTCGAGCACAGAAGACATATTGGAAATCAGGTAACTTAATTTCAAATATGAAATGTATCTAATTGATTTGCAATACTGTCCCTGATGTGCTGCCCATTGAAGATGCAATATTCTGAGGTTTGTAGACCTATGACACCAGTCAGAAAACCATCATCTGCCACTCTTGCTTAGGGGACTAGAGACACAGCAAAGCATGAAAGATGATGATACCCAGCCCTGCAACTCCTGTGGGCTGCTGCACTTTGTCACGACTAGTGGCACACAAACATATTATGGGCCTGTTTTGTCCTCAGCTGTATAATCAACTAGTGTATGTGAATCGCTTGACCTTTAATGGGAACACTCACATACAGTTAAGGACAGAGTTTAGATTAGGATGTGAGCAGGGCCAAAGATGCTGCCTCTGGCAGGAGATAAACGTCTTCTTTTTGCCTGTCTTTATCTGGCTAATGAAATAATATTATCAAGTGGTGATTTCTTTTCTTCTTGTGGTCTGACTCTGGTCATTTCTTTTTTTCCTCTAGAACTGCATTAAGCTGCAGGAATGGAACTTTGATTAATATTATAATAATTCTCATTGCTGATAGTGGTTTTTAAACTCATCACGATTAAATTTCTGCATGATATTTAAAAATGTGCAAGAGATTTTAAAATCCTGATGAGATATTTCTAGTTCTTACTCATATAAATCCATACAGTTTGAAAACATTATTATGATAAATGCTAAGAATGGCAATAACAACAATAAGTATCTAGTAAATCGCTATATTTATCTGATTTATGTTCTTGAATGGTGCCTTCAGCTCCAAAAACAGACTTTGGAAGAGCTCTGCTTTGTATAAAGGATGTCGGAAATAATTTTGACTAGCTATATGAAGATCAGTTTATATGTCTATTATTCAGTTACCAACTCGTTAGCATAATTTATCAAAATAAAACAAATTGAAACTAGGTAATCTGTTACAAAAGTAAAAATCAGTATCATAAATAAGTAAATAAATTAATGGTTGTTTAAATTATAATGCCTCTTATATCTTCTAAAAATTGGGCAACTAGCAAAAAGTACTCATATGTTTTAATATTTGGATGTATTTTTTCATTTAAAACTTGGGATGATGGCTTATGTGAATACTTGCTTTTTGAGACAGATTGAAATTCTATCCTATGAATGAAGAAGCTGACCTGAACATTAGAATAGCCTTCAGAGTGAAGTTACTTTAATCATAATTTTAAACTAGTCGTTTTAAAATATAAAGTATTAGAGATTATATATGTTAAACACCAAGGCACCTTATACAATACTGACTTGTATGACAACTGTCCATTTCTTTCTTTCTCTCTCTCTCTCCACACACACACACACACATACTATATAATATATACTATATATCATCTTTTTAAAGAATTGTGTGTGTATATAGTATATATTATACATATAACACATACTTTTAAAAAGTGTGTGTATATTATTAGTAAATTATTATGAATAATAGCAGTAATGATTATTCTTTCCTAGAGCTCTTAAATCTTTTTAATACATGGTCCCTGTTGGCCACGTATATGTTTCGTATTCTATTTTGGTAATAAGCCTTTCCTAATGATATGATGAAGTCTGACCTTAGGAACTGATCCCAGAGCTGCGTGCAGCCTCAATTGCCAAGCATTTACACATTTATAGGGCATGTTAAGCCACCTCAGTGGTAGAGACAATAAGCTTCACCTGGATGTTTTCCAGTTTTTACATTTGCTCTACCCCCTTTGCCAGAACACCACGATTATTTTTCTGCATATACAATATATTTGTGATATTCCTATGCTGGGGAGTTCTTGTATGATAAACTCCACTCCATGATTTTTTTCTTTTTATTTTTTTTTTAATAAATGGTATAGAGACTGGACTGATGGGCACATTTGAATATGTTACAGTACATTTCCTCATAACTAACTTCTATAGTGTTCTCAGGTCTATCTTTTAGTTATAGTTTTATTAATTCATTCTCAAATATACACGTAGTATTATGTGCTAGGGCACTATCTGGCAACATCATTTCCCTCATACACACACACACACACACACACACACACATATATATGTATGTATATTGTGTGTGTGTGTAATTCTGAGTTCAGCAGACAATTTAAAAATTCTACTTTCTTTTTTTAAATCATTTTTCATTGCCAGAGTGTGCATGTGCATGAGAGAGAGAGAGAGAGAGAGAGAGAGAGAACAACCCCCAATAAGGCATGGTCACACCACAATATCTCTTACTCCATTTTGTCAGGACCTTGAACACACATGTACATGTGCCTGATATGTTCTTCAGGTTGTCAGAGATAGGATTTGAACTGCAGTGTACCCAGTGGGATTCAGCTTTTTATGCACAAATCTCAGTGGTTGTGCTATGGGGTCATCCCTTGTCTTTTTCTTATAAAGTATTTTTATTTTTATTTCTTAAGAATGTTGTGAACTATAAAAAAAGATAGTCTCTCAAGTTTCATTGCTCAATCCTTTAACATACTCTTTAACTTTATTAAGTAATATAAATTGCTTATAAAATATATAAAAAACATAGAATTTCATATTCATAAGGTTGCTTAATTTGATGAGTAAGATATTATATGCATATTTCAGTAAATGTTTGTGTCTCTGCTATTAGCTTGTTTACAGATTATTTCATTGGGTTGCCTTCCAATTCCAGCTTTCGTAGTCTGAAATCTACTCCGTGTAAGTGCAGGTCAGAGTGGAGGAACTTTGGGGGTAATATGAACTTAGGACTCTAAATCCAGAGATGAGGGCTTAAATTCTAGATCCCTGAGTTCCTAGATCTCTCTGAGTCTTCAATTGCCTCTTATTTTATGGGAATGATAATAAACAGTTTATACAATGATTGTGATGACTAAATTGAATAGGACATATAGTGCCTGAGATATATGTGTGTGTGTGTATATATATATATATATATATATATATATATATATATATATATATAATAATATCTTCTAAAAAATATTGGTGCTCCAGTATCACCTCTCACTTCAGCAGATGAACTGATCATTAGACAGAGAGAGCTGTGTGTTAATAGTTGGCCCTGGGGCCATTTAATTCAATTTAAGTCTATGAATAAAAATTGCCACACAATCCTTTGTCCATTACTCAGATCTTTACACTGATCTGGGTTAACCTCTGTAGCAGCCACTCTGCTGAGTTTTCCTGGATTAGCTGAGCTAAATGAATTCATTCATACCCAGTTCCCCTGAACTGAAGATCAACCTGAAGGGCAGGAACTGACCAGGAAAACTTTTCATCTCGTCTGAGGTCATCTTCACTTACAGAATGCTAGTTGCTGGTAAGTATCCTCTCAGGAGAAGAATAAAAAAACTATGTGACACATAGCAACTGTCTTGAAAGATAAGGTTCGCATTATCAGCAAATTGGATGGAGACAAAAATGAGATCTGAGCACACTGGAGATCAACTAATCCACTGCTGCCAGCACAGGATTAGTCTCTGCGAATTGCCCATTTCAACTCTTTAGCCCCATCTTTCCCAACTGGTGTGTTTCACAAAATCAACAGCTGCAAAATAAAAGCAGCGTTTGCTTTGCCTTTTTGTTTTTTTTAACTCCGTGATTGCTTATGGCTTCCAAAAATGTGAAAAACAGGGAAACAGAGAAGTAAACAAGAAATCAAGGAGGTTTAGGGGGAGAGAGCTGGTATGGAACAGGGGGAAAAGCAAATGCCAGTTTCAATACTGGGTGAATCATTGCCAAGGAACTCAGATTGACAAGCATGAGATGCTGTTGAGGTTCTCAATAGCAACCATTGCCAGTTTAGCAAAAGAGCAGTGCTTTGGAGCCAGATTTGGAGAGCAGATTCTGAGAAAAATCTAGGATTCTGCTGCCTCCCAGGACTTGGTTCTAATTTTGTTTTGGGCTGTCCTCAATGCTCCTACCTCTCACGCATTTGTTCTATTTGGGGGCTTATTGTGGAGGAAGCCAGCTAATGCTACGTCCAGAAAGAGAGAGAGAAGAAAAAAAAAAGTCTAAATATATATTTTTTTCTTTGTTGAAACAGAAAAACAAACTCAAAATTATCTGGGTTTTATGTAAGTATGTATACAGCTGTCCTTAGTCACTAGTTGCTGACAGAGCTCAGCAATCTGCTCATCCCGGCCTACTGAGAACCAATATTTCACTGACTTTTTTTTTTTTTTTTTTTTTTTTTTTGCTTACTTGTAAATCTTCTGTAGCTCAGGACTGGTTCCCACCTGTCTTCCTTCTCAGACTCTGGTCTCTATCTCCAGACTGTTTCAGGTTTCTGGGGCTGACATAAATAGCGGTCCCCAAGTCTAAAAAGGAACAGCCTTCAGATATCCATTGTTATGGATCAGTGAATGGGTGGCCCATGGATCAGCACAGCTGTGTTTCCTGCAGGCATGGCTTCTGCTCTGAGATTGGGGTATCCCTCCGTGAGTTTATGCTGGGCCTTCCAGGTACCCAGAATAATATCATACCCAGATATTATTCTTTTATTTATTATTTTAAGTTCATTTCTTCTATAAACAGGAGAGACAGAGAAACAGAAACCCCCACAGTCTTTTTTTGTAAAATTTATTTATTTATTTATTCATTCATTCATTCCATGAGAGAGACAGACTCTGACAGGGTCTTTTCTCCATGATTTACTTCAATCTCAGCCAGCCTGGATCATGGGCACTCATGCATGTCCTGGAGTATGTAGGGAGGCTCTGGATCAAAAAGCCAGGTTTCTTCCACGTGTGTTCAGTTGCATTACCTCTGCACCACCAACCAAAAATGTTTTGATGCCATGATCCACTCCCAGCTCCAGCCAGCTTGGATCATGGGTACTCAGAGTACTCAGAGAGGTGTCTGGACATAAACATGGAACATTCCATGTAGGCCAGTCTCACAGAGTCTTGTGTTTTATGGCTGTACCATCATCCTAACCCCCAGTTCTTATTCTTGGAAACTCTTTTGCTGCTTATCTGCTTGAGATGTCAGAATTGAAATCTGAGGCAAAAGGGAACTGGAGGGACTCTAGGTGGCCATTCTGCTCCAATCCTGATCTGCTCCTAGGGATGAGCAAATTGTGCATGATATAGGTTGGTTCCCTTCACCTCTAGCCTTTGGGTTCTCTGGTTCCTTCACCATGGGGATATATACTTGGTTAGGCTCCTGGGATCCATAGCTGCCCATTGGGATGTGTAAAGTTGTCTTAGTTCTACTCTAATGCCAACGATGACCTTGTGCTTTTGTTGACAAGACCAGCTAGACCCTCTATATAGCCTAATGATGGCTCTTGTCTGAGATGGCATTTTCCAGAGATGAAATCTGGTGATGCATGTAGGTCCATGTTTGTGAGTGTTCTGGATTTACTGGAAGTACCTTCTGATGGAAATGGATGCCTCAAGTTCATGATGTTAAATCCAAATTATTGCTTTATGAACTACAGGAACAAAGCATATAAAAGAAAGGTCTGCTCTGTGGAACTGAAGTGATATGCATTGCTTCTCTCTGTTTGCTGAATCGCTGCCTAGCACCATTTTTTTCTTCTGAACTCTCGATCTTTTTTAAGGACTAGGGACCCCTTTCTTGTTTAAAACATAATGTAGGTATTTATTTTGGATTTTCTCTCTATTTTTAGTGGTACGAGTACTTAGGCTTTGGGTTGTAGCTGAGCCTGGACTGGGCTGTTCCCATTCTAGGCAGAGAGCAGTTGGCTTTGACCAGGTTTGGAGAATCTCCAACTGAATCCTACCCTCAGAGTTGATGCCAGGGGCCTAGACATTAGAGAAGCAGTAAAGAGTTAGAGAGACCACAGCTTCCTCAGAATCCCCAGGGGACTTGTCCCTGCAAAATAGAGAGAGACCCAGAGAGAAGGAAAATATCCTGGAGAGGTGGGATTTTCTTCTTCTAATAAGAGATTTTATCATAGAGATCACATTTTCCCCATGTTGCTACAGCTCATGTAGCTACTTTGCAAACTCAATACCTGAAAGTGGGCCATTTCTTTAAAAGTCTGCTAGAATCACTTACTACGTCTTTCTCTTCATATTGCATCTCATAACAGTTAGGCTTGGAGTTGTGATGAATAGTATTAGTAATGACCAAAATAATATTACTAGTCATAATAACTTTTGTTTTTTTGTAAGTTCTTGACATTGCGATATAAAAAGATTTACAAAGTTAAGAAAATTAAGCTTTAGGACTCATGGAAATGTTATGAAGAAAGAAAGATTATCTGTGAAAAGTGCTTTGAACATTGTAATAACTTGATACATTGGGTATTGTCATAGGGCGGGCGCCACCACGCCCAATACATTGGGTATTGTTATCTTTGGTTTTACCTATTGCTGTTCCAGAATGGCAGAGAGAGAAACAAAGACCATTATTTAGAGAGAACAGATGATCTTGTAGGCCAGCTCTTTAAGATAAGGACCCTGGTCAAGTTAACACTATCTAAACCCATGGTTCTCAATCTCTGGCTCACATTAGAATCAGCTGTGGAGTCTTAAAAACTAGATACTCCTAGGTCCTGTCCCAGGCCTCAAAACAAAAATGAACAAACAAAAAACCCGCACAAAACAACAACAACAACACAAAACTTCTAGTGATGGGTCTTGGAAGTCAATATTTAAAGCAACAACAATAACAACAAAACACTTGGTAAGGTGATACTGTTGGGCCGCAAGTTTGGAAAACACCTAGTGTTACACCTTTAACTTTGGTCTTAAAAATTCTTTGCCAGAGGTGATATGTTTTCTAGATATGGACTCACCCTAACATAGCCATCGCAAGTATCTGATATAGGAGTCAGAGTGACAACTGACAGAGCGCTATCACTGAGCATCAGACCCTTGTTAGTCAAAGGCCATACTTTATTTATAGGCTGAATACAGCCGGTAAGCAGGTACCCAGAGAGAAGGAAGACGAATGACCCTGAGAAGCAGGGTCATCAAACATCTTGAACTCAAGGCTCCATTTCTATCAGAAGGTACTTCCAGTAAATACAGAATACTCATAGTCATGGGCCTACGTGCATCACCAGATTTTATCTCTGACTACCCCTTTTGTTAGTGGCTTATCCCCCATCCTTATTCTGAAAAGAGATTTTTTTTCAATGCAGAATATGGTTAATTACCTTTTTTCTTTTCTAGTTAAAAATCATACTCTAGATACCCATAGTTAGAAAGAGTTTTAAAGAAACAGACCCTGTTGGCTTGTTACTGGAAAATTAACACAATCTTTCTGGAGGGTTTTTTGGCATGAAGTTTTGGTAGCTACAGAATATTCTTTGCCACTATTTATAATACTGAAATATTGGAAACAACTTGGATGTCCAAGGATACTAGTAGATAAATTCATTATTGTATATGCACATACATAATAAAATGACATGTTGTCTTGCTTTAGAATAAAATTTGATTACACAGAAAATATTCAAACATATTAGGCAAAAAAAGCATATGCAAGTTCTTGTGTATGTTAAAGGAGATATACCAAAATGTTAACAGTAATTTTCCCTGGATGGTTGGATTGTGAGTGATTTTAATTTCTGTATATTATTTCAATTTTAGCATAATTCACATAGTGATTGTATCATACGAAAAAAAAACCATTATTACAGAAATTTTTCAGAAGTTTTATATGAGTTATCATAACTGTATTTTGGGTGGTTGTCAAATACAATTTTGGGGTTGTGTGTTTTATGTTTTATTTTGTGTACTTTCCCCCTGTGTGTGTATGTGTGGTGTTTTTAGAAAGGGTCTTTGCTGTGTCACTATTTTCCTGCCTCAGCCTCCCAGCTAGGACCACAAGTGCACACTACCAATATTCAACTTTTTCAGAAAAGGTCTTGCTATGTCGCCCATGCTGGCTGTGAGCTTGAGATCCTTTGTCCTCAGGCTCCTGAGTGGCTGGGATTCCAGGTGCATGTCACTGCACCTAGTTTTTTACGGTGGGCTGAGAATTAAACCTGGGCCTACCATGTGGTCTCAGCCTGCTGAGAGCAGCAGCATTCAGCATGTATTATCATGGCTGGGTCTGGGATTGTGTTATTTATATAATGATGGCTATCATCTATTACTGCTTTATCCGGACTAACTTTATTCATAGGAGGTTACCTTAATTTCAATTTTCAAATTTGTAGCTATCAACTCCTGGTGGTGTGTACACAATTAAGCTATGCAATGGGATATTTATTCAATAAACGTTTGTTGGAACTTCTTTTGTGCAGACTTTCAGGATACCTGTTTGGACGATATATCATTAATGCCCTAAAGAAGTCAGGTAGGCATATAGAGAAATGTGAAATAAGGACCAGCAGTTGTTGTAATGGCTATTTTGCTGGACCCCCATGTAGTCGACCATGGTTCAACTCCCAGACCCAGTGGCGGTGGCTTAAACTCACGTGGGGCGTGTGTGTGTGTGTGTGTGTGTGTGTGTACCTAAGATCCCGAAAGGAGAATGGAAGAGAAGGGATTGAGGTGTGGCCATCCCCCTCCCTGGGGGGGGGGGAGTGATTTCTCGCTTCCTGTCTCTCTGTCTCTCTCTGTCTTTCTGGCGAGCACATGTGCCCTATAGCAAAAACCTCTCAAAAAAAAAAAAAAAAAAAAAAAAAAAGAACAAGAAAAAGAAATAGATCTAAGTGATTTGTTAGAGGTAGAACTATAGGATCCTAGTAAAGGAAGCAACTGATTTGGACTGGGGAAAATCAGACAAGTCTTAATAGAAGAGGCAAGTTTTAAGCTGGGTCTTAAAAAATGAATAGTAATTTTCCAGGTGAGAAAGTGAGGGCATTTCTATGAAGAGCGAGCAGCTTCATACAGACATACAGAGTTGTGAAAAGCCATGGTGTGGAATGTTGAGAAGTTCCTTGTGGCTGGAGCTTGGGTATTAGGGAGGAAGGAAGGAAAATGGACCAGATTGACAAATTAATACTAAATAATAAAGTGTCTTGTGTGCTATTTTACAGGATTTTAATGAGATCTTTTGAGCAACGAGAATTGGCAGTGGTTTGAAAACAGGAAAGTAATATGGTAGAACTATTTTTAAGGCTATTACCCTGGAGAGGATGTGGAAGATAGAATGGATTAGGGTAGAGGCTGAGGGTGGGACAGATAATTGGGAAGCTATTACTTTTTTTCTGTTCTTTTTTCTATGTAAAAATGGTTCATGACTTTTCCAAAGACCCAGTAGCATTAACAGTGAGAGATGACAAAGATCAGAGCTAAGTCAGTGGCCCTGGAAATGTATAGAAAAGATTTCATTTGAGAGTGCTCTAGTCAATAGGGATAAAATTTCTCTATTCCTCTGTTGTGTATTGTAGTTCTTAACATATTTTCCATACATTTTTAGAGATGTAAAACTTCCATATTGAACATTTATTCTGCCAACCCAAACTTGAATCAGTGCAAAAGCACCTGTGTTTGACAAAGCCCAGTGGATCCAAATCCAGTTTGCATTGAGTATGTCCCAAAAAATGACTAACTGCTGGAGTGTACAAAACAAAACCACCCCCAGCTCACATGTGTTTCTACGATTCCTTGAGATGTTGAAAGACGATGAAAACAGTTACCAGTGTTGGTTTTTAAGAAAATGTCAGATATAAAACATTCAACCATATTCTCCCTCTGGCTCAAAATCTACATCATGCTGGTAATATTTAGTGAGGCACCTTTAGAAATTATATAATCCTTTCAGTTGAGAATTTGTTGTTTTCTTTCTTTCTTTTCTTTCTTATTTTTAAAGAGGTTTTTGCTATGGGGTGTATGCACTTACCAGAAAGACAGAGGGAGACAGAGAGATAGAAAGCGAGAAATCACCCCCCAGGGGGGATGGCCACACCACAATCCCTTCTCCTCCATTCTCCTCTCAGGATCTTGGGCACACATGCACATGCACCAGGTGTGAGTTTAAGCCACCAGGTCCGGGACTTGAACTGCGATCTACTACATGGGAGTCCAGGGACATAGCCATTGCGCTAACTGCTGGTCCCAAGAATGTGTTGTTTTCCAATGAAAAGAATACAAGATTTAGATCCAGACAGACAGACCTGGATTGGTAGCAATTGTATGACCTTGGTTAAGTTACAATTTCTTAGTTTACTCATTTGTGAAGATTGAGGTATTTTTTATCTACTTTAAAGGCTTTTGTGAGAATTACAGATAACTATAGGTAAAACATCCTGTACATTCTTGGTGCACAAAAATTATTTGAGAAATAGCTTTTTATTTAAGACAAATTTACTTTTTATGAGCTTGTTCTGGACAAACATATTTGATGGGCTGTGTTGATTTCTGTTTATGACGGTTTAGGGAAGATACTGATAAGCTAGATGCTTTTAGAGAAAGATGATGGAGGATGACAAAAAGTCTAGACACTTTTTTTTGTTTTGTTTGTGAATGCTCCCTCTTCCTGATATTGGTGTAAATTCATCTTATTTTCTTTTTTTGTCTTGGCTGCCAGGAAACTTACAGCTACACTTAATATTCATATTCAGCAACAGCATTAATCATTTGGATTATATATTTGCTTTATTCTTTAGTTTGTCATCTTAAATCCTCTTTAGAAAGAAATAGTGCATAAATAAATTTAGAAAATAAAGTTATATGCAGGCTTGTAGTATAATTTAAAAGAATTTAATATGCAAAATGGAAAGTCCAAAGGGGGACTTAATAATTTCTTCAAGTTTTTGAAAATTTTCCATGTGTAAAACAAGGTAACATCATTTGCTTTCCTTTAAATATCAAACACCTGACTAGTAGATAGAAGGTGCAGGACAATTATTTAAGTAAGATAAAGTAAGAGGATATTTTATATTAGTGTAGTGGAATTTATGTCAGGAAAATGAGTCCTACATCATTGGAAGAATTCAACTTAGCATATAATTCTTTACAGAAATAGGAAAAAGCAATCCTAAAATGCTCAGAAAACTCTGACTAGACAAAGCAATCTTGATCAAGAACAAAGTTGGAAGCATCACACTTTCTTATTTCGAAATGTATTACAAAGAACAATAAAATGACAGTGTGCTACTGACATAAAAACAGATGTATAGACCAAAAAGAACAGAATAAAGAGCCCAGAAATAGAGCCCAAGCATCTACAGCTAACTGATCTTTAACAGAGTGCCAAGAACATAAAATTGGGAAAGAATGGTCTCTTCAATAAATGGTGATATGAAAACTGGATTTTCACATGCAGAAGGATGGAATTGGACTCTTATCTCACACTTTGTACAAAAGTATACTGAAAGTAGATTTAAAAATGTAGACTTAAGACTTAAAACTGGGAAACTATTGGGAGAAAACATAGGAAAAAAGCTTTTTGACATTGGTCTAGGTAATGATTTTGTGGCTATAATACTAAAACACAGGCAATAAAAGCACAGATGAACAAACAGGATTGCATGAAACTACAAAGCTTCTGCACAGTGAAAGGAACAATCAACAAAGTGAATTAGCAGCCTACAGAATGGGAGAAAATATTTGCAAACCATACCCCAGTAAGAGGTCCAAAGTATATAAAGAACTTGGGACCAGCAGTTGGCGTAATGGCTATGTCACTGGACTCCCATGTATTCAACCACGGTTTGAGTCCTGGACCCTGGCTTAAAATCACACCAGGCACATGTGCATGCATGCTCAGGATCCCAAGAGGCGAATGGAAGAGAAGGGATTGTGGTGTGGTCATCTTCCTGGGGGGGGTGATTTCTCGCTTTCTGTCTCTCTGTCTCTGTCTTTCTGGCAAGTGCACATGCTCTATAGCAAAACCTCTCAAAAAAAAAAAAGTATATGAAGAACTTATACAACTCAATAGCAAAAAAACAAATAACCCAATTTAAAAATGGGCAAATGACATAAACAGACATTTTTCAAAAGAAGACATGCAAATCGACAATAGGTAAACCAAAAGATGCTCAACGTAAGTGATCATCAGGGAAGTGCAAATCAAAACCACAATGAGATATCATTTTATTTCGATTAGAACCAACCCAGATGTCCACAAACAGATGAATGGATTGAAAAAGTGTGGCATATACACTCCATGGAATACTATTCAGCCATGAAAAACAACAAGACCCTGGAATTTAATAGAAAATGGACAAATATGGAAGATTTATTGCTGAGTGAAGCAAGTCAGGTTATGAGGCAGAGTCATTGTAGGTCTCCACTTAACATATACTGACTGTCTGCACTCTATAGTAGAGACTGAAAGACTGGAGGACAAAAAAGCATTGAAAATTGTTATGGACACTAGAGACAAAGTGGAAGGAGAGTGGGACAGGGGAAGAATGTAGGTAAGGAAATTTGGGGGAAAAAAAGAGAGACAAGACATTTGTGGGACACAGATATGGTTTATTACCTGATGATAATAATGTGTATAGTGTTCTCACCTGGGCTAGTCTGAGGTATATATCATGCTGAGTAAAATCTCTTTACAATCTAAATGATGCATAGTGGTTGAATGTATAAATAATAATAAAAAAAAACAAATTAAAAAATGTTGAAGGGGGTATGATAATATATAATAAAACTATCGTTAAGTCTACCTTGGATAATATAAATTAAATAATGTCTAATAACCAATTTATATATAATACCCAATAAATGACATTCACTCATTCATTCATATTATAATTATCTTTTGAGAATCTACAATGTTTTAAGCCCTATGCTTGGTACTGGGGATCCAGTTGTGAACTGAAAATGTATATTTCTTGGTTTGATTTCCACACACTGCATGCATGCTTTGAAAACCCATGTTGTGTGCCCAACAAAGATGTACAACAATTAAATATAAATAAGAAATTATAAACTAAAATACAATAGGAAAAAGAAGAAAAAGTTTAAATAAACACAGAAGTGGAGATAAGAGATGGGAACAGATGGTGACACGCAGCAATAAGACATGATGATCTTCAGGATGCCACATGAGAAGACTCTGGGAACCTCCCTGAGTACTCTGGGCATGTGCGTGCTTATGTTCTGGGACTGGCTGAGGCTGGTTCTCTGTGTCTCTTACTTATGAAAAAAAAGACAAAACAAAACTAAATAAACTTCAAAAGAAAAAAAAGAATGACTTATCTAAAAGACAAAAGAGAATATGTGTTGGTGAAGGTATAGGGAAAAGGAAACCCTAGCACACTGTTTATGGGGAGTATAAATTGGTCCAATCATTATGGAAAATAGTTTAGAGGTTTCTCAAAAAGTTAAGAGCAGAACTGCCCAGCAATCCTACTTTTAGGTACATATCCAAAGGAAATAAAGTCAAAATGTATATTTTAAAATTTGCTATAGGATATGTGTGCTCCCCTGGGGGGTATGGGGAAGAATGAGAAAGTACCTCCCAGAGTAATGGCTACGCCACAGTGCCTTCTCTTCCAGTCTCCTCTCAGGATTTTGAGGACACATGCATATACACCCAGCATGCTTTTCAAGCTGCCAGGTCCAGGATTTGAACTACTTAGTTATGTGGGATCCAGCCACTTCGAACACCACATCACCGACTGGCCCATTAAATTAGAATCTTGAAGAATTATCTGCAATCATATGTTCATTTCAGCATTAGTCATAAGAGCCAAGATATGTAAATAACCCAATATTCATCAATGGATGAACAAATAAAAAAAAGTGTGTGCGTGTGTATACACTTTATTTAAACTTAAAAAATAAGGAAGTTCTGTTTCAACATAGATAAAAAACCATTATCTCAATTATTATGAAATCTAATATACTCAAAATCATAGAAGCATAAAGTACAATAGTGGTTACCAGGGCTGGAGAAGGGGAAAATGGGGAGATGTTGGTCAAAAAGTACAAAGTTTCAGTTATAAAGATGAATAAATTCTGAAGATCTAATGCACAATGAAGTGAATATAGTTAACAATACTTTATTATACACTTAAAATTTGCTAAGAAAGGAGATTTCAAGTGTTCTCATAGCCCCTGTCCCTCAACCAAAAAAAGAAAAAGAAAATATTGACTATTTGAGATGATGGATGTGTAAATGGATGGATGGATGATAGTAATTATTGTGCACCTTAAATACAAACAGTATTAATTGTCAAATATTATTTCCAGAAAATAAAAGAAATGAACTTCTCATCTCTATTAACTAAATTTGATGGTCTCTACAAACTCTTCTTTTTTTTTTTTTTTTTTTGGAGAGGTTTTTGCTATAGGGCACGTGCGCTCGCCAGACAGACAGAGAGAGACAGAGAGATAGAAAGCAGGAAATCACCCCCCAGGGGGGATGGCCATGCCGCAATCCCTTCTCCTCCATTCTCCTCTCGGGATCTTGGGCACGCACGCACACGCGCCCGGCGTGAGTTTAAGCCGCCGGTTCCGGGACTCGAACCGCGGTCGACTACGTGGGAGTCCAGCGACATAGCCATTACACTAACTGCTGGTCCCTCTACAAACTCTTCTAACCCCAGATCCCATGTTTATATACTTCTTAGCTTCTGTTTTAGGGCAGTTTGAAAATATCACCATCCAATAGTAGTTTTCCACCAGAACTATTTTGAACCTGTTGGTCAGCTGACAGAAAGTCACTGTTGATTTTAATATACCTCTAGGGAAATGCAGTTTTTTTACTTCTGCTGGCCCCATATGTTTACTAAGAAAGCATTTCTTGTGTCTCCCATAGTTGGACTCTGCTGGAAATATGGGTTTACAAAGGAGACTCCCTACTCCAATAGCTCCTAAAATTTCCCCAGTGTTTTCCACTAGTAGATTTACAGTTTGAGGTCTTAGGTTTAGATCTTTGATTTTTGTTAATGGCCAGAGACAGGGGTCCAGATTCATTTTTCTGCAGGTGGATAGCCAGTTTTTCCAGCACCATTTGCTAGAGAGGTTTTCTTTTTCCCACTGGATTGACTGGTGCCCTTTGTCAAAAATCAGTTGGCTGTATGTTTGGGGGTTTATTTCTGGGGTCTGTATTTTGTTCCATAGGTCCACCCTTCTGTTTTTATGCCAATACCATGCTGTTTTTATTATCACAGCTTTGTAATATATTTTGGGGTCGAGGAGTGAGATGCCTCCTATTCCACTCTTCTTGCACAAGATTGCTTTGGCAATATGGTATCTTTTATGATTCCAAATGAATTATATGATTGTCTGTTCTAAATCTGTGCAGAATGTCTCTGGTAATTTGATTGGGATTGCTTTAAATATGTAGATTAATTTGGGTAGAATTGCCATTTAGATTATATTAATTCTACCAATCTAGGAACATGGGATGTCCTTCCACCGTTTTGTGTCATTTTCAATTTCTTTTTTAGATTTTCATAGTTTTCTTTGTAGAGGTCTTTAACTTCTTTGGTTCGATTTATTCCCCCAAAATATACAAGTGGGATTACATCAGATTAAGAAGTTTCTGCAAAGCAAAAGACACAGTAATTAGTGTGAATTGACAACCCTCAGAATGGGAGAATATTTTTGTAAACTATGCCTTAGATAAGGGACTGATAACCAGAATGCACAGGGAACTCAAGAGACTTACCCCCCCCCCCAAAAAAAAAGAAATCAACCTAATTAAAAGATGGGAAAGAGACCAGCAGATGGCATAATGGCTATGTCACTGGACTCCTATGTAGTTGACTGCGGTTCGAGTCCAGGATCCGGTGGCTTAAACTCATGCCAGGCACGTGTGCGTGTGTGCTCAAGATCCCGAGAGGAGAATGGAGGAGAAGAGATTGCAGTGTGGCCATTCCCCCCTGGGGGGGAGTGATTTCTCGCCGTCTGTCTCTCTGTATCGCTCTGTCTTTCTGGCAAACACATGCACCCTATAGCAAATAACTTTTCCAAAAAGAAAATAAATAAATAAAATAAAAGACAGGAAAATGAGCTGAACAAAAAACTCTCTATGGAGAAATACAAACAGCCAAAAAGCATTTGAAAAAAATGTTCAACATCCCTTATCAAAATCAAAACCCTCGAGATCCCACCTAACTCCAGTCATAATGGCTAGGATTAAAAGAAAAAAAAATGATAAGTGCTAGTGAGACTGTGGTGAAAAGGGAACTTTCCTACACTGCTGGTGGGAATGAATGTACATGGGTCCAGTCACTATGGAGAACAATATGGAGCTTCCTCAAAGATCTGCAAATGGAACTACCACGTGATCCAGCAATTCCACCCCTGGGTACCTACCCAAAGGATAGGAGAGCACTCAGTTGGAAAAATGCTTGCACATATGTTTAATGCAGCATTATTCACAATTGTTAAGACATGGAATCAGGGACCAGGAGTTAGCGTAATGGCTATGTCGCTGGACTCCCATGTAGTTGACCTAGGTTTGAGTCCCGGACCCGGTGGCTTAAACTCATGCTGGGCACGAGTGCATACGTGCCCGAGATCCCGAGAGGAGAATGGAGGAGAAGGGATTGTGGCGTGGCCATCCCCCCTGGGGGGATGATTTCTCACTTTCTGTCTCTCTGTGTCTGTCTGTCTTTCTGGCGAGCGCACATACCCTATAGAAAAAACCTCTCAAAAAAAAAAAAAAAAAAAAAGACATGGAATCAACCCAAATGTCCATAAACAGATGACTGGATTGAAAAAGTATAGCACGTGTACTCTATAGACTACTACTCAGCCATTAAAAAAAACAACAAGACCCTGGAATTTGATAGAAAGTGGATGAATATGGAAGCTATATTACTGAGTGAAACAAGTCAGGCTATGAAAGAGAAACGTTACATGACTCCACTTATGTGTACTGGCTATCTACACTCCATGTCCGAAACTGAAAGATTAGAGTATATAGAATCAGAACATGGTTACAGACAGTATGGGAAGAGAGTGGGAGAAGGGAAAAAGTGTGAGGAAAGGAATCAAGAAGAAAAATAGAGAGGCAAAACATTTATGGGAAACAGAAATGGATGATTATCTCTTGATGATTTGAGGTATAGTATCTTCAACTGGACTGGTATGAAATGTATTCACATTGGGTAAATTCACTGTACAAGGGGTAGTGATGAATAGTGATTGGATGTATAAGATAAAATTAAATTTAAATAAAATAACAAGGAGAAGAAAGATTCCCTGTGGTTGCATCACAATAGCATTGGAGATTTCCCCAGGAGGGTGAGCTTGTCTCATGTCTCATGTTGAATAAAGGCTGTTTAAATAGAGTGGCTCCTGCACCTAAGAGATAACAAGGTCACTTATGTAAGAATACTTATTATTTGAAAGCAATTTTATCTCAAGGTTTATTTAACTTTTTTTTTTCCCAGTGTGGTTCAATATACTGGGACTGAATTAAAAAGCTGGGTCACAGAAAGTTTAAGTGACTGTATTAGTTACTTAATTCTGACTGCACCAGATAAACTACAACATACAGTGATTTAACACAATGAAAGTGTATTTTTCCATGTTACAATTAGATGCAGCTCAATGGTCTCTCAATCTTGTAGCTATACTCTCTGGAATATAAGGTCACTGAATAGGGAAAGAGAGAAACTAAGGAGGCACACTCATTCTTAACTTCCTCAGTCTAAAAGTGACACAAGCTGCTTGTTCACAGTCATTGGCAAACACTACTCATATAGTCTCAACTCAACTGCAAGGGACACTGGGAAGACAAAGGAGCACATGGGTTTTAGGGAGCACTAGGTCTGACATAGTGATTAAGGCCACTTGTCTAGTTAGTGAATTAACTAGAACTCCTGATTTCCAACTTTTTGTTCTCTGTTGTGAAATCTGCTGTCTGAGCTTCCTGTTTTGATGAAATTTGGTGTTTGAAAATTAACCTAGAGTAATTTGGGGGCCAGAGATTTTAAAGGCAAAGATTTGAGCACAGCACCTGAGGGACATGGTGTAGTATCTTATAAGGTTTTCTAATGTGTTTTTTCACAGTCTTGATCAAGATTACCAGTAAGAAGAGGGGATGCTTGTGAGCAGCCATGAATATCAGAACCATAGAGATCCCTTGTGGAGGAAGGTGCTGAATGGAAAATGATGAAGGAAGAATAAATCTGGAACTCTCTCTGCCTAGTGGCCTGCCATGGTCAACTAGACTGCAGACAGATAGTCTGACTACTCTTTAAATCTATGTTTGTTGAATTTTTGCTCATCATTTATTTAGAGAAAACAATTAATACTCCATGGAGAAAGATAAAGAGGCAGCTGTTGACAGCAGCATTCTCAAGTGTTCCCCCAAATTTAGCTCAGTCCCAAATGGGCCCATTCATCTTGCAGAGCAAAAGTTCTGCAGTTAAGTGGACCTCTCCCTTAGAAGGCAGTTAGTAATCTTGAGCATGACTCTTTTGAGACTTACTCCCTCAACCCTAAGGGACTTTATAAAGTATTATAATTCGGGAAATATATTTTTCTCCATCTTACTGCCTTCCTCAGCATGTTTTAATGTTCATTATTGTTTGGTGCCTCAAGAATGCTGTCTCTGCAGAAGAGCTTATAATACCTGGAGGCATTAGTGGAATGATCTGAGTGGGCACTCACTGGCTCCACCCATTTGGGGGACCTATGACCAATCCCACTGACCTAATGTGCATCATCAGAGAGACCCTCCTCTGAGCTGGTTTACTTCCTTCTGACCTTCTAAAGTCTGCCTATTCAAGAAGGCACAACCACCATTTCTATAATGCTTCAATGTACCCCATTCTCAGTCAGGGAGTCATCTCTAGATCCAGGAAATTAAATACTAGAACCTTCAATGATGAGGCTCAGAGTGGCAATATTTATGCAAGAAGAGAAATGAATAGTTAGAAGTTAGAAGAACTTTTATTTTTACATTTTGACTTACTCAAAGAGCACTGCTCAGCAATACATCGTTATAATTGTACATGGGAGTCATTTATGTATACATTGATAGTTTTCTGACTTAGTTACTGGAAGGGAGAGCAAGACAAAATAACAGAATATTGTCTTTCATTTGTGCATATCAAAGAATGCTAAATAAGAAAGTGTGCGTTTAAGTGAATTCTGTTCTCGTGTAAGCTATGCAATTGGAATTTGGTTTACTCAGGAAAAAATCAGCTACTTGTTTTTATCTCACACAGCTGTGAGAAAATAAGCTGCCCACACTATACGAAAGGATTGAGAACATTTGTTTCTCAGCACTTCAGACTGGCGTGTGGTAATACAGAGTGAAATGGTCTTTATACAGTATTTTTCCAAGACTTATCCTTATGAGGCCCTAGGTAGAAGGTGTAATTTTTTGAGCTGCACTTATTGATTTATTTATAGAGAAATGAATTTATAGAGCTGTCCCAAGAAAGAAATAGTAGCATAAGCTGTTAAAAAATAGGACACTTGTCTCACCATAGGACAGGATCAAGCCCACAAATATGTATAGATGAGTTTTCAATTTCTTTATTAACATAATCAATGAATTCCCTTATTCAAATACATATTGAATTTTTATATGTTCTACTATTGCTTTGGTTTTGAATTTCTAACACCCAGGGAACTAGCTGTTAGCGTAATGGCTATGTCGCTGGACTCCCACGTAGTCGACCGTGGTTCGAGTCCCAGACCCAGTGGCTTAAAACTCACGCCAGGTGCGTGTGCGTGCGTGCCCAAGATCCCGAGAGGAGAATGGAGGAGAAGGGATTGCGGCGTGAACATCCCCCCTGGGGGGTGATTTCTCGCTTTCTGTCTCTATGTCTCTCTCTGTCTGTCTGGTGAACGCACGCGCCCTATAGCAAAAAAACCTCTCCAAAAAAAAAAAAAATTCTAACACCCAACAATAAAAACTGGAGATTTCACCATTAAGTAATATCCCTCACCTTTTTTTCTCCATCCACATATCCTTTTCATATTATCTACTGTAAAACTGCATGCGGGTGGCTCAAGGACATACCTAGTTCATGCTGTGTGAATGTGAGTGTGTGTGTATATGTGAAGGAAAAAGAGAGGGAGAATGACATTTAAGAAACTTCTGTAGTCAGTTGTGGGAAGTCATAAACAAACCTTTTTATTACCCAAGGATTTGGTCACAGGTTTGCAACATTAGACAGTTCCTCCTGGGGGTCATTCCTTTCCTTTAGTTCATATGCCATCATCTGGGCTCTGATTCTTGTGGCTAGGGAAATCTCTATTATTTATTTATTTATACATTCAATCACAGTGTATCATTATAGCATACCAAATGAGCTTTTCCATCCTGATATGCTGTATATTGGTTCAGTCAAAGATATTACCATACATATTATCATACATATTATCATCATCAGATAATTTTCCATCTTTGTGTCCCTTAAATATTTTGCTTCTTTCTTTTTCCCCTTGACTCCTTTCCTCTCCCTCTCCCCCATTTCCCACCGTCCTTTCACACTGTCTCTAGTATCCACAGTTGCTCTCCATGCCTTTATACCTTCCAATCTTTCAGTTTCTGCTATAGAGTACATATATATATACACACATGCACGCACACACACGTATACATATATATTAAGTGGTATGGTATATATTGAGTGGGGACATGCAATGCCTCTCTTGCATAGTCTTGCTTGCTTTGCTTAGCAGTAAGTCTTCCATATTCATCCACTTTTTAATTAAATGCTAAAGTCTCAGGTCCAGCAGCTGGTATAATGGCTATGTCACTGGACTCCCATGTAGTCAACTGTGGTTCAACTCCTGGACCCGGTGGCTTAAACTCAAGCCGGGTGCGTGTGCATGTGTGCCCAAGATCCTGAGAGGAGAATGGAGGAGAAGGAATTGCGACATGGCCATCCCTCCTGGGGGGTGATTTCTTGCTTTCTGTCTCTCTGTCTCTCTCTGTCTTTCTGGTGAGCACACATGCCCTATAGCAAAAACCTCCCAAAAAAATCATAAATCAAATGCTAGAGTCTCATTTTTTTTTTAATGACTGAGTAGTATTCCATAGTGTCTACATGCCACACTTTTTTAGTCCATTCATCTGTTTATGGACAGGGGAAATCTTAGTATCCTACTCTATTTTAATCTTCCCATTGAAGGTTGAATTTTTGTTTTATATTTTAGTTCCTGTCCTTATTGGTCTCTAGACAGGGAATGAGGAGCATAGTTACGGAGCTCAGCTTCCATCAGTTTGGGAGATATATTTTCCCCCAATCTTATCATTTTGCTCCCTCCACTAAATCTGTATTTCTCTTGTTCTGCTGCCTGACTTCCTCAGATTATCCTTCGTCTTCCTGCTTGCATTCTATTGCATATCTGGTTTTCTTTCCCTAATCTTAGCCAGAGCTCTGTCCCACTAATCTCTTGAACTCAAGAAACCCTGATAAGCTTCCCTGGTAATCATCTCAAAGAATATGTTCCTGATGCTAATGCTCCACATTGGCAGTAAGTGATGGAGGAAGGCAGATCCAAAAAGGAGAAAGGACAAGTGTCATTCACTGATCCTCACACTCTCAGAGCCAAGACCACTGTGCTCTCTGAGATCCTCTATCAAATCCATCTTGTTTTACAGAAAATGAAACTGAAAACCATACTGAGAGACAGACCCAAACAATTACAACTAGCATGCAGCTCAACAGCCCCCATCTCATGGTTTCTGACCTAGTGCTCCTTTGCCACTCACTGCTGCCTCTTAGCCACTGGTCATTCTGCTTCCCAAACCTAAGGCTTGATGGAGGTTTTCCTTCTATTTCTACCAGGAGCAAGGCAAGTAGGATTTTCTACTCTGATATGCTGATACCTGGGCCCAGTTTATCATCTATGTAACTCTCTTTGAAGCTGAGTGAAATTCTCCCATGTTTAGAGACTTGAGAGGGGACACATCAGAATCATTAAGCAGTACTAAGCTTTTCTGAAGCTCCTAAGTTATTGCCTTGGCATTCCCAAGAATGTCAGTTAAGTCGTCTACATTTTTGGAAGCTTGTTTTTTGAGCTTGTACCTACTGATTAATTAATTGAAGAATGCTACTGGAGCACAAACATAATCTCACCCCGTGTTAGTCACTCCTGGATAGGGAAGAGGGAATTGTGTTAATGTTGGCAATTTCTATTCTGCTCATGTCTCTAGAGCCCATCACTCTGGCCCACGAAGCACGAGCTCATGAGCTCATGGTTTAATTGGGTTAGAAATTAAATGAATGCTTTTTTCTTCTAAAGGAGGAGAGCCGCCCCATACTAAGACTAGCAATTAAAACTGCAAGAAGATTCTTAGCAGGAATGTCAACAGCCACGCACACTAAGTAGAGAGGAACAAAAGCTCTTACCTTTAGCAAGAATCAGAAAGTCTGAGGGAAGGTAGTTCTTAGCATGAATAGTTGTGGGATGGAGACTGAGGTGGAAATTACAACAGTTTAGAGATAGGCACATGACAGAAGGGAGAGATTAAATGCTGTACCCATGTGGTTTTGTTCTTCCATGGAAATGAGAGAAACTTCTGGATAGAATGTCTACTT
Organism: Tupaia tana; assembly: GCA_026018925.1. Taxonomy (NCBI): domain Eukaryota; kingdom Metazoa; phylum Chordata; class Mammalia; order Scandentia; family Tupaiidae; genus Tupaia; species Tupaia tana. The sequence goes on from JAKSZU010000004.1 coordinate 78,579,057, forward strand.
GGTTAAAATGATCCTAAAGCTCTTTCCACATCTAAATTCTATGATGCTACATGAAACTCAACCCTAGCCTCACCAGCTTATACAGTTACACATGGTTTCCTTAACGTGTCCCATTATTTCTGGGAGTTTCCAAGTAGATGTTTCATACATGTCCCCAGCCCAGTCCACTAGCTACAGCCACTGTGGGGTGCCTTCTACTTGCCCATGTCTAGTCCTCAGAGCCTCTGGGAGAAGCATCATGGCAGAATTGCTCACTCTTACTTATATGCCAGAAACCACCCAGGGATGCTACCTCCCAAAGCTTCCAAAGCTGCCAGGCCTCTAGGCAAAGGTGAGGGGAATGTGTTACTCAGACTCTCAAAAATCTCTCCCTAAAAATGTTCTGACTTCTGGTCATCATCTTTCCGGACAAATGTCCAGATGCAGATCAAGGGCCATATGAATAATTCAATCAATAAATCTTTACTAATTGCATTGTATGTGCTTGTCACTTTTCCAGAAGCTGGGATGCAGTTATAAACACATAGACACGATCCCTACTGTTATCATTTTCTTCTGCTTTCCCTTCTTCTGCCCCTAGTTCTCACATTTCTAAACCCAATTATCCCAACTCCTCTAATTACGAAATGGCAGTTCCTATGGATATTGATAAAAAGATATTGGGAGACAGGAGTGTTGGAGAGAAAGGGGCTATCCATACTATTATTGTTGGGGCTTCAGGATGACCAGCCCTGTATGTCTGAAAAATTTACATATATAAGTTACATGGATAATCCAGTTTTTGTAACCAGCCATATGTGAATTTAATTTATTGGATAGCTTTAATATGTGGCAGAAAGAAGGGGTTTGGAAAACCAGTTTAACAATTATAGTGACTATTGTAGTTTTGTATATTTGCAAATATAAAAGGCATTTTGGGGACTAGCAGTTGGCGTAATGGCTATGTCGCTGGACTCCCATGTAGTCGACAATGGTTTGAGTCCCAGACCTGGTGGCTTAAACTCACGCCAGGTACATGTGCATGCATGCCCAAGATCCCTAGAGGAGAATGGAGGAGAAGGGATTGCAGCATGGCCATTGCCCCTGGGGGGTGAGTTCTCACTTTCTGTCTCTCTATCTCTTTCTGTTTTTCTGATTGAGTGCACGCGTACTACAGCAAAACTCTCAAAAAAAAAAAAAAGGCGTTTTGAGTATTTTATATTTGCAAAATATGTTATGTTTGAGGAAAAATATGTCTCTATTCACATTGACTCAATTCAGAAAATATTTACTGGGAACTTACTGTATGTCAAACACTGTTGATTGCAATGTAAGAAAGAAGAAGATGTACAAAAGCTCCTGGGTTCAGTGAGTCCACTTGTGGGATAAGAGTCAACATAAATTGTAAATAAGTAAACTACAGAGTATGTTAGTTAAATGTGCTCCAGGGAGGTAAACGGAGAAGGACAGAGAATGTTAAGGGAAGGTTTGTCAAGGGGTCCAGAAGTCCTCACTGAGAAGGTGACATTTGATCCCTGAGGGTGATGAGGAGCCAAGTCATGCAAGTCTGAAACAAGAACATTCCAGCTTGGGGAACAGCAAATGTAAACACTATGAAATGAAAAGCCACTTGAAATAGCCAAGAAAAAGCCAACAGGCCACTGTCACCAAGGAGCAGAATGAGGAAAGAGGAGAGCAAGAGGGGATGGAGGGAGCCAAAGTTATACAATGGACCAGATCTTGTATGGATGTGTATTCTTAAAAGAACTTTGACATTTGCTCTGAATGAGATGGAAAGTCATTGGAGAGTTTGAGTAGAAAAGTGACATGATCTGTCTCTTAACAGGATAATTCTAGCCAGTCATTGTGGAACAGACTGAAAAGGGCAAAGGTAGAACAGTCTAGTTAGAAGAGTATTGAAATAATTTATGTGAGAGGTGACAGAGGTTTCAGCCAGGGTGGTGACAGAGGAAGTGAAAAGAAGGCACATGACATAAGCTTTCATGGATTCAGAACATTAATTTCATAATACCTATTGTAACACTGGGTTTCTCTGGCACTATAAAATTGCAGTTTTCTTTTTTCTTTTTTTGGTTTTTGCTATAGGGTGCACGTGCTCGCCAGACAGAGAGAACAGAGAGACAGAAAGCGAGAAATCACCTCCCAGGGGGGATGGCCATGCCGCAATCCCTTCTTCTCCATTCTCCTCTCGGGATCTTGGGCACGCATGCACACGCACCCGGCGTGAGTTTAAGCCACCGGTTCCGGGACTCAAACCGCAGTCGACTACGTGGGAGTCCAGCGACATAGCCATTACGCTAACTGCTGGTCCCGAGTTTTTTGATGATGAAGTGAGTTAATAAATGCAAAGTGCAAAAATGGTGTATAATAAGTATTTGATTGCTGCCAGTTATTATTTATTTTCTTTTGTGTCATCTGAAAATCATGATGTATTTTTCTGTTTTCTTTAATGCAAAAATGCATCATGACTTTTCCAAAGACCCAATACTATAGTTATTTCTAAAAAGAATTTATTGCAGTTAATAATCAAAACAGTGGATCCATAGACGTAGTTGGTTAAAATGAAAATAAAGATTGGAAAGCATATATAGAAGGAGAGGATTATAATTGGATGAGAAATTAGATTATTCCTGTAACTAAACAATAGTTCAAGTTTTGTGCTTTGTGATAGTGAAGACAAAAAACTGAGATCTCATCATTTATGAGGGTCTTTCTGATAAGAAGAAACATCAGTTTTCAGGAGACCGGTTCTTGGCACTAAATTCCATTGATTCTTAATATATAAAGGACTCTGATTATAGTATATAATGTCCTCAACAGCAATTCAGGTGATACGCAGATATTTTTTGTTGGGCTGCCTTTTTTTTTAGCAGCTCACAATAGAATTGTTTTGTTTTGTTTTTTTTTTTCTTTTTTTTTTTTTTTTTGCTATAGGGCGCGTGCGCTCGCCAGACAGACAGAGAGAGACAGAGAGATAGAAAGCAGGAAATCACCCCCCAGGGGGGATGGCCACGCCGCAATCCCTTCTCCTCCATTCTCCTCTCGGGATCTTGGGCACGCACGCACACGCGCCCGGCGTGAGTTTTAAGCCACCGGGTCCGGGACTCGAACCGCGGTCGACTACGTGGGAGTCCAGCGACATAGCCATTACGCTAACTGCTGGTCCCGGCACAATAGAATTATTAAATAATAACTCAGTAAAGCCATCAGGAAGACAACACAGTGAGCAAAAAGAGCACTAGGTAAGTCTTAGAAGAACTGATTTCGAGTCCCAGCTGTCCCCATGGGAGCTTTAGCACACTAAAACTTTTTGAACCTTAGTTTAAACATCTTTTAAATGGAGCCTCTACTAATACCTTGTCTACCTGGCAAAACTGTTGCAAGAAGTAAACAAAATGGCATTTAATATAATTTAGAAACTCATTATAAATTATAATGTATATTATGAAATTCTTATATTACTTTAATCTGAGTGCGATTTAATTTACTCTAAGTTCATGAAGTTTTTGGCTCGCAACTTGAAAGAAAAAAGATGCCATTACTCATTCAACCAACAAATATTTATTGAAGATTCTCAATGTCACTGTTATAAGTGTTGAATGAAAAACAAAAACAAACAAACAAAGAAAACAAAGTCCAGGCTCACCCTTATGAAACTTTTATTTTTCTAGGAGAATACAAATAGATAAAAAATGCATTCACCAAAATTAAGTAATAATAAAGGATATGAAGAAAATTAAGGAAGGTAAGTAGGTAAGAACCTAAGTAGGTAAGAAAAAGGAGTCAGTGTGTTCCCTGGCTGCCTTTGTCAAATATCACTTTCTACGTGCACTTTGACTGGAGTCTACTTCATGCATTTATTCATTATTTGAATAAACATTTACAGAACTACTCCCAAGTGCTGGAGTCTGGTCAGTTGAATAACTGCAAATTTATTATTAAGTTGGCCTACTTACATCTCCTGATTTGTGACCAGTAGCATGCATATTTGGGACATCCATATAGTGGGTACAGAGCACTCATGATGGCCCTCGGGTTTGCCCAAATTGACAAAACCAGCATTTTCTCCCTCTGCCCCTTACAGTCATATGTTAGCCTTCTAGGGTAGTCATAACAAGACATGAAAGACTGAGTGGCTTAAACAATTGATTTCCTCACAGTTCTAGAGGCTGGAAATCCAAGATCAAGGCATTCATGGGATTTGTTTCTCTTGAGGCCTCTTCCTTGGCTTGCAGATGGCCTCCTTTTCCCTGTGTCTTCATGTGGCCTTTTCAATGTATGCCACATTCCTGGTATCTCTCTGTTTCCAAATTTCCTTTCTTTATATGGACACTAATCAGATCATATCAGGTAGATTAGGGCTCACACTAATGACCTCATTTAAATTGAACATCTCTTTAAAAGTCCTGTCTCCAAAAGTTAGGGCTTCAACATATGAATTTGGGAGCAGGGGCCACAATTCAATCCATAACAGCACACTTCCTACTCAAGTCAGGTTGTTCTTCCACCACCCAGGAACATCCTTTGTGTTTTTGCAGCTTGGTGGTCTCTTCTTTCCTTGTCAAGACCCAACAAGAATGACATTTCCTCTGAGAAGCTTTGCCAGGTCAGCTCAGCAGGTGTGACAAGTCCTGGGCCTTTCTTTTGCATTTATCACACAAATCAAAGTCCTTTGAATTATAGAAGTGATTATATACATGGTTTATTTTATGGTTAGAATATATACTTCTGGAAAGTAAGAATTAAATCTTAAATGTCTTCCTTACATGTATTTCTCCCATATCGTTTCCTCCGTACAGGCTGGCACTATAATATACACACATTAGATATATTTTATCTGACGAGTGTGAAATCTAGCACCTCATTGATATGGAGACTTTCACTGGCAAGTAAGACAAGAATATAAAGAAGATGGTTGTTGTTAAGTATACTTGTTCCAAAATGTATGTTTCCTGAGAATTTTAAAAATTATTCTTACTTTCACTTTCAATCCTTCTTTGTTGACAGAAATGTCTTTTCCATTAGAGAGAGGTCAATATGCTATCTCTGATGAGATGCTTTCTTAGTTCAAAGTGATGCATTGGATTATAATTTGCATCATCTACAGACACAGATTGATTCATTTGGAGATTTTTGTTTATTTTTAATTCAAGTTAATGGACTGCCCAAGTGGTACCCAACCTTAAAGCCTTGGTAAGCAGCTGGCCTCCTGTACTGCCCCCTGCTTTTTCTTTGAAACTGTAACTGGTGGGGTGAGCTGTGGTTGCATAAATAGGCTCTCTGTGGAATCTAGCAACGAAAAAGGGCTTTCAGTACCCTATATATGTTTGTAATGCAAAAAATCATTCTCATTAGAAAATGATGGAAGGCCCTTGCTGCTTCTGCTAAGTACATGCTCACCTGCCATCTGGCAGCTCTCTAGGCTGCTGGTTGGATTAGCCGACATCTTTCAAAAGCAGGTCAGCGTAGTGGCTAACAGCCATGGTCTCAGGTCAGCCTGCCTGAGTTGAAGGCTCAGCTCTGTCTCTGACCAGCTTTGTGACCTTAAAAAGGCTTGATTTAACTTGTCTGTAAAATGGATTAATGGTAGCACCTTCTTCATGGGAAGCTCCATTAGTTAATATGTGGAAAGAATTTAATACTGAGGCTGGAACCATTAGCTACTCAGTGTTAGGTATTACTACTTCCTGTGCCTTTGCGATAAACTTTCTCACTGATTCCAGGTAGAGACCTGTAAAGAACCAGTCTCTATCCTTTATATGCCTCCCACCCAATACCATAAGGTGGTCTTTCTTTGCTTATCAAAGAGTTTCTACCATTGACTTTTCTCTAAGGCAGCAAGCTTTAAATGGAAAAAGTGTTAACTTTGGATCTGCCCATTTTGTTCTATTTCTTGCCATCTCATTGACTACTATGCTACTGTAAGCCACCTTCACCTTCAGACTGGTCCACAGTCTTCTATGACTTGTCCCCTTAAAATCGCTTCACTATTATCTTTTAAAAATGCAAATTAGATTTGAAAACCTCTATTTTCTTCCTATTCCACTTAAGATAAAATTTAAAAACCTTTCTCTGGTTTACAAAGCTCTGGTTAATCTGGTTTGAGGGACCAGTGGCATTCTTTCTGATCCTCAGACATGCTTAGCACATCTCACTTTGGAATTTTACCCCTGTTGTCTCTGTTTGGGCACTTTGTCCACATCTCTGCATGGCTGGCACCTTGTCATTCAGACCTCAGCTCAAACAGGCAAGACAGAGTAATGGCTACAACATGACATGTAGCCAACCTGCCTGGACATTAATCTGCGGCTTCCCTATGTTCTAGCTATGTGATCTTCTAGCTCGTCTCCTCCTGTGTAATGGGAATGATGATAATGCCTGCGTCACAGGGCTTAAATGCATTGACATTTAAAAAAACAGTGATTGGCATACAACAAATACTAAGTGTTTTTTTAAGAATTGAAAATGTGGGAACCAGTAGTTAGCGTAATGGCTATGTCGCTGGACTCCCACGTAGTTGACCGCGGTTCACGTCCCGGACCCGGTGGCTTAAAACTCACACTGGGTGCATGTGCATGCGTGCCCAAGATCCCAAGAGGAGAACGGAGGAGAAGGGATTGCGGCATGACCATCACCCCTCGCTTTCTGTCTCTATGTCTCTCTCTGTCTGTCTGGTGAGCACACGCGCCCTATAGCGAAAACCTCTCCAAAAAAAAAAGAATTGAAAATGTTATTTTCTATAAGAGTTCTTCTCTGACCCATTACAATTTACTATCTTTCCCATGACATTTACAATGAAAGGGCTTTATTTTATTTTATTTTGAGATATTTTTGCTACAGGGAGTATATGCTCTCCAGAGAGACAGAAATAGAGAGACAGAAAGTGAGAAATCACCCCCCTGGGGGGATGGCCACCCAGAAATCCCTTCTTCTCCATTTTCTTCTCAGGATTTTGGACATGCATGTACATGCACCTGGCGTGAGTTTAAGCTACTGGGTCCAGGACTATGTGGGAGTCCAGCATTGTAACATTATGCCATCTTCTGGTCCCAAAAGGGCCTTATTTTTATTTTCCTCATGGCACTTATCATTTTCAGAGATCACTTATTTGTGTATTTATTGGCTCTTCCACTAGATTGAAGCTTCCTTCACAACGGCAAAAACCTTAATTGCCTTATTCCTTAAGGACTTGCGATCCCATCTCTCAGAACAGTACTTAACATATGTTCCCAATAAACATCCATCAAATTGGAGAACCAGAGTTCAATCTTGTCTCTACTAGTGTAGTGGCTTTTATCTAGATACTTGACTTGTCTGGGCCTGAATTTCCTCAGCTACAAATTTAATAATACTATCTGTACCTACATAGGGTTATTGTTTGGTATATGTGCCAAAGCGTTAATGGTGATTATTTGAGAGATGGGATTACAGGGGATTTACTCTTTTATTTTTATCATCTATACTATAAAAAAATGAGCATGGATTTATTTTGTAATTAATATAACTTTAAAATTAAATAATATTTGTGAAGGATTTAACACAGTGCATGATTCAGTACATGTTTAATGAATGGTCAATGTTAATACTCCTAAGCTTTTCAATAAGCCCTAAAGGACCCCTTTATCTGTGGTATGGAGCTGTTATTTTATACCCCAGTCTGAGGCTTGGGGTTCAGTCACTATTGGACCCCAGTCAGGAGGACATGCTCCTTTACCTAGGGCTTCAAAAATGAGAGTGGATGGGAGAGGCTCAGGGTTGTAAACTGAGGGGCTTTCTCTTTTAGACCCACACATTCTCACCTTTTGGAGTTCAAGTTCACCTCCTGATTGTGGGTGGGTGAGCTTTTGACAGTGCTTAGTATGCATCCCACACCCCATGGGCTGCAGAGAATATTTACATAGCAAATACAATGGTTTATCTCCCCCCTACCCCCACCAAATTATTTTTGGTATAGAAGAAAGAGATTGTGCCCAGCTGCTGAAATCTAAACAGGAGCAGGTCTGCACAGTCCTGGGAGATGGGGCCGATTCAAGGCTGTGATTCTTCAGCTAGTGAATTTCCAGTGCAAGATGGGGGTTGCCTGTCCCTCCCAAACATGGTGGATGGTCCAGATACCTATTCATTGAGAGCTGGGGAGGGGAATGGGACAACCCTCACACAGGGCCATCAGTAGCAGCTGGTGATGCAGGAGGCAGGTCAACCAAGTGAGTACTCATTTTTCATCAGGAATCCTATGGCTTTTGTTTTTTGTCAGTTTATCTGTCTGTACAGCTGGCGTCTGGGCTTCTGGGTCCTAATGACCCACTTTCTATTTGACCACCTCAACTTTGTCTGTGATTATGTCTTTGAAGATTAATTAAAAGAACTTAAAAATTACTTTTGTTCTCAGCAAGCAAAGGAGAAACGTAGCTTCTTGGGGCAGGTTAAGGTTTCTGTGGCTTTCTCATACCTAGTGATGTATTAGAAATGAGAGGAGGGATCTCGGAGCCTGTAATTTGAAGGATTCCGTGACTGCCAGATGAATTTGCAGTCTATAGCTGTTATCACTGTAAAATTCCAGATGACAGGTTAGTAGCTTTTACCTGGTATTCCCAGAATCTCTATCCTGGTGCTAGGGAACCCAGGAGTATATTCCAGGGCAAGCACACAGCCCAAGGACACTCTAAGCCAGAGTATTTCTTTAATCACCTAAAATAAAGGCTGGAAAAGGCAAATTCTTTTCTCATTATAGGTAGCTATTCATGGAGCCCAGATGGCAGTGACAGAATATTCTAGTGATAAATTCTGTTATTCCCTTCTATAGCACCCTTAACTATCCATCTGGCCATTCACCCATTCTTGTGTCCATCCAGCCATTCAAGAAAGCAATTTTTTTTTTCTTAAAAATAAAAGCTTAGTTCTTCCATGAGAGAGAAAGAGAAAGAGACAGTAACCAGTCCCCCACCCCTCAAACAGGCCCTTGATGCCAAGCTTCTCTGCCATTAGCCAGCCCCAGATCATGGACACAAGTGTGCCTAGCATACTCAGGGATGGCTCCAGGTGCAAACCTAGAACATTTCCATGTGAATCAGGCTCAAAGAGCGTTACATCTACCACGCACCACCATCTGATTCCTCATCAAATACGTTTCTAAGTGGCTTCTGCTTACACAGTATGTCCTATGGAAGGCAGCAAGTATAGTACGTAAATACACAAGCCACAGGATCTCACTGGAATCTACTCCTGGTTCACTAGCACAGGGATAGAGACCCCCTAAAAGGCCAGGTAGAAGCTGCTCGGCTGTCATCTGGAGATTTAGTGACAACTTTAGTCCATCTTGCTGTCGTAGAGTCCTTTAAATTGTAGGCTCCTGGGTCTGGTCTCTGGGTTTGAAGTTTGATTAGTGTGTGTCCAAAGGCAAGTCACTACATATCTGCTGACTCGTCTGTAAAGCAGGTCTTGAAATCTGCCCCATGTGTTTTTTGAGGAGAAAATGAAGCAACCTGTATTCTGTGCTTTAGCATGTTTGGCATCTCCTAAATACTCCATAAATAGTAGCTATTATCATTACTTCAAGGGAAGACTTGGGACAGTAAAAGTCATGGTCCTTGACCTTGAGTTGCTTGTGTGAGTGTGCACAGTTGGGCAGCTGGTGCAGACCATGAGTCAGGTTATCTTAGTCTAGAATAAGTTAAGTTTCCTTGCAACCAGAACAAAGGTCTGTTAGTAATGGTGACCTGGCCATGAACTAGACCTAGCAGCTGACCCTTCAGTTCTAGCAGATATTCGTTTTCCATATATCCAGTAATGCTTCTTTTCTGCCACTTACTACACTTTTTCTAAAGCCTCTTCTTCTTCTTTTTTTTTTTTTTTCAGTCTGAGACAAAATAAAAATGCATCACCTGAAGCTGATGTTGAAAAATAGCCCAATCATCTTTGTTCGAAAACAAATTCCCTTGTTGATGGCACTTCTTGGTGAATGATTCCCCTTCCCCTTTTGGGGCAGAGATAAATGAGCCAATTTGTCTCTCTCGGGCTCATCTTATGTATGGGCCAAATTACTGTAGGAAATCCTGAATTATAATTTGTTTGTGTGATCATTAATTCATCTAATCACAAATTCCCTACTAGTCATGGCTTTGAAGAGGAATTATTAACTAACTCATTATGTTTAATGTGTAGCTCTTAAAAAAATGATGGCTAATAAGTCATCTGAGGTGCCTGCAAAAGTGCTGATAATAGTATCAGCTGACTTTTGACTGAGTACTCTGTTTGTGCCAATCATTGTTCTAAACATTATACATACATGAACTCCTTTCATCCTTACTTCGACCCTCTGAGATAGATGATGCTATTATCCCATTTTAACAGAGGATGGAATTGAGGCCCAGAGAGGTTATGAAACGAGCCCTAGGTCACACAGTCAGTATGTGGTACTGAGTCAGGACAAAAATCCAGACTGCTGGGTTCCAGAGTTGATGCTCTTAGCTTCCTGGTTATTCACTTATCAGGTGTTTACTGCGAGTATTCTAGGTACCCGGCACTCTGCTGGGTACAGGCAATTTAAAGAACAGGATGTAGTTTTCTCACACTCCAATACTAATGAGGCCCAACCTTGATTAGCTTCTGAGATCAGACAAGATAGAGCACATTCAGGGCAATATGATCATTAATTAGATGTAATCCCTTCTTCCTCTTCCTCTTCTTTTACTTCTTCTCTTTTTCTTCTTCTTCTTTTTCTTCTCTTTAGAGGTTTTTGTTATAGGGCGCATGTGCTTACCAGAAAGACAGAGAGAGACAGAGAGACAGAAAGTGAGAAATCACCCCCTGGGGTGCATGATGCAATCTCTTCTCCTCCATTCTCCTCTCAGGATCTTGGGCATGCACGCCATGCGTCCAGCATGAGTTTACGCCACTGGGTCCACGACTTAAACCACAGTCGACTACATGGGAGTCCAGTGACATAGCCATTACACCAACTGCTGGTCCTCTTTCTTTTTAGGGACTCGGAATCTGATTTAGGAATCAGATGTGAAAACAAATGGAGCTTAAATTTGAACTCAGGCATTCTGGCTCCAGAGACAGATACTGAATGACGAGTAGCAATTTGCCCATCAGGAAAAGAAAATGAAGGGAGAAAGCAATCCGGAAAGAACCCAGACTGGGCAAGGGTGCATCCAGATTGCTTAGCATGTATAGCACTAATCTTTAAGAGTAGATTAGCACTAGTCTCTTTCTTTCAACAATTTTAGCAACACCTCTTGTTCTTATATACTCTCAATCCATGCAGTGATCCACTCAGTGGCAAAACAAAAAAATACCCCCAAAAAGAAATGATCAAACCAAATTTTTGAGTGGGTCCTTTCCCCTACCTGAGAGCAACAGCATCTCTGAAATTCAAGCACTCTTTGATTCTATTAAATGCTGTTCCCTCTAGAGGGATTTGAGTTTTAATCTGTTTGGTTTCTTCTTTTCCTATAAGATTAAAATCCTCTCTCTTGTTCTTAAAATCTTGGATTACTCAGAGATGTGATCAGCAACTCATGACATTTCAGGAAAAGGGGAGGAAGCTGGCCCTCTCCCTGGTGGCTGATGACATCTGGACAGCGCTGCCCTCTCTGTCAGAGAGAACAGCATAAGGCCAAGCGACAGTCATGGGTGTCTGTTCCATTCCACTTTGCAGCCTTTCCTTTTTAAGCTTCTTTATTTACTTTGTCCATGAGAGAGGTGCACCCCCAACTGGTCCACCCTGGGCCTCAGCTATCCTGCATCATGGGCATACTCACACCTGGCATATACAGGGAGGCATTGGGATGTAAATCCAGAACATTCCCATGAGGATCCTGTTGTATTACTGCTGCACAACCATCTAGCCTCAGACTAGTAATTCTTTTGCTTTAGTTCAGTCCTCTTCCTCTAGGTCTAGTGGCTGGTTTGAACATCTACCAAGATAACTCACTGTCAATTTAAACCCAGCTACCTCCTCACATTGAACCTTTTTTCCCCACACTATTGTCCCACTCTGGCACTTGCTCCTTACACATGGCTGGATTTCTAAAATGTCTTCCTTTCCTAAAGGTCTTCTATCTCTACCCTAACACCCTACCATCTAGTCTACCCAATAATGCAGTGCCACTGTATTGCTCTTTTTGAAATCCTTCTATTATCACATGACTCCACTCTTTAAAAACACTCGATGGTGACTTTGTTTTTAGAAACATGCCCATACTTCTCCAAATGACATTAAAGGCTGCCTCAGATTTCGTTTCTAGCTATATTACCCCTGTTCTGGGTTTGTAGATAGCAAATTCACCAGTCTTCTCCCTGTCATTCATTCTCATAGAGTCCCTTCTTACTGAGATGAATGGGACTGATTACTTTAAGGAAATTGAGTGGACAGGAGGGAGAACTCAGATAAGACAACAAAAAGGATGCAGAGGCGACTCATGTCCTTCAGGGCCTCTTTTCTCATCTTGTCTATTCAGATTTCTCCCAGGCAGTGTGCTTTAAATGAGATTGAAATCCTATCCTGTTTATCCTTGTTCATATTAGCAAAATGTTTGGTGAGCTCTTTATCAAGAACTGACAGGTTCCAACCAAAGAGGCTAAGCACATTCATCACTGCAGCTGGGATGTGCCCCAGCCTGGAAAGACGATTCCCACCACTTGTCATTTTCTGGCAGCTCCCCCCTATTGGCACACCCAGCCTGTTTGTAATTGAAAACCTCCAACTTCTGTGACCTTCAAGAGTGGCGTGAAAAATGAGTGACTGGCCAAGTTCAGCTCCATGTGGTGATTGAGTGCTAAGGCTTTCTAGGATCCAGGCTATGACAGCTGAACCAGAAGAGGTCTGGTGAGGAGGGCAATCCACAGAATGCTGAGGCATCACTGTCCTCATTGCTTTATAGGACAGTGGAGTGAGGCTGGAGGCATAGACATAATACTAGCTCTAGAATTTCTATGAAGGGGCTTAAAAGGGTGACACTTTTGATTGGAAGGAGAAGCTAGCAGACTTGTTTTTAATAATGAGCTTGAGCAAAAAGCATTCTTAAAAATCAGATTTTTTTTTTAAATTGGAGTGACTTGTGGGAGCTGGTGGAGATAAATGGGGCAGGAAGCCACAGTACTCCTTTGTACAACTTATTCACATATATCTTTCAGTGCTCTTTCTCTGATTTGCTCTGTATCACAAGGACCCATCCTGAAAATGATATTTCCCAGGTTCCCTTGTCCTCTGGATTCTGGGTGAATAAGAGGCACTTGCAGAAGACTGGAGGTGAAGAGAACTGGGGAATCAGGAAAGCAGCATCTCAAAGGGAGTCTGCATCTCTTTTGTGACCCAGCCCCATGGGACAGCCTTCATTTTAGTTCTAGTTCTCTTGAATGTCTTTGTCTGAGATTGTGATAACACCACCCCTTCCTCTCTCTCCAGTCCTGGGGTTGTTAACAGCTTCATATAGTGCTAATTTTGAGGTTGCTTCGTCCACCCCTTTGCAGTTCTACAACCTATAATACTCACTCCCATATTTAAGTTGCCTCTATTGAACTTCATGGCAAGAATGTTATTTTCCTGGTTGGATCTCTTCTCTTAAAATGAGCCTTGACAATAGCTAAGCAGGAATGTACTTGAAGCTAGTCATTCAGTGAAGGTGGGAATTACAACTGTTGCCCTGACCAGTAGTTGGTATCTTTCCACCATACCATCCCACATTCTCAAAGAAGGAAGGTGGATCATGAGTATAAGGGGTTACTGTAACCCCAGGGATCTTGTTAATTACGTATTGTCTTATGTAGTGCAGACCCTTCTTGCCAAAAAATGCATGGCCTGCCAAAGTGCTTCCTGGGTATTGTTGAGGAATGACAGAAAGGAGGAGAAAGAAATGCTGCTCATTTGGGGATCACCTAATCAGAGGACAGACATGAAATCAGGCAAAAGACAACACCCAGAGTATGTAGTAAATAGTGTTTCATCCCAGACTCACATTATCCAAAGCTTCTGCTACCCAGACATGGTTAGCAAATATTTAGGAAGTGGAAACTCATTCTAAAGTCTTGGAAAAACACTTCCCAGAGGGGAGAGCTCTCCAAACACTCCTTACTCCCCAATACCATGACACCATAACTTCAGCCTTTGCCATGATTATACGGACAGTTGATGAACACATGATATATGCTCCAATAAGGATTTCAAAGAAGTGTGAATCATAGCTCCAACCTTTAAAAGGCCTCCATTTTTGGCTGTGACGATGACGCAGACCTACATGAAACATCTTAAGAATTATGACGCAGGTTGCCATTTGAGGTGAGGATGAAGTTTGGAGGAGGCAGATAACAGGGAGACCTCACACTTGTTGAATTCAATGGGATGCCTAGAAGCACTTTGCACTAAAGTAGATACAAAATTTACATATATTTTCCCATGTAATCATCCTCCAAATCCTGGGGGTTATCCATCATTATTCCCATTTAATAAAAAAGTTGAGACTCAAAGAGGTGAAGTCACATAGCTAGCAAGTGGTAGTGTTAGAATCACTATCTTGTTGGTCTGAGTCCAAACCTATGCTTTTCTTACCACTTGGCTCTGCTGTAACTATGGTCAGTGGCAGAGACTGGACCCAGTTATGGATCCCTGTGGATGCTGTGGTGGAGGTAAGACACAGATGGGCCATGTCTGAATATGATTATTTTGGCAGAGGCCCTCAGGGTGATTTAGCAAAGAGACTAGACACAGGAAGGTGGGTTGGAGGGCCATGACAATAATTCAGGCAGGATGCCCTGAGCATGGAAACGAGAGGGAGTATGAAGGGAAGGTCACTAGGCAGCTTGGATATACAGAATAAAGGAAAATGATCAAGAGAATTAATGATGATTCATAAGTTTGAACCTACTTGACTATGATTTTGAAAAACAAAACAAAACAAAGTGAAACAAAAAAAACTACCCTCCCCAATTTAAAAACAAATCTGAAGAAGGGCATTAAGGAGAAAAATAGGCAAAACATTTATAGGACAAAGAAATGGGTTATTATCTATTGAAGATAACTTCATAGTATTGTCAACTGGACTGGTGAGAAATGTAATGTACACATGTTGAAATATTCACTTTGCAAGCTAAATAATGTGATTGAATATATAAAAGAAATTGAAATAATAAAAAAAAATCTGAATGCACTCCTCCTTAATATCTAGATTGAGAAAAAAAGGTTTTGTGGGAATTGTTTTTTGAGAGGTTTTTGTTATAAGGTGCATGCGCTCGCCAGAAAGACAGAGAGAGACAGAGAGATAGAAAGAGAGAAATCACCCCCCCCCCCCCAGGGTGGATGGCCATGCCGCAATTCCTTCTCCTCCATTCTCCTCTCAAGATCTTGGACACACACGCACACATGCCTGGTGTGAGTTTAAGTCACTGGGTCTGGGACTCAAACCATGGTCGATTACGTGAGAGTCCAATGACATAGCCATTACGCCAACTGCTGGTCTCGGTTTTGTGGGCTATTAAATAAAAGACTGGGATATATACTCATTGATTTTGTGACTGGGATTGTTTGTCCATTTGTTAATAGTTGCATAGGTCAGAAAGCTGCTACCAGTTGTTGTAGGTTCTGGAACATGAAAAGGGGGTGATTGAATTCAGGTTTAGGAAAATGTAGTTAACCACAACAAGGTCCCAGAAAACAGACTCACTGAGGAATTGTAGGAGAAAAATCTAGAGAATTACTGGGTTGAGGGAGAGGTGGCTATAGAAAAGACCTATTGGACTGAAGTTGGCGCTCATGAGAAAGTAATTAAGTCTTCTGAAGACAGACCGAGTAAATCAGTTAATCCTTGGGGAACAAATAGATGAGAATGGTAACAAAAAACCAAACGTACAACCATAGACTTACTGTTTAAGCTGTAGTCAAGATGGTTTGATTAAGCTACAGACCTGTAATTTGCCTATTAGAGTGTGTTGTGTTTTGAGACTTCCTCCCATTGTTAGGTATTCTTTACTCTGAAAAAGTGAATGAATAAAAGAATTCACCAGGGACCCAAGAAAAAAGGCTGTGGACTCAGATCATAATGTAAAATAAGGCTCTTCTCCACTCTATCCTCCTTAATTTTCTTAGATAGTAAGAGCCATGAAAGTGAACAGAAGTGAACTTTGGTAATTTCCATTGGCCTTTTCAATGGAATTAGGGCAATCAAAAGGTAGAGACAAATTCTTGTGAGAGAGAGAGAGACATTGTTTAAGTTGAGGATATAGGATGAGATCATTTGACCCAACTTTTCATCTCACAGATTAGGAAACTGAGACTCAGTGAGGGGAAGTGGTTTGAGGCACTAAGAGTCAACTTTAGAAGGGAGTCAGGCTGAAAGATACACCTTAGAGACTGTCAGCCAAAGGCAGAGACGAATGCAAATTCATAAAGTAGTAGGAAAGCTGGCAGCCAAGTCCTGAGGGAAACCTATAGCTAGCAGCAGAGGAGAAAAAGTACACTCAAAAATGCACATACATAAATGGGAGAACAAAACCAGTTCAGTGTAATGGAAGCCTGAGGACAAGATTTTTGGGAAGAAAAAGACTAACCAAGAAAAAGACTAACCAATAGTAACAATTGCCTCAAAATGATCAAGGAAACAGGTTGTAAACAATTGTCATATTTGCAGTATGATCTTTAAAAGTGAAGTTTCAGTAAAGTGATAAGACTAGAAGGATAATCCAATGGTCTGTGGTGTGTATACATGTGTGCACGTGTGTGTGTGTGTGTGTGTGTGTGTGTGTAGGGCATGGTATGTGAACAGCATACTGTATGCGTGGTGAGTGTGGTATATGTGTTTGTGTGGAGGGTGCAGGGTGTGTGTGTGTATGGATGGATGGTGTGGAGGAGACAATGTGTGCTAGTGTGTATGTTCCAACTTAACAGTAATGTCCAAGTTCTCATGCCTGACTGGAAGGTGGTGTCTAAGAGGAGAGGAAGGTTAACTCAGCTGATGGGTTTCTGTGAGGCAAAGGAGAAGAAGCCTCTTCTCTGACATGAGGGAATGGCTGTGCCAGGCCCTGGTTATCAGTCCTCGCTGTCCCAGTGCACTGCTACACCAGCTCTCTGGAACAGGTCTGGGAGGTCTTCCCACTCTTACTTGGCTCCTGAACATAACCAGGCCGTGGTTGCCTTTGGCTTCTCTCCTATGCTGTTGGTATAACATTCCTAGAGGACTGTGCCTGTCCTGAATCTCATTTTGACCCCTTTCTTATCTTTACAAGCCCTTTTCCAAGGCTAGCCCACCTGAGCCTTCTAGGCCTTCCCTGAATCACTAAAAAAAGCCATATTACACTCACACCTCCCTCAAAGACACTTACCAAAGCCAATTTTGTGTGCTGCAGAGAGAATGGAATCAGATACACCTAGGTTTACATCTTGGTTTATTCACTCTAACATTGGCCTGTCAATGAACCTCTCTATGTCTCAGTTTCCCCATCTATAAAACCCAGGGTCTAATACCGACCTCATAGGATTATTGGAGGATTAGAAAAAATAACATAGCCAAAGCCTTTGCCTATCATCAGAGGTGCCTTAGCACCCAGTAGAAGCTCCCCGCCCCCCAATACTTTTTCTCTATGCTGAGGTTGGGTACCATGTCTTGTTCATACCCTGTTCCCTACAGCATCTAGAATAACATCTTGTGACTAGAAGGGCGTTGATCACCTATGAGTTAAATTAGATTAAAATTTCCCTAGTGCCATTGTTACCTCATGTCTTCATTGAAATCTTTTCTTCAAAGTATCATCCCTTCATTTAGGTTTATCAGTTCTACTCTATGTTACTACTGATTGCAATCCTAAAATGAAATTACTTTCTCTTCTTTTAATTAAAAATAATACATACTTAAATAAAAATATAAAGACAAGTAGAAAGAGCATTAACTAGTCTGATAATCTTACCCACTGAGACACAGTGTTAACACCTCTCTAGAAGCTTTTCA
The DNA here is from genome assembly GCA_026018925.1 of Tupaia tana. NCBI lineage: Eukaryota > Metazoa > Chordata > Mammalia > Scandentia > Tupaiidae > Tupaia > Tupaia tana. The sequence goes on from JAKSZU010000004.1 coordinate 78,596,996, forward strand.
ATTCAATGCAGCTATTAAATATTCATTTGCTTTGGGGGAGGGGGAGAAATAGCATATTCAGAGAAGGGCATGGGATTCAAAATAGAAAAATTAAGTGAGCTTGTGCTCTGTAACTGTGAAAATTACTACTGGTCTTTACATAGATTCAGGAGACTGGGAGTTATGTTGGAAATACGTTTTTTTAAAAAAGTTTATTTATTACTTTCATAATCAAAGAAAGAGAAAGAGAGAGTGAGAACCTCTGACAGAGCCTTGATGCTGTGACTCACCATCAGCTTAGCCAACCCTGTATCATGGGCACGTGTGTGCTTGGTATACTCAGGGTGGTCCCCAGATGAGAACCTGGAAACTTCCCATGCAGGTCAGCCCTGCAGAGCATCACATTTTCTGCTGTGCCACCATCCAGACCCTGGAAATGTTTTTTAATTTTTAGATGCTACAAACTTGTGTTTTCCAAATAGAAAAATAAAAGGCTTTACTTATTTATTATGTATTGATAATTATCACCCTTCAGCATAACGTATATTTATCCTTTGTGTATTTATTTATTTATTTTGAGAGGTTTTTGTTTTAGGGTATATGTGGTCACCAGAGAGACAGAAAGTGAGAAATACACCCCCCCCCCCCCCCGGGAGAATGGCCACAACGCAATCCCTTCTTCTCCACTCTCCTCTCAGGACTTTAGGCATGATTGTACACACACGCGGCGAGTTTCAATCTACTGGCTCTGGACTCAAAGCACTGTCAACCACTTGGGAGTCCAGCACCTTATCCACTAAACCACCCGTTGGCCCCATTTGAATGTTTATTAAGGACCTATTTCATGCCAGGCATTAGACTAGGTGATAAAGACAGGAATCTAGTTACTGCCTTGAGGGAATCTTCTATTTGATGAGGAGCCACAAGTTAATTTGTGGCTACAATACTATGTGATAAATGCACTGAGAAGGATGATGAGTAACTTTCAAGGGTTATCCAAACCCAATTGTGAAGGATTCCCTTAAAAGGTAGTATCTATGTGAGTCCTGAAGGACAAGTAGTAGTTTGTGAGACCACAGAAACAAGGAGTAAAGGAAAAAAAAAATTTCTGGTAGAGGAAAGAACACATGCAATGGCTCTAAGGAGAGAATGAACATGTGTATGTGCCTGCGGATAGTCAGTGTGGGAAACTGCAGTTCAGAGTGGGCGGAGCATAGAGGTCAAAGGTTAACTTTGCAGAGAGATGAGAATGAGATTTCATGCTCATGAATTTGAACTTCAGCCTGATGGTCAAGGGAGCCATTGAATTCTTTGAAAAAAGATAAGGTCATTGTCAGATTTGCATTTTAGAAAGATGGTTCTTTAAACAACATAAAGAAAGATTTAAAGGTGGTAAGGCTGAGGCAGGGAGGCCAGTTGGGAAACTCTTGCAGCCATTCAGGCAAAAGAATAGGAACGTAGTCTTCAGGAGGTGAGATCACCTGGTTGGCAGGAAGGTGATGGATTAAAGGAAGAATTGGCTGGGCTTGGGTTGGTTGATTATACAGCACTAAGTGAGAGAGAGAAAGATATGCTAATAATAAAACAAAACACTCTCAGACTTCTAGCTTACCAAGTGTTCATAACAGTGCAATTTCTGAAGTAGGAACAGGGGATTAAAGCATGGAGTTGGGAGAAGATGATGCTCCCTTTGAGGTTGCACAGTAAGCAGCTAGATATATGGTTTAAATCTCTGGAAACAGATTTGAACTGGAGATATAGACTTGAGAGTTTTTCATATATAGATAGTAAATGAAGTTTTAGGAATAAACAGAATTTCTAGAGAAAGCAATAATGTAAAGAGAGTCTGGGAAACATTGGTATCTAATGAAAAATAGGAAGCTGCCTAAGAAGAATTAGCTAGAGGGGTAGGAGAAAAACCTGGAGATCATGGTGTCTGGATACCAAGGTAAGAGAATTGTTTAAGACCAGGAGGGAAGAATCACCAACTGAAAAAAAAGATTAAGTCAAGTTAGATGATAACTAAAATTCTATTAGCTAGATTTAGCAACAGGGTCATTACTGGTCATGGTAAGAACAGTTTTAAGGAAGCGATGGAGTGGAAGCTGCATTGTAGTGGGTTTAGGCATAGGAGTGGGAGGTGAGGAAATGAAGGTAACTAATATAGACAACATTTCATGAAGTTTGACCTTAAAGAGAAGAAGAGAAATAGGATGGTAGCTAAAGTGAGACCGATGACTAGGGGAGGACCTTATCATTTTAAAACATTAACAAGTTGTTTAAGCAGATTTAAATAATTGTGGGAACAAAGAAGGAAAGAAAAGATTGAAATAATTCTGCCAAAATGTTTTCATATTTATTCATTTATTTAGCATTATATTTTACTTAGGAGACTATTATTCCCCCCCCCCCCCCCGCCTTTTTTTCCCATTTTCAGGTGAAACAAAATGAAACCTAAAAAGTGAAATGAATTTGCTAAGATTTTATGTTAGGAAAATGGGAGAGAAGCCTACACTCTGGAGTTCCACCAGACAGTAAAGCTTCAGGAAGAAAAATGCTTTTCCATCTGTAAAATCCCTTGAGCTCAGAGCAGATCCAAGGTTCTGTAATTATCATGCCCCCAACTCCCCCACCCTGAACTGGGAGGGAGAACTAATCTTGTAGTTCTTATCAGACTCTATTGAGCTGAAGCTTTAATGAGCAGCAGCAATCTGTTATTTTCCTCTTGTTTGCCTTGCAAGTTGCTCTTTTAATTCACATCAAGAGAGGGAGAAGGAGATGAATATTAAAAGCACACATCAAGGGACCTAAGGGAGGCAGGGAGACAGGGAGCTCCTCAGTATGCAGAGACAGAAGCCGGGGTTTACTACCAGGGGAGGCGGGATCCGCTGTCCTGCAGTCTGCTCTGGTCTCTGACAAGCCTGCCCTTGGGGAACATTGCATGCTAGACTGCTCTGCTATTGGGAGGGGGGTGTTTCTGGAATTGACTAGACTGTGGGCTTGGCTCGCTCTAGAATGATGACAGCAAGAAAAAGATTGCATTTCTGAGACCTTGAGAGAACAATTTGTTCTGGGATAGGGATTGAAGTGAGGGGGAGAGTTTCTGTGGTGGTACATTTCATTAAGAAGAGGATTAAGTCTCACTGGCCTGAGATGGAGTAAAAGGAAGATGGATTGAAAAGGTCAATGCCAAGGACACAATGCTGACATTTTCTTTTTTGTCTCTTCAGTTAGAGACTTGGATTCCCCAAGTTAACTTTCTAAACTGGTGAAAATCTAGGACAGAGGGCAGTAAATGCTTGGGCATTGTTTGTCATAGTGGCCCAGATGACCCAGTAAGTTCCCTTCTCTACGAGTCTGAGAAATGGGAAAAATAAAGTCTAATGAGGGTGAATTAAGGAAAAAAAGTCTCATCTCTAAGTGTCACAAAGGATTTCCAACTTGGGCTGACCGCATTGTGCAGTGGTTAAGTGTTATGCACTGGGAGTTGGATCCCACGTAGCCGATCAAGATTTGAATCCCAGCCCTGGCAACTTGATAAACAGGGCATGTGCACCAAAATCTTGACAGGATGGAGAAATGGAAGAAAGGGATTGGGATGTGACCATGTCCCATTGAGGGGTACTTTCCCTTTTACTCATATACACCCGGGTGTGGGTGCACATGCCTTCTGAAAATACTAAGAATTTATTTATTTTCTCAACAGAACCACACAGAGGATGACATTTGCTGGCTCAGTTAAGATCAGTTGTTGGAAAGATCTCAGGGTTGTTGGTTGAGTGTTTATAAGGAATGGAGGGTAGGATTGGTGTATTGGTTGGTAAGGGTAATAATTCTGTACTAAACTCAAAATTAGACAGGGCTAGCAGCTTCAAGGTCTAGCCCATAGCATAGAATGTGCTTAATAAATCTTTGTTACATAAGCACCTGCTATGTACAAAGGAGACTCGTCAACCCTGGGAAGGAATGTGTCTTCCTAGTCATAGCAGATAGTATTAGTGCCCGTTCACATCCTCTTGACATGCAGGATTCCTGAATAAGTCACTGGCTACTTAACCGGAAGCGTCTGTGGTTCTCTGTCTTACACATTTCTCTGGTTGTAGGAGCATATTCAGTCTGTGCTCATGCAGGTTTGAGGAATGGGGGAGTTGACATTAGTAGAAATTTTCAACTAATGACAGAGGGAAGGTGGGGGAAAAATACCCCAACTTCAAGTGGTACAACGCAGGTGGAACAACTCTGACGTTCTATATACATAGTCTCTCAGAGGTCCCAGTGACACTGAAGCACACTATGTACAGAAAACCTGTGCTGACTTCCTGCCTTTTCCTGTGCCCCATTCCTATATTGGTGCTTCCTGGGAGCACCTTCCAGAAACACTACTTGTAGTCAAATCTGTTTCAGGGTCTGCTTTCGGAGAACCTAACTTTAGAGACACAATCTGTAGTTATGTATATCTGAGTGGAAGCCACAAGGCTGGAAAGGAAGTTTCCACCACTGAGCAGTTGGAGGCAGAGGCGGGATAAGCGAGGTGAATGGCTAGTGAACTCTTGTGATCGTAGCTGAATACCTGCCTAAGTAGCTACTTAGAAGTCATGACATCTGGGATTAATATTTTAGTAGATTGAATAGTGTGTTCCCAAAATATATGTCAACCCAGAATTTCAGAATGTCACCTTATTTGAAAATAGGGTATTTGCAGATGTAATTAGTTAAGATAAGGTCACATCAGACTAGAGTAGGCTCTGGATCCAGTGACTGGTGATCCTATAGGAAGAGGAAAGAACACACCACAATATACATAGGGAAGAAGGCCATATGACAACAGAGGCAGAGATTGGAGTGATGTGGCTATGAGCCACAAAATGCCAAGGATTGCCGGGGACCACCAGAAACTAGGAATAGGCAAGGAAGAATTCTTCCTTGGATCTTTAAGGTGGATGGCCCTACTGACACCAGAACTGAGAGAGAATACATTTTTGCTTTAAGTTACCCAGTATGTGATAGTTTCATTACAGCAGCCTTTGGAAGCTAATACAAATATAAAAACAAAATAGATAAAAATGTGGACTATATATAATGCTATGTAAATACAAGGTGGTGATTTTTTTTTTCCCTATTAACTGTTTTCTTCCAATTCTCTAGCCTGCCAATAGGATAGTGTTCTTTAATTAGGTCGGAAACCCTAAAAGGAATCTAGTGGGTTTTGTTTCTCCTTTCTGTTTCACAGAGCTGCCCTGTGGGCCTGAGTCTGCAGAGCTCAGCTCTATGTTTGCTGTAGGCAGAGGCCTGTTTTCTGAGCCTATGGGCAAAGGAAGAGGAGGAAGGAGGAGGGCACTGTGGCGAGGGCTGGAGGCCTTGAGAAATAATAAGCCTAAAGCCCACTCAGAGGACAGAGGGAATGTTTTATTGCCTAATGAAAAATATTTACAAGGCAACTGGTTAGAAAATTGGATAAGCACAACAAAAGGGAGAAAATACTAGGTTAGGAGAGAAGTGCACTCTATGGCAGAAACTGACTGGAAGGTGTAGTAGCAGGGAGGGCAATTGTAGATTCTAGAGACAGTGTAAGAGGAGATGGGTAATGTGGGTGGGAGAAAGGGGATCAGGGAAAGGAAAAAAAATTAACAGACAAAAATGAAAAGTTATCTGTTGATAATGTATATAGTAATACCTTTGACTTGACTGATACGCACTATATTCATGCTAGGAAAAAACATTTTGTATGCTGTAAGGTTGTACAGAGATTAAATATATATAAAATGATTTGTGCGTGTGTGTTACATATATATATATATATATATATATATATATATATGTATATATTTGTAACTTTTATCTCTCTCTATCTTTCTCCCTCTCTCTCTATCTAGATATATAAAAGAGAGAGAAGTGACAAGCAGGAATGGAGAAGAAGATTGCCTGAGCTCCCCCCCCACCCCATTATGGCATTAGGTTTAGAGCAGGGTTAAGGTCTCGGGTAACAACAAATACTCATTGCTGACGTGTACTAACTATTTTATCTCTATTATCTCACTGACCCCCGTGGCAGCCTACAAAGTACATAATCCATTTTACTGATAAGGACATGGAAATTTACAGCAGTTAGATGACATTCCCAATGTCATGTCATCCATAGGTGGCACAACCAGGACTTGAGCCCATGCCTCTCTCACTTCAGAGCCTGAATCCTCAACAAGACTCTACTTCACGAAGTTCTCCAGACTCCCTCATCATTTTCCAATTCATTCTTTTGAATTTAGACACCTCTTTTGTCTCTTTTCTTTCCTGCCTGATGATTAATGTAGAGCAAGAACTGTTGTTGCTTCATCAATTGCCTGGCGCAGACTACCCCAAGATCTTGGAGTAACTTGCGCAGGTTGAAGAAAGGGGTAGACTGGGGTGGAGGGCGGGGGTGGTTAATTTTGTTTCAGTCTCCTTTCTAACTCCATTTTTTCCCCAAGTATTTTATTGCTATGACACCTTCTAAAGTGAGACTCTTTGTGGCATTTCTCTGGCCTCTCCAAGTGGCTTCTACTTCTGTGCCCAGAACTGTCTCTCTTTGAAAAGTAATGGAGAAAGTCTCAAAATAGTTCTTCTACGGATCTTTATAGAAACATGTTTGAGGGCTTTTAAGAGGAGACTTATGACTCCTAGCAAGAGTTTGACCCTCCTCTTTCCCTTTTCTTCCCAAGGCAGGTATATTCCAGATATAAGACAAGTAGTTAGTTCAACTTTGACTCATGAACACCACTCGGCACAGAAAGGCTGCGTATAAATGTGACCTAAACCCTCCATATTCTGCTTCTGTACCCTGTTTTTGCCCAAATGTTCTTTTTAGGGAGCATTGCTGGTAGGCACAGATGGGGAAATAGGGAGGGGAGATTTGGGTTATTGGTCCTTGATTTTCCAGGGCTGGTCTGGCCATGCTCAGAAGCTCAAAATGAATCAAGGACATGGAGAGAAATCAGGGCTCAGGCTAAAGGGCAGTCAGGGCTAGGCTTGGGACAGGTGCAGCAGCACCTGCTGTGGGAAGAAAGCATCACCCTACAGAAAAGGGTCTGTCTGTTCTGAAGTCAAGGCTAGACTCAAAGTCTAGGGTGGTGGGAGTCAAGTCCTCCATTTCTGGGATGCTGCCTGGAGTTTCATGATGTCGACCAAAACAGGAATACCCTGCCTTAGCATGGTCAGAACAGGATTGGTTCAGGGCCAAAGCATTTTTTTCTCTCTCTCTCTTCCCCTCTCTGTCTCAGCTCCCCCTCATCCATTTCCATCACTGCTGGAAAGTATAGAAATACCCACTCACTTGCTAATCCTCCACCTTGTCACCCCAGGCCAGGTCCCAAGAAAGCAGATGGTGAGTGGGGTGAACAATACCAGGCAATTGATTTTAGGCTGCAGAGAACGTTGGCCTTAGGGATATGATGCTCCAGTCCTCTGCCCTCCTGGAAGGCCCTTTCAGAAGATGAGCCCAGGCCTGTCCATGGAGCCAGTCCCTGGGCCATTGACCCCCCTCCCTCTTGCCATTGTTCAGAGCCCATAGAAATGTTCCAGTGCTCTCCCTAGGTTCCACATTTCTGGGCTATGAGCTGGGGATCCCTGGTTAGAATTTTGCAGTCCTCTTTCCAAATGTCCTTAGTTCCCTGTTATGCTTAATCAAGCTCTGCTCTTAGGTAACTTTTGTCTGTAGATGAGGACTGCAGAGATGGTGAAATGGGCCCCTTTCTGATGACAGGGGAAGAGGAGGGTAGTTATTAGCCAGGCAAAAGGATAGTTTGCCCTCTGCCCGACAAAGAGTGAGTGGCTGGAGAGGGAGTTGGAGACCAGGAACATTTGGCATATGAGTATGTGTCCCATAGTACCTTGGCTAGCAGAGCTGGGTTGAGGTTAGAGGCTGGAGAACTGTTAGTGCTTGAAGCTAGAAAGTAGCCACGGTGTGGTATTAGGAGAAGGAGCTGGAGTCCCCTGAAAATGTCCTGGAGGACTTCCTAGGGGACAAGGCAGACATTGGTGGTGACAACAGTAATAATAATAATAAAAAATCCTCTTTCTGTCAAAAGCCAGGGTTTTGTCCTTTTTTATGGCTGAATAGTATTCCATAGAATATATGTGCCACAGTTTTTCAATCCATTCATCCGTATGGGGGCATTTGGGTTGGTTCCATGTCTTAGCAATCGTGAAAAGTGCCACAATAAACATCGACGTGCAAGCACTTTTCCAATGAAGAATTCTTCTGTCCTTTGGGTAGATGCCAAGGAATGGGATTCCTGGATCATATGGTAGTTCTATTTGTAGACTTTTGAGGAATCTCCAAATTGTTCTCCACAGTGGGAGAAATGTTCACATATTGAAATGATCACCTTGTAAGCTAAAAAATGTGATTAAATGTATTTTTAAAATGTAGAAAAATAAAATAAAATAAAAAAATCCATTAAAGTGGGCCTACTATATGTAAACTTACTGGGTACTTCAAAAATCTCCTATTGTCAGGCCAGATGTTGGTGCAGCAGTAAAACACAATGCTCTGCAAGGGTGACCCACATGGCAAGGTTCTGGTTTCATGCCACACTTCCCTAAGCTAGCCAGGTATGTGTCTGCCCATGATCCAGGGCTGGTTAAGCTGGAGTGGATCGTGGCATCAAGACCCTGTTGGAGTTGCTGTTTGTCTGTCTTTGCATCACTACTGGAATAAATAAATAAACTTAAAAAATAAAAACTCTCCTATTGGACCATTAATAACTTGGTTAGAGTATGGTCTCCATCTGTGTCCCCAGTGCCCTGCTCTGAGTGGGTGGTCAGTAAATACTATTTCCACACTCACTACTAAGCTTCTCCTCTGAGACTGACCTAGTGCCAGGTACCAGGAATTCAGATATAAATAGACACAAATTCTGCCTTCGAGGTGCTCAGAGTCCCTGAAAGGACACTGACATGGAAACAAACACAAACTGCAACTGAGTGATTGTTATATGAGCAGGGTGCAGAGGGGGCTGATGAGACCTAATCACCCTGGGGCTAGAAGAGGCTTTGGGGAGGGGGTTACCATGGAGCTGTGTCTTGAGGATGCTTGTTGACTTGACCTGAGGACAACAGGTGGGGAACTGTGGTCCAGGTGGGGTGTGGAGAGCTGGCTACTCTGCCCTTTCCTGGCTTTAGGTAGGAGGGCTCTTAGGTGGCCAGGACAGTTCTCAAGTTGGAGGCCAAGAAAAAAAAAGAAGGAAATAAGATCTAGCTGGATTCATCTCTTAAAGGACAGTATAGTCAACGGAGAAGTCTTCAGATCTGATCCCTTCATTTCCCAGTCTTGAGATGTTAGCTTGGGTTTCCCTCTCTTTCTACCTACTCTCCACAATTGTTTATCCCTGTTTCTTCCACTTGATCCTGAGGAGAGAATAAAGGGGTTGCCTGTCTCTCTTTCAAGTAGGTCAGGACACTGTGAGCCCTGGACTGCCACATCCACAGTCGTCTTGAACAGTCCTGGTAGCCAGATAGGGGAGCCTGCGCACACGTGTATGAAGCCATGTGAGATGGGTACATGTGCTCGCCAGTTTTCCTGCCACCTTGCAGCTCTGGTGCCCCCATCCTCTCCACTGTCCTCCTTAAAGCTCTCCCTGTATGCTTTCATCTCACCCACATTCCTTTTTCTCTCCCTATGCTCAGTACCATTTCCTTTCAAGCCCTTTCTAACTCATCTCCCCATCTTCTCAAGATACATCAGGATATAATTTAAAAAGACATGGGCTTTGGAGTCAGGCTGGGTTCAAATTAAAGCTTGGCTGTGTGATTAGTTAGTCACTTGGCAGAACCTCAGCATCCTCAACTTTTCAACTGTTGGGATTGCTGTGAGGATGAAAAATAGCCTTCAATATAGGAGTGCTCTTAGTATTGAGTTGTCAGAAAAGCCATGGAAAAGGGTAGGGAGGGAGTCCTCAGGACAAAAGAAGCCTCCCTTCCTTAAAGACTTACCATGGGTAAGGACCAGGTACTGTGGTGTGTTTCCATGCATCCACATTCAACTCTCCCAGCAGTACTATTATAAGATGGATGTTATTCTTCCCATTTTTCATATAAATTCTTTGGAGAGAGTAATTAGCATTCCCAGAATCAGACAAAGGATAAATGCAAAGCCAGCTCTTTACCTCAGGTTTCGTTGTCTACAAATCAAGGGCATGAGATGTGTGGGGCTAAGAAATGACTGGCCCATCCTCTCCTCGCCTGGTTCCCTGCCCTCACTAGACTTGGCTTTCACCTCCTGCTCCCTCTTGGGTCTTAGCATCTGGTCAGGTTCCATCTGAGCTTGGGCATCTCCACAGCCAGGCCCCTGGGTTCCAGCTGAGAGTCTTAACAGGGAGAAGTTAGAAGTTGTAGAGGAGAATGAAGGACCTGTGAGAATAGGTGGTGTGAAAATCCAGGACTTAAGAATTACTCAAAATGAGGCAGAAGGTCAAAGAAACAGTGGAGCAGCAGGCCAAAATGCTTGTACAAGAACATTTGCTGCAAGTAATTAGCAGGACGCACACGGCTGAGCACACATAAAAGCTTACTAGGAGGGCAATTTCCTAGAGTTAGGATAATTGGTCAGAGGCCAGAGTAGAAATGGACAAATTAAAGGAAATGCCCTGCTCCCAACCCACAAATTGACCAGCAGGTGCAGAGACCTGGAGTCATGAGGAGAGTCTGTAAGGAGCCATTTATTTTGCTAGTATCTGAAAAAGCAGGATAATCCAGCTATTTCCTGATAATCCCTCCCTGGATCTCCGCATGTGCTTAAAGGGCATCAAGATCCCTGGAAAGGGAGCCATGCTGTTTCTTACATCCCTCCTGGCTGGGCTGGCACCAGGGAACTCCACAGGGGAGAGAGAGAGGCTACAGAGCAAGTGGTCTGGTTCTGAAGACCCGATTTGGAATTGGAAATAGAGGGAGAGGTCATGCCTTCACCACAAACTGACATTAGCCTCCAACCTGGCCTCTCTGATCTTCTGGGAGTGATGGGACTGCTGAGGAATCTAGTGTAGGGTGGGAGGGTCTCTGAGGCCTGCTGAGACAACAGGTGAATTCCCCTAGGTCCAGTGAGGGTGCATCAACAGGGCAGGAGGCAGTGCCATGGCCAAAAGAGCGTCTCGTGCCTAGGCAGCCAACGGTGCACAGTGAACTGCAGGACAAAGCCCGGCCCAAATTGGATATCCAGAGGGCAGAGGTCAAACAGTGATGGGGTGGGATGATGCACACACAGGATCTAGTTAGTTGGGCTCTGTACAGGAAGTGTGGATCTAGGCTAGAGTCACCTTCTGAGGACCCCCTTTTAACTGACTGCACAGCTCCTGTTTGTTTTTGTTTGTTTGTTTGTTTTTGTTGTTGTTACTGTTCCAATCCGGATATTACTGTTTTCTAGGAAGTAAAACTGCCTTAGATAAAGGCTTTGTTTTACTCTTCAGAGGTCCCTAAGGGCTCTTTGGGCAGAACAAGGAAAGCCCAACCCTTACAGGTCATTGGTAGTATGGCTATCGGGGTGGGCCCTGCTTAAAGAAGATTGGCCAAATGGCTCTTGGATATACTTCCCAATAGGGCCTCCTTTCCATCTCTCACAGGTGAGGCCTTTCTCGTTCATCTTTTTTTTTTTTTTTAAGTTTTTTTGTTCATGTCTTCCATGAGTGAGAGTTAGAGGGAGAGAGATGGGCACTTTCAACAGGGCCTTCACATCACAACCCACTACTAGCTTTAACCAACCTAGATCACATGTGTACCCAGCAGGTAAGGGAGGACCTGGGCCGCAAACCTGAGGCTTTCTATGTGGGTACAGTTGTATTAGCACTGCACCACTGCCTGTTCCCATGAGGGCATATCCTTACCTTACCCCTGCAGTTACCCCCGGGGTCAGGCACCAGTGTGCAGAAGGGAGCCAAGCTAAACAAAGAAGTTAGTGGGCCTCTTTGACCTCGTGCGTATTCCTACCCCTTGACATACTGACTCGCTGCATGGGATTGACTCCAACTCCAACTCACCTCTAAAAAAGCTGCTGGAAGCCCATGTGTCCCACTTTAGAGTTGGGCTAAATTTGCCCTGCCGGGGAGCACCTAGCAGGCTCTCACAGGTGATTTGGAGCCTCTCTGAGGCAGGTTTTCTTTCAGAGAACAATTACATCCAAACTTGAAAAGCAGATGCTGGGAATTTTGTTAAGAGGGGTATTCTTCATTGTCTAAGTCCTTTTCTTTAAAAAAAAAAAAAAAATTATCGGGGCCGGCAAGTGGCGTGGTGGATAGGGGCGCTGGATTCCCACATGGCCGACCATGGTTCGAGTCTCAGACCTGGTGGCTTGCTTTCTCACTTTCTCTCTCTCTCTCTTTCTGTGTGTGTGTGTGTCTTTCTGGTCAAATTAAAATAAATAAATAAAATGAAGGAATAAATAAAATAAAATAAATCTTTAAAAAAATAAAAAAGAAATGTTAAAAAATTATCTTATTAATGATAGTGCATGTGTGTGTGTGTGTGTGTGTGTGAGATAGGGAGAGGAAGCGCCCTGGACAGGGTCTCATTATGGGATGATCCCCCTTTCTCAGCCCTCTAGCTCCTCGGGATCTTGGACACTCTCATGTGTGCCCAGTTTGTTTTCAGGTTGACTCTAGGATCTGAACCTGCGGCCACCATGTAGCTTTCTCACTGTATTCGATTTGCTAGCCACTGTGCCATCAGGCTGGAGTCCTTTAGGTTTATGGCAATTTTACTTATTTTTAAAAATCTACTCAACTGCTCAGCCTTCGGAACCTTTAGTCAGTCCCTCTCCTCCAATTTTCACAGATAAGTACATCTTCTTTCTTGCTGATTCCAGAGTCCTAGGTCCCTAAACTCTTAGACCATCCCTTTCAGGCTCAGCAGTTCCTCAGGATGACATGAAGTCAGAGCAATGGCCTAGTGAATTCCAGAGCAGGGATATTGCCTTTCAAATGTTGATGTGTTTAGGAATCCCTTGAGGATCTGAGTGAGTCCTGAGAGTCTGCATTTCCAGTGATTTCCTAGGCCTGAAGTTGGTACACGATTTTCAATATGGGGCCAAAGAGCAAATATTTTTAGCTTTGAAGGCCATGTGGCCTATAATGTACTCAGTCTGCTGTGACAGTGTACAAGCAGCCCTAGACAGTACATAAACCCAATGGACGTGGCTGTGGTCCCATAAAACTTTGTTGACAAAAATGGACAGAGACTGTAATAGGCTGAGTTTGGCTCTGAACCCTGTCCTAGGTGATGTGAATATTGCTTGCCCTTTGGGCAGTGAGGCATGGGAAGGTTCAGCCAGCCTGAGGACTTTCAGACTTCTGTGAAAAGCATCCTAGAAAGGGACCAGCAGTTAGTGTAATGGCTATGTCACTGAACTCCCATGTAGTCAACTGCAGTTTGAGTCCTGGACCCAGTGGCTTAAACTCATGCCAGGCGCGTGTGCATGTGTGCCCAAGATCCCCAGAGGAGAATGGAGGAAAAGGGATTGTGGCGTGGCCATCCTCCCTGGGGGGTGATTTCTTACTTTCTGTTTCTCTGTCTTTCTGGCGAGTGCACATGCCAAAAAAAAAAAAAAAAAATCCTGGAAGTACCAACTTCCTTGCAGAAGTCTCTGCAGGCACCTGCAGTGGAGTAGGCCCCTCTGGGGGAAACTAGTTATACTTACTCTTACCTCCAAAGGGCTTGAGGGAGACTCAGTGAAGATGGAAAGTCTGACCTATAAATTTTTCAGTGGCATTTACATTTTCTCTTCAGTCCAGGAAAGTTCTTACTTGAGGCTGACTGATTATGTTAAATAACTCAAAGGAACCTGACCTGCTTTCATGATTTTTTTTTTCTGAATCTTTCACAGTATTAGAAGAGAGAAGAAAAAGATGACAATCTCTGTGAAGATCTAGAACCCTGATTGTGACTGTTGTGAACCCATACATCTGTGCACACTTCCAACAAACTTCTACGTTGCCTTCTCTCTAAGCCATCTTTTCCTAAATTGATCATCATGGGACAGAATTAACTGGTGATTTCTTGCTCTCTCCAGGAGGAAATGGACTCAACTCAGAAAAATGGGGCACTAAAATGCTGTTACTTAATGGCACTTATCAATTCAGAATTATGATTAAGAGTTCAGGTTTTGGAGACAGTCAAACCCAAATCTCACTGTACCACTAAGCTATGTGGGCAACTTATTGAAATATTTTCCCCTTCTGACTATAAAAGAACGCCCATTGGGCCAGCCTGTGGTGTGGTAGTTAAGGAAGTTACATCCTACATAGCCAGCTGAATGGTTCAAATCCCAGACTCAATGGTTTGAGAAACACTCTGGGCACATGTATGTGCAAAAAAATCCCCCAAAAAAGAAACAAATGGAGAAGAAAGGCTTGTAGCATGACCATTTCCCATGGGGGGGGGGCGTTCTCGCTCTTCTCTCTCTTCCCTTTCTGGTGAGTTCACATACTCTATGGCAAATTAAAAAAAAAAAAGTAGCACCTATTAAAAATAAAATATACAAAAATTTAAAAAATATGTAACAGGAAAAATAAAAAGTTTCCTACCTAAAATTCCTATTCTCACCTCAGAATAGACACTGATGAGAGCTTGAAATATATTCTTCCAGTTTTTTTGGATGAATATTGTAAAATTTAAAAAATTTTCAAATAGTCATATGCTGTTATTAATAATATCCAACTTGCTTTTTCCCATTACTATATTTTGTATATCTATGTCAGTACATAACACTATCTCTAACTTGTTCATATTGTACTATATCATAATTTAATCAATTTATGTTCCATTAGATGTCAATTTATTCATAATTTCTTCGTAGTTTCAATAAGGTTAATACTAAAACCAACTTCATAGGGATGTTGTGAGGATTAAATGAGCACCCACCAAATTTTAGAAACTCAACAAATGGTGATAATAATATATAATTTATGTCTCATATCTACATCATAAGGCTTACAAGGTATACATGGTACCATCTCATGAAGTTAAGGATGCAAATGGAATTCAAACTTAGAAGAGATAGATGAGCCAGTCTGTTCCTATCACTGCAAAGTGGCCTGGCATCTCTAATTTCCAGATGGTTAAGACTGTTCATTGAATCTAGCCAACGGATAAGATTCATTTGAAAAATAAAAATCCTTCTGGACCTGAGTCTTGTCTGCATTTCTCATTTGTGCATTATGGACATAGCCAAAATTCTGATAGGCCTAGATGCTTGCTTTGTCCAGTGCTCAGGTCATTGCCATAACAAACTCAGGGTTTAGAGTAGTAATTCTGATGCAGCGATACAATGTAATGGAAAGTGCACTTGACTGGAATCAAAAGAAAGATTGTATTTGGGCTCTGTCACCAATAGGCCTGTGACCAAAGAGTCTATTTCTAATTAGGAAAGTAGGACAAAAATTATAGAACCTCCTTTACTTTCTTTGAGTATTCAGATATCGAAAATACCTAAAAAAGTTCTCATTGAAACCAAAATGTTGAGTACATTTATTAATCATGATACATAATTGATTATGCATATTAGTCAACAGGCAATAAACATAATGGTGTGGAAGAGGGTCCAGCAGATGGTGCAGTGGTTAAAGAGCTGGATTCCCACATGGCTGATCACAGTTCAAGTCCTGGACCTGATGGCTTGAAAATCATGCTGGACATGTGTGTATGCATGCCCAAAATCCCAAGAGGAGAATGGAGGACAAGGATTATGGCATCCCTATCCACCGGGAGGTGATCTCTCACTTTCCTTCTCACTGCCTCTCTCTCTCTCTCTCTGGTGAGCATGCACTATGGCAAAACAAAACAAAACAAAACAAATCCTTAAAAAAGCAACAATAACAACAACAACAAACAAACAAATAAAGAACAGAGAAGTTAGGGAGAGAAGTTAGACCAGAGAGCTGGCTGCTGTGAGTTAATGTGATTCACCGCTTTGCATAGGCCATGGCTCCTGTGTGCTAGTCTGAGCAGGGGAAATTGGGACTGCTTGGTTTGGGTGGAGAATACATAGGACACATGACACCCTTATACCCTCAAAGTAGCTAAAGGCCTTCTGTGTAACCCAAAATTACTTCTACTGACTCTCTGGAGCGGAGTTTGGGAGATTTCAATTCAGAATGGGAGCATTTTCATAGGCAAACTGATAAGAGAGTGACTGGGCCTCAGCAAGTTCCCTGGCACAGATGTGTGTGAGCAGAGCCTGGCTGGATGTGGGTCTTGGATGTGATGGGAGACATTAAAGTTACACATAGGATTTGGGACAGATGGTCTCTGAAGATTTTGATATTCAACAACACCTTGGTTGGTCTTGAGGAGCAAAAGCAACTTCCCATTTACTGGGAATGACACAATACATTGCAGGAAAGCACTTTAGATTCATTATCCAGCAACTGCTGAAGGTATTTTGGCCATTTTGAAAAGAAGTGCCTAACTGACATGTGTTATAATTTGAATTGTGTGCCCCCTCTCAACAGAAGATTTTCAGGACCTCAGAAGATAGCTTTACTTGGAAATAAGATCTTTATAGAAGTAATAAAGTTGAAATGATGACATGAAGGTAGATCTTAATTATTACTGGTGTTGAAACAAGAGGGAAAATTTGGACACAGAGAGAAACATGCACAGAGAGAAGATAAAGTCATGACAGAGACTACCCTGTGCAGACAGAGGAGGATCGGAAAGATGTATCTGCCAGCCAAGGCATGTCTAAGGCTACCAAAACTAGGATTGGCCCCAAGCACCTTCAGAGGAAGTGCAGCTCTGTCAACACTGATTCTATCTTTCTAACTTCTAGAAATATGAGGCATATTACATTTCTGTTGTTTAAGGCACCCTGTTAGTAATACTCTTCTATGGCAGCTCTAGGAAACTCATACAACATAATAACACATAAGCATTCATGTGGTAGGTGTGGTGGCAAAGAGAAGCTACATAGGTGAGGAGACTTCAAAGAGTTGATAAAAAAATGAAATTAAAATACAAGTTAATATTGGTGTAAACATTTTTGAAATCCAGGCAGATTTTTTGTAATACACGTTTTCCACAGACCTTTGGAAGGCCCTTCTGATGCCACATACATGTAGAAAAATGAATAAATCAACCCTTGCCTGCCTTTATGGAACTGGTAAACATCCTGAGAAAGACAAGACCATTTACAAACTTGACAATGATAAAGTGATAAAATATATACAGATGAATATGCTTATGTGTGGTGAAAAAAATAAAACCAAAACAAGCCATATTAAACATTTTTTCCCCCTCTGAGAACATTTGAGGTTTCTTTGGCCTTAAATTGACTTATTGCTACAATTCTGCATTTCTGTTTGGAGGGTAGATTTGGCTTTAAGATAAGAGAAAGGAGGTCATAGCTGTTGATGTCAAAACTCTCTGATAGGTGATGTAATCTGTGGAGAAGGAGGAGCTCTGCCGGTTTCTGTGCAGTTTCAGGGCAAAGGCAGGATGTGGGTTGGATTTCCACCTCACCTACTTTGTTTTCAAGTTCACATGCCCTCTGGGTAGCACCAAAATAATTCTGCTGAAGTTCAAGCTCTTTTCACACCTCCACAGTCAGGGAAGGCGTTAGAATGTTGGGTTGCGTGTGGCACATGGAGATAGGATGCGAGTGAGAGTTTTTTAAATAGGAAGAAAAAACAATCCCTCTCCCTAACCCTAACTTCATCCCAAGGTTTATTCTTCTCTTAGGCAATTATAGTTTTTAAATCCTAGAGTTGAAAGATACCCTGGCAATCTAGGTGAATGCTTTCTTTTTTTTTCCCCCTCCAGAGAGATTTTTTGTTGTAGGGTGTGTGCACCCAACCGAGAAACAGAGATAAAAAGCAAGAAATCATCCCCCAGGGGTGATGAACATGCCACAATCCATTCTCTTACATTCTCCTCTCAGGATTTTAGGCACACACACAAACACCCAGAATGAGTTTCAAGCAGTAGGTCCAGGTCTCAAACTGTGGTCGATCACGTGGGAGTCCAGTGCCTCAATCACCACTCCACCTGGCTTTCATTTTGCAAAAAGAAAACTGAAGCCTATTACAAGTGAGAATGGAATTTTGATGGCTTGTGGGCAGGAATTCAGGAATAGCGGAATTCTTCCTATCTTTCTTGTGATGGTATAGAGTGCGAAACATCCAAGGAATAATAGCCATATAGGACACAAAAAGTCATAAGATGGTTCAAGTCCGCATGGGTTTTCTTGTAAACCTGAAATGGAGAATGTAGCTTTTGTCTTAAATGTGAATCCAAACCTTAGGATATGTCTTACCCTCTGGCCAGCTCTTTAAGGAAAGAAAACTCAGAAGAAGGAGAGAGAAAAGACAAAAGAGACCTCACCTACCAAAAGTGCCAGGTCTACCTGATTTCCAGTTGCCTGAAGGAGAGGCAAGAAAAAGAGAAGGGGGACAGGAGGTTATGTTGTTAAATGAACAGTGACTCTAGCCACAGGGAAATGAGCTCCACTCAACAAATTAGGCTCTCATCACCAATCACAATAGCTTTTTCTCCTTTTGGAGAGAAACAAGGAGTAGAGGTGGACAGAAAGGAGGACAGAGAGATGGGTGTGGGAAGAGAAAGCCAAGAGTCCTTGTCCTTGCCATGAGGCCAAAAGAAGGAAAGTGAGTTGCACATATACCTGTCTGCCTGATTAGCTGCAAACCACAGTCCAGTGCGCAGTGTTTTTATTCCAATGTGAACAATTCAACCCAGTATAATTCAGTATGACAATTGCATACTGAACACCTGTTCTGGACAAGGCACTGTTCTAGAATCAGAAAATGAGTAGACAGTCTTTGCCATCTTGGATCTTATGAAGTTGTGTCAAAGACTATAATAAAAATGCAGTTACAGTAATAATGGCAGCCAAGTCCCAAACCCAGGACCAGTGATGCGGTGGTTAAGGCACTGAATCTCACATAGCTAATTGTGCAGTTAGAGTCTTGGGCAGAGTGGCTTGAAAAACACACCAGGCATGTGTGCACATGTACCCAAAATCCTGAGAGGAGAATGGGGGAGAAAGGATTGTGGCGGGGTTATCCCCCCTGGGGGTGATTTATCACTTTCCCTTTTTCTCTGTCTCTCTCTCTCTCTCCCCAATAAGTGTACCCACCCTATAGCAAAAACTGAAGAAAAAAAAAGTTCTAAACCCTGATTGCATATTAAAATTTCCTGGGAAGTTTCAGTAAAGTACTGACCCTACCACTGGAGGTATGGAATTAACTGGTCTGAGATGACGTCTAGGTAATGGTGTTTTTGCAATATCCTCATGTATTCCTTTTGTTTTAAAGTTTATGTATTAATTTGTTCCACAACAGAGAGAGGAAGAGAAATGAGAGAGAGGCCCTCCCAAAGGGGCTTCATGTTGTGATTCATTCCAGCCTCAGCCAGCTTGGGTCACGGGCATATGTATGCATGCACTGTGTGTAGAGGGAGGCTGTAAAACACAGGCCCCTATAGGTCCATTTGTGTTACCATTGCACCACTGTGTGGCCCCTCCACATCTAATCTGAGAGGGCGTCAGGGGTTAGAATCACTGTTAGGAGAGCAGAGTTAAGGGCCAGGGGTGTTGGATAGGGTACGATAAAAGCAAGAAAAATTCAAGACTTTATTCAATGAGCTTTGAAGAGACATTTGAGTCCCACAGGTGGAGTTTGGGAGGGGGGAGCCTTCATAGGTGGGAGGACTCACAAGAGCAGAATGTGGAGGTGAAAAAGCATGAGACATGAACAGAGAAGAGCAGGCCTGGTTTGTGTGGCTTCAGAGAACCTCCCAGAGTAATGGGAGGTAGGCAGGAAGAGTGAAGTGGGAATGGCATTGTTCAAAGACACAAAGAAAATTCTAGTAGCGCTAAAAGCAAAACAGAAGTCTCCTAGATCCACCAGGAAGTGGTGCTGGATGAGCACAGAAGTTCTAGGCAAGATGAAGAAACCAAAGCAGAGAGTCTTCTCCATCTATGAAAACCCAGTGAGGCAGAATAGGAGTAGGCTGAGAGCCAGAGGAAACTTGCCAGTAGTATTGGTTTAGAGGAGGCTAAGCTCTTCAACTTCTTTGGGAATACAGTGACTAGGGAATGATTTGTCCTCTGTGACCCACCAACTTAAATACAAGGAAGCATAGTCCAGAAATTAATTCACTTTGTCCAGGTCACATGGGTAGGAATTTCACCTGATTTGAAAGTCAGTATTTTTTTTCACTTATTTAAATTATCCCTTGCCTTTTTCCTGGGTTAGTACTGTACTCCACACAGGCTATACATATTTCTGTATTTACATCTACCTTGTTTTATATGTGCATACTTATAAATCTGTTTACCTTATTAGACTGTGAGTTACTTGAAGATAAGGCCACATCTTATTTAAATATAATGAAAATTACATGGGTATTGTAACTATTTTTTTTAAACTAACTTTAAAGGATGACAACTATATGCCAGGTACTTGAAACAGAGTAGTGAAAAGTTTAGGCCCTGTCCTCATGGAGCTCACAATCTATTCAAAATCTCTCGTGGAAGAATACTTACAAAACCTGTGTCCCCTCTCATCTGGTTCCATTGACCTGATAAAGGCTCACCTAGTCAGTCTAGTTCAAGCCATAATCCAGTTATCTAATCTTTTCACTGGCCTCAGGGGTGTATTGAGTTCTTCAGTGTTGATAGGATTCATCTGGATTAGCTCCTGGAAATGTGTTTAGTAAGTAGAACAGAAAATGATAGAGCATGGCATGGACAGGCAATTTTTGATGCAGGCAGATGGGGTTTTAAACAGTAGGCATAGGACTAGGCAGCTGGACTGTAACTGAACAAGAATGCCAGTCCTAACATGAGCAGTGGCCACTAAGCATAAAGTTCTGCATCTCAGTGTCCAGATCCATAAGGCCACACGACATTGTGGTAAGGCCAACCGCTTGAGGTGTATGACTATTCAGTTTCGTGAGCTAGTAAAATAAACAGGTTACACTGACTAGCGCAATCTTCAATTCACTTCCGAAAGCACGATCAACCTGGAAAGCTGGTGTTTCTCTGTCCTTGGTGCTGAAACTAAGCTCGTGTTGGAGCCCTTGCCCACGAAATGCCTGATGTCCCTGAAACTTTGTGGTGGGTGAGGAGAGTGTGTTGGGACATAGTTTTCCACCCTAATTTCATGGGGAAGGAGATGGTGGTGATCAATACTGAAATGTCGCAGATGTGTGCCTGGTTGACTGAATGTCTGAGAGTGACTTTGGAAAATCAATTTCACCTACTCCATGCTCCTTTACACCCTTGACACAGCATGTGCATATCTCAAGAGTGGCTTTTATCACATAGTATTGAACATGTAAGTTTTAGGAATGACTCCAAAGCTATGTTCTGGTGTCTCTTCCTTGCACCTTACAGCTGCTATGCTGGTTTGACTGATTTATAGTTGAAGGAACCAAGATAATTTGTTTATGAATCCTTTCTGTAACATAATAAGTTCTATTAGGGTTTGTTCATTCTGTATCAATCCCTAATAAAATATGGCACGTAGTAGATGCTCAAGAAACTCTTGGGAAATAAAAATAAATAGTTAACAAGTGGTTATCTATGGAAAATAACTAGAGAAAAGATGATTGACAAGGAAGCTTCCATTTTCCTCTATTCTGCCAACTCTTAGTAAGAAATGGCATGGTTTTACAATAGTTCATAACATCTAAGGTTTACTAAATACTCAACATATCGCTGCCCTATTGCCAGATTGAGGGTGGCTGATGGAGTGAGAAACTGAAGTCCAAGGAAATTAACCAATCAATCTGAGATAACAATATTAATATTTCTCACTTGTGTTTTTCTTTATACTCTTCTGAAGTGTCATCACATCCAATTCCATTTGATCACTACAACATGTATATTAGGTAAATGGACCAAACAGTAGAATTTCTATAAACATATGATAAAACTGAGGTTCAGAGACATTAAATGTCTCACTCAATAAAACATTGTAAGTCATAGCTATGTGGGAAAGAAAATCAAGGTCTCCTGATCTCCAACCTGGAGTTCCTTCCATTGCTCAATAAAGGCCAAGGCAAAATTAAGAAGACAAAGATTTTAGAATCTTAGTGGCTTCATGCAGCAGCACTCACAAGCTCTGTGAAGGTCTGGGGACCTTTTAGAGGAGGTATCCTGATAAGAACTATTCCCTCCCAATTATAGAGACGCTCTTCTTTTAATGGGTGCTAACAGAAATAGTTTAATTACCTATTTGTCAGGTTTATTTTATTTTAGATAAGTGGTTTTTTTATGCTAGATGTTTGCCCACATGCACACACATGTACCATGCATGCATAAGACAGAAAAACACAGAGAAAGAGACAGAGAGATGGAAAGAGAAAGTACCCTCCCCAAGAGGTCTTATCATCCTGCAATCCTTTTTCTTCCTATTCGTTTTCCCATCAGAATTCTGGGCGTGTGTGTGTGTGTGTGTGTGTGTGTGTGTGTGTGTGGTGTCTGGCATGATTTTTAAGCTGCTGAATCTGGCACTTGAACCCTGCTTGTTCATATGTTATCAGCTTTGTGTGTAGTGCATGTTGTGTAGTGCATGTTGCTACTGGGTAGATTCAATTCTAGATAAGTCTTACTCCCTGCCTTAAAGTTTGACCACTTCAAAATTTCTTCTTGGGAACCAGCAGTTAGTGTAATGGCTATGTCGCTGGATTCCCACGTAGTCGACCGCGGTTCGCGTCCCGGACCTGGTGGCTTAGAACTCACGCCGGGCGCGTGTGCGTGCGTGCCCAAGATCCCGAGAGGAGAATGGAGGAGAAGGGATTGCGGCGTGACCATCCACCCTGGGGGGTGATTTCTCGCTTTCTATCTCTCTGTCTCTCTCTGTCTGTCTGGCGAGCGCACACGCCCTATAGCGAAAACCTCTCCAAAAAAAAAAAAAAATTTCTTCTTAAATTTTTAGTCATTTGCCTTGGTCATTTTTAAATTCAGGCCATTGCTATGGACTTCTTCAGCACTGACCAAAAATAAGATAAGGTATAATAAGATGTTAGATTAAAAAAAAAAAAACCACCCAGATCTAATGTGTATTGAGTCCTCAATACTAATTTATTTATTCACTAGTTAATAACTTTTTTCTTGTTAGGTATGTTTGATTTCTTGAGAAGAACCTATGAGGGAATCCAAACACAATTAAGTCCTGATGGGACTTGCAGTATTGTTGGGAAACAAACTATAAAGTTGTGAAAAGTCGAGTTGTAGTAAGAATGGTTTAAGACAAGAGTAGAAGAGCTATCACAAGGCAACACTTGATTGATTGCCAAATAAGTGGTGCAGACAGAAATGCCATGGTTTTGAGATATTATATATTGATTTTAGGAGATTGAATGGGACTAGATATAGCTCCAGGGGTAAATTGGTGTAGGAAAGGCACTAACAGAAATTTCCACCAAAATCAATGAGGGCAAATCCCTTGACAGACAGACTTAGAGGGAAAAGAAGGCAGAGAAGATGCTAGTTAATCTTTTTTTTTAAAAAAAATTTTAATGCATTTTTTAATCTCAAGAAATACAGTTTTGAGACCAGCAGTTAGCATAATGGCTATGTCGCTGGACTCCCATGTAGTTGACCACAGTTCAAGTCCCAGACCCGGTGGCTTAAACTCACACCCGGCACGTGTGTGTGCTTGCCCAAGATCCCAAGAGGAGAGTGAAGGAGAAGGAATTGTGGTGTGACCATCCCCCTGGGGGGTGATTTCTCATTTTCTGTCTCTCTGTCTCTCTGTCTGTCTTTCTGGTGAGCGCACATGGCCTACAGCAAAAACCTCTCAAAAAAAAAAAAAAAAGAAACACAGTTTTAGTTTAATAGACCAAAATCAAAAAATATTAAGAGAAATTTGCTTAAAGCTTAAAGCCAGGGAAAAGGTTAGGATTCAGTTCAAATAGTAGGTAGAAGAAGCTATCAATAGTTCAAGAGAAGACCTGGAAATCAAAACATTTAAAAAATCAGTAATGTTTTAGACTAAAGTAAAAAAAAAAATTTCATTAGTTCAGTCTCATAATTAACCTCTCTTCTATTGAATTTGCAGTGGTCTAATCTTTCCATTTAAACTCTGGAAGTTAACATTCAACTCCAGACTTGTCCCTACCATTAGTCTGGCCATTCTCTTGGTTGTTTTTTTGTACTCTTATTTCTGTGTGTCTGACTCTAGTTTTCCTGGTATAGCACTCCCTTTAGATCTTCTTGGAGAGCTGGTCTGGTGTTGGTAAATTTTTCAGGTTTTGTTTATCTGAGAATGTTTTTGTCTCTTTTCTCATATAAAAGATAATCTTGCTGGGTATTGAATTCTTGGTTGAAATTGTTTTTCACTTAACACTTTGAATATATTTTTCCATTCTTTCCTTGCTTGCATTATTTCCAATTAGAAGTCTGACGTTAGCCTGATGGGATATCCTTTGAAAGTAACTTGCTGTTTCTCTCTTGCTAAATTTAGTATCTTATCTCTGTCTGTGGTTTTGGTCAATCTGGCTATGATGTACCTTGGAGAAGATCTTCTTGGATTGATTCTATGTGGAATCCTTTGTATTTCTTGGGTCTGGATATTTGAGTGCCTCTCTTGGTTTGGAAAGTTCCCTTCCAGGAGTTCATGGGCTAGATTAGCAATGCCCTGATTAGTTTTCTTCACCTTCCAGGCTACCAATGATCTGGATGTTTGGGCATTTAATGATATCTAGCATTACTTGTATGTTATTCTCATTTTTGGAGGTTATTTTCTCAGTCTTTTTGGTGAATTTTTCTAGGTCAGAGTTTCTATCTTCTACATCTGAAATTTGATCTTCTGCATGATCTAATCTGCTTTTGATATTTTCAAGGGAAGTTTTGATTTCCTGTATTACGGCCTTTATCTCTAACAATTCCATTGGATTCTTTACGATGTGTATCTCCTCTTTCAGATCATGTAAGAACTTCCTCACCTCCTGGAACTTATATCTTCTTTCCTCCTGCATTTTCTGGAGTTTGTTGTCTCTCTTCTATTGCATCTCTGTTAGCTTTGTCACCATGCATATTCTAAATTTCTTTATCTGACATTTCCATGAGTTCCCTTTTATTGTCTGTGGAGGATAAGGAGTTCCTCTTTTCCCTTGGAGGAGAGATATTTTCTTGGTTTCTCATATTTCTTGTGCCTCTGTGGTGGTTTGTGGTCATCAGATGGATTATACATTTATTTCTAATTTTTGGAGTTAAATCTGAGCATTCAGAGGAATGTAGAAGGAGGTGACCTGGCTCCTGACTATATCTGGGGGCAGGAGGGTGAAGTCTTGGCAGAAGGTATTCGGTGGTCCTAATCCCTGAATTGATGCTAGTTAATCTTGAATCTCATTAAGTAAGAAGAAAATCTTCATGGTTATGAGACAAAATAAACTACAGTTGTTTACTTGAACACTAAGTGGGGTGGGGAGGGCAGAGACACCGAATTTATTTATTTACTTTTAAAAATCTTTATCGAGCCTATTTTGTTCTCGTTTCCAAAGCCAGGGATACAATGGTGACCCTGATGGCCATGGTTCCTACTCTCCTGAATGTTACTGACTGGAGGCAGGGATGCATTAGGCACCTCGGGAGCACAATGAAAGGTCCTAACTCAACTGCCCTGAGAGTTAATTAAGGCTTCCTAGAGAAAGTGACATTTTAGTTGAGACCTGAATCTCAGAGAGGCGATAGCTAATTAAGGGGGCATGGGAGTGTTGTAAAAATTGCTTCAAGCAGAGAAAATCACACATATGATGGTTTGAAAGTGAAAAAGCCCTTGGTCTACTTTGCAAAGAAATGTTTGTTTTCTAGAACTTAGTGTTTCACAAGAGTAGTCCAAAGAGTTGAGACTGGAGAAATGAGCAGGTGCCAAATTATAAAGGGCCTTAGATTTTTGGATATAAAATCAGGGCCCAGAGAAAAGTGGAGGAAACATATTCTTGAAGAGCTTTATTGGGAATATGGCATGAGAATCACACTTACAAAAGGTCTCTCTAGAGGGAACCAGCAGTTAGCGTAATGGCTATGTCGCTGGACTCCCACGTAGTCGACTGCGGTTCGAGTCCCGGACCCGGTGGCTTAAAACTCACGCTGGGCGCATGTGCGTGCGTGCCCAAGATCCTGAGAGGAGAATGGAGGAGAAGGGATTGCGGCATGACCTTCCCCCCTGGGCGGTGATGTCTCGCTTTCTGTCTCTATGTCTCTCTCTGTCTGGCGAGCGCATGCACCCTATAGCGAAAACCTTTCCAAAAAAAAAAAGGTCTCTCTAGGTATTATGGGGATAGCAGATTGGAAAGGGCAGATAGTCTAATTAAGAGGCTGTTGCAGTTATTCAGGCAGGAGACAATGGTCCTGAACTACAGCAGTAGCCACAAGGTAAAGAGAAGAGGGTAGGGTTGATAGATACAGGAATCAGACTGTAAGACTGATGATGGGTTAGATGGAAGGTGAGGGAAGAGTCAGGATGCTCCCAGGTTCCTGGCTCTTGATGTGTTGTACTTGCATTATGCCTGTCTCTGTCGGTCAGAAGAATTAATCTGAGCATGGGCCCTCTAAGCGGTGCTCAAGCTGACTGAGCTCTAGATGAACATACACCTTTCTACACCAGGCCCCACCATGGCTCTCATCTCTGTATGCCGTATCTTATATCTCTCATGATACTTTACCTAAATACCAGGAAAACTCAGGTTTGGGGTAGAAGGTAGTGGAGGGGAAGAATGACTAGAGGAATAAAACTGTATTCCACTTGCTTTTCTGTTTCCAAAGGACACTTTATTATTATTATTATTTTTAAAGAGAGGTTTTTGCTATAGGGCATGTGTGCTCGCCAGAGAAACAGAGAGAGACAGGGAGATAGAATGTGAGAAATCACCCACTGGGGGAATGGCCATGCCACATCCCGTCTCCTCCATTCTCCTCTTGGGATTTTGGGCATGCACATATGCACGCCTGGCGTGAGTTTTAATCTGTTGGGTCCAGGACTCAAACCTCAGTTGACTATGTGGGAGTCCAGCGATGTAACCATTATGCCATCTGCTGGTTCCCCAAAAGACAATTTTTACCCCTGCCTTTAGTTTGATCCACAGGGTGAATTCCCTTTTTTAGTTTTGTTTGCTGCTCAGTGACAAACCAATGCCATTTGGAGAAATAAACAAATAATTCTCTGCTTTCTGGCTGGCAAGGAGGACCTGACCTTCATTACTCAGAGCTAAGAAAATCTTATCTCCTCCCATTTTAAGTGCCTCCAGGTTCCTTTCTCTAGCAGATTGGAAAGTAGGGGCAAGGACGACCAGAGCTAATGCTGGACAGGGCAGCCTCCACCCTGCCCCCACACTCTCTTAGCCGGGAACCTGTCAGCGGTGGAACGACGTCATAGCAGAACTGTCATCTGCTAATCGAGATGTGTAGGTGAGAGGGAAGCCTGGGGAGGCCAGAGAGAGGTATCTGACAGATGGCTCAGCTTCTAGTGGACAGAGAGGGCACCTGGACCACAGCACAGGAGCCAGGGTAATTATGTAGTAATTAAGCAATGCCCAGCTGGGGCTTTTGGTAAGAGAAGATACGGGGGAAGTTTTGGAAGGCGTCATTTTAGATAGCATCTCCACCCTGCTCTGATTATTTTAGGAAAGGCTCCATGGTTCCTGTGTTTATTTTCTGTGAGAAACCAGAAGGACGTAGCTTGAAGTCTGCAGTGGAAATGGCAATGTTGCTGCAATATCAATTTTGTGTGTCTCTGAGACCAACTAATATCCGTTCCAAAGAGAGCTTTCCCCACATGCTGGGTGAGGTGTGACAGAAGTGTGACAGAAGCCCTTGTTTCCATCAGCTTTTCAAAATATTCCTGAGAAATTTGATCTTGCTTGGCAGGAGCTTCTTGCCGGCTGTGCTGGTAAAATAAAGAGGACTCCCCGTTTGTGAGCTGTTTTTTATCCTAGTGGCACTTTTTGAAGCACTGCCTCATTAACCAGGCTGGAAATGGTTTTCAAAGATTCTTTTGCTCAAGGAGGCAATGCGGGGTCAGAGAGGCTGCTGTGGGCATCTAGAGGACAGTGCTTGGGGGCCTTGTGTCTCATGGGAAGTTTCAGAACAATCCTTCTGTGACTGTGCTATTCCCAGAACTGGTGTGGGCTGGGGCAGAGGTTCTCGGTGTCTCCTGGGTCACTCAGTGTATCACTGGCATGAAAGGGGCAAGAGGAGCCTGTCACACACAGAGCAAGTGAGACTGGAGGAATAATGACAAAGATCATTCTCTCCACCAATTTTGAGGCATGGTGTGGGCTGGGAAACTCTATGAAGTGACTCCATTCTGTGACTCTCTACTTCACATCAAAAACTATGGGGTGGGGGAGGGGCAGGACCAGCAGGTAGCATAGTGGTTAAGCCACTGGAGTCCCACGTAGTCAACTGCAGTTGGAGTCGTGGACCTGGTGGCTTGAAACTCAACTGGGTGCGTGTGTGGGCACCAAAATCCCTAGAGGGGGGACCAGCAGATGCCATAATGGTTATGTCACTGGACTCCCACATCGTTGACTGTGGTTCAAGTCCCGGACCTGGTGGCTTAAACTCACACTAAGTTTGTGTGTGTGCATGCCCAAGATCCCAAGAGATGATTGGTTTCTATCTCAATCATCTGGAAGATATATATGTATGTATATATTTTAAGGTGGAATTTTAGAGTTGGCTTCAGAGTCTCTGAATCTGAATCTCAGGCTGGATATAGACACCCTGTATTTTTAACAAGCCCCTTAAGGGTATAACATGTACAAGTAAATTTGAAAAGCATTGTATCTGAACAGCTGTTTTGAGAATTCCACATTCCTCAGGCAATCGAAGGGCAAGGGGACTTTGGAGGAGTGTGGGTGTGTGCAGTAACAGAGGTGTCTGAGAGCTCCAGCAGGGGGTGCATGTGGGAGATTCAAGTCCAAGACAAAGGCAGCCTCAGGCGCAGCAGACAGGCTGCCCTGGAGATGCAGAGGGAGCTGTGGCCATCACAGGCAGCTGGAGTGCAGCCTCTGATTCTGAAATGTCAGGGCTGCTCAGTAAGCCTCTCTGGAGAGCTGCCTGCTCCCAAAGAATGAGATAATGATTGCATTGAAAATTCCAGAGAAGCAAAAGCCTTGTAGAACATGTTGGGAATTTTAATCACTTTCTCAGAATGGCTTTGATTAACCTTCTTTCTAGCGTTTCTAGGTGTGTCCTGAGCCTCCCTCTTCCGAGCTGGCAGGTAATTAGCACTCTGGCTGAGGAGGGAGGCACAGGCCACTCAGACAGAGTAAAACAATGCAGGTGAATACAATGCATCAACTGTGAGGACTACACATCTAAGAGATGGCCCCTAATCTCTGCATGGCTCCTACTCCTGTCTCCCAGGTCCACATACCCTGTCCTCTTCCATCATTGCTGTCCTGAATGCCCTTGTGCTTTCTCTGCCTGTGAATTCCCACTCATTTCACAAGACAGAGCTCAAATGAAACTGCTCTTAAGTCGTGCAAGTCTCCTGGCAGAGTTAAGCGTTCTATCCTCTAGGAAAACCACTTGAAAAAGGCTGTATAATCTCTGGCATGTAGTAGCTGTTTAATAAATACTATCTTCCTTTAGCTGACCATGTTTTTATTTGCCTGTGTGTCTCCCCTACAGGGTAAGTCATGAACTGATTCTTCAGGGCCTACACAAATCCTACCTAGTAGATGCTTAATAAATGAATGTTAAATGAAAACAAAGTTTCATTTAGAGAAGGTGACCTAGAAAAGGTGAAATGAAATGTCTGACCGAGCTATTCAGGCCCTTACTACAATGCAGAAGATTTGTTCTGAGAACTGTATGGAAGGAGATGGTTCTTTTTGTTGTTGTTGTTGTTGTTTTAATTGCTACAGAGCCCACTCTCATCAAAGAAAAAGTGAGAAATCATCTCCCAAGGGGGATGACCAAGACGCAATCCCTTCTCCTCCATTCTTCTCTCAGGATTTTGGACACGCATACACATGTGCTTGGCATATTTTTCAAGCCACTGGGTTCAGGATTAGAACCACTGAGTTGGCTGTGTGGGATTCACCCATTTTAACCATCATGCCACCAGCTGGCCACTGGAAAGAGCTATTCTAATTTTAATGTATGAGTTTCTGAAAAACTCTGGCCAACATATTTTGATTGTAATGTCATACAATCCTGATGGTGCTTTATGTTGTATTTATTTATAGTTCGGAAGTATTTACTAAGTGGTCTCTTTTTCATGCCTCAGTTTTTCAATCTGCAATGTGGGATGGAGCAAATCATGACTGTAATGAGTAATACTGCCTTCCCTCCTTCTCTAATACAGCTTTAGAAAAAAAGCAGATGTCACTGGGGGTGGGTGTGTACAGCTCTTAGAAAAACAGAGCCATTTGTTACATGTAACAAGAAGACTAAGGGCAGGGCTTGAGATGGAGAAAAAGAGAGTGACATAGTGAATTAGAATTGCTTCTTTTTCTTCATCATCTTTCTCTGATAGCACACTGCACTTACATATTCTAATCTGCAAATAAGAGGAAAAGAACAGCATTCATTGCACTGCTAGCATATTACAGGGAGACTTCCACTTTAAAGGTAGACCAACAACATTGGCATCATCTGGGAACGTCCCCAAAAATGCAGAATCTTAGGCCCTACCCAAGATCTACAGAATCAGAATCTGATTTTAAATAAGATCGCCAGCTGATTCATATGTATGTTAAAATTCGGGAAGCACAGGCATAGAGTAGTCTCAGGAACATTTCTGAAAGTGAAAAGAGAAGAGTAGCTAGAGAGGATGTTCAAAAGATATTGTGCCCACCATGATACAGTGAGGTCGAATGGATTTATTCATGAGAATAAACAGAGAACTGCTGGGGTGAGTGAAGAGAGGAAGGGAAGAAAGGCTTTTATTTAGCTGCAGGCTTACTCAGGGAGTTGACAGAGAAGAGAAAAACACTGATATGTGAGATCAGACTAAAGATGTGCACCCACTGCAGTATGATGGGAGAGAAACCTACACAGTCTGGAGAGTTGACAGCTCTCCTAGCCCTTCCTGTCAGGTCTCCCAGGTCTTCTAGACCAGTCCAATTACTCACCCATCATAGTGTTGGAGGCAGTCATAGAGATGGAGGGGTATCAGTGCATTCTATACTGCTTTACATGGAATTCTCTTGTTTTCATTTCCTTAAAGTCTTAAACTGAATCCTCCTCACCAACAGTGGAGTCTGGGTTTGAAAAAGTCTCTCTGTGGGATAATAGCAAATTCTGTATGTGTGCGCACACACATGCATGTACCTCTTTAGTTGAGACAAAATTTACCCATAATAAGATGCAGATCTTAAAAACTCAGGCTGATGAATTTTGACAATTGCATAATACACCTATGTATATGCCAAAGAAAATACATGTTTTTTACTCTAGAGAGTTTCCACATGCCCCTTTTCAGTCAATCCTCTCAGAAACAAGATTCTGATTTTGATTTCCATAGGTTAGTTGGGCCTGTTCTTAGACTGCGCTAATGGAATCATGCTATATATTGGGACCAGCAGTTAACATAATGGCTATGTTGCTGGACTCCCACGTAGTCGACCGCGGTTCGAATAACGGACCCGGTGGCTTAAACTCACGCCGGGCACGTGTGCGTGCGTGCCCAAGATCCCAAGAAGAGAATGGAGGAGAAGGGATTGCGGTGTGGCCATCCCCCTGGGGGGTGATTTCTCGCCTTCTGTCTCTGTCTCTATCTGGCGAGTGCACACGCCCTATAGTAAAAACCTCTCCAAAAAAAAAAAAAAAAAAGGGGAATCATGCTATATAATCATGAAACATGTCTCTCCTTTTCTTTTTCTTTTTCTTCCTATTTTTCTTTTTCTTTCTTCTTTTCTTCTCTTTCTTCTTTTCTTCTTTCTTCTTCCTTCCTTCCTTCCTCTCTTCCTTCCTTCTTTCTCTCTTTCTTCCCCCTTCTTTCCTTCTTTCCTACCTTTCTTCCTTTCTTCCTTCCTTTTTTCAATCTTTCTTTTCCATCTTTCACTCTCCCCCTCCCACTTTATTTCATGACAGAAAGAAAAAAGAGATAAACACCCTTAATCGGGTCTCACACAGCAACTCCCCACCACCTCCTACTCCAGCCTTTCCCACCAGCCAGGCTATAGGCATGTGTATGCATGCCCAGCATGTATAAATGAACCCAGTACTAAAATCCCAGTCTTGGGACCAGCAGTTAGTGTCATGGCTATGTTGCTGAACTCCCACGTAGTCGACCGTGGTTCGAGTCCCGGACCCGGTGGCTTAAACTCATGCCAGGCGTGTGTGCGTGTATGCCCAAGATACTGTGAGGAGAATGGAGGAGAAGAGATTGTGGCATGGTCACCCCCCCGGGGGGTGATTTCTCACTTTCTTCTCTCTGTCTCTCTCTGTCTTTCCAGCAAGCGCACGCGCCCTATAGCAAAAACCTCTCCAAAAAAATACCAAAAAAACAAAAAAACAAAAAAGCCCAGTCTTCTATATGACTTCCAGCATTGCAGAACATTGCAGAGCATTGCGCTACTGCTGTGTCACTGTGACTGGGCCAGTAGTACTTCCCTTTTAATTGCTAAGTAGCACTCTATTATATGAAAACAATACAATGTCTTTATCCACTTTTCTGTCAATGAATATTAGGGTTATTTATGGTTTTTAGGTCTTATGAGTAATGCTTCTCTGAACATCCTTATAAAAGTCATTGGTAGGCTCAACCATGGTGGCAGACACTGCTGCTCTGGAGGCCGAGGTCACAAGGGCAGCCCAGATTTTATCCCTAGCCCACCTTAAACGCTCAGTGTGGTGGTATGTGCCTGTAGTCCCAGCTATTTAGGAGGTCAAGCCAGAAAGATTGAGACAGAAGGATTGACCCTTTCTAAAAAAATAATAATAATAAATCACTTAAACATTGCTTATTATTTCTTGGGGATAAAAGTCCAGGAGTATAATTTCTGGGTCAGGATAATAGAAGCATGTTTAAATAAGGACATCCAAATAGTTATCTAAAACGATGCTAACATTTTAGCTTCTTTCTTTGGCAATGCACAAGCATTCTAGATGTTCTGTCCTCACCCCAACAGTTGAGATCAATCTTCTTGATTTTTAGCCATTCTAGTAGGTACAAAATGGTACCTCATTGTTATTTTAATTTATATTTTCCTGATGACTCAGAGTTGAACTTTTTTCATGTGCTTACCATCCATTTATATGCCTTCTTTTGTGAAGTGACTGTTCAAATCTGTTGCCTCTTTAAAAATATTGTTGATTTGTAGGAATTCTTTACATACTTTTCTTGTCAAATGTAAGTATTGCAATATTTTTCCCAGTCTGTAGATTCCTTATTCATTTTATTAATAGTGATTTTTAATGAGCAGAAAATTTTAATATTTATAAAGTACAATGATTTTTTTAAATATTTATGAAGTACAATGTATCATTTTCTTATTAGCTAGTCCTTTCTGTGTCCATAGAAATTTTGCCTTCCTCTAACTCACAAAAGTATTCTATGTTTTCTTCTTGAAGTTTTATTTCCTAGCCTTTATATTAGGTCTACAATCCATCCCAAATTAATTTTTGTGTAAGATATAAAACAGAGGTTGGGGTTTGTTTTATTCAATATAGATATTATTATTCCAGTACCATTTGTTAAAAAGAATTTCCTTTCCCATAGAATCAACTTTGAATTTTGTCAAAAGCCAGTTGACTTTGAATGTGGGAAACTATTTTTGGACTCTGTTCTGTTACATTGGATCAATTTGTCTAACTTCATCCCAGTACCATACAATTTGATTACTTTTTGTCTATTATTATTATTATTATTATTTGCCATACTTTGTATTCTTGTTGGAGAGAGACAGAGAGAGAAAAAGTGAGAAGTCATCACCTCTGGGGAGGATGGCCACTCTCTCCTCCACTATCCTCTCAGGATTTGGGGCATGCATGCACATACACCTGGGGCAAGATTCAAGCCACCAGGTCCAGGACTTGAAACATGGTTCAGCCATGTAGGAATACAGTGCCTTCACCACCACAGCACCTGCTGGCCATAATTACCATATTTTTATGTAACTCTTGAAATCAAGTAGTATAAATTTAACTTTCCTCAACTTTTTAAATATTATTTTAACTACTCCAACTCCTTTATATTTTCATCAAAATCCTAAAGTCAGCTTCTCATCTTCTGAGCTACCAATGAATCAGATGTTTAGGTTTTTAATGGTATCTAGTACTACTTACGTATTCTCATTTTGGGGGGATATTTTCTCAGTCTTTTTGGTGAAATTTTCTAGGTCAAAGTTTCTGTTTTCTACAGCTGAGATTTGATCTGCAAGATCTAATCTGCTTTTAATACTTTCAAGGGAGGTTTTGATTTCCTATATTATAGCCTTCATCTCTAATAGTTCCGTTTGATTATTTTTTATGGTCTTTCAGATCGTGCACAAATTTTCTCACCTTCTGGAAGTCATTGTCTCATTTCTCCTACATCTTTTGGAGTTTGTTGTCTCTCTTCTCTTGCACCTCTGTTAACTTTGTCATAATGCATATTCTAAATTCTTTATCTGACATTTTCATGAGTTCCATTGTATTGTCTGTGGAGGATGAAGAGTTATTCTTTTCCCTTGGGGGAGAGACGTTTTCTTGGCTTCTTCTATTTCTTGTGCCTCTGCAGTGGTTTCTGGTCACCTGATGGATTACATATATATATATATTCTTTCCCTAATTTTTGGAGTTAAATCTGAGCATTCAGAGGTATGTAGGAACAGGTGATCTACCAGAGGGTGCCTTACCTGGCTAGACCTTGGGGTCAGGAGGGTGCAGTCTGCGCTTCATTTAT
The DNA here is from genome assembly GCA_026018925.1 of Tupaia tana. Lineage (NCBI taxonomy): Eukaryota > Metazoa > Chordata > Mammalia > Scandentia > Tupaiidae > Tupaia > Tupaia tana. The sequence continues at coordinate 78,631,801 of JAKSZU010000004.1, forward strand.
TTACTTGCTTTTTTCTTTTTTTTGAAGAATTTTTTTTTTTTTTTTTTTTTTTTTTTTTTTTTTTTTTTTTTTACACATGTACTTGTTAGAAAGACAGAGAGAGACATATAGACATAGAGACAGAAAGTGAGAAATCACCCCCCGGGGGGATGGCCACGTCGCAATCCCTTCTCCTCCATTCTCCTTTTGGGATCTTGGGCAAGCATGCACACGTGCCCAGCTTGAGTTTCAGCCACCAGGTCTGGGACTCGAACTGCGGTTAACTACATGGAAGTTCAGTGACATAGCCATTACGCCGACTGCTGGCCCCACTTCATTTATTTTTTAAGCTTTGTTATTGGGAGTTGTTTATGTGCTTTTGAAGGAAGGGAGAAGTAATGAGAAAAAACTACCAACAGGAGGCTAGAGGATTGCTAGCTACACCTCAGTGAGGAAGCTCATTGATTTTTGTTTCTTTCTTTGTTTTAATTCTGTAGTTGTTTTCCAAAGACATACAGTTCAAGGCCTTAAGGAACTTAGACAATATCCAGATCCTGTCCCCGTAAGCATACTTGTAGAAAGCTGATGAGCAGCAACTAATTCTTTCCCAGCTCATTAGATATTATAGCCTTAGGTTTCATTTAAATATAATCAAATTAGACAGACAGGTGGTTTTACTGTAAGCCAGAGGGACATTAATCAGAACTGCTTGAGCTCTAGGTATTTTTTCCAAAGAGGCATGGGAGGCATGAAGGATGAGCATTTATGTGGAAGTCCTGTAAGTGCAGAGCACTTGCCCTGTGAGAGACCTCAAGACAAACAGGAATTCAGGAGACATCCTTATAGACTTTATATTCAAGGTGAAGATTCTAAAATCTGTAAGTAAAGGGGCCAGATGTTGGCACAGTGGTAATACAATGTTTTGCCAGTCTGATCCACAAAGGATTGTTCTAGGTCTGCATACAGAGATCTCTCTGATCACACTGGGTGTTCAAGTGCTTGTGATCCACAGCTGGCTGAAGCTGGGGTGGATTGTAGCATGAAGACTCTGTTGGAGGTCCCTGTCTCTCTGTCTCTTTGTCTTGCTCTCTCTCTCTCTTTCTCTCAATTATGGAAGACAGAAAGAAAGAAACGTTTTTTTAAGAACCTCTATGTGAAAAATAAGATAAAGAATAACAATCTCTTATTTGTGTATAACATTTTAAAGATTACTAACTGGGGATAAGTGGTGGTGCAGTGGTAAAATAATACTCTCTGTAAGACAATCTTAATGAGAAGGTTTCTGGTTCAAGTCTGCAGACCTCTCTGAGTATTTAGGACATGTACTTGCCTATGATCTAGGGGTGGATCTAGGCATCAGGACTCTGTTGAGGGTTCTCCTTCTCTGCATATATGTCACTTGCTCATGGAAGAAAGAAATAAATAAACTTTTAAAGTAAATAAATAGGGTCATCTCCATGGCCTGGTCATTTAGGGAGCTTGAGTCCACATGGCTGACAAAACAGTTTGAAGCCCAGCCTGGCAACCTGAAAATACATGCCAGACACATGTGCATGTGTCCCTAAAATCCCAACAGGATTGAGAAATGAAAAAGAAAGCACCCTTCCTTTGGGGGATGCTTTCTACCTCGCCTCTCTTTCTATCTCTCTCTGGTGAACACATCTGCCCTCTAGCTAATAAAGAAATAAACAAACAAATAAATAACCAATTACCTACCAAAGAGCCTAGTCTATTAATCTGTAATGCACTGGACTCAGCACTGAAAGTCCCATAGTTAACTATGGGTTTGGATCCTGGGTTGGCCTGAAAATATGCAGGGGGTGAGTGTCGGTACCCAAGATCCTGAGGACCTGGAGAGTTGAGGAAAGGGGATCACTGTACGTTGTGATCTTGCCATAGGTGCTTTCTCCTTCTCTCTCTTTTTCTCTGTGCACATGCCCCTTTATCATTAAAAAGGGGGGGGACTAGCAGATGGCATAATGTTATATCTCTGGTCTTCCATATAGCCAATGGCTGTTCAAGTCCCGGACCTGGTGGCTTAAAACTCACACCGGGCACATGTATGTGTGTGCCCAAGATCCTGAGGAGAGAATGGAGGAGAAGGGATGGCCTGGTCATGGTCATTTCCCCGGGGGGTGATTTCTCACTTTCTGTCTCTCTGTGCTCTATAGCAAAAATCTATCTAAAAAAAAAAAAAAAAAAAAGAAAAAGGAAAGAAAATCCACATCAGCAACATAATTAAAGTTTACTGAAGACTTTTGTAGACATCAGTATCCTTTTGTGTTCATTTTTTTTTTTTTTTGGAGAGGTTTTTGCTATAGGGCGCGTGCGCTCGTCAGACAGACAGAGAGAGACAGAGAGATAGAAAGCGAGAAATCACCCCCCCGGGGGGATGGCCACGCCACAATCCCTTCTCCTCCATTCTTCTCTCAGGATCTTGGGCACACACGCACACGCGCCTGGCGTGAGTTTAAGCCGCCGGGTCCGGGACTCGAACCGTGGTCGACTACGTGGGAGTCCAGCGACATAGCCATTACGCTAACTGAACTGCTGGTCCCAGTATCCTTTTGTGCTCTTAACACCTGAATAGTACATAGCGCCGCTATTATTATTCTGGATGTGCAAATGAGCTTAGTATGAGCCTACTACCTACTCTGGCTCCATCTGAAGCAATATAAATTTGTACTTTGTCATCTGTTTGTCACGTAATCTTTACCCTAGTACCATACAGAGAGCTAGTTCCAGGGGTGCAGACAGGGTGGCCAGACTACACTGTTCCCTTTTCTAGAGTGTACTGGTGAAGAGCACAGACCTGAAGCCAGACAGTCTGGGTTCATCTACAGCACTCAGCAGCTGTGTGATCTTGGTAAATTGTTTAGCTTCTCTGTGCCTTCAGTTCCCATTTAGATAAACAGATTATTGACACTCTGAAATAAAATATATTAGGTGAAATTATGTGCAAAACGGGGATAGTAGTGATGATACCTATCTCAGTATATTATGAAGGTTCAGATTTGTAAAGTGCTCAGAATAGAATTTTGAAGGTATGTTTTTCAGTACCCTTTCTATATTAAAACAAAAAGACAAATAAGAGGTTCATCCAGCTATTCAAATGATTATTTATTATACATGTCAGGCAACTGTGCTAGGCATTGGTCTCACTCTCTAAAGTCACTACACAGCTTTATCAACATTTTCTCTTACATTTTTAGACTAATAGTACCTAGTATGTTCTATAAAATGTATAGTTACCTTAGTTTCTGCAACTATGCATAGAGTACTTACTAAGTTTCAAGTGCCAGGCTAAGTCCATGACATATAGAATATTATTTAATCCTGATAACATCTTCAAAGACTCCGACTTTGATGAAATCTGAAAGCAAATTAGCTATCACTATCTCTGCCTCTGAGTTTCCTTAAAACAAGGACTGCTCCCTCAACTCCCACTTCAACTTCTTGGCAATACTGAGTTAGCCTCCCAGTCAGCACATTTGGAGATATTGGGAATATCTGACTGCTGATCTTTCGGTTTTTTTTTGGAGAGATTTTTGCTATAGGGCGTGTGCACTCGCCAGAAAGACAGAGCGAGACAGAGAGAGAGAAAGCGAGAAATCACCCCCAAGGGGGGATGGCCACACCGCAATGGCCTTCTCCTCCATTCTCCTCTCAGGATCTTGGGCATGCACGCACACACGCCCGGCATGAGTTTAAGTCACCAGGTCCAGGACTCGAACCACTGTCGACTACATGGGAGTTCAGCGACATAGCCATTACACTAACTGCTGGTCCCTTACTGTTGATCTTTCAGCAGTCAGGAATTGATTAAAAAGGCAGTTTCAAGCCTGGATAGATAATAGAGCACAAGGGTGAGAAGGAGAGGCTTTGCAATCAGACTGGAGTTGGAGTCCAGACCCCTCCCTTTACTAGCTATGACCTGGAGCAAGTTCTTTAACACTTAGTCAACCATCTTTTTACTCATTCCACATCTATGTGTGAGCATCTGTTCAATTTTAGGTTCTGTTCTAGGCTCTAGGGATACTGCAGGTAACAAAAAGGACAGCAATCTCTACTCACATGGACCTTACATCTGGTGACTTCTTATTAGGATTGTGGTGAGCTTAATTGGGATAATGCAGGTAAAGTGCTTAGCGTAGTGCCCATGGAGCATATTAAGGAAGTAATAATGTCAGAGCGTCTTCCTGAATTTGGTAGGTTTCAGACATCTCTTGATTGACATAATAGTGGAGAAGAGCTGGCTGCTGGAAGAGCAGGAATTTCATTTGATCTGAGAGTTACTTTTTCTTGGTGTCTTTTCCAAAGATAGCTGCCTAACCAAAAGATGAAAACACAGCCAAGATCATTTGTCAGAGCAATTCAAGAATGTTTATGATGATCTGCAGAATAAATTGAGAGGAAATTTTATTTATATCTTATCCAAAGAGCCAGCATTATTGGCCATTTAATTGTTCATCCTTCATTATTTATCTCAAGCCTTCAGATGGATATTCTAGACAAATTGAATATCAACATTTCCCCTTTAAGCTTATTCAAAACCTAAATATTATTGCCCTAAATCTGACCATACACATAATAGTAATAGGAGGATTAAGTGGATAAAGGAGATTAATATGGAATAAACCTCTCTACAATTCAGAACATAAACTACCTATATCTGTAAATGCTTACTTTGCCATTCTTCCTGTTACAATGGATAGACAGTGCCTGTGTACTATAAAAGATCAGTCCTTTAACTATAATTTCATTTCTTCTCTCTGCATTAAAGTCATTTTCTTAGTCATCTGTTTCTTCCTACTAGAGTATAGCTTCTTAAAATCAGACACCATGTTTTACATCTTTATATATTTTGTTTATATCATGCCACATAGTTGGATTTTGATGTGTGTTTATGGAACTGAATTCAAATGGCATTAATTGTCTCTTAATAGATTATTGACAGACTAAAATAAAATCTTTTAACATTGCCATTTCTTGGTTTTTAAAAGATTTAAAAGATTTCTAAAAACATCAAGATAATTATGACAAATTCATTTAAAAATATTTTGAATGAACTTCTGCTAAAGCCATTCAAGGACTTAAATTTAAATATTTTCACAAACATGTCATCTCAAACAGTAAATTTATCATAGGTCTCAGTGAAGAATTACTACTAAATATTAGTATTAAAATCAGAATCAAGACCTGCCTAATAACAAGCACAATTCCAATAGTAAATGATTTCAAATACTCTCATTACCTACCACCTCTTTTAAGCTTATTTATTTAAACAACTTGGCATTAATATTAGATAATCTTGATTGCACAGTCTCTACTTATAAACAAACAGGAAGAGAGATATGCTCTTTTATTTGAGGACATATAAAAACTTCATATATAAAGTTTTCTTATAGAGTGTGTGTGCTGGGCAGAGAGAGAGAAAGAAAGAAATCACCCCTCGGGGGATGGCCATTCCATAATCCCTTGTCCTCCATTCTCCTCTTGGGCTCTTGGGCATGCACTTGTGCCCAGCATTATTCTCAAGCCACTGGGTCCGGAACTCAAACTACACGGTTGGCCATGTGAGATCTAGTGTCTTAAACTCCATGCCACCTTATGGCCTGGAGTTTATAATTTTTAAGTGGTATATGACTGTATAAAAAGACTTTGAGAGTGGCTAAAACTTTTGGATAATTGTTTCAGAAAGATTACTAAAGGGGGAGTTAATAAGAAAGGAGGCAACATTTAATCTGAAAATCTTGAGAGCAGGGATATAGGGTAAAGAATCAGGTATAAAAGTCATTTAACAAATATTATTGAACACCTACTATGTGCTAGCCACCAGCTAGGTCCTGTAGAACACAGAGAACCCTGCTCCTGTGGGGCTGACACTTAAGTTGGGGAAACATTAATTCAAAGAGGTTCTAATAATGTTGAACTTCAAAAGGAAGGGGCTCATTCTTCAACTCTAATTTTCCTGGAGTTTATTGGCTCTGCTGAAATGTATACAGTCCTTTCCACTATGAGCTCCATAGATTCATAGAAATTAGGAGGGAAAGCATGGTGAGTGCCAAACAGTTGTGTTATAGCTTTCCTCAGAATATGGAACACTGACTTATCTTACATTTACATAACCAGAGACACCACTCAAGTAACTCTTGCCTGGACAGAAAACTGTATCCCAAGGTAACTCTCTGTGTCTATACTGAGAATTGGCTGGCACCATCTCTGCTAAAATAAGTAACAGCAACAGCAGCAATAATAATAGGACTAGCTTTAGTAGTGCATGCAACCAGGATGCTGTGCCCTGCATGGTGGTACCACATGGGAGGCCTGAGTTTGAGTCCTAGTCCAATCTCAAGGGTTGATGAGGAGATCCCTTTTAAGTAATTGTAATAATATGTGGGAGAAATAAATACTTCAGCAGATGGTGTAGTGGTTATATCACTGGACTTCCATACTGCAGGCCCCAGTTCAAGTTCCAGACCTGGTGGCTTGAAAATTGTGCCTGGTGCATGTACGTGCGTACCCAAGATCCCAAGAGGAGAATGGAGGAGAAGGAACTGTGGCATGGCCATCCCCCAGGGAGTGATTTCTCACTTTCCCTCTCACTGTCTCTGTCTCTCTCTCTCCCGCAAGCACATGTACCTTATGTCAAAAACCTAAAAACAAACAAACAAACAAACCAAAGAATTTCTGCTTCCCCAGACATCTCCAAATATTTATCTCAAAAAAACTCAAAGTTGGGAACCAGCAGTTAGCGTAATGGCTATGTCGCTGGACTCCCACGTAGTCGACCACAGTTCGTGTCCTGGACCCTGTGGCTTAAAACTCACGCCGGGCAAGTGTGTATGCGTGCCCAAGATCCCAAGAGGAGAATGGAGGAGAAGGGATTGTGGCATGACCATCCCCCTTGGGGGGTGATTTCTCGCTTTCTGTCTCTCTGTCTCTCTCTGTCTGTCTGGCGAGCGCACGTGCCCTATAGTGAAAAAAACCTCTCCCCCCAAAAAAAAACTCAAAGTGAAAATGAAAGGAGACAATGTAAAGTGCCTAGCATGGTGCCTGGATGTGAGGTTAATATCCCACACATGCATACACACATGCCCTTCTTCAGCTGCCATGGAAAAGCACACTGGCCCTGCATCTGACAGAGAGAATATAAATCAGGCTCTTAATCATTCAGCACAGGCAGTCAGCCCCACCTCCTGCACATCTGGTATGTAAAGTATGTGAATCCCTCTTTAATCAACAACTCAGAATAATGACATTTCCGACCCTCATCAGAGAATTCAACCAGGAATTGATTGCAGTGCAGCTCTTGCCAAATGCTTGCTGGGACAGTTCATATTTGTGAGAAACTTCTTAAAGGATATGTTATCTCTATGCATTGTTTTTCTAAGCATTTACTTTGAATTATGAAATCAGTAGAAAATTTACCTGGGCTGTATAATTGCAATTCTATATAAAATCCTTTCTTGAATTAAAATATGCTGCTCCTTCATTTGCTTTTTAGAGGATCTGTATTTAAAAAATCTCTCTAGCGTGGGGGCCAACTCATAGTAAGTTCTTAATAAATGTTTGAATAGTGAAAGAAGTCTTTTTAAATAAGTTTATGCCCTTCCCTCCCCCATTCCCAATGCAGTCCTATACATGAAAATAACATTACTCCTCTTTCCAGGGAGCTGCTCTTCCTCCTTCAGATCTCAGCTGATTCTCCACATCTTCTCTGGTTTCCCCTTCCATCCCAGCCCACTGTGCTTTCATTCCCAGACAGACTTCTCAGCTCCTTCCTCCCAGCTCCCACCTCTGTCCCAGCAGCTGATGTACGCTTTTGTAATTCTTTGCACTGTTGTCTCCTTGTTAGACTATGAGTTACTTCAGGACACGACCTTTCTTAGGACACGTCCTTTGTTACTGCAGTGTATGGTCCAGGACCTGGCCTACGGTAAATTAATAAATGTGTAAATGTCAAAAGAATGAATAAAGTAATTTAGTGTCCCTGATATGAGCGTCAACTGAACATTTCTTAAATGTTAAATTAGGTTGGGACCAGCAAGTGACGTTGTGGTTAAGGTGCTGGACACTCCCACATGGCCAACCGTGGTTCAAGTCCCGGACCTGGCGGCTTCCTTTCTCCTTTTCTCTCTCTCTCTCTGTGTCTCTCTCTGGTCAAATTAAAATAAATGAATGAATAAATAAATAATAATTAAAAGAAAAAAAGAGTTTTCTAAAAAAAAAAACAAATGTTAAATTAGGTAACAGGAAATTTTGAATTTTCAATACGTTTATTTAGCTTCTGCTTTGTGCAAAACACTTTTCTGATGAGAGATCTCTGTGGTCCTGATCCCTCAGGAGTTCTTGATCAAGTGAGGGAGACAGACATACTGTAGACATATTCAAGGTAATCTGAAGTCAACGTACTAATAGCAATACAAAGAAGTGTAAACAGGGACCAGCAGTTAGTGTAATGGCTATGTCGCTGGACTCCCACATAGTCGACCGCAGTTCGAGTCCCGGACCCGGTAGCTTAAACTCACGCTGGGCGCATTGTGCAGGAGTGCCCAAGATCCTGAGAGGAGAATGGAGAAGAGGGGATTGCAGTGTGGCCATCCCCCCTGGGGGGTGATTTCTCGCTTTCTGTCTCTCTGTCTCTCTCTGTCTCTCTGACGAGTGCACGCGCCCTATAGCAAAAACCTCTCCAAAAAAAAAAAGTGTAAACAGACAAGGGTAGGAGTGGAAAAGATTACTTCTAATGTGGAGATGAAGATGCTGTTTGAGGTTGACTTTGAATGGACAGACTTATTTATTTTTATCTTTTATCTCTCTCACTCACCATTGAGAGAGAGGGGGAAAGAAAGTGAGAAATCACCCCCATGCCGCAATCTCTTCTCCATTCTCCTCTTGGGATTTTGGGCATGCATGCACGTGTGCCCGGCATGATTCTCAAGCTGTCAGGTCTGGGACTCAAACCATGTAGCCAGCCATGTCAGGTCCAGGCGCCTTAACCTCCACACCACCTGCTGGCCCATGGGTAGACTTTTAACAGACAGATATACCAAGGAAATAGATGCCAGGTAGACAGAGGAGCTGTCTTCCTTATCTATGAATTCATTTATCTCTCTATTCATTCTATGGACTTTAATGAAGTACTTTGAGGTTTCTGAGTGTACGAACTTAATTTTCATCTTTGCATCCAGGAATGCCTAGTGTAGCACTGGCATATGGTAACTTTTCACTAGAAGTTTGCTGGAAAATAAAGTTTATGATAACAGAGGTACTAAGACTGGAAAATATTATTGAAATCAAATTGGGAAGGGCACAGTTTGGTTTGTCGTGGATAGCCACCGAGAGTTCTTGAGTTGAGAGGAGATAGAATCAGATCTGGTTATATATGAAGGATATATTGTAAGAAAAAGAAAACTGGAGTCTAGGAAAATGATAATACTCCAAAGATACAGATAAGAGTCAACAAGGTTATAAATTTAGAAGTAGAAGTGGAAGAGGCAAGGAAGGGATGAGGACCTTCTGTTTTTTTGTTTTTTTGTTTTTTGTTTTGAGAGTTTTTTGCTATAGGGCACTTGCGCTCGCCAGACAGAGAGAGACAGAAAGCAAGAAATCACCCCTCAGGGGAGATAGCCATGCCACAATCCCTTCTCCTCCATTCTCCTCTTGGGATCTTGGGCATGCATGCACACGCTACTGGCGTGAGTTTTAAGCCACTTGGTCTGGGACTCGAACCATGGTTGACTACATGGGAGTTCAGCGACATAGCCGTTATGCTAACTGCTGTTCCCGAGAATCTTCTGGTTTGAAGTTGACGTTTCTACTTACTTCTCTTCAAGCAATAAAAAGAACTAAAATAAAAACATAAACTTCATCACTGGTGAAACTAGGAAAATATACATAATCCCAACATACAATGACAAAAACTATATGGGATGTTGGGAATTGATTAAACAGAGAAGAGAAAGCTTAAACATGATAAAGTTAAGCATCTGTGGCTGGGTACATTAATGAGAAGCAATCCTATTTCCTTGGGATTTTGGGCACACACACACACACACACACACACACACACACACACAGGTGCGCACCTGATGTAAGTTTTTAAACTGCTGGGTCCAGGACTCGAACCATGGTCAACTATGTGAGAATCCAGCGACATAACCATTATGCCATCTTCTGGTCCCTCTTCCATTCATTTTTATGAGAGAGTCACTAAAAGACTGATTGGAAGCCCTCTGTGATTGGGCAAGGCTTGATGACTACTGAAATCCAATTTATAGATGTTTTCTTTGGGGAAATATACATGCATGTGGTTGCACATGTATTCCCTCCCTCATCCCCCAGGCCGTTGACATTCCCAGAGAAGGACATTCCAGTCTTTTCCATCGGGGTTTAAGTGAGACAGCTGGTATTGAAGGGAGTAGAAAGAGGCAGCTGAGTGCCTCACCATTCAGGATGCAGCTTTCAATATAATCCTTCCCTGTTCCATTGGCCATCTTACCTAAGCTCTCTGCTGTGCTTGATGTCTCTGCATTCAGAGGCCTCTGGTTGTCTCTCTTCTCCTGCCAAAATGAGATGTGCAGAGTAGAGTCCTGGAGGTCTAATTGGTGTTTTGTTTTGCTTTAAACAAACTTTCAACCAACTCTCCTGGTTTTAACTATGCCATACTTCAACCTTTGTTATGTATTGAATGTTTGAATCACCCCCACCCCCACAAATTTCTCGGTTGAAATTCTAATTTCCAGTTAGGTCTTGAGGGTGGAGCCCTCATGAATGAGATGAATGTCCTTAAAAAGGGATCTCAAAGAGTTCTCTTATACTCTTTGCACCATGCAAAGAGATAAGAAGATAGCAGTCTGCAACTCAGAAGGTGGCCCTCGCCAGAACCTAACCATGCTGGCCTGCTAGTCTTAGGTTTCCAGTCTTCAGAACTATGGAAATAAATCTGTTATTTATAAACCACCAAGTCTGTGCTACTTTGTTATCGCAGCCCAAACCGACGAACACAACGTTCTAAAGCACCTAATGTCTCTAGTTCTCCCAGGAAAGAAAGAAATGAATAAAAATTTAAAAATAAACGAAAAGCAAGAAGTCTAGACTTTTTGGGAAAGGTGTATAACATTAAAATAGAGAGAAAAGAGAGGCCGGCAGGTGGTGTGCTGATTACAATGCTGGATTCCCACATGGGTGAGCCTCTGACCCAGTGGCTTAGAAGTCACACCGGACATACATGCACATGTCCAAAATCCTGGGAGGAGAATGAAGAAGGGCCTGTGGCATAGCATCCCTCTGTGGGGGGGGTGGGGGGGGGCGCGATTCTCACTTTCCGTCTTTTTACAAACACATGTGCCCTATAGCAAAACCCAACCAAATGAATAAAAAGCAGAGCAGAGAGAAAAGAAAATGACTTCCAGAAAACAAGCCACAAAAGAAAATTTACTTTAAGGAAAACAAAAATTAACATCCCCAGGGAGAGAAGAATGCTATGTTTAAAAAAGGAATGATAAGAAAATAAGTAAAAACTCTCTAAAATTTTCAATATAACTAAAATTAAAAATTAAAAAGAAGAATTAGAAGATTATATTGAAGAAATTTTATTGAAAGTAGAATGCAAAGACGATTATATGAATTATGAGATAAAAGATAAGGAAATTGGAGGATTCCGATACCAAAAACTGAGAGAGGTTGTACAATAGGATGATGAAACAGAAAAAAATGGACAAAACAGAATTGTCAAAGAAATAATTTTATAACATTTGTGAAAAACAAAGTACATAGGATTAAAGTGTTCCCCACACCAAAAATAACCCTTTAAAAATACTGCACAAAAAAGCATCCTTATGAAATTTCAGTACTCCAAGGATCAGAAATTAATAAAAAAGAGGTTCTAAAGAGGAAAAAAGGATAAGAAATGAATAAAAAGAGATTCTAAAGAGGAAAAGCACACCACATACAAAGGCTTAGTAATTAGAGTTACTTTGGAAGCTACAAGACAGTGGAGAACTACAATCCATTTTATGAAGAAATACTATTTCCTTCCAAGGAATATACAGTCAAACTATCAATGTGTGTGATGATAAGATAAATTTTTAGACACAAAAATTTAACAAACAGGGAACCAGCAGTTAGCGTAATGGCTATGTCGCTGGACTCCCACGTAGTCGACCGTGGTTCGCGTCCTGGACCCGGTGGCTTACAACTCACGCCGGGCGCGTGTGCGTGCGTGCCCAAGATCCCGAGAGGAGAATGGAGGAGAAGGGATTGCGGCGTGACCATCCCCTCTGGGGGGTGATTTCTCGCTTTCTGTCTCTATGTCTCTCTCTGTCTGTCTGGCGAGCGCACGCGCCCTATAGCGAAAAACCTCTCCAAAAAAAAAAGAAAATTTAACAAACATAACTCCAATATATCATGCCTCAAGAAGTTATAGAAAATATACTATACCAAACAAGAAAAGAGAAAGCATTAAATCCAAGGACAGTATCCAACAAAGGAAGGTCAAAGGAATTTCTAGGCTGGTGGTAGAGGGAACTTTCAAGACAACATGCGTAGTTGACCTAGAAAGTAACCAGTCCATAGAAAGAGAAGATTGAAGATTCAAGAGAAGATCCCACAGGAAAAAAAAAAAATACAACTTTGATAAAGAACTGCATTTGAGGGAACCAGCAGTTAGCGTAATGGCTATGTCGCTGGACTCCCACATAGTTGACGGTGGTTCGTGTCTCGGACCCGGTGGCTTAAAACTCATGCCGGGCGCATGTGCGTGCGTGCCCAAGATCCCGAGAGGAGAATGGAGGAGAAGGGATTGCGGCGTGACCATCCCCCCTGGGGGGTGATTTCTCGCTTTCTGTCTCTCTGTCTCTCTCTGTCTGTCTGGTGAGCGCACGCGCCCTATAGCGAAAACCTCTCCAAAAAAAAAAAAAAAAAAATAACTGCATTTGATTGACAGGGTCAGTTCTGTGGCCTGATGGGTAAGGGAGTTAGATCCCACATGGCTGACTGTGAGGTTTGAATCCCAGCCCTGGCAGCTTGAAAAATACACCAGGTGCCTGTGCTTGTGTGCCCAAATCCCAACAGCATGGAGAAATGGAAGAAGGGATTGCACTATCCACTGGGGGCTCTGTAGGGAGAGAGGAAGAAAGCAATCCTCCACCCCCAATGAGATGGCGTGTTCACACACTCTCTGGCAAATGAAAAAGAAAACAAAAATTGTCTTTAACAAGTCACTAGAAGAAATAGGAAAAATCATCCAGCTGAACCAGTTGCTGGCATACAGAATACTAAGAAAATGAAAAAAAGGGGGGACAAGTACTAATCATGTGAAGAAAACTAAAGTTGAACAAAACAACAACCATAACAATAGCACACCACTTGGTAACAAACAATGTTTATGTGATCCAAATAAGGTAAATATTGATTGAAATAAAATTGGAATATATCTATATAGAAAAGAAAAAAAAAAGAGAAGTCCGGACCAGCAGATGGCATAATGGTTACATGGCTGGACTCCTACATGGCCAACTGTGGTTTGAGTCCCAGACCCAGTAGTCTGAAACTCATTTCGGGCACATGTGCGTGCATGCCCAAAATCCCAAGAGGAGAATGGTGGAGAAGTGATTGCAGTGTGTCCATCCCTCCAGGAGGTGATTTCTCGCTTTCTGTCTCTCTGTCTCTGTCTCTCTGATGAGTACACATACCCTATAGCAAAAAACCTCTCTCAGAAAAAAGGAGAGGTAATGGGAAGGAGTTTGGGGGAGGGGTGTTTGAAAGCCAAGTAATCATCCATTAGGAAGTCAATTCATGATTGATATTGGAGAATCAAGAGAAAGCTGTCAAAGTTTATTTAGAATCATGAAGATAAATACTAGGTGAAATATCTAAAAGAACTGAAAGTGGTTACAACTTAGCTAGGCTACTATACATGGTGGAGATGATCGTACATTGCACAACTCTAGAGGGCACCATTCCCATCATACGGCATTTGAATGGTGTCCCTGGAAGTTGAGTTTTACACAACCTGCACAGCCTTACATAGCAAGTCTGCTTCTTGGGAGCAGGACTAGTGTTGGGGCAAGCTGATGTGAGACTGTAACTGCTGTATTCAGTTGTAAACATGTTTTGTTTTTCTCTTAGTTTTGCCAGAGAGCAGCTGCATTTGATTGAGAGAGAGAGAGAGGGAGAGGGGATCAAGGGAAATGGGGAATGAGAAAGTATCTTCCATAAGGAATGGTCACACCACAATCCCTTTTCCTCCACTCTCTCTCTCCCTTTGGAATTTTGGCCATATACACACATTTTCAAACCACCAGGTCTGAGACTCAAACCATGCAGCTGGCCATGTGGGATCCAGCTGCCATAGCCACCATGCCATGGGCTAGCTCCAGTTATAAACATTACATCACCATTTGCTTTTTAATCTTGCATTTGAATTTTTTAAAAAAAAATCTAAAATACGAAAAGGGAAAAGATAGATTTGAGATAATATATTTCTGAGAAAGACTCATTGGGATTTGGTAGCCCCTGAGGGACACCAGATAAAAAGACAGAGAAAAGAGCTGAGAATATCAATTAAATAGGAAAGTGGAGAGGGGGAAGCCCAGAGGAATCATAGAACTCACAGGAGTTTCCAAAGACGTAATGGCCAACAGCGCCACATGCTGGTAAGCGAGGAGTTTACAGACATGGGTCTCATCATTCTGAACTGTCTGCCCCTGACTGAAACAAAAGTAATGACACCAACCTCACAACAACCTCTGCTTCTGCTTTTATGTAATAAAGAGTGACACCATTTTTGTCACTTAGTTTTATATCTCAGCAATATGCTTCTCAAAATAAATTAAGTATTATCTTGGGAAAGAGTTATGCAATTGAATATTAATTTTTTTCGAGATGAACTATTTCCAAGGTTTTGAGAAGTATTATTTTTCTTTTAAATTTGACTGGAGTTAGGCTCCACTTCCATGAAGCTGAGAGCTGCAGCAGGGATGTTGGAGATGCTTCGAGAATCCCATGGAACTCCCTGGCGCTGAGGAGTAGCTGTAAGACAAAGCTGTCCTCTTGCTGAATATATAGAATAACCTCTTTGCTGCTGCAAAACTCAGGTTGCAAGATGAGCTTCCTTTCCTCTACTCCCTTTTCCTGGGAGTAGACACACAAAAGGATGATAAAATGATGCTCTCTTGGGCTGGTCCCATGGCCTAATCTCACATGGCTGACTTTGGAGTTGGAATCCTTCAAGCTGGGTATGTGCCCAAATCTGACAGGATGGATAAATGAAAGAGAATGGATTGTGGCATCAGCATGCTCTGCTGGGGCGGGTGCTTTCTCCCTCTTCCTTTTTCTATCTGTTTCCAGCAGACACACGTGCCTTCTACCTTATAAAAAAACTAAATTAAAAGTTATGCTCTCTCAATACAGCTCAGGTTTGCTTTTCAGGAAAGACAAATTACATCTTGAGCCTGGAGGCATCTAGCCCTCAGCCTGAGGGAGGGACTCTAGGGTGGAGTACCGTTCCAAGTTCACCAAAATCCCTCTCCTATCTTCTTGCTATAAGCAGGAGGTCCTCCTGCAGTGGCCAGTACCTCAAAAACCATGTGGGTCTGTTAAGGAAGCCACTAGTTGACTCTGCTCTGGTATCCCTCAGCCCCAAAAGAATGCCTCTTGCTTCACTTACTGTGTGACTTTACAGAATTTATTAACAATTTTATAGTGTACTCTATACCAGGTACTGTTCTTAGCACTTTACTTACATTAACATTCAAACATACAAAGATAATGAAGCGCAAAGAGGTGAATTGCCTAATATTAGATATAGGGCAAATATTAGAGGCAATATTAGGACAAATATTGAACACTATACTCTCCACAATATTTTTAAGACTCTTGGCATCCATTTGAGAAGTAGAAATTTCTCCTTTCTTCAGAAATCTGCTGTGACTCCCACTGGCTTTCGGACAGACTATTCAGCTTCTTACCTTGGTACTCAAGGTGCTTCATAAAAATACTGGCCTACTTTCCTAACGTCAGCCTCCACTGTAGCTTACCACATTCCATGTATGTCCTGCTGCACTGAGCTTCTCTCCCTTCTCCTGAATTGCCCTAAAATCTCATCTTTGGGCTTTGGCTATTGCCACTTCTTCATCCTGGATCCTGGAATGAAGAGTGATAGGACATAGATGGAATATGAAACTAAAATGATGTACATATATCTGGTCTCTTTTCAGCTGTAGCAGAGTTTGCTAATTGTCTTCAGAATATCCACTGTCCCTGGACCCAGAAATAACAAAACCCTGGCTTTCAGATGGACATGTCACTGATTATCCACAAGACTGGTCATGTGACTACGTTTAACCAATTGTATAGGTGGAAATGCTGTGTAGGGTTTCTGGAGATCTTATTCTATTTGGAGCCTTTAGCTCTTCTTCCTCATTCTCCCATCCTACTTATTGGGGTGTGGATATGATATCTGGAGCTCCAGGAGGCATGTTGCACCATGAACATAAAGGTCACACACAATGAGGCTGGCAAATCAGCCCTGAATTATCTGCCTTTGAACTTCTGTCCCATTTAGCTCCAATTTTTCAAATGTTCATTGTTCACAGTTAATCCTAATTTTAACTGATACTCTAGTTTCCCGAAGTAGGACTATTATTTACCTTTCTGGGTCTGACCCTCAGCCGTAAAATAGAATTAGAGCTATCACGGTTGGTGGAGGTGGAACATAATGAGATAAGATGAAAAAGAATGACATATGCTCTGGCAGGCTGGGAAAGCTATTTTTGGGAAAGGGAACATTTCAGGATCAGGCAAATCATGCCACACTTGTACTTCCCCACCAGCCCGAGTCCTGCCATTCTCAGCTACACTTAGCCCAGTCCCTGGGTGACATCATGACTGAGTAAGAAGTCGGTGGACTAATTGACCATTTGGGTCCATCTGGAATTTAAATAGGACAGAAGGCTCTCTACAGTCATTTTTGTCCATGTCTATGGACAATCCTAGATGGAGTAAGGATCCTCTTTTTTATTTTGAGAGAGATTTTTGCTATAGGGCACATGCACTCACTAGAGAGACAGAGAAATCGGAGAGAAAGTGAGAAATCACCTCCTCGGTGGTGGGAGGGGGGCAGGGGGCCATGGGGAATGGCCCCAGTGAAATCCCTTCTCCTCCATTCTCCTCTCAGGATCTTGGACATGCATGCACATGTGCCTGGTGTGAATTTTAAGCTGCCAGGTCTGGGACTTGAATTGCAGCTCACTTCATGAGAATCCAATTACACCATCTACTAGTCCCAAGGATCTCTGTTTTTAAATATTCCACTGAAGACTATGTCATTTCTCCCTAAGAACAGACCAGCCCCATAAATCCATATACACTTTGCTTGTTTCTCTCTGTGTGTCTCTCTGTCTCTGTTTCTCTCTCTTTCTCATTCTCTCAGTAAGATGAACTGAGGAGTGTAGCACAGTGATTAAGGGAGCCAGATACCACTTGGTTGACCACAGCTCTAGTCCTAGCCCTGGCTGCTTGAAAAACACAGAGGACACATGTGCATGTGTGCCCAAAAACCTAATAGGATGGAAGAATGAAGAGAAAAGGATTATGACATGACCACACCCCCTCAGGGTGTGCTTTCTCTTTCTGATGAGTACACATTCCCTCAGGCAGTTCAAAACAAAACAAAACAAAACAAAACAAAAACAGGCTGCTCCTGGGCCATCCCCATGGCCTTGTGATTTAGGGAGCTGGATCCCACATAGTCAACCATGCCTTGAATCCTGGCCTAGGCAGCGTGAAAAACAGGCTGTGTGTGTGTGTGTGTGTGTGTGTGTGTGTGACAAAAGATTCTGATAAGATGGAAAAATGGAAGAGAAGGGATTGTGGCATGACCACACCTCAGCGAGGATGCTTTCTCTTCTTCTTCTTCTTCTCTCTCTCTCTCTCTCTCTCTCTCTCTCTCTCTCTCTCTCTCTGAGTACACATTCTCTTAGGCAATTAAAAAAAAAAGAAGGCTGCCGTTGTGCATTAGCTAGAAGACCAGCCAAAGGAGCATCTGTGGTGAGGACCATGACAACTCCACACTTCTAACATGAAGCGATTTCAGGCCTAATTGGACCACCATTGGGAGAGCAAGGATTCAATGCTGTTGAGCGTAGGCACAATAAATTTAGTAGAGAAAAAAAATCAAGCAGGTGAAACACCAATCTCAGCTAAAATAATTCTCACAGGAAGTGCTGATCCTGGAACATTTAACCTTGAGCAATGAACCCTTCTTGGTGCATATTTCAAGATCAACTGATTGTAACATGTGCTTCAGTAACAGAAGAACTTGCCACATGTGGTTATCAACTAGATGCAGCTAAAGCTAGAGGAGTCCTATTAAACCAGTGACCTTGGTTATAGAACGAGTGATCTCTCTCTTCTTTAAGTCTGTAATTATATTATAGGAACAATTTTTCTATTAAGGCTATTTCTTTCTCTCTCTCTCTCTTTATTTGTTTTTTTGTTTTTTTGTTTTTATTTTTTTTTGTTTTGTTTTTTTTGAGAGGTTTTTGCTATAGGGTGCATGTGCTCGCCAGAATGACAGAAAGAGACAGAGACAGAAAGTGAGAAATCACCCCCCCCGGGGGGATGGCCACACCACAATCCCTTCTCCATTTTCCTCTCAGGATCTTGGGCACACACGCACTCGTGCCCGCATGAGTTTAAGCCACAGGGTCTGGGACTCAAACCGCGATCGACTACGTGGGAGTCCAGCTACATAACCATTATGCCAACTGCTGGTCCCCTTCTAAGGCTATTTCTAATTTATGACATTAATGCCATTTAAAATTTTTTAGTTGTGGTAAATACATGTAGCACAATTTAACATCTTAGTTATCTTTAATTCCCAGAGTTATTTTTAATTGCCTTGCTCACCAGAGAGAGACAGTCAGAAAGAGGGGAGAAAGTACCCCCCAGCAAGGTGTGGTCATACTACAATCCTCTCCTATTAATTTTTCTATCCTTTTGGGATTTGGAACATGCATGCACATGTACCTGACATATTTTTCAAGCCACCAGGACTGAGATATAAACCCCATAGTTGGCCATGTGGGATCTGGCTCCTTAACCACTAGGCTATGGTGTCAGTCAATCTTAACTATTTTAAGTGTACGGTTCAGGAGTATTAAGTATATTCACACTGCTGCACAACCATCACTGCCATCCATCTCTAGAACCCTTTTCCCTAGCCTTGGAAACCATTTTTCTACTTTCATTTCTATGAATTTGACTACTATAGGTACCTCATATAAGATAAATCAAACAGTTTTTGCCTTTTTCTGATTGGCTTATTTCACTTAGCGTAATGTCTTCAAAGTCATCCATGTTGTACCATGTTTCAGAATTTTCTACCTTTTTAAGGTTGAATGATATTCACATATAGATACACCTCCCCACACACACACATACACATACATGATGTTTCTCAGGCTTCCCTGCTAGCTTGAGGGAACAAAAGATCTATGAAAGATAAAAGAAATCTAAGTGTTCATAAGTGAATGAATAAACAAAATGTGGTATATAACATTATAAAATACGTTATATATATATATATATATATATATATACACATTTATATATATTATATTATGTATCACATCGATTCATTGATGGATGCTTGGATTGCTTCTACCTTTTGGATATTGGGAGTAATGCTGTTGTGAACATGAATGTACTAGTTTCTGCTTGATTCACTGATTTTTCTTTCTTTTTTTTGGAGAGGTTTTTGCTATAGGGCATATGCACTCTTCAGAAAGACAGAGAGAAACAGAGAGGCAGAAAGTGAGAAATCACCCCCAAGGGGGGATGGCCACGCCGCAATCCCTTCTCCTCCATTCTCTTCTCAGGATCTTGGGTGCGCATATACACATGCCCAGTGTGAGTTTAAGCCACCGAATCCAGGACTCAAACTGAGATCGACTACATGGGAGTCCAGCGACATAGCCATTATGCCAACTGCTAGTCCCTGATTCACTGATTTTTTAAAAAGTTCTAAATATATCCTTGTTTATCTCGCTCTACTTGAATGGTGCTATTAGACTTATCAAAATCACATTTAAACTCCCCCATACCGTCAATCTGTGAAAAGTATGTTCTGCACCAGTATCAATAATCAAAGGTCAAGGGGCCAAATGGTGGTACAATGGTAGTGCGACTGGGCCCACATGGTAAGAGTCCTGCGTTCATGTCCTGGCACCTTCCTAGGCACGTTTGGCTTACACACATGCCTTTGATCTGGGCTGACTAAGACTAGGGTTGGATCATGGCATGGGGACTTTGTTGGGGACACAGATTCTCTTTCTGTGTATCTTTCTCTCAAATGGAAGAAATATATAAACAAGTCTAAAAAATAATATTATAAACCAAGGTTTAATATCAAGATTCTGTAACCTTTTCTTGACCAATTCCTGTCCACAGAGGCTAGAACAAGCACAATTAGGGTTTTTTTTTCCCCCTGTGGCTTTAAGATTTTTATTTTTTAAGCAAGGAGAAGCCTCTGATAAGTATATTTGAAAAATTTCAGGGTGGTCTCTTAAGATTTCTGCAGTACATGTTTCTTCTCTGTCAAGCAAGGCACCAGGACGGTAAGTCCAGAACAGAGTATGAATGAAATAATTTTCAGTAATGGCAATACATTCAGAGGAGATAAGAGGACAAACCTCTCCTTTGAGGCATCTAAGGTTTAAAAGATTCTTTGATAGTAATAGCTCAAATAGAGTTAGAAGAAAACCTGGTGCATTTATTGTTAGTCTCCTCATCTCCCCAGCATAATCATAAGTGCAGATAGACTCTAGAGAAGCTATGCAAAGATAAGTAAGGGAGGAAATAGACACTTTTTGATCAGTCTACAGCAGCAAAGGGCTGCAGTAGACAATATATGATATAGATTGAAATATGAGAAGACTTCTCCTGAGCTTTATTCAACATACTATTGGGGGACCAGCAGCTAGCGTAATGGCTATGTCGCTGGACTTTCATGTAGTCGACCACGGTTCGAGTCCCAGACCTGGGGGCTTAAACTCAGGCTGGGCATGTGTGTGTGCGTGCCCAAGATCCGGAGAGGAGAATGGAGGAGAAGGGATTGTGACGTAGCCATCCCCCCTGGCGGGTGATTTCTCGCTTTCTGTCTCTCTGTCTTTCTGGCAGGCACATGTGCCCTATAGCAAAAAGCCTCTCAAAAAAAAAAAAAATACTATTGGGACCAGCAGGTGGGTGGTGGCTAAGGCACTGGACACTCCCACATGGCTGACCACAGTTTGAGTCCCGGACCTGGTGGCTTGCTTTCTCACTCCCTACCCTGCCCCCTCTGTGTGTGTGTGTGTGTGTGTGTGTGTGTGTGTGTGTCTCTGGTCAAATTAAAAAATAAATGATGAATAAATAAAATTAAAATAAATATATTTTTATAAAACATACTATTGTTTAGTACCATTGTATTTTGAGGAAAGTAAGTTTGGGAAAGACCATAGCTTTTTCCTTTTAGTTTAATATATCAATCTCTGAAAGAATTGTCCAAAGGAATCCACTCAAGTTTGGGGAAAAAAAGCACAGTTTTTTCCTTTTAATTTAATATATCAATCTCTGAAAGAGCTGTCCAAAGAAATCCACTCCCTATCTAAAAGTGAATGGCGAACTCATCGGAATTGCTGCCAATCCTGGTATTTAGGTCTCCAGAGATGATGTTTGAGCCTGGAGAGTAAATACAGATTATCATCAAAAAAAGGGCTGTATGTCTGAACAGACAGGGCAGTGTGATCGATAAGATAGAACATTGTTCTCCTATCAGAGAACCCAGTCAAGGTCAGAAGAAAGGAATGATATTCCCCAGGGCACAGAGCAGGGTTTGACTGAGATAAGGGTGACTTATCCACCATAGCCACTATCAACTCTTTTTTTCTTGACAGCCAGAGAAAGAAATAGCTTAAATCTGTTTCTAACATGAATAGTATGTATAGGCCTCCTAGCATGCTTTAGACTCTTCTAGATCAAATCAGAAGGATCTACATACTAATAGTATAGCATCTGCCTTTTTAAATACTCCTTGAGTGGTTTCAGTTGCTGTATGGACTTGGGCATTGAAAGAACTTTGGTAAAAGACCCTAAGTCCCTCAGAAAAATCTAACATACAAATCTTTACTGTAGGCCCTGAGTGGGTCATGTTTTAAGTGAGGACGCACACCGCCCCTAGCCTTTGGTAGAGTGGCCTGAATGGTAATTCCAGGGTATAAGCTCTGGAGTCAGAGCATTTTTTGTGCCCTGGCTACACTG
Source organism: Tupaia tana (assembly GCA_026018925.1). Classification (NCBI taxonomy): domain Eukaryota; kingdom Metazoa; phylum Chordata; class Mammalia; order Scandentia; family Tupaiidae; genus Tupaia; species Tupaia tana. The sequence goes on from JAKSZU010000004.1 coordinate 78,654,082, forward strand.
CTGCCTAGCCGTGAGGCTCTGGGCATGTTGTATAAACTCTCTCTACCTCAATTCCCTCTTATAAAAAAATTGCAATAAAATAATAGATTTGAAGATTACATATGATCATTCATATAAAGTTATTAGAACCAGGACTGTCACATGCTGTTTAGTAATTGCTTCCTACTAGTATTAATAGTATTAATACTAATTTTATCATTATATAATTAGTCTCTGCTCCCATAAGGAATCATGGCTCTGGATCTGCCTGGCCCTGTTCCTTTGGTCTAGGGTAGAATATTGTCCAGCCATCTCCTGGAAATGGGGTATCATCAGAGTGTCCTGATGAGGTCACCTGCCTTGAAGTGAGGTTTACTAGGGGCTTTGCCAAGGAAGAGTTCCTCAGGACTAGAGTTGGAGGACAGTGTAACAGCTGGTGAGTATAGCTTAAAGTTCAAATTTTTTCTCCCAGGAAAGTTCTTTCTCTGAGATGCAAGGGTCCCTCACTTACACAAGCCTCTTTTAAGACCTTGGGCGATATCTGCCAATTTTATATTCATAATAATGTATTAATTTTCTTGAAGAGATCTCTTAAATTGTATGAATTTTAGAACCTGAATCTACTCCTACATAAGATTTGTGATGGGGAAAGAACATATCTTTTATTTAAGGGTCCTAAAATAGAGCCAACTTAACCCTTGTAAAAGCCATTTATAAGAAGTTAGGGTATTGTCATTTTGGCCTAGGCCAGTGGTTCTCTGCTTCGGGGATAGGTGCTCCAAGTACCTTAGATGGCCAGATTTGTTTCTTCAAACTATACACACTTGGCAGGGAGGGGAATTACCAAGTTTTCTCCACAGGTAGTTAAAACACACTTGTCCAAGTTGTCTGGCCACCATTGGACTGAGATCCTCACTTTCGTTTTTGGGAACTTGCAGTGATGTTGTGGTGCACCATTCAGATACCCACCCCACCCTAGGAGTGTCACAAGCAAGGCAGTACACACCGAGTCCCTCCACACCATTGTCCTCCAGGGCAGGAACTTCCTTACCCAAAATGATGCCTCCTGGTACATACAAGGTTCTAATGAGTTAAGACCCAGTCCTAGCCCAAACTTGGGGTATTTCTGAAAATCCACCCCAGCTTCAGAGCTCCCTGTGGGATAAAGGTCTGTTTTAGCTGCATTCCAATTAGACCTCTCCCTCTACCTTGTCGTACTTCCCTCATTTTCTACCAATGTTATTCCTGAGTACTCCTTCCCAGTAAATCTAAATGTAAATCTCTGTGTATCTCAGAGCTGCCCAGGGAACCTGACCCATCTAATTACACTGGTCTACCCAGTTCCTTTACTCAACAAAAAACTTCCCAACACCTCTTACGCAGCATTACAGAAGAGAAGCATTTACAATGATCAGAAATGTGTTAAATTTGTGAGAGACATATTATAGATATATGAGGTTAGTTCCTAGATAAAAGCAAACCAATGAAAACCAAAAAACTCAACAAGCTACAGAAGAAAAAAGGATTAGCTGAAGGTGGTTTAAAAATAGTTTGTAGATTAAAGAAACACATGTAAGATTAGATAACATAGACAAGGTTTAAAATACAAATCTAGAAGCTGAAATTTTTAAAAAAGGAAAAAAAGACCAAGATTTCAGATGAAAAGCTAAAACTCAGGATATAAAAAACTGAACACATACACATAGATAGAAGTTAAAGATTAAGTATAAAACCAAGAACTAAAGAATAAAAGAAAAATAATTTAGAACTAGTTTAAAAAATAAAATCACTTCCTCCAAAGATTAAAACAGAATTACTGGGGTCAGCAGGTGGCACAATGGTTAAGGTTTTGGACTTCTATATGGCTAAGCATGGTGCTTATTATTATTGGTGCTTGCTTTGATGACATATACACTAAAACAGAATTACTATATGATGGGTCAGATGGTGAGACAGTGGTAATGCACTAGAGCCACATAGAAAGGTGTCAAGTTCCTGTCCCAGGGCCTTTCTGTACATGCCAGGCATGTGCATGTCTGCCCAGGATTTATGCTGGCAGAGAGTGGGGTGGATCATGGCACAAGGACCCTGATGAGGTTCCCTGTTTCTCTCTCTGTTGCTCTCATTAAAAAAATCAATTAATTAAAAAATAATTGCCATATGATGCAGCAATTCCACTTCTAGAAACTCATATTTGCACTTGCATGTTCATAGCAGCATTATTTATGGTATCCAGAGAGGGAGGCAACCCAAATGTGGATAAGCAAAATGTGAAGTGTACTGATACACACACGAACACACATAATAGATATATTATTCAATCTTAAAAATGAAGGAAGTTTAGACACATGATACAGCATGGGTAATCCTTGCAGTCATTATGCTAAGTGAGATAAGCCAGTCACAAAGGGACAAATGATCTTATGGTTCCACTTATATGAGGTACCCAGAGTAGTCAAATTCATAGATACAGAAAATAGAATGGTGGCTCCCAGAGGCTGGGAGGAGGGAAAAATAGAGTATTTCATGGACACAGAGTTTCTGTTTGGAATGATGAAAAAATTCTGGAGATGGATAATGATGATGGTTGTTCTACACTAATACCATGAAATCATATGATAAAATTATTTAAAACGATACATTTAAAATAGCAAATTTCATTGTGTACATTTTACTATAATAAAAATCACCCCAAAAATTGAAAAATAAAAGCAAAAAACCACTTGAATTAGAGGAACATACAGTTAATTGAGAGAGAAAAAGAGAGAAAGGAAAAACCTGACTAAACCTGGCTAACTTTGGTTCTGCACAGACTGTGTGGGTGGAGATGTAGCCCTCCCTCATGGAGGAGGGGGAAGCACTGTCCCATGCTCACTTGTGAGTTAAGCTTATGTTTCTAACAAAGGCAGGCTTTCAGATGGGTCTTCTAACAACAGGGACATGCCTCCTGGATTAGACATTCCCTCTAGAAACTTCTTGGGCATCTGCCATAATGCACACTGAGAAAAGGAAGTGAGCTGGAGGGCAACTCTCACCCTGGAAAGGAGACATTTCTCAGGACAGTAATGGAGAAGGGAGAGTCAAAGCCAAGTTGGGTGGTTGTGACTCAATGACTTATTTTAACCAGCAAATTTGGTGGCAGTGGCTAATTTGAGCTGTGTCTGAAGGAAGTCTTTCCTGTTCATTGGAATGGAAGTCTTGGCAGCTGTCACTGTGGCTTCCTGACAATTGTCCCCTCTTTCCTGACATTCTTCCCAGCCTGTGGTTTCAGCACTGAGAGTCCTTCTCAGAGAGACACTTGGGTTATGAAAATACTTTCAAAGAGAAAGCTACTTTTCCAGCTATGGAGGAATTGGAAAGGCAAGTATGGTCTGGATCCTACCTGGTTCTGTTGCCAGGAGTCCCCACACAGCTATAGCCAATGCCAGTGCTTCTGTTTATCCTTCAAGACCCTAGGTTTTCCAGGAAGTCAGCCTAAATCCATTTCATTTGTGATAGTTCCTTAGGTACCTTATTTGTCTTTATTCATGTCTTTATTAATTTAGCTATTCTTTTGTTCTAGAAGTATCAATTCAACAAATATTCATTAAAAGCCTGATGTATGCCATTATGCTAAGAACTATGTCAGGAAGCTTAGAGGTTGATTCTAGCATGAACACCTAATTTTATAGTTGAGGATATTGGTCTAGAAATACTCTGTCCAATAGAATTAGTCACTATCTCCATGTGGTGATTTAAATTTGAATTAAAGTTCATTTCTAACACACGTTAGTCACATTTCAAGTTTTCAATCAACTTATGACTATTGGCTACTATATTGAACAATGCAGATCTAGAACATTTCCAGAAGGTTCTATTGGACCACAATGGCTTAGAGAGTTAAGTGAATTGCCCTGGAGCACACACTCTTCAGCAGTTCAAATCAAATTGTCTAAGTAGTCACAATTTCCCTGTATCTTATGTTTCTATCAATACATAAAAATGAGACTCATGAGTGATCTAGATCAACACACTGAAATATTTGGAAGAAAACAGAATAAAAATGGAGATTCATATACAGATATGTGTATTTTAAAATTATTGAGGTAATTGACTCCAGCTATAGTAAAATATCCAAATATCTGATTTATTAACAAGACATATTTTTAGAAGCAAGCAAAGCATGGTTTAAATGATTTCCCTGGTCCCCTGAGGGTCATGGCCCTATTTTAGATGTAAAACACTCCTTTGGCTAGGACACACACACCCATCCCCGTGTGGGAGGGAGCAGATCCATAGGCTCTGGCAGATTTTTCATGGAGAATGGTGGGTGGGAGCAAGAGTTCTCTGAATATTGGAATCCTCCTCTCTGAAATGAGTCTAATACTGTATATAGTGATCTTCCGCACCTTCGCACTTGATTCTTCTAGATTCCATGCTTTACCAAAACTATTCACAAGAATAACAATCATCATGACTTTGTATTAAGCTCTTACACTATTCTCTTCATATACATCATCTCATTTACTCATGTGGAATAACCCACAGAGGTAGGTATTTTATTATCCCCAATTTTACAGATAAACTGAATCTTTTCTTTTTCTTTTTTTTATTTGGAGAGGTTTTTGCTATAGGGCGCGTGTGTTCGCCAGCCAGACAGAGAGAGACAGAGAGACAGAAAGTGAGAAATCACCCCCCAGGGGGGATGGCAACACCGCAATTCCTTCTCCTCCATTCTCCTCTCGGGATCTTGGGCACGCACGCACACGCGCCCGGCGTGAGTTTAAGCCACCGGATCCGGGACTCAAACCGTGGTCGACTACGTGAGAGTCCAGCGACATAGCCATTACGCCAACTGCTGGCTCCCAATAAACTGAATCTTTGAAATAATTAGCCTCCTTAAAAAGTGCATTGATTAGGTGCTTGTACATTTTCTCATTTTTCAAAATAATCCAAGATATATTTCTGTCACCACAAGGCCGCCAATCTTTTTTTTGAGAGTTTTTTTTGCCATAGGGCACGTGAACTTGCCAGACAGACAGAGAGAGACAGTGAGACAGAAAGCGAGAAATCATCCCCCAGAGGGGATGGCCACGCTGCAATCCCTTCTCCTCCATTCTCCTCTCGAGATCTTGGGCACACACGCACACGCGCCCAGCGTGAGTTTTAAGCCACTGGGTCCGGGACACGAACCGCAGTCGACTACGTGGGAGTCCAGTGACATAGCCATTATGCTAACTGCTGGTCCCAAGGCCGCCAATCTTCACAAAATATCCAGTGTTATAAAATATCCAACTGATACAATTCTAGAGAAAAGAGACGAGCTTGATGGTATGATTAGCTTGTACCATTTCATGGTAGGTAAACATACATTTTCAATCAAGCTTTTTGAAATAATGCAAAGAACTTGTGAGACCTTGCCTTGAGGATAAGGGGCCTTAAGGGACGGCTCTGACCACACATAAGAATGAGAATCCTTTTGTATCATCATGAGAGGCTGCCGAACATTTAAAAATGACATTTGCTTTCCAAGCTGAAGGTAAATTTGTTAAATATCAAGGCTGAATTATATATTAGACAATTTTCTTTTCTTTTTCTAATTGTTAGTTAGAGTTCATTGAAGGCAAATGTTGACATCACCAAAAACAATTTATAGGGCTCTGTCTTAGGTCCTGTTCTCTGCTCTGTCTACTCTGGGCAATTCCGTACCATCCCCAAGCTTTAAAATCCATCTGTAGGCAACAATACCCAAATATATATTTCTCTCCAGGCCAGATTTCTCTGCCAAACTCCAGATGACTTGGACTTTACATTTGGATACCTCAGAGATAGCTTGAGGTTAAAGTCCAAATAGAGCTGTTGATCTCACTCTGCCCCCAAATCTGCTTCTCTGCCATCTTCCCTTTCTCCATAAAGGGTAACATCCTTCATGAAGAAACCAGAGTCAAAACCTATAGGCCATTCATGATTCTATGATTTCTTTCACTCCCAGTTTCTCCTCCCACTGCTCCAGACCAAGTCAGTATTATCTCCCCCTGGACCACCCTATGAGCCTCCCATTGCCTATGCTTCACTTTTGCAAATTTTCAGTCAATGCACAATAAACATTTGGCCTTTGCCTTCAAATTTAAAATAATGGGAAGTGAACAGCATGGCATAGGGAAGATCTAAGTTGGATATGAAAATAATCTCTTGTCAAAATAGTGATTTCTGGGGCTGGTAAATAGTGTGGTGGTTAAGGTGCTGGACTTCCGGGACCAGCAGTTAGCGTATTGGCTATGTCGCTGGGTTCCCACGTAGTTGACTGTGGTTGGAGTATTGGACCTGGTGGCTTAAATTCATGCCGGGCGCGTGCGTGTGCGTGCTCAAGATCCCGAGAGGAGAATGGAGAATGGTTTGCGGCGTGGCCATCCCCCTGGGGGGTGGTTTCTTGCTTTCTGTCTGTCTCTGTCTTTCTGGCGAGCACACGCTCCCTATAGCAAAAATCTCTCAAAAAATAAGATAAAAAAGGTGCTGGACTCCCACATGACTGGCTGTGGTTTGATTCCCAGACATGGCAGATTAAAAATCATGCTTGGCTCATGTGCATGTGTGCCCCGAATCCCAGAAGAAGGGAGGAGAAGGAATTTCAGTATGGTCATCTCTCCAGGGTTGGTTGGGAGGGGGGTGATTTCTCATTTTTCCTCTCATTGTCTTTTTCTGTCTCTCTTTAATGAATGCATGTACCTTACAGCAAAAACCTAAAAAAAAAAAAGTAATGTCTTAATTTCTCGTGTGTGTGTGTGTGTGTGTGCATGTGCACACATGTATGCAAGGGGTGGGGGTGGCTATTGATTGGGAAGAAACATGAAGGTAACTTCTGAGCTGCTAGAAATGCTCTGTATCTCAGTCTAGGTGTTGGTTATGTGGGTGTGTACATACACGCATATAAATTATAACTCAGTTTTTAGAATTTAGAAAAAAGAAAGGAAAGGAAAGAACATCTTGCCAAGATTCTAAAGACAGTTTGGCAGCATGTAAAGGGATGTTGTGGAATGTGCTTTCCTGGCTTGCTTTCAGAACATGACGGGAGTCCTAGCTGTCTGGAGATGTTCAGTGACTAGAATTAAAGAGATGTAATCAGGACTCACATTTTCTCTGCTTAATTCTAGTCTTGGCCTTGTGCTAGGTGCATCATGATGAATATTTAATGTGTCACTTAACATTTCTTGATAGAAGAGTATTTAAGGACATTATGAATAATTAACAAGCTGGGTGGAGAGATGTTTGAGAATATTCAGCCCAGGACACTCTCATTGTAGAGCCAAATTACTGTGAAATTCTTTGGGGTCAAGAGCAACCATCTGTTTGCCAGGCCTTTCCAGGATTTGCCCAAATGCCACTGTGTCCTTCAGCTTCAGGGAAAAAAAAAAAAGTCTCAAAGCACTCCAGACCCTGATGATAAAAGAAGAATGTCTTGGAAATTTACATTTTTGGGGGAGGAACATAGCAATACAGTCTGTGGCACTCCAAAGAAACCAAGTTGAGAAATTGTTTTCCTTTCCCCTGTGCCCATTGATCAGCAATGGGAGCAGTTGACCGACAGACACACAGCCAAGTAGACGTGACCTCAGTGTGCTGTCATCTGCAAGCAAGTGATTATGCGTGCTGAAGTGGGTGGTGGGGGAGTGCAGAAGCTTGGTGTGTAGGACAGCAGCACAGTGGCTGGAGCCTGGGGTACAGAGCAACATTATCAGGGTCCAGTGCCCACTGCAGCTACTTCCTGACAAGCTTCTGAATCTTTCCATGACTAAAGCAGCCATAGGCAATATACCAGTTCCATGAGCTTTAAGGATTTTAAGTGTTAAGGCATGTAATTGAAATAGTCTTTGGCACGTGACATGATTTTTATAGATAGGGAAACTATGAGACACATAAGTGAAAAAATTTTCTGGTAGAAACAGGTCACAATCTTAGGTCCATCTGAGACCAAGCCTGAGCTCTTAACCACTGCTCTATGCTTCTTCCATGAAAGACATTGAACCCTGATGGGGGTGAGCTGAGAAGGACAGGAGGCTCTCTGGTACTGAATCACACCTGCAAAATGAGATCCAGGGTCAAGAGCGTGGCATGGGAGTGGCATCTAGAGACCTAAAGTCATGTTCTTGCTCTGTCACCACCCAGTTGTGTAACCTTGAGCAGGTCACTCACTCACTTGGCCTCAGACTGCTCACCTGTGCAGGGGACAGTGGATTTAAGGAGCTCTGTGGCTCCTCTGACCCTGACATTCCTTCATTCCAATTTCCACACCAAGCCCTGTCCACAGTAGGTTTTTCTGGTTGGGTAAGTGGCTGTGATGGGAAACAAAGGCTGATGGGCTACTGCTGTGTGAAGGTATCTGAAATGATAAATATATCTTTGCAAATCTTCCTCCTGTCCTTGCCAACATTGATTTTTCCAAATGTGGGATCGATGCGCTGCTGTGACAGAGAAGGAAGAGTACACAGAGTTCTTTTCAGAATCCACAAAGGGCGAGCTCTTGTAGAGCTGTCTGCTCCAATCATTTGCCTTTGTGGCACTTCCTGGGGCTTTTGCAAGTGTGGTGCAGACACAGTTATTTGGAGACAGGTAGGAGGTGAGGAGAAGAATGGGGAAGCAATATTTTCTCTGGCTTGGAGTCAGAACAGAAGTCACCTAACTTTTAGACACAAAGTTACTATTTCTTATCCCTGGAATGTTGAGTCAGTCCGTCTCTGGGCCTCAGTTTCCTAATTTATCAATGAAGATAATTTTCCTTCTTTCTTCTTTTTTTTTTGGAGAGGTTTTCGCTATAGGGCGCGTGCGCTCGCCAGACAGACAGAGAGAGACATAGAGACAGAAAGCGAGAAATCACCCCCCAGAAGGGATGGTCACGCCACAATCCCTTCTCCTCCATTCTCCTCTCGGGATCTTGGGCACGCATGCACACACGCCCGACATGAGTTTTAAGCCACCGGGTCCAGGACGCGAACAGCGGTCAACTATGTGGGAGTCCAGCGACATAGCCATTACGCTAACTGCTGGTTCCCCTTTCTTCTTTTTTTTTGCTTTCTTTCTCTTTCTCTTCCTCTTTCTTTCTCTTTTCTTTCTTTCTTTTTCTCTTTTTCTCCCTTCTTTCTTTTTTTCCTTCAGTTTTGCTATAGAGCACATGTGCTCAGCATGGGGTGGGGGGGTGAGAGAGAGCAAGAGAGAGAGAGAAAGTAAGAAATCACCCCTCAGGGGGTTGGCCACACCACAGTCCCTTCTCTTCCATTCTCCTCTTGGGATTTTGAGCATGTGTACACATGTGCCCAGTGTATTTTTCAAGCTACTGGGTCTAGGACTTGAACTGCACAATTGGTCATGCGGTACCCAGCACCTTAACCTCCACTCCACCTGCTGGCCCACCAATGAAGATAATCTTATCTAAGGTTAATTTGGGGTATTAAAGGGCACGTGCAAGCTTCTTGCACATTCTCAAGACCCATGAGATAAATGCGGTTTTCCTCACTGTGGGAAATTTGGGGAGCTCAGTGGAAATTGTTTACAAATATCTCCAGCCCATGGGATGGAGACGAACAGTTGTGGCTTCTCAGCAGCACAATCCATCCATCCACAGAAGGAGGAATATCCAAGAATATAGCCACAACTTTCTGTTTGACATCCAGAACAAGATTTGGTGAGAAGCATGTTCATCTGCTAAAAACTGAACCTGGCAAGAAAGACAGTGTGATAGAGACAAGAGTGGTGTGCTTGGCAATGGGGCTGCATAGATGAATAGAAAGCTGATGGTTCAGAGAGAAAGACAAATTAGTTGGACAGTTGTAGTGTGTGATAAAAGAGGTACAGATGCCATGAAAGCATAGAGGGGGGCACATCAGCCCAGGCGAAGTGGCAGTATGAAGAAAGCAGGGAAGGCTTCCTCGAGACCATGACGTCAAAGGCGCATCCTGAAAGACTGTTAGAAGCTGGTTGGAAAATACAGGGTTTTTGTTTGTTTGTTTTTAAGTTTCTTTGCTATAGGGCACATGTACTTGATGATGAGAGACAGATGGAGAGGAAAAGTGAGAAATCACCCCTGGAGCGTTACCCATGCTACAATCTCGTCTCCTTTTTCCTCTTGGAATTTTGAGCATGTACGCACATGCCCTTAGCATGTTTTTCAAGCCACTGGGACCTGGACTCTAACTACACAGTTGACCATGTAGAATACAGCTGCCCCAACCACTGTACCACCTGGCTGGCTCAGAAAATGCAGGGTTTTTTTTTTTTTTTTAGAGGTTTTTGTAGTAGGGTGCATGCACTTGCCAGAAATACAGAGAGAGACAGAGAGATAGAAAGCGAGAAATCACCCCCCAGGGGGAATGGCCAAGCTGCAATCCCTTCTTCTCCATTCTCCTCTCTGAATCTTGGGCACGCACGCACATGCGCCTGGCGTGAGTTTAAGCCACTGGGTCCGGGACTCGAACTGCAGTCAACTACATGGGAGTCCAGCAACATAACCATTACATCAACTGTTGGCCCCAGAAAATACAGGTTTTAAGAAGGGGGATTTAAAATACAGAGTGCCGCATGCATTGTGGGCAGAAAAAAATGGCTGCATTAGGGAAGACATGTAGTTTTCAGAATGGATGGAGTACAGAATCTTGTATCAGGGTATTTGGAAGGAAGGAGAAAGAAGGGAGGGATTACCAAGAGAAGAAGCAAGGATGGAAAACAGAACTTTTTTTCTAACATTTGATTTTAAAATATTATAAATGTCATGGTGACTACAGAAGTTAATCAATTTGCTCAAGGTCATATGAGAGGGAATAAAATGACCCAAAAGTATGTTGGGAGGAGGTGGGCATGAATATTGTAAAGACAGACACTACTCTCGGGACCAGCAGTTAGCATAATGGCTATGTCACTGAACTCCCACATAGTCGACCGCGGTTCGAGTCCCGGACCCGGTGGCATAAACTCATGCCGGGCTCATGTGCGTGCATGCCCAAGATCCTGAGAGGAGAATGGAGGAGAAAGGATTGCGGTGTGGCCATCCCCCCTGGGGGGTGATTTCTCTCTTTCTGTCTCTCTGTCTGTCTGGCGAGCGCACGTGCCCTATAGCAAAAACCTCTCCAAAAAAAAAAAAAAAAAAAAAAAAAGACAGACACTACTCTCAAGATTGGCTGCCAGAGATTTTTCCCATGACACCTTGCTGAAGGTGATTATCACAAGAGGAATTGCAAGAGAGGTTAACAATATATTAAAACGTTCAGGATTTGCAGAGCAGTCAGCAATATTCCAGTGCTGTTTCCTGTGCCTGAAGAAACTAATTAAACTCTGAGAATGGGAAGTGTGTGTGTGTGACTGAGAACAGAGAGCAGAACCTGACTAATTTGACATTTCACACTCTCTTCCTGACCTTGGCAGATAACCGCTATTCAATTAATTGAGGTTCCTCATTTTTCATTAATATACCTTTCTAAGGCTTGAGCAAGAGTTATTTTAAAATGGTATAGACAAATCCCTAACTTAAAACAAAAGAAACAGAAACAAACAAAAAACTCCCTTTCCCAGCACAGACTGCCCTTCAAGAGAAACCTTTAGAACTGGTTCCATAGCCTAGTGGTTAAGGAAGCTGGATTTCATATGGCTGATCAAGAAGTTTGATTCCTGGCCCCAAGAGGCTTGGAAAACATGCTGAGTGTATGTGTGAGCGCACACAAATGCATGTTCGCGTGCCCCAAATCCCAAAGGATGGAGAAATGGAAAGGAGGGGATTGTGGCATGACTACATTCATTGAGGGGTGCTTTCTCCCTCTCTCTTTCTCTCTGGCAAGCATCCACACCCTCTGGCAATTAAAAACAAGCAAAACAAAAACCTTCATTGAAAAGAAAGTAAAGCCCAGATCAGCTCAGTCGTTTCCCCGAAACAGAGCTGCCAAGCAAGGGCAAAACCAGAACCCAAGCTCCTATATCCTAGCCCCACTCTTTACCTCAGCCTGTCTGGGATAAAGTCTTGTCTGTAATTAAAGAGATGGTGAAGCCGGAAAGTACGTCAGGAGTTTATAGGCCTCTCTCGGCCTTCTTTGCCTGATCACTGATGTCCCCATAAATCCCTTCAGAGATAACAGAGTACAAAGACTTACACAGTCTTCCACCCACAACCCCATTGTGTGTTCCCGTGATCAATGACTAAATAGTAAGTTAAACGAGGGAGGTTGGAGACATGGAGAGAAAGTTTTGGGAATTATGCAACTTTATGCCAGCTAATGAAGGACTGCCCACATGTGCTATAACTAAATTTGCTCTGAAGAAGGTCCTCAGCTTGAGCCTCAGGCTTTCATGGAGAGTCTAAACTGTAAAGACCTATTATAATAGCAACAGGGAGGAATACACGAGCCTCTCCTTTAAATTTGTTTCCTTTTCCCGGACCAGCAGATGGCATAATGGTTGTGTCGCTAGACTCCCATGTAGTCAATGGCAGTTTGAATCCTGGACCCAGTGGCTTACACTCATGTCGGGTACTTGTGCATGTGTACCCAAGATCCCAAGAGGAGAATGGAGGAGAAGGGATTGCAGCGTGGCCATCCCCCCCGGTGGGTGATTTCTTGCTTTCTGTCTCTCACTGTCTTTCTGGTGAGCGCACACGCCCTATAGCAAAAACCCCTCCAAAAAATTTTGCTTTCTTTTCCCTTATTTTGTATCAAATGAATATGCTTGGGGCTGACCTTGTAGCCTGGCAGTTAAGGGAGCACGATCCCACATGGTCGACCACGGTTTAAATCCCAGTTTTGGTTTCAAAAGCACATGTTTGTGCATGCCTCAAATTGCAAAGGGATGGAGAAATGCAGAACGGACTGCAGCATGACCACGCCACACGGGGGAGGACATTCTCTTTTTTTCTCTCATTCTCCTTCTGCTGAGTGTATATGCCCTCTGGCAAAAACGAAAACAAGCTCAGTACTCAGGGGAGCTAGGGATGGTGTTTGGCTGATACCATTGCCCCACTATTCCCTTCTCATCCTCCTGCTCCCCGCTGGTGCCCTTTTCTCCTCATCAGGCAACAGAAATGTCTGAACACCAGAGACAGAACGTCTGAACACCTGTGTGGGCACAGCCTGGCGGGAGGTGCCTGAGCAGGCAGAATGTCTGTAATTATAAAGTGATTTCCAAGATCCTAGGCCAGAAGGCAGGGACACTGACTTGGAAGATCTGCAACCAAGCTTTCTGGAGGATTCTCCCCTCCTCACTTGGTGTGGGCTAGGCCTTTGCTGCCTCGAGATTTCCTGTGATGACACTCTGCCCTCTTGTGGTAGATATGCAGAAATGATCTTGTCTCGGCTTGATTGCAAAAGCATCTTTGACTAGAGTCCCAAGTCTGAGCTGGGTTCTCTTGAAAGCCTCCAAAAGAGGACCCTGTTTCCACCGGCTTCCTGAAAACAGAGAGTACAAAAGGAGCGTGCAGGGAGATATGCGGAAGAAAGCTGGATTGGTCACCTGGTGATTGTGTTAACACTTACCAGTTTTCTCTAAAGAAATGGGGCTGAGTAAATGTTCTTGGTTAATGGTGTCAATCTGGCCATTTTGGTCTATCTGTCCATAGCATGCAGCCCTCTAGGTTTCTCTTCTGTTGTTTTCTAAGGCTAGAGCCTGTCAAGATCATATCAGAGAAGGTTCTGGGTGGACTGAAAGAACACAAACATTAGCCACACTTGTGGGGAGGTATAGTTGGTCAGATAGATTTCATGCTCTGTTAGACTCTCTTTAAAGTTAATAACATCATAATTAATGTTATGAGAGATGTTGGTCAAAGGGCATAAGATCTCAGACAGGAAGATAAGTTCAAGAGGTCTATGGGACCTTTTGGTGAAAATTGTATACTTGAAAATTGCTGAGAATAAGTTTGAAGTATTGTCACCACAAAGAAAGATAGGGATGCAGATGTAAATAGGCTAATTTAGCCATCCCACAATGTAAACATATGTCAAACCATCACGTTGTATACAACAAATATATATAATCTTAACTTTTCAATAAGAAACATAGGGGCCAATGATTGGTATAGTGGATAAGGCGCTGGACTTCCACATGGCCAACTGAGGTCTGAGTCCTGGACCTAGCCACTTGAAAGTCATGCCAGGTACATGTACGTGTGTGCCCAGAGTCTCAGGAGGAGAATGGAAGAGAAGGACTGTGGTGTGGGCAGCATCCCTGGGGAGAGTGATTTCTCACTTTCTCTCTCACTGTCTCTGTCTCTCTCTCTCTGATGCGTGCACGTGCCCTATGGGGGAATAAAAACTTTAAAAAGAAAAAGGAAGAAAGAAATTCATTATAGCAAATTCTTCCATGGTGCTTACTCTGTGCCAGGCAATATTCTGAACTATTGTCATATGTTTATGTACTTAATGCTCACAATAGCCTTATGAGGTAGGTTCTACTTTACTCGACTTCACTGATTAGGAAACAGGCTCAGAGAGTATCACCTGTGAGGTAGAAGCAGCAGATGTGGAGTTTTGAACCTAGAACATCTTTTAACTCTACTACCTTTCTTCTACTACTATTCTTGACTAACATCAATAAGTTAGTAGAGGCAGAGAGGTAATTAGGGTTAGAGGCTGATCTGCCTGAGGGAACAGTAGGTTTCCTGAGTTCCATAAAAGGAAGAAGTCCAAGGCTGAATGGCTTCTCTGAAACAGATTCTTCAAGGGAAGTATCATCTGTGAAGGAAACTTCTCAGCACCCGTTTCTACAAATAAGATAATAGTGGGCCAGCCTCTGTGGTACAACGGTAACACAATGGTCTACAATGCTGAACCCACGTGGAAAGAGCCAGAGTCCCTTTTTGAGGTCTCCCTGTACGCACTGGACACAAGCACAGATGCCCACGATCCAGGCAGGCTGAGGCTTGGGTGAGTTGCAACATGAAGACACTGTTGGGGGTGTTTCTCTTTCACTCTCATTTAGCTCTCTCTCTTTTGTGGAAAAGGTAATGGGACTTTAAAAAAAAAAAATCACAGTATCAATGACTTCCACAAGATGAATCAAGAGATGACAGATCTTAACTTGGAAACACTTAAGTTCCTCAAGATGAGGGTCATTTTAACAGTGACCAGTGTCTAGCAGTGCTTTGCATTTGATAGGTCCAAAGTAAAAGCTTGTGGAATGTGAAGTGGATAACAATAATAGCTAACATTTACTGAGCAATACAGCATGCCAAGTACTCTTATGAAGGCTTGGCATGCATTATCTCATGTAATATTCACAATATATCTATAAGGTTTGATTATTATCATTACCATCTGCATTTCATAAATAAAGAAACTGAGGTACCAGAGATTAAATAACTTTCCTAAGGCCTCCCAGGGAATGGAGCAGGGATTTTAATCCCAGTAATGTGTCTTCAGTATCCAGTCTCTTAACTACTGTGCTGTTTTTCTGAATCAGAAGGAAGAGGAGTAAGATAGGATAAGGGTAACAGAAGAAGAATAAAAATGTTCTCAGGTTGCCCACTCTGGACCAGTTTTCCACTGGAGGATCATTGATAGACTTTTAGGAATTTGAAGAACTTTTTTTAAGAGAAGAAGACATGGGAACCAGCAGTTAGCGTAATGGCTATGTCGCTGGACTCCCACGTAGTCGACCACGGTTCGCGTCCCGGACCCGGTGGCTTAAAACTCACGCCGGGTGCGTGTGCGTGCGTGCCCAAGATCCTGAGAGGAGAATGGAGGAGAAGGGATTGCAGCATAACCATCCCCTCTGGGGGCTGATTTCTCGCTTTCTGTCTCTATGTCTCTCTCTGTCTGTCTGGCGAGCACACGCGCCCTATAGTGAAAACCTCTCCAAAAAAAAAAAAAAAAAAAAAGAGAAGACATAATAGAAGATAAATTTTATGTCCTTGCCAGTTGCTGAACTGAATGCTTTTAGACCTCAGAGCTCTCTTAGGAGGTAAGTACTGCTATTATTGCCTAGAGGATGAAGAAACCTGCTCAACATTACTCAGTCTGGGGAACCAGCAGTTAGCGTAATGGCTATGTCGCTGGACTCCCACGTAGTCGACCGCGGTTCGCGTCTCGGACCCGGTGGCTTACAACTCACGCCGGGCGTGTGTGCGTGCGTGCCCAAGATCCCGAGAGGAGAATGGAGGAGAAGGGATTGCGGCGTGACCATCCCCCCTGGGGGGTGATTTCTCGCTTTCTGTCTCTCTGTCTCTCTCTGTTTGTCTGGCGAGCACACGCGCCCTATAGCGAAAAACCTCTCAAAAAAAAAAAAAAAAAAAAACATTACTCAGTCTGTAAGTGGTAAAACTGGAATCTGAACTTATAGTATTTAGTCTGTATCTTTAGCCTGGGCTCCTACACATTTTGTTATACTCCTTAGGGCCTTTGTTTGCATTAAAAGCAGGCCAGATATTCCACTAACATCCAAATCTGTTACTCTGGATAATCTTAGAAAGAAACTGGACCTTACCTTTCCTTCTTCTCTCCTATTTAAAAGTATCTGTTTTCCTGTAAGAAACTAGATAGCACTTCATTGCCTTATTCTTGACTGGAGAGATGTATTTCTGGTCCAGAATCAGTGTGGAGGACACATTGCCCAAATTCTGAAGAGAAAGAAAAAAGCAGAGCAGTCTGACAGAGACTGGAACCGCCAGCCTTAAGCAGTGCTCATTGCCTTCTCTGCCTCCTTTCCCCCTGCTCTGCTTTGTCTGGTTTGACTCCCTTGGTGCTCATGTGGTGCATACCGAGAAGGTCAGTTGTTTTTCTCCCTTGGCCACCATAGATTAGCTTTTACCTGAAAGTGAAAGACTGGTGAGCAAGACACAGAGATGGAATGCCACTGGCTAACAGGATTTCCACCTTCTTTGAGTACGTTCTTGAACTCAAGCTATCCAATTGGACACAGTGAGGATGGTTCTCCAAGAAGAAACAGATGCTGGTTGCAAGCCCATTTTCATTATTGTCTTAGTCTCTCTGTTCATTGCTGCCTTTACTCTGAATGAGTTTAGATAGTCTAGGTGATACTGAGAGAAAAAAAATTGGTGATGTATTGGTGGGAGATTAAGAGCCTGGGTTAGAGAGTTTCTGTTTGTTAAGTTCAGCCCACCAGGTAAATGGTGGAATCCATTCATAGTTTTGAAAGGAACAGCCCTAACTAGGAAGTAGCCCAGATATTCAACCTCATGGCCCTGCTTTACAGGGTTCCCACGTTCACTGAGATACACTATTTTTGTGATTGTTTAGTAGAAGTTGTTAATAAGGCTAAATTTGTGGGATTGGTTTCTAGGTGTATTGGTTGTAGATGTCAGAAGCTGATAATCAGAAAAATATCTTTAGTTAGGATTAGTGTAGTCAAAGTGGGGAAGTTCTGTACATAAATATAGTGGCTTACTAAACATTTCTGTTAATGATGTAATTTATTTTATCATCACAACAAACCTAAAAAAGGAATAAAATTATCTTTATAATACATAAGATAGAAACTTAACTTGTCAATCATTGTTTTCCAGATTTGGGGCAAAAAACAGGCTTTCTCTCTTCAAGACAAAACTTTTTTTTTCCATCACAGAGAATAGCCCCTCCATGTTGTTTGGGATGCTTTGGGTGAAAGAGAAAACCCAATTCAAGATTATCTTAAGAGGGGGTTCATCTTTTACTTTCAGTAAGTCCCAAAAAGGTGGTCCCAGTATGGATTAGTTCAGTAGCTCATTGAAGTTGGAGGAATCCAGGCTTATTTGCTCTGCCCTGTCATTCTCAGGCTGCTGGATGGTTCCCCTCATGATCACAGGACAGCTGCAACTGTCCCAGGCATTATAATGTCACACGCCACCTTCCAAAGGCAGGAAAAAAAACCCCAGTTTTCTGAATTATAGCTTTATTTATTTTATTTTATTTTTTAAGAATTATTTTATTTAACTTTATTTATTTATTTATTTATTTATTTATTTATTTATTTTAATTTGACCAGAGAGGGACAGAGTGAGAATGAGAGCAGGAGAGAGAGAAAGAGAAAGCGAGAAAGCAAGCAACCAGGTCTGGAACCTACTCAAACCGCAGTAGGCCATGTGAGAGTTCAGTGCCGTTAACCACCACACCATTTGTCAGCCCCTGGATTATATATTTATAGCAGTAAGACAAATTATTTCCCATAAAACTTCCACTGGGCCCCAGGGTTCTCATACACTCTCTTTCTCCTTATTCATAAAAACTCACTTGTATGCATTTCTTTATTCACTCACGCTTTCATTACATATTTGTTGATTATTTACTATGTTTTCCTTAGAGCAAAACAATGAACCAGTTCCAGTCCCTGACTTTGAAGGACTCATGTTCTGTTGGGGGGAAATGTTATGTGGACTAATAAGTCCAATGTGATGGTTTTAGCTCCGTAATGGTGTGGCTTATGATGTGCTTTAAGTAGCAGAAGAATAAGAATCAAATCATTTTTTCCTAGAGGAATTGGGGAACTTTTCATACATAAGAGACTATCTGAGCTCTCTTCTTGAATCATGAGTTGTTTGTCCAGCTGAAGAAAACAGGAAAATACTGGGCGAGTATAAAAACACAGAGGTATAGAAGGGCAGTGAGCAATGCAGGAGGAAATGGGTCAACTGGCTGGACAGATAGCTGCACAGGCAGGTTGGAGGAGTGTTAGGGTGTTGGGAGTTAGGTTGAAGGGATGAATAAAAGTATTTAGAAATTCTGCTGAGAGTAACCATTGTATAGTATTAACCAATATATAAATACTAAACTAAAATGTTGATATCAGTTCTCGATGAGGAGATAGGTTGATAAGAAAGCTTCCTCAGTCTCTCATATCCACCTGTTTATGGGAGAATCCATTTTTATCTCCTCTTCACATACTTTAATGATAATGAAATAATAGATAGAAGAAATACTGTTTAATGAAAGGAAGGGTAGAAAAATCTGGGTCTGAGCACATTTTATACATCTGACACTGAGTAAATTACTATAACTTCTCTGAGTTTACGTTTTCCCATATGTAGAGATAATATCTGATCCACAGTATTACAAGAAATAAATGAGATTCTTCATCATCCAACAAATATTTATTGAGCGTCTACCGTGTGTCAGGCACTGTGCTAGGTTAGAGAGATCAAGTCACCATAAATCTTACAAAATAGATGGGAGAAGTAAAAATGAACAAATTATAACAATATATAGGAGAGCAGAGCTGGGAGTGTTGAGGAATTGGGAGAGACCTCCTGGAAAAAATATTATTTAGGGTAAAATCTGAAAAAAGAGTGAGAATTAGCTGAATGAATGGGGTAAAGATAGAAATTCTTGCAGATAGAGGACACAAGATGCTATCTTGAAACTAGATGGTAGATACTGAAACCAAGCCATCTTTAAGAATCCAAGAAAATTGAAGTATAGCTGGAGTGTAGACTGGAATGGACAATGAAAGTGACAGTAGCAAGGTTATGAAAATGTTTCTAAAGCATGATAATGTTATTCCAATAACCAACATTTACTGAGTGCCTGTGATGTAGGGATACCATACTATGTGTTCCATGTATGTGGTCTATAATTAGAAGCCTGAGCCTTCCACACTACCTTCCATGATTAAACAACAATGAAATCAAGCCAATATATTTTCCCTGTTCTCTCAAGTCATTTATGGACCTGTTAAGACCGTGCCTTGCTCTCCCCAGAAAGCTCAGTAATTGATTGATGAAATTTTTTGTGCCCTCTTGATACTTGCTGGGCATCATTGGTATCAAAATCTGTACTAAATTTCAAGTGGCATTGGATCCTACTTCTTCAGGGTGCTCACAACCTGGTCTTGTTAAAGTTCATGGCAACTCTATGAAGCTACTAGAATTATCCCTATTTTACAGATGAAGAAACTGTGACTAAGATAGTAACATGCCCAAAGTCATGTAATTAAGAAATCATACATGGATACAAAATCACATCATTCTAACTCCCATAACCCTGTGCCAAGCTTCCTTGCTCTACAATTAGCTAGGTAATGACTTTTTTAAAAATTTCATTTTCTTTTATATATTCAATCACATTATTTGGCTTACAAAATGGATATTTCAACAGGTGAACATTTCTCCCTAGTACAGTTGATAAAACTATAAAATATCTTCAACAGATAATACCACATTTCTTTGTCCCATTAATACTTTGCCTCCCATTTCTTCTAAATGTCCTTCCTCAGACCCTCCTCTTTCACAAACACTGTATCTGGTATTTAAATCTATATAGTGTGTTTCTATATCCTTTAGTCAATCAGTTTCAATCATAGAGTGCAGACACTCGGTATATATTAAGTGGGGACATACAATGCCTCTCCTTCATAGACTGGCTTGCTTCACTCAGCAGTAAATCTTCCATATTCATCCACTTCCTGTCAAAAGCCAGGGTTTTTTTTTTTTTAAATTTTTGTGGCTGAATAGTATTCCATATAGTATATGTGCCATAGTTTTTCTATCCATTCATCTGTTCATGGGCATTTGTGTGTTTCCATGACTTAGCAATTGTAAATAGTGCCGCAATAAACATCGATGTGCAAGTGCTATTCTGATTAAGTATTCTTCTGTCCTTTGGGTAGATACCAAGGAGTGGGATTGCTGGATCATATGATAGTTCTATTTGTAGATTTTTGAGGAATCTCCAAATTGTTCTCCACAGTGGCTGGACCAATTTACCTTCCCACCAGCAGTGTAAGAGAGTTCCCCTTTCACCACACCCCTGCCAGCACTTATCATTTTTTGTTTTTTAATCTTAGTCATTCTGACTGGAGTTAGGTGGTATCTCAATGTTGTATTAATCTACATTTCCCTTACAATGTGGGATGTTGAACATTTTTTCATATGCCTTTTAGCTACTCATAGGTCATCTTTAGAGAGTGTTTTTTTCAACTCATTCTCCCATCTTTTAATAAGATTGATCGTCTTTTTTCAGAACAGCTGCTTGAGTTCCTTGTGAATTCTGGTTATCAGTCCCTTATCTGATGCGTAGTTTACAAAAATGTTTTCCCATTCTGAGGGCTGTTGTTTCACACTAATTACTGTGTCTTTTGCCATGCAGAAACTTCTTAGTATGATGTAATCCCACTTGTCTATTTTGGAGATTATCAACTGTGATTTGGGGGTCTTATTTAAGAAGTCTTTCCCTATGCCAATGTCTCCCAGAGTTTCCTCAGTGTTTTCCAGGAGCAGTTTTACAGTTTGAAGTCTTATGAATTTTGAGCTTTATCTTAAGGTCAGTGAACCAAGATGGAAGAACTTTAAGTAGGAGAACAATATGAGTTTTGCATTTTAGGAAGATCTTTCTGCACTTTGTAGACAATATAGTGATTTGAATTGCAATGTGTAATTCCCTTCCCACAAAACCAGATAGTTGCAGATAACATTTTATGTAAATCTAAGTCTCAAGGAAAGCAAGAAAGCAAGGCTCCCAGGTACAGAAATGAAGAAAGACCATAAAACTTGAGGAGGGAACAGAGAGATAAAGTTGAGTACTTTGGGGTGTCAGGACCTGGTAAATGCAAGGATGATGGGGATTTCAGTATCAGCAGAAGAATAACTGATGGGACATAAGGCCTTTGTATGACAAGGATCTTGAACTAAATCATCCACATAAGACTATGAGTTACTTGTTCAAGAAAGAGGAGGTAAAATTCTTGATCTTCAACCCAGAGACTCAATAAAAAAACACTTAATAGCCTTGTGAGAATATGGTTAGAAAAAGTTAATGGAGAGATGGGACCAGCAGTTGGCATAGTGACTATGTTGCTGGACTCCCATGTAGTCAACTGTAGTTTGAGTCCTGGACCTGGTGGCTTAAACTTACACTGGGCGTGTGTGTGCGTGCCCAAGATCTCAAGAGGAGAAGGGATTGCAGCATGGCCATCCTCCCAAGGAGTGGTTTCTCGCTTTCTGTCTCTCTTTCTGGTGAGTGCACACGCCATATAGCAAAAACCTCTCCAAAAGAGAGAGAGAGAGAGAGAGAGAGAGAGAGAGAGAGAGAGAGAAGTCAGCCCCTTAACCTAGCTCAGCATATATCATCTCTTAATTGTACCCCAGGAATATGGAGATGTAGAGTCAAGATACATTGTAAATTTCTCCTGGAACCCATGAAATCTGTGGGATCACAGCAAAGGAAATTGAAACTGTCTTACCTAATTGTTCCCAGGATTAGGACCCGAGGGCCTTCCATGAAAAACAACTCTTTGAAGATGAGCTCATAATTAAAAAAATTAATGTCACATAAGGAAAACAAACCATTTTGAGAGGGAGTGGTAGTGAGCATACGTACACACAGAACTACAGATAGCAGAACAAACTGAGTCTTTAAATTAGATAATAAGCTCAAAGAAAAAGAAAAGTAACAGGACATTATAGGAAAAGAATTGGTAAGTTGAAAAAGAAGCAAACATAAACTCTAGAATTCAACAGATGGGTGGGCTGGCCCTGTGGCCTAATGGTTAAGGAATCTGGATACCACATGGTATACCTGGTGGTTTGAATTCCAGCTCAATGGCTTAAAAAACATACCAGGTACATATGTGTACATGTCTAAAATCCCAACAGGATGAAGAAAGGGACTGTGACATGACCACACCCCATTAGGAAGTACTGTCTTCCTCTCCTTCTCCCTGTCTTTATGTCCCCTATCCCCATCTACATCCTTCTTACAGGATATGAAAAAGAATTTTTTTTAAAGAATTCAATAGATGAGTGTTTAGACTAATACAGGTGAAGAGACAATTGGTGGAAGCTGTCATTGAAGAAATGGCCCATAATGCAGCAAGCAGAGATAAAGATATGGAAAAGAGAAAGAACAGATAAAGAGGATAGAATGCAAAGTATCATAGGCATCTGATGAAAAACACAGGATGATACTTGTTGTCTTAGTATGTACCACACTTTAAAACTATAATTCAAAACCAGAAGACATAAAATAAACTCAACAAAGTTAAACAAATTATGAGTTTGCAAAATGTATTTGCAGTTCATATCATATATAAAAGGCCAAACTTCTAAAATATATGAACATGCCTGTAGCCCAAGAGGAAAATGGGTAAAGTGAATTTAAAGAATTTAACAGTAAATAAAATTAGATAACCCTTAAACAAATTAAAAGTGTACTGAATTTCACTTATAATAGATAGTGTTTACTGAGCATTTCCTGTGTGCTTTACATCACCACAACAACCTTTTATAGAAGTAGGCCTTCTTATTATTTCCATTTTATGGGTGAGAAAGCTGAAGTACGGGGCAGGTAAGAAGTTTTCCCAAATTCATTTAGCTGGTAGGTGGTATAATGCGGATTCAAACTTAGGTATCTTGAGCATAGGACACCACTACTACTACTCTATACTGTTGTACTTGCACAGGGAGAAGTCAGTTTACAATATAGTGAGGCTAGACAGTGGCTCAGTGGCAAAATACAATGCTCTGTGAAGCTGACCCACACAGGAGGGTTTGAGGTTTGGGTCCAGAGACCTTCCTGAACACACTGAGTGCATGCTTGCCCATTTTACGGGGCTGGTTGAGGCTGGATGTAGATAGCATGTCTCTCTGTCTCTGTTTCTCTTGCTCATGGAAGAAGTAAATAAACAAACTTAAAAAATATATAGTAAGACATATTTTATTTGACTCTCAATTAACATAAATAAGAAAGCTTCATATATGAAGCCAGCAAGTGGCATAGTGACTGAGGTGCTGGACTCCTACATGAATGATCATGGCTCATGTCCTAGAACCAGTGACTTGAAATTCATGCCAGGTACCCGTGCATGCATGCCCCAAATCCTGAGAGGACAATGGAGGAGAAGGGACTGTAGTGTGGTCACATACCCCCTGGGAGGTGATTTCTCACTTTCTCTCTTTTTGTCTCTCTGGAGAATTCATGTGCCCTATAGGAAAAAATCTCTCTCTCAAAACAAAACAAAACAAAACAAAACAAACCCAAAGCTTGATATTATGTTGGCAAGGATCCAGAGAATAGAGTAGGCATTCTTGTATATTGTGAAGATGAATGTAAATTGCTTGATCTCTATGGAGAACAATTTAACAACATATATCACAAATAGATGACTACCTCTGTGATCCTTGTTTTCTTTAAAATCTAGAAATAGAGCTTTAAGTAAGTGTATTTTTTGGGGGGTGATGGATTCTATTTTTGTTTTTTAGGGAGAGATTTTTGCTATAAGGTGCCTGTGCTTGTCAGAGAGACAGAAAGGTACAGACAGAAAGAGAGAAGTCATCCCCCATGGGGGATGGCCACATGGCAATCCCTTGTCCTCCATTCTCCTCTCGGACCTGTGGGCACATACACACAGACAGCACCAGGAATAAGTTTTTTGTTTTTGTTTTTGTTTTTTTATGGGGAGGTTTTTGCTATAGGGCATGGACACTTGCCAGAAAGACAGAGAGAAACGGAGACACAGAAAGTGAGAAATCACCCCCAGGGGGGATGGCCACACCGCAACCCCTTCTCCTCCATTCTCCTCTCGGGATCTTGGGTACGCACGCACACGTGGCCAGTGTGAGTTTAAGCCACTGGGTCCCGGACTTGGACCGCGGTGGACTAAATGGGAGTTCAGCGACATAGCCATTACGCCAGTTGCCGCTGACTGGGGACTCAAATTGCAGTCAACTACATGGAAGTCCGGCGACATAAACATTACATCATCTGCTGGTCCCTCTATCCTTTATTTTTAAAATTGAAGCTATTAGGTTAAGGGAAGTTAATACTTACATGAGGTGGGCAATGACTGGTGCCCACAGTTCTTAATGGTTTAAACCACATTTACTTTCCAAACTACCTCAAGGTGTTGACCGGCCTTCAATGCCCTAACCTTCCTTGAAATCCTCATCAGATAGGGTTTCACATCCTCTGGATGCGACCATGCCAGTGGGCTGCTGGACTTGTGTGTGCTGCATTAAACAAGTCCAGCAGAGGGAGCAGCAGAATGTTGACTTGAACATTGTCTTGGTTTTCCACCCATGGAATTCCAAGGCCTTCTCTTCCTGGGTTTCACGTACAAATCACATTCATGAAGCCAGACTGCTGGATATTCGCTTCTAGGTCCAACATTCATGCTTTAGTTGCCCATTCATCCAGCAAGTTTCTGACATACATAGGATGTATTCAATAAATATTTATTCAATGAATAAGTGGATGGATCTTGGACTATATGACATCCTCACTTTGGGCTGCCAATAATTCTTGGCCTCCTGCCTTAGACCTATACATTTATTTTATTTTTTTAGAGACAAATTTTTGCTATAGGGCACATGTGCTTACTGAAGAGACGGAAAGTGAGTAATCACCCTTCTCCTGCCATGCCCCCTGGGCATGCTACAATCCCTTCTCCTCTACTCACCTCTTGGGATTTTGGGCACACATGCACACCCAACATGAGTTTCAAGCCACCAGGTCCAGGACTCAAACTGTGGTGTGTCATGTGGAAGTCCAGCATGTAACCATTATGCCATCTGCTGATCCCTAGACCTATACATTATGGACTGGTAGTCATGTTTCATTTTCTACTCTTTCCTTCACTTCTAGGAAACTTACCTCCTAAATATCACGTACAATTTAATCTCCAACCCTCTATTAGGCTTGGATCTTCAAGATCACTTAGAATAATCATGAAACTGCAAAAGTATGTGGCATTGTAGAACAATACCTTGAGGCAGTTTGGAATGTGAACATGGCTTAAACTATTAAGAACTGTGGGCTATGAGTCAACAACTAGACACATCCCCAAATCCACTGAAATGCTACTCAGGCTTCTTAGCAAATGTTTGTAGAAAATGTAATTTATGCTCTGGAAAGCCCTAGAAAGGTCTGTTGCTTCCCTGCCCATTGTGACAGTGGGTCAACATGGCATACCTTTTCTCTTTACCAGATACAAGAAGGCTCAAATATTAGTAGAAGCTTCTTACATATAACACTTCAGAGATCTAGAAATCGGTCTTCGACAGTAGTTTTTGAAATGTCATACTTAAATGGGTTATATCTCTTCTAATATGAGAGACTTTTTGAAGTCTCTCATGGAAGACCAAATTAACGTCTGTTTATCTTGTTATAAATATTTTGAAATCTATACTTAGTTTTTTTTTTTCCAGAATATTCACTTTTCGTAAACTCTTTGAAAACTTCTCATAGAACTTCTACTTTGTTTTACTCTTTTTAGCATATTTTTTTTTCATGGTAGAACATGTATGCATGCACAGGAGAGGGGGATAGAGAGCGAGAGCGAGAGCGAGAGAGAGAGAGAGAGAGAGAGAGACACACCCTTCACAAGGTCTGGTTGTGTCATGATTCCCCAGTATATTTCCAGCCAGGCTGGGAATTAAAGCCATGCTTACCACGTGGGATCCATCTTCTCTTGAGCTGCACATAACTGCTGACCGTAGAGTCAGCCTCAATCTGCTTCTAAAATTTTTATCTGTTACCACCAGATGGAGATAGAGTTATATTATGTGTATGCCACATTTTCGAGTGTCTCTTATGGTGTTCATCACACAGAGGGTTAAATTGTTAATCCTTTAAATGTGTTAGCACACTAATATTTTACTTAGTTATCTCATGAATTATATTATCAACTCTATACAGGAGATTTTATCACTACATTATATAAGGAAATAGAGAAATCTTAAATAAACTGGCTCAATGTCTCAAAGTATTTAAGTTGAAGATTTCTCCAGAATGTCATCAAAGATTTTCAGAGATGTTTTTAGCTTAAAATAGTTTTAGTGAAGTTTCTTACTAAGATAGACATATATTTACTATATCCTACTCCTAAGAATTTACCCATGAGAAATAAAAACATAAGCCCACAAAAAGATCTGTACACAAATATTTATACCAGCTTTATTCATAGTAGCCCAAAGTAGAAACAAGCAAATGTTCATCAACTTGTGAACAGGTGAATTATGGCATAGTCTCACAATAGAATACATCTCAGCAACAAAAAACAACTAACTTCCAATGGCTTTGAACAACCTAGATGAATCTTGAAAAGCATATTGCTAAGTGAAAGATGCCAGACACAAAAAGCTACAAATACATTCCATCTACACAAAAAGGCAAAACTGTAGATGTGGAAATTCGATCAGTGGTTGTCAAAGTTGGGGAAGGGGAGAAAATAGACTCAGGAGTCTTTTTGAAATAATAGAAAAACATTTCTGTATTTTATTGTGGTGATAGTTATGTGACTATATTCATCAAACTTATCAGAATGTAAACTTACAAAGGTGAAATTTACTATATAAAAATTATATCTGAATAAGTGTGACATTAAAATATCTTTAAGAAACAATTAAACTTTATGGACTCATAATGACATATTTTATGTATTTATAAAAGAACTTATGAAATTGACTCCAATCTTCTTAGCAATATTATCTTCAATTTAATTTGTATTTTTACCCCTTAAACACTTGCAGACAACCCTTGAACAGGGATTATCAAACCTTCAGCGGTATGTGAATAGGTTTCTAGAGGTCAGTGAATCTTTCAAAATCAAGGTCAAATTTTTATGTATACGTGCAAATAGATATTTATATGGGGAGAAGCTTCATAATTTTCACTGAAAAGAGCCACCTTGCCCCCAATTACCAACAGGTGAGGCTTCACTGGGCTCAGAGGGAAGAGAGTCTACCATTTTGTGGCTTTTACTGAAAGAGTCTGGACCTCAGCATCTTAAGGATGGAGAAACTCAGTTCTGGAAAGAAGAGGCCTGAGAAACAGTACTAAGGTTTTGTCTTCCTGCTTGGTGAGTGCAATGATATAGGTGCTCTAGAAAATAGTCTTCAGGAAAATGATCATAGTACCATCAGGAATATCTGCACCAGATGCTGCTTTCAATGCCCAGAGGGTAGAGGACTCCAGAACAGTTTAGAAGCAGTTACTTCTACCAATACATATATAAGAGAGACAAATTTATTTATTTATTTATTTATTAGAGATTTTTGCTATAGGGAGCATGTGCTCGCCAGAGAGACAGAGACAGAGACAGTAAACAAGAAATCACCCCCCAGAGGGGATGGCCATGCTGAAACCCCTTCTCCAGCCACTAAGAGAGACAAATCTTAAAAACATAGTCCTGGGTGAAATAAGAAAGACTTATATAATTATATATGTATATGATATAACAACACTTAGACAAATTAAAATATTTACAGTGAACTCATAAAAAGAAAAGATACTGATTAAACACGTTAGAGTGATTTTCTATGCAAGAAAGAGTGTGGAGTGTTACATGGCAATGGCAGAAATGAATGAATGAGTAGATAAATATATGGGACACTGGACTCCCACATGGCCAACCTCAGTTCAAGTCCTGGACCTGGTGGCTTGCTTTCTCACTTTCTGTCTCTCTTGCTCTCTCTCACTCTGTCCCTCTCTGGCCAAATTTAAATAAATAAATAAATAAATAAATAAATAAATAAATAAATAAATAAATAAAATGAAATAAAATGAAATGAAATAATGAAATGAAATGAAATATATTGTTTTTAAAAAGAAATTCACCCACAGGAGGACAAAGATAAATTATTCTTCTTGGGAGCCCTCCTGACCATTCTCAGTCCCTCCCTGACTAAGAATGACCTAGCCTCCTAACATTTAGTTGATCTCATGGTCAGAGAACTATACCCCATAGAGTCATAGACTCATGAGGAAAAACAAATTCAAATGTCAACAATTTATATATGCTCTGTCTTATTCCTTACGTAACTTAAAGTGACTTATTCATCATTCTAGAACCATCTCATCAAGCCTTATTTATCTGCTTTGAATTTGCTTTCCTCACTTGTCTCTCAGAAACCTTTTCGCCTTCATTGCACTCAGATCTAACCTTACTAATGAGAATGAATATTATTTGCCACATATTTCATTTGTTAAAATTCTATTTTCTCTTTTATATGTGTATGCTTTTAGGTTTTCTTAGGCCTCTTTCTTATCCAGTACTAACAAATGGAATTCCTGGAGAAACTTTGAGAATATAGTTTTCTAATTAGAAGCTCTTGTGAAGGAAATTCTAAAAGGACAAGAGAGAGGAAAGAGCTGTTTATGTAGATGTGAAATAATGTGAAACTCTAAACCATAAAGCTCTTTAGGAAAACCTTTTAATATAAAGTTAGGAACCAAAAACCTTAAAATGATATTGAATCTACTATTTTTGTCCAACGTAGGGATTCGTGTTAATATTTTAAATTTTTAACTATTTGTTCTATTTTCTGTTGGGTAAATGCTAGCAAAATTTGGCCTTCCATTTTGTCTACAACAAAGGAGATTTTTTTTCTGATGACCTACTTCAGACATGACTGTTGTGCTCTATGAAATGTAACCTAAAATTTGCTTTTATATATTGTTCAATAATTACAAGCTCCAAGGTAACAATATTCAAATGGATATCTCTGTTTTTTGAAGATGTAAGTTGGTTCTCAACATTTCATTATGAAAGTTTTCAAACATTCAGAAAAGTTGAATGTTTCATTTTTACAATGAAGATCTATATATCTACTGAGTAGATTCTGTCAATAATATTTTATGGTACTTGCTTTATCATGTATCTATTCATGTATCCATCCCTCTATTATTTAACAATTCTTGTTCTTTTTTTTTCTTTCATTTATTTATTTTCACAATTTTCCACTAACATTTACTTTACATAGCAAAGAATTTTAGCTCATACTCCATAATTCTTGACAATTTACAAACAACTTTCAAAATTTCAAAATACTGAATTTTAAAGATAATGTTCAAAATATGTCTTATAATTTTGTATAATTTTATAACTCTATAACAACAGAAGCAGTATGGTTTCAAATAATATATATATATATATATATATATATATATATATATATATATTAATATATACACTCGGTATATGTTAAGTGGGGACATACAATGCCTCTCCTTCATAGCATGGCTTACTTCACTCAGCAGTTAAGTCTTCCATATTCATCCACTTCCTTTCAAAAGCCAGGGTTTTGTTGTTTTTTATGGATGAATAGTATTCCATTGAGTATATGTGCCACAGTTTTTCTAACCATTCATCAGTTCGTGGGCATTTAGGTTGTTTCCATGACTTAGCAATTGTGAAAAGTGCCACAATAAACATCGATGTGCAAGCACTTTTTCGATTAAGTATTCTTCTGTCCTTCGGGTAGATACCAAGGAGTGGGATTGCTGGATCATATGGTAGTTCTATTTGTAGATTTTGGAGGAATCTCCAAATTGTTCTCCACAGTGGTTGGACCAATTTACAATCCCACCAGCAGTGTAAGAGAGTTCCCTTTTCACCACACCCCCTCCAGCACTTACCATTTTTTGTTTTTGTTTTTTTTAATCTTAGACATTCTGACTGGGGTTAGGTGATATCTCATTGTTGTTTTGATCTGCATTTCTCTTACAATGAGGGATGTTGAGCATTTTTTCATATGCCTTTTAGCTATTCGTATGTCATCTTTAGAGAATGGTTTTTTCAACTCATTCTCCCATCTTTTAATAGGATTGATTGTCTTTTTCCAGAACAGCTGCTTGAGTTTCTTGTGAATTCTGGTTATCAGTCCCTTGTCTGATGCATAGTTTACAAAAATATTTTCCCATTCTGAGGGCTGTCTGTTCACACTAATCACTGTGTCTTTTGCCATGCAGAAACTCCTTAGTCTGATGTAATCCCACTTGTCTATTTTAGGGATCATAGACTGTGCGTTGGGAGTCTTATTTAAGAAGTTTTTCCCTACCCCAATGTCTCCCAGATTTTCCCCGGTGTTTTCCAGGAGCAGTTTTATAGTTTGAGGTCTTAGATTTAGATCTTTGATCCACCTTGACTTTATTTTTGTCAGAGGTGAGAGGTAGGGGTTCAGATTCATCTTTCTGCAAGTGGAGATCCAGTTTTGCCAGCACCATTTGCTGAAGAGGTTTTCCTTTTCCCACTGAATTGACTGGTACCCCTTGTCAAAAATCAGTTAGCTGTATGTTTGAGCATTCCTTTCTGGGGACTCTATTATGTTCCATTGGTCCACCTGTCTGTTCCTGTGCCAGTACCATGCTGTTTTGATTACCACAGCTTTGTAGTATATTTTTGGGTCAGGGAGTGAGATGCCGCCCACTACACTCTTCTTGTGCAGAACTGCTTTGGCAATATGGGGTCTTTTATGATTCCAGACAAACTTTATGATTGTCTTTCCTAGATCTGTGAAGAAGGTGTCTGGTACTTTGATTGGCATTGCATTAAATAGGTAGATTAATTTGGGTAAAATTGTCATTCTGATTATATTAATTCTTCCAATCCAGGAACATGGGATGTCCTTCCACTTTTTTGTGTCATTTTCAATTTCTTTTTTTATCTTCTCATAGTTTTCCTTGTGGAGGTCTTTAACTTCTTTAGTTAGATTTATCCCTAAGTATCTTATAGTTTTTGTAGCTATGGGAAATGGAACAACTTTTTTCAGTTCTATCTCAGTCTGCCTGTTGTTCGTATACAAAAATGCCATAGATTTCTGGATATTAATTTTGTATCCTGCAACTTTACTGTATTCATGTATTACTTCCAGAAATTTTTTTATGGAAACCATTGGGTCTTCTATGTATACAATCATGTCATCTGCAAATAGAGAAAGTTTCACCTCTTCTTTTCCTATTTGAATGCCTTTTATTTTTTTCCTCTTTTCTGATTGCAATGGCCAAGACTTCTAGTACTATATTGAAGAGGAGTGGAGAAAGTGGACATCCTTGTCTTGTATCCATTTTTAGTGGAAAAGCTTTCAGCTTTTCTCCATTGAGGATGATGTTCGCTATGGGTTTTTATTGTGTTGAGAAATGACCCTTCTATGCCAATTTTGCCGAGAGTCTTGATCATGAAGGGATGTTGTATCTTATCAAATGCTTTTTCTGCATCAATTGATATGACCATATGGTTTTTATCTTTCTTCCTATTAATATGGTGTATTACATTTATGGTTTTGCGTATGTTGAACCAACTTTGCATTCCTGGGATAAAGCCTACCTGATCATGATGTATAATCTTTTTTATAAGTTGTTGTATACAATTTGCTAGTACCTTGTTGAGAATCTTTGCATCTATATTCATCAGGGATATTGGTCTATAGTTTTCCTTCCTTGTCCTGTCCTTATCTGTTTTAAGGATAAGGGTGATAGAGGCTTTATAGAATGAATTAGGGAGAGATTCATCCTTTTGGATATTTAGAAATAATTTGAGCAGAATGGGGGTTAACTCTTCTTTGAAAGTTTTGTAGAATTCAGAGGTGAATCCATCAGGGCTTTTCTTTGTTGGGAGGTTATTTATAACCGATATGATCTCCTGGCTTGTTATGGACCTATTCAGACTTTCTATATCCTCCTGGCTCAATCTAGGTAGATTATACATGTCCAGGAATTTGTCCATCTCATCCAAATTATCTTGTTTCTTGGCATATAGATGAACAATTCTTGTTCTTTTTTATGCTTTCATGATAAATTGCAGACATCTCTATGTAAATTTGTATGTGTGTATGTGTATTTGTTTTTTTGTTGTTTGATTTCTGGCTTTTTAAAGAAATTCCTCAAAAATTACCCTATACATAAAATAAACTGAAGACTCTCAGATACTTTTATCTTATTAATAATATATGTGAATAATCATTGTCATTCTTGTACACAAAATGTTCTTATTTTTTCAGTAAGAGATGTAAAAATTTTGAATAGTCATTGAAAATATGAGAAAAGACTGACTTCTTTCTGGTGTATAAGTAAATTGTCTAGTAATACAGTGGAGAATTAACACTTATTTTTGAAGTGACATCAATATACCTGTTTGTGCTATGTTCTCTTCCAGTCTGAATAGGAGAAGAGCCAGATGACTGGGTTAATGCCTGTGGGGCAGATGTCAGAAGACAATGAGGTCAGAGAGTTGACAGTGATGAAAAGAGAGGGTTAATAGTGACACAGTGTAATTATATACTGGAGAGAAATAAAAGTGAAAAGTGGAGGAGACGACTGTTAAACTTTGAGGACAGGGATGGGACAAAGGCAGAGTCAGTGAGTATTATCAGCGCAGAGATACCATAGTAGTAAGGGAGAGAGCTAAGTAGAAGGACATGAGGCTTCAATCATCGCCATTCATCATTTCAGAGTATGCGATCAGGAATGTAGTGGTTGAAAGAAAGGAAGTCAAGAAATTGGGATGAAATTGGGATGAAAGAAATTTTATAAAATGATACAAATTAGGATTACACTGATGAGTCTACTGCCAGGACTTTGTACATGAGATAGGCCTAAACTTGACTGACACCTAAGAGTAGTCTATTAGAAAAATCCTTTATTTTCCTTGAGGAAGGATGTAAAACAAACAAACAAACAAACAAAAAACAAACAAACAAACAAAAACCCCTTGAGTCTCCTTTTCTGCTTTTGTATACAGTTGTTCAAGGTTTATTATTATTATTATTATCATTCTTGGAGATGCTGAGCAATCTTATAACCATTGCAGAAAGATCCAAAGATTTGTTGAGAAGGCATCTCACAGCTCTGACATGGTTCAACTACTGAAGAAACTTTGCAGTCACCCACCTTAACCCCTTTAGAGCATAACTCAGGTGATCACCCAGAACCTTCCTACACCACACTTGGGAGGGAAGGTTAGTAAAAGGAGCACAGAGGGGGCAAGTTTTCCCAAGACATCTCCATCCTCAACCTGGGAAAGCCTTGTCTGAGAAGGGAGCAGAGTTGACCACTTTTAACAATTAATAGTCTTAGAATACTCCTGGTCAGGAGGAAAAATACACAATTAATTTTAATGAGTTTCACAAATTATTGTTTAAAACTTTTTTATTCATCTCTTCATTTAAGTCAACTAGAAATCCTGAGGGATGCCATTAAAAGTTAGAGTGAAAATATCAAAGGACTGTTTAGACTTTTCTGCTTTTAATGAGAAAATGACCCAATGGTTATGTATGTATAATTAAAAGTTAGACTTGAGCTCCTCTCCTTCGTACTACTAGAGCTACTAAATAAAAGCCTTTACGAGAGCGTCTTTAAATGACAAGAATTGGATTACTGAGGGAGTATAAATGATAAGCAGTCCCAGTTGAGGACCTTTCCTTCTCTGAAGAGAGGGCGTTTTACTCCTTTCAAATGAACACCCTGTGGGAGTACAAAACTAAGACACACGGCAGAAGGTCCTGTGATCTGTCTGATTCTTAAGCCAGACAGTAATGAAGTCACTAGGTCATGAGTCTCAGAGTGGTTCCCAGTTCCCCAGAAGATGCATTACTCACCACAGCCAATAAATTGTTGATAGCTAGGATGGAATGTGGCTAAATAGGTTTTTGTTTAGATCCCTGATGTTGACAGTCATTTTAGGGGAAATGGACTTCAAATTGGCCCAATATCAGATGCATGCTGCTAAAGTACAGCACCCTTGATCCACTCCATCTGTTCTTTCTCCTCCAACACAATCCAGGATTCATCTCTTTCCTTGATGCATTTAGGCAATAATGATATTTTTCTGTTTCTATTTAAATAACTAACAGTGATAATAATGCCTCACATGTTAAGTACTTAGCATCTGCCAGGAACTCTTTTGAGTGCTTTATGTACATTAGATAATGTAATATACATACTTGCTCTATGAGGTAGGTACTATACAAAGTTATTCTCATTTTACAGATGAAGAAACTAAGGCTTGGTTGATCAAGTTAAGTTACTGACTCAAATCTTATGATTAGAATGTGATAGAGGGCCAGCAGGTGGCACAGAGGTTGAGGTGGCTGGATCCCACATGACCAACTTCGCAGTTTGAGTCTCAGACTTGGTGGCTTGAAAACACACTGGACATGTGTGCATGCATGCCTGAAATCTTGAGAGGATAATGGAGGAGAAAGAATTATGATATGGCCATCCTCCGGGGAGGTGATTTCTCCTTTTATCTCTTTCTTCCTGTCTCTCTCCAA
The DNA here is from genome assembly GCA_026018925.1 of Tupaia tana. Lineage (NCBI taxonomy): Eukaryota > Metazoa > Chordata > Mammalia > Scandentia > Tupaiidae > Tupaia > Tupaia tana. The sequence continues at coordinate 78,688,976 of JAKSZU010000004.1, forward strand.
CAGGTACATGTATCTTATAGCAAAAAAAAAAAAAAAAAAAAAAAATTAAAAACAAAGAAACAAAAAAAGAATGCGATAGGCTCATAATTTGAACCTCTTACCTTGACTCTAGAGTCCATGTTTCTAATCTATGTTATATCAATTCTCTGTTAGACCAAGGAATCATGAAAATCAGAGTAACCATCTGCCTTTTTTTTTTAGAGGTTTTTGCTATAGGGCGCGTGTGCTCGCCAGACAGAGAGAGACAGAGAGACAGAAAGCGAGAAATCACCCCCCGGGGGGATGGCCATGCCGCAATCCCTTCTCCTCCATTCTTCTCTCAGGATCTTGGGCATGCATGCACACGCACCCGGTGCGAGTTTTAAGCCACCGGGTCTGGGACGCGAACCATGGTCAACTACATGGGAGTCCAGCGACACAGCCATTACACTAACTGCTGGTCCCACCATCTGGCTTTAAAAATTATTCCCTAGCCTATATTACTCTCTGTACTTGTTCTGCATCCTATGAAAACTGATTAAAGAATAGGAATACCTGTTTCATCATAGTATCCCGAGAGTCATACAAGTAAAGTGCACATCATAAAGTCTGGACAATCTCAGATACAATGCTTTGCATTTGAAGGGTGCCATGCAGTACCTGGTAAATACATAATAAGTAAATATGAAGGACATAATGAACATAGTTCACATAATATTTAAGAAAAAGCAATGCTTGGCATTAGTGACTACCCCAAATTGCTATAAAGAACATATACAGTGGTGAGCTTGGGAAACATTCTTTCTTTTTCTTCTGTTATTATTATTATTATTATTATTATTATTATTATTATATATACATTCAATTGCTATACATCATTTAGACTGTAAAGATACTTTACCCAGCATGATATACACCTCAGTCCAGCCCTACTGAGAATACTATACACGTCATCATCAACAGGTAATAAACCATATCTGTGTCCCACAAATATCTTACCTATTTTTTCCCCAAATTTCCTTTCCTGCACTCTTCCCCTCCCACGCTTTCCTTCCACTTTGTCTCTAGTGTCCATAACAATTTGTAATGGTTTTATGTCTTCCAGACTTTCAGTCTGTACCATAGAGTGCAGACAGTTGATATATGTTAAGTAGAGACATACAATGTCTCTCTTTCATAATCTGACTTGCTTCACTCAGCAACAAATCTTCCATATTTGTCCAGTTTCTATCAAATTCCAGGATCTTGTTGTGTTTTATGGCTGAATGATATTCCATGGAGTATATGTGTCACACTTTTTCAATCCATTCATCTGTTTGTGGACATCTGGGTTGGTTCCATGTCTTAGCAATCGTGAATAATGCTGCAATAAATATAGTTGCGCAAACACTTTTCTGACTGAGTGCTCTCCTGTTCTTTGGGTGGATACCTAGGGATGGAATTGCTGGATCATGTGGTAGTTCTACTTAAAGGTCTTTGAGGACCTCCGTATTGCTCTCCACAATGCCTGAACCAATTTACATTCCCACCAACAATGTAGGAGTGTTCCCCTTTCACCACATCCCCTCCAGCACTTATAATTTTTCAAAAAAATTTTCGCCATTCTGACTGGGATGAGGTGGTATCTCATTGTGGTTTTGATCTGCATCTCCCTTATGATAAGGGATGTTGAGCATTTCTTCACATGGTTTTTGGAAGTGAGATGCTACCCACTCCACTATTCTTGTATAGGAGGGCTTTGTCAATACAAAGTCTTTTATGACTCCAGACAAATTCTATGATTGTCTTTTCTAGATTTGTGAAGAATTTCTCTTGTAATTTTATAGATATTGCATTGACTATGTAGATTAATTTGGGTAGGGTTGCCATTTTGATTATATTAATTCAGCCAATCCAGGAACATGGGATGTCATTCCACTTTTTGTGTCCTTTTCAATTTCCTTTTTAAAGTTTTCCTTATAGAGGTCTTTGATTTCCTTGGTTATTTTTATTCCTAGGTATCTTATACTTCTTGTGGCTATGGTAAACAGGATTACTTTCTTCAGAAAACATTCTTTTTTTTTTTTTTTTTTTTGGAGAGGTTTTTTTTTTTTTTTTTTTTTTGCTATAGGGCGCGTGCGCTCGCCAGACAGACAGAGAGAGACATAGAGAGAGAAAGCAAGAAATCATCCCCCAGGGGGGATGGTCACGCCGCAATCCCTTCTCCTCCATTCTCCTCTCGGGATCTTGGGCACGCACGCACACGCGCCCGGCGTGAGTTGTAAGCCACCGGGTCCGAGACGCGAACCGCAGTCGACTACGTGGGAGTCCAGCGACATAGCCATTACGCTAACTGCTGGTTCCCTCTTCAGAAAACATTCTAAATTGCCTTAAAAATTCTAAGTTTATTTTTTGTGCAATCCAGAAGTAAGAAACCAGGGGTGATACAATGAGTTTAATAAGATGGCACAAGGACTCAGCTCCTTCAATTCTTTCTGACCCACTAAACTCAGCATAAGTTTATTCTCATCATTGCGAAATGGCTTGGTGGATATATAGGTCATTATAGATTTGATTTCTTTAGATTTCCTAAAGGGTTTTCTCTTGTTAATTATGATTTAACCTGTTATAGAAGGAGCAACTATTCAGAAGGCCCTTTGGTTCTTGTAATACCTTTAATATTTTTATATATTTATTTTTTAGATTTTTGCCATAGAGGACATGCAGAGAGAGACAGAAAAGGAAAATAAGAAATCACACACACCCACAGTGGGGGTGACCACACTGCAATCCCTTCTCCTCCATTATCTTGGGATTTTGGGCATGCACACACAACGGTGTGTTTTTCAAGCCATCGGGTCCAGGACTTGACCCTAGGAGCTGGCCATGTGGGATCCAGCACCTTAACAAACCCTATTATTACTTTTCTCGGCCTCTTTTAGTATGGTTGTACATGGTACACAGCATGACCATTAGAGAAGTTCCATTTCAAACCCATAAACATCTCAGCTTTCTGCAGTGCTTAAGGTACTGAACTCCCACATAGCCAATATGATTTGAATCCTGGGCCTAGTGGCTTGAAAAATCACACTGGATGCATGTGCATGCATGCTCAAAATCTCAAGAGGAGAATGGAGGAGAAGGGATTGCATTGTGGCCATCCCCCCTGGGGGGGTGATTTCTCACTTTCCCTCTCTCTGTCTCTCTCCAGGGAGTGCACATGCCCTATGGTAAAAGAAATCCAGTTTCCTCTGCTCATAGCAACCTCAGAGGGAGGAAGGTAACTGTAAAATAAAAAAGGAAGAAATGAAGGGAAGAAGAAAGAAAATACCTGGCTATCAAGGTTACTATTGAAATCAGAATAACATTCTAAGAAGAATTTTCTATATTCAGGATTTAAACTGACTAGCTAATGACATCTAGAATAGCCTCTGATTAAAAACAAACCAATCTTGAGATCAGCAGATAGCATAATGGTTACATCGTTGGACACCCACATGGCCGACCGTGGTTCGAATCCTGGACTTGGCTACTTGAAATTCATATTGGGTGTGTGTGCATGCATGTCCAAAATCCTGAGAGGAGAATGGAGGAGAAGGTATTGCATCGTGGTCATCCTCCCTGGGCGGTGATTTCTCACTTTCTGTCTTCTGTCTCTCTGTGTCTCTGGTGAGCTCATGTGCCCAACAGCATAAAAACCTCTTAAAAATAAAAATAAAAATAAAAACAACCAATCAAAACCCTGTGCTTGGGCTAAGGCAAATGGGATAAATTCCTGCAACAATTACCCTACTATCCAAGATGTTGATTAATGCTTACCAACATCTTCCTTTGGTTTTAATATCCTTGCCTCTAACCTTTTGACTACTAAATGTGGATACCGGTTTCACGGGAAAAAGTTGGCCAAAAGAGGTCAAGGATGCTTTAATAATCAGTCTGTTTTAGTTAGATATAACCAACTAAATAAATTTCACATTCTCAGAAGGAAAGTCTTTTGCCACAGTCACAACTCACTTCCGGTGAGCTGTCCAGGGTACTGATCTTCCTCTGCCTTCAGTTCTTACTGATCTATCAGATCAGCAAATTCTTGAATTTGTGCCTGAGTTATACTATGAATACTATATTGAATTCTTCTTTTTAAAGGTAAAGCTTATCTCTTGTTTATAAGAGTAAAAAATGAAGAAAATTACCCCTAAACTTATTACCTTCAAACAAATATGAATATCTAGATTCATTTTCCTCTTGTTCCCTAAAAAGCTCATTTGCTTATTTTTATTCATCAGGGAGACAGAAATATACAGAGATCCTTGACACAATCCCTAACTCCCTTTCAGTCTTCAGCCAGTCAAGATCACAGAGATGCTCGACATGTTCAGGTCAACCCAGGATCTGAACCCCAGGCCTTTCTGTATGACTCTAGCATCACACAGCAATGCTTCACCTCCTGTGCCACCACAGCTGGGCAAAATTGTAGTTGCCAGAGGGCATGTGTGCTTGCCGGACACACACAGAGAGAAAGTACCTACCAATATGGCATAATCATGCCACATTTCCATTTCCATTTCTCCATTCTGTCAGAATTTGGAACAAGCGCAGACTTGTGCTTGGACCAGGATTTGAACTGCAATTAGCCATGTGCGATCTGGTTCCCTTAACCACTGGGCCAGGTGGCTGGCTCATATATTTTTTGATGAGAGAGAAAAAGAGGTATTTTTTGATGGGATGTTGCCACTACAATCTTCTGCCACCTCTCTCAGTTAACTGGGATTACAGGCAGTACTACTATGCTCAGCCTTTTCAAGATGGGTTGGGATCTGAACTCAGGCCTTCCATGTGGCCCCACCTTGACAGACATTATGCTTGCACCATCACTGCTGAGTAAGTCCTTTTTTCTTGCATATATTTTTTGAAATATTTAAGATCATTTTGAATATGCAATGTGACTTTGGATATTTCATTTTTTAGGGTGGCACATTATTTCATATTAGTAAATCTTGTTGAATACATTTTTAAAGAAGATGCATAATATTTTATCATGTTCTGTTTCATAATATACTGAATTATTCTTATGTAATTGAAGTATTTTGTATTTTAAATTTTATTAATAGCACAGATAACTTTATGCTACACATTTTTTTTCAATATTTGACATTTAGAATTGTTTCCTTAGAATACTGAAACTACATTTCAGGTAGTTATTTGCTAAGGGAAATGGCAAATTTAAACCTGATTAAAAAAAAAAAAACTTGATAACTTACATAACTCACTGTGACTCTTGGGAAAAAAAAAAAGCCAAAAGAGAGTTCAAGAAAGGCAACACCATTCTAGTGTTAAGGTACAGAAGAGTCAGAGCCATGTCCTAGAGCTGAAGAAAAATAGTGGGAGGTCAATAGAAGTGGAAGGTTGGCTTTCAAGGGATCACTTTAGGCACAGTCTCCCAAAGCTCTTTCTTCCCCTCATTCCCTACCAAAGGCTAGACATTGTACTGAGAGAGAAGGTGGGCTGAACCAAGCAAAACTTTCTATGGAATTCCTGTACAAATCTAAATGCTTGGTGGAGCCTTTCAGTTTTATAAAACAGGTGTGACAAACTATGGCCCATGGATCGAATATGGTCTGCCCACTGGTTTTGTAAATAAAGTTTTATTGGAACACACACACACAAAGATAAAGATGAAATTTTCCCTGAGGATCCTCAGAAAGAGACTCAAAGCAAACATAAGGAATGAAGTCATTGACAATATCCAAGTAAACACAGTAATACATTTCATGTTATTTATGAGAGATCAGTAGCAACACACCAAAACACAAGGTAGTAAAATGATGGGAGAAAGGACAATATTATACTATGTATATAAACAATGCTTTACCGGTATTCAATTGAGATAGAATGTGAAATATTTAGAGGAATGATTGCAAAAAAGGATATTAGGTCACAATCAAATTGAGTTTATTTACCAATAGAAGGCTGATTTGACATTAGAAAATACACATTAGCATATATTTAGCATAAATATATATAGCAAACAAAGTATAACTTTAAAATACCATAGTTTGCTTATTTATTTATTTATTTATTTATCTTAGAGAGAGACTTTTGCTATAGTGCAAGTGTGCTTGCTAGAGAAACAGAAAGACAGACAGCGAGAAATCACCCCCTCAGGAAGGATGATCATGCTGCAATCCCTTCTCCTCCATTCTCCTCTTGGGATTTTGGGCATGTATGCATGCAAGCTTGTTGTGAATTTTAAACTGCTGGCTCCAGAACTTGAACTGCATTGACTATGTGGGAATCCAGCACCTTAACCACTATGCTACCTGATTGGTTCAGCCACTGTGGAGAACAATATGGAGGTCCTCAAAGACCTTCAAATAGAACTACACATGATCCAGAAATTCCACTCCTGGGTATCTACCCAAAGGACAGGAGAGCACTCAGTCAGAGAAGCTTTCGCACAACTGTTCTCATTGCAGCATTATTCATGATTGCTAAGACATGGAACCAACTCAAATGTCCACAGACAGATGAATGGATTGAAAAATTGTGGCACATATACTCCATGGAATACTAGTCAGCCATAAAAAACAACAAGATCCTAGGATTTGATAGAAAGTGGATGAATATAGAAGATTTGCTGCTGAGTGAAGCAAGTCAGGCGATGAAAGAGAGACATTGCATGTTTCCACTTAACATATGCTGACTGTCCACACTCTGTGGTGCAGACTGAAAGACTGGAGAATACAAAAGTATTAAAAATTGTAATGGACACTAGAGACAAAGTGGAAAGAGTGTGGGAGGGGAAGAATGTAGAAAATTTGGGGGGGGGGGAAGGGAGAGGTAAGACACTTGTGGGACACAGATAAAATTTATTACCTGTTGACGAGGATGTGTATGGTGATCTCAACTGGGCTGGACTGAGGTGTATATTATGCTAGGCAAAGTCTCTTCACAATCTAAATGATGTATATGATTTAATGTATGAATAATAATAATAAAAAGAAACCAAGAAAGACAAGGAAAGTAAATACAAAACACATGGCAAACCTAAAAACAAAATGGCCTGTTTAAATATCTCAAAAATTAATTAAAAGCTTACTGAGGCTGAGGTTTGTTACACTGGGCTAAAGAAATTTAATGAATTTCTATTTACAAGACACTTTTTTTTCCATTTTTTTGAGAGGTTTTTGCTATAGGGTGCACGTGCTCACCAGAAAGTCAGAGAGAGACAGAAAGATAGAAAGTGAGAAATCATGCCCCAAGGGGATGGCCACACTGTAATACCTTCTCCTCCATTTTCCTCTTGGGATCTTGGGCACACACGGACACGTGCCCAGCGTGAGTTTAAGCTACCGGGACTGAGACTCGAACCACAGTCGACTACATGGGAGTCCAGCGACATAGCCATTACACCAACTGCTGGTCCCAAGACACTTTTTTTTTAAGAGAGATTTTTGCTATAGGGTGCATGTGCTCACCGAAGAGACAGAGACAGAAAGTGAGAAATCACTCCCAGAGTTGATTGGCCACATTGCAACCCCTTCTCCTCCATTCTCTTCTTAGGGTTTTGTGTATGCATGTACACATGCCCAGTGTGAATTTCAAGTCACTGGGTCTGGGACTGAAACTATGGCCAGCCATATGGGAGTCCAGTGATGTAACCATTACACCATCTGTTGGTCCCTATAAGACACTTTTAAAACAGGAAGTTTGGGGTCAGCAGGTGGCATGGTGGTTGTGCTGCTAGACTCCCACATGGCTGACCATGGCTTGAGTCCTGGGCCTTGAGGTTTACTTTCTCACTTTCTGTCTTTCTGTCTGTCTTTCTCTGGTGAGTGCATATGCTCTACAGCAAATTTTAAAATAATAATAAAAAATATAAAATAAAATAAAATAAATCATTTAAAAAAAACAGAAAATTTGAAAATGCAAGGATGGGAAATTATATTCTATAGAATAATGTAGACACACACACACACGTGCTCCACAAGGAGACAAACAATAGTTTGGAATATGAGCACTGCAGACAGAAAAATGAAGAGTATTGTGGCCTTTAAAAACTTATAAGACATCAGTGTGATTGAAGTCTAATGAGCAAAAGAGCATAACCAGGATGAATCTGGGGAGAAAATCATATTAGGATCATATAATAACTTGTAGATATTTGAGACTTTATCCAAATAAGCCAGAGAAATTATAAAAATTTCTTAATCAGGAGAAAGAGACTACTTTTTTTTTCTGGACACAATGTCAGTGCACAAGAGTGTAAGACATCAGTTAAGAAGCTGCTAAAGTGATAGCAGCAAATGGGGAAACATGGCTGTTTCCATAAGATATTTTGGATGTAGAAAGGAAAGAACTTAATGATGGGAGTCCTAAATTATTTACTTACATGGGAGGCATCAGTAAGGAGAGGGGTATTACACTTCTTTTGAAGGACTCAATCATCTCCACCTTTCCCAAGAAGAAAAACTAGATATCCTTCTTTTCTATAGTAAAACACTTTCCCACAAGTAAAATAACCAAATGGTTTGAATCAAAAGGAAATCCAATGCATTCTCCTGAGACAAATACAAATACAGACCCAAGGGACAAGTCTGTGTGATACTGGAGTTGGTTGAAAGTTGGGAGAGAAAATAGCTTCTTAATAAGCTGAATGAAGGTTGCATCACAGAAGACATGGATTTATTAGGAAATCACACTTTGATTGGATAACCCCAAGATGACTGAAAGCAAGAATCTAGGGTCTTGGGGGAGAAATATTTTCCTTAGAGAAAACCTGGATATAAAAATTAAGTAGTCCCTGGGAAGATTACAAAAATAGTAGGTGGAGTAATTTCCAGGAAAAAAAAAAAAGATGTAGTCTTCAGTGAAAATAATGTTTTTAAAATTATTTTGTGTATCTGTAGTTTGTGTACTCAGAAAGTATGCAATTTAAATTTTAAGGAAGTCTTTATAATCCCATGAGAATCTCTAACAGCCGCTAACATTACAGTCTCTTTGTAAAACATGTTTCCCATTACATGACAATGAACCATGAGAAGGTCACGACTATTTGTGGTAGTCACTGTAGTGGAATCCCTAAGTTCTGCTCCTTCCTCATGGAACAGCTGCGGTATAGTTAAGAGAACTAATTCTGCTTCAGGGTTGGATCCTGATTAAGTCAATCATGCTAGTTTATTCCCTTAGACAATGATCCAGAAACTCTGGTATGAGTCATTAATTACATGGCATTCTCTACTAAATGTTTGGTACAGTGGTGGGCAGATTAACCTTTTGGTACTTAAATTAGTGCAGATTAAAGAGAAGATTCTCTGTTCTGTGGTTTAGATGAAGTTATTTTTTCTTTATCCCACCAGGTGTGCACAGAGAGCACATGGCTCTGATTATTATTGCGGTCATCTTAAGTCTGTGAAGAAAGCCAGTCAAAAGATGGAAATGAGGGACCAGCAGTTGGTGTAATGGCTATGTCACTGGACTCTCATGTAGTCTACCATGGTTCAAGTCCCAGACCCGGTGGCTTAAACTCATGCCAGGCATGTGTACATGCATGTCCAAGATCCCGAGGGGAGAATGGAGGAGAAGGGATTGCGGCGTGTGATGGGGCCATGCAGACAACACAAGTTGGTAAAGAGGCTGTCTGCCATGGCCTAGGTTGAGAAAAAACGGCAAGATAAAGCCAGCAGTTTACTAACTCTCCTTGTGTCATTTTTTTGGCCTGTAGTTAATTTCTCTGTCGTGAGTTTTACTGTTATTACGGTACCCTGTAAGGGTAAAACATCACCCCCAACCATTACAATAAAGCCAATTAGTGACCTTGTAAGAATGTGGTTTTCTAAGACTGACAGGAGGACTAGGAAGTTTAAGACTCCCCTACCTGTCTGTTTTTAAGCCAAAATTAACATATAGATTAAGTTAGTATAAATTAAATTAGCATTAGAAGCATATGTAGACTAAGTTAGTTTAAGGCTAGTTTTTGTAAATACCCCTTGTTAAAGCTACAGGCCAAAGTGAACTCATGCTAGGCAAAGTCAGCACATTTACCACATAACAGAGACTCAGAGATAAAACAAAAGAGCTCACTAATTGACAGACTCAGCAAATAAAATGCAAAAACCTGCAGGTTTATTAAAGGAAAAGGCCTGGCTGGGACAACAGGATAAACAAACCTGAGGGCTCCAGAGAAAGATTACCTTAGCTGGGAGCTCTTATCTAAAGCGACAGGTAGTTTTTAACTACAAAGAGTTTCTCATTTATGTGCTGTTGACTATAAAAAACTGCTAATAAAACATCCTGTGTTGTCTCCTGAGCTACAAGATCATCTTCCTTTCCCATATAAGATTATAAACTCACTCTCTATTGTTGTAATGTATAAATAGTCCATATATTAACTATGTCTTTACTTAGCAAGACAAAATTTCTATCTAGGTCTGCAACCAGCAATGTTATCACCCTGGCCCAGGACTGAAGTGATCAAACATTCTGCAAGCCCCCTCTTTAAAAGACCCTTCTCAGTAATTAAGATCCAAAAAAAAAATACAACAGACAAATAGACTTCCTCATCCTAAAAACTGTGATTGATTTTTAACTAATCTGACAAGACAAACAGCATGTTTTCTAATTATTGCTTCTATGCTTTGTATACCCTGTTCCTTAGAGTAAATTTTTTACTGCCCCTCACCCATTTACTTGCACGTATCACATTTTCAATAAAAAGGCACGATGATTCCTAGCAGTTGTCACTCCTCAGAGACCGATCTCTGAGGGGTGTCCGGCATAGGACGTGCATAAAAAGGCACCGAGGCCTTTGTCTTCTGTTCACCTGCGCCGCTTCCCACGAGTCAACCCACCCCCGCCGAGGCTAGACCCCAGGCTGGACCCCGGCAGGCATGGCCATCCCCTCTGGGGGGGTGATTTCTTGCTTTCTGTCTCTCTGTCTCTCTCTGTTTTTCTGGAGAGTGCGCATGCCTTGTAGCAAAAAATCTCTCCGCCTCCCCCCCCCCCCCCCCCCCGCCCCAAAAAAGAAAAAAGATGGAAATCATATTGACAGTAGAGCTATGGATAAAACTACTGTGGGTCTTGAATGCTATTACAGTACCGCTAAATTAAACCACTCTGAAGTTTGTCCAACCTCTGTACCTTCTGTTATGTCAGTTTATACATTTATTTTATTTTCTAAAGAAAATTGTGTACGTATAATATACATACTCATATATAAGGACATTAATCGGACCAATTCCCTTTTTATTTTTGAGAGATTTTTGCTATAGGGTGTGTGTGCTCAGCAGAGAGACAGAAAGCAAGAAATCACCCCTCAGGGAGGATGGCCATGCTGCAATCCACTCTCCTCCATTCTCTCTTGGGATTTTTGGCATGCACGTACACACGCCCAGCATGAGTTTTAAGTTGCTTGGTCCGGGACTCACACTGCAGTCAACTACATGGGAGTCCAGTGACATAACCATTAGGCCATCTGCTAGTCTCCAGAACAATTCTTAAAATAACAAAAAATAAACAAATAATAAGAGCAGTATATTATTTAAGTAAATTATGGGGCATTTATACAATTAAATAAAAATCAGCCAATAAGAATAATTATTCATATATTTATTAATATATAGTTATTTATGTTTTATTAAGTTGTTACAAAATAAAGTAAATGATATTACCTTGTTTTTGTAATATTTGTGGTATATGTACAAATGTGTGTATATATTTGAGTATGTGTGTGTTTGTTTTAGGAGAGGAAATGGAATAAAGAGAAGGAAAAATATATAAAAGAATATACATAAAATATTAACAGTAGTTGTTATTAGGTGACAAAATGTGATTTTATTTTCCACTTTAAAACAACTTTTTTTTGGGAACCAGCAGTTAGCGTAGTGGCTATGTCGCTGGACTCCCACGTAGTCGACCGCGGTTCACGTCCCAGACCCGGTGGCTTAAAACTCACGTTGGGCACGTGTGCGTGCGTGCCCAAGATCCCGAGAGGAGAATGGAGGAGAAGGGATTGCGGCGTGACCATCACCCCTGGGGGGGTGATTTCTCGCTTTCTGTCTCTCTGTCTCTCTCTGTCTGGCAAGCGCACACGCCCTATAGCGAAAAAACCTCTCCAAAAAAAAAAAAAAACCTTTTTAAAAAGTGTAGTCTCAGTGAACCAGCAGTTAGCGTAATGGCTATGTCGCTGGACTCCCACGTAGTCGACCGCGGTTCGCGTCCCAGACCCGGTGGCTTAACACTCACGCTGGGCGCGTGTGCGTGCATGCCCAAGATCCCGAGAGGAGAATGGAGGAGAAGGGATTGCGGTGTGACCATCCCCCCTGGGGGGTGATTTCTCGCTTTCTGTCTCTATGTCTCTCTCTGTCTGTCTGGCGAGCGCACGCGCCCTATAGCGAAAAACCTCCCCACCCCCCCAAAAAAAAGTATAGTCTCGATGTCAGCCAATCTGTGACTTCATAGTTTATTTCTTCATTTGCAAAATGATGAAATGAAGCTTTGTGTTACTCAGTATCACCCATGCTGTAGTTCTGAATCCCTCTGATATCAGTTCTAACTTTCTACTGTAAACTGGTTTCTGTATAATACAATTATCAATAATATGGGACCAGTAGTTGGTGTAATGGCTATGTTGCTGGACTTCCATGCAGTCGACCATGGTTTGAGTCCTTGAGTCCTGGACCCGGTGGTTTAAACTCACGCCGGGCGTGTGTGCATGTGTGCCCAAGATCCCAAGAGGAGAATGGAGGAGAAGGAATTGTGGCGTGGCCATCTCCCCTGGGGGTGATTTCTCGCCTTCTGTCTCTCTCTGTCTTTCTGGTGAGCACATACGCCCTATAGCAAAAACCTCTCCCCCCCAAAACAAAAGAATAATAAAAATTCACATTTGATTGTTTTATAGTTTACAAAGCTCTTAAACTGTATTATTTAATTTTCCCATTAAGAAAACAAAGACTCAAAAAACTTTAATGACTTGTTAAATTTACACAGTAAAAACCACCCAACCATAGTTAGAGCTTAACCCTTTACACAGATTAGTGGCTCTGAGTTTTAGTTCCCATAGGCAACTACTTATGTCTTCATGCTTTCCTTTAACCCATAATTTTCTATTTGAGAAAAACTTGTTTTCATTATTTATGATAGAGCACATGCACATGAGAGTGACAGAGAGAGGGACAGGGAGGGAGAGATAAGCACCCTCTACAGAGTCTGTACACTCTACAATCACAGATTAGCTGACATCAGAGACTACTTTTTAAAAGGCTGTTTTAAAGAAGAAAATAAAATTACCACATTTTGTCACCTAATAACAACTACTAAAACATAAGAAAACATTAACATGAAGAAGACTCAAAACTAAAATGTTGTAAGGTATTTAATGGGAGGATATTTATAATAATAATAATAATAGGAACCAGCAGATAGTATAATGGTGATGTTGCTGGACTCCCACATAGTTGACTGCAATTTGAGTCCTGGGCCTGGTGGCTTCAAATTCATGCCAGGTGCATCTGCATGAATGCCCAAAATCCCAAGAGGAAAATGGAGGAGAAGGGATTGTGGCATGGCCATCCACCCTGAGGGTGATTTCTCACTTTCTCTCTCTCTCTCGCTCTCTCTCTCTCTCTCTGTTTCTCTGGCAAGTGCACGTGCCCTATAGTAAAAATCACTCAACAAAATAAAAACTAGCAATTACATAATATTGACTATATATTAGACACTGCTAGCATCTTCAAAAAGTTCTTAGAAGGGACCAGCAGTTAGCATAATGGCTATGTCACTGGACTCCCATGTAGTCGACCGCGGTATACGTCCTGGACCTGGTGGCTTAAAACTCACGCTGGGAGTGTGTGCATGCATGCCCAAGATCCTGAGAGGAGAATGGAGGAGAAGGGATTGCGACGTGGCCATCCTCCCTGTCTCTCTGTCTCTGTCTGCCTGGCGAGCGCACGCACCCTATAGCAAAAACCTCTCAAAAAAAAAAAAAAGTTCTTAGAAAACACATATTATGAAAAAAAATGCATGGATTTCAATTTTTTTGCATCGACATAAACTCATACTTTGATTCCATTTTTCATAAACTTTTCAAAGCCCCCGTGTGTGTGTGTGTGTGTGTGTGTGTGTGTAAAATAAACATAAGCCCATTGCAAGATCAGAAAGGAGTTAAAAAAAAGAGAACAGAGCCCAAGGAACCATGAGATATCCTCAAGTAGACCAATGTACACATTGTAGGAATCCAGAGGAGTATAGAGAAAAAGAAGCAGAAATACATTTAAATAAATAATGACTCAAACCTGACCAAATTTGATGAACTGAATAGCATCATAGAAACAAAACAAGAAAAAGAAGAAAGAAAGAAAGAAAGAAAGAAAGAAAGAAAGAAAGAAAGAAAGAAAATAAAAAGAAGTTGGATATATGAAAATTAAAGGTTAACCAACAACTCAAATGTAAGAGCTAAAATTATAAATCTGTTAGGAAAAAAGAGTAAATTGTTAAGATCTCAAATTTGGCAATGGATTTATATACTAGACACCAAAAGTAGGAGCAATCAAAGCAAAAATAGATAAGTTGGACTTAAGCAAAATTAAATAAAAGACTTTTATGCTTCAAAGGGCAACATCAAAAAAAAAATGAAGAGACAACCTACAGAATGAAAAACTAAACTTGTGAATCATATATCTAATAATAGTCTAGTACTTAGAACATATAAAGATTTAAAATTCAACAACAGAAAGACAAACAATTCATTTTTTTTTAAATAAAAAGTACTCTGGTAGACATTTCTCAAAAAAAAAAATGCAAATGACCAACAAGCCCTTGGAAACATGATCAATATCATTAGTCATTAGGGGAATACAAGTCAAAATCACTGTGAAGTACTATTTCATACTCACATGGATGACCATAAACAAAAAATAGAAAGTAAGTGTGATTAGGGATACAGAAATTAGACCTTTTTGTACATTGCTGGTGAGAATGTAAAATGGTGAGTCCACTGTGGAAAATAATTTGCAGTCCTCAAACAGTTAAACAGAATTATCATAGCAGCCTGCACTTCCATTCCTAAAAATATACCCTAAATTATTGAAAACAGGTACTCAGACAAGTATATGTACATACACATTCTTAGAAGTAGCATTTATAGTAATCAAGAGGTAGAAACAGGACATGTGTGTCAAAGGATAAATGATGAGCAAATGTGGTATGTGAGGAGTCTTTAAAAAGTTCAAGACATAAAGCATATTATTTAATAACTGAACATGGATTTCAAAAAAATTTTGTACCAAAATAAACATATTTTAATTCAATTTTCCACAAACTGTTTGAAATCCTTTTAGATATCTGAGGGTTTTTTTTTTTTTTTTTTTTTTTTTTGGAGAGGTTTTCGCTGTAGGGCGCATGCGCTCGCCAGACAGACAGAGAGAGAGACAGAGACAGAAAGCAAGAAATCACCCCCCGGGGGGGGGGGGGGGGGGGGGGGGGGGGGGGTTCACGCTGCAATCCCTTCTCCTCCACTTTCCTCTCAGGATCTTGGGCATGCACGCACACGTGCCCGGCGTGAGTTTTAAGCCACCGGATCCGACGCGAACCGCGGTCGACTACGTGGGAGTACAGCGACATAGCCACTACGCTAACTGCTGGTTCCTGAGTTGTTTTTCACACACACACACACACACACACACACAACCTCTCATTTTCCAGACTACTGATTGTTTTGCAATTCAAGTCAATCTTACCACTAACTAGTAGAATTAGGTTTAAGAGCTTACTCTTACAAGACTACCTTCACTTCAGATGTCAGTCATTAAGTATTAAATTTCCAGATTATTCATATATATTTCCAACTTGACTGAACAGTCAAGGGGTTCCAAAACACTTCCTCTCCTTTCAGGTTGATTATTTGCTTAAATAGTTCACAGCAATTAGAAGTGTGTATTTTACTTAAATTTACTGGTTTAATAGAAATGATTCAACTCAGGAACAAATAAGTAGAAGGGGTGCATGGGAAAAAGTACAGGGCATGGAACATGGAGCTTCAATTCTCTCTCTGGTGCATCACCCTCCTAGTACCTTAATGTGTTCACCAACCCAGAAGCTCTCTAAATCCCATAGGTCAAAATTTTTTATAGAGTTCAATCTCTAGCCCTCTCTCCTCTCCCCAGACGTTGTTGGGTGGGGCTGAATGTCCTAGTCCTCTAGTCATTTGATATTTCTGGTGACCAGTTCTATTCTTTCTTGGAAACTTACCTTAATTCATCTCACTAGGTTGAATTCAGTTGTAATCTAAAGGGACTTATTATGAAGAATAAAAGACATTTCTTTCACTCAAGAAAGCTCCAGGGTTTGAGAAGTCTATGATTAAAAACTGGGACATAGATCAAATGTATTTTACATTATTACATAGTATACATACAATATAATTCATCTATAAATTTTGTTACTAAAATATTATTTATTGAATATTCAATCATAAAAGAAATTAAGTGCTTATTGTATATTACTACAACATGGATGTATCTCTAAAACATTATTCTAAGTGAAAGAAACTAAACACAAAAGGTCACATATTTTATGATTCCATAATATAAAATATTGAGACTAGATAAATCTTGGCAGATAGAATACATATTGGTAGTTGCCAAAGCCTGGAAAGGAGGGAGAAATAAGGAATTTTTATTTTTTCTATGCCTTCTACAACAAAGCATCACAAAATGGGTCACTTAAAACAACGGAAATCTATTCTCTTAACGTTCTGTAGGTGAAAGTCAAATCAGAAATCAAGATGTTAAAATGTTTAGGATTAGGTAGAAACAAACAAAAAAAGGAAGGGGGGATCTTGGTGGCACTTCTGTGTTCTTGGTTGTGTCACCCTGTTGGAGATACCAGCAAATTTATAATTCATTTTCAAAGTCTTCCAAAAAAAAAAATCAAGATAAGTAATACTTCCAAACTCTTTTTTACCAAGGCAGCATTATTCTTTTTTTTTTTATTTTTTGGAGAGGTTTTCGCTATAGGGCACGTGTGCTCACCAGACAGACAGAGAGAGACAGAGAGACAGAAAGCGAGAAATCACCCCCCAGGGGGGATGGTTACGCCGCAATCCTTTCTCCTCCATTCTCCTCTCGGGATCTTGGGCATGCACGCACACGCGCCCGGCGTAAGTTTTAAGCCACCGGGTCCAGGATGCGAACCGTGGTCGACTACGTGGGAGTCCAGCGACATAGCCATTACGCTAACTGCTGGTTCCCCCAAGGCAGCATTATTCTAATACCAAAGCCAGACAAGGACATTACATTAAAAGAAAATTATATGCTAATATCCCTGATAAGCCAATGAAAAAATCTACAAAATATTAGCAAACCAAATTTAAAAACATATCAAACAGATCATTTACTATGAATAAGTGGGATTTGCCTCTGGGATGCAAGGATGGTTTAATATATGCAAATCAATAAATATGCAAAGACTGTGTGATAAGGCCCAGCCTACAGTGGCACATGTTGGTAGATATTGCTACTCAAGAGGCTGAGTCCACATGGGGGGCTGGATTCCTGGCCCACATTAAAATCTGGGTGCAGTTTGTGTGACTGTGTTTCTAGCCACTCAGGAGACTGTGGCAGGAACTAACAAGTCATAGCAACGTCATATTTAAAATTTAAAAACCCAAACCAAGAAACCATATAATCATCTCTTCTGATGCAGAACAACATTTGACAAAATTCTCTATACTTTAATGATAAAAACTTTCACCAAATTAGTTATAAAAGGAATGTACCTCACTCAGCAGTAAATCTCCCATATTCTTCCACTTTCTGACTAAAGGTTGTACAAACACAAGAGATGGGTGTGAATGCCAGATGTGGTGTGTGTGGAGGACTGGGGCCTAAGGAAGGACATTTGGAGGAGGGATATGGAGGCAGAGCATTGACGGGATGGGAAGGTGTGGTGTTATCGGCTGAAAATATTTTGATCAACTGGACTGGGGAGAAATGTTCACATGTTGAAATGTTCACTTTGTAAGCTAAATAATGTGATTGAATGTATAAAAAAATTAAAAAAAAGGAATGTGCCTCAACACAATAAAGTCAATATATGAGAAGCCCACAGCTAACATTGTACCCAATGGCAAAAATTGAAAGCCTTTCCTCTAAGATCTGGAACAAAATAAGTATGGTCACTCTCACCACTTTTACTCAACAACTTAAGTCTTTTCCAGAGCAATTAGAAAAGAGGAATAAATAAAAGTCATTCAAATGTGAAACGAAGAAGTGAAATTATCACTCTTTACTGACAATGTGATCTAATATATAGAAAACTCTAAGGCCACATCAAAAACTGTTAGAATTAATAAACAAATACATAGAAGTTGCTGAATATAAAATTAAAACACAAAATTAGTAGTAATGTTTCTATACACAAACACCAATTTATCCTAAAAAGAAATAAAGAGAATAATTCCATTTATAATAGCCATGAAAAAATAAATAGAGGGAACCAGCAGTTAGCATAATGGCTATGTCACGGGACTCCCACGTAGTCGACCGTGGTTCGCGTCCCGGACCTGGTGGCTTAAAACTCATGCCAGGCGCGTGTGCGTGCATGCCCAAGATCCCGAGAGGAAAATGGAGGAGAAGGAATTGCGGCATGACCATCCCCCCTGGGGGATGATTTCTCGCTTTCTGTCTCTATGTCTCTTTCTGTCTGTCTGGCGAGTGCACGCACTCTATTGCGAAAAAAACCTCTCCAAAAAAAAAAAAAAAAAAAAACTGCTTAAAAATAAATAAATAAATAAATAAATAGAAATAAATTCAACAAAGGAAGTGAAAGACTTGTACATTGAAAACTATAAAATATTGATGTAATTGAAGAAGACACAGGTAAATGAAAATATATACCATGTTCATGGATTATAAGAATAACTATTGTTAAAATATTCATATGTCCCAAAGACCTCTACAGATTCAGTACAATCTTTATTAAATACTTAGTGCCATTTTTACAAAAATAGAAAAACAATCTTTAAATTTACATGGAACTACAAAGAAACACTTTGAATAGTCAAGGCAATCATAAGCAACAAAGTTGGAGGCATGACACTACCTGATTTTAAACTAAAATAGTCCCTGTTATCCATAATTTCACTTTCTACAGTTTCGGTTACCCATGGTCAACCACCATAGTTGAGTTTGAAAATAGTTGAGTCTGGGGACCAGCAGATGGCATAATGGCTATGTCGCTGGACTCCTATGTAGTTGACTGTGGTTCAAGTCACAGATCCTGTGGCTTAAACCCACGCTGGGCACATGTCCATGCGTGCCCAAGATCCCAAGAGGCGAATGCAGGAGAAGGGATTGTGGCGTGGCCATCCCCCCTGGGGAATGATTCCTTGCTTTCTGTCTCTCTGTCTCTCTCTGTTTTTCTGGTGTGCCCTATAGCAAAAACCTTTCAAAAAAAAAAGAAAGAAAGAAAGAAAGAAAATAGTTGAGTTTGGTATAATAAGGTATTTTAAGACAGAGGGAGAGAGAAAGATACTGCATTCACATAACTTCTGTTACAGTATATTGTAATTGTTCTATTATTAGTTGTAACGTTTTACTGTGCCTAATTTATTTATTTATTTTAATTTATTTTATAACTCAATCACTATATATCACTTAGATTGTAAACTGAATTTACCCAATACGAATACACTTCACATCAGTTCAGTTGAGGATACTATACACGTTATCATCGACAGATAATTATCCACTTCTGTGTCCCATAAAAGTCTTGCTTCTCTATTTTTCTCCTTAATTTCTTTCCTCACACTTTCCCCCTTCTTCCACCCTCTTCCCACACTGTCTCCAGTATCCATAACCATTTTCCATGCTCCTATATCCTCTAATCTTTTAGTTTTTGCCAAAGAGTACAGTCGGCATATGTTAAGTGAAGATATACAATGTCTCTATTTCATACCCTGGCTTTCTTCACTCAGCAGTAAATCTTCCATATTTGTCTACTTTCTATCAAATACCAGGATCTTGTTTCTTTTCTTTTTCTTTATGGCTGAGTAGTATTTCACAGAGTATATGTGTCACACTTTTTCTTTCTTTTTTTTTTTTGGAGAGGTTTTTGCTATAGGGCGCGTGCGCTCGCCAGACAGACAGAGAGAGACAGAGAGATAGAAAGCAGGAAATCACCCCCCCGGGGGGGATGGCCACGCCGCAATCCCTTCTCCTCCATTCTCCTCTCGGGATCCTGGGCACGCATGCACACGCGCCCGGCGTGAGTTTAAGCCGCCGGGTCCGGGACTCGAGCCGTGGTCGACTACGTGGGAGTCCAGCGACATAGCCATTACGCTAACTGCTGGTCCCTGTGTCACACTTTTTCAATCCACTCATCTGTTCATGGAAATTTGGGTTGGTTCCATGCTTTAGCAATTGTGAATAATGCTGCAATAAACATAGATGTGCAAGCACTTTTCTGACTGAGTGTTCTACTATCCTCTGGGTAGATACCTAAGAGTGGGACTGCTAGAACATATGGTAGTTCTATTTGTAGATCTTTGAGAAACCTCCATATTGTTCTCCAGAGTTGCTGGACCAATTTACATTCCCACCAACAGTGTGAGAGAGTTCCCCTTTCAGCACAGCCCCACCAGCCCTTATTATTTATTTTTTTAATCTTAGTCATTCTGACTGGGGTTAGGTGGGATCTCATTGTGGTTTTGATCTGTATCTTCCTTATGATGAAGGTTGTTGAGCATTTTTTCATATGTTTTTGGGCTGTTTCTATATCTTCCTTAGAGGGTTGCTTGTTCAGCTCATGTTCCCATCTTTTAATTTAGCTAGTATATATTTTTTTTCTTTTGGGCAAGCCACTTGAGTTCCCTGTATATTCTGGTTATCAGCCCCTTATCTAAGGCAAGCTTTATAAAAATATTCTCCCATCCCAAGGGATGTCAATTCATACTAATTACTTTGTCTTTTGCTGTGCAGAAACTTCTTAATCTGATATAATCCCACTTGCCTATTTTTGGGATTATTGCCTGTGCTTTGGGGGTCTTATTAAAGAAGTCTTTGCCTATTCCAATGTCTCCCAGAGTTTCCTAAGTGTTTTCCACCAGTAGTTCTATAGTTTAAGCTCTTAGGTTTAGATCTTTGTTCTATTTAAGTTGATTTTTGTTAATGGTGAGAGGTAGGAGTCCAGATTTTTTTTTTTTTTTTTTTTTTTTTTTTTTTGCAGGTGGATACCCAGTTTTTCCAGCACCATTTGCTAAAGAGGTTTTCCTTTTCCCACCAGATTGACTGGTATCCTCTGTCAAAAATCAGTCGGCTAATGTTTTGGGGTTTATTTCTGGGGGGTCTGTATTCTGTTCCATTGGTCCACATATCTGTTTTTGTGCCAATACCATGCTGTTTTGATTATCACAACTTTTTATTATACTTTAGGGTCAGGGAGTGAGATACTTCCTACTCCACTCTTCTTTCACAGGATTGTTTTGGCAATACGGGGTCTTTTATGATTTCAGACAAATCTGTGAAGAATGTCTCTGGTAATTTGATTGGGATTGCATTAAGTGTGTGGATTAATTTGGGTAGAATTGCCATTTTTATTATATCAGTTCTTCCCATCTAGGACCATGGGATATCCTTCCAGTTCTTTGTCATTTGCAATTTCTCTCTCTTATTTTTATGATTTCCATTGTTTTTCTTGTAGAGGTCTTTGATTTATTTGTTTTAAATTTATTCCTAGGTATACTTTTTGTGGCTATGGTAAATGGGATTACTTTCTTCAGTTCGATCTCAGTCTGCTTGTTGTTCATATAAAGAAATGCTGTAGATTTTTGTGTGTTGATTTTGTATCCTGCTACTTTACTATACTCATTTATTATTTCCAGAAAATTTCTCATGAATAGCCTTGGGTCTTCTATGTATATAATTATGTTGTCTGCAAGTAGAGATAATTTCATCTCTTCTTTCTTTATTTGAATTCCTTTTATTTTATTCTCTTTTCTGATTTCATTCATTAGGACTTCCAGCACTATATTGAAAAGGAATGGAGATGGTGGGCGGCCTTTTCTTATACCAGTTTTTAGTGAAAAAAGCTTTCTGCTTTTCCCCATTCGGTATAATGTTAGCTATGGGTTTTTCATAGGTAGCTTTTATTGTGTTGAGAAATGACCCTTCTATGCTGATTTTTCTGAGAGTCTTAATTATAAAGGAATGTTGTATTTTATCAAATGATTTTTCTGCATCGATTGATATGATCATATGATTTTTATCTTTCTTTCTTTTAATATGGTGTATTATGTTTATAGTTTTTTAAATGTTGATCCTTGCATCCCTGGAATAAATCTTACGTGGTCATAATGAATAATCTCTTTTATATGTTGTTGGATACAATTTGTTAGTATCTTGTTGAGAATTTTTTTTTTTTTTTTTGAGATGTTTTTGCTACAGGGCACGTGCGCTCGCCAGAAAGACAGAGAGACAGAAAGCAAGAAATCACCCTCAGGGAAATGGCCATGCTGCAATTCTTTCTTCTCCATTCTCCTCTTGGGATCTTGGGAACACATGCACACGAGCCCAGTGTGAGTTTAAGCCACCGGGTCCAGGGCTCAAACTGTGGTCAACTGCATGGGAGTCCAGTGACATAAACTTTATGCCAACTGCTGATCCCTCTTGTTGAGAATTTTTGCATCTATATTCATCAGAGATACTGGTCTATAGTTTTCCTTCTCTGTCATGTTGTTGTCTGTTTGGGGAATGATACTGATGGAGGCTTCATAAAATGAGGGGGACTTCCTTCCTTTTGGATCTTTAAAAATAATTTGAGTCAAATGCGGGTTAATTCTTCTTTAAAAGTTTTGAAGAATTCAGAAGTGAAGTCATCAAGACCAGGGTTTTTCTTTATTGAGAGGTTATTTATTACTGATTCAATCTCATGGCTTGTTATGGATCTATTCAGACATTCTATGTCTTCCTGATTCATTCTTGGTAGATTATCTGTGTCCAGGAATTTGTTTATTTCATCCAGCTTTTTCATCTCATCCAGTTTTGTTGGTATATGGTAACTTATATTATCCTCTAATGACATTTTGTATTTATATTTTGTCTGTTGTAATATTGCCTGTTTCATTGCACATTTGATTTATCTGATTCCTTTCTCTCTTCTTCCTAATTAGTCTAGCTAATGGTGTGTCAATCTTGTTTATCTTTTCAAAAAACCAGCTTTTTCTTTCATTTATTTACTGTATGTATATTTTTAATTTCATTTGTTTCTGCTCCAATTTTTATTTTTTCTTTTCTCCTGGCATTTTTTGGATTTTTTCATTGTTGTTTCTCAGTTCTCTGAGACATGATGATAGATTGTCAATTTATCACCTCTTCATCTTTTTCTGATGAGCACTAATTGCTGTAAACTTCCTTTTTATGACTGCTTTTGCAGTGTTCCACAGATTATAGAAACTCATGTACTCAATATCATTGATTTCCATGAATCTTTTTATTTCAGTCTTAATTTCTTCAGTAGTTGTAAAGTCATTCAGGAGTAGGTTATTTAGTTTCCATATGATTGTGTATTTTCATGTTTGTTTTTCTGAAATTTATATCAAGTTTAATTCCATTATGGTTGGAGAAGATGCTGGATATGGTTTCTATACCTTTGAATCTGTAAAGGCTTTTTTTTTGTGCTCTATCATGTGGTCAGTCTTCGAAAAGTTTCCATGTAGGGGTGAGAAAATGTATACTTTGTGTGTTTTTTTGGGGTGGAAGATTCCTTAGATATCTGTTAAGTCCACTTGATTTATAATATTGTTTAGATCCTGTGTATCTTTGCTTATTTTTTGTCTAGATGATCAGTCCAAAGGATATAGTAAGGTGTTGAGATCCCCAACCATTAGTGTGTTGCAGTCTATTTCTCCTTTTAGATCTAGCAGTCTTTCCTTCATGGATTAGGTGCTCCTGAGTTGGGTGCATAGATATTTACAAGCATTATATCTTCTTGCTGAATTAGCCATTTTACTATTATATAATGTCATTCTTTTTTTAATAAATATTTTTTGCATGCACTCACCAGAGAGACAGACAGAGACAGAGAGATAGAAAACAAGAAATCATTCCCCAGGGGGAATGACTGCATCACAATTCCTTCTCCATTCTCTTCTCAGAATATTCAGCACACACACACACACACACACACACACACACACACACCTGGCATGATTTTAAGCCACCATGTCTGGGACTCGAACTGTGGTCAACTCCATGAGAGTCCAGCAATGTAACCATTACACCGTCTGCTGGCCCCACTGTTATATAATGCCCTTTTTGTCTCTTCTTACAGTTTTTGTCTTAAAGCCTATTTTGTCTGAAATCCTTATTGTGACTCCAGCTATCTTTTGCTTTCCATTTGTGTAGAATACCTTTTTCCAGGCTTTCAATTTTAGTTTATGTGTGTCTTTATCCATGAGGTATGATTCTTGTAGGCAACAGATAGATGGTTTCTTTTTTTTTTTTCAGTCAATCTGTGTCTCTTGATTGGAGAATTTAATCCATTAACATTCAATGTTATTACCAATATTTCTGGACTTATCCTTACCATTAGGTTGGCTATTTTCTTAGTTGTTCTTTTTGTTCTCTTATTTCTGTGTGTCTCTTTAGTTATCCTGGTAGAGGACTCCCTTCAGAATTTCTTGAAGAGTGGTCTGGTGTTGGTAAATTTCTTCAGGTTTTGTTTATCTGAGAATGTTTTTTATCTTTTCTTCCCATTTGAAAGATAAGTTTGCCTGGAATAATAATCTTGGTTGAAATTGTTTCTCTCTTAATACATTCCTTCCTTACTTGCATTATTTCTAGTGAGAGGACTGACATTGGCCTGATGGTATAACCTTTTTAAGTAATTTGACATTTCTCTCTTGCCAATTTTAGTATCTTGTCTTTATCTGTAGTTTTGGCCAGTCTGGCTATGATGTGCTGTGGAGAGGACCATCTTAGGTTGATTCTATTTGGGGTCCTTTGTATTTCTTGGGTCTGAATGTTTGAGTGCTTCTCTGTACTTGAAAAGTTTTCTTCCAAGATTTCATGGAATAGATTATCAATGACCTTAATAGTTTCTTCACCTGGGATGCCAATTATTTGTATATTTGGACGTTTAATGATATCTAATATTTCTTGTATATTGTCCTCATTTTTTTGGTTATTTTTTCAGTCATTTTTTGGGATTTTTTTCTAGGTCAGAGATTTTGTCTTCTAGGTCCAAGATTCAATCTTCTGCATGATCTAATCTGCTTTTAATACTTTGAAGAAAGGTTTTGATTTCCTGTGTTACAGCTTTCATAGACTGCAACACACTAATGGTTGGGGATCTCAAATAGTTCCATTTGATTCTTTTTAATGCTGTCTAATTTTTCTTTCAGATTGAGGAAGGACTTTTTCATCTCTTAGAATTCATTTTCTCTTGCATCTTCTGGAGTTCATTGTCTCTTTTCTCATGTATCTCATTTAGTTTTGTCACTATGAAAATTCTGAATTGTTTATCTGACATTTCCACAAGTTCCATTGTACTGTCTGTAGATGATGAGGAATTGTTCTTTTCCCTTGGGGGGAAGATATTTTCTTGTTTTCTCATGTTTCTTGTGCTTCTGTGCTGGCTTCTGGTCATCTGATGGCTTATTTGTTTCCTTCTAATTTCTGCACTATTGTCCCTGGAACTGGATACTCCAATGTCCTCTCAGTTTCTTGAAAACAGGTTTACCTGAGGGTAAGCTGCAGGGTGTTAGTTGAGTAAAAAACTAGGAGTTGCATGCCATATGCTTCAGGAAACTATGAAGTTGAAAGTATTCCTGAGTGGGCAAAAGGCAGCTAGAGGTCTCAAGCAATTTCCTGGAAGTGGTGGGGAGACAGTGGAGTTACCAAGGCAATCTCTGATCTCAGTCATTTTCACTGTCTTCTGCCATCACCACCACCACTGTACCTAATAATAAATTAAACTTTATTATCGGTATGTATGTATAGGAAAAAAATACACAGTATATAGATAAAGAGATATAGATATTTTATACATGCACACACACATACACACCTATACATACTATGATTGATACTATCTGTGGTTTCAGGCATCCACTAAGACTCTTGAAAGACATCTGTTAGAGAGAAGAAGAGACTACTATATACTACAAAGCATCATAATGAAAACAGCACAGTACTTGCATAAAAGTAAATACATCCACTAGTGGAACAGAGTAAAGATCCTGGAAATGAACCCATGCATACTCAGTAAACTGATTTTCCACAAAATTACCAAGAATTCATAATGAGAAAAGTATAGATTTTTTTTCTTAAATGGTGTTGGGAAAAGTGAATGTTCACATGCAGAAGAATGACATTAGACTTTTATCTCATACTATTTATAAAAAAATAAACTCAAAATAGGGACCAGCAGTTAACGTAATGGCTGGGTCACTGGACTCCCACATAGTCAACCGCGGTTCGAGTCCTGGACCCGGTGGCTTAAACTCACACTGGGCACATGTGCATGCGTGCCCAACATCCCGAGAGAAGTGTGCCCAAGATCCCGAGAGGAGAACAGAGGAGAAGGGATTGCGGCGTGGCCATCCTCCCTGGGGTGTGATTTCTCGTTTTCTGTCTCTCTGTCTCTCTCTGTCTGTCTGGCGAGCACACACGCCCTATAGCAAAAACCTCTCCAAAAGTAAATAAATAAATAAATAAATAAAGTCAAAATGGATTAAAGACTTAAATGTAAGGCTAGAAACTAAAACTACTAGAAGAAAAACTACATAATATTGACCTGGGCAATAATTTTGGGGGGTTTGACTCAAAATCATAGGAAATGAAAACAAAAATAGACAATGGAATTTCATTAAACTGGAAAGCTTCTACACAGCAAAGAAAAAAATTAAGAGGGTCAAGTTTTAGCCATTCTATTAGGTGTGTTATGATATTGCATTGTTGTTTTGTAAGTCCCTAATGGTTAATTATGTTGAACATATGTTGATAGTTAATTTGGCATCTCTATACTCTTCAGTGAAATATCACTTTATGTCTTTTATCTCTTTTCCACTTTTATCTTTATGTCTTTTAGATGTGTCTTTATTTATTTATTTGTTTATTTTCTTTTTTTGGAGAGGTTTTCGCTATAGGGTGTGTGCGCTCATGAGAGAGACAGAGACAGAAAACGAGAAATCACCTCCCAGGGGGATGGTCACACCACAATCCATTCTTCTTCTTTCTCCTCTTGGTATCTTGGGCACACCTACATGTGCCCGGTGCGAGTTTAAGCCACCGGGTCCAGGACTTGAACCGTGGTCGACTACATGGGAATCCAGGGACATAACCATTACGTTAACTGCTGGTCCCTAGATTGGTCTTTATTTCAGGTTAGTTTTAACAGTTTTTTTGTATATTCTAGTTGCTAGTCCTTTGTCATACATGTATTTTGTGAATATTTTCATTTAAAAATTTAATATTTTAGTCATCATTAATTTTACATTAATTTTATCCTTTAAAATATTACATTATACTGGGAGAGGTAGGAAGGAGAGAATCAAGGGGAAAAACAAAACATTTAATAAATACAAAAATGGAAAATTATTGGTGATAATGTGTTTGGTAATATATTTGACTAGACTCATATGCAGTATATTTTATGGAAGGAAAATTTATTTTGTATGTTATAAAAATGTACAGGGATTAAATATTTTAAAAAGGAAAAAAATTTTGGAAACAATTACACTACATTGTCCTTTAAATTTTTTTTAATGCTAAATAAATAAAAATGCATGCATTTATGATGTATAGTATGAGATTTTGACATATGTATACATTGTAAAATGGTTAATTAATCTAATTAACATGTATTACCTCATACACATATTTTTGTAGTGAGAATACTTCGAGTCTACTCTCAGCAATTTTCAAATATACAACACATTGCTATTAACTATAGTCACTATGAGGTACAATAGCCTTCCTGTCTAACTGAAATTTTGTAACTTTTGATCAACATCTTCCAAATCCCACCACCCCAGTCTCTGGTAACCACCACTCTATACTCTGCTCATATAAGTTTGATCTTTTTAGATCCCACATGTAGGTTAGATCATGCGGTACTTGTCTTTCTGTGCCCTATTGCCCTTAATATGATGTTTCCCAGGTTCATCCACGTTGTTGCAATGACAAAATTTCCTTCTTTTTAAAGGTTATATAGTATTTCATTGTATATATATATATATATATATATATATATATATATATATACATACACACACACACCACGTTCTTCTTATTCAGTTATTTATTGATGAAGACATATTGATTTTATATCTTATGAATAATGTTCCAATGAGTTTGGTAATGCACATATTTCTTAAACATACTGATTTTATTTCCATTAAAAAGACCCAGGACCTGTTAGCTTCACTGTCAAATTCTACCAAACATTTAAAGAAAAACTAATACTAATCCTTCTCTAAGTGTTTCAAGAAATCAAAGAGGAAGTAATCCTATTTTATGAGGCTGGTATTACTCTGATACCAAAAACAAAGAAGGACATTACAAGAAAAAAAAAATGATAGGCCAATATTCCTAATAAATATAGATACAAAATTTCTCAACAAAAGATTGGGTCATCAGGAAAGTCATTATGCATTTTTGCATAGAAAAATATGTCATGACTTTCCAGATGACCTACTAGCAAACCAAATTCAACAACACATTTAAAGGGTAATTTGTCAAGATTAAGTGGGGTTTATCACTGGGATATATGAATGGCTCAACATACAAAAATCAATAAATGTGATACATTGACAGAATTAAGTACAAAGCCATATGATCAGGACTAGCAGATGGAGTAATGGTTATGTCACTGGACACCCATATAGTCGAATGTGGTTCAAGTCCTGGACCCAGCAGCTTAAAACTCAAACCAGGCGTGTGTGCATGTGTATTTTAAATCCTGAGAGGAGAATGGGAGAGAAAGGATTGTGGAGTGGCCATCCTCCCTGGGGGTGATTTCTTGCTTTCTGTCTCTCTGTCTCTCTGGCAAGTGCACATGCCTTATAGCAAAAATCTCTCTCTAAAAGAAAAGAAAAGCCATATAACCATCTCATTAGGTGCAGAAAACCATTTAAAAATATTGAACTTATTCTTTCATGATAAAAATCTCTTATATCTTATATATCATATAGAAGGAAGGTAATCCAACATAATAAAGGCTATATATGACAAGTTCAAAGATCATATCATACTCAATGATTAGAAGTTGAAAGATTTTTCTCTAAGATCAGAAAAAAGACAAGAATGTCTGCTGTTAACACTTATGTTTAATACTAGAAGTTCTAGGTATAGTAAATAGGCAAGAAAAAGAAATAAAAAACATCCAAATGGTAAATAATGAAATTAAATGATCCATTTGGAGATTATGTTACCTTTCATATGTGAAACCCTAAAGACTTCACACACACACTCATACACAATACACACATTAGAACTGATAAATAAATTTAATTAAATAACAGGATATAAAATCAACATACAAAAATGAGTAGTTTCCATGTGCTAATGACAAACTAGCTGAAAAAAAAAGTCAAGAAAACAATAACCATTAACAACAATTACAAATAAATCAAATAGCTAGAAATAAACTTAATGAAGGTGAAATATCTGTACATTGAAACTATAAAATATTTGTAAATGGAAAGATATCCCATGTTCATGAATTGAAAGAATTAATTTTGGTGTGCCAGCCAGGTGATATAGTGGTAATAAAGGCTGGATTCAATACATGACCAACTGTACATTTGGAGTCCCAGAAACAGTGGCTTAAAAAACATGCCAGGCACATGTGCATGTGTGCCCAAAATCCGAACAAAAAAATGAAGGAAAAGGGATTGTGGCGTGGTCATTCCCCAGGGAGGTGCTTTCTCTTTCTCTCTCTCTCTTTCTCTCTCTTTCTCTTTTTCTGTCTCTTTCTCTGATGAACACATGCGCCCTATAGCATTTTTGTTTTGTTTTGCTATAGGGCATGTGTGCTTGCTGGACAGAGACAGATAGAGAAAAAGTGAGAAGTCACCCCCCAGGGGGGATGGCCATGCTGCAACCCCTTCTCCTCCATTCTCTTCTCAGGATTTTGGGCATGTGTGCACACATACTGGGTCCATGACTTGAACCATGATCAGTCATGTGAGAATCTAGTGCCTTAACCACCACACCACCTGCTGACCCCAGATATAGCAATTTTTTAAAAAATAGAATTAATATGGGTAAAATAGACAAACTATTCAAAGTTATTTACAAAGTCAGTGAAATTCCTTCATAATTCTGATTATTTATGGAAATGGGAAAAACAAACCTAAAATTTGTATAGAACCACAAATAGCCTAGGCAATCTTAGCAATCTTACACTTAAACCAGATGCATCTTACAACCTGATTTCAAAGCTACCGCAAAGCTATAGTAATCAAAATATCATAGTAATAGCATGAAAACAGACACATAGACCTATGGAATAGAATAGAGAGCCTAGAAATAAATCTAAACATTTACAATCAATTGATTTTCAGTGAAGATAATAAGAACATGAGATAGAGAAAGGGTGGTCTCTTCAAAAGTGGTGTTGAGAAAATTTTTGTTCTGCCTTAATAGTAACAGGCAGAACATGAAATTAGACCTTATTTTATACCATATATGAAAATCAACTCAAAATAGGTGAAAGACTTAAATGTAAGACCTAAAATTATAAAACTACTAAGAGAAAACATAAGGTGAAAGCTTTATGACATTGATTTGGGCAATGATATTTTTGAATATGATCACAGAAGCACAAACAACAGAAGCAAAAATTGGCAAATGGGATTATATCAAACTAAAAGGCTTCTGCACAGCAAAGGAAAATCAACAGAGTGAAGCAACAATATGGAAACCATACATATGATCAGAGGTCAATTTCCAAAATACATAAGACACTCAAACAATTCAACAGCAAGAAAATAAATAACCAAGTTTAAAAATGGGCAGACCCAGACATCTTGGTATATGCTGCTAAGATACTGTGTTCTGCAGGCCAGGTACACACAGGAGGCCTGGATTGAATTCCTGGTTCAGCAAAGAGGCTAGGCATGCAAACATAATGCCAGTACCCTGAGAGTCCAAGGATTGTAAGCTACAGGCTGGCTTGGGCAACATAGTGAGATTCTGTCTAAAAGAGCTGGGTGTGGTGGCACATACTTGTGGTCCCAGCTACTGGGGGTACATTCAGAAGCTGGAGTCAAGAGAGCTAGATTCCACAGCACTGTTGCTATTGAACTAGGTGATCTCAGTTATTGTTTTTTTTTTTTTTTTAACCTGAGTTTCAGTTTTATTTTTTAAATGGCTATTCTATTCTCTCATTGTATTGATATTATCTGTTTATCTATCAGCTTCCCTAGTTGTACTCTAAATAAAAAGAAGGCAAGGAGTGAACCTTCATAGTTTTCTGTCTGCAGTACCAAATTAGCATAGTGTACATACTCAATAAATGAGCTAAGATGTAAGCCAGATGGAACCCAGAAGCCTAGTAATTATGTAAGTGAATGAGTTCTTTCCTTCTGAACTCTCAAGCACAATGTCTGGAGAACAGGTTTAACAAGATAAATTTGGAATGAGTGTATCAGAGCCATGGTTTCTAAGAAAACCTTTTCTAATTGGAAGAGAACTACCAATTTCTGTAGGCTCAAGGAGTCACTGTGAAAAATAATTGTGTTCCCTCTTTCTTTTGAAAAAGAAAATAGCAAGAAATACAGAGTAAGATAGATTTCAAAATGAAGTTTTACAAAGCAAAGAGAGATCATCCCCTCATCTTTTAATCTATGGATTAGGCAATGCTCCCAACTCAATTAATAGTCCTAAATGAGACTGGATAATAGCATGGATAATCTATGAAGCTGAGCCACATGGAACGGTTCCCAGATCATGTCTGGAGACCTTCTTAAGTTCACTGAGAAAGCATGTCCCATGATCTGGGGCTGTCTGAAACTGGGAGTGGATTGTGCTGTCCGAAATCTGATGAGGATGCTGTTTTTCTCTCTCTTTTCTCCTTGTCTCTCTTGCTCATATGATAAATAAGTAAACTTGTAAAAACTCTTAGAAAGATAAATTAGCATTCTCTCTCTACTAGGATATAATCAGGAAAGTGAGACTGGAAAAGCACAACTAATCAAGAGAGCCTACGAAACCCAAGTTCTAGAATGGTCCACATTCCCCAGGGTTTCCTGCTCTTAAGCAAAGATTCAGATTCATCTTGCTATTATTGAGCTACAGAAAATAACTGAACTAATCTATGAAGAACTATCCTTAACTGGTGTTTATATGCACTTTAAATGTTTATCTTATATTTTATACAATGTACATCATATATTTATTTAATATTCATGTATCAACTAAAAAGTCATTTAAATTTTTTTTTAGTTTTTTTTTTCCCATATGGTGCATGTTCTTGTCAGAGAGAGACAGAGACATAGAGAAGGTAAGGGAGAATTCACCCTCCAGGGGGATGGCCACACCACAATGCCTTCTCCATTCTCCTCTTGGGGTTTTAGCATGCACATACTCTTGCTCAGTGTGATTTTCAAGCCACCAGGTCTGGGGCTTGAGCCATGGTCAGCCATGTGGGAGTCTAGTGCTTTAACCAGCATGCCACTTGCTGGTCCCAGAAGTAATGTTTTTAAGAATGTTTAGGAATAGAATTCTGTGGTATCTGTGATCTGCATGTAAGGACAAACATGATTTTTTCCTAAAGGGCAAAATCCCTGAGAACAATTACCATCCATTAGAAGGCTGGTCTTGGAAACTCAATTCTTAAGGATAATTTTAAACATCATGGTTTACTGTAGATTTTTGTTTCTATTATGTGAAGACATATGCCAGATAGTGTTCTTGCCACTGGAATACAGTATCACCCAAGACAGAGAGTTCTCTGCTGCTGTGGGATTATAGTCTAGTGGGAGAGATCGTCAAAACGCAAGTAAGCAACCCAAAATACATTTAAATGATGCTACCATCACACAGAAATAAAAGTAGCATATGTTCTAGGCAACCAAAAATGATAAAGTCTCTGAGATTAAAGATGACTTGGAGTTCTTACAGAATGGGAACAAGTGATGATCAAAAAAAGAAAGAAAGAGCAAAGATAATGTAACAGGCAACTAAAAATAAAGTTAACTTTTCATTATATACAAAATGTCACATTCCCAATCATGCAAAAATAATGACGTTAATATATTGAGCTGCAAGTGTTTTTGTTTTGTCTTATCTTGTCTTGTTTTGTTTTTGTCATAGGGTGCATGCACTCACCAGAAAAGGAAGAGTTAGAGAGATTCAGAGAGAGAGAAATGAAAAAAATATTTCTCCGGGGGGAATGATCATGCCACAATCCCTTCTCCTCTCTTCTCTCAGGATTTTGGGCATTCATGCTCATGTGCCTGGTGTGATTTTCAAGCCACTGGGTCCAAGACTCAAACCATGGTCAGCCATGAGGGAGTCTAGCACCTCAACCATTACGCTGTCTGGTGGCCCCCAAAGTGCTTTTATTTTAGTCTTTTTAAAAACATGGTTTACCTTTTTTAGATTTACAGTATGCAGAGTTCATAATTTAAACCCTTCTTTAAGTCAAAGGATCAAAATTATAATTGCTTCTTGTACTGCGCTATATGGATTTAGAGTGAAGTATTTACCTGAAGGTATCAGATGCAGAATATATTTAAAGCTTGAAGCTTGCTTTCCTGAAAACAAAAACAAAAATTAAAGAAAAAACTACATTTATGACTTTATTTCCAAAAAATCAGAAAGTGGTATAATATTCTCTAGGAAATCGCAAAATAGCCTTTCTGTAAAGTAACTAAATGGAACAAATGCTGAAATAAAATGGAAACAGTCTTCTCTAAAATCATCTTGTTCTAAATAATCTTTGTTGCTTTTATCAGTATTTTTTTTTACTTTTTTGTTTCATATTTTTTGATTGACAGATGTGGGTGCACTTGCCAGAGACAGTGAGCAAGAACTCCTCCCAAAAGGACATGGTCACACTACAATTCTATCTCCTCCATTTCTCCATCCCATGGGGATTTTGGACATACACATACACATACACATCCAACATGTTTTTCAAGCCACTTAAGCTGGGACTTGAACCATGGTTGGCCATATGGGATCCGGGTCTTTTAACCACTAGGACATGGGGCCAGCTCTAGGTCTTTGACTTTAAAAGTATAATTTGCCAGTTAAAACATTTCGACATCAGTAATATCTTCTGCCATCTGTCCACTCTCAATTCAATTCAAAAGCCCTTTAATTTGATGTGGTAATAGTACCACTTTGTGAAAGTTGGAGGAAGAAGTTTGCTGAAATGAAAAGAACATTGGATTTTAAGCCAGACATTTGCTCACAAATTTACTCATTCATCTGATTTAGAAATATTTATTTTAAACCTTATTATGTGCCAGGCTCTAAGGTAGAGTCTAAGTACAAAGTAGTGACTAAACAGACACACTCTGTCCTCATAGCATTTTCAGCCCATCCCAGTTCCATCTCATTCATCTGCCTGGGTAATTTTAAAGGAGTCACTTTATCTCTCAGAGCCTGACTTCCTCATTTGTCAACAAGCAGAGGGTTGTAAGAACTACAGATAGCTAGGATAGATGCAATGCTTGGCAGGCATCAGACACTTCATAAATGCATATCAATAAGGACAGGACTGCAGGAAGTCTGGGTATTATATCAGAAGGAAAAACTTTATTTCTAAAGGACAAATAGGTGGTTTTGATTTATTGAGTGTTTAATTATTGTTTCATTTGTTATACTCGTTGGAGAGCCATATTAATTGGTTAGTCTGAGCAAATGTCTCTCTAGTTTGTTAATGTTTGTCAGTAAATTATAACTGATTAATTTGATAAGGTTCCCACTCATAAAATTATATTTCTTAGAGCATAACTAGACTCAATCACTATTTTTTAATAAAAGAGAGGAAACCAAGAGAACAAGAGTTCTTTTAAATCCTAACAAGTGACTTTGATCATAAATATTTATTATTACAAATAGCTTCAGTTTCCTACCAAACTAGGACAGTAAGAAAATACATAGTAATCTGTCTTCCTGATGATAAAAACAAATTGAATACTTCCTCCAAACTATCATTTTAATTCATTTCCCTAAAGTATAACATGATAATGCATTCTCCATCAAAGCTCATATAAACATATTCATTATTAGCATAAAGCAAAGAAAAAAAAAGGGATCCTCTAAGGTGAAGGTAACTTGGTTTCACAAAATGTATAATACACACAGCAATTTCCTACCAGAATCATTTGAGAAATGCCCATGAGCACCAGTGTCAGGGGAGCTGATGTTTTTTCCACAGAGGAACTCCAGGTTGCAGAGAAAGGAGGCTGTGGAATGGGGCCAAAGCTCAGCTGGTCTCCAAGGTTCATGGGAGAGCCAGCCTGGTCAAATGCACAGGGAGGTGAATTGCTGCATAAAAACAGGATTCCAGGTGTCTAGACCCATTCTCTGAATTGAGTGGACATGCAACTGTCTGTGCCCTGGCTATCCCAAATAAAAGTGGACCCCTTCCAAGGCACTGATAGGTAAAGAACATCTATTTTGCTGGTATATACTTTGTTTTTCCTGTTTTGAGTCCATTTTTTACTAGCTGAATCTGGGGTACAATTTCCTAGTATACTAAGTTAACTATCATTTTGGTGGCAAAATCAAACTATTGCTATTTGTCTGTATGGTTGACCAATTATTCATCTGAATAGATCAGCAGCTGGCATAAGTCAACTATCCTTATCATCATCTGATGTTGGTTGAATGGATTAGTTAGTTCATTGACCACTTAATTCAGCTAAGAGAATAGATACTATTCAGAAAGAAACTGAGTCACCGCATGTCCACTTCTAAATTTTTATCATTGGAAGTGACAAAACCTGTGATATTTCCCTGACTTTGTGGTTTTATAATACTTTGCTTTGTGATAAGGTCTTCTTTCCCCAAAAACTTGCTTTATGTGTATTTCTGTTGGGAATGGAATGCTTCCCAATTAAACACATATCTTGTTTAGAAAGAATGTTAAAAATGATCAGATCCATATAATTCTGTTTTGTCTCCTTTAATTGTCCTAACATTATTTTTGTTGAGTATCTTTACTGAAGGGGAACAAAATCCTTCCTAAAAGGGTACATCTACCTACAGATACACTAATGGTGTTTGGCATCATTGGGAGGAGAGGAGGGGGGAGAGGAGGAAGAGATGGAAAGGAAAATGAGAGAAGGGAAAGAAGGCACTAACACTTACTGAGGACTTTCTTGGGGCTCAGCCCTGTCTCAGCATGATTTCCAGACATTTTGTGCAATTTGTTGAGCTTGTGACTCTAGACTGAAATAATATATGTGAGCAGAGAATATGGGAGCACACTAACAGAGTCCAGACTTCTACAATTTCAATAATGCCCTCCTATGATTCTTCTACTGAGGAAATTGGGGAAAGAGTTAGTGGCTGCATGCTGGGGGGAGAGATGAGTATCACCAACCTCTCTGCAGCCCCAGAGAGCCTCCTCTGCATAGACCCGGGGACAGCAGAATTATTCTTCCCTTGAAGGTTATCAAACTTTCCCTTAACCACGTATCTTTGTGCTTGAGCAGGGATTTGAGCCCAACCTGTTTTGTTTTAGAGTATGTGCTCTCGACCAGGCTTCACTGTCTTTCCATTCTCTCCTACCTTTCACCCGGCTTTCCATTTTTCATCATGGGTCTCTGCACCACATCTAGGCAGTGAAACAACCCCGTAGCAGAAATGCAAATACCTGGAAGAGGGCAAGTGATAATTCTCTCAGCACACTCTCAAAAAGGTTCTTATATATATTTTTTTTTAGTTAATATATTTGTGGAGTTCTTTAAAAGATTATAACGGAAGGATAGAAAAATAGTAATGTTAAAACAAGATCAGAAGTGAAGATGGCTGTCAAAGAGTGTGACTCTTTACGAGATTGCACCCTTGCCAACCAACCAAATGGGTCTCGCTTATCCTGAAGTTTAAACTGGAATGAAAGGCTGCCTTGTAGAACATTTTCTCTCTCACATAATGTGAACTAACCTCTGTATGCAGGCCTGGTGAGAGGTAGCTTAGTGGTTAGATATAAGGGATCCAGAGCAAGCCTGAATCTCATCTCTGCCACCTACTAGCTGCTGACTATGGGCAATTCATTTAACCTCTCTGTTTTATGTAAAGTGTGCCCCAATAGGTAACGTGAAAAAGAGTATTACCACACGGTATTGCAGTGATGTTTAATGAGTTTATATATTTTTCACTATTCATGTTGGAAAATTCACATTACAAGATAAGTGATGTATAATTTGTTATTTGTTTATGAGGATGTGTATAGTATTCTTGACTGAGATGTACATCATGCTGGGTCAAGTCTCTTTACATTCTAAATGATGTATAGTGGTTGAATATATAAATAATAACAATAAAGGAAAGCAATTAAAATAAATAAATCAATTAAAATAAAATAAAATAAAATATATTAAAAAATTAAAAAATAAAAAAGAATAGTTATTGAGATAGCAACAGCAGCATCCAGGAGTCTGGTTGTGTTCTGCCGGAGCCTAAGTCTTCTGTGAGATTTCAAGTCATTATTTGTGTTTCACGAGAAATGGAGGAAAGTCCTGCCTGTGTGCCTTCCCCACGCTCCACTCAATGAGCTTAGGGTCTGACTCAGCAGCTGCTGGTCATCCTCTGGGCACCGGACTGCCAGGCAGCACAGACCCTGGGTGAGTCCCATGAGCTGCTTGAAAATCTGGAACATGTGCTCTACAGAATAGCCCTAAGACAATGGATGATTTTTTTTTTTTTTTTTTAGTGATATTTTTGTTATAGAGCACGTGCACTCGCCAGAGAGACAGAGAAAGACAGAGAGACAAAAACTGAGAAATCAACCCCCCTCCTGAGCGGGGGATGGCCACACCTCAATCCTTGCTTCTTCATTATCCTCTCAAGATTTTGGGCACACACACACAGGCACCCAGTGTGAGTTTTAAGCCACCACGTCTGGGACTGGAACCGTGGTCAACTACGTGGGAGTTCAACCATGCCATCTGCTGGTCCCCGAGACACTGGATCAATTTTAAAATGAGATTCTCTATTTCCAAAAGGCTATTGGTATGATAAGAGATAACAGGAATGGCTTAATCACACAATCACACACACAGTGCAGAATACTACAAAGACGCTGGGAACTGCTGCCAATGCCCCTTTCAAAGTAAGAGCAACGACTGGGTAAACTTACGTATGCAGCCCTGACTTGTCAGTGATTTCCCAGTCTTTTCATTCATATGTTTTCTGCATGTTCCAGGCACATGTCAAGTGCTTCTCCATCCCTGTCGTGTATTTACACATGACAAACTATGTCTCAGAGCAGTTAAACAACTTTTTCAAAGCCTGACTCATAAAGCAGAGCCTGTGGCTTTGTTTGTTTAGAGCTCTCTGGCGACTGGGGAACTGCCTCATTATCACACCCACCCACACAGCTTTCTGTGAGAGCAGCATGTGGGTTTTCCCACCTCCATTTGCTTACCTGCAGCCACAGGCTCCCTTCATAACTACCTTAAGGAGGTGAAAATCTGTACCAGGTGGTTGAGAACAGTAAAGTAGGTTCAACCTCAGAGCCTGCCCGTGGCCACAGCAGTGTGTGCAGAGGCAAATTTTCTGGCTGCCTTGGTAGGACCTGTGTCTTTAACCAAGATACGATTTATTTGGCTTCCTTACCTCACTCGGAGGAACCCAAGGCTACACCCAGTGGCTGATTGCACACAGTGCCTTATGCTACTTGGTTCTGAATCTTCTTTCCCATTTTACTGAAGCCTTGGATAAAATCTATTTATTTATTTATTTATTTATTTATTGATTGATTGATTGATTGAGAGTTTTTTGCTATAGGGCATGTGCACTCTCCAGAGAGACAAAGAGAGACAGAAAGCGAGAAATCACCCCCCGGGGGGATGGCCACACTGCAATCCCTTTTCCCCCATTCTCCTCTCGGGATCTTGGGCACGCACGCACACATGCCTAGTGTGAGTTTAAGCCACCGGGTCCGGGACTTGAACCACAGTCAACCACATGGGAGTCCAGCCACTTAGCTTTTATGCCAACTACTGATCTGGATAAAATCGTTTTAATGGTCTGATTTTGTCTATTTACATTTTGAGAGAAAGCATTCTTGCCCCTGGGTTACACCAGCATGGTACTGACCTCAGAATCAAAGAATCTCAAAGGTCATACTCACGTGATTTTCTCTTGATAGTGTCATCGAAACCAAAACAGAAATATGAAACTTCCCTCCCAACTTACTAAGACACTAAAGGAGAATACATGATTGATAAGATAGGGTTCATTTTCCTAAAGATTAACAATACTTGAGAGAGGAGGGGAGGGAGCTTTTTGTTGTGAATCCTTGACTGTCAGACAGTACACAAACCCTCTGGAATGTGCTCTTCATCCTCCTCTCTGTCCCACTTGCCCTTTAGATCTTCTTCCTTCCCAGATCACCACGTACACTCAGGAAGGGAATGTAATAGGTTCTCCCTTTGTTTCTTTGTCCTCCTTTCCTATTATATTCCTCTTTCCCTTCTGTTTCTACTTTCCCTGAAAACTGACATTGCTTTTTCTTAATTTTTAAATTTTTTTTTTGGGGGGGAGGTTTTTGCTATAGGGCGCATGCACTCGCCAGACAGACAGAGAGAGACAGAGAGACAGAAAGTGAGAAATCACCCCCTAGGGGGGATGACCACGCTGCAATCCCTTCTCCTCCATTCTCCTCTCGAGATCTTGGGCATGCATGCACACGCGCCCAGCGTGAGTTTTAAGCCACCGGGTCTGGGACTTGAACCATGGTCGACTACGTGGGAGTCCAGCGACATAGCCATTACGCTAACTGCTGGTCCCTATTTTTATTTTATTTTTATGTGTGCATGCATACCCAGGATCCTGAGAGGAGGATGGAGGAAAAGGGATTGTGGTGTGGCCAACCCCCTGGGATGTGGTGATTTCTTGCTTTCTCTCTCTTCGTCTCTCTCTGTCTTTCTGGCGAGCACATGTGCCCTATAGCAAAAACCTCTCCAAAAAATAAATAAATAAATAAATAATTTAAAATAAAATTTAGAAAAAGAAATTTGGGAAAAACTAGTGAAGATATACAAGACCACACCAGATGTCATCTTCATGTTTAGGTTCAGAACCCATTTTGGTGGTGGCAAGACAACTGGCTTTGGCATGATTTATGATTCTTTGGATTATGCATAGAAAAATGAACCCAAACATAGACTGACATTGCTCTTAATGTTGTGAAGATCCAAGGTAGGAGAAGCAGGGATTGAAGTCATTGGTTCTCATTCAAAATTATCTTCTTTCTCATTTTAGGCCTTGAAAAACAAACAAATAAACAAATAAAAACCAAGATCTTTCTCCATTCAAATGAAAAAGCTTCCAAAATCATGAATGGGTAATAAAAATCATTCACTGTCTATTCTTTGTGTAAGTTAGAACTTTCTGCATTTGCAATGTTTTATCACTGGGTGTTCTGCCTCTAGGGAAGCTGAGCATGGTGATCCCATACTGGGAAAACCAAACAGTGATAGTGGAATTTGTTCTTCAAGGATTTTCTTCCATCCGACAGTTAAATATTTTCCTCTTTATGACATTTTTAGTTTTCTACATCTTAACTGTTTCTGGAAACGTCCTGGTTATCCTCCTAGTTTTGTTCAACCATCACCTCCATACCCCCATGTACTTCTTTCTGGTGAACTTGTCTGTTCTGGAGATCTGGTATACTTCCAACATCATCCCCAGGATGTTGCTGATTATCATAGCTGAACAGAAGACTATCTCTGTGGCTGGCTGCTTGGCACAGTTTTACTTGTTTGGATCTCTGGCTGCAACAGAGTGCCTCTTACTTGCTGTAATGTCCTATGACCGTTACTTGGCCATCTGCCAACCTCTTCAATACCCCATCCTCATGACTGGCTCCCTCTGTGTCAGGCTGGCTGCCAGCTCTTGGCTCTGCTGCTTCCTCCTCACAGCAATCACCGTGATCCTGCTGTGTGGACTCACCTTCTGTGGAGCTAATGAAATTGATCACTTCTTTTGTGACTTTGCCCCTCTGGTTCATCTCTCCTGCATGGACACCTCTTTGACTGAGACCATTGCTTTTGTCACCTCTTCTGCAGTGACTCTGGTCCCATTTCTCCTCATCACAGCCTCCTACTTCTGCATCCTCACAGCTATCCTAAAAATCCCATCTGGCACAGGCCAGAGAAAAGCCTTCTCCACTTGTTCCTCCCACCTTACTGTGGTCGCAGTATTTTATGGGACGCTGATTGCTACATACCTCGTGCCCTCAGCCAACTCTTCCCAACTCTTGCACAAAGGATTCTCTCTGCTCTACACCATCCTGACACCCATGTTTAACCCCATCATTTATAGCCTGAGAAATAAAGATATCCACAAAGCTTTGAAGAAGTGCTTGAGTAAGAAGTCAGGTTTTCTCAGATGATGCAAGAAAGAAGAGCTATTATTTGTCAAAGGTCAGTAAGCTTGGTTGAGTCATTTGAATTTTGCATAAAAGGAAACTATCTAAGCCAAGAACTGCTTAAGACACATGACCAGGTGCCTTTGAAAATGGCTATGGTCTCTACTGAGTTCTGATGGCCTCTGGTAAAGTGGTGTCTCAGGATATGGTCTAAGCTCTGTCATCTCTAGTAGACTTGTATTCTTGTGTAAAAACCAATATCCAAAATGGACTGATAAGGCTATTCACTCATTTATTTAAATATTCATCAAGGGTCTACTATGTCCAAGGCATGGTGCTGATATGTAATAAAATGATGGACAAAAAAAAAAGAAAAAAAAAGGCGGCTCTTGTTTGCATTGCAGCCTAAGAGGGGGAAGAAAAACATTAATCAAATAGCAAATGTTAAACTACATTTGTAAATATAGTACACTTGTGATCCAAAATTGAAAAGAATATGACCATTGCACACCTATTAAAATAGTCAAGATCCAAAACACTGACACTGCCAAATGATGGTGAGGGTATAGAACAATAGGAATTCTCACTCATTATTGGTGGTGATGCAAAATAATACAGCCACTGTGGAAGGCAACTTGGCAGTTTCAAACAAAATTAAACATGTTTTTATAATATGATTCAGCAATCATGCTCATTGGTCTTTATTCGAATAAGTTGAAACTTACCAATCTAGATAACTATGTCTGTATAGAGGCAGAGGATATGTGGGAATTATGTGTACTTTCTGCTTAATTTTGTTGTGAACCTAAAAGTG
Organism: Tupaia tana; assembly: GCA_026018925.1. Taxonomy (NCBI): domain Eukaryota; kingdom Metazoa; phylum Chordata; class Mammalia; order Scandentia; family Tupaiidae; genus Tupaia; species Tupaia tana. The sequence continues at coordinate 78,731,301 of JAKSZU010000004.1, forward strand.
TTCTAAAAAAATAAATATATTTAAAATAATAATCTTATAATAATTATATTTTGTCTATATTACAAAAAGTATTATTATTAAAAGATGTCCATCAAGAATACAGAGCTATAATCCCTTTCTCTGGAGTATATTTGGTCTAGGAAAAGCATTTTCTAATCCTCTATGTTCTAGGACTTTAGCAAAGAGAGGATGACAATTTGGGGAAATGGGACTAGGTAAAGGACCACACAGTTTCCCCAGAATCCTATCCTGTCAGTTGGAAGTTAGAACTTCATGTTTTTTGAGTACCATCTCCTCCCAGCAGATTTCTTACCCCCCTTCCTGCTGGCACATGCTCTCAGTGGTTAGAATGCAGGGTGTGGTGGGTGTGTTACTCTTAGTTCTCTGCAATTCTAAAGAGTAGAAATTGACTTCAGGGTAGAAAAGTTGTGGTCAGCATTGCATACTCAGATACTGCCTGTCTCCTTATCTGGCTCTTATAAATTAAGTGCTGAGAACAGGATTATCGCTTATCTAAACTTTTCTCTTTTTCTAAGTTAAGCAAAGAGATTATGTTTACCTTTCATGTGGTTACTCAAATTCTGGCTGGGATACAGCGCATACAACAGACTGACTGAGTGAAAACTTCTCAGGCTTCACTTTATTGCTTTATAAAGAGAGAATTGCCCTTTTTCTGTTTCTCAGTGAATGCATGTAAATTAATTAATTAAAAACAAAAAATTAAAAAAAGAAATTATAATAAGAATGAACCATAATAAACTTTGAAAAAATCATAAAAACAACTAAGAGAATAATTTAAAATGTAAATAATGTTTTGCTTTTCTTTTTATTTTTAAGAGGCTTTTGCCATTGGGCATGTGCACTCAACAGAGAGAGAGAGAGTGAAAAGGAAAACCAGAACTAAGGCCTCCTCCCTGTGGGGGCAATCCTTTCTCCTCTATTCTCTTGAGATTTGGGGCATGCATGCACACTTGCTCGGTATGATTTTCAAATCACTGTGTTCAGAACTTGAACAACAGTCTGCCATGTGGGAGTCTAGCACTTTATCCACCATGCCACCTGTTGACCTCATAAAATTTAAATAATTTTTATTTTAATGTATTAGTTAATTCATTTGTTTTTAATATTTTTCTTTCTTTACCCATGATAAAGTGTATGTGTATGCATGTGATAGAGAGAGAGAGGAGCATCTTCCTCAGACTCTTGTCACACCACAATCCCATTTCTCCAGTCCTCCAGCCTACTGGATCCTGGGTACCCACACACCTGCCCAGTGTGTTTTAGGCTGACCAGGCTGGAGATTTGACCTGCAGTTACCACGTGGGATCTGGTTTCTCTTGAACAGGGCATTACCTCTGAACCATGGAGCTAGCCCCAAACTAGAATATTATTGAGATCCTCTGAGGGTACTCCCAGTGAAAGTAAAAGTTGTCAGCCTTTAATTCTTTGTGGGTGGCTTATCTGCAGCAGGTGTCAATGTTAGATAGCTTGGAGGAAGCTGGATGGCTGGATAAGAAAGTGGTTTTTTGCATCATGGGCAAACTTTGAGTTCAAACTCTGCTTTAGGTAAGTTGCCTAACTAACTTACATGGTTAACCTTAGCCTTTCATATCTGCAGAGGAGGAAATGCCATTCCACTCTCACATTGCCAATAGTGAGAACATGCACAGTGCACCACATGGCCCACAGGAAGAGCTCAGTCGGCTCTTACAACTCTTCTAGGTTTCACCTTCCATACCAAATCCTAGTCAAAATTAGAAGCAATTCATTTTTTCATATTATAAAGTGATAAGTGCTCAGAATTTTTAAGACCCAGAGAAGTATATGGATTACCTAGTCTTTATTCTTTCACAGACAGGGAAGCGATCTAAGGAACTGGGTGCACTTTCCCTGAAAAACTATAGAACAAAGGCTAGAATCCAACATTTCTGTTTCTGAATCCAGGCCTCTCTCCCCATACCACACCAGCTACCTTCTCAGTGGCTTCTCTTCTTGCCCAGGGGCATATGAGAAACTCTTTTTGTATACATCACAACTTTCTCTAGGGTCACAATGTTGTTTTATGTAGTAGAGGGAGAATGTAGTGTATCACAACACATACAGTCAATGGCATTCCCCTCGAGCTCAGAGCTCTCTACAAGGTCACTGCCTTGGATCTGGTAACAAAGCCTCAGGATTCTGCGGCCAGCAAATCTGTTGGCTCTGATTCCTTCTGTAGAAACCCGTGATTCTCAGCATCCCAAATAGGAAAAAAGAGGTGTTGGTTATAGAACTTGCTTCCTATTTTCACTGAGGCATGAGAATGGAACGAGAAATCTGGGAGTATTTGCCCAATTCAGTGAGGGCTTTAGAATCAAAGGAGTTACATCTCTGGTCCCACAAGTGAAAATAAATCCCAACACTTGCAAGAAACCCACAAGTTGGACCACCTGGACCTGTGGTTTATTTTCTTTCTTTCTTTCTTCTTTTTTTCTTTCTTGTCTTTTTCTTTTTTTTTTTTTTTAATTACCAGAGAGCATGGGCATTCACCAGGGAGAGACAGAGAGGGACAAAACACCGCTTCCCCCATGGGGAATGGTCATGCCACAATACCTTCTCATTTCTCCATCCTGTCAGGATTTTGGACACACACACATGCCAGGAATGTTTTTTCAAACCTTTAAGGTCAGGATTGAAATCACAGTTGGCCATGTGGGATCCTGCTCCAACAACAACCAGACTATCGGACTAGTCCTGGACCAGTGGTTTTCTATTCTTAGAGCTGGACAAAGCGGGGTAAGAAGTCATTGAAAGAGGAAAGAAAGTGAACAGTCTGTGAGTCCCACGCCTGAGCTCACTGAGCAGTTCTGCTTTTGTTATTTTATTTATTGCTCTTCTTCTTAAAACTTCATTTGAATAAAGACTTCTGCTATATATACATGCACACAATAATTTTTTTACTAGTCCTTTCATTCTAACTTCCTTATGTCCCTTTTGGAATGAGTGTAAAAGTGCACAGAGGTTATGTTTGGTTTAATGTATGCCCTATAAAGAACAGTTGGTATGCCCTGGCTGAATGGAGAGTAAGGAGAGAATATTTGGAGAAGGCTTACAGTTTCTAGGATGCAGGTCAGATTCTGTAGATGATTTTGTATGTCACCGCTACCAGCACTGTACGTTTTAAACTTTCTGCATCTCTGTAACTGACTTTTCTACTACAAGTTGAGTCTCAAAGTAACACTTGGTTTGAGATTTCTAGGATGCCCTTCTCTGTGCAGTACTAGATAACCCCAGTTAGCATGACCATACTCATATTTCTTGAGGCCCAGATGTGGATTGGGTTGTAGAAGGAGCCACTTATCATCCATAGACAGTCATAGTCTTTCCAAGGAGAAGAAAAAGAATGTTCTATGGGGGCCAGCAGGTGGCGTAGTGGGTAAGACGCTAGACTCCCATGTGGTTAATTGCAGTTTGAGTCCCTGACCTGGCAGCTTGAAACTAGTGCCGGGCACGTGTGTATGAATGACCCAAATCCAGAGAGGAGAATGGAGGAGAAGGGATTAAGCCATGACCATACACTCAGGTTGTGATTTCTTGCTTTCTGTCTCTCTGTCTCTCTGTGTCTCTCCAGCAAGCACAAGTACCCTATGGAAAAAATACCCCAAAGAAAAAAGAAACAAAGAACACTCTGTGATGATCTGTAGCTTATCCATTCTTGTCCCAGAACTGCAGTCTTTTGGTGATGGATGGGAGGGGATATAAATGTATGGTCAAGGCTGGATTGGGGCCGAGTGAGAGTACCGTAGCCTCTCCTGTCTCACTGTGGTCGGGCAGGAGGGCAAGAAAGACTGTCTAGTCTGTTGCAGTGTCATCCAATCTCACCATCTACACCCATTTGAGCTCAAAGAAGATAAGATCTGAATAAGAGAGTCACAACTTTCAAGAGTCTATAGTGGGGCCAGCAGGTGGCATGGTGATTAAGGACACTGGACTCTCACAGGGACAACTGTGGTTTGAATCCCAGACCTAGTCTAGTGGCTTGCTTTCTCAATTTCTCTCTCTCTCTCTCTCTCTCTCTCTCTCTCTCTCTCTTTCTCTCTCTCTCTCTCCCTTCATCCCCTCTGGTCAAATGAAAATAAATAAATAAATAAAGTTAAATAATTCTTTAAAAAAAAAAGTCTGTAGCACAAGGAGGCAGCTTCTTGTCCATTCATTTGTCCCCCTCACCACTGACTTTGAGACAAGGCTTGTGCAACCTGCTTATTCCCTATTTAGCTGAGAGACATAGGGCTAGTCTCCTAACCATTTTAGGTCTCAGGCTCCAGATCTGAAAAGTCAGAAAAACTGACTAGGTGTCTTCTGAGGAATATTCTGAGAATAATAACGTTTGTATTGTATTTTAAACTTTACAACACATTGCCACACAGTTCCTCATTTCATCCTCATTTGGTTATAATTTGAAAGTATCCATTTTGGGGAGCCAGCAGGTAGCATGATGGTTAAGGGCACTAGACTCTCACATGACCAATGACGGTTCAAGTCCCAGATCTGTGGCTTGCTTTCTCACTTTTCCTCTCTCTCACACTCTGTCCCTGTCTGGCCAAATTACAATAAAGTTAAATTAAAAAAAAAAAAAAAGAAAGTATCCCTTTGGTACAGATGAACAAAGACTCAAAGATGGTAAATGACTTTCTCTTTTTTTTTTTTTTTTTTTTTGGAGTGGTTTTTGCTATAGGGCACATGCGCTCGCCAGACAGACAGAGAGAGACAGAGAGACAGAAAGCGAGAAATCACCCCCCCAGGGTGGATGGCCACGCCACAATCCCTTCTCCTCCATTCTCCTCTCGGGATCTTGGGCACGCACACACATGCGCCCGGCGTGAGGTTAAGCCACCGAATCCGGGACTCGAACCGCGGTCGACTACGTGGGAGTCCAGCGACATAGCCATTACGCTAACTGCTAGTCCTGACTTTCTCAAAATATCTCTGTGAATGCCTTCTGATTTCCTACCCTCTGTTATTTTCATCACATCCTACTCCTAGCTCTAAGATTCCATAATTAGGACAGCCTCTGTGGAGAACAATATGGAGGTTCCTCAAAGACCTACAAATAAACTGCCATATGATCCATCAACTCCGCTCCTGAGGAAAAAGCTCAGTCAGAAAAACCCTTGCACATCCATGTTTATTACAGCATTATTTACAATTGCTAAGATATGAAACCAATACAAATGTCCACAAACAGATGAATGGATTGAAAAGTGTAGAACAAATACACTACAGACTACTACTCAGCCATCAAAAACAAGACCCTGGCATTTGATAGACAGTGGGCAGATATGGAAGATTTACTGCTAAGTGAAGCAAGCCAGACTATGAAAAGAGGCATTGTATGTCCTCATTCACTATATACTGACTGTCAACACTCTATGGCAGAAGCTGAAAGACTGGAAGGTATAAAGGCATGGACAGATGATACTATAGACAGTATGGAAAGAGGGTGGAGAATGGGGGGGGGGGGATGAGAGGAAGGGAATCAAGGGGAAGAAGAAAGAAGTAAAACATTTAAGAGACCCAAAATGGAAAGAAATCTATTGATTATAATGTGTATGGTAGTAACTTTGACTGAACCAATATACAGTGTATTCATGATGGGAAAATTCATTTGGTAGCTATAATGATACACAGTGATTGAATGTAAAACAAAATAAATTTAAAATATTTTAAAAAAATATTTCATAATTCAGTGTTTCTCTTCTGCGTTGTTTTTTTGTTTGTTTTTATTTTTAAAATTACAGCTATAGGGCCCAGCAGATGGTGTAGCTGTTATGTCACCAGACTCCCACATGGCCAATGGTAGTTCAAGTCCCAGATCTGGTGGCTTGAAACTCACACAGGGCACGTGTACATGAATGAGTGCCCAAGATCCCTGGAGGAGACTGGAGAAGGGATTGTGACATTGGCCAACACCCCTGGCAGGTGATTTCTTATTTTCTCTCTCACTGTCTCTGTCTCTTTCTCTAGCATGCACATGTGCCCTAAGGTAAAAACTAAAAATTATAGTTACAGTGATACTGCCTTGCTCCTGAGCTTAATTCAATGTAATAGGTGGAGCTTTGGAGATTTGACCAGCTCGTTTCCACAGCAACCCCCTCCTGGCACCATTGCCTCAGATGCCATACTGCCAAATGGTTTGGCACTTTAAAAATACGAAGTCCGAGATATATTATGGGTACTTGATTTGGATCATAGGAATAATATGGACTCTCAATCACATATACCTAATTTCTAAAATCTACATTTTAATTCATTTCTAAATATAAATGGTTTTCTTAAACTTTGGAAATATCTGAATGACGTAAAGCCAAAGGTTAGAATTTTTTTTCTTTTTTTTTTTTTAGAAGTTTTTGCTATAGGGCGCGTGCGCTCGCCAGAAAGACAGAGAGAGACAGAGAGATAGAAAGCGAGAAATCACCCCCCAGGGGGGATGGCCACGCCGCAATCCCTTCTCCTCCATTCTCCTCTCGGGATCTTGGGCACGCACGCACACACGTCCGGCGTGAGTTTAAGCCACTGGATCTGAAAGTCTCTGAAACTCTCAGGTTTCATTATCTCCTATGAGGATTGATAAACACATCACGCATTGAGAAGACTAAACCATGAGTCTAAGTCTTTTTTCTAATTTAATTACATTGCCTTACTACAACATGACTGACTATGGTTCGAGTCCCAGACCTGGTGACTTGAAACATGCCACACCTGTGTGCATGCATGCCCAGTATCTTGGAGGAAAATGGAGGAGAAGGAATTGTGGCATGGCCATCCCCCTGGGGGGGTGGTTATTTCTCACTTTCTCTATCACTGTCTCTGTCTCTATTTCTCTCTTTCCCCTCAGCAAGCACATGTGCCCTAAGGCAAACACCTAAACAAACAAACAAAAAAGGTTATTTAGGTAAGTCCATGGCCTAGTTTTTATGTGAGCTGAATCCCACATGGCTGACTGTGTAGTTCAAGTTCCAGACTGGCAGTTTAAAAAACACATCAGGCACATATGCTTGCATGCCTATAATCTCAAAAAGCAGGCAATACGGAGAAGGGATTATAATGTGATCATTCCCAATGGTGGTGGGGGGGGTTGCTTTCTATTCTCTCTCTGTATCTCTCTCTAGCCAGCACATGTACCTGCTGGCAAATTAAACAAAAAGTTATCTTGTTTATCTTCTTTCTTTTTGTATGGTCAACTTGTGTTTCAATTTATCTTGAAATTCCTAAGATTCCCCTTTTTAACAACCACTTCTTCCTTCATGGATGCTCACTTTTCTTAACTCTTTGTTCCTCTTTCCATCCCAACTTTTGGGTTTCCCTAACTCTCGGGCCTCACATTACCTGCATCTATTCAAAAAAAAAAATTTTTTTTTTGAGAGGTTTTCGCTATAGGGCGCGTGCGCTCGCCAGACAGACAGAGAGAGACATAGAGACAGAAAGCAAGAAATCACCCCCCAGGGGGGATGGTCACGCCGCAATCCCTTCTCCTCCATTCTCCTCTCGGAATCTTGGGCACGCACGCACAAGTGCCCGGCGTGAGTTTTAAGCCACCAGGTCCGGGACCCGAACTGCAGTCGACTATGTGGGAGTCCAGCGACAAAGCTATTACGCTAACTGCTGGTTCCCCATCTATTCAAATATTTATAGAGCACTTATTCTGTGCCATATATTGTATAAGATAATACAAGATACACAGAGAAACACAGAACTTACAGAGCTTTGGGTCTAATGGGGGAAAATAAATAATTAAAAACAATGAATCCCATCCTAGTGGCATAGTCAGTAGCAAACAGAACTGCCGTTCTAGAAGCCATGTGTGGGTTCAGATCTTCTGGCTGGCCTAAAAATATGCTGGGCATGTGAACGCATGCCTAAGCTCCTAATGAACTGGAGGACTATGGGAAGGGAAGATGAAACCCTATTGAGAGTCTCTCTGTCTCTCTCTCTCTCATGTGTGTACTGCTCTCTATCTTAAATAAAAATAAATAAACTTAAAAAAAATCAATGAATGTTAGGGAGTTTGAGGGTTGCATATGGGCAACAAGCACATGCAACTATTGCATGGTTCTGTTTGGAGGGCTTTCTGGAGGAACTGAGGTGTGGAGGATGAATAGGAATGAGTCAGATAATGAAGTGAGAGGATATGAGAGAGACTGATTCGTTCAAGCAATTCAAAGGAATTCCATATCCAGTGCTATCCAGTGTGGGGGAAGGCTGGGGGTGGGGATGGGGAAGGAGTGGCCAGCTGAGAGTTTTAAGTTGGGAAGTAGCTGATGAAATTTGTACTTTGGAAGACTCTCCTGGTGGATAGAGTCAGGAAACATCCAGACTGTTCTTGAAGAAGGCTGGGATCCTGTAACCCAGGTGAGAAATAAGAACTAGTGTAATGTCTGGGGTTGGAGCAAAGTGGCCCGATTTTAGAAATATTTAGGCAAAGGTATAATTTACAGGACTTAGTGGTTGACAATAGGGGTGGTATGGGAGACAGAGCAGCTTATGAGGCTGTTGGCTTTCTGACTCAGGCAGCTAATAGGCTTTTCTCTGAGATCTTAGACACTGGGGAGGAGGACACTTGAGTGCAGGTGTGCTGGTATGCCGAGTTTACTAGACTGAATTTGGATACTGGATTTGAGCTGCCTGAGAGATTTCTAGGTATATGTGTGTGGATCTCAAACTGGAGAGTTGGTTGTATATAACTGTGGAAAAATGAAATTAAAGTATGAGTTTATTTTGATGTAAAAAAAATAGAAATCTATTCATAGTTTGGCTTTAAATGTGCATTTTCCAAAAACTTTTTGAAGGCCCCTCATAGATCTGTGAATTTTTTGAACACAGATTAGTCATTGAAATCATGGGATTGAGTGAGAAAACCTGAGTCCAGCAAGAAGCTTTTTAGCACGACCACTTCAGGGGCCCGTTCATGTGGCATCATCATCGAGTGATGGGAGGAGAGTTTACAACAGCATTTCCTGAAGTATAGTGATGCTAAAAATTGCTCCCTAAGAAAACACACACACCACACACACACGCGAGCACACATGCACAAAAATTGTTCCATTGTCAAAAGTTTGGGAATATCTGCATATTATATTCTCTACTTAGAGGATATTAAAGACTGACAAGTTCTTTTTTTTCCCCTCTCCCATAAATCCACTTTTATTTATTTTTTTCTTTTCTTACTTTAATTTATTTTATACATTCAATCACTATATATCACTCTTGTGAAGTGAATTTACCCAACATGAATCTTGAACAAATTATCTAGCTTCTTTGAACCTCTGTTTTTGTTTTTTTTTAAATCTACAAATGAGGCTATAACAGTAACTAGTGGGGTTATAATTGATGTTACTACTAATAAACTGAGTCTGAAAATTGAGATTTGCTTACTAACTCACAGCTAACAGAAATAAGTCTGGAACTGAAACCCAGATCTTTGGGGTCTAAATCTGATCTTCCCTCTACTAAACAAATGATTTCTACTGGGGCCTCTAGGTTATGCCTTGGGGACTAGTCCCGCTTTTGAGACAGGGAAGTCTGAAAGTACCCAATCAAACAAGAGCCTAGAGACTGCCCAAAGTCAGCTGGAGGGAGTGTGGGAAAGGGTAGAGTATCTTCTGAGAAATCTTTAGTCTCAGTCTTAGAATACTTTTTAAAATATTGATTCTTGGTACCAGCAGATTGCATAACAGTTACGTTGCTAGACTCCCATATAACCAACCACGGCTTGAGTCCCAGACCCGGCAGCTTAAAACTCATGTCGGGCATGTGTGTGTGTGTGTGTGTGTGTGTGTGTGTGTGCCCCAAATCCCAAGAGGAGAATGGAGGAGAAAGCATTGCAATATGGCCATCCCCCAGGGGGGTGAGTTCTCACTGTCTGTCTCTGTGTCTTTGGTGAGTGCACACACCTATAGCAAAAATTTCTTTATTAAAAATATACATAAGGGAACCAGCAGTTAGCGTAATGGCTATGTGGCTGGACTCCCACGTAGTCGACCGCGGTTCGCGTTTCGGACCCGGTGGCTTACAACTCACGCCGGGCGCGTGTGCGTGCGTGCCCAAGATCCCGAGAGGAGAATGGAGGAGAAGGGATTGCGGCATGACCATCCCCCCTGGGGGGTGATTTCTCGCTTTCTATCTCTCTGTCTCTCTCTGTCTGTCTGGCGAGCGCACGCGCCCTATAGTGAAAAACCTCTCCAAAAAAATATATATATATACATAAATAAATCTATATCTATCGATCTCTATCTATCGATCTCTATCTATCTATACGTATTGATAGATAGAGATCGATAGATATAGATTCTTGGAGCCAGCAGATGGCATAGCAGTTACATTGCTGGACTCCCACATAGCTGACTGTGGTTGAGTCCTGGACTTGGTGGCTTTAAACTCATGCCAGGCATGTGTGGGTGCGTGCTCAGGATTCTGGGAGGAGAATGGAGGAGAGATTATGGCACGGCCATCCCCCCAGGGGAGGGTGACTTCTCACTTTCCCGCTCACTGTCCCTGTCTCTCTTTCTCTTGTGAGCACATGCAACCTAAGGCAAAAATCTCCACAAAAAAAGGAAAAAAAACCCGACTCTTATATTCCTCTATAGCAGCCTCAGTCTCCCTGGATGGGCACCGAAGTGGTGGGCCAGGTACATTTATTATCATATCCACAGAGATCAGATTACCTATGGTTCTGAGCCTGAGGTGTACTCATTCTCAGAGCCACAGTTAATTTTAATTCTGAGGTGCCACCTTGACTGAGGAACACTGTCCTTTTCTAGACAAAAAACATCACCAAAATCACCTGCCAGTACTCACAGACCAGTGCTTGAACCAACTTGGTCTTAGAGTTTTCCTTTGTTTCAGAAAGCAGTCTGGGGTCAGCTGTGGGAGGAAGCTTTTAAAAAGCTACTGGGGAAGGACTGAATCTCTGAGGCTGAGGAGGGTGGACTCACTTCCTCTCCTTGCTCATCTGGGCTTCCTGTCGTCACAGCGAGATCATCATATTTTTTTCTCCCTTCACTTCTCCTTTTACACAAATAGCCCTCACGTCCGTGTTACCAGCTTTGTTTCAACCACCTCAAGGTAGATCACCAAATTCTGTCTAAAGGACTGAAAAGCGGAGCCTGAAAAAGGTAAGATGAATGGCATTTTAACCTGACTTAAAGCTCAACCAATTTGCGTGGGGGAAAGTATCTTCTTAGGAGTCTCTCCACAGACCAGTCTAGTACTTTAAAAATCTCTCGCGACTTCTGTTTCACAAGTATTTAGTGCAGGAAGTAGAAAAGATCAGCGATATCCTGGTAACACGGCTGAGGCGATCAGGCCAGAAATACTTTGGCTTAAGTGCGTTTCCTATTATCTGGTATCTCTGGGTTAGGCATTCAAGTGCTTAAATTGCTACAAAACTTGACTTAACTGTGTGTGGTCATTTCTGATGCCCGAGCTTTCAGTGTGAGAAGTTAGGGAGATTTCCTGTGTTCTCTGGTCTTTAGAAAACTAGTCTTGGGAACCAGCAGTTAGCGTAATGGCTATGTCACTGGACTCCCACGTAGTCGACCGCGGTCCACGTCCCGGACCTGGTGGCTTAAAAAACTCACGCCGGGCGCGTGTGCGTGTGTGCCCAAGATCCCTAGGGGAGAATGGAGGAGAAGGGATCGCGGCGTGACCATCCCCCCTGGGGGGTGATTTCTCGCTTTCTGTCTCTCTGTCCCTCTCTGTCTGTCTGGCGAGCGCACGCGCCCTATAGCGAAAACCTCTCCAAGAAAAAGAAAACTAGTCTTGTGATTTTTTTTTTTTTTTTGAGAGGTTTTTCGCTATAGGGCGCGTGCGCTCGCCAGACAGACAGAGAGGGACAGAGAGACAGAAAGCGAGAAATCACCCCCCAGGGGGGATGGTCACGCCGCGATCCCTTCTCCTCCATTCTCCTCTCGGGATCTTGGGCACGAACGCACATTCGCCCGGTGTGAGTTTAAGCCACCCGGTCCGGACTCAAACCGCGGTTCACTATGTGGGAGTCCAGCGACATAGCCATTACGCTAACTACTGGTCCCTGTCCGTAACTGTATTTTAACAGATGAAATGTAGACACCTGTAAGTGATGCTTAGTTTGTTGACTTCTTTAAAAATTTATTTTATTTTAATTTCTTTTATACATTCAATCACAGACGTCACTTCACTTGTAAAGTGAATGTTCCAACATGAATATCTTTCTCGCCAGTCCAGTTGGGGGATACTATATACGTTATCATCAACAGATAATAACCCATTTCTTTGTCCCATAAATGTCTTGCCTCTCTATTTTTCTCCTTAATGTCTTTCCTCAGACTCTCCTCCTTTTCCCAACCTCTTCCCACACTGTATCTGGTATCTATAACCATTTTCTATGTTAGTTGACTTTCAAAGAGCAGGAAGAACATTGTGATCCTCAGGACTCCCCCAATTACCTTATCCTTGGTGTATGAAACATGAGTATTGATTAGTATAATACAAAATGCACTTGGGAAAGGCAGCCCACAAAATTGGATATTGCAATGATTTCCAATTCATGTACCATAACTAATGATTAGTGGAGCCAGGCTTTGATCTGGACTTTCTGTGATCACCATAGTACTGGTTGTTAGAAACGTCATGATGCATTTTTCTATGCGAAAATGTGTCACGACTTTCTGACAACCCAATATTTTCTGCCATAAGAAACTTTATCAGTTTTTTTCTCTTCCAAGACCTGAGAGAATCTCACTTGATTATGCCCTGGTGGGTAGAGGGGAAAGTTCCTTGTGACCATACCATCTACTTAAGAATGAAGAGTGGGACTGGGCAGAAGGCTATAGATTCCCAAAGCAACTCACGGGCTACTGAGGCTTGAATTTAAGTATAAAGACCAGACTTTTTAATGAAATCACTCATAAGCAGGTGTTAGTTGCTTCCTAAGACCAGGCACTGTGCTTTGGAAAACACTGGCAGGTATAAGAACGGACAAGGTAGAAGAGGGATATTTGTCCAGCAAATATTCCTGCTCTTCAAAAACTTCCATGAGAAGTAAGATATCAGACATGTATGTGGATGCTTTAAAAGAGAGTTAAACAAAAGCAGATCTTTTTTTTAATCTCCAAAAGTTAGCTTCATTTCACAACTTCCTTACACTAACAGTGTAAAATTGCTTACAAAACCAAACACTGATGTAGTGCAAAATTGTCTTCACATGTTCAACTTCTAAAGTTAAGTAAGTGGTAAAAAGAAGTTTGTGTTATTTTGTTCCTTAGTGTACTTTCTATGAGAATGTTTTCAAGCTTAGTTTAAATTAAAAGTATAATGCATTCTAAGGGTCAAAACTCAACTTTCATCTACAACAAAGATTTTTAGGTATGAAATGCAGCTCCATGAGCGGAGTCTTTCTGCCAAAGAACTTTCTGATATTCCATGCACAAAGCAGAATCTTAACTGCTAGTTGAACAAAGAAGTTTTGCTTTCTCAATCCCTAGCAGACTCTGCACTGTTTTGAAATTGTGGTTGAATGAGAGTAAAGGCTGAACTGAAACATGATTTCCTGTGACGTTTTCTATATGGGTCAGTTAAGAGTATTTAGTGGTTTTGTGTGTGTGTGTGTGTGTGTGTGTGTGTGTATGTGTGTGTGTGTGTTTCTTTTTATTTATTATTTTTTTACATTCAATTACTGTGTATCATTATGGCATGCCAAATGAATTTCCCATCCTGAATACACTGTATATTGGTTCAATCAAAGATATAACCATACACATTATCATCAAAAAATAATGTGTCCCTGGGAACCAGCAGTTAGCGTAATGGCTATGTCGCTGGACTCCCACGTAGTCGACCGCGGTTCGCGTCTCGGACCCGGTGGCTTACAACTCACGCCGGGCGCGTGTGCGTGCGTGCCCAAGATCCCGAGAGGAGAATGGAGGAGAAGGGATTGCGGCGTGACCATCCCCCCTGGGGGGTGATTTCTCGCTTTCTGTCTCTATGTCTCTCTCTGTCTGTCTGGCGAGCGCACGTGCCCTATAGTGAAAAACCTCTCCAAAAAAAAAAAAAAAAAAAAAAATAATGTGTCCCTTAAATAAAGAGTATTTAGCTTTTAAACAAATGGATTGGATACCATTTTATCCACAGGCAAGGATCCAAAGGATCCCATCCCTTTACAGCTGCCATTACCACCATCTAAGTGACCTCACCTTTTTGTTCATCTACAAGAGGCACCAGCTGGAAAGGACAACCTCTGTTGATCTTTAGTTTCTTGTGCCCTCTGGTTGACCTCTGATTGCCCAGAGGCCCTTAGACCCCTGTTCTCTTTCCTTATCCCCACCCTACACCATAACAGTGACCAGATATTGTGCTCAGTGCTGGAGACACAATGAAATACTTGCAGTTATCAATCTAAAAGTATTCATAGGCTCTAGCATGGAAGCTATATACAGCAACCTGCAAAGACCATATCATGTCCTTTTATCTACAATGGAGAGAGAGAGAATGTGTACACAATGCAGAAGTAAAGAAGACTCCAGGGAAGGAGGTGCTTGCTTCCAAAGAAGTGAGAATTTGCTAGAGACGGAAGGTAACAGCATTCCAGACAGAGGACGTTATATGAAGGGTCTTTAAAACGTTCATGAAAAATGTGCATTATAAAAAAATCTATGCATAAGGACTAGCAGATGGAGTAATGGCTATGTCACTGTACTCCCCTGTAGCCAACCGCAGTTCGAGTCCCAGACCCAGTGGCTTAAACTCATGCCAGATGTGTGTATGTGTGTGCCCAAGATCCCAAGAGGAGAATAGAGAAGGGGTTGCGGTGTGGCCATCCCCCCGGGGGGTAATTTCCCGCTTTTTGTCTCTCTCTGCCTTTCTGGTGAGCGCACGCACCCTATAATGAAAACCTCCCCCAGAAAAAAAAAATACAAAAATTTCAAAAATTTTTGCACCAAAAGAAACTCGTACCTTAGATTTTTCTACAAAATTGTTAAAAGTCCCCTTATATAAACAAAGTTAAAGAAGTATGAACCCCCAAGGCATGTTGGAAATGAGAGTAGGCAAGTGAGACTGTAACATAACAAGCCACATTTGCAAGACCACAGAAAACGGAAAGCCTTCTCTCTTACTTGGCACTTGAGAGTGAGGGTAAGATCACTGACCACGTACATCCTGGGCTTAGCCCTGGGCTGCGCTATACCCTGGATATCTACACGGTAGTACTGATACGAAGTGGCTTGAAATGAATATGAAGAGGCAGTTTTCTTCCTCTTCGACCTAAAATTTCCCCTAGATCAGAAGGAAGGGTGGAACTTTCTGTGAAGTTGCAGTCATTCTGTTTGTCTCAGCTTTTGTTCCAGGAAATACCATGTTGGTTTAGTTACAGTGGTTTTGTTTGTGTTCCTAGATTAGCCAGCTTATAACACTTCTTGTACAAAGAGCATCCACTGTATATAGGTCACCCTGGGCCAAAGAGAAGGACACCTGCCCTCAGGAAGCTCCCAGGATCCAGCGGCCACTGCAGGGGCAGAGTACTGAAACACAAGTAGCTGTGCAGAGCTGGCCTCTATGGTGGCTATGGGGCAAAGGAAGAGGGGATTGCACCTGGAAGTTGGGTGGCCCATTTGGAAGGCTGTCTGGAAGTAAGTTTCAGGAAAGAGCAAGGCAAACATTTCTGAAGTCAGTGGGTACACACACAGAATGGAGGCCACTGATCTCTGTATTGTGTATAGAAGAAAGTCTGCTCTAGTCATTGTCCATTTCATGAGCACACAGTAGGCTCCTACCCTGCTATGAATGGGGATTCTTTTAGAACAAAAGGGATACATCTTACAATCATTTAAAATGAGAGTTCTATGTTCTAAGTGTTAAAATTTTGGTGTTTAAAAGGAAAACCGTGTTGACTTAGGTTCAGATAAAGTCTCTAACTCATAGTGAAAACCCAATGAATGTAAGCTATTATAATTTTCCAATCTGTTTATTTTTCAGTTAAAGTGACTTGTCCAAAATCATAAAATCATTGCACTAGTTATTTAAATTGCCTCCTGAGGAGTCAGCAGGCGGCATGGAGGTTAAGGCGCTGAACTCCCACATAGTTAACCACGGTTCAAGCCCCAGATCTTCTGGTTTGCTTTCTCACTTTTTATTTTTTTTAATTCTTTCTCTCTCTGGTTAGCACATGTGCCCTATAGCAAATTAAAAAAAACAATAATAATAAGTAAAATAAAATAAATAATTATTTTAAAAGATAAATAAAATGCCTCCTGATTCTCTATGTAATGCTCTTTTCTCCACAGTATGTCGTACTCCCTTTGCTTTCTTTTTTTTAAGTTCGATTTTTGCTATAAGGAGCATATGCTTACTGGAAACACAGAGACAGACAGAAAGCAAGAAATCACCCCCCAGGGGATATGGCCATGTCACAATCCCTTCTCCTCCATTCTCCTCTTGGGATTTTGGGCATCCATGCACACGTGCTCCACGTGAGTTTTAAGCTGCCGGGTCTGGGACCTGAATCATGGTCAACTACATGGGAGTCTAGCTACGTAACCATTATGCCACCTGCTGGTCTCATGTACTCCCTTTTCTTAAACTTAAAAAAGTTCTTCTTTTTTAAATAGATTTTTGCTATAGGGCATGTGTGCTCGCCGGAGAGACAAAAAGTGAGAAATGACCCTGTGGGGGATGGCCATGCTGCAATCCCTTCTTCTTCATTCTCTTCTTAGGATTTTGGGTGCACACACATTCAGCATGAGTTTCAAGCCACCAGATCTAGGATTTGAACCGTGGTTGACCATGTGGGAGTTCAGCACCTTAATCATTATACCACCTGCTGGTTCATTTTCTTAAACCATCTTAGCACCATTAGACTGTGTTCTTTGTTTTTGTAAAGAAATTTCCAGCATATTTTAACATAAGGAAACATAAAAATGTAACTCAATTATAAGTCCAACAATCTGAAACCAATATAACCAATATACTAGCAAATCAAATATTTAGTACATTTAATTTGCCAAAATTTTGACATTTTTTCTTTCTTTTTTTCTTTTAGTTTTTACTATAGGGCAGAGAGAGACAGCAAGACAGAGAGAGAAAGAGAAACTGAGAAATCACTCCCCAGGGGAATGGTCACACCACAACTCCTCTCCTCCGTTCTCCTCTTGGGATTTTGGGGCACACTGACATGCACAGCCAATGTGATTCTCAAGCTTCAGGGTCTGGGACTTGAACAGTGCAGTTGGCCATGTAAGATCCAGCACCTTAAACTCTACACCGCCTGCTGATCCTTGTTTGACATTTTCTATTTCTGAAGAACTAAACTGAGGAATAGAGATAAGAAATGATCTTGATGTCTCACATCTTTTAAAACTTGTTTAAGTAAATTTGAACTCATGGGGCCCAGCTGGTGGCGTGGTAGTTAAGGTGACTGAATCACACATGGATCACTATGCAGTTTGAATCCTGCACCCAGTGGTTTGAAAACACACTGGGCATGTGTACACATGTGCCCAAAATCCCAAAAGGAGAAAGAAATGGAGGAGATGAGATTGCAGTGTGACTATTCCTCATGGGGGATGCTTTCTCACTCCCTCGACCACTCTCCATACCCTCCACCCACCCCTCTAGTTAGCACATACACTTTCTGGCAAAAAAAAAATTTTTTAAGTGAATTCAGAGGTTAATATTTACTTTATGTCAGGACAGAAAGAGGCATTACAGAAATATCCCATGGTTCATTCTTCTAAAAATAACTTTTGTAGAATTTTAGTATTTATAACATTAGGGATTTGAGTTCTAATGATTTTGAGATCAGACTCCCTTAGATCATTTACTCACTTTCAACTTTTTTTTTTTACTATTTATTTCAACAAAAATTCAGACTTTTTGAAAAATTAAAAAAACAGTTTGAAAAATTTCTGAACTCCCTTCACCCAAATATCAGTATCAATATTTTATAACATTTTTGTTATCTTTCTTTGACTTTCTTATTTGAGAGTAATTGCTGACTTGACCTTCTTTCTCCTAAATATTGGAGCATGTATTTCTACAAACAAAAGCATTCTCTTATATAACCATTTTACAATGATCAAAATCAGGAAATTGGGACCAGTAGGTAGCATGGTAGTTAAGGCTCTGGACTCCCACATGGCCACCCCACCCACAGTTTGAGTCCCAGACCTGGCTTTTTCTTTCTCACTTTCTCTCTCTCTCTCTCTCTCTCTCAATCTCTCTCTCTCCCTTTTCTCTCTCTCTGGTAAGTGCACATGCCCCATAACAAATTTAAAATAATATTGCTAATAAAAAATTATTTTAAAAAATCAGGAAATTAACACTGAAACAGTACTAATACCAATCTATATATTTGATTCAGAATCTACCAATTTCCCCCTTAATATTCTCTAGAGCCAAAGGAAATCCTCAATTATGCGTTGCCATTATCTGTTGGGATTTTTAGCCTTCTTTAGTCTAGAAAAGACCCTGAGTCTTTGTGCATTAGAATATCATTGGTTTGCTTGTTTTTAATTTGCCAGGAGGTGTGTGTGTGTTTGCCAGAGAGAGAGAGAGAGAGAGAGAGAGAGAGAGAGAGAGAGAGAGAGAGAGAGAGAGAGGAAGAAAGTGGGAAAGTACCTTCCATGGGGAATGGTCATGCCACAATCCCTTCTCCTCCACCCTTCTCTTCCTATGGAACTGTGGGCATGCATGCACTTGTACCTAGTGTGTTTCTCAAGTCACTAGCCTCAGACTCATAACACATGGTCAGCTATATGGGATCCAGCTGCCTTAACCACCATGCCCTGGGTTACTGACGCAATGATGTATTATTGAAGAGTACAGACCTGTTATAATCTAGAATGTTCTTCTATTTGTGTTCATTTGATGTTTCCTGATGACCAGATTCACATTATTTAAACTTTTGATAGGGATACCATGGCAGTAGCTTTCCTTCTTCCACAGTCTTGCTTAAGCAGGGCATAGCTTGCTCGTGTATGCCATGGAAAAGCAGTGTGATGAATATACAGGTTCATGTCTCCACAGTTTGAGGGACTAAAAGAGGGACTTTCTTCTGTTAAGTTTTACACATTTTTAAGATAAGGAGGGGATGGTCACTTCATTCTGTACAGTGATAACCACTTTAGTTAACTGTTCCCTATATAGGGAAATGGCTTTTAACAAAGACCCCTGCCCAAACTTGGCTCCTAGTGGCATTTTGCCAAGCTCCTAAATGGGTGACAGTATGCCTGCAAGAATATCTGGATTTGTCTTTCCTTACTTTCTCTCTCTTCTTTACTTTTTTTTTTTCCTCCTACAAATCAATAATCTTCTCCTTTTTTCTAAGAGTTGCATAGAAGAGAAAAATTTTTCCTAGATCACAGTTTCAGGGAGGAATAAATATGACCATCACATTCTTTGATAGGTTAATGGAGAGATGAGAGGAAACTATAAAAACTGATACTTTTACTTTGTTTTATTTTACTCTCACCTCAATCCCTACACCTGCTTATAATTCCCTCAAAGAGATATACATTCATACTGTCCTCCCCAGCCACTGCTCACAGGACTTCAAACTGTGGAGGCATGAGCCTGGATTCTCACCACATGCAGCAAATGAGCTGAGTCGCCAAGTGGGAGACACAAAACTGGAGCCAGGAAGTGGAAGGAGTGTGGACTTTGGAGGCTAGATACCTGGGCCCACACCATATCTTTTCTGGCAGTTAGCTGGGAGGCCTTGTGCCAGTAACACAGGATGTCTGAGCTTCGGCTTTTCTGTTTGCAAAATAGGCCTAATTGTACCCAAGTTATTGGTTTGATATGAGGATTATAAATATTATACAAAAATAAGGAACTTGGCATTTTGAGAGGTTTGGTGAACTATCTATACTTTATCTAAATTTATTTGGACCAAAAAGCCTTATGGAGAACAGATTTTCCCTCCTATTTGGAAAATTTTTTATTAATCATGGTCTCAATTTTTTTCACCTGAGGAACCAAAGACCTCCACAGACTCTATGTAGGAAGGGATAGGAAACCATAATTACCTTGTCAAATACCATGCTCTTGTATGTAAATTGACAAATACATCTATATATGGAGGATGTATATAGAAAAATGCCTGGAAAGGTATTTGCCAAAAATGTTAATGGTGGTGTTTTGATTTACTTTTCTATCACTAACTACTGAAGACCATATTGGGTAATTTACAAAGAAGAGAAATTTATGTAGCTAACAGATTTGGAGGTCTGAGGTCAAGGGACTGTCTGGTCTTCTCATTAGTGATGACTCTGCAGAGTCCTGAAGTGGCTCAGGGCAAGAGCTTGTGTCCATGTTGGTTTCTGTTCTTAAAAACTACCTGAAGTCTGGGACCAGCAGATGGCATAATGGTTATGTCACTGGACTCCCATGTAGTTGTCCGCGGTTCAAGCCCCGGATCCGGTGACTTAAACTCATGCCAGGCGCATGTGCATGCGTGCCCAAGATCCCTGAGAGGAGAATAGAGGAAAAGGGATTGTGGCGTGGCCATTCCCCTGGGGGTTGATTTTTTGCTTTCTGTCTCTCTGTCTCTTGTCTTTCTGGCGAGTGCACGTGAACTGTAACAAAAATCTCTCCAAAATAAAAGATATTTCTGGGGGCCAGCAGGTGGCATAGTGGTTAAGATGCTGGACTCCCACATGGCCAACGGCAGTTTGAGTCCCAGACTTGGTGGCTTGAAACTCACACTAGGCACAAATCTGTATGTGCCCAAAATCCTGAAAAGAGAATGGAAGGGATTGTGCCGTAGCCATCCTTCCTGGGGAATGATTTCTCACTTTCTGTCTTTCTTTGTCTTTCCAGTGAGCTCATATACTCTATAGCAAAAAAAACTCTTGGGGAAAAAAAAGATATTTCTGAGAAATAAATGAAATAAAAGATTATTAATGACCTCTGGCCCCTGATGTATTTTATTCCTAAAATCTATTAGAAAGCTAAGGGTCAGGCTGGAAGGTGGCATGGTGGTTAAGGTACTGGACTCCTACATGGCTGGCCATAGTTCAAGTCCCAGACCTGGCTACTTGCTTTCTAACTTTCCCTCTCTTTTTCTCTCTCATCAAATTAAAAAATACTATTAATAAATAAAAAGTTAATCTTTAAAAAGAAGAGAAAAGAAAGCTAAGGATCATCCTTAAGAATGGACCGATAGGTAGGATCCAAACTTGATCTTTTATTCAGTATTCACTGAAGGGGCATTCAGGAAATATTATCTGATTTGACCTTCAGAGCCATCTACATCTAGGTATTGATGTCCCCATTTTGAAGATAAGGAAATGTGTAAATTAGATGGTGCTGCCAGTACAAGTACATGTGACCTGTAGAAAAAATTTTCAAAGAAGAAAAAAGTAGCAGATTTAATAATAATAATAATAAATAATAATAATAAAATCAAGAGGTTGGAGGGGTACGAGGGGCATATTATCTTCAACAGATAATTTTCCATTTTTGTTTCTTAAATGTTTTATTTCCTTTTCCCCTTGATTTTTTTTCCCCTCTTACCCTTGCCATTTCCCACTAACCTCCCACACTGTCTCTGGTAGCCACAGTTGCTCTCCATACCTTTATACTGTCCAATATTTCTAAGTTTGATTAAATTCAAGATTAGATTAGATGGTGCTGCCAGAACAAGTCAAAGAAAAGAAAAGGATGGGATTAAAAACTCACCAGTTTGCCAGCCCAGGTTCTTTGCTTGGAGAGAACTAAAGGGTGAATTTTCCCCTGGGCCCAATGCTGGGCTGTGGGAGGTAGCCACAGCTACCTGCAGTTTGGTCATGAGGTTTCCTGGAAAATGACGTCAGGGTCTTTCTGCAGAGAGCTGTGAGTCATAGGGCCGAGAGTGGAGATTTTGACTGTGGAAGGGACGTTAGTTTCTCTGGTAGGGGACTCAATAAATGGCCAGTGACAGTGAAGAAAGGGAAAGTGAAATAGAGTAGCATTCTTTCTGGGTTGATATGAAAACTGGGCCATCATCATATGTGATAAAAGTAGTGACGATCTTAACCAAATGGGCAGACTTTCTCTCTTAATTTGGTAAGAGTTCAAGTATGAAGAAAATGGGGGAGAAAGAAAGAGAGGTTCTTATTCTTGTCTATGAGAGAAAGTAGTGGAATATCCCAAGGTTTGCGGGCATCCCACTAGATGATGCTCTGTGGATGATGAGGTGAAACAGGCCTGAAGAAACTATCATAGGACCCCAGGACATTGGAACTGATGGACTTTAGAAAGCATCTGGCCTGATTCCTTTCTCTCATTGTTGGGTAAGTTATTTATTTGCCTATGCTCAGGCATCATTTTATGAGCAGAATAAAACTCAAGACCAAGGCTCTTGATGCTGGAGTCTCACGTCCTTTCCGCTACATTACATAATTTGGAGTTAATGAGCTATGGTCAAGTTATTTATTCATTCAATAATCATACTGTTATTATTTTAGTATAATTAGGTACTATGCTAGTCTTCAAGGATTTAAAGAATGTTAAGTGTTCTCACCAAAAAATAAAAAAATGAAAGATCACTTGGTTAGGTAACACATTTATTAATTAGCTATTAATAGATTTAACCATTCCACAATGTATTTGTACCACAAAACATCATGCTGTACCCAATAAACATACAATTTTATCTATCCATTTTATTTATATATATATACACACACACACACACATACATATGTTTCTTAAATGGTATGTGTGTGTGTGTGTGTATGTATGTGTGTGTGTGTGTGTGTGTGTGTATATATATATATATATATATAAACAGAATAGGTTTTACCTTTAGGAGTTTATATTCTAGTGAGTGAAGAGACACTTACAAAGCAAAGCATTGGGTCAGAAAAGTCATGACATGTTTTTGCTGTTTTTCTTTGCAAAAATGTGTCATGACTTTTCTGACAACCCAATAGTTAGTATAATGACTGAGATACACAGGTATTTCAGGTACTCCTTGAAGGGAGTGAGGGCAGGGTGTGAAAAATTAGACACAATGAGAGAAAACTCCATGGAAAAGTAAGACTTGAACTGTGAGCCATCAGGATGATAACTAATAACCTGGATTAAGAGGTCAGAGAGAGAAAGAAAGGGGCAAATTTCAGCAAAGAACCACATATAAGGAAAGAGGCATTAAGATAAGTAGTCAATGATGCTGGCTATATTTTAAAGCATAAGACAGAGAGTGTCGCCTGTCTTATGTGTTGTTTGGAGTGATGGGTAGGAACAAATCAGGAGGGTCATTTGACATGTATGCATAAATCTATCACTGCAGTCATACAACGGACATATTCATCACTCAAAAGAATCCTTATAGACTTCGTGTTCTCTTTCACCCACCCTTCCCGGTTCCCTTTACTTACCTCCTATCTTTTCTCTCAACCTCAGACAATCTAATCACATTCCCTATGAGAAAGAAGCAGGAGATGAGAGTTGAAAAATAGCAGATGTGGGGCCAACCGGTGGTGTGGTTATTAAAGTGACTATCTCACATGGCCAACTGGGCAGTTCAAGTCCCAGACCCAGAGACTCACCACATGATGCCCTCTGTTGTGTCATGCAGAGGCAAGAAGGCCCTCCCCACATGCTGGCCTGTCTACCTTGCAATTCTCAGGCCCCTAACCATGAGCTAAATAAACCTCTATTCTGTATAAATTATCTAGTCTGTGGTATTTAGTAATAACAACAGAAAATGGACTAAGGTAGGACTTGAAATATTTTCTATTTTATTGCTTTATAAGCCTATACAATGGGCTCAAGGTGTAGGGATTTACAAGAATTTGGAAATGTAGACTGGTAAATGTCACATTCTAAGAGTTTATGATACTAAGCAACCAATGCACTGGAAAAGGGAAAGTTTTGGTGGGGATGAATAAAATAAATCAACATTCTTTTTTATATATTAGTCTCATGCACAGTTTTAAAAGATGAATCATTCTATAGAACATTATTACCTGTAAAATAAAATTCAGAATTGTGTATCTGAATCTCTAGAATTTGAATTGAGGACCAGAGCCTGAGCATTGATGTCCACTGAGAAGATTACATCCTAGCTTTTAAAAAAATCAAGTTCACATTTCCATCTCTTTTCACTTTCCCATTTGTTGGTTTTATCTCTGTTGTAAAATTGCCATCTTCTAGAGGTTATCTATCCCATAATAATCTTTTTACCTTGAGCCCTTTGCATAAGCTATATCAAACAATAAAAGATAAAATATTTCAAGTACCATAGTACTAAGCAACCATAATCCATAGTACCTTTTTTTACATCATCAATTTACCTGGGAAAATATTATAAATGTTTCTGTAATTAAAGAATGAATGAGGAATAAGAATGTTCCTCCCTTCGTGTGGAGAGGTTTACGGATCTAATATAGTATGTGTATGAATCTCAGGGCACTTAAGGAACTGCCTGATCAGACCACTGTCGCCAATTGACCAGCCTGTCCCTGACCTCACATCCTGCCTTCTTAAATGCCCAAGTATAGTCATTACTGTTGCATGTGGACCCAAAGCAGTGACCTGATCTGTGTCATTGTGACTCACTCTCTTCCAAGAATGGCTCTACTGTTTTCTAAAATGCTTAATTCAGTGTTAAGCATCCTTGGATTGCTGAACTGAAGCAAAAGTGCAAGTCCAAGATGAGCTCATTGGTAACTCAGTTCAGAAACTAAGAAAACAAGGAAAGGGCCAGCAGGTGGCATGATGGTTAAGGGATTGGACTCCTACATGGCTAACCGTGGTTCAAATCCCAGATCTGGTGGCTTGAAAATCATGCCAGGCATTGGGACCAGCAATTGGAATAATGGCTATGTTGCTGGACTCCCATGTAGTCAACTGTGGTTCAAGTCCCAGACCTGGTGGCTTAAATTCATGCCAGGCACATGTGCGTATGTGCCCAAGATCCTGAGAGGAGAATGGAAGAGGAGGGATTGTGGCATGGCTATCCATCCTGGAGGTGTGATTTCTTGCTTTCTGTCTCTGTCTCTCTCTGGTGAGTGCACATGCCGTATAGCAAAAACCTCTCAAAAAAAAAAAAAAAAAGAAAGAAAGAAAAAGAAAATCATGCCAGGCACATGTGTGTGCATGCCCCAAATCCCAGGAGAAGTGATTGTGACATGGCTATCCTCCCTAGAGGGTGATATCTCACTGTCTCTCTATCTCTCTCTGGTTATCTTACTGTTTCTCTATCTCTCTCTGGTGAGCACATGTGCCCTATGGCAAAAAAAAGAAAAGAAAAGAAAGAAAGGAAGGAAGAAAAAGAAAGGATAGAATGCAGGAAGTTTGGGGAAACTTTCATGAGAACCATAACGTAAAACCAAGGTGTTATTTAAAATCCTACAATCTTGAACAGTTTTCCCCTCTGATCTCTGGTGCCACAATGCAGAGGGAGTTCACTTACTTCCTCTCTCCTTTTTTTTTTTTTTTACTTTCAGGGCAAGAATATCCCAACATGGGCATGAGTAGCTTGAAACTGTTAAAGTATGTCCTGTTTTTCTTCAACCTGCTCTTTTGGGTAAGTGTGTCTCTTCTAAACCTGACCAAATTCACCTCCCCTCAGCTGAGTTGTCCTTCTCTCTTCTCTACTGAAGAGTTAGTGTGGAGTTCAAGACATGCAGGCCTGGGACATGTCCAGGATACCCAGCCTAGGAACAAAAGAATAATAATTTTTTCGCCTTTTCCAAACTTGCCACAGTATTAAGTGTAAAATTAAAAGGTACCTGTGTAGTTATTAATGGAGGTGCCATTTCTCTCTGGGAGCTTTAGACTGCTACTGCTCACAGCTGACATCTATAGGTGAGAAATCTGAGACTCTCCATTCTGGGTATTGAGTACCTCTTTTTCTCTTGCATTTTTCTCCCTGAACCCCTTTGAAGAATAGCTGGCTGAAAGGAAAGACACATTTTCTGGGGAAGTTTCACTGTGCCAAATTCAACAGTTGAATTTCAAAAGTAGAATGAGTTAATCCTCGTGTGTCTATAAAACGACTCTCGTAAGTTTGACTTCTCTAGTTTTTTGCAATATTAACTTCCTCAAGCAGAACATCTCCTCAATACAGTCATGGTTTCCAAAATGAAGGTCATATGTGAACAATTGAGGGGACAAGGAATAGGGTATGTGAAGCAAGAAGTTAGGCCAAATATGGTGAAGATACTGTGTGACTCATAGAAGTGAGCTTTCCTTGATGACTGGAAATGGTCAGGATGAGGTATGAGACTCTGCACAAGAAAGCTAGGATTACCTTTCCTATGGGAGCATAGGGAAACTACGTTAGGAGGTTGTTCATGAGAGTCTTGATACATTAGGAGGTTGTTCATGAGAGTCTTGACTGAACCGATGGTAAAAGGGAGTGAGAACATGAGAAGATACCCAAGAACCACATTTTGTCTCACAATGTGAATTCTTCCTTTCAGTTCTGTGGCTGCTGCATTTTGAGTTTTGGGATCTACCTCCTAGTCCGCAACAAATTTGGAGTGCTTTTCCACAACCTCCCTTTCCTCACACTGGGCAATGTGCTTGTCATTGCGGGCTCCATTATCATGGTGGTTGCCTTCCTGGGCTGCATGGGCTCCATCAAGGAGAACAAGTGCCTGCTTATGTCGGTAAGTTTTTACAACAGACATAGTGCCCCAGGAAGGGGAGACAGTGCCTGAAGTCCCAGACAGAATGTTTCTTGGTAGATATCTATGGGTACAGGGAACTCACAGAAGCATGGGATTGGCACCTCAGACCAACCTAGCCTGTCCAGACCAATAGGATTTTGTTTCTGACTTGGACTCTAGGAATAGATGGGAGAAGGCATTGCTATCCTTGTTGGCATTCATTTTACATGGTCAATAATGACCCTTGTCATTATAATTCTCTTCATAGCCTTTTGATTTTTCTTTATATCTAGTTGAAATCAAGAATCATCCATGTGTCTAAATCCTCCTTTCAAAAGTAAATATTTTCATGATCCTACTCAGAATTACTTACTCATGGGAAGATAATTACTAGATTTTTCTAAGCCTGGCACCTTTCTTCCTTATTTGAATCTACATGATACCCCATGTAGACCCCATGAATGACCCAGCTTAGGTAAGGGCCTGGGCTCAGCCGCTGAGGTTGAATATGAGAGATGCTAGAGCTTTTCCACTGTTCCCTGCCAGCTAACTATCTTCAGGTGTAACTTCAGTTCTAGGTTTTACCTATAAGCACTAGGCATGCATGTCTCTGTATGCCCAGAACAGAGTTTGTTGTAACACTGCCACTCTAACCATAGGTGTGGGTTCCCAACTATCTTGATTCTTCCTTGAATTATGGGTCAGTTCTTCAACTGGAGCCAAGAGAAAGAGAAAAAAAAGTCTTGTTCTCAGATAATTCTCAGACTAATGGCAAAAGATGGGAGAAAATAGACATGAGGTAAAGGTTTTAAACAATAAAAATTAGAGTTGGAGTAAAAAAGATAAAAGAGAAGGAATAAGTAAAATATATTTTCTGTTGTATGTGATTAGCATAAAGGCAGTAAATCTCTAAAAGTGGAGGCAAATATGAGTTAGAATCATGATGAGAGCCTCTCTTTCTTCCATCTCTACAGGGCTTCTTTTAACCTCTACCACCCTCAGTCCTCCACTCTGACCTAGCCCTGATCTTGTAGAAAAGATAAGGCTCCAAACTTTAAGATACATGTTTTAGTTAGCTAGCCTTTTGCTCAGCTGTTTCAATAGGCTGACACAAAAATTACTTTATATATTTTCAAGTGGCATTGAATATGTATTATGCGCACAATTTGCTCTTCTAGGCAATAGGAAATGTGGATAGGAGAGAACAAAGTCTGAAGATAGTTAATCTGCCCTCCAGAGTCCCGTTGTAGAAAAAGAATACATATTCCTCACAATACTAGAGAAGGCTTACAAAGGCTGAAGGAGCCAGGAACAGGAATATCCTGTGCCTGTGCAGAGATCTACCTTGTTCCTCCCAGAGCAGAGTGGGAGTGGATGGAGACCTGGAATCAGTGCTGTTAGTACATCTCTGCTCTGTCCTAGTTCTTCATCCTATTGCTGATTATCCTCTTTGCTGAGGTGACCTTGGCCATCCTGCTGTTCCTGTATGAAAACAAGGTAAGTGAGGAAAAACACAACTTGTATAATATTGTAAAGAGTGGGGAGAATGAAGTGGAGGAGAAGTTGGAAAAAAATAAGTCCTATAATAGAAATAAAGTGGGAGAATGAGGCGAAGGGAGATGAATTGGAATTGAGGACAAAGTTTCATGAAGGAAATTGCATTTGCGTGGTGCTTTGGAGGATGACTGGAAAGAACACTGTATATTTGGCAGTTGAGAACATCTGTCTCAGTGACTAAGGATAGTACTTGCTTTCATTGCCTGTCTTCCTCCATTGTAAAACTAAAATTCTGGAGAGACAATAATCTACTACATACTTCTTCCTTCAATGCCAACTAACCCTTACCACTTCTTTCCAGAATATCTCATCTATAAATTCCCTTCCTTCAGTTTTTTTTTTTTTTTAAGAAAGATTTTTGCTATAGGATGTGTGCACTTCCTGGAGAGACAGAGACAGAAAGTGAGAAATCACTCCTCAGGGGCGATGGCTATGCCACAATCCCTTCTCCTCCATTCTCCTCTTGGGATTTTGGGCATACATGCACATATGCCTGGTGTGAGTTCCAAGCTGCTGGATTTCAGACTCCAGCCATGGTCGACTACATGGAAGTACAATGATGTAACCATTATGCCATCTGCTGGCTCCACTTTCTTAGTTCTGAGAAGACCATTTGGAAGGGAGGATCAAGGGCAACCACTAACCTATACTAGAAATTCCTTATTTCTCGAACTCACCTACTTTTTATAATGTCCCTTTTGCTGGAATGTGCTCTGCCCAGCTGAGTAAGTATGTAGCTGATGGCCTGACTGACAGCATCCACCGTTACCACTCAGACAACAGCACCAAGGCGGCGTGGGACTCCATCCAGTCATTTGTGAGTACAGATGAAATCTTCCTCAGATCAGGCCAGACTTCATTTTTCAGCCTCAGTCCCTAAAGGCTAGTTCATTTCTTGGAAGTTTCAGAATCTGCGGTTCACAGACCTGAGGTCTTAAATAATTCCTTGGCTATCATAAACAGGGGAGCACAGGAATCAATCTGATAGATACAAAGTTCTCTGCATTCTTTTTCATCCTTTACCAATTCAGATCCAAACACATCATACTATGTTGGTTTAAGTATTTTCCAAAATTTTACTCAAACTGGCAATTTTATAATTTAAGAAATCTCTGTTGAATATCTAACCTGCCCAATCAAGTTAATTACCTTGCCCCACAAGATTCCATCATTCATGCCCTGTTCCCACCTAAAAACATAAATTTGTTTTTTTAATTTGTTGTAGGGCACATTGCTTGACAGAGAGAATTATATAGAGACAGAGAAAGTGAGAAAGCACTGCCCATGGGGGATGGCCATGGTGTTATCTCTTCTCCTCCATTCTCTGTTGGGGATTTTGGACACATATGCACACACCAGCTGTGTTTTCTAAGCTACTAGTCAGGGACTTGAACCAAGTAGTCAGCCATGTGAGATCAATCACCTTCACCTCCATGCCACCTGCTGGCTCCCATGAAAACATACATTAATGCTGCATTCGTACCTTTGTGTGTTGGAAGATAAAGAAGAGCCAGGGAGCCCTGTACTGACAAAATCTATGTCTCAAAGTATGTCACTATAACCACGTGAGAGTTTACTCTGGAGTTGAAAAACAACAGCATAGGATTAGAGCCTACACACCATAATGAGTAACCTGGGGAAAATCATCTAACCTCTGTAGATCCCCAGTTCTCCTTTTTTTTTTTTCTGGTTTGATTGTTTTTTTCCAATTCAGTTTAGAAATAGTTTTAGTATATGATTTTTGGACATATACAAAAATAAATGGAATAATAGAAAAGTGAATCTCGGGGTACATGTTACCCAGCTTCAACACTTAACAGTTTGCCCATGTCATCTCATCTAATCCGTTATACTTTGTTTTGGTTAGACTATTTTAAAGCAAATACTAGACATTACATCAAATCACCCATTAAATATAAAAATTAAAAAGTGTGCTTTGAAGCTTATTTTAATCATGATAAAGAGCACATATATTCTCAGGAAAAAAGAGAGAGAAAGAGAGATGCACCCTTACAGGGTCTCTTTACATTGTGATCCCCTTTACCCAACGCTCCAACACTTCAAGATCTTCGGTACATGTTTATGTGCCTGGCATGTTTCCAAACGAACCTGGAGATGCGAACCAATAGTAGACCATATGGCTTCTATTGCAGTTCAGCTTGCTACCAACCACCATTAGGCAGGGCCTAAGAATTTTTTTGTCATACACCTAAACTTTTACAATAGTTTTTAAATATCACCAACAGTTTATAATCAAATTTCCCTAATTATCTAAAAAATTGTTTTCAATTAATTTCAAACCAATATCTACACGAGATCCCCTTGTCCTATTTGGATGACACATCTAAGTCTATTTTAATGTATAACAGTATCTCTCTGTTCATGTTATTGATTTGTGGAATGAAATTAGGTTTCTTGTCCTATAGTATTTCCCACTTTCTGGATCTAATTGTTTCCTCAAGGTATTTTGGTGTCAGAGGGTCTTTGCCTCCCATAAACCTTATGAATCTAGAGACTTGAGGCAGTTTCCTTTTGTAGTAAGACTATTACACTGGCATTTCCGGTTGCATCATGTAAGCAGGCACATAATGTCTGATTGTCCTGCTTTCTATAATCTAAAAACTAGATGGTGGGCCCAGGTGCAGTCAGTCTTATTCCTCCACTATAAAGTCATCTGAATGCCTACTTCTTAATATGCGAATAGGAAAAAATTACACATGCCTTCTTTATAGGTGTCCTATGTGAAAAAAATTGTGTAAAATACATGAAAGCATTTTGTTTCAAGAAGTCCATAGTAGTTATGCCAATTCTGGACTTTCTTCTATAGATTCAGATTTAAACGTCCTACCTTTCTCTCCAAAGCCCAGTTTTCTTTTATTTCTTTTCTAACTATCTCATTTTTGGGGGGATTTGGTTTGTAGTTGCAATGTTGTGGTGTAAATGGTACGAGGGATTGGAATGGAAGCCCACCAGAATCGTGCCCCTCAGATCCACAAGTTCAGGTAATTTTTTGAGCAACTTTCCTATTATTGTCCTCTTTATTTAAACTTTTGTTACTTGGTACATTTCTCAAGTCATAGAGTACCTAGACCTCCCATCCAGAAACAAGTGAACCCTGAAGAAAGGAGAGACCAGAGTGACAACTCTGAGTACAAGAAAAATTATAAAAACATAGAAACGAGCTCATTTAGACTAGACACACTGAAAAGAAAATTGTTGTACTAAAATATTGGAGGAGAAGTTTATGTGAAAATGGCAGAAGAGTGTCTAGGTATTTTCTTTCTTTTTTTTTTTTTTTTTTTTTTTCTTGAGAGGTTTTTTTGCTATAGGGCATGTGCACTCGCCAGACAGACAGAGAGAGACATAGAGACAGAAAGCGAGAAATCACCCCCCAGGGGGGATGGTCACGCCACAATCCCTTCTCCTCCATTCTCCTCTCGGGATCTTGGGCACATACGCACACGCGCCCGGCGTGAGTTTTAAGCCACCGGGTCCAGGACACGAAACGCGGTCGACTACATGGGAGTCCAGCAACATAGCCATTACGCTAACTGCTGGTTCCCAAGGTATTTTCTTAAGAACAAGTAGGTCTTCTTGTGGTTGAAAGTGAAATTTATAGGGCTGAGGTAGAAAAACTTCTCCTTGTACCAGTTTCTCTGTTCTACTTCTTTGAAGATGGCAGAATGTAGCCCCTTAATGAAATGAATCATAAGTAAAGGAGCAAGGAGTTGGGAGATAGCAATTTGGTAGAAATGCTGAAGGACCTTCCCACTTAATCTGAACCTCCAGAACTGGCTCAGAACAGAAACCAAAATTATCTTCCAGCTAGAATATAGAAATCCCTAAGGTCCTACCCTCATCAATGTTACTCCACTTTTGAGGTGGTTCGTAAATCTCCAGAATTTTTTTGGGCCTGTGGATAAAGACTAGGATAACTACCAATCAACAACTGCCTTGGAGCTTGGTTGGCCTACTGTAGATTTACTGGTTGTTGAAGCAGAAACTAAAATGCAAACCAATCCTAGAATTGCAAACCAATCCTAGAACTGCATAACCTACATTCCCATTTGTTGATATTAGGTCAGCTCTGAGTGTTCACAAAACACAAGGACTTCTGCTCCATTTGGGAGCAAATTTAATTTGTGGCTAAGGATTTAGGATCTCCACATTAGGTGCCAACATAATGATAACACAGGAAAAGTGTCTAGTTTAATATTCTCTACTGTATACTGTTTCTTCATCCATGCAAAGAAAATATTATTATGCAAAGAAACTTCCTGACCTAAGTCTCTTTGCATAATATAAGGTAAAACATAAACTGTCTCCTCAAATAATCCTGATAAAGTTGAATTATAAAGCAGTGTCATTTTTTTACTTGTTATCTCTTCTAGGGTTGCTATGAGAAGGCAGAGATGTGGTTTCATTCCAATTTTCTGTATATTGGGATCATCACCATCTGTGTATGTGTGATCCAGGTAGGAGCTTAACCATAAGAGTGTTGTGAGGATTACATAAATTATGTTAGGATTTTAGAATAGTACCAATTACATAGTATGTGTGGAATACATGTTAGCTTGTTTTTATTACTACGAGTTCCCCTAGTCAAGTAGCAAATTATGTTATTACCAATTTGATTCAAGACACAGAAAATATGGTATGAGAATATCTACCCGGTCAAGTTATCCCTGAGGTGTAGGTGAATCATACTAAATTATAAGCCACCAAGCAGAACCCCACTTTTGCCCCTTACTCAGCTGATCGGGAAAGGACTGTGATTGATGAAACATTTTGCTTCAAAATTGACCTTGCCTGCTAAGGGATAGATGATGAAAATTATAATTTGAGTTCTTTGTTTCTGTGCTTAGTTTTACAAGTAAAGAGTGAATTGAAGGTACTTTTACGTTATTTTTAATTATTTAATGTTTCTAACTTTTTTTACCCAAGTGTTGGGCACATCACAGATTAGCTAAGATTTAATCAAGAAGCTCAGGGGGAAAATTAAAAAATTAAAAGAAAAATGCTTTTTCCTCTGCTTGGAAACCAATGAAACATAGGGCATAGGTATTTAGTTCAGTGTTGAATAAACAGAACTTGACTTTGCTAGCATCAGGACTTCTGAAGACAGAGGATGTCCCAACACTGTGCATTCTACTATCATGCCTTCTTTTCCCTCATTATTTTTAAACTACAGAAGAGAACTCCTGAAAGTGAATTGGAAGTGGTGGTGGGAGGGAAATTCTGAGTGTCAATAAGATGATTTTTTTACTCGAGGGCTAATTTTAGGAGTTGTAGGGGAAATGTCTCCTCTTATGAAGACCTCACATTTTTTTTTTCAACTCTTTTCTCAGGTCCTGGGGATGTCCTTTGCACTGACCCTGAACTGCCAGATTGATAAAACCAGCCAAGCTCTAGGGCTGTGACCAGCAACTGTCCTGTGCCAGATAAACTTGTTTAATCTCTGGATATCCCAAACCATTTATAGCGTGAAGTCTTAAATGATCACTTGCTGGACTGGAATCTTTGTCCTCATCCCATCTCTTTCCTGTTTGGGTTCCTGTCTTATACAACAAGAGAAGAGGGTGTTGGCCAGATACTTCCCACTTCAGGCAGCAAGACAACCTTTCACTCACTGATGGCAGGAGCCATGTCTCTCAGGGTCGTGAAACAGCCTGAGTGTTTTTAGACATGAGAGACCAAGATAGTCTGTGGCACTAGTGGCTCAAGATCAAAAAGCAGGTCCAGGATACAAATGTTTGCATCTTTTTACATTCTCAAGTCAGTTGCTAGTTTCTCAGTCATGCCCATTCTGCCCTCTGAAGTCAAGCAAGAGACAAGCTAGAGGGCATTGCACAGCCAGATTCCCCAGATCATTGTTACAATCCTCTGTTTCCTCTGTAGGGCTCATGGCTATGAGAATGATAGAATACTCTTTCTCCGAAGGACAAGGTTTCGTTTTGATTAAAGGATCTTTTTAATTTAATCTAAGTCTTTTCAGAAAATAACTATCTAGTAGTTCATCTCCTAACTTCAACCAATCTCTTAGCCTTTGATCTATGCAGCCATAGAGGAATTCAGCTGTGCCAGTGTATTTGTGAGTTGACTGATAATCACATTCAGAAGAGTTATAGTGTTATTTCTCTCTTTAATAAGGTTTTTTTATGTACTGTTATAATTCTTTAATGAATAAAATAGTTATGGTCTCAATCACAACATTCTTATTCTTAAATCTCAAACACCACTTCCATGATTCAGCCTGACTTCCCTACCAGCAAATCAGTGTATTAGTTATCTACTGCTGCATAACAAATAATGGCAGAAAACAACAAACATTTATTAGGTCACAGTTTTTGTGGATAGGAATCTGGAAGCAGCTTAACTGGCTGATTCTGATATATGGTTTCTCACATAACTACAAGTAAGATGTCAAGCAGGACACTAGTCACGTCAAGGCTCAGTTGGAGGTGAATTCACTTTCAATTTCTCTCACTTGGCTGTTCTCAAACCTCAGTTCTTTGCCACCTGTGCTTTTCTTTAGGGCTGCCTTATAACATTGCGACTGATTTTTCCCATAGCAAGACATCCAAGAGAGCAAGACCATAAAATACAGCACCCAAAACAGAAACCATAGTCCTTTTATAAATTAACGTAGATGTGCCGTCACATCAGATCTGCCATATACTATTCTTCAGGAGTGAGTTGAAAGATTCAACCCATTCTAAAGGGGAAGATATTAAATAAGGCTATGAATTCTAGGGTGTGGAGTTCATTGGAGGCCATCTAAGAGGTTGCCAACCACATCATGCTTGTTGGATTAGGAAAAGAAGTTAAATTGAATTGTCTATAAACTAAATTTGATTGTCTACATGATAACCCTAGCTTGAAAAGTAGAAAATTAGAACATAACTAACATAGAATAAAATGTAGAGAAGTCAGAGAGAAAGGGATGGAGATAATTAGTTTCTGTTCTTAAAGCTTTACATAGGTGCTATTGCCTTCCTTTAAGAAGAATCAGTTATTGGGACCAGCAGTTAGCATAATGGCTATGTCACTGGACTCCCATGTAGTCGACCACAGTTTGAGTCCCGGACCCGGTGGCTTAAACTCATGCTGGGTGCGTGTGCGTGCGTGCCCAAGATCCCGAGAGGAGAATAGAGGAGAAGGGATTGCGGCGTGGCCATCCCCCCTGGGGGGTGATTTCTAGCTTTCTTGTCTCTCTATCTCTCTCTATTTTTCTGGCGAGCACACATGCCCTATTGCTAGAAACCTCTCCAAAAAAAGAAAAAATAAAAATAAAAAAAGAATCAGTTATTTCAGCCATAGTCTATAGGGAAGCCCACATTTTTTGCATTTTTCTGTGGCAAGGGAGCAAAAGTGACATTCTCTTGAATGTTACAAGTATTAAAAGAATTGGGTCGTCAGGAAAATCGTGACACATTTTTGCATAGAAAACCAGGAAAATACATTATGAATTTCCAGACTAATATCTTACATTCAACATGTACAAATTGAAACATAACATTATATCTTTCAAACCTGATTCTCTTCTTTGTTCCCCATATCAGTGAATGCTAACACCATTCACCCAATTTTTCTAGCCAAAATCTGGCCTTTGTCCTTAGTGTTAGCCTATCCTTTATGCTCAACAACCAGTCGTGAAGTTCTGAAGAGTAGATTACCAAATATAACATTCATCCAGTCTCATGTCATTTCTTGTTTGTATTCCTTCGATAGTCCACAATCTGCTCTAAACTATCTAAACTATTAGCCATATAGTAGCCAGAATAATATTTCTAAAACAATCAGGACATTTGTATGCTTGAAATTCTACAATGACTATGTAGCTCTTAAAATGAATTCTAGATTATTATGTCTTCCAGACCCTAAATAGTATGACTCTTGCTTCTCCAGCCTTGACTCTTGCCATTCTTACTCTTGCATTCTATGTTTTCATTATATTAATGTTTATTCAGTTGTGCTAGGCTTTATCTGTAATAATTGAGTTTTCCTACTCAGCCACTGATCCCCTTTGCCTGGATAATTCCTACTCTCTCCCTCCTCTAAGGAAGGTTTCCCTGTTTCTATAAAGCTTAATATTTATTAAGTCTTTCCAAGTATGAGGAACCATGCTAAGCTTTACTTGCACCTTTCTATTTAAATTTTGACAAAATTTCTCTTGAAAGTACCTCTATAACTCACTCATAGAAACTTCAAAAATTTTATCACATTCATAGATATTATATCTAATAGATTTTATCACATTGTAATTGCCAATTTAGCTGTCTTTATTAATGATCATTCTGATCAAGTTAGAGAGAAAAAAGATAAGATACAAATTAATTGTAAGTAAAAATTTGGAATCAGCAGATGGCATAGTGGTTGTGTCACTGGATTCCCACATGGTAGGCTGCAAGGTTCAAGTCACTGACCTGGTGACTTGAAACTCATGCCAGTGTGTGTACATGCATGCCTGAAATCCTGAGAGAAGACTGGAGGAGAAGAGATTTCAGCATGGTCATCCCCCCTGGGATGATTTCTCACTTTCTGTCTCTCTGTCTCTCTGGTAAGAACACACAACTATAGCAAAAATCCCTCTTAAAAAAAATAAAATAAGGCCAGTGTTGACTCTGCAGCACAGTGGTTAAGGAAATAGGATCCCATATAACTGACCATGGTTTGAATCCTGGCCCAGTGACTTGAAAAAAATGCCAGGTGCATGTGCATAATTGCGCAAATCCCAGGATGGAGAAAAGGAGGAGAAGGGATTGCAGCATGACTTCACCCCATTGGGGTTGCTTTCTCCCTCCTTGTCTCTTATTTCTCTCTGGCAAGCACATGTGTATTCTAACAATATAAAAATTAGGCCATAACTACAAACACAGTAAAGATTTCAAAGTCCACGAGAGAATATGATAGACAAATTAAGGCTGATCATTTAGGATAAAAATGTAGGTGCTACAGATAATTTTCTACAGTGATAGAAACTATCCAAATTGACTCAAAAGAAACATATTTTTATTCCTGATAAGACAGAAAACAATGTTATTAGACTAAACTTCCCAATATAAACAACTAAAATGCTACATAAAAGCTTCAAGAGGAACCAGTAGATGGCGTGGGATTTACATTGCTGGACTCCCAAATGGGCAACTGTGTGTGTGTGTGTGTGCCTAAAATCCTGAGAGGAGACTGGAGGAGAGGGTACTCTGGCATGAACATCCTTCTGAAGGGTGATTTCTTGCTTTCTGTTTCTCTCTGTCTTTCCAGTGAGTGCATGCACCCTACAGAAAGAAAAATAAAATTAAAATTAAAAAAACTCTCAAAAAGAAGAGAGAGAGAGAGAGAACCATTAAGCTGGAAAGAAAGTAAGGAATACTCAAGTCAGAAACTGAGTAATGGTAGGAACAAAATAGGCAAGAGGAATTTGAGGTAATTTGCCAAATTAGGGAGCTGTATTTTTGTTTTCATGGCTTTATAGTATACAAGTGAGTTGGAAAGTATATGAAGTATATGGAGTATAAGAGACATATTCCAGGACCTTACTAAAGTGGAGAGTCTAAGCAGACATCTTCCTTTAATGTCAGAGTCTACAAGGGTAAAAGTAAATTATAAATATCATTCACTTTCACCAAAGTTTACATGTAAAAATGTCTGAAATCTGACAATTGTGCAGAAAAGGTAACATTTCTAAGAACTTGAATCCATAATATTGTTGTCATTAGACCTAATGTTCAAATTTACAGGCCTTAAGTCATCATCAAATTCTCAAGCTAATCATTTAAAGTAGTCCTAATCTGGAAGTTATTCTAGACTCCAGCATAAGCAAAAGGCATGCACTTTTTGAAGGAACCTTCATTCATATGAGGTATTTATAGTTTTCAAAGAGGAAATTTTGTTGAAATTGAGCTACTCGGGATCAAAATTCACTAAAAACATGATAAAACCAAGCACTCCTTTAAAATGGAAATTCTAACATTTGTGGGGAAAAAAATGGAGGAACATGGATAACATGCAAAGTGAAATAAGCCAGATACAGATGACAAATAATACACAGTACCACTTATATGGGTATGTTTAAATATTCAGACTTGGGACCAGCAGTTAGCGTAATGGCTATGTCGCTGGACTCCCATGTAGTCGACCGCAGTTTGCGTCCTGGACCCGGTGGCTTAAAACTCACGCCAGGCACAGGAGCGTGCACGCCCAAGATCCTGAAAGGAGAATGGAGGAGAAGGGATTGGGGCATGGCCACCCCCCCCCCCCCGGGGGGTGATTTCTCACTTTCTATCTCTCTGTCGTTCTCTGTCTGGCGAGCATGCTCGCCTATAGCAAAAACCTCTAAAAAAAAAAATTCAGACTCATAGAAACAGAGTAAATGTTGGCTGCCAGGAGTAGGGGCAAGAGGAAATGAGAGGTGTTAGTTAAAATGCCTATGTTTTGGTACTACAAAGTGAATAAGTCCTAGAGATCTAGTGTATGGAGTAGTGCTTATAATTAACAATCCTATACTGTATACTTAAAATTTTGCTAACAGGATAGATCATTATTTTTTAAAAGAGATTTTTGCTATAGAGTACGTGCACTCACCAGAGAGATAGAGAGAGACAGAGAGACAGAAAGTAAGAAATCACCCCTTCCCCAGGGTGATGACCACACCACAATCCCTTCTCCTCCATTCAATAGGATAGATCTTATTCTGAGTGTTTTTATCAAAAAATTAATTAATTAATAAAGAGGGCAAGTGGAAACTTGGAAGTGATGAGTATATTTATGGCATATTTTGTGGCTATGGTTTTATAGGTATACATTTACCTTCAAACTCATAAAGTTGTAGACATTAACAGCTTTTCATATGTCAATCATAACTCAATCAGTTTTTTAAAAAGAACAAAAAAGCAAGCAAAGTACTATGAACCAAGAGAAACAACAACCAATAGAAACAGATCCATGAAACTTCAGATATTGGGGTAATATGACACAAAATATAAAATAGCCATGCTTTTCTAAACTTCGAAAAATAAAGAACAAATTTTAAATATGTTCATAGAAGAAACTAAATAAAGTCTAAGCATTTCAAAAAATAAAAATATAAAAATTGAAATTTTAAAAAACTTGCATGTATTTAACAGCAGATATAGTACAACTAAAAAGAGATTTAATAAACAGGAATAAAAGAGGAGTAAATGAATTATAATGTAGCTAAAGTGAATTAACATGTACCCCTCCAAAAGATATGTACAGATCCAAATCTCTAGTAGCTTATGAATGTGACTTAATTTGGAAATAGGATCTTTTGAGATATAATTAAGGCTCTTGAGATAAGATCATCCTAGATTTAGGGCAAGCTCTAAATCCAATGTCTGGTAGGTATCTTTATAAGAGAAAGAAGAGAGAGATTTAAAAAGAGATATAGAGAAGATCCAGAGGGGAATGGCATGTGAGGAAAGTGGCAGAGACTGGAGGAATGTGTCTTCAGCTAAGCAATGTCAAAGATTACCACCAACCATCAGAAGCTGAGAGAGAGAATGAGAGAGAGAGAGAGATGAAATAGCTTCTCCTTTGAGCTCTAGAAAGAACAAACCCTGAAAACATCCTGATTTTGGACTTCAGGCCTCCAGAACTATGAAATAATCAATTTCTTTTGTTTGAAGCCACCAAGTGCATTCCCATTTGTTCTGGAAGCTGGAGGAAGCTAATATTGTGACACATAGAAAGAGTAGAAAATATAAAGGTGAAGTGGAAAAATCATGAGGACAAAGTTTAAAAGTCTAATATAAGTGTAACTAGAGTTCCAGAGAGAGGAGACACAAAACAGGACAGACTCGATATTTGAAGGTACAATGGCTGAGGATGTTCCAGAACTGATGAAAGATACAATCCATATGAAAGAAAGTTGAATTACTTCCATGAGGGCAAAAATAATATCACTCTTAAACACATCATGGTGGACCTGGATAAAAATTAACAAAGAAATTTTAAAACACTTGTAGAAGGTATGGTTTTAGTAATAGGCAAAGATAAGTGGAATACTAGAGTACCAAAGCTGTCTATGTACAGAAGGCATGAGTCAATATTGCTAATACGGTCCTTTATTAGACAGAATCCACTGTTACAGTTTGCTGGGAATCCCGCGGAAGACTTACATTCAACTTCACCTGGAGAGTGAGAACAAATTAGAGTTTGATCTTGCTACACTTTCTTAAAATTCTAAAAACTGTAGAATGGGCTGCTATAGCTCTGAACCAAGTAAGAGAGAAAAAAAAAAAGTCAAGAAAAGTTAAATGAAGCCTCCTCATTAGTTATAATGAAAGACCAGGTGGCCCATGTCTTTGCACATCAAGCAAGGTATAATTGAACTAGGGACTCTCAGAATTTAAACCTTATTTGAAGTGGTCCAAACTTAACATGCACCGGAGAGTGAGAAAAGCAAACCCAAAATGTCTCTGGAGGAGAGCAAATTCATCTTATGTCTCAGAAAATGCACACACATATTTTTCAAAGACAGTAGCAAGCAAAATTTATTAACTATAAAATAAAACAATACTGTAGCATGAACAAGAATCAATATAAACCAAAGTCAGTACAGATATAGCTGCACAAAATTGAGAGATGTTCACCTGTTGAAGTGCCCATTTTGTAAGACAAATAATAATGTGATTGAATGTATGGAAGAAAATGAAATGAAAAAATAAATTAAATAATAAATAAATATAATAATAATTATTATTAAAAATAAATTTTTTAAAAGTTAAAAAAAAGAAACATATAGGAAACAAGAAATGGAAAATTATTTGTTGATGATAACATGTATGCTGATGTGCTTGACTGAGCCAATATACAGTGTACTCTGGATGGAAAAATCTCATTTTGTATGTTGTACTGATGTACAGAGAATGAATGTAAATAAATAAATTTATTTAAAAAATTGAGATATGGAACTTTTCAGACACCTGTTTTAAATGAACTATGCTTACAATGTTACAAAAGTAAATCAAAACCTTTAAACTTTCTACAGAAAACTATAAAGAGCCAAACAACTTTAAAGAGAACCAAAAAGTTTTTAAAAGCAAAACAGTATCTAGAAATAGGAAAAGCAATAACAAAAATTTTAAATGCAATAGATGTGGGAGCCATCAGATGGTGTGGTGGTTATGGTGCTGGACTCCCACATGGCCAACCACAGTTTGAGTACCAGACTTGGGAGCTTGAAAATCACACTGGCACATGTGCATTTGTGCCCCAAATCCCAAGAGATAAGGGATTGTGGCATAGCTATCTCCTCAGTGGGTGATTTCTCACTTCCTCTCTCTCTGTCTCTGTCTCTCTTCACTGAGAATACACATCCTTCAACAAAAAACAAACCAAAAAACTCAATACATGTGTTTGGCAACAGATTACTTACAAATAAAAGATGAAATCTGTGGCCTGGAAGATAGAACAGAAAATATATATATATATTGGAATACAGCACAGAGATACAAAAATACAAAAAATGTCTGGATAAAGAGTTTTTAGATTTTAGATACAATCACAAAAGCACAGGCAATAACTTACTACTTGAAGTATTTAGATTAATTAAGATATTTTGTGAATCAATGAAATGTGGGAAAGAATAAAGGAATGGAAAGCTGCAGATAACAGAGACAGGGTGGGAGGAGGATGGGAAATGGCAGAGGGTGAGAAATGGGGCGGGAGGAATATATATACAAGAAACAAGAAATGGAAAATTATTTGTTGATGATAACATATATGATTAAGCCACTTTACAGTGTATTATGGATTGGAAATTGCATTTTGTATGCTATGGTAATGTTCAGTGAAAGATTGTAAAATAAATAATTTTTTTAAAAAAGCAAAAAATAGGCAAGTGGGATTTTATCAAACCAAAAAGCACAGTAAAGGAAATAATTAATAGTGAAGAGATAACCTGCAGAATGGGAGAAAATATTTCCTAACTACTTCTATCAAGAGATTATTAATCAGAATGTACAAAGAATTCAAACAACTCAGCAGCAAAGAAACAAATAATTTGATTTAAAAATGGGCAAAGGCTGGCCCTGTAGCATGGTGGTTAATAGAGCTAGACCCTACATGGTTGACCATGGTGCAAATTCCAACCACAGGAGCTTGTAAAACACATGTTCCCAAATCCTGATGGTATGGATAAATAGAGGAGAAAGGATTGCAGCTTGACCATGCCCCATTGGAAAGTACATTCTCTTTTTTTCTCCCTCCACCCCTGTCTCTCTCTCTTTCTCTGTCTCCTCATCCCTCTTAGGCAAGTGAATGTGCCCTCTGACAATGAAAATGAAAAAGAAAAAAAGTGGGAAAATGACCAGCCACAGCGGTACAGTAGTAACACAAGGCTTCAAGATGTTGAGACCATATGAGAAGGTCACAGGTTCACAACCCAAGGTCCCCCTGTACACACTGGGTACACACTTATATGCCCATGGCTGGTTAGGCTGGGAGTTGGATGGTGGTATGAAGATCCTGTTGGAGTCTCTCTATCTCCTCTCTTTTGGTCTCCCTCTATAGTGGAAAAAAAATGAATACACTTTTGAAAAACTGGTAAATGATCTAATAGACAATTTTCAAAATAAGATTTATAAATGGTTAACAAATATGTAAGAAAGTAAAACCACTAATCATTAGGGAAATGCATATCAAAACCTCAGCGAACATCATCTTACCCATTAGAATGTTCATCATCAAGAAGACAGAAAATAATAAATGCTAGTAAGGATGTGAAAAAAAAGGAAATTCTTTTACACTCTTGGTAGGGATGTAAATTAATATAGCCACTATGAAAAACAGTATGGAATTTTCACAAAAAAATGAAAAATATAACTGCCATATAATTCTACTACTAGGCTTACATCCAAAGGAAAGAAAACCATTATGTTGTAGAGATAGTGCAGTCTAATGCTTATGGAAGCATCATTCACAAGAGTCAAAATATGGAATCAACCTAAGTGTCTATCAACAGACAAATGGATAAAGAAAATGTGGCACATATACAAGTGGTCTTAACTATTTATTATGAAAAAAACTATACATGCATTTCAATATATTTTTGTACCAAAAATAAACTCATATTTTAATTTCACTTTTTCATGAACTTTTTGAAGTTTCCTCATAGATACAATGGAATAATACTCAGC
The DNA here is from genome assembly GCA_026018925.1 of Tupaia tana. Taxonomy (NCBI): domain Eukaryota; kingdom Metazoa; phylum Chordata; class Mammalia; order Scandentia; family Tupaiidae; genus Tupaia; species Tupaia tana. The sequence continues at coordinate 78,774,631 of JAKSZU010000004.1, forward strand.
CATTTAAAAAAAATGAGTCTGTCACTCAAGGCAACATGGAAAAGCTTCGAGGACATTATTTTAGGGAAAATAATCCAGACACAGAAAAAAAAAAAAATTGCATGTTTTCATTCATATGTAAAAACTAAAAAAGAAAACTTTATAAAAGTAAAGAATGGAATAGTGGTTACTAGAAGCTGAGAAGAATGGGTAAAGGATAGGGAGATGCTGGTTAACAGATAGAAAATTAAGTTTAATAAAAGGTATAAGTTCCAGAGTTCTACAGCACAGTGGGTAACTATAGCTATATGATAATTTATTGTATATTTCTTTTTAAAGTTTATTGATTTCTTCTATGTGAAAGAAAATAAGCAAAAAAGAGTGAAGCACTTCAACAGGTCTTCACATTGCAATTCACCTCCAGCCTCAGCTATCCTAGATAACTTGCATATGTAGGGAAGCGCTGAGTCATGAATCTGGAACCTCATATGGGTCCGGTTGCTTTACTGCTACAGCACCATCTGATTCCACGTTAGTGTAGATTTTATTATAGCCATTATAGAAGATTTTTAATGTTTCCAGCAAATAAAAATAGATAAATGTTTGAGATGATGATATGTTAATTACCCTGATTTGATCATTGCACACTGTATTCATGTTCTGAAAAATCATTGTATACCATGAATATGTATAATTATGTTATGTAAATCTAAAATAATTTAGAAAATACAAAAATTACATAGAGAAAGCAAGATATATAGAGTATAGAGTTTGAATCCATTTGATTAGAGTCCTAAAAGGAGTGGATATAATAAACAGGCCAAAGGCAATAATTGGAAATATGTCTAAGCACTGATGGAAAATACCACTGCATAGATTTAAAAGGCTTATTTAATCACAGGAAGAATAAATAAAAATAAATACATGATCATAAGCATTATTATAAGGAAGCTGTATAAAGTCAAAGACAGAGAAAAATATTAAAAACAGACAGAAGGAAATGTCTAATTACCTTCAAACAAATGACATATTGTCTATTGATCTATCAGTAGTAATGCTGTATGAAAGAGAGTAGACTCTAAGAACAAAAGTTGAAATAAGAATCTTCTTGGGAAAACACCAACCAAGAGAATTTGTCACCAGCTAACTAAAAACATTCTGCAGAGTAAGTTTTAGGCATAGAGAAAGTGATCCCAGATGCCAGGTTTGAAAAACAAGAAGAATCAAAGAGGGAAAAAAAATGATAAATATGTGGACAAATAGAAATTACTATTGATTCTATAAAAACAAATTAGCAATGTATTTCTTGGGTTAAAAAAGAATAGATTTAAAATATTAGATAACAGCAAGCCAACAATAGAATAAATAAAGTTAAAATGTTCATTCTATATTTAGAATGTGGGTAGATATTTTGGTTAATTTCAGACTTTAATAAGTAAATTCTACTTGTTATAATTCCTATAATTTCACAATAAAAGAAAGAATAGTTTAAACTTCCAATAAAATAGAGTAATAATGAAAGATTCTTTAGTTAAAGAAAAGCTAAAAAGGGAGAACAGCATAAATAAATGTGATAAACATAAAGAATAAAATAAGAGAGTTGAAAGAAATCCTAATTTATTTGCAGTTAAATTGAATGTAAATGGATGAACTATGCAAAAGACAGAAATTGTCCAAATGGATTCAAAAATACATTCAACTGAGACAACCCCAGTGATTAAATGATATGTGGAGGGAACCAGATGGTTGACTATAATTAAAATCTCAGCCCAGGTGGATTGAAAAAACATTCCAGGTGCTTGTGTGTTCATACATGCCTCAAATCCTGATGGAATGGAGAAATGGAGGAAAGGAATTGTAGTGTGAGAACACATGGGGCGATGCTTTCTTTCCCTTCCTCTCTGTTTTTCTCTTACTCTCTCTGGTGACTGCACACACCCTCTGGTTTAAAAAAAAATCCAACTGCATATTGCTTGCAAGAGAAATATCTAAAATTTCAAAGGAGAGAAAAACATACAGGATATATTCTTTGTTCATAATTCACATACATTATAAATCTACTAGAAAAAGATAACAAAAATATCCTCACATATTTTGAAATTAAGAAATACATTTCCTGGGATCAGCAGTTAGCATAATGGCTATGTTGCTAGACTCCCATGTAGTCGACCATGGTTTGTGTCCCGGACCCGGTGGCTTAAAACTCACGCTGGGCACATGTGCGTGCATACCCAAGATCCTGAGAGGAGAATGGAGGAGAAGGGATTGCGGCGTGGCCATCCTCCCTGGGGGGTGATTTCTCACTTTCTATCTCTCTGTCTCTCTCTGTCTGTCTGGCAAGCACACATGCCCTACAGCAAAAACCTCTCAAAAAAAAAAAAAAAAAAAAAAAAAAAAAAAAAAAAAAAAGGAAATACACTTCCTGAAGCAATAAAATAAAGTTCTATTCTTATAAAATATATTGTCCTTGTTTTTATATTCTTTTTTTTTCCATCCTACCCAAAGAAATTACTGGTTATTTGACTGGGAAAATTGAATAGAAGTTTACATCCAAGTGGCCTCACTTTGACTCTATTCAGAACTTGCCTGCCAACCAGCTCAATCAATAAATTTTCTTGTTCTTTGCTTGGTAAACCTAATGGGGCAGGTGGGTCTACTCCATTTTTTTTTTTGTTTGTCCTAATCTTATTTTAATGCTAATAAAGCAGATCATTTTTTCCCCTTGGGAAGGGAAAATAACAGAAAATAGAAAACATTTTGGACTGAATAGTAACACAAGTACTACATACGAAGATCTATGGGAAGCAGCTAAATCTTCACAGGCTTAGATACATTATTGAGGGAAAATTAATGAGCTAGCACCTCAAGAAGTTAGTTAAGGGGGTACAAATATAAACATATTTAAGCAAAAAAGAAAAGAACAGAAGTTAGTTAGGAAACAAACATGAATGAGGCCCAAAATGTGTCCTTTAAAAGACTGAAAGAACTACCTCCTTTTTTGGCTTAAAACAGCAAAGGTTTATTTCTTGCTTGTGTTACATGCCCTTTGTTGGCAGTGGGCCTCTTCTCATTAAAGTAACTCAGTAACCCCAGGCTAATGGAAAAGTTATTACATGAAATTCTTCCATCATTGTACCAGAGGAAAAGAGAGATTCTGGAGGGTTTCACATTAATTAAATGCTCCAACCCAGAAGTGACACATACCATGTTTCTCAGATTATTGACCTAAACTAGTCATGCCCAAACCAAGTACAAAAGGAAGGATCATGAAGTATAATCTCTACCATGTGTCCAACAGATAAGAGAACCAGATATGTTTGGCAAATACTTCTAATGACTACAAGAGAAAATGTTATAGCAAATTATGCCAAACAACCTGAATATTTTGCTAAAATGGTTAAATTACAAAAATTGTACCTGGGCAAGCCAGTATTGTGGTTAAGGTGGCTAGATCTCATATGGCCAATTGTACGGTTTGAGTCCCAGATACATTAACTTGAGAAATACTCTGGGGATATGTGCATGCGTGCCCAAAATCCTAAATGGAGGGAGAAATGGAGAAGAGATTATGGTGTGACCATTTCCCATGGGTTGCACTTTCTTACATTCTCTTCTATCCCCTCCCCAAATGTACGTGCCCTCTGGCAATTTTTCAAAATTACCTAATAAAAATTGATTCAAGAAAACTTATGCAATTCAGATAGACATATACTAATATAAGTTTATAATTTATAGAGACCAGCAGTTAGCATAATGGCTATGTTGCTGGACTCCCACGTAGTTGACCGCGGTTCGCATCCTGGACCCAGTGGCTTAAACTCACGCCGGGCGCATGTGCGTGCGTGCCCAAGATCCCGAGAGGAGAACGGAGGAGAAGGGATTGCGGCGTGGCCATCCCCCCTGGGAGGTGATTTCTTGCTTTCTATCTCTCTGTCTGTCTCTGTCTGTCTGGCGAGCGCACGTGCCCTATAGCAAAAACCTCTCAAAAATTTATAATTTATAAACTCACTATAAATGAATCAATGTTCAAATACCTATTTTTATTTTGAAATTTATTTTATACATTCAATCACTGTACATCACAACATTTTGTAAAATGAATTTTCCCAACATAAATACACTGCATGTCAGTCCAGTTAAAGATATTATCATACATGTCATCAACAGATGATTTTCTATTTCTGTGTCCCTTAAATGTTGCCTCCCTATTTTCCTCCTTGATTTCCATCCTCTCACTTCCCAACCTCCTCCCACACTGTCTCCGGTATCTGCAACTATTCTCCGTGCTTCTATATCCTCCAATCTTTCAGTTTCTGCAATAGAATCTGGACATAACGTATATACTAAGTAGTGGTATTCAATGTCTTTCTTTCATAGTCTGGCTTGATTCACTCAGCAGTAAATCTTCTATACTCATCCACTTTCTATCAAATGCCAGGGTCTTGTTTTTTTTTTATGGCTGAATAGTATTCCAGAGAGTATATGTGACACTCTTTCTTTTTTTGGCTTTTTTCACAGTTTTTTTTTAAATTCAATTTCTTTTATACATTCAATCACATATGTCACTTAGCTTGCAAAGTGAATAATCTAACATACATACATTTCTCATCAATCCAGTTGAGAATACTATACACATTACTTTCAACAGATAATAACCCATTTATTTGTCCCATAAATGCCTTGCCTGTCTATTTTTCTCCTTAATGCCCTTCCTTAGACTCTCTTCATTCACCCACCTTCTTCTTACACTGTATCTGTATTTATAACCATTTTCTACATTTCTATATCCTCTAGACATTAAGTTCCAGCTATAGAGTGTGGACAGTCAGTATATATTAAGTAGAGACATACAATGTCTCTCCTTCATAGTCTGGCTTACCTCATTCAGCAGTAAATCTTACATTTTCATCCACTTTCTGTCAAAAAAGCACAGTCAATCCCAAAAATAGATAAGTGAAATTACATCAGATTAAGAAGTTTCTGCACTGCTAAGGACACAGTAATCAATATGACTTGGCAGCCCTCAGAATGAGAAAATATTTTTGTAAACTATGCATCAGATAAGGGACTGATAACCAGAATACACAAGAAATTTAAGCAGCTGTCACGAAAAAAGATGATCAACCCTATTAAAAGATTGGAGAATGAGTTGAAAAAAACACTCTCTAAGGAAGACATATGACAAGCCAAAAGGCTTGTCATATGACAAGCCAAAATGCTCAACATCCCTCATTACAAGGGAGATGCAGACCAAAACCACAATGAGATACCACTCTTTTTCAAACCATTCATCTGTCCATGGACATATGGGTTGGTTCTTGGCTCCATTTATTTTTCTTTTTTCTTTTTTTTTTGGAGAGGTTTTTGCTATCAGGTGCATGCACTCGCCAGAGAGACAGAGAGAGATGGAGAGACAGAAAGCAAGAAATTACTCCCCAGCGGGGATGGCCATGCTGCAATCCCTTCTCCTCCATTCTCCTCTAGGGATCTTGGGCACGCATGGACACGCACCTGACGTGAGTTTAAGGCACTGGGTCCGGGACTCGAACCGTGGTCAACCACATGGGAGTCCAGCAACATAGCCATTACACTAATTGCTGGTCCTGGTTCCACTTCTTAGCAATTGTGAATAATGCTGCAATAAACACAGATGTGCAAGTGTATTTCTGACTGAATTTTTTCCTATCCTTTGAGTAGATACTCAGGAGTGAGATTATTGGATCATATGGTAATTCTACTGTAGGTCTTTGAGGAACCTCCATATTGCTCCCCACAGTGGTTGTACTAATTTACATTCCCACTGATAATGTAGGAGAGTTCCCTTTTCTCCATAGCCTCACCAGCACTTATCATTTTTTATTTTTTTAATCATTGCCATTCTGACTGGAGTTAGGTGGTATCTCAATATGGTTTTGATTTACATCTATATTATCATAGGGATGTTGAACACTTTTTATGTGCTTTTTGACTATTTGTATGTCTTCCTTAGAGAGCTGTCTGTTTAGCTCATTTGCTCATCTTTTGTTTTTTTGTTTGTTTGTTTGTTTTTCCCTCAGGTAAGCCACTTGAGTTCCTTGTATATTCTGGTTATTAGTCCCTTGTCCGAGGATTATTTGAAAAGATAATCTCCCATTCTGAGAGTTGTCAGTTCACTCTAACTATTGTTTCTTTTAGTGATCAGAAGCTTTTTAACCTTCTGTAATTCTATTTGTCTGTTTTTGGAATAATAGCCTGTGCTCTACAGGTCTTATTTAAATTTAAAAAAATGTAAATAAAAAAAAAACTAAAAAAAAAAAAAAAAAAGATTTTGTTTGTGCCATTGTCTCCAAGAGTTTCCAAAAGGGTGAATCTCTCCCTAATTCATTCTATGAAGCCTCTATCATCCTTATCCTTAAAACAGATAAGGACAGGACTATAGACCAATATCTCTGATGAATATAAACACAAAGATTCTCAACAAGATACTAGCAAAACGTATCCTACAACTTGTAGAAAAGATTATGTATCATGTCAGGTAGGCTTTATTTCAGGAATGCAAGGTTAGTTCAACATACACAAAACCATAAATGTAATACGTCATGTTAACAGAAAGAAGGATAAAACCATATGGTCATATTGATTGATGCAGAAAAAGCATTTGATAAGATACAACATCCCTTCATGATCAAGACTCTCAGCAAAATCAGCATAGAAGGGTCATTTCTCAATGCAATAAAAGCTATCTATGAAAAGCCCATAGTCATGACCAGCAGTTAGCATAATGGCTAAGTCTCTGGACTCCCACATAGTCGACCGTGGTTCGAGTCCTGGACCTGGTGGCTTAAACTCACGCAGGGCGCGTGTGTGTGCATGCCCAAGTTCCCGAGAGGAGAATGGAGGAGAAGGGATTGTGGCATGGCCAACCCCCCTGGGGGGTGACTTCTCGCTTTCTGTCTCTCTGTCTCTCTTTGTCTGTCTGGTGAGCACACGCGCTCTATAGCAAAAACCTCTCAAAAAAAAAAAAAAAAAAAACCATAGTGAACATCATCCTGAATGGAGAAAAGGTGAAAGCTTTCCCACTAAAAACAGGTACAAGACAAGAATGCCCACTTTCTCCACTCCTTTTCAATATAGTACTGGAAGTCCTTGCCGATGCAATCAGAAAAGAGAAAAAAATTAAAGGCATCCAAATAGGAAAAGAAGAGGTGAAACTCTCTCTATTCGCAGATGACATGATTGCATACATAGGAGACCCAATGGTTTCCCTTAAAAAATTTCTGGAAGTAATAAACGAATACAGTAAAGTTGAAGGATAAAAAATCAATATACAGAAATCTATAGCATTTCTATATAGGAACAACAGGCAGACAGAGATAGAATTAAAAAATTTACTCCTCCCATATGGCTCCAGCGAACTAGGTATTGCAGGACCCACGAGAAATGAAGACTTTCTACTGATAATTCAGCCTCCAGCAAACAAGCTAGCAGCAGAAGAGGCCAGGCCTTCAGAAGAAGGTTCCACATGGCTCCAGCAAACTAGGTATTTTGCGCAGCGTGCAAAATATCCAAATACTAATTGGGTTAATATATTCCTCAATATCTACTGAATCTGCTGCACCAGTGATCACAACAGAACGGCAAAGAGATTTTAGATCACCTCAGTCTGCTTGCTCCTGAACATTCAGACTGAACTTCAAGAATTTAAAAGAAACACCATCCATCAGATGACAAGAAATCACCTCCGGATCACAAGAAATATGGGAAAACAAGAAAATACCTCTCCTCCAAGGGATAAGAGTAACTTTTCTTCATCCACAAGCAGTTTAGTGAAAATCATGGAAATGTCTGATAAGGAATTTAGAGCATTCATAATGTCAAAGCTAACAGAGATGGATGAGAAGAGAGATAATGAACTGCTAAAGAGAAAGGAGAAAGAAGTTGACGAGTTCCAAGAGATGAGGAAATTCTTGCAAGATCTAAAAGAGGAATTACACACTTTACAAAAGACTCAAAAGGAACTGTTAGAGATGAAGTCTATAATACAGGAAGTCAAAATCTCCCTTGAAAGTATTAAAAGCAGACTAGATCATTCAGAAAATAGAATCTCAGATGTAGAAGAGAAAATGGCTGGCCTAGAAAAATCCACCATGAAGACTGAGAAAATGGCCCCAAAATTTGAGAATAATATACGAGAAGAACTAGATACAATTAAACGTCCAAACACCCGGATAATTGGCATTCCAGAAGGTGAAGAGACCCATAAGGGCATTGATAATCTATTCCATGAAATCCTGCAAGGAAACTTCCCAAACCTAGAGAGGCATTCGAAGATCCAGTCCCAAGAAATACAAAGGACACCAAATAGAATCAACCCAAGAAGATCTTCTCCAAGACACATTATAGCCAGGTTGACCAAAACCACAGACAAAGACAAGATACTAAGATTGGCAAGAGAAAAACATCATGTTACCTACAAAGGATATCCCATCAGGCTAACAGCAGATCTCTCATCGGAAACAGTGCGAGCGAGGAAAGAATGGGAAAATATATTCAAAGTGTTAAGAGAGAAGCAATTTCAGCCAAGAATACTATACCTGGTAACATTATCTTTCAGGTGGGAAGAAAAGTCAAGAACATTCTCAGATAAACAAAACCTGAAAGAATTTACCAACACCAGACCAGATCTCCAAGAAGTTCTCAAGGGTGTGCTATGTCAGGAAAATTAAATACAGACACATGAAAATAAGAGTTCAAAAAATAAGAAAGTGGCCAGCTTAATCATAGGGACAAGTCTGGGGTTGAATATTATATCCCAGAATTTAATCAGGAAAATTGAACCAGAACAGAAGATAAAAATACATGAGACTGATAGGTTCATGCACCTACCATTTGAGCAGAATCCTAACCTGTTTCCTGGCTTTAAGCAAAATTCCTTGGTATTTCTTTGAATTAAGTTAAAACTGGTTTTCTTAATAATAATAATAATAATAATAATAATAATAAATAAATAAAATTAAATAATTATTTTTAAAAGTTTACTCCATTTACCATAGCCACAAAAAGTATAAGATACTTAGGAATAAATCTAACCAAAGAAGTGAAAGACCTCCACAAGGAAAACTATGAGAAGCTAAAAAAAAAAAAAAAAAAATTGAAAATGACACAAAAAAGTGGAAGGACACACCATGTCCTGGATTGGAAGAATTAAAATAATCAAAATGGCAATTCTACCCAAATTAATCTACATGTTTAATGCAATGCCAATCAAAGTACCAGACACATTCTTCACAGATCTAGAAAAGACAATCATAAAATTTTTCTGGAATCATAAAAGACCTCGTATTGCCAAAGTCATTCTACACAAGAAAAGTGGAGTGGGCATCATCTCACTCCCTGACCCAAAAATATACTACAAAGCTGTGGAAATCAAAACAGCATGATACTGGCACAGAAACAGACATGTGGACCAATGAAACAGAATAGAGTCTCCAGAAATAAATTCCCAAACATAGTCAACTGATTTTTTTTATTTTTAAATTTATTTTTTTATTCTCATCATAATCTTGTTTATAATGCATTGGATTGCATATAACTTTACAGTTTATTACATTGCTTTTTCAAAAGGGAATGCCCTGCATGTCAGTCAATACAGAGACATTAATCTCCCCACTTCATCATTCAATATCTTTTCAATGTTTTTCCCAATCATTATTATTATTATTCTAATTTTTAAGCAGTCAATCACTATTTCTCATTTTGCTTGTAAAAAGACTTTACCCATCATGAAATACTTCTCAGACCAATCCAGTTGAGAATACTATACATGCCATCATCAACAGGTAAGAAGCCATATCTGTTTCCCACTAATGTCCTGCCTCTCTATTTGTTCTCTTCCTTTCTTTCTCTATCCTCTTTTCTTCATCCCCCCCCCCCAATTCCACACTGTCTTATTCTTGTTAAGTACTTTCACTGTTTTTATGTCCTCCAATATTTCTCTCTCTAACATAGAGTGCGGATAGTCGGTATATATTAAGGGGATACATACATACAATATCTTTCTTTCATAGCCTGGCTTACTTCACTCAGCAATAGATGCTCCATATCTGACCACTTTCTATCGAATGCCAGGGTCTTGGTTTTTTATGGCTGAGTAGTATTCCATAGAGTATATATACCACACTTTTCCAATCCATTTATCCGTTTGTGGACATTTAGGTTTGTTCTATGTCTTCGCAATTGTGAATAATGCTGCATTAAATATTGATGTGCAAGCACTTTTCTTACTGAGCGTTCCCCTGTCCTTTGGGTAGATACCCAGAAGTGGGATTGCTGGATCTAATGGTAGTTCTATTTGTAGATCTTTGAGGAACCTCCATATTGTTCTCCACAGTGGTTGAACCAGTTTACATTCCCACCAACAGTGTAGGAGGGTTCCCTTTTCAGCACATCCCTGCCAACACTTATCACTTTTTATGTTCTTAATCTTTGCCATTCTGACGGGTTAGGTGGTATCTCATTGTGGTTTTTATCTGCATCTCTCTTATGATGAGGGATATTGAGCATTTCCTAATATGCTTTTCGGCTGTTCATATGTCTTCCTTAGAGAGATTTATGTTCAGCTAATTTTCCCATTTTTTTTTCTTTTTTTGGAGAGGTTTTTGCTACAGGGCGCGTGCGCTCGCCAGACAGACAGAGAGAGACAGAGAGATAGAAAGCAGGAAATCACCCCCCAAGGGGGATGGCCACGCCGCAATCCCTTCTCCTCCATTCTCCTCTCGGGATCTTGGGCACGCACGCACACGCGCCCGGCGTGAGTTTAAGCCACCGGGTCCGGGACTCGAACCGCGGTCGACTACATGGGAGTCCAGCGACATAGCCATTATGCTAACTGCTGGTCCCAATTTTCCCATTTTTTTAATTGGATTAATCTTTTTTTTTCACATAAGGCACTTGAGTTCCCTGTGTATTCTGGTTATCAATCCCTTGTCTGAGGCATATTTAACAAAAATATTTTCCCATTCTGAGGGTTGTCAGTTCACACTTGTTACTTTGTCCTTTGCTGTGCAGAAGCTTCTTAGTCTGATATAGTCCCACTTGTCTATTTTAGGGATTATTGCCTGTGCTTTAGGAGTCTTATTTAAGAAATCTTTGCCTACTCCAATGTCTCCCAGAGTTTCCCCAGCATTTTCCACCAGTAGTTTTATTGTTTGAGGTCTTAGGTTCAGATCTTTGATCCATTTTGAGTTGATTTTTGTTAATGGTGAAAGATGGGGGTTCAGTTTCATCTTTCTGCAGGTGGATACCCAGTTTTTCCAGCACCATTTACTAAAGAGGTTTTCATTTCCCCAATGGATTGACTGATATCCTTTGTCAAAAATCAGTTGGCTGTAAGCTTTGGGGGTTATTTCTGGGGTCTCTATTCTATTCCATTGGCCCACATGTCTGTTTTTATGCCAATACCAAGCTGTTTTGATGACCACAGCTTTATAGTATGTCTTGGGATCAGGGAGTGATATGCCTCCTACTCCATTCTTCTTGCACAGGATTGCTTTTGCAATACGGGTTTTTTATGATTCCAGACAAATTCTATGATTGTCTTTTCTAGATCTGTGAAGAATATTTCTGGTATTTTGATTGGAATTACATTAAACACGTAGATTAATTTGGGTAGAATTACCATTTTGATTATGTTAATTCTTCCAATCCAGGAACATGGGATGTCCTTCTGGTTTTTTATGTCACTTTCAATATCTTTTTAAAGATTTTCATAGTTTTCTTTATAAAGGTCTTTGACTTTCTTAGTTAGGTTTATCCCTAGGTATCTTATACATCTTGTGGCTACAGTGAAAGGGATTCCTTTCTTCAGCTCTCCTTCGTTCAACTTGTTGTTCATATATAGCAATGCTATAGATTTTTGGATATTGATTTTGTATCCTGCCACTTTACTGTATTAATTTATTACTTCAAGTAGTTTTTTCATGGAGACCTTTGGGTCTTCTAAGTATACCATCATGTCATCTGTGAATAAAGATATTTTCAACTCTTCTTTGCCTATTCAAATGCCTTATATTGTTCTCTTCTTTGATTGCATTAGCTAAGACTTCCAGTACTATATTAAAGAGCAGTGGAGAAAGTGGGCAGCCTTGCCTAATACCCATTTTTAGTGGAAAAGCTTTCAGCTTTTCCCCATTCAGTATAATGTTGGCTGTAGGTTTTTCATAGATGGCTTTTATTGTGTTGAGAAATGACCCTTCTATACCAATCTTACTGAGGGTCTTAATCATAAAAGGATGTTGTATTTTATCAAATGCTTTCTCCGCATTAATTGAAATGACATATGGTTTTTATCTTTCTTTCTGTTAATGTGGTGTATTACATTTATGGTCTTATGTATGATGAACCACCCTTGCATCTCTGGGATAAAGCCTACCTGGTCGTGATGAATAATCTTTGTTATATGTTGTTGAATATGATTTGCGAGTATCTTGTTGGAAATTTTTGCATTTATATTCATCAATGATATTGGTCTGTAGTTTTCCTTTTTTGTCACATCCGTATCTGTTTTGGAATGAGGATGTTGGAGGCTTCATAAAATGAATTTGGAAGGTTTCCTTCCTTTTGAATCTTTAGAAATAATTTTAGTAGGATAGGGGTTAACTCTTCCTTAAAAGTTTTGTAGAATTCAGAAGTGAAGCCATCTGGACCTGGGCTTTTCTTTGTTGGGAGGTTAGTTATTACTGATTCAATCTCCTGGCTTGCTATGAGACTATTCAGGTTCTCTATGTCCTCCTGATTCAATCTTGGTAGATTATATGCATCTAGGAATTAGTCCATCTCCTCCAAGTTATCTTGTTTGTTGGCATATAGTCGCTCATCGTATCCTCTAATGATATATTGTATTTCTGCTATGTCTGTTGTAATATTGCCTGTTTCATCGCATATTTGATTAATCTGGTTTCTTTCTTTCTTCTTCTTGATCAGTCTAGCCAATGGTGTGTCGATCTTGTTAATCTTTTCAAAGAATCAGCTTTTGCTTTCATTTATTTTCTGTATGGTTCATTTATTTTCTATTTCATTTATTTCTGTTAGAACCTTTATTATTTCTTTTCACCTGACATTTTTTGGGTTCGTTTGTTGTTGTTTTTCCAATTCCCTGAGGCATGATGATAGGTTATCTATTTGCCATCTTTCCATCCTTTTCTTATGTGCACTAATTGCTATGAATTTCCCTCTTATGACTGCTTTTGCTGTGTTCCATAGATTATGGACACTTGTGTACTCATTATCATTTGTTTCTATAAATTTTTTGATTTCAGTCCTAATTTTTTCAGTAGTGAAGAAGTCATTCAGAAGTAGGCTGTTCAGTTCCCATGTGTTTGTGTATTTTCAGGGTTGTTTCTTGAAATTAATCTTGAGTTTAATTCCGTCATGGTCAGAGAAGATGCTGGATACAGTTTCTATGCCTTTGAATTTGTAAAGGCTTGATTTGTATCCTAACATATGATTAATCTTTGAAAAGGTTCCACACTGGGGTGAGAAAAATGTATATGTTGTGGATGTAGTGTGGAAAGTTCTATAGATATCTGTCAAGCCCATTCAATTTATAGTATCATTTAGGTCCTGTATCTCTCTATATATTTTCTACCTAGAAGATCTGTCTAAAGTAGATAATGGGGCGTTGAGATCTCCAACAATTATAGTGTTTCTCCCTATCTCTCCTTTTAGCTCCAGCAGTCTTTCCTTCACCTATTTAGGTGCACCTGAGTTGGGTGCATAGATATTTATAAGGGTTATGTCTTCTTGCTAGATTACCCCATTTACTATTATATAATGCCCTTGTTTGTCTCTTCTTACAATCTTTGTCTTGAAATCTATTTTGTCTGAGATCACTATCGCTACCCCAACCCTTTTTTTGATTTCCATTTGCATGGAGTATCTTTTTTCCAGCCCTTTACTTTTAGTCTATGTATGTCTTTATCCATAAGGTGAGTTTCTTGTAGGCAACAGATAGAGGGTTTCTGTTTTGGTTTTTTGTTTGTTTGGGTTTTTTTTTTTGTTTGTTTGTTTGTTTGTTTTTTTATATCCATTCAGCCAGTCTGTCTCTTAATTGGAGAATTTAATCCATTGACATTCAATGTAATTATCGATATTTCTGTACCTGATCCTATCGTTAAGTGAGCCATTTTCTTGGTTGCTTTATGTTCTCGTATAACTGTCTGTCTGGCTTTTTAGTTTTCCTGGTATAGTACTCCCTTCAGAACCTCTTGAAGAGCTGGTCTGGAGTTGGTAAATTCCTTCAAATTTTGTTTATCTGAGAATGTTTTTATCTTTTTTTCCCATATGAAAGATAATTTTGCCGGGTATAGTATTCTTGGTTGAAATTGTTTTTCACTCAACACTTTGACTATGTTTCCCCATTATTTCCTTGCCTGCATTGTTTCCACTGAGAGATCCGGTGTTAGCCTGATAGGGTGACCTTTGTAAGTAACTTGATGTTTCCCTCTTGCCAACTTGTATCTTGTCTTTGTTGTTTTTGCCAGTCTGGCTATGATGTCTCTTGGAGAGGATCTTCTTGGGTTGATTCTAGTCAGGGTCCTATGTATTTCTTGGATCTGGATATTTGAATACCTTTCAAGGTTTGGAAACCTTTCTTCCAGGATTTCATGGAATAAATTATCTAGGCCCTTATTATTTTCTTCCTCTTCTGGAATACAATTACCCGGATGTTGGGGCGCTTGATGGTATCCAGTATTCCTCATATATTATCCTCATTTTTCATGATTGTTTTCTCAATCTTCTTGATGCTTTTTTCTAGGTCAGATGTTTTGTCTTCTACATTAGAGATTCGATCTTCTGCCTGGTCTAACCTACTTTTAATACTTTCAGGGGAGGTTTTGATTTCCTGTATCACATTCTTCAGCCCTAAAAGTTCCATCTGATTCTTAAGATATCCATTTCTTCTTTCAAGTCATGAAAGGACTTCCTCATCTCCTGGAGCTCCTTGTCTCTTTTCTCTTCCACTTCAGTTAGTTTGGTCACAACAAATATTCTGAATTCCTTATCAGACATGTCCACGACGTCCATTGTGTTGACTGTTGGTGATGTAGGCTTGAGGATTTCCCTTGAGGGAGAGGCCTTTTGTTGGTTGCTCATATTTCTTGAGCCTCTGCGATTGTTCCTAGTCATTAGGTAATCTATATGTTGCCTCCTAACTTATTAAAGGTATCTCTGAGTGTTAAAAGTTGTACAGGATTAGAAAATTGATTATTTCTCTTATAGTTGGCCTACCTGTTGCTCACAATTACCATTAACTGTTGCCACTAGTCCTGGGTGGCCCAAAGTCCTCTCTGTGGAGTGGTGAGCCTCCAACTGACCTAATAAGCAACATCTCAAAAGCAAAGAATAACAAAACAAAAAAAGAAATCACACAGCGTGCGCCACACGCTATTCAAATCACTAAAATTCAGAGAGTCCAAAGGAAAGTGGTGAAGGCCCAGAGGATGAGTGACAGGTCCAGGATGGTCAGACATGCAGCCTCAGGCCACCTGGTGTCCAGAACTTCTGGCCGGCTCGATCCGGTTTGCAGGTGGGGTGGGGTGCGAGTTCATCTTAAAGTCGCATGCAACCAACCTGGGGTCCAAGGAGGAGTAGGGGTGGGCATGCGCCTAGGTCCGGGGTGGCGGTCGGGCATGCAGCCTCAGGCCTCCTGGTGTCCGGAAATTCTGGCTGGCTCAATCGTTTGCCCATTCAACTGATTTTTGACAAGGGGTACCAGTCAATCCAGTGGAAAAAAGAAAAGCTCTTCGGCAAATGATGCTGGAAAAACTGAATTTTCACCTGCAGAAAGATAAATCTAAACCCTTACCTCTCACCTCTGAAAAAAATTAAGACAAAGTGGATCAAAGATCTAAATATAAGGGAACCAGCAGTTAGCATAATGGCTATGTCACTGGACTCCCACGTAGTCGACCGTGGTTCACGTCCCGGACCTGGTGGCTTAAAACTCACTCCGGGCATGCCCAAGATCCCGAGAGAATGGAGGAGAAGGGATTGCGGCGTGACCATCCCCCCGGGGGGTGATTTCTCCCTTTCTGTCTCTATGTCTCTCTCTGTCCGGTGAGCACATGCACCCTATAGCAAAAACCTCTCCAAAAAAAAAAAAAATTATCTAAATATAAGACCTCAAACTATAAAACTGCTCCTAGAAAATACTGGGGAAACTCTGGGAGGCAAGGGGGTAGAGAAAGACTTCTTAAATCAGACCCTCAAAGCCCAGTCGATAATCCCCAAAATAGACAAGTGGGATTACATCAGACTAAGAGGTTTCTGCATAGCAAAAAACACAGTAATTAGTGTGAATAGACAGCCCTCAGAATGGGAAAAGATTTTTGTAAATTATGCATCAGATAAGGGACTGATAACCAGAATACACAAGGAACTCAAGCTGTTCAGAAAAAAGATCACCAACCCTATTAAAAGATGGAAAAATTAGTCAAAAAAAAAAAAAAAACACTCTCTAAAGATGACATACGAATAGCCAAAGGGCATATGAAAAAATGCTCAACATCCACAGTGTAAGGGAAATGCAGATCAAAACAATGATGAGATACCACCTAACCCCAGTCAGAACATCTAAGATTAAACAAACAAAAAATGATATGTGTTGGCAGGGGTGTGGTGAAAGGGAAACTCTCTTACACTGCTGGTGGGAATGTAAATTAGTCTAGCCACTGTGGAGAACAATTTGGAGATTCCTCAAAAATCTACAAAGAGAACTACCATATGATACAGCAATTCCACTCCTTGGTATCCACCCAAAGACAGAAGAATTCTTAATCAGAAAAGTGATTGCACATCAATGTTTATTGCGTCAGTATTCACAATTGCTAAAACATGGGGCCAACCCAAATGGCCCCGAACCGATGAATGGATTGAAAAATTGTGGCACATATACTCTATGGAATACTACACAGCCATTAAAAAAAAAAACCTGGTTTTTGACAGAAAGTGGAAGAATATGAAAGATTTACTGCTGAGTGAGGCAAGCCAGGATATGAAAGAGAGACATTGTCTGGCCGCACCTAATACATAGTGAGTGTCCATATTCTATGACTAAAAATGATTGACTAAAGAATACACAAACACAATAAATGGGTGTAAATACCAGATATAGTGTGTGTGGAAGAGTAGTGCCTGAGGAAGTACATTTAGAAGAAAAATAGGGAGACAAAGCATTAATGGGACAAAGAAATGTGATATTATCTGTTGAAGATATTGTATAGTTTAACCAACTGGACTAGGGAGAAATGTTCACATAGTGCAATATTCACTTTGTAAGCTAAAAAAGGTAATTGAATGTATAAAAAAATGAAATTAAAAAAGAATATCTCTGGTAATTTTATAGGAATTGTATTAAATTTGTAGATTACTTAGGGTATAATTGATGTTTTGATTATATTAATTTTTCCAATCCAGAAACATGGGATGTCTTTCTGCATTTTTGCATGATTTTCAAATTTTTTTTTTTAGTTTTTTTATAGTTTTCCTTGTAGAGGTTTTTGATTTCTTTGGTTTAAGTTTATTTCTAGACATTTTATTTCTTTAGTGGCTATTGTAAATGGAATTGCTTTTTTCCATTCTACCTCAGTCTGCTCACTGTTGGTGTATAAAAATGCTATAGATTTTTGTGTGTTGATTTTTGTATCCTGCCACTTTGCTGTATTTTTTAATTTATTACCTCTGGAAAGTTTTTTCATGGATTCTTTGGGTTTTTATATGTATATAATCATGTCATCTACAAACACAGATAATTTCACTTCTTCTTTCCCTGTTGAATGCTTTTTATTTTATTCAGTTGTCTGATTGCATTGGCTAGGACTTCCAATACTATATTGAAAGGTGTGGAGAAAGTGGCCAGCCTTGGGTTGTTTCAGTTTTTAATGGAAAAGCTTTCAGTTTTTCCCCATTTAGTATGGTGTTATGGGTTTTTCATATATGGCTTTTATTGTGTTGAGAAATGTTCCTTTAGGAACCAGCAGTTAGCGTAATGGCTATGTCGCTGGACTCCCACGTAATCGACTGCGGTTCGCGTCCCGGACCCGGTGGCTTAAAACTCACGCCGGGCGTGTGTGTGTGTGTGCCCAAGATGCTGAGAGGAGAATGGAGGAGAAGGGATTGCAGCGTGACCATCCCCCCTGGGGGGTGATTTCTCGTTTTCTGTCTCTATGTCTCTCTCTGTTTGTCTGGCGAGCGCACATGCCCTATAGCGAAAACCTCTCCAAAAAATAAAAGAAAGAAATCTTCCTTTTATGTCAATTGTGATGAGAGTCTTAATCATTAAGGGATGCTGTATTTTTTCAAATGCTTCTTTTGTGTCAATTGACACGATCATATGTTTTTTTCTTTCTTTCTCTTAATATGGTGTATTACATTTATGGGTTTTGGATATGTTGAACCATACTTGTATCCCTGGAATAAAGTCTATTTGGTCATGGTGTATAATATTTTTAATGTACTATTGAATATGATTTGCTAGTATCTTGTTGAGAATTTTTGCACCTACATTCATCAGAGATAGTGCTCTGTAGTTTTATTTTTTTTTTAAGTCCTTCTCTGCATTTGGGTATAAGAAAGAATAGAGTCTGAGGAAGGGCATTTAGAATAAAAATAAAGAGGCAAAGCATTAATGGGACCCCCAAAGCATGGTCCATAATCCCAAAAATAGACAAGTTGGATTACATCAGACTAAGAAGTTTCTGCATGGTAAAAGACACAGTAATTAGTGTGAATAGACAGCCCTCAGAATGGGAAAAGATTTTTGTAAATTATGCATCAGATAAGGGACTGATAACCAGAATACACAAGGAACTCAAGCAGCTGTTCAGAAAAAAGATCATCAACCCTATTAAAAGATGTGAAAATTAGTTAAAAAAAAACTCTCTAAACATGACATATAAATAGCCAAAAGGCATATGAGAAAATGTTCAACATCCCTCATCATAAGGGAAATGCAGATCAAAACAACAAGATACCACCTAACCCTAGTCAGAATGTCTAAGAGACAAAGATGGGCACTATATTGTACTAAAAGGATCAATAGATCAAGAAGATATAACACTTATAAATATCTATATGCCTAACACAGGAGCACCCAAATATATGAAGGAAAGATTGTTAGATCTAAAAGGAGAGATAGACTGCAATACACTAATTGTTGGAGACCTCAACACTGCACTATCCCCTCAGGATAGATCATCTAGACAAAAAATAAAGAGATAAAGGATCTAAACAATACCATCAATCAAATGGACCTAACAGACATCTATAGAACTTTCCATCCAAAAACCACGAGACACACTTTTTTCTCACCCCCACATGGAACATTTTCAAAGATTGACCACATCATAGGGCACAAAGCAAGCCTCTACAGATTCAAAGGCATACAAACTATATCCAGCATCTTCTCTGACCATGATGGAATTAAACTTGAGTTTAATTTCAAGAGAAATCCTCAAAAATACAAAATACATGGAAACAAAATAACCTACTCCTGAAGGACTACACAACTACTGAAGTAATAAATACTGAAATCAAAAGATTCATGGAAGCCAATGACAATGAGGACACGAGTTTCCATAATCTTTGGGACACTGCTAAAGCAGTCATAAGAGGGAAGTTAATAGCAAATAGTGCAAATAAGAGGAAGACAGAAAGAAGGCAAATGGATCACCTAACATCATGCCTTAGAGAATTGGGAAAGAAACAGCAAAAATATACAAAAAACTCCAGGAGACAGGAAATAATAAAGATTCGTGTAGTAATAAATCAAATAGAAAATATGCGAACTATACAGAAAATAAATGAAAGTAAAAGCTGGTTCTTTGAAAAGATAAACAAAATCGATACACCACTAGCGAGACTTACTAAGACGAAGAGAGAAAGGAACCAGGTGAATCAAATGTGCAATGAAGCAGGCAATGTAACAACAGACAAAGTAGAAATACAAGACAGCATTAAAGGATACTATGAACAACTATATGCCAAGAAACAAGACAATCTGGATGAGATGGACAAATTCCTCGACACATATAATCTACCAAGTTTGACCCAGGAGGGTACAAAAAGTCTGAATAGGACCATAACAAGCCAGGAGATGGAATCAGTTATAAATAACCTTCCAACAAAGAAAACCCCTGTCCCTGATGGCTTCATCTCTGAATTCTATAAAACTTTCAAAGAAGAGTTAACCCCCATTCTGCTCAAGTTATTTCTAAAGTTCCAAAAGGGTGAATCTCTCCCTAATTCATTTTATGAAGCCTCTATCACCCTCATTCTTAAAACAGATAAGGACAGGACAAGGAAGTAAAACTATAGACCAATATCTCTGATGAATATAGACGCAAAGATTCTCAACAAGATACTAAGAAATCATATCCAATCACTTATAAAATGATTATACATCATGATCAGGTAGGCTTTATTCCAGGAATGCAAGGTTGGTTCAACATACGCAAAACCATAAATGTAATAAACCACATTAACAAAAAGAAAGAGAAAAATCATATTATCATATCAGTTGATGCAGAAAAAGCATTTGATAAGATACAACATCCCTTCATGATCAAGACTCTCAGCAAAATCGGCATAGAAGGGTCATTTCTCAACATAATAAAAGCTATCTATGAAAAACCCATAGTGAACATCATCCTGAATGAAGAAAAGCTGAAAGCTTTCCCACTAAAAACAGGTACAAGACAAGGAGGCCCACTTTCTCCACTCCTTTTCAATATAGTACTGGAAGTCCTTGGGACTAGCAGTTAGTGTAATGGCTATGTCACTGGAATCCCACGTAGTCGACTGCGGTCCAAGTCCCGGACCCGGTGGCTTAACTCACACCTGGTGCGTGTGCGTGTGTGCCCAAGATCCCGAGAGGAGAATGGAGGGGAAGGGATTGAGGCGTGGCCATCCCCCCTGGGGCGGGTGATTTCTCGCTTTCTGTCTCTCTGTCTTTCTCTGTCTTTCTGGAGAGCGCACGCGTACTAAAGCATAAACCTCTCAAAAAAAAAAAAAAAAAAAAAAAAAAAAAAAAAAAAAAAAAAAGTACTGGAAGTCCTCACCAACGCAATCAGAAAAGAGGAAAAAATAAAGGCATTCAAATAAAATAAGAAGAGGTGTGGGGAACCAGCAGTTAGCGTAATGGCTATGTCACTGGGCTCCCATGTAGTGGACTACGGTTCAAGTCCCGGACCCGGTGGCTTAAACTCACGCTGGGCGCTTGTACGTGCGTGCCCAAGATACCAAGAGGAAAATGGAGGAGAAAGGATTGCGGCGTGGCCATCCCCCCTGGGGGGTGATTTCTTGCTTTCTGTCTCTATGTCTTTCTCTGTCTGGTGAGTGCATGCACCCTATAGCAAAAACCTCTCCAAAAAAAAAAAAAAAAAAGAAGAGGTGAAACTCTCCCTATTCACAGATGGCATGATTACATACATAGAAGACCCAATGGTTTCCATTAAAAAATTTCTGGAAGTAATACACGAATACAGTAAAGTTGCAGGATACAAAATCAATATACAGAAATTATAGCATTTCTATACATGAACAACAGGCAGATTGAGATAGAACTGAAAAAAGTTATTCCATTTACCATAGCCACAAAAAGTATAAGATATTTAGGAATAAATCTAACCAAAGAAGTGAAAGACCTCCACAAGGAAAACTATGAGAGGATAAAAAAAAGAAATAGAAAATGACACAAAAAAGTGGGAGGACATCCCATGTTCCTGGATTGGAAGAATTAATATAATCAAAATGACAATTCTACCCAAATTAATCCACATATTTAATGCAATGCCAATCAAAGTACCAGAAATATTCTTCACAGATCTAGAAAAGACAATCATAAAATTCATCTGGAATCACAAAAGACCCCATACTGCCAAAGCCATTCTACACAAGAAAAGAGTGGGCAGTATCGCACTCCCTGACCCAAAAATATACTACAAAGCTATGGTAATCAAAACAGCGTGATACTGGCACAGAAACAGACAAGCGGACAAATGGAACATAATAGAGTTCCCAGAAATAAATTCCCAAACATACAGTCAACTGATTTTTGACAAGGGTACCAGTCAATCCAGTGGGAAAAGGAAAACCTCTTCAGCAAATGGTGCTGGAAAAACTGAATTTCCACTTGCAGAAAGATGAATCTGAATCCCTACCTCTCATCTTTTACAAAAATCAAGTCAAGGTGGGTCAAAGATCTAAGTCCAAGTCCTCAAACTATAAAACTGCTCCTAGACAACACTGGGGAAACTCTAGGAGACATTGGGGTAGGCAAAGACTTCTTAAATAAGACCCCCAAAGCACAGTCGATAGTCCCCAAAATAGACAAGTGGGATTACATCAGACTAAGAAGTTTCTGCATGGCAAAAGACACAGTAATTAGTGTGAATCAACAGCCCTCAGAATGGGAAAACATTTCTGTAAATTATGCATCAGATAAGGGTCTGATATCCAGAATACACAAGGAACTCAAGCAGCTGTTTGGAAAAAAGATCAACCCTATTAAAAGATGGGAGAATGAGTTAAAAAAAAAAAAAAAAAAAAAAAAAAAAAAAAAAACAGTCTCTAAAGATTACATATGAATAGCCAAAAGGCATATGAAAAAATGCTCAACATCCCTCATCATAAGGAAAATGCAGATCAAAACAACAATGAAATACCACCTTACCCTAGTCAGAATGTCTAAGATTAAAACAACAAAAAATGGTAAGTGTTGGTGGGGATGTGGTGAAAAGGGAACTCTCTTACACTTCTGGTGGGAACATAAATTAGTCCAGCCACTGTGGAGAACAATTTGGAGATTCCTAAAAAATCTACAAATAGAACTACCATTTGATCCAGTAATCCTACTCCTTGGTATCTACCCAAAGGACAGAAGAATTCTTCATTGGAAAAGTGCTTGCACATCGATGTTTATTGTGGCACTATTTTGGATTGCTAAGACATGGAACCAACCCAAATGCCCCAGTACAGTTGAATGGATTGAAAAACTGTGGCATATATACGCTATGGAATACTATTCAGCCATAAAAAGCAACAAAACCCTGGCTTTTGACAGAAAGTGGAAGGATATGGGAGATTTACTACTGAGTGAAGCAAGCCAGGCTATAAAGGAGAGATATTGTATGTCCCCACTTAATATATACTGAGTGTCCGCACTCTATGACTGATAATGATTAACTAAAGGATGTACAAAAACAATAGATGGGTGTGAATGCCAGATATGGGGTGTGTGGCAGGGTGGGACCTGGGGAAGGACATTTGGAGGAAGGATATTGAGGCAAAGAATTGACGGGATGGGGATGTGTGGTGTTATCTGTTGAAGATATTTTGATCAACTAGACTAGGGAGAAATGTTCACATATTCAGATGTTCACTTTGTAAGCTAAATAATGTGATTGAATGTATAAAAAAATTAAATAAATAAATAAAAATTTATATTCTTTATATACACACACACAGATCATAAACAAAGTAGGCTTTATTTCAGGGATGCAAGGATGACTTAACGTGCAAAACAGTAAGTGTAATACGTCACATTAACAAAAGAAAAGATATGATTTATATGATTATATAAATCAATGCAGAAAAAGCACTAGATAAAATAAAACATCCCTTCATAGTTAAGACTCAGCAAAATAAGCATAGGAGGGGCATTTCTCAAGACAGTAAAAGCCATCTATGAAAAACCCATAGCTAACATCATAATGAATGGGGGAAAATTTGAAAGCTTTTCTTTTTTTTTTTTTTTCACCATCTACAACCAAATATTTATTTGTTCAACTCAGTACATGTACAAAGCAGTTTCAGAATGTTTTAGCCAGAATGTCCCTCAAAAATAGAGTTACCAATTTGAGCACTGTGTTATGTGCAGGTCCTTTTACATTTAGTCTTAAGTCTCCAATAAAAGAACCATGTCCCAAAGTTATTTAGGTAAGTGTTTTTCCATTCCTTTCAGTGCTGTTATGTTGTACTTTTTTAAATTTATTTTTTATTTAACTTTATTTACATTCACTCACTGTACATCATTACAGCATACAAAATAAGATTTTTCATCCAGAGTACACTGTATATTGGATAAATCAAGCACATCAACATACACTTTTTTTTTTTTTTGAGAGGTTTTCGCTATAGGGCATGTGCACTCGCCAGACAGACAGAGAAAGACATAGAGACAGAAAGCAAGAAATCACCCCCTAGGGGGGATGGTCACGCCGCAATCCTTTCTCCTCCATTCTCCTCTCGGGATCTTGGCCACATACGCACACGCACCTGGCGTGAGTTTTAAGCCACCGGGTCCGGGACGCGAACCGCAGTCGACTACGTGGGAGTCCAGCGACATAGCCATTACACTAACTGCTGGTTCCCTCAACATACATGTTATCGTCAACATATAATTTTTCATTTCTTGTTTCCTGTATGTTTTGCTTTTTTTTTTCTCCCATCCTTGATTCCCTCTTACCCTATGCTATCTCCCACTCTCCTCCCACACTGTCTCTGGTATCTATGTTTGCTTTCTATACTTTTTTCCCCACATTTTATTGAGTCTCTAAAGATCTTAATTAATCTAAATATTTTCATAGCAAGCACAGCTGATATATACATTTCCATGAACACAAGTCCAACTTTAGGCATAAGCCTCAGTGAGTAGAATGAACATCCTATAAAATAACACCTAGCTGGGGCTATATATCTTACTACAGTCATCGAATAGGTATTTTTAATACATTTTTTTAATTTCAGGAAAAACAATTTTAGTTTTTTTTTTTTTTTCTGAACCTTTTCTTTTTTTTTTAACTTAATTTACATTCATTCCCTAAGTATCATCACAGCATACAAAATGTGATTTCCCATCCAGAATATACTGCACAGTGGCTTAATCATGCATGCTATTATCAAAAATTTTCCATTTCTAGTTTCTAGGATTTTTTTAAACCCCTATTTCTGACCCTCTGTCCTTTCCCACCTTCTTCTCACACTATCTCTGGGGTCTACACTTGTCTTCCATTCCTTCCCCCCTCCCATTGTATTGATCATACAGTTTCTTAAATAATCTAACTAATTTCAATAGCAAGTTCACTTGGTGTTATTAAGAAAACCAGTTTTAACTTAAATCAAAGAAATACTAAGGAACTTCGCTTAAAACTTAAAGCCAGGGGACCAGCAGTTAGCATAATGGCTATGTCGCTGGACTCCCACATAGTCGACCGTGGTTCGAGTCCCGGACCCGGTGGCTTAAACTCATGCCGGGTGCGTGTGCGTGCGTGCCCAAGATCCTAAGAGGAGAATGGAGGAGAAGGGATTGCGGCATGGTCATCCCTCCTGGGGGGTGATTTCTCGCTTTCTATCTCTCTGTCTCTCTCTTTCTGTTTGGCGAGCACACGTGCCCTATAGCAAAAAAAACTCTAAAAAAAAAAAAAAAAAAACTTAAAGCCAGGAAACAAGTTAGGATTCTGTTCAAATGGTAGGTACATGAACCTACCCATATCTCAAGACAGGACACAAATCCTTACAACCAGATAACAAAGTCTACAAGAAAATCAGCATGTTTTAGTCAAAAGTCATAAAATTATACTTCATCAGTTCAGTCTCATGTACTTTATCTTCTGTTGTGGTTCAATTTTCCCAATTAAATTCTGAGATATAATATTCAACTCCAGACTTGTCCCTATGATTAAGTTGGCCATTTTCTTAGTTTTTGAACTCTTATTTCTCTGTGTCTATATTTAATTTTCCTGATATAGCACTCCCTTGAGAACTTCTTGGAGATCTGGTCTGGTGCTGGTAAATTCTTTTAGGTTTTGTTTATCTGAGAATGTTCTTGTCTTTTCTTCCATATGAAAGATAATCTTGGGAACCAGCAGTTAGCGTAATGGCTATGTCGCTGGACTCCCACGTAGTCGACCGCGGTTCGCGTCTCGGACCCGGTGGCTTACAACTCATGCCGGGCGCGTGTGCGTGCGTGCCCAAGATCCCGAGAGGAGAATGGAGGAGAAGGGATTGCGGCGTGACCATCCCCCCTGGGGGGTGATTTCTCGCTTTCTGTCTCTATGTCTCTCTCTGTCTGTCTGGCGAGCGCACGCACCCTATAGCGAAAAACCTCTCAAAAAAAAAAAAAAAAAAAAAAAAAAAGATAATCTTGCCAGGTACAGTATTCTTGGCTGAAATTGCTTTTCTCTTAACACTTTCCCATTCTTTCCTCGCTTACATTGTTTCTGATGATCTGCCGTTAGCCTGATGGGATATCCTTTGTAGGTAACTTGATGTTTTTCTCTTGCCAATCTTAGTATCTTGTCTTTGTGGTTTTGGTCAATCTAGCTATAATGTGTCTTGGAGAAGATCTTCTTTGGTTGATTCTATTTGGGGTCCTTTGTATTTCTTGGGACTGGATCTTTGAGTGCCTCTCTAGATTTGGAAAGTTTTCTTGCATGATTTTATGGAATAGATTATCAATGCTCTTATGATTCTCTTCATCTTCTGGAATGTCAATTATCTGGATGTTTGGACGTTTGATGGTATCTAGTACTTCTCGTATATTATTCTAATTTGGGGGGGGGCAATTTCCTCAGTCTTCATGGTGGATTTTTCTAGGCCAGCAATTTTCTCTTCTATGTCTGAGATTTTACTTTCTGTATGATCTAGCCTGCTTTTAATACTTTCAAGGGAGATTTTGGCTTCCTGTATTATGCCTTCATCTCTAACAGTTCCATTTGATTCTTTTTTAAAGTGTGTAATTCCTCTTTGCAAGAATTTCCTCACCTCCTGGAACTCATCAGCTTCTTTCTCCTTTCTCTTCTGTAGTTGTCTCTCTTCTCTTCCATCTCTGCTAGCTTCGCCATTATGAATGTTCTAAATTCTTTATCACATTTCCATGATTTCCATTGAACTGCATGTGGTTGAACAGGAGTTATTCTTTTCCCTTAGAGGAGAGGTATTTTCTTGCTTTCCCATATTTCTTGTGGTCCTGCAGTGATTTCTAGTCATCTGATGGATGGTGTGTTTCTTCCTAATTCTTGAAGTTCAGTCACTCTAGCTTGTTTGCTGGAGGCTCAATTATCAGTAGGAAATCATTTCTCTTTTACCCTGAATTCACTAGCTCACAGGAACCATGAGGAATCTTCTCCTGGAGGCCTGCCTCTCGCCTCTCCTGCCACTCTAGCTTGTTTGCTGGAGGTTGAATTATCAGTAGGAAATCTTCATTTCTCTTTTACCCTGAAATCACTAGTTCACAGGAGCCACGAGGAATCTTGAAAGCTTTTCCACTAAAAACTGAAACAAGATAAGGCTGCCCACTTTTTTGCACTCCTTTTTAACATAGTACTGAAAGTTTTAGTCAATGCAATTAGATAAGAGAATCAAATAAAAGATATACAAATAGTAAAAGTGAAGATATCTCTATTTGCAGATGATATGATGCTGTACATAGAAAATCCAAAAGAATCCACAAAAAACCCTCTTAGAAGTGATAATTGAATATAGTAAGGTGGCAGGACACAAAATCAATATACAAAAATCTATAGCACTTTTATATACCAACAGTAGACAAACTGAGACAGAATTGAAGAAATAAATCCCATTTACAATAGCCACAAAACTAATAAGATATCTAGAAATAAACCTTACCAAAGACATCAAAGATCTCTACAAGGAAAACTATGAAACACTGGAAAAAGAAATTTAAAATGATACAAAGAAAGTAGAAAAAACATCCCATTTTCCTATATTGGAAAAGTTAATATAATCAAGATGTCAATCTTACCCAAATTAATCTACAAATTTAATGCAATTCTAATAAAATTACTAGAGATATTCTTCACAGAAATAGAAAAAAATAATCTCAAACTTTGTCTGGAAGCATAAAAGGTCCCGTATCACCAAAGCAATACTGTGCAAGGGGAATGAAGTAGGAGACATCTTACTTCCTGACCTCAAAACATATTACGAAGCTGTGACAATTAAAACAACATGGTATTGGCACAAAAACAGATAGGTAGACCAGTGAACAGAATTGAAAATCCCCAAATGAATCCCAAAACATCCAGTCAACTGGTCCTTGACAAAGGGCACAAGATAATCCATTGGGAAAAAAGAAAATCTCTTCAGCAAATGGTGCTGGTAGAGCTGGATATTCACCTGCAGAAGAATGAAACTGAATCCTTATTTCTCACCACTGACAAACATTAACTCAAAATGGATTGAGGACTGAAATATAAATATTCAAATAAAAATCAAATCAAAATAAATAACAAATAAAGCTAAAAATAATACTAGTGGAAAACACAGGAAAAACTCTTAGAGACCTTGGAGTAAGCAAAGACTTCTTAAAGAAGTTCTCCAAAGCACAGGCAATAGTCCCAAAAACAGACCAATGGGACTATATTAGGTTGAGAAGTTTCTGCATATCAAAAGAAAAAATAGAGTGAGAAGACAACTCTCAGAGTGGGAGAACATATTTGCAAATTATTCCTCAGATAAGGGACTGATAACCAGAATATACAGGGAACTCAAGCATGCACTCAACTTAGGCACAAAAAAGTAATCAATCCAATTAAAAAAAAGGAAAATGAAATGAACAGATAATTCTCTGGAGAAGATATACGAATGGACCAAAAGAATATGAAAATGTGCTCGACATCTCATAAGAGAAATGCAAATCAAAACCACAATGAGATAGAGATGGAATAGCTGTATGACCTTGTTTCATTGGAGGGTGTGGGGGGAAGTTGTTTTTTTTTTTTTTTTTTCCTTCCCTCTCCTTCCCTCTCTGGTGAGCACATGCACCCTCTGGCAAAAGTGGAAAAAAAAAATCCCAAAAGGAGGGAATATTTCATAGCTTTATTAAATCACACTATATATTTCATATCTTTGTAAAGCTTGTTTTTTTTTTGTAATTTATCTTTATAAAGTTGTTTTTTTAGTAATTGCTGTGATCAAATCAGCTGAGTCATTTAATGAGAAACAGGAATTGAGGATGGCATGGGTAATTTGATTACAAAGTCTAAGCAATCGTGCAGTACCTAAAAGTAACACCATTCTAAGTATTTTTCAAAAATAAAATAAAAATATTTTTCTTCAATTTCTATATTCAAATGACTAATAAGATGTTAGGACATGTGACAGACAAAATTCTAAAAATAACCTTTCCCTTTGAGTGTGGGTAACATCTGGAATACAGTATCACTCTCGTGGTTACATGGCAAAACAGAGAGAACGTGGGTGGGTAAAATACAATCACACAAACCATTTGAAAGCAGAGCTTTCTATGACTGGTGGCAGAAGCCGGAGATCTTAAATGTGAGAAATTTGATGCAACATTGCTAACCTTGAAGGTGAAGGGGGCCACAAGAAATGAAGAGCCAATTCTTTTTTCTTGTTAATTTTTGCCAGAAGGCATATGCACTCATTTGGTGGGGGGGGAATGGGGTGGGGGGGAGGTGAGGTAGGAGAGAAAGAAAGCAAGAAAATATCTCCTCCTTTCAGGATTTTGGGAATACACTTGGTTTTTTGTTTTTGTTTTTGTTTTGTTTTTGCTTTTGTTTTTTCAAGTCACCAGGTCTGGGACTTGAACCATACAGCCAGCCATGTAGAATCCAGCCACCGTACCACAAGGACATCGGTTGACACTGGAGAGCCAATTCTAGGAGCAGGGTGTTCCCCTGCCACAATATGGAAGGGAGAGAATGAAAACTCCAGTCTTACAACCAGAAGAAACTATGTAGATTGTGTCAACAACCTGAATGAGACTGAAAACACATTTTTCCCAGAGCCTCCAGGAAAGAGCCCTTTCTGGTTAATACCTTGATTTGGCTTTGTGAGACTGTAAATACAGAACCCAAACAAGCTCACCTGGATTTCTGACCTACGGAACTGTGAGACAATAATGGATGTTGTCTGCAGCTGCTAAATTATGGTAATGTGTTAAGTACCAATAGAAAAGACAAGACATAAATCCTTATTGAATTATTTGTATGTAACTACTTAGCAAATGGAACTATTAGGTATTCCTTCAACCTAGTGGTACCATCGATAAATTTCTGAGACACTAAAAGTGTTCTGAACTTTTTGAAAAATCTTGGGGGAACCAGCAGTTAGCGTAATGGCTATGTCGCTGGACTCCCACGTAGTCGACCGTGGTTCGCATCCCGGACCCGGTGGCTTAAAAAACTCACGCCGGGCGCCTGTGCGTGCATGCCCAAGATCCCGAGAGGAGACTGGAGGAGAAGGGATTGCGGCGTGACCATCCCCTCTGGGGGGTGATTTCTCACCTTCTGTCTCTCTGTCTCTTCTCTGTCTGTCTGGCGAGCGCACGCGCCCTATAGTGAAAACCTCTCCAAAAAAAAAAAAAAAAGAAAAATCTTGGGAGCTGATTTAGACAAATCAGGGCTTATCCTTGAGGTTGAGTGTGGGGTCAATCACACCTAAAATGAATGGCTGTTACCCAACTGTAGAAACCATAAATATACACACCAATAAGGAAAGAACACAAGGAAAACAAATATAGTATTGGAATTGATATATATGGAAAAAATAAAACACACAATGGATACTATCAAAAATAAGATGAGTGGGGAACCAGCAGTTAGTATAATGGCTATGTTGCTGGACTCCCACGTAGTCGACCGTGGTTCACGTCTCAGACCCGGTGGCTTACAACTCACGCCGGGCGCGTGTGCGTGCGTGCCCAAGATCCCGAGAGGAGAATGGAGGAGAAGGGATTGCGGCGTGACCATCCCCCCTGGGGGGTGATTTCTCGCTTTCTGTCTCTATGTCTCTCTCTGTCTGTCTGGCGAGTGCACATGCCCTATAGCGAAAAACCTCTCCAAAAAAAAAAAAAATAATAAGATGAGTGATGTTAGTAACTTTTCAATAACAGAAAGAGAATTGAGACCAGAGAACATGTTAATTTTCTGAGATACCTAACAGAAGGAAAATATTTTGAGCTGAATAAAGGCTTGCATAGGCAGTTGAAAGGACTCATGGTGTTGTAAAAGGAATCCAGTAAAATTTTTATTAATAGGCCTAGCAGTGGTAGCATGCACTGGATACTGTTGTTTGGCCACTTCAGCCAGCCAGGTTTGATTCCTGGCACCGTAAAAGTCGGGACGTTAACATATGCCTATGGTCCCAGTTATTCCAGGAGCTGAAGCAGGGAGACTGTGAGACTCTTTAAACCACCACCACCACCACCACCACCACCAAACACATACACACAACCACATACCAATTGTTTTTAGAACTGTAAGAATAAAGACAACTATCCTATGAATGAGTAGAAAAATCAGACCTATCAAGGCATTTTAACTAAAAGTATAAAGAAATATAAGTATTCAGGTAGTAAAACCAAATTGCCTTCAAAAGGGTAAGGATCAGATCAGCAACTAAACCTATTCTAGCCTTTGTCACCATGCTGTCACTCACTCAGCATTCAACTACTGTCCTAATTTTTCATGCATGCATGTTCCCTCCTGTCTTAGAAGCTTTGCAGTTTCCTCTGCTGGAGAAGTTCTTTCATCCTTACCTCTTACCCCTTTTCATTTATTTAATTCCTGCTTTTTCTTCAGATCTCAGCTCAATCACATCTGACAAAAAAATTTCTACCTCTCTAAGAAAAGGCGGTTAATGAGACCAGCAGATGGTATAATGGGTACATCACTGGACTCTCACATGGCTGACTGTGGTTCAAGGCTCCAGAACTGGCAGCTTGAAACATGCCAGGTATATGTGTGTGCATGCCCAAAATCCCAAGAAAAGAGTGGCAAAGGGATTGTGAAGTGGTCATCCCCCCTAGGGGGTGTTTTCTTGCTGTCTCTGTCTCTCTCTGGCAAGAGCACACACACTATAGCAAAAATCTCTTATATACATATATATATATATATATATATATATATATATATATATATATATATGTATGTATATATGAGGGGTTATGTGGGGACACAATATATTATTATTTTGAAGGGGAGAGGTTTTTGCTATAGGGTGCATATGCACGCCAGAAAGAGAAAGACAGAGAGACAGAAAGCAAGAAATCACCCCTCCAGGGGGGATGGCCATGACACAATCCCTTCCCCTCCATTCTCCTCGCAGGATCTTGGGCACGCACGCACACACGCCCAGTATGAGTTTAAGCCACTGGGTCTGGGACTTGAACCACGGTCGACTACATGGGAGTCCAACAAGATAGCCATTACACCAACTCCTAGTCCCACAATATTATATTATTGAGATTAAAAGAGCAATATGCTCTTGGGACCAGCAGTTAGCGTAATGGCTATGTCGCTGGACTCCCATGTAGTCGACCGCGATTCTCGTCCCGGACCTGGTGGCTTAAAACTCACGCCGGGCACGTGTGCGTGCGTGCCCAAGATCCCGAGAGGAGAATGGAGGAGAAAGGATTGCGGCATGGCCATCCCCCCTGGGGGGTGATTTTTCACTTTCTTTCTCTCTGTCTCTGTCTCTGTCTGGCGAGCGCACGCGCCCTATGGCAAAAAACCTCCCCCCCCCCCAAAAAAATAAGAGCAATATGCTCTTAAAGAAATTCTGAAGGGAGTGCTATACCAGGAAAACTAAAGAGAGACAGAAATAAGAGAACAAAAAACAATCAAGAAAATGGCCAACTTAATGGTAGAGACAAGTCTGGAAATATCAATAACAACATTGAATGTTAACTTCCAGGATTTAAACATTAAGATCGGAACACAGTAACACTATAAATTCAACAGAAGAGAGATTAGTTACAAAGAGTGAACTGGTGGAATAGAATTTTAAGACTTTTGATTTAAACATTACTGACTTTCTCCTATGTTTTCTTTCAGATTTAAGGATTTTTGGTTTCTTCTGAGCTGTTGATAGGTTTAATAAAAAATATTTTTAAAAATTGAAACAAACTTTTCTCCCTTCCTGACCACTCTGGAATTGAAAAATATTTGTGAGCATTCTTATTTTGTGGCAGAATGGTTATTTGCATAAGTTCAATAATATGTTGCCTTGCATCAGTAATTGAAAATACTGGCTATTACCAGGACTTTGACTGCAATGTCTTATCTAATGATATGACTAGAAAGCTAAGGAACTAAGGTAGATCTCAAGAAAGCCAACAGAAGCTCTTGGAAAGAGAGCCTATTACAGTTCTGCCTGACAGGTAAGTAAATAATGTCACTTCCTGACAGGCCCAAAAACTCTCAAGTACAGGTACTTCAAGGTACAGTCAAATGGTAAATTCCTGACTTGGTTCAGTAGCCTTTTTAGAGTTTAATCTGAAGATCCTTATAAAAGGTTCCAGCAA
This sequence comes from Tupaia tana, assembly GCA_026018925.1. NCBI lineage: Eukaryota > Metazoa > Chordata > Mammalia > Scandentia > Tupaiidae > Tupaia > Tupaia tana. The sequence continues at coordinate 78,807,935 of JAKSZU010000004.1, forward strand.
AGCCAACTAAGTCAATTAGTATTCTCATGAGACTTTGTGCAAGTAACAGAGTTGAGACTAAACTACTTCTTTTATGCCACTAAGTTAGTTTATACCTCTTTTTAGTAAAAGGGGGAATGAAGAGGGAAAAAAATGTTTCGGAATAAAATTACAGTGCACTTATTACTAGATTTTAGCTTTGTCCATATCTGGTTTTTGAGTTTTTAGTATCTACCTACTGTTAGAACAGAATCCTAACCATTTTCCTGGCTTTAAATCTTATGCATATTTTACTTAAAATTTTTTAACTTTATTAAAGCTAAAACTTTTCTTGAGATAAAAAAATTAAAAATTAAAAATATACCTACTTAATGACTACAGTAAGCTATATAGCCTCAGCAAGATGCTACTTTATACTATGTTCATTCTATCTAGTAAGTTTTATGCCTAAAGTCAGACATGTGTTCATAGATGTTTCTATCAACTGCACTATTTCAACTGTTTAGTTTAATTAAAACCTTTTTTGAATCAATAAAATGTGAAGAAAAAATAACCCCAAGCTTTCCAAGAGATTCCCTTACCTTATTAAATCTCTCTCATTGGAGATCCAATAAATTAATGGTCCAAATTGTTAAAAAAAAAAAAAAAAAGCTGCATTTAATTCAATTTGTTCTCCTTGGATATGTAACCCTATCATAGTGAATTTTATTTCAAGTGCAATGAATCATGGAGGGTAGTCAAGAGTGACTTAGATTGTAACCAGCAGTTAGCGTAAGGCTATGTTGCTGAACTCCCATGTAGTTGATTGTGGTTTGAGTCCCGGACCCGGTGGCTTAAACTCACGTCAGGCATGTGTGCATGCATGCTCAAGATCCCAAGAGAATAGAGGAGAAGAAAATGCGGCGTGGCCATCCCCCCTGGGGGGTGGTTTCTTGCTTTCTATCTCTCTGTCTCTGTCTTTCTGGTGAGTGCACACGTCCTATAGCAAAAAAAAAAAAAAAAAAAAAAAAATCAGCATTCAGGGACTGGCAGGTGGCATAATGGTTAAGACTGATGAACTTCACGGTTTGGCCCAGATCTGGCAGCTTGCTTTCTCACTTTCCCTCTCTCTCTTTCTCTTTCTCACTCTGGCCCTCTCTGGTGAAATTTTAAAAATATAAATAAATAAATTATTCTCTTTTTTTTTTTTTTGGAGTGGTTTTTGCTATAAGGTGCGCACATTCGCCAGAAAGACAGTCTTTAAAAAAAATAAAAGCAGCATTCATAACAGTATAAAGACCTTGTTTTGTTTTTTTTTTTTAAAAAATAAAAAACTATCTATTGGGCACAGAGATCAAAAAAGATGGTAAGGTTTTAGTAACTCTGGATGATGGGAATGTGAAGTTTTAATTTTTTAATATTTTAGCTTGCTTTATTTTCTAATTTTCCACAACACACATGCACTGCTTTTATAATAAAATGCTTTACACATTTTTTCAAGATATAATGATTTATGAAATTACATTCTGCTGATAAATTATTAAGACTGACAATTAACCATTGGATCTAGCAACATGGAAGTCACTGGTGACCTTGACTTGATCTGTTTTAGCGCAATGCCAATAACAAAACCTGACTGGAATGGTTTGGCAGTTCCTCAAAATGTTAAACAGATACTATATGACCCAGTAATTATGCTCCAGGTATAGACCCAACAGAAATGAAAAATATTATGTCCACACAAATACATGAACATACATAACATTATTTTTAGTAACCCAAAGTGGAAACAACTCAAATATCTATAAGAGATGCATGGATAAACAAAACATGGTATATCCATACAATGAGATACTACATAGCAATAAAAAACAAAGTACTGATACACTGTATGGATAAACTTTGAAAACATTAGGCTGAGTAAAAGAAACCAATCACAAAAGAATATATGTTATATGATTTCATGTATACGAAAATGTTCACAGTAAACAATTTTTTTTAGTGACAGAAAGTATATTAGTGGTCGATCAGGGCAGGGAGAAGTGGGCAAGAAGATGGCAAGTGACTGCTAATGGGTTTTGGGCTTTTTTGGGGGGGTGCTGAAATATTCTAAAATTAGAGTAGTGATGGTTGTACAACTCTGGATATAATAAAAAGATGACTTTAAAGGCTGACTTTTATGGTATGTGAATAACTGTATTTCAATTAAGTTGTTACTAAAACAAAAAAAGCTGCAAAAACTAGGTGGTGTTTGAATTTGTTTCACTCTCTTTCAGTGTTTTCTGATTTATTATTTTCTCTTTTGTTGCCATTGTACAGATATTTTTTAAAACCTCTTCTTTATAATGTGACCATTATTCAGATCTGTTTTTCACATAATCTAAATAACATATGTACATATTCCAAAAAAAGGGGAAGTAACACTTGCCTAGGATAATACATCATTTTAAGCCCAAAATACATCAAATAGCCTGAATTCTGAAGCCCACTTTGGATTATATAAAATTACTCTGTAAAGTAACAAAACAAATGTCTCTCACTCTTGAGAAATGTTCTAACATTTTAATTAATGCTGCTGTAATAAATTTTCTTTAATGAAATTTTTTAAACTAACAATGGTTTATAGAAGGTAACATTGCTTTATGAGTAAAGAAACAAAGCAAGTGTACATATACAAATTTACAGGTAAAACTAAATTTAGAGAAGATTTTCTCTCTTTGGATTGCAAAATTTCAATAGTACACAATAATTATCTATTATTGAAGTAATATCTGAGCATTTAGCTAAAGATACAAACAGTAACAAAAACCCTGCACAAATATTCAAACTTGGGAAAGTTAAAATAATAGAAAAATACAAAATTTTCCTTCCCAGAAAAAGTATCTAAGATGAAGGTTTAGATACCCCATGTCGATATTTCACAAATCAAATGTGAATCTTTTCTATAATCCTTAAATAAAATTTTATAACCAACTGATGAAAGAAGTTGTTTCATATTCAAAGACATTTCCAGAATTCATTTACAACTAACTTATTGATACAAAAGTATATTTAAAAAAAAAAACACAGCTATTTCATTAAAGTCTTTAAGGATAGGACATTTATTATTTTTGGTGCATCTTCTTACGCATTTCTTCAAGAGCTGCTTCCTTCTCTCTCAGTACCTGCTTAAGTCTTCTTATTTTTTCATCTCGAATGGTTTCTTCTAACTCTGGTGGTGTTATTGGGAAAATATCTTCAGTGTAATTTTTATCAAAGGAATGACTTTGATTATAAGCTACATTTAAATTCAATGAGCCTTTCTCCTGCTTCTCAAGGGTACATTGTTCTGTCTCACTTCCTTTTTCTTCTCTGGTTTTGCTGCGACTTGTGAGAATGTTATGTTGTGGTACATCTGAAGTTGGTAAGACACCACTAAGGAGTTGGGAGCTGGTGACATTAGTTTCACCATTTATTACTGTGTTATAGACTCTCTCAGTTTTTCTCTTCTTTCTTTGATTCATCTTTTTAAGGGTTTTTGCTTTCCTCTTCTTAGCAAAACTCTGTTGTTATGTTGAGTAAGATTCCAAAAGAAAAAGAAAATGTTATTGCCATATATAGTGTGTGCTTGCAAATTTAACAAAGTTTGCAGATGTAAGCATTGAGCAATTAAACTCAAGTCAATAAAATTTACTGGGGACAGCAAGGAATGTTTTTTCACTGTATGGTCACAAAATGCATAGCAATATCCTAATCTTATTCACTGAGAATAAATTGCTTAGTTCACACCTTCCTATTCAAGTTAGATACTATTAACAGAAGCCATATTGATCTACCAATAAAATATGGTATCACTTATGAAAGCACCTGAGAAATATAATTGATTTAATTTTTCTTTTCCTTTGTACAACAGGTGCATGTAGAAGACTTTAAGTGGGAAAGGTTGACTGATCTCTCATCTAAAGTTCAGAATATTAAATGATAATGATATATTTATAAGTATTCAATAGGAAGACAATAGACAAAGTTATTAGAACACTTCTCTTCATTATTTACCATATAGATTGCTTAAATGTTTATATTAAAATAATACTGCAATTAACATTTACCTGCTTATATTTTTCACTACACGGATTACTTTCTTTGGCTAGAGTTTTCAAAGTAGGATAACTATTTTTAAAAGATATGGTCATTTTCTTATAATATTATAGCAAAAAAAAATAAATAGTAGGTGAATAAAAACACTTAAAATGACATCTTCAATTAACTGGAGATGTATTTTTCACCTGTGCATATATGGCTCCTTTTAGCACTGTTCTGGTATAATACATATATTTTTCAAATTTGTTGTTAACAACTGTCATTCATTCTAATGCATAAGGCTAAACAGTAAATTAAGAAAATGAATATATCCATTAATCTTTGCTGTACCTGCAAAGGACACTTCAAAATCTATTACCTGCTTTTTTTCTTCCCTCTTCACCATAAACTGTGTCTCTTTGTAAGTATCACTCTTCACCAAACCATTACCAGAGCCCAAATGGTCAGGAATTCGAGTAAGACACACTCTCACATCTCTAGTGAGACCAAATATCTTTTTAAATTCAGCATCACTCTTCAGAGACAATGCTTTATTACTTCTTTCTTGAGAATCTTTCTTGTCATTTTTTTCTCGAGTACCCTTTTCTAATGTTGATGCCATCTCATTCTGGATCTGGAATTAGAAAAAGAAAACACACAAAAAATATTGCTAATTATTCAAGTTATTTTATCAGACCAGCAACTAAGTGATTACCCATATTACATAAAAGAACACACCATCATTTGAAAATCCTAAAGGATTATTATGCACTACTCTTGCCTTACCATCCATGCTTGAGTAATCATATTTAATTAAATACAAACTTGATATATTCCCCTACAATTTTCATTTAATTTGTTCCTCTGGAAAGATAACAGGTAGTAAATTCTCAAACAACTGAAATGAGAATACAGACTGATGACAACTCAGAAATAATCTATATGACATTATTTAGAAATTATAATCTTCTGGGAAAGCCTCATGACTTTAATCAGTCTTATACTCAACAATCAGAATCTACCTCTTTACATCTCTGGAGTTCAATACATTCTGTCCTAAAAGGGAGAAATGCTTACATTATGAAATAGACTTCTAATTGAACAAGGAAAAGGTGGGTACAAATATTATGTATGCACATTCATTTTATTTAAAGACAAGTTATTTGTAAATATGTAAAATACATTACATAGAACAGAAAAGATAACTATGTGGGTATGTCTGGTAACTGATAAGTCACGAGGCCTAAAAAAGGGAAAAGGAAACTTGTCTACCAAAAAAAAACACAAAACACCAAAGAGGTTGATACAATCCTGTTTCCACAAATGACTAAAAGGTACTAATCACTCCACTCCCTCCCCTTCTATGATCTACCATGTAAAACAAAACAATTATCGGATATTTCCCCAACATCACCACCACCAAAGACACACACACACACACACACACACACACACACACACACACGAAACTAAAAAAAAAAAGCTCTCCTATAATACTGATCTCTTTGTAAACTAAAAGCTATGAAATATATGTATGTATGTGCATGCGTGTAGTACATACACACAATTTTTGAAGTCTTCAATTCACGTTACTATTCCCCAATTCTTCTAAACCTGTTGCTTTGTATATATACACACACATATATGTGTAGGTGTGTATGTACACACACACACACACACACACACACACACACATATATATATATTTTTTTTTTCTTTTGGTTAGTTGACTTTGTTTTAAAGATCTGGCATGCCAAATGATTCAAGAGAAAGATATTGCTTGGGATCTCCCAATTTTACTTATTCTTAAAATATTTACTCAGATGAAAGCTTTGACTTTCATTCATGTGTGTATGGTATGTTAGTGATGGGGCTGAAGGGGACAAAGGGGCGTCATTCATAAATTTTAGGATTAAGATAAAATTTCTATATAAATATATAAAAAGAAAACCCTATCATGGGAAAATTACCTTTGGTTCTTGGTCTCTGAAAACACACTGTTGTGAAGTAACAGTTGTTGCATCAACAGAGGAAATTATTTTCTCTATGCCCTGGATGGTATTTCCTTTTCTGGAGGCATTTTGTCCTGTACTAAATCCATCTGGCAAAACTGGCTTTATGAATAAAGTCTTATTCTGTTTTAAGTAGTTACTGAATTGGTTCATATTATGTGGGTTTGTGGCAGAAAAAGATGGTTTCTCCACTTTTTTATTCTTCTCTGCCCTTAGATTGACCATGGAAGCAAGTTGGGTATTTGAAAGTAACTTTTTCTCCATCTGGGAAGATTTACTTTTAGCCAACACAATATTTACAACCTCTCTGGATATTTCTGTGACTGGACTTATATGTGATGTATCTCTTTTTAGTGGAATATCAGAAGATATAGGTTTCTGTTGATCAATTTGTGATGGCAGAACATCTGTCCCCTTTTTAGTCAACAGATAAACTTTCCCATTAAACATAACCAAAGCATTATCTTTAATAGGCATACTTTTGGATTGTGACCCACTAGAATTGTTGGTACTTAATGGTGGAATATTTACAGTATGATCTCCCAAACTTTTCCTATCTACAAAAGTTTTTAAAATCTTTGAAGCCACATTATTTGAAGACTTAACAGGAACAAGAGATGGAGTATAAGACTGTAGATTTTCTTGAAAAATCCATTTCACTGGAGCAGCTTGAGAATTCTGACCACCTTTTAATTGTGTCTCTGTAGCAACATTCATTGGAATTTGTGTGGTATTTAGTATCACTGGCTTTGCTATTTCTGTAACAGGTTTTGGGTAAATGTTTTGAAAGTTCTTGGTAATTACATTTTTCACTGTATTGACTGGAGATACGTAAATAACAGTTGGTATTTGGGAGGTCTCAACTGTTCCTGGGGTACTTTTGGTTGCAGATGAAAGTATCTTTTGCTGAACTGAAGGAGGCAATGATGATGCTGGTACAGATTTCACTTCAGCATGAGCTGGTATCTGTAAATGGTGCCCAGAAGGCAAAACTGGAGACTTCATAGTCACTGGAAGACTCTGAGTATTGACTACAAGATAAGATGAATCATTTTGGGTTGAGGAGGGAGGAACAGCAAATGTTTGCATGGTAAGTCCATCAATTTTCACACCATGACGCTGAACTTTAGAAACTGATGAAGTAAAATTTTCAGTTCCCACAGTAGTAACTCTATTTTTGTCCGTTGTATCTACTGTTCTTGTAAGAAAATAGTTTGAAGAACTGGCTGGCTGAAAAATGGGCAATTGAACTGATGTACTTGTGGAAGAGCTGGAAATCTGAGTCTGAAAAGTAACTTGAACTGGTTTTCCTTTATTCCCTTTCAAAGCATCAGATACGACTGGAGATTGAACTAGTGGTATAAGATTTCCAGAAGAATTAGGAATTGGAAGTAATTGCAGAAGATTTTTTCCATCCGAGCCAATCGTCTGAACTACTTGGTACATGCAGCCTGAAACACTTAAAAAAACATTATGAGTAAATAAATACAACATACTACATGGTATATACATTTTATTTTAAAACAACTTATTTGCAAATATTATTTTTAATATTAAAATATAATAAAACATTATTTCTCATTTTGTGTTTTCAAAGTAAAATACTGCAAAACAAAGCTTTTATTTAGATCTTCTCAAAAGACTAGGCAATAGGTATGAGATATTAACATTACTTTCAAAAACCAAAAACAGCCTTTTCTAAGGTTTTACCCTGTTAGGCTACTTAGGATAGATTCCTCTTAAACTAGTAGCATCTTTCTTCCCTTCTCCTTGAATCCTTGAATTCTTTTCTCTTATCTTCCTTTACTCTTTTTTTTTTTTTTTTTTTTTTTTTTTTTTTTTTTTTTTTTTAGAGAGAGAGAGAGATTTTTGCTACAGGACATGTATACTCGCCAAAGACAGAGAGAGAGAGACAGACAGAAAGTGAGAAATCATCCCCCAAGGGCGATGGCCATGCTGCAATCCTTTCTTCTCCATTCTACTCTCTGAATTTTGGGCATGCACACGCATGAGCCCAGTGTGAGTTTTAAGCCACCAGGTTTGCAACTCAAACCGCAGTCGACTAGGTCAGAGTCCAGCAACATAAGCATTATGCCAGCTACTGGTTCCTATCTCCCTTTATTGTTATTGTGCAGGACTCTCATTCTACCTCTATTTATGCTTATTCTAGTTCCCTTACTCTTCCTTTCTAATCTCTTCTCTTTTCTTCCCACTGGTGACTCACAGGTTTTGCTGTCAGTCACTCTTCTTTAATGTGTTTATGACATCTCTTACGGCAATAGTTTTACCACATTTTTGTACTAAAGGAACTATTCTCTTCTGTGATTATTGTTTCAGCAGTTTGGTGCTAAATAATTCTTAGTAATTATTTATACTAGTTTACTGTAAATTGCCTACTAATCCATACATATATGCAACCACCATAATTTCAGCTGAAGAAATGTGGTATTATCTGTTGAAGATATTTTATAGCTTTGTCAACTGACTAGAGAGAAATGTTCACCTAATTGAAATATTTCACCTAATTGAAATATTCACTTTGTAAGCTAAGTAATGTGATTGAATGTATAAAAGAAAATGAAATTTAAAAAATGTAAAATAAAACAAAAAAATAACAACATGGAACAGACTGGAAATCAATGATTTTTTTTCACCTAGCCAATTTTTGTTCCTCTACTTATGAGTTATTTTCTAAAACCAGATGATCTGATTTTAGGAAAAGTTAGGCCACCTCATGGGCTGGTGGTCATGTGAGCTGGATTCCACATGGTCAACTATATGGGTTCAAGTCCTGGACCTGAAAACTTGAAAACCATGCTAGATGCATGTGCATGTTTGGCCAAGATCCCAAAAAGAGGAAAAAACTGAGGAAAGGGGATTGCAGCATGACCATTCCCCATGGAGAGTGCTTTCTCACATTCTCCATTTTTTTGCAAGCACATGTATACTCTAGCAAATTAAAAAAAAAAAAGCCAATATGTATTAACCTCAGTTTGTATAAACAGTTATTTGAAGATTATTGGAAAGTATACATCTCAAGTAACGTACACCGAAAAACGTGGGACTCAGGGCCATCACAGACGCTATCACTCTTATCTAGGTACTCCTTCCCCAAAGAACTCCTCACGTAGCCGAAGTCTCAGCATAAGTGATATTTATCAAAAAATACATTCTCTGATGACCTTATTATCCTTGCTCTTCCTTCGTAATTAATCTATATCAGCTTTGATTTAGCATTCCTCCTAGCGTTGTTAGGCAATGGATATGAGATACTAACTCATATTAACTTATTTTATTTCCTAAAACTAAAAGTAGACTTTTCTAAGGTTTTATCCTATATAAAAATGAAACTAAATTAATAAAATTAAATTATTCTGTTAACTTCCTTCATGTTAATATCATAGAATGTCCTCCTATATTATTATCTATCTGCTTATCTATAGAATGTCTCTTTTAAATTCTAGAAACATAAGTATAGAATCCATGTCCTATAGACTAAGTACAGTCTTAGCTGACTAAGATTGAAGGAAAAAATACAAATACAAAAGATAAGAATTACTAAGGGTCACAAAAATGTAAAGATGTGTCTTAGTACCTACAGGTATGTTTTTACAAGCCACGGGTAAAAATAAAAACCAATGTCAAAAAGTCTATGCATCCTAGGAAGTGCTGGAACTCAATTTTGCCTTTCTGTAGCCCAAATAACATTCTGTATTTCCTTACAAAAACTTAAAATATTTATCTAATAATTATCTAATAATTGATAGTACTTCAAAATAGACTTTCAAATAGGAAGTTAATCTCTAAAGAAAAGCATGACCCTCCCCCAAAATATGAATTCTTATTTTCAGGGTTTGAAGGAAATTTACCTTCATCACCACCCAGGCCTACCATAAAGCAGTTTTAAATTGAATGAGGACTTATTCAATATGAACTCATAAAACAAAAATTGACTGAATGTCTACTATGATTCAGACACCCATCTAGGGGCAAAAGGTCAGTAAACTACAGCCTGTGGGCCAAATCCTCTGTTTTGTGCAGCCCTCAGGCTAAAAATGGTTTTCACGTTTTAAATAGTTGAAAAAAAATTAAAAGACTATGTCATGATGTGTGAAGATAACATGAGATTCATAATTAAGCACCTATAAATAAAATTATATTAGTATACAGTCACATTCATATTTTATGTCATATATAGCTGCTTACATGCTATAATGGTATAGTTGAGCAGTTACAACAGAAATCATATGGCTCAGAAAGCCTAAAATATTTACCATGTGTCCCTTTACATAAAATGTTTGTTGGCTCCCAGGGTAGATCAATGCATAACCCCTAAAAGAACTTACATTACTGGGTCATGGACAACATAGTAATAGGCAATTATCATTGAGATAAATGATATATTTGAGTTTGCTCCTTTTTTTGAAAAATTCTCTCCCAAGGCTTCCTAAATATGACATTCTCTTACTTCTACAGTAACTGCTCACTCTTCTTGGCCAACTCAACTCATCCTATTTGAATCAACCTTGAAATGTTGGAGTTCGGGACCAGCAGTTAGTGTAATGGCTATGTCACTGGACTCCCATGTAGTTGATCACGGTTCGAGTCCTGAATCCAGTGGCTTAAACTACGCTGGGTGTGTGTGCACGTGTGCCCAAGATCCTGAGAGGAGAATGGAAGAGAAGGGATTGCGGAGTGGCCATCCCCTTGGGAGGTGATTTCTCGCTTTCTATCTCTCTGTCTCTGTCTTTCTGGCGAGCGCAGTATGCGCCCTACAGCAAAAACCTCTGGGGGGAAAAATGTCGGTGTTCACCAAAACTTAGACAGTACTCTTCTCTTCCTATTCTGTATCCTTTTAAAAAATGTTTTCTTTTATATTGAGCAAAAGAGTTCTACAAAGGGCAGCCTGACCAAAGATAATTCAGAATGCCCTATCCCACCACAAGTGTAGCCTAGCATTTATAATCAGAGAAAAGGAAGTGACATGAAAAACCGGACTGATTGGCTAGAGTTGGCATTTGCCCTCTATAGACATGGTTTGATCTGTGGGAAGCCTGTGATTGGCTGAAGCTCAGTTGCTGTGACTACCTGGGGCTCAGTTGCTAGGTTACCAGAGTATACTTAGGTTAAATTACTTGTGCTTGTTCATCTAGCTAAGTTTTAGTTTAGTATATAGAGACTGTTTTGGGCCAAATTTATCACCCAACTATGGAAAGAGGTCTGCTTAGTCATAATTTCAGTTAAGTTACCATTTCTATATGAATGATTTGAATATTGATACTGGCCCACCTTTGAAATTCTATATATCCAACCTCCATCTTGACATTTCCATTTAGAATCTCAAAGGTTCCTAAAACTCAACACGACAAGGAGATGTCTGTCTACCAGATTTCACAAAATTCCTTCTCCTGCAATGCTTTCTACTTTGGTAAAGGCATCACATCCATCTTAGATGCCAAAGTCAGGGCAGATATCCCACTTTCCCACTCCCTATATCCAATCCAAATTCTGTTGATATATGTCCTAAATCTCCCTGGACTTGTTCAATTCTCTCCAAATCAACTCTCATCAGTCTAGACCAAGCAAACATTACTTCTGGTTTGGACTATCATAGTAACTTCATAATTAATCTTTTTTTCCTCCTCATAGCCTTTCAATTAATTTAGTACATAAAACTGGTCTTTGGGACCAGCAGTTGGCACAATGGCTATGTTGCTGGACTCCCATGTAGTTGACCGTGGTTCAAGTCTTGGACCCAGTAGCTTAAAGTCATGCTGGACACGTGTGCATGTGTGCCCAAGATTCCTGGAGGAGAATGGAGGAGAAGAGATTGTGGAATGGCTACTCCCTGGGGAGTGATTTCTCACTTTCTGTTTCTCTGTCTCTCTCTGTCTTTCTGGCAAGTGCACGTGCCCTATAGCAAACACCCCTCCCCTACCCCACCCCCCAAAAAAACACAAAAAACTGGTCTTTCTCTGCTTAGCATTCTAATGGTTTCCCATTATTCTTAGAGTGGTAGAAACAAAACCATTTCCATTGCTTCTGACACAATGGAAACCAAAAGAAAAGAGGGTTTCAAGAAAAGTAAGCATTTATACTAAAAGTTCCAGAGGCCAAAACAGATGAGGATTAAAAATGTACATTGGAAGGGATTAGCAGATGGTGTAATGGTTATGTCACTGACCTCCCAAGTAGTCAACTGTAGTTTGATACCCAGACCTACCAACTTGAAACTCACGCCAAGTGTGTGTACGTGCAGGCCCAAAATCTCAAGAGGAGAATGAAGGAGAAGGGATTGTGGTGTTGCCATCACCCTTGGGGGGTGATTTATCACTGTCTCTCTGTCTCTCTGGTGAGCACACGTGCCTTTTAGCAAAAATATCTCTCTCTCAAAAAAAATTTACACTGGAAATAATGTCACAAGCAACATTGATGGCTCTCATAAAAGCAGTTTGGTGGGGAAAGAAGTTGCAGATGAGTGGATGTGGAGAGCAGTTAATTTGAAAACATGTGATTAAAACACATGGCCTGTAGACACATGTAGAAACGCGCTTTTGTAAACTATTTTAATAGGGTTATTGAGAAGCATTTATAAAAGCATTTATAAAATCAGGAACCAGCAGTTAGTGTAATGGTTATGTCGCTGGACTCCCACGTAGTCGACAGCGGTTCGCGTCCCGGACCCGGTGGCTTAAAACTCACGCCGGGCGTGTGTGCGTGCGTGCCCAAGATCCCGAGAGGAGAATGGAGGAGAAGGGATTGAGGTGTGACCATCCCCCCTGGGGGGTGATTTCTTGCTTTCTATCTCTATGTCTCTCTCTGTCTGTCTGGCGAGCGCACGCGCCCTATAGCAAAAAACCTCTCCCCCCAAAAAAAAGCATTTATAAAATCTAAAAGCAGTATTTTTCTGTTGTCGATGGTTGTTGTTTTGTTGTTGCTGATATCCAATACCCTGATACTGCCTAGTATCGGGCTAAAGGAAGTTATAAGCATTTATTAGATTGTTTCCCAAAAGAATTTTAAAAATTATATGGCACCAGTCATTTTTACATTTTTAGTCGATTTATATTTAAAAACAACTGGCTTTGTATTTTAATTTTTTCTTCCTTATTTTCTTTGAATTTTACTTTTTTTCCCCATTCTTTCTGCATTCCATTTTTTCCCTTCCCCCATTTTCTGCCCTTTAGAAAAAACAAACCCGAGGCTGGTTCTAGTAGCAACTTCTCTATCAAAAAGCTGTGCCCCCCCATCCTTACTTTTCTATACTTGTGTGTCTTTTGTAATTGCGTCTATTTCGTTTTTTTTTTTTTTTTTTTTTTTTTTTGGAGAGGTTTTTGCTATAGGGTGCATGTGCTCGCCAGACAGACAGAGACAGACAGAAAGTGAGAAATCACCCCCCCCCCCCACGGGGAGATGGCCACACCGCAATCCCTTCTCCTCCATTCTCCTCTTGGGATCTTGGGCATGCATGCACATGCGCCCGGTGTGAGTTTAAGCCACCGGGTCCGGGACTCGAACCACGGTCGACTACATGGGAGTCCAGTGACATAGCCATTACGCCAACTGCTGGTCCCTTATTGCGTCTATTTCTAATCCACAGCCTTCTCCACTCAGAAAAATGTGTTCATGCTGAGCTAGTCCTGGCAAAGTGGCGCCCAACATGGGGCCTAAATACAAAAAAAGAGTCAAGCAAGTTCATATGGAGCTAGTCCCGGCAAGTGGACATGAATATTTCAAGTATAGACAACTGTTTGTCTAGCAACAGGAAGTGAAAGACCGATAAGGTGAGTAACTGGAGGAGAAATGGAGACAAAATAGGAATCTTTTTTTTCTTTTTTTTTTTGGAGAGATTTTTGCTATAGGGCACGTGCGCTCACCAGAAAGACAGAGACAGAGAGACAGAAAGCGAGAAATCACCCCCCAGGGAGGATGGCCACAAGGCAATCCTTTCTCCTCCATTCTCCTCTCAAGATTTTGGGCACACATGCACATGTGCCCAGTGTGAGTTTAAGACACCAGCTCTGGAACTTGAACTGCGGTCAACTACATGGGAGTCCAGCAACATATCCATTTCACTAACTGCTGGTCCTGAAATCTTTTTTTTTAAGGTCAGATAAACAACAACACAGTAAATGCTCACTTAAGTCATTAAGAACAACAAATTAGTAATAAGAGAGATAACCAATGAAAAGGTAGGAAATAGGAACCAGGAGATAGGTAGAGATAGAACCTAAAAGAAAGCTAGAAAATTAGCTCCTTCCATTTGAACTAGAGAATAGATTAGGTGCCCTTGAAGATAAGTTTAAAGGTTTGGTATCAGTAGACTGAGGTAACTCTGATCTAATGGCTTTTTTTAATATATAAAAAATAACATGGCATCATCTCAAGAATAAATTTAAGAAGAGATTTGAGGAGAATCAAATATTTGAAATGGTCTTCATAAGATAAGCTGACCAAAACAAAACAAAACAAAAAAAAATTAGAGTTGCTAGGTTGCCCAGGGTGACAAGTAATAATTATAAAATTTTAGTAGTACCAATCTGTGCTATTGTGAGATTTTCCTTGTCTCAGCAGGCATAGGCAAAGTGGAAGCATATTATTGAGTTTATACAGAGTTGGTTGGCCTCAGAAGTGTACAAAAAGAAATCAAAGAGTACAAGAATTTAATGTATTGTTAAGAGTTATTAAAATGATGAAAAATAGAATCTGAACTGGGTAAGAAAAAATAAGAGAATAAAAGGCTAAGGTATAGGGATAAAATAAAGGGATTATTAGACTGAAATTAAAGAACAGTGGGAATAAGTAAAAAAGCTAAGCTAGAAATATAGAAACCAGCATTTAGAAAGGACAATGCCTGAAGCAACTTCATAGATGCAGCGATTTTATCTAATAAGAAGGACTGATGACTGCAATAGATGGAATAAACCCTTAAAGAGAACAAAGATCTTTGTACTACAAAACAAGTGACAAAGAGATGATCTATATAGATAGTAAAGTCATGTAGGATCACAGAGAAGACTGTGAGCTAGATGCCAAGTTCAGTGACAGGAAGTTGGTAGATAGTGTTTATAAACAGCGATGAAGAACGGGTATGCCTGGGGGCCAGCAGGTGGTGTGGAGGTTGAAGTGTTGGATCTCAAATGGCCAGCTGTGTAGTTTGAGTCCTAGATCCAGCAACTTGAAAATCTCACTGGGCACAAGAGCATATGCGTTCAAAATCCCAAGAGAAGAATAGAGAAGGGGCTGTGGTATGACCATCTCCCCTGGGGATGATTTCTCACTTTCTCTCTCTCTCTCTCTCTCTCCCCTTCTCTGTCTCTCTCTAGAGAGTGCACACACCCTATAGCAAAACCTCAAAACAAAACTGATATGCCAGAAAATTGTCTTGAATCAAACTCTCCTTTGTACTCTATTTTCTTTCCCATAATTCTCTTAAAACTTCAGAGCTCGGGACCAGCAGTTAGCGTAATGGCTATGTCGCTGGACTCCCATGTAGTTGACCACGGTTCGTGTCTTGGACCCGGTGGCTTGAAACTCACACTGGCCGGGCGCGTGTGCGTGCGTGCCCAAGATCCCGAGAGGAGAACGGAGGAGAAGGGATTGCGGCGTGGCCATCCCTCCTGGGGGGGTGATTTCTCGCTTTCTGTCTCTCTGTCTCTGTCTGTCTGGCGAGCACACGCGCTCTATAGCAAAAACCTCTCCAAAAAAAGAAAGAAAAAAAAAAAAACTTCAGAGGTCAGCCCTGTAGCCTACCAGTTAAGGGAGCAAAACCCCACATGGATGACCGCAGTTCAAATACAGATCCAGACTGCTTAAAAATCTTGCCAGGTATATATGTATGCACACCCAAAATCTCAACAAGATACAGATATGGAGGAGAAGGGAATGTGGCATGACCACACCCAATTGGGGAGGAGGTCATTTCTCACTCTGTACCATCTGGCAATAAAAAATAAAATTTCAAAGATTTCCAAACGCAAGAAGGTCTTTAAAAAGTTCATGGAAAATATGTATTCTGAAAAGATTATAGATTTCACAATTTGGCACCAAAATGAACTTATACTTTGTTTGTTTGATTTTTGTTACAGGGTGTGTGTGCTTGCCAGAAAGAGATTGAGAACAAGAGGGAAAGTGAGAAATCACCTCCCAGGGGTGATGGCCATGCCACAATCTCTTCTCCTCTCAGGATTTTTGGGCATGCACACACATGCACCTCACATGTTTTTCAAGTTGCCAGGCTGGGATTCAAACTATTCAATTGGACACGTGTGAAACAGCACTTTAAACACCATACCACCTTCTGGCTAAACTCATACTTTAATTATATTATTTCCCATCAACTTTTTAAAGTCCCTCTTTTGTGTCTTCATGGTGAAATTTGTCTTTATCCTCATCCCCTAGAATATCTCTATTGCAACTTGTACTACTAGCTAATTATTTCTCCATCTTGAATTTCTTCCCTATTGTGGTTTACATTATGTAAAATTTCTACTCCTCTTGACTTTCTCATTTTTGTCTTGTCACTAGAGTGTGCATGTGCTTACCAGAGAAAAAGGAAGAGAACCCCTCAATGAAGCATGGTCACACCACAATCCTTTTCTTTCTCTCCATCAAGATTTTGAGCACATATACACATGCACTCAGAATTTTTCAAGCTGCCAGGGCCAGCATTTGAACCATAGTTATGCAGGATTCAGCTTTCTGTGCACAGTGCTTAATGACAATGCTATGCGCCAGTCTGTCTTGACTTTAAGTCTCCCTTCTTGTTCATTTTCCATATTTTAAGCATCCAACTATGACCACTCCCCAATATACAGTTTTTGACCATTTTTCTCCTATAAGACATACTTAAAGACTAAATCAATTTTCATGGCTTTGACTCTTTCCCTCAACTCTCTGCTTTGCAATAATGACTCCACTTGTTATATTCTTGAATTTTTATGTCCTAACACTGACCTTAGTTTTCTACTTGTGATGTTTTACCATTTCTCATTTTTACTATCATTGCTTCAAATTCAATAAGTTGAAATTACTCTCTATTGAAAACTAGCACTCTATCCTACCGTCCAATCATGTGGCAGCACTATTTTCCAAGTCATATATAGACTTAACATTACCTAGTCATATCTGACCTATCATATTACTCTTACTTGCTTTTGATTCACAAATAGCACCTTGTATAATGTTTATGAAAGTATGTAACTACATTGACTTGTAAGTAAATAAATGTATACTAAGTCACACACTCTTTAGCTTCTACCATCTACATCAGACCCTTATTACCTTAAGTTTAGCACTCATCATTTCATCTTTATATTTTGCTGATGTTCAAACTAGTTTTCTTGACTACAGTCACCACTGACTATCATGTGTCTCTAGCAGCCTAAAATTGTTTTCATCCAGTTATCTCTTTGTACAAAGTTTCAATAAACATATTGTCATCTATTCAGCTTGACAAGAAAATCATCTATACTCTATCCCTAATCAATCCTCTAAAACAATATCACCTACAACTTCTCAATGTGAAACCTCTGCTCTTTATAGAGACATCTCTTTGCTATTCTGGAATATGCCATGTAAATTATTTACTCTATGTATCCCTTTTTTCCCCTTCTCCAACAATATGAGATTCAAATTACATCTTCTTCATGAACTATCTGTCATTCTCTCAAACTCAAATTAATTTCACGCAACTCTGAATCCTTAAAACCCTCCCATGATTTTGCTAATGTTGGGAGTTACATGAGGGCACTTCAAAAAGTTCATGGAGGGGGGGACCAGTAGTTAGCATAATGGCTATGTCGCTGGACTCCCATGTAGTCGACTGCGGTTCGCGTCCTGGATCCGGTGGCTTAAAACTCTTGCCGGGCGCGTGTGCGTGCGTGCCCAAGATCCCAAGAGGAGAATGGAGGAGAAGGGATTGCGGCATGGCCATCCCTCCTGGGGAGTGATTTCTCGCTTGCTCTCTCTCTCTCTCTGTCTGCCTGGCGAGCACACACACCCTATAGCAAAAACCTCTCCAAAAAAAAAAAGAAAAAAAAAAAGTTCATGGAGGGGCCAGCAGGCGACATGGTGGTTAAGGCACTGGATCCTACACAGTTGACTTTGTGGTTCAAGTCCCAGACTGGCACCTTGAAAACCACACTGGAGAATATGTGCCCAAAATCCTGGGAGGAGAATGGAGAAGGGACTGCATTATGGCCATCCCACCAGATGGTGATTTCTCACTTTCCCTCTCTGTTTCTCTGTCTCTCTTTGGCAATCACATGTGCCCTATGGCAAAAATCGAGGGAAAAAAAAAAAAGAACGAAAAGAAAAATGTTAACAGAAAAATGAAATTAAAGTACAAGTTATTTTGGTGCAAAAATGTTAAAATATATTCACAGTTTTTACATAATATGAACTTCTTGAAGATCTTGCATATAATATTTTATTGTCTTTGATCTATTAGATAATTTTTTAATTAATTTATTTTTTATATACATTCAATGACATTGTTTAGCTTATGAAGTGAACATTTCAGTATCTGAACATTTCTCCCCAGTCCAGTTGATCAAAATATCTTTAACAGATAACACCACACCTCCCCATCCTGTCAATGCTCTGCTTCTGTATCCCTCCTCCAAATGCCCTTCCATAGGCCCCACTCCTCCACACATACCAGAAGAATATGGAAGATTTACTTCTGAGTGAAGTAAGCCAGACTATGAAGGAGAGATATTGTATGTCCCCACTTAATACTAGATAATTTTTTAAAATTAATTAAACCCTGTTTTCCTCAGAAAAACTGCAACTCCTTAAGATGAAAGACTATATCATTTATTTTCCAATTGTTCTTCCAATACCAAGCTTAGATGATCCTCAAATCATTTAAGAAAAATATGTAGTTCTAATTGTCACTTCAAATAAACTGTCCAGATGTTGTTTATTCTCTCTGGTTTATTTATATACTTCCTTTGTCAGTAACATGCCTAACAAACTAGAAGGTTCAAAAGAGCAGAACCCATGTCTTTAAATTATTTGCATGGAAGCAAGCATGCTTTAATTGACACAGTATTTAAACAAGTTACACAGACTTCTGATACCTCCCACACTACTTTATATGGCTTCTCTGTGTCTGGTTTACCAAAAAAAAATGTCAACATTGCACAAAGTATTTCCAAATATAATCACTGGATTTTTCCATCTCTTTTCCTCACTTTCCCTTCAAAAAAAAAAAAAAGAAAAAGAAAATACAGCTTCTTTTTGTCAATATGTAAGTAAAGATTTACATAACCTACCATAGACCATAAATTTCTTCTTTTTTTTTTTTTTTTTTGAGAGGTTTTTTCGCTATAGGGCACGTGCGCTCGCCAGACAGAGAGAGAGAGAGAGACGTAGAGACAGAAAGCGAGAAATCACCCCCCAGGGGGGATGGTCATGCCACAATCCCTTCTCCTCCATTCTCCTCTCGGGATCTTGGGCATGCACGCACACGCGCCCGGCGTGAGTTTTAAGCCACCGGGTCTGGGACGTGAACCGCGGTCGACTACATGGGAGTCCAGCGACATAGCCATTACGCTAACTGCTGGTTCCCGACCATAAATTTCTTAAGGGCAGACTATCCTATAAATATCTATTCCCTTTGCATCTAATATAGTTATTGAACATTACTGACACTATTAGTTGTTTAGAATCCTATCAACTGTAATAAAAACGACCTACAATTTCCTGGCAACAAAATGGAATGGGTTTTAAAATTAAACTGAAATACAGAATGCAAATAAAAGAAGTGATAAATTAGGGTAAAATTCATAATCCTTCAATCAATACACTTACTTCCAGTCTAGAAGAAACTTTTCATTTAACTGATCAACTAACTACTACCCTATAAAGACACTATTTTCTTAAATATCAAATTCTGCTGGCTAATGTAGAGCTAAAACTAGAACCAGATTTTGCACCTTATGCTTTGGTTTGGTCACTTAAGAGAGTTATAAACATACTTACTAAACCAGCTGACTTTTGAACTGAGAACTATTATACATTAGAAAAATAAAGCTGCTTTTATTTGGAGTTGCACCGATTTTTTGAAGGCCTTGAAAGAGAAAAGAGTAAAATACTGAAAAGATTTTGGGCTTCTAATCTAGGCTCTTCCAATCAATAGTTGGATAACATAAAAATTAACTTAATCTCTTTGAATCTGTCTCTTCTTTTGTTAAATGAGAACAATAAAGCTTGCTATGGGAAGTAAATGAAATAACTGCCTGGAACATGATACTTATCATCTTCATGAAAACATGCAATTGGTCTTCAAGAATAAAGAATGAATCAGATAATGTCTTTTCAAAATATGGTAGAACTTTTTAAAAAGGCATATTAAACATACTGATATATAAATCCTGATATTTGATTATTCTAACAATGATATGAAGCATTCACATACTAGAAATGGAATGAAGAATGTAAAGTTCTCCACTGACAAGGATGTATATGGTTAATTTCCCTCATTTGATTGTCATGTGCTATATACATACTTTGAAAACTCATATTGTGTGCTACAGGGAATGTATAACAATTAAATGTGATTAAGAAATCATTTAAACAGAGGCCAGGCTGCCTGTGGTAGCAGGGTCTAACAACGGTACCCATGGATCATCCCCTACCCCACTCATCTTCAGACTTCAAGTTTGTGTCTTGGGGCTTTAAGACAAACTTGTGCCCCTCCTAGCCCCATCTGGATACCAGTTCAAGCAGATAGCCTTGCCAGATGCCAGGCTGCCTATGGTTGCAAGGCCTATGGGTCAGGCCTGTGGCTCATCCCCTCTCCCACTCACCTTTGAATTCTCAGGACATCATTGTTTTGGATAGCATGCACTGCATGCCACATGATCCTTACATTGCTCCTGAGGTGAAGCTCAGCAGCTCAGTTTCAGTGTACCTGTTCTTTAGAAACAGGGAGGACTTTGGGTTACCCAGGACCAGTGACGACAGTGTAGTATGCTGGTGAGCAACAAGGAGGCAGAGCAGAAGAAAGATACCCAATTTTCTACTCCTCCACATTTTTGAATGCTCAGTGATACTTTGAATAATGTATGAAGGAACATATAGATCACCAGATGACTAGGAACAATCGCAGAAGCACAATAAATATGAGCAACCCACAAAATGTCTCTCCCCCAAGGGGAAACATCAATTCTGCATTTCTCACAGATAACACAATGGAAGTCTTGAAAATGCCGGATAAGCAATTCAGAATACTTGTAGTGACCAAACTAAATGAGACACAAGAGAGAAAAGACAACAAGCTTCGGGAGATGAGGAAGTCCTTTTGTGATTTGAAAGAAATAGACATCATAAAAAAGAATCAATGGGATTGTTAGGGATGAAGAATGTGATACGGAAAATTAAAACCTAAATCAAAAGTATTGAAAGTAGATTAGATCATGAGGAAGCTTGAATCTCAAATGCAGAAGACAAAACCTTTGACCTAGAAAAAGCATCAAAAAGACTGAGATAACAACCAAGAAAAATGAGAATAATATATGACAAATATTAGACACCATCAAGGGCCCCAACGTCAGATAATTGGTATCCCAGAAGAGGAAGAAAATAATAAAGGCATTGATAATTTATTTCATGAAATCCTAAAAGAAAACTTTCCAAATCTAGAGAGGCATTCAAATATCCAGACCCAAGAAATACATAGGACTCCAAACAGAATCAACCCAAGAAGATCCTCTCCAAGGCACATACTAGCTAGTTTGGCCAAAACCACAAAGACAAGATATTAAAACTGGCAAGAGGGAAACATCAATTTACTTACAAAGGTTATCCCATCAGGCTAACATCACACCTCTCATCAGAAACAATGCAGGCAAGGAAAGAATGGGGAAATATAGTCACAGTGTTAAATGAAAAACAATTTCAATCAAGAATACTATACCCAGCAAAATTATCTTTCATATGGGGAAAAATAATTCTTGAATAAACAAAACGAAAGAATTTACCAATTTCAGACCAGCTCTTCAAGAAGTTCTGAAGGGAGTGTTATACCAGGAAAACCAAAATGTCAGACGGACAGTTACAAAAGAACAAAAAACAACCAAGAAATGGCTCACATAATGATAGGAACAGGTCCGGAATTGATAATAACATTTAATGTTAATGGACTGAATTCTCCAATTAAGAGACACAGACTGGCTGAATGGATTAAAAACAGGAACCCTCTATTGCCTATAAGAAATGCACTTTATGGATAAAGATACACATAGACTAAAAGTGAAGGGTTGGAAAAAGATATTCCATGCAAATGGAAATCAAAAAAAAGCTAGAGTTATGATACCGATTTCACACAAAATAGGCTTAAAGACAAAGGCTGTAAGAAGAAATAAAGAAGGGCATTATATAATAGTAAATGGACTAATTAATCAAGAAGACATAATGCTTATAAATATCTATGCACTCAACTCAGGAGAACCTAAAAATGTGAAGGAAAGACTGCTGGAGCTAAAGGAAGAGATAGGGTGCAACACTATACTCCAGTATCTCCTTTATGCAGACCTTCTAGACAAAAAAATAAACAGAGAGAAACAGAACCTAAATGATACTAAAAATCAAGTGGGCTTGACAGATATCTATAAAAATCTATAGAACTTTCCATGCTAAGACCACAAAACATACATTTTTCTCACCCGGGGCATGGAACCTTTTCAAAGATTGACCATATGATAGGACAAAAATCACGCCTTTAAAGATTCATTTATTTTATTTATTTTATTTTTTTCTAAATAAATTAAAAATAGATTAAAGACAGAGAGACAGAAAGTGAGAAATCATCCCCCAGGGGGGATGGCCATGCCACAATCCCTTCTCCTCCATTCTCCTCTCGGGATCTTGGGCATGCACGCACATGCACCTGGTGTGAGTTTAAGCCACTGGGTCTGGGACTCAAATTGCGGTCAGGGAGTCCAGCGACATAGCCATTATGCCAACTGCTGATCCCACGCCTTTACAGATTCAAAGGCATGAAATTATATCCAGCATCTTCTCTGACCATGATGGAGTAAAACTCAGTATTAATTTCAAGAAACACCCTTGAAAATACACAAACACATAGACGCTAAACAACCTACTTCTGAATGACTCCTTAACTACTAAAGAAATTAAGTCTAAAATAAAAAAAGTTTATGGAAACAAATGATAATAAGTACAAGAGTTTCCATAATCTATTAAACACTGCAAAAGCAGTCATAAAAGGGAAATTCATAGCAATTAGTGTGCATAAGAAAAAGATGGAGAGGTGGCAAATAGACAACCTAACATCTTGCCTCAGCGAATTGGAAAAACAACAACAAACAAAATAAAATGCCAGGAAATCATAAAGATTTGAGCAGAAATAAATGAAATCGAAAATAAGCAAAGAATACAGAAAATAAATTAAAGCAAAAGCTGACTCATTGAAACAATAAACAAGATTGACACACCATTAGCTAGGCTAATTAAAAAGAGAGAAAGAAACCAGATAAATCAAATACATAACAAAACAGGAAACATTACAACAGACACAACAGAAATACAAAAAAATCAATAGAGGATACTATGAGCGACTATATGCCAATGAACAAGAGAACATGGAAGAGATGGACAAATTCCTAAATACATATAATCTACCAAGATTGAATCAGGAAGGGACCAGCAATTAGCGTAACGGCTATGTCGCTGGACTCCCATGTAGTCGACGGCGGTTCGCGTCCCAGACCCGGTGGCTTAAACTCACGCCGGGCGTGTGTGCGTGTGTGTCCAAGATCCTGAGAGGAGAATGGAGGAGAAGGGATTGCGGCGTGGCCATCCCCCACTGGGGGGGTGATTTCTCACTTTCTATCTCTCTGTCTTTCTCTGTCTTTCTGGAGATCGCACGTGCCCTATAGCAAAGACCTCTAAAAAAAAAAAAAAAAAAGATTGAATCAGGAAGACATAGAAAACCTGAATAGACTCATAAAAAGCCATGAGATTAAATCAGTAATAACCAACCTCCTGACAAAGAAAAGCCCAGGTCTGGATGGCTTCACTTCTGAATTCTACAAAACTTTTAAGGTAGAGTTAGCCCCTATCCTACTCAAATTACTTCTAAAGATCCAAAGGAAGGAAACTTCCAAATTCATTTTATGGAGCCTCCATCATCCTCATTCCCAAAACAGATAAAGATATGACAAAAAAGAAAAACTACAGACCAATAGCTCTGATAAATATAGATGCAAAAATTCTAAAGAAGATACTTGCAAATTGTATCCAACAATGTATAACAAAGATTATTCAACACGGCCACATAGGCTTTATTCCAGGGATGTAAGGGTGGTTCATCATACATGAAACCATAAATATAATACACCATATTAACAGAAAGAAAGATAAAAACCATATGATCATTTCAAATGATACAAAGAAAGCATTTGATACAACATCTTTCATGATTAAGACTCTAAGATTGGTATAGAAGGGTCATTTCTGAACACAATAAAAGTCATGTATGAAAAACCTATAACTAACATTATACTGAATGGGGAAAAGCTAAAAGCTTTTCCATTATAAACTAGTACTAGACAAGGCTTTCTCCACTACTTTTTAATATTGTGCTGGAAGTCTTCGCCAATGCAATCAGAAAAGAGAATAATATAAAAGGCATTTAAAAAGGCAAAGAAGAGTTGAAAATATTTTTACTTGCAGATGACATGATGGTATACTTAGAAGACTGAAAGGTTTCCATGAAAAAAACTTCCAAAAGTAATAAATGAATACACTAAAGTGGCAAGATACAAAGTGAACATACAAAAAATCTATAGCATGTCTATATACAAACAACAAGTTGTACTAAGTAGAGCTGAAGAAAGGAATCCCTTTTACCATAGCCACAAAATGTATAAGATACCTAGGGATAAACCTAACTAAGGAAGTCAAAGAACTTTACAAAGAAAACTATGAAAATCTTTAAAAAGACATTGAAAATGACATTAAAAAGTAGAAGGACATGCCATGTTCCTGGATTTGAAGAATTAACACAATCAAAATGGCAATTCTACCCAAATTAATCTACATATTTAATGTAATTCCAATAAAAATACCAGAGATATTCTCAACAGATCTAGAAAAGACAATCATAGAATTTCTCTGGAATCATAAAAGACCTCGTATTGCCAAAGCAACCCTGCATAAGAAGAGTGGAATGGGTGGTATGTCGCTCTCTGACCCAAAATATATACTATAAAGCTGTGAAAATCAAAACAACATGGCATTGGCACAAAAACATACAGGGGGACCAATGAAATAGAACAGAGACCCCAGAAATAAACCCTAAAGCTTACAGCCAACTGATTTTTGACAAAGGATACCAGTCAATCTAGTAGGAAAAGGAAAACCTTTCTAGCAAATGGTGCTGGAAAACCTGGGTATCCACCTGCAGAAAGATGAAACTGAATCTTCATCTTTCACCATTAACAAAATCATCTCAAAACGAATGAAAGATCTGAACCTAAGACCTAAAACTACTGGTTAAAACACTGGAGAAATTCTGGGAGACATTGGGATAGGCAAAGACTTCTTAAATAACACTCCCAAAGCATGGGCAATAATCACTAAAATTGAACAAGCGGGACTATATCAGATTAAGAAGTTTCTGCACAGCAAATTACATGGTAATTAGTGTAAATTGACAATTCTCAGAATGGGAGAATATTTATGTAAAATATACCTCAGACAAGGAACTGATAACCAGAATCACAGGGAACTCAGGCAGCTTACTTGGGGAAAAAAAAAAGTCTAACCCAATTAAAAGATGGGAAAATGAGCTGAATAAATAGCTCTCTAAGGAAGACATACAAACAACCAAAAAGCACATGAGGAAATGCTCAACATCCCTCATCATAAGGGAGATGCAGATTAAAACCACAATGAAATACTACCTAACCCCTATCAGAAGGGCAAAAATTAAAAATACAAAAAGTAGTAAGTGTTGGTGGGGATGTGGTGAAAGGGGAACTATCCTACACTGCTGGTGGAAATGTAAACTGATTCAGCCATTGTGGACAACAAAATAAAGTAAGAAAGCACCCCCTTGTGGAATGGTCAAGCCACCATCTCTTTTGTTCCACCTCTCCCTCCTTTGGGATTTTGGGAATGTGCTCCCAAAGTGTTTTTCAAGCCACCAGGTCCAGGACTAAAACTGCAGTCAGTCATGTGGGAATCCAGCCACCTTTACAGTCAACAACTGGCTGGCCCATCCTTCCTATTCTATGTTTGAGGAAATGGAGGCTTGGAAATAGTAAATATTAATAACTTATTTAGAATAGACACTTTCCGGGACCAGCAGTTAGCGTAATGGCTATGTCACTGGACTCCCACATAGTAGACCGCGGTTCGAGTCCCAGACCCGGTGGCTTAAACTCACGCCGGGCACGTGTGAGTGCGTGCCCAAGATCCCGAGAGGAGAATGGAGGAGAAGGGATTGCGGTGTGGCCATCCCCCCTGGGGGGTGATTTCTCGCTTTCTGTCTCTCTGTCTCTCTCTGTCTGTCGGGTGAACCGACTTTTGTATTTACTTTAGCATAATGCCACCATAAAAGGGTCCAAAATACTCAAATACTTAAACTGAGACCAGTAACAGTTTGTCTTGCTCTTTCTCTTACATGAATATGTACACACATATACTCACAAAAGTAAAGATAATGAAATTTACACTATACACAATTATATGCACACTGAATTGACAAATATCTTTTTAACCAAATCAAACCCCCTATTAAAGACATTAATTTTAGCTCATCATTTGAAAATAAAGGCCCGAGTGAATATATAAGCCAACTGGAAATCACAAGACATCCTAATTCCTATTATTATGGTATATATAGTCACAAGCTTATATTGTAATACTTTTAAAATAACAACTCCCTCAAGTCTCTGTTTTCAGCTATGACCCTGAGTGAGTTTCACATTTAAATAACTGTATGATTGCTTTATTGGTATGTTCCTTATCTCAGTTAATTTACCAACATCAGAAAACTGGCATGATAACTGATTCTTTTTTTCCTGCCATTCACCAACAAGACATATGCTCCCTTCCACATTTCTTTGAATACAACTCCAACTCTTCATAAAGTAATTCAGGCCTTTAGAATCTATAAAATAACTTTTGAAAAAAAAATTATAAAATAATCTTTTGAAAAAATTATAAAATAATCTTTTGAAAAAGATTCCTAGTGTATGGATTCCTCTCTCTCCAATCCACATTGCCACCAGTAATATAAAGTGCATGCCTATATTAGTCCTTTTTAAAAATCCTCTGAACAATCTCTGATAGGTGAAGTCTAATCTCTTTGACAGAACATATCAGATCCTTAGGAGCTATTTTCTATCCTCCTTATAGTACAAAAATCAAACAATAAATACCACTTGTTAGTAATAAATCATACTGGTGCATTTATTTATCAATTCCCTATGCCTAGACATTCCTTGCAGTTATGTTAGGTTCTCCAACTCACCTGCTCCTGATACATTCCTACAGATCCCCTCCTCTATGCTCTAACAGCATTTTTGGCACAATGCTATAGTAAAATTTATAACATCATCTCCCCATACAGTCTGTAAGGTTTTTCACAGGAACAGTCTATCCTATTCTTTGATCAGGCTGTCCATTTAGCACAGTACAACACATATATAGTAGTCACTGAATGAGTGATTTTTAACCAAATGTTTAAACTGCTCATTAGCAGTGAACTAGGATATGAACCTAGGTCTCAAAGCTTCCATTATTTCCACTATACCACTCTACCTCCTGCTTTACACTTTGTTAATAAAACTCAAATAGAAATTAGCTAAATATGCACTATCATGACTATCTTCCAATACTGTAAAATTAGTGTTTTCCATTTTACTCTGATGTGTTATAAACATCCTGTTTTACACCCCCAGCTATAGAAAATAAGAAAGTCATGTAGTTATCTTAAATTATCAAGAAAACAAATGATTTAGTACTATCAGAATAAAAAACTAAATTTCCAATAAAATAAGAGCTAACATAAATCGTATTTACAAAATTATAGTTGGATGCCACACAGACCGTTACTTATGAAACCAGATAGGGTCAAATATTCATCCAATAACCAAAATATCAAACAGCTTCAGAAAGACATCTAATAAATGTCCCCAATATATGCAGAACCTCAATAATTTAAACCAATATATTCAAAGACAAAATGATAAAGAAATCAGTAAGTTAATGAACTCTAAATAACATGAATGTAACCAAGGCATAATTCAATTTTTAGAAATTTAGTTGTAAAATAATCGGAAACCAGACAAGAAGATTAGAAATTAGATGAAAGAGTTAAGGTACATAGTAAATTTAAAAAGGGACATTCTTTATCTTACTTTTGATACTGAAAAATAATACAATACTAAAACAAGTTATCTGTAAGTTAGGGTAAGTAAGATGTTTTCAAATATCCAGGTACTAAAACAAGGTAGAGGAAATTGAGAAATCTTAAAAAGTATTTCTACTTTTGCATATTTATACAGGGCACTAGCTCTGACTTTTCCCCAAAACGTCCACCGCAATTAAAAAAAAAAAATCCACACATACAAAAAGCTGTCTCTTTTTATAATTAAAAATAGAATGGCTCTTCTTTGGCTGTTCCTCAATATTGTTTTAGTTCACTACTCTTTGTGATTATTTCCTCTTATTATATGGTGAATACTTTTAGAGAATCATCATTAGCTATGTCTGTATTACAATCAGGTTTTTATCTATTGTAATTATACAGAATTAAAGTTGTCTTCTTATAATAGTAATACCTAACATTTAGAGTGCTATACTCTTTTTCTATATTACGTACTATATATTTGTTCCCTTAACACTTAAAATATTTCCAAAAGCCATTATTTATTTACACGCTAGAAACTGAAGCACTAGGCTTCACAAATACTAACTGGCAAAGCTAAGCTTAACTCCAGGTAGCCCGATTTTTCTCAAACAGAAATCCCTTTACATGAGATTTGCATTTCAGTTTCTATGCCATTCTTCATTGTCCTTCTGTGGATCTCTTACCTTTTGTTCACCACTTAGGATACAACAGCCTCTAATCATGGCAAGCAAGAGTTAAGACACTGCCTTATCTGCCTTAGTTAATATTTTCTTCCCATTTCATTTTAAGCTTCAAAAAAACCACGAAGTACAAGATGATTTCTTTTCTAAACTTACAAAAAAGAATGTCTTGAAATATACTTAGGTAGATATTATTTTACACAAAAAATTATTTTTTATAAAGCTATCGTTTAAAATAAAAATTCAATTTTCATTCTAGAACTATTTTTCAATATAACTCCTTTCTTTGTCATTAACTCTATGAAAGCGTGCCTATGTCCACCGAAGATCCAGCGCCACCAGCGGTCTGTACTTGCTACTCCGCGCTGATTAATGCGTGTTTTCCTGTGTATGCGCAAGAATCTTCCAGAACGTTTTGGTCTGACAGGAGCGTCGGCCATATTGATTTTCTTCTCCCGTGGAGATCTACTCCGTCCGCCTACGAAACTTGAGAGTTGCGTCAGGCGCTAAGGCGGTTTTACGTTTCCAAGAGCAATGGGGCGCTGAGGGATCCAAGTGCAGAGGTGAGGAGCGCACCGCACCCTGAGCGGTCAGGAAACGACGGCCGACTCGCAATTCTGCTAAGGGACCGGCGAGGGGCGGGTGTGTGGAGGATTTCAAACCCGTACTTACCAATGCGAGGCGTTGCCTGAATTTTCCTCTGCGGGTTTCAGGAAGACCCTCTGTAGATTACTGGACATTTTAGAGAGGTGGGAGGGGACAGCTCATCCAGGAAAGAGGGGAGTGTGAGCCCGAGAGTCACAAAGGGGCGAGAACCAGAGCGAGACAGTGTGGGGCTGCAGTTACCCCGCAGCAAGCAACTATAAGGAGTTCGATGTCGAAGGAGGGCGGCAGCGAGCTCTGGAGGGCGTATCCTCAGGCTTCTGAGGAAGGTGGCGTAGCTACCCGAAACCGGAAGACTCAGGAGGGTGACGGCACCCCTGGTGCCCTAACCTCTGAGAGACTCGGTTCAGGTCTCCTCCCCTCAGAGCCTACGCTTTCGCTCCTCAGCCAGTCAAAGCGGGCGAGGGAGGCGTGGCCTCAAGGCACCGCCCCCACCAGAGCCTGATCAGTAGTAAAGATAGTATCTGCCTGGCTTTGTCGGCCCCGCCCACCGAAGCCGCGGCAGAAACAAAGCGCAGCTAGACGGCTTCCGGAATCGTCACGTCCGGTTACCAATGTGAGTGGCTGACTAATGCCCCGCCTTTATGATGCAACCCAATCACAAGTGATGTTTGCTAGCTCTTCTTCCGGATCAAGGAACGAATCGCAAAACAAAATTCTCTGGACACCTACGCAAAATAAAATGTTTCCGGGGTCAGTTGTAAATTTTCTACTTTCATCTTCGCCGCCACTGTGAGTTTTCCTCTCCCGCCAGCGCGTTAAGAGATACCAGCGGTTTTTTTGGAGTCGTTATACACTCGTGGCGTGAGAAAATAATTCAATACTTGTGGCCAGCGATGTATTGCTGTTAACATCTCTGAAGTTTTCGTGTTTAACTCTTTTCCTAAGTTCTGTCTTTTTTCATATTTAACTCTTTTCCTAAACTCTGTCTGTAGACTTAACCCCTTCTCCAACTCCCATGTTCATGCCTCGGTCAAAAGTATCGCTTAGTTAATTCATTTATTTTCAAACTTTACTCTCATCGTATATTTTTAAAAGCCTCTTCAATGTAAACATGTACAAAACCAACCTTATGATGTTCTCTTTTTCTCCCCTGCGCGGTTTCCTTAATAAATGCTTTCTAGCTCCAGAGAGCAAAGATACATTCCATCCAATTAAAGATGCTGAAATCCACTTTCATTCTTAACAGTTTTTCTTTTTTTTTTTTTTTTTTTTTTTGAGAGAGATTTTTTGTTATAGGGCACGTGCACTCGCCAGAAAAAAAGAGACAGAAAGACAGGAAGTGAGAAATCACCACCCCACCCCCACCCCCCAATGGCCATGTTGCAATCCCTTCTTCTCCATTCTCCTCTTGGGATCTCGGGCGCGCGCACACACACACACACACACACACACACACACCTGGTGTAAATTTAAGCCACCAGGTCCGGGACTCGATCCACAGTCGACTACATGGGAGTCCAGTGACATAGCCATTATGCCAACTGGTGGCCCCGAAAACAGAATTTTTTCTTTAATTGCCAGAAGGCACCTAGCTAGCCAGAATGAAAGAAATGTGTGGTTATACAGCATTCCCCTTTCCTCCATTTCTCCATTTTTTTAGGGTTTTGGGCATGTATGCCCACATGCTCAGTGTTTTCAATCTCCAGGGGCTGGGATTCTAACCACCATCACCCATGTGGGATCTGCCTCCCTTAACCAATAGATTGCAGGACCACCCCAGAAGCACAAATATAATGGTATCATCTCACTAAACAAAAGCCACCAATTTTCTCATTGCTCTTATGATGAAAATAGACATAAGATTACCTGCTAGTGTTAGGAAGTCACAGCTCTATTCCTGCCACAAAACTTCCAGGCCTGGTGCATTACAAATAAATATAATTTAGACTATATCAATGTGATCATGCAGTAAAATTTAGATAATACAATTTTTATCAGAGACATTCTCTTGTAGACTCGAAGCTAATTGACATGATCACCAGTGGTTTTTTGGTATACTCAGAACACATAACTTCTAAATTCACTGGAAAGGTAAACAGGGACTTAAATTTCTTCCTAATATCATATACCATGTGAAGCAGAATAATTGGGTTAGATTAAGTTTTTTAAAAGTGTTAAGATTGAGACCAGCAGTTGGTGTAATGGCTATGTTGCTGTACTCCCATGTAATCGACCATGGTTCAAGTCCCGGACCTGGTGGCTTAAATTCACACTGGGCGCGTATGTATGCATGTCCAAGATCCCAAGAGAATGGAGAAGGGATTGTGGTGTGGACATCCCCCCGGGGGGTGATTTCTCACCTTCTATCTCTCTGTCTCTCTCTGCCTTTCTGGCAAGTGCATGCACCCTATAGCAAAAACCTCTCCAAAAAAATAAAAGTTTTAAGATTATTTGTAAAGAGACAAGAAATGGTATTAGATACATTAAACAAAAAGACATAAAGAAATATGAAAAATGGTGCAAGCAAATTGTGTGGTAGTTAAGATATGGACCCCCCATATATTGATGCAGTTTGAGTCCTGGACCTTATGTCTTAAAAACCGTGTTGGGTGCATCTGTGGCATGCCCAAAATTCCAGTAGAAGAATGGAGAAAGGATTGCAGGATGACCACCCCCCTGAGGGAATGATTTCTCACTTTCCTTTTCACTTTGTCTCTTTCCAGAAGTTCACATACCCTACGGCAAAAATATTAAATTAAATTAAATAGAAATATGAAAAGTAAAATTGAAATGGAAACAAATTGGATAAGCATAGTATCAACAGAGGAAAAAAATGCATCATTGGTAGATTATAGTGAATAAATCTTCCAGAAAGTAGTAGAAAAATTATAGGGATAGAAAATATAAAAGGTGAGATACGTTCATTAGATTACTCCTTTCTGCCTGTGGACGCCGCCGGAATAGTATCGTTGAACTCTCTCTTCTCACTGCTGTCATGTCTAAGTCCCAGTCTCCCAAAGAGCCGGAACAGCTGCGGAAACTCTTTATTGGAGGGTTGAGCTTTGAAACAACCGATGAGAGCCTGAGGAGCCATTTTGAGCAATGGGGAACGCTCACAGACTGCGTGGTAATGCGAGATCCAAACACCAAGCGCTCCAGGGGCTTTGGGTTTGTCACGTATGCCACTGTGGAGGAGGTAGATGCAGCCATGAATGCAAGGCCACACAAGGTGGATGGAAGAGTTGTGGAACCAAAGAGGGCTGTTTCAAGAGAAGATTCTCAAAGACCGGGTGCCCACTTAACTGTGAAAAAGATATTTGTTGGTGGCATTAAAGAAGACACTGAAGAACATCACCTAAGAGATTATTTTGAACAGTATGGTAAAATCGAAGTGATTGAAATCATGACTGACCCAGGCAGTGGCAAGAAGAGGGGCTTTGCTTTTGTGACCTTTGATGATCATGACTCTGTGGATAAGATTGTCATTCAGAAATACCATACTGTGAATGGCCACAACTGTGAAGTAAGGAAAGCCCTGTCTGAACAAGAAATGGCTAGTGCTTCATGGTAATGACAACTTTGGTCGTGGAGGAAACTTCAGTGGACATGGTGGCTTTGGTGGCAGCCGTGGTGGTGGTGGATATGGTGGAAGTGGGGATGGCTATAATGGATTTGGTAATGATGGAAGCAATTTTGGAGGTGGTGGAAGCTACAATGATTTTGGCAATTACAACAATCAGTCTTCAAATTTTGGACCCATGAAAGGTGGAAACTTTGGAGGCAGAAGCTCTGGCCCTTATGGAGGTGGAGGCCAATACTTTGCCAAACCACGAAATGAAGGTGGCTATGGCAGTTCCAGCAGCAGCAGTAGCTATGGCAGTGGCAGAAGGTTTTAATTAACTGCCAGGAAACAAAGCTTAGCAGGAGAGGAGAACCAGAGAAGTGACAGGGAAGCTACAGGTTACAACAGATTTGTGAACTCAGCCACGCACAGTGGTGGCAGGGCCTAGCTGCTACAAAGAAGACATGTTTTAGACAATACTCATGTGTATGGGCAAAAAATATGAGGACTGTATTTGTGACTAATTGTATAACAGGTTATTTTAGTTTCTGTTCTGTGGAAAGTGTAAAGCATTCCAACAAAGGGTTTTAATGTAGATTTTTTTTTTTGCACCCATGCTGTTGATTGCTAAATGTAATAGTCTGATCATGACGCTGAATAAATGTGTTTTTTTTTTTTTAAAAAAAAATATATATAAAAGGTAAGATCAAAAAGAAAAAACGACATGAAGAATAAAATAACCTCCCGGGAAAAAAAAAATTCCCACACCCCCCAAAAAAACTATGGAGAAAAGAGAACACATAAAAAACAATAGAGTGAATTTTTTTTCTTTTTTTAACATTAATTTGTTTTATTCATTCAAACACTATACATTACCTCACTTGTGAAGTGAACTTACCAAACATGAATACATTTTACCCCATTCCAGTTAGGAATACTATACACATTATCATCAACAGATAATCATCCATTTCTGTGTCCGATAAATGTCTTGTCTCCATATTTTACTCCTTAATTTTTTTCCTTACACTCTCCCCCTTCTTCCACCCTCTTCCCACACTGTCTCCAGTTTCCACAACCATTTTACATAGTTCTATATCTTCTAATCTTTCAATTTCTACCATGGAGTGCAGACAGTTTGTATATGTTAAGTGGAGACATACGATGTCTCTCTTTCATAGCCTGGCTTGCTTTACTTAGCAGTAAATCTTCCATATTTGTCCACTCTCTATCATATACTTGTGTCTTGTTGTTTCTTATGGTATTCCATAGAATATATGAGCTGAACTTTTTCTTTTCTTCTTATTTATTATTATTATTATTTTTGTAGAGGTTTTTGCCATGGAGCACATTCACTTGCCTAAAAGACAGAAAGAGACAGAGAGACAGAGAGCAAGAAATCACCCCCCCCAGGGGAGATGGCCACACCACAATCCCTTCTCCTCCATTCTCCTCTCAGTATCTTGAGCACACATGCACACGTGCCTGGTGTGAGTTTAAGCCACTGGGTCCAGGACTCAAACCGTGGTCAACTACATGGGAGTCCAGTGACAGCCATTATGCCAACTGCTGGTCCCATGAGCTACACTTTTTCAATCTGTTTATCTGTTCGTGGACATTTGGGTTGGTTCTATGTCTCAGCAATTGTGAATAATCCTGCAATAAAAGTATATGTGTAAGCACTTTTCTGACTGAGCTTTCTCCTATCCTTTGGATACGTGCTCAGGAGTGGAATTGCTAGATCATATCATCTATTTGTAGATCTATTTGTAGATCTTTGAGGAATCTCCATATTGTTCTCCAAGTGGTTGGACCAATTTACATTCCCATCAACATTGTAGGAGAGTTCCTCTTTCACCATAGCACAGCCAGCACTAGCCATTCTTTTTAAATATTTGCCATTCTGACAGTTTTTTGGGGGGTTTTTTTTGGAGAGGTTTTTTGCTATAGGGCGCGTGCACTCGCCAGACAGACAGAGAGAGACATAGAGACAGAACGCGAGAAATCACCTCCAAGGGTGGATGGTCATGCCGCAATCCCTTTTCCTCCATTCTCCTCTCGGGATCTTGGGCACGCACGCACACGTGCCTGGCGTGAGTTTTAAGCCACTGGGTCTGGGACGCGAACCGCAGTCGACTACGTGGGAGTCCAGTGACATAGCCATTACGCTAACTGCTGGTTCCCCCCATTCTGACAGGTTTTAATCTGCATTTCCCTTATGATGAGGGATGTTGAGCATTTTTTTCATATGCTTTTCAGCTGTTCATAAGTCTTCCTTAGAGGATTGTTTGTTCAGCTCATGTTCCTATCTTTTAATTGGGCTGGTCCTTTTTTCTTTTTCATTTTTATTTTTCCCCAGGTAAGTCACTTGAGTTTCCTGTATATTCTGGTTATCAGCCCCTTATCTGAGGCATAGTTTACAAAAATATTCTTCCATTCTGAGAGTTGTCAACTCACACTAATTACTGTGTCTTTTGCTGCACAGAAGCTTCTTTTTTTATTTACATTTTTTAATACATTCAATCACATTATTTAGCTTACAAGGTGATCATTTCAATATGTGAACATTTCTCCCCGGTCCAGTTGATCAAAATATAACAACACTACCTCCCTGTCTCAACATTGCTGTCTTCATATCCCTCCTTCAAATGTTTTTCCCCAGGCCCCACTCCTCCACACACACCACATCTGGCATTCACAGCCACCTCTTGTGTTTGTACATCCTTTAGCCCGTCCATTTCAGTTACAGAGTGTGGACATTTGGTATATATTAAGTGGGGACATACAGTGACTCTCCTTCATAGCCTGGCTTGCTTCACTCAGCAGTAAATCTTCCATATTCTTCCACTTTCTGTCAAAAGCCAGGATTTTGTTGTTCTTAATGGCTGAATAGTATTCCATAGAGTATATGTGCCACAGTTTTTCAATCCATTCATCCGTATGGGGCATTTGGGTTGGTTCCATGTCTTAGTAATCGTGAAAAGTGCCACAATAAACATCGATGTGCAAGCACTGTTGGCGGGGGTGTGGTGAAAGGGGAACTCTCTTACACTGCTGGTGGGAATATAAATTAGTCCAACCACTGTGGAGAACCATTTGGAGATTCCTCAAAAATCTACAAATAGAACTGCTGCACAGAAGCTTCTTAATCTGATGTAATCCCACTTGTATAAGTTTTTTTTCTTTTCTTTTTTTCTTTTTTGGAGAGTTTCTTGCTATAGGGCACGTGCGCTCACCAGAAAAACAGAGAGAGACAGAGAGACAGAAAGCAAGAAATCACCCCCCAGGGGGGATGGCCACACCGCAATCCCTTCTCCTCCATTCTCCTCTTGGGATCTTGGGCATGCATGCACATGTGCCCGGCATGAGTTTAAGCCACCAGATCCAGGATTCGAACTGCAGTCGACTACGTGGGAGTCCAGCAGCATAACCATTACGCTAACTGCTGGTCCTCCACTTGTATAATTTTGAGATTCTTGCCTGTGCTTTAGGGGTTTTATTTAAGAAGTTTTTGCCTACCCCAATGTCTTCCAGAGTTTTCTCAGTGTTTTATAGTTTGAGGTCATAGGTTTAGATCTTTGATCCACTTTGAGTTGATTTTTATTAATGGTTAGAGATAGGGGGCCAGGTGGATATTCAGTTTTCCAAGCACCATTTGCTAAAGTGGTTTTCCTTTTCCCACTGGATTGACTGGTACCCTGTGTCAAAAATCAGTAGACTGTATGTTTTGGGGTTTATTTCTGTGGTCTCTATTCTGTTCCATTGGTCCACATGTCTGTTTATGAGCCAATACCACATAGGGATGTTGTATTTTCTCAAATTCTTTTTCTTCATAGATTGATATGATCATATGATTTCTATCTTTCTTTCTGTTAGTATGGTATATTATGTTTATGGTTTTGCGTATGTTGAACCACCCTTTCACCAAAGGCATAAAGCCATTGATTATCACAATTTTATACTATATTTTGGAGTCAGGGCATGAGAGATACTTCCTACTCCACTCTTGCTCAGGATTTCTTTGGCAGCCAGCCCAACACCCAGCAAAAAGCCAGACTCCATCTGAGGTGCATCTGAGGTGGGCTTTCCATGACATTTTGACTGGAAAAAGCTTCTGGCCCAACACCCAGTGAAAAGCCAGAATCTATGTACATATGAGAAGGTAGGAAATAATGTATAATCCATCAGATGACCAGAAACCACCACAACAAAGGCAGAAGAAATACAGGAAATCAAGAAGATATCTCTCCCCCAAGGAGAATTAACAGCTCTTCATCATCCACAGACAGTACAATGGAACTCCTGGAAATGTCAGATAAAGATTTTAGGATATTCATAGTGACAAAGCTAATAGAAATGAAATAAAAGAGAGGCAATGAACTCCAAAACTCGAGAAGATGCAGGAGAAAAGAGACAATGAGCTTCAGGAGGTGAGGAAGTTCTTCCACAATCAGAAAGAGGAAATACACACCATAAAAAAAGAATCAAATGGAACTGTTAGAAACGAAGGCTGTAATACAGGAAATCAAAACCTCCCTTGAGAATATTAAAAGCAGATTAGATCATAAAGAAGATCAAATTTCAGATGTAGAAGATAGAATCTCTGAGCTAGAAAATTTCACCAACAAGACTGAGAAAATAACCTCCTAAAATTAACATTATATATAAGTAATACTAGATGCCATTAGATACTTAAGCATCCAGATAATTGGTAGCCCAGAAGGTGAAGAAACTAATCAGGGCATTGATAATCTATTCCAGGAAATCCTGGAAGAAAACTTTCCAAACCTAGGGAAGAATTCAAATATCCAGACCCAAGATATGCAAAGGACCCCAAGTAGAATCAACCCAACAAGATCTTCTCCAAGATACATAGTAGCCAGATTGACCAAAATCACAGACAGAGATAAGATACTAAAATTGGCAAGAGAAAAACATCAAGTTACTTTAAAAGGATATCCAATCAGGCTAACATTGGACCTTCATCAGAAACAATGTGAGCAAGGAAAGAATGGGAAAATATATTCAAAGTGTTAAGTGAAAAACAGTTTAAACCAAAAATACTGTATGCAGCAAGATCATCCTTCATATGGGAAGAAAAGATAAAAAAAACATTTTCAGATAAAACCTGAAAGAATTTACCAGCATCAGATCAGCTCTTCAAGAAGTTCTGAAGGGAGTACTATACCAGGAAAACTAAAGACAGACAAATAAGAGAACAAAAAAATGCTCAAGAGAAAGGCCAACTTAATGGTAGAGACAAGTTCTGAAATACCAGTAATAATGTTGAATGTTAATGGAAAGGTCAGCCCACAGTTACACTGCAAATTCAACAAAAGAAATTATATGAGACTGAACTGGTGAAATAGAATTCTATGACTTTTTTCTAAAACATTACTCATTTTCTTCTATGCATTGTCTTCCAGATTTAAAAATTTTTGTTTTCTTTTGAGTTGTTGGGTTTAGCAATTTGTTAAAGTTTTTTTAAACTGAAACATAAACTTTTCTCCCTTTGCAATTGGAAAATATTTGTGAGCATTCTTATTTTGTGGCAGAATGGTTATTTGCATAAGTTCAATAATACAGTAGTATCTGTTGCCTTGCATCAGAAATTTAATTCTTATGGGACTTTGTGCAAATAACAGACCAAATTGAGATTGATATTTTTTTGCAAATAAATCAGTTTATACCTCTATTTAGTAAAGGGGGAAATTGAGGGGGAGGGGAATTGTTTCAGAAGAAAATTTCAGTGCACTTGTCACTAAATTTTAGCTTTGTCCATACTTCAAGATCTTTTGTGAATCAATAAAATGTGAGAAAAAAAAGTTTAGTATGAAAAGGAGAGAGGGAAAAGGAGAAATAAAAAATGGTTAAAAGTATGCTTAATTGAGAAAAAATGAGAAGCTACTGATAATGTGTGTCTATGTAGTAATACCCTTGTCTTGACTGACACACATGGATTTTTGTGTTGGAAAAAAGAAATGTATACTGTAAAGATGTAATAAAATGTAAATTATATTTAAAAAAGGATTGCTTTGGCAATATGAACAAATTCTATGGAATCCAGAGAAATTCTATGATTGTCTTTTCTAGATCTGTGAAGAATGTCTCTGGTAATTTGACTGGGATTGATTAAATATGTAGATTAATTTGGGTAGAATTGCCATTTTTGTTATATTAAAAAGCTTTCAGCTTTTTCCTATTCAGGATGATGTTAGTTATGGGTTTTTCACAGGTAGCTTTTATGTGTTAAGAAATGACCTTTCTATGCCAATTTTGCTGAGAGTATTAATCATGAAGGGATGTTGTATTTTCTCAAATTCTTTTTCTTCATAAATTGATATGATTATATGATTTCTATCTTTCTTTCTGTTAGTATGGTATATTATGTTTATGATTTTGCGTATGTTGAACCACCCTTTCATCGAAGGCATAAAGCCTATATGATTGTAATGTATAATCTTTTTTTCCAAGAGAATTAAATCATTTATTGATTACACATGATAATGGAAGATACACAAGCTTCATTCCCATCTATTTTATCTGGTACTGTTATTCAATTTAGATATACTGCATATGATGTGCTAACAATCATTTAGTAATAACCAAATTGTGACTTTGCTTGGGTGAACCTCTGAATAAACTTTAGGCCACAATAACTATCAGTTCAACTATACCAGTGTTTCTGAAGATAACTGGCTTCTCCACCCAAGTAGGTAGTAAACAATTATTTAACTTCTTTTTTTTTAGAGGTTTTTGCTATAGGACCTGCACACTGGTTAGAAAGACAGAGAGACAGAAAGCGAGAATCATCCCCAGGGGGGATGGTCACACCACAATCCCTTCTCTTCCATTCTCCTCTTGGGATCTTGGGCACACACAAGTGCATGTACTCAGCGTGAGTTTAAGCCATTGGGTCCAGGACTCAAACCATGGTCGACTATACGGAAGTCCAGTGACATAGCCATTAGGCCAGCTGCTGGTCCCATGATTATTTAATTTCAAAATGGAACCTGGCACTACCCTGAAGGGATTCTAACTTCACACTGTTGGGAAGTTTACCAAGATGGCTTCAGAGTAGACTAACTTTACACAGCACATTTTTTTTATTCAGCGTCATGATCAGATTATTACATTTAAAAATCAACAACATGTGTACAAAAAAATTCTACATTAAAACTCTTTGTTGGAAAAAGTCTTTACCCAAGTGATTGAATGTTTAAAAAAATGTTTAAAATAATAATATATCTGGAAAAACATGATGAAAAGCTATTTGATAATGATGATGTGGTTACTAATATCTTTGTCTTGACTGATATGCATGGTATCCCTTTTGGAAAAAGAAATGTAATACACTGTAAAGTTATACATGATTCAATGTAATCTAAACAAGATTATGATAATAATAAACAAATAAAAACCCTCTGTTGGAATGCTTTACACTTCCCACAGAACAAAAACTAAAATTACCTATTAGGGATCAGCAGTTAGCGTAATGCTATGTCGCTGGACTCCCATGTAGTCAACTGTGGTTCGCGTCCTGGACCCGGTGGCTTAAAACTCATGCCAGGTGCGTGTGCATGCATGCCCAAGAACCCGAGAGGAGATCAGAGGAGAAGGGATTGTGGCACGGCCATCCCCCCAGGGTGTGATTTCTCGCTTTCTGTCTCTCTGTCTCTCTCTGTCTGTCTGGCGAGCGCACACACCCTATAGCAAAAACCTCTCCAAAAATAAAAAATAAAAAAATAAAATTACCTATTATACAATTAGTCGCAAATATAGTCCTCATAGTTTTTGCCCATACACATGAATATTATTGCCTAAAACATATCTTCTTTGTAGCAGCTAGGCCCTGCCAGCCCTGCTTGGCTGAGTTCACTAATATGTTGTAACCTATAGCTTCCCTGTCACTTCTCTGGCTCTCCTCTTCTGCTAAGCTTTGTTTCCTGGCAGTTAATTAAAACGTTCTGCTACTGCCATAGCTACTGCTGCTGCTGGAACTGCCATAGCCACCTTGATTTTGTGGTTTGGCAAGTTTTGGCCTCCATCGCCATAAGGGCCAGAGCTTCTGCCTCTAAAGTTTCCACCCTTCATGGGTCCAAAAATTGGAGACTGATTGTTATAATTGCCCAAATCATTGTAGCTTCCACCACCTCCA
Organism: Tupaia tana; assembly: GCA_026018925.1. Classification (NCBI taxonomy): domain Eukaryota; kingdom Metazoa; phylum Chordata; class Mammalia; order Scandentia; family Tupaiidae; genus Tupaia; species Tupaia tana. Next base: position 78,849,363 of record JAKSZU010000004.1, read on the forward strand.
AAATTGCTTCCACTAGCACTACCAAAGCTGCCTCCAGTTCCCCCGTTGTTATACCTGTCATAGTTGCCACTCCTGCCATACCCACTGCCCTGGTTTCCATAACCCTGTCCACTACTTCTATAGCCTCTGCTTCCTCCAGAGTAACCAGGGCAACCTCCTCTATAACCATCATCATTACCAAATCTATTATAACCATCTCAATTTCACCATGTCCACCACCACGGCTGCCACCATAACTACCATGACCACTGAAGTTCCCTCCATTACCAAAGTTGTCATTACCACCAAAACCGCCTTCTCAACCACCACCAAAGTTTCCAAAACCACTTCAACCTCTTGACTATAGGAAGCACTAGCCATCTCTTGTTTGGACAGGGCTTTCCTTACTTCACAGTTGTGACCATTCACAGTATGATATTTCTGAATGATAACCTTATCCACAGAGTCATGATCATCAAAGGTTACAAAAGCAAAACCCCTCTTCTTGCCACTGCCTTGGTCAGTCATGATTTCAATCACTTCAATTTTACCATACCATTCAAAATAATCTCTTAGGTGATGTTCTTCAGTGTCTTCTTTAATGCCACCAACAAAGATCATTTGCACAGTTAAGTGGGCACCTGGTCTTTGAGAATCTTCTCTTGAGAGAGCCCTCTTTTGTTCCAAAACTCTTCAGCCACCTTGTGTGGCCTTGCTTTTATGGCTGCATTCACCTCTTCCACAGTGGCATATGTGACAAACCGAAAGCCCCTGGAGCACTTGGTGTTTGGATCTCACATTACCATGCAGTCCATGAGCAGTTCCCATTGCTCAAAATGGCTCCTCAAGCTCTCACTGGTTATTTAAAAGCCCAACCCTCGATAAAGAGTTTCTAAAGCTATTCCAGCTCTTTGGTAGACTCCCACTTAGACATGATGGCAGCGGGAAGAGATACTTAAACGATGCTTACCTGGTGGTGTCCACAGGCAGAAAGGTGTAAGCTAATGAAAGTATCTCATGTATAATCTTTTTAATGTACTGTTGGATGCAATTTGCTAGTTTCTTGTTGAGATTTTTTAAATTTTTATTTTATTTCATTTTCTTTTACACATTCAATTCCATTATTTGGCTTACAAAGTGAATATTCCAACATGTGGAACATTTCTCCCAAGTCAGTTGATAAACTATAAAATTATGTTCAACAGATAATACAACATTTCTTTGTCCCATTAATTCTTTATCTCTCTATTTTTCTTCTAAATGTCCTTCCTCAGACTCTACTCTTTCACACACACTATATATGGTATTCACATCCATTTACTGTGTTTCTATATCCTTTGAGTCAATCAGTTTCTGTCATAGAGTACGGACACTCGGTATATATTAACAGGGGATATACAATGTCTCTCCTTCATAGCATGGCTTGCTTCACTCAGCAGTAAATCTTCCATCTTCTTCCACTTTCTGTCAAAAGCCAGGGTCTTGTTGTTTTTATGGCTGAGTAGTATTCCATTGAGTATATGCTCCACAGTTTTTCATTCCATTCATCTGTTCATGGGCATTTGGGTTGGTTCCATGTCTTAGCAATTGTGAATACTGCCGCAATAAATATCAATGTCTAAGCACTTTTCCAATGAAAAATTCTTCTGTCCTTTGGGTAGATACCAAGGACTGGGATTGCTGGATCATATGATAGTTCTATTTGTAGATTTTTGAGGAATCTCCAAATTGTTCTCCACAGTGGCTGGACCAATTTACATTCCCACCAGCAGTGTAAGAGAGTTCCCCTTTCACCACACCCCCGTCAGCACTTGTGATTTTTTGATTTTTTAATCTTAGTGATTCTGACTGGGGTTAGGTGGTATCTCATTGTTGTTTTAATCTGCATTTCCCTTACCATGAGAAATGTTGAGAATTTTTTCATATGCCTTTTGGCTATTTGTATATCATCATTAGAGAGTTTTTTTTTCCCAACTTATTCTCCCATCTTTTAATAAGGTTGATCATTTTTTTTTGAAACAGCTGCTTGAGATCTTGTGTATTCTGGTTATCAATGCCTTATCTGATGCATGGTTTACAAAAATCTTTTCCCATTCTGAGGGCTGTCTATTCACACTAATTACTGCATCTTTTGCCATGCAGAAACTTCTTAGTCTGATGTAATCCTACTTGTCTATTTTTTGGATTATTTTTTTTCTTTTTTTGGAGAGGTTTTTGCTATAGGGCGTGTGCGCTCGCCAGACAGACAGAGAGAGACAGAGAGATAGAAAGCGAGAAATCACCCCCCCAGGGGGGATGGCCACGCCACAATCCCTTCTCCTCCATTCTCTTCTCAGGATCTTGGGCACGCACACACACGCACCCGGCGTGAGTTTAAGCCGCCGAGTCTGGGACTCGAACCGCGGTCAACTACGTGGGTGTCCAGCGACATAGCCATTATGCTAACTGCTGGTCCCTATTTTTTGGATTATTGACTGTGCTTTGGGGATCTTAGTTAAGAAGTCTTTGCCTACCCCAATGTCTCCCAGAGTTTCCTCAGTGTTTTCCAGGAGCAGTTTTATAGTTTGAGGTCTTTGATTTAGATCTTTGATCCACCTTGAATTGTTTTTTGTCAAAGGTGAGCGGTACAAGTTCACATTCATTTTTCTGCAGGTGGAAATCTAGTTTTTCCAGTACCATTTGCTGAAGAGGTTTTTCCTTTTCCCACTGGATTGACTGGTACCCCTTGTCAAAAATCAGTTGACTGTATGTTTGGGAGTTTATTTCTGGGTACTCTATTCTGTTCCATTGGTCCACCTATCTGTTTATGTGCCAGTACCATGCTGTTTTGATTACCACAGCTCTGTAGTATATTTTTGGGTCTGGCAGTGAAATGCCACCCACTCCACTCTTGTGTAAAATTGCTTTGGTAATACAGGGTCTTGTATGATTCCAGAAAATTTTTATGATTGCCTTTTCTAGATCTGTGAAGAATGGGTCTGGCACTTTGATTGGGATTGCATTAAATGTGTAGATTAATTTGGGTAGAATTGCCATTTTTATTATATTAATTCTTCCAATCCAAGAACATGGGATGTCCTTCTACTTTTTTGTGTCATTTTCAATTTCTTTTTTAGCTTCATATAGTTTTCCTTGTGGAGGTCTTTAACTTCTTTGGTTAGATTTATTCCTAAGTATCTTATACTTTTTGTGGCTATGGTAATTGGAATAACTTTTTTCAGTTCCATCTCAGTCTGCCTGTTGTTCATATGTAGAAATGCTATAGATTTCTGGATATTAACTTTGTATCCTGCATCTTTACTGTATTCATGTATTACTTCCAGGAGTTTTCTCATAAATAGCATTGGGTTTTCTATGTATACAATGATGTCATCAGCAAATAGAGTTTCACCTCTTCTTTTTCTATTTGAATGCCTTTTGTTTTATTCTCTTTTCTGAGTGCGTTGGTGAGGACTTCCAGTACTATATTGAAAAGGAGTGGAAGAAGTGGGCATCTTTGTCTTGTACCCGTTTTTAGTGGGAAAGCTTTCAGCTTTTCTCCATTCAGGATGATGTTTACTGTGGATTTTTCATAGATAGCTTTTATTGTGTTGAGAAATGACCCTTCTATGCCAATTTTGCTAAGAATCTTGACCATGTAGGGATGTTGTATCTTATCAAATGCTTTTTCTACATCGATTGATATAATAATATGATTTTTATATTTCTTTTTGTTAATATGGTTTATTACATTTATGGTTTTGCATATGTTAAACCAACCTTGCATTCCTGGAATAAAGCCTACCTGGACGTGATGTACAATCTTTTTTATAAGTGATTGGATATGATTTCTTAGTATCTTGTTGAGAATCTTTGTGTCTATATTCATCAGAGATATTGGTCTATAGTTTTCCTTCCTTGTCCTGTCCTTATCTGTTTTCAGGATAAGGGTGATGGAGGCCTCATAGAATGAATTTTTTGCATCTATATTTATCAGAGATATTGACCTGTAGTTTTCCTTTTGTGTCATGTCTTCATCTGCTTATGGGATGAGGGCATTGGAGGCTTCATAAAATGAATTAGGGAGGATTTCTTCCTTTTGTATCTTTAAAAATTACTTGAGGAGAATGGAGATTAACTCTTCTTTAAAAGTTTTTTTAGAATTCAGAAATGAAGCCATCAGTACCAGGGCTTTTCCTTGTTGTGAGGTTATTTATTACTCATTCAATGTCATTACCTGTTATGGCTCTATTCAGGCTTTCAGTGTCCTCCTGATTCAATCTTGGTAGATTATATTGTCCAGAAATGTGTCCATCTCATCCTAGTTTTCTTGTTTGTTGGCACATAGTCATTCATAGTATCCTCTAATTCTGTCTTGTATTTCTATTATGTCTGTTGTAATATTGCCTGTTTCATTGTGAATTTGATTTAAGTGGTTCCTTTCTTCTTCTTAGTAGTCTAAATAATGGTGTGTCAATTTTGTTTATCTTTTCAAGAACCAGCTTTTGCTTTCATGTATTTTCTGTATAATGTATTTATTCTCTATTTCACTCATTTCTGCTCAAATCCTTATTATTTCTTTTCTCTTGGAATTTTTTTTTAATTTTTCTGTTGTTGATTATCCATTTGCCATTTTCCCACCTTTTTCTTATATGCACTAATTGCTATAAATTTCCTTTCTTTGACTGTCCTTGCTGTATCCCATAGATTATAGGAACTTTTGTACTCATTATCATTGGTTTTGATTAATCTTTTTATTTTGGTCTTAATTTCTAATACTTGTGAAATAATTCACGTGTAGGTTATTTAGTTTCCATATGATTGTGTGTTTTCATGGTTTTTTTCTGAAATTAATATACATTTAATTCCATCATGGTTGGAGAATTGTCAGATATAGTTTCTATGCCTTTGAATCTGTAAAGATTTGTTTTGTGCCCTATAATGTAGTCAATCTTCAAAAAGGTTCCATGTGGGGGTGAGAAAAATGCATATTTTGTGGTTTGGGGGGTTAAAGTTCTACAGATGTCTGTCAAGTTCATTTGATTTATGGTATTATTTTAGTCTTGAATCTCTTTCCTTATTGTTTATCTAGATGATCAGTCCAAGTGAGATAGTGGGGTGTCAAGGTCTCTAACAATTAGTGTGTAGCAGTATATCTCTTATTTTAGATCTAGCAGTCTTTCCTTCATGTATTTGAGTGCTCTTGAGTTGGGTGCATTGATATTTATAAGTGTTATATATTTTTTGATGAATTGGCCCTTTTAGTACTATATAGTGCCCTTCTCTGTCTCTTCTTACAGTTTTTGCCTTAAAGTCTATTTTGTCTGAAATCAGTATCACAACTCCAGCTCTTTTTTGGTTTCTATTTTCATGGAGTATCTTTTTCAACCCTTTCACTTTTAGTCTATGTATGTCTTTAACCATGAGGCGCATTTCTTATAGGCAACAAATAGAGAGTTTCTGGGTTTTGGTTTGTTTGTTTGTTTTTATACACTCAGCCAATCTGTGTCTCTTGATTGGAGAATTTAATCAATTAACATTCAGTGTTATTATCGATATTTCTCGACTTGCCCCTACCATTTTGTTGACCATTTTCGTGTGTGTGTGTGTGTGTGTGTGTGTGTGTGTTTTCCTTCTGTCTCTTATTTCTATCTGTTTCTTTTTAGTTTTATCTGGTAGAGCACTCCCTTCAGAATTTCTTGAAGAGCTGGTCTAGGATTGGTAAATTATTTCAGGTTTTGTTTATCCAAGAATGTTTCTATCTTTCTTCCCACTTGAAGGATAATCTTGCTGGGTATAGTAATCATGGTTGAAATTGTTTCTCTCTTAACATTTTGAATATATCTTCCCATTCTTTCCTTGTTTGTATTGTTTCTGGTGAGAGGTCCATGTTAGCCTGATGGAATAACCTTTGTAAGTAATTGACATTTCTCTCTTGTCAATTTCAGTATCTTTTATTTTTCTGTGGCTTTGGCCAGTCTGGCTATGATATGCCATGGAGAGGATGTTATTGTACTTATTTTATTTGTGGTCCTTTGTATTTCTTGGGTCTGGATGTTTGAGTGCTTCTCTAATCTTATAAAGTTTTCTTCCAAGATTTTGTGTAATAGATTATCAATGCCCTTATTTGTTTCTTCACCTTCTGTGATACCAATTATTTGGATGTTTGGGTGTTTAATGGTTTCTAGTATTTCTCATAAATTGCCCTCAGTTTTTTTTTTTCAGTCTTTTTGATATTTTTTCCAGGTCAGATGTTTTGTCTTCTACATCCAATATTCGATCCCCTGCATATTCTAATCTGTGTTTAAAACTTTTGAGGGAGGTTTTTATTTCCTGTATTATAGCCTTAATCTCTAATAGTTCTGTTTTATTCCTTATAATGGTGTATAATTATTTTTTTAGATTGTAGAAGGACTTCCTCATCTCCTTAAGCATGTTGTCTCTTTTCTCTTGTATCTTCTCTAGTTCACTGTCTCTTTTCTCTTGCATATCTTTCAGTTTTGTCACTATGAATATTCTGAATTGTTTGCCTGAAATTTCCATGAGTTCCAGTGTACCGTCTGTGGATGATGAAGAATTGGTGTTTTCCCTTGTAGGAAATTACTTTTGGTTCTGTGCTTGTATCTGGTCATCTGATGGATCATGTTTCTTCCTCCTTTCTGCATTATTGTCACTAGGACTGGGTATTCTAATGGCCTCCCAGTTTCTTGAGAACAGGTGCATTTGGGACTGAGCTGCAGGGTTTCAACTGAGTAAGAAAGTAGGAGTTGCATGCCATGTGCTTCAATAAACTATGAAGTTGAAAGTATTCCTGAGTGGGGAAAAAGGCAGCTAGAGGTCTCAAGCTGTATCCTGGAAGTGGTGGGGATACACTGGTGTTCTCAAGGCAATTTCTGGTCTCAGTCATTTTTCACAGACTTCTACCATCACTGCCCCCACTGTGTCTAATTTATAAATTAAACTTTATCATAGGTGTGCATGTATAGAAAAAATCCACTGTATGTATGTATGTGTATGTATGTATGAGTGTGTATGATTGATACTATCTGTGGTTTCAGGCATCTGCTAAGACTCTTGAAACATATCTCTTAGGGATAAGGGGAGACTAGTATATACAACATGCAATGCTCACTGCACGCTTCAGAAAACTATGAGGTTGAAAGTATTCTTCAGTAGGAAAATGGCAGCTGGAGGTATAAAGTGGTCTCTTGGAAGCAGTGGAGAGACAGTGGAGTTTCCAAGGTGATTGCTGGCCTCAGTCCTTCTCACTGGCTGCCACCACCCACCAGACAGAGGCTGAGAATAATAGCAAAGAAGGGAACTGGAAGCAGGAAACTCTGGGCACCTGAAAGCAATAGGGAGACCATGGACTTTCCAAGGTTATTGTTGGCCTCAGTCCTTTTCACTGGGTGCCACCACCCACCAGGCATAGGTCAGGAATGATGGTGGAGAAGGGAGATGGAAGCAGCGGACTCTGGGCAACTTAAAGCGGTGGAGAGACAGTGGAGTTTCCAAGGTGATTACTGCCCCATCAGGCAGGGGCAGGGAATGATGGCAGAGAAGGGAGGTGGTAGCAGGGGACACTTGACACCTGGAAGCATTGGGGAGACAGTGGAATTCCCAATGCAATTACAGTCCTTCTCACTGGCTGCCACTGCCCACCAGGCAGGGCCCCCAAATGATGGCAAAAAAGGGATTGAATTATTTTTTCCTAGAGGTGAAGAAAGATGAAATATTGAGCTGGCTCAGTGGTATAGTGGTAATGTACTGTTAAGCAAAGCTAAATTCATATTGGAGATCATGAATTTGGTTCCCCAGTGAACCTGTACATGATGGATATCTGCACCATGATACTGGCTGGCTGGGGGTAGGGGAGGGTTACTGTGGCATGGAACCCTATTGAGGATGTTTGTCTGTCATGAAAAAAAAGTATCTGTTTATGATAAGGGAAAACCATGTTTTACACTGTAAAGATATACAGTGATTAAATTTTAAACTAAGCTTAAAGAAAGAAACTATACAGTAGTGACTCCAAAAATAACCCCCAAAACATACAGCCAGCTGATCTTTGACAAAGGGTGCCAGTCAATAGAATGAGAAAAGGAAAACCTCTTTAGCAAATGGTGCTGGAAAAATTGGGTATCCACCTGCACAAAGATGAATCTGAACCCCTGTCACCATTAACAAAAATCAACTCAAATTGGATCAAAGATCTAAACCTAAGACTGCAAGCTATAAAACTACTGGAGGAAAATTCTGGGGAAACTCCGGGAGACATTGGAGTAGGCAAAGATTTCTTAAGCAAGACCCTCAAAGTACAGGCAATAATCCCAAAAATAGACAAGTGAGATTACATCAGATTAAGAAGTTTCTGCACAGCAAAGGACACTGTAATTAGTGTGAATCCACAACCCTCGGAATGGGAGTGAATTTTTGTTAACTGTACCTCAGATATGGGACTGATAACCACAATACACAGAGAACTCAAGCAGCTTACCCAGAAGGAAATGATTAACCCACTTAAAAGATGAGAAAATGAGTTCAATAAACAATTCTCTAAGGAAGACATATTATCAGCAAAAATCATATAGAAAAATGCTCAACATCCTTCATTATAAGTGAGATACAGATCAAAACCACAATGAGATACCACCTAACCCCAGACAGAATGGTGAAGATTAAAAAAAAAATTATAAATGCTGGCAGGGATGTGGTGAAAGGGGAACTCTCCTACATTGTCAGTGGGAATGTAAATTGGTCCAGCCACTGTGGAGAACAATATGGAGGTTCCTCAAAAACCTTCAAATAGAACTACCATATGACCCAGCAATTCCACTCCTGGGTATCAACCCAAAGGACAGGAGAATGCTCAGTTGGAAAAGTGTTTGCACAGCTATATTTATTGCAGCACTATTCACAATTGCTAACGTATGGAACCAATCCAAATGTCCACAAATGGATGAATGGATTGAAAAAGGGTGGCACATATACTTCATAGAATATTATTCAGCCATAAAACACAACAAGATCCTGGAATCTGATAGAAAGTGGACGAATATGGGAGATTTGTTGCTGAGTGAAACAAGTCAGGCTATGAAAGAGAGACATTGTATGTCTCCGCTTAATATATACAGACTGTCCACACTCTCTGGTAGAGACTGAAATACTGGAGAACATAAAAGCATTAAAAATTGTTGTGGGCACTAGAGACAAATTGGGAGGAGATTGGAGAGGGGAAGAGTGCAGGAAAGGAAATTAGGGGAAAAATAAGGAAAGATAAGATATTTGTGGGACACAGATATGGTTTGTTATCTGTTGATGAGCATGTATATAGTATTCTCAACTGGACTGAGATGTGTATCATGCTGGGTAAAATCTCTTCACAATCTAAATGATGTATAGTGATTGAATGTATAAATAATAATAATTTAAAAATTAGAAAAGAAGAAACTGCAAAAAAAAATGAAAGGTGGAAACCAGCAGTTAGCATAATGGCTATGTCGCTGGACTCCCATGTAGTCGACCACGGTTCACGTCCCGGACCCGGTGGCTTAAAACTCACACTGGGCACGTGTGCGTGTGTGCCCAAGATCCTGAGAGGAGAATGGAGGAGAAGGGATTGCGGCGTGACCATCCCCCCTGGGGGGTGATTTCCCGCTTTCTGTCTCTCTGTCTCTCTCTGTCTGTCTGGCGAGTGCACGTGCCCTATAGCGCAAACCTCTCCAAAAAAAAGAAAAAATGAAAGGTTAGATTGAAAAGACCCTTTGCCAAACAGGAGAGGTAAAGAAAATCTATGGTCATATTAAATATACTGAAAATTAATAATAGCAAAGGCAAAAGAAAATTTCAAAAGTTTACATAGAGAAAAAAACAGATGACCAAAGGCACGATAATCAAACCGTTGATAGATCTCAACAGTAACACTGACAAGAAGGCAATGTAGTAAAATTCCTTTTTTTATTTATTAAATCAAAAGACAGTCATTCCTTTCTTTTAAAGTTTATTTATGTATTATTTCCATATGTGAGAGAGATAGAGAGAGAGAGAAAGTGAGAGACAGCACTCTAACTGGGTCTTGACAACAATATTCCACCATCCTCGCCAGTCTTCAGCTAGCCCTTGATTATGGGCAAGTGTGTGCCCAGTGTACTCAGGGAGGTCTCTGGACTTGAAAATTGCCTCTTGGAGCATCATGATTTGCTGCTATGCCACTGTTTGTCCCCCAAGAATTTCAGTTCTAGCAATTAATGTTGAAAAGCCATAGAAGTAAGTAGGACCTGGATGCCACATGGCCAACTGCTGTTAGAATTCTTTTCTTTTAATTAATTAATTAATTTATTTTTTATTATCCTTTTTTTTAATACATTCAATCACATTATTTAGCTTACAAGATGATCATTTCAATATAAGAACATTTCTCCCCAGTCGAGTTAATAAAAATATAGCTGTTAGAATTCTTATACCAGGGCCTCGTGCGCCGGGGCCGGGGCTCTGCGTGGGGCCCGGGCTCTGCGCGGGGGCCAGGCCTGCACGGCTGGGGCTCTGCCTCGCGGCCGGGCCTGCACGGCCGGGTCCGCATGGCTGGGGCTCTGCCTCGCGTGCCGCGGCCCGGACCACCCAGCCCCCGCTGCCTCTCCGGCGCTGGGTGTGTCCCGTGCTCGGCACCAACACGGGCCAGCGGTGCGGACTGGCCGAGCTTGCTGTCCTTCCTTTCTCAGCCGGGCGGGCGAGTGGGAGGTGGCACTGGATCCTGCGCACATTTGCGCGCTCGGGGCTGGCGTGTGGCTGCCGGGCCTGCGCCTGCGCATGGCTGCCGGGTCTGCGCGTGGCTGCCGGGCCTGCGCCTGCGCGTGGCTGCCGGGCCTGCGCATGGCCGCCGGGCCTGCGCCTGCGCATGGCCACAGGGCCTGAGCGTGGTCGCCGGGCCACTGCGTGGCCGCCGGGCCTGCACGTGGCCCCCGCACCTGCGCGTGGCCGCTGGGCTTGCACGTGGTTGCCGGACCAGTGCGCAGCTGCCGGGCCTGCGCTTGGCCCCCGGGCATGCACTTGGCCGCCGGGTCTGAGCGTGGCCACTGGGCCTGCACGTGGCCGCCAGGCCTCTGCCTGCGTGTGGCCGCCGGGCTGATGCGTGGTCTCCGGGCCTGCGCGTGGCCACTGGGCCTGAGTGTGGCCGCCAGGCCTGCGCCTGTGCGTGGCCGCAGGTCCTGCACGTGGTCCCCAGCCCAGCGCGTGGCCACCGGTCCCGCGCGTGGCCCCCAGGCCTGCGCGTGGCCGCCGGGCCTGCACCTGCGCGTGGATGCCGGGCCTGCGCGTGGATGCCGGGCCTGTGCCTGTGCGTGGCCGCCGGCCACAGGCAGCAAACTGAAGCCGAAAACTAGGTCTAAGAACTTGCAACTACAAGCAACAGAAAGAAACTTTAGTTGTCTTAAACCAATTGAGAAATATATTGTATAGGAGGATTTTCTCTGCCTATGGACAGTGAGAAGATGATGGTTACCAGCCCTGCATTACCTCAGGGAAAAACAAGAACTACTCTACCATTCTTAAGGAAGCCAGATACCCGAGGATGACTCATGCTGCAGATCCCCACAACACCATTCCCGGTAATCACAAGATGGATGCTGTGCCGCATCAACTGATAATCATCTCTGCTTTCCAGAACCGCTTTCCTGAAAATGTATTCCATGGAGATTCACCTACAATTGTGGAACTGCACGAGACCCACCCTGACTCCAACCCTGAATAGAATCTATGCTCCCTATTGTTAAAAACTTTATGAGCTGATAATTGAAAAAAAAAATTGAAAGAACCGGAAGGTATAATAGCAGGGAAGGCAACTGCAGATACTAGAGACAGTATGGGAGAGGTAATGGGAATGAGTAATTGAGGACGGAAGGGAGGGATTCAGGGAACAAACAACACACTTAATAGACACAAAAATGAAAAGTTGTCTGTTGATGATAATGTATATGGTAATATCATTGTTTTGACTAATGTGCACTGTATTCATGCTGGGAAAAACCATGTTGTACATGGTAAAGAGGTGCAATGATTAAATGTAAATATATATATATATTAAAAAAAAGAAATGGCAGAGGGTGAGAAGTGGGGGGGGGGGGAAGAAGTAAAATACGTAAGAAATGAGAAATGAAAAATTATTTGTTGAAGATAACATGTATGGTAATATCTTTGATTGAGTCAATTTACTGTGTATTCTGGATGGGAAAACTCATTTTGTATGCTGCAATGATAGATAGTGAATTAATGTAAAAAAATAAATTTAAAATAAAAAGAAAAAAAAGAAAAAAAAAAGAATTCTTATACCAGTGGCTTAAAAAACACATCAGGTGCATGCTGACATGATGAAAAAAAATAGAGAAAAGGATTGTAGTCTGACCACACCCCTTTGGGGTATTCTCTCTCTTTCTCTCTCTCACACACACCCTCTGCAATTAAAAAAAAAAAGTGATTTCATTTGTTTCAACTAAATTGTCATTTAAATGTGAAAGTATATCGAAGTATTCTCAGGTGTACAAAGTTCCACAATATTTTCAATACAAAGACTCTTTGGAAGCAATCTTAAAAGAAGCAATCAGTTAGAAGACAAAAATTCAGGACCTAGTCCAAGATATGTAAGTAGTCAAAATCTTGGTAGAGTGTGTTGTTGCCTAAGGGATAAGGGGCTCAAAAATTTTTTTGAAAAAGTGTTTCCATAATGACACATCATTTAACTCTAGACTTGGACTGTCCAATACTGTACCAAATAGCCACATTTAATTATTTGCATTTAAATTTAAATTAGAAAACAAAAGTTCAGTATATCAGTTGCACTGGCCACATTTCAAGTACTCCATAGTTACATATGGTTACTGTTTTGAACAATGTAAATATGGGCCATTCTCCTTTATGGAAAGTTTTTATGGACAGTACTGTTATAGACCTATAGCATGGATAAGGGATGAGAGTAAGAACAAAAGGAAATTAGAACATATTTGAATTAATCTTATTAGCTACAAGATACAGTAACAATTTAAAAATTTTTTTCTTTTCATTTCTAATTCTTTATATAGTCAGTTGCATTACTTAACTTACAAAGTGACTATTCCAACATGTGTATCTCACCAGACCAGTTCACCATACTAGAAAGTTATCTTCAATAGATAATAACCCATTTCTTTGTCCTATAAATGCCTTGCCTTTCTGTTTTACCTTTAATGTCCTTCCTCAGACTCTACTCCTTCACCTGCCCTCTTCCCACACTGTATCTGGTATTCACAACCATTTACTTACTTTCTATAACCTTTAGTCATTCAGTTTCAGCCATAGAGTGCAGACACTGGGTATATATTAAGTGAAGACAGACAATGTCTCTCCTTCATCATTTGGCTAGCTTCACTCAGCAGTAAATCTTCCGTATTCATCCACTTTCTGTCAAAAGCCAGGGTATTATTGTTTTTTATGGCTGAATATTATTCCATAGATTATATGTGCCACACTTCTTCAATCCATTCATCTGTTCATGGGCATTTGGGTTCGTTCCTTGTCTTAGCAATAAGCATGTATGTGTAAGCACTTTTCTGATTAAGAATTCTTCTGTCCTTTGGGTAGACACCAAGAAGTGGGATTTCTGGACCATATGGTAATTCTATTTGTAGGTCTTTGAGGAATCTCCAAATTGTTCTCCACAGTGGCTGGACGAATTTACATTACCACAAGCAGTGTACAAGGGTTCCCCTTTCACTACACCCTCATCAGCACTTATAATTTTTTTTTAATCTTAGTCGTTCTGACTGGAGTTAGGCAGTACCTCATTGTTTTTATCTGCATTTACCTTACAATGAGGGATACTGAGCATTTTTTCATATGCCTTTTGGATATTCGTATGTCATCTTTAGAGAGTGGCTTTTTCAACTCATTCTCCCATCTTTTAATAGGGTTGATCATCTTTTTTTGGAACAGCTGCTTGAGTTCCTTGTGTATTCTGGTTATCAGTCTCTTATCTGACACATAGTTAACAAAAATATTTTCCCATTCTGAGGGCTCTCGATTCACACTAATTACTGCATCTTTTGCCATGCAGAAATTTCTTAGTCTGATGTAATCCCACTTGTTTACTTTGGGGATTGTTGACTGTGCTCTGGGGGGGTTTTATTTAAGAAGTCTTTGCCTACCCCAATGTCTCCTAGAGTTTCCCAGTGTTTTCTAGGAGCAGTTTTATAGGTTGAGGTCTTAGATTTAGATCTTTGATACACCTTGAGTATTTTTTTTGTCAAAGGTGAGAGGTAGGAGTTCAGATTCATCTTTCTACAGGTGGAATTCCAGTTTTTCCAGCACCATTTGCTGAAGAGGTTTTCCTTTTCCCACTGGATTGACTGGTACCCCTAGTCAAAAATCAGTTGACTGTATGTTTGGGAATTTATTTCTGGGGATTCTATTCTGTTCCATTGGTCCACATGTCTGTTTCTGTGCCAGTACCATGATGTTTTGATTACCACAGCTTTGTAGTATACTCTTGAGTCAGGGAATCAGATACCGCCCACTCCATTCTTCTTGTCCAGAATTGCTTTGGTAATATGGGGTCTTTTATGATTCCAGACAAATTTTATGATTATCTTTTCTATATCTGTAAAGAATGTGTCTGGCACTTTGATTGGGATTGCATTAAATAAGTAGATTAATTTGGGTAGAATTGTCATTTTGTTTATACTAATTCTTCCAATCCAGGAGCATGGGATGTCCTTCCATTTTCTTTTTGTGTCATTTTCAATTTCTTGTAGTTTTCCGTGTGGAGGTCTTTCACTTCTTTGGTTAGATTTATTCCTAAGTATCTTATACTTTTTATGGCTATGGTAAATGGAATAACTTTTTTCAATTCTATCTCAGTCTGCCTATTTGGGATCCAGTTCCCTTTGGACCTGGATGTTAAAATTAAAGCTGTGATGCTTGGAGCTTGCTTCCTCATTGGCTTTATGTTCTTTGAATGCAGTGGAGGCAAGGAACAAAGATCAGGAGTGTGGTAATGGTTTAGTGAAAGTTTCCCTGGAAAATTGGAAGTCTGCATATTGATTGGAACTATCTTAAAAGAAAAGTCTTTTCTTTTTCTCTTAATAAAAATTTCTCACATCTGTATGAACCAAGCTATAATATTTGTAGCTCCAATTGTAATTATTTCACTTTACAAATGATAAGTTTACTTTCTTGATTAATTTGTAAATGGTTTTATACTGTTTTTGAATATTCATGGTAAATTTGTGAGAAAGGACACAGGAGTTTTTACATTTAGAAATAAAACCTCCAACAGATGCAAGAGAGAAAATGGATAGGTACAATAATTTCTACAGTACCATAGAATAGTATAGTAACTATAGTTGGTGACAATTGAATGCATATTTCAAAGTAGGAGAGAATTTCCACAGGCAGGTATCACCACGCCCAAAATAGGAGAAAGAGAATTTTGAAAGAGAATTTTACAACACAATGTGATGATAAATACTCATGATACTAGATATGTTTACTATCCTGATTTGATAATTATGCATTCAATTTATACATTGAAAAACTACACTATATTCCATAAATATGTACAACTATTAAATGTTGGTTAAATTATAAAAATAAACTAAATGTCCTATAAAAGAAAAAAAAAGAAATGGAATAATTGAAACAATAAAATTTGAAGAGTTACTAAAAGAAGTTACAAACAATTTTAATTTATGTATTTACTTCCTCTATGGGAGAGAAATACAGAGATAGAAAGTGAGAAAGAGAGAGGAAAGAGGGAGACATCCTCAACAGGGTCTCATACCATGATCCAATTCCATCCTCAGCCAACCCAGATAACATATATGTATGCATCCACAGGGAGGCCCTGGAACATGAATCCAGGATTTCTCCATATGATTCTAATTGCAGCACCACTATCCACTATCTTTAACAAAAATAAATAAAATCTAAAACTTTTTTTTTTTTTTTTTTTGGAATTGGTGGTTTCTTTTATTAACTCTAACACCTGTCATTTCCCAGCCTGTGTTTCTGTCTCCAAATCAAAAATAAAGGGTGACTCCCACAACAAATATTGGGTTAATTTAAGCCTCAAAATAAATTAATAATCAAACCATCTATTGCAGTCCTCTGGATATGTCAGGTAAAAGCAACTTAATTTTTGGTGGAATAAAATGTATTTGATCTGCATTGTTCATTTAACAAGTACTAATGGAGGGACCTTTTTGTACCAGGCATGATACTAGGCTCTGAAATCATGGTGATGACACAAATGGCTAAGGTTTCTGCTCTGATGTCATGAATGGTTTTATACAAATTAACAATGCTAGAAATATAATTACATGTGCAAAGAATAGAAAAATACAGGAGCTTATGTTGATATTCAGCAATTGGGAGTGTGGATTGAAATTAACCAACTCTGTTTACCTCTTAATGTTCATGGTGGGGTAGGCAGAAACATGGATTCATCATTCCTGATGTTTCCTCCATGTGGAAATCCAGTAGATATCCTGCCTGGCCTCTGCTCCCTCATACCTCCTCCCCACAAAAATAAGAGATTCACCTGATGATGAGTTCAGGCGAGAACTTGACACTCCTGGCTCTGCTATTTCTTCCTAGTAGGAATCTGCCTATATCTCAGCCAGATCTTTAAGGGCAACTTCTTTTTCTTTCCTTCCTTCCTTCCTTCCTTCCTTCCTTCCTTCCTTCCTTCCTTCCTTCCTTCCTTCCTTCCTTCCTTCCTTCCTTTCTTTCTTTCTTTCTTTCTTTCTTTCTTTCTTTCTTTCTTTCTTTCTTTCTTTTTCTTTCTTTCCTTTTTTTTGCTTATTATAAAACATATGAGAATTCTTCTAGAAATTAATAGAAAATATATATTGTGAAAGAATTATGCATGGATTTGAAACTTTGAGGCACCAAAATAAACTATAATTTAATTCCATTTACCATTAACTTTTTGAAGTCTCTTCATATTTTTATTTATTATTATTATTATTTATACATTCAATCACTATACATCACTTAGATTGTAAAGAGATTTTACCCAGCATAATACACATCTCAGTCCAGTTGAGAATACTACACATATCCTCATTAACAAATAACAAACTATGTCTGTGTCCCACAAATATCTTCTCTTTCCATTTCTCCCCTTAATTTCTGTTCCTGTACTCTTCCTCTCCCACACTCTCCTTCCACTTTGTCTCTAGTGTCCATAACAATTTTTAATGCTTTTATGTCCTCCAGTCTTTCAGTCTCCACTGTAGAGTGCAGAGAGTCTGTATATGTTAAGTGGAGGCATACAATGTCTTTCATAACCTGATTTGCTTTACTTAGCAACAAATCTTCCATATTTGTCCACTTTCTATCAAATTCCAGAGTCTTGTTGTTTTTATGGCTGAATAATATTCCATGGAGTATATATACTACACATTTTCAATCCATTCATCTGTTTGTGGACATTTGGGTTGGTTCCATGTCTTCGCAATCATGAATAGTGCTGCAGTAAATATAGTTGTGCAAGCACTTTTCCAACTGAGCATTTTTCTGTCCTTTGGGTAGACACCAAGCACTGGGATTGCTGGATCATATGGTAGTTCTATTTGTAGATTTTTGAGGAATCTCCATGTTGTTATCCCTAGTGGCTAGACTCATTTACATTCCCACTGACAATGTAGGAAATTTCCCCTTTTACCACATCCCTGCCAGCACTTATCATTTTTTGTTTTTTAATTTTTGTCATTCCAACTGGGGTTAGGTGGTATCTCATTGTGGTTTTGATCTGCATCTCCCTTATGATGAAAGATGTTGAGCATTTTTTCATATGCTTTTTGGCTGTTCATATGTCTTCCTTAGAGAGTGGTTTATTCAGCTCCTTTACCCATCTTTTAATTTGGTTAATCATTTTCTTCCTGGTAAGTCTCTTGAGTTCTCTGTGTAATTCTGGTTACCAGTCCTTTATCTGAGGCACAGTTAACAAAACTCACTCCCATTACAAGGATTGTGGACTCACACTAATTACAATGTCCTTTGCTGTGCAGAAACTTCTTAATCTGATGTAATCCCACCTGTCTATTTGGAGGATTATTGGCTGTGCTTTGGGGGTCTTGCTTAAGAAGTCTTTGTCCACCCCAACGTCTCACAGAGTTTCCCCAGTGTTTTCCACCAGTAGTTTTATAGTTTGCAGTCTTAGGTTTAGATCATTGATCCACTTCGAGTTGACTTTTATTAATAGTGACAGATAGGGGTTCAGATTCATCTTTGTGCAGGTGGATACCCAGTTTTTCCAGCACCATTTGCTAAAGATGTTTTCCTTTCCCCACTGTATTGACTGGTACCCTTTGTCAAAGATCATTTGGCTGTATGTTTTGGGGTTTATTTCTGGGGTCTCTACTCTGTTCTATTGGTCCTCATGTCTGTTTTTTTTTGTTGTTGTTGTTTTTTGTTTTTTTTGGAGAGGTTTTTGCTATAGGGCGTGTGCGCTAGCCAGACAGACAGAGAGAGACAGAGAGACAGAAAGCAGGAAATCACCCCCCAGGGGGATGGTCACACCGCAATCCCTTCTCCTCCATTCTCCTCTCGGGATCTTGGGCACGCATGCACACGCACCCAGCATGAGTTTAAGCCACCGGGTCCGGGACTCGATTACGTTGGGAGTCCAGCGACACAACCATTACGCTAACTGCTGGTCCCCTCATGTCTGTTTTTTTGCCAGTACCATGCTGTTTTGATGATCACAGCTTTGTAATATATTTTGTGTTTAGGAAGTGAGATGCCACCCAGTCCACTCTTCTTATGCAGGATGGCTTTGGCAATACAGGGTCTTTTATGATTCCAGAGAAATTATGTGATTGCCTTTTCTAGATCTGTGAAGAATGTATCTTGTAATTTTATAGGGATTGCATTAAACATGTAGATTAATTTGGATAGGATTGCCATTTTGATTATGTTCATTCTGCCAATCCAGGAACATGTGAAGTCCCACTTCTTTTTGTCCTTTTTGATTTCCTTTTTAAATTGTTCATAGTTTTCATTATAGAAGTCTTTGACATCCTTGGTTAATTTTATTCCTAGGTATCATATACTTCATGTGGCTATGGTAAATGGGATTATTTTCTTCAGTTCTGTCTCTGTCTGCTTGTTGTTTGTATACAGAAATGCTATAAATTTTTGTAAGTTAATTTTGTATCCTGCCACTTTACTGTATGCCTTTATTACTTTGAGGAGTTTTCTAGGGGATACTATTGGGTCTTCCATGTATACAATCATGTCATCTGCAAACAGAGATAATTTCAGCTCTTCTTTCCTGACTGGAATTTTTTTAAAAAAATAAGAAGAGCTAGTTTAATTTAATCATGGTCAAAGAAGATGCTGGATATAGTTTCTATGTCTTTGAATCTGTAAAGCCTTGTTTTTGTGCCCTATCACGTGGTCAGTCTTCTAAAAGTTTCCATGTGGGATTGAGAAAAAAAGTTTATCTCATGGTTTGGGGGTGGAAGGTTCGATAGATGTTTCTTAAGTCCATTTGATTTATGGTAACATTTAAATTCTCTATATCTTTACTTATTTTTTGTCTAGATGATCCATCCAGGGGAGATAGTGGCGTGCTGAAGTCTCAAACAATTAGTGTGTTGTAGTCAATCTCTCCTTTTAGGTCCAAAAGTCTTTTCTTCACATTTTTGGGTGCTCCTGAGTGATGTCCACAGATATTTATAAGTGTTATATCTTCTTGATGAATTAGCCCTTTTACTACTATATAGTGCCTGTGTTTGTCTCTTTGAACTTTTTTGTTTTAAAGAATATTTTGTCAGATATTAGGATTGTGACTGCAGCTCTTTTTTGTTTCCCATTTTATGGTATACCTTTTGCCAGCCCTTCACTTTTAGTCTATGTATGTCTTTATCCATGAGATGCATTTCTTACAGACAACAGATGGAGGGTTTCTGTTTTTTAATCCACTAAGCTAGTCTGGGTCTCTTGATTGAAGAATGTAATCCATTAACATTCAATATTATCGATAGTTCTGGACTTGTCCCTACCTTTAAGTTGGCCATTGTTTTGGTTGTCTCTTATTCTCTTATTTCTGGCTGTTCATTCTTTAGTTTTCCTGGAACAGGACTCCCTTCAGACTTTCTCATAGAGCTGGTCTTGTGTTTGCAAATCTTTTCATGTTTTGTTTTTCTGAGAAGATTTTCATCTTTCTTTTTTCCCATATGAAGGATAATCTTGCTGGATATAATAATCTTGGTTGAAATTGTTACTTTCTTAAAACTTTCAATGTCTTGCCATTCTTTTCTTGCTTGCAGTGTTTCTGTTGAAAAGTCCTGTGTTAGCCTGGTAGGTGACCTTTGTAAGTTATTTGTCATATCTCTCTTGCCAATTTTGGTATCTTGTCTTTACCTGGGATTTTGGCCAGTCTGGCTAAGATGTGCCTTGAGGAGGATCTTCTTGGGTTGATTCTATTTAGGGTCCTTTCTATTTCTTAGATCTGGATGTTTGAGTGCTTCTCTAAATTTGGAAAGTTTTCTTTCAAAATATCATGGAATAGATTTTTTTATGCCCTTATTTGTTTCTTCACTTTCTGGGATACCAATTATTCAGATGTTTGGACATTTAGTGGAAACTAGTATTTCTCATATATTATCCTCTTTTTTTGTTATTTTCTCTATCTTTTTTTTCTAGGCCAGAGGTTTTATCTCTATGTTGGAGATTCAATTTTCAGCATGATCTAATCAGCTTTTAATCATGCCTCAAAGAATTGGAAAAACAAGAACAATAAATTCCAAAACATCCCAGGAGAAAATAAATAATAAAGATATGAGCAGAAATAAATGAAATAGAAAATAGACAAACTATACTGAAAATAAATGAAAGTAAATGCTGTTTCTTTGAAAAGATAAATAAAATTGATACACCACTAGCTAGACTAAATAAGAAGAAGAGAGAAAGGAACCATGTAAATTAAATTTGCAATGAAGCAGGCAATATATATGGAAGATTTGTTGCTGAGTGAAGCAAGTCAGGCTATGAAAGACATTGCATATCTCCACTTAACATATACCGACTCTCTGCACTCTATGGTAGAAACTGAAAGAATGGAGAACATAAAATTATTAAAAATTGTAATGGACACTAGATACAAAGTGGAAAGAGAGTGTGAGAGGGGAAGAGCATAGGAAATTTGGGGGGGGGGGATGGAGAGGTAAGACACTTGTTGGACACAGATAAGGTTTACTATCTGTTGATGAGGATGTGTATGGTGGTCTCAGCTGGGCTGGACTGAGGTGTATATCATGCTGGGTAAAGTCTCTTCACAATCTAAATGATGTGTAGTGATTTAATATATGAATAATAATAAAAACTATATAAATAAAATTTTAAAAATTTATTGATAATTCACAAAAACAGACATAATAGAAATACAAAACATCATTAGAGGATACTATGAACAACTATATGCTAACATGTATATGGGCACACACAATTTACTGAGATTGATTCAAGAAGATGTAGAAAGTCTGAATAGGCCCATAACAAGCCAGGAGATTGAATCAGTAATAAATAACCTCCCAACAAAGAAAAGCCCTGGTCCTGATGGCTTCACCTCTGAATTCTAAAAAACTTTTAAAGAAGAGTTAACCCCTATTCTGCTTAGGTTATTTCTAAAGATCCAAAAGAGTGGAACTCTCCCAAATTCATCCTATGAAGCCTCTATCACCCTTATCCTTAAAACAGACAAAAACAGAACAAGGAAGAAAAACTACAGACCAATATCTCCGATGAATATAGATGCAAAAATTCTCTATAAAGTACTAGCAGATCGTATCCAACAACATATAAAAGAGTTTATACATCACAACCTGGTAGGATTTATTTCGGAGATGCAACTTTAATTCAACACACATAAAACCATAAATGTAATACACCATATTAACAGAAAGATAAAAACCATATGATCATATCAAATGATGCAGGAAAAGCATTTGATAAGATACAACATCTATTCATGATCAAGAAGCAACAAAATCAGCACAGAAGGGTCATTTCTCAACACAGTAAAAGTTATCTATGATAAACCCATAGCTAATATCATCCTGAATGGGGAAAAGCTGAAAGCCTTTCTGCTAAAACCTGGTATAAGACAAGAATGCCCACTTTCTCCACTCCTTTTCAATATAGTACTGGAATTCTTTGCCAATGCAATCAGAAAAGAGAATAAAATAAAAGGCATTAAAATAGGAAAAGAAGAAGTGAAATGATCTCTATTTGCAGATGACATGATTATATACATAGAAGACAAAATGGTATCCATGAAAAAATTCCTGGAAGTAATAAATGAATACAGTAAAGTTGCAAGATACAAAATCAACATAAAGAAATCTCTAGCATTACTATATATGAAGAGCAGGCAGACTGAGATAGACTTGAAAAAAAGTAATTCCATCTACCATAGCCACAAAAATTATAAGATATTTAGGAATAAATCTAACCAAAGAAGTTAAAGACCTCCACAAGGGAAACCATGAGAAGCTAAAACATGAAATTGAAAATGACACAAAAAAGTGGAAGGACATTCCATTTTCCTGGATTGGGAGAATGAATATAATCAAAATGGCAGTTCTACTCAAATTAATCTATGTATTTAACGCAATCCCAATCAAAGTGCCAGAGACATTCTTCACAGATCTAGAAAAGACAATCATACAATTTTTCTGGAATCATAAAAGATCTTGTATTGCCAAGCAATCCTGCACAAAAAAAGTGGAGTGGGTGGCATCTCACTCCACTCTATCCAATTTTTAATACCTTACGTTCTACAAATAGAGCTATCACATGATAAAGCAATCTGACTCCTTGGTATCTACCCAAAGGAAAGAAGAATCCTTGGATTCTTAGTTGGAAAAGTGCTTGCACATCTGTTTTTATTTCAGCATTATTCACAGTTGCTAAGACATGGAAACAACCCAAATGCCCAAGGAGAGATGAATAGATTGAAAAAACTGTGGCACATATATTCTATAGAATACTACTCAGCCATAAAAATCTACAAGACCCTAGCTTTTGACAGAAAGTGGATGAATATGGAAGATTTACTACTGTGTTAAATGAGCCAGGCTATGAAGGAGAGACATTGTATGTCTCCCTTTAAGATATACTGACTACCTGCACTCCATAGTCTAAACTGAATGACTAGAGGATATAGAAACATAGAAAATGGTTATATATATCAGATACAGTGTGGGAAGAGGGTGCGAGAAGGACAGTGTGACGAAAGACATTAAGGAGAAAAATATAGAGGCAAAACATTTATGGGACAAAGAAATGGGTTATTATTTGTTGAAGATAATGTGTATAATATCCCCAAATAGACTGGTAAGAAATGTATTCATGTTGGAATATTCACTTTATGAGCTAAGTGACAAATGTGATTGAATGTATAAACGATATATATATATATATATATATATATATATATATATATATATAGGCATTGATAACCTATTCCATGCAATCCTAGATGAAAACTTTCCAAATTTAGAGAGGCATTCAAATATCCAGACCCAGGTAATACAAAGGACCCCTAATAGAATCAACCCAAGAATATGTTCTCCAAGACACATTATAGCCAGATTGACAAAATCCACAGACAAAGACAAGATACTAAAGTTGGCAAGGAGAAATGTCAGGTTAATTATAAAGGTAACATCAGGCTATCATCAGACCACTCATCAGAAACAATATGAGCAAGGACATTTGGAGGAGGGATACAGAAGCATTGACGGGATGGGGAGGTGTGGTGTTATCTGTTGAAGATATTTTGATCAACTGGACTGGGAGAAATGTTCACATATTGAAATGTTCACTTTGTAAGCTAAACAATGTGACTGAATGTATATTAAAAAATAATAAAAAAAGAAAAAAGAAAGGTAAATAAAATAAATGAATAAAAAAAAGAAACAATATGAGGAAGGAAAAAACAGGAAAATATATTCGCAGTATTAAGTGAAAAACAGTTTCACTTAATAGTGAAATTAATCCACAGAATACTATACCCTGCAAGATTATCCTTCATATGGGAAGAAAAGACAAAAACATTCTCAGATAAACAAACCTGAAAGAATTTACCAACACCAGACTGGCTCTTCAAGAAGTTCTGAAAGGAATGCTTTACCAGGAAAACTAAAGAAACACATACAGAACTAAGAGAACAAAAAACAACCAAGAAAATGACCAACTTAGTACTAGGGACAAGAAATATCAAGAATAATGTTGAATCTCCCAGGATTTAAACCATAAGGTCAGACCACAGCAATACAGCAAATTCAACAGAAGAGAGGTTAATTACATAAGGCTGAAATAGACTTTTATAACTTTTGGCTAAAACATTATGGATTTTTTCTTTACTATGCTTTGTTTTCCCAATTTAAGGATTTTGCTTTCTTTTGAGCTATTGATAGGCTCAGCAATTTGTTAAAATGTTTCTCTTGTTTGTTTATTTCTTTCCATGGAAACAAACTTTTCTCCCTTCCTGACTCCTCTGGAATTGAAAAATGTTTGGGACTATTCTTATTTTGTAGCAGAATGCTCATTTGCAAAAGTTCAATAATACCTGTTACCTTAAATCAGAAATTGGAAATACTTGTTATTGGACAGTGCTTTGACTAGAATGTCATAATTGAAGATTAAACCAGAAAACCATGGAACTAAAATAGATCTCAAGTAAGTCAACAGAAGCTCTTGGAAAGATGGCCTGGTACCATAAACAGTTCTGCCTAACAGAAAGGATTAGAGAAGCTATATGAAAAAATTCATACCATAAAATAATCTGAACTTTTCAAGTCCAACAGTTAGAACTAGACGATTATATTGAGGAAGACTTCAAAGGAAGAAAAAGAGACTAATCTTTGCTAGCAGATGGTATATCACAGAATACTTGGTAGTCAGGGCTGAATTGAGAAGGCTTATGTGTGAATTATGTGCTGGGTGTTTGCTATTCAATAGTTTGAGTAGTTGACATGTAAATATTTTCTCAAAAATAAAAAACATAATGAAATAAAAAACAAAAACAAAAAAATTATTCTATTTATTTTACCAGGAAAAGTAAAAAAAAAAAATTAGTTATTTACTTATTTTAATTTGACCAGAGAAGGACAGAGTGAGAGAGAGAGAGAGAAAGTGAGAAAGCAAGCTGCCAGGTCTGGGACTTGAACTGCAGTCAGCCATATGGGAGTACAGTGCCCTTAAGCACCATGCCCCTTGCTGGCCCCAAATAAATGGATAAAGCAAGTATGATACACACATATATGCACACACTCACACGTGTACAATGAGCTGTTATTCAGTCTTTTTGAAAAAGATTCATGTTAGAAAATTCACTTTACAAGGTAAAGTGATTATAGTGATTGAATAGTAATTGAAGGTATAAAACAAATTAAAATAAAAGAAAATATATTAAATTTAAAAAGAGAGATCCTGTCATTTGAAACAAAGTAAATGAACTTCATTAGACATTGAAAAAATTGCATGATCTCATGTGTGGAACCTATAAATTTTTTTTTTTTTAGAGGTTTTCGCTATAGGGCGCGTGCGCTCGCCAGACAGACAGAGAGAGACATAGAGACAGAAAGCGAGAAATCACCCGCCAGGGGGGATGGTCACGCTGCAATCCTTTCTTCTCCATTCTCCTCTAGGGATCTTGGGCACGCGCGCACACGCACCCGGCGTGAGTTTTAAGCCACCGGGTCCGAGATGCGAACCGTGGTCGACTACGTGGGAGTCCAGCGACATAGCCATTATGCTAACTGCTGATTCCCTGGAATCCATAAATTTTAAAAAGTCAAATACATAGAAACAAAGAAGAGAATGGTAATTACCAGTGGTGGGAGAGGGGGGCAATGAAGCAAAATGTCTTAGTCCATTCCATGCTGCTATAAAAGACTACCACAGATTAGGTAATTCATAAAGAACAGAAATTAATTTGGCTCAGGTTTGGAAGCAGGGAAGACCACAGTTAGAGGGCTGCATGTAGTGAAGGTCCACTTGTTGCATCAGAATATGGCAGATGGCATCACATGTATGAGAGAAAGAGGGACTTAACTCACTTTTATTACAAACTCAAGCTGTCATAACAAAACTATTTCTGTGAGTATGACATTCATTAATCCATTCATGAGGAAAGAGCCCTGATGACCTAATCACCGCTTAAAGGTCTCATTTCTCTACACTGTTGCATTTGGGATTAAGTTTCTAACATATGAACTTCGGAGAACACATTCAAACCATGGCACAGGGGAAATTGGATAATATAGGTGAAAGGGTACAAAGTTGTAGTTATGTAGCACGAATAAATTTAGAAGTCTAGGGACCAGCAGGTGGCATGATGATTAAGGCACTGTACTCTGACATGGCCAGCCTCAGAAAAGGCCAATGACAGCCAACTGTGGTTCGAGTTCTGGACCCAGCAGCTTGAAAATCATGTTGGGTATGTGTATATGTGCACCCAAAATCCTGAGAGGAGAATAGAGCAGAAGGAATTGCAGCATGACTATACCCCCGGAGGGTGATTTTTCACTCCTCCTCATTTCTCTCCAGCAAAAACATGCACCCTAGGGAAAAAAATTTAAAGAAAAAAACTAAAAAGAAAAAAATTATAAGTCTAATATACAACATGGAAATACATTTAATAATATCCTATACTAGAAATTTGGTAGTGAGTAGATTTTAGTGACTCTTACCATGAACAAAAAGTTATGTTAGGTGATAAGTATGGTAATGTGCATGATTGTCATAATTACTTCACTATGTATAGCTATGTCAAGCCATCGTGTTGTACACTTTAAATATATATATAATAATAAATAACCAATGGGAAAGTAGTAGATGTACATTGGTTTTCTTGAAATGCAAAGGAGGCTGTGACTGGTAATAGGTACTAAATAGAACATGGTGGCCCAGTTCACACAGTTCATGAGCTGACCTCTGGGCACTATCAATTAATTTGGTTGTGTCAGGTATCTGAGCCTTGATAGGAGGAATTGAATTCTGAGGTTTCAATAATCAGTAGTTAAGTGCTACTCACTGGTGGAAGCCCTTTTTTTGCACCAATATTTTATTAACTACAAAATTGTAATTTGAAAAAAAATTTTGCATAATGCAAAGTCAGAAATGTTTTCAACTGTACTTTATTAGTTTTTTTAGATTTTATATTTGTCTATAAGATTTTAGTAAATATTTGTATAGTCTTCAGACATAAATCAAAGTTTATTTTATTTATCTATTCATTATTTTTATTGCTAGAAGAAAGGAAGCTTTTTAAGACTGGTCAAATAGGGCTGCTAAAAGGATAGACAGTAGGAATAATTACCCCTTCTTTGGTAAGTCTTAAATAACAGGCTAAAGACTTAACAGTACCTTGTTTCAGAAAATATTGTGGTGTTCACTATCTTTACCCACAGGGGCAGCTCCATGGGTTTGCATTCTGTGGTTTATACTAGCAGATCCAGGGACTTTGGCTCATTTCAGAGCTGCAGGCAGCATGAAATGACACATATGTCTATAATCAGAAAACGTAAAGCAAGATGAACCACAATGATGGCAGCTGTTTAATAAAAATTGTTATAATGGTGACATCTAGTGGAATTTGTTTGCCATGAACTCTTTTTCAGGCAATATCCTGTAGCTTAGCAGAGACATTTCCTTTCCATTTAAATTGGTTTTTATACCTTCCAATGGTTCAGTTTCTGCCATAGAATCCCAACATTTGGTATATATTGAGTAGGGACATACTAATACTGGAGACAGCTGGGGAGGAGGGTGGGAAAACAGGGAGGGTGAAAGGGAAGAAATTAAGGGGAAGAAGAAAGAAGCAAAACATTTAAGGAATTCAAAATGGAAAGAAATCTGTTGATTTTAATGTTTATGATAATGTCTTTGATTGGATTCATATGCAGTGTATTCATGGAAAAATCCATTTGGTATGCTATAATGATACATAGTGATTAAATGTATAAAAAATTTTAAATGTTATTGTTTGCCTGGAATGGTGGTAACTTGGGCTGTTGTTTGTTTTGTTTTTGCTATAGGGCAGGGAAGGGGGGTAAAGGGAGGAAAATGACACCCCCCTCCCCCGCCCTGTGAGAGTAAGGCCATGCCTCAATCACTTCTCCTTCATTCTCCTCTTGAGATTTTGGGCATACATGCACACACCTTGTGTGTTTTTCAAGCAGCCAGGTCTGGGACTTGAAGCACATAGTCAGCCATATGGGATGCAGCCACCCCAAATACCCCCAACTGGTAGGCAACAGTATTTCTTATTTTTGGAGCTGCAGTGAATCACTAGAGTCATATAAGGGTGGTGGGACAAGGCAGGGGACTAGCATTTTTTTTGGGGGGGAGAGATTTTCACTATAGGGTGCGTGCACTCGCCAGACAGAGAGAGACATAGAGACAGAAAGCGAGAAATCACCCCCCAGGAGGGACTATCATATTTTTATTGAAGAGACCCTGGAAGTTGCCAGTTTTAGAGATCTGGGTTTTAGCCAGATCCATCATTGACTGGATGCAGAGGTGGTGGCTATTTGAGCTTCCAGATCTGTGGGTATGTGATTAGATTATTTTACTCTAATCTCCTTTTGTTTTTGCAATTTGGGGGTGGCCTGTCTAATATTCTTCCTGAGGCATGCAAGGATCTCTTAATTGTTAATAAACAGGACAAGCTGGATCACGTGTAGGAGGTAGAGGGAAATCTGGGAGTTGGAAAAGAAAGGACACACTTAGCAGTATAAGTGGTGGTGGTGGAGGGTGGGGTCCCTATAGCCCAGGAAGTGGGCTTTGGTTGGTTAGAATTTGTGGACAAAGCCCAAGGTGGGCAGAGTCTTCATATCATGATAGAAAATTAATTCACATTTCTATTATCTTTTAGGATATCTGAATAAAATTAAGTAACATTGGTTAATAGTTGGGAGAAGCTCCCTATGGGAACAGCTCTCTGTATTCCATATCACAAGAGACTTTCTTCTGATGAAAATGTGTTCAGGATCTTCCCTGTTTGAATGTTCAAATAAATGATAGACCTATTGAACTATATCAATTTTGTTGGTAAATATGCAAATGTCATTGTTACCTTTCCCTTTGACATCTGCCTTAATAGCAATGTCCACAGTGGAGGGGTGATCCAGTGATGACCAAAGTGGAAGAAGTCAATAAGAATAGCCTTCAGAAGAGTCCGGGCCTTCAGAAGAAGGTTCCACATGGCTCCAGCGAAGTAGATATTTCAGGGAATGAAGATTTTCTACTGATAATTCAGCCTCCAGCAAATGAACTAGCGGTAGGGAGCCCCCCTGCACCCCCACCCTTCTATCTCTGTTTCTGTGTCTCTTTTTCTGTCTCTCCCTGCTTCAGTCTTCCCTTTTCTTTTTTTTTGTAACTTTTCCTTTTTACACTTTTTTTTAAAAGGCAAAGCTTTTCTCTTACTCCCAGCTCCACCTTTTATCTTGTTAATTATCGCTCTGGTCCTCCCACCCAGGCAGAAGAGGCCGGGCCTTCAGAAGAAGGTTCCACATGGCTCCAGTGAAGTAGATATTTCTATTTTGTGATTTTTTTTTAAAAAAAAAAGAACAGTAATTACATTTTTTTTTATTTTTTTGTCTTTTTTTTTCTCTTTTTGTTTCTCTCTCTCTTTCTCATTTTCTTTTTTCTTTTCTCTCTACCCTCCAATACCCATTCAATGTGTTTTTAGATGGATCTAAAAGCACTGTAGCTAAACATCCAAATACTAATAGGGTTAAAATATTCCCTGAATATCTACTGAATCTGCTGCACCAGCAATCACAACAGAATGGCAAAGAGATTCTAGATCATCTCTGTCTGCTTGCTCCTGAACATTCAGGCTGAACTTCAAGAATTTGAAAGAAACACACCATCCATCAGATGACAAGAAATCACCGCCGGATCACAAGAAATATGGGAAAACAAGAAAATACCTCTCCTCCAAGGGAAAAGAGTAACTCTTCTTCATCCACAAGCAGTTCGGTGAAAATCATGGAAATGTCTGATAAGGAATTTAGAGCATTCATAATGTTGAAGCTAACAGAGATGGAAGAGAAGAGAGATAATGAACTACTAAAGAGAAAGGAGAAAGAAGTTGATGAGTTCCAGGAGATGAGGAAATTCTTGCAATATCTAAAAGAGGAATTACACACTTTACAAAAGACTCAAACGGAACTGCTAGAGATGAAGTCTATAATACAAGAAGTCAAAGTCTCCCTTGAAAGTATTAGAAGCAGACTAGATCCTTCAGAAAATAGAATCTCAGATGTAGAAGAGAAAATGGCTGGCCTAGAAAAGTCCACCACGAAGACTGAGAAAATGGCCCAAAAATTTGAGAATAATATGTGAGAAGTACTAGATACCATCAAACATCCAAATATACGGATAATTGGCATTCCAGAAGGTGAAGAGACCCATAAGGGCATTGATAATCTATTCCATGAAATCCTGCAAGAAAACTTTCCAAACCTAGAGAGGCATTCGAAGATCCAGTCCCAGGAAATACAAAGGGCCCCAAATAGAATCAACCCAGGAAGATCTTCTCCAAGACACATTATAACCAGGTTGACCAAAACCACAGACAAAGACAAGATACTAAGATTGGCAAGAGAAAAACATTAAGTTACCTACAAAGGACATCCCATCAGGCTAACAGCAGATCTCTCTTCGGAAACAATGCGAGCAAGGAGAGAATGGGAAAATATATTCAAAGTGTTACGAGAGAAGCAATTTCAGCCAAGAATACTGTACCCGGCAAGATTATCTTTCAGGTGGGAAGAAAAGACAAGAACATTCTCAGATAAACAAAACCTGAAAGAATTTACCAGCACCAGACCACATCTCCAAGAAGTTCCTAAGGGTGTGCTGTATCAGGAAAATTAAATACAGACACATGGAAATAAGAGTTCAAAAACTAAGAAAGTGGCCAACTTCATTGTAGGGACAAGTTTGGAGTTGAATATTACATCCCAGAATTTAATCAGGAAAATTGAACCAGAACAGAAGATAAAAGTACATGAGACTGATAGGTTCATGCACCTACCATTTGAACAGAATCCTAACCTGTTTCCTGACTTTAAGCAAAGTTCCTTGGCATTTCTTTGATTTAAGTCAAAACTGGTTTTCTTAGTAGTAATGAGTGAACTCACCATTGAAAGTAGTTAGATTATGTAGGAAATTGTGTGATCAATGCAAAGTGGGTGGGAAGGGAATGGAGGACAATTGTGGACACAGGAGGTGGTGTGACAGGAGGGTGGGAAGGGACAGAGGGTCAGAAAGAGGGGTGGAAATAATTCTAGGAACTAGAAATGGAAAATTTTTTTAAATGTGCATGATTGAGTCAATATGCTGTGTGTACTGGATGGGAGATCGCATTTTGTGTGCTGTGATGATGCTTAGGGAAGGAATGTAAATTGAGTTACAAAAAAAAAAGTTTCAGGAAGAAAAAAAAATATATATCTATTCAATGACTGCAGTAGGATATGTAGCCCCAGTTAGGTGCTACTTTATAGGATGCGTAAAGTTAGACTTGTGTTAATGGAAATGTGTGTGCCACCTGTGTCTGCTATGAGGGTATTTGGATTTATTAGGGTCTTTGGTGATTCAATAAAATGTGGGGGGAAAACAGTATAGAAAGCAAACATAGATACTGGTGACAGTGTGGGAGGAGAGTGGGAGATGGCAGAGGGTAAGAGATAGGGAATCAAGGATGGGGAAAAAAAAAGCAAAACATACAGAAAACAAGAAATGGAAGATCATTTGCTGACAATAACATGTTTGTTGGTGCGCTTGATTGAGACAATATACAGTGTACCCTGGATGGAAAATCTCATTTTGTATGCTGTAATGATGTACAGTGAATGAATGCAAATAAATAAATTGAAATAAAAAAAAAGAACAGCCTTCAGAATCCACAATGATGGTAGAAGTTTTGAGGCTTTTCACCCAAGGTTTCCATAACCTTAGTAAAAGTTTATACCTCTTTATCTACACCAGCATTTGAGATGCCCTTTACCTTCTTTGGGTGATTTTGGTCCAAAAATACCATGTAATAATTGAGTTTGAAGGTCAAAGGATCATTTAGTGAATTATATATATTAGAATATTTGGTAATGTGTATGAGCAGCCTCTTCTCTACTGTGATGAGCAGGAGCTTTGAGCTCCAATTAAACACTATCAGTAACCAATAAGCCCCCTTCTCTTTATCTTTCTAAGTGTAATTTTTGAGAATAATTTAAATTTCTAGGCTCATTAAATGAGAAGTTTTAGTTTCTAGTTCCTTAAAATCTTGAGTACTTTTTGTTTTTTAGTTATATGGTTTTTTCTTTATTATTTTTTTACATTCAAGCATTGTGTATCATTACATCATACCAAATGAGATTTCCCATCATGAATACACTGTACATTGGTTCAGTGAAAGGTATTACCATACATACTATTATCAACAGATAACTTTCCATTTTTTGTGTCCCTTAAATGTTTTGCTGCTTCTTCATTCCCCTTGATTCCCTTCCTCTCACCTCCCCCATTTCTCACCCTCTTCCCACACTGTCTCTAGTATTCACAGTTGCTATCCATGCCTTTATACCTTCCAAACTTTTTATTTCTACGATAGAGTGCAGGCTTTAGATACGTATTGAGTGAGGGCATATAATGCCTCTCTTTCATGGATTAACTTGCTTTATCTAGCAGTAAATCTTTAATATTTTCCCACTTTCTATCAAATGCCAGGGTCTTGTTGCTTTTTTTTTCTTTTTTTTTCAATTTATTTATTTGCATTCATTCACTGAACATCATTACAGCATACAAAATGAGATTTTCCATCCAAAGTACATTATATATTGTCTCAATCAAGCACATCAACAAACATGTTATTGTCAGCAAATGATCTTCCATTTCTTGTCTTCTGTATGTTTTGCTTTCCCCCCCCCCCCATCCTTGATTCCCTATCTCCTACCCTCTCCCATCTCCCACTCTCCTCCCACACTGTCTCTGGTATCTATGTTTGCTTTCTATACTGTTTTCTCCTCACATTTTATTGTATCGCCAAAGACCCTAATCAATCCAAATACCCTCATAGCAAACACAGGTGATACACACATTTCCATGAACACAAGTCTTACTTTACGCATCCTATAAAGTGGCACCTAGCTGGGGCTACATATCCTACTTCAGTCATTGAATAGATATATTTTTTTCTGAAACTTTTCTTTTTTTTCTAACTCAATTTACATTCCTTTCCTAAGCTTCATCACAGCATACAAAATGCAATCTCCCATCCAGTACACACTGCATAGTGACACAATCATGTACATTACAAAATTTTTCCATTACTAGTTCCTAGAATTACTTCCACCCCTCTTTCTGACCCTCTGTCCCTTCCCACCCTCCTCTCACACCACCTCCGGTGTCCACAATTGTCCTTCATTCCCTTCCCACCCACGTTGCATTGATCACACAATTTCCTACATAATCTAACTACTTTCAATGGTGAGTTCACTCATTACTACTAAGAAAACCAGTTTTAACTTAACTCAAAGAAGTGCCAAGGAACTTTGCTTAAAGCCAGGAAACAAGTTAGGATTCTGTTCAAATGGTAGGTGTGTGAACCTCTCAGTTTCATGTACTTTTATCTTCTGTTCTGGTTCAATTTTCCTGATTAAATTCTGGGATATAATATTCAACTCCAGACTTGTCCCTATGATTAAGTTGGCCACTTTCATAGTTTTTGGACTCTTATTTCCATGTGTCTGTGTTTAATTTTCTTGATACAACACACCCTTGAGAACTTCTTGGAGATCTGGTCTGGTGCTGGTAAATTCTTTCAGGTTTTGTTTATCTGAGAATGTTCTTGTCTTTTCTTCCCACCTGAACGATAATCTTGCTGGGTACAGTGTACAGTATTCTTGGCTGAAATTGCTTCTCTCGTAACACTTTGAATATATTTTCCCATTCTCTCCTCGCTCGCACTGTTTCCGATGAGAGATCTGCTGTTAGCCTGATGGGATGTCCTTTGTAGGTAACTTGATGTTTTTCTCTTGCCAATCTTAGTATCTTGTCTTTGTCTGTGACTTTGGTCAACCTGGCTATAATGTGTCTTGGAGATCTTCTTGGGTTGATTTTATTTGGGGTCCCTTGTATTTCCTGGGACTGGATCTTCGAATGCCTCTCTAGGTTTGGAAAGTTTTCTTGCAGGATTTCATGGAATAGATTATCAATGCCTTTATGGGTCTCTTCACCTTCTGGAATGCCAATTTTCCGGATATTTGGACGTTTGATGGTATCCAGTACTTCTCGCATATCATTCTCAAATTTTTGGGCCATTTTCTCAGTCTTCGTGGTGGATTTTTCTAAGCCAGCCATTTTCTCTTCTACATCTGAGATTCTATTTTCTGAATGATCTAGTCTGCTTTTAATACTTTCAAGGGAGATTTTGACTTCTTGTATTATAGACTTCATCTCTAGCAGTTCCGTTTGAGTCTTTTGTAAAGTGTGTAATTCCTCTTTTAGATCTTGCAAGAATTTCCTCATTTCCTGGAACTCGGCAACTTCTTTCTTCATTTCTTTAGCAGTTCACTCTCTCTCTTTTCTTCCATCTCTGTTAGCTTCGACATTATGAATGCTCTAAATTCCTTATCAGACATTTCCATGACTTTCACCGAACTGCTTGTGGATGAAGGAGAGTTACTCTTTTCCATTGGAGGAGAGGTATTTATTCGTTTTCCCATATTTCTCGTGATCCGGCGGTGATTTCTTGTCATCTGATGGATGGTGTGTTTCTTTCAAATTCTTGGAGTTAAGCCTCAATGTTCAGGAGCAAGCAGACAGAGATGTTCTAGAATCTGTTTGCTGTTCTGTTGTGATCGCACACTAGCTTTGCTTGCTGGAGGCTGAATTATGAGTAGAAAATCTTCATTTCTCCTGTCCCCTGAAATATCTAGTTCCCAGTAGCCATGCGGAATCCTCTCGTCTTGTTGCTTTTTATGGTTGAGTAGTATTCCATAGTGTGTATGTGTCATTCTTTTTCAATCTATTCTTCTGTTCATGGACATTTAAGTTGGTTTCATGTCTTAGTAATTGTGAATAGTACTATAATAAATATGAATGTGCAAGTATTTTCTCAACTGAGTGCATTCCTACCCTTGGGGTACATACCCAGTAGTGAAATTGCTGAATCATATGGTAATTCTATTTGTAGTCTTTGCAGAATCTCTATATTGTTCTCCACAGTGGCTGTACTAATTTACATTCCCATCAACAGTGTAGGAGGGTTCCTTTCTCTCCACAGCCTTGCCAGCACTTATCATACTTTTTTTTTTTTTTTAAATCTTAGCCATTCTAACTGGGGTTTGGTGGTATTTCATTGTGTTTTTTAGTCATATCTCCCTTTTGATAAGTGATGTTGAGCATTTTTTATATGCATTCTGACTGTATGACTTCCTTAGAGAGTTGTCTATTCAATTCACTTGCCCATCTTTTAATTAGGTTGATTTCATTTTATCCCACCCCTAAATCAAATCAAGCTAATTAATTACTTGTATATTCTGGACTCAGTCCATTATCTGAGGCATAGTTTGCAAATATATTTTCCCATTTCAAGGGTCATCAATTCACTCTAATTTTGCTGTACAGAAACTTTTTAACCTGATATAATCCCACTTACCTATCTTTGGGATTATTGCCTGCACGTTGGGGGGTCTAATTTAAGAAGTCTTTCTCTACTCTGACATATCCAAGAGTTTGATCTGTGTTCTCCACCAGTAGTTTTATAGTTTGAGGTTTTATGTTTAGCTCTTGGATTCATTTTGTGTTGATTTTTGATAGTGGTGAGAGATAACGGTTCAGTTTCATCTTTCTGAAGGTGGATACCTAGTTTTTCAAGCACCATTTGCTAAAGAGGTCTTCTTTTCCTCCATTTGATTGTCTGGTTCCCTTTGTGAAAAATCAGTTGTCTAAATGTATGGGGGTTTATTTCTGAGGTCGCTATCCTGTTCCATTTGTCTACATGCTTGTTTTTGTCCCAGTAACGTGCTATGATCACAGCATTGTAATATACTATGTGGTCAGGAATTCAAATGCCTCCTATCCCACTCCTCTTACACAGTATTGCTTTAGCAATATGGGGTCTTTTATAATTCCACACAAATT
Organism: Tupaia tana; assembly: GCA_026018925.1. Taxonomy (NCBI): domain Eukaryota; kingdom Metazoa; phylum Chordata; class Mammalia; order Scandentia; family Tupaiidae; genus Tupaia; species Tupaia tana. The sequence goes on from JAKSZU010000004.1 coordinate 78,885,513, forward strand.
CTTTTATTTTCCCTTTCAAAATTATTATTATTTTTAAAATTTATTTTATACATTAAATCACATATATCACTTAGTTTGTAAAGTGAATGTTCCCATATGAATACATTTCTCACCAGTCCAGTTTAGGATATTATATACATTATTATCAACAGATAATAACCCATTTCTGTATCCCATAAATGTCTTACTTCTCTAGTTTTCTCCTTAATATCTTTCATCACATTATACTCCCTTCTCCCACCCTTTTCCCACACCATGTATCTAAAACCATTTTCTAATTTCTGTATCCTCTAGTCTTTCAGTTTCAGCCAAAGACTGTAGACAGTCAGTATATATTAAGTGGAGACATGTAATGTATCTCTTTTATAGCCTAGCTTGCTTCACTCAGCAGTAAATATTTCATATCAATCCACTTTCTATCACAAAACAGGGTCTTGTTGCTTTTTATGGCTGAATAGTACTCCATAAAGTATATGTGCCACACTTTTTCAATCCATTCTTCTGTTCGTAGACATTTAAGTTGGTTTCATGTCTTAGCAATTGTGAATTATACCACAATAAACATAGATGTGCAAAGACTTTTCCAACTAAATGTTCTTTTGTCCTTTGGGTAGATACACAGGAGTAGGACTGCTGGATCATATGATAGTTCTATTTATAGATCTTTGAAGAATCTCCATATTGTTCTCTAAAATGGCTGGACAATTTACATTCCCATCAGCAGTGTAGGAAAATTCCCCTTTCACCACATTCCTTCCAGCATTTATCTTTTTTTTTTAAATCTTAATCATTCTGACTGAGATGAGGTGGTATCTCATTGTGGGATTTTTTTTAATTTATTTTTAAATTTTTATCATTATTTTTATTTTACAATCAATTATTGTATATCATTACAGCATACAAAATGGATTTTTCCATCCAGAATACACTGTATATTGTACTCAAAGATATTACTATAAATATTATCATCAACAGGTAATTTTACATATTGTGCTTCTTAAATATTTTGCTAAATGTGGGACCAGCAGTTAGCGTAATGGCTATGTCGCTGGACTCCCACGTAGTCGACCGCGGTTCTAGTCCCGGACCCGGCAGCTTAAACTCACGCCGGGCGCGTGTGCGTGCGTGCCCAAGATCCCAAGAGGAGAATGGAGGAGAAGGGATTGCGGCGTGGCCATCCCCCCTGGGGGGTGATTTCCTGCTTTCTATCTCTCTGTCTCTCTCTGTCTGTCTGGCGAGCGCACGCGCCCTATAGCAAAAACCTCTCAAAAAAAATATATATTTTGCTAAATGTTATGATTTAAAATAGGTAGATGAAGGAAGGAGAACCCATGAAAGAGTATAAGAAGCATCAGCAAGAAAAGTGAGGCATAAATAGGAAAGAGTCATGTCATAAGATATAAGAGAACTGAGATTAGTATTGTAATAGGTTAAATAAAAAAGTGACTGGGACCAGCAGTTAGCGTAATGGCTATGTCGCTGGACTCCCACATAGTCGACCACGGTTCGCGTCTCGGACCCGGTGGCTTAAACTCACGCCGGGCGCGTGTGTGTGCACACCCAAGATCCCGAGAGGAGAATGGAGGAGAAGGGATTGCGGTGTGACCATCCCCCCTGGGGGGTGATTTCTCGCTTTCTGTCTCTATGTCTCTCTCTGTCTGTCTGGCAGGCACATGCACCCTATAGCAAAAACCTCTCAAAAAAAAAAAAAGGTGACTAATAAGTGGCCCTGGGGTATTGCTAGTGATCCATTTCCATTTCCCTGAGGATGTGTGTGCTGGCCAGAGAAAAAAAAAGAATAAGAACTGATTGGGGTGGAGAGAGGAAACCAAAGAAAAGGAAGAGACTAACAATTTGGTCAATGTTGAGACCTTTACATTTTTTTTCTTAATTTGCCAGGGAGAGCAAAGAGAGACACAAAGAGAGAGGAAAAGTGAGAAAGCACCTCCCCATTGGACATGGTCATGCCACAATTCTTTCTCCTCAATCTCTACCACCTCTTAAGATTGTGTGCACACGTACACATACATACACACACACACACACACACACACACCCCTAGTATGTTCTTTCTTTCTTTCTTTCTTTCACATTTATTATTATTATTATTATTATTATTATTATTATTTATACATTCAATTGGTATTCATCATTTAGATTGTAAAGAGACTTTACCCAGCATGATATACACCTCAGTCCAGCCTGGTTGAAAATACTATACACATCATTATCAACAGGTAATAAACCGTATCTGTGTCCCACAAATGTTTTTATTCCCCCAAATTTATTTTCCTACTCTCTTGTCCTCTCACACTCTCCTTCCACTTTGTCTCTAATGTCCACAACAATTGTCATTGCTTTTATGTCCCCCAGTCTTTCAGACTCTACTACAGAGTGCAGACAGTTGGTATTTTTTAGATGGAGACATATAAGTTCTCTCTTTCATAGCCTTACTTGCTTTACTCAGCAACAAATCTTCAATATTCATCCGACTTTCTATCAAATGCTAGGTCTTTTTTTATTTATTTATTTTTTATGGCTGAATAGTATTCAATGAAGAATATGTGCCACTTTTTCAATCAATTCATCTGTTTGTGGACATTTGGGTTGGTTCCATGTGAATGATGCCACAATAAATAAAGCTGTGCAAGCACTTTTCTGACTGAGCATTCTCCTGTCTTTTGGGTACATACCCAGGAGTGGAATTGCTGGATCATATGGTAGTTCTATTCGTAGATCTTTGAGGCACCTCCATATTGTTCTCCACAGTGGCTGGACGAATTTACATTCCCACCAACAATGTAGAAGAGTACCCCTTTCACCATATCCCCTCCAGCACTTAGCTTTTTTGTTTTGTTTTGTTTCATTCTCTTTTATACATTCAATCACATTATTTAGCTTACAAAATGAATATTTCAACAGGTGAACATTTCTCCCTAGTCCAGTTGATAAAACTATAATATCTTCAACAGATAATACCACATTTCTTTGCCCCATTAATGCATTGTCTCCCTATTTTTCTTCTAAATGTCCTTCCTCAGACCCTACTCTTTCACACACTCTATATCTGGTATTTACATATATATACTGTGTTTCTATATCATTTAGTCAATCGGTTTCAGTCATAGAGTGCGGACATTCAGTATATATTAAGTGGAGATATACAAAGCCTCTTCTTCAAAGTCTAGTTTGCTTCACTCAGCAGTAAATCTTCCATATTCACCCACTTCCTGTCAAAAGCCAGGGTTTTGTTGTTTTTTTATGGCTGAATAGTATTTTATAGAGTGTATGCTCCACAGTTTTTCAATCCATTCATCTGTTTGTGGGCATTGTTGGTTCCATGACTTAGCAATTGTGAATAGTGCCGCAATAAACATCTTGTGCAAGCACTTTTCCAAATAAATAATTCTTCTGTCCTTTGGGAAGACACCAAAGAGTGGGAATGCTGGACCATATGGTAGTTCTATTTGTAGATTTTTGAGGAATCTCCAAATTGTTCTCCACAGTGGCTGGACCAATTTACATTCCCACCAGCAGTGAAAGAGAGTTCCTCTGTCACCACACCACTGCCAGCATTTACCATTTTTTGTTGTTTTAATCTAAGACATTCTGACTGGGGTTAGGTGGTATCTCATTGTTGTTTTGATCTGCATTTCCCTTACGATGAGGGATGTTGAGCATTTTTTCATATGCCTCTTGGCTATTCATATGTCATTTTTAGGGAGTGTTTTTTCCAACTCATTCTCCCATCTTTTAATAGGGTTGATCATCTTTTTTCCAAACAGCTGCTTGAGTTCCTTGTGAATTCTGGTTATAAGTCCCTTGTCTGATGTATAGTTTACAAAAATATTTTCCCATTCTGAGGGCTGTCGATTCACACTAATTACTGTGTCTTTTACCATGCAAAAACTTTTTAGTCTGATGTAATGCCACTTGTCTATTTTGGGGATTATCGACTGTGCTTTGGGGGTCTTATGTAAAAAGTCTTTCCCTACTCCAATGTCTCCCAGAGTTTCCCCAGTGCTTTCCAGAAGCAGTTTTATTGTTTGAGGTCTTAAATTTAGATCTTTCATCCACCTTGACTTGATTTTTGTCAGAGGTGAGAGATTGGGGTTCAGATTCATCTTTCTGGAAGTGGAAATCCAGTTTTTTCCAGCACCATTTGCTGAAGAGGTTTTCCTTTTCCCACTGGATTAACTGGTAGCCCTTTCCAAAATCAGTTGACTGTATGTTTGGGAATTTATTTCGGGGGACTCTATTCTGTTCCATTGGTCCACATGGCTGTTTCTGTGCCAGTACCATGATGTGTTTTTTTCCTTCATTAATTATTTTTATTTATTTATTTTTTACATTTTTTTAATACATTCAATCACATTATTTAGCTTACAAGGTGATCATTTAAATATGTGAACATTTCTCCCCGGTCCAGTTGATCAAAATATAACAATACTACCTCCCTGTCTCAACAATGCTGTCTCCGTATCCCTTCTCCAAATGTTTTTCCCCAGGCCCCACTCCTCCACACACACCACATCTGGCATTCACACCCATCTCTTGTGTTTGTACATCCTTTAGCCCATCAGTTTCAGTTGTAGAGTGCAGACACTCAGTATATATTAAGTGGGAACATATAGTGTCTCTCCTTCATAGCCTGGCTTGCTTCACTCAGCAGTAAATCTTCCATATTCTTCCACTTTCTGTCAAAAGCCAGGATTTTTTGTTGTTGTTGTTTTCTGTGTGTGTGTGTTTTTTTTTATGGCTGAATTGTATTCCATAGAATATATGTGCCACAATTTTTCAATCCATTCATCCATATGGGGGCATTTGGGTTGATTCCATGTCTTAGCAATTGTGAAAAGTGCCGCAATAAAGACAAAAACCGTATGGTTATATCCATTGATGCAGAAAAAGCATTTGATGAGGTACAACATCCCTTTATGATCAAGACTCTCAGCAAAATCGGCATACAAGGGTCATTTCTCAACATGACAAAAGCTATCTATGAAAAACCCATCACAAACATCATCCTGAATGGAGAAAAGCTGAAAGCTTTCCCACTAAAAATGGATACAAGACAAGGATGCCCACTTTCTCCACTCCTTTTCAATATAGTACTGGAAGTCCTCGCTAACGCAATCAGAAAAGAGGAAAAAATTAAAGGCATCCAAATAGGAAAAGAAGAGGTGAAACTCTCTCTATTCGCAGATGACATGACTGTGTACATAGAAGACCCAATGATTTCCATGAAAATATTTCTGGAAGTAATACACGAATACAGTAAAGTTGCAGGATACAAAATTAATATACAGAAATCTATACCATTTCTATATACAAACAATAGGCAGATGAAGATAGAACTGAAAAAAGTTATTCCATTTACCATAGCCACCAAAAGTATAAGATACTTAGGGATAAAACTAACCAAAGAAGTTAAAGACCTCCACAAGGAAAACTATGAGAAGCTAAAAAAGAAAATGAAAATGACACAAAAAAGTGGGAGGATATCCCATGTTCCTGGATTGGAAGAATTAATACAACCAAAATGGCAATTCTACCCAAATTAATCTACATATTTAATGCAATGCCAATCAAAGTACCAGGCACATTCTTCACAGATCTAGAAAAGATGGTCATAAAATTCGTCTGGAATAATAAAAGACCCTGTATTGCCAAAGCAATTCTACACAAGAAGAGTGGAGTGGGCGGCATCTCACTCCCTGACCCAAAAATGTACTACAAAGCTGTGGTAATCAAAACATGGTACTGGTACAGGAACAGACATGTGGACCTATGGAACAGAATTGAGTCCACAGGAATAAATTGCCAATCATTCAGTCAACTGATTTTTGACAAGGGGTACCAGTCAATCCAGTGGGAAAAGGAAAACCTCTTCAGCAAATGGTGCTGGAAAAACTGGATTTCCACCTGTAGAAAGATGAATCTGAACCCCTACCTCTCACCTTTGACAAAAATCAAGTCAAGGTAGATCAAGGATCTAAATCTAAGACCCCAAACTATTAAACTGCTTCTAGAAAACACTGGGGAAACTCTGGGAGACATTGGGGTAGGGAAAGACTTCTTACATAAAACCCCCAAAGCACAGTTGATAATCCCCAAAATAGACAAGTGGGATTACATCAGACTAAGAAGTCTGATGGCATGGCAAAAGATACAGTAATTAGTGTGAATCGACAGCCCTCAGAAAGGGAAAATATTTTTGTAAATTATGCATTAGATAAGGGACTGATAACTAGAATACACAAGGAACTAAAGAAGCTGATTGGAAAAAAGATGATCAACCCTATTAAAAGATGGGAGAAGGATTTGAAAAAAGCACTCTCTAAAGATGACATACGAATAGCCAAAAAGCATATGAAAAAATGCTCGACATCCCTCATCATAGGGGAAATGCAGATCAAAACAGCAATGAGATACCACCTAACCCCAGTCAGAATGTCTAAGATTAAAGAAACAAAAAATGATAAGTGTTGACGGGGGTGTGGTGAAAGGGGAGCTCTCTTACACTGCTGGTGGGAATGTAAATTAGTCCAACCACTGTGGAGAACAATTTGGAGATTGCTCAAAAGTCTACAAATAGAACTACATATGATCCAGCGATCCCATTCCTTGGCATGATGTTTTGATTACCAAAGCTTTGTAGTATATTTTTGGGCCAGGTAGTGAAAAGCTGCCCACTCCACTCTCCTTGTGTAGAATTGCTTTAGCAATATGAGGTCTTTTATTATTCCAGACAAATTTTATGATTGTCTTTTCTAGATCTGTGAAGAATGTGTCTGGTACTTTGACTGGCATTGCATCAAATATGTAGATTGATTTGGGTAAAATTGCCATTTTGATTATAGTAATTCTTCCAATCCAGAAACATGGGATGTCCTTCCACTTTTTAATGTCATTTTCAATTTCTTTTTTTAGCTTCTCATAGTTTTCCTTGTGGACATCTTTCACTACTTTGGTTAGATTTATTCCTAGGTATCTTATACTTTTTGTGGCTATGGTAAATTGAATAATTTTTTTCAGTTCTATCTCAGTCTACCTGTTGTTCATATATAGAAATGGTATAGATTTCTGTATATTGATTTTTGTATCCTGCAACTTTACTGTATTCGTGTATTACTTCCAGAAATTTTTTAATGAAAACCATTGGATCTTCTATGTCTAAAGTCATGTCATCTGTGAATAGAGTTTCACCTCTTTTTTTCCCATTTGAATGCCTCTAATTTTTACCTCTTTTCTGATTGCATTGGCAAGGACTTCCAGTACTATATTGAAATGGAGTGGAGAAATTGTCCTCCTTGTCTTGTACCTGTTTTTAGTGGGAAAGCTTTCAGCTTTTCTCCATTCAGGATGATGTTTGCTGTGAGTTTTTTATAGATAGCTTTTACTGTGTTGAGAAATGACCCTTGTAGGCCAATTTTGCTAAGAGTCTTGATCATGAAGGGATGTTGTATCTTATCAAATGCTTTTTGTGCATCAATCGATATGACCATTTGGTTTTTATCTTTCTTCCTGTTAATATGGTGTATTCATTTATAGTTTTGCATATGTTGAACCAATCTTTCATTTCTGGAATAAAGCTTTTTTTGTTTGTTTGTTTTTTAATCTTAGCCATTCTGACTGAGCTTAGGTGGTATCTTATTGTGGTTTTGATCTACATCTCCCTCACAATGAGGGATGATGAGCATTTTTTCATATGCTTTTGGCCATTCATATGTCTTCCTTAGAGAGTTCTTTACTCAGCTCATTTTCCCATCTTCTAATTGGGTTAATAATTTTCTTCCAGGTAAGCTGCTTGAGTTCCCTATATATTCTGGTTATCAGTCCCTTATCTGAAGCAGTGAACAAAAATCTCTCCCATTACAAGTGTTGTTGATTCACATTAATTATGGTGTCCTTTGCTGTGCAGAAACTTCTTAATCTGATGTAATCCCACCTGTCTATTTTGGGAATTATTGCCTGTACTTTGGGGGTCTTGCTTAAGAAGTCTTTGCCACCCCAATGTCTCTCAGTGTTTCCCCAATGATTTCCACCAGTAGTTTCATAGTTTTGTTAGGTTTAGATATTTGATCCACTTTGAGTTGATTTTTGTTAATGGTGACAGATAGGTTTTCAGAGTCATCTTTCTGCAGTGGATACCCAGTTTTACCAGCCCAATTTGCTAAAGAGGTTTTCCTTTTTCCACTGGATTGACTATTCTGTTCTATTTCAGTCTGCCTGTTGTTCATATATAGAAATGCTATAGATTTATATGTATGTATATGTATATATATATATATATATATATATATATATATATATATATATACACACACATATATATATATATGTGTGTGTGTATATATATATATATATATATATATATATATATATATATATATATATATATTCTATGTCCTGAAACTTCACTGAACTCGTTTATTACATCCAGAAATTTTTTCATGGAAATCATTGGGTCTTCTACGTATACAATCATGTCATCTGCAAATAGAGTTTCACCTCTTCTTTTCCCATTTGAATGTCTTTTATTTTGTTCTCTTTTCTGATTGCATTGGTAAGGACTTCCAGTAATATATTGAAAAGGAGTGGAGAAAGTGGGCATCCTTGTCTTGTACCCATTTTTAGTGTGAAAGCTTTCAGTTTTTCTCCATTCAGGATGATGTTCACTATGAGTTTTTCATAGATAGCTTTTATTGTGTTGAGATATGACCCTTCTATGCCGATTTTGCTGAGATTCTTGACCACGAATGGATGTTGCATCTTATCAAATGCTTTTTCTGCATCAATTGGTATGACCATATGGTTTTATCTTTATTCCTGTTAATATGGTGTATTATATTTATGGTTTTGTGTATGTTGAACCAATTTTGCATTCCTGGAATAAGGCCTACTTGATCATGATGTATAATCTTTTTTATAAGTTGTTGGATATGATTTGCTAGTATCTTGTTGAGAATCTTTGCATCTGTATTCATCAGGGATATTGGTCTATAGTTTTCCTTCCTGGTCCTGCCCTTATCTGTTTTAAGGATAAGGGTGATAGAGGCTTCATAGAATGAGTTAGGGAGAGATTCACCCTTTTGTATCTTTAGAAATAACTTGAGCAGAATGGGGGTTAACTCTTCTTTGTACGTTTTATAGAGATGAAGCCATCAGGGCCAGGGCTTTTCTTTGTTGGAAGGTTATTTATTGCTGATTCAATCTCTTGGCTTGTTATGGGTCTATTCAGACTTTCTATATCCTCCTAGCTCAATCTTGGTAGATTATATGTGTCCAGGAATTTGTCCATCTCATCCAGATTGTCTTGTTTCTTGGCATAGAGTTGCTCATAGTATCCTCTAATGATGTTTTGTATTTCTACTTTGTCTGTTGTTTTATTGTCTGCTTCATTGCAGATTTGATTCACCTGGTTCCTTTCTCTCTTCTTCTTAATAAGTCTGACTAGTGGTGTATCAATTTTGTCTATCTTTTTAAAGAACCACCTTTTACTTTCATTTATTTTCTATATGGTTTATTTATTTTCTATTTCATTTATTTCTGCATGGATCTTTATTATTTCCTTTCTCTTGGAGTGTTTTGGATTTTTTTGCTGTTGCTTTTCCAGTTTTCTAAGGCATGATGTTAGGTGGTCCAGTAGCTTTCTTTTAGTCTTCCTCTTATGTGCACTAGTTGCTATAAACTTGCCTCTTATAAGTGCTTTAGCATTGTCCTGAAGATTATGGAAACTCGTGTCCTCATTGTCATTGGCTTCCATGAATCTTTGATTTCAGTCTTTATTTCTTCAGTAGTTGTGGAGTCATTCAGGAGTAGGTTATATAGTTTCCACGTATTTGAGTATTTTTGAGGATTTCTTTTGAAATTAAACTCAAGTTTAATTCCATCATGGTCAGAGAAGATGCTGGATATAGTTTCTATGCCTTTGAATCTGTAGAGGCTTGCTTTGTGCCCTATGATGTGGTCAATCTTTGAAAAGGTTCCATGTGGGGGGTGAGAAAAAAAGTGTATGTCATGATTTTTGGATGGAAAGTTTTATAGATGTCTGTTAAGTCCATTTGATTTATGGTATCATTTAGATCCTTTATCTCTTTATCTATTTTTTTGTCTAGATGATCTGTCCAGAGGGGATAGTACAGTGTTGAGGTCTCCAACAATTAGTGTATTGCAGTCTATCTCTCCTTTTAGATCTAACAGTCTTTCCTTCACATATTTGGGTGCTTCTGTGTTAGGAGCATAGATATTTATAAGCATTATATCTTCTGTATCTATTGATTCTTTTACTACTATATAGTGCCCTTCTTTGTCTCTTTGAACAGTTTTTGTTTTAAGCCTATTTTGTCAGAAATTAGTATCACAACTCTAGCTCTTTTTTGCTTCCCATTTGAATGAAAAATCTTTTTCCAACCTTTCACTTTCAGTCTATGTATGTCTTTGTCCATGAGGTGGGTTTCCTTTAGGCAACAGATAGAGAATTTCTGTTTTTTTAATCCATTCAGCCAGTCTGTCTCTTGATTGGATAATTTAATCCATTCTCAGTCAATGTTATTATCGATGTTACCGCATCTGTCCCGATGTTTATGTTGGCCATTGTCTTAGCTGCCTTTTATTTCTTTGTTTCTGTCTGTTAATTCTTTAGTTTTCCTGGAACAGTACTTTCTTCAGGGTTTCTTGAAGAGCTGGTCTGGTGTTGGCAAATTCTTTCAGGTTTTGTTTGGCTGAGAAGATTTTAATCTTTTTTTCCCATATAAAGGATAATCTTGCAGGATATAATGATTTTGGTTGAAATAGTTTCTCTCTTAACACTTTCAATACATCTTCCCGTTCTTTCCTTGCTTGCATTGTTTCCATTGAGAGGTCTGGTGTTAGCCTGATGGGATGACTTTTGTAAGTCACTTCTCGTTTCTCTCTTGCCAGTTTTAGTATTATGTCTTTATCTGTGGTCTTGGACATTCTGGCTAAGATGTGCCTTGGGGAAGATCTTCTGGGGTTGAGTCTATTTGGGGTCCTTTGTATTTCCTGGGTCTGGATGCTTGAGTGCCTCTCTAGACTTGGGAAATTTTCTTCCAGGATTTCATGGAATAGATTTTCTATGTCATTATTAGTTTCTTCACCTTCTGGGATTCCAATTATTCTGATGTTTGGGCATCTTATGGAATCTAGTATTTCTCATATATTATCCTCGTTTTTGTTGTTGTTATTTTCCCTATGTTTTTGGTGGTATTTTTCTAGGTCAGAGGTTTTATCTTCTACATCGGAGATTCAATCTTCAGCATGGTCTAATCAACTTTTAATACTTTCAAGAGAGTTTTTGATTTCCTGTATTACAGCCTTCTCTCATAGCTCCATCTGATTCTTTCTCAGAGTGTCCATTTCTTTTTTCATATCGTGGAAGGACTTCCTAATCTCCTGTAGTTCATTGTCTCTTTTCTGTTCCAACAGAACAGAAATAATAATTATAATAATCTGTACAGAATTTGTTCACCATGAATGTTCTAAATTCTTTCTCTGACATTTTGGTAATGTCCTCAGATTTTAGGAGAGATGGAGGGGAGTTACTCTGTTCCTTTGATGGCGATATATTTCCAGGTTTATTCAGACCTGAGGCTCTTCTACTTCTAGCCATTGGAAGATGTATTCACTTTTGAATACCTCTTAGGAGAACGTTTCTTCGACTAAGAGCAAGTGTGGTTCCCTTTTGCTGTGAATTGATGTGTGCGGAAGTCTCTTTTCTGTTGTTTTTAGCAATGTGGTCTCAAGAGGTGTACTCTACTCAGGTGTCTGAAGAGTAGTATCTTCGTATTAACTGGTGGTTCAGTACAGGGGAGGATCCCAGGTAACCTTGCAATACTAGGGAATTTCAGAATTGTGATTCTAGATCTGTCTAATCCCTCAGGGTGGAGGATGAGGAAGAGAGGATAATGTAGGAGGAAAGAAAAGAGTATAGGGAAGAATAAAGAAAAAGTTGCATGACACACACTAGCGCCATGTGCAATTTCGCCAGGGGCCTAGAGATGGAACTGGAGGTCTCCTGCAGAGCAAGGGCCACTCTCTCTAGGGGCTGAGGTTCTGGTCTTGGGAGCCTGGAAGTGGGGCAGGGGGCAGTGGTGCCCCTTCCTCAGTTTCCCTTGCTAGCCAGAGGCCTAGATATCCCTGAATGGGGCCACTCAGAAATCAAATATAAATGACTGCTGATTGGCTTATCCTGGCTCCTTGCTAGATCTGAGGGCAGGAGGGTGAAATCTGGGCAGAGGGTCTTTGGGAGTCCTAATCCCTGAATGAGGCTGCTCAGAACTCAAAAGCAGATAGCTGCTAATTGACTTGTACTATGGGGGCAGGTTGAGAGGTGAGAATTAAAAAGACCAAATAGCCATAGAGAGATAAGAAGTTTGAAAACTAAAAAGAAAAAAAAAAATGTTTTTTGAAGAGAGAGATGGAGAGAGACATGGAGAAAAAGTACGGTGCTTTAACATGGCTCCTGGCTAGTTCTGGATGGCAGGAGTATGAAGTCTTGGCAGAGGGTCTTCTGTAGACCTAATCCCTAAATGAGGCTGCTCAGAATTCAAATAAACATGGCTGCTGATTGGCTTGTCCTATGGGGTCAGGGGAAAAGACAAAAGGGTGAAGAGAGCTAACAAGTTTAAAAATTTAAAAAACAAACAAACTAACGAACTAACTAAAAATAGAAATGGAGAGAGAAAGAGAGTATAAGTACAGTTCTCTAAACTGGCTCCTGGCTAGATCTTGGGGGCAGGACGGTGAAGTCTGGGCAGAGGGTCTTCAGTAGTCCTAATCCCTGAATGGGACCACTCAGAACTCAAATATAGATGGCTGCTGATTGGCTTGTCTTGGCTTCTGGCTAGATCTGTGGATGCAGGGGATGAAGTTCTGGCAGAGGGTCTTCAGCAGTTCTGATCCCTGAATGGGGCACTCAGAAGTCATATATAGATGGTTGCTGACTGGCTTGTCCAATGGGGACAGGGGAAAGGTAAGAATTAGCAAGACGAAAGAGTGGCAGAGAGCTAAGAAGTTTAAATTTTTTTTTAAATTAAAGAGAGAGAAATGGAGAGAGACAGAGAGAATAAGTAGGGTGCTCTAATCTGTCTCCTGGCTAGATCAGAAGGGGAGCAGGAGCATAAAGTCTGGGCATGTTGTAGTCTAATCAGTGAGAAATAAGAGGATATCCAGACATAGCCAAATTATAGGTGTTCTTTATTAATAGGCTGGTCAACTGCAGGAGGACTTGTGTCCTTCAAAAACCCCACAGCCTGGAGTGAAAATAAAGGATGCTTATAAAGGCAAAGGTCACAATCAATTTTGTGCTGACATGGTGATTACAATGGAAAATGAGGAGGGGGTGGAGAGGAAAGGGAGTGTGCTCCTATGCAAAAGCAGTTACAGAAGCTGAATCAGTTAGGTTAATAATTTTTAAGGGGACTCTCCAGACCTTTGTTTAATGGTTCCCATGGCTCTGGGCAGGGGTCTGGTGGTTAGTAGTTACATTGCTAAGGAAAATCTAAACAAAAAGGTTTTGGGCTAGTTAGCAAAGACAGTAAGACTATTAATCACTCTATTTACTCTGGGAAAAAAGAAAGGAAGCAAGTATAATGTCAAGTTCAAAGATGGAGGTGCTTCTGCTTCATTCCCCATTGGTTTTATTAAAGTGAATCAAATTATTGATTCATGCATGGACAGTGGTTGGTTACTTTACACGTGTCATTTCTACATTCTGGTGGTGTAAGGAGTCTCTGTATTTATATATAGGGGTCTAGATGTTTAGGCTTCCAAGGAATTTTATATCCAGATGCTCCCAACACTATGGATTCGCAGCCCCAGTATGGGCAGAAGTAATCTTCATTAATTATGCAATAAGTATATTCTTTGCATTGCCCAGGACAAAAATAAAATTCATCTAATATAAGTCCCTTATCCCAATTATTGTCTAAACAGGCCCAACTTTAGGTTTCACATGGTTGGAAAGGTGAGATTGTCTCAAGTAAATCACAGAGGTCTGTCTGGAGAGAAATAGGTCTCCAGGATGAGTCTGTGTTATTTAGTTCTCTCCCATTCTCACTCCAGATTCCCCATGACAGTCAGTTCCCTCTATCCTTTCTATAAGTTGTGTAACAAGGAGGATAATCAGGACATTTGAGGCAGTCTTAGCTTGAGAGGATCCTGGGAATCCTGGATCTTCCATGTTGATTTCTCTGCTGTGGTGTAGCCAGACTGGGATGCCGTTGACCTTGACAGTGGTCAAAGTGATGAGGATGACAGTGAGACTTTTTAAATACTTGATGAGTTGATTGATCCTCCAAAAGTGTCTGTAATAACCAGAATTAAATAATGCTAGAACTATAGAGTTGAGAGCTAACTGTAATCCAACATTATACACATTGCAGGAATTTCTTCCTTAGAAGAAATTCTTCCTGGCTACCTCTAAAATTGAGAAGTTCACCAGTTTGTGAGATAAAACTGGAAACTTTATATTAATTTCAAAATTATTTACCTATAATGTCTATTCATTTCATTTGTCTAAATGGGAAAAAAATCTCACTTCTGCCTAACAGCTTTTGAATATCTAAGACACCTTATAGTCTTATAACTATAATAAATCAATTTTAATTTAATCACTCCTTCTTGTAAACTGGTTTTAAGATCTTTCAGATTATTTGGAATGTTCTAAGAGAGATGCTGAAAGTTTGAAACAGCATTATAACTATGACACATTCTTGACAGAGTGGAATCTGTTTATCATGGTGTCTGTCCTCTCTAGCTTTCTCAGTGGGTTTTGAATATGGCTTACATTCATTAAATTTTGATATATGGTTCTGACCCTTCCAGATTGAAGTCAGTCCCTTGGTTGTAAATTTCTCAACCCACGCAGAGTCCTCTAGTTGGAATGGATACACTGGTCTGAGATGGGGACAGGCAGAGCATCTCAAACACGGAGGTGAATGACCTTCTGGGTTGAGTCAAGGACCTATAAAAGCTTGAGTAAAGTATAGATGTAGATTTCAGCTTTCGTTTCCTCTCTTAATCTCAGGAGGAGAGGTTAAGGTCTTCCATACATAATTTCATAAGGGGAAACTAAATTCCAATAGATCCTGCAAAGCGTGGCTGAGTACTGCCAAGAGGGCAGAGCCTAGTTAACAGGTTTTACAAGGCATCTGTCTTATTAACTATACAAAAGCCCTAGCTGGATAATGTAGTCTTAATCTAATTTTTTGTTCTTCTAGCTAGAGCTCTTGATCATTGAACTAAGAGGAGAGTCTGGGGGGAAAGAGGCCTAATTTATAATGTTCTGACAAAAATTTACTATTGGTAAAGAAATTTAATTATACACCAGTTTAACATAATAACCTACAACATGACTGACAATTATTTTAACATAAATTCCTGGAAATTTCACATTATTTTGGAATACAATACACATATAGATATATAAGTATACAATGTATCATACATACAACTTAAATATAATGACAAGAAAATTAGAATTATTTATTTTGACAATGCTTTTCATTTTTATCCAGCATATAAAGAATAAGCCTGATCAGTCCAAATCTCCCTTTTGGATGTTTCAGGAGCTCTCTGTAAACATCCAAGAATTACTTTGAGGTCAAAGATCTTCTGTTTGCACGAGAACTAAAGCCAGAAAAAGCTATGTAAGAATTTGTTTTCTTGTTAGATGTCCAGTCTGTAAAATGCAACATACAACACACAAATACTAGCTGTTTCATTAAACCAACCATATTAAGATAAACGTGATGTTGCTTGATTAATAAAAACCTAGACAAACATGTTGGAAATTGTGAAGACTTTCACTTATTAATCTCTGCCTTTCATTATATTCGAAGCTTGTTTATTTACTAAAGTTATATAAACTTGAAAAGAATTTGAACTAATTTGAATAAGCACTCTTTTTATAAACCAAATTGAATAGAATTCTTTAAGGCCTTTTTTCACACAGACACACAATGTATAGTATGTAACATGACATATTACATGTATGAATCTGCCACACACATCAGGACTATAGGATTCAATTTCCCTGGGGTTACCTTGACACTAATACTCTTTAGAATAACCCTCTTTCTTGAAATTTTTAATTATACACTCAAGGATGGTGGGTTTTAACTTTTTGATGTCTACACTGATGGAGCTTTTACAACACAAATATTCCTGATATTTCCACCCCTTCTAAGTGTAATGTTTTCAAGAGGCCCTTTCAGTTTTTGGAGAGTTAAGCATGCATTCCAAGGGAGTTTTAAAGGAGCTGTTCCAGCCTTCCATAATTTCTAAAATAGGCAAGTATGCTCTTTGTTCAGGATATACCCTGGAGCACTCCAGGACCATATTGCCTTCACCCGTACCTCCTATGGTTGCAAGGCAATTACCACCAATAGTTCTGTGCCTGTAGGGATCACCAGTTCTTGAATGCCTTGATTTTTTTTAACCTTTTTTATTTATTTTTTATTTATTATCATCATAATCTTGTTTATATTACATTGAATTGCATATAACTTTACAGTGCTTTTTCAAAAGGGAATGCCATGCATATCAGTCAATACTGAGACATTAAAATCCACATTTCATCATTCAATATCTTTTCATTGTTTTTCCCATTCATTATTATTATTATTCCAATTATTTTTTTTAACCAATCACTATTTCTCATTTTGCTTGTAAAAAGACTTTACCCATCATGAAATATTTCTCAGACCAATCCAGTTGAGAATACTATACACGTCATCATCAACAGGTAATAAACCGTATCTGTGTCCCACTAATGTCATCCGTCTCTATTTGTTCTCTTACTATCTTTCTCTATCCTCTTCTCTTCCCACCCCCATTCCACACTATTCTCCTTAAGTATTTTCACTGCTTTTATGTCTTCCAGTATTTTGCTCTCTACCATAGCATGTGGATAGTTGGTATATATTAAGTGGATACATACAATATCTTTCTTTCATAGCCTGGCTTACTTCACTCAGCAATATCTGACCACTTCCTATCAACTACCAGGGTCTTGTTATTTTTTATGGCTGAGTAGTATTCCACAGAGTATATATGCCACACTTTTCCAATCCATTCATCAGTTTGTGGACATTTAGGTTGGTTCCATGTCTTGAATGCCTTGATTCCTCAGCTAGCCCAGGTTGTAACAAAAATAGCAAGACTAGCAAGACTCAGATTTAAAAGAGAGGTAGGGTTTCTCTATGTAATGAGAACTTCTGTCTCCCTTAGAGCACAGGTAAAATGACTGAGGGATTAAGTAGCAGAAAAAATTTCTAAAGAACATACATTAAGGAGGTGGCTGAACTCAGCCCAAGAGAGCACAAAGGAGGATGGAGCTCTCAGCCAGATAGAGGTGAACTGGGAGAAGGCAGACCAGGGCCCTGGCAAACTCCTCTCTATGGGAGAGGAAATGGCTTAGGACAAGAGCCTGGTAAAGTCCTATCAAGAATCCAGCAGGCATTGGGACCAGCAGTTAGCATAATGTGTATGTCACTGAACTCCCATGTAGTCGACCGCAGTTCGAGTCCCGGACCCAGTGGTTTAAACTCATGCCAGGCGCATGTGTGTGTGCCCAAGATCCTGAGAGGAAAATGGAGGAGAAGGGATTGTGGTTTGGCCATCCTCCCCCGGGGCGGGGTGGGGGGGGATGATTTCTCCCTTTCTATCTCTCTGTCTCTCTCTGCCTTTCTGTTGAGCATAGTGCTCTATAGCAAAATCCTCTCAAAAAAAAAAAAAAAGAATCTAGCAGGCATGTCTACACAAGAGCCTAGTAAAGTCCTGTCAAGAATCCAGTAGGCATGTCTACTCAAATTGAGCCCCTTATAGTTATCTAACCCCCAGATTCCAGCATATCTGGTAGAATCTAAGTAGGGATTCTATAATTGTGTCCAGTCAGCCTTAGATCCAGCCACCTTAGGAAGGACTCAGAACCTCCAGTCCAGCAGATCAGATTCAGGGGGTTTTCCTTCGCCAAACTTATAATTACCAATTGGTTGAACCCAAAGAAGAGCAAGGCAAGAACACCAGAAGAAATGTCTCTGGAGGTCTTATGCTAAACTCCACAATTTTTGGAGGAGTTCCTGGCCTCTGTCGCCTGGCTATCAATCCCAAAAGGTGACTCCAGGGCCCTAGGAAATCCAAGGTGGCATGCCTCACCTAGACACTCTCTGAGTAGCTGGCAGCCGGACCAAGTTAGGCCACTCTCTCTGAGATGCCTCACCCAAATACCAGGTAGGTACCAATCTTGCAGAGGCCTCAAAATATTGTAGTCTAATCATTGAGAAATAAGAGAACATCCAGACATAGCCAAATCATAGAATTTCTTTAATAATAGGGCAGTCAAATGTGGGAGGACTCGTGTCTCTCCAAAACTGTGCAGCCTTGAGTGCAAGGAGAGAGGTGCTTATAAAAGCAAAGATAACAATTGATTTTTGTGTTGACATGGTGATTACAATGGCAAATAAGGAGAGGGTGTAGAGGAAAGGGAGTGGGTTACTATGCCAAACCAGTTACAGAAGCTGAATCAGGCAGGTTAATAATTTCTAAAGTGACTCCCCAGACCTTTGTTTAATGGTCCCCATGGCTCCAGGAAGGGGTCTGGTGATTGGTAGTTACATTGCTAAGAAACATTTTAAAAAAGGTTTCAGGCTAGTTAGCAAAGACAGACTACTAATCACTCTGTTTACTCTGGGCTAAAGGTGGAAGCAAGTATAACATAAAGTTAAAAGATGGAGGTGCTTCTACATCAGGCAGAGGGTCTTCAGTAGTCCTAATCCCTGAATGAGACCACTTGAAACTCAATTATAGATGGCTGCTGATTGGCTTGTCCTATGGGGGCAGGAGGAAAGATAAAAATAAGCAAAACAAAAGGGCAGCAGAGAGCTAAGAAGTTTAAAAATTTTTTTAAAATAAATTAGAGAGAGAGAGATGGAGAGTGACAGAATAAGTAGGGTTCTATAACCTGACTCCTGGCTAAAACTGGAGGACAGGAGGGTGAAGTCTGGGCAAAGGTTCTTTGGTAGTCCTAATTCCTGAATGGGGTCACTCAGAAATCAAATATAGATGGCTGCTGATTGGCTCGTCCTATGGGGACAGGGAGAAAGGTGAGAATGAGAAAGACAAGAGTGACAGAGTGCAAAGAAGTTTAAAATTTAAAAATTAAAAAGAGAGAAAATGGAGACTAGAGAATCACTAAAGCCCTCTAACCTCGCTCCTGGCTAGATGTGAGGGGCAAGAGGGTAAAGTTTGGGGAGAGGGTCTTCAGTAATCCTAATTTCTGAATGGGGCCACTTGGAACTCAAATATAGATGGCTACTGATTGACGTGTCCTGGATCCTGGCTAGATCTGGGGTACAGGAGGGTGAAGTCAGTGCAAAGGGTCTTCCGTAGTCCTAATCCCTGAATTGGGCTTCTTGGAACTCAAATACAGATGGCTGCTAATTTGCTTATCCTATGAGGGCAGAAGAAGAGGTAAGCATTAGCAAGACAAAAGAGCAGAAGAGAGCTAAGAAGTTAAAAAAAAATTTTAATTAAATATATATAGAGAGAGGTGGAGAGAAACAGAGAGCATAAGTAGGGTGCACTCACCTGACTCCTGGCTAGGTCTGGAGACAGGATGAAGCCTAGGCAGAAGTTCTTCAGTGGTCCTAATCCCTGAATGGGACTGCTGAAGGACAAGAGCCTGGTAAAGTCCTATTAAGTCCTATTAGGACAAGAGCCTGATAAAGTCCTATTAAGAATCCAGCAGGCTTACAAAATGGATATTTCAACAGGTGAACATTTCTCCCTAGTACTGTTGCTAAAACTACGAAATATCTTCAACAGATAATACCACACCTCTTTGTGCCATTAATGCTTTTCCTCCCTGTCCCTCCCCCAAATGTCCTTCCTCAGACCCTCCTCTTTCACACAGATGTAAATCTGGTATTTACGTCTATATACTGTGTTTCTATATCCTTTATACAATTAGTTTCAGTCATAGAGTGCAGACACTCAGTATATATTAAGTGGGGACATACAATGCCTCTCCTTCATAGTATGGCTTGCTTCACTCAGCAGTAATTCTTCCACATTCATCCACTTCCTGTCAAAAGCCAGGGTTTTGTTGTTTTTTATGGATGAATAGTATTCCATTGAATATATGTGCCAAGGTTTTTCTAACCATTTATCAGTTCGTGGGCATTTGGGTTGCTTCCATGACTTAGCAATCGTGAAAAGTGCTGCAATAAACATCGATGTGCAAGCACTTTTCCGATAAAGTAAAAAAAAAAGAATTTCCAGGGAAGAATCAAATAGCATGTCCCTTGTGTCCCTGCCATCTGAAGACACTGAAGTGCTCTCTGAATATTCCTGCTAAAGCTCTACTCTCTAGGATTACAGGTAGGGAAGTGCGCCCCACCTCCCACTCCCCCACCCCCTGCCCCCCCGACCCCCCCCCCCCCCCGCTAGCTTTCTCCAAACAGCTGTCTCACAGACCCTCTCTTATTTGCATTTTCTGGATACTGCAACATCCTAATGTAGTTCAAGGAAGTTTGAACCACAACTTGTCACTGAACAAATTCTTGGTCATTTTTTGGAAAATTTGTATTTTGATGAAATACCTCGTGTTAATTTCTTATCTATTGTATTTTGCTGCCATAGTGAAAAACATCCAGTATGAAGTCTTCTGTTCTGGTCAGTTTATTGTCTTTATCTTAGTTATATTTTGTGATTTCCTTCTCCATATCTTTGGCATATCTCTCTGGCTTGACTTTCTGAATTTCCTTATCTCACCCTTTCTTGACCCCAAATAATTAACTTTTTTTGTCCAAACCAAAGTTTGCTAACTTTGTTGGAAAGTTTATATAAAAATCCTAGATAAAATTTGCATTTAACTTAAAAGAATGAACAACATGGGAATTACAGGTGCCTTGGAAGAAACAGTGAAAAACACTTCACATTCTTTTTTTTTTTATTATCTTTTTTTTATTACATTGAATTACATATAACTTTACAGTGTATTACATTGCTTTTTCAAAAGGGAATGCCATGCATGTCAGTCAGTACAGAGACATTAATCTCCCCGCTTCAACATTCAATATCTTTCCTATGTTTCCCCAAATCATTATTATTATTATTCTAATTATTTTTTATGATAAACATGATTTTTTTTCCAATTATCAGATCATAAAGTTCCCAACAATAGGGAATGTAGACTCCACTCAGGGCTGGACCAAGGGTGGGTCTCGTGCAGCCCTGCAAATGTAGGTGAATCTCCATGGAACACAGTTTCAGGAATGCGGCTCAGGAAAGCAGAGACGGCCATCAGCTGATCCGGCACGCGGGGCAGAGCCCCGGCCACGGCACACGGGGCAGAGCCCCGGTTGGGCCGGACCTCCGGATAGGGCACGTGGAGCAGAGCCCCGGCCACGGCACGTGGGGCAGACCCCGGCCAAGGCACGCGGGACAGAGCCCCGGCCAGGCCGGCTCTCCAGCCAAGGCACGCGGGGCAGAGCCCCGGCCGCAGGGCAGAGCCCCAGCCGGGCCGGCCATCCAGCCACGGCACACGGGGGCAGAGCCCCGGCCACGGCACGCGGGGGCAGAGCCCCGGCCACGGCACGCGGGGCAGACCCCGGCCACGGCACGTGGGACAGAGCCCCGGCCAGGCCAGCTCTCCGACCAAGGCACGTGGGGCAGAGCCCCGGCCGGGCTGGCTCTCCGGCCAAGGCACACGGAGCAGAGCCCCGGACGCAGGGCAGAGCCCCGGCCGGGCCGGCCATCCGGCCACGGCACGCGGGGCAGACCCCGGCCACGGCACGCGGGACAGAGCCCCGGCCACGGCACGCGGGGCAGACCCTGGCCACGGCACGCGGGGGCAGAGCCCCGGCCACGGCACGTGGGACAGAGTCCCAGTCGGGCCGGAACTCCGGATAGGGCACACGGAGCAGAGCCCCGGCCACGGCACGCGGGGCAGAGCCCCGGCCACGGCACGCGGGGCAGACCCCGGCCATGGCACACGGGACAGAGTCCTAGCCGGGCCGGCTCTCCGGCCAGGGCACGCGGAGGAGAGTCCCGGCTGGGCTGGCTCTCCGGCCAAGGCACGTGGAGCAGAGCCCCGGCCGCAGGGCAGAGCCCTGGCCGGGCCAGCCCTCCGGCCAAGGCACGCAGGGCAGACCCCGGCCACGGCACGCGGGGCAGAGCCCCGGCCACGGCACGCGGGGCAGAGCCCTGGTCAGGCCGGACCTCCAGACAGGGCACACAGAGTGGAGCCCCCGCGCCCCAGCACGTGGAGTGGAGCCCCCGCGCCCGGTGCCCCGCCCCCACGCCCCGGCACGCAGAGCGGAGCCCCCGCGCCCCGCCCCGGCACACGGAGCGGAGCCCCCGCGCCCGCCTCCCCACCCCCGTGCGCCGGCCCGCGGAGCGGAGCCCCCCGCCCGCCGCCCCTGGACGTTTAATTGTATCTAGTACTTCTTGCATATTATTGTCAAATTTTTGGGCCATTTTATCAGTCTTTATGGTGGACCTTTCTAGGCCAGCCATTTTCTCTTCTACATTAGAGATTCCATTTTCTGAATGATCTAGTCTGCTTTTAATACTTTCAAGGGAGATTTTGACTTCTTGTATTATAGCCTTCATCTCTAACAGCTCCATCTGATTCTTTTGTAAAGTGTGAAACTCCTCTTTTAGATCTTGCATGAATTTCCTCACCTCCTAGAACTCTTCAACTCCTTTCTCCTTCCCCTTCAGCAGTTCCTTGTCTCTCTTCTCTTCGATCTCTGTTAGCTTTGCCATTATGAATGATCTGAATTGTTTATCAGACATTTCCATGAATTCCCTTGAACTGTGTGTGGATGAAGAGGAGCTATCCGTTTCAATTGGAGGAGAGGCATTTTCCTGCTTCTCCATATTTCTTGTGGTCCTGCAGCGATTTCTAGTCATCTGGTGGATGGTCGGTTTCTTCCCAAACTTTTGAAGTTTAATATGATGGCTGGGAAGTGTGCAGAAAAGGAAGCAGAGAGAGGGAAACAATACCAACAACAACAAAAAAACAGACAAGAAACAAAGAACACTTCACATTCTTTAAACTACCAGTTAACTGCCTTCTTAGCTTATGCCAAAGGCTGACTTTGCCAATTCCCCACCTACATGAGGCTATTGCAAGAATAACCCTTCCTCGTAGTGTTAGTTGTAATACTCTTAAGAGGAACTGGAATTAGGAAAAATGCTATTAATAGATGGTTTTCTCTCAATGATTTTTTAAATGAATCAAGAATTAATCACAATCTTACAAATTGAGGTTCAAGATTGAATAATATGTAATCTTAAAATTATTTTTGATTGGTTGACTCAATAGCAAAAAATAGACATCTGCTTCCTTCTCTGAGAAATAAGAAAGAGAGAGAGGGAGTAGCATTGTGTATCTAACAAGAAAGTAAGTGAAAAGAAGCTACATATCTATGTTATAATGAGAAATTGGGAATGTAATAAACTTGAAGTCAAAGGTGAAAAAAAACCAAAAAGAATCCAGCAGGCATTGGGACCAGCAGTTAGCATAATGGCTATGTCACTGAACTCCCATGTAATTGACCGCAGTTCGAGTCCCGGACCCGGTGGCTCAAACTCATGCCAGACACATGTGCATGTGTGTCCAAGATCCTGAGGGGAAAATGGAAAGAGCTGTGGAGCAGAAGTCTGAGCAGAGGGTCATTAGTAGTCCTAATCCCTGAATTGAGCTGTTTGTAACTCAAATACAGGTGGCTGCTGATTGGCTTGTCCTATGGAGGCAGGGGAAAAGGTTAGAATTAGCATGGCAAAAGAGTGGCAGAGAGCTAAGAAGTTTAAAATTAAAGAAAAAATTTAAAAAGGAGAGAGAGAGAGAGAGTATACGTCGGGTGCTCTAAAATGGCTCCTGGTGATATCTGGGGACAGAAGGGTGAAGTCTGAGCAGTGGGTCTTTGGTAGCCTTAATCCCTGGATAGGACTGCATGGAACTCAACTATAGATGGTTGCTGATTGGCTTGTCCTATGGGGGCTGAGGGTAAGGCTAGAATTAGCAACACAACAAAGTGGCAGAGAGCTAAAAATTTTTAAAATTAAAAAAAAATTAATGAGAGAGAGAGAAAGAGGGAGAGAGAGAGAAATGGAGAGAGACAGAGAGGAAAAGTAGTGTGCTCTAACTTGGCTCATGGCTACATCTGGGGGGGTAGCAGGAGAGTGCAGAGGGTCTTCTGTAGTCCTAATCCCTAAATGGAGCCACTCAGAACTGAAATATAGATGGCTGCTATTTGGCTTATCTTGGCTTCTGACTAGATCTGGGTGGCAGGAGGTTGATTTCTGGGCAGAGGGTCCTCAGTAGTCTTAATCCCTGAATGGGACTGATCAGAACTCAAATATAGATGATTCCTGATTGCCTTGTCCTATGGGACAGAGGAAAGGTAAGAATTAACAAGTCAAAAGAGCAGCAAAGAGCTAACATTTAAATTTTTCTTAAATCAAAAAGAGAGAGAGAGATGGAGAGGGACAGAGAGAATAAGTAGGGTGCTCTAACCTGACTCCTGGCTAGATCTGTGGGGCAAGAGGGTGAAGTTTTGACAGAGGGTCTTTGGTAGTCCTAATCCATGAATGAGGCTGCTCAAAACTCAAATACAAATGGCTGGTTATTGGCATTTTTTGGCTTGTGGCTAGATCTTGGCTGCAGGAGGGTGAAGTTTTACAGAGTGTCTTTGGTAGCCCTAATCCCTGAATGGGGCCTCTCAGAACTCAAATATAGATGGCTGCTGACTGGCTTGTCCTGTGAGGGATGAGCGGAAGAAAGATAAGGATTAGCAAGACAAAGTGCAGCACAGATCTAAAGAAGTTTAAAAATTAAAGAAAGAAAGAGATGGAGAGAGAGAGAGAGAGAGAGAGAGAGAGAGAGTATAAGTAGGGTGCTCTAACCTGGCTCCTTGCTAGTTCTGGGGGGCAGGATGATGAAGTCTGGGCAGAGGGTCTTCTGTAGTTCCAATCCCTGAGTGGGGCCACTCAGAACTCAAATATAGATGGCTTCTGATTGGCTTGTCCTGGCTCTTGGCTATATCTGGGCCATAAGAGGGTGAAGTCTGCACAGAGGGTTTTCAGTAGTCCTGATACTTGAATGGGGCCACTCAGAAATCCTCCATCTTTTTTCTTATATGCACTAATTGCTATGAATTTTCCTCTTATGGCTGCTTTTGCTGTGTCCTGTAGATTATGGAAACTCATGTACTCATCATTGATTTACTTGAATCTTTTTATTTCAGTCTTAATTTCTTCAGTAGTTGTGAAGTCATTCAGGAATAGGTTAATTTTAGTTTTCATTTATTTGTGTATTTTTGAGGGTTTTTGCTGAAATTTATATCAATTTTAATTCCATCATGGTCAGAGAAGGTATTGGATATAGTTTGTATGCCTTTGAATCTGTAAAGGCTTGTTTTGTGCCCTATCATGTGGTCAGTCCATAAGGTTCCATGTGGGGGTGAGAAAAAAGTATATTTCATGGCTTTTGTGAAAAATTCTATAGATATCTACTAAATCCATTTGATTTATGGTATCATTTAGATCCTGTATCTCTTTGTTTCTTTTCCTTCTAGATGGGAGTTAACAAAGTTTTGAGATCTCCAACAATTAGTGTGTTCCAGTCTGTCTTAGTGTGTTGCAGTCTATCTATCCTCTTAGATCTAACAGTTTTTCCTTGACGTATTTGGGTGCTCCCAAGTTAGGTACATAGATATTTATACATGTTTTATCTTCTTGATGAATTACCTTTTTCAGTACTATATAATGCTGTTTTTCATCTCTTCTTACAGGTTTCATTTTAAAGTCTATTTTGTCTGAAATTTGTATCATGACTCCAGCTCTTTCTTGGTTCCCATTTGCATGGAATACCTTTTATCAGCCCTTAACTTTTAGTCTATGTATGTCTTTATCCATGAGATGTGTTTCTTATTGGCAACAGACAGAGGAATTTTATTTTTGTATCCATTCAGCCAATCTGAGTCTCTTGATTGGAGAATTTAATCCATTAACAGTCAATGTTACTATCAATATTTTGGGCTTGTCCCTACCTTTAAGTTGGCCATTTTCTTGGTTGTCTTTTATCCTCTCCTTTCTTTCTGTTCCTTCTTTAGTTTCCCTTGTACAGAAATCTCCAGAATTTCTTGAAGAACTGATCTGATATTGGCCAATTCTTTCATTGGTTGTCTGAGAAGATTTTTATCTTTTTCTCCCATGTGAAGGATAATCTTGATGGATATAAAAAATCTTGGTTGAAATTGTTTCTCTTTTATCACTTTCAGTATATCTTTCCATTCTTTCCTTGTTTGCATTGTTTCTGTTGAAAGGTCCAGTGTTAACCTGATGGGAATACCTTTGTTAGTTACTTGATGTTTCTCTCTTGCCAGTTTTAGTATCTTGCCATTATCTGTGGTTTTGGCTAGTCTGGTTGTGGAGAGGATCTTCTTGGGTTGATTCTATTTGGGGTCCTTTGTATTTCTTGGATCTGGATGTGCTTCTCTAAACTTGAAAAGTTTTCTTCCAGGATTTCATGAAATAGATTTTCAATGCCCTTATTAGTTTCTTTACCTTCCAGGATACGAATTATTCAGATGTTTGGACATTTAATGGAATCTAGACTTTCTCATATAGTAAACTCATTTTGTTGTTGTTATTTTCTCTATCATTTTGGTGTTTTTTTCCTAGATCAGAGGTTTTGTCTCCTATGTCTGAGATTCAATTTTCAGCATGATATAATCAGTTTTTAATACTTTCAAGAGAGGTTTTGATTTCCTGTATTACAGTCTTCACCTCTTAACAGTTCCATTTGATTCTTTCTTTTTTCATGTATTTTTTATTTCAATTTCTTTTATACATTCAATCACATATGTCACTTAGCTTGCAAAGTGAGTATTCCAACATGTATTCATTTCTCACCATTCAAGTTGAGAATACTATACACGTTATCTTCAACAGATAGTAACATATTTGATTCTTTCTTATGGTGTCCATTTCATATCATGCAAGGACTTCCTCAACTCTTGGAGTTTGTTGTCTTTTCTGTTCCTATTTATAAAATTTTGTCACCATGAATGTTCAAAACTTTCTCTGACATTTTGGTAGCTTCTGTTTTTTCAAGAGATGGAGGAGAGTTATTGTGTTCTCTTGATGGAGACATATTTCTGTTTGTTTGTTTCCTTCAAACTTGAGGCTCTTCTCAGACATGTAGCCATTTGGTGACATGTTTACTTTTGGATAACTCTTGGAGAATGTTTCTGCAACTGGGAACCTATTTGCTTCCTTTTGCTGTGGATTGCTTCTGTGCCAATGTCTCTCTTCTGATTTGGTTAGCTATGTGGCCACCACAGGAGAAGTTTTTTGAAGAGCAGTTTCTATTTATTTATTTATTTATTTATTTATTTATTTATTGGGGGGGGGGAGAGGTTTTCGCTATAGGGCGCGTGCGCTTGCCAGACAGACAGAGAGAGACACAGAGACAGAAAGTGAGAAATCACCCCCAGGGGGGATGGTCATGGCGCAATCCCTTCTCCTCCATTCTCCTCTCGGGATCTTGGGCATGCACGCACACGTGCCCAGTGTGAGTTCTAAGCCACCGGGTCCAGGACGCGAACCGCGGTCGACTACGTGGGAGTCCAGTGACATAGCCATTACGCTAACTGCTGGTTCCCATTTATTTTCTGGTGGTTCAGTGCTGAGCAAGGATCCCTGATAGCCTCATGGGACTTAGATGTTTTAAAACTAAAATTCTAGACCTGTCTAGTCCCTCTTGGGAGGGTTGAGAATGAGTAGAAAATGGCAATGTAAGAGGGAAGAAAACAGAGTATGAAAGAGGAAAAAAGAAAAATATTTTGGCAGGGAGCTGCAGATGGAGGTGGACTCTGTCTGAGAGCGATGGGGGAAAGAGAAGTAAAGAATTAGCAAAAGAAAGAAGGGGAAAAAAAGGCCTACCTTTAGGCTGAGAGGAGAGGGGCTCTGAACTTAGGGGCTGGGGTTGGGGCTGATGGTCAGCCCTGCCTCAATTTCTCCAACTGGGCAGGGGGCTGTGGATGAAGGTGGACTCTGCTTGTGATCTGAGAGCTTCCCTGACCTTTTCACTGAGAGAATGGGGAGCTTGAGGCTGGGGACTGGGGCTGGGCCTGGGGCTGATGGTCAGTCCTGCCTCATTTTCCCTGACTGGGCAGGAGGCTGCAGATGTATGTGGACTCTGCTTGAGGGCCTATTCCAGACAAATTCTATGATTGTTTTTCCTAAATCTGTGAAGAATATCTATAGTAACTTTATTAGGATTGCATTAAATATGTAGATTAATTTGGGTAGAATAGACATTTTGATTATATTAATTCTTCCAATCCAGAAGCATTGGATATATTTCCACTTTGGAGTGACATTTTCCATTTCTTTTCTTGGTTTTTCACAGTTTTTCTTTTAGAGATCTTTGACTTCAGTACTGCAACCAATCACCCAAGTCTGGGCAGGGCCCTGTGGTGGGTACTGAAGAGGAAAAGCCAAGGTATAGTGGGAAGAAGGAGGGACCAGGAATTCACCAATCATAAGGCAGGTCTCTGCCCCCTGCCTGGGGACACAACAAGACTCTTTGGCTAGCACAGGCCAATCACACCCTCCTGGGTGTCCAAGGATACATGCTTGGGTGCTTGGGCATCTGGACACAACTGCTCTCAGTTCTCTCCTGTAGGAAACTGCAGCCATGCTGGAAGTTAGAGAGCTGAGTCACTGAAAGGAGATCAGGCTCAGGCAAGAGGCATTATTAGCCCACAGGCCTGTGAGCAGCAAGGGGGAGGGGGCAGCACCTTGGGGAGCTGGCAACCTGCCATGGTCAAGTAGTGAGTTTCTTGCTTCCTCTTGATCTTCATTTCTAACATTGCAGTGTCTTCCTCAGCCTCTCTCTATATATTTTAATGTGTACACCTCTCCTCCCTTCTACTTAACACAGAACTAGAACTACTAGCATGAGAAATCCACATAAGAAAAAGAAACCAAAGGATCCAAATTGTAAAGGAAGAAGTAAAATTATCCCTGTTTGCAGATGGCATCATCCTATAATGTAGAAACCCTAAAGACTCCACCAAAAAAAAAAAAAAAACCGTTAGAATTAATAAATGAATTCAGAAAAGTTGCAGGATATGAAATCAACATTGAAAAATCAATTGCATTTTTTATACCAAGAACAAACTATCTGAAAAAGAAATCAAGAAAATAATCCCATGTACAATAGTATCAAAAGAGAATAAAATATTTAAGAATAAATTTAATGAAGGAAGCAAATGTCCTGTACAGTGAAAATTATGAAATACCGATGGAAGGAATTGAAGACACAAATAAACGGAGAAATCCATGTTTGTGGATTAGAAGCATTAAAATTGTTAAACTGTCCATACTACCGAATGTGGTGTACAAATCTGACATAGTCACTATCAAAATTCCAGTGGCATTTTAAAAACAAATAGGAAAAAAATTCTAAAATGTATATGAAACCACAAAAGACCTTGAGTAGCCAAGACGATCTTAAGAAAGAAAAGCAAAGTTGGAGGTATCATACTTACCGACTTCAAATTATATTGTAAAGTGATAGTAATCAGGACAGCATAGTACTGACATAAAAATAGACACATGCCAATGGAACAGAATAGAAACCCCAGAAATAAATATAAACAGGGATAATTTTACTTCATCTTTTTCCAGCACCATTTGCCAAAGAGGTTTTCCTTTTCCCACTGGATTGACTAGTATCCTTTGTCAAAAATCAGTTGGCTCTAAGTTTTGGGGTTTATTTCTGGGGTTCCCTTCTATTCCATTGGCCCACCTGTTTGTTTTGTTTGTTTGTTTTGCCAATAACATGCTGTTTTATTTTTTTCTTTTTTTTTGAGAGGTTTTTGCTATAGGGTGCGTGTGCTCGCCAGAAAGAGAGAGAGACAGAAAGCGAGAAATCACACACCCCCCCCCCCCGGGGGGATGGCCACGCCACAATCCCTTCTCCTCCATTCTCCTCTTGGGATCCTGGGCACACACGCACACGCACCCAGTGTGAGTCTAAGCCACCAGGTCCGGGACTCAAACCGCGGTCGACTACATGGGAGTCCAGCGACATAGCCATTGCGCTAACTGCTGGTCCCACCATGCTGTTTTAATTATCACAGCTTTATAGTATATTTTGGGGTTAGGGAGTGAGATGCTATGAATTCCACTCTTCTTGTGCAGGATTGCATTGGGAATAGGAGATCTTTTATGATTCCAGCAAATTCTATGATTGTCTTTTCTAGATCTGTGAAGAATGTCTCTAATATTTTGACTGGAATTGCATTAAATATGTAGATTAATCTGGATAGAATTGCCATTTTGATTGTATTAATTCTTCCAATCTAGGAATGTGGGATGTCCTTCCACTTTTTTTGTGTCATTTTCAAAATCTTTTTAAAAGATTTTTATAGTTTTCTTTGTAAAGGTCTGACTTCCTTAGTTAGGTTTATCTCCAGGTATTGTATACATTTTTGTAGCTTTGGTAAATGGGATTCCTTTCTTCAGATCTACCTCATTCAACTTGTTGTTAATATATAGAAATGCTAAAGATATTTATTTGGATGTTGATTTTGTATCCTGAGATTTTACTGTATTCATTTATTACTCTGAGAAGTTTTTTTCATGGAAACCTTTGTCTTCTAATACATGTCATCTGCAAATAAAGATATTTTCAATTCTTCTTTGCCTATTTTAATGCCTTTTATATCATTCTCTTTTCTGATTGCATTGGCTAAGAGTTCTAGCACTATATTGAAAAGAAGTGGAGAAAGTGGGCAGCCTTGTCTAGTACTGGTTTTTAATGGAAAAGCTTTTAGCTTTTTCCCATTCGGTATAGTGTTAGCTGTAGGTTTTTCATATATGGCTTTTATTGTGTTGAGAAATGACCCTTCTACATGAATCTTGCTGAGAGTCTTAATTATTAAGGGTTGTTGTATTTTATTAAATGCCTTCTCTGCATCAATTTAAATTATCATATGAATACCCATTTTTGTAACCATTTCTTTTTCTTCTCTTTTCTTTTCTTTTCTTTTTAGAAAGAGATTTTGTTTTGTTTTGCTATAGGGCATGTGCACTCGCTAGAAAGACAGAGAGAGACAGAGAGACAGAAAGCAAGAAGTCACCCCCTAGAGAGTTGGTGCCACCACAATCCCTTCTACTCCATTTTTCCTTCAGGAAAATGCATGCACACGTGCCTAGTGTTAGTTTCAAGTCTCTGGGTTCAAAGCTCAAACCATATTCAGTCATGTGGGAGTCCAGCAATATAACCATCACATCAACTCCTGGTCCCTGTAACTGTTTCCTACTAATTACACTTACTTTTTATTTTCCTTCCTTTGCAACAATTGAAACATTTCATTTCATTATCTTTCTCACATAGGTTTAATAAGAAATTATCTGAAATTCTTACCCCTGTTCCTCTACTTATATTGCTTTTCCTACAGACCTCTTTCAAGATGATCTCCTTGTCTTTAATTTTCTGAAGTTTGAATATAATATACTAAAGTCTTGATTTATTTAGTATTTTCCCTTCTTGGTATTCTCTAACCTGTTGGATCAATAGCTTGATGTATGTCTTTAAATCTGAAATACTCTTGAACACTGTTACTTCAAATATTCTGCCTTATGTCCTCTTTCTTCTTGCTTTCCTATAATGCATACTTTAGAACTTTTGAATTTTCTCTGAGTTGTTGAAGGTTCCCGGACCCGGTGGCTTAAACTCACGCCGGGTGCGTGTGAGTGCGTGCCCAAGATCCCAAGAGGAGAATGGAGGAGAAGGGATTGCGGCGTGGTCATCCCCCCTGGGGGGTGATTTCTCGCTTTCTATCTCTCTGTCTCTCTCTGTCTGTCTGGCGAACGCACGCGCCCTATAGCAAAAACCTCTCCAAAAAAAGAAAAAAAAAAAAGAATTGACGTTAACTCTTCCTTAAAATTTTGCAGATTTCAGAAGTGAAATTATCAGGATTTGGGCTTTTCTTTTTTACATTTTTAAATTCATTTTCTCTTTTACATTTAATCACATTAGTTAGCTTACAAACTGAATATTTCAACCTATGAACATTTCTCCCTAGTCCAGTTAATAAACAATAAAGGTATTTTCCACAGAAATACCACATTTCTTTGTCTCATTAATGCTTTGCCTCTCTATTTTTCTTGTAACTGTTCTTCCTCAGACTCTACTCTTTCATACACACTATATCTGGTATTTACATCCATTTACTGTGTTTTTATATTCTAGTATACCAGTTTCAGTCATAGAGTGCAGACACTCGATATTTTTTAAGTGGGGACATACAATGTCTCTCCTTCATAGCCTGGCTTGCTTCACTCAGCAGTAAATCTTCCATATTCTTTCACTTTCTGTCAAAACCCATATGGTCTTGTTGTTTTTTATGCCTGAATAGTATTCCATAGAGTATATGTGCCACAGTGTTTCTTGTTCACGAGTATTTTGGTTGGTTCCATGTCTTAGCAATTGTGAATAGTGCTGCAATAAACATCGATTTGCAAGCACTTTTCCTATTAAGAATTCTTCTGTCCTTTGGGTAGATACCAAGGACTGGGATTGCTGGATCATATGGTAGTTCTATTTGTAGATTTTTGAGGAATCTCCAAATTGTTCTCCACAGTGGCTGGACCAATTTACATTCCCACCAGCAGTGTAAGAGAGTTCCACTTCACCACACCCCTGCCAGCACTTATGACTTTGTTTTTTTTTTTTTTTTAATCTTGGTCATTCTGACTGGGGTTAGGTGGTATCTTACTGTTGTTTTGATCTTCATATCCCTTACAATGAGGGATGTTGAGCATTTTTTCATATGCCTTTTAGCTATCCGTATGTCATCTTTAGAGAGTGGTTTTCTCAACTCATTCTCCCATATTTTAATAGGGTTGATCATCTTTTTTCAGAACACCTGTTTGAGTTCCTTGCGTATTCTCATTATCAGTCCCTTATCTGATAAATAATTTACAAAAATATTTTTCCCATTCTGAGGGCTGTCGACTCACACTAATTACTGTGTCTTTTGCCATGCAGAAACTTCTTAGTCTGATGTAATGCCATTTGTCTAATTTGGGAATTATTGACTGCACTTTGGGGGTCTTATTAAAGAAGTCTTTGCCTACACCAATGTCTCCCAGAGTTTCCCCAGTGTTTTCTAGGAGCAGTTTTATAGCTTGAGGTCTTAGATTTAGATCTTTGATCCACCTTGACTTGATTTTTGTCAAAGTTGAGAGGTAGGGGTTCAGATTCATCATTCTGGTGGAAATCCAGTTTTTCCAGCACCATTTGCTGAAGAGGTTGTCCTTTTCCCACTGGATAGACTGGTGGCCCTTTTCAAAAACTAGTTGACTGTATGTTTGGGAATTTATTTCTGGGGACTCTAATTTATTCCATTGGTCCACCTGTGTGTTTCTGTGTCAGTACCATGCTGTTTAGATTACCACAGCTTTGTAATATATTTTTGGGTCAGAGAGTGAGATGTTGCCCACTCCACTCTTCTTGTGTAGAATTTCTTTGTCAATATGGGGTCTTTTATGATTCCAGACAAATTTTTTATTGTGTTTTCTAGATCTATGAAGAATGTGTCTGGTACTTTGATTGGCATTGCATCAAATATGTAGATTAATTTGGGTAAAATTGCCATTTTGATTATCTTATTTCTTCCAAACCAGGAACATAGGATGTCCTTCCACTTTTTTATGTCATTTTCAATTTCATTTTTTAGCTTCTCATAGTTTTCCTTGAGGAGGTTTTCAACTTCTTTGGTTAGATTTATTCCTAAGTATCTTATGCTTTTGGTGGCTATGGTAAATGGAATAACTTTTTTCAATTCTATCTCAGTCTGCCTGTTGTTCATATATAGAAATGCTATAGATTTCTGCATGTTGATTTTGTATCCTGCAACTTTACTGTATTCATGTACTACTTCTAGAAATTTTTTTTTTTTTTTTTTTTTTTTGGAGAGGTTTTTGCTGTAGGGCCCGTGCGCTCGCCAGACAAACAGAGAGACAGAAAGTGAGAAATCACCCCCCAGGAAGGATGGCCACGCCGCAATCCCTTCTCCTCCATTCTCCTCTCGGGATCTTGGGCACGCACGCACACGCGCCCAGTGTGAGTTTAAGCCACCAGGTTCGGGACTCAAATCGCGGTCGACTATGTGGGAGTCCAGTGACATAGCCATTACACTAACTGCTGGTCCCTAGAAATTTTTTCATGGAAACCACTGGGTCTTCTATGTATACAATCATATCATCTGCAAATAGAGTTTCACCTCTTCTTTTCCTATTCAAATGCCTCTTAATTTTTCCTCTTCTCTGATTCCGTTGGTGAGGACTTCCAATACTATATTGAAAAGGAGTGGAGAAAGTGGGCATCCTTGTCTTGTACCCGTTTTTAGTAGAAAAGCTTTCAGCTTTTCTCCATTGAGGATGATGTTCTCTATTTCATAGCCTGACTTGCTTCACTCAGCAATAAATCTTCCATGTTTGTCCATTTTCAATCAAATTCTTGAACTAATAAATGCATAAAGTGGCAGGATACAAAATTAACTATGAAAATCAATAGCATTTTTATATGCAAACAAGAAGACAGAGAACTGAAGAAAGTAATCCCACTTACGATAGCCACAAAAAGTATAAAATACCTAGGGATAAAACTAACTGAGGAAGTCAAGGACCTCTATAAAGAAAACTATAAAAATCTTAAAAAATTGAAAATAACACAAAAAAGTGGAAAGACAACCCATGTTCCTGGATTGGGAGAATTAATAAAATCAAAACAGAATCCTACCCAAATTAATCTACATATTTAATGCAATCCCTATAAAATTGTAAGAGAGATTCTTCACAGATCTAGAAAAAACAATCATAGAATCTGTCTGGAATCATAAAAGACTTCATATTGCTACTCGATGGCATCTCGCTTCCACACCCCAAAATATACTACAAAGCTGTGATCATCAAAACAGCATGGTATTGGCACAAAAACAGACACGAGGACCAATGGAACAGATTAGAGACTCCAGAAATAAACCCCAAAACATACAGCCAACCGATCTTTGACAAAGGGTACTAGTTAATCAAGTGGAAAAAAACTTTTTACCAAATGATGCTGGAAAAACTGGGTATCGACCTGCAAAGAGATGATTCTGAACCCCTGTCACCATTAACAAAAATCAACTCGACATGGATCAAAGATCTGAACCTAAGACCGAAATCATAAAACTATTGGTGGAAAAGACTAGAGAAACTCTAGGAGACATTGTGGTAGGCAAAGACTTCTTAAACAAGACCCCAAAGCATAGGCAATAATCTCCAAAATAGACAGGTGAGATTACATTAGATTAAGAAGTTTCTTAACTGGCCAAAGACACAGTAGTTAGTGTGAACTGGTAGACCTCAGAATGGAGAAAATTTTTCTAACGAGGCTGCCCACTTTCTCCACTTTTTTTTTTTTGGAGAGGTTTTTGCTATTGGGTATGTGCACTCGCCAGAAAGACAGAGAGAGACAGAGGCACAAAAAGTGAGAAATTACCCCCCAGCGGGTATGGCCATGGCCACAATCCCTTCTCCTCCATTCTCCTCTTGGGATTGTGGGCACGCACACACACGTGCCTGGCATGAGTTTAAGCCATCGGGTCCAGGACTCAAACCACGGTCGACTACATGGAGTCCAGGGACATAGTCATTATGCTAACTGCTGGTCCTTCCACCACTTTTTAATATAGTGCTGGAAGTCTTAGCTAATGCAATCAGAAAAGAGAACAAAATAAAAGGCATTCAAATAGCCAAAGAGTTGAAAATAGCTCTATTTGCAAATGACATGAGGGTATACTTAGAAGACCCAAAGGTTTCCATAAAAAAAAACTTCTCCAAGTAATAACTGAATACAGTAAAGTGTCAGGATACAAAATCAACATCCAAATATCTTTAGCATTTCTATATACGAACAATTTGAATGAAGTAGAGCTAAAGAAAGGAATTCCTTTTACCATAGCCACAAAATCTGTAAGATATCTAGGGATAAACCTAATTAAGGAAGTCAAAGACCTTTACAAAAAAAAAAAAAAATCTATAAAAATTCCAAAATATACTATAAAGCTTTAATAATCAAAACAGCATGGTATTGGCATAAAAACAGACAGGTGGGCCAATGAATAGAATGGAGATCCCAGAAATAAATCCCAATGCTTATAGCCACTGATTTTTGACAAAGGATACAAGTCAATCCAATGGGAAAAGGAAAACCTTTTTAGCAAACAGTGCTGGAAAAACTGGGTATCCACCTGTAGAAAGGTGAAACTGACTCCCCATCTTTCACCATTAACAAAATTCAACTCAAAATGGATCAAAGATCTGAACCAAAGACCTCAAATTATAAAACTACTGGTGGGAAAATACTGGGGAAACTCTGGGAGAAATTGGGGTAGGCAAAGACTTCTTAAGTAAGACTCCCAAAGCACAGGCAATAACCCTTAAAATAGACAAGTGGGACTATATCAGATTAAGAAGTTTCTGCACAGCAAAGGACACAGTAACAAGTGTGAATTGACAACCTTCAGAATAGGAGAATATTTTTGTCAAGTATGCCTCAGACAAGGGACTGATAATCAGAATACACAGGGAACTCAAGCAGCTTACCCGAAAACAAAATTAATCCATTAAAAGATGGGAAAATGAGCTGAACAAAAATCTAAGGAAGACATACAAAAAGTCAAAAAGCATATGAGGAAATGCTCAACATCCCTCATCATAAGAAAGATGCAGATTAAAACCACAATGAGATACCACCTAACCCCTGTTAGAATGGCAAAGATTAAAAATACAAAAAGTGGTTAGTGTTGTCTAGGATGTAGTGAGAGAGGAACTCTATACACTGCTGATGGGAATGTAAACTGTTTCAGCCACTGTGGAAAACAATATGGAGGTTCTTCAAAGATCTACAAGTAGATCTACCATTTGATCCAGCAATCCCACTTCTGGGTATCTACCCAAAGGACAGAAGAATGCTCAGTCAGAAAATGACTAGTACAACAATGTTTATTGCAGCATGATTCACAATCGCTAAGACATGGAACCAACCTAAATGTCCACAAACAGATGAATGGATGGAAAAAGTGTGGCACAGATACTCTATGGAATACTACTCAGCCATAAAAAACAAGACCCTGGCATTTGATAGAAAGTGGTCCGATATGGAGGATCTATTGCTGAGTGAAGCAAGTCAGGATATGAAAGAAAGATATTGTATGTATCCACTTAATATATTCCGACTATCCGCACTTCATGGTAGAGATTTAAATATTGGAGGGCGTCAAAGCAGTGAAAAGAGTTATGGATGCTGAAGACAGTGTGGAACAGGGTGGTAGAAGGGGAAAGTATAGAGAAGGATAAAGAGAACAAATAGAGAGTCATGACATTAGTGGAACACAGAAATGGTTTATTACCTGTTGATGATAACATATAGTATTCTTAACTGGACTGGTCTGAGAAGTATTTTATATTAGGTAAATTCTTTAGACAAGTCAAATGATATATAGTGATTGAATGTTTAAAAAACTAATGAGAATAAATAATAATAATAATCTAAAAAAAG
Organism: Tupaia tana; assembly: GCA_026018925.1. Classification (NCBI taxonomy): domain Eukaryota; kingdom Metazoa; phylum Chordata; class Mammalia; order Scandentia; family Tupaiidae; genus Tupaia; species Tupaia tana. Next base: position 78,923,179 of record JAKSZU010000004.1, read on the forward strand.
ATGAAAAGCTATTTGATGATGATGATGATGTGGATAGTAATGTCTTTGTCTTGACTGATATGCATAGTAACCGTGCTGGAAAAAGAAATATAATACACTGTAAAGATATATGTGATTCAATGTACTATAAAAAAGATTATGACAATAAATTAAATTTTAAAATGGGAGAAAATTTTTGTTAACTATGCTTCAGATAAGGTACTGATAACTAGAAGACACAGGGAACTCAAGTGATTTACCCAGAAGAAAATGATTAACCCAATTAAGAGATGGAAAAATGAGCTGAATAGACAATTCTCTAAGGAAGACATACGAACAGCCAAAAAGCATATGAAAAAATGCTCAACATTCCTCATCATAAGGGAGATGCAGATCAAAATCACGATACCACCTAACCCCAGTCAAAATGGTGGAGATTTTAAAAAAAAGGTTAAGTGTTGAAGGGGATGTGGTGAAAGGGGAACTCTCCTATATTGTTGGTGGGAATGTAAACTGGTTCAGCCACTGTGGAGAACAATATGGAGGTTCCTCAAAGATCTTCAAATAGCACTACCATATGATCCAGTAATTCCATTCCTGGGTATCTACCCAAAGGATAGGAGAATGTTCAATTGGAAAAGTGTTTGGACATCTATATTTATTGTGGCATTATTCATGATTGCTAAGAATCAACCCAAATGTCCATAAACAGATGCATGGATTGTAAAAGTGTGGCACATATACTCCATGGAATACTATTCAGCCATAAAAAAAAGAAGACCCCAGCATTTGGTAAAGAGAAATCATCCCCCCCTCCCAGCCAGTAGGATTGCCATGCCATAATCTCTTGTTTTTCACTCTCCTCTTGGGATTTTGGGCATGCAAACATGCACACGTGCCCAGCATGAATTTCAAGTCTCTGGGTCTGTTACTCGAAATGCGGTCAGCCTTGTGATAGTCCAGTGCCTTAGCCACTACACCACCTGCTGGCCCAAATGGACTTTAAAATTTAAACCGGTATATCCTACACAATGAAATATTACTCAGTCATAAAAAGAAAGTACTGATGCATGCTATAACATGGATAAACCTTAAAACATTATGCTAAGTGAAGGAAATCAGTTACAAAAAGAAAACATCACATACTATAAGGTAAAACTTATATAAAATCAAGTAGGAAAATCTATAGAGAAAGTAAGTAAATTAGTAGAGTCTAGTTAAGGTTGAGGTGGGAAATAAAGAAATAGGATGTAAGTGCCATGTGGGACAGTGTTAAACAATATAACATACATGTAATTGAAATCTCAAAGACAGACAAGAAAGATGGACAGAAGCAATAATTAAAGAGATAATTGCCAAGAATAACACAAACAAATGGAAGTGTATTCACCAACAAAAAACCCTGAAGACCCCCCACAGGGAAAAAAAGAAAAAAGAAAAAGAAAGAAAACCACAACTAGGTACATTAAAGTAAAACTTCTGAAAACCAAGCAAAATAATCTAAAAAAGAGCTAAAAAAGGAAGTAATATCAAATTAAAGGAAAAAAAAGCAAGAATCACTAACTTTGCATAGAAAATATAAGCTAGGAGTAAACAAAATTATACACTCTAAGTGTTAAAAGAAAAAAACTGTCAATGTTGAAGTCTATGCTCAAGCAAAATATTCTTTAAAAATCATGACGAATTACAGAATTTATCAGACACAATTTAAAAAAAAATGTTAGGAAGCTCACATCATAAGAAATAGCTTTCAGACTTCAAAAAATTTATCTGGCACGCTAGTGAAGGTGCTGGATCCCACATAGCCGACTATGTGACTGGAGTCCCAGACTGGGCAGCTTGAAAAACACACCAGGTGTGTGTGTGCATGCCCAAAATCCCAAGAGGAGAATGGAGAAGGGATTTTGGGTTGGCCATCCCCTCCAGGATGATTTCTCACTTTCTCTGTTTCTGGTGAGTACACTCACTCTATGGGAAAAATAAAAAGAAAAAAGAAAAAGATCAGGACCAGCAGCCGATGTAATTGTTATGTCGCTGGACTCTCATGTAGTCAGCTGCAGTTCGGACCTGGACCCGGCAGCTTAAAACTCACACCAGACACATGTAAGTATGTTCCCAAAATCCCAAGAGGAGAATGGAGAAGGGATTGAGGTGTGGCCATCCCCCCTAGGTGGTGATTTCTCACTTTCTATCTGTCTCTCTGGTGAGTGCATGCATGCACCCTATAGCAAAAAAAAAAAAAAAAAAAAAAAATACATATATATATATATATATATATATATATACACACACATATATAAAAACTTAGATGAAAGCACAAAAATGCAGAAAGAAATTTGTGGAGCAAAAATAAAAATGTAATTTTTTAAAGAAGGAAATAACGGCACCTTCAGTGATTCCCAATTCGTTTTAATGAAGAGTATTACACTTAACCAAATCAGACAATAGTAGTACAAAACAAACCTCCAAAGTGCAGACTAATATTCATCATGAATATAAATCCAATACTTTAAAAAAATGGGGAATATTATAAATAAAATATTTACATTTTATATATAAAATCAATCAGAATAATTCGTTCCAAGTAGGAATTATTCTGTTAATGCCAAATTGGTTCTGTATTCAATAATCAATGTAAACCACCATATAAATTGGCTAAAAAATTGCATGATCACATCAGTTGATGCAGAAAAAGCATGTGATAATACAATATGAACTTTGTAATTTAGGAATAGATTTGTATATCTTCAACCTGACAAAGGGTATAAAGTCCACAACTAAAATCATACTTAATGGTGAAAGTCTGAATGCTGTCTCCCTGGCATCATGAAAAAGGCAAAAAGGCAAAATGACTTTGCCAATTCTTACACAATGTAATACTGGATAATGTAAGAGATAAATCATGGAGATTAGAAATAAAGACATAAATTGTCTCCATCTGCAGATGGCATAATTGTTTAAATAAAAAGAAATCCCAGAAAATCTTTTTTTTCTTTTTTTTGGAGAGGTTTTTTGCTATAGGGCACGTGCGCTCGCCAGACAGACAGAAAGCGAGAAATCACCCCCCGGGGGGATGGTCATGCTGCAATCCCTTCTCCCCCGTTCTCTCGGGATCTTCGGCACGCACGCACACGTGCCTGGTGTGAGTTTTTAAGCCACCGTGTCCGGGACGCGAACCGTGGTCGACTACATAGGAATCCAGCAACATAGCCATTACGCTAACTGCTGGTCCCCCCAGAAAATCTGTTTTTAAAAAAATATCTAGGATGTGGTGGCACCTGCCCTATGAAAAAGAAAATCTAGAACTATTGCTATAGAAATGAGGTCAGACAGATCAAAGGACACAAAATCAGCATTCAAATATCAATTACATATTTTTTTTACTAGTAATAAACACACAGGATCTGAAACTAAAAACACAATACCATTTATAATCAAATAAGTAATTCCTATATGTAAACTTAAAATACATATACATATACACAGGATTTGGATAATAAAGCCTACAAAATGCTGATGAATCAAAAGGCACTATGCACAGGGGGAAAAAAGTCAGTCTCAGAAGATTACATACTGTATAATTCCATTTACATTACATTCTTGAAATGACAAAACTATGGATCTGGAGAAAAGATTACTGTTTTCAAGGGACAGAGATGAGCAGTACAAAGGGTTAGCATGATGAAATCCTTTTATGATTATAGAACAGTTCTGTGAGTTGTGATGATTATACAATCTTATACATAGGATAAAATGGCACAAAATTTTACCCTCAAATGCACAATACATGTAAAATGGCAAAAATATGAATAAAATGTGCAGTCTAGATAATAATATTGTACTGGGGCAATTTCTAATTCTGATATTTAACCAGTTATATATCACATTGGGAAAAACAGGGTGAAGAGTAAATGGGATTCTGTACTAATTTTGCAATTTCTTGCAATGTACAAATATTTTAAATAAAAGGTTAAAAATAAATAAAGAACAAGTACAAACAAAGGCTCTTGATCATCTCAATTATTCATTTTATGGTCTTTATTTCACTTTTACTCTCATCTATCTTTATGAGGACAAGACAAATATAACTTAGAATCTTAGATTAGATCTTGGAATATAAAAAGGGCATAAGTAAAAAAAAGATTAGTGAAATTAGAATATATTCTGAAGCTTAATATTACAGTAACAAGATTAATTTTGTAAACTGATCACCTTCCTTTGATTATGTAAAACTTAATTGCAGATTTTTAACATTCACCAAATTGACCTGGGGAGAAATACCAATGACAGTAAAAGTGTTGAGCAACTCGACCACTCAGACATTGCTAGTGAGAGGATAAATTGGTGCAACCAATTTGGAAAATGGTCTCATAATTTAACATAAAGTCATACATATGTCAGCCTTACAATCAAGCAATTCTACCTGTTTTCCCAGAGAAATCAAAACACATTAACACAAAAATATTTGTTCAAGAATGTCTGTAGCAGCTTTGTATATATGGCTCAAATATAAACCCAAATTTATATCAAAAGAGGCACCTATAAACAAATTGTGGTATTTAAAAAAAAAAAAAAAAAGAAAATATACTCAAGAGTAAAAGAAAAAAAAAAGAAAGACACATGCAATAGCTTGGATAAATCCCTAAAGCATTATGCTGAATGAGGTGAAATAGGCAATTGTATCTAATGTACGACTGCTTCTCTGATACTCTAAAACTGGCAGAACTCATCTATGGTTGAAAGTCAACTGACTAAAGGGTAAGGACTGGAAAAGGGCCACAAGGGAACTCACCAAATTGCATATATAAGAACTATATATTTCAATAGAAATAATTTTTCTATAAAAACAAGAATGATAGAATATTGTCCTTGACTTTCACTCACTGAGGATGATTTATCAATATCTCAGTATTAGTGAGACTCAATTTGATCCCCTGATTTGTGATGACCACCAGTCAAATAAGAAAATACTATGCTTTTATACTACTAGGTGAATGTCCTGTTCCCTGACAACTTTCACAACTAATTACTTTGATCCTGAGTAAATACTTACTAAATATTTCTAAATGTTTCCAATTCCTTTTACATTTGCTGAAATTTTTAATAGAAGAGATTTACCTTTTTAAAAGGGAATTATAGTTCTTTCTTAAAAGACAGGAAATATGTTTGTTTCTTTAATTAAAAAATTGTTCAAGTAAGTTGACTAACATAGATTGGACGGTTTTAAACAACAAACATTTATTTCTCATAGTTCTGGAGGCTGAGAAGTCAAGAGATCAGTGTGTCAACAAAGCTGAATTCTGAGAAAAACTATGACTGCCTTCTTGCTGTGTTCTCACAAAGTAGGGAGAGAGGGAGCCAAGGCAGCTACTCTTCTTATAGGGGAGACAGTCCCATCATGAGAACTCCATCTTTATGACCTCTTATAAACCCAATTATCTCTCCAAGGTACCACCTCCAAATACCATCATATTGAGGTTTAGTGCTTTTAGTACTAATTTCAAAGGCAAGATACATGTGTTCAGTCCTTAACACACCCTTTCACTTATTAGTGGCAAAATGTTCTGGGCATTTTCTGAACAATTAAAGGAACTTAAAACATTCTTATTCCATTTACCTCTCCCCTGATTTATATGTGCTTTTTCATAGGACTTAATTATATACATGCTTTAAAGTCCAAAAAATACTAATTGTTTTTACTATTATTGCTACTATTGTAACTTTACATAAACTTAGATAACATAAACTTGGATTTTTTTCCTACCCATTGGTCCCATTTCTGTTTATTCTTCCATTTCCACTGCTGCCTCTGGAATCTTTTCTTTTGTCTAAGAACCTCCTTTAATATTTCCTTATGTGAAGACCTGATGGAGAAAATTCATGGCACTTGTCGCTCCTCAAATGCCTGCATTTTGATAAGATATTTTCACTTGATGTACAGATTCAGGTTGGTAATTTATTTAGCTCTTCGATTACATCATTTGATGCCTCCTAATTTCCACTATTTGTTAGGAAGTCACTTGTAAGTCTTATGTCCTCCTTTAAAAACAATATGCTGGGGGCTGGCAAGCGGTGTGGTAGTTAAGGTACTGGACTCCCACAAGGCCAGTCGCGGTTCAAGTCCTAGACCTGGTGGCTTGCTTGCTTTTTCATTTCCCCCCACCCTTCTCTATGTCATAAGCTATAGCTCATTTTATTCTAATTCCTGTTTCACGAGTCCACCAGTCTTCAGAAATGTTATTTACTGATTTCTATGTCTAGCAACTTACTTAGAATCAAGGTTTCTAGTTGTATCATATAAGCATTTTCCTTTAAGTTGCTACTTCTTACATTTTTAAAGTTTTTCTCACGTCCTTTTCTTCTGACCATGGAACCATCACTTCTATAAAGATAAACCTTGTTAAGCTTATTCAAAGATTTTACTGCAAACCAGATTGCCATTTAGTACTGTTCAGGTCAGCATTTTGATTTTTCTTTTTACCAGAAATCTGTAAACCAATTTTTATCTTCATAGATAGGAACCCAAGAAGAAACTATCCAGTCACTTTCATAGCCAGAGAAAAAGAGAAAATTGATTTGGTAGATGCATATATTATGATTATCTTGTATCTAGTTACTTTTTGTTCTTAATTGCTGATTTTGTTCTTTAGGATTTATATTTTTCAAGATCACATAACATTAAAAAGGCTTAATGTTTACCTGTTGAATACTACTCTTATAAGTAATTTTAATTTGTTCTAAGGAATATCTAAGAAGCTTTGACTATAGTGTGGAATGACTTATTTGATACAAATTATATCTGCTGATATTCAGAAACCTCTCATCATTATATATGAATACTAATTACAGTATGTAAAACATGATTAATTTTACCAAAAGGTACATCTCTCCTTTATTGTTGATTAAAATTTCAAACTAGAGGGGCCAGCAGGTAGACTCGTGGTTGAGATGCTATACTCCCACATGGCTGACCACAGTTTAAGTCTCAGACCTGGCTCTTGCTTTCTCACTTTCTCTCTTTAGTGAGCACAGGTGCCCTATAGCAAATTAAAATAATAATAATAAATAAAATTAAATAAATAATTCTTTCACAAATTTCATACTAGAAACTTAGTTTTATGAAGCTATTGCAAGAGGGTATGACAGGCCAGTTACCATAACAACTGGTGTTGTGGTCAAAGTCAAAGCAATATCTACAAAATCTCTTAAGCAAAGCTTAAGCCATGAAAGAACTCAAATGAATTCAGACCTGCTTCCCTTTATAGGTACATTCCAGAACAACAACAAAAAATTTTTAATCTCTAAGAAAGGCATTAACACAGTAAAAACTACTTCAAGACCCAATTCAAAAAATGTACTGAACAATGCTAATTATTTAGAACCATTATGTCTCTCATAAACATGCACCCAATAAAATATGCTTTACGATGATTTATAAAATGTAAAAAGGCTAGGTCGTACAGACTACTTGGTGAACTTCAGGATGTTTCTCTTATATAAAAGTACAAAAAACTATTATGCAATGTTGTATTCCTTTGGTTTTATTTTTTAGGATAAAAAAAGTATAAGCATGTTTTTAAGTAGTCCTCTTGATGATATCCTTTAAAATACTGAGTCATTGGAACAGTCATGACAAATGTTTTGCACAGAAAAACACATGGCAACTTTTCCAATGACCTGGTAATTTATTAATGGCTTATTTCATCTTTCCCAATGATTAGTATTAATCAATGTCACTGTCAGCCTTGATTAACTGGTAAAATTTTCAGAGCAGAATAAGTAACTTATGTGAACTTTTCCCCAATCCCTGAGAATCCTAATCATCACAAAAATGTTTTATCTTTTCATCAAAAATCTCTGGAAAGAAGTTGTGTTCGTTCATTGTTAATAGGGCAAGGAGCAGTATCATAGAGGGTTAATCCGTGTAAATTGGCTTCCACCCGTAAAGAAATTTTCTGAAACAGAAAAGAAAATTATGTACAGAAGTTTGCCACTCCTTCAATATGTTCTGTAGACTATTTTTTGTGATTATGAATGTAAACCTACTCTAACGGATAGCAAGAGTGAGACAACTGTCGTACTGCCAAAGGTATCATCTTTAGTATCAAATGATCTCGGAAAACGAATCTTCTATATTCAGAAAATTCCTTTTTTTTTTTTTAATTTTCTACTAAGAATCAGTAAAACTAAACAATGAGAATGGCCTATGTAAACTTGCACAGAGTTGATGGAAATTTTAGGAATTTTTTCCAGTTTGTCATACAACCCTATTTCCAAGGCTGAGCCCTGCTAACAATATATTGCTTCTCCAAAAACAAAGCAATTGACCTTAGAGTTTACTCTTCCTGCATCACTGTTTATGATGTCAAATTAAAACAGTTAATTTTCAAAAAGGCTGGAGACTTGCCTTTGAAAATTCTCTTATTTCAAGTGAAGGGAAGTTTGACTGCATAGATCTAATATTATGTTTTCTTACCTGAAAATCACGGATGTAAGTCAGGAAAAAGCCAAAGAAGGAAAATGACATAGACCACTCTGCACCAGTGGTGACCACATGAAGCACATAACCCTTGAGTGGCAAGGGAAAATAAGAGCAGTTTTATAAAATTTCATTCAAATGATCAATTGTAGTTTTCAAATGAAAAGCCCACAATTTTTATGAACCAATTTGCCTTCTAAAAATTAACTCTTGATTTATTGAACATTTCTCAGGAAATAAAAAGACATTAGAAGTCTTCCTAAATGTAGAGCAAATGAAATTTCTATTTAAATAATAGAGACAGAATAAGAAAATTTCTACTCTACAATCAAGGGGTCTTCCCTAAAGTCTTAAGATTCATAAAAAGTCACTATGAAATGCTTAACAATGCTCATGATAAACTCAGAACATGCTAGTCTTAAGAGTATGAAACAATATACAGGTTATAGTTAAGAGAATCTAGTAAACTCATTTATTCTCACAAACATTCCTAAAAATTTTAAAAAATAATAATAAATTAAAATAAAACACAACTAAGTGGTTTGTGAAAACAGGTGAATTTATTTGCTACTTATTCTATGACTGTCCTCTTTCGTTCTCAGGATTAAGATGCTGTCTCCACTCAGATATCTAATATAGTGAAATCCAAATACAGAGTCCATAAAAATTCTTCAGGAATAAAAAGCGGTAGAAGACATCTTTTCAATTCAGAAATTAAGTGTTCTAATAATAAAATATTTCAGTTGTGTATCTTCTTTACTATACCCACATGTAGGGAGGCAATTTATGAGAAAACTCTTTTGTCATCAATATTCTTTTCATGCCTGAAAATATCCAGCAATGACAGAGGACAGGATAATAGGGATGGTTCTACATAAACGCTATCATATCTCAAAATAATCCCAAAACGTACATTATTCTATCAAAAAGTTTCATTTTTAGTTATGAGATGAAAAATATATCAAAATCAACCAAAACAGTAATCATTAATATGAAACTAAGTTTTATAGAGTCTTAAGTTCTTACTTTCTCCTCAGGGTTCCAGTGGAGTTTCTCTACTAAATCGACACTAAAATGGGTGTACAAAATTGATGAGCAAATCAGCACTGTAAAAAGTAAGTCAAGGAAGAATCTCAGAAGATCTGCCCTGCCTGTAAGTTTAAATTAGATTCAAGGCAAAAATTGCTATGAAGTCCAAAAGGGTTATCCCTGCATTTGTTACCAACATCCAATCCATTTTCTTAAATCCATTTGCTTTGTTACAAAGCAGTGAAAAAATATAAAACATGCCCAGATCACTACAAAATTTCTCTCATAGTCAATTCCCTCTTCTGCTCAAAAAATTACCAGTTCTATCCTAAACTTCTACGAGATATTATTCTTAGGGATGAGTATGACCATGCTCTGTATTACATCTGTTACTGGGTCAGTTACTGAAGTCCCATGTACAATCTGAATTTTATGTTTCAAATCCTTAATTTAGAGTCACTAGAATCTCTACCATAAAAAAAAATGCTGCATATAACATGCCCATCGTGATCACTTAGATTTTGTTATTCAATTCGCTCCCAAGTTCAGCCACATTTTACAGCAAAGGATACTGGTTAATGCACTTACTACACACCAGATAACCAACAGCAGTCTGATCCAAAAGATTTGCTTGCCATGAATTTTGGGCTGCATTTGGTAGGAAAGGATGGTCTGAACAAACATATATAATGAGCCCATGCCAAAGGTGAGCACACCTCCACTTACGTGTGCTACTAAAAGGGTTGTTTTCTGAGGGGTAGAAAAAAGAAGTCAACAAAAAACACTCAAAATATACTGGCCACACAATATTTAAAAGTACAAGTCATGATTTCAATAGAACATTCAGTAAGTGGAGAAGATCTATAGATTCTACAAATTACTTCCTGAAGTAATTTTCTCTCAATACTCAAGATAAAACCAGGGGATTAAAGTAAAATAAAACTATTTCATATGTCATATTTCTAAAAATATGACAGAAATTATTCATTTAATCTTTTCCTCATTTAATAAAATGTTTATTTGGTGTCTATTAGATGTCAAGCACTGTTTTAAGTCCAGAGATATATTAGTAAATAATAAAGACAAAATCCAAGCCTTACAGAATTTACATTCTAAGTGACCATGCACAAATAATAGATAAGTAAATTCCACAGCAGGGTAGAGGGTGATAAAAGTGACAGAAAGAATAGTGGCAAGGTAAATTAGATTGGGATGGCTAGGATGGCTGGAAGTGCTGGGAGCAGAGAGTTTCAATTTAAATCCAATTTAAAGACGCCACAAATTAAATACAATTTAAAGAATCCAAAAATTGGGGCTGGCAGATGGCGTGGTGGTTGGGGGCGCTGGACTCCCACATGGCCGACTGTGGTTCAAGTCCTGGACCTGGCGCCTTGCTTTATCACTTCCCCTTTCTCTCTCTTTCTCTTTCTCTGGTCAAATAAAAAAAAATGATAACAAATGTAATTAAATAAATAAACAAAGAAATAATTCTAAAAAAAAAAAAAGAATCCAAAAATTAAAGCATTCTCCTTGGCTCTAGTTTTTATCGTTTTTGATTATATGCAACAATGAATTATGACAAATTGTAACTTTTTTCCTTTATCTCACTCTTACAGTTACCCATTTACATTTTACTTTTTAATGTTATACATGCCCTCTGCTTAGAAGTGACATTAGCTCTTCAAAAAGTCTACAATTGAAGACTTTTGGTTGAACCCCTCTATTTTTCTAAACTGGTGTCATATGTATCTTACTTGATTGAGAAGCTACTGCACAACACTTGGTACACAAGGTACTTAATAACTAAGACGACCAAAGATAATAGATCATTCCTTTTATAACCAACTGGGCTCATTAAACATAGAGTCTAGTTTTCCTAGTTGAAGGTTATGAGATCCCTAAAAATAAAGCAACAGACTACAGTTTTTTGTTGTTGTTTTGGAGAGGTTTTTGCTATAGGGCGTGTGTGCTTGCCAAAAAGGCAGAGAGCGACAGAGAGACAGAAAGTGAGAAATCACCCCCCAAGGGGGATGGCCACGCCACAATCCCTTCTCCTCCATTCTCTCGGGATCCTGGGCATGCACACACACACACATGCTGTGAGTTTAAGCCACCAGGTCCAGGACTCGAACCGCAGTAGACTACATGGGAGTCCAGCGACAGCCATTACGCTAACTACTGGTCCCAGACTAGTTTTTTGTTGTCTTTTTTTGTTTGTTTGTTTTGCTAAAAGTATCAGCTTCATTTTGGAAAAACAAAGAGATTTCTATATATGATTCAGAGTATTATATGATTCAGAGTATTATAATTTGTAATAAAATATGACTATGGGGAGAGGAAATAAAACACTGTTACTGCCACTTTGAGTAACAAAGAAAACAATTAACATTCAGCACCCATTAGCTATAGTAAGTAATAGCAATATTTTCCTGGTTTACAATTTTTTTTAAGAGAGATTTTTGCTACAGGGTGCGTGTGCTCACCAGAGACACACACAGAAAGTGAGAAATCACCCCCCAGGGGGATGGCCATACCACAACCCCTTCTTCTCCATTCGCCTGTCGGGATCTTAGGCACGCATGCATACATGCCCGGCGTGAGTTTTAAGCCACTGGTTAAGGACTCGAACTGCTGTCAACTATATGAGAGTTCAGCAACATAACCATTATGCCATCTGCTGGTCCCAGGTTTACAATTATTTTAAGGATAAGAACAGGAATAAGGTGGTTATGGTGGCTGGATCCCAGAGAGAGGAGGAGGAGAGTATACCTTTGGTTAGTACGTGGGCCGATACCACAAGAAAAAAGAACAGGAATATGGGTAAACTTTCTCATTTAAAAATATTTTCACAGGGCTGGCCCATGGCCCAGTGGCTAGAGGAGCTGGATCACACATGGCCGTCATATGGCTTCAGTTCTGGACCCTAAAGCTGGAAAAGCATGCCAGGTGCATGTGCTTGGGTCTAAAATCACAAAAAGAGGGAGCAATGAAGAAAGGACTGCAGCATGACAATTCTCTATGGAGAGTGCTTTCTCTGTCTCCTCTTTCTGCAAGCACACACATAATCTGGTAAACTAAAAAACAGAATATAAGGGAAAATTCACATGTACTGGCTCCATGCTGCAGCAGTAATGTGCTACTCAAAAGAAGCTAGATTCCGGGACCAGCAGTTAGTGTAACGGCTATGTCGCTGAACTCCCATGTAGCAGACTGCGGTCCGAGTCCCGGACCCGGTGGCTTAAACTCACGCCAGGCTCATGTGCGGCGTGGCCATCCCCCCTGGGGGGTGATTTCTTGCTTTCTGTCTCTCTGTCTCTCTCTGTCTTTCTGGCAAGTGCAGGCATCCTATAGCAAAAATCTCTCCAAAAAAAGAAGCTAGATTCCACATAGCAACAGTAGTTTGAATCCCCAGCCTGGTCAGCCTGAAATATGCAAGGCACACAAAAGTGCCCAAGATCCAATGGGCTGGAGGACTGAGGGAAGGGGATGGTAGCATAACATCCTGTGGAGGGTGCCCTCTCTCTCTTACATCCTTACACGCATGCACACATGCTTTATCATGAATAGGGGAAAAATTTTAATATTTTCATATACACTGATGAAGATAAATACAGACACAGTCTGATCGATGCCCACCTGTGTCGGTATCCAGTTCCATTAACACAATCCCATGAACTGGAAATAAGAACAGGCCCAGCTGCCATTGTACAGACAGTAAAGGTGCTGCTATTGGATGCTGAAAGCTCCATGGAAAGGCTCCAGGTTGGTGTCCAGAGTTTACCTGAACACACTGAGCATGCCTGTGGGCACACCTGTAGTCTTGACTGGCTGCAGGGCTAGGAAGAAAACTGTGGTATGAAACCCCATCCTGGGGATGCATCCCCCTCCCATTTGCTCTCACATGAAGAAAATAAATAAATACACCTAAAAAATAAAGGGGGAATATTTGCTATATTTTTATAATTTAAATGGAGGTATATAAAATGGGTTTCAAATGGTAATATTTTGCTTAAAATATTTAATTTTGTCATGATAGAGAGCAAAGAAACATCTTGAAGGATCTTGAAATGAACAAAAGAGATAGCTGAATATCCTTTTAACAGAATACTAAAGCTTCTGGTGATTTTCTGGCCCTATAGGAATGAGCTTTTTATTTCATTTTAACTAGGCTTTGTTAAAGAGAACACTTCTGTACTTACAGTAGTTATATGCATAGACAGATGTTAACTTAAAGAAAATTAACAGTAATATAAATAACCCTCTCCATGGAAATATAAATTATGGAATGCAATCTATTACCACCATGTGATTTATGATTAGCTTTCCTAGTCTGTACACATTCTTATAATAAATTCATTTCAACATTCCTTGACTATAAATGCACGGTACTTCGACTATTCTTTTGAACTGGTTTGTAATGTCTACTGTTTCCCTTATTACAAAATAAATAAAATATTCAACACAACTACATAATTCGTAATTTTATCCTTGTTAAAAATTTATCTTTTGATGGCCAGCAGATGGCATAGCGGTTACATCAATGAATTTTCTCATGGCCAACTGTGGTTCAAGTCCCAGACCTGATGGCTTAAAACTCACACCAGGTGCACGCACATGCATGCCTAAGATTCCTAGAGGAGAGTGGAAATGGGATTGCAGTGTGGCCATCCTCCCAAGGGGGTGATTTCTCACTTTCCCTCTCACTGTCTGCCTCTCTCTCCAGCAAACTCACACACCCTAAGGTAAAAATCTCTGGAAAAAAACAAATTATGCTTTGACAAAACAAAGATAAACAAAAATTACAGAGATTCATGCAGTTAGGAACAAATCTTTGATACAGAACTTATATATTACATATTGAGTGATCTGTAGTCTTTATTTAAAAGCAGTTCATGAAATTTAGGAACTAATCTTCTGTTTACTAATCCTTTTTCCTTCTGAAGTCTCCTTGAGGATAAATCTAGGAAGGGAGAATGCTATCTGATGACAGAGGCATACATTATACAGTTATGCACCCATAAGCCAAAAAATAACAAGGATTACTGGCAACTACTAGGAGATAGAAACAACTAGAAGCTAGAAACAGATTCTCCCTCTGAGTCTCTAAGAGAGAACCAATTAATAATTTGATTTCAGACTTTTGGCCTCCTGAAATTCTGAGAGAATATACTGATGTTTAATCCATATTGTTTGTGGTATTTTGTTACAGCAGCCCTAAGAAATTAACATAGGTTTCTGCTTACCAGTCTCTTCCTCCAAGTCTCAAGCATGAATTTCCTAGGAAGGGAAAATTCCTCTAAGTGGACACTAAGGACACTTACTATGTATTTGTACTGCTATATACCAGATACACACTTGTTCTAAAAAAAATCTGTTTATATTTTTAAGTTATATCTTTCAGGTACCATAAGATGGCATTTGCTAAACATCTCTTTAAATGTAGGCAATACAGTAATAGAAGTGTTTTCTGTTCAGTTTGATCCCTGTGGCCTCTCAGTGAGTTCCTGAATAATTAATGAGAGCATGTTTGTGCTAGGTACTATCTAAAGTATTGGATATGCAATGGTAAACAAAACCACTGTACTCATAAATACTGGAGAAACACATCAATTAAAAAACTTTAAAATGAACAATAAATTATATAAAATTAGACCATAGTAAGTGCTATGAATAATCAGTTTCCAGGTGCTTGTAGAACTCATACACAAAAGAAAACCTGATACATACTGCAGTAGCAGCTGACAGAAAAGTACATCTGCACTGAGATCACAAAGATACCTATGTCTATTTAGCTTTAGGGACTATGGCATACCCAACAGAGGAAAACAGCATCTGAGAAAGAGTTAAATAAGCTTGTGTTATTTAAGGAACACAAAAAAAGTCAGTGATAGCAGGGTCTTCAAAAAGTTCATGAACAATGTATGTTATAAAAAAACTATGCACAGATTTCAAAATATTTTTGCACCAAAATAAACTCGTACTTTAATTCCATTTTCCAATAAACTTTGTGAAGCCCCCTTGGGTACAATGGATATTAAGAAGGGGAATGATAATCAGGCTGGTGAGCCAGATCATTCAAGATCTCTGAGTTAATTAAGCAACTTATCAAATTTCTTTCTCTTGATTCTATTTTCATGCAATTACGGAACTTATGCAGCTTTAAGTAAGGGTATAGTGGAATAGAGTGAGATATACAGACATTTCCAAAAGATTGCTTTGGCTGCAATATGAACTAATTAAAGAAAATGTAAGAGTAAATAGAGAGGAACCTCTGAGGGGATTATGGCAGTAGTCCAGATGAGATGATGAAATCTACATTGACTGAGATGATGGTAGAGAGGGAAACACAGAGAGAAGTGTGAAAGAAGTAAATGCATATAAGAGGTAAAAACTGATAAGTCCCTACTGTGTTTAAAACATAGGGCTGACTTCTCTTCCAAGCCAACATCTATAACTATAAACTATTTACGGATCTGTGTAAAATGGTTTTCTACATAAATCAACTGGTGTTTATCTCTGCAAAAGAAAAGGAGGAAGAGGCAATGCTCTCATCATTTTAACTTATTTTATTTTTGTTCGCCAGAATGTGTGTGCACTTGCAAGAAAGAGACAAAGAGGGAGAGGGAGTGTTCCTCCTCTTGATGGGGCGTGGTCATGCCAGAATCCATTCTACATTTCTCCACCCTGTTGGGGTTTGGGGCATACAGGCACATACACCTGTTTTTGAAGATTCTAGAGCCAGGATATGGACTGCTCAGTAATGTGTGACCCAGCCTCCTTAATCCAAAAGAGTTAGCCCTTATCACTTTAAATAAGTAGCAAAAGTTTATATTTAGAACAGATAGCTGTTTCATATTTGGATAATGCTACAGGGTTTGCTTATAAACAAGGTCCAGCAATAAAGTCATTAGTGAAAATTGAAGACATCCAAGGTTGCAAGAAGAGATACAATTATGAGAGAAAAAGTAATTCAATTCAAAATTAATACAAAGCCAAGGGGACTCCTTGTGGGGGTAAATTAGAATGGAAGCTGAAGACTGGCCCCATAATTTAGTGGCTAAGGGAGCAGATCCCAGATGGTCAACCACAGTTAGAATTCCAGCCCCAGAGACTTGATAAGTGTGTATGCTTTAAATCCCAACAGAATGGGAAAATGGAGAAAGGATTGCAGCACGAACACGCCTCAGTTTGGGGTGGGGTGAGTAGGTGTTTTCTTCCCTCTGGCAATTAAGAAGAAAAAAAAAAAGGAATGGAAGCTGAAACAAAATAACAAAGAAAGGATATAATCTACTTAGGTAGACAAGATGAAGGAGGAATGACAGCTTGTGTGGGTGCTATCAAGAATAGACACTGACCTGGGACCAGCAGTTAGTGTAATGGCTATGTCGCTGGACTCCCATGTAGTCGACTGCAGTTCAAGTCCTGGACTCAGTGGCTTAAACTCACGCTGGCACATGTGTGTGTGTGCCCAAGCTCCCAAGAGGAGAATGGAGGAGAAGGGACTGCGGCGTGGCCATCCCCCCTGGAGGGTGATTTCTCGCTTTCTGTCTCTCTGTCTCTCTCCATCTTTCTGGCAAGTGCACGCGCCCTATGGCAAAAACCTCTCCAAAAAAGAAAAAAAAGAAAAGAATTGACACTGACCTTGACCAAGTTCTGTAGATAAATATATGGGATTCATTTTTACCACACAGGCAACAACTGGAACAAACATTCATTACCGGTTTGCTAACAATTCCCCCAGAAAACTTTTAACACTGAGCTATAGAAACTAACTAGGAGAGGAAGAATTTTATTTATGGCAAAGATAGCTAGCTACTTGTCCAACAAAAATTTTGTTCCCCTTCCCTAGTATAAGGTTACTCCTGGGAAATGCCTAGCAAAACTACATTTCCCAGCCTTCCTTCCCCTGCCACAGCCCCACTGCACCTAGCAAATAATGTCAGTGGACTGATGTGAGTCACTGACATGTTCCAAAAATTCCCTCCTTGATTAAACTCTACTCAGTTTCCTCTGAACTCTCCTTACAATGGGGCCCTAACTTCTGGGCTGTGTTCAACTCTGTATTGTTTAAGTTTAGCAAGAATCTTGCTAAATCAGTGTGCCAGAATCCCCCATACTCAATAGCAATCACTGTCAACATCTGATCAGGTTCTTCAACCTTCACCACTCCCCCAAATCACCTGGCCTGACTCTACCCAGGTCAGTTTACCCAGAATCCCTCCTTATCTACCTTTGTTATTTTCTCTTCAGTAATTTTTCCATCCACTGACCCTGCCCCTACTCCCATCCCAAATTATAAATTCCCACTTTTCCCTGTATTCACAGTTGGACCCAATGTCTCTTCCCTGTTGCTCTGTCTGTGGAGAGTTTACAAACATCTAGTGAAGTCTGACTCCAACCTTAACGTGAAGGATTCCTTCAGAAAAAGCTGGCAGAGCTACAGCTCTTCCCTTTATTTCTACACGTATACAGCTAAACACCTAAGAATGCAGGTGATCAGTACAGACATCTGAAGTATACAAAATAAGTAAATGATCATTACTTATAACATTCAAAACAACTATTTAAATCTGTAATTGTGTCACTTATAATCTCCAAGTAAATAGTAAAAAGAATCTAATGATTATCCTTTAGATCCTAAAAAAAGGGCAATTCATTTATTCAGATTACTGAAGGTTAGTTTTTTAAATTGTGACTGTAATTATTGCAAAGGGGGTCAAGTAATTTAAAGGCAGTGAATACTAATTTAAGGTGAAGAAACAAGAATTGAATGTTCCTGGTTTCCTTTTTAACATGTATATTTATAAATTTCAGGAAGATATCTATATTGGGATTAAAACACAAACCTGAAAGTTTGCCACAATAGTAAGTCCTAAACAACCCAGTATTCCAAGCACAAGGCCAGCCTTGTTTAATTTGATGATACAGCTCTCTTCAGGATTCAGAGCATGAACTTGCTTATAACGAACATAAATGGTAGCCACACCTGCAAAGAGATCATTTGAAAAACAACAAAGTAATAAATAACCAAGGAATAAAGTTGCCAATGAAGAGTGTTCACAAAGGTCTCTGCTACCCAGAAGCACAAATTTTCCTTTTAAAGTTAACCTGGGGGTGGGAAGAACATTTGTTGATTTTTAAAGAACTTTTTTAAGATTGCACACAGAATTCTTGCTATCTCTGGTGACTGAAGTACTGTACTAGCCCCTCATGGGTCTAATATTTACAAAGGTTTAGGACAAAATTTAAGAGATAAATTTGACGTCTTCTGAAAATCTCTAATAGTGAGCGTTACGTAAAACACAATTTTTTTGATTAGCATCAAAGTCAAAAGTAATTAGGTTCTAGAATATAGATAAAATAGGTATAGGCAAAAACATCCCCAAAAGCTTAATTGCTTTACTCACATATCATTTCATTTCAAAGTACTATAACTTGGATCAAACAGATACAGTAGCCAAGTTTTATTTATATATTTATACACACGCAAAAACACACACACACACACATATACATACACATACACAAACATATATATAAAAGCTCACTTCACTATACATGTTAGTCAAGTAAAAGACAAACTGAACTTTCTACTGCAGAAATATTACTGAAAAACTCAGCAGTGTGGAAACAAGAGATATTTTTTATAGACACGTTTCTATAGTTTAGACACAAAATAAATTTCTGTAAATTGAATCATTTCCTGGCTTAATTATACATATCATATAGAAGAATGCTAAAATATTTTAAATTTGATGGGAAAAATATCTCAGTGAATCATTAATAAAAATGTCAAAATAACTGAATAGAAATTTAAATACTATAGTAGGAAATCCATTGCTTTGACATTAGAATGTTATTCAAAAATCAAAATGTGGTTCCATCTCCATTTCTAAACATCTTAACTATTCATCATAAAGAAACTTACTTGGAGTTAGTCATGGTCATTTCTGTCTATAGCTCTTTGTATTCTATTGGCTGCCTAAGAAGTCCACTTAAGGGACCAGCAGTTAGCGTAATGGCTATGTCACTGGACTCCCATGTAGTCGACTGCAGTACAAGTCCCGGACCCGGTGGCTTAAACTCACGCCGGGCGCATTGTGCGTGCGTGCTCAAGATCCCAAGAGGAGAAGGGATTGCGGCGTGGCCATCCCACCTGAGGGGGGATTTCTCACGTTCTATCTCTTTCTGTCTTTGTAGGAATGCACACGCACCATATAGCAAAAACCTCTCAAATAAAAAAAAAAAGAAGTCCACTTAAGACATCAAGGAATATTGAGTTGTATTTAACAATCTCTATTTGGACAAGTAGTCAGCCGTATGGATAAATTCTAAAGGTTTATTTGAAAATTTTAACATTTTTAGAAATGTTTTTCTTTTAAAAAGAGCATCATCATCATCAATAATTTAGTGGTAACAATCCTATATACAGCTAGAAAGTAAAACAAGTAACACAACAGAGTTTAAAGAAGAAAACAGCAATCTGGCTATTAATTTTGGTTGTTAAAACCACTCTTATTACTTACATAAAACTGCAGCGATATTTAGCATTGCCCCAAACAAGCATTTTTCTGGAGCTACTGTACCAGTGTCACTGAAAGAAAAAAGAAGGTTTATGGATTTCTTACACTAGAAATGCACAAGTATTTCTTCTGTTGGATAAAAATTTAATGGAAGTTACTTCAAACCCTTTATCTTTTAGAAGTCTATGAGTTTGAGGCCATCAAATGGTGGTTCCATCTCCATTTGATGGAACCAGTTACATCACTCCCACATGGCCGACTGGTGGCTTAAAAAACACGCTGGGCATGCATGCATGTGTGCCCAAGATCTCAGGAGGAGAATGGAGGAGAAGGAACTGCAGCATGGCCATCCTCCCTGGGGATCATTTCTCACTCTCCCCATCACTGTTTCTGTCTCTCTCTCTCTCTGGCGAGTGCACAGACCCTATAGCAAAAACCTCTATTAAAAAAAAAAAAAAAAAAAAAGTCTATGAGTTTAACTTGTTTGAGAAAGAGAACATAAGAACACAAATATTTGCCTACTTCACTTTTTACTCACATCATTTAGAATTACTTCTTTTTCACCTAATAAAAATCAACATAAATTAATTTTTTTAAATTGTGACATGATGGTTAAGGTGGCTAGATCCCACATGATCAACTGTGTGGTTCAGTTCCTGGATCTGGCAGCTTGGAAAGCATGCCAGGTGCATGTGTGTCCCCAAAAACTCAAAAGGAGAAATAGAAAAGAGACTGAGGTGTGACCAAAACCTATGGGGGACGCTTTTGCACTTTCTTTCCTTCTCTCTCTCCAGCAAGCACACATGACCTCTATGGGGGGGATGGGGTTCGTATTACAAATGATGCTTTTGTTTTAGATTATCCTTTAAGTAAGCAAAAGAATGCATCTCCAAGATGGTTGGCCAAGGGTGTTCCTTTCTTTAGTTCTGAAGTGGTATGATATTAACTGGCCTCCAAGTAAAAACAGCCATACCCTTCACTGCATTAGTACAGTACTTCAACCCTGTGGTCACCATCACACACACAAAAAAATGTCAGACCACTTGATGGTACACCATCACAAAAAAAGTCAGACCACATAATTTTTCAAGTTATATGTTTATTATATCATTATTCTACATATTCATTATTAGAATATTTTGTATGTTGTAATGATATACAGTGAATGGATGTAAAATACATAAATAAATATACACAGATGTTCTAATATTTTCTTCTCATATCCCATGACTAGTCTCATGTACTCCCATAGGCATCTAATACTTGAACCAACTAAGAGAACACGAGAGAGATATACTGCCTTTGAAGTGAAATTTACATTGGCTATGGCTTTGTAGCTTTAATAACTAAACCTTTTGGATGGGGTCTGTGAACTAAAAGGAACTTTGCAAAGGATCTAAGTTAACCTAACAAAATGTTCTGCAGGTGAAGACAGCGAGCCTAAGAGAAGTAAAAATAAGCGTTAAGAGTTTAAATACAATGGACTGCTGGAGAAAGATTTGAGGGCAATACATAGTTTATCAGCCAAAAAATATAAAAGAGGGACAGAAAAGGAAGTGACTATGATACTACAAGAAAATCACATGTAGTACCATTAGAGAACTGAAACTCTAAAAAAGAACTCAATGACCTCTTCAATTATTAAAAACTCTTTAAAAGGAAACCGGACAAGTTTTCAGAAGAATACTGAAGGGCTCTCACAAATCTCAAATACATATTCTCTTAGAGTTATTAAATAATGGGTTGGTTCATTAGCCTACATGCTCCTCTAGCAGACTGGTGATTATTTATCATATTATTCCTAAAATTGGGGACCAGCAGTTAGCGTAATGGCTATGTCACTTAAATCCCATGTAGTCGACTGTGATTCGAGTCCCGGACCCAGTGGCTTAAACTCACGCCGGGCGTGTGTGCGTGAGTGCCCAAGATCCCAAGAGGAGAATGGAGGAGAAGGGATTGTGGCGTGGCCATCCCCTCTAGGGGGTGATTTCTTGCTTTCTGTCTCTCTGCTTCTGTCTTTCTGGTGAGCACATGCGCCCTATAGCAAAAACCTCTCAAAAAAGAAACCTCACATTTAAAAATATTTTTGGATTTTATAAATCTTCCCAAGTGCAGCCAATTGGTTTATATCCTTTAGCCTGTACCATACCACTGAGAAACAACAAATGGAGATATCAATACCCAAGATCTTTTCTCAAAAGTTTAAAAAGATAGATTTAACTTTTTGATTTATCATGTTTTAAAAGTTGACTACATTCTATGTTGGAAAGGTTATTTTTCAGAAGATAAACAAATGAATAAAAAAAATCACAGTGAAAACAAAATAAAAAATATTATGTAACAAACAAAATTCATTTGGCATCTCCATGGAGAGGTGATATTCCAAAGGCATTGATTAGAAGCTGAATACTTTCTTTTTTTTTTTGGAGAGGTTTTCGCTATAGGGCGCGTGCGCTCGCCAGACAGAGAGAGAGATAGAGACAGAAAGCGAGAAATCCCCCCAGGGAGGATGGCTACGCCGCAATCCCTTCTCCTCCATTCTCCTCTTGGGATCTTGGGCACGCACGCACACGCGCCCGGCGTGAGTTTTAAGCCACCGGGTCCGGGACTTGAACCGCGGTCGACTACGTGGGAGTCCAGCAACATAGCCATTACACTAACTGCTGGTTCCCAGAAGCTGAATACTTCCTTGTGAGTGAGGGGAATCTTAACTGTACGTACCAGGTGGACTTATTTAAATACTTGGAGTTAACCAAATCCAGTGGTCTTGTAATAAGTTATGTTTTCTTCACTTCCCCACTTTATAGAATCCATTTAACTTTTATATAAAAGTTTAAACCTTAATAGCTAGGAAATCATTCATGATGATTATGGTTTTCACATATCTTTGGGAATCTGTAAACTGATACAGTGCTTTTGGAGGGATATGTGGCAGTGTCAAACTTAAAATGTTGATGCCCTACTACCTAAACCAACAATCGTACATCTAAGAGTTTACTTCACTTAACTATTAGCACAAGTATGTAGTTACACCTTATAGAGTCTTCACTACATGGTTTTTTTTGTTTTGTTTTGTTTTTTGTTTTTTGTTGTTGTTTTTTTTTTTTTGAGGGATTTTTCACTATAGGGCGCGTACGCTCGCCAGACAGACAGAGAGAGACAGAGAGATAGAAAGCGAGAAATCACCCCCCAGGGGGGATGGTCACGCCGCAATCCCTTCTCCTCCATTCTCCTCTCAGGATCTTGGGCACGCACGCACACGCGCCCGGCGTGAATTTTAAGCCACCGGGTCCGGGACGCGAACCGCGGTTGACTACGTGGGAGTCCAGCGACATAGCCATTACGCTAACTGCTGGTTCCCACTACATAGTTTTTAACAGCCAAAAAAAGGGAAAGAATAAACAAGAAACTAGCATATCAACATGCTATACCTTTTATAAAGTAAATAAAATGAAAAACTAAAAAGCAACAACCACAACAACAAACATTAACAGTGAGAAGAAAGGAAGGAGGGAAAGCGAGTAAGAAAAAGTTTTGTAAAAATATAGATGACACTATGGTGGAAACTGAAAGATTAGAGAACATAGAAGCATTGAAAATGGTTCTAGATACCGGAGACAAGTGAGAGGCAGAGAGAGAAGGGGGAGAGTGTAAGGAGAGAAATTAAGGAAGAAAACAGAGGCAAGACATTTATGGGAAACAGAAATGGATTATTGTCTGTTCATGATAATGTGTTTTTTATCCTCAACTCGACTGGTATGAAGTTATTCATGTTGAGTAAATTCAACTTATAAACTAAGTGATGTATAGTGATTAAATGTATAAAATAAATGAAAATAATAAATGAAAATATAGATGACAAAACAAACCAAACTCTGGAAGGATGTCTACTACACCCCAAACTATGAATTACCTCTGGAGGGACAAAGGAAGGACAGGGGAAGTCTGGATGGGGTTAGAAAGGGGCTTTCACTTTTTATTTTTATAATCATTCTGGTATTTAAAATTTGTTTTAATGATTACTGCATCTGTAGTGGAAAAAAATTGTTATAGACAAAGCACATGAAACTGAATACCCACACTTATATCATTACTAGTATTAAGATTTCAGAAATATTATCTACCAATTTTGATAATGTGTCAGAAATATATAAGCAGTATGTTATAAAGAGTTAAAAGCTCAGCTTCTAGAATCAAATTGCCCAAGTATGAATCTTTGTTCACACATACTGAATTATATGCTCAAGCAAGTAACTTAACCTTCCCAGACCTCATTCCCTCCTCTAATAAAACTATCAGTTCCTACCTCATACAATTCTTAGAAAACTTCAATTATTAAGACATGAAGAATGCTTAGGATATTACTTTGTACACAGTAAGTAAATGAATACATGTTTGTCATTAACATTATCTTTTCATATTGTTGTTTGCAGCATTTTTTTTTTCTTTTTAAAGATTTCATAAGGCATGTATACTCACCAGAGAGAGAGAGGGGAAAAGTGAGAAATCACCCCCTGGGGGGAAGGCCACACTGCAATCTCTTCTCCACTATTCTCCTCTCAGGACTTCGGGCATGCACAAACGTGCACTTAGTGTGATTTTCAAGCTGCCGGGTTCAGGACTCAACCTGCGATTAACCATGTGGGAGTCTAGTGCCTTAACCACCATGCTAGTCTCATCATTTCTTAATTTTAAGAGGAGAAAAATTCTATCTTCTGAGATATCTCAAATACTTATTTGGAAGACAAAGCACTAAGGGATCACAATTCACTAACTGAATCTTAATCCTGCATTAAATCCTCACATTTCTGTCACATACATATCATATTACTTTTATTGTTACAATGTCAATGTAAAAATCTAAATTTTAAAATGTTGACATTAAATGTTGGTTTCAACATTAAATTATGAATGAGATAAAGAAAATGTTTCACCAACCTGATATATGGCAGAATAGGGTCGACATGATGGAGAACTATTGCAGTAATGTAAGAAAATATGAAAGCAGAATACGACCAGATCACAAGGACTGAAGGAAGGAAACTGAGGCCTTGCTGAAACCACCACATTTCAAATGAATCTTCTGAAGTAGAAAAAACAATTAGAAAAGATAATTCACAAGTTTCCTATATTTCACTTTAGCCATCCATTCCCACAAACTTGAACTTACCTCCCTAGGCTCTTATCAGAAATCATCCCCCACACTATTCTAACACCTGCCCTTCTTTGACTTCTCAGTAAATGGAACCAAAATTCACCTACTTGCCATAGCCACAAACTTACTTTCTGCCCCATCTTTCTATACATGAACAAGTACCAAGTACGATTTATTCTACTTCATCAGCTTTTTGAAACCTACCCCTTTTCTCCATCTTCATTGTCACTACTGTTCCTAAACTGCTATCATCTCTTGGCCAGACTATTATCATAATTTCCTAAATGATCCTTGTGATATTGTGAAATACATCATCCTGCTTCCTACAAAAAGCTCCTAAAAACCCTTGGATCTCTGAAGTTATGAGTGTCTTTTGTATATTAACAAGATGACTGGGTTGGCAGCCCCTGGATGGCTTCATTATGGGGGCTGGTCACAGAAAAGACCAAGGCAGGATTAAAGGGTTCAGACCTTCAGTCTCATCCCCACCCTCAACCTCCAGGAGGTAAGTTAAGTTGATCACTAATGGTCATTGACTTAATCAACCATGCCTGCATAATGAAGCTTCCTTAAAAACACAAAAAGAAAGGGTTCTAAGAGCTTCTAAATAGCTAAAGTGGAGGTTCCTGGAGGGTGGTACACCTCGAGTAGACATGGAAGCATGAGACCTCTTTCCATATGCCCTGCCCTATGTATCCTTCACGTATATTCTAATATCTTTTTATTGTTGTTGTTATAGAGTGCTCGTGCTCATGGATACAGAGACAGAGAGAGAGACAAAGAGAGAAAGTGAGAAACCACCACCCCCAAGGGGGATGACCACGCAGCAATCCCTTCTCCTCCATTCTGTTCTCAGGATTTTGTTCATGCATGCACACGTGTATGGTTTCTTAAGCCACGGGGTCCAGAAAAACTGCTCAGTGGGCCGTGTGGCAATTCAGCCATCTTAACCTCCACTCCAAGTGGTGGCCCTGTAATACCCTTTAAAATTAACCAGTAAACATGTTTCCCTGAGTTCTGTGAGCCACTCTAGCAAATTAATCTAACTCAAGGAGAGATCGATAGGAACCCAAATTTACAGCCCTCAGTAAGAAACACAGGTATTAATAAAAACCATTTGGGACTATGACTGGCAGAAGTGGGGGGACAGGTAGTCTTGTGGGATTAAGCTCTCAACCTATGGAACCCGATGCCATCCCCAGGTAAATACTGTCAGAACTGAATTGAGTGAGAATTTTTAATGAGTCTGCTGCAAACAGATTGCTTGATTGCTAATGGAGAGAAATCTCCCCACATTTCTTGGTGACCAGAGGAGAAATATTCACGCTGATTACTGAGCAAGAGAATAGGGAAAAATACTTTGGTTTCTCCTTCATTACTCAATTCTCTCTGGTCTTGATCACAACCAATCTAGACTCTAGCCTAAAACTAGAGTTATCCTTCTAATTCTAAAATACCAATCTGATGACCTTAAGAGAATAAGGTGAATTCTTCAGAGGTTTGAATGAATTCCTCAAAGGTTTCCTTCTACCCTTATCTAGTGTCTTTCCTAACTGGTCCAAAGGGTCTTCCCATTATCTGATCTTTACTATCTTTGTATAGTAATCTCTGGTCACTCTTTGCTCCCAATTCTTTGCTCTAGCCATCATCACCTTTATCATCATTACAAAAGCAAGCATTTAGTGTTTACTACATGCTAGAAATGTTACTAAGCTCTTTAAATACGTGATCTCATTTACTGTCCTCCATGGAATTACGCAGATTAAGGAAAACTGTTCAAGGTCATGGAGCTGGAAAGTGGTGGAAATAGGATCTAAAATCAAGTACTTTGATTTTGACACCAAATCACTCTGCTATACTGCAATAGCAAATTTCTTGTAGACCTTCAAATGTGTCATGCTCCCTTGTGTACTGTCAGATCTTCACATACGCTGCACTCTGTCCAGATGACTAGTCTACAATGCTGTCACTCCCACACCCACAGCCTAACCAGGAACCTTCTGTATGTTTTTCAAGTCCCATCCTTTATAGTAATAGCTTCAGCTGAGTGTCCTGATTTGTTTCCATCAGCACTCTACTTCCTAACCAGAGCACTCATTTCACTTAACTGTTAGTTGCGTTTGCTTGTATCTTCCTCAGTAAACTTCAAGTTCTTCGAGAGCAGGAAACAACTATTTTGTTCACCATTATATTTCTAACTCCTACAGGAGGGGTAGACAAAGAGAGTGCCTAAATATATACACGCCCACATCACCACTTTCTCCCTAAATTCCAGACTGAGGATGTTATTAAGTAACAACAGTCAATAATGTGAATTAGAAAACATTAGTGTGTCTTCACATATTTAATTTTTAAAACTTAGTTTCTATAAATATAAAAGTACTTATAAGAAATTACTCCTATGCATGCGAGAATAAATTCATGTTTGCAGGAGCATCTTCTCATAGCTTGATAACCTAAAGAAAATTTAGCATTTCCCATGAACTTTATAAATAATTACACCTCCTCTCCACAATCCTGCAATATGCTCAGCTTCCTCCTCTTGGGCTGACTTCTGAAATGACATGGCAGCCACTTTTGGCCTGTAGTTGTCATTTCCTCTAATCATCTTTCTGCTAAATATAGGCTATTTTGCTAAATAAATTTCTTTTCCTTTGTTCTTAACATCTCATTATGTTCCTCCCACTCATTTAATCATGGTAATCCCTTCCTAAAATTCTTAAGTGCCTTCTTTTTCTTTTTTTTTTTGGAGAGGTTTTCGCTATACGGCGCGTGCGCTCGCCAGACAGACAGAGAGAGATATAGAGACAGAAAGCGAGAAATCACCCCCTGGGGGGATGGTCATGCCGCAATCCCTTCTCCTCCATTCTCCTCTCGGGATCTTGGGCACGCACGCACACGCGCCTGGCGTGAGTTTTAAGCCACCGGGTCCGGGACGTGGACAGCGGTCGACTACATGGGAGTCCAACGACATAGCCATTACGCTAACTGCTGGTTCCCAAATTCTTTAAGTGCTTTCCATACAACAGCTTTCTGGGACAATTATTCTTAATTTGTATAAATTTTGAAAATCTTATAAAATCTTTTTTATCTCTTTTTTTAAGGAATTATTTTATTTATTATTATTATTATTATTCAATTTGACCAGAAAGAGAGAGAATGAGAAAGCTAGCCGCTGGGTTTGGGGCTCTAACCACAGTTAGCCCTGTGGAAATCCAGCACCTTAACCACCACACCACCTCCTGGCCCAATCTTTCATGTCTTTAAATGCTATTTCAATTTATGTTTCTAATCATTCCTACCTAAAGTTCTTAAGAGTTCTAGATTCATTATTTGATGGTTCGGCTGGTCCTTAAACATGTGTTTAGGGTTCCTGACTATGATCTCCTATTTGCATGACCTTAATCTGGGAATATCCTAAAAGGCTTAAATTAAGGGTGAATCATTCCAGGGAATGTCTATTTATTTTTGCCAAGCACTCAGGGACATCATCAACTTGGGCTAACTTTAGGTTAATTTCTTTCCTTCCAGTTTTTGAGACCATGTAGATATATAAATTTAAACTCTGAATCTAAGTGATAGCAGAACCTATACTATAAAGTTCTCAGGTGCTATCTCTTCCCTCACCAGGAGCTGTGGTGAGAATAAACAGATTTCTTTGTGATGTGCCTTTTTTCTTCCCTTCATATATTCTATCTGCATTGCCAAATTAATATTCCTGAAGTATTCCTCTGCTCAAAATTGTTTCTCATAAATCTACGTAAACTTGTGCAAGCTTCGTAACTTCTCCTATCCAGTTTCTTCTTTGAAAAATGGGAATATTATTGGCACAGGCTGCACTATACAATATAGAAACCACTAGCTGTATGTAACTGTTTAAGTAAAAATTTCAATGGATTAAAATTAAATAAAACTGAGACCAGCAGATGGCATAATGGTTAAGACACTGGACTCCCACATGGTCAACTGCAGTCCCAGACCCAGCAGCTTAAAACTCACATCGGGCATGTGTGCATGTGTGCCCAAAATCCTGGGAGAAGAGTGGGGCTGAAGGGATGGATTGTGGTGTGGCCATCTCCCCAGGGGGTGATCTCTCACTTTCTGTCTTTCTGTCTCTCCAGCAATTATACACACCCTGATAGCAAAAATCTCTCGCAAAAAAAAAAAGTTAAATTAAATTTTTTAGTTCTCCAGCAGCCATATTTCAAATGTTCAAAAGCTACTTGTGTCCAGTGGCTGCCATACAGAACAGTAAAAATTCAAACATTTCCATTATCATGAAAAGTTCTATTGGATTGCTAAATAGCTACACTGTTGATGCATAATAAATGATGGCTTTTAGTATTATCCAATATAATACCTGATTCATGGAGGTTTATTCAATGACTAAATGAGACAATATACATAAGTACTATCATAGGTGGTCAATTAATCTTTATTCCTCTTTTAGAATGTGAAAGATGAATTACCTGTTTTATGAGTTCAAAATATATCAGTCTTCAATTATGCTCAATTATCTGTGCCTTTTGTAAATTCCTGGAATCCACTAAAAAGAAAATAAGTTGTTTCAAGTCACATGATTTTAAATATGTACGTACAATTTCAAGTCAACATACCAATTTTGTTAATGGGTGAATACCAGCTACAGAATTACCAACAGGTTGTTTTTCTTTAAAGGGCTAATACAGGTTGAGCATTAGATAGTGATCAAAAATCCAAAACTTTCTGAGTAACACCATGATCCAAGAAGTGGAAAACATACCTGACTGTTCATAGTCAAAAGTTACAATGTAAAGATTGCATGAAATTGCCTTCAAGCTATGTGTACAAAATGAATTTCATGTTTAGACTTGGGTCTCATCCCCAAGATATCGTATTATGTATGTGCAAATACTCTAAAAATCAGAAGATGTATAAAATACAATACTCTTTTGATCCCAAGCATTTTTGATGATAGTCAACTGCATTTGAATTTTTAAATAAATGATGTTGTACCATCTGGAATTAAATATTTTAATTCTAGGATATCAATTTTATTATCCTTTCTCACACTAAACACCTTTGACTGGCCTCAAAAAAGTTTTTCCCTATAAAGAGACAAAGTGAGAAAAGAGTGATAGCTTATTATTAAGCAAAATAAAGCATCAACTAGTATGTATGATGCAATAACACAGCTGTAAGATCAGATTAAGCACAAATCCTACATTTGCCACTTCTCAGATGTATGACTTCCACCAAGCTACTGAGCTTACAAAAGAATTAAAGTTGTTCAATCATTCTATTTGTAAAGTAGCCACATTCTCTGAGTGGAACAAGGAAACATTCAATATAATAATGATAGCTGATTTATCAATGCTGTACTAGCCACAGGTATGGGGAACAACTACCAAGTGTGACATCTTTCTATGTATGAATCATCCTGGATAGTATCTTCTTTGGCTTTGATAGCTCTAATTGTTGAAACTGACAATTCAGAGAAGCAGGACTTGAAATGGCTTACGGGTTTAACAATGACAACTGAGAAACGTAAGTTCATGGACGAGGTGAGAAAGCTATTATCTGTCCACATATTTTAACCTTGGAAAGTTGAATGCATAAAATAGGTAATTGCCAACCAAGCAAAGTTGGAATTTCAGTGATTAACAATTCAAGAATCCTTCCACAATACTTGAAAATATGCTGGAATAAATGTCATATAGCTGTAAGAGCTCTTAAAATGTTTTACATCTCTCATCTATCTTATTTTTTCAAGTTTCACGAACCAGAACTGCAGTTACAAATCCTCCCCACCACCACCACAAATACTTAAATGCCTCTGCTATTTACAGGAATTCCTTAAGCTGCCTCCTTTAAACGGCAACTGCTATGAAATAGTAAGAAAGTAAATTCTGGATGTTCCCAATGAACACATGGCCAGCCCTAAGGTGCTTTTGGAGTTACACAGAACCATTAGGAGAGCCCCAAGCAAAGCATAATAGAAAGTGGTTATTTTTCTTAACTCTAACTTGGCCTTCGAACAAATATAATTGTTAAATTCCTAATTGTTAAATTCTAAAGAGTCTTGGGAACCAGCAGTTAGCGTAATGGCTATGTCGCTGGACTCCCACGTAGTCGACCGCGGTTCGAGTCCCGGACCCGGTGGCTTAAAACTCACGCCGTGCGCGTGCCCAAGATCCCAAGAGGAGAATAGAGAAGGGATTGCGGCGTGACCATCCCCCCTGGGGGGTGATTTCTCGCTTTCTGTCTCTATGTCTCTCTGTCTGTCTCTGTCTGGCGAGCGCACGCGCCCTATAGCGAAAACCTCTCAAAAAAAAAATTTTTAGAGAGTCTAAAAAAGTAATGTTTTTAGAAGCTGGTTCAATGTTACATGGGGAGAAATAAGAATTTGGTGACGCAACGCAAAATTGAGTTGCATTTGGATAATGGTTTATACACTTAAACTTCAGAAAACTGGAAAAATTATTTGTTTTTAAAATGTATCCTACCGTAAAGGTAGTGAAGTTACCCAGGTCCCGCAATTTCCTTTGCGTCTGGACCCACCCCCTGCGAAGGAACTGCGCATAGTATACTGAGCTCCCCGTACACACAAGGTCACTACGGATCTCACTTTCAGATCTTCCTCTGCCTTTACCACCACCACGAAGGCATCTGAGCCCATGAGTGACAATGAGAACTCGTGCTCAACGAGAGTTTTTGTGAACTAGGGCGAAGGTGCTTGGTCACCGCTTAGATAAATCCAGAAAAATTAGACCTCTGCTTTTACTGGGAGGGCGAAGAGCTAGGGTCTTAAAAGATCCCGGATCTACTTTGCCCGACGCCAGGAAAAGGTGAAAAAGGAGGCTCTTGGCACTAGGCACTGCTCAGGGCAGGAAGGAAGAGGCGAGGGTGCAAGGAAGAAGACATAAAGAGGACACCGAGACCCGATCCCAGCCCGCACCCGACCGCGCCCTCTGGGTCCCCGGGAGGCGGCCCGCAGTTCCTAGGATCGTCCGCCTCCTCCGGCGCCTGGCACAGCGTAGCCCCTGGAGGAAGGGTGAGCCAGCACCGGACTCACGTGCCCGCCTCGGTGATGCGGGGCTCCAAGCCGTACCCACCGTCCTGATCGGCCGAACCCGCCCTCTGACGCACCCCGTTAGAGCTGGCTGCCACCGGCGCCGAGGTCGTCCTCTTCCTCGCCTTTTCCGTTACCAACCTGACTGTACCACCTAGGCTGGACTCGGGCTCCGAAGCCTACCCACTACCCCCTGGAGCTAAGCTAGGTCCCGGAGCGCGCTCCCGAGCCGCCTGGCCAGTCCCCGGGCGCGCTGTAGCGCGCCCACGCTGTCTCCCGTTCCGACCGCCTTTCTTTACGGCAATCGCAAAAGTGTCGTGCACGCGCTGCCTACGATCAGAGTCACCTAGTCCGCTGGAGTTGGCGGTGTTATTTCTAGTGGTGTGCTTGTAGGGTAAGGCTGCGGGGCTCTGTTTTGGTAAAACGGCCGGGTGTGATGGACGCGGTAGGCGCACTTCTTCACATAGGAGTGGAGACAGGGCTGGATGCTCTGGGGTGGAGCATGACGATAGAGCTGTGTGTATGGACTCGCGTGAGGCTGATGCGGTCTTCCTTCCTCGCGGAGGATGGCTTCGCGCGCGGGGTTGTGGGAGGGCGAGGGGCGTCTGTCCCTCTGGCCCCGGGTGGCCACTGAGGTGGTGGAGCGCCGGCGCGGGAGCGGGAGGACTGTTGCGTGGGGACTGAGGATCGGGGTGCGGAGAACCGCGGCGGGCCAGCCCTGGGCGGGCGGAGGGGTGGGGGCGGGGGGTGCCCGCGCGGAACCGACCTTTCCTGTAAGGTCCACACCCTCCTCCCCGGGTGCTGCCAAGTCCACAAACCGTGTGGCATGCTGTGTCGGCTTTGCCTTCCCTTCCGTGTGTGGTGCTGGTGCTTCGTGGCTGGGCCTCACTTTTTGGTCAGCAACTTTTCTAGAAATTGTAGCCTGTGTTGACAAGCTCTCGGATTGTCAGCTAGAGTATATTTCTGTAGTATTCTAGGAAGAAGAGAGGGCGAGAGGGTGTCGAAGCGTTCGCCTGTGTTCCCAGAACACTGGATGAATGGGATCTTTATACTTATCCGCGTTTAACTTGTTCTCCCCAATTCTGTACTAAGCATTTTTGTGTCATTTTTGCCATTTTGCGTCATTGGTATTGAATATGTAATTTTGCTTGAAGTCTTATAGCTCATCAATGAATCTATGACTGTAGTAGGCAAGTTTATAGTTTTTCAACAAATATTAGTGTCCTGTATGTGAACAAAGAATAAAGTTTCAGTTCTTACGGTTGAACTAATAGGGATGAGTTCAATATGTGTATACTAAATTAACTGATTGAAAAAGACTGATAAATGCATTTAGAGCATTACTAATTTAAAACTATTAGCATTCACATATAATCCAAAGCTTGAAGTTCTAAAAGTATTTTGCTGCGTGTTTGTTCTGTGCTAAAAAAACCAAAACACTAGTTATATTATAACTTGTCTTTACAACCCATTTGAGTAGATAAATCTCCCTCTTGTATTAACCAATTAATTTTGTTGCATAGTCGATTTCTTTCTTTTCTAGGGTGCCTATTTGTTCTTTAAGCAGGCTAAAGGTGCTGGAGATGTTCTTTCTGAGGGTTATAGAGGGCTAATTTTTAAAGGGAATAGAAATAGAATCAATTAAAATACCATGCTTGCTCTCCTCCCCCCAGAAAATTACTCCTTTTTTTTTTTAAGGGATGCACGATTTTATTACAACAAAACACCAGATCTAAGTTGTATTACAGTGTTATTTTGCTCCCAAGTCTGCTGAAAGGCTTGTTTTTGTAAACTTCCTCTTTGTATCTATCACTTGTTAAATAATGCTGAACTTAAATATTGTGATCCTATTTGTTTTTACTTTCATTCTTTCTTTCCTTACTCTTTGCAATTTGCCCTCCCTCCTTAATAGTCAGTCTACTAGTATTTTCCTTTATCAGTGCCATAAAGGTGGGAAAGAGCTGTGTTGTAACTAATTCTCTATTGAAAGGACTGTAAACATACTGCTGAATCAGTGCAGTTCAAAACTTGGCACCTTTAAACGCGGGGAGGATGGGAATTCTGGAATTTCACACAACAGGTTGGATATTGTGTAAGCTTACCTTATGCTCTGCTCAGCAGTTGGAGTTTTATTTATTTTTTTATTGTGATACTTGTCAAACGTTCTCCATGCTGAAGTCTACACAGGAATGACACAGGCAGTATGCCATTATTCTCAGCTGCTGTAAGCACAGATGTTCTACATGGTAGGCTTTTTAAAGCCTACAAATTGTGTGATTTTAGTAAAGATAGTAATTAAATATCTTATATTTTGAATACTTGTTGGACTTTTTACACAGATAGTCATGACTGCACAAAGGAAATCCTTTTTCAGACCATATACTCCTCCTTTAGACTCCCCCATTGTTGACTGCATGCTAAACACCCCCCCACACACACACACACACACACCCCACCATTCTTTGAGTTTCTTGAGGGTATGGAATGGCATATACCAATCTTTCTGTTTCTTCGGGACTTGATTAGTCATATTTGTTCTTTGTTGAATAAGTACTGATTGCCTACTTAGTGCTAAGTATGGTATAAAGTTACAGGAAAAGAATAACAAGATAGGCATGGCCCTTGCAGTCATAGAACTTACAGAGCAGTGAGCCCCCCCCCCCCCC
The DNA here is from genome assembly GCA_026018925.1 of Tupaia tana. Taxonomy (NCBI): domain Eukaryota; kingdom Metazoa; phylum Chordata; class Mammalia; order Scandentia; family Tupaiidae; genus Tupaia; species Tupaia tana. Next base: position 78,958,061 of record JAKSZU010000004.1, read on the forward strand.
CCAACAAAAAGAGTCAGCAAACAAAAGTTGAATACGGTAAGTGATATGAAGGGAATAGAGCAGTATAATCAAGTATAACCGGGAAGGAGAGTTAACTGTTCCAAGCAGAAAGATTACAAAGCTATAGGATTGTATTCAATATTATCAAACTAACTTCCAGTTGATAGAACTTTTTACAGTTTAAAAGAATTCACTTTTACTATTATGATTTATGAGAACATATCCTCAGTAAACAAATAGGTTGTGCTTTAAAATTACAGACTTTTATTTCTTTTTTGTGAGGGAGATTTTTGCTTTAGGGTGCATGTACTTGCCGGAGAGATAAGGAGACAGCGAGAAATCATGATCCCGGGTGGGAATGACCATGCCACAATCCCTTCTCCTTTGTTCGACTCTCGGGATTTTGGGTTTACACACACACACGCCTCTGGCATGAGTTTTAAGCCTCCAGATCTGAGACTCTAACCCCGGTCAACCACATGGGAGTCCAGCATGTCAAACAGCATGCCACCTGCTGGCCCACAAATTATAGATTCTTTATAAGTTCATTGGCAGCTTTGTATTACACCAGAATAAAATCTTAGCTCTGCCATCATCTATATCCCTGAGCAGTGTTTGACTCTTCAGACTTCATTTTATCCCACTTTTCCTCTGATTTACTCATGTCCAACCATAGTGATTTCTTGAGTATGTGAACAAGAGGAGCTCCTTCCTCAGGGCTTATTCCATTTTCTTGGACTGTTCTTCCTCCTGCTCTTAGAATGTGTCTGGCTCCTTTTCCTCTGAGTTTGGTATAAGTGCTGCTTCCTCAGAGACTTACACCACACTTTTTTTAAAATGCATGTCTCCAACTATTTTCTGCCTCAGCACTTTGTTTTCCTTATAGTGTCCATCAGAGTGAAGCACAGATGTTCCACATGATTACAGTGTATATTATTTGCTTGTTTAACTGTTTCAAGTAATTTTCACACTGGGCATGGGCACTAGGACCATGTCTATCTTGTTCACTTCATCCATGTATTAACTGAGTGTTTTTGGAATGCGGTTTCTATTTTCTCATAAAAATGTTATGACTAGTGGCTAGGTTTCTAGGCTAATCAGTGGTAATTTAATTTCTTACATTTCTTGTTCTTTGTACTGTGGAAAGAAAATGGACTCTCTATGTCTTTTGGGGGGCATAGACCTAAGTCCATATAAAAATTTAAAATGGTTGGGACCAGCAGTTAGCGCAATGGCTATGTCGCTGGACTTCCACGTAGTCAACCGCGGTTCGAGTCCCGGACCCAGTGACTTAAACTCACGCCGGGCGCGTGTGCATGTGTGCCCAAGATCCCGAGAGGAGAATGGAGGAGAAGGGATTGCTGCGTGGCCATCCCTCCTGGGGGGGTGATTTCTCGCTTTCTGTCTGTCTGTCTCTGTCTGGCGAGCGCACACGCCCTATAGCAAAAACCTCTCCCCCCCAAAAAAAAATTTAAAATGGCTAAGATAATTTTTATAATATTTATGTCTCATTTTTATATTTCCATTCTACATTCTTTTTCCCTTTTTTCCATGTACTCCTCATCTTCCTGTTGTAGCTGTCTACCCTGTACTGCACCCTTGAGCTATGCTTGCTTTTTATTTGCTAAAATTCAGAAGCTCTTGTTTTTATTTTTGTTTTGTTTTGCTTTGTTTTCTGAAGTGGTTTTCATGCCAGTAGCCACCCTGGTCTCAGGTGTGTGTGACAGGAGGAATAGTGAAGACCCCTGGAAGTGACAGCAATCTCTGTGGCTATTTGTGTGTGTCGAAAGTATAATAGTCATCTTGGAATTAGCAGATAGCATAATGGTTATGTCACTGGACTCCCACGTAGTCAGCCACGGTTCAAGTCCCAGACCTAGTGGCTTAAAACTCATGCTGGGCGCCTGTGCATGTGTGCCCAAGATCCCAAGAGGAGAATGGAGGAGAAGGGATTGTGGCATAGCCATCCCCCCCGGGGTTATTTCTTGCTTTCTGTCTCTCTGTCTTTCAGGCAAGCGCACAGGTCCCATGGCAAAACTCTCTCTTACTAAAAAAAAAAAAAAGAAAAAAGAGTATAGTAGCCATCTGTATGTCAGGGACTACATATATCTGAATTTGTGTTTGCAGTGTTGTAATAGCAGAGACAAAATGTTGCCTAATTGAAATTTTGGTGATGTTGGCAGAAAACCAAAAACCAAAAAAACCTTCAAAAACTCATTGCCTCTCTTCATGTATTAATTATGTAGTGGCTAGATCTAGAAAGGTTTGTCAAAATGTAGATTTTTCTGAAAGACAAATAGAAGATTTAAAAAAACTAGGTCATATAGGAGAAAAACTCAAAAGGAAAGTATCAGTTTATCAGCTAGCCCTGCCAAATGCTCAAACTTAAAACCATTAGCATCAGTTGCTTGTAGCTGTTTATTGCCAAAACAACTTCAGTATATCACCTTTTTTATTTTTAAACATAGGAAAATGCTGCAGTAATAGAATGTAAATGTAGTTAACTAGACATTTTACTCCCATGTCAAGTGGAATTCCATGAGATCTGGTTATAACTTACCAAATATGAAAATGAACCATCTAAAAAAAGGAAAATGAAAATGAACTTTCTAACAGTCTCACCATGGTGCATTCCAGAGACTGCGTGCTTCATAGCTCCTCCCACTCCCATTCCCCCCACCAGCTTCTTTGCCAGTGCCCCTACTGAGGGCAGGGTGGCACCTGCCATTTCAGGATCGTCTTGCCAAGGCAGAGTAAACTAGATCCTGTCACAGAAAGAAAAGAAAACACTGGGCGTGTCTTGATACCAGATCTGTGGTTGAGAATGTCTTAGACCTTGTATCGCTTTCTGTAATTCCATAGTGTACCATTTCTGGGAGGGAATTTCATTTTGCTTTTAGGAGAGTTTTCAACTAGAAGACCAAAGTATACCTCTCTTGGTTCAATGCCACTATCCTATTAGTTCTATTAAGATTATTCTTCCTTTTCTTCTTTTGAAAATCTTATGGCCTTTCTTCCTCTTGCTTACTAATTATAAGTTTCCCACAAGGTTCTTTATTCTGTTCCCTTTCTCTCTGCATTTAATCCCTTCGAGAACTTTTCTATATTCTAGTGTGTCTAACTAAACTTTTTTTTTTTTTTTTTTTGAGAGGTTTTTGCTATAGGGCGTGTGCTCTTGCCAGAAAAACAGACAGACAGAAAGTGAGAAATCACCCGCAGGGGGATGGCCACGCAGCAGTCCCTTCTCCTCCATTCTCCTCTTGGGAATCTTGGGCACACACACACACACACACACACACACACACACACGTGCCTGGCATGAGTTTAAGCCACCAGGTCCAGGTCTTGAACCATGGTGAACTACATGGGAGTCCAGCGACATAGCCATTACGCTAACTGCTGGTCCCTGTCTAACTAAACTTTAACTTCTAGGTTGATAAAGTGAAATTTTCTCTTCATACCCAAAATTCAGTTCTTTGATATTGTCTCTAACTTAACAAAAGTTGCCTGTATTTCTCCCCTCCTGGCCCTCATCTCAGTTCCCTTATCATTCACCCCATTGTAGAAGCCAAAAAATACCAAACTGATTTGTCCTCCCAGCTTTCCCTTTTGACTGCACTACCACTAGTCTCTAGTTGTTGACTGTTTTCTTCTGCCCCTTTATCTCTCATATTTAATCCCTAAGCACTTTGCTGGTTCTTTCTGCTCAATAGAAGTGAGATACAGACTTGAGTGGCTTTCTTAATCATTTTTATCACCCTAATGTTGGTGCTCCCTACTTCAAACCATTGAGATCACCTTGCTAATTGTTAATGTTCTCACTACGTTCTCTATTCTGATGAACATATGTAGCTACCCTATTAATCTTGAAAATACTCTTGTAATTTCTTATGCTGCTTAATTACTTACAGTAATTATGTTATTTCTGTTCTTTTCTAAGTCAAGTACAAACACTGCAGGCACTAACTTCAGTGTCCTTTCTTTATTAACAGTCATCGCTTAACCCATTTATACTTTTTCTTACTATTTCCTCAGTTTATCCAGTCACTCTGCCAATAGATATAGGAAGGGGTCTTTAAAAAGTCCATGAAAGATGTCTATTATGAAGAAACTGCATGGATTCCACTTTTTTTGCACAAAAATAAACTCATACTTCATTAAATTTATAAATTTCATTTTTCATGAACTTTTTGAAGTCCCCTCATACACTCTCTTGAAAATTTTTTGTTGCTGTTTATCTCCACCTAGAATATAATTTATATTCTTTTATACTTTGATTTAGCTTAAACAGAAACCCTGTGTTTGAACACCCATTTGCCAGCTTCGTGATTTGGTCTCATGGTAACTTGGTTTCTTTTTCTGTGAAAATAGGGATGCTTAATTGGTTCCTTCTAGGTTTGTTGTGAGAATTAAATGAGTTAAGATATAAAAATTGCTTAAAGTTCCTGGTATAAATAAGTACTCAATAAATGTTTTTAAATCTAGTTTAAGACACACTTCATTTAAATCACTCCTTTGATATTAATACTAATTTGCTAGGCTTCAGACCTTAATTTCCATATTTATGAACTGATAAGATCATTTCTAACATTTGTTCCATTATACTACTGAAAGCAGTATGAAGTAGGGAAAAAGAGTATGAACTTGCAAGTCAGACAAACTGTAAGGTAACAAATCCCTCAATATTTTTTTGTGTTTGTGGAGGATTTTTCTGTTTTAGAATTATTTTATTTTAACCTTATTTAATTATTTATTTTAATTTGCTCAGAATGGGACAGAATGACAGAGAGGGAAAGGGAGAAAGCAAGCTGCCAGGTCCAGGACTCGAACTGCAGTCAGCATTGTCCAGTGCCCTTAACCACCACGCCACCTGCCAGCCCCACCTCAGTTTCTTTTTAATCAAGAAGTGAGGTTATACTTCTTCAGTAAGAACTAGAACAAAATCAATTCTTTAGTTTTTTTTTTTTTTATCATTGTTTGTTATTTACTCTATTAGTAGTTTAAAAAAATTTACTCAGGACCAGCAATTAGTGTAATGGCTATGTCGCTGAACTCCCATGTAGTCGACCATGGTTCAAGTCCCAGACCTGGTAGCTTAAACTCACACCGGACATGTGTGCCTGCGTGCGAAGGGATTGTGGCGAGGCCATCCCCCCTGGGGGGTGATTTCTCGCTTTCTACCTTTCTGTCTCTCTCTGCCTTTCTGGCAAGCACACGTGCCCTATAGCAAAAAAAAAAAAAAAAAATTATTTACTAGTATTAATATAAAGTATAAATAATGGCTGACAAATATATCTTTTTTTCTAGGTAAACACCAAACACAAGCTACAAAATAAGATAAATTACTGTCTCCAAATAAAGAAAACCCAAGATCCATGAGCGGCCATCGATCAACAAGAAAACGATGTGGAGATTCTCACCCGGAGTCCCCTGTGGGCTTCGGGCATATGAGTACTACAGGGTGTGTATTAAATAAATTGTTTCAGTTACCTACACCACCATTGTCAAGAAATCAACTAAAGCGACTAGAAGAACACAGATATCAGAGTGCTGGACGGTCCCTGCTTGAGCCCTTAATGCAGGGATACTGGGAATGGCTAGTTGGAAGAGTTCCCTCCTGGATTGCCCCAAATCTTATCACCATCATTGGACTGTCAATAAACATCTGTACAACTATTTTATTAGTCTTCTACTGCCCTACAGCTACAGAGCAGGTAAGAGGAAATTTTTTTTTAAGATTATTTATTTAATTTTATTTATTCATTCATTTAATTTGACCAGAGAGACAGAGAGAGTGAGAAAGTGAGAAAGCAAGCCACCAGGTCCAGGACTAGAACCATGGTCAGCTGTGTGGGAATGTCCAGTGCCTTAACCACCATGCCACCTGCTGGTCCCAATAAGAGGAAATTCTTAACAACAGATAGCCGCATTTGATATATACGAGAAATATAATCCAGATTTTGGGGTCATTTTACCTGAAAATTAGATAATCTGACAAGTATTGCTCAGCTATTTTAAAATAACCAGTTATGTACTGTGATAAAGGTCATAAGAACAACCTGTTTTATATATTCTTACTTATTAGAAACCAGAAGCAAAGGGTAGCTGCTGATCCTAATAGATAAATTAATGTTAAGCATTAATATGTAGCATGTTCCTTTTAAAATGATAAGTCTTGGGGTCACCATTGTGGTTAAGGCAGCTAGATCCTACATGGTCGACTGTGTGGTTTTATTCCTGGACCCAGTGGCTTCAAAACACTTCAGGTGCACGTGCATGTGTGCCCAAAATCCCCAGAGGACTGTGGCATGGCCAGTCTCCCCTGGGGGATATTTTCTCACTTTCTGTTTCTCTCTCTCTCTCTCTCTCTCTCTGGCGAGCATACCCACCCTGAAGCAAATTTTCAAAAACAACAGCAACAACAAACCCCACTAAATTTCAATTCTTAACAGAGGACTTGTCTTTTGGTTTGTTGTTTCTAATAGCCGAATAAAACTGTTAGCAAAGTTTTAAATGATTAGAGAGAAAAGTCTCTGGTATTCGAGATGGCATGACTAAACCAGTCTTATTAAAGATGCTTTCTCCATTCCAATCCCATTTCTCTTGTAAACATAGACTTCGGATATGTCACTGTAATTCTAACCAGGCAAAGGCATAACAAAAAGTCTGTATAATGTGGTTCCTGTTCCATATCTGATCTGGCTGCCATTAAGAAAGGACGCAGAGTATTAGAAAGTAACAGACCTGCCTACATCCAAGCATCTCTTCTGCTGTTCCCATTATATATATACACATACACACACACACACACACACACACATATATATATATATATTTAAGTTTTGCTTTTGAGCACATGCACTCACCAGAGAGACAGAGAGAGAGTGAGTGAGAAGTCTTTCCCACCTAGAGGGTGCTACATTGCTGCAATCCCTCACCTCAAGGAATTTTAGGGTCACACACATGCAGCATGTTTTTCAAGCCACTGGTTCCAGAACTCAGACCACACAATCGGCCACCTTAAGGACAACGCCACCTCCCTGTTCTGCCTGTATTAATCAGAAAGATCAGTCTCAGATAACTCAAGGTAGAAGGTGATCCTCAACCAAAGATGTCAGTGTGACTCTGAACCACAATATATGAAATCAAGGTGGCCACGTTTCTTATTTCAAACTAAAATTAATTTTTTTAAAAAACCAGTCTTTTCAGATGATTTGTCTCTTGAGATAAAATTGTTTTTTGTTGAAAAAGACAAACTTTTTAGTAGATAAAAAAAATGAATTAGTCCTTATTTGTCAATTTTCTAAGGTAGAAATGTAGACTCATTTTTTATATGGGATGATAATATATCCTCTTTTCTAAAAAATTTATATAATTTTATTAATTATTATTATTCTTCAATTTGACTAGAGAAAGATGGAGGGAGAGAGAGAGAGAGAAGGAAAATGAGAAAGCAAACCTCTAGGTCTAGCTGGCTGTGTGGGAGTCCAGTGCCTTAACCACCACACCACCTGCTGGCCCCAATAATGTATCCTCTTAATCTGTTTATTACTTAGTATTTAATCTTCAGATGCTAGTAGCTTTCGTTTTAGTATTATAAGTTAATTTGGAATTTGTTTTGCAGCTTATGTTGATATACTTGTTACTCTTGCCACATAAAACAGATAAAGGAAGTTGGAATTATCTGTTTTATAAATGAAAACCAGAACTGAGTTATGCCACTATAAGGAAGTTCTGTCAAATTTAAATATAACTTAAACTGACTAAGAATTGTGTGTTTTTTTTAGCATAGAAAATGGAAAAAATATTTTTAAATGACACATTGCCCCATAATCTCCCTGCCTAGTTAACTACTATTGACATTAAAAAGGTTAGGGGGAAAAAATTGCAGTTAGAGAAATTCAAACAAAAAAATAGTGTGAAACAGTAAAATCTTCCCTTTTAGCCTTCCTTTCCATCTCAACCATCCCCCCCACCCATCTCCTCAAAGGTAACATAGAACAGTTCTTTGATATATCTCTTCCTGGAATGGGAGGGGGGATTACTTTTGGACTAGCATCTGTATATATTTGTGTATATATATTCTTCAGCTCTGTTTTTAATGTTTAGTAAGACCATATTTTACTTAGAATTTTCACCTGAGTTAACTCACCAAATTTGTAAGCTTTTGTAAATTGGTGAATTGCGCCATGTACATCAAGATTATTTGCTTATGCCAATCTTTTGCACCCACATATCGGGGCCTGATTTTCTGAATAATAAATGAGTTCTTTCATTCATTCAGTGTCTCTCCTTATTTATTCTTGAATTAGAAGACTTTCTGTTTATAATATCTCTAAGAGATATAAAGTAAAGGAACAAGGATGGAATCTGTAAATATTAATTTATTGTTCTACAGATTCACAAGAAGAAAGGAATCTAAAGGCTAGAAAGCTTTTCTCTTTTTTATGTATGTAATTGTTATTTTGCCATTTTTCTAAGATTGTATATATACTATTAGTATATATACTGGTATAGACACTAGCAGTTGCTGAAATTGTCTCTGTTTCAGAGTAACATTTTACCTAATTAAATGCCTTAAGTTTAGAGCCCCAGGTGGTGTAAAGGATAAAGTACTGGATTCAACATGGATAATTCACGGTTAGAGATCTGGACCAGCGGCTTAAAAATCATGCAAAGCATGTGTGCATGTCTGCCCAAAATTCCCAGAGGAGACTGGACAGGAAGGGATTGTAACTTAGCCATCTCTCTGGGGCAAAGGGTGATTTCTCTCTCTCCCTCTCCCTCTCCCTCTCCCTCTCTCTCTCTCTCTCTCTCTCATATGAGTACACATGCCCTGTGGCAAAAACTAATAAAAAAAAAAAATGAGATCTTTGACTGTTTTTTTTTTTAAAAAAAAAAAAGAAAAGACTAAGTTTAGACCCTAGCTCTAAGAAGTCCCTAGCTCTCTAGTTCCCTAAAGCAGAGCTAGCTAATAGAACTTTCGGTGATAATGGGACATTTGTGTTTCTATGTCTTTGCAGTTCAGTATAGCAACCATCAACACATGTGATTGATAAGCATTTGAAATGAACCTGGTGCAACTTAGTAACTGAATTTTTTTTTTTTTTTTTTTTTTTTGAGAGGTTTTCGCTATAGGGCACGTGCGCTCGCCAGGCAGACAGAGACAGACAGAGAGACAGAAAGTGAGAAATCACCCTCCAGGGGGGATGGTCACACCGCAATCCCTTCTCCTCCATTCTCCTCCTGGGATCTTGGGCACGCAGGCATACACACCCGGCGTGAGTTTTAAGCCACCGGGTCCGGGAAGCAAACCGCGGTCGACTACGTGGGAGTCCAGCGACATAGCCATTACGCTAACTGCTGGTTCCCAGTAACTGAATTTTTAATTTCAATTAGTTTCAGTTAACGAATTAAAGTCACATTGGCTCGTGGCTATGATATCGAACAGCAAAGCTGTAGAAAGTTACTAGATTCCTTTAAGAGCAGGAAATATTAGACTCAGAGTACAAAATACAAGGTTCTTAGTCACACAGGATTAATTATTCACTTCATTGAGCCTGTGTGTATAGTATAGTTACATAACCAGTTATTGCTTTCAGGGTTTGTAACTCTGGTTTAGGGGAAATGTATGCTATCTGTGCTCCTTTTAGTAAATACAGTGCCCTAAAATATGGAATCCCCAAGAAAATGTTTATGAGATGATCTGTGTCTTTTACTAAATAGATCTCTATCAAGGAGAAACCTCTTTGCAGTACAGAATATACTGCATATCGTTTCCAATTCTGAGTGTTTATTAATAGAGTATCGTGATAACCAATATCTGAGAAAATACCTTATTATTATAAAATATTTTTCATAGTCCAAACATGGGAAAATAATAAAAAGTAACAGAACAATCTTCTGCATTCTTTTTTTTTTTTTTTTTAAACTCTCAAAGATGTCATCTGGGTTATGTATTGATAAGGCTACTTTTGTGTGTGTGTGTAAGTTTATTTCTTTTATGCAAGAGAGAATGTGTATGAAAGAAAGACAGAGTGCCCCAGTCTCATCAAGCCACAATTCCTCCTCTTAGCCTTCTAGGATCATGGGCGTGTGTACACGCCCAGCACGTTTTAGGTTTTCATGAGATATGAACCCCAGTCAGCCATGTGGTTCCAGTATTGCAGAGCAGCACACTGCCACCTGCACCACAACAGCTGGGTAGTTTTCTCCCTTCTTAAGGATAGCAAACCCAATAGAAGCATTCTTTTAAAATAACCAACATTTAAATTTAGTACTAATGGTTTAGTTTCTGTGTGAGAAAAGAGAAACAGTTTCTTGAAAAATGTGACTCTAAATAATATTTTGAGCATTCTGTATACTAGATCATTTCCCCAGTGCTATTCCATGGACTGTGAAAAGGTACATTTAAAAATAACGGCCAGTCCTATGACCTACTAGTTAAGGAAGCTGGGTTCCAAGTGGCCAACTATGTCATTTGAATTCCAGCTTCAATGGCTTGAAAAATAAACTGTGCACATGTTTGCTCCAAATTCCAACAGGACGCAGAAATGAAGGAGGAAGGATTATGGCATGACCATGATCCATTGGAGGGTATTTTTTCTCTCTTTCTCTCTGGCAAGTGCACGTGCCCTCTGGCAAAAAAAAAAAAAAAAAAAAAAAAAAACAACCACAAAACGCTCAAATAAACTTGGGAACTGTCAGCCTGTTGTGTCCTCCTAGTATTAAGTACTAGAAGAAATCCTGCAGTAGAGAAATTGTTTAACCTAGTGTTGTCCACATGAGGTTAATATGACTGTTAATATGACTCTCTTCCTTTTTATGCAGTATCTGTAAACATCTTAAAATAGACAATTTGGGGTAGTTATATTAGCTATTCATTAATCAGCTCTTACAATCTAAATGTTGGGGGAACCAGCAGTTAGTGTAATGGCTATGTCGCTGGACTCCCACGTAGTCGACCGCGGTTCGCGTCCCGGACCTGGTGGCTTAAAACCCACACCGGGCACGTGTGCGTGCGTGCCCAAGATCCCGAGAGGAGAATGGAGGAGAAGGGATTGCGGTGTGGCCATCCCCTCTGGGGGGTGATTTCTTGCTTTCTGTCTCTCTGTCTCTCTCTGTCAGTCTGGCGAGCGCATGCGCCCTTATAGTGAGAAACCTCTCAAAAAAAAAAAAAAAAAAAAAAGGAATCTAAATGTTGAGAGGAATCTTATAGAAGATACCTAGTCTAAGCTCTTGTGGGGTAGAAATATATTAATATCTCTGTGAAATAGGTATGCAGCATCTGCTTGAGGTCCCCTAAAAACAGGGAATTTAATTCTTTCACAATTTTGATTACATTCTTCATTATGTAGCACTCTGATCTTCTCTTTCATAGATAAGCATCAACATTTCTTGAGAGAATAAACATACTGCAGGTAAAAAAACTTACTAGCCAAATATAGTGGTTATATGTCTGATTATTCTTGCCTTATTTCATTTTACAGGCACCTCTGTGGGCATATATTGCTTGTGCATGTGGCCTTTTCATTTACCAGTCTTTGGATGCTATAGATGGGAAACAGGCAAGAAGAACCAATAGTAGTTCTCCTTTGGGAGAACTTTTTGATCATGGTTGTGATTCACTATCAACAGGTATTACTGATTTTTTTTTTAATGTTAATGATTTTTAGCAATGTTAAAAGCAGTGTAATAAACAATGTTAGAATAAAGTAAGAGGTTTATTTAGTTATCGGAATAAATGTTAGTATTTATCAGAAGATTGTGACTTGTTAATATTTGTTCATTATCAACAGCAGTGGAAAATTTAGAAATTAAGTTCATTTCTACTTAAATGTAGCTTTAGATATTTTAGGGATCTTCTAAAAATTTTAGTGCTTAATTGTCATAAAAAACTCTCATAAACTATAGAAGAGAATATAATCATAGACTAGTTAATTTGTCACCTCTATATTTAAATTGAGTATTATATAGACATTTAAAATCAAGGCATAGAACCTGGATTATAAATATGTGATAAAGTCTTGGTTAAAAAGACTAGGACAAATAAATCTGGAAATCTAATGTCTAGCACGAGGATTATAGTTAACAAGACTTTATTGTAGGGCCAGAATGTGCCACAGCAATACTGTCTAAGGCCGTCCCACTTGAGAACTTCCCTGTCCAGGTCTGGAGACCTCTGGGGTATGCTGGGCACAGGCGTGCCTATTATCTAGGGCTCACTCAGGACTAAGGGTGGATTGTGGCATCAAGACCTTGTCGAGGGTGCTGTCTCTCTCTCTTTCTCTTTCTTGCTCTGTACCTTTCTGTCTCTCTTGCCCATGGAAGAAAAAAAGAAACTTAAATATCATAATTGGAAAATTTGCTGAGAGAGTAGACTTTAAGTGTTCTTATACAGAAGATGTAAACAGCATATTGTACACCTTAAATACATACAGCAAAAAAAAAAAAAAATATATATATATATATATATATATATACACACACACACACACACACACACACACACACACACTATTGATACAATGCTATCAATAGATAGGTCATTATAGTTAGATTATTAGCAGTAGTTTGCAAGTTTTTAGCTAACACTTTGTTTTTAGAGGGGAAAAATAGAGATTTAGAAATTAAAAGACAATTTCTTTCAGGAGGCCCTCCTGACAGAAACTTCCTCCCTTATTCTTACTTAGTTCCTCAATTGTTTCCTTGTCATTTGGCTTGGTATTTAGAATACTTAAAAAGAAACAAACTAAAACTAAACTAAAACTAAAACCCCTCCAGATTTGCAGGTGTAGATTCATGTCAAAATCATTGCATTATTGCACTTGGACAGTAGCTTGCTTAATAGAAGAGGAGGGATAACCAAACTCTTACTTGATTTAAGAGTCAAGAAAAACAAAACCTTCGCTGAATAAAGGCTAGTTGGGGATCTATCTTGAAAGTAGCAAGATATCTTATTTTTTTATTTTAAATGACAGTCATTTTTACATTATACTTGGAGTTCAAACTTCTTTTTTAAGTTTATTTATTCTATGAGAGACAGAAAGGGAAAGATAAGCACTCTCCATAGGTTCTCACACCATGATGCCCTCCACCCCAACCCTTCCCAGCCAGCTAGGATCATGGCATATACAGGTTGACTTAAGAACCATTCCCTGATCTTCCATGTGACTTCTAGCTTTGCCCTGCTACTATGCCACTGTAGCTGGGCCAAGTTTCAGAGTTTTATAGGAGATCTTTTTTCTCTGTGTGTCTCCCATAATGATATATGCAAGAAAAGCCAGATATCAGTGTGAACCAAGTACAGGTCCCCTTGTGTATTACCTAGATCCTTAGTTTTTCTTTTTTTTCCCCTTGATTCTTTGCCTTGTAATATTTCATTGCTTTTTTAGTTACCATTCTTTCAGAGTTTGGACAGTATTCCAAAATACACTAAAGTATATTAGTTGCTTTGAAGAATTTTTATTCTACCCAGTGGTGTTAAAAAAAAGAGAGATTGAAATTATGATTTAAAAGATAATGCTGTAAAAGATTATAAGCTACTTTCCTATTACTACAGATAACTAAGAATAGATTCACAGCATTTCCTTTTTGTCTCATCTAAAAGCATTTCCAGCCCAGTTAATGTTTGTTATTCATGTTGTTCAGATTTCATTATGGTCTTTCTCCTGCAGTTTTTGTGGTTCTTGGAACTTGTATTGCAGTGCAACTGGGGACAAACCCTGACTGGATGTTTTTTTGTTGTTTTGCTGGAACATTCATGTTCTATTGTGCACACTGGCAAACGTATGTTTCTGGAACATTACGATTTGGAATGTAAGTAATATTTAATAGAGATTTTATTTCTCTTTTATATAGAGAATGTTGTTTATGGATATTTGAGTATTAGTAATTGATCAGATCATTCGATTAGTTTAATAAATAAAAAATTAAAAACATTATAGCTATTTTCTAATAGTTTGTCATATGTTTATTACACTTTTTTTTTTTTTAGAGAGATTTTTGCTATAGGGCACTTGCGCTTATCAGAAAGACAAGAAGAAAGCTAGAAATCACCCCGGAGGATGGCCATGCCACAATGCCTTCTCCATTCTCTTCTCGGGATTTTGGGCACACACTCAATAGGCCCAGCATGAGTATTTTAACAGCGAACCTCCCAACCAATATCTTTAAAGCAGTAGCCCCTTTTCACTCATCTCCATTTGTTTTTCCTACTGACAAACTCACTTTTCCCCCTCACCATTAATTCACCTTAACTCCATGCTTTACTTTGACATGTAATAATGCATTTTCAGGAAAGATAAGAGAGTTTCTAAGAGCAAAAGACAACTCTTATCTCTAAATATTCTAGCCTAATTAGGGTTTTCTTTTCCACATTGTTTTATTTATTTATAATTTTGAGAGGGCACAAGCACTCACAGAGAGAAACGGGTAGGGGAGAGAAAGCACCTTCTAATGGGGCGTGATCATACCACAATTCTATCTCTGCCATTTCTCTATCCTTTGGGAATTTGGGGCGCACACGTACATGAGCCTGATGTGTTTTGAAGCCTCTCAGGTTGGGATTCAAACCACAGTCAGCCATGTGGGATTTGGCACACTCAACTACAGGCCACAGTGCCAGCCCTCACATTGTTTTCTTTATGAATTTATAAAATCTAAGCTGTTGGCAATTCAGTTTACATTAGTAAGTATAAGTATCACAAATCTTATTTACATACCTTAAGTTATTTTTTTTCCTCCGTAGAGTAGGATTCAAAGAGAAAAATCTTGAGAAAAGACTGTAAAGTTCATGAAATGTCAAAATAAAAATCTCTGATATCAGATGACAACATGAATCAATGGATTTTTTTAAAAAATATAGATCCTTAGTAAATTTTATTTTCTGGTAGGCCTCAAGCCAACCTAGAAGTTAAGCTGTTCACGACAAATTCAGCTCAGATAATTTTCCTAATTTTATCTAAATAGACCTTGAGATATTCTTATTGCAGTAACTGAACAGTTACGACTTTATATATGAACTATTTAACAAACATGTCTTGAAATAATTTCAAAATAGAGATTTGGAGAATATGTTTGAAGCCCATCTTTTTTTCTTAAAGAATTATTTTATTTAACTTTATTTATTTATTTTAATTTGACCAGATAGGGACAGAGTGAGACAGAGAGAGGAATTGAGAAAGCAATCTGCAGGGTCCAGAACTCGAACTGCGGTCAGCCATGTGGTAGTTCAGCATCCTTACCATGCTACCTGCCTGTCCTCCATCTTTTTTTTTTTAACTTGTTTTTATTTTTTTAAGAATTATTTATTTTATTTGTTGTTGTTATTAGTTTGACCAGAGAGAGAGAAAGGGAGAGTGAGAAAGCAAACCTTCAGGTCCAGGACTCAAACCACAGTCGCCCATGTGAGAGTCCAACGCCTTAATCACTACACCACCTGCCGGTCCCTTGAAGCCCATTTTATGGTAGTAGTATCCTTATTGTTAGAGACACAGTCAGGAGTATCCATGTAATTTTGTAGCTATGCATTCATCAGCAGTCTAAAAAATGGTCAGGACTCAGAAAGTATTGAAGAATTCTGATATAAAATGAAACAGTAATTGAGAACATGTGTAGTTTTTTTCTCAATATTTTTATAGTTTTTATTTCAATAAGATATTCATAATCTTGGTATAGAAAAATAGAATTAAAATATAAGTTTATCATGGTGAAAAATATATTCATAGTCCTTCTCTGTATTAGGTAAAATCACAAAGTGTGATAGACTTCTAAGGTTATTTAGTTGCCCTAAGTCATTTTTCATTTTTAGTGATGTTGCTGATTTTTAAAATGGCAGAACTGTCTAGATTTCACATAGCTTATATTATACTTCATTGGTTATTTTCTTGCAATTAACTGTCCAGTTGTTATTTTGAAAGTGTGTTTACCAACCAGACAGACTGTATTCTTGTGCCCTGTCAAGTAATACAGCACCAACCATATGACAAGGGAATTGAAGGAAAGAGAGAATTAACCATGGAAGTAGGGAAAAAGTAAATAGTGGTTTTAGGAGTGATTTGATACCACAGCTTTCTATCTTCTAGTCTTAAAATTCCCCTCATGGTGTTTTTCTGTAATGAAGTATATATTTGGAGAACTACGAGTGGGTCCATATGGTTGGACCATAAGATGCCTGCAGGGGAATAGCAAAGGATAAGACTGGAGAAGATCCAGAAAATCAAGGGCCTTCTGGACTCTGCCAGGAAATATGGGCTTTTATACTGTATCTACAGGGAGCTTTCGCAGGACCTAAAGCAGGGAAATGACAAAAGTGCCTTTTGGAAAGATCAGTCTGGCAACCTGGGGTATGGAGTGGGCTGTGGCAGAAGCATGAGACACATTAGGAAGCATCGGCCTAATTAACATGAGGAATGAGGAAGCCTAAACCACCTAAATGGGGGTGCTGTTGCAGAGAAGGGGATACACAGGGATTTAAGATATAAGATGTATAAGTCTGTGTAGATGTAGGGAATGAATGAGAAGGCAGGTAATAGAATGACTCCCAGTTCCCTTCCTTGGGGACTAGATGGAAGGTGGAGAAAGTATTACAGGAAGAGAAATCTATTTAAAGGGAGAGTTCTACCCAGAAAAAATGTATGTGAGGCATTTTAGACATTGGAATATAATAAAATGAGAATAATTTAGAAAGAAGCTCATAAAAATTAATTGAATAGCCAAACTAGGAAATGGAAAGCTGGATGAGGGATCAGTTTAAAAAAAAGAACAATGTTAGATGCTGTCAGGACTCAACGTGATGACAGAAAAGTGCACATTGAATTTGGCAGTATGAACCATCCGTAGATCCTATATAATGATAGGGTAGGAGTCAGATTGCAGAGGTGAAAAGTAAAAGGAATTAATAAGTAGGCCACTATTTATTACACATTATATAAGGATATGTATAAAATATGTGGCCAGGATGTAAGGAGAGAGGAATTGGTCAGAAGAGAGAATATGGTTTAAAGGAAGGTTGGTTTTGTATTTTTAATGAGACATTCTCAAGCAAATGGAAGAAATCCACTAGAATAGCAATTGAAGATGCTAGAAAACATTAGACGGAAAGAAAAAGGATGATTCATACACAGAGCAAGATAGCTGAGGATAAAGGACCAGAGAAGTTCTAGGGTAGTAGGTAGAGGGGCTAGGTGAGAGGAAACTGCCACTGGAGCGTGTCCTTTTAGTGCTGGAAAAGAAAAATATCTAGAAATAAGACCAGTTTGAATTTAGCATCTAAGTTTACATGAAATATTAGTATAATAAGAGAAAATTATATCTGATTTTCAAAAATCCAGGCTACAGCATTCATAGAGAAATGCTGTGAGTACTTTACATTTTACGGAGAGTTACAAAATGCCAATGCAATGGAGGTGTATAGAACCCATATAGATACAGCTAAAGTAATCTTAAAAATACCATTTTAGATTTTACATGTATATACATATATATATTTTTTTTTTTTTGAGAGGTTTTCGCTATAGGGCACATGCACTCGCCAGAAAGACAGAGAGAGAGACAGAGAGACAGAAAGCAAGAAATCACCCCCCAGAGGGGATGGCCATGCTGCAGTCCCTTCTCCTCCAGTCTCCTCTCGGGATCTTGGGCACGCATGCACACGCGCCCGGCGTGAGTTTAAGCCACCAGGTCTGAGACTTGAACCGCGGTCAACTACATGGGAGTTCAGTGACATAGCCATTACGCTAACGGCTGGTCCTGATTTTATATATTTTTTGAAAAGCATATAGAATAGGCAGATATATAGTAGATTAAATATCAAAGCGAAGTTTGTATGCATGGAGAAGAAATTCAAAATTTTATTTTGCTTATTAAGGAAAGAATAAGATCAACTCTCAAATATAGTTTGAGTCAAGAAATTTTAAAAATCACTTGCTTCTCTTACTCCTTAGAGGAAAGTGAAAGTCTTAAGGACATAGGAATCTTATGTTTAAATACTCTTAATTGTTTTATATTTATATTTATACACATGAATGAAAAGAATGATGAGAATTTCTTTTTTTATCTGTAACAAATTCTGGTGGTTATACTTTTAATAACCTTATAAAATAGAACGTTTTTCAAATAAGAAATTTTTGTTCTCTTTAGTCTCTTTAATGTTACTGTTTTTAATTGTTATTGAGTTTTTTCAGTATTTTGGGCAAAAGATGGCACAGGATTTTAATTCAACTGTAACTAAATCATTTTCACTTGAAGTCAAACATTGTGAGAAACCCTTAGTAACCACCTAATCCATTGCTTTCCTGAAATTATGAACTGTATCTTCTGGCATGTTGCTCTGATCATGGTTAAAAGCTGCCTTGCTCAGAAAATATTAGCCCCTATTACATCTAGGTAGCCTGTATCCTCCGAATGCTTCCGGACTGAAAAAGTAAAGATCTGATAGAGATAAGTACTATTCACTGGGATCCTTCCAGACCCAGCTTAGCTATTTAGCATTTTTATCAGCCTGGGTCTGAAAGATGGGAGGGTTAGAGGCTAGAATTTCTTGGAAGGATTGGGATAGTTGAAGAAGGTCATTATTAGAAGTTGAAGCCCATTTGTAAATATTTATAAAAATGTTCTTTAAAATGTTTGTGGATTATACTAAAGGAAGAAATTACATTTCCTCTTTGGAGGTGTAAACGCTTTATATTTTGATATTTCTCAATATGTAACTTACAGATGTGTATGTAGAATCATTCTTATAAATTAAATGGTTAGAAACCCTACATAATCTTTAATCAAGCTATATTTATGCAAAAGATGGATCTTTAGAAATCTTCCATACTATCTTTATTCGAATGATAGTATCAGAAAAAAACTTCTAATGATCTTTTCAAGAGGAAAAAAGTTGGAAATTATAATAAATTGAACTCAGGTCAGTATATCTTTATACATGTAATTGTGTAATTGGACAAGATCCATAACCTTCAGCGGGCCTCATTTCCTATGGAAAATAAGTATTGGGGCCAGCTGGTGGCATGTCTATCAGGGCACCTGGAACCCACATGACCACTGTGTGGTTCAAGTCCTAGCCTCAGCACCTTGAGAAACACTGCAGACACATGCATGCATGTCCAGAATCGCAAAAGGAGAATGGAGGAGAGGGGGTTGCAACACGGCCATTCCTTCCCTCTTTCTTTCTCTGATGGGCACATGCAGCCCATAATTACAGTATTAATCTTTTATTACATTTATTACATTTTTCAGTTCACCCTTATGAGGTTCATGTTTACATTAGCTAAAAATTCTGCCACAAACCTTTTATTTTAACCAGCTTCTCATTTTTATAGTTAAATGCAAAATGTTAATGGATTATATATTCCACCTGTAATCTGACAAATCCAGTTCACCTTCTTATCCAAGTAATTTTTTTAAAGATATATTTAATATATATATATATACACACGCACACACATATATACACATATTTTTTTATTATTTATTTATTTTTTTGCTATAAGCTATGTGCACTTGCCAGAGACAGAAAGTGAGAAATCACCCCCCAGAGGGGATGGACACACCACAATCCCTTCTCTTCCATTATCCTTTCATCATTTGGGGCACAAATGCCCATGTGCCCAGCATGAGTTTTAAGCACTGGATCCAGGACTCAAACCATGGTTGACTACGTAGGAGTCCAGCGATAAAACCATTACATCATCTGTTGGTCCCATCCAAGTAACTTCTTAAAAAGTAATTTGAAGACTTCCTGTAAAAAAACTATTGCATTTCATTGTATAATCCACTTTTTGTGGGTTAAGAATTCATAAACTTAAATCAAATATCTGTATAGAATCTGCATATATTTAAATGTTAAAAACTTATTACATGAATTATTAAATACCAGAGATTTTCCTTTTAGTTTTTGGTTTCCCTGTGTAGTTTTATTTTTTCAACAATGATTCACTCACTTGAATTTCAGCTATGTATGTCCTTTTTTTTTTTTTTTTTTTTTTTTAAAGGTTTTTGCCATAGGGGAGGGAAAGTGAGAAATTATCCCTCTCCCCCCAGGTGGCTGGCTCAATGGGAGGGAAAGTGAGAAATTACTTCTCTCCCCCCAGGGGGGATGGCTGTGCTGCTATCACTTTTCCTCCATTCTCCTCTTGGGATATTGGGCACATAACAGGCATCCAGCATGATTTTCAGGCTGCCAGGTCCAGGACTCAAACCATGGTTGGCCATGTCGGAAGTCCAACACCTTAACCACTGAACTACCTGCTGGTCTCATATCTGTTTAATCTTACCAGTTTTTATAGGTAATATCATAAAACAACCATTTATACCCATATAATACCTAGATTATCATTTGGACTCCCAGATCATCAGGTAAAATCAGAGTATCTTTTTTCATTAGCATTCCTTAGTTCTTAATTTTAATTAACTTATTTGAATTCAATGTTTTACTTAGTTTTTTCCCTGCTAATAAACTAATCCAAAATAGAAGAGTTATAATGTTGCTGTGAAATTAGGGAAGAGAAGGGGAAAAGGAAAAGGTTCTGCAGTATAGATCATCAGGAAATAGGAAGAAGAAATGGCCAATTTTATTTTTGCTCTAATCACATCTAAAAAGATACAAATCTTTTTTATTTTTTTTAGAGGTTTTCGCTATAGGGCGTGTGCGCTCGCCAGACAGACAGAGAGAGACATAAAGCGAGAAATCACCCCCCAGAGGGGATGGTCACGCCGCAATCCCTTCTCCTCCATTCTCCTCTTGGGATCTTGGGCACACACGCACACGCGCCCGGCGTCAGTTCTAAGCCACCGGGTCCGGGACGCGAACCACAGTCCACCACGTGGGAGTCCAGCGACATAGCCATTACGCTAACTGCTGGTTCCCAAAAGATACAACTCTTAACTAAAGTCTTTCCCACTTATCTCTCCACATACATATGTTAATTTTTGAGATAGCAGATATAGAATTATAATTAGTAAAGGAATACTAGGTGATTGGATGATTAATAATAGATTGGTTTTTCAAAATGTTTATTGAGTCTTCTGGGAGGGATTCCTATCTACAGAAAGTCTGGATGGTTCAGAACTGAAAGGACCTTTGTCATAAACAGTGTGATTATTTGGCAAGTAGTAGTCACTACTTCCTAGAAATTGTGTTGACTCTGTTTTTAGTACTAGTCTTTAGGAAAAAAAAAAAAAAAGTTATTTTGTTTAATTTTTTAAAATTAATTAATTTATTTTTAATTTGACCAGAGAGGGAAAGAGAAAGTGAGAAAGCAAGCCACCAGGTCCAGGACTCGAACCGCATTCGACCATGTGGGAGTCCAGTGCCCTTAAACACCACGCCACCTGCCAGCCCCTTAGTACTGGTCTTTTTAAATGCTACTTACAAGTCATTTTTTTCCCACTGTGTTACAGTTTTACTAAAGTTTCTGTTTTGATTCAAATAAGTATATGTGAATAAGGACAGTATAGTACTATATAAATTGTGTTATTGACTCTTTACGTGTCTCTATGAAGATAGTATGGTACTGTATAAATTGTATCATTGACTCTTTAGGTGTCTTTATTAAGGCATATAGTACTGTGTAAATTGTATCATTGACTCTAGAATACTACCTTTTAGATCTGTCTTGATACCTGTTTTAGTAGGACTCTTTAGTAAAAGCTCTGAGTAAAAGTTCTTTTGAAATGTTTGTTTCCTTATGCATAGATTCGATGTTACAGAGTCCCAGATCTTAATTATTATAATGCAGCTTCTCACAGGAACCTTGGGGCCTTGTATCTGGAACTTCACGGTAACTGCTGGAATATTCATGCTATCTGATGAACAATGGTGTGAACTCAATAAAGACAGTACCTTTGTCATGCACAGAATAATTTTTAAAAAATGAAAAATCAAAAGTCTTCCTGGTGGTATTTCACAGACAACAGGTTATTAAAAAAAATAATTTTAACATATAATAGGGCAATAAAAATCCACCCTGTTAGTTTTTTAAGAAGTAATAATTCTGGTGATTTGAACTAAAGCCAGTTGTCCCTTCCATTTACTTATTGTACCTAGTATTTTTTACTCTGAAATTTTTTTATAAAAACAAATACCTTTCCACCATTAAATGGATTTTTTTTTTTTTTTTGGTATTTATGTTTTGAAAACAATTTAGCAAGCAGAGTGTTTCTTAGATAAGTAAGTTGAGAGGACTCTATATTAATGTAGAAAAAAATCTGCTTCTTCTTTTTAGCCTATCTTTTAAGCTTTCTAATACTAATTTTTCTGCTTGGACTTAAAGTGATCTTGCTTTTGTGAAAAAAAAATATGCTTGAAACTATTCAAACTTTTTATTGTTTAATATTTTCCTTTCTTAGTTGTTCTTTTAAAACTAAATATTCTTAGCTTTTCTTGTCACTGTAGTCATCTTTTAAATATCTTTCTTTTTCAAGTTTTTTTGAGTACTTTTGCTTGTTTCTTTGTAAATACATATTTCCCTGATGTAGTACTGAGTGTAGTATATCATTTTCCTCTCATATTCGAATTATAATTTTGATGTTATGACTTCTAAAATTTCAGTAATCTTTATTAGGAAATATATATATTCCCAGCAAGATAGTCCAGAATCCTTCACATTCTATATGAAAGGTTTTGGGTTTTTTTTTTTACAAAAAAATTAAAGCTTAGATTCAATTTATTTTGTAGCTCAGGGACTGTTGGTGAATTATTCATGTGAAAACCTGTCAGATCATTCTAGCAGTACAAGACTGCATTAAGTGTCTTACATTAAGTTCCTCTGTGCACCTCCCTCCCACATTTTTCTAAACCTTTTTATATTGCTCCAATAATATAATATAATAGAAGTAGGGAATGCCTTGTTAGCAGAAGTCTTCTGTAAGTTAGATTGCAGCATTGTAAATTCAGTTATTCAGTGGAATTGATGGTTTGGGAGACAAAGTAACAGTGGGGAATAGTCTGAATCTTTTTTTCAAAATAACCTTGGAATGTGGAGAATACTGAGAAGTACTGTAGACATATTCTAGGAGCAAAACTAAAGCCATTTGTTATTGAATTTATAGTATATTTGTGTAATTATTTGTGGGAGTAATTCCTAGGAGAGAGTAAAGTGCATAGTACAGCATAGTTTAGTATGTGCCTTTAGCATGCCTTTATCTTTACCCTGTCTTCTGGTACTTTCTCCAAAGACCTCTAGCTTTCTGCTCATTGCACTTACCTAGATTTGCAATTTTTGATAGTTTTTTTTTTTTTTTCTTTTGAATTACCAGAGAGAGAGAAGGAGAAAGCACCGAGTAAGGGATGTAATCACATGGCAATCTTTTCTCCTCTGCTTCGATATCCTTTCAGGACTTGGGGCACACGTGCACACATACCTGGCATGTTTTTTTCAAGCTGTTGGGGCCGGCATTCACACCATAGCCAGCCATGTGGTATCTGGCCCCATTAACTACTATGCCAAGGGGCTGTCCCAATAACTAATTTTTAATGTTCATTGTACTCACCAAAGGCCTTATCCAATAGTATTTTTAATGAAATGAATGGTCAGAATATTGACTATATTATTTACTTTCACCTGGTTTTAGTCTGTTATAACAAAGTGCCCTATATTTATACAGCGCTTTCTATTAAAATGTTTCTATTTTAAAAAAAGTGTCAGAATATGTTGTTTTCCCTAAATATACTGTCTTCCCTTTTACCAGTTGCCGACTTGCAGAGATTTTATGTTATTTTTAATATGTGTTACTTTAACTGGTTTGATCATTGACATGAAGTTATCAGATGTATCTCTCTCCTTTTTTTGTAAAATTCAGGGGAAAAGGCTCAGGAAGAATTGTTCTAATTTGTTTATTTTCTTTTTTTTAATAAATATTTTATTTTATTTTATTTATTCATTCATTTTATTTTTTAGTTTGACCAGAGAGAGACAGAGGGTGAGAGTGAGAGAGAGAGGAAGTAAGAAAGCAAGCCACCAGATTCAGGACTTGAACCCTGGTTGGCCATGTGGGAGTGTCCAGCGCCTTAACCACCACGCCACCTGCTGGTCCCGAGAATTGTTCTAATTTGTTTCTAAATGAGTTTATTAGCAGCTAAACTTCCTATCAGCTATTGCTTATTGTAATCAATTTTGGTAAATTTGTGTTAGACTACAGACACATCACCCAGAAATGTATAGCCATCTTAGTATATCGATTTAAAAACTGAGGACAAATGTTTGCCCCAACTTACTTATAAACTAAAAGTTAAAAGAGTTTTAGCAATGTGTAGGAACAATAGTCACAATTTCTTAAAGGTTCTGCCTTTTATTTTCTCTGTAACTTAAAAAAGTTACTTAAACTTCCTGACTAAATATCATCCATAAAATATTATTTCCTATCCCAGAGTATTTGTGAAGATTTAAAGGTTAAAAATGTAATGCATTACTGCAGTGCTTGGCATATAGTAAATCTTCGTCATCTTTATATTAAATACCTGTGTTAATAATTCCCAGTAGTTTCAGAGTTTTTCTGGATTTGATCACGCTAGTTAGAGTCAAAGAACACCACAGTTTAACTTCATGATGGTACTGAATGAAGTGAGAGGACTCTCCTTTCACTTACTCTGTTTCCAAAGATGGTGAAGATAGCCTGCTCTTCAGGAGAACAGAGTTTCTTCACTTAGAGTGAGGATTTCAGGGGGCCTGAAACCTCACCGTGAGACCCTGTGTTGGAGGACTTGTTCTCTGGCCATATTTTTCTCCACTTACTCAAAATTATTCAGTGCTCTTTTCTCTTTGGTCTTCTCAGAAAATTTGAAGACTCTACAGTCATTTGTGTCATAGGTAATACTGTTTTTAATAATTTAGCTTATTTCACAAATCGACTTGTCTTTATTTGTAACACTTGAATTAAAAATACTTAAAGTGATCAATTAGCTATGTGGTTAATGTTACTTAAAGTGAGTCTAAGCTTACCATGCCCCGTTTGCCTCTTATCAAGGGTAGAAAGTATATTGGAAGTCAGTGTGTAATTTCTAGGTTAACATCTTCATTTCAGTCCACAACTTTACTTCACTCACGGTATTTCTGATAAAGAATATAATGAATGCTATGCTCTGATTCTTAGAATTCTTAGAATTTCAGGTCCATTTATAATTGATTACATATCTTAAGTAAGTAGCAATGGAATCCTTGAGTAGGATTCCAGACACCTTTAAATGGGTGACTTTTTAAACAGAATGTTTCTTTTTAACAATAGAAATTTCACAAGTCAAATGTACAAATCTGAGTTTCTTTGACATTGTGAATTTATCCATAGGGCATAGTCTCTTTTAACAAACTAATAACACAATTATGACACTATACTTACTGTTTGTATTTTAATAAAAATACTTAAGTGTCCAAATTACAAGAATATCTTTGAAATGCATGTGTCACATGTAGAAGAAAGGTAGATTATTTTGAAGAGGAAAGACACAGAAAATTCTGGGAAAAGTTGATTAATGTACTTATCAACTCTTAAAGAATATCATTTAAATGCCTTTACATCCTTACTTAATTGGTTCATTTTTTTTTTTTTTTTTTTTGGAGAGGTTTTCGCTATAGGGCGCGTGCGCTCGCCAGACAGACAGAGAGACATAGAGACAGAAAGCGAGAAATCACCCCCCAGGGGGGATGGCCACGCCACAATCCCTTCTCCATTCTCCTCTCGGGATCTTGGGCACGCACGTACACGTGCCCGGCGTGAGTTTTAAGCCACCGGGTCTGGGACGCGAACCGTGGTCGACTACGTGGGAGTCCAGCGACATAGCCATTACGCTAACGGCTGGTTCCCTTAGTTCATTAATTTTTTTTTTTTTTTTTTTGGAGAGGTTTTCGCTATAGGGCGCGTGTGCTCGCCAAGAAGACAGAGAGAGACAGAGAGATAGAAAGCGAGAAATCACCCCCCGGGGGGATGGCCACGCTGCAATCCCTTCTCCTCCATTCTCCTCTTGGGATCTTGGGCACGCACGCACACGCGCCCAGCGTGAGTTTAAGCTGCCGGGTCTGGGACGCGAACCGCAGTCGACTACGTGAGAGTCCAGCGTCATAGCCATTACGCTAACTGCTGGTTCCCTGTTCATTAATTTTTGAGAGAGATTTTTGCTATAAGGCGTGTGCACTCATTGGAGAGAGAGACAGGCAGACAGCGAGGAATCACCCTTCAGGGGGATGACCACACCACAGTTCACAAAAATGTACATACTAGGTATCTCTCTGAACATTGAGAAATGAAACTGAAACTCTCAAAATAGTGAGAAATTGTCTTCATAGTTAGGTAACTTAGCTTGGAGTCTTTATACCTCTCTTATCACTTTTAAAAGCTATTTTGTGATTCTGACGTCGTAATTGCCCTGTTTAGGGAATTTTCTAAGCTGCCTTTCTGCGGTGATGAAGGCCCCCTGAAATCCTCACTCCAAGTAAAGAGACTCTGTTCTCTTGCTAAGAGGTTAAAATTTCTCATATTTATTTAAGACATGTTTTCTTTACCTTTTAATCAATATACCATAAGTGTATCAAGGAATTATTGGCCCATGAGGTTATTGAGGGTGTCAAAGATTATTTTGACCTTGGACTGCCACACTTAAAGCCTTCCCATCAAAAGAATGAATGGGAGAGCTCAGGCTTCCAACTGATTTACTACTTTCCATTTTTCTTTTGTGACAGCTATCAGATCAAGGTTTGTTTCCAGCTCGTTGTGGTAATTTCATATGTTCTAACCAGAGTATTCATTATGAGTTATCCGTAGTAGTTGGGGGATTTTGTTGTCATATTTTTTTACAACCTATGTTAAGATAAAGTAGAAATAGGAAGTTATTTTAAAGCCATAACAGTCAGGGTACTCAAAACCTTCATGATTACCAAAAATGATGTTAGTATCATCTAATTTTGTCTCTCAGAAACTTTAGCCTATGGAAATCTAATGTAATTTGTTTTCCTGCATGATTTCTTTTTTAAGAGAGATGTTTCCAGGACCAGCAGTTGGCGTAATGGCTATGTCGCTGGACTCCCACGTAGTCGACCGTGGTTCGAGTCCCGGACCCGGTGGCTTAAACTCACGCCAGGAACGTGTGCGTGTGTGCCCAACATCCCGAGAGGAGAATGGAGGAGAAGGGATTGTGACGTGGCCATCCCCCCTGGGTGGTGATTTCTCGCTTTCTGTCTCTCTCTCTGTCTCTGTCTGGCGAGCGGACGCGCCCTATAGCAAAAAAACTCTCAAAAAAAAAAAAAAGAGAGAGAGATGTTTGCTATAGAGCGGGAGCACTGGCCAGAAACAGAGGGGCAGAAAGCAAAATATCACCCCCCCAGGGAAGATGGCTACACCATATTTCCTTCTCCCCCACTGTCTGCTCAGGATCTCCAGCACAACACCTGACGTGAGTTTCAAGCTGCCAGGCTTGAACCACGGTCAAGTACATGGACGTCCAGTTATGTAACCATTATGCCATCTGCTGGTCCCCTCCCACGTTATGTTTTATAAAAGAATTGTTTTATTCAACTTTATCATTATTTTTTCATTTGACCAGAGAGAATCAGAAAGTTGAGAGAGCAAGCCGCCAGGTCCAGAACTCAAACCACAGTCGGCCATGTGGAAGTCCAGGACCCTTAATTACCATGCCACCTGCCAGCCCCTCCCACATAATTTTTATAAAAAACAGTCTGTTCTACCATATAGCCCTTCCATTTTGGAGGACTGGGTTATGCTTTTTGCTTTTTTTATTTGTTTTCGTGTAGTCGTGGAGATCTGTTTCTTTGTTTTTGAATAGTAGTTCCAGCACTTGGGCATATTATCACCTGTGATTCCTCATCTTTAAAATTGTAGTAATAATAAAAAGAAAGTGAATATAAAAATGCCTCATTCCTGACTTTACAAAATGTCCATCCTTCTAAATTATTGGCTTTCCTGCATGACTAAAAAGATTAAAATGAGCCCCCAATCCCAATATGTGTTATAGTACATATAGCCTATATTCAGACTTCTTAGTGAAAAATAGAATAATGGACTGTCATGTACCTAGCTCTCTTCTAAACAGAACTATTAACTCTTGTTTATTGTTAATCTCATCCACTATGTGTCTCTTCTTAGCTTGCCTTTAGTTCCCATCTTTGGGGATGTCTTTAAGCTCTACCCTTTTCCACTGACAGTCAAGATCAGAGCCACACTTCAGGAGTGATGAGAGAAAGTTTTCATAATTCAGTTAAGACAGAGTTCACCCTGGAGTTCAGAATAACACTTTAAAATAGATAAGAAAATAGGTTAAAAAGAGTCTTTACTACCTACCAATTGATAAGTAAGAATTCTCTGGCCCTTTCTCGTAACATTATGTCATTTTCTTCTGAATAATAATAACAGTGATAGTATGTGAGTGGTTTAAAAAATTCTATCTTTTAAAATTTCAGTCTATTTCATAAAACTTTCCCTAAGAATTCCAATTTAAGACTTTGTAAAGATCTTTCATGTTTTCTATTCTCTTTTATATTTACCCAGGGTACAAAGATTAACTGCATGAGGTTCCCTCCACTTTTATTTGGTAATTCTATACTTCTGGCCCTTCCCCTTTCAAAAGGCTACTTCACATATCCAGCAAAAATGTTGTAAGCTGTCTACTCTCCTCCACCCAAGACAGAGTTGATCATCTTTGACACCTACCTGCTTAGTCTCCTGGGTCTGCTACTGAGTGTAATTCCCCTTATTGGCACCACCACTCGCCAGGTCAGCTCTACAGATTCTTTTTAGCCTAATTCAGTCCATTTTTTTCCTATAAGTGTGTATATTGAATAACTACATCATTATATGTTTGTAGTGAAATAAGCTTTTGTATAATAAACATTCTTGAACAAACAAAGATCAGTTATTTTAGTTGCAATAGGCAGGTTACAATCCAGTTATTTATCACGAGTATGAGACCTTACAAATCTTAAGCTCATATTATAGATTATCTACTTTTAAGTATCAGTTGTAGAAATGAGGGCTCTGTTCTACTATGAGAATTGAATCCTCTTGCTTTTATCAATATGTGCTTTTCTTAGACTGATTATTTTTAATAGATAAATTATTCACTTTGTTGAAGAACTAACATTACCAGAAAGGTATACAGCGAAAGTCTCCTCCACCTTTTCTCTCAGCTACTGATTTCCTACACGGTCCTCCCCAATAAATAACCACTATGCTTAGTTTGTGATGTATCCTTTCAGAAATTTGCTATACAATTACTGGCAAAAATGAAAGTAGGAAATTATTTTTCTTTTTTATACAGAAAGCAACATATGCACATTCTGCAACTTTTTCTCACTTAATATAGCTTTAATATTTTTTCATATCATTGTACCATTCTTTTTAAAGATTGCAAAGTATTCCATTACATGAAAGAACTATGTAAAAGTTCTCTCATTGAAGGATTTTTTTTAAGTTGCCATTATAAGTAATTCTGTATAAAAAAAAAAAAAAAAAAACTTACACAAACATCAATGTATGTATGCATCTCTGTAAGGTAAATTCTCAAAGTTAAGAAGCATTTGGATCCAGTAATCTAAAATGCTAATCTCAAGATTATACGAAGTATTAGTCTACAGAAATAAATTAATACCAACCTGTTCTTTGCTCCTCAATCTTTTTGTTCATAATCTTTTTTCCAGACTTCAGACTTTTAATTTCTCCTGCCCCATTTTTGTATCAGGTCTGTCTCTTCATTTTCAGTAAACCCAGTGCTAATTTGTGGCTGCTTTCAGTATCTTTTTTTCTAGAAATACTGCATTAGTTACCTAATGAGAATATGAATTTGAGAATTGGATAAGTGTTTTTTCCACACTCATCTCATAAATGAATGCAGTTATGCACAGCATAACGATGTCACCCTTAAGAGTGGACCGCAAATGTGATGATCCCGTAAGGAGCATATAGGCTATACAGTGTATCCTAGATGTGTAGTAGACTTTACCATCTAGGTTGGTGTAATACACACTATGACGTTTGCACAATGACAAAATCCCCTAATGATGCAGTTCTCAAAACACTCTGTCGTTAAGTGATGTATGAGTATATCTAAAGGGCTGTGAGTTTTGCAAGATCTCAGTAATTTGTGTTACTTTAATTAAAGCTCACCATTTTTCTCATTTGATACTACAAAGCACTTTATTTCAAGATTTCCTGTTATATAGCAGTGCAAGTATAATCCTTTGCTTGATACTCAAAATTTAACATCTCCCCCAACGTCTCCTTGACCCCCCCCCCCCCCTTTTTTATGGTGGGAAAGGTTAAACTATAGTTTCAACCTAACTTTAATGACACAGAATTTCCTTTGGAAAGGAGGGGTTTTTATTGCTCTGTGAAATTCATCAAATTCAATTGAAAGGCTCTGGATTTTCTTTGATTTTGCTCATAACAAATTTTTGACACCTCCTTTTCCCCTTTCCTCAATATTTGAGATTTTTTTCTATTGTGCATGATAGAGGAATGCTGCTAAGCTTGCAAGTGATTAACCTGAAATTGTTTTGAGTAATTCTGCTTTTTTGGCTTTTTGTACCTAATCAGAATTGATGTGACTGAAGTACAAATCTTCATAATAATCATGCATTTGCTGGCAGTGATTGGAGGACCACCTTTTTGGCAATCTATGGTAACTTTATTCACATTGTGTATCCCATTGTAATGCATGTTGTCTTTTGCTTGTGTTTTCTAATACAGGATAATCCAATTAAAGGGTATCGTGTAAAATTATTATGTATTTATTTTATTTTATTTTTTCTTCCTGAAAAAAACGGTAGACCAACAGTTGAACAACAAATGGTAGGACACAAACCTATTTTTAGTGAATTTTACTAATTGGAGTTATGTGGTACATTAGATTTATTACAGGACTGTTATTTTTGACGTCATTAAGAATCTGAGTTATTGTCCTTCCATTTTCACAGATGTAGAAACAACAGCTAGTTTAGCAAGTTAACCAACAAAAGGTTATGTTAGACCTTTTACTCTCTTTCTGAACTATGTGAGTCTACTAGTTTTTTTTATTTTATCATATTCTTAACACTGAATTAACACATTTGAGTTAATTTGTAAATCAACTATGGGCCCAAAACAGGATCAATACTTATTGAATGAAATCAGTTCCATGGAATTGTTATAACAAGACAAGATTTTGATTTTCAGCCCGGCCTGAAATATAGTCACTCCTACAAACACAAATTTAAACCTCAGAGAAGGAATATAATATAGGGATTGGGCTCTGGAGCCAGACTCCCTGCATTTGACTTAGGATTCACTGTCTGGCATGAACGTATCTGTTTTGTAGTTCTCTTAGTTTCTTCCTATGTAAAATGAAGCCCACAATAGTACCTATTTCTTTCTTTCTTTCTTTTCTTTTTTTTTTTTTTTTTTGAGAGAGGTTTTTGCTATGTGGCATGTGCGCTCTCTAGAAAGACAGAGAGAGACAGAGAGACAGAAAGCGAGAAATCACCCCCCCAGGGGGGTTGGCCACGCCACAATCCCTTCTCCTCCATTCTCCTCTCAGGATCTTGGACAAGCATGCACACGTATCCGGTGTGAGTTTAAGCCACCGGGTTCAGGACTTGAACCATGGTCGACTACATGGGAGTTCAGCGACATAGCCATTATGCTAACTGTTAGTCCCCTGTAGTACCTATTTCATAAGTTTATTTTGTAGATTAAATGTGGAAAGCACTTAGGATAGTGTCTATCAAGTAATGAGCATTCAGTAAAGCTGTTGCAGCTTTTCCAATTTGAATGTATTCTTCCAGATTTGAATCAAAATAGCATGTGATCCCTAGTCGTCAGTTAACAGACGATCACCACCACGCAGCTTAATTCGTTTGGTGCAATCTTACCAAACAGATTTAGTAGGCCTAAATGAAGATAATTCTTAAAAATCAGATTAATTTTAAAGTATAAGAGAAATTTACTGAGTAAGAGTTTTACCTTACCTAACTCACTTTCTGATGGTAAATTAAGTATTTGAGAAAGTGTAATTGATACATATCCCTCAGTATTTATTGAAAGAAATAATTTAATGCCTTTTTCAGCAATTTAGCCTTATAAGGGAAAGAATAGATTTTATTCATTTGAAATCAAATCATAAAGCGTGCTTCACCCCATTTAAATTTTTATGTCTTGACCATATTGAGTATTTTATTATTACTTATATTAAAATGATTTATAGGTGAGTTTTCCCATGTTATTCATAGACAGGTATTCTCAAGTCTCTCCCACATTTATTCCCACATAATCTCAAAGTGATAATGTATACTACATTATTTTTATAGGCCTAATGTTTTTCAAATTTCTCCCCCAAAGTTGTTTTGAATATCCTGAACATACACAAATTGCCTTTAAAATTTCAGCATACCCACAAAAAAGTGGTAGTTTTGGTTTGATCATCTGAAAACAAGTCAAGATTTGTTTATCTACCTAATTTATTATCTTTTTTTTTTTTTAATTTGCTATAGAGCTATGTGCTCACAAGAGAGAGAGGGAGAGAGAGAGAAGGAAAGTGAGGCAGCAAGCTGCCAGGTCTGGGACTGAAACTCTGATCAGCCATGTGGGAGTCCAGCACCCTAACGACAACACTATGTGCTGGCCCTGGTTTCCTTTTTTTAAAAAAGATCAAGTATTTTAGCTTGTCTCGATTGGTAATTAAGCTAATGTAATCATTTCTTGTAATATTTGTTTTAAAAGTTATCTGAGGAACTCTTAAATTCAAAAGTGAAATGGAATTCCTAGATCTAGCAATCCAATTCCAGAATTAGTGAGATTAAGTTACAACAAGAAAGAGATTCCCAGTCCCCTGTCCTATTATTACAGTCATTGGTTCTACTCTTGGCACCATCAAATGGAAAGTTTCTAAATATCACCTGACACCTCTGGTAATATTTAGAGACTTAAGGAAATATTCTTTGTTTTTCAAGCCTCTCTCAGCACAGGTTCCCATAATTAACCTCAAGACACTCTATTACATTTTTTATTCGTTGGCCTTAAGGATTTATAGCTAAATATGCTGTTTTGAATTACATTATAATAGTTCAGAACAGTTACTACATGTAATGCTCCCATTTGTATGCTAAAATGGAGAAAAAAAATATATAGGACCCAGTTACGAAATTTTCATCTTTAGAGATTGAAGCCATAAAATAGAAGTCGTTTTCAAATTCTCATTAAGATAATTTCTAATTAGAAAGCTAACTTACAGTAAAAACAAACAAGCAAAAGCAGTGTAAGTATTTTCATATGGCTGATTCCAGAAGATCAGCTATTTTGCAAAGGTAAGTGATGTATACCTACTGTATATGAATTACCCATTTCTTACAGCTTCCCCACTCCCCCCCCCCCCCCCCGAGAGATTGGATTTGTGTTTTGTTTTCCTTTTTAATTTTTTTGGGAGAGATTTTTTTCTATAGGGCACGTGCGCTCGCCAGAAAGAGAGACAGAGAGAAAGCAAGAAATCACCCCCCAGGAGGGATGGCCACACCGCAGTCCCTTCTCCTTCATTCTCCTCTCAGGATCTTGGGCATGCACACACACACGCCTGGTGTGAGTTTAAGCCACCAGGTCCGGGACTTGAACCACGGTTGACTATATGGGAGTCTAGTGACATAGCCATTAAGCCAACTGCTAGTCCCCCCCTTATTTATTTTTTTTAAGAAATTTTTATGTACAAAAGTCAGTACATGGTTTATACATTCTAAATAACAAAGGACACAATTTTTGTGTATTGCTTCCTCAAAAAGAATATCCCTTCTACAGTATCTTCCATCATATCACTCTTCATAAAAAAAATACAAGAAAAAAGGGGATATACTCATTTTGAAAGAGAACCACATATAATCCACTCCTGATTACTTTCACTGGTGTTTGATTCTTTTAAATGTAGTAGTTGATTAAATATGCATTAAGCCACAAGACACTTTATGGAATCCAGTCAAAGCAAATATGTGAGTTTAACTACAGGTGAAATTTCAGAATTCATTGGTAGGACTGAAAACTTTCTATGTAGTATAAATTATTTGTTTCTCATTCTTGAACTAAAGATTTTAAAAAGTGTCCTTACACTTAAATAATTCAGACATAGTGATGTTTCTTAAACACTAGATGATTTACAGACAAGTATTCCCAGTTCTCTCCCACATAATCTCAAAATGATACTTTATATTTTTACTGGAATTTACAAAGCTTATAAGAACATTTTGTTACGTTCATAAGAAAACTTAATAACTGATAATAATCTGAAGTAATCCAAACTGTTGAAACAAAACATGTCTGTTATAATCTGCTAAAAGTATTGAGAATATAAGTTTGTTTGTTTGTTTTTTCTATCTCTAACCTTTTTTTAAAATAAATTGCATTACTTTCATGGCATGAATCCAAAGGGGTCTCTCTGGCTTCAAGGCAGACACCATGACCCAGGGAAGTACTTAAATCTCCCCAGGTCTTGAAGAATACCGAAACTCCAGGCAGTTCTGACATACAGGTGTTTCAATTCAACTCTTCAGCTATTTCCATAGCGTGGATATACTTTGGTTACCTTTGATGAGTACCAAAAGGATGAAAACAGAAAAAATATTGGGAAAGACAAAGCGCCCACCTTTCTTTGTCTTGAGTGTGGAGTAAAATAGCAACATTTTTAGTGTTCTTTATATGTGGTTCAGTTGGTGCTGGTTTTAAAAGTGATCCCCTAATGAAGCTTGGGATTCTTTTCACTGCAGCCTTCCCTTCATTTTGCCTCATATTTTTTGTAGCAAACTTCCTTTTTCGATGTTAATATGGGAGCTAAATGTTTCCTCATACTGTCCCAAAACAGTAGTTCTATGTAGAAGGTAAAAGAAAGAGAGAAGATATTAATCATTTTTCAATAAATGTGTACTGAACACCATTAATAACCAGGACTCTATAGAGAATACAAGATCAACTCAAACAAAAATCTGTACTTGGAGCATATGTTTCAGTGTGTATAATAACTAAAGTATATGATAGAATCTGATCCTGGGAATATTTATACTGTGCTCCTAAGTCTATAGCTGCTTGCTTTCTGTGTGACCTAAGCCATGCTCATTTGCTTTGTTTTTCTGATGTTTTTGTTTATTCTTTATTCTTTCAAAGGGTAGCAATTTCCATGATTCTAAAGCAGATTCACTAGATCGTAAATACAGTTAGGATGTCAGTCCAACCATGACACAGATTACTGTTACACAGGGTTGGCATTCATTCAGTATCCTGACCCTAAATATAAGGATGCCCCTGTAATGGAGTAGTGCCCTACTTCTTTTGGAATCTGGAGGAGTATCTTATTTCCCCTTTGCCAGAGAGATCCTTTGTCTCCATGGAAGGAAAGGCAGTGGGGCAGAGTGGAGAGGCTGGGAATCAGGAACTGGCCAGAGCATTGAGTTTCAGCCAGGTGCATCAGATTTACATTGTAATGTCTAATTTTCTGAACTGGCGCAGAAAACCGTCTCTTAGAGTTCAGTGTACCCATGGTGTTGATTTCCTCCCTTATGGAAAACAAGTTTCAAACTTGGGCTGTAGGGGTTGGAGATCAGTTTGAGAAGACCATTTCAGATGCCCCCTAGAGTTCTGGCTTTGACCTATTTCATTTTAGAAAATTAAACACTGCTACAGTACAACTTAAAATTTGTTTTTAATTTTTTAAGAGCTTCAGTTTTGCAAGAGGACTTAGAGTTATATAAACAAAATGAGTTCTTAAGAATTTTGAAGAAACAAATATCTAAACATTAAAAATTATCTCTGCCAATTTATTCAAGTTTTATCTGTACAAGCAAAATTATAAATGCCACATTTCTGTTTGATTTTAAAAGTGTAGCTAGATGACAGCCCTGAAGAATAACTAGCCCTCCTTAAAATGTTTTTATTGGAAGAATTCATTGCCTGTTTAAGGGTTCTGGTCTTTTGGAATCTTGTTCCTGTAAGCATTTGTTTCTGTTACTATATATCATTTATTTTACTTTCACTTTCTTTTCAACCCACATTGGACATAATTTGAGATCGTAAAGTTGAAGGAGGAAAGTTAAGAAGCAGAAAGCCTGAAATGATTTTAAGTTTTGTAGAAGTATGAAGAAATCTTCAAAAAGCTCATGGAAAATGGGCATTGTGAAAATGTGTATAGATTTCAAATTTTTTTGTACCACATAAGCTTGAATTAACTTGTTATAACATCTATAACGTCTCTGAGCCGGATCTAATTTGAAGCAATAGTTCGTTAAAACTGGATGGAATTATAAAAATACCTCATGAAGCAATTTTAAGGAAGAAAAGAAATAACCTCCATACTGTTTGAATACAGTAGGCATTTAATAGATACTTACTCTTACTATCAATATTAGGAGACATCAGTTTGAAAAGCTCCCCTATCAGAACAAGGTGAATTGTGCTAAAATTTAAGCAAAAACAAACATGAGATTTATGATGAAGAGTGGAAGAGTGGTAAAATCATTGATGGTTTATGAAGTTTATGGGGACAATGCCTCAGAGAAATCAGAGGTTTAGAAATAATTTATCTTAAGAAGAAGCTAGACAGTGTTGAAGGTTGCACCTGCAACAGCAGACCATCCCCATCAATTTTGCAAAGAAAAAGTTAATCTTGTTGGTGCCCTGATTGAAGCACCAAAAATGAACAACAGCAACAATAGCCAACACCATAGACATTCTCAGTTTTCTCCTTGCACAATTCTCACTTACAAATAAAAGTTCAGGGGTCAGCAGGTGTCATGGTGGTTAAGGCACTAGATTCCCACATGGCTGACCACAGTTCATCTTTCTACCCATTGTGCTTGCCCAAAATCACGAAAGAAGAATGGAGAAGGGATTGTAGTGTGGACATCTCCCCTAGGGGTGGTTTCTCACTTTCCCACTCTGTTTCTCTCTGGCGAATGCTCGTGTCCTATGGCAAAAATTTTAGAAAAGAAAAAAATCTTTCTGCTTAGTGGGTGCCAAAATGGTTGCACCCAGATCAGCTGTAGACAAGAGCTGAACTTTCGATGGAAGTTCTAAACAAGTGGGAATAAAATCCTGAAGCATTTTTTCAAAGAATTATAACAGAAGGTGGGTCATGGCTTTACTAATATAATCTGGAAACAAACCACAATCAAAGCAGTGGCTTCTGAGAGGTAGAAGTGGTCCAGTCAAAGCAACAGTGGCCCAGTCAGGTAAAGGTCATGGCTGCAGTGTTTTGGGCAGCTTAAGGCACTTTGCCTGTTGACTTTTCGGAGGACCCAAGGATGATAACATCTGATTATGAGAGTGTTTTGAAAAAATCAGCTGAAGCTTTAGCAAGAAAAATCCAAGAAAGATTCACTACCACTACAATGTTCCTTCCCATCAAACAAGGGCGATTTTGTGAGAGTGTTCATGGGAAATCGTAAGGAACCTCTTATAACCCTGATTTGGTCCCTGCCTTCATTTTGTTTTTTAATTTAACAAAACTTTAAAGAACACCTATCTTTCTTCAGTTAATATAAAAAAGATTGCATTGATATGGTTAAATTCCAAGGGACCCTCAGTTCTTTTGGAATGGACTAAATGACTGGTACCCTTTTTTATAAAAGTGTATTGAACTTGAAGCTTAGGTTGAGAAATTTTGTATTTATAGTTAGTTCCATTTTCCATGAACGTTTTGAAGTCCTCTTGTATATATCATTTTAAATGATGCGAGATTAAATGTATGACCTCAGTCCACTCAGTCTTGCTTACTTTAGGTAACTCAGTTCATATTTTCAGTGTACTATAAATATATTTACTTTTCTGAAAAGTAAACTCACCTGTTACAATTTTGGATACACAGTTGAAGAGCTGTACCTGTTTGGATGTACTGGACCTATTTTTTTCCTCCTGCCTTCTTAGTTGGCTTCTGCATTCACCAGCTGCCTATATACTAACAATTTGGAGTTAGTCTTTTGAATAAAACTTTTCTCTTTCATTCTCTACTTTTGGCAGCTTTTTAAATCTAGCTAAAATATCTCCTTTATTCCTTGATGGCCACTACTTTTTCTCTCTCAGCAATAAGTAATATCCTACAAATTTAGAGGTAGAATTTAAAAATGCACAAAGAAGAAGACAGAGTGTACTCTTCGTCTGGTTCACTATTACTAGACCTCTGGAACGTATTAGGTACTCCTTACTGAACTTAAGACACAGATTATTAAGTTGGATTCTTTTTTTTTTTTAAGGTTGATATCAGAGGTGAGATAAGTTCTATATTGCCTTATCTCTTGAGACATTATTTTGCTTAAAATGAAGAAGAAAACTTTCATTACTTTAAATATAGGTGGGGCATTCCTAGTCTCCAATCTGAAATGCTTCAAAATTCAAACTTTGAAGCACCAGCATGACACCACAGTGGAAAATTGCACACCTGCCTCAGGCAGTGGATCATGGTCAAAACACTGCAATACAAAAACATACAAAATTACCTTCACGTTATGTGTTTAAGATGTATATGAATTTTCTGTTTAGACTTGGGTCCTGTCCTTAGATATCTCTCTCTCTCTCTCTCTCTCTCTCTCTCTCTCTCTCTATATATATATATATATATATATATATATATATATATATGGATATATTTCCAAAATTTGAAAAATTCAAAATGTGAAACACTTCTGGTCCCAAGCATTTCAGATAAGGGATATTCAACCTATATTTACTAAACTGGAAGAAATGGAGAGTATTTGGGAATATGAATCAAATATCTGTCTATACTATTTCCTTATTTTAGTTTGTATATATTTTAATTATTCTCTCTCTCTCTCTCTCTCAACCCGTTAAAGATTCCAGTGCTGAATATTCAAATGAAAATTTTTCCCGCGCTTTGTACTGTAGCAGGGACCATATTTTCCTGTACAAATTACTTCCGTGTAATCTTCACAGGTGGTGTTGGCAAAAATGGATCAACGATAGCAGTAAGTGTATCTTAAGATTTTTGATGATATACACTAGGACTTGGTTATGTGGTCATTTTGTTTTTCACTTGAAATGTATAAAATCCATTTAATTTTGAGTTTCTGCTTAGCTTTTTAAAAAAGTAACGTCTAGGGACAGGCAGGTGGAATGGTGGTTAAGGCACCGGACCCCCACATGACCAACTGCAGTTCGAGTCCCAGACCCAGCAGCTTGAAAATCATATTGGGCATGTCAAAATAATATTTAAAACCTCTCAGTTTTATGTACATACCCGTACATCCTTATGTTTACATATGTGTATTTTTGTGCATGGACATACACAAACATATAACTTACAGTCTTTTTCATTTTATTCATGATAGCTCATGCATATACATATGAAAGAGAAAGAAAGGGAAGAAAGGAGGAAAGAAAGAAGGAGGGAAGACAGCCAGATAGGCAAGAAGGCAGGCAAGCATCCTTGACAGGACCTTATTCTGCCACAATACTCTTCCACTAGTCCTTCAGCTAATTAGGATCTTGGACACACACACATGCATGCACCTGTGTCCTAGGTCCACCAGGGATCTGAACTCTTGTAGTTGGCTGTGTGGCTTCTAGCACTCATTTTAGCACAGTGACACTTACACCACTGAGACTGGGCCCATGTCTGTTTTTTAAAAATATGACCTGCTTTGTGAAAAGGAGCCTGGCCTCTTAAGTGAAATCCTTAGTACCTGACCAGTTCATACTTCTGCTTTTCATTAGCTGTTTTGGTGTACAGTTGATTGAAATTGCCAGTTGTTGAATACTATGAGAGTCTCAAATGTTGGAAGTGAACTGTTTCACAACAGAACCATGTGTACCTGACGAGTGTTGAATACTGCTAACTCTTCTCTTCATTCTGTACAGGGAACAAGTGTCCTCTCTCCTTTTCTCCATATTGGATCAGTTATTACATTAGCTGCAATGATCTACAAGAAATCAGCAGTTCAGCTTTTTGAAAAGCATCCCTGTCTTTATATACTGACATTTGGTTTTGTGTCTGCTAAAATCACTAATAAGCTTGTGGTAAGCACCTAAATTTTTGTTTTTAACTTTCATCTTACTTTGGTTATTTATGGCCATAGTTTTCATTTTGTAGCTTTCTACGCAGCCCTAGAGTTTGATGTAAAGTCTCTTTACATCACATGGGAGCTATTTTTACTCTTTTCCTGAAACTAGTTTGAGATTATCAGAATTCTTTGACTCTCGACCACTTTTCATCCTTCTATCCAGTGTTCAGTTTGGTCATTCACTTTGTCAACATTCTTCATTCTCAATCTGGACACAAAATTGAGGCTCCTTTTGCAAATCTTCTTTTGTAGACTTAGTTGACATGACCCACTACATCCCTTTCTTCTCGCACACTCTTCATATTACTGAGCTTTGGTTGTAGAGCTTCAACAACTGTTGCTAAATAATACTTAGAACATGATGTCTCAGCACAATATGGATTTACTACGTAGCTTAGTATTGCTCTAATATAAAAACTACCTCACTGATTCTGTTTTATTTATAGGTTGCACACATGACGAAAAGTGAAATGCATTTGCATGACACAGCATTCATAGGTCCAGCACTTTTGTTTCTTGACCAGTACTTTAACAGCTTTATTGATGAATATATTGTACTTTGGATTGCCCTGGTAAGTATTATACTATGGTTTGTTTTTTAGTATTTATTTCTTAAGTGAGAAAGAAAAACAGACAGGTACCCCAACAGTGTCGTCACACTGTGATCCACCCCCCAGCCTCAGCCAGCCGGGATCACAGGCATGTGTACCCCTGTGTCCTATACTGAGCAGCCTTGGGATGTGAAGCTGGTATCTTCCCAGGTGGGTCTAGTTGTGTAGCCACAGCACCACCATCGGGCCCCTGTACTATGTCTTATTTCATTTTTTGGAAGCTACTTGTTTTCTTATTTTGGTGTCCCAGTCCTGAGACATTGCTTATATAATTATAATGGTTTGGAATGTCAGAAATCTATATACATGTGACTTTGTGAGAGTTCCTTTCTCTGTGGTTTGTACTAGTTATTTTTTTTTTCGTTGTTGTTGTTTGTTTTGTATAATTATTAGTCCTGCCTGCATCAGGACTCATAAATTCCACATTTCTAATGTTAAAGGAGTTGGTAGACTACATCCTATGGGCCACAAAAGTTTTATTGGAACATAGCTGTAGCCATTCATTTATGTATTGTCTGTTCCTGCTTCGAGCTATAATGGCAATTGTGATAAAGACAATATGGCCCATAAAGTTTAAAGTATTTACTACCTGTTCTCTAGGAATGTTAATCCTTACAGTAAAGCAAAGGCTGTGAAGAAATTGAGTTATTAGGTTAAGATGGAGAGAGAAGTAAAGGGGCAACTCCTCTTTATTTCCTGGAAGCTTAGGGAGGGCTTAAGTAGGTCCTGAGAATCTAATGGTCTCTTTTCTTTCCAGGTTTTCTCTTTCTTTGATTTGATCCGCTACTGTGTCAGTGTTTGCAATCAGATTGCGTCTCACCTGCACATACATGTCTTTAGAATCAAGGTGTCTACAGCTCATTCTAATCATCATTAATGATGTAATTGCTGTTATATAGGAACTCATGTTTTCTGCAGGAAAGAATCTGAACATATAAAGGAGAATGGGGGTGGATAAGAACAAATATAATTTATAATAATCAATGTTGTATAACTTTTGTTTTTGGTAACACTCCCTAACTATCCTGTGTGAAAATGGGAATTTCAAGTCCCGTCTTGTAAATTGTACATTTTGTCATACAGGGTTTGGCCCAAGAAAGCATGCAGGGGAGAAAAGAAAACAAAAAACAAAAAACAAAAACAGCCACGTGTTTGTAATTAGCCTGGATTCAGAATAATATTGTCATGGAGAACAGATGCCCAGTGGTGGAAATTTCTGATGTAGAATATTTGCAGGGCAAAAAATGGTTGCTTTATAATTTTAACAAATTACCTTCAGTAACATCTTTGTTTAGTGTCTTCTCAAGCTTTCTTTACTAAGGAGCTCTGCGTATGGCACAGATAATATCACACTAGCTCGTGAGGTGGAACTAGCGGTAACAACCTTCCATTTGGATTAAAAGGTTTTCTATCTTTACATTGTTGAAGAAGTAATTTTTTTTTTAATTGCTCAAGAAATGGTATTTCATGGGCTTTGGGAATCCTGTTAGCATGCAGAATAATGTGGTAACTTTGTCAATCCATTTTATTTTTCTAAATAAAATATATGATCTGAAAGCCAGATTTTTTTCTCAATTTTATTCAGTGGAGAGATAACTTGGTTTTAATGTCATTTTTAAAAACTTAAGCAATTTATTTCTGTTCTTTAATAAATAAATTCAGTCAGGCTTATTGTTGTGATGTGTCATATGACCTTTATAATGTACAAAATGTTTAAGAAAGGAGGACCGTGTTCATTTGCCCTCTCAGTGGGTTCTTTGTGTTACTGTCATCACCCTTGTGATAATCAGACATTTTGGAATCTTAAACCTGCTATATTTTCTGTAATAGCCTGGTGCTCTCCTTTTCTAGTAAAGTACCTGTACTACAGTTTGAGGTGAAAACCAGGTGTCCTCTACGAACCATGTCTGTTTCCATTATGTATAGCCCGTTCACTTGCTTCACAGCAACTGGAAGATAGCAGGAAAGGTTTGGCTCTCTGTTCACTAAAACGAGCTTGTTTTACTATTGATTTTTATTTCTACCATTTAGTCAAGAATAAACAATTGCCAGTGCCAGCAGATGACGTAGTGGTTACGTTGCTGGACTCCCACATGGCCGACTACAGTTCAAGTCTCGGCCCTAGTGGCTTGAAAATCACGCCAGAGGCATGTGCGTGCATGCGTGTATGCATGCCTAAGATCCCAGAAGGATAATGGGGAAGGGATGTGGCCATCACCCGGGTAGTGATTTCTCACTTTCCCTCTCACTGTCTCTTTCCGTTTTTTTTCTCTGGCTGGTGCATGTGCCCTATGGCAACAACCTCTTAAATAAACAGTTGTTATACTGCCTTGCCAGCAGCCAGACCCTGTTGTTTGAAATGTTAATGGTTCCATCAGACCCATGTAGATCTGAATTAGCGGTGAGAATTTAACCTTCCACTTCTTTTCTAAGACCATAGCAAGAAATAGAAATCTTTCTAACAACTTCTTCTGCATCTGGGATAAAGAAATGCATGTAAGAAAATGCTAGGGTGGGTAAAGTTTCAAAACCTAGGACAAAGCAGGACAGAGAGTGACAAAGCAGGACAGTGACAAGATGTCACTTGTTTGGCACAGTGACATCTATTGTCTTATGTGCTTGTCACAGTATACAGACACAGCAGGTATTAGTTACCCACAGTGGAAATCGAGGCCTGGAGAGGCTAATGGCCTTTCAGTATCACACAGTTGCTACTTTTTTTTTTGGAGAGGTTTTCGC
Organism: Tupaia tana; assembly: GCA_026018925.1. NCBI lineage: Eukaryota > Metazoa > Chordata > Mammalia > Scandentia > Tupaiidae > Tupaia > Tupaia tana. Next base: position 79,001,436 of record JAKSZU010000004.1, read on the forward strand.
TATAGGGCACGTGTGCTCGCCAGACAGACAGAGACAGAGAAACAGAAAGCGAGAAATCACCCCCCAGGGGGAATGGCCACAGCGCAATCCCTTCTCCATTCTCCTCTCGGGTTCTTGGGCACGCACGCACACGCGCCTGGTGTGAGTTTTAAGTCACCGGGTCCGGGACGTGAACCGCGGTCGACTATGTGGCAGTCCAGTGACATAGCCATTACGCTAACTGCTGGTCCCACACACAGTTGCTACTTTTCAGATCAGAGACTAGACTCCAGATCTTCTGAATCCTGCTTCAGTGTTCTGTACTGCACCCTGCTGGGTTTTAGTGAGCTATAGCTAGAAAGTGAGGTATCAAGGGAAAATTGAAATGAAATCGTCTTCAGTATAAAAGGAATCTTCAGTATAGAAGCAATCATATTTGTTGTGAATTATTTGGTGGTGTCCCCAGATTCATCTGAGCAGGGGGAATGTACGTAGTAAACTTCAACGAGACCTCATGCTTGTGCTAACATATGCCTGGTTGGGTATCAAAATTACCTGAAGAAGCTTTTCAAAAGTACAGATTTCCAGGTCCTAACTCTAGAGATGATTTGGTAGATTTAGGATGAGACCTCAGATGATTTTCACAGGACTTCCAGAATTCTAGTTTCTGTTCTGAAACCTTCTGAGGTACAACTGCAGTTAAGAACCATGGCTATAAACTGCCTGAACAGGTAATGATTCCTAGAAGCTGTAAAGAGTAGCAGTTAAGGCTGATATGTGGATAATGAGACACCTGCCACCTGCCAGAGGTCTTTCTGTTCCCCAGATCAATTTACATTTTCTTTAGCTTCAGTTTAATAGCCCTTGCCCCCCTATTCTACTCTCCAAAAATATTTGTGTTATTTGTATAGAATTCAAGGACCCTGGAACCAGCAATTGGTGTAATGGCTATGTCGCTGGACTCCCATGTAGTTGACCACGGTTCAAGTCCCGGACCTAGTGGCTTAAACTCACACCGGGCACGTGTGCATACATGCCCAAGATCCTGAGAGGAGAATGGAGGAGAAGGGATTGCAGTGTGGCCATCCCTTCTCAGGGGCGATTTCTCACTTTCTGTCTCTCTGTCTGTCTCTGTCTTTCTGGCGAGCACCACGCCCTATAGCAAAAGCTTCTCAAAAAAAAAAAAAAAAAACAGAATTCAAGGACCCCTCAGGGTCATACTCTCATTAAAAAAAAAAAAAAATGAAATTTTTGAAAGACAAGATGCTTTTGAAAGTTTCCTGTCTTTTGCAATGTTTACACAAAAACTATCAGTAGAAGCGCAGGGAGGAGGGACTGGGTGACCACTAAACTTTGGACTCAAGATTTTCATTCTCTTTTCTCAAAGAGAAGGGCAATGTATGGGTCGCTTCATCTTTAAAGAATTAACTTGCTTTTCAAAATAAGGGCCAATTGGAAGAGTATCTAAGACCACGGGTAAAGCTCTTATCCAAACTGGAAGTGATGGACAAACAAACCTATTTATGGAAGCCATGTAGGTTTTTCACTGGCTTCTTCTGTTGCCTGGAAATCCTACCCTCCAGTTACCCTCGACTATACCAGCAGCCTCTCCCCCCACCTGCTCTAGGCAAGTGTGATTTCCCCAGGATTCTGCTGTCCTGCATCCAAAGCTGTTATATTGGTCTTACCAGAATCTGACCCTTCCTATTAGAAGTGAGCAGTGATCCACTGTTCCAAACACGGTCCACTTTATTCTCATTTTTCCTGATTCTCCCCCCATAGTGGAAGACAAAGACACACATATAAACAATAAGATTTTCATCTTTATTCTCATCCTCACATTTGTGTGGCGGGGCCAAGCCTTTGGGCCACAACTGCTTTCTCTGTTGAGGACTTTGTAATAGTGGTTCCCAGAAGTAAGCAATTGCAGCAACTTCTAATCAAGCATCTACAATATCCGTACTACTGTTTCCCACTCCGAGTCACCTCTGCAAGAAATGCAGATTTTGAGGTCAGTTCTGTGAACATGGCGTCAGAGCTCTCCAAAGTCCTGAGAAAGCTGATACCAGGAGTCCCAGACACCAGTGTGAAGCCTGGATCTGTGCTTCACTGATCTTGCCACACTGGCAGGGGCCAACTCCAGAACTGGCCTGTAGGTCTAGTCATTCCTGTTCACCATAGCTCCTATTTCACAGTTTTTTCCCTTGGTTTCTTCTGTTTCTTCTGTTCCTCATATTCAAGTATTTTCTGCTGGAAGTAGCCTGAGGGTTCAGATACAGGTGTTAGAAGCATCTAATCTGGTCAGGCTCTATGATGTGCTGAAGAATAAGGATCAGCAATATCCTCACTGCTCCCCACACTCCTCCCCCAGCAGTCCCCCCAACACACCCACACATGGTCCCATTCCAGCCAGGGTTCTCCTGTCCTCAAAGGCCTTTGGATATCCGAGCAAACAAAAGGAGGAGGAGCCTAGTCTTGATAGCTGATGAATAGAGTAAGGTGTACCAAATGTCAGCCTAGGAGGCATTTTCTTAGGCTTCAGGTTACTACTTTCTAACCCCACTAGTAAAAGTACAGCTGTTTTGTGGACCTCTAGAGAGAAATTCGCTTTCCTCCCCTCTTCATCCTAGAGGCAACCCTCTGGACTTAAGTTGACAGGAGCTGTCTTTTACCTGCAGGAGGAGTTTTGCTCTTTTCGGCTTCCTGGATGAAAAGGGAGAAGAGCTGAGTCTTCACAAACTTCTTCACAAAGCGGCGGTTGGCCTTGGAGGTCAGAGCCTTACAGAAGGGCCGTTCTTGGAAGTGGCCTTGGCCGTTTGCTTCCCGTTTGATATAGGAAGCATAATGGCCCACAGTCTTCACAAAGAATTGCACGAAAGGGCTTGAAACATGCTCGTTGATTTGTTCCAAAGCTGCAGAGGACATATAAAGGCCATCTCAGAGGGTAACAAAAGGATCTAATTATGCAAACTCACTTTCAAGGATTGTTCATGTTGCAAGCCAAAAAAGCTCCTGGGGACAGCAGTGGGGTAGGATTCATAATTACTGACTGACTGACATGGGAGACTGGGTATGGGTTCCCTGCCATTGCTTAGGGGAAATCTCATATTCATACTTGCCCTAGAATCTAAGCCTCAGGCTGGCCTGGGACTGCCAGTGAGCATTTTATTTCTGGAAGTGAATGGTTGGGAATCATACCCTTGAGCTCCCTGGAAAAACCCAAAATCAGAGGGGCATGGGACATACTTTCTAACTTATCGATCCCCTGATCAAGAGATCGTAAGATGTCATCCTGAAGCTTCGGCGGCAGGATGTCTTTTTCATCACCAACCTAGGAAAGGACAGAGTCGGCTCAGAGGTCAAGCATTCCGGGAGGAAGTTGGCGGGAAGGGGTTTGGCAGGAGGGCATGAATTCCACACCCCCCGACCCACACACCCCCAGTCAGACAAAGGAGACAAAAGTTGTTTCTTCACTTTCAGTTTGACTCTAAACATCAAGGGATCCTCTTAATCCCTGTGATACTTAGTTTCTATCCCTTGTTCAAAACTGCTGTGTGGTGAAGTCACCTGTGTCTTTGTGGGCTTCTGAAGAGAAAAGATTTTATAGCACAAGTTCTCATGAAACACAATCACTTGTGTTTGGTGAAATAAGTGGAATGTGGGTAAGACTAGAGTAGTTGAGTCAGTGGTGGGCCTACAGAAGATCTGACCCTGGGTACTTACAGACATCAAGAAGGTTCCTTCACAAAGATTCACCAACAGGACCTGAAATAAACATAGAATGGCTTTATCTTCCTCTTCCATCATAGGCTCAGGAGGACATACTCTCCCTTATCCCATTGCTGTCCCCAGGAGCTTTTGGCTTGCAATGTGAATAATCCTTGAAAGTGAGTTTGGATAATCTGATCCTTTTGTAGCTATACCTTTTTACCCAGGGAGCAACAAAATCAGCATCTTCAATCCTCCTTCCTGTCTGGCATTCTCCTCCCTCAACAACACCCTCTGAAAATTTCAGTTCTCTTCATGGAGAAAGGTGTGTGTGTGGGAAGTGGGTAGGGGAAAGAGGCTGGGGAGTAGGGGACTACAATATGGGGAAATCATAGCCAGTCACTCCCTCAGTAAAACACTAATCACAGTCATTGCTTCTCTATATGCAGCATTTAGTACCTAGCACACAAACATGCTTTGTGCATTTTATCTCAGTTGCAACAGATCTCTGAGGCAGGTGCACCCTATTTTGCAAGCAAGGTAATAGACCCAAAGATTGCGCTGCTAATTTATAGTAGAATACAACCCTAGATTGCACTGTCCTCAGGCTTGCATTCCTCTCTCCCCAGCTCTCCTTCAACTCCCTGCCCTCTGGTCAGCTCTAAAACAGAGACGCACATCTTTGATCTTTTAATGCTTGCAAACATTATGTGGGATTGCCTGGAGTTCTACTAAAAACTCCCTCAGAGCTTTGGGCCTTCCAGCAGGAAGGTCACCAAGGGAAGAAAGTAAGCCCAGGGTCAGCAAGAAAAGAGAAGGAAAGGAAGTGAGAAGGCCATGTGTCCACAAGCTGCAGGTGAGACAAACAGGCTGGAACCTGGAGGACCTGAGTTCTCGTGGCAGTATGAGCTCGATCACTGCCTCGGGACTTCAGAGTAGATCAGACATGTCAAATAGGCTGATTCCAACAGGCAGATAGGTTTCTTTGTTCCAGTATTTTTAAACAACTGGACTAGTTTCCAATATTTAAACTGGAATATTTCACATAAAATCTGCATTTCTGACTTCTGAAAAGTTAGGAGCCCTGACACTGGCCCACATTTCTAAAGGGCAATGTTCAGATGGAACTGAGTTGCACCTGCCCCTTTAGATAGGACCGGTGCTCACCAGTTTGCCATAGTCCCTCAAATCCTGTGCAGGTCATTTGGTTTGTTATTTCTTTGTTTAGAAGATTTTTCTTTGTTTTAAGTCAAAAGATGAGTGTACATACATGCAAGCAAGTGAAAGAGCACCCCACCAACAGGGCCTGGTCACATTACAATCCCTTTTCCTTCAATTCTCCAACCTGTCAGCCTGGGCACGTGTGAACATGCCTGGAATGTTTTCCTAGCCACCGGGTCCAGGACTCAAACCCTGGTTGCCGAGGTGGGATCCAGGTTCCTCAGCACAGCACTTAGCTGCTAGGCCATGGGCAGACCTTGCTGGTCCTTTTAAATGCCTACTAGGCCCCTTTACCAGTCTGTGACCCTTAATATTGAAAATGGGGTGGATGGTCTCCCTCTGTTCCTTTCTAAATAGAAGGAAAGTGGAACTAGAAAGTGTGCCAATAAACAGCATGCACTGCCCTGTAATTATCCATCATCAGGGGAGAAAAGTTACACTAGTCCAGGCTTGAAACCACTTGTGTACATGGGCTCACAAGCCTTCACACAGGGACGGCTGTGAATCTGGTGGGTTGGAGGGAGAAAGAGTGTGTAGGAAGAAGTTTTTTGGACTTTTTTTTTTTTTTTTTTGAGGTTGTTCCCAGGACTCTTTCCAGTATTTGGGCATATGATTGTCTTTGGAGTAACCCCTTCCAGAGAACTTAGATGGGGAGTCAAGAGAACTTCCCTAAACAACCACCCTAGCTGCATGGCCTTTCCCATCCTTACCCCCTGATCACTTCTTAGAGCAGCTACTGAGAAATAAAATAGGCCAATGCTCTGATAGAAGGAGCCAAAGTTGACTGGCTTCTGGTGTCCTCCTGCCTGGCCATCGGGGGAGGAGCCACAGCTTCCAAGGAGCTGGAGTTGCAGAGTCAGGAAGTTTCATAACTTCTGGGGTTGGGACACTTTAAGTTTTATTGCTAAACATGAGATGAATACTCTGTCCCAGTTAGTCACAAGGCTAAGGTTGGTTCAAAGGCCATGTGTGCTCAGCAGTCTCAAGGAGGGCGGAAGAGAAGGGAAATACAGCCTGCCTGCTTCCCAGCAACTCTCTGTAAGAAGTATTTTGATTTTTGTTGTTGTTGTTGTTACTGTTTTTTAAATCTTTTTCTTTTATTTATTTATTTATTTATTTATTTTTAATTAGACCAGAGAGGGACAGAGAGTAAGAAAGCAGGCTGCCAGGTCCAAGACTCGAACTGCAGTTGGCCACATGGGAGTCCAGTGCCATTAACCACCACACCACCTGCCAGCCCCCGATTTTTTGTTTGTCTTTTTGAGAAGTTTTTTGCTATAGGGCACGGGCACTCACCAGAGAGACAGAGAGAAAGACAAAAAGCAAGAAATCACCCTCCAAGGGGATGGCCATGCCACAATCCCTTCAGTCCCTTCTCCATTCTCTCAGGATCTTGGGCACACACGCCTATGTGCCAGCATGAGTTTTAAGCCACCAGGTCCCGGACTCCAACCACTGTCAACTACATGGGAGTCCATTGATAGAACCATTACACCATTTGCTGGTCCCAGAAGCATTTTGGCTTTATCTGAGCTAGGTTCCACTGTTGCCTGTGTGGCTTCAGGTAAGTCATTTGAGTTCTCTGGATCTCAGCTGTCTCTTACATAAGATGGGGAACTTCCCTTTAATACTAGCCACATGCCTCTTTAGATTCTTCTTTCTCTTCATGGACCCTTTGTCTGCCCAGAGTGAGTCAATGGTTAGCCAGGGCAGACATTCCCAAGTAGCTCTTCTGGCTTAAGATATGATAACATGCTGGGACCAGCAGATGGCATAATGGTTACATTGCTGGACTCCCACATAGTTGACCACAGTTTGAGTCCTGGACCCAGCAGCTTAAACTCACACCAGCATATGTGCATGCACACCCAAAGTCCTGAGAAGAGGCTGGAGGAGAAGAGATTGTAGTGCTGTTTCTGTCTCTCCAGTGAGCACATGTGCCCTATAGAAAAAATCTCTCTCAAAAAAAAAAAGATACCATAACATGCTAACTTTTGATAATTCCCACTAACAGCTCAAAGCAGAGCCTATGATTTGAGCTGTTTTTCCAACACTGGGGATAGACTTATGCTATTACTGCCCCTTTTCACAGTTGAGGCCTCTGGGATGTTTGGGGCACAGCCAGCAAATAAGAAACTAACAAAATCAGGCTGACTTCTTGGCCTAGTGGTTAAGGAAGCTGGATCACACATGGTAGTTCAAATCCCAGGCCCAGCTGCTTGAAAAGCATGCCAAGTGTATATGCGTGTATGCCAAGAATCCCAACAGGATGGAGAAATGGAGACGGGATTGTGAAGTGACTGCTCTTCATGAGGGGTCCTTTCTTCTCGCTCTTCCATGTCTAAACACACATGCCCTCTGGCAATTAAAAAAAATTGAAGGGGATTTGGATCTATATCTTCATTAGCCAACTGAGCTCTGAGTTACTCAGAAAGATGGCTCTTGCTCCAAAAATCTACATTGTTAAAACTCATATTTTGCAGGAAATTATATGAACTCATTTCCAAGGAATCTGAATGAATTCCAATGAAGTGTGTGTGGTATAGACCAGCTGCGATCATCCATTTGAATAAGAGATGGGACAACCCAGAGACTGCTCGTTAGAGCCAGATGGTTGGTGTAAGACAGCCTGAGGACCCTGGGTACACTCTGTGCTGCTCCTGAAACCCAAAGGGAAATCCTTCAGGGGAAGGGAGCCACCGAGCACTGAGCATCAACTGTATGTGAAGCACCAGGCTAGGGGCTTTATGCAGATTATTTCCTCCAGGACCCTCGAGAACTGCACACTGTTAGTCCCAGTTTACAGCTGAGGAAGCTCAGGCTTAAAGAGGGTAAACACTTGCCCTAAATTACATAGCCATTCACACAGAGCTGGGATCTGAATCCAGGTCTTCATGGCTCCAACTCATGTACCCCTTTGAAACACCATACCTCTTCCATGGGGCTGTCCATAACCTCCTGCCGAAAGCGCATCTGTACTCCAACCATGAAGGGGGTGGGACAGCAGACGGTGGCCAGGAGGCTCTCGGGGACGACAGGAATGTAGGTGTGTGCCCAGCTGAAGGGATAGAGCAGCGCGGCAGCAGCATGGATGCACTGAGACAGAGTGCTGGGACAGACCACAGACAATGAGGGTCAGAGGGCCCCTGCACACCCTTCACAGCCCACCCATTGCAGAGAGGAGAGGGAGAGGAACCAGGACAGACTGTCTCTACTAATCAAGCTGAGGCCTCTATTTGGTCCTTCTTTGCCCAGTTAGTCTCTACAGCTCACTATTGGCCAAAAATAAAATCATTCAGAAGAAAATAAGAAAATCATTCAGACAGACAATTGGTTGGGCCCCCAATACGTGCTCGCCACAGTAATAAGGATGTGGATACTGGAAAGAGTAGGACATTGACCCTACTCTTAAGGAACTGAGAGTGTAGTGAAGAGACCACTGTAAGCGCAGGCTCAGCAGGAAGACACAGACTTTCTTCCTCGTTGGGTCCCTCACCCTCATGGCCACGCTCTACCTCACACGGCTCCCTCCAGCCACGTGAGGTTATCAAATGTGACCAGGTTGGTGCTTGAGCGAGCCTGGGAAAGTCCCAGGTTCCAGGAACCTCTGCCCAGAATTCCTACACGGAAAGTCCCACAGAGGTGGCTCCTCCAGCTGTGCCAACAAGGCACCCTTGTGTCCTTACTGCCCAAGTCACAGCTCAGTCTCACTCCTCCTTCCACTGCATACACCATACACACAGACAACACACACATACTACGTATGCCACACACATATACCACATACCATGCACATGTACCACACATATACACATACCATACATGCCACATACACAGCACATGCCACATGCATGCCACACACAGACACCAAACACACACACCATGTGCATACCATGTATACCATACATACCATATACAAACATGCACATAGCACATACCATACATGCCATGCACACACACTTTGCACACATAACACATATACCACATCCACACCACATATACCACACACACCATGCATATGTACCACAGGCGTCATAATGACACACACAATGTACATACCACACATGCCATGTACACAAATCACACACACCATGAACATATGACACATTTCATGCACATACACACCACGCATATAGCATACACATAGCATATACCCACATATCATACATGACATGCACATATACACCAGGCACACACACCATACACATAGATACACACCCTATATACCATGCACATACATTCCATATATACAAACCATGCACATATTATGCACACTCATACCATGTACACATGCCACACACACACCATACACACATGCCACATACACCACACACACAAGCACACCACACACATACATGCACACATCACACACCTCGCACATACCACACACACCATACACACAACCCCACTCTGTCTTTGTTAGTCTGCACTAGCTTTTCTCCATTTCTCCAGCCAACTTGCCCCAAAACCAGGGCCAATAAAAACAAGAAATGCGGAAACCTTGTTTCAATTCTTGGTAGCACTTCCTGAGTTAGGAAGATTGGGTCTCAGAGAGTCTAGCCAAGGCTTAGGGTGCCTGGAAGTCCCCTCCTGCCTGAGCTTCAATCTGGAAAACTCAGTGTGGGAAGGAAGTGGGGAGTGGTGGGATTTCCCTGGAGAAAGCCAGCGCCTGAGAGGTAACTCCCACCAACCTCACTTCCCAAACACTGACTGAAGGGAAAGCAGAACCCCAGCTCAGCACAACAGGAACTCCTGGCTTCCACACAGGGCTGGGAGTGGAAGCCCTGTTTCCAAAGTAAAGCGTCTGCCACTCCCTTCAAGGTTAGCCCACGGAGTTCCCTTTTAGTTACCGAGTTTTATAGAATTTTCAGCACACAGGCCCACTCTGCCCAAGCTTCCTTCCTCAGTTACCCCTGCCATCCACCTGACCCTCTGCCCTGGTGAGTTCTTAATGTCCTTTTCTTCTTCCTCAAAATACAGAATCAGGTTATTAGGCCAATGCCACTGGTTCCCTCTCTCCCCAGATACGAACACAGGGCCAATCCCCTACTATTTCGTAGCTATTTTTTCTTATGCAACTGCCACGTAGCTCTTCATGTCTTTCTAGGACTTGAAGCCCTCAGAGGCAGGAACCAAGACATGACAGGACCCTGCTTTGACTGCATGGGAACACACTCAGCTGTGAGCTTACTGAGAGTAGCAGCTAGCACTTACAATGTGAGCCTGGCAGGGCGCCAGGACAGTAAGAACCTCACGCATTATTTCGTTAGATCCTCAGCACAGCCTTATAAGGTAGGTACAACTGTATTTCTGTTTTACAGATATAGAGATCATGTCTTAAGAAGTTAAGAACTAATCTAAGAGGGATATCATAGTTAAAGATGGAGGAGCAGGATTTGAACCTCGTTCTGCTGATTTTAATACCTATGCTCTCAACCACTACATAATTCTGCATCTCCTTCGAGTCAAGGATCTGGCTTGTTTATATCTTTCCAGCGCTTAGCATCTGACAAACAGTTGACACAAAATAAATGTTTGTTGAGTGAATAAATGTTGAGTAAATCAATGGATAGATGGGCTTAACCTCCAGACAATTAAACACCTTCCTGTCCTGTTCTCCACCCTCTTTCCCTCCCCCAGCCTGCAAGTGCAGAATCATGACTTCATCTAACCTAACCAGTCCTGCCTGGGCTGTCCCAGGGACACTACACTCCATGCCCTTCTCAGAGTGCCCTACAGCACAGAGCTATATCAGGAACCTTCTTTAGGCCCTTGTAGCAAAGAAGTTTGAAGCAGGGACTGGGAAACTGTAACAGCTGCCTCTCCAGGCTACAGTGCAGATCAAGGGCCTGGAAGCAGGAGGGTGAGCACAGGATGTCCTAAAGCCTGACTTGCTTGACAACTTCCAGGCTGTTGCCTTGAATCCAGGGATGCCAGGCAGTTCAACTGTTCAATACTGAGCCCACCTGAGACCTTCTGCCAGGAAGATGATCTTTCTCTCCAGCACTGCAGAGGCAAAGATCTGAAGAATCTGTTCATAACGGAGACAGTGCAACAGAGAAGTAAAATCCACGTGTTCTAGATGGGAATCCAGGGGCCGTGTCAGTGAAATGAACTGTGGAGAAAACAGAGAAAGGTTGTCACCATGCTGCAAGATCACACAGACCCCAGGATTCTGGGTCTCTACTGGCTTCTATCCCATTCTCCCACAGGGTAAATCTGATCTCTCTCTCTCTCCCGCCCCTCTGCTAAACGTCCAGGGATGGCCATCCTCTGCTCAGAGGGTGCAGTGGCCCCCAAGGTCCCGCCTCCGTGAGCCTCCTTGAGCACAGTCCCCTCTGGCTATGCTCTGTCACAGCAACTCCCGTTCCTTGAGCACATCACATCTTTCCCGCTTACGGCCCTTCACAGGTTGGGCCTCCTCATCCTGGCTCTCCATCCGTCATCCTTATCCCCTCTCGAGTCTCAGAGGTCCTTCTTGGCCACCTAATACTTCCCCATGTTCTTTTCATGCAGCACCCTGGTTTTCTCTTTCATTGCAATTTCCCAGTTTTTAGTAATAGACATACTGATATGTTTACTTATTTCATGTCTGTCTTTCCCACTACACTGGGAGCTCCATGAGGCCAGAGACCACCACGTTCACTTTATTCAACACGGTGTACCCAGAAAATAGTATAGTTTGGCACACCGTGAGCATTTGGTGCTTTTTTCAGTAAATGAAAAGTCTCAGCCCCTCCCCTTATTTTTCTGTGGGGACACCAAGGTCCAGAGGGACACACAGACTCTCTAAAGTTCCAGAGGTCAGGCCTGGAATTCTTAGAACAATGTTGGACTTGCTGCCTCAGCTTTTTAGTGTCTTAAAACAATAGCATCCTGATGGGGCAGGGGCGGGGATTCAGGGGCCGAGATGGATGATAAGAAATAGACAGGTGGGGGCTGTAAGGTAGAGATAGAGGACGGGCTCAGGAGAACAAGGAGAGGGGCAAGGGCCAGTTTGGGGCTTGGGGCAAGGTCCCTTCTAGCCCCAGAAGCCTCAATTTCCATGGCTTATTTTTTTTAAGTGAATGTCTTATAAGTTTGAATAGTAATTAGGTGCTTATGGACTTCAAGTTAGAAGGATTATAAAATATAGGTTGGATTTCAGCTCTGCCAATAATTCTAACCAACTCCCAGTCCCCACCTGGCTCAATTTCTCTGCACTTTAACCTAGTAAATGGACAAACCGTGACTGTCACACAGCCACCCTGCTCAGTCAGAGAAGGTCTCTCTCACCCCTTTCGCTCACCCACCTCGGTGCCTGAGTCCGGGATGAAGCTCTTGAGGGTGACAGTCTTCCCAGGAGCAGGGAAGGCCGCCTCCCGGAGGCCCTGCATGAATGGGTAGATGACAGCTATGGCGATCTGATGCCTCTTCTCCACTTCATCCAGGATCTGCAAGGAGAAGGAGTGTGGGAGGCACGGCTCAAAGAGAGTCTAGTGGGTGGGTGGCAAAAACACCATGTGCCCTGAGCATCATAAGGCTCTCACACTGGTCCAACTAATCCTCACGTGCCTTCTGGACCCTCCTTCATCTCTTCTGTCTCCTGCCCTGGCAGAGACTGGTCTCACCTTAAATAACCTGCTCTTTACCTCAAGCACAAGACCTGCTTTATCCCACTGCCCTCATTTCATTCTGTCTACCAATCCATAGTCCTCCTCCTAGTGCCGACATAAACCACCTTCCCCAGGAAGCCTTCCCACAGTAACCTCATCAAGTGGTACCACGGCCATTTGCACTGAATGGGTTGGAGCAAGACCCCAGAAGCCCCAGCTTCTTGGGTGCCACTCTGTCCTCCAACTTCCACTGGAGACTCTCCAGAGTCAGGGACTGCCTGCCCCCAACCTGCAGAACACCACGCAGGGCAACACATCCCCCAACAAAGCCTGGTAGTATTTCTTCTCTTCCTCCCCCACAGGTCCTGCCAGGGCAGAGCACAGTGAAGCCCTTTCTGGCCACCAGGACATGCCTCGTTCACTCTGAGGGATCCTGCTTGGGTCCTGAGTCAGTGTACTGGCACTCGAGTCGCTCTTGTAGGAGAAGTCCTGGAAGCCTCAACCTCTCTTCTACCCTTGAGGAGCCAGGGGAGCTTTGGGACCTCTACACTATGACAATTGTCTTCATGTTTGTTTACGAAGTAACTTCTCATACATCACCTCACCATCATTCCCACCAACCATGAATAGAAGGTGAGGGGCCATTATATACATTTGACAGTTACGGAAATTGAAACTCAGGGCAGAAAACTGAGGCTCTTCCCCTCATCCTGTGTCAACTGGATTCATACTTTATAGTTTCCTAGGTTTGTCTTCCGCTTGCCCCGAAAATCAAGTCAAACCAAGTCACTCTTTGCCTCAGTCTTCCCAGTGTACCTGGACGCTGACCCCTGCTGTGGGGAGGAGCTCTACTAAGGGTTCTGGCTGCACAGGCAGGGCGCAGGCCAGCAGAGCACGGAGGCTGAACAGGCCCAACAGGCCTCAGGAATCCCGTTCCACCTTACCTTGGAGAACAAGCCGAAGCAGCCGATGCAGCTGATGATGCAGTACACCTTGGGAAGGCGAGGGCCCGGGCCGGCGGGCTGGAGAGCGACAGAGAGGTTCCTTCAGTGTGGCAGCCTCCCCAGGGGCTTCCCCAAGCTGGGGCTGGCTGGGCACAGGGCTGGGGGGTGGGAGCTTATGGTGAATTGTGGGCCAGGTAGAAAAAGGCCTGGCTCTGCAGAGGCTCCATTTATGGGACAGGCAGCAAGGAGGTCAGTGTGGCCCCAAAGTCAAATGAGGATGGCCTTGAAGGGGCCAGGTGGACACACAGACAAGCGCTGCCACCTTCAGTTGCCAGCATGATCTGGGGTCAGCAAAAGAAGGAGCAAGAGTATCTTTGAGATGAGGAAATAAAAAGCAGGAGGGGAGGGAGGCACCATAGAGGCATCTTCCAGAACCCTCCAGAATCCCAGTAATTGAACCTAGTTGTCCAGATTCCAGCCTCTATAATGGAAGGCTCCCGGGGCCAAAGTGTGCAGGCCTGGACAGAGGAGACAGGGAGGGAAGACATTTGGGACCTCTCACAAAGAGGGGAAATGTTGAAAGCTGGGGAGAAAACAACCCAAAGCATGCCAGAAAAAGTCCCCCAGGCGGGTGAGGAGGGGCATTGAGTTCTTGTTCTTATAGGGTTGCAGAGGGGGCACTAACATGGCAGCAGGTGCTGGGCTGTGCTCTCTACAACCACCACTGCCAAAGTCTGGGGTTTTGCAGCTGAGCTTGAGAGAGCCCAGCTGTGGAGCTGAACAGGCTGCAAAAAGGAGGGGGCTGTCCTGATTTGCACAGACCAAGAGGCGCCTGCAGTAGCCAATCTTCCTGCTCCCATCCACATTGGTTAGAACGAAGGAGAAGGTCTCCCTAAGAAAGAGCAGATGAGGCTTGGTTTGCATTTGCTCACTAGATTCTAATACAGGAATGTGGTCAGTGTCGGAAGGGTGGAGATGGAAGTCAAAGGGGAGCTACTGATTAATCATGGTAATAATAACTCCATGTAAGTAATTTATTACATGTTCCTTGGTGTCATGCCCCAAATGCATTATCATTTAATTCCCAAAACAATCCTTTGAGGTAGGTTCAATTATCATCTCCACTTGAAAGATGAAGCAAGTGAAGCTCTGAGAAGGTGTTTCTTTTCCAGGGTCACTCATCTCATAAGCAGTGGAGCCAAACTTCAAACTCAGGCAGTCAAATTCCAGGGCTCATATTCTAAGGGCCTTTGCCATGTAGCCTTCTTAGAAACCAAGGGCCTTCGGCTGAGTCCAGCCTCTGCCAGTGACTCTAGCAGTCAGAAAATAGTAACTATTACACCTGGGGCAGATGAAAGAATCTCACCCTTCTTTGGACAGAGGTGACTGATCAGATAAATGACTCAGATTCTTGGCCTTGATGAATCAACTCCATTCCCTGGCAGGAAATCAGCATACACACTGATGAGTGGGCACGGGGGCTGCATGGATCATACGGTGGCTTCTTCCCCAGTATAATACCCCTGTCCCAGGGTTGAGCAATTACCTGGGATACTCAGTGAGTGGTGCCCACTCGTTCCCATCCGGGAAGCAGAACAAGGGGATGGCATTGAGCAGCCGCTCTTCCTCCTCCTGTTGCCCCCGAAGAAGGTTCTCCCGCTTTAAGGAGAAGAAAGAGACAAGTGGGATTGTTTAGGTGAGGGCAAGAGGAGAGGGCTTGAAGGCCTTCAGACTTCTCTGAAGGCACTAAACCAGCCTGAAGATAAGCCTTCCCCATGGCAGGGAAGCCAAAGGGTGCCTTTGCCTCCCATTCTGCACAATCTGCATTCTTGGCCTGGCTGGAATAACCCCAAAGCTGAGACAGCCTCTCCCAGGCTAAGCTGACACGAACGTGGGTAAGACCTCAGTATCTTGAGGATCTACAACCAGGAAGGAGGATAGGGCTGCACTGAGCAGAGAAAGGCCCTGAGGTGCCCAGCCCCCTGAGGACAACGTCAGACAGATACTACATCAGAGAGGAGAAGCAGCCAGTTCAGTTGCCACGCCTGCCACCCCATCACAGTGCAGGACCACCGAGTCTGATGCCTGGGGTTGTGACATGGCCAGATGCTGCCCCACCCCCTCCTTCCCATGCACTCTGGGCAGGGGATTCATCTGAGGTCTGGCAGAAGGTAAGCTTCTCTACAGAGCAGGGAGACTGAAGGTGGGACTTGGGAAAACTAGGAAATCCCAAATGGGACAAGAGAACTAGCCCAGTTTCCCTGCCAGGGAGCCCAGGCCAGTCTCTCATGAAGGAGTCGGATGTAGATTCTACAGTGGTCACAGCAAACTAGGGCTGGACCAGGAAGAAAATGCAGAGCAGCAAGCTCAGAGCTCAGGGCAGGTGTAGACTGGAGCCCCGGCAGGATCAGGAGGAGACTGAACCTGCCACCACCTTTCAAACATCCCATCCCTCTGTCACCCCCTGCCCTCTCCCTCAGGACTTACCTTGGGGAACTGGTATGTAATCGTGGGCTCATATCCATCCTCCGAACGCTTTTTTTTGAGGGAAACCACAAGAAGGTATTCAAAGAAGTGCTGCCCCCCAGCAAAGGTGGAGAGAGAGTGCTCCTGGGCCCTTTCTGGCTCTTTTACAGCAACCCCCGTATTGTTCTGGGGAGGTCCTGAAACCGAGACACGGGGGCCCATTCAGTATGTCATTGACCCGTACCCAGAGTGGAGTCTGAGAGAATCTGGGCAACTTCCACATTTCAAGGCCGCTGTGCCAATGCTGAGGTATCTGGCATCTGCCCAGCACCGCCAGTCATCATGCAGGATCAGAGCCAACCGGGCAGTTTCCACACCTGTCCCAGGAGACCCAAAGCCTCGTGGGGTCCAGAGGAAGAAAGAATCCACTGATGTAGAAATGTACTGAGGGAGCACAATGAAGGCCCTGTGGCCCAGGGTACCGGAGACTGTCTGCATTTAGGGTGCCTGAGGCAGTGCTGGAACTGTAAGGCCTGAGAGTAAACTGTCTAAATCAATCCAAACAGGCCCAAGGGGCATGTGACTGTGACCACACCAACCCCCACAGAGGCAAGACTACTCTAAAAACCAGGAGGGAAAACCTCCTGACCCAGTCACACGAAGGACCATGTGGAGGTGGAAATATAAAGGAAGAGGAGGAAAGAGTGTTTTGCGGAAGAACAGCCCGGTTGAAGAGGGTCACCCTAAGAAAAAAGGAAGTGGGCAGTCCAGTCCTGACCTGCTCGGAGCCGAAGTAGCCGATTTCGGAAGAGCCTGATCGCCTGGCCTACCACGTGTCCTTCCATCTTCCTAGGCCTTCGGGGCATGGAGGACTTCCCTTTCCCCAACACAGATCTGCTACAGAAAGCCTGAGAATGGGACTGCTGCATCAGTCTGTGGACGCAACTCTGTGAAGCCAAGCCACGTGCTGTCTTCCGAACAGGGGAGAGCAGTTTCCATCCTGTGCACCCAGTGGTTGAGCAAGAAGGATGTGACGAGCCCCAGGAAGACAGCAGAAGCCGGCACTGACAGAGGCAGCATCCTGGCACTGCAGCTCAGATCTCAGCTCCTCCCAAGAGCCCCAGGGTGTGGTGAGCGAAAAGGTCATGAGTAAACATCTCCAAGGCCCGTCGGCTCCAGGACTAAGGGCTTTGAATTCTCATCTGTAAGGTTGTGCAGCGAGTTTGGTTACAACCTCAGGTCAGTGAAGAATGCCCAGTAGCATTAGACTGTGGGCACTGGGGCCTCCTGGGTCTCAGGACAGGGGTCTTATAGCCCCATAACTATGCTTGTTCACCTCTCACTTCTCAACTGGGTCAACAGCTGCTGAGAACCCCTGCAAAGCCATCTGCTGTGTTCTAGAACGTATAGGCCTGCAGGACCCCAACCAACACCTGTTGCTGCCAGGATGCCTCTGCCCTCTCCTGACTAAGATAAGTTGACTTGGGTCAATAATTATCTAAAAGGATTGATTCCTGTAGTGACAGAGGGAGTCCTGGAAAACCAAAGCCTTCTGGCTGTTGTTAAAAGTAGAGAGCAAAGTCCACCTCTGAGCTGAATTCCTGATATTTTGAGAATACCCACATGGAGAATCTCACCCCCAGCCCGCAACATATCCTGGCCCAAGTCAGAGAGCTTTCTCACTGGGATTTGTTCCAGGACTCCAGTAGAGTCTCTCTTCTCAAATAGGAAGTACTGACTCAGGAGATTGTCCCAGCCTAGTGTAGGAGAGTGGTTGCATCAGCAGCAGAGGGCCATTCGATAGCAGTGGAGAGCATCCGGTGTGCTCCAACCCACCTGTATTCCTGCTCAGTCTTTCTCCCTGTTGGCCCAGGTCAACTGTTCTGCCCAAACTACAAGCAAAGTTGCTAACCCACTGCTATCTGGAGACTGAGGAAGAAAGAAAGAACAGCAATTAATCAAGTAGGGTTCTCACAGAAAACCCTGAATGAGTAAATGCATGGGGTGAAAAAGGACTTTCACCAGGAAGCTGCCTCAAAGAGGAGGAAGGAGGCAAAAGGTTTTGGTGCCAGTATCTGCCCATCCTGCAAAGAGTTAGAGCCTTTTTGGGAGACAGTGGGTGCCGAGAGAGGGGAGATAGCTGCCCTGCTGCTAGGAGGGTTCCTGAGGGGAGCCCCACGCACAATGCACAAGGACGTTAAGAATGCTGCAACGGGTGAAAAGAGTGAACCGGAGCACTTGGGGCCATCACTCCGTTTACTCGCAACCTAAACAGACCTGTTGCCGTTTAATCTGAGGAAGAGGCACTTTCCTGATACAGGTGGGAAAACTGAGGCATGGAGTAATTTAGGGGCTACTTAAAGTTAACAGTTCTGCTCCGTGTCCATGGTCTCACCTTACTGGTATATTGCTTGCATAGGACTTTAAGAACCAGCATCTTCTCACTAATCATTCCAGAACCTAATGAAATCATGCTTCTCTTTAAATCCTTTGGAGCACATGTTCAGCCTGCTTCTTCCTGCTCTTATTAGGAGAGCCAAAAGAACAGCTAACTCAGAAATTCTTGACAAAAAGGAAACAAGACTTGGGCTGAGGTACAAGAAATCTAGCAATTGACTGCTTTCTCCCACTTCTCAAAAGCAGTTAGTGATCAACAGAAGAGAAAAGCGCTAACATTCACCAAACTCATGTTTCATACGAAGCATCTCATTTCACCTCCAGTGCCCTAGAAAGGAATTATTATCGGGGTTTTAGCAGAGGAGGGAGCCACCCTTTCTAGAGAAGTCAGGAGTCTGGTTACACTTGTTCCTCCACCAGGAAGCCCCTCCCACAGTCACCTGACAGAAGTCCCCAAACTGCCTAGAATATAAGTGAGGGGACTTTCTGGAGCCTTGATCTGGAAAGCAGGCCCTTCCTCTTCAGCCACTCCCGACTCAGGACTACCACAATATCCATCACTGGGGTGACGTATACACATGTGCATGCACACACCCTGCCATGCACATCCTAATACTCAGAGTGGCAAAAGAAGAAGGAAAAATTTCCAGGAAGGTAGAGGATAGCATGGAAAGTGAGCGTCTACTCTCCTGACCTGATAGGTGCTAGGCCTCAAGACATGTTAACACTGACTGCTCATCTCACAGCTCCTCAAGGTCCAGGAGGCTGCTCCAGGCACATTTGCCAGATGAGTAGATGGCAACAATGGGATGCCTCCCCTGGGTGGCAGAAGCAGATTCCATGCCCTCTCCCTGACTTCCCAGGGTCCTGGAAAATCAGGAAGTACCAGGTTGGTGCTCTCCAGAGGGAACACCAGCCCTCTCCCCTGCATTCTGCCCCGGCCACTGCACAGGCCCAGGTCTCTGTCTCAGGGTACAGGTTGAATGGCCAAATGCTGGAGACCTAGATTTAGGGATGGGGAAGAAACAGAGGCCAAAGAGCAGATCACTCACAAGTCACTGCAGGTCAGAGAAGGAAGCAAGACCTCACTCCCTTGGAGTGAGAAGGGCTCACTGGAAGAAGGGGTGGGCAATCTGGGAATGATCCCTGCTTTCTTTGCGATCCTGTCTTTTCTCCTCCAGGCAGGACCTATGGACAAAGCGTCTAAGGGGTATGGTGTTCATCCATAGGACTGGCTTGTGGTAAGCCGAAACGGGATGATTGCTGAGTGAATGAGTGTTTACCAACCTCCCGTCCAAAGTCCAGCTCTCATGCTAAGAAGAAAGAAAGGACAAGAAACTTACATTGGCTTCTAGTTTAATCCCCCCGTCTTAAATGGGAGGAATTATTCCCACTGAACTAATGGCAGGTGAGGGATAGTGTAGGCATGATTTGTCTGGTCACATTCTCTAAGGAAGCTGCGGAGCAGGTTCTACTCTGCTGCCCATGGTCACCTCGCAGGGCCCCGATGCCCCCGGGTTTGGGTGGTAACAACAATAAGGAGACCAGTTTTTGTGACCTGTGGCTATTTGTGGGGCAGGGGCGCTGGCTCCCACAAGCTGGGCAAAGACCAAAGTTGAGTTGGGCAGGAGGTGGAGCCGCACCGCAGGCAGACAGGGGGCCGAGGCGGTGCTTCCCGGGGCGAAGCAACCCGGGCGCTACAGGCACCCTGCGGTTGCACCACAAGCTTCCTGGATGTAAGGACACGTGGCCCTGGGGCCCCACAACGGTTTCCTTAGGCTGGCCTCCGCCCCTCGCCCCCACAGGCCTAGCCAGTCCTCTGACCTCCGACCCCGCCCCCACCTGACTCTACCTGCTCTTTCCAGCTCCTCTGACCCCCGCCCAGCCCTACGGAATCCCGCTGCAACTGCTCCCGGATCTCAGATCCCGACTCCCCGCGCCGCCCTCCCCCGCCTCCCACCGCTAGCCTCTATCCCAGCTCCCTGGTGCCCGCGCAGCGCTCACGCTGTCCCCGCGCCCCTGCCCCAGCGCACCCCTGCCCCACCGCGCCCCAGCTGTCACTAACCCCCATGGCCGCGCTTCAGTCTCAGGCTGGCTCGAAGGCGGCGGCCGAGCCCATCCATGGCCCCTCTAGTGCCCGGCGCCCGCTCCCAGGTCCGCGCCGGCCCCGCCCCCCAATCCTTGACCTCCGCGGGCCCCGACACTTTCACTTTCACGCGGGGGGAGGCAGAGGGGACCGGCCCGGGGCGGGGCGGCGCACCTTCCGGGCTCGGGCCCAACCCCTGGCGCACCTGGGCGGACCCGCTCTTTCCTGGGTTCCTGGCAGGGCGTCGTGGGGTGGCAGAGGGCGCTCGACTCTCCGGAAGGGGGCGGTGCCGCCTCGCTCCCACCTCCCCGTGGGGCGCCCCAAGAAGCTGAATTTTCTGACCCCCGCAGTCTCCGAACATGAGAGATAGTGGCTGAAGTCTCCCCCCCTCTCCAGAACAAGGACTGGGAGGTAAACCTTCCAGGCGCCTGCGGAAGGGAATCGATTTCAGAATCCTCCCTTCCATCCCTTCCACCTCTCTGCATGCAACTGCCTAGCCTCTGGTCATTTCCAGTGCCCTCGCGGTTGTCGTCCTCTCACCCTTGGCTCCCGTCGGGGTACTGGAGATGTGGATTAGGAGCCTGACCGTGTCGAACATCCAGTCTTGTTCTTGGGCAGATCTGAAAAATGGGGGTAATTCTGCCTTGCTACTCCACCGAAATGGGAAAGTTAGAGAGTGGAAAGCGTTTGGTAAGCTACTCATGCACATGTAAGGAACTCTCACTTTCTGTTCCTCTTATCCCAAATCCAATGCAACCTTCCGGCTCCTGCTCCCTCTTCTCACTGCCATTGACTTCCAGGTATGCCTGAACATCAAATTTCAGTTACCAACCACATTTTCCATGTGTAAGTGCTGCTCCTCCTGGGAGATTTGCCGATGCCCCCCCCCCATCCCCCCCCCCCCCCCCAGGACATGACTTTGTAGGGATGGGAAGAGTGGAGTCCATCTGAAGTTTCACTACTCTTCAAGGGTGTTAGCCCAGTTTCAGGAGAGGAAGGCAGTGGAGTGCTGTCAGGCACTCTGACAGCATTTAGTGTGGGGTCTGTGGAAATGACTCCTAGACCTACAGCCCTTTTGCCTCTCCTCTTGCATTGCCTCAGGTTGGAAATCAAGCCCTAGTATTAAACTGTCTAGTCTTAGCCCAGAGGTTCTGAAAGTTTATTTTACACTGGACATCTGCAATTTTGTGCTTAATTACACAGTCTGTTTCTGTTCTCTATTCTCTGTGTATTTCCACCACAAGGACACATCTCTTCCCCAAGTGCTGCCTTTTGCCTGAGCCTGTGTCTTGGGAGTCTCTGTGCAAGAACAAGTAGCTGCTCATGATAAACTCTTTCAACTGGCTATTATGTACCTTAATTTTCCTAAGCTATTTTAAGATGTGCCCAACCAGATTATTTTCTTACTTTATTTTTATTATTTATTTACTTATTGAGATATTTTTGCTCTTAGACATATAGGAAGAGAGACAGAAAGTGAGAAATCACCCCTGTTGGGGGATGGCCATGCTGCAATCCCTTCTCCTCCATTCTCCTCCTGGGATTTCTAGCATGCACGCACACGCACACACGCATGCCCGGAGAGATTTTTAAGCCACTGAACCCAGGACTTGAACCATGGTCGACCACATGGGAGTCTGGTGCCTTAACCATTATGCAACCTGCTGCCCCCCTATTTTCTTCCTTTAAAAACAAAAAAAGAAGGAATGGCAGATGGCATAATGGTTATGATGTTGGACTTTCACATGGCCAACCACAGTTTGAGTCCCACACCCAGAGGCTTGAAAATGACACTGGGCGCATGTGTATGCATGCTCAAAATGCCAGGAAAATGGAGGAGAAATGACCGTGGCATGGCCACCCCTCCTGAGGGGGTAGTTTCTCACTTTCTTTATCACTATCTTTCTCTCCAGAAAGTGCAGAGAGAAAGCAAAAACTTTAAAAAACAAACAAAAGCACAAATAAAGAAGAGTGTGCATATGTGCACCAAAAGACAAATACAACACTGTTCATGGAAACTTAATTTGCAATTGCATTGAACTGGAAATAGCCTCAAATGTTCATTAATAGTAAATGGGATGGGGGCCAACAGGTGGCATGGTGGTTAGGGCACTGGACTCCCACATGGCCGACCACAGTTCAAGTCCCGGACCTGCCAGCTGGCTTTCTCTTTCCCTTTCTGTCCCTAGCTCTCTCTGGTCACATTTAAATAATAAATAAATTAATTAATTAATTAATTATTTTAAAAGCTAGTAAGTGGGATGAGTTGCAGCATATTTATACAATGGGGTGCTAAACCGTGATACAAATGAATAAGTGACGACTGCATGCAGTAGCATGACTACATTAAACAAACATAATGTTCATCAAGAGAACAGATACAACAGAGTACATAAGGTAAGGTTCCGTTTCAATAAAGTTTAAAATAGGCAAAATTAGTCTATGGTATGAGAAATCAGGATAGTTACCTTTAGGGAAAAAGGAGAAAATAATGATTAAGAGTATATTATAGGGCCTCTGTGGGGCTGGTAATGTCCTATTTCTTAATCTGCGGTAAATACGCAAGTGTATTCACTATATAATCATTCTTTACACTACACATGTAAACACTCATCTGTATACATTTAAGATTTTAAAACGTTTTTTATTCTTTAGGACATTAGGGTGATATTACTGAAGGCAGTGAAATGGAAGTAGAAGCTACTTGAGAATGAAATGAGAAGTTGCTGGCATATTGAGTAAGTGAAGTATAATCCACATTTTTCAGAAGTGTAACAGCAGGAAAAACATTCATTGGTCCAGTTAGAGAGAGATTTGAGTTTCCAGTGGTGAGTTAAGATGGGCCTGGTCAGAGCATGTTAATGGACACAGAGCCAGGAACCAGAAGGGGAGAGACTTGGAACAAGCAGAGGAAAGAGAGCCAGCAGGTGGAACAAGGTCTGAAAGGAAAGGGAGGAGGGAGCAAGCAGCGGCTTACAGGGAAGTTTGGCCTTGAATGTGAAGAGGAAACTTTATTTGAAGGGGGAAAAAAAAGAAGAGAAGAAATGTAGATGTGGATAACATTTGTAAATAAGGAAGTGAGAAGTTAAAGGATACAAGAGGCCTCTGTTTCTACTGAGAGGAAAATTTATTTTTCTTCTTGTCTTTCTCCCCCTCTGAGGCTGCTATGGAAGAAAGTGACCCCAGCTTTTTTTTTTTTTTTTTCCGAATGGTTTTGAAAATAAGAACGCAAATCAATTTTATTCAGGGGGACAGCATAACCTAACAGAATGAGCTTGGGCATCTGAGAATCCCGTTGGCCTCACTCTGTCTCGCACTTGCTTTTGGATTAGGCATTTCCCTGAGCCACACTCTCCTGAGATACTAAAATCACCTTGAAAGTTAGTCATAAAGGATTCAAAAAAATGTATGTGTAATTCAAATCCCAAACGTCACATAGCCCTTTAATACTCAAATCAGTGTAGTCTCAGCTTCATCTCTTCTCATTGCAAAATCACTCTCTCTTATCAGGCTCTATCTCCAGGTGTTTCTGAGAAGCCCCAAGAACGGTTGCATACTCCATGGTCCAGTTCTGGTGCTCAGCTGTGATCAGAATCCACCATAAGGATTCCTACTATTACTGCTTCCTTCCACAGTTATACCCACTGTCTCAAAACAGAAAGCAGCTCACTGTGCCATTTTACCTCACTTGGATATAGACCCTATCTGCAATTCCATGCAGCGATAGTTGAGACTGGGAGGAAAGTTTGTTGAGACATTGATTTGTGATAAGGGAAGTATGTTACAAAGGAAAAATGTAACAACAGAGCATCACTGCTCTTGGGGTCTCTCCTGGGGACTTATCTGCCTGTGTTTGGCAGAAGCCAGCTGACCTAACTGTGTGGAAATGGCACGTGGAAATGGCCCTGATTCCAGCCCTGCCTCAGTATTCAGTCTAGAGTGACTGACAACAGCAATGATTGTTATGCTCTGGGAGGACCCTGCCTCATATGTAAGACCTTACCTCATCCTTTGCCACAAGATATCACCACCACAACAAAGGCAACCCCCCTCCCCACTACCAAGAATGGGCCTAGCAGTACAGGATCACAAGCACACCATCAGTAATCCTGGACAATTCCTCTACCTTTTCAGATCCACAGAAGCTCAAGCTATGTATACTTTGAGCCATCAGAAATTTTAACTTCTCATCCCCTGTGAGAAACAATTTGAATAATAATACCTACATATCTGCCAGGGACAAACAATGTTATTATCCAGAGTTAGAAAAAAGCATCTGAATATTGAAAGCAAAGATGGAGACCAGCAGTTAGCGTAATGGCGATGTCGCTGAACTCCCATGTAGCCGACCGCAGTTTGAGTCCTGGACCTGGTGGCTTAAACTTGTGCCAGGCACGTGTGAGTGTGTGCCCAAGATCCCGAGAGGAGAATGAAGGAAAAGGGATTGCAGCATGGCCATCTCCCCTGGGGGGTGATTTCTCGCTTTCCGTCTCTCTGTCTCTCTTTGTCTTTCTGGCTAGCGCACGCGCCCTATAGTAAAAACAAACAAACAAACAAAAATTCGCCAAAAAATTGGGTTGTTGGAAAAGTCATGATGTATTTTTCTGTGTTTTTCCATGCAAAAATGTGTCATATTTCTGACAACCTAATACATTACCACAAAGAACTTATGAAACCAAAATTCTCAAAGTCCTCTCTCCTAGACAAGAGTCTCTGCTCTTCTTTTGATGACCAGAAATTTGTTTCCTCAAATGAAAAGCCTGTGTTTATTCTCTGGTTTCATCTTATGCCACTTTGTCTCTTTTTATATCGCCCTTTCTGTTCTTCCTAAGGGTCAAGACCTTTTCTGTACCAACATTTTGCATATGCTGGTCCCTCTGCTTGGAATGTTCTTTTTCCCACTAACTTCTTTTCATTCTTTATATCTGACTTAAATTATATTTTCAAGTAAGGCACCTCCAACAGGGTCTTCGCACTGCTGTCCACCCCTAGCCTCAGCCAGCCTAGACCATGGTATGTACAGGGAGGCTTTGGGATGCAAACCCAGGATCTTCTTATGTGGGTCCAGCATCACAGAGCACTGGGCTATCCCTTTGCCACTGTCTGGTTCCCTAAATGACCTATTCTTTTGTTGTTTTGTTTTTGGAGAGGTTTTTGTTATAGGGCACGTGTGCTCACCAGAAAGTCAGAGAGATATAGAGAGACAGAAAGTGAGAAATAACCCCCCAGGAGGGATGACCACACTGCAATCCCTTCTCCTCCATTCTCCTCAGGATCTTGGGCATGCACGCACAAACACCTGGTGTGAGTCTAAGCCACCAGTTCCGGGACTCAAACCGTGGTTAACTACATGGGAGTCCAGCGACATAGCCATTATGCCAACTGTTGGTCCCAAATGACGTGTTCTAAGAAGGTGTCCTTTCCCATTTAAATAAAGTCCTCTTGCTATGGCCTCAGTAACGCCATTTCCTTTGTCTCCTTAGCAGCATTTATAAATACTTATATATCTATTTCTGAGATTATTTGTTCAACTACTCTCCCTTTCTAGACTCATCTGTGGGAGACATGGATCATGTCTCTTGCTCACATCTAAGTCCCCATTGCCTAGCACAATACCAGCACACATTAGACAACTGATAAATATTTACTGAGTGAATGAATGGATGAATGAATAGATAGGTAGTCTCTCAGAAGCTTTTATCTCTAGGGATACAGAAAATTAATTGAAACTTTTTTGATCTTCTGAGTTATTCTCAGGAAACACTTTGGCTGTCTAACACCCATTTTCCCTTTTATCCCTGTTGGCAGTCTTTCCTTAAAGGGGTATCAGGTGGGTAGAGGCTAATCATAGTAGCCCTTGTCTCATTTCCCAAGTTCAATCTGTGGTGATCACGTGATTCAGCTCCAGCCATGAGAGGTAAGGGGAGGTCTATCCTAGTGAAGGGAGATCTTCTGGAAAATTTCAGGATAGGTTTCTCAAGAAGGGAGGGTATTTCTCTACCTCCGGACACAATTGGGTTTGGATATGATGATGGGAATGGCTGAAATGGAGCCAGCACACCCACCAGAGCAGGGACAGCATGGTCTCAGGGAAAATGGGGCAGGAGCCAGGGATGGTTGGCAGTCCCAGAACTGCCTCAAATCTATACCTTCTAGCTACCTGGAGCAAAAACTCTCCCTATGGTGTAAGGCAGTGAATTTCTTAAATATATTGTATATGGCATTTCACCACGAATACACACACATACAAATGAAAGTTTCACAAAGTGATATCACTCCTATTATGCATAAGTAGATGTTTCCATTTTCTTGTTTTTCCATTCTGTTATTGCTTTAAAAAAATGCTTGTTTGAGATACTCTAAAATGATTTTACTCCCCACAAAATGTGATGTAACTCACAGTTTAAAACAGGTTTTTGTTTTTGTTTTTTTTCCTAGTACTTTTCCTGCAAACTGTAGAGCCAGACTACTTGGGTTGGTATCCCAGATCTTTTATATTAGACAAGTTCCTTTTATTTCTTTATCTTTCTTTTGTTATTATTATTATTATTATTATTATTGATTTTTGCCATAGGGTTTATGTGCTTGCTGGAGAGAGAGAAAAACAGTGAGAAGGAAAGTGAGAAATCACCCTCCAGGAAATATGGCCATGCCACAATCCTTTGTCCTCCATTCTCCTCTTGGGATTATGGGCACACATAAACATGCGCCTGGCATGATTTTCAAGCTGCCAGGCCCAAGACTCAAACTACGGTTGGCCATGTGGAGTCCAGCACCTAAACCACCATGCCATCTGCTGGCTCCATAGACAAGTTTTTAAATTTCCCTGTAATTTGATTTTCTCCTATTTGATGGGAATTATAATAAAGAACAAATACATGCCAAGCACTTGGAATGGGAAGTCTAAACAGAACACTGACATGATCCCACAAAGATGAATAAGGCATGTCCCTGCCCTCGTGGAGTTTGTATTCTTGTGGGAAAGATATAATACAGAGATACTGAGATTAAGATAAGCACAGATCAGTCCAGGATCATGCAGGAGAAGCATTTATCCTGGACTGAGAAATCAAAACTAATCTCCAGGTGGGAAGACTGAGAGATACAAATGACATTATTTTTTAATTAAATTTAATTTTTTTAAGAATTATTTTAACTTTCTTTCTCTTTTTTCTCTCCTTCTTCTTTCTTCCTTTCTTCTTTTAATTTGAGAGGGACAGAGTGAGAGAGAGAAGGAAAGTGAGAAAACAAGTCGCCAGATCCGGGACTCAAACCATGGTTGGCCATATGGGAGTCCAACGCCCTTAACCACCATGCCACCTGCCAGCTCCGATACAAATGAATTGTAAAAATTCTACTTTATTTTTTAAATTGAAAGACTAATTTTTAGAGCAACTTTAGGTTTACAGAAAAGTTGGACAGAAAGAACAAAGAGTTCCCATGTATCCCCTCACCTCTGCCTTCACACATAGTTCGTCCTATTATTAACATCTTGCCTTAGTGTGGTAAGTTTGTTACAATTGAGGAGTCAACATTGATACACTATTATTAACTAAAGTTTATAGTTTGCATTAGGGTTCACTCTTTGTCTCCCACATTCTGTGGGTTTTGACAAATGTTTGATGACATGTATCCGCCATTACAGAATCATATGGTGCAGTTTCACTGCCCTAAAAAGCATCTGTTCTCCTTCTGTCCATCCCTTTCTTCCCTGCCCCACCCCAACCACTAATCTTTTCACTGTCTCCAGCTTTGCAGTTTCCAGAATGTCACATAAATTAAATTGCACAGCATGTAGCCTTTTCTGATTGGCTTTTTCCACTTAGCAATATCTCCTTACCTTCTGAAAACCATTCTGAATTCACAATATGTGCATAAGGAAAAGAATAAAGAGTTAGAAATTAAAGTGTATCTTCCACCCTATTCAGAGCTTTGAACAATAATAACCAATTTAGGGGACCAGCAGTTGGCGTAATGGCTATATCGCTGGATTCCCATGTAGTCAACTGCGGTTCGAGTCCCAGACCCAGTGGCTTAAACTCACGCCGTGCTTGTGTGCATGCATGCCCAAGATCCTGAGAAGAGAATGGAGGAGAAGGGATTGCAGCGTGGCCATCCCCCCGGGGGTGATTTCTCACTTTCTGTCTCTTTCTCTCTATCTTTCTGGTGAGCGCATGCGCCCTATAGCAAAAACCTCTCCAATAATAATAATAATAATAATAATAATAATAATAATAATTTACTGGGAACAGCAGAAGGCAACTGGTTACCTCTCTGGACTCCCAAGTAGGCGACCACAGTTCATGTCTTGGGCCCAGTGGTTTGAAACTCATGCTGGGCGCGTAGGCATGCACGCTCAAAATCCCAAGAGGAGAATGGAGAAGGGATTGTGGCATGGCAATCCCCACTGAGGGGTGATTTCTCACTTTCTGTCTCTCTGTCCCTCTGGTGAGCAAGCACACACACTCGATAGCAAAAATCTCTCTAAAAAATAATAATGATAATTACCAAGTTACTCAAAAAGCATCTGCCTAATTAATCCTTGCTGAATAAAGTAATGAATGACTGAATCCTCAGTACTATGACTATAACATTAGCAGTTGGCCAAAACATATTTGTTGAGCTTAACTATAGTTCTAACATCTTGATTGCACTTAGGGGTTTCCCAGTGGGTCCTTTTAATCATCCACTTGAGGAATAGAGGGCTTTCCTTGTTTGAACAATTTATGTGTTTTAGCTTTATGCTACTTTAAAAATATTATTTCAAATCAGTACTCACTACCAATAATCCTTTGAGCTAGATATTACTCTTCCAGTTTAAGAGGTGCAGAAACAGGCTCAGATATGTTAATAAACTTGCCCAAGGGACCAGCAGATTGTGTAATGATTACGTCGCTGGACTCCCACGTAGTCAACCGCAGTTCGAGTCCTTGACCCAGTGACTTAAAGCTCATGCAGGCCACCTGTGCATGCCCAAAATCTCGAGAGGAAAATGGAAAAAGGATTGTGGTGTGGCCATCCTCCTTAAGGAGTGATTTCTTGCTTTCTTTCTCTCTGTCTTTTCTGCAAGCACTCGCACCCTATAGCAAAAATCTCTCTCTTAAACAAACAAACAAACAAAACACTTGCCCAAGATCATTTCAGATAAGCCATAAATTAATGAATGGAGTCCTATTAGAAAGTAATAAGACTTTTTAATCCTGGACCTTTTCTGGCAATGTAGTGCATTCTTCATCACCTTTTTGGTTTTATGAACAGTTTTTACAACATTTTTACCAAGATGTCTTCTGCATACATTTTAATTGATTAATTTGAATTGAAATTCTTTTCTTCTTACTTAAATTACAATGAAATCCCCTTTTTTCAGAGACTTTTGCTATAGGGTATGTGTGTTCACCAGAAAGACAGAAAGAGAGAAATCATCTCCCAAGGGGGATGGTGATGCCGCAATCCCTGGGCATACACACACACGTGCCTGGTGTGAGTTTCAAGCCTCTAGGTCTGGGACTTGAACTGGGGCCTATCATGTGGGAGTCAAGCACCTTAACTACTATGCCACCTGTTGGCCCCAAGAAATCCCTATATTCCCTGCTTCGGTTCCACACTCTGTTTCTCTGATTCACTCTGAGAACACACTCCTGATGTATCTCATTAACAACCATATTCTGGCTATTTATTAGCAGAAAGAATCTAGCATTGTAGAATGTCAAGTTAGAGAGTATAAGAGGCCCTCACATGTTCTAGGCTGTTCCTGCCAAGTATTGGAAACTTTGCTGGGCATGGTCTCAGTAATAGGAAAATAACTACCTTGAGAAAACTTAGAGCCTGACCATTTCTGGCCTCCCTGGCTTGGGTATGAAACTTCATCATCACACAGCCAGTTAGTGGCTGTCAGAACTGGAATCCAGATGTCTCTGTCCAAATCCAAGAAAGAGATCTGATGAATAACTGTTTTTGATTTCTCCCCTTTTCAGTTAATGAGCAGAAGCAGACAACTGAAAGCAACGAGCCGTTAGCATAGTCCTAGAACACAGGAATTAGTAAATGCTCACCAATTTGCTGATTATTACTCCTGACTCCCTTCTTTCCAAGTTCATCCTAATAACAAAGTCCAAAAAGGTATGACACCCATGTGCCCACAAATCTCTTCCTCTCCCCTCACCCCTGCCCAGCTCAGGAAGGGGTTGTGCTGAACAACTGTGCTAGATGGAAGTGTTGTCTGCTTATGGCACTTAGGGAAAGTCAAGGAAATTATGAAAGGCTTTAAAAGAACCACAGAATAAAGACGGAAGGTCACAGTGGGCAGAAGCTTCTAGGGAAGAGAGAGACAGAGAGAGACAGATGATTGGGTAGAGAGGCTGGGGGCAGGATTGACAGCCTCACAAACATGTCACCCACCTGGGTCTCAGAAACTATCCTCTTTTCCTTCCCCTTTTGGCTCCTGCAAAGAATAGAATTCCTTGTTATATATCACATCTTCTTTAAAAAGGTGGATACCCATAATGTGCACATATAGAGGAGCCCACATGTCTATCCAACTATATATTCCAGGTTAATACCTGCCCCCAAACTAAGTTCTGTTGAATGGAGCCACTGAAGCTCAGTGCCCTCAGGGACCTTGCAGTCTCAGAATTGTACACCAACTAGGGAATAAAGGGTAGTCCCAGCCTCAGGCGATGCCCATATTGGACTTCCTTAAGAGCCAAAAAGAGCCACAGCCTACTTCATCATTTCTTCACTTCCGTTCTCCTTTCCATCATAGTCTAAGAAGGCTACATGCAGCTGTCATTTCCTGAGTGTCATGCTTCTGGGTGCTGGGGATCAGCCCACACAAACTTGAACTCAGTTCTAAGGAATACCATCCTGGCCCAACATCCAACATAAAGAAGGTTCTTGCAAAGACCAAGGAAGATTTTATATATAAAATTCTTTCAGTAATTGGAGAATGTGAGCTAATTAATGCCATTGTTGCCAATGGTATATATTGTAGTGCTCAGAAACGTCCTTGCAACTGAGAGGAAGCAGAATGTAGTAGTGAGGGATCTGAGGTCTGAGCATCAATCAAGCTGTAGATAATGTGAGAAACCTTGAGCATCAAGTTCCCAGGGTGAATGGGGCTATGCACTTAAACACTGCTTTGTTTTGCTCTTTTTCTCTCTGTGTCTCATAGCATATAACGGAAACCAAATGCAAATTGTACTTATTCTATAGGGCCCAGATACCTGTGCACTTCTCATCAGGAAATTGAAAGTCTGGTTGACCTAGCAACAGAGGCCTGGTTGCAGGCAGCAAGGGCAGGAGGTGGGGCTAGGGTTGTTTATCAGCTTGTTCAGGGGAAGGAGGTGGAACAGTCGCCCACAGCTCTAACCAGAGGAAACTGCCTG
Organism: Tupaia tana; assembly: GCA_026018925.1. Taxonomy (NCBI): domain Eukaryota; kingdom Metazoa; phylum Chordata; class Mammalia; order Scandentia; family Tupaiidae; genus Tupaia; species Tupaia tana. The sequence continues at coordinate 79,033,216 of JAKSZU010000004.1, forward strand.
TTCCCCAAGGTCAATGTGGGACTTCCTGCCAGAGCACCTGAAAGAACAGTTCACAACTGAGGTGGGCCCTCACCTCAAAGTCCTTCCATAGACAGAGATGGAGAGATTGGAGGATTTGTGAGTGACCAGCCAACGGCCCCTTGGGTCAGATCTGAACTCCACACTGACCAGATAATGCTGCAGGCATCAAGAGCGCCAGGCATTGACTCAGGAATTCTCATGTATGAATACTGACTCTTCCATTTGAAAGTTGCCTAACTCCTTCCCTTTACAATGGGTAGACGGTATGATGCCCACTGGCTGTAAGGGTTACATAACTTTCTTTCCCATCCACTTTAATTTTTCCCCTTTCCTTCCCAGTTTCCAAGATCCCTCCTCTTGCACCACCAGCCAAACTTAAAATCCTCCTTACTTTATTGTGCAGAGCAAATTTTTGGTTTTCTTTGTTTTATTTGTTGCTCTCAAGACCAGATCTGGAATCTAACAGTGCAATGTTCTCCTCACAGGCTTTTTTTTTTTTTTTTTTTTTTTTTTGTAATTTTGTCAGAGGGCTTGTTGCTCTCTGGAGAAAGATGGGGCATTGAAGAGGTGGGAAGGCACTGCCCTCTGCCATGGAGAATGGTGATGCCACAATCCCTCCTCTTCCATTTCTCCCTACTTTGGGGATTTGGGGCACACACACATGTATTCAGTGTGTTTCTCAAGCTGCCAGATACAGGATTCCAAGGCATAGTCAGCCATGTAGAATCCAACCAGGCAAACCACCATGCCTTGGACTGGTCCTAGGCCAATTTTTTAATAACGTGGAGTGGTGCCCACCTCCTTTCTTTGTCCTCGTATAATTTTCAATCAGCTTATGAATAAAGCCTTTGTAATCATGGTGCCATTGTGTCAAAATTATATCAAAATACATTTATTATACACATTTGCTAAGCATGGGGGTAGGGGTTGTAATAAAATTGCAAAAAGCAATCAATGGCAGACACTGCTTATTGCCAACCTCACACTCTTCCCTCCACATGTCCCTTCTCTGCTAACAGAAGGCCTGTTGGCTGGGAACCAATAGAAACCCTTTGACCTTAAGGAGGAGAGACCCTGAACTATGGTCTTAAGAAATAAATTGTAATTCATCTAAGAATTAGTACTTTCATTCTCCTAAAGCCGCTGATCCAATGAGACATAAAAAGTTTGCTGGATGAGGCTTCAGTAAAGCATTTGCTTTCTGGGTGAAAAAAAGAGACAAACTCAACTGCCATGACCTCCCTTTGTCCCTCTGCCATCTCTTCCCTCCTAGAAAATTGACATCATGCCTGAAAGTACAGCAGCAATCTTAGGATGATGAAGCACAAGAAAAAAGACGAGGAAACAATTTGTTGGAGAATGGTTTAGCAGAAATTAGCAAGATCCTGGGATGCTGATGGCAACCTTGAATAGCTGACCAGCCTTGGTCTAATAAGTTATATGAAACAGGTAAGTCCCCTCATTTTTTTGTCAGTGTAGTTGGGTTTTCTGTGTTCTTTACCTAAATGTAGTCCTAACTGATACATATTCTTCCCCTCAAGAAATAAAGGCTCAATAGTTACTCTTCAGCATTCCTCGTTTCCAAATCCAGCACATGAACAAATTCTGTCCACTCTACCATCAACATGCATCCCAGATTTCAGCCATTTCTCACTATCCTGTTGCCTTTCACCTGGTCTTGTTACTAGCAAACTGAATCTGTCTGCTTCTATTTGTGGCCAACGAAATGAGAGGCAGAGGATGGACAAGAGGGGTGTTTATTTCTACAATTATGTTGCAGGGAGATTGTCATCAAGCACCATCAAACTGTCTCGAAAAGTTCAGTACATGGTCAAGATTTATATGATACAAGATAAAAGCATGCGCAAATCATTTTTCACTGTAATCAAAGTCAGTCGCTTTCCTTTGAGCAATTATTCTGACTCCTGTTTTTCTTCAAATTCCCATTCCTGGTTTCTCATCTGACCATTCATCAATCAGACCTCTCCCTGACTAAACACATGGTTAGATTATTCTCATCAAAGGCCTTTATTAATTTCAAAATGGCTGTAGTCCTGCTAAGCCTCAAGCTGGCTTGCTTTAGTCTAAGCCACCCTCACCTCTCACTCATAATATTGTATTATTTTTTTAATTGTGCCGCTTTCCCCCTTAAGTTTGTTCTCAATAGGGCAACCAGAATGGTTCCATTAAAATGTAAATTGGGGTGCCTTAAGGCACTCGACTCTCAAATGGCCAACTACAGTTTGAGTACTAGACCTGGCAGCTCGAAAATCAAGCCAGGTGCATGTGCACATGTAACCAAAATTCCAGGAGGAGGATGGAGCAGAAGGTATTACAATGTGGTCAAGTCCAGTGTAGGGTGATTTCTCACTTTCCCTCTCACTGTCTCTGTTTCTCTCTGGTGAGCACATGCGCCCTATGGTAAAATAATAATATAATAATAATAATAGTAATAGTAATAATAAAATTTTAAAAAGTAAGTCAGATGAGGGCCCAGTAAGTGGGATAGTGGTCAAGTTGTGAGCTTCCAGTAGCTGACTGCAGTTCAAGTCCTGCATCCGGCAGCATGAAACTCACGCCTAGCATGTGAGTGTGTGCCCAAAATTCCAGGAAGAGAGTGGAGGACAAGAGATTGTGACATGACCATCCCCGTGGGGGGAAGGTGGTTTCCCACTTTCCCTCTCACTGTCTCTCTCTCTCTGTTTGGCAAGCACATGTACCCTATGGCAAAAACCTTAAAAGAAAAATTAAAAAGTAAGTCAGGTGGTATCAGTTATCTCATAAACACTCTTCAATGGTACTATGTTGCTCAGATTAGAAGCCAAAGCCTTTAAAAACAAAAAAGAATTATTCATCTAATTTTATTTATCATTATCTTTTTTTCACATATTATTGATTCACAAAAGGTCTTAATTAAACTAAATACTTCCAATAGTAAGTACAGTTGATGTAAACTTATCTATGAGCACATATCTGACTTTAGGCATAAAACTCAGTGAGTAGAATGAACATACTATAGGGACCAGCAGTTAGCATAATGGCTATGTCGCTGAACTCCCATGTAGTCAACCGCAGTTCGAGTCCCAGACCCGGTGACTTAAGCTCATGCTGGTGCATGTGCATGTGTGCCCAAGATCCCGAGAGGAGAATGGAGGAGAAGGGATTGTGGCGTGGACATCCCCCATGGGGGGTGATTTTTTGCTTTCTGTCTCTCTGTTTTTCTGACGAGCGCACGCGCCCTATGGAAAAACTTCTCCAAAAAAGAAAAGAATGAACATACTATAAAGTAGCACCTAACTGAGGCTATATAGCTTACTGCGGTCATTAAGAAGGTATTTTTTAATTTGTTTTTTGTTTTTTATATTTTTATTTTCAATTTCTTTTATACATTCAATCACATATATCACTTTGTATTTTTTTAATTTCAGGGAAAGCCACTTTAGCATTAGTAAATCAAAACTTAAAAATGTTAAGGGACCAGCAGTTAACATAATGGCTATATCGCTGGACTCCCATGTAGTCAACTGCGGTTCGCGTCCTGGACCTGGTGGCTTAAAACTCACGCCGGGTGCGTGTGCGTGCGTGCCCAAGATCCCGAGAGGAGAATGGAGGAGAAGGGATTGCGGCGTGGCCATCCCCCCTGGGGGGTGATTTCTCGCTTTCTGTCTCTATGTCTCTCTCTGTCTGTCTGGTGAGTGCACGCGCCCTATAGCAAAAACCTCTCCCCCCCAAAAAAAAAAAACAAAAAAAAAACTCATGCCAGGCACATGTGCGTGCATGCCCAAGATCCCAAGAGGAGAATGGAGGAGAAGGGATTGTGGCGTGACCATTCCCCCTGGGGGGTGATTTCTCGCTTTCTGTCTCTGTCTGTCTCTGTCTGTCTGGCGAACGCACGCGCCCTATAGCAAAAAACTCTAAAAAAAATGTTAAGAAAAATTTGCTTAAGACTTAAAGCCAGAAAAAAGATTAAGATTCTGTTCAAATAGTAAGTAGATACTAAAAACTCAAAAGACAGATATGGACAAAGCTAAAATCTAGTAACGAGTGCACTGTAATTTTCTTCTGAAAGATTTCTTCCTCTCTCCATTCCCCCTTTTACTAAAGAGAGCACAAACTAACTTATTTGCAAAAAAAAAAAAAAAAAAAAAAAAAAAGTTTGCTCTCAATTTGGTCTGTTATTTGCACAAAGCCCCATAAGAATACTCACTGATTTAGTTGCCTTTGCTGTAGCCTTTTATAAGAAACTTCATCTTACAATCTTTAAAAACCCTTTCAAGGCTACTGAGCCAAGTCAGGAATTCACCATCTGACTATACCTTTAAGTACCTGTACTTGAGAGTTTTTTGGGCCTGTCAGGAAGTGACATTCTTTACTTTCCTGCCAGGGAAAACTGTTTATGGTTCCAGACAATCTTTTCAAGAGCTTCTATTGGCTTTCTTGAGATATACCTTAGTTCCTTAGCTTTCTGGTCGTATCAGATATGGCATTCCAGTCAAAACCCTGGCAATAACCAGTACTTTAAATTTCTGATGCAAGGCAACAAATTTTATTGAGCTTATGCAAATAACCATTCTGCCACAAAATAAGAATGCTCACAAATATTCCAATTCCAGAGGGGTCAGAAAGGGAGAAAGGATTTTTTTTTTGAGAGGTTTTTGCTATAGGGCGCGTGCGCTCACCAGACAGACAGAGAGAGACAAAGAGATAGAAAGCGAGAAATCACCCCCCGGGGGGATGGCCACGCCGCAATCCCTTCTCCTCCATTCTCCTCTCAGGATCTTGGGCATGCACGCACTCACGCCTGGTGTGAGTTTTAAGCCACCGGGTCCAGGACATGAACCGCGGTTGACTATGTGGGAGTCCAGCAACATAGCCATTATGCTAACTGCTGGTCCCGAAAGGATTTTTTTTTAATTAAAAAAATTTTTTTAATATATTTTTAATGTCAAGATAGGCAGTTTTAGCTTTAATAAATCAAAATTTAAAAATGTTAAGAGTACTTTGCTTAAGTCTGAAAGACAAGAAACAGGTTAGGATTCTGTTCAAACAGTAGGTAAAAGAACCTATTGGCAGTTCAAGAGAAGACAAAAATCCCCAAAGCTAGAAAACAAAGCACAGAAGAAAATCAGTAGTATTTTAGTCAGAAGTTATAAAATTCTTTCACCAGTTCAGTCTCATGTACTTTATCTTCTGTTGTGGTCCGATCTTTTCATTCAAGTTCTGGAAGATAGTATTCAACTCTGGATTTGTCCCTACCGTTAAGTGAGCCATTTTCTTAGTTGTTTTTGAACTCTTATTTCTATGTGTCTGTATTTAGTTTTCTTGATACAGTACTCCCTTCAGAACTTCTTGGAGAGCTGGTCTGGTGTCGGTAAATTCTTTCATGTTTTGTTTATCTGAGAATGTTCTTGTCTTTTCTTCCCATATGAAGGATAATCTTGGCAGATATGGTATTCTTGGTTGAAATTGTTTTTCTCTCAACCCTTTGAATATATTTTCTCATTCTATCCTTAGAATGAGAAATAGTTTCTGATGAGAGGTCCGCTGTTAGCCTGATGGGATATCCTTTGTAGGTAACTTAACATTTATCTCTTGCCAATCTTAGTATTTTGTCTTTGTCTGTGGTTTTAATTAATCTTTCTATAATGTGTCTTGGAGAAGATTTTCTTGGGTTGATTCTATTTGGACTATTTTTGTATTTCTTAGGTCTGGATCTTTGAATGCCTCTCTAGGTTTGGAAAGTTTTCTTCTAGGATTTGATGGAATAGATTATCAATGCCCTTATTGGTCTCTTCACCATCTGGGATACCAATTATCCAGATGTTTGGATATTTAATGGCATCTAGTATTTCTCATATATTATTCTCATTTTTTTCTTTTGTGGCTATTTTCTCAGTCTTCATGGTGCATTTTTCTAGTCCAACTATTCTGTTTTGTACATCTGAGATTTGATCTTCTGGAAGATCTAGCCTGCCTTTAATACTTTCAAGAGAGGTTTTGATTTCGTGTATTATAGCCTTCATCTTGATCAGTTCCATTTGATTCCTTTTCAAAGAATTTCCTCTTTTGTATCATGTAAGAACTTTCTCACCTCCTGGAACTCATCAGCTCTTTTCTCCTGCATCTTCTGGAGTTCATTGTCTTTCTTCTTTTGCATCTCTGTTAGCTTTGTCACTGTGAATATTCTAAATTCATTATCAAACATTTCCATGAGTTCCATTGTACTGTCCACTTGTGGATGGGCTTTGGAGGGTGAAGTCTCAACAGAAATTCATTAGGTTAGTCCCTGAAAGCACTAGTTCCAGCTCCAATCATAAGGAAGAAAAGTTTATGTTTCAGTTTAAAAAATTAACATATTGCTGAACCTATCAATAGCTCAAAAGGAAACAAAAATTCCAAAATCTGGAAGAAAAAGCATAGAAGAAAATCAGTAATGCTTTAGTCAAAAGTCATAAAATTCTACTTCACAAGTTCAGTCTCATGTAATTAATCTCTCTTCTGTCAAATTTACAGTGTTACGATGGTCTGATCTTTCTAAATCTTGGAAATTAACATTCAATGTTATTATTGATATTTCCAGACTTGTCTCTACTTGTCCCTAAATTAAGTTGGCAATTTTCTTGTTTGATTTTGTTCTTATTTTAGTCTTTTTTTTTTTTTTTTTTTTTTTTTTTTTCTGGTATAGAACTCCCTTCAGCACTTCTGGAAGAGCAGGTCTGGTTGTTGGTAAATTTTTCAGTTTTATCTTTTCTTCCCATATGAAGGATAGCATTACCAGGTAGAATATTCTTGTTTGAAACTGTTTTTCACTTAACACTGAATATATTTTCCCATTTTTTGCCTTGCTTGCATTGCTTCCAGTGAGAGGTCTGATGGTAGCCTTATGGGATAATTTTTTTAAGTAACTTGATGTTTCTCTCTTGCCAATTTTAGTATCTTGTATTTGTCTGAGGTTTTGGCTAATCTGGCTATGATGTGCCTTGGAGAAGATCTTCTTGGGTTGATTCTATTTGGGGTCCTTTGTATTTCTTGGGTCTGAATATTTGAATGCCTCTCTAGGTTTGAAAAGTTTTCTTTCAGGATTTCATGGAATATATTATCAATGTCCTTATTAGTTTCTTCATCTTCTGGAATAATAATTATTCAGCTGTTTGGGTGTTTAATGGTATCTAGTATTTCTTGTATATTATTCTCATTTGGGGGGGTTATTTTTTTGTCTTTTTGGTGATTTTTTTCTAGGTCAGAGGTTTTGTCTTCTACATCTGAGATTTGCTCTTCTGCATGGTCTAATATTTTAATACTTTTGAAGGAGGTTTTGATTTCCTTATTATGGCCTTCATCATTAACAGCTCTGCTTGATTCTTTTTTATGGTGTGTATTTCTTCTTTCAAATCATGGAAGAACTTCCTCATGTCTTGAAACTCATTGTCTCTTTTCTCTTGCATCTTCTGGAGTTCTTCGTTTCTCTTTTTTTTGAGTCTCAGTTAGTTTTGTCACTTTAAAAATTCTGAATTCTTGGGACCAGCAGTTAGTGTAATGGCTGTGTCGCTGGACTCCCATGTAGTCGACCACGGTTCGTGTCCTGGACCCGGTGACTTAAACTCACGCTGGGCGCGTGTGCATGCGTGCCCAAGATCCCGAGAGGAGAATGGAGGAGAGGGGATTGCGGCGTGGCCATCCCCCCTGGGGGGTGATTTCTTGCTTTCTGTCTCTCTGTCTCTCTCTGTCTGTCTGTCTGGCTAGAGCACGTGCCCTATAACAAAAACCTCTCAAAAAAAAATTCTGAATTCTTTATCTGACATTTCTATGAGTTCCATTATACTGTCTGTGGATGAAGCCACTGGGTGGACGCCATCATGCCCCTATTTGTGGATGAGGAAGGATTGTTCTCTTCCCTTGGGTGAGAGAGATTTTCTTGGTTTCTCACATTTCCTGTGTCTCTGTAGTGGTTTCTGGTCATCTGGTATACATTTCTTCCTGATTTCTTGTAGTGAATTTTGAGCATTCAGAGGCGTGTGGGAAGAGATGAGCCATGCTCTCTCTGCTGCTCCATACTTCTCCTTGCTGCTCACTGCAGTCTCTCTTTTCTGATTTTTAGTCATTTGGTGGTGTATTCACTTTTGGCTAATTTGTTAGAGAAGGTTTCTGCAACTGTAAGCTCCTATGCTTTTGTTTACTATGAGGTGCTACTGTGCCAGTTTCTCTTCTCTACTATGTTTAGCAATGTCATATCTACAGAAAGTGATTTTAGTTTAGATTTATGAAGAGGAGTTTCTCCCTTTGTTCAGCAGGTTCAGTGGGGGTTGAGGATTTAATGACCCTAAAAGTATTCAGATGTTTGGCTACTATGCACGTAGACCGGTCTAGACACTCAGTGTGTGGAGGCTGAGAAGTAAAGCAATAAAGTCAAGTAAAAGAAAAGAAAACAAAGAGGAAAAGAAAAAAAAATAACCAAAAAAGGGGGAAAAAAAGGTTTTCTTTGTTTTTTTTTGTTTTTTTTTTTTTTTTTTTTTAGCAAAAAATAAAAACCATGTGATGTGCTTGTGCACTGTGCAGAAGGGGTTGGGCCCACCTCTGATGCAGATGGACTCTGAAATTAGCAAGATAAGGGAGAGTTCAGAGGCAAGAGGCAGTATTTAAAATTTTTTTTTAATTTAAAATTTAAAAGAGAGAGAGAGAGAGACTGAGACTGAATGGTGTCTAAGTGTTTAGGTCTGGAAGGAGAAGCCAAAGTCTTTAAGATGACCTATAGGGCTTCTGAATGGTTAGGTTCCTTTTTGTTTCTGTTTTATTTATTTACTTGTGTGTGTGTGTGTGTGTGTGTGTGTGTACATGTGTGTGTGTTTTGGTTTAGATGATTTCCATTACTGTCTTCAGGTTTACTGATATATTCTTCTGCCTAATCTAACTTACTAAGCCTGACTAGTGAATTTTTTATTTTGAATATTGTATTTTTCAGATCTTTTCTGTTCTTTGGTTCTTCTTAAATAATTTCTGTTTTTTTCTTCATTATACTTATGTTTGCCTTTAAATTTTTGAACATATTTCTCTTGATAATATCTGTTTTAAAGTTATTTTATGTTGGGGCTGGCAGGTGGCATGGTTGTTAAAGGCACTGGATTCCCACATGGCCAACTGTGGTTCAAGTCCTGAACCTGGCGGCTTGCTTTCTAGCTTTCCCTTTCACTCTCTGTTTCTCTCTGGTCAAATTTAAAAAATAATAACGATAAACAAAAATAAATAAATAAATAATTTAAAAAATTGTTCTTACATGTTCATTTCTTTTATTTCAGATCTGTTTCTATTGGCACCTTTTTTCTAGGTTATTAGTCACATTTCCTGTTTTTCGGCATATCTAGTAACTCATTACTGGAATGCCAGGTGTAAATGTTATATGGTTAGGTGTTTAGATTTTCTTGCCAGGCAATTAATGTACTTGCAGATCAACTAGAGCACGTTGAAGCTTGTGTTTACATTCTTTCAGGACAGGTCTAGACTCATCTTTACTCTAGGGCTAGTGTTGCTCTTTACTGTTTGATCTTTTCGAGGTCTCCATTAAATTTTCTGGCTGATGAGGCCAGATAGTGACACAGTGTAGGACACTATGCTCTGTGAGGCTGACCCACATGGGAAGGTTACTGATTCATGTCCAAAGACCTCCCTGAGTACTCCAGGCATGTGTGTGCCCACTATTTGTTTGGCTAAAGCTAGGGGTGGATCAAGGTGTTGAGACTCTGTTGGGGTGCTGTGTTTCTGTCTCTTTCTCTGTTTCTCTCATTCTTGGAGGAAATGAGTAGGTGAACTTTAAAAAAAATCCCATCTGCTCAACCAGACAGGTCTTAAATCGAATGTCTCCCAGCTCCAGTGGTTGTTCAGCTTCCAACTCTCTGGTGGTGTTTATTTCCCTGGTAGCTGGTCCTTGCCTGTTCTCCTGGTGTCTTGCCCATGCATGTATAGCTAGTATTCAGTCAAAGATCCAAAGGAACCCCATGCAGATTTCTGAAGTTCCTTTTCTGTACTGACCTCTTGTCTCTGGTATTCTATTGCATAGTTTCTATCATCTCAGCCTCTTTAAAATGGAATCTTTGTCTCCTCTGTTCATTGGGATACACACACTCTTCATACCCCCCTTTCCCACTCGTATGGCAGGGTAGCTCGAGGGCTTGCCTTTTCACTCTTCCTCTTCTTGGGGGCTCACAGTCTTACACTATATGCTGTCTAATGTCTGAAGACAGTTGTTTTATGTATATTACCTGGTTTTCTGGTTTATAGTGTGAGAGCCTCTCAGTAATGACTGGAGATGGCCACAAACAGTTATTCGATGAGTGGATCATTATCATTTCAGCCTCCATGCTAGTTTCTAGGATATGAAGATAAGTTAGAGTACATATGGTAGAGAAACTGAAGCTGAGTGGGGAAATAATTTGTCTAAGACAAAGCTATTGTTAGAGCAAGGAATAAGCTCAAGAGTCGTACCCTAGGCTATTATATCTTGCTCAAATCACAACATCTCTTCTCAGCTTAGCTGCTCTGAACGCTCTCCCCCACTCAAGTATTTTTTTCTTCTCACTTTCTGCTTATAGCCTTTGGAATGTTGACTTCTTCAGGTGCCCTCTTCTAATTCCTCCTTATGCCCCCATTCAGATTATCTGGAAAGGGTCTTATGGGCCCAAGAGTATCAGACCATTTGGAAGGACTGAGACCTACTTGTGCCATCACGAGTCAATGGGATGAACTTCCTTATTCTCCCTACTTTGACACCTGCTTCAAATTTGCCCAAAGCTCCCCTCACCAGCATGCGGTATGCAGTCTGAAATCATGGTCATGAAAGCATGGTGTAAACAGCAACACTTAAGAAAATGAGCTTCGGGACCAGCAGTTAGCGTAATGGCTATGTCGCTGGACTCCCACGTAGTCGACCATGGTTCGAGTCCCGGACCCGGCGGCTTAAACTCACGCCGGGCGCGTGTGCGTGCGTGCCCAAGATCCCGAGAGGAGAATAGAGGAGAAGGGATTGCGGCGTGGCCATCCCCCCTGGGGGGTGATTTCCTGCTTTCTATCTCTCTGTCTCTCTCTGTCTGTCTGGCGAGCGCACGCGCCCTATAGCAAAAACCTCTCCAAAAAAAGAAAAAAAAAAAAAAAAGAAAATGAGCTTCTTTGAAAAAGAATTAGAGTGCTAAACATCCATCTCTGTGGTTAAGGCCAGAGGGGTATCAGATAAAAGGCCTGTCTTCTCAAGGAGCACTTATTTTAGGGACTCATGCCCAACTGTGAGAGTGCAGTTAGCAGACAGCCTCCTGCTGATAGGTTTTTCAGGGTCAATATCAGATGCAGAAATTCCTTTGCCCAAACTCATACTCTTATAAGGATAGCTTGTATCTGGTGACTGAAAGAGAAGGGTGTAGAAAGGACCACGAAATCTTGCCTGAAGTGAGATACTTTTTATGGACATCACTTGTTCGAGAGTTTCTACTCAGGTTGGCTGAAGCTTTGCCAGGGTTGCCCCAAAAATCTTCTCTGGGCAGATCCTGTGGCCTGGTGGTTAAAGGAGCTGGATCTCACATGGTTGACCACGATTTGCATCCTGGCCCCAGTGGCTTAAAAAGAACACTGGGCACATGTGTGTGCATATCCCAAAGTCCAATATAATGGAGCATTAAAGGAGAAGGGGTTGTAGCATGACCACACCTCATTGTTTTTTTTTTTTTTTCCCTCTCTCTGGCAAGTGCATGCACCCTCTACTAATTAAAACACAATAAAACAACTCAAAACTCCGCTTCTCCCTTCTGCCAAATTCTGCTTCCTCATTCATTTCATTACTGATAATTCCTGAAGAGTAACTTGTGGCCACACTCTGATCCCTAACTTCACATTGGCTGACCAGAAGCCAACCTGTGACATAGAGGATGACCAGTGGACTTTGGCAGCTATGGTTTAGTCCAATTTTCCTGCAAGTAGAAAAAGGTCAGGCAGTTGATGATGACTCCACAGGGATCGCCCTAATTCCACAGGTTCCAGCTCCTCACAACTTTTCACCTCACTTCTTTATGAATGTGACAGAAAGTTGAAAACCCAGAAGTTACTAGAAATAATACTACTGCATAAAAATTGTTGAGTGTACACCCTGAACCAGGTACTAGGCTAAGTGTTGCACATGCATTATCACATTTAATTCCCTCAAAGAACTCTACAGGGGAGTACTCTTATCTCCATTTTATATGACCTTCCCTGGCCTCAGTCTTGTGAAGAGTTGGGTAGTCAATGCATGACCATCTTAGATTCCCTCTTGGGTGTCAGCCCCATCTTCTACAGCACGCATCTGTGGGCAGCTTCATTCTTGTTGCTGGCCCCTGCTCACCTCCTCATCTTCCTCCTTTTCCCCAACTCTCAGTTGTGAAGATATGGCAGTTCCTACTCCAGCCCTACCAGTAAATCAGGTCCATTATCAGTGCCCACTTTCACCTTCAAAATTAAGGAGGGGAGAGGCTCTCAGCCCACATCCTGAATTTGAGTCAAGTTCATACCAGTGGTTCAACTCAGGCAGACATTTATGCAACATATTTCAGCCCACAGCCAGCCTAGAAACCACCGAGTCTGGGTTCCTAAGAGGTCACTCATCCATTCATTGATATACTACCAATGATGAACCTGCTGTGTAGCAGGGAGAGGACTCGGGACGTGCACAGATGAATGATCTGTACCTATTCTGACACTTGTTCATTTAATGAAGACTTACAAGGTCCTATCTATTATTCCTGAAGATATAACACGGAGCAAGTAACAGTCCTGACCTCACATTAATGGAAGGAAAAAGGATCACCATCCACTATCAAGTGGCCCAGCCACATATACACTCAATCCAGAAGAATACACAAGAGGCTTTTAGTTCAGGTTTGATCATAACTTCTCTTGCATTAATGGTTTCCAAATTAAGTGAGTACTTGAGTACCCCCTGCAGTTTGTTTTCTTCCTCCCTCATTCTTCTCTGGGCCTAGATCTATTTAGACACTGTGGGGCCTCACAGGTCTGCTGTTCTCACCAAGGAGCAAGTACCTATCTCTGAATTTGCTTCTCCTTTCCCTACCCCATTAGACACTTGACCTATTTAACCCTCCCTCCATCTCACTTCAGGCCTTATAGAGGGCCTCTCTTAGCAACTATCCCTTGTTCTTCATGCTGAGATGTGCTAAAAAGCCACCTCTTCCTTAGCTTTGGTGCATATTAACAAAAGCCCGTTTCTATTACACCAAGTTTAGGCATGAACTCAGTCCCCCGAAACAAGGCAGGAATGTGACAAGCCTCAGGAATGCAAACATGTTAGGGCAAACAGGAAAAATTCACATTGCCATCTTTAGAACACGGCATTTCTTTTTTTAATTCTCCCCTTTAATCTATGGTGTTCTCCTTCTGCTGGCTCTCTTTTGGTCCATACCTGTTTCCACATTGAGTAAGATTATGACATTATCTCTCTCTCCCCGTCCATGCTCCCAACTTTTCTAAAACAACCTTAGTGACAAGGATACTATGAGAAGTTGGAGGAGACAGTATCTTCCCAGGACTCCAGCACAACTCCAGCAACCCAGTGAGACACCTACCAGCCACCACCAGAGGGCATTATTTTCCTTCTGGAGTCCAGGCTGGAAGTGGTTCAGAAATACTTGCAGGTCCATGGACCAGATCAGTGACAAAGCCTATTTCTTCACTGGCTAATAAAAATCCACCCTTCAATTTCCCCCTGTGGCAGAATGGGATTCTGAATTGCACCCCAAGCAAATCTCTAATGCAATACTTCCTACCTGATCTTGGGCTGTAACTATAGTTTTTCCCACCTCTGGAGAGAGATTCAGGTCTTCTCTGGAGTTTGGAACAGAGCTAGACTTGCCTTTCCATGCTCTTGTAAATAAAGGTGACCCAAGGCTGGCATTTACAGCTGGCCTTCTAGGCAAATAAATGGGCCTTCTCACATTCCCACTCAGCTGGCTAATCTCAGTTCCCAGGATGACCCTAAACTCTGACCACTCGCACTTGCTCCCCAACTGTGTGCCACGGGGTTGCTGGTTCCCACGCTGAGTCATCACTAAGGTCTCACTTCAGCGTATGTTTCTGACTCTTCTTCTCTTCCTAGCAGTCCCAGACCCTAGGTCTAATCCTATCTCCAAGCTCATTGTCTGGAGAAAGCCAGCCTGTTTCCTACCAGGGCACTACAGTTTATCCACTTACGGCAGACCTCCATTCTGTGTGTCCAGTTGAGGTGCTTGTGTTTCATTCTCTACTCTTTCATCCTGCATCTTACATATCTCTCCTCCATGTCCTCTTTCTCGGGCTAGATGCGGAAACCATAAATGAAGACTGACAGGTTAGATTTCAAGAAAGTATTTTTTTAGAATTATTTTATTTAACTTTATTTATTTCTTAATTTGACCAGAGAGGGACAGAGTGAGAAAGAGAGAGAGAGAAAGTGAGAAATCAAGCTGCTAGGTCCTGGACTCAAACCGTGGTCAGTCATGTGGGAGTCCAGTGCCCTTAACCACCGTGCCACTTGCTGGCCCCACAAGAAAGTATTTTTAAAAATTGTACAAAGATGGGGCCAGAAGGTGGCATAGTGGTTATAGCACTGGACTCCCACATGGTCTATCACAGTTTGAATCCCAGACCTGGACCTTGAAAATCCTGCAAGGTGCATGTGTGTGCATGCCCAAAACCCCAGGAGGAGAAAGAAGAAAGGACTGCAGGATGACCATCCCGCAGGGGTAATTTCTCACTTTTCCTCTCACTGTCTCTTTCTGGTGAGTGCATGCACCTGATGCCAAAATTTGTCTTAAAACAAAATTGTACAAAGATAATGTAAGCAAAATAGGTAGAAAAAACCCTGAATAATTGTAATAAATATGATAAAGTGTTCATTTATATTATATTCCAAAATGGTTGCATTTTAAAAATGGACAATTGAAAAGGAATGATCAAGAAACTTCAGGGAAGAAGAAATTTTGTTGGCTAATATATGTATGAAAAACATTCTCTCAGCCTTTAATAGAAATTTTAATATGAAGGCATTTTTTAAAATATGAAAAATAAAAAACACTAGTAATCTCCATTTATTTATTAGGATGGGAACAATAGGTATGCTCTGAACACATTAGGAGGGTGCAGAAACTGAAACATACTTTGAAGAGTAGTATGGAAATAGTAACTTTAAAAAGAGGATTTTGAATGTTCACAATACAAGTAATGCCAAATGAGTAAGATAATGATATGCTAATTACCTTGATTTAATCCTTTCATATTGTATTCTTGTACTGAAAAGTAACATTGACTCCCACAATATAAACAATAATATGTTGATTAAAAAAAACAAAAATATAATAAAAAAGTAGTAAATGCATGTTCTTTTATACAAACACATCTCATTGCAACATTATCTGTGATTGTGAAGTTTTGGAAACAACTGAAATATTCATCGATGGGGGATGCAGTCATTGAAAAGGACATATAAATTTTGATGACCAAAAAAGGATGCTTTGCTATGAATTATTGAATGTGTGTGTGTGTGTGTGTGTAGAGAGAGAGAGAGAGAGAAAGGAATTAGGAATCATAAATGCTGAAATGTTAACAGTGTCTTTGTTCTTGTTTTAAGAATGAGTAAGTACCTTCATTTTTTCCTCCTTTATATACTTCAGGATTGTAATATTCTTTAGAATTTGACTGCCATGTACATTGACTGCAATTACATTTTTTAAAGAGGTTTTTGCCTTAGGGCATGTGCGCTCTCTGGGGAGAGAAAGACAAAGAGACAGTGAGAGGAAAAGTAAGATATAACTCCCTAGGAGGGATGGCCACACTGCAATCCCTGCTCTTCTGTTCTCCTCCTGGGATCTTGGGCATCTGTGCACACATGCCTGCTGTGTTTCAAGTCACTGGGTCCAAGAGTTGGACTGCGGTCAAGCATGTGGGAATCCAGCGACGTAACCACTACACCATCTGTTGACCCCTGATTACATTTTTTTAAATTGTCAGTTTGGGGATAAAAAAGGAATAATTAGTTTATATGTTTGTCTCCCCTACTAACTTACATTCACTAGAAAGCAGAAGTCAAATCATATTTGGTTCATATTTGGTTTCTTGTATGAATCATATTTATACAGTGGCTAACTTAACACTTTATTAAATATTTCATTTTATGCATTTTAAAGGTAAATACTTTATTTAGCATATACTTAATTGCCTATAGTATTATATTTAGCTGTAAATGTATTTGACCACATCTCTCCCCGAGGAGAGTATACATTCCTTAAGACAAATCGAATGCATCTCCTGTAAGCCGGCAGCAGTTTATAACAAAGGCATAGATTTTTCATAAATGTTTGTTGAACATTTTGGATACTGGATGATTGAAAGCCATACTTCTTTCCTGAGTTCCAAACCTGCTCCCCCATATTTCCCTCCTTTTCAATAATGAAGCTTTGAGTTTCGATGTACTAATGCTTTCTGTGGCTGTGAAATCACATGAGTGGTAAGCAATGCCTCCAAGATGACTTTTGAGTCAGAATAGACAATGAAGCAGAACATCTTGCTTGGGAGAGAATCTACAACTTGAACGTGGAAAGAGATGTTTAAGAAGAAAATCTGCAAATAATTTTCATAACCTTGACAACACAAGCCTAAATCTGATTTCTAAAGCCTAAATCTAATTTCTTCTGTTAGTTCTGGGGACAAATCTATCATTCTCTAGAATTAACATGAAAGAAGAATTCACCAACATAATAAGTTGTAATGTCAGGAAAGCGGAGATAAATTGTTGACTTTCTTTAGTGTACTATCAGTGGGACTGATCATTTGATTAAACTACTGAAATAGAAACTTGTGGAAAAAATGCAAGCAAGTGAGCGATTCATAAGCACACTTGTGAAGTGTTTGCATTACCTTTTTCAGCAGGGCAGGAAATGCCTACCACCAGATGGAGAGATCTCAGTTCAAAGAATACTATCTTGAAGTCAGGAAGCTGGGGTTTGCAATTTTAAGGTCTGATACTAGCTGTGGGACCTTGGACTTCAGTTAAACATTTCAGGGATACAGTTTCTCTTCTCTCAAAACTGAGGGGATTAAAATTAATGTGTCATTTTCAAACTTGTCTTTGTTAACATTTCAGAACCTTTTCATCAAATGGAAATTTAGAGAAACCCAATGGGTATAAACATAAAGACAGAATTATTGTCATTGAAGTTGGTATTGATGCCTGGAACCATCTCTTCCCATGAGGCTCCCCTGGGTGGGAATCCAGGGGACTCCATGAAGCTCACTATAAAACTTACTGGACAGGATAGTAACTGGGGTCACTTCCATTTAAATAAATTAGTTTCTAAAAGTTGTTGCCAGTTCTGACACTGTGCAGGACTTCAGCCTAGGAATCATGAAGGTACCAATATCCAATGATGACACAATTATTTTTCACACTTGTGTTGCCCTATAACAGAAAATAACTACTAGAAAATATTCATAAATCACATTACATAATTTAGTTTATCTAATTATAAGCCAATGAACAGTTTAACATGTCCCACTACTGAAATTACTGAAATTCTGTTCTAAATATTATAGTAGACCCATTGCTTTACCACGTTCAAACTCAAAATAGGGAGTACTTCAGAATAGACTCAAACTTTAGCTTATCAGAGAGTTACTAACTCTCACTGTAACTAGTAAGTACTGATCCAGTGCCCGCTGTTTGGGAACCATTGACCTATTTTAATTTCAAAAAGTACAAGGCTCTGTTTTTCCCCAAACAAGCCCACTGGTTTCTACATAAACCCACAAATCTCCAGACACGCTTTCTCTTAAATAAAAGAACACACAAGCAGGAAATCACTCAGTCAGTCACTTTCACATACATATTTATTGCAGCATTATTCACAATAGTCAAACTAAGTGCCTAACAGAGAATGACTGGACTGGGAAAACATGGTACATATAGACAATGGAACCCTACTTAACCATAAAGAACCACAAAATTCTATCATTTGATACAAAGTGGTCAAGCCTACAAGATATAATGCTAAGCAAAATAAGTAAGACTATGAAAGACAAATACTATCTGTAACCACTTAACATATACCAAAATGTCCACACTCTACAGCAGAAAGTGAAGGATTCAAAAGAACTAGATAAAGAGAGAGTACAATAGATACTAGAAGCTACTTGAGTACATGTGTGTGTGAGATAAGAGGAGTCATGAGAACATTTTTGGTAGACATGAGAGTGCATGTAGATCAGAAGAGTCTATAGGGTGGTGTACACAGCAGGGTAAAA
This sequence comes from Tupaia tana, assembly GCA_026018925.1. Lineage (NCBI taxonomy): Eukaryota > Metazoa > Chordata > Mammalia > Scandentia > Tupaiidae > Tupaia > Tupaia tana. The sequence goes on from JAKSZU010000004.1 coordinate 79,051,540, forward strand.
AATATGAACAATTTAATCATATTAAAAAATAGAACTATTATCAAATTTTCACACCATAATGTCATGTTCGATGTGGACAAAAATGAATATGTGTATAACCTTGATTTGATTATTATATACTACATGCGTGCTTTCAAAAAAACATACTGTATCCCACAAAGATATACATTGAATATATGTAAACCAGAAATTACAAACAAAAATAAAATAAAAAGTGTTTAAATATGCCCTGGAAAATATAATACTTATTAAAAATTTTGTTTGTGAATTAGAGAGAAACTTGGACTCAGTCATGGTTTTAGCATGATTAAGTTATTGTGAATAATGCAGCAATAAATATACATGTGTCTCCGACTGAGTGATTTCCTGTCCTTTGGGTACATACTCAGCTCAGAGATTGCTAGGTCACTGAGTAGTTCTATGTTTAGGTTTCTTATGAACCTCCATACTGTTTCCACACTGGCTGTACTAAGTTACATTCCCAACGGCGGAGCAAAAGTGTTCCTTTTTCTCCGCACCTCACAAGTACCTACTAGTCTTTGTTTTTTGATCATAGCCTTTCTAACTGGGGTAAGGTGATATGTTACTGTGGTTTGGATTTTGCATTTCCTTTATGGGAAAAGATGCTGAACTTTTTTTCTTTTTTTTTTTTTTAACCATTTATATATCTTTCTTTGAGGTTTGTCTGTTCTAAATATTAGAGTAGACCCGTTGCTTTACCAAGTTCAAACTCAAAAAAGAGAGTATTTCAGAATAGACTCAAACTTTAGCTTATCAGAGGGTTCCTAACTCTCACTGTAACTAATACAGTACTGATCCAGTGCCCATTTTTAATCGGATTATTAGTAATATTTTGGGAGAGGTGAGCTGTTTGAGTTCCTTATATATTCTGGTTGTCAATCACTTATCTGAAATGTATTTATGACTATTTCTCTTATTCTATGGGTTGTCTGTTTACTCTGTTTATTATTTCCTTTGCTGTGGAGAAATTTTTTTTAATTTGATATCATATTTTTTTGTCCTTGCTTTAGGGATTTTAATTATGAAATCTTGGTCTCTCCAGTGTTATCCTCCACTTGTTTTGTGGTTTGGGATTTTATGTTTAAGTCTTTAATCAATTTTGAGTTAATTTTTTGTAAACAGTGAGAGGTGGGAGTCTAATTTCATTTTTCTACAGATGGATATCCAGATTTCTTAGTATCATTTTTTGAAAAGACTATTTTATCTCCACTGGATTATCTTGTGTCTTTTGTTAAAACTCAGCGTATATTGGAGGGCTTTATTTCTGAATTTTCTATTCTTTTCCATTGGTCTATGTGTCTCTTTTTGTGCCAGTACCAGACTGTTTTGGTTATGATGGCTTTTTAATATGAGTCAGATAGTGAAGTGCTTTCCACTTTACTCTTTTTTATAATGTTGCTTTAGAGATGCAGGGTCTTTTGTGATCCCAGACAAATTTTGTGGTTGCATTTTTTTAAAAATGATTTTGAAAAGAATTATTTAGTTTTATCTATCATTGTTATTATTATTATTTTAATTTGCTACAGGATGAGAGAAAGCACCACCAGGTCCAGGACTCAAACCACTGACAGTCATGTATAAGTCCCGCACCCCAACCACCACATTACCTGCTGGCCCCCTTGTGGTTGTGTTTTTATCTTTTTCTGAAAAGTATTGCTGAAATTTTAATAGAAACTGCATTAAATTTGTGGATAACTTTAAGTAATATTGTCATTTTAACTATTTTGATTTTTTTTAAAGAAATATTTTTACTGTAGGGTACGTACGCTCACCAGAGAGACAGAGAGAAAAAAATCACCTCCTAAGGGGGATTGTCATGCTGCAGTCCTGGGTGCTCTAACCTGGCTCCTTGGCTAGATCTGCGGGTATGGGGGCAGGATGGCAAAGTTTGGGCAGAGGGTCTTCAGTGGTCCTACTCCCTCTAAGCTCCTGAATTCCTTAGCAGTGCCAAAGGGAAAGCCAAGGGCTTATCTTTCTCAATTCTGCCCTGCTCTCAGGATTCAAGATGTGTCCTTCACCATCCTGACCTCTCTTCAACAGGATGTTACTTCAAGAAGTAACTTAGCTCGTCAGACATTGGTATCTGAAAGATCAACTATCGCCAAATGAAAACTACTGCATTGGTGTACCTTCCCTTCTGCAACATGGCCTGATGAACTCTGACGTCCTCTTTAGCTTTAATATTCTATGATTTGGTAGCTATACAATTTGACTCAGTTTAAAATTGTGTTTTATTTAATTAGTTTGGGACTCTATTTTACATCTAACTTATCTGGAAGGATCCCCTTTTTTTTAAAGAATTATTTTATTTAACTTTCTTTCTTTATTTAAATTTGACCAGAGAGGAATAGAGTGAGGGAGAAAGAGAGAGACAGTGAGAAAGTAAGCTGGCAAAGGTCTGGGACTCAAACCATGATCGGCCATATGGGAGTCCAGCACCCTCAACCACCATGCCACCTGCTGGCCTTCTGGGAGGATCCCTTTATATATGGTCCCTTACAAAAGAAGATGTTCTCAGGAAATGTATAAGATACAATATAATGTTAAGCCTTGTAGAAAGCAGAAACAGAAGTATAGTATATATGAAATGTGCAACTATTTTTAAATGCACAGATAATGTACAGAATGGGGACGGGAATCAAAAAACTTACCTAATAAGTTTGTCACTTGAATATAGCACTTCAAATCAGCAAGGAAAAGATGAGAATTTTCTTTTCTTTCTTTCTTTTTTTAATTCATGGTAGAGTGTGTGCACATGCATATGAGAATGAAAGGAGCACCCTCCCCGGAGTCTGGTCATGCCAAGATCTCTTTCTTCCAGTCCTCCAGCTGTGGTATCCTGAACACTCACACATGTGTTTGATGTATTTCAGGTTGGCTGCGCCAGGACTCAAACTGCAGTCACCATGTGAGATAAGACTTTTCTTGAATAGTGTATTACTGCTCTGCCAGCCCAAGATGGAATTTTTAATAAATGACATTGAGGGAACCAGCAGTTAGAGTAATGGTTATATCACTGGACTCCCATGTAGTCAACCACGGTTCAAGTCCCGGACTCGGTGGCTTAAAGTTACGCTGGGCGCATGTGCGTGCATGCCCAAGATCCCGAGAGGGGAATGGAGGAGAAGGGATTGCAGTGTGGCCATCCCTCCTGGGGAGTGATTTCTCACTTTCTATCTCTCTGTCTTTCTGGTGAGTGCATGTGCCCTATAGCAAAAACCTCTTAAAAATTTTTAAAAAATGACATTGAAACATCCATTTGGGAAAATGGTGGATCCGCATGGATCTTGAAAACAAAATTCCATGGGCCAGCAGGTAGTGTAGAGGTTGGGGCACTGGACTCACACATGGTCAACCATGGTTCAAGTCCTGGACTCAATGGCTTGAAACTCATGCCAGGCAAGCTTGCATGTGTGCCCAAAATCCCAAGAGGAGAATGGAGGAGAGGGGACTGTGGCATGGTCATCTCCCTGGGGGGCTATTTCTCACTCACTTTCTCTCTCTCTCTATGTCTCTGGTGAGTGTACATGCCCTATAGCAAAAATCTCTCTTACAAAAACAAAAACAAAACAAAAACAAAGCAAAAAACATCCCATAGAGGGCAAAGATTAAAATGTAAAAGATAAGTCACAAAGTATTAGAAGAAAACACAAGTGATTTTTTTTTTTTTTGAGAGGTTTTTCGCTATAGGGCGCGTGCGCTCGCCAGACAGACAGAGAGAGACATAGAGACAGAAAGCGAGAAATCACCCCCCAGGGGGGATGGTCACGCCGCAATCCCTTCTCCTCCATTCTCCTCTCGGGATCTTGGGCACGCACGCACACGCGCCCGGCGTGAGTTGTAAGCCACCGGGTCCGAGATGCGAACCGCAGTCGACTACGTGGGAGTCCAGCGACATAGCCATTACGCTAACTGCTGGTTCCCAACACAAGTGATTTTTAAAAGTCATTCTGGGATTAAGAAGATATACTTACTCAAGCAAGATTCCAAATCTAGAGGTCATGAAGAAAAATACTAAAAGTAACAGGGAAAATGTATTTGTAGCATGTTTAATAAATGTCTAATTACAAAAGTAGTATGTTGCTATTAATGTAACATTTAATATACAAAGACAGGGCTAATTTGTTTATTATATAAAGAGTTGTTCCAAATGAAAAAGAAAAATACAACAGAAAAGTGGACAAAGGACATATACGGCAGCACTCTGATGAAGAAAAACAAATGACTCAAACATAAACAATCACACTCATTCAAAATAATGCAACTTAAAACAATCAGGTAATATTTTTCACCTACCAGATTGGCAAATATAACAAAGTTAAATGATGCACAATCTCTTTAGAAGACAGTTTGGTAGAAGCTCTTGAAATTTTAAAATTCAAATACATTTTGGGGATTTCTCCTACAAATTCATACATCTATGAATAATTGATATTTTCAAGGATATTCATTTTAGTGGTATTTAAATAATGAAGAAAAGTCTAGACCATGTAAATGTTTATCAGAAGGAGATGGTTAAGTAAATGATGATATAGCTATGCAACTGAGATAATGAAGACAAAGAAAGCAAGGAGATTTAGAAGGATATCTAAGGTATATTAAGTAGGAAAAAAGTATTAAAATTAATATTTTATGCTTCTATGTATACATACCACCAACTCTATTAAAGAGAAAGTGCTTGTGTGTGTGTATATGGATATGCACAAAAGAGACAGCTTTGGCACATGAGAAGGGAGCACCCTCATCAAGCTGCAATCTCCTTTCTCCCACCCTCCAGCTCCTTAGGATGTTGAGCAGGTGAGTATGTGCTAGGCTTGTTCATAGTTCAACCTGGGAATGCATACCTGCAGTCAGTCCATGCAGCATGCACTGCAGTTCAGCATGCCACAAACTGTGCCATCAGACTGGATAAACAGACACTAGATTTCTTATTCTTTTTTTTGGAGAGGTTTTTTCTATAGGGCGTGTGCGTTTGCAAGAAAGACAGAGAGAGACAGATAGACAGAAAGTAAGAAATAACCCCCCGGGGGGATGGCCACGTCACAATCCCTTCTCCATTCTCCTCTCAGGATCTTGGGCACACACGCACACACACCTGGTGTGAGTTTTAAGCCACCAGGTCCAGGACTTGAACTGCGGTCGACTACATGGGAGTGACATAGCCATTATGCCAACTGCTGGTCCTGACACTAGATTTCTTAAAGGATAAACAAGTGGAAAATACATTGAACTAGCAGGACTTCAGGATCATAATCATTAAGGAAACTTTATTTTGGTTCTCAACGGTCCCATTAAGTCTGCTGCTCAGTGGCAATGTTTATTTCTCTGTTCTGCCCATGCGTTTTTCTGCTGACTTGTAGGTTAAAAAAAGCTCTACTGTCATTGTAAGTTGCAAACCCAACTTCATTTTACTGCCTGGTCCCAGATATTAATCAAGACTCGAAGCTGGATTGAATGTCAAATCCGATCCCTCTTCCTACCCCTTTCCCTCAGCCACATCTATGTGGGTGCTACTTGCAGCATCTTTTTCTCTTCTCATGCTTTATACTTCTATCCATTATTTTCATATTGTTATTATGACTTCTGAACCAGCTGTAGTCAAAGCAAGAGGAAGGAAAGGAGTGGCAAGAGGAACAGGATACTCATCACTTAATTGATGTCTTAAGAGGATTTCATGCCCACTGGGCCTGGCAGATGTTTTAAGCTGCCCCTTTCTTCCTTCTGGGAGTACTTGTGGGGCCTCAGAATCACCCTCTGCCACATGCAGTAATCAAGTGCAATGCGTCAGCCCCTCCAAACTGCAGACTTTTTTTGTTGAGGTCACATTGTCCTTCCTTGGGCAGGATTTAAAATGGATCCAGGCCATTTGTTTTTCTCCCAAGGCATAAGGGTAAGGGTATGCTAGAAGCCCACAGCCTGAGAAAAGGCCCATGGAACTAATATGTGGTGAGAACACTGGGACAGGAGAAATGAGAGAGAGGGGCACAGAGAGAGCAGGTTATGCAAAAGGAGGTGAAGAGGTAGGCAGAGGTCAGGCAAGGCCTCAAGAATTTGAATCTTTAAATCTGGGGTACAATTTCATTCTAGCAGGTTAATGACAGAGCCTCAACAAACATTTGTTGAGGTTTTTTGTTTCTGGTGTTTCACATCGCTTTTTTCACAAGTACTTACTTGTGAAACTCATCAGAATCTAAACACAGTCATTTGTGTCAACTTGTACTAAATCCTGAATAAGCCACGAGAGGGGAGGGCATGGAGGTGGGCTTTTTTTTTTTTTTTTTTTTTTTTTTTTTTTTAATATACAAGTATGCCTGAGAGCAAGAACTGTCACTAGGACTCTGCCAAAACCACAACTTTGCACAAAAACCACTGCAACCTGACACTAGAACTACTGCTGTGAGGACATTTGCCCAGAAACTTCCTGTCCAACTGATAATAACTGATGCCAACGATGATGCCAGTAACTAAGGGTGACATCAGTTCAGCCCTGTTATTAATCCCCGAACAATGATGTCACCCATCCTTTTTGTGATTTTGGTACACATATTCACGGAAACTTGGATATCATAGTATCCAGATGTCGGCCTCAACCTTAGCCCAAATAAACTCCTTTTGCTTTACAAGTTATCTTGATTCAATTGACCTCTTTGATTGATCACTTGAAGACTGTGCAGCCAACTTAGAGAGCAGACATATCTCTTGCACACCAATATACTGTAGCGAAAATAAATAATATGCACCGTGAGCAAAGGAGCCAGCTATTCCGGGCTGGCGGTAAGTGGAGAAGGCTGCACAGAGGTTTCATGTGGAGGCTCCTGGTGAGGAATAGCTGTTGTGTGGGACCAACCAGGATGGAAGTACTCTTTAACTAAGGGACTAAAAATAAGCAGGCTAGAGGTAACATGAGTGCAGAGAGAGGTGAGAAAAAGAAGACAGATTCCAAGTAATGGGGAAGAGGGATTCTGGAGCCAGAGGCTCATACAAGGAGACAGAGTCAAAATACCACCTCCTTCCTTTCACAAGGATCAATTCCCGTACAGTGGGTCTGAATGAACGGATCCTTTCAGCAACTGTCTCCACAGCAGATATTTTTTGACATGTAAGAATTGCCATTGCTCAAGTCTGGGCTTCAGTGTCGGAAACTTTTGCAAGGCATAGTTGCCAGGGGAAGTCCCTGGAATCTCCTGGACTTCTTGCTTCCTTCCAGTAGGACAAGTTGTTGAAACCCCAGGGCATAAAAGGCCCAGAGGATGTGCATCCCTGGCACAACTGGCCAGAGGTGTGGGAGCAACCATCATGGACCAGAAATCTCTCTGGGCAGGTGCGTATGGGGCTGCTAATCCATCAGGGAAGTTAGTGAGGAGGGAGGGGGATACAAACCTGAGGAGGAATAAAGCTCCTCAGTCTCTCTGTTCACTCGCTATCAAGAAATATCAAGAGAATACAACTGTTCTAGGGAGACCATCTGTTTTTTCCTAAATGGGCAAAAAACATTCACCAGTGTCCTTTGGACAGGACATAGTCAGTTTGTACAGAGGTGCCTCTCATCCACATTACATAGAACTCAAGATGGGAAAGAGACTAAGCCTTCACAGTCTCTTGATGTATGAGCACTGTTTTGGAACTCGCATCTTTCATGGGGCTATGCTTTGTGGGCATTTTAGAATTTCTTGGGGAGCCCCACATTTGTCCTCTGCAGGGTGGTTTTTTTGGATTAAGTATTTTCTAAACCTTCAACTTTAAAGTTTTGATCCAGAACTCTTTTTTTTTTTTTTTTTTTTTTTTTTTTTTTGGTGGCTGATAATTTGGATAGGCATGGGGAGGCAGCTCAAGAAACAGAACTGTGGGTGAGCAAGAAGTTTGCCAGAAGGAGAGAGGATATGTCTGAAAGAGGACAGAAGCCATTTCAATGAGTTCATCCTTACCTCTTTCATCTTGTCTTATACTCTCAAGCCATGAGCAACCTACTCGGAAAGAACCTTTCGAGTTTCCTGCAGAAATTCTTAGCACTAGGCTCTCAGGAGGGCAGTCCATAGAGAAGCAGCACTTTGGAGAAGGCCAGGAGGCTGACCTGATAGTAGATGTGGCAACTAGAATTTCTGTGACCACTTAGTCAGTGTGTGGAGGACCAGCTTCTTGCTGCCCCCTGCCTAAAAAGTGAGAATCAGCAGGAAAGAATAATACAGCCGTTTTCCAGTCCTTAGTTCTGCAGGAATGGTATCAGTTCCAGCAGTTGCATCATCCAAAGTTTTTCCTTTTTACCTGCCTTTTTCTCTATTTTCAGATCCCCCAGGGTCCAAGTGTGGGTAAGAATGAACAATGTTCCAGACAAGGGGACTGTGGTTTAAGGAGTCTTGCCTGTGGGGCAAAGTTTCTAGGACCCAGGTTCCTGCTCTTTCCTTCCCTTTAGAGGGATGAAGTAAAGATAGAACAATCTAACTAGTCCTCCTAGGGGAGATGTCCTGCGGAGAGACTGGGCATGATCTCAAACATGCAGGCTTAGAGCACTGCAAATCCTCATACTTCTCAGTTCATCTTGCCTTGTAAGAGTTAGTTGCTTGTATGTGTGTAGGTTGACCAGTCATCTAAATTTTCTCAGGACAGTACTAGTTTAAGTTATAGTCCAAGGAGACATATTTAAAAATGCTCCTGTAAAAAAAAATGCTCCCTTTCAATCTTCAAAGAGTCCTGCTGGACAATACACTATAAGGTCAGTCTACCTAGATTCAACTCCAGACTGGACTATCAACTCTTTGAGTGCACAGGAGGTATCAGTTTTGTTTTAGTTTCCTGGACAATGATTGGTGAGTCAATGAAATTCTGTGGGATAAATAAGTAAGCAGATTGATTCCTAGTTTGGACAATGTTTCTGCCTAGGGCTGTAGAGACCCAAAGGCACTAAGGACCGGAGACCTCACCTGTAAAGAGACCACAGCAGCTGTGGTTGGAGGGTGCACAGGCAGTATGACTTTGTCTTACATGTAGGCACACCCACATACTCACCATGTTATCTGGGACAGATGAACCAGGTTTGCCTCAACATACTTCTCTTTCCATGGTCTATTACAGGTTTAGTGATCTTGCTGCTTCTACAGGGAGGTAAGTACTCCCCAGGTCACTACTGCCTGGGTCTTCAAGATTGGGTCCTTATAATTCTTATGTTCCATTTTTGTCTCTGCCATGTGCTTTCTCTCTTGATTCCTCTCTCAAATTCTGCTACTAGCATGGTTATGACTTCTGAATTTTTGTTCTGTGTTGCTATCCATGGTTTGGGTTCCATTTTTAAAAGTCTCTCTCTCTCTCTCTTGCTCTTCTCTCTCATATCTAACCTCAATATGTGTGTGTACAATATATGAATATATACATATATGTACAATATGTATCATGTATTATCTGTCCATTCATATGCACTGTATCTCAGTGCTCTGTGGGTGTTTTACACATAGATATCTTTGTCTATAAATGTAGTTCTTAACTGAGATCTGGGTACTCAAGAGCCAGCACTAGGGGCTCAGGATGAATGACCCTCAGAGACTCTGGCTGAATGAGCAAAGGGTGCAATGACTGTCTTGGGAAGAAACCCGTAACTTTCTGGACCCTAAGGCAACAGCAAGGTCCCATTGGCTTTTTTCACTCTACTCTAGGGTCTGCCTACAAACTCGTTTGCTACTTTACCAACTGGTCCCAGGAGAGACAGGAGCCAGGAAAATTCACCCCTCAGAATATTGACCCCTTCCTATGCTCTCACCTCATCTACTCATTTGCCAGTATCACTAACAACAAGGTCATCATCAATGACAAGAATGATGCAGCACTTTACCAGACCATCAACGAGCTCAAAACCAAGTTAGTAGAATCAGGGTGGCCATCCCAGGTGGGTTTTGGGAGAGGGAAGTTGGTCTTATCTGGACCTAGGCCTACTATTTTATTCATCCATTCATATTTGTTTCTTTGGGTATGATTCTGAGCCTAACTGTTCTCCTCAAAGCTTCATTTTTTTTTCCCCCAGTGAACCTGACGCTAAGCAGCCAGCACTATTTGCCAATAGTCTTTCTATCAGGAATTACCTTTTTAGTCAAAGTTTTCCTGGTAGCCAGAAAATAAATAATCTGTTTATTCTTCTACTTCAGGAATCCCAAACTGAAAATCCTCTTGTCCATCGGAGGGTACCTGTTTGGCTCCAAAGGGTAAGACTACATCATGTCACTATTTTTCATTCATTCTCCCATGTAATTTCTGGTCATTATCACTTTCTACCTCCTAAGAAGATATGTTGAACTGGGCATGGAGAAATTTCCCCATGGCCAGGTGACAAAATTGATCTGAGTTTTGTCACAAGCAGAGCACAACACTAGGTTTGCTGGTGTCTTGGGAAGAACTTGACAGGAGATTCACACAAGCCTAGGCACTTAAGATCTGAGAAAGAACTGGGCCAAGAGCAATAAGTTCTTAAATGATTTGCATGAATGTTTTTCACTTTAGGAATTGTGGGAGATAGTTTTAGTTGGGAAGTACTATTTTTTTTTAACAACTTGAGTGTTTGACTTTGCATCATGAAGTGAGTTGGGTGGATTATTTCCACTTAAGAACTGGGCCTTGCCCCAAAGTAGTGAATTGCAATCTTGTGAGTCAGGGCTATGCAGCCAGAAGGCCCAAGAAAAGCAGAACAGCAGAGGAGACAATTGGGTCTGCTTTGCTTAAAAACAAAGTCACTATCAATGCAAAGCATACATTATAAATTGTATTTTAAGTCACATAAAACCGCTATCCCATTTATATTGAAAGCTAAATAGGGGCTGGCATGTGGCATGGTGGTTGAGGCACTGGACTCCCACATGGTTGATTGCAGTTTGGGTACCAGACCTGGTGGCTTGCTTTCTCACTTTCTCTCTTTCTCTCTCTTTCTGTCTCTCTTTGGTCAAATTTTTAAATAATGATAAATAAAAAATTGGACAAATAATTCTTTAAAAAGGCAAAGCAAAGAAAGTTAAATAGGAATTCTAGCAGATGACATAATGGTTATGTCAGTGGACTCCCACATAGCCAACCATGGTTTAAGGCCTATACCCGGTGGCTTAAAACATACACGCATGCCCAAAATCCTGAGAATAAGCTAAAAAAGGGATTGAGGCATGGCCAATCCCCCAGGGGGTGAGTTCTCACTTTCTGTCTCTCTATCTCTCTGTCTCTCCAGCGAGTACACTTGCCCTATAGCAAAGAATCTCTCAAAAATAAAGCACTAAATAAATACAAAACATGAGGATGAAAGATATCTTTATTTGATCTCCAACTGATTTAATCTAATTTTAAATTTCTTTTGTTTTAATTTTTTCTATTATTTTAAATTGTAGAGAGCACAGATGTATGAGAGACAAGGAAAGAGATATTCTTTGCAGGATCCCACCAATCTGCAATCCCCCCTTTCCCAGTCTGCCAGCTCCTCAAGATAGTGGGTCCCCACACAGGTGACTGGCATGTTTTTAAGCGGATCCAGATATCCAAGCCCACGGTTGGGTGTATGGTTTCCAGCCCTGCAGAATACTTGTGCCATTCCTACACTGTAGTGGTTGTGCCAGCTTTAATTTTTAAAGTGTTATCAATTTTATCCAATCCAGAGTTCTTCAGCTCAGCCAGCAGTGTCTCTCAGTTTTCATGAAAGTTTGATAGTACAACTTCCTCATGTAGCTTGTCAGTACTGTTACAGCTAGAGCTGACAAAGAGAAGTCAGCATTAGAAGGCATACATAAAATTCTCCACACAGAAAGAAGAAAGATCAGGCTACCTAAATTAATTGGTTCTGTGTTAACCCCACCATGAACACCCTTCAGTTATGAATGGTTTTCATAGCAACTCTCCTACTATTCAAATTATCGCTCCTTTCTAATAGTTGCTTAAATTTGGAATCAATTCAACTAGAATTGCCTTCATTTATACATTAATTTATTTAATAAACAATTTATTGAGTGTCTATTGTATACCAGTTTAGTGGCTACAAGGGGGCTTTGGAAATAGATTTGAATAGATGAAAACTTCTAGGGTTGCTTGTTTGGAAAACAAATCATTTGGTTTGGATTTTCTTTTAAATATTTGTAAGCTCTGTGCAAGTTGTGTGGCTTCAGGCAAGTTCCTTAACATCTCTAAGCTAAAGTCATTTGTGTGTTTGTTTTAAACTATACAATCAGAATAACAAAATCTATCTCAGAGTGATGGTAGGGCATGGAATATAAGCAGTTAGGTATAGTGTCAATATGCAATAAGGGCTCAATGCTCACAATATTGCTGTTATATTATTGTTACTATTATTAGGTATGTGCCAAGAATACTTAAATATGTGCAATGCACAGACTTGCTTCTAAGGAGCAAATCAAAACATTTCTAATCAGTGTCTTTTTTTTAAATTGTTTTTGCCTTAGGGCACTTGCTCTCACCAAAGAGAGAGAGAGAGAGACAGACAGACAGAGACAGTGAGAAGGAAAGCGAGAAATCACCCCTCAGAGAGGATGTCCACATTGAAATCCCTTCTCCATTTCCCTCCTGGAACCCTGGGCATGTACACACACGCACCTGGTGTGAGTTTCAAGCCACCAGGACAAATCACAGTTGGTCATGTGGGATTCTAGTGACGTATTGCTACTCCATTTGCTGGCCCGAATGAGTGTCTTTTCTAAAATTAGAAGTGTCTGTCCAGAAGCTCAGGTGCAATAGCTATCATTATAAACACTTTTGAGATGCAAGAGAAAAAGGTAGAAACCAATATCTACTGTGGTTTTCTAATACTTGGCTAGTTTCTAGGTACTTCTCCCACTAAGCAGCTGAGATACATTCAGGGACCAAAATCTCAATTCAATATTGACTGAAACAAAATTAATTTAAAAATCTAAGGATGCCTGGGGATGGGAACTGTTATGAGAGGTAGAAAGTGGCAGAATTCAAAAGATATGTCCCCAAAAAAATACCAATAATTTGTCTACGGCGTTGGATTTTATGCACTATTGTGGCCCTCTCGGTGGGCAGCTGAGACTCACCTTTTGAGCTTAAGAACTCTAGGTCAGCTAAAAGCCCCTAGGGTTGCTTGTTTGGGAAACAAAGTCCAGCTCTATCATTATAGAACTTTCCTAAATGTATTCCCTGTGAGGCACATGAGGCAGAATTGGCATCCTTAATTCCAAATAAGAGACAGTCGGGCTGGAACCCAGAGTGCTGGCTAGTAACAAATGGGCCACCGGAAAGGACACTGACCTGGGACTTGAACACAGATCTCCTGACCCTAAGCCCACTACACTGCAAACTGCTTTTCCAAGAGGTGTTTGGAAGGTGCTAAAGAAAATTAAAGCTAGACAGTAGTTATTGTGATAAAGACAGGTTTTATTTAAGAACTGTTACAACAGTTCTTAAGGGAAAAGGAGACCTCTGAATGAGGTGACTTCAAAAAGTTTGTGGGAAAATGGATTTAAAGTATGTTTATTTTGGTATCAAAAATTTGAAGTCCATGCATAATTTTTCATAAAACACATTATCAGTGATTTTTCTGAACACTCTCTCATGTAGTACTGAGTTTGGTTCCAAATACAGCAAAGCCAAGTGGGGTTTTATAGCCAAAGAATAGGTTGGGGGGATGGAAAATTAAAAAGAGGAAAGATTAGACCTTAGGAGATTCCAGCTAAACAGACTCAACAAGATCCTTTCTAAAGGCAGGCCAGGGCATTCCAATACCGGCTAGGAGATGGTCACCTAGCCAGACCAGTCAAATACTAAGGGTGGAAGAGTCTGACTAAACTAATTTAACAAGATTCTTGCTAAAACTGCACATGGCAAAGATGGCGATGGAAACTCAAGGGTGAGGTCTCATTTAGAAGAGAGCTCAGAGGAGGCTGTATAAGTTTGGTCAAGGAGAATCTTTGTCAATGGTAGCCCATTACCCTGTAAAAAGATCTACAGAGACCCCAATCCCCCTTTACCTGATCTGATCAATTTTCTGGCCCAAAAATTCTTTCTCTGCCCGCCTGTTCCAAAAGTGGGAGGATAGAGATAGACAAAAAGTGAGTGAATATTAGGGAAGGAAAGGTTATTCAGGATTTCTGTGAAAAAAATGTGTTGCTTATTCTTCCTAAAAAACACTGTTTTTGCCTCTCCCCAGATTCCACCCCATGGTTGATTCTTCAACATCACGTCTAGAATTTATTAACTCCATAATTCCCTTCCTGAGAAACCATAATTTTGATGGACTAGATATAAGCTGGATCTACCCAGATCGGAAAGACAACACTGTTTTCACCACGCTAATTCAAGTAAGCCAGAGTCCACGCTATACTCTTGCCTTTAACATGTGGAATCCATGGGTCCCTGCATGATACTTTGGAGAATCTGCTAGTGTAGGCATTCATTTAGCTACCTGTGAGCTCAGATGATGGTGTGCAGTTGTTCTCTCAACAAACCTATATTAAGTACTGGATACTAGACATCAAAAGGATCCCTGTTCTCAGAGAGTTCACATTCTGGTAAGGAAGTCAAATCTATAAGCACACAGGTGCAATACACTCATGGAGTCTGGTTGGAAACCACAGTCCCTGCCTTTTGGATGCCCCCTTGGAAGGAGGGCAAGCTCGTGTTCCTGGTTTAGAGCAAGGACAACATTAAACAGTAAGCTCCCTTATATGATGAAAACACCAAAACAAAGTAACTTCTGTGTAAAATAGGAAGGAGCCATAGAATTTCCTGGGTACTGAGATAACCTCATAGAAGATCTATCAGATAGGTCAGAAAATCTATCAGGTGTTGGGATCAGCAGTTAGTGTAATGGCTAGGTTGCTGGACTCCCACATAGTTGACCACGGTTCGCGTCCCAGACCTGGTGGTTTAAAACTCACGCCGGGCGCATGTGCGTGCGTGCCCAAGATCCCGAGAGGAGAATGGAGGAGAAGGGATTGTGCCATGGCCATCCCCCCTGGGGGGTGATTTCTCACTTTCTGTCTCTCTGTCTCTCTCTGTCTGTCTGGCAAGCGCATGCGCCCTATAGTGAAAACCTCTTCAAAAGAAAAAAAAAAAGAAAAAGAAAAGAAAAAGAAAGAAAGAAAATCTATCAGGTGGAAACTCAGATAGTTCTTTTCTGGGCACAGTGAGGCTGGGGTCCTCCTGACTAATATGGAGACATCCAGAGCAGATATAGGCAGAAGGCATCTCCATGTGAGATGGAAAGGGTTGATCTCTGCACCTAATGTGATTCTTGAAACTTCATAGATCCCAGGCAAGAAGATTAGCTCTGTATTCCAGGAGTAGGGAATCTGACATCTTGTTTTCTTGTTTTTCATAGGAGTTAGCAGAAGCCTTTAATAACGACATTGGAAAATCCAGCCAAGAAAGGCTGCTCTTGACTGCAGGTGTATCTGCAGGGAGGCAGATGATTGATAACAGCTATCAGATCAAAACATTAGCAGAGTGAGTACAGTCATGGGTCACTTAATGACGATGATACATTGTGAGAAATGCATCATTAAGCAGTTTTGTTATTGTGCAAACATGATAGCGCAGAATTGCACAAACCTTATTGGAATAGCCTACTGCACAACTAGAGTATATGGCATATGAAACTATGGGACCATGGATTTATGTGCTTTCCATTGCTGACTGAAGTGTCATGATGGCCACATGACTACACATCAGAGCACCTTCTCTTGTCCCTTGGGTTCCTATTGTCTTTCTGGCCAGTGCAAATGACAAATGTCAGTGTGTCTAAGGAATGAGGGGAGGAAGGTGAGAGGCAAAGTCACTATCACTACACAATTCAGATAGAAACTTCTTTAAGGTAATTTTCAGTCCTTCTCATGGCTTCAAAGCCCCCTTATAATTATCTGCAATTATTGTTTTTACCACTGCTCATCACAGAATCTCTTCCTTTGCTTTTGGGACTTTAGAAAACTGGATTTCATTAACCTCCTGTCCTTTGACTTCCATGGGACTTGGGAAAAGCCCCTCGTCACTGGCCACAACAGCCCTCTGAGAAAGGGGCGACTAGACAGAGGGACAAGCTCCTACTACAATGTGGTAAGTGGTACAAAGGAAATGCAGTGGGGCTGGGTGGAGGGATGGGCCTGGAAAAAGTACAACTCATCTAGAGTTACTTCTGTCCCAAACTGAGGAGTAGACAGTACCCAAAAGGGACTCAGATAACCCCAGGAACTAATGAATGCAAGGGAAATGTTTTGGCCAGGCATCAGGACAACGTCACCTGGAAAATGCCAGAAGCCCTGGAAGTCAAAGTGTTCTAAACTCTGTATTTAGCCCAGCATGTTACCAATCCCATCTTTGATACATTTTCTGGAACCCACATAGATATACAGAAAGCATACCCTCCTGTGTCCATCCATATTATCTATTTAATGTAATCTTCTAAACAACCCCTGTGAGGTTGGCTGGGCAGGGAGCATTACTCTCACTCACAGATGATAAAACAGAAGCCTGGAAGATCCAATGACTGCTCAAGGTCATGCTGATGTAAATATCCTGAAGAGTGCTGGGAAGTAGAAAGTTAAAGGAAACTATTTTGTTGTTGTTACTGTTATGATATATATATATATATATATATATATATATATATATATATATATATATATATATATGAATGTGGATTTCTAAAATTTGGGGAGAAAAAAGGGTTGTCTAGATTGCATGTTTCCAAGCCTTTACATCTAACATTACAAAACTGATCATCCAAAACTAGATCTTCTGATTTCTAGTTCGGAGTTTCCTAAGACTCCATGTGGTCTAGTCATATCAACCTCCTCTACTCCTATCTCTTTGATGGCTATCTTTAAGGATGAGGAAACACATTCTCATGTGTTTTAACCTCTTGTTTTGTTCTAGAGTACAGGAAGATGAAAACTAGCCTCTTACTTCCCGATATGTCATTCTGAGTCCAATGTCATTTTGATGTTTTACATAGTAGGAATCTGATGGCCATCTTCATCATTAAGCATGATTAGCCATAGTATAGACAAAATCCATAGGCAATTGACTCAAAGGGAAAATAAATAGGGTGACAATATTGACTTCATGTTTTCTCAATCCATTGCCTGATTTATTGTATAATCCACTGTCCAATCATTCCCCCCACCCCATAACTTACCAAAAAAAAAAAAAAAAAAAAAAAAAAAAAAGAGTCTCTTACAGCAGAAGAGCATTAAATAAATTAGAAAAGGCACTCTGGCCATGATGATACTTTCCACACTTGAATAGAGAAAAGGAATCATCTCTATGAAGTTTGAGATGCAGGCTAAGAAAGGCCTATTAACCTCTTTCCCCACATTGAGGGTGTCAGTTTATTTTCACTTTCTAGGAATATGCTGTTGCGTACTGGATACGTAAGGGAATGCCTGCTGAGAAGATCATCATGGGTATCCCCACGTATGGACATTCCTTCACATTGGCCTCGGCAGAAACTTCTCTGGGGGCCCCTGCCTCTGGTCCTGGAGCTGCTGGTCCCATCACCAAGTCTTCAGGCTTCCTGGCCTATTATGAGGTACCTGGAGCCTCCTCGTGTATTCAGCTACTTGCCGTATCTGGGTAGGAAGTCCAGCTTCAGTCTGACAATAATACAGAACTCATTGAGTGTGGCGAAGGTAGATGTACCCAGTACCACTGTGATATGTAAGAAGTGCTCCTACTCCTGTCTTGGGGAGGGGGTCAGGGAACACTTCCTGGAGGAAGTGAGATAAGTTGAACTCTTGAAGAGGAGATGGAGCTAGCCAGGACTAGGGATGTGTAGAGGAGGATATGGGAGTTTGTAAAAGGGCAACTTCCCCAGGTTGTTGACTTGGACAACTAAGTGGAAGAGAAAAGACAGTAGAGGAAGTAGAGTGAGTATTGGTACTGAATATGAGATCAATTTCAGACATCCTGAGTTCGAAGAGCCTGTGGGACATCCAGTTGCCTATGGGATTTACAGAAAACAAGTGAACAATTAGGTATATGGATTTGGATCATAGAAGGTAGTATGAACTAGAGAGGTAGATTTTAAAATCACCAGATAAAGATGGGTTTGAAGACAAAGCAGATTGTGAGAAGTGAATAGGGCCCAAGACAAACCCAAGGACCTGTGTACCTGAGGGGTATGCAGAGGAAGAGGAGCCCACTAAGGAAACTGATGAGAAGCAACAAAAGTGGTAAGAGGAAACTACCATTCTCTTTCAAGAACTGGGTGAAGTGAATCTGTCCAGAAGGGGAATGTGGTCAAATGTGTCATATTCTGCCTAGAAGTCAGTGAGGTCATAGTGATAACAATTAAAGATGTTAACTTAATTAGAACATCATTTCTCTCTACACCTTAATCCAAGGAAATTTAAAAATAAAGAGCATAGGGGAAGCTAAAACTCTAGTAATTAAATCAATTGAAATTCTTAGGACACTCCCATAATCCAAATACTGGGTACTATGGAGCTAGAAATGAGAAGTTCTCCATCCTTGTCTCAAAGGACCTATTATCAAAGTACAAAGAATCTCAGATATATATATAACTAGATAAAGGAGGATTTTTTTATTTTTTTAATTACATTTTTTAATACATTCAATCACATTATTTAGCTTACAAGGTGATCATTTAATATATGAACATTTCTCCTCAGTCAAGTTGATCAAAATATAACAACACTACCTCCCTGTCTCGACAATGCTGTCTTTGTATCCCTCCTCCAAATGTTCTTCCCCAGGCCCCACTCCTCCACACACACCACATCTGGCACTCACATCCACCTCTTGTGTTTGTACATCCTTTAGCCCGTCAGTTTCAGTTATAGAGTGCGGACATTCGGTATATATTAAGTGGGGACATACAGTGTCTCTCCTTCATAGCCTGGCTTGCTTCACTCAGCAGTAAATCTTCCATATTCTTCCACTTTCTGTCAAAAGCCAGGGTTTTGTCATTCTTAATGGCTGAATAGTATTCCATAGAGTATATGTGCCACAGTTTTTCAATTTTTCCATCCAGCCGTACGGGGGCATTTGGGTTGGTTCCATGTCTTAGCAATCGTGAAAAGTGCCGCAATAAACATCGATGTGCAAGCACTTTTCCAATGAGAAATTCTTCTGTCCTTAGGGTAGATGCCAAGAAATGGAATTGCTGGATCATATGGCAGTTCTATTTGTAGATTTTTGAGGAATCTCCAAATGGTTCTCCACAGTGGTTGGACTAATTTACATTCCCACTAGCAGTGTAAGAGAGTTCCCCTTTCACCACATCCCCGCCAACACTTATCATTCTTTGTTTTTTTAATCTTCGCCATTCTGACTGGGGTTAGGTTGTATCTCATTGTTGTTTTGATCTGCATTTCCCTTATGTTGAGGGATGTTGAGCATTTTTTCATATGCCTTCTGGCTATTCTTATGTCATCTTTAGTGAGTGTTCTTTTCAACTCCTTCTCCCATCTTTTAATAGGGTTCATCATCTTTTTTCCAAATAGCTTCTTTAGTTCCTTATGTATTCTGGTTATCAATCCCTTATCTGATGCATAGTTTACAAAAATATTTTCCCATTCTGAGGGCTGTCGATTCACACTAATTACTGTGTCTTTTGCCATGCAGAAACTTCTTAGTCTGATGTAATCCCACTTGTCTATTTTGGGGATTATCAACTGTGCTTTAGGGGTCTTATGTAAGAAGTCTTTCCCTACCCCAATGTCTCCCAGAGTTTCCCCAGTGTTTTCTAGAAGCAGTTTAATAGTTTGGGGTCTTAGATTTAGATCCTTGATCCACCTTGACTTGATTTTTGTCAAAGGTGAGAGGTAGGGGTTCAGATTCATCTTTCTACAGGTGAAAATCCAGTTTTTCCAGCACCATTTGCTGAAGAGGTTGTCCTTTTCCCACTGAATTGACTGGTGGCCCTTTTCAAAAACTAGTTGACTGTGTTTGGGAATTTATTTCTGGGGACTCTAATCTATTCCATTGGTCCACCTGTGTGTTTCTGTGTCAGTACCATGCTGTTTAGATTACCACAGCTTTGTAGTATATTTTTGGGTCAGGGAGTGAGATGCCGCCCACTCCATTCTTCTTTTGTAGAATTGCTTTGGCAACGCAGGGTCTTTTATTATTCCAGATGAATTTTATGATTGTCTTTTCTAAATCTGTGAAGAATGTGTCTGGTACTTTGATTGGCATTGCATTAAATAGGTAGATTAATTTGGGTAGAATTGCCATTTTGGTTATAAAGGAGGATTTTAAAGTAGTAGTATTTAATGAAATTCTGGAAATATTGCAAAACCAGATTTGATTAAGTGTCCAATGTGTAGTATGGAAATCAGAGTTGAGTGGCTGGGGAAGGTTTCATGGAGAGTAAAGATTTGTATTGGGACCTTGGAAGATAGCTAAGCATTCCATCATGTAGAGCAAAGAATATCATCTTATATCCTGGTCTCCGCCTGGATTCCTGGTCTGATCTCTTAAGGTGGAGGTAGACCCACTGTGAGCCAATGCTGAGTGACCCTCTAAGGTACTCAGTCAGAGTAACACTCAATAGTTCTCCTCATGTCACACAGGGAAATAAATAACTTGTTGCACCATCAATTCAGCTGGTGGCAAGAAAAGAAAATGGGTCATTGTTAGCATCTTTATTCAATCTTAGCATGTCTGATAGATTGGAGGAAGGATAAGAAACCGAGCCATCCTTGGGTAAGTCAATAGCAGTAGCACTCTTAATACAAGGGATAAGAGATATCTTTGCTCAGACTCTGTTGGTAGGGTTTTAATATAAACCACTGGGTATGTACTTCTCTATTTCATGGAAAGCTTAGTTTGATTATTCAGTTTGTCTGAATAATCCTAGGTCATTATACATTTGAAAAGTTGATATTTGCTTAAATGTTCAACTTTGGTTTTCTGTATTTATGGAGGTAAGCATGAGTATAGGTCATCCCAAAATAGTAAGCAATCCAAGCGGATTTTTCTATGTGATGTTGAAATTAATAATTTTTACTGGAAGTTGATTTTTTAAAAGCAGCTCTTATGCTAACATAAAAAAGATTGTAGCTGATGGGACTGGTTCCATAGCCTACTGATTAAGAGAAGCCAGATCCAGTATGACTGACTATGGTTCAAGTTCCAACCGTGGAGGCTTTAAAATCACTCCAAGCATGTGTGCATGTGTGTCCCAAATCCCAACAGGATGGATAAATACAGGAAAAGGGATTGCAATGTGCTTTCTCCCTCTTTCTTTGTCTCTCTGTCTCTGTCTCTCTCTGGAGAAATCATGTGCCATCTGGCAATTAGAAAAAGAAAGAAAGAAGAAAGGAAAGAAAGAAAGGAAAGAAAGAAAGAAAGAAAGAAAGAAAGAAAGAAAGAAAGAAAGAAAGAAAGAGAAAGAAAAAGAAACTAGCCAATCATAGAAGGGGTGATCCCAGAACAGAGCATATTGGGAATGGGGGACAGAGGGAGAGTAGTGGGATTGAGCAGGAATAAGCTACAAGATGGGGAATGATGGTGATGGTCATCACAATACTTCACATTTATAGAGCATATTTGCTGTTTGCTTTCAAAAAATATCATTCACATACCTTAGTTCATTAGGTCTTAATGCTATCGTAGGATAAATATGTAGAAGACATAGGTATAATTATGTGCATTTCACAAATGAATAAATGAGAAAATGTATTGGTCACTGCTGGGATCTGATCTAGAACTCAAGTATTTTCTGATTTCTAGCTGCTTATGCTTCCTCCTGGTGAAGCCTTAACATGAACAGTTCATGTTAAGTTCATGTTGGACCATCCATTCTGTATTATGGATTGGGTAAATTCTCTCATTGTTTGAGCCCTAAAATAAAAGTTTTGATATTTTTTTCAAGCCCCTAGTAACTCATCTGCCCTGTCTACCTCATTAAAGTTCAAGAATAGCCCATTATGACCCTTTTGTTTTCCTTTTTCCTGCCAGGTCTGCCAATTCCTACAAGGAGCCAAGATCACAAGGCTTCAGGATCAACAAGTTCCTTTTGCAGTCAAGGGGAACCAGTGGGTGGGCTATGATGATGTGGAGAGTATAGAGACTAAGGTAGGTAGGAAAGAGATTTTTGGATGGGAGCGGGAGGGATACTCCTTTTAGTGGGAATGGGAATATGTGGCAAAATACTCAATTTTGAAAGAAAGGAGCTTCTGGAGACCCAGACTCTAGGATCAGATCCAGGGGACTCTGCAGCCCAAGCCCTTTGTGACTCTAAGCCACACCTGTGAGCACCTGTATTGTAGGCAGGAAAGATGAAAGGATGCAAGAAAGGATTGAGAATAAGTGAGGAAGTAACAAGTGTAGAGAAGAGTTGAGAAAGGAGAAAGGAGAGGGAATAAAGGAGACATCAGTTTCTGTATAGAGTGGTTATTTACCTTTCTACCTTGTCAATTATACCAGGACAAATCATTCAGTCCTTCTCATGGATTACCTGATTGGGAGGCTTCAGATTTCTGAGCCTACCAGTTCTTAGACATTGACTTATGTTGTTTGCCTTCCAGTTTTAGGGCAGGAAGGAGGTGTAAGTACAATTGACAATCCCAGGCCATTTGTCTTGCTAAGGGCTTCTTAATTTTCATAGCCTCCAAGAATGCAGTGACCCTACAAGCCAAAACAAAAGGTTATGAATCATGGGTGGCCCTTTGTTTATCTCCCTGAGAAATATTTCCCTTCAGGAACTCTCTAACTCCAAGAAAATCATTAAATCTAGAGCTGCATTCTTAACTCAAATCTTCATTTGAACCTGATTTAGTTATGGGCATTTAAGGTCCTCTCCTAATCTACATATGTCCCTCTGCACCTCCCACAGGTTCAGTTTCTAAAGAATTTAAACCTAGGTGGGGCCATGATCTGGTCTATTGACCTGGATGACTTCACTGGCAAATCCTGCAGTCAAGGCCCCTACCCGCTTGTCCAAGCTGTCAAGAAAAACCTTGGCTCCGTGTGAAGGTAATAGAGTTTGGGGCTGGAGCTGGGAGTGGGCAGAGAGTTGTACAGAGCTGGAAACAGAAGACCAAGGGAGATCATCACTACCTATTTGGACAGATCCTTCCTTATGCTCCTCTGTATCTTCTGCCATGTTTTCTTGTTGATTAGGCTGATTCTGTCAGTTAGGTAGTCTTCCCATAATCTTAACATTAAAATAATTTTAGTTGCCAGTTATTGAGCACAGTGTGAGCTAAGGACTTTCTTTTCCATGTATAAGGATTGCAAATACTCCCAAGTTGATTCACAATTCTTGGTTACAAAAACATCAGTCTATTTTAATTTTCTAAATCAAGATAAATCTGATTCAATGCCTTCAGTTCATTGGACTGGTAAGAAACACAATCTCTCTCATTATTTAGTGCTCCCTCCCCCAGCTCCCACAGTTGATCTGACTTATTCTAGACATTTGTGAGATCTCATGATCATTGTTGATAGGCTCTTGCCCAAGTCTTCTTTGAGCTGAAGGTCAGTGACTTTGCTTCTGTTCCATGTCTGGGCCCCAGGTTCCCTATGTGCATTTTATACTGTAAATTAAGACCATTGCTGACCAACTATTCATGAGAGTCATCAGATCTAGGGCAGGGGATGGAAAACTAGGGAACTGGGCTTACTGGAGATGGACAACTGAAGAGAATCAACCATGCTATCCTGCAGAAGGCCCCAGAACTTTGAGGCTTCCTGGCTAGAACCTTCCAGTTCTGAGCACCATGGTTTAATAACTCCATTCAGGTCTCATATGACTGAGTTGGGCTTTAAAATATTCTTCCTTTTGTTTTCAGGCTTACTTACAGCAGAATAAGCAAGATGACCCTGCCACCTGCTTCCTCTCCAGGAATTTTCCTGTAGGATTTCCCTCACCGTGAAGCCTCTAGATCTCTCTTTTCCAATCTTTCCCTGAATTTCTCAGCCCTTAGATAGGGTCTGCCTTTGTTTTTGTATAGTTATTGACTTACTGCCCTGAAGCACAATAAAAAAATCATATTGTTCCAGTAAATATAGCCTCATTTGTACAATCCTGGACACAGGACTATTAGGCTGCCTGCTCCTACTACGGGGGTGGGGTCAGGGTTAGGGTACAAATGAGGGACTGCATATCAAATGATGAAATATTAAAAAGGGCAAACTGGGGCTGCAAGTGGCATAGTGGTTGACCACAGTTCAAGTCCCAGACTCAAAGACTTGAAACTTACATAAGGCACATGTGTGTGCATGCCCGAGGTCCCAAGAGGAGAATGGAGGAGAAGGGATTGTGATGTGGCCATCCCCCTGGGGGGCAATTTCTTACTTTCTCTCTGTCTCTCTAGTGAGTGCACATGCCCTATGGCAAAAAGTCTTTCTTTAAAAAAACAAACTAACATACTAACACACTAACATAAATATGGTTTATGATCCTACATTAACGAATATGATTTCAAAACAACCTAGAGGATCAGACTATAATTTAGAATTCTCAGACGCTTCAGAATTCCACACTAGAATGTGGTAGCACATGCGCTCAACTCCCAGCACACAGGCAACTCCTTTCTCTTCCCACCTTCGGCTCTTGCAGAGCAGGGGCCTCATGTGCATACTTGTAGACATCTCAAGGAGCCTCTGGTATGCTCCACCCTCAATGATACTAGACCCAGGGAAAGGGTCAGTGTGGGCCCTGAAAGTGGGCACAGGCCACCGGGGCTATTTGGGCAGGAGTCCTAGGTATCTGGGTTATGGTGAGAGGAGGAGGAATGTGAGCTCCAAGTAGATGTGCCCTAGCCCTACAGGCTCCTCACCTCATGGGTGCTTCTGAAAGAGGATCAGAATGGAGCCCTATAAAGCAAAAGTCAACAAACTATTATCCCTGGATCAAACCCAATCTACTACCTGTTTTCAGAAATAAAATTTTATTATCTATCGTCTGTGGTTGCTTTCTCTCTTCAAGGTAGAGTTGAGAAGTTGAGGCTATAGGTCTATAAAACCTAAAATATTATCTGACCCTTTACAGAGAAGTTTGCCAACCTTTTCCCTAAAGCAAAGTGCCCATAGCAGGGACCCCTATGACTGTGAAGGACTAAGGCTGTTTTTGGACTCAAACACCTTAATTTTAGGGAAAAAAAAGAGCCCCCCCTTACTTTCCTTCCAATCATTTCTTTCTAGAAAAAAATATTTTTGTCCCAACCCTTGTATACCACTTTCATGCACATATTTAATCCTCATGATTTGTGAGGTAGGTCACATTTAGCCCCATTTTTACATGAACGAATGAGCTCAGGATGGTAAGACAATAGGTGGTGACTCAATTGAACCTCAGAGTGTGGCAGCCCCATAATTCCTGTGGAGGATAGGATAGGCTGACTGTGTGATCCAAAGGCAAATAAGGGTGGGAATACAGATGCTCCTTGGCTTATAGTGAGATAACATCTTGATAAATGTATGTAAATTGAAAGTAACCTACATGGAAAATGCTTTTAATACATCTAACCTACTGAATATTATAGCCTAGCTTACCTTGAACATGCTGATATGGGGCTGGGAGGTGGCATGGTGCTTGACACACTGGACTCCCACATGGCCCACCATGACTTGAGTCCCAGAACTGGCGACTTGCTTTGTCACTTTCCTTCCTGCTCTCTCTCTGGTCAAATTAAAATAATAATAATAATAATAACTTAAATATATATTTCTTTTAAAAACATGCTGAGAACATTTATATTAGCCTACAATTGGGCAAAATCATCTAAACAAAGCTTACTTCATAATAAGTAGCTCATGTAATTTACTGAATACTGTACTGAAAACGACAAATAGAATGGGTGTATGGGTACTCAAAATACCATCGCTACTTAATATATATCATTTCACACCACCACAAAATCAAAAAATTACAAGTTGAACTATCATGAGTCAGGGACTGTCAGTACTAGGAGACTTCTTTACTAGGAGATTGCTTTGAATATCCCATTATGACTGAAATATTACCAGATCTTGTACTAAAGAATGAGTGTAGCAATCTCTGATGAATACTGGGGAAATTAAGCCCCCACGGACCCCTGAATCCTGCTGCACTGCTCAGGTCTTCCTACCACAAAGTAGACATTGCTTGTGGAATCTCTCTGGCTTTCTAAATCTGGGTCAATCCTTTGCTTCTTCTGATAATCCAGGTTTTGAGAAACAGAAGGGCAGAGTAATTACAATTACAGTCTGGAGTCAGATTTCCTGGGTTCACCCTGGCTTTGTCACTAACCTACTGGCTGTATGACCTCAGCTTAGTTATTAATCTTCTCTGTGCCTCAGTTTTCTCACCTGTGAAAGGGACAGGTTCAGCCACAGGGAATAGGTTGCTAGGAGGCTGCTGCTGAGAGGCTGAGGCCACATGTGGGGCCCAGATCCAGTTTCCAGCCCAACCTAATCAGATCAGGCGTGATGATATACCTATAATCCTGGCTAGTTGAAAGGCTGGGGCAGGAGCATCCTGACATGATGAGACCCTACCAAAAATCTCTCTCTGAAACAAATAAATACACTTGAAAATGGGGATAATAAAAGTATGTTTCTCTTTGTAATATGACAGTTTAAGTAAGCTAATATTTGTAAAGCATTTTGACCAGTGTCTGACACGTTGCAAATCTTGTCTATGGTCACTGTTGCTAAAAGTAAAAATCAAAAACCAAAATATTGTAGCAAAATAAATGTAATAGAACTTATTTCAGAAAAAAAAAAAGACCCATGAGTGAGGCAGCATTCAGAACCAAAAGATATTCAGAGAACTCTGCTCTGCAGTGTAGGTGATGGATTTTTAGACAGAACAGGGAGTAAAGTACAGAAATAACTTGATTGGTGACAGCCAAGAGTTTGCCTTATTTGAGCATGGTCTAATCAATTGGCTACCTGTGATTAACTGAAACTTGGCTCTTATCATTGGCTGAGATCTGGCTGTTACCAAAAATATACACCTGAATTAAGATTTAGCTTGTTTACATACTAAATTTGATTGCAGTTCATTATGCAGAAACTCAAAAGTAGGGAGACAGCCTCAAGGTGAATTTAACCAAACCCACTACACAGCTGTTGAAATGGGCACAAGATGAAGTAGGGACAGCTGTCCAACACATTCGCCTTGGCCTTGCATGGAGCCTAAGAGCCTATTAAAGAGTCATACCTGGGGCCCCAATCTCTGAACTCTGTGGAACCATCTCATATCTTCTGTGAGAAGAGAACCATTTACTTTGCAAACATTCGGGAAAAGATGAAAGAGATCAAGGCTTCTTGTTTGGCTGGGTTTGGACGGGGACCTAGTTCAACTTTTTTTTTTTTTTTTTTCCTCCTTTTTCTTCCCCAGACAACCCTTCTGAGGAGATCAGTGAAGACAGAGTTTTATGTCATTGAGAAACCATATCTTAAGAGTTCCAAAGGGGGAACCAGCAGTTAGCGTAATGGCTATGTCGCTGGACTCCCACGTAGTCGACCGTGGTTCGCATCCCGGATCCGGTGGCTTAAAACTCATGCCGGGCGCGTGTGTGTGTGTGCCCAAGATCCCAAGAGGAGAATGGAGGAGAGGGGATTGTGGCGTGACCATCCCCCCTGGGGGGTGATTTCTCGCTTTCTGTCTCTATGTCTCTCTCTGTCTGTCTGGCGAGCGCACGCGCCCTATAGCGAAAAACCTCTCAAAAAAAAAAAAAAATAGAGTTGCAAAGGGAGGGATGAAGCAATAGGTCATAAGAACCCTGGCCCCAGAGTCCAGTTGTCTCTGCCTGGTTCACAGCTTTGCTATTTCTAGGTTTGGCCTTTGGCAACTTACTTAGTAGTCTTCCTGTGCCTAATTTTCCTAATCTGTAAAATAGATGATAATAAAAACATCTGTCTCAAGCGGTGTATTTTTTTTTCTCTCTCTCTTTTTTTTTTTTTTTTTTTGAGAGGTTTTCGCTATAGGGCGCATGCGCTCACCAGACAGACATAGAGAGATATAGAGACAGAAAGCGAGAAATCACCCCCCAGGGGGGATGGTCACGCCGCAATCCCCTCTCCTCCATTCTCCTCTCAGGATCTTGGGCACGCACGCACACGCGCCCGGCGTGAATTTTAAGCCACCAGGTCCGGGACACGAACCGCGGTCGACTACGTGGGAGTCCAGCGACATAGCCATTACGCTAACTGCTGGTTCCCTCAAGCGGTGGTTTTGAGGATTAAATGAATTAATACACGTGAAGACCCTGGTGCATTGTTAGTGCTGGGTGCATTTTAGCTGTTATTATTTTCAATACTACTTCAATTTTGTTGTAATTAGCCAATGCCTCTAGCTCTCGGAAGTCTTCCAACATTTAGATAGAGGTTAATCTAAGCTGAGAGCCTGAGCAGGATGGGGATGACTGGGGGTAGTCATCCTGGGAGTGCCATCAACCCCGTTCCTATGGCTCTCGGAACCCTTCCTGTATTATTTGTGAACCCAAATTGCTTTTAATGGCTCTAAGCTCAAAGTTTCTAAACATCTTTAAGATCAGCGTCTTTCATAAAATCTTGGAAAACATACTTACCTAGTAGATATCCAAGCGGAAGACACCTCCATGTGATGGAAGTGCAGCCAGCAGCACCATCCTCTCCTAAATTGGGTTTTAACTAGGCTGCATGGATGCTCTGGGGCTGGTGTCAATGCCAAAGGTAAAAGCAGGCCTGTCTTGGAAACCTTTGGCTTCTGAGATTGAGGAATCCTCAGGCAGAGTCTAGAAAACCTATGATATGGCATTATCGAGAGCTTCCTATAGGTGGCATCTCTTTCTGTATGGGTAGTAAGGCTGGGAATGGAGTTGAAGGAGGCAGGTCGTAAAATATTATAATTTTCAGTTTCAACCCATGGGCATTTGCAACTGTCTTTTTTCTGCTATTTGTGGTTCCCTGGGACTTTGTTCCCATTCTTGCTGCTTCCCCCTTTTGAGTCAAAGTGTAATTAGAAATGTCTATCCCATGTGAATTTCCTCTATTCTCCATAAACCAGGCAATCTTCGAATGAAAAGAAGCAACCTTGGAAAATGGTGTTTTCTCACTCCAAACTTGATGAAAATTCACAAACTTATAACCACTGCCCATTTATTCCTATAGTAGAATCAAGGAGTTGTGCCCAGGCAGGGGCCACCCACTGCTGTCTCCTGGCAACAGAGTCCAGTCAAGTGATTGCTTGACTCCTTTGTTCACACTCCGTCACTAGAATCCAGCTGGTCTTTTTTGACATGCAGGGCCTACTCTAACCTGTAATGACTTTTGACACCCCAGGTCAGCCTTATATGTGTGCCAGATATGCCATTTTCCTAAATGTACCCTCAGTCAACAGCCTTTTAAAACTGTTCTCACGGAATCTCCATTGTGTCCTTGGGTTGATTACCCAAGATGGAAAACACAGATAAGATTCAGAGACTGAAGGGGAGCTATGTGCAACCCCTACCTCTGACCTCCCATTTTCCCTGCTAAAGGGAGCCAGGTGCAGGATGGGAGGGCCTGCAATGCTTCCTATAAAAAGCTGTTGAGTACTCATTTAGAACAGCAACTTGCATTTAAGACTTTCCATCAAAATGGCCAAATTGCTGATTCTTACTGGTAAGTCTTTCCAAGGCAAGCTGAATTGACCTTTCCGAGGAACTGCTTTTTCCCCTCCGTTCACCCTCTGATCCCTGCCCCATTCCCAGGCCCACATTTCCTCCTTCCTCTCTTGCAGCCAACTTGGGTTTGTAGGATAGTGGAAAAGAAAGGAGGGACCCACTGAACACCTGAGGTCCTCATATGGGAGGGAAAGTAGATAACTCTGTAGACCAGGATACCACCATTCCCCCATATAAAATAATAGAAAACTTGGGCCACCCCATCCTTTGCCAATGTTCTGTGATTCCTCCTCATTCTAGCCACACATCAGGAGCTCAATGCATATACTTCATCAAGGAGTAATCAACTACAAGGAGCAATGATCAGAAACAATTAATGAGGCGGATGCTTTTCTGAATGTAGTAATCTGGGAGAGGTATGAAGAGGCTAGGAGGGAGGCAGAAAAGGCCTTAAAGAGTTAACACAGCTCCCCCAGAGCTAACTTGTTCCTCAGAGAGAATGACTAAAGTGGATAGAAGCCAGTGAGAGTGATCACTAGGTCAGCACAATAGTGCAGCCTGGATGTGGTTGAGAGATTGGAAGAGAATGAAATGTAGAAGTGTAAAATTGAAAAGAGTGAAATTGACTCTGGAAAAAGTGAGTTCTCATTTAAAGACTGTTTCGGGAAGGGGCCTTTTGCCTAAAACCTCCCCTTCTCTATCTCCAAGGTTTCTTCTGCCCTTCGCCACCAATCTGGCTTATCTGCAGCCTCTGCTTGATCATTGAACACATATTGATAGAGTTGACTGTGCTGAGCACTGTACTGGGTAGTGGGGTCTCAGAAGTGTAAGCAGTGCCTGCCCACAAGGAGTCCAGTCTAATGGACAGACCAGAAGACAGTTGTCTTTGGTGTGTTGAGGGCCATGATAAAGAGAAACACAAATTCCAAAGGATGTTAGAGGAAGAACAGAGAAGTCAAGTTCAAACATCGTTTCTCTTAAGTCTTCTCTAATCTGTTTTCCATAATATTCAGTTCATATCTCAATTTTCTCACTTAACACATTGTATTGCACCTATATGCTTATGGATTTGACTTCTTTACCAGAATGTCAACTCTTTGAGGGCAGAGATTCTGTCTAGTTGTTCTTTCTATGTCTAATATCCAATACTTAATACAGGTTTGTTGAGAGAACAACAAATCCTCCTGGCTTTTGAGTAGCACACCATAATCTGAGCTCTCAGGTAGCTAAATGAATGCCCATATTAGCAACTTCTCCAAGCATCATGCAGGAACCCATCCTGGGAAAGGGTTTGTAGAGCTGAGAGGGCACCAGGTCACAGCTCCTGTCTACACTTGCTGGCCAGTGTGGCCCCGAGCCTGCTCCCTCCCATTCAAGGAAAGTACGCTACTGGCACCCTTTGATCAAAGTCTCTTTTCTTCTTTAGGACTGGCCCTCCTGCTGCAGGTGGGTAAGTGCTGCATGTGAAGGTGGGGGTGGTGCCAGTTACCCTGAGGAAGGGGACATTCATTAGGGTTCATTTCTTACTTCCCTTTCCAGGTGCAGCAACTAAGATCGTCTGTTACTTCACAAACTGGAGCCAGTACCGTCCCGGAATTGCCCGCTACATGCCTGAGAATGTGGACCCTTGCCTCTGCACACACATCATCTACGCCTTTGCCGGCATGGCCAACAACCAGATTAAAACCATTGAGTGGGATGATGAGACCCTGTATGCTGGCATTAATGGCCTGAAAAACTAGTGAGTTCTGGACTCTGGTTCTATGCTGGGTTGGAAATTTTCATATGAGCCTTTCAGAAGTTCCCTAGGAGACACCAACACCAGAATGCTCAGTCTTTGAGGGCTGTCTATAATCACTCTCATGATTGGAAGAGACATCGGCCTTCTTCTCCCCAGGAGAGACAAGATGCTGTCATTCTGGAT
This sequence comes from Tupaia tana, assembly GCA_026018925.1. Taxonomy (NCBI): domain Eukaryota; kingdom Metazoa; phylum Chordata; class Mammalia; order Scandentia; family Tupaiidae; genus Tupaia; species Tupaia tana. The sequence goes on from JAKSZU010000004.1 coordinate 79,083,016, forward strand.
TATTTTTTCACTGGATCTTCAGTGTTGTACTCTATGTGTCCTGGGAGGTGCCATCAACTGGGAATTCATGGTGAATAGTATCACCTGGAGTTTGTCGTAGTCCAATGAGGCTCCACACCAGCCAGTAAACCAGCTACCAATTTAACCTAAACTGGTTCTTGGGCCAGTTAAATGTCTAGTATATTTATTGGGTGATTACTATGTGTTAGATATTATACTAGGTTTTTCTTTTTCATTTGTTTTCTGTACTCTCACAGTCAACACTATGATTTGGACATTTTGAAAAGCTTTAAAGTTGAGGAAATTCAATTACAAAGAGGCTAAAAGCTTTTTCTAGTCCATAGAAACTGGAATGCCTGAGAAGCTTATCATAGAGGATGACACTTTTTGTTCAGAAATCCAGTGGGGAAGTTTGATGGTCAAACCCAGGTCACAGGACCTGGGTTCCTGCTGGGACAACCCATGGTTTAAAGGGATTTGGTTTGAATCCTGGCTCTGCTGTTCAGCTAACTGGGTGATTTGGGGCAAATTGTTTGATTTCTCTGAATATCACTTAAGGGTCAAATGAGATGAATAGTTCTGCCTTGTAGGATAGTAAGGGTTTGTAGAAATAGTGCATGGAAAGTGTCTTGAATTTAGTAGGTCCTCAGTAAATGGTAGATAGTTCTATTGCCTCTTTTTCTTGCTCTTTTCTTTAAGAAACTTGGACTTTCAGTCTTCTGGCCCTGAGTATCCCAACTACTATAGGTTCCCCAAGGGACTTTTTAGACTCTCTCATTCCCTCCCAACCCCAAACACCCTGTCTTTTCTTTCCTTCAAGCTCCCTGCTACCCCATCAGCCCAACGGCACCGTTGGAAGTTAGAACCTGGTTAATGAGTGTTTATTTATACTGTGCCCTGGAGGTTCTCATGGCAAGGGGGCACCTTGGTGTTTCAGAAGCTCCACTCCCACCACAAGCCCAGGTGTGAGATATGAGATGGAGGGATTAATTGGAAGATGACATCTCTTCATCAGTGGAATTTCCTTACATTGGTATATTTCTATCTCCAGCAACAAGGAGCTGAAAACCTTGCTGTCTGTTGGTGGCTGGAACTTTGGAACCCAGAAGTAAGACCTTGTATTCATTCATGGCTGAATCACTTCCAGACTACTCAGTTTCTTCGGGGCTCTGAGTTTCTCTAAAGTGGGTGGCCCTGGACCTCAGACTCAATATAGATATCCCAGAACTTTTCTCTGACCAGCCTTCCCTGAAATCTGTCCTTTTTTCAGCATTGCTCTTATCACATTGTATTTTAATTGCCTGTTAAGGTCTATACCTTCCTTTACAGGAGTTCCTCCAGGGAAGGAACTCGATTTTACTCATCATTATTGAGTGAATGAATAAATAACTGAATGTGTGTTCAAGCAAATAGTCAGGAGGCGAAGTGACAAGATAAAGTATTCAGAAGCATAGGCTACTACTGTCTCCTCTTATGACCCCCCACAAAGTTCCCATAGGTGAATCCTGCTCTGAGAAAGTTCATGTCAAAGTCCATTACTGCGACTGAAATTATGAATTGTTGACTTCAGATTCTCTGACATGGTGGCCACTGCTGAGAACCGCCAGACCTTCATCCAGTCAGCTATACAGTTTCTGAGGAAGTACAACTTTGATGGGTTGGACATAGATTGGGAATATCCTGGCAACCGTGGCAGCCCAGCTGATACCCAGCAGCTCTTTACCGTCCTGTTGAAGGTGATTCACCCTAGCTGTGTCTGAGGAACGTAGGATCTGGCCCACAGTGGGCTGAGGATAAGGCCTCAATCTGGAGAGGGGTTCTGTGATAGGCTGAATACAACCCAGCTGAGGGTATAGGTCTCAGCCTTTCTAGATCAAACCCTGACTTCTTTAGTACAAGATTAGATGTCTCTATTGGAGAAAACTCACATTGACCAACTTATATAGAGAGATTGGTGTGGAATAGTATAATGAAAGTTAACAGATTTATAGTGAGAAATGTAACTTGAGCACCCATGTTTACCTTGAAACTCTCATTTCCTCTTCCATGACTGATTTTTCTGATTATTGGATTCAATCATGTACAATTTACAGAGTTGGGGGTCCTTTTTATCTCCCCCTCTCTCTATCTCTCTCTCTTTTTAAAGAGGTTTTGCCTTAGATGTGTGCATTTACCAGAGAGAGACAGAGATACAGAATCAGAGACAGTGAGAGAGAAAGTGAGAAACCATTCTCCAGGGAGGATGGTCACACTGCAATCCCTTCTCCTTCATTCTCCTCCTGGGATCTTTGGCAGACACACACACACTCATTCCCTGTGCTAATTGTAAGACAATAGGTCTGGGACTCAAACTACAGTCAGCTGTGTGGGAGTCCAGTGACATAACCGCTACGCCATCTGCTGGCCCCCATTTTTGTCTCTTTAACATTACTTCTTTTAAAAATTTTTTTATATGGATATTGTTTTCTCTCACTTTAAAGTTTAAATCTCAGAGGGTAACCATACTTTTGGGAGATAACTCACTATTGTCTCCAGAGGCCAGCAACAACTTTTATACCAAAGAACTCTAAATTGGGAAGTTCACAGCTTTCTTCGTAAGAACTCTGTCCATGTTGCATGCGCTCTGGCCCCTCCACCCTGAGTCCAGTGTCCTCTTCATCACAGGAAATGTATGAGGCTTTTGAGCAAGAGGCTACCCAGAGTAACAGGCCCAGATTGCTGATTTCAGCTGCTGTGTCAGCTGGCAAAGGTACCATTGAGACAGCCTACCAGATCCCAGAGATGTCTAAGTAAGTAAACCCCAAGCCCAGGAGTCTAGATTCAAGGCTAACTGACCCCAGGACCTTCTTAAGGCGTTGCCAAATGCCCCACTATCAGTGACCAGTGCTCAGGTACCCTGACTTCAGAGGGTTCTCTCTCAACGGAATTAAATGACCTCAATGCTTGACAAAGAGGTGTGGGAGACCAGCATGAACCCAGACCTTGTTTCTAAATCTATTTCCAAAGTTCTCTATGGTAAAATGTTATTTGGAGGAGGTTAATTGACTCTCAGGCTTTGACAAGTCCTGAAGGTCCAAGTGCATCTAAATAGTGATTTTGGTTTGAGTGCCTTTTACATACCAGTTGCTCTTAAGATAAAGATGAAGAAACATGGAATAAAGAATAATAATGCATAAGAGAACCCTGATGGCATAATAAATACAGCATTTTCAGTGGGGACTAGAAACTTAGGGGAAGTGGGATGAAGAATGTGATTTCTGTGGGGTCATTTCTCTCCTCTTGTGCCTCCCCCAACTATCCAGGTACATGGACCTCATCAACGTGATGACCTATGACCTACGGGGTTCCTGGGAGGGCTTCACAGGGGAGGACAGTCCCCTGTTTGCAGGACCCAATGACCAGGGAGACTACAAATTCTTTAATGTGGTGAGTGAAAAAGTGGAATCAGGAAGTCAGTCCTACCGGATCTCTTCAAAGCCTATTTTGGGATTCCTGGATTGAAGGCCAGGCCAAGGAAGCTTGATGGGCAGTTCTATACTGCTGGGTCTCTGTAACTAACTGTATACATTTATCTTTCACAAACAAACAAAAAGAAGCAGAATAATGGAATTATCTCAAACATTGGAGAATTTTTAAACTTGTCTTTTCCATTTATGCTAGGAGCACATTTTATGATCCATCTCACTTTCATTCTTCCTTACCTCCCTTCTGCCCTCTTATTTTGTCATGGGTTTATCTTCCTTACTTGTATGGCTTAGGCAGCTACAATAATGAGAATACTTAATGACAGTGGGAAAATGGGCTAGATGTGATTTCAGTGGAAATTTCAACCAGGTATTTAAAAATTAACATGGGAAAATCTCCCGGGGGATACTTCATGTTCAAATAATTCTGAGCACCATATTGAGCCAGCTGGGAAAATAAGTAGATGCATGGCTGAACTCCAGTCATGCCCCAAATGCCAAATTCAGTATGAGGGGAAGGAGGGTGGAGAACATTCCATACCTTGTCAACAAGGGACCCATTTATCTAAGCAAAGAAGCTCTTGCCTAAGGATAATTATAACACTTGGTTCTAGAAGGGAAGGCATTCCTTTCCTTTGTACATGGTAGGATTGTGGAAAGGTCTTTACTAGGTGCTGGATCCTGAAACACCAGGAAATTGAGAAGAAAACCCAGGCTATTCCAAGGCCTCTGGGTACATGTCTGGAACTGCTTCCTAATGGTATCTTCTTCACCTTGCCTCCAGGATTATGCAATGAACTACTGGAAGAGCCAAGGTGCCCCTGCTGAGAAACTGATGGTGGGCTTTGGGGCTTATGCCCGTACCTTCACCCTCACTAACCCTGCCAACCATGGTCTGGATGCTCCCACCTCTGGCCCTGGGACTGCTGGGCCGTATACTCAAGAGGCTGGGACTCTTGCCTACTTTGAGGTAATGTCTTCAGAGGGCCCAGGGGACTAGGAGATCTAGTCTATCTGTTCCAAATATTGAAGATACACCTACGGATAAAGAATCTACACTCTGATTTCATTTGCCAACTGTTTTGAGTATATGTGGTAGGGAGAGAAATGTAGAGTGAGTGGTTGATAACATCTTAACTTTTAACTTCTTAAAGTAAATGGGCATCTTTAATATAGTAGTAACTGATACTTTCTGACTGCATATGGAGTCAGAAAGGAAAATACTAGTCCAGCTCTGTTCTGAGTGATTTTCATGTATCATCTCATTTAACATGACAACAAACAATATGGCACCAGTAGTCGCCCTATTCTATACGAGAGGGCATTGAGGCACAAAGGGGTTAACTAATTTGCTCAAGGACCCAGAACTAGTAAGTAGCAGAGCTAGGATTCAATCTTAAATGGTCCAGCTTCTGACTCACAGCCCTTAACCTTTATGTCTGCTGAGGCCCTGTTTGTTCCTTTGAGGTTAAAGTGTTTCAAATAAGAGCAACAGACAAATATGTTTCAGGGGAAAACTGGGACAGGAGGCATAAGAAGCTGCTTTGTCCATGGTTGCAGCTGGCTATTGGCAGACACAGGACTGTCATTCATGACTCATCTCTCCATCCAGGGCCCACTATACTGGAAAGCAGGGCAGGCAGCTGGTAAAACTGGAACTATGTGCTCTTGTTTCCAGCAAAGGAGGGTGGGGTGAGGACTGTGCCCTAGAAAAGCATGGGAGGGAGGATGGAGCAGTGGCTGAGCAGAGTAGGACCCGTCTGAGTCATGACTGCTTTTTCTGCACCTGTCCCAGGTCTGCTCCTTCCTGAAAGGAGCCACTGAGGTGTGGAACGCCCCCCAAGAGGTACCATATGCCTACAAGGGGAACCAGTGGATTGGCTATGACAACCCCAAAAGCTTCACCCTCAAGGTAAAGTCTTCTACACCCTCCTTTCTATGTGATCAGGGAGAGATAGGGAAGCTGCTCTCCAGGTGCCCTTGAGTTACAACCCCAGGAGACACCAGGAGGAAAAGCAAGGTAAGGTGAGATCCAGGGAGGTCCTGCCGTGTCAAGGTGAGCCAATGACCCAACTGCAGAGCCTGACAGTCAAAGCAGCCCCTTCAGCTACCATTTTATGGCAAATGACTTCCTTCTGCACTTTGCTCCTGTGCCTTTTCATCCCTCTCTCGCCTGTCACTCTCTTTTGGCCCCCACCCCCTGCCCTGAGGCAGCCCTTAATTTGAGCTTCCTGAAACAGACTTTCTTCCTGACTCCAAAGACTGCCATGTAGACCCAAGTTTCTTTCTCTCCTTTGCTGCCTATAGCAAATCCATACAGGCTGAATCAAACTCAGGAGGTGGGCCATGAGGCTTCTGTCCACCACCCTTTACATGCTCAGATCTTGGGAGGATTTCTTTTCTGTTTATCTGGAGGCCCCAGCCCCTATACCTCCTTGTCTGGAGCCTTCTCTCTTTGTCCACTTTGCTCTGTGAAGGGTCTTGTATCTCTGTAACATTTACATTTAGTCTCAGTGCAGAAGAACCGTCTCAAAAGGTGGTTGGTGATAAAAGAGGGCAGGGGAGATTCATTCTGTTTTGGTAGTCCTAAATCTTTCCTTGCATACAAACATGTCCTTGAATCCCTCAAAACTGCTGCAAGAAAGCCCCTCCCATTTATTCCCTCTTCTCCAAGATAGAATCATCTTTCTCCCCACCTTCCTGCTGAAGTTGCTCCCTTCATTTGTGCAAGGACACCCTGAGTGCCTCCTGTTCTCCCCCATAGGCTGAGTGGCTGCTGAAAAACAATTTTGGAGGGGCCATGGTCTGGGCCATTGACTTGGATGACTTCACAGGCACTTTCTGTGGACAAGGAAAATATCCTCTCATGAATGCCCTCAAATCTGCACTTGGTGTATCCACCCCCAGTAAGTAGCCATGTGCCACCTACCAGCCATGAAATAACAAACTCGACTTGATTAAGGAAGAAGGAAAGACTGTCCAGAGCTCCTCCCAGCCTAGCTCCAATGAAGACTTCCTCTAGTTGTCCTAGCATGTCCTTGTGCAACTGGTATTTAGGACCCAGAAAGAAAGACCCAGTGACCTTCTAGGGGGCAAGTAGAAAGCACTTAGCAACATTTTCTGAGGGTTCTCCTCTGTAGAGCTACTCAGGGGAGCTTCAATAAAGTAAACTAAACAATACTGGAGCCTGGGTAGGAAAAGGGACAGGAACACCTTGTGTTCTAGCTTTATGAGCTTTTAGAGCAGAGAAGACAATGCAAGGGAGGTGTTGAAAAGTTAGGAGATGAGAAAAAGAACGGGAGAAAGAGAACTTTGAAGAAGTCCATACTGCACTTACCCTGGAGTGAGAAGTGGGGTTACATTTGGTCTCAAAGCACACTTTTGTCCCAGTCCTAAGAACCATAGAAAATCCAGGAATCAAGAGGTTCTGGAAAAGCAAGAGGGGCTGAGAAGGCTAGTGCCGATCATTGACCTGCTAGTTCTTTTAAATTTCATGTAATCCTCATAGGCTCCCTTGGTGACAGGTGTTATTCATCCATTTAAAAATAAACCTAGTGGTCATGTAGCACTTTCTGTGTGATATACCACACACATTAGAAAACGCTCTGCCTAATAATTCTGAAAGATAATACTATTGACCTCTCATTACAGAGAAGAAATGGTGACTCAGTGAAGTTAATGGCTTGCCCATGGTCAAATAGCTTATGGCAGAGCTGGGATGTGAACTTGTGTACCCGTTATGCAAGCTCAAAGTATTTATTCATTGAGTTAGGTAGTACTTAAGGAACCCACAGAGGAACTGGCAGACAAGATGCTCATCTGGGAAATGATTCCACTCCTGAATTTACAGAAATCTTTTTCTTACTTTCTTTAGGTTGCAGAGTGCCCACCTCTACCCTGGGCACGAGCTCAGCTCCCATTGTCACTGTGGCACCTGGAGGTGGTAGCACTGGTGGATTCTGTGCTGGGAAGTCCAATGGTCTCTATCCTAGTCCCACGAGCAAGCGTGCCTTCTATAATTGTGTGGATGGGCACACCTATGAAGAAGCTTGCCAGGCAGGTCTGGTCTTTGACACCAGCTGCTCTTGCTGTAACTGGGCTTAAGCCACCCTCCTGTTGGGTTCCTTGGGGATTGTGAGGATAAAGGATAATTAAATGGAAGTTTGAATCTGAATGCCAAGTTGTTTTGATTTCTAAATCTGTCAAATACTTCCCACATGTGAAAGAGAACTCCCATCTTCCTACTTCTCTTTGCATGCTCCTGAGACATGTCCAGAGGTTGGGGTTGGGAGAGAAGGAGAGGCAGATGGTTGGAATCTATTTGAGCATCTCGATGGAGAATTTTGGTACCCTGAATCCCCTCCTGGGGCAGGAAAGGAGGAAATACAGAGGCAAGAGAGATTAAGTCTTCATTCTTTTCCACAAACACACTTATAAAGGGTCTTGTGGAAAGATCTAGAAGATTTGAGCATCTCGATGGAGAATTTTGGTACCCTGAATCCCCCCCTGGAGCAGGAAAGGAGGAAATACAGAGGCAAGAGAGATTAAGTCTTCATTCTTTCCCACAAACACACTTATAAAGGGTCTTATGGAAAGATCTAGAAGAGCAGATAGGCTAAGAGCACCTAATTTATGGCATTAGTCCCTTCAGAAACTCCTCCTTCACTAAGTGTACCCAATCGCCCAACTACAGGGTTAAACAACCTAAGCAAGCCTTCCTTGTTTTAAATATAGGGTACAATGAGCCACCTGAAAAGATAGTCTTCACATGCCACTTCTATACCCATGAGGTTAGGAACAAAATTCATCACTGTTGATTTTAAAAATAACTCACCTTTTAAAAATCTTTTTTGTTTTAATTGTCAGAGGATACACGCACATGCAGGAGAAAGAGAGGGAGAAATAAAACACTCTCCCTTGAGATATGGTCACACTGCAATTTGCCTTCATTTCTTTCTCCATCCCATCAGGATCTTGGGCATGCATGCACATGCACCCGTGTTTTTCAAACTGCCAGGGCCAGGATTTAAACTGTGGTTGGCCATATGTGACCTAGCTCCCTTAACCACTGTACAATAGAGCAGGCCCAAAATCACCTCATTAAAAAAAGAAAATACCCCATTATTGTCTTTATTGCCATACCACATTCCAATGTACTCTTCAGTTTCCTTAGAGAAGGAAAACGTTAAAAGAAAAGCCACATTATAGCAGGGGTTGGAGTTCCTCTTGCTTCTACCATCACTAGGAGAGCCTGAGCTCTGCTCTTTCTCAGAGCTGTTACCATGTTAAAGAAGGTGAGGAAGAAAAGAAAGCAGGGAAGTCATCTCTTTGTTCAGCTCTACTAACCTGTTTACCGAACTGGGGGCAATCTGTTGATAGTATCCATCTGGGCTTCTATAACAGGATATCATAGACTGAGTAATTTATAAAGAAGAGAAACTTGAAGGCAGCAAATGGTGTAGCGGTTATGTCACTGGACTCTCACATGGCTGAAAGTAGTTTGAGCTCTGGACTCAGTGGCTTGAAAATCCTGCCAGATGCCCAAGATCCTGAGGAGAGAATGGAGGAGAAGGCATTGCAGTGTAGTCATACCCCTCTCACTTTCCCTCTCACTGTCTCTCTCTCTTTCTGGTGAGTGCATGTGTCCTATGGCAAAAGCCTTCAAAAAAAGAAAGAAGAAAAGAAGAGAAGTCATGGATGACTCAGCTCCTTTAAGATGCCCTCCTGAATTGCTATGCCACTAAAATAGAGAAGTACCAGTTGGAGAATATCATCTCTCAGGATTTTGCTTATTGTTGATAATATTTCTACACATCCTCTTTTTATTGATGATCTTCACATCAATACCATTTCTTCCTTCAAACACTACCTGGACCTGGCAGCTTAAAGCTCATGCTGGGCATGTGTGCATGTGTGTGTGTGTAGTGGTCCTGAGATGGCAAATATCTTTAAGTTGGGTGTGGGTGAGCCCACCATTGAGGAGTTCCTAGAAATGGTTCCTGAAGACATGACTAATAAGTAGCTGTTAAGACTAGTGCAAGAACACATATCTGTAGAAAAGAGAAAACAAAAGGAAATGGTAGGAGAAGTAAAAGAAGAACCTTGAAGAACATTTACATTGAAGGGTTTAGCAAAAGGTTTTCCAGATCTCAACAAGCTCCTTAAAATGTTTGAAAACATGATCCTCAACACCTAAAGGTTTTCATTAAGAGAAGAAGATGGTCATGGCACATTATCTGTTTATAATCCAAGTCTATGGTTTAAAAAACAAAACAGAACAGGGACCAGCAGATGGTGTAGTGGTTATGTTGCTGGACTCCCACAAGGCTGACTGCAGTTCCAGACCCAGAGGCTTGAAACTAATGTTGGGTTCTGTGTGTGCGTGCGTGCCCAAGATCACAGGAGGAAAATGGAGGAGAAGAGATTGTGGTGTGGACATCTCCCCTGGAAGATGATTTCTAGTTTTCTCTCTTTAACTCTCTCTGTCTCTCCATTGAGCTCATGCATCCTATAGCAAAAATCTCTCTTCAAAACAAAACAAGGGACCAGCAGTTAGCGTAATGGCTATGTCGCTGGACTTCCACGTAGTCGACCACGGTTCGCGTCCCGGACCCGGTGGCTTAAACTCACACCGGGCGCGTGTGCGTGCGTGCCCAAGATCCCGAGAGGAGAATGGAGGAGAAGGGATTGCAGCGTAGCCATCCCCTCTGGGGGGTGATCTCTCACTTTCTGTCTCTGTCTCTCTCTGTCTGTCTGGCGAGCGCACGCGCCCTATAGCAAAAACCTCTCCAAAAAAAACAAAACAAAACAAAACAAAACAAAAAACAGCAAGCAAACCACCATGGGTATATTTATGAAAAGATTGACACCTCCTCAAGATGAGCCTCAGGCAGGCTCTTAAGGAGATATTCCAGAAGGCACTATTATCATAGATAATGACAGTTCTTTTCATGTTTTTGTTCCTGAAAATCTTCTAGTGGGACAAGACATGGAGGCAGAAGATGATGATATTGGTGACACTGACTCAGTGCAGTCTTAGGCTAATGTGTGTATTTGTGTCTTAGTTTTTAACAGCAACAAAAAAATGTAAGAGTAAAAAAAATAAATTTAAAAAGTTTATAAAATGATATTAAAAAGAGAGCATGTACAGCATGTTTGTTGTTTTAAGCTAAGTGTTATTACAAAAGAGTCAACAAGTTAGAAAAATTTAAAGTTTATATAATAAAAAGTTACAGTAGGATAAGTTTAATTGATTATTGAGGAAAACAGAATTTTAGGAACCAGTTGATGGCATAATGGTTACATTGCTGGATTCCCACATAGTGGACCATGGTTTGAGTCTTGGACTTGACAGCTTTTAACTCATGCTGGGCACATGTGTACGTGTGTGTGTTGGGGGGTAGGGGGGTGGGTGTGTATTCAAAATCCCAAGAGGAAAATGAAGGAGAAGGGATTGTGGCATGGCCAGCCTCCCGGGGGTGGGGGGGATTTCTCATTATCTGTCTCTCTGTCTCTCTCTGTCTCTCCACCTACTGCATATGCCCTATAACAAAAATCTCTCTCTAAGAAAAACAAAAAAGAACAAACAAAGAAATCCCAGAATTTAAAAATAAATGTAATATAGCCTAAGTTTATAGTGTTCATAAAGTTTACAGCAGGGTACAAGGCCTTTATGTTTACTCACCACTCACTGACTCACCCAAAGCAACTTCCAGTCTTTTAAGCTTTATTCATAGTAAGTACCTTATACAGGTTTACAATTATTTTTACACCACATTTTTACTGTGCCTTTTCTATGTTTAAATATATTTAGACCCACAGCTATTTACCACTGTGTTACACTTGCCTACAGTTTTCAGTGCAGTAGCATGCGGAACAGATTTGTAGCCTGGGAGCAACAGGCTAGACCATATGGCTTAGGTGTGTAAGTTTATGATGTTTGCACAATGAAATTGCCTAACAACACATTTCTCAGAATGTATGTCTGTTGTTAAGTGACACATGACTATGTGAAGATAAAGTTTATCTACAGAAGAGATTTCTTTGCTAAATTAAATCCAAAGAACAGAAAGAGAAAGAATGGTTTGCTGACAGCCTGTTTATTGTTTTACTTCCTGTTATCCTTGAGATTGACCTTTACAAAGACATTCTTTTTTTTATGACAAAAACTTGACCCAAACTCCACACACTTTTCTGGCATAAAGAATAGATCACATTCTACAGCCAATACATGGCTCTAGATAACTTCTGCTAATGGAGCTTTACCCAATCCTATCCCTTTCCCCACCTCCTCAAGACCCTCCGCTATTACCTTTGGCCAATGTGAACTCTTTCTAAACAAATTTCATGTGGCATACTTCTTTTTTCAGCTTAAGAAAGCTTGTTTCCTCAGAGCCAGAGGATATGTCTGCCATAGTTTGAATATGTCCCCCCAAAGTTCATGTGCTCAGTTGTGACAGGATTAAGAGGGTAAAAAATCTGATTATGGTGTTGAATGGTGGAAACTTTGGGAAGAAATCAGTGATTAGGGTGGGGATTCCATAATGGCGTTCTGGTGGGTTTATAAACAGAGGAAGGAAGATCTGAACTGTAGAGAGAGGACAACCTGGACATACACTATGCTCTGCTCTGCTCTGCTCAAAATATTGCCTCCTTGCTATTTATTTCTTTATAAATCACCCAGTCTCAGGTATTTCTGTTAATAGCACAATAATGTACTAAAACAATGTTTGTCATTTCTTTCTTGGCCCTGTCATTGTTGGGATCTGTCCCAGGGTCTGACCCTTATTTTGTGCTAGCTTTGTGAGACCAATCAATATTCTTTGTAACTTTTACTTTGCAGTTGTCCTTTTCCACTCAGTGACTCTATGTGACAAAAGAGCTCCACCATCCAATAATTTTGGAAACATTGCTTACTATAGCCCTATCTTGATGTGCCCTGCAGGATGATAAAGTGAGATACTTGGGAAAAAAAAAATAGTTCATAGATTAGAGAGTATGACTTCCAGCTTCTGAGCAGGAACCCCAGTAGCCCGAAGGACAAAACAGAATTAAAAATCGGTGATGGTGAAAAGGCAAGAAGATTTTTGTTCAGAATTGTGCCCAGTGCCACACCATGGAAAAGGGAGGCAATCACAAGACTGGCCCAAATCTCCATGGTCTATCTGGGTGGAAGACAGGTCAGGCCCCTGGATTCTCTTACACAGATGCCAATTAGAACAAAGGCATGACCTGGAGAGAGGATATACTGGAGAGGATACATTGAAGGATATACTGGAGTATTTGGAGAATCCCAAGAAGAAACCAAAATGATCTTTGCTGGCATTAAAAGAAGTCAGAAAGAGTAAAGTTGATAGCTTATCTCAAAAAAGCTACTAATGATTAATAGATGGCCACTGCCTTATTTATGACAAAACAGAAATGTCTCACTTTTTTATGTGTGCTGTATTTTACCAGAACTTGGATCATCAATGGCTAACAGGATATTGTTGTTGGACAGGCCTGATTTAAATAAGACTGGCTTGTGGTTAAATGAATATGGTTGGGTTTTTAAATGTTTAATAGTAATTTCAGTTCAGTAAATGCTATCATTATTTGCCCTCTCTGAAGATATAATTGGTAATTCAATAGTAATGCTCATCTTTCTACAAAGCTGGTGAATGCCATCTCAAAACCTACTGGAGATTTTTTTTTTTAATTTAGGCTTATATGTAACTGGTTATACGAATATAAAAATGCTGGAGAAATCCCATTACTTCTCAAAACCAAGCAGACTCACCTGTGTTTTAATTTGTGTTCATTAACCCATTGAAGGCAAGGGCTGAAGATAAGGTAGCGATGTCTACTTTATATATTTGGTCATAACTACCAATCTAATTAGAATTCCCTGTATCCAAAAACACTGCCTTTTACTTATTGAAAGACATTTTAGTGTGGTTTGTGTATTCTATCAAATAAAGAATATGCAACACTTCACACTTTTATAAGTGATTTATAAGGTCAGACACTTTTTAAAGTCAACGTGACAAGATTTAGTAGCAAATTCAATTTTACCTTTGAATTCTATTATCTAAGTCAGACTAAGTTATATTTCAAGATTGTCTTTAGGCAACCATTCAAAACCACATAGACACTGAAGAACTACTGTATATGTATGATTGGTGATGGCACTTTTGCCAATTTATTAGAAGAATTGAAGTAGAGGAAATACACCATCAGCATAGATTTGTAAATGATGTCATCATAAGACTTAAGATAAGTTACAAACCAAATAACAGATCAAACATATTTCATGGATTTAACATATTTAGTAAATACCATAGTAAGCATACGAGACTTCTCAGGATTTACAATATAATGTAAATTGTGATATATATGTGCAGCATTACCAATTTGGGCATTCATTAGGGAATTATTAAATTATTCAACATATTCAGTGAAAGAACTCTTTTCATCATGAACACCCGTTGGGGGATAGCTTAGGGAACACCAGCCTTGAGGATAAAAGGTTATGGGCCTCACCCAGGCTCCCAAGTTTTGTCATATTGCTCTGGTTTAGATCGCAGGTCTTATTTCTTGCTTTTCACTTCAACTAGACCAGTATTTTCTCCAGATTTCCTCACCCACATGTGATTTAATGAATTAGACTGTTTGAGTTCAGGCTTCCTATGTTGGTAAACTTTTTTAAAAATTTCTTTTTCTTTTTAAAAATGATAGAACACATGCACATACACATGCATACAAGAGTGAGAGAGAGTAAGATGAGCACAGCCACAGGGCCTGGTCACACTGCAATTCCCCTTTCTTTAGGCCTCCAGCCCATTGGATCCTGGCTACTTGTACACATGCCTGTGTATTTTAGGTTAACTGGGCTAGGGTTTCTAACTACAGTTTCCATGTGGGATCTTGGCTTATCTTGCTGCTGTGACATGGAGCTGGCCTTGTGTTAGTTAACTTTTGCTGTGTAACAAAGCACCCCAAAATATAATGGCTTAGAACGGCAACAATTTCAGGTGCTACAATGCAGATAAAACTTGAAGACTTGCTGAGTGAAATAAACCAGTCATGAAAAGACAATGTATGATCCCACTTTTATGAGATACCTGGAGTAGTCAACATCCAGCAAAGAAAGAGATGGTAAAATAGTGGCTACCAGAGGCTGGTAAGGGGAGATGCAAGTTGTTGTTCAATGGTTACAGAGTTTCAGTTTTGCAAGGTGAAAAAGTTCTAGAGATCTGTTGCACAACAGCATGCTTACAATTAACACAATGATCGTAAAAGCGATTGCTATTGGAAATATTTAGACTAAGTTCATTAGCAAATCAATTAAGTGGGGGGGAAGGCATAGAAAGCAACCTTGAATACCAGAGATAATGTGGGAGGAGGGTGGGACATGACAGTAGGTGAGGCATAGGGAATCAAGGATGGCAAAAAAAAAAAAAAAAAAAAAAAAGGCAAAATATACAGGACATAAGAAATGGAAAATTATTTGTTGATAACACGTATGTTGATGTGCTTGATTGAGCCAATATACAGTGTATTCTGGATGGAAAATTCATTTTGAATGCTGTAATGATGTATAGTGAATTAATGTAAATAAATAAATTTAAAGAAAAAAAGCGATTGAAAGGGTAAACTTTATATTGTGTGTTTTTAAGCACAATTTTTTTTTTTCTGAAAGGTTTTTGCTACAGGGCGTGTGCGCTTGCCAGAGAGACAGAGAGACAGAAAGCGAGAAATCACCCCCCAGGGGGGATGGCCACGCCACAATCCCTTCTCCTCCATTCTCCTCTCAGGATCTTGGGCACGCATGCACAAGCACGCACCTGGCGTGAGTTTAAGCCGCCGGGTCCAGGACTTGAACCGCAGTCGACTACGTGGGAGTCCAGCGATATAGCCATTACGCTAACTGCTGGTCCCAAGCACAATTTTTAAAAATTAAATTTTAAAAAAACAGCAACTATTTATTACCACACAATTCTGTGGGTCAGCAGTTTGAACTGGGATGAGCTGCGCACTGCTGGTCCTAACTGGACTTATTCATGCACCTGTGGTGAGCTGGTAGTGAGCTAGACAGCTCTGCTTCTAGGAATTATTTGGGTGTCCGCTAAAGCCATTGAGAGTGACTGATCTCATGTTCCTCATTATCCCTCAGCCTAGCCCTGGCCATGGAACAGTTTCAGTTTTCTAAAAGTGTGAGAGGCTGCAGAGCCTCTTCAGAACTGGGCCTAGGACAGTATTGGTTCAGCTGCATTTGATAAATAAAGCAAATAAGAAAGCTAGCCCAGATTCAAGGGTAAGGGTATGCAACTCTACCCCCGATACGAAGAGCAAAAAGTACTGCACTCATTTTTATAATCATCCACATGTTCTATAGACCCATTTTCCAGAAAAATCCATTAGTGTCTGTTTTTTGGTATTTTATAAATACAAAAGCATATGCTTCTGTGCTTTGCTATCTTTAACGATCTCAGATACTTTTCCATCTCATCAGCACATCAGGGATATTTTTTCTTTTTAGTAGTGAACTTTTTTTTTTTTTATCTATTTTTTTATTGCATTGAATTACATATAACTTTACAGTGTATTACATTGCTTTTTCAAAAGGGAATGCCATGCATGTCAGTCAGTACAGAGACATTAATCTCCCCGCCTCAACATTCAATATCTTTCCTATGTTTCCCCCAATCATTATTATTATTATTCTAATTATTTTTTATGATAAACATGATTTTTTTTTCCAATTATCAGATCATAAAGTTCCCAACAATAGGAAATGTAGACTGCACTCAGGGCTGGACCAAGGGTGGGTCTCGTGCAGCCCCGCAAATGTAGGTGAATCTCCATGGAACACAGTTTCAGGAACGCGGCTCAGGAAAGCAGAGACGGCCATCAGCGGTTGGGGCACGCGGGGCAGAACCCGGCCACGGCACGCGGGGGCCCAGTTAGGAGTGGGACATCTTCATTTCTCCCAGCATGTCTAGATCTCAGGAGCCATTGAGCAGGCTTTCTCTTGAAGAAGGGCTGTTCTGGGAGGAGCAGAGGGGATTATTAACAAAACAAAGGCCTAGGAGGGAGGGGCCAAAGGGCCCTGTAAGAAGCCTCACCTTAAAAAATTCTAAAAAGCGAAAATTAAAAAAAAGACAGACAGACAGACAGAGAGAGAGAGAGAGTGAGAGGTAGAGAGAGACAAAGATTGATTCAGAGACAGGAGATATGAAAGGGGTTTTCCTACCACGTGGGTTTTGTATGCTGGAGGCCCAGTTAGGAGTGGGACATCTTCATTTCTCCCAGCATGTCTAGATCTCAGGAGCCATTGAGCAGGCTTTCTCTTGAAGAAGGGCTGTTCACGTGGGTTTTGTATGCTGGAGGCCCAGTTAGGAGTGGGACATCTTCATTTCTCCCAGCATGTCTAGATCTCAGGAGCCATTGAGCAGGCTTTCTCTTGAAGAAGGGCTGTTCACGTGGGTTTTGTATGCTGGAGGCCCAGTTAGGAGTGGGACATCTTCATTTCTCCCAGCATGTCTAGATCTCAGGAGCCATTGACAGTAGTGAACTTTTGAATTACTATTTTGTTGAGATTGTCTCACTCCCATCTCTCCATTTTCTTTATAGTACCTCAATTAAAATACTGGATATTCTAAAAATAATCTTATCTAAAAATGTTGTCTTGAGGGACCAGCAGATGGCATAATGGTTACATCACTGGATTCCCATGTAGTCAAACACAGTTTGAGTCCTGAACCCAGCAGCTTAAAATTCGCATCAGGCACGTGTGTGTGTGTGTGTGTGTGTGTGTGTGTGCATGCCCAAAATTCCAAGAAGAGAATGGAGGAGAAGAGATTGCAGTGTGGCCTTCCTTCCTGGGGAGTGATTTCTTGCTTTCTGTCTCTCTGGCGAGCACATGTGCCCTATAGCAAAACCTCTCTTAAAAAAGAAAGAAAAGAAAGAAAGTTTGGCTTGATTCTCTCCCCTACCTCTGACCATTTCCTTCAGAATTCCTAAATACAGAAGTATGTCTGCCTACTGCTTCCTACTTCCTGTAATAGTTACTCCGGGCTAATTTGCCCTGTGACTTTTAAGTCACCAGATCATACATTTCTATTCATTTATCTGCCTATACCAGTGATGGTAAGTGTTTTATTTATTCATATAGTCAAGCACCTACATGGAACCTCACATAATGTAGGCATTTATTAGGTAATTAATAAATAAATGAATGGACATTAATGAATGGATGATTTGATGCAGGTGTTTTCCCATGGTGTTTACTCTGAGCTATATAGCATCTGATTATAAGTACCTCCTCCCTTTCTCCTTACTTGTGACTCATCTTTTACAGAAAGGATGTCTTTTTTGAATACCTCCTACCTGATCTCCCATATGCAAATCAACACTATCAGCTTCCTTGTGTGCACATATGAGGAGTTTCATCTGGTAGTCTCTCTTTTTTTAAGAATTATTTTTTATTTAACTTTATTTATTTATTTATCTATTTTAATTTGACCAGAGAAGGAGGGAGGGAGGGGGAGAGAGAAAGAGAGAGAGAATGAGAAAGCAAGCCACCAGGCCTGGGATTCGAACCATAGTCGGCCATGTGGAAGTCCAGTGCACTTAACCACCACACCACTTGCCAGTCCCTAGACTCTCTTTCTTCATTAGAGAATTTCTCCTTTGTATATGCTTTAAGTGATGAGGCCTGTCTGCAAACAAGGGCCTTCTCCCTTTGTTCTTTCATGTATACGGGAAAAGAATGCAATTGTGCAACTGTGAATATAATGTTATATGTTTGTCAGTTAGGCCATATTAATAATGTGCTCAGATTTACGTAATGATTTTTGTCTTTGTTCTATTATTGTGAGAGGTAAAATATCCTGCTAATATTTGGACTTGTGTATTTCTCCTTTCAATTCTATCAAGTTTTGTCTGTTTGTGATTTAGATTTTTGCCATAGGACACGTGCACTCGCCAGAGAGACATGGAGAGAGAAAGACAGAGAGAGAGGGAAAGTGAGAAATCACTTCCCTACTCCCACCTCTGCCATGGGATCCAGCATCTGAACTACCCCGCCACCTGCTGGTCTCTGTCAAGATTTTTTTTAAAATTCCTTTTATACATTCAATCACATATGTCACTTAGCTTGTAAAGAGGATGTTCCAACATGAATACCTTTCTCACCATTCCAGTTGGGGATACTATACACATTATCATGTCAAGTTTTAAAGTTTATTTATTTATTGTAAGAGAGAAAGGGGGAGAGTCAGAAACTCTCAGAGTCTTGTCACACCATGATCCACACCCCATCCCTAGTCTGGTGTATTCAGGTCCACTCAGGAAGGATCCAAACCCTGGGCCTTCCCATATGGTTCCAGAATTGTGAAATGGCACCCGATCATTTACACCATGGCAGCTGGACCGAGTTCTGTTGATTTTCACTTTATGTATTTTAAACCTACATTATTGAGTATAGAGACATTTTAAATTGTGATGTTTCCTGTTGGAATGACCCTTTACTATTATGACATGTCGTTTTTTTTTTTTTGTTTTGTTTTGTTTTTTTTTTTTTAATTACAAAGCTACTTTTAATACTTTGGGGTGAGCCCCACAGGAATAAAAAAACACTGGGAAGAGGTAACCCCCTCACCGCCCCCCCCCAGTGACCCAGGGGGAGAGAGGCTACCAAAGGGGAAGGAAGCACAAAAGGGACCCACTGCAGACTCAGGGCAAAGGGAATGCCATCGGTGCTGGGACCTGTGAGCACTAC
Organism: Tupaia tana; assembly: GCA_026018925.1. Taxonomy (NCBI): domain Eukaryota; kingdom Metazoa; phylum Chordata; class Mammalia; order Scandentia; family Tupaiidae; genus Tupaia; species Tupaia tana. The sequence goes on from JAKSZU010000004.1 coordinate 79,102,243, forward strand.
GGGAGGACACGTGAGCACGGTGGGACTGGCTCCAGGCACACAGGCGAAGGGCAAGAGGGCTGGACACGAAGCCACAAAGCTACTTGGGTTCCTCCTTCTTCTCGTTTGCCTTTTTCCGCTTTTGTTGCCTGCCTCCGTTGAGTCCCCTCCTCCTGTCCGATGTTGTAGGCCCTGCCTGTCCCTCTTTATCTTTAGAGATGTGACTTAGTTTATTTTGTCTGATATCAGACCCTAGCTTTCTTTTGATTAGCGTATACATGATATACTTTTTCCATTTTTTTACTTTACCCTTCCTGTATCTTTTTGGTATGTCTCTTATAAGCAGTATAGACTTGAATTTTTTTTTATAAAGAAAACACATTAGCAAGCTCTGACTTCTAACTGGAGTACTGAGCCCACTAAGATTTAATGTAGTTACTAGTATATTTCTGGTATATTTAAACGGCTTCCCCAACACTGTTGGCATGGTAGTGGCGGTGCTCACACCATACATTTCCTGACTTCCTGCCCAGGATGTTCACTAGCCATTACCTCAGACGGGTTAAAGGCTGTACGCCTCACTCCTACCCCTGCATTTGTCACTGCTATAATCCTAGTCTGTCAAGTCCTTCATTGACCCGGAATGAGATTCTGGAGTTCTGCCCCTACTGTTGAAAGAGAGGCAAGAACAAAGGAATATTTATAGCCTCTCCTTTCCAAAAGCCTACAATAGGGTTGAGAGCTTTTCAAAGAAACCGGCTCCATTATTGAACTAGTATAAACAATTGTGAACTTTCTTGGACTCACCTGAAGGCCTTAAGATTTGGCAGTAAGTACAGGTTCAGGACTTCAGTGTCCTTCTCCAGGTTGGGAACCCACAACAAATCAAGAGTAGGACTATGTCCAGGACGCATAGACATCAGCAAAGAGTTCTACATGCCATATTGCCAGGACTCCCTAACTCATCTGTTTCACATTTTGTTTTGTTTTAAGATTTTTGTCATAGGATGCATAAGCTCACCAGAGAGACAGTGAAAGGGGGGCTGACCATGCCATAGTCCATTCTCCTCCATTGTCCTCCTGGGATTTGGGGCAAGCACATACATGTGCCCAGCATAATTTTCAAGCTGCCTGGTCCAGGGAATCAGCCAAGGGGATGTCCAGTTCCTTAACCACTACACCACCTGCTAGCTCCATATCTGTTTCACTTTTAAATGCAAGAACGGCTTTAAGTATTCTGAACACAGCTAGAGAGACACAGGAGAGACCATTGGTAATCTGGGAGTACAAAGTTAGAGAAATCGCTTACCTTGTCTGCAGGTGTACATGATGAACATAGTACCTCGCTCTTGTAGCAGCCCTTTTCGCCCTGCAAAAAGACTCAACTTGAATCTATCTTGCCATTCTGAGCACTTATGCCAAGGCAGGCAACGCACCTAGACAGTCTCCACAAGCTGTGACATCAAAATCTCTCTGCTCCAAATATTTTCTTGTACCAGCATGTTTTTTTCATGTACAATTTTCACAATAGTTACTCTTACTAAAATTAATTTATTTGGTGCGAATAAATGTTTATTTTGGAGCTTTATCTGGAGAGGAAATAGATTTTAGGTGCAATACAGTATTGGTTTGACTGGTATTCTTTATTTTATTTTATTTTTAGAGAGAGAGAGACTTTTGCTAGAGGGTGTGTGTGCTCACTGGAAAGACAGAAAACAAGAAATCACCCCCCAGGGGGAATGGTCACACTGCAATACCTTCTCCTCTCAGGATTTTAGGCACACATGCACTTGTGCCCAGTGAGAGTTTAAGCCACCAGGTCCTGGACTTGAACCGCAGTCGACTATGTGGGAGTCCAGCGATGTAACCATTACACCATCTGTTGATCCCTTGACTGTGTTCTTAAGGAACTTTCAGTCAACTGGGAGATTGCACAAACATGCAAATATTCTATGTTGATAATTATCACTTGTAGCGTGTTGGTTATGCACTTGAGTTTTCACAAATATTTGTTTAATGCTTAAACTGCCCTGTGAAGTAGTCATTTTATTCCACCTTTACAAATTAGGAAACTAAGATTAGGGAGCTTCCAGTCAAATGGGAAATTGCATAAACATGTGTAAATATTCTTCAATGATAATTATCACTTAGAGAGTGCTGATTATGCACTTGTGTTTTCACAAAATATTTGTTTAATGCTTAAAAGTGCTCTGCAAATTAACCATTTTATTCTACTTTCATAAATTAGGAAACTAAGATTAAGGAACTTTCAGAATTTCCCACACTTAAGTGTGGTTTTGAACCTCATAGTACAAAGGACTTGAACATTAGTCTGTGTGGCCCTTTCCACTGGATTCATACTTCTTCCCTAAAAATGCTCCAAAAAAAAAAAAAAAAAAGAAAGAAAAGAAAAAAGAAAAAAAAGAAACAATGACTTAGCTGAGTGGTAGAAACAAAACACCAGAGAAGCAGAAGTGAGGAAGGTTGTCACTTCCAACTATGATGATCAGGGACAGTGTCATGGTGGAAAGCATTTCAAATAGGCCTCTAAAGATGGTGGTGGGAGGTGGTACAGGAAGTAAACGTTCTATTTTCTAAGTGCAGAGAATGGGCTTAGCAAAAGGGTGGAGAACAGGTTGTTTTTGAACCTGAAGAATAGTATAATTTTTAAAATAATTTTTAATTTTATTTATTTGTTCATTTATTTTAATCTGATGAGAGAGAGAAGGGAAAGTGAGAAAGTAAGTCACCAGGTCCAGGATTTGAACCGTGGTTGGCCATGTGGTTATGTCCAACACCTTAACCACCATGCCGTCTGCTTACCCCAGAATAGTACAATTTAATATGTAAGGTTTATACTGAGGGGTTAGCAGAAGGAAGACTGGAAAGGTAAATTGAGACAGTGGGGTTTTGATGACAGGTAAAAAAGGAAGGACTCTCTTTACGAGGCAGTAAGAATCTATTAAATCCTACATCTTACCACCAGAGACTAGAGGAACTTTGGAACCATTTATAGAAATATGGGCAACAGAAAGGTGCTGGCCTAGGAAGGAAGAATCACCTGGATAGAGTCATCCATTAGGCTCAAGGTCTGGTGGACAGAACAAAGACCCTGAGAGAGACCAAACCCAGGGAAGCATCACAGAGGGAAGGAGACACTCCCCAGCAGAGAGGAGCCAAGTAGATGCTATTTTAAGGCTGGAACAGAGTAGGAGAAACAGGAATAGGAAAATTAATAGAGGGGGAAAAGGTAAAAAATGTGGGGGCACAAAGACAGCCCTCTATATCTCTTACAATGAGTTGAATGAATGACAGCAAAAAACGAATGAATGCAAAGTTGGTCAAGGCTTCCGTCTGACAGAGTGTGTGAAATGACTTATTAGTAGCTTTGCCACCCAAGCAGATAATATAGCCCACTGTATATAAACCATTTTGAATTATATAAACTACTCAATAATGGAGTTTATTAGTATGGTTCCTGGGCTTAAGTTTAATCTTTCTTTTTTGTAAAATGAAGTCAAGATAGTATTGTTTCTCTGTCAATTATGGGTTCTTAAAAGGGTTTAAGCTTTGTGAGCACTGCCAATATCAACATTCACTTTGGAGACAATCATGTACAGGAGAAGCTGATATAGCACAGGAGATGATGAGGAGGGTATAAAAGGCAGTTTGGACAAGGGGGAGCTCTACCATTGAGGCAAGATGGCCAAGCTCACCCTCCTCACTGGTAAGAAACCACCTAAACTCTGCTTGTGAGTCCTTGTCTCCCTCATTTTCTGCCCCTTTGGAGCTTTCTTTTACCTTTATATTCACATCAAATCACCTGGAATTATTGCTTTCAGCAAAATTATGGGAACATATTTCCTCCCCTGGTGGTAGGTTTTCCACTGCCCGATAGTCTCCCAGCCTTTGCCAACCCACAGAGCATCATGGCATTTAAATGGTCTTGGGAATGGGAGTAGAGAAAGCGAACTCCCAGGAGAAATCTTGAGACTTCATCAGTCTCTGTAAGTAGGCTGCCTACAGAGACCCTAAAATGAAGTCAGTAGTTCACAAAGGCAGCTCTCCACACAGATGTGTTCCTTAAATTCATTATTCTCTCTCGCTTTAAGGTCTGCTCCTTGTGCTGACAGCTGAGCTAGGTATGTATTCTTGAGAAGATCCATCATATTGTTCCTTTCTTGTTTCTTCATAATTTATAAACTCAATATGGACTTGTGTATTTTCACTTCAAATAAAAAATGTTAACTACTTTTTCAGAGAGTTGGAAATTCCCAATCAAATCTAAGAAATTGGGACCACTGACCTAAAATTCCCGAAGCTGAAACCAACTAGATGACAGTCTTAAATGTTAACAATAATAATAATAATAATAATAATAATAAGTTGTATGGCATCTAGTGCCTTCTTCTCTGTTCAAGCATTTTCTAATGTCATCTTAGCTTTTCTTTAAGACAAGACATTAAGACAAGTTTTCTCTGCGAGGAAAGGCATTGCTACCCCATGTCACAGGCTGGTTAACTAAACAGAGATAAGCCAGATGACTTTTCCCAGGTGATATGGTGAGTTCACGGTGAAATTTAAGCCAGAAGCCAGGACTCTTAGCTCCTGGCATATGGATCACTTCCCACTGGGTGGAATTATTACTGCCCCCCCCCCCAGCCCCCGGGAAATAGCAACAAGTGCTAAATAGGCCTACACCATAATCCTTTCTATAGCTCAGTTTCCAAAAGGGTAAAATGAGAAAAATAATAGTAGCTACTTCACAGAGTTTGGGTTAAGATTAAGGAATGAATATAAGAAAATTACTCAGCGCATTGCTTAATATTTAAGTACTAAATATGCATTAACAATTGCTATTACTAGCATGTAGGGGAGTCTAGAACACATCTAAATCAGAGTTTACCAACTTTAAATTTTATTTCAGCTAAAAGCACTGATTTTCAAGGTTTATTTTAATTCTTTGTTGGAGGGACAGAGCCACATTCAGCCTTGAGTCACTTGCTAATTATGGGTTTGAGGCAATACATAAAGTTCTCATACTGATTGTCTGCTTCTGCTTAGAGACTTAAATGAGAAAATTATTTAGAAATCTGCTTTTTAAAGAAATCTATGACTCCAAGGGACCTTTCTTCCTCTCCTCCTCTGGGTAACAGGTTCTGCCTACCAGCTGACCTGCTACTTCACCAACTGGGCTCAGTACCGACCAGGCCTGGGGCGCTTCAAGCCTGATGACATCGACCCCTGCCTCTGTACTCACCTCATCTATGCCTTTGCTGGGATGAGGAACAATGAAATCGCCACCATCGAATGGAATGATGTGACTCTCTACCAAGCTTTCAATGGCCTGAAAAACAAGTGAGGACAGAACTGAGGCTTAGAATTGTTTCATTTTTGAGAACAGTTTGAATAAGACTTTCCAAAGCAGCCTTGAGGCTGAAATTCCAAAAAGGCCAACATGCAGCATCTAGTAAACTTGGTGCTTTCTTATCATTTCTGGTGCAGAGATGACTAATATTAAGGGACATCGCAGGCTTACAGGAGGTGGTTGTCAGTTTTAGTCCAGCTCAGTTACCAAGGGAAATTTTTAAAAGTTCAGCTACTGGTAGACAACTACTGGAAGAGAATTATCTTCCACTTGGGAGTGATCTGAAGCTGGTATTGATAAAGTATTTGGTCTTCTCAGATAGGGTTTCCACACCAACGGGAGTGATTAGAACTGTGGCAACATTGAAACATACCAATCCAGGGAACCTAGTTCAACTACTCAAATAAGGGAATAAGGATGAGAATGAAGATAAACCAGAATGAGAGTCTGCATGAGACTTTTTTTGGCTTCTTGACCACTGTAGAAGCTAAATGTTGAAATGGCTTCCTTTTCTTCCTATTTGATCTGACATAACATTTTGCTTTTTTTCCCTTCAGAAACAGTGAACTAAAAACCCTCCTGGCTATTGGTGGCTGGAACTTTGGCACTGCTCCGTAAGTTCTTCGTTGAGATAATTCCCTAGGTTGATTTTACAAGGCATTAGGCCCATTAAGGCCTCATCATGCCTTTTTCGGTCTCCCTCAGTTTCACCGCCATGGTTTCCACTCCTGAGAACCGCCAGACTTTCATCGCCTCGGTCATCAAATTCTTGCGCCAGTACGAGTTTGACGGGCTGGACTTTGACTGGGAGTACCCTGGCTCTCGAGGAAGCACGCCTCAGGACAAGCACCTCTTCACTGTCCTGGTGCAGGTGATCTGAGTATTACATCATTTTGACTAGAAACACACATCAATCTCATAAGAAAGATCACTGAGACCCTACAGAAAATCTAGATCCCTTTAATCTCGATTAGAGATAAAGGACCTAGAGACTCTATTCCAGTGAGGATGATAAAAAATTGATGAAGAGCTCAATTTAACTAGAAGTCATGAAAGTTGATTTAGAGTTTGTATTCACAGACTTTTTCCTACTCCTATATAGGAAATGCGTGAAGCCTTTGAGCAGGAGGCCAAGCAGATCAACAAGCCCAGGCTGATGGTCACCGCTGCAGTGGCTGCTGGTATCTCCAACATCCAGTCTGGCTATGAGATCCCCCAGCTGTCCCAGTGAGTGATGCACCTTATCTTCAAATTCCTGTTGGTGTCACTTAGGCAGAGTCCACTTGTCCTTGGTCTGTCTTGATGTTCAGGGATGTTACCTAGGAGGCTTTGGAAGTGGTATCTAGCCTGCACAAGTGTGTGAAATGACCATGATCAATTATTTTTAAAACCTCTACCCCACCTCAGGTACCTGGACTACATCCATGTCATGACCTATGACCTCCATGGCTCCTGGGAAGGTTACACTGGAGAGAACAGCCCCCTCTACAAATACCCAACTGACACTGGCAGCAATGCCTACCTCAACGTGGTAAGTCCCTGCACAGATGCAAATGCAAACCAGAGATGTTGATGCAAATCGGTGTAGATTCAGAGACAAAAGCCAACATAAGTTTAGTAATTTTATCAAATGAGAAATTAGGCTGCCATAATTAACTAGTTCCCCTTTACTAAAAATCTCCAACTTATTAACACTACACTGATAATTTTATCATATAGGGAAGATGATTAATAGCAAGTGCTTTGCTTTTAATAAAAGACAAGGAGGTACCTTTGCTCATATTGCAGTAAATTATAAAATGCTTTCTACCCTTCTCCTTTTCCTATTCCCTATTTGTTTATCTATTTTCTACTTTTTTTAATTAAAATTGAAAAAAAATTAGAAATTTTTGCTGTAGGGTGTATGCACTTATCTAGAAAGACAGAGTCAGAGAAACAGAAACTGAGAAATCACTCTCAAGGGGGATGGCCGTGTTGCAATCCTTTCTCCATTCTACTCTCGGGATCTTGGGCATGCACGCACATGCAACTGGCATGCGTTTCAGGCTACCAGGTTCAGGACTCAAACTGCAGTCAGCCATGTGGGAGCCCAGTGACATAACCATTATGTCTTCTGCTAGTCTCATCTATTTTCTACTTTTCTAATCTCTCACACATGTATACTATATAGAATTTCAGCCATTAAACAATGGATGATACTAGGAAAACCATGAAAAAAAAGTTTAGTCTTTCTATCATATATTTTTTTTTATCAGAAAAGTCTATGCGAAGCCTACATATTGGCATGCTAGTAGAAATGGTCGGGTTGGGTCAGCTCTGCAACTCAGTGGTTAAGCACTATAGAGAGGAAACTGGATCCCACATGGCCTACTGGGGCTCAAGTCCTGGCTCTGTCAGCTTCATGCCAGGTTTCTGCACTTGTGCTCAGTATTCTGGTTGGATGGAGAGTGGAGGAAAAAGAACTGGGAAGTGACCAGGCTCCTTGCGGGGGGGCGGGAGGGAAGGGAGGGGAAGTACTCTCTCCCTCTCTATCACGAATAAAAAAAAATTTAAATAAAAAAAGGTGAGTTGATATAGGGATACATCACTTCTACAGAGTAGTATGGCAATAATACTGTAAACTATTAGGTTGTTGGGAAAGTCATGATGTATTTTTCTACATTTTTTATGTCAAAGTCCATCATGGCTTTCCCAATGACCCAATATATTTTAAGTATTTTGTACAGCAGCCATGACTGCCCTCACACAAAAAGCTTAGTCAGTAATTAATTACTGGGCCATCCATTGGGAATGAGGCCTCTAACAAACCCATTGCCATTCAGGATTATGCCATGAACTACTGGAAGGACAATGGAGCCCCAGCAGAGAAGCTCATCGTTGGATTCCCAGCCTATGGACACACCTTCCTTCTAAGCAACCCTTCCAACCATGGAATTGGTGCCCCTACTACTGGCCCTGGCCCCGCTGGGCCCTACACCAGACAATCTGGGTTCTGGGCCTACTATGAGGTAAGCACCTGGGAATTTGAGATAGAGGGGAAAAGATGACTTTCTGTTAGTCCATGTATTTAATGATTTAAAATTTAGCATTATTAGGCTTATTTAGCAAGCTATTGGGCTTAAAGTGGATGTTTATGTCTATCTGGAAAGGAGGAAGATGAGCTCTCCTATAATACTACCTTAGCTGGACCATCACTAGGGTCCTTTAGACTGGATTCCCAATGCAGAGAAAGAAGGAAAGCAGGATATCATTAGTAGATTAATCAATCAACAGACACTCTGACTTCCAGGGCAAGAGCTTCTTCTTACATTGAAAATAAATAACCCAGGTGGGATAAAGAATCAGAATCTCAATCAAACTGAGAAATTTGCTGATAGAGCCATAGGCATGTAAACATTTTTCATACAAGTCTCTACTTCCTCTCCCCATGTCCTTTAACCTCTGCCACAAAGACACTCTGCCAATCTCTTCATTATATTCTTTCAGATCTGTACCTTCCTGAAGAGTGGAGCTACTGACGTATGGGAGGCTCCTGAGGATGTTCCCTATGCTTACAAAGGCAATGAATGGCTTGGATACGACAATACCAAGAGCTTCAAAATCAAGGTAGACTGTATTCTTTGGACTGTTATTGCCATGAGTCTGTTTCCATTGGTAGCTCTGGAGCTACTTGTCAGTCTTTTTCTCTCTAATTACCACAGGCTGAGTGGCTCAAGAAGAACAACTTTGGAGGTGCCATGGTCTGGGCCATTGACTTGGATGATTTCACAGGCACTTTCTGCAACCAGGGCAAATTCCCTCTGATCACCACCCTGAAGGATGCCTTGGGCCTGCAGAGTGCAAGTGAGTTAGGGGTGGAAGGGACTCTAGGCCTTAGACTTGAGAGAAATTCAAAGGCTCCTTAGAAGTTCAGGGAGCCATTTTACAAGAGATCATATGACTATTGATCCACATGTACTGGTAATGATTGTTTAATGGTGAGGAGAACAAACAGGGACATTAATCATCTTTTTATACATTCATTCATTCAATAAGCAATTTATTGAACATCTATTATATATGTATCACCATGTAGGTATCATATGTATCCCAAATGCATAAATCATCATCTCTACCATTTACAATTCTATGAAAGAGAGAGGATGGACAAAACAGCACAGTTAGAAAACAATAAGACAACATTGTATGGCAAAGTGCCCTAGAAAAGGCTAAGTAACTTTCTTTGAGTTGATGACAACAAGAAATCTCAAAGCATTAGTATGATCTACGAAGGAGGGAAAATTTAACTGTGCCTTAGATGATCAGGATGAAGTTGATGAGAAAGGGGTCAGGGGCACATGGGGCTGGCAAACCAGTCAGAAGACTGAAATATACAGAGTCATGGAAAGAAGAGCCTAGAACAAAATCCATTGTATTTGTTCTCATATGCCAGGTATCGCTGGCTAAAAGATGTGGGGTTCAGGATTTGTTTTTGTTTATTTTTTTTTTCCTTTCAGGTTGCAAAGCTCCAGCTCATCCCATTGCTCCCATTACAGAGGCTCCTAGCACAGGGGGGGGCAGCTCAGGAAGCAGCTCTGGGAGCAGTTCTGGGAGCAGCTCTGGGGGCAGCCCCAGTGGCAGTGGATTCTGTGCCAACAGAGCCAGTGGGCTGTACCCTGATCCCACTGACAAGAATGCTTTTTACAACTGTGTGAATGGAAAGACCTTCACTCAGCACTGCCAGGCAGGTCTTGTCTTTGATGCCTCCTGCTCCTGCTGCAACTGGTGATAATGTTTGTCTGATACCACCTCACCCACTCCGTCCTCAGAAATGGTTGTGCAATAAAGGATTGAACATTATTGTGTAATGGCTTCTGCTTCTTTACCGAAGGATGTTAGATTTAATTAATTCCAGTCTCCTAGTGGTGTATTGTTGTTCCACTAGCCTGCCAGCCATGCAGTTTCTATGGCAAATAGATGCAGCACGCACAGCTCTTTCCAGAGTATTGGGCAGTAGAAGCAGATGGGAGTCAAAGAAGATACTTAGTCCCTTCATTTTCAAGCATGTTCACGGAGATAGGCTAGAGAACACAGAGACATGAGACTCAGACAATAACCCATAAACAAATGTATCTATGTATATACCTTGGAGAAATCATTTCAATTTTTCAAGGGGTGCTATATTGAAGACTTAGAAGTATTTATTTATAGAAATTAATGAAGACATAAGTTTGAGTAGGATTTTTTTAAATTGTTCTACCAAATTGATTATGGAATAATGACAAGCAAAAAAAGTCTGTACGTGTCCAGTACGGGTAACTCCTTTTCCCACATATTTTCTTTTTTCTTCTCTGATTGTACCATCCATTTTACTCAATGATAAATAATTTTAAGTATGTACATTTTTTAAAAATAATAACTAATATGCATTATGTAGAGGAATACAAAGTACATATTGAGGGACCAGTAGATGGCATAATGGTTATGTTACTGGACTGCCATGTCCCAGCCCTGGCAGCTTAAAACCCACGCTGGGCACAGGTGCGTGCATGCTTAAGATTCTTTTTTAAAATATTTTATTATAATTTTATTATAATTTTAAAGGGATCAAAGCTAATTTTTGGCTTATATATTTACTATTTAAAATCCAAATATACAAAATCAAAGAGAATAGTATGCCTTCATAAACTTATTACCTAGGTTTGACAATTATCAATTGATGACCAACTTTGCTTTATCAGTAGTACCACTCACTCCTGCCTCTCCCCCATTTTGTTTTAATTATTTATTCATTTTTTAGGGTTTGCCACAGGGCATATACATTTGCTGGAGGAAAAAAGACGGAAAATGAGGACCACCCCCTAGTGGGGATGGCTACCTTGTAATCCACTCTCCTCTCAGGATCTTGGGCACACACACACGTGCACTGAGATGTTTTTTTTTTAAAGATTTTTTATTATTATTAGTATATTAAATCACTACACATCATTTAGATTGCAGAGACTTTACCCAGCATGATTTACACCTCAGTCCAGCCCAGTTGAGACTATTATACACATCCTCATCAACAGATAATAAACATTATCTGTGTCCCACAAGTGTCTTACCTCTCCATTTTCCCCCCAAATTTCCTTTCCTACACTCTTCCCCTCTCACACTCTCTTTCCACTTTGTCTCTAGTGTCCATTACAATTTTTAATACTTTTATGCTCTCCAGTATTTCAGTCTCTACCATAGAGTGCATGCAAACAGTTGGTAAATGTTAAGTGGAGACATACAATGTTTCTCTTTCATAGACCCAAGGCCAAAAGCAGGCAAAGGTGGAGATGCCAACAGCTTTCTGCCGGGGCTGGTGCTGGGTCTGGGACCACTTGAGCAGGATTTTGAAGGAGCAGGTAAAATGGTGATACCAAAGAGATGCAGTGCTGTGGAAGGCAAAGTGAGTGAACTGATCTATGTAAAAATTTGGAGGTTGGGACCAGCAGTTAGCGTAATGGCTATGTCGCTGGACTCCCACGTAGTCGACCGCAGTTCGAGTCCCGGACCCGGTGACTTAAACTCACACCGGGCGCGTGTGCGTGCGTGCCCAAGATCCCGAGAGGAGAATGGAGGAGGAGGGGTTGCCACGTGGCCATCCCCCCTGGGGGGTGATTTCCTGCTTTCTGTCTCTCTGTCTCTGTCTGTCTGGCGAGCACATGTGCCCTATAGCAAAAACCTCTCCAAAAAAAAAAAAAAAAAAAAAAATTTGGAGGTTGATTTAGCCAGCCTTCTTGGTTTTGTTTTATTTTGTTTTTGTAATTGCCAGTGGATGCATGTACACAGATGCTCATTAGAGAGGGAGGGAGAGAACTCCCTAAAGGGACATGCTCATGTTATGATCCCTTCTCTATTTTGCCATTCTGTTGAATTTGAGGCATGCATGCACACACACCTGGCATATTTTTTAAGTCACCAGGGCTGGAATTCAAACTGCAGTAGGTCAAGTAAGACGTGATTCCCTTTGCACAACAGGGACTACTGCACTGTGGGACTGACCTTGTTTTGTTTTTTTTTGTGTTTTAGTTTCTTTCTTCTTTCTCTCCTTCTCTTTCTTCCTTTCTTTTTCTTTCTTTCTTTCATGAATGACAGAGAGAGAGAGAGAGAAGCATCCTCAATAGGATCTCATGCTGCAAGCATTCCCCACAGCCTTTACCATCCAGCCAGGCTCACGAGCACATACATGTGAACCATCATGAACAGGTGAAACCAAACCCTGATGTTCTGTATGGCCTCTAACACTGCAGAGCATTGTGCCACCATGGCTAGGCCAGGGTTCTTCATTTTTAAGTGATATGCAATTTATAAACATTGTTAGCTCACTAGGGCCAGCAGGTGGCATGGTGGTTAAGGGTACTGGACTCCCACATGGCCAAATGTGGTTCAAGTCCTGAACCTGGAGGCTTGCTTTCTCACATTGGCTCTCTCTCTGTCTCTCTGTCTCTCTTTGTCTCTCTCTAGAAATATTAAAAATAATAATAATAATAAATAAAAGTTAAATAAAATAATTTTAAAAAATTATTAGCTCACAAACTCTCAGGGTGGAGGGCAGAGAGCTAGGAAAAAGCCTATCTTTACTGTGGGGGTGCTCTAGTTGAGAAACTACAGGGTCGCAGTGAACCAGCAACATTCAGCATTGCTGCCAGAAGCTCTCCCTGCTGCCCTGGAGAGTAAATCACATCCACCATTGCACTTCCTAGAAGGTAAATTCCTTCATGTGTGGTCATCTCCTCATATTGCTGATTCTGAACAGATGAGCAGAGTCTGGGTTACAGGCCTTCCTCTACCCCCACCCCCAACTGCAAAGGAGACAGAAAATATGATTTCTCTGAATTCTGTTTGGGAAAATGGGATTGATAGAAAAGAAATCATCAAAACATAGGAAGATATATCAGAATATTGGATGGCTACAAATGCCCCACGCTAATGATAGAAACAAAAGATTAGGAGTTAGAAGGTGTATTTCAAACAAAAAGCACACTTTGTACTCTAGCAGAATTCAGGAAAACTCTCTAGATAGTATAACACTGCCCAGGAGTGAGGACCACTGGGCAGCCAAATATGGCTAGAAAGATTCTACTACAAAATTTCGCATACCAGATTGGAATGAAATCAATAAATGGAATTATAGATTATAGTCTACTTTTCTAATTTTCCCAAATTTGTCACCATATCTAAGAAACAAGAATGATTTACCTGATCTACATACCTTAATAGCTTTTTATAAGAAAAAGTTGTATTAAAGTCTTGTCAGTTTATTCAGTATTACCTTTTCTCTTCTTCTCTGGTAACTTCTACCATTTCTCTTCATACCTGATATTCTGCAATTTCATTGCATTAGTTTATGTTTAGTTTTATATCTAGGTATTATTTTTTTTTCTTCTGCTTCATACTCAAGGCTCATTTTCAATCTGAGAATTCAACTCTTTCTGTTTAAATGCTCAGCCTTTATTTATTTTCTTTTCTTTCTTTTTTTTAGAGCCATTTTTGCTATAGTGTACTCACCAGAGACACAGAGAGAGACAGAGAGACAGAAAGCAAGAAATCACCCCCTGAGGGGATGGCCATGCCACGATCCTTCTTTTCCATTCTTCTCTCGGGATTTTAGGCACTCATGCACAAGTGCCTCACATGAGATTTAAGCCTCTGGGTCCACGACTTGAACCTTGGTCTACGACATGCTAATCCAGTGACGTAACCGTTTTGTCATCCACTGGTCCCAGGCTTTATTTCTTTTAACTATAAATTTTAATTGGTCAAAATAACACATGTACATAATTAGAAAGTCAAATACTACTACTAATGATTATAAAATTTAAAAAGTAGTTCCCTAGAGATTAGTATCATCAGCTATATTTCTTAGCATTTGTTCATTGGCTATTATAAATAAGATGGAAAGAGTAGGTAACCAGATAGAAATAATGTTGTAACTCATAGCAGAAATATGCTTTTCAACAAAAATACTTTCAATTTTAATTTAAAATAAGAAAAATAAAATAAGATTAAGAACAGAGTAATTCCTGAATTTTATGTACTTCTTCAACAAGATTTATTCAACAAATGCTTATTGAGCACCTGATTTATTACAGGTGCTATTCTATGTAGTTAAGATATGGCGGTGAAAGAAATAAATATAAATCTCTGCCTACGTAGAACATATATCTCAACAGGGACACAGATATTAGATAATGAATACAGTAAATATATAAACAGTATAGTATCAGAAGACTTCAAAATGTTTGTGAAAAATGGAATTAAAGTACAAGGTGCAAATTTTTCTGAAACTCATGCACAATTTTTTGATAAAATGCATCTTCCATGAACTTTTGGAAGACTCTTCATGTATTAGACATTAAAATGTGTTAGAAGAATGTAAAGGAGAGTAGGGGACCCTGGGGATGCCAGTGGAGGGTTTGTTGTTTTGAAGGGGTGGTTGCACAGGCCACTGACAAGAGAACAAGTGAGTAAGGCCAGTTTCTTAAGCATGTGACCTGTGCACTTAGATTAATGTTTTGCTGTGGCATCTTGTGATTCTTAACTCTTGAACATAAAGTCCTACATTTTCATTTTGCATGGGGATCTATAAATTATGTGAGCAACTATATGAAGGAAGTGAAGAGGTTAGTCTTGTGACTATCTGGGGCTGGATGGTGTTACCAGTAGAGGGAAAGACTTGTGGAAAGACCCAAAGGAAAGAGAATTTCCAACATTTCAAACAAATAACAGCAAGGAGGCCAGCGTAGTTGGAAAAGAGAATAAGGGTGGGGGTCAGAAGAGAGCAAGGGTGGAAGTGGGGCCTGTGGCTAGGGAGAAGCTGTAGAAGGTGTGGTCAGCAGGGGGAAGATTGTTTAGGGCAGCGGTGAACAAAGTTTTTCTGTAAAGAGCCAGGCTCAGGGACCAGCAGTTAGCATAATGGCTATGTTGCTAGGCTCCCATATAGTCAACCGCGGTTCGCGTCCCGGACCCGGTCGCTTAAACTCACGCAGGGCATGTGTGTGTGCGTGCCCAAGATCCTGAGAGGAGAATGGAGGAGAAGGGATTGCAGTGTGGCCAACCCCCCGGCGAGTGATTTCTCACTTTCTGTCTCTCTGTCTTTCTCTTTCTGGCAAGCATACGCACCCTATAGCAAAAACCTCTCCAAAAAAAAAAAAAAAAAAAAAAAAAAGAGCCAGGTTTGGTGGGCCATATGGTCTCTGTTACAACTATTTGAATTTCATGTAATTTTTTATGTGTCACAGATTATTGTCCCTCTTTTGATTTATTTCGATTTTTTTTTTCTTTTAGCATTACAAAATGTGGAAACCACTCTTAGGTTCCAGGGTACTGTACAAAAGCAAGCAATGGATCAAATTTGGCCCATGGACCATAGCTTGCTGACCTCTAGTTTAAGACTCTGTTAGGTATTATAAAGACTTCTGCCTTTACTCTGAAAGATGAGAGACCTTTGAAAGTTTTCAAGTATATAAGTGATTTGATTTTACTTTAATTTTTAAAGAGTGATTTTGCTTAATTTATTGTTATTAATATTACTAATATTGTTTAATTTGATGAGAGAGAGAGAGAGAAGAAAAGTGAGAAAGAAGCTGCCAGGTCTGGGACTCAAATTGTGTTTGGCCATATGGGAGTCCAGCGCCTTAAATATCACACCACCTGCCGGCCCCTAATTTTACTTCACTTTAAAATAATCAGTTTGGCTGTTTTGCTGAGAAGACATAATTAGAAGGCTTTTGCAGTGATCCAGAAAGGAGATAGTGACTCAGAACTCGGCACAGCAGTAAAGGTCAACAGTGATTACGTTTAAGTCCCAACTGTGGTGGCACACAAATCACACCATCGCATGGGAGACCCAGGTCTGGGTTCTGGCCCAATCCAAATACACATGATGCAGTTGCAGTGACCTATAATTTTAGCTAATTGTGACACTGGGACAGGAGGATCTTAATACAGTGAGATCCTGTCAAAAATATCTATCTCTGTCTCTCTTTCTCCCTCACTCTCTCCTTCCCTCTCATGAGAGAACAAAAAAGTGACCACATTTAAGTCACAGTTTCAAGATTTTTAAAAAGCTAGTAGGATTTCTTTATGAATTAAATGTGAAAGGGAAGAGGAGTCAAGAATAATTTCAACATATTGGCCTAAGAAACTGCAGACATTGGGGCTGGAAACCAGCAGTTAGTGTAATGGCTATGTCACTGGACTCCCATGTAGTCAACCGCGGTTCGCGTCCCGGACCCGGTGGCTTAAACTCACGCCGGGTGCGTGTGCATACGTGTCCAAGATCCCGAGAGGAGAATGGAGGAGGAGGGACTGCGGCGTGGCCATCCCCCCTGGGGGGTGATTTCTCGCTTTCTGTCTCTCTGTCTCTCTCTGTCTGTCTGGCAAGCACATGTGCCCTATAGCAAAAACCTCTCAAAAAAAAAAAAAAAAAAACATTGGGTCTGGCAGATGGTGTGGTGGTTAAGGGCACTAAACACTCACATGGCTGACTGTGGTTTGAGTCCCATATCTGGTGGCTTGCTTTCTCTCTCTCTCTCTCTCTGTCACTCTGCCCCTCACTGTTCAAATTAAAAATTAAATTAAATTAAATAATTCTTTAAAAAAAAAACCCTGCAAATATAGGAATATCAACTGAAACAGAGAAGGTTGAAATAGGCGGGTTTGGGAGAAGATCAGAAGTTCAGTTTTGGACTTGATTGCTATTGAATGTCTAAGTGGAGATGCTGAGTAAAGAGTTAGACGTAGACTTTTTGGAAGTAATTGGTATTTGTAGTCAATAGTTGGATGAGATAACTAAGGGAGTGAGTTTAAAGAAAGGAAAGAGTACAAGGACTAAGACCTGGAAATTTCAAAACTTGAGGCCGGAGAGAAGAGGAGAAGGAAGTAACAAAGCCTGAAGAAGAAGGAGGGATAAGTGAGGTAGACGGGGAACCAAGAGTCAAGTGTCCTAAAAGTCAAAAAGTAGGAACTTATGAAGGAGGAAAAAGAGATCGAGTATGTCAAATTCTGCTGGCAGGTCAAGTCAGGTGAGATCTGAGAACTGATCATTATATTTAACAACACGTAGGTTTCAATGACCTTAACAAGTGTAGGTTTAGTACCCAGGCTGGTAGGAAAAGCCTGGTTGGGGTAGTTTTTAAGAGAAAAGTTGAAAGAAAAGAATTGAAGACAGTATGAATACACAAACATATCTGATGTACCTTAAAGAGGAGCAAAGAAATGAAGCTAAGAATTAAAAATTATGAAAAATAGAAGATGAATTCTTTTTTTTTTAATTTGCCAGAGGGAGCACTCACTGGGGAGAGAGAGAAAGAGTGAAAGCATCCCCTGTGGAGAATTGTCACACCACAATCCCTTCCCCTCCCCTTCTCCCTTCTTTCCAGCACACCACACACACACACACACACACACACACACACACACACTCACATACACACACATGCCCAGAGTGCTTCTCAACCACTGGGTCTGAGACGTGAAATAGTTGGCCATGTGGAATCCAGTCACCTTAACCACCACGCTACAGTCCCACATTTGTGCATTTAAGTCCACATTTATATTTTAGAGATATGAATAATTAAAATTCAATGTTCTTTAGATACTTCTCACCTCCTAATTTTTGTTATTTTCACTTAGCCAAAATGTTTTATATCACTTTGTTTTACAATAGAACTGAAGTCTTATATTTAAATTAAGGTAATGTTATGACCAATACTCACACTACAGCTTCTCTAATACTGAATTCTTTAATATCGCCTCATTCCTTTTGTTTTTATTTGCCAAGAAAGGCTTGGCGTTGTCTTCCATTTTCTTGCATTTATGAAAATGCCTAGCACTTTTGTATTTGATTTGTAACTCTTTGAACATATAGTTCTTGGCTCACTCTTTTCCTCAAAATTTTATAAATGGTGGCATGGGGGTTAAGGCAGCTGGACCCCACATAGCCAACTTTGCAGTTCTAATTTCAGACCTAGCATCTTGAAATGCAAGCAGAGCAGGCATGTGTGTGTGCCCTGAATCCTGAGAGAAGAATGAAGAAGGGATTGAGATGTGGCTCTCCCCCTCCCCTGGGGGTGGGGGGATGCCTTCTTGCTTTCTTGCTTTTTCTCTCTCTCTGTATATCCCCGGCAAGTGCATATGCCCTATAACAAAACTATATATATATGTGTGTGTGTGTGTGTATATACACATACACATATATATACACACACACATACATACATATATATAATATACATATACATATATAAATATTATTCTTATCAAAATTTTCTCATAAACAGTACTCCTTTTTGTTCTAATATTGAATATTGAGTTCTAGTTCTTTTCCTAAGACTTTTTAAATTTACTTTGTGTTGGGGGGGAATGCTGATTTTGTAGTTAGTTTTTTTTTTCTTAAGGTTCTGTGCTACAGTCCATGAATTCCTTCATATTTGACAATGTCTACCCCTCCCCTTTATTCTTGAAAATGCACCTCAAGTGCACCAACCATACTTGATAAAGTACATTATGTCTCATACTTTCTTTTCCTCTGAACTCTGTAGGTGAAAAGAAAATCTAGCACCATTTCAAATTCTCTCTTACTCTTTCATTCATTGCTAATGCAATCTATTCTGGTGAAGCATTGATGAAATGGATCAGGATCTCAGCCAAGTTTGTACCAGGCAGTAGTGTGGTAACCACAAGGATTGGCTCACACCAGGGGAAGGCCAAATGCTCTCCCTTATCTACTATCTGAGGTAGTAGATAAGGCTAAAACACAAGATTCTGTTAGATTCCATACTCCCATATTCTCACTAACGAAAAAAATTATTTTTCAGTAATTAAGAAGCTTAAGGGCGCTTCCTTAGTCCCCAAGGCAGTCTCATAGATTTTTCCCTCCGCGCGGGAGTTATTTGAACGCTCTGGCGGCAACCAGGCACTCACTGTGCTGAGACCAACTCTCTTGGGTTCCAGGGGACCGAGGGGACCAAGGGGACAGAGGGGATCTCTGTGTCGTGGTGGCGAAGAGGCCGCTGCTGGATCAGGAACCCTTCCAGCTGCACCAGAACCCAA
Organism: Tupaia tana; assembly: GCA_026018925.1. Lineage (NCBI taxonomy): Eukaryota > Metazoa > Chordata > Mammalia > Scandentia > Tupaiidae > Tupaia > Tupaia tana. Next base: position 79,121,657 of record JAKSZU010000004.1, read on the forward strand.
CCAAGCTGGCGGCTGCGCAGTGGACAGGAGGAATTCGTTCATTACCTCCTATTCGCTGTAATGGTCTCTACACGGGAACCAGCTGTGGAGAGGGTGATGGAGCGTACCACCAAGTTCTGCCTTCATCTCACCAGTCCACTGTGGAAGACGAGGAGGAAGAGGAAGTTCATTTTAAGTTATTTGTTTACTTTTCTCTTACAGTCTCATGTGCCAACTCACAAACAAGCTTTTGGGAAGTCTACCAGAAAAATGCCCAGATTGATGATGATTTGTTTGATAAAATTAATTCAGCCCTGCTTATTAGACTGACAGATAAGATTCCAAATGTGAGAATGTAGGCAGTTCTGGCTCTTTCCCGACTTCAGGATCCCAAGGATGATGAATACCCTGTGGCTAAAGCAATATACTACCTTAATTGAAAATTATTCTACTCTAGAAGTCAGACGTGCAGTGTCATGTATTGAATCATCAGCAAAGACTGCTGGAAATTATAGGGCGTATGGAGGATGTGAAGAAGGCTATCAGAAAGCTGGCTTATCAGGTTTTAGCTGTAAAGGTTCATATGAGAGCTATGTCTATTGCTCAGAGTAATGCTCCTTCAACAAGGTCTTACTGACAGATCAGACACTGTGAACCAAGCAGTGCAGAAGTATCTTCTCTAAGGCTGGTTACGTTTTACTGAAGGAAATTCCTTAGAGTTGCTTATCAGCTGGATGTGGAACATTTTTCTGGAGTGACAGTCTGTTTTCAATGCCTTGTTTTCAGTGACTCCTCTCAATGAACCGGTGGGAATCTGGAAAAACAATCATGGCAGGAAATTGGTTCCAATGGAAACATTTACTCCTAAAAGTGCTTTATACTGGTGTATTCTTTGTGAGTATGAAATCAAAAGGAGATGGAAGCTGAAGAATGTTTAGAGGAGATTTTTCCAGAACCTGTAGTACTCGCTGAGTATTTACTGAGTTACATCCAAAGTATTCCAGTTATTAACAAAGACCAAAGAGGTGTCTGAACTCAGGCCAGGAGTTGCAGGACTAGCCAAGCTGATGTCTTTTGGGCTTTTGGTCAACAGTTAGGACCCTTTCTCATCTTATTTTGTTATGGTACAACCCTGTGATGGAAGAGGATGTTCAACTTCAATACTGTTTAAGCGTGTTCTTCCCCAGGTTTGCTTATGCAAGCAGGACTAGTCAGGAATGCTTTGAAGAAGGCTCTCTTCCAACTCTGCAAACTCTGTCCAATGTCCCTGCATCTTCTTCACTGGCTGAGATAGGTATTACATATGTCGCTGAGTTAATTGTAGAGTTGACAAGACCAAGCAGATGAAATCCTCAGCCCAAGAATTCACAAGATTATCAGGCTTTAACAGTACATGACAATTTGGCTATAAAAAATTGCAATGAGATCTAAGCAAGTCTATGCCCATCAGAAATTCAGGGCTATATGAAAGCCTTGAGTTCTTTAAAACTCAGTAGTAATCTTGCAAAAGATCTTCTAGTTCTGTTGAATAAGGTTCTGGAGCAAGCAAAAGACAGGGCATGTCTGAGAGCTTTGGAGAAAATCAAGATTCAGTTAGATAAAGGAAATAAGAAATTTGGTGACCAAGCCATAGCAGCACAAGGTGCCAACACGACTGCAGCTGCTTTTCCAAATGAAGATGAAAAGGACAAAGAGGCGTATGAGACTCCTGAAAGGGATGCAAAAGCAATGTGAGCATCAAAATCCACTCAGTAGAAGAACAACAGAGGACAGAAAAAGACAACAGCTTCAGCTAGGATGAAGAGGAGATGTCAGACTGCTGAGGTTGACTCTAAAAGTGATCGTGATGTTCCAGAACCAGAATCAGAAATGAAGATGAGATTATCAAGCCAAGCTAAAACAGCAGCACTAGAAAAATATAAACTTAACTTTGCACAATTTCTCAATGAAAATATAAGTTAAGTATATGTGTGACCAGCAGTTGGCGTAATGGCTATGTTGCTGGACTCCCATGTAGTTGACCATGGTTCGAGTCCCAGAGCTAGAGGCTTAAACTCACGCTGGGCATGTGTGCGTGCGTGCCCAAGATCCCAAGAGGAGAATGGAAGAGAAGGGATTGTGGCGTGGCCATCTCCCCGGGGAGTGATTTCTCACTTTCTGTCTTTCTGGCGAACGCACGTGCCCTATAGCAAAAATCTCTCCAAAGAAAAGATGATGGAGGTGGAGTTCTTTAAAATCATTTTAAGTTGCTTTAATAAAGTTATCTTTGCATCAAAATTAAAAAAAAAATAATGCTTAAAAGTTCCAGAATCCACGACCCTGAAGGTCTCTTTCTCTCAAAGTTAGAAGTTTGCTGCGCTAGATTATTGTGTACTGCCTAAGAAGACAGTCTCCAGAGGATTGCTTCACCTGCTATTGATTCATTATCTGAGTTTCTCCCAATAAACATTGCTTCAGAAAGTCTAGTGTGAAAACTGGTTGGCTATTCATCTTTGATTGCTTAATTGTTGGTACAGGTTTATGGGTTTTCAAACTTGAGGCATCCACCATGGCCTTCTAGAAGTGAATCAAGGCACTTAGAATTTATGAAGTTATGTGGCTCATCACCTTGAAATACTGGTATGGCAGTCATGGGGATTAGTCTCCCCTAAATCCTGGTGATTCAGTGATGAAAGGAGACAAGGTGGTTAAGATCGCCTAACCTAACATTCCGTGATTGTTATTATTAGCCTTGGAAAAAGTTTTTAAAAGGGGGCAGACAGAGGTGAGCCTGACTCAGTAACTTTGGTTGAATATGAAGTTATCTTTATATGGTGTATCCAATCAGGATCAAATAAATATTACATATTTCTCTCTTCCTATAACTGGTTGGGTCAGTTTGAGATGACACAAATTGTCAGGTTGATAGGTTACTATGGGCCCCAATTTCATGATGGGAAAGGAGAGGAAAAACTTAAAAGTATGTAACTTATATGATTAGTTCCTCATTAACAAGTGAAAAAGTTCATCTAAAATAGGGTCAATTGAACCTACAGAACTTCTGGGTGGACTCATATTGAGGTTTCATCTTAGAAGTCTCCATGATTATGGTGGTTTCCAGATAAGATATCAAACATGATACAATTAGTGATGGTCCCTACCTTTGCTTATGGGGGAAGAAATGCCAACACAAGGTGCCTATTCAGGAGATGTGTACAACTAGACTGATCATATAGTGGTAATAACAGAGGAGAGATTAGGGGACATATCTAGAATACATGATAATCAGGAACTCAAAATTATACGCATTTCTAGAAGATTAGAAGTAAACCAATTGGTCAAATGGGCTATCATGGGAGGAATGGCAGGAAGGGAGTTGTTATATTCAGCCATTCCCTGGGCTCTCCTTACTTGAGCTAGAGGCATTAATTTTCCAGCTGGAGATAAACTCCACATATGTGAAGCATTGAACATATAATTCTACTTATTATTAGAGTGGATAAACCTAATCTGATTGCTATTTGATACCTCTTAGGATAGGAGCAAGAGAAAGCTGGAGCAGCCAACACAAATACAAATTGTTTAAGCCTAGTGCTCACCTCCAACTGGTAGGATAACTAGATTCCTTGCCCAATGCTATAAATGCCCTGAATGGAGCCATTCCCAGCAATAGCCCATCTGTTCTCAACCATCTGTTAGGAAGCTAGAAGTCTGAAGACAGGAAGCTTTCTGCTGCTGAATAGCTATGATTCAAGGACCCAATCTTGTAACCAAGCCTATTACTTTCACTTTTCAAAGGACCCAAAGCTCTGCCATATGAGCGCTGAGCTACCATTCTTATCTTAATGCTGGAGCAAATGAAGTGGTACAACTATTATCACATTACCTTCGGAATGGAAATGTTTTGTTATAAGTCTCTTGCCTAGGTGATGGCCCCTGGGATGGGCAAAATTCCAAGGATACTTATGGAAGTAGAAAAAGTTGCTTGGTAGGAAGAAATCTGAAATGAAACCATGGGAATAGGGTGGTGATGCATTCTCACTGTTTTGCACTTTTATGACTTCAGAATTATAATTCAGGTTGCCACAAATTCTTATACAGCTTTCACAGGTGAGGGACTTCTCTGCTAATCTTCAGGATGCCATCTGCCTTTCAGAATTGACAGTAGTCAGGAAGAGCCAGCAGTCATTGTGGTGTCTCCTAATGTCACTACCCTTCTAGAATATTCCATTGAGTTATACTACCCAGTATCTACTGGTGTAAATGACTGTCAGTAAAGAATTCTAAGTCCCAAGGCCATGCAGGTACAATGTTCTTTCCTCTGGGATGGCACAGGCTCTGTGTCTATTAAAGCAGACTTGGGACCAATATTGTAGTCACTAATCAATTGTTTCTTGTACTGCTTCTTTCAATGATGACTTTGCTCAACTCCAGACAATACTTATAACTATTAGTAGAGGGAATAGCAAATGATTGAATTACTGTAATTATACATGACATTTCCTGGTCTGTATAAAGTGTTCCTAAGGGAGTCTTCTTTCTTGTGAATAAGCATCTTCCTCTTCCTCTTCCTCTGTCAGCCTCAAGTGAATGAGACCTTAAACCCTGAAGAGGCTCCCCCAACAATTTTTAGCTTTCCAGGACTCCCTTCCAGGACCCTATGGCTTTTTTGTGTGTATGAGACTAATTTTTACTTATTTACTTTTTAATTTAAAAATGGCAAATTAATCTTTTGGATAAATACTATGGAACCAATCCAAGTGTACAAAACTGATAACTGGGTTGAGAAACTGTGGCATGTATGTACTAAGAAACAAGGAGATCCTATCATTTGACTCAAAATGAATGAATAAAGAAGTCTCAGTATTGAGTAAAGTGATATACACATTGTGTATCTCCACTCAGTTTGTACTGAATGCTACAGCAGAGGTTGAGAGACTTGAAAATGTAATGGTCGAGAAAACAGGTATAAATGCCAGAGGCTATAAGGGGGAACATTGAATGGTAGAGAGAAGGTGATGGAGGGTGGGTGTGAGGTACAGAGGGAGGAGACATTTGGTAGATAGAAAAATGTAAAAAAATAAAAAGAGAGAGAAACAATAGAAACCAAAAAATGAAAGAAAAACGGAGTATGAAACTAACTAAATCCTGTTGTATATCTGGTTATTTCACAAACTGGTTTAATTATATATGTATATTAGGATTAAAATATGAATGATGACATTTCTAGTTATCCCAATAATTTCAAGCTAATTGTCATGTATTTTTCATTTATATCCTTGATTACATCCTGATTGAATAATAAAAAAAGGATCAAATCTCAATAGGAATGAATGGATTAAAGTGCAATTTTTCAAGGAGATACTATGACTTTTTTTAAAAAAAAATTGTGCTCTCGATAGGAAATTGTCAAAAGTTTAGGAGAATAGAAAATATTTTTGCAGATATTTTCCATTGATATTTGAACATTTGAATATAACTCTACATTCACTAGGCAACTTTCCTTGAGAAACACATCAATGAATTATTCATATAAAAACAAGGATGGGTACCAGCAGTCAGCATAATGGCTATATCACTGGCTCCCACGTAGTTGACCACGGTTCGAGTTCCAGAACCAGTGGCTTAAACAAATGCCGGGCGTGTGTGTGTGTGTGTGTGTGTGTGTGCCCAAGATCCCAAGAGGAGAATGGAGGAGAAGGAATTGGGGCGTGGCCATCCCCCCTAGGGGGTAATTTCTCACTTTGTATCTCTCCCTGTCTCTCTGTCTTTCTGGTAAGAGCAAGTGCCCTATAGCCAAAAACTCTTAAAAAAAAAAAAAAAAAAAAAAAAAAAAAAACAAGGATGTATTAGTAGGCTCCATTCTCTCTTTTTCTCTTTCTTTTTCTTTCTTTTCTTTCTTTCTTTTTAAGGTTTTTGTTGTAGGGCGCATGTGCTTGCTGGAGAGAGAAAAAAAGACAGTGAGAGGGAAAGTGAGAAATCTTCCCCTGGGAGAATGGCCATGCTGCAAATCCTTCTCCTCCATTCTGCTCCCAGGATTTTGGGCATGAACACTTGTACACATGCCCATCGTGATTTTTAAGCTGCCAGTTCTGGGACTCCAATTGTGGTCAACCATGTGGGAGTCCAGGGCCTTAATGACTGTGCCTGGCTCCATTCTTTCCTAAACCTATTTGAGGAGAAGCTAACCTGATCATGCCCAGGAACAAGCCTGATTATTATGCTGGTCACTGTCCCTAATTGAGGGACTTAGGCACTAGGTTATTTTAACCTGATGTCATTAGCATTTTAACCATATAATAACCTTTCATAGTCATATTTTATCATCTTAAAACAAAATGTTGTCTTTGATTTAGCTTCCTATGTAAACTACTAGAGAGAAAAATAGTTAACTATAGTATGTAAGGGCCAATTCTCCGTAATAGTTATATTAATTCCCCAAAATGAACACAAGAATAACTTGATAGTATGTTCATCACCTTAGTTCATTTCAGAGGAGTATACAAATGTATAAAATAAAAATAAAAACATTTTATGGCATACAATGTTGATATGTGTATACATCACAAAATGATTAAATCAAATGAATTAACATGTCGCCTCACAAACTTACCATTGGTAATGAGAACATTATTAGTTTTGGATGCAAGGAAGTCACCTTTCTGTGAGGTAAGAGTCATGGCACTCTTAAATTTCACTTACAGTCTCATCTTTTTTTTTTTTTTTTTTTTTTTTTTTTTTTTTTTTTTTTTTTTGGTGTGATGAGACAATACTTTATTTTTTAGAAGTCTTTATTGTAAAATACATACAACATAAAATTTGCCATTTTAACCACTTTAACGTGTCCAATTCAGTGGCAATGATTATATTCTCAATGTTGTGTAATCATCACCACTGTTTTCAGTAGTTTTTATCACCCCAAAGAGAAACTGCACACCATAAAGCAGTAGCTATTCATTTCCACCTTGCCCTAGTCTATGAAAACCACCACTCCGCCCAACTGTTTTCTTTATTTTTTTTTTATTTTTTTTTTATTATTATCCATTTTTTTGTTACATTGAATTACATATAACTTTACAGTGTATTACATTGCTTTTTCAAAAGGGAATGCCATGCATGTCAGTCAGTACAGAGACATTAATCTCCCCACTTCAACATTCAATATCTTTCCTATGTTTCCCCCAATCATTATTATTATTATTCTAATTATTTTTTATGATAAACATGATTTTTTTTTTCCCTCCAATTATCAGATCATAAAGTTCCCAACAATAGGGAACGTAGACTCCACTCAGGGCTGGACCAAGGGTGGGTCTCGTGCAGCCCCGCAAATGTAGGTGAATCTCCATGGAACACAGTTTCAGGAATGCGGCTCAGGGAAGCAGAGACGGCCATCAGCTGATGCGGCACGCGGGGCAGACCCCGGCCACGGCTCGCGGGGGCAGGCCCCGGCCACGGCACGCGGGGCAGGCCCCGGCCACGGCTCGCGGGGCAGACCCCGGCCACGGCACGCGGGGCAGACCCCGGCCACGGCACGCGGGGCAGGACCCGGCCACGGCACGCGGGGCAGAGCCCGGCCACGGCACGCGGGGGCAGAGCCCGGCCACGGCACGCGGGGCAGAGCCCCAATCGGGCCGGACCTCCAGAAGGGCATGTGGAGCAGAGCCCCCGTGCCCTGACCCCGCGCCCCAGCACGTGGAGTGGAGCCCCCGCGCCCGCCTCCCCACCCCCATGCGCCGGCACGCGGAGCGGAGCTCCCGACTGCCGCCCCTGGACGTTTAATTGTATCTAGTACTTCTTGCATATTATTCTCAAAGTTTTGGGCCATTATCTCAGTCTTTATGGTGGACCTTTCTAGGCCAGCCATTTTCTCTTCTACATTAGAGATTCCATTTTCTGAATGATCTAGTCTGCTTTTAATACTTTCAAGGAAGATTTTGACTTCTTGTATTATATCCTTCATCTCTAACAGCTCCATCTGATTCTTTTGTAAAGTGTGAAACTCCTCTTTTAGATCTTGCCTCACCTTAAAAAATTCATGTGGGATTTTGTATGCTGGAGGCCCAGTTAGGAGTGGGACATCTTCCTTCCTCCCAGCATGTCTAGATCTCAGGAGCCATGGAGCAGACTGTCTCTTGAAGAAGGGCTGTTCATGTGGGATTTTGTATGCTGGAGGCCCAGTTAGGAGTGGGACATCTTCCTTCCTCCCAGCATGTCTAGATCTCAGGAGCCATGGAGCAGACTGTCTCTTGAAGAAGGGCTGTTCATGTGGGATTTTGTATGCTGGAGGCCCAGTTAGGAGTGGGACATCTTCCTTCCTCCCAGCATGTCTAGATCTCAGGAGCCATGGAGCAGACTGTCTCTTGAAGAAGGGCATGTGGGATTTTGTATGCTGGAGGCCCAGTTAGGAGTGGGACATCTTCCTTCCTCCCAGCATGTCTAGATCTCAGGAGCCATGGAGCAGACTGTCTCTTGAAGAAGGGCTGTTCATGTGGGATTTTGTATGCTGGAGGCCCAGTTAGGAGTGGGACATCTTCCTTCCTCCCAGCATGTCTAGATCTCAGGAGCCATGGAGCAGACTGTCTCTTGAAGAAGGCCGCCCAACTGTTTTCTGTCTCTGACCCATTCTGGATATCTCGTGTAAGTGCAATCATGCACTATTTGTCTTCTTGTGTCTGGTTTATTATAATTTGCATAAGATTTTCAAGGTTCTTCCATCTAGTGTGCATATTAATTTTATGGTTAAAATTATTTATTAAAAATGGAAGTTGTACATATTTGTGAGGTACAATAAAGCCATGCTATATTTTTCATGATTAGATTTTTTGTCATAGGGTATGTGTGCTCACTAGAGAGAGACAGGGGAAAAGTGAGAAATCACACCTCCAGAGGGGATGGTCACACCATAATCCCTTCTCTAGTCTCTCTCGGGATTTTGGGCGTGCTCGCACACATGTCCAGTGTGGTTTTCAAGGTCTGGACTCACACCACGGTTGACCATGTGAGACTCCAGTGCCTTAACCAACATACCACCTGCTGACCTCGATGCCAGCATTTTTAAATACAATGTGAAATGATCATTAGATAAAGCTAATTAACATATCTGTTGCCTCAAATATTTATGATGTTCTATGATGAGAACATTTGAAGTTTATTCTCTTAGCATTTTAAAATTTTCAGTAGGCAATTATTAGCTGTACTCACACGCCATGCGATAGACCCAAAACAATGAAATGGATTCCTCCTGTTTATCGGAGGCTTTGGAAGGTCAGCTCCCTACCCCTCCACCCCAGCCTTGGTAACCATTACTGTACTCTGCTTCTGTCAGTGCACTCGTTTTGGATTCTACATGTAAGTGGGAACATGCAGTGTTTGTCTTATTTCACTTAACGTAATGCTCTGCAATTTCATTCATGGTTTTGCAAAGGACAGAATTTCTTTTTTTTTTTTTTTTTTTTTTATTAATTACTTTATTTATTTTTGTATATACTTTCAATCATATTGTTTGGCTTACAATGAGACCATTTCGATATATGAACATTTCTCCCCAGACCCATTGATCGAAATATCTTCAACAGATAACACCACACCTCCCCATCCCGTCAATGCTCTACCTCTGTATCCCTTCTCTAAATGTCTTTCGTTGGGCCCCACTCCTCCACATACACCTCATCTGACATTCACACCCATCTCTTGTGTTTGTTCAACTGTTAGTCAATCAGTTACCGACATAGAATGCAGACAAACGGTATATGTTAAGTGGGGACATACAATGTCTCTCCTTCATAGCCTGGCTTGCCTCACTCAGCAGTACATCTTCCATATTCTTCCACTTTCTGTCAAAAGCCAGGGCTCTGTTGGTTTTTATGGCTGAGTAGTATTCCATAGAGTATATGTGCCACAGTTTTTCAATCCATTCCTCCATACGGGGGCATCTGGGTTGGTTCCATGACTTAGCAATTGTGAATAGTGCTGCAATAAACATCGATGTGCAAGCACTTTTCCAATGAAGGATTCTTCTGTCCTTTGGGTAGATACCGAGGAGTGGGATCTCTGGATCATATGGCAGATCTATCTGTAGATTTTTGAGGAATCTCCAAATTATTCTCCACAGTGGTTGGACCAATCTACATTCCCACCAGCAGTGTAAAAGAGTTCCCCTTTCACCACACCCCCGCCAACACCTATCATTTTTTGTTTTTTTAATATTAGACAATCTGACTGGGGTTAGGTGGTACCTCATTGTTGTTTTTATCTGCATTTCCCTTACGATGAGGGAGGTTGAACATTTTTTCATATGCCTTTTGGCCATTCGTATGTCATCTTTAGAGAGTGTTTTCTTCATCTCCTTCTCCCATCTTTTAATAGGGTTGATCATCTTTTTTCCAAACACCTTTTTTAGTTCCTTGTGTATTCTGGTTATCAGTCCCTTATCTGATGCAACATTTACAAAAATATTTTCCCATTCTGAGGGCTGTCTATTCACACTAACTACTGTGTCTTTGGCCATGCAGAAACTTCTTAGTCTGATGTAATCCCACTTGTCTATTTTGTGGACGATGGACTCTGCTTTGAGTGTCTTCTTTAGGAAGTCTTTCCCTACACCAATGTCTCCCAGAGTTTCCCCAGCATTCTCCAGGAGCAGCTTTATAGTTTGAGGTTTTAGATTTAGATCCTTGATCCACCTTGACTTGATTCTTGTCAAAGGAGAGAGGTAGGGGTTCAGATTCATCTTTCTGCAAGTGGAAGTCCAGTTTCTCCAGCACCACTTGCTGAAGAGGCTTTCATTTTCCCACTGGATTGACTGGTACCCCTTGTCAAAGATCAGTTGACTGTATGTTTGGGCACTTATTTCTGGGGACTCTATTCTGTTCCATTGGTCCACATGTCTGTTTCTGTGCCAATACCATGCTGTCTTTATTACCACAGCTTTGTAATACATTTTTGGATCAGGGATTGAGATGCCACCCACTCCATTCTTCTTGTGTAGAAGTGCTTTGGCAATACGGGGTCTTTTATGATTCCAGACAAATTTTAAGATTGTCTTTTCTAGATCTGTGAAGAATGTGTCTGGTACTTTGATTGGCATTGCATTAAATAGGTAGATTAATTTGGGTAGAATTGCCATTTTGATTATATTAACTCTTCCGATCCATGAACATGGGATGTCCTTCCATTTTTTTGTGTCATTTTCAATTTCTTTTTTTACCTTCTCGTAGTTTTCCTTGTGGAGGTCTTTAACTTCTTTGGTTAGATTTATTCCTAAATATCTTATACTTTTTTTTTTTTTTTTTTTGACTGTCCTAAATTGTTTGTTAGGTATGAAGTTTACAAACATTTCTTAGATTAGCGGTAACGGTGGAGCTGGAGAGTATTGCGCCTTCTCCAAGCTGCACGGCGAGAGCCACCAATAGTGTGGTGGAACTTGTGGCCCTTTCCAAGGCCTCGGCTCTTGCGGCCTGCGGATGTCAGCCCACGCATCTCCCTGTGCTTGTGGACTGGCTTGGTGATCCACTGGGTGTCAGGGTTTCTTCTGATAGCTTTATGGAATGGATCAATGAGGATAACCTCGAAGAATTTGTATGTGGAATCTTCACCCACCCAGTAAGAATTCAGGACTCTAAGAGCCCCACAGTGGCGTCCAGCTCGCTCCTCTGCAACAGACTGGAGGCTCCGAGCAAACTTGAGTTGGTTAACACCATGATGGACAGGCTTGCCATAGGTTGCACCCTTGGGGACTGGGCGTTTGCGGCCTCCACGCCGTACACGAATCCTGTATATCACATAACCTTGCTTCGCCTTGTAGCCCAGTCTGCGCGCTTTATCCGGCCGGGTGGGGCGGGGCGCCCGGTGCAGCGCCGAGAGCTGGCGGTACTGCCAGCAGCGGACCCGCAGGAGAAAGCGCATCACGTCGGACTGCTTCTTCCGCCACAGCTCCTGGATGTACTTGTACGCGCCCATCTTGGCTTACCTGATGGCTGCCGCCAGACGGAAAAGCTCATCTTTTTTTTTTTTTTTACAGGTTTTTGCTACAGGGAGCGTGTGCTCGCCAGACAGACAGAGAGAGACATAGAGACAGAAAGTGAGAAATCACCCCCCAGGGGGGATGGCCAAGCTGCAATCCCTTCCCCTCCATTTTCCTCTCAGGATCTTGGGCACGCACGCACACGCTCCCGGCATGAGAAATCATCCCCCTGGAAAATGGCCATGCTGCAAATCCTTCTCCTCTATTCTGCTCTTTTAAGCCACCGGGTCCGGGACGCGAACCACAGTCGACTACGTGGGAGTCCAGCGACATAGCCATTATGCTAACTGCTGGTCCCTACAGTCTCATTTTATATGATTGAAAGCATAGAGGTTTACAATGGATGACAATAGTAATTAATTCCAGGAGAAATTAATGAGTTACAACAATGGCTCAAAAGAAAAGACAAAATTAAATGGAAAACCACCCACTTCTGTATTTTGCTTCAAAAAAAATAAAATTATACACTGTTCATTAAATCCTAAGTTCCAAGAACCATGCTAATCATTAGAGATATGGTGATGGGGAAAAAAATGAAGAAAACAAACAAACAAAAATCTCTGACTCCAAGAAGCTTGTGCTTTAGTAGGAGAGGTAGACTATAAACAAATGAGTCACAAAATATAAGTCGTGAAGCTAGTACAATAAAATTATGCATAAGTTTACAAAAATTAATTTCCCAAACACTCAGTGAGTGAAATATGACAAGTCCATTTCATTTAAGAGGCTCCATATGAAACAACAATGTGATAAAATTGCCACAGAGATAATACAGTTTTAGGTTGCATTAGTAGAAATACAGAATTCAGTAAAAGGAAAACAAAACCCAAAAATAAAATTAAAGACTGGATTAAGAGTCAGAAATGTTGAGCTTGACTATGTATTTTACTGCGTAACTTCATCAATCTGTTATCTTCATTTTCTTCATCTGTATAAAGGAATGATGAAGTCTAACTTACCTTCCTTTTGGGGGAGTGCTAAGAATTGTATGGGTTAGAAGATCCTTAACAGTCAGCAAATTAATTATTCATTGATCACTAAAGCCTTTTACATTGTGACCTCAGATATACTTGAGCTCCTCCAAAGTAGGAAATTTACCACTTTTTGAAAAGTCCATCCCTCACCCTGCCAGATGCTAACTATACACTTTTAACATACAAGGAATATTTTCTAAAAAACAAACAAACAAACAAAACTATAGACTCCTCACTACAAATACACAGAGAATAGTGGTTGTAATTTTCCTCTTCTGCTGACCAAAGAAATATGGGACAAAAAGGCAAGTATAATTTTCAAATGAATTGGTATATTATTTGAACATATAAGAATCACATAGTATCTGTCTTTTTGTAATTGACTTTGTTCATTTAGCAGAATGTCTCAAGGGTCATCCATATTGTAGCATGTCAGAATTTTTTAAAGGCTAAATAGTTATAAAATAAATGCATATTTGAAAGATGTCAGTTATTTAATCAATACACAATGTTTATGCATTCAGTGGACATGGTTGCTTCTGTGTTTTAGCCATTATGAATAATGCTGCTATGAACATAGGTGTAAAAACATCTGAGACCCAACTTTACTTTCTTTGAATTCTTTCTTTCTTTCTTTATTTTGCCACAGAGTGTGTGAGCTCACTGTAGAAAGTGAGAGGAAAAGTGAGAAATCAACCCCTGGGGGGATGACCATACCACAATCTCTTCTCCTCCATTCTCCTCCTGGGGTTTTGGGCACACATGCACATGTGCCTGGTGTGATATTCAAGCCACCAGGTCTGGGACTTGAACAGCAATTGGCCATATGAGAGTCCAGCACCTTAATCACTATACCATCTGCTTGACCCTTCTTTCTCATTTTTTAAATTTCCGTGTAATCACTGTACAACTTCATAGCATACAAGATGGTTTTTCAAAGTATATTTGCATTGTATGTCAATCAAGTCAATAATATTACCATATACATCATCCTCAACAGATAACTTTCCATTTTTGTGTCCGTTAAGTGTTTTTCTTTTTTCTTTTCCTCAGATTCAGCTTTCAATCCCACCAACATTACACAATTTTGAAGTCTGATGATATCAAATTTGGACAAAATTAAAGACTAGTAGAAACTCTCATACATTGTTGCCTGTAGCATGAACTAATAGAGCTCCTTTGGAAGAAACTGGTTAAATAGTACATTTTAATAAGTATATGCTGTTTCGCCCAGCAATTCCATTCCTAGGTGCAAACACTAAAGAAACTCTTGCAAATGTCCACCTAAAGACATGTATTATGAATGCTTATAGCAAGAGGGAAAAAATGGAAATAAATCACGTTGTGCTCTGTAAAAAAGGATAAGTATATTGTAGCATATTTGTATCACAGAATAACAGAGCAATGAAAATAAGTGAACAGCTGCTACTTGTAAAAGCCTGGATTAATCTAAAAAATTTAATGTTGAGCCAAAAAAGCAAGATATAAAAGAATATATATGGTATTATTTATTTAATTTATATAAAGTAAAAAATGAATATTAAAGCTAACATAGTAAATTGATTCTAATAAATTACTGAAAGTATTATTTTAGGGACACAGACATCTGTGAAAAAATTATAAATAAAACAAAGAAATAATATAAAATTCGAAATAGTACTTACTCCAGGAAAGTGAGGATTATCTAACTAGAGAAGCACATGAAAGTAATAATATCTTTTTAAAGTTAGATAATGGGACATAAGTTTTCATTTTAATATTTTTCTTTGAATGTATACATAAATTCATATGTATGGTTGATTTTACAATAAAATTTAAAAATACTAACAATCATGCTAGTTTATTGAAATAAAATTAGTACTATAAAAAGACACATAATGCTGACAAATTTAAATATTTATTCTCTGACTCTTCTGTTGTTAGTAATTCTTTTCAATACACAAATACTCAGGTATTAGGCAAATTTGATTGGGACTCACCTGGAGCTCTTAGCAGCTATTAAGAAGAGATGTTTAATGTACAGGCTAGGTTATTTACATAGGATCAGAGATGCCAAAGTAAATAAAAGATATCTCACTAAATATAAACAGTAGCTAGACCTGATAGTGCTAATTAAACTAAACCCAGAGCTATTGGCCTTGCTGTTCAGTTTTGCAAATCTTTGGCTTCGATTTGACACAATTCTGGCTCTTTGTCCCATCTGTATCCTTCTGACTACTTCAGGAAAATGCCCTATCCAGTTCAGCCTGGACCACAAACTGACCTACTTAGTTCACAGAGGCAGCTCAGTGTAAATATTAGATTTCCATTCTGGAGGCAGCTAGTCTTGGCACCGGACTTGAATCTTGTGCTTAATAGCTATTTGATCCATCTTCTCACCTGCAAAATTGGTGATGGTAATAATCTTCTTTATACTAAATTAAATAACAAAGTAGAGCCTTCTGATGAACAGTCATTGTTTTTAGTCATTTGCCTTTCATTCTTCATTCTTTAACCCAATCCTGCTAGAAATATAAAATGCTCAAGAGCAGACCCTTTAATCAAGGGTCTGGTGCTACACAACCATACTCTTTATCTGAAGCCTTTTATTCTTGTCATACATGGGTATGGGAGAATGAAATTGAAGTTTATTTATCCTAAACCCTCTCATTCCCCTCCTCCAAGAAAGATTTTACTTCTGTCATATCAAAGACAGGTTCTACATTCTTATTTTTGATTCTGTGAATTACCTCATGTCTTTCAACTATATCCATTTGTGCTTGCCAGACATGGTTTTAGTCTTTTAGAAAAAGCAAAGCCTAAGTGAAACAAGCATTAAGTACAATCTTTGGTACACAGTGGGTGCTCATATTGTATGTTCATATTGTTATTTTCACAACTGAAATCTTCTCTAGCAGCACTTCCACTAGATTTTCTATGATCCTACAAGTGGAACCAAACACTCATGACGCAAGATCATAAAATGAATGGATATTGGTTCAGGGATTATGACCACTGAAGACCCTCTTCCCAGACTTCACTCTCCTGCCCTCCAGATCTAGCCAGGAACCAGAAAACACAAGAGAACTCATGGAAATGTCAGATAAGGAATTTAGAATATTCATAGTGACAAAACTAGCAGAGATGCAAGAGAAGAGAGACACCAAACTCCAGAAAATGCAGAAGAGAGACATTGAGTTCCAGGAAATGAGGAAGTTCTTGCATGATCTGAAAGAGGAGATACACATCATAAAAAAGAATCAAGTGGAATTGTTGGAGATGAAGGCTGTAAAACAGGAAATCAAAACTTCCCTTGAAAACATCAAAAGCAGATTAGATCACACAGAAGATTGAATCTCAGATATAGAAAATAGAACCTCTGACTTAGAAATATTCACCAAAAAGACTGAGAAAATAACCCTCCAAAATGAGAACTTATGAGTAATACTAGATACCATTAAACGCACAAACATCCAGATCATCGGTATCCCAGAAGTTGAAGAAACTAATAAGGGTATTGATAATCTATTCCATGAAATCCGAGAAGAAAACTTTCCAAAGCTAGAGAGACACTCAAATATCCAGACCCAAGAAATACAAAGGACCCCACATAGATTCCACCCAAGAAGATCTTCCCCCAGGCACATCATAGCCAGATTTACCAAAACCACAGACAGAGACAAGGTTCCAAATTTGGCAAGAGAGAAACATGAAGTTACTTTCAAAGGATATCCCATCAAGCTAATGTCGGACCTCTCATCGGAAACAATGCAAGCAAGGAAAGAATGGGTAAATATATTCAAAGTGTTAAGTGAAAAACAATTTCAACCAAGAATACTGTAACCAGAAATATTATCTTTCATATGAGAAAAAAAGACAAAAACATTCTCAGATAAACAAAACCTGAAAGAATTTACCAAGACCAGACCAGCTCTCCAAGAAGTGCTGAAGGGAGTGCTATACCAGGAAAACTAAAGTCAAACATATATAAATAAGAGTACAAAAATAACCAAAAGAATGGCCAGCCTAATGGTAGGGACAAATCTGGAGTTGAATGTTAACTTCCAGAGTTTAAATGGAAAGATCAGACCACAGTAACACTGCCAATTCAATAGAAGAGAGATGTGAGTCTGAACTCATGAAATAGAATTTTTTTGACTTTAGACTAAAACATTACTGAGTTTCTTTGATGCTTTGATTTCCATATTTAAGGATTTTTGTCTTCTCTTGAACTGTTGATACATTCATCTACCTAACCTTTTCCCTGGCTTTAAGTTTTAAGCAATTTCTCTTAATGTTTTTCAATTTTGATCTATTAAAATTAAAATTGTTTTTCTTGAAATAAAAAAGCATTAAAAAATACCTATTAATACCCATTTAATGACTGCAGTAAGCTACATTGCTCCAGTGAGGTGCTAATTTATAGTATATTCACTTTACTCACTGAGGTTTACACCTAAAGTCAGACATGCGCTCATAGATATGTATATATAAGGTATGCTTGCTATTGAAAGTTTTTAAATTAATTAATATTTTTCATGAATCAATAAAATTTGAAAAAAGCTATGAAAAACAACTGTACATACCAGAGACGGTGTGTAGGGGAAGGGAGATTGAGAGAGGGTAAGAGGTAGGGAATCAAGCGGTGGGGGAGGAAAATATATAAGAAACAAGAAATAGAAAATTATTTGTTGATAACATTTGTGGTAATATCCTTGATTGACCCAATATACAATGTATTCTGGGTAGAAAATCTCATTTTGTATACTGTATTGATGTACAGTGTATAACTAAATAAAGAAAGGAAAAAGTCATAAAAATAAATGGATACAATTTATTTTCTGAATTTGATACATTGATTAACCAGTCTGGACTCACAATAACTGCTAAGGTGCTGACATCCCATGATGGGTACACACAGGTCCACCACCTACGTTCCAGGTATTACCACAAGAGAATACCACATAAACAATACAGGTGCTAGAGTAAATACAGTAATTCAGAAAAAAGAGAGATCATTGATATCCAAGGACAGGATCTAACTTGGACTTTAAAGAATTGCTAAGATTAAGATAGGTAGTGAGGAGAAGAGGATATTACAATCAAGAGGTGGAGGGGCAGTGTGAGCAAATGCATGCAAAGACACGTTTGAGGACGATGAGTAAATTATTTGGCTTAAGCAGATATCTATTATAGAAGAATGGTAGTACATAATGTTTGAAAAGGGTAGCTTGGAATTCATTTTAAACATAAAATTCTAGAAATGGTCCCGTTAAAAATAACCGTATGAAAGAGATTTTTTTTTCAGTATCATCACCATCATCTCTGTCTATAAACAATACAAAATGTAAAAGCATTTTACATTTTACATTATCTCTCCTGGATGTAATTTGAAACTATGGAATAGCAAAGAGTTCTTGGTGACCTTCAGAAGGGACACTTTGAAACTCATACATTCTTATATAAGACTTCTTATACAATCATGACTTGAATACATTCCAGAGACTGTGTGGGTAGAATGTTCAGAAAGTAGCACCTGAAGAGGAAAAGTTCCTTAGGCACTGATTATATAAATTCCATATGAATAATTTGATGAAGACAAAAGGCTTAAGAACAGTTAATAATTTCCAAGGGTTTTTATCATCTACTTTCCAATAAAGACATGCTTTGATACCAGGCACGAAGTGTCTACAAAATAAAACCTAAGCACAGTCTCTAAACAGATGCTTATCAGTCCTGAGAACTGCCAAAAAAGCTATTAAGCTGGTGTTTTCCATGATGATAGTCTCCACCACCCTGTTAGAAGACATGACATCGCTTTGTCCTTACCAGGCAGAGGTGGTGTTGGTGGTAGTGGTGGGAGGGTGGAAGATGAAGGTCTATGGAGTAGTGTTTGTAGGGGAGGAGATCTGTTGATTTACCAACTAGCTATATACACATCTAGTTGAATGCTCTCCATTTGGAAGCCCTTGAGATAACAGGGATTCAGATGATATAAAAAGCAAATCCAGGTTCTACTGAACCAGTACAGACGGCAATCATGGCAAAGCTTCTTCTCTTCACAGGTGAGTTTGTAATCAGAGAAAGAGCCTTAATCTTATGGATTTCTTTTTCCCTTAGGACTCGACAGACATGAAGTGGTCTTTACATTATACCTGTAAGCTTTTCCATTCTTCTTCTTCTATTACAATTTCAAATTTTCAAGAGTATCCTGGCAGCTACAACTCATTCTGCTTCTTTTTCTGTTAACCTCAATTAACATTTCTGGATACATTTCTGCCTTCATTAACCCCACAGTCACAGTCCTACAATAAAGGTTCTTCATCTTCCAATGCTTGTCTTATTCTTTCATCTTGTCTGTGTTGTTCCTTTGTCTACATTCATCTTCCTGCCACTTCGTTCTAATTGGTATTATACTTATTTACATACTTGAGTCCTTGGTCTAGCTTTTACATGAATATAAAACAGTAGGAACTGAGACAGAGTTATACAAATAGTCTTTTTTACTATTTTCAGAATTATTTCCCTTTTATACTTTTTTATTCTGAGTTGATGATGTACCATAAAAATATGTTGAATTGAATGCTGGAAATTCAATATTTCAGAGATTAATTCAGTACGTTGTTTAGAGCCAAGTCATATCCAGAATTTATTAGTTGCTTTAAAGCTGTGACTTACAAACTTTTGTAACCTTTAGAATGTTTTCTGGGGACAGGTAGAAAGTGTAATTGTTACATTGCTGGACTCCCATGCAGTCGACTGCGGTTCAACTCCCAGACCTGGCAGCTTAAAACTCACGCTGGGTGGGTGTGCATGCATGCCCAAAATCCCGAGAAGAGACTAGAGGAGAAGGGATTGTGGCTTGGCCGTACCCCCTGAGGGGGGACAATTTCTCATTTTTTATCTCTCTGTCTCTCTCTGTCTCTCCAGTGAGCACATGCACCCCATAGTAAAATCTTCTCTAAAAAAAATAAATAAATAAAAGAATCCTTCTGAATAAAATCCCAAGCTCAGTTTATCAAACAACTAAAGCAGACATGCTCCAGTAGAAACCAGGAGAGACATATGGAATCTTCATAGTTCTTAATTGTTTTCTCTTCCTATCAGAGTTCCAAAAGGTGGCTCCAATAAAGCTCCCAAGGCTCCAGGAAATGCTGAATTCTATGTGAGAATGCCTTGTCTGTTGGATGGCAGTATTCATCCCAGTTCAGGGGGCTGAAGCATGGATGGGTGTGTAGTTGTGTGTAGAGTGAATTTGGGATAATTTCATCAAGTACGTCTTCCATAGGTAGTAGACTTCACACTCCGCATTCACAATCTGCATTTCTGGCATGTAAAGTGGGAAAGGAAGGCACCACAGCCATTTTTGGCTAAAGAAAGCAAGGGTATATTTGTTGGTATATTCACTGAGAAATCTATTCTTTGGTGTAATCACTAAGTTTCACTTGGACTGTAACAATCTATGGTAAATAAGATGGCACCCACAATCTTAGAATTAGGTTCTGTAGGACACAAAGAGTTGGCTTAGAGCATTTTGTTTTTCCTTTCTCTCTAGGTCTGGCCCTTCTGCTGAGTGCTCAGCTGGGTAAGTCATGGACCCTCTGTTTTACAACTGACGTAATCTCTTCCTAACAGAGACCTCGAATCCTTATAAATTATTCAGAGTGCAATTGTCTTCTTAATATATGTGCTTTTTTCCCTAATATTGTGGGTTTTTTTGTTTGCTTGTTTGTTTTTAATTTGTCAAGAGAGAAACCATACTAGGGAAAAGAGCTGCTATGTATTTCTCAGACAGATGAGTTTGACTAAAGAGGAATCTACTGTTCTGAATGGACTGTATCCCCTTCAGTATGATTACCACCTGGGAGTTATAAAGTTGTATTCATTGAACATCATAGGACTGCTGGGCATCTTTTCTTAGAAGGCTGCTAGGCTTATCCAAAACTCCAAAATGAATCACTCAAAGCTAAAAAAAAAATTCAGTGACTAATTTCCAGGATAAAATTTGTGGACTTGTCAGAAAGAGAAATCATACTAACCACCTCCATGCATGTAATGCATTTAAGACACAGGAAAGGAAATAGAGGCAGGGCCCAAACTTAGAGCCCATTTCATGGTAATCCTAGAGGAAACATTTGTCCTTGCTCCTTACTACTCACAGGTTCTGCCTACCAGCTGACCTGCTACTTCACCAACTGGGCTCAGTACCGACCAGGCCTGGGGCGCTTCAAGCCTGATGACATCGACCCCTGCCTCTGTACTCACCTCATCTATGCCTTTGCTGGGATGAAGAACAATGAAATCACCACCATCGAATGGAATGATGTGACTCTCTACCAAGCTTTCAATGGCCTGAAAAACAAGTAAGAGAGGGGGAAATATCTCATTTGGATTTCCTGGGTCAGTGTTTAAGTCTTTAACCCATTTAAACTTGATTTTTATGTAAGGTATGAGATAAGGGTTTAATTTTATTCATCTGCTGTGGATAGGACTCTGCATTTCTAACAAATTACCCACACATTCTTCTGGTCAGGAGCTACATTTCAGGTAATGAAGATGTAGATAACATAATACATTGCCTGCTGTAGTATATATTTTAAAAATAAATAAATAAAATACTGGTTCTACTTCCTCCTTTTTCTGTCTTCTCTTAGGACCCAGGAAACTGTGAGTTATCTTAACTACTTGTATCAGGGAACAGGAGGTACAGGACATTAAAATTAGTAATCAGTAAGCCCAAGAATCAGAAGGGTTCCCTTTGTTTTAGTAGAGTTCTCTTTTGTGTAAAAATAAAACAAACCCTGGTATCTTTCGATTAATAGATTCATTCATTTAGCCATATCCAGAAGAAAGAAGGCTACAGGGAGTCGCCATCATCAGTAATGGCATCACTGTGAACACAGCTGCTAGAATTTAAGTTATGACTCCTTTAAAGCAGTGTCTCTTGAAGTGTGGTCCATTGACTACTTGCATCAAAATCACATGGGGCACCCGATAAAAATCCCAGTCCCCATTGCAGTCCAACTGAATCATAATCTCTGGAGAAAGGGCTATAAACTTGTCCTCCCACAGCCTTTGCACTTAACTCTTATGTAAACTGATGCTTAAGATCGACTATCCCAGAGATTGTGTGTAATTCTTTTTTTTTTTTTTTTTTTTTTTTTTTTTTGGAGAGGTTTTTGCTATAGGGCGCATGTGTTCTCCAGAAAAACAGAGAAAGACAGAGAGATATAAAGCGAGAAATCACCCACAGGGAAGATGGCCACACCACAATCCCTTCTCCTCCATTCTCCTCTCAGAATCTTGGGCACGCACATACACACACCCAGCATGAGTTTAAGCCACCGGGTCTGGGATTCGAACCGTGGTCGACTACATGGGAGTTTAGCAACATAGCCATTATGCTAACTGCTGGTCCTAGAGATTGTGTGTAATTCTAAGACAATTAATTTATGCTAATTGCCATAGAAGTTGAGAAAGTAATTATGCTCATGCAACATTTGCCATTTCATCTGATGGAATAGAATACTTGCTAATTATGCTCTTAAGTTGTATATATCAAAAGTATTGCTAATGCATTCCTTTCAAAAAGAAAAAATAGAAAGCCCAGTTCAATAATTTAGATTTTCCTAAGGAACCCAGAGTGCTTTTTTATAAAGAATTTTTATAAAGAACATTTTCAGTAGCAAAGGAAAATTGTTCTACAGTATATCATAACATATCATATATCATCATAAATCATATCATATCATATATCATATCATCATGTATCATATCATATCATCATGGCAACAGCAAAGGCCCAATACTAAAGCAATGTTATTTTAAATAGAGGGATTCATGAATTTTTTTTTTTTGAGAGGTTTTCGCTATAGGGCGCGTGCGCTCGCCAGACAGACAGAGAGAGACATAGAGACAGAAAGCGAGAAATCACCCCCCAGAGGGGATGATCACGCCGCAATCCCTTCTCCTCCATTCTCCTCTCGGGATCTTGGACACGCGCTCACACGCGCCCGGCGTGAGTTTTAAGCCACCAGGTCCGGGACGCGAACCGCGGTCGACTACGTGGGAGTCCAGCGACATAGCCATTACACTAACTGCTGGTTCCCGAGATTCATGAATTTTTGAAAATTTTCTTTCTTATGCTTTGCTTTACAGGAACAGCCAGCTGAAAACTCTCCTGGCCATTGGAGGCTGGAACTTTGGAACTGCCCCGTAAGTCTCTATGGAGAGCCTGTTGTTCGTTTGTATTTAAAACAAATTAGACTGGTCCCTTGCTTCCATTAGATTTCATGATCTAAGACATAGAATTAAGGATGTACATTAAACAAGTACACTAGTCAAATAAGTTACTATACCAGAACTTCATTATTAAGTAGACCTCAATTTATTTCACATATTTACAATTGGTAGATATTCTAGGACCACATGCACAGAGATTTAGCAACTAAGATTACAAGTGTAGTGATTACAAAGGAAGGTCAGTAGAAAACCAGAAATATGCTTAACCTGGACTGAGTCCTGGTGAAGGATTCTGAGGCAGAAATTGGGAAGTTTAATTGCATTCCAATGCAGCAAGGCTTCACCCTATCCTCCTTGGGTCTCCCTCAGTTTCACTGCCATGGTTTCCACTCCTGAGAACCGCCAGACTTTCATCGCCTCAGTCATCAAATTCCTGCGCCAGTACGAGTTTGATGGGCTGGACTTTGACTGGGAGTACCCTGGCTCTAGAGGAAGCACGCCTCAGGACAAGCACCTCTTCACTGTCCTGGTGCAGGTAAGGAGAGAAATAGCAATCTTTAGCCCAAGAAAATTCAAAGCCTAGTCTTTCAAAGAATTGGTTGGTTCCAAAGTAAAACTAAACTAGAATTTAGAATTATAGAATCTTAGCATCACAAAGGTTCTTAGATATCATGCATTCATTCAACAAACATTTAATAATAACATCTATGCTATGTGACAGGCAGTACTCTACATGCTATTTTAAGGACCATACGTCATTTCATCTTCACATTTACTCTCTGGTATAGTTACTATTAGTACTATGATCTTTATTTTACAAGTAAGGAAACTAAGGTATACAGAGGGTTTAGGTAACTTGCCCAAGATCACACAACTAGTAGGTATCATATCTACCCATACAGTCTGTCTACAGAGTCCATTGGTTCTGTTATATTAGTCTATTATTACTGAGTAAACACTCTGTACTAAACACTGTGTTGTGTCAGGCTAAAGATTAGATTAAAACACAATCCTTGGCTTTAAGAACACATTATCTGAGGTGGAAGACTGAAAAAATACCAAATAATTACAGTACATTTTGCCACGATCTCTTTTTTGCAGAGTAAAAAATAAAAAGAGAGTGAGTACCTAATTCTACTCTGGGACAGGATTAGAGAGAGCTTTCTAAAGTGATACTTGAGCTTAGTTGTGAAAGAAACGTGTTAACCAATCAAGTGAAGATGAAAATGGCACAAGTGAAGAAATACAGACATGTGTGAGCAAGTGTGTGAGTAATTGATCGTGAGGTTGCACAGCTGGCAAGAGTCAGATCATGTCAGAACTTTCATATTACGTTCAGGAATTTGGACTTTACCCTCAAGGCAATGGGGTAGCTTTGAAGGATTTTAAATAATGGAGACATGATAAAACTTGTGTTTCAGAAAGATTATTCTGGCTTTGTCCATGGAAGTTGAGTGAGAAGGAGATGAGGAAGCAAAGACAGAGTTAGGAGGCCATCCCAGTAAAACAAGCAAAAGATGCTGAAGGCCCCCAACAAAGGCTCTCACATTGGAGGAAGAAGGGGATATATAGGGACAGCAGATGGTATAATGGTTATGTCACTGGACTCCCATGTAGTTGACCGTAGTTCAAGTCCTGGACTTGGTGGCTTAAAACTATACCAGTATGTGTGCCTGCATGCCCAAGACATCAAGAGGAGAATGGAGGAGAAGGGATTGCTGCATGGCCATCCCCCCAGGGGGGTGGTTTCTTGCTTTCTGTCTCTCTTTCTCTGTCTCTCCAACGACCACATGTGTCCTATAGCAAAAATCTCTCTAAAAAAATAAGGGGACATGCAGAAGAAATAGCAAGAGAATAGAACCAATAGGATTTAGAGATAAATTGGAAGTGAGAAAGAGGATTCCCAGTTTTCTGACTTTGAGGACTGGTTTGATTGTGGTGTTATTAACTGAAATGGCAAATACAGGAATAAGAGTTGATATGGAGTAAGAAGAACTGATTTACTTTTTAACATGATAAGTATGAGATATCTGTAGGACATCCCAAGGGAAGACCCAACAGACATTAGATAAACACCAATCTGAAGCTCCAAAGAACTTGATATGCCATATGGAAGCAAAGATAGGTGCTCACCAAGGAAAAATGAATAGAATGAGAAAAGCCAAGGACTAAGGATGTTTTTTAGATTTATTCTCTCCCAGGAAAGATTCTTTTCTATACTATTCCATATACCAGATTGTCAACTAGACTCTGAATAGCTTCAATGTTAAGTAACTCACTAGGTGAAAAGTCAGCGTATGGGCCAGCAGATAGCAAGGAGTGTAAGGTGGTTGAATCCCACATGGCCAATTGCCAGTTTGAGTCCTGGACACTGCAACCTGAAAAACTTGCTAGGCACATATGTGTGTGTGCCCAAAATCCTGAGAAAAGAATGGAGAAGGGTTTGTGATGTGGCCAGTCTCGGGGGAAGGGGAAATGTGCTTTCTCACTTTCTCTCTCTGTTTCTGTCTGTCTGAGTGAGCACATGTGCCTAGTGGCAAAAATTTTAAAATAAAGCAAAAGTCGATTTACTTATTTGTTGAACAGTTCTAATGATCAGAAAGAACATCTCTATTCTTAGCTGAACCATGCCTCCAATCATAATTTATTACCTCCTGTCATTGATTCAGTTATGCCCATTGAAGCAACAGGGAACAAGTTAACTGCACCTTTTGCAAGACAGGGGTTCAATATTTGAAGACAGTTATAATATCTTGCTTATAATTTCTCTTATTCTGGTTAAATATACTGTTTCCTTTCATTCTGTATCTACATGGCAATTTTCAGAGCCACTCTTTACTAAAACACACTCTGACACATTTTCATAATGTAATTATAAGAACTAAACCCTTATTCCAAATGAAATTAGAGTCACGCAAAACAGGTAATTTCACCTATAGCATTGAATGAGAATCTACTGTTATCACCTTCATTGGCTAGCACAGCATTTCATTTGCTAGGATATTAGTCCTATAAAATTATTCATCTATTAAACAAACGGAAGAAATGTTTGTACTGGTAAAAGCTGGATGTAGGTTATTCTATAAACTGTAGCTTCATAGTGTAATTACATAAGTAGAGGCTCTGGGTTATCCGGGACCTGGGTTCTTGTCATCCCTAGTGACTAACTTGCTGTGGGACTTTGATGAAATTTTATAACTATTATGCATATTAGATGTCTATAAAATTGACTATGTCATCTATTCTGTAAACTTTATTGAGATGTTGAGAGACTAAAGTAAGATAAGCTATGTGAATGCACTTTGAAAAATAAATAATTATACATGTATTTATTATTATTTAAAGAGTTGAAAAGCAGCTTAATAAATCCTCTATAATACCACTTTATTTTGTAGGAAATGCGTGAAGCCTTTGAGCAGGAGGCCAAGCAGATCAACAAGCCCAGACTGATGGTCACCGCTGCAGTGGCTGCTGGTATCTCCAACATCCAGTCTGGCTATGAGATCCCCCAGCTGTCCCAGTGAGTGATGCACCTTATCTTCAAATTCCTGTAGGTGTCACTTAGGCAGAGTCCACTTGTCCTTGGTCTGTCTTGATGTTCAGGGATGTTACCTAGGAGGCTTTGGAAGTAGTGTCTAGCCTGCACAAGTGTGTGAAATGACCATGATCAATTATTTTTAAAACCTCTACCCCACCTCAGGTACCTGGACTACATCCATGTTATGACCTATGACCTCCATGGCTCCTGGGAAGGTTACACTGGAGAGAACAGCCCCCTCTACAAATACCCAACTGACACTGGCAGCAATGCCTACCTCAATGTGGTAAGTCCCCACACAGATGCAAATGCAGACAAGAGATGATCACACATATCAGTAAAGATTTGCATACAAAATAAGCATGAATTTTATAAATGCCTCACTTGCACAACTGTCCTCTTAAGTCACTGAGCAAGCTCTCATCATAGCTTCACCAAAATGTCCAGAAAACACAAACTAATCCATCATTAACATCATATAATTTTATCTGCCAGAACAAGAGACTAACATAACTCATAACTTATGAGCATCTAGCTAACCCATTGCCATTGCAGGACTATGCCATGAACTACTGGAAGGACAATGGGGCCCCAGCAGAGAAGCTCATCGTTGGATTCCCTGCCTATGGACACACTTTCATCCTGAGCAACCCCTCCAATACTGGAATTGGTGCCCCTACCTCTGGTGCTGGTCCTGCTGGGCCCTACACCAGGCAGTCTGGGTTCTGGGCCTATTATGAGGTAGGTAGTTTGGGGTAATACAGAACTCTACGAATTCCATGCACTATGCTGAACAGTAGCCTTGGGTGAGAGTCCACAGAAATCTTGCACATTCATTCTATCTACCATGCATCTTCTTTAAACAGTGTCATTCTAGATGCTTACGGTGTTTGAGTAATATACAGTTGGCTCTCCCTAGCTGCAGGTTCTACATTCACAAATTCAGCCAACCATGGACTGAAAATGTTATACTAAAGCTGACCTGTACTATGTAGTCAGGCTTATGATGGTTGGGCCTAAACTGAACATAGCCAGATTTTTTTTGTCCTTAGTCCTTAAACAATACAGCATGGGGGCCAGCAGGTGGCATAGTGGCTAACCTGGCAGCTTGAAACTCATGCCGGGTGCATATGCATGTGTACCTAAAATCCCAAGAAAAGAATGGAGGATATTGCAGTATGGCCATTCCCCCTGGGGAGGGTGGGAAGGAATTCTCGTTTTTTGTCTTTCTCTGTCTCTCCGGCATGTGCATGTGCTTGATAGCAAAAATCTCTCTCTCAAAAAAAAATACACGGGAACCAGCAGTTAGCGTAATGGCTATGTCGCTGGACTCCCACGTAGTCGACTGTGGTTCGCGTCCCAGACCCGGTGGCTTAAAACTCACGCCGGGCACGTGTGCGTGCATGTCCAAGATCCCGAGAGGAGAATGGAGGAGAAGGGATTGCGGCGTGACCATCACCCCTGGGGGGTGATTTCTCGCTTTCTGTCCCTATATCTCTGTCTGTCTGGCGAGCGCACGCGCCCTATAGCAAAAAATTTCTCCAAAAAAAAAAAAAAATACAGCATGACAATTATTTCCACAGCATGTACATTATATTAGGTAAAAGTAATCTAGAGATGATTTGATTTAAAGTTTATGAAAAAATGTGCATAAGTTGTATGTAAATACTATCCCATTTTATG
Source organism: Tupaia tana (assembly GCA_026018925.1). NCBI lineage: Eukaryota > Metazoa > Chordata > Mammalia > Scandentia > Tupaiidae > Tupaia > Tupaia tana. Next base: position 79,150,056 of record JAKSZU010000004.1, read on the forward strand.
TAAGAAACTTTAGCACACACATATATTTTGGTATCTATAAAAGTCCCCCTGTGGGTACTGAGGTACAACTGTATTTATTTACTTAATTAAAAGAAGTGCACTTAATAATGTGCAAATCCCTTCAAGCAACAGGCCATAAATTTGAGGTCAATTATATTAGCACACAAGGCAATAAAATAAATACATCTCTTATATTCCCAAAATCAACCACCAAGAATAAAGACAGTACATGAGTATTTGAAAAGCAACTTGATTTTTTTTTACTGCAAAGAAAAATTCATAATGTAATTAGAAAACTGGGAAAAATCTCAACTGGAGTGGTGAAAGAAAAAGTCAAAGAAGCTGCACATATTTTCTTTCATAGAGTAATATTTAAAAATATGAATCTCTTGCCTTTTCAAAGATCTGTACCTTCCTAAAGAATGGAGCCACTCAGGCATGGGATAGCCCTCAAGATGTGCCCTATGCCTATCAGGGCAACGAGTGGGTTGGTTATGACAACGTCAAGAGCTTCAATATCAAGGTAAGTTCAGTCCCTCACATGAGGTTCCAACTCTGAGCAATCAAATGACACCTGCTATCCTCTATCCTTAAACAGGCTCAGTGGCTTAAGCAGAACAACTTTGGGGGTGCCATGGTCTGGGCCATTGATCTGGATGACTTCACTGGCACTTTCTGCAACCAGGGCAAATTCCCCCTGATCTCTACCCTCAAGAATGCCCTTGGCCTGCAGAGTGCAAGTAAGTGACAGCAAAGCAATGCTCAAAGTGTATAAATGTTCCTTCTCCAACTCAAAAGACAGCCTGACATCTGCCCACCCCCATTGTCCAGAGAACTTCTTCCTATTTCACCTCACTGCTCTTGCCCAGGTGAGAGATAAGTGCTACTTCCTCCCCTCCACACCCACCATGAACTTCCAGGTCAGGAATTTCATGCTCTTCTGGGAAACCAGGCCTACCTGGGTGGATTTGGGGGTCTAATAATTCTTAATGATTTAGAGGATCCTCAAAAAATTATGCCAAGCTTCCATACAAGCTTCTACTTCTCTGTGAATCCCTTGTTCAAAGTCTCTCTCAGCCTACCTGGGGAAACAATAAGAAACCCTCAAAAGTGCTCATATTTCTCTAATCTGTAGCTCAGGGGACATACCAATTCCCTAAATTTTTACAGACTTCTCTTAGAATTCATTTGCTCACCACTTACACTCAAACTATACAGAAATATTTTTTACACATTGGGTGCTCAGTAAATATTTGTTGAATGGCTTAGATATTATGAGAGAAGACTTTATTTTTACTTATTGAAAATGTGGCTGGTTTACATGATAGCTTTTCCTAATTCCTGAGCATGGAGTTATCTTCTGATCTCCTCAGTTGTAGGGATCCCCAACACACTGTACCCCACCAACACTCCTCTATGCCCAGAGTTGTCTTCAGTTCCAGCTATATGCTATATGCTATATGCTCTTTGCACTCTGTTTCAGGTTGCACAGCCCCTGCTCAGCCCATTGAGCCAATAACTGCCCCTCCCAGCCAGTGGCAGTGGCAGTGGCAGTGGCAGTGGCAGTGGCAGTGGGAGCAGCAGCTCTGGAGGCAGCTCAGGAAGCAGTTCTGGGGGCAGTGGATTCTGCGCCGGCAAAGCCAATGGTCTCTACCCCGTGGCAAATAACAGAAATGCCTTCTGGCACTGCTTGAACGGAGTCACGTACCAGCAGAACTGCCAGGCTGGGCTTGTCTTTGACACCAGCTGTGATTGCTGCAATTGGGCATGAACATGACCTGCATCTTCATTCCATAGGATTCTGAACACATCCTTTTGTTCCTATTAGAGTTCTGCAATAAAATCAGCACTCAAACATGAATGTTCTTGTTTTTAAGTGTTTTGCATGAAAATGTTTTCTATTTGTGAAAATGCAGGCTATGCATGGGAGTGCCCAGTGTAGGAGAGTATGTGAATGAGTAGTACAGCCAGCAGCCCCACAGTCTTCTATTACCTGGGCCCATCAGCATAAAGGCTGGAGGTGTCAGGAGGGGATGTTGGAATGTTTGGCACAGGGTTGGAACGAAAGTTTGAAGAGAATAATCTGTAATTTGGTGTTCTAGTCTGTTCTGTTGCTAATAACAGAAATATCTGAGTCTGATATTTTAAGAGACTAAAGGATTACTTGGCTCACAGTTAAGCCATCCTGGGTCTAGAAGTCACATCTGGAGAGGGCGTTCTAGCTGCACCACAGCATAGTGCAAGGCGTGAGAGCAAGCACCTGTGTCCATGTGTCTCTATTCCGGTTTCATTCCCTGTCTTTACTAATCCACCAGAACTCAATCATGGGGGAATCTCATCCTGATGCCTAATAAATTTCCAAAGGCCTCTCCTTGTAACATCATAATTGAATGAATTTTTCACTCTCTTAATTCCATCACAACCAAATCTCAACACATGAATTTGAGGGGGTGGGGAGCATTCAAACCATAGTACCTGGTAACCACCAGATTAGCTTGCTCAAGGAGTAGGAGGCTAGGGCAGTCTCTCCACTTCTTCTGGAAATCCAGAATAGGTCCTCCTAGAATAGTAGCTTTGGGAAGATCTGTGCAGCAGACTCCTTTTCTCAGGGGACTGCCTTATCTTTGAAATTATAGGGGTGGCCACCAGCTACTGTGTTTTTACTGCATTGTCTTCTGGCTTGGCTAACTGCCTAGGGTGGACAACAGATTTAAAAGGGCCAATCAGGGACCAGCAGATGGTGTAATGGTTGGGTCACTAGACTCCCACATGGTCTACCATGGTTTGAGTCCTGGACCTAGAAGCTTGAAACTCATGCTGGGAGTTTGTGCATGTGTGCCCAAAATCCCAAGGGGAGAGTGGAGAGGGAATTGCGGTGTGTACATTCCCCCTGGGGGATGATTTCTCACTGTCTCTCTGGCCTCTCCCTGTCTCTTCAGAGAGTGCATGTGCCCTATAGCAAAAATCTCTCTAAAAAAATAAATAAAAATAAAAGGGCCAATCAGATCATCACCCCTTAGAATTTGCAACTGGGGACACGAAAATGCCTGTCAGACCCTGAAAGTGGCTGTGCCTGTAATATGTAAGCTCAGGGCTGTAGTGAAGGATTGAGGAGGAGGGAAATGTGCTCTGGGTGCAGAGAAAGAAGACGAAAGCAGAGATACAAAGAAAAGCCAGGAAGTGAAACAGAGAGCACTTACCAATGACCAATTCTTTTTTTTTTTTTTTTTTTTTTTGGAAAGGTTTTCGCTATAGGGCACGTGCACTTGCCAGACAGAGAGAGACATAGAGACAGAAAGCAAGAAATCACCCCCCAGGGGGGATGGTCACGCCGCAATCCCTTCTCCATTTTCCTCTCGGGATCTTGGGCACACACGCACACATGCCCGGCGTGAGTTTTAAGCCACCGGGTCCAGGACGCGAATCACGGTCGACTACGTGGGAGTCCAGCCACATAGCCATTACGCTAGGTGCTGGTTCCCAATGACCGATTCTTGATGCTAGCTCCTTTCCAAAGCCCCAGTGCATTTCTGCTTTTAGGTTCTGTGAAAGATCCCAACCTGTAGTAAATTCCTCTTTGTTGCCTAAACCGGCTTGAGCTTGTTCCCTTCATTGGAAACAGAAAAAAACCTAACTAATCCTAATGCAATAAGAATACAATGGTTATCATTTTTTTCTGGCATGCTTACTATCTGTCAAACTCTGTTATGAGTGTTTTACATTTATTTTCTTATATAGTTCTCCTAGAAGCCTTATGAGGTAGTTACTATTAACTCTAGGAAATGGAAGCACAGAGGAATTAGGTAACTTGCCCAATATTACATGGTTAGTTGGTAGTGAAGCCATACCCAAAGTCAGGCAGGCTGGGCCCAGAGCATAAGCTAGATTTCCATTTCACTCTCTCCTTCATTTAATTTTTTCTTTTCTTTTATTTATTTATTTTTTTTTCAGTGAGGCTTTTTCCTAGCCACCCAGCCTAATACTGAAACCCTCCTTCGCCTTCCTTCCCAGCTATGCCTCCTTTGTTTTTATTGACACTTACCACTATCTGAAGACCATACCTTTTTTATTGTCTACTTCCCTACTAAAATTGACCTCTATGAGAAGGACAAGGATTTCATTGCTATATGTCCACTGCCTAGAACAGTGCCTGGAACATTATAAGAGTTTAATAAATACTTGTTGAATGAATTAATGCATGAGAGCATGAACCAAGATACGAGTATTCCAAGCATTGGATAAGGCCTTTTATATAGGTTGTCCTGATATGGCAGGGTGAGAGAATTGAGATTTTCCAAAGATAAATGACTTACCTAGATCATGCAGTTGATAATTAGTAGAGATAATTCTCAAAATTAGGCATCTCTGGCTCCCTTTATACCATAATGCTGCCTTGCAGAAAGCAATGTCACAATGACTTGCAGGGAACTGCCAGGGTGGGGCTGTTGCTAAGAAGCCAGTTTTACACCCTTCAATTTCTGAGTTAAAGTCCATGAATGAAAGTGGTGTCTCATGGAGAGAGGATATGAAACTTCCAGGCTTACCAAGGGTCCTTATGCGACACAATTCTGGACCACAGCTTCTTGGAAATCTACAAAGTCCATGCCTGGAAAACTGAAAGTCAACAAAAACATGGCATGGATCAGCCCGCCACGCATTTGGAACTTTGTTCATGGTAACCATGCTCTTGATTCATTTATAAACTCTAGTTCATCCCTTCAGTATTGGAATCTAAATGGAAAGAGGTGGGATATACACAAGATGGCATAAGGGTCCTGATTCTGGGTGAAGATAGGTGGAACCCTCTTTTCACTAAGTCAGGAGCATTGGCAAAAGGTGGCATTCATATAGATAAAGGGGCAACTTCTTTTCCTTGCCCAAAGGTACCATTGGCTCTAGCTGTAGCCCTGGATATGGAGGTAGTGTTCCAGGATTTCTGAGTTGCCAAGTCTATGTCTATGTCTCAGAATTAGAAGTGCAGACAAGGGACCAGCAGTTGGCGTAATGGCTATGCCGCTGGACTCCCATGTAGTCCACCACGGTTTGAGTCCCAGACCCGGTAGCTTAAACTCACGCCAGGTGCGTGTGCGTGCGTACCCAAGTTCCCGAGAGGAGAATGGAAGAGAAGTGATTGCGGCCTGGCCATCCCCCTGGGGGGTGATTTCTCGCTTTCTGTCTCTCTGTCTCTGTCATTTTGGTGAGTGCACATACCCTATAGCAAAAACCTCTCAAAAAAATAAGTAAATAAAAGAAGTGCAGACAAAAGGATGGGGACAGCAAAGTTCATGGAAAGAGAAAAGCTCTCACAATTGGAGGGGTTCCTAAAGTGGGTAGCCAACTTGGGGGTTGGCCAACCATCAGGGGTTTTTATACTAACTAAGAAGAACTTCTGAATGCATTTTCCTCAGGGGTTATGTGCTAATCAGTTTATTCCTTAATGGTCAATGATTGCATAAGTCTTTGTCCAAAAGCTTTGGGTTTAAGGGACCATTATCTAGTGATCACTGTTTACAAAGAAGCTAGGAGGTGACGTCTGAGAGAGAAGGGGATCCTGGTCACATCAGGCCTCCCAAGGAAAGATGATGAGTAGAGTTTTCACTGTTTCACTCCTCTGGCTGCCACATGAAAACTAGGGGCAAGGGACCAGCAGTTAGCATAATGGCTATGTCGCTGAATTCCCATGTAGCTGACCACAGTTTGAGTCCCAGACCCAGTGGCTTAAACTCATGCCGGGCGCATGTGCGTGCATGCCCAAGATCCCGAGAGGAGTATGGAGGAGAAGGGATTGCAGTGTGGCCGTCCCCCCTGCGGGGTGATTTCTCACTCTCTGTCTCTCTCTGTCTTTCTGGCGAGTGCATGTGCCTTATAGCAAAAAAAATAAAAATAAAAAATAAAAAAATAAAAAAATAAAAATAAATATATATATATATATATATATATATATATATATATATATATATGGGCAAGAGAAGAGAAGAGTGGATCCCAGGAGAAGCAGCTTCTACAACAGTGTAGTTGACAGACAGGTAGGGTGGGATGCACCAGCATGGTGGTAGAAGGGGTGGCAGAAAGTGTTCTGACTGCAGTGATTTTTCTTTAAAAAAGGTTTTTGCATTAGAACATGTGGGGAAGTGGGGAAGTGCATTAATTGTTAAATGACAGCTACAGGTTAGTATCTTGCATTCACTTTGCAAATTTGTCCTTGTGTTTGCTCCTTAATTCTTTTTTTTTTTTTTTTTTTTTTTTTTTTTTTTTTTTTTTTTTTTTTGGAGCAGTTTTTGCTATAGGGTGCATGTGCTCACCAGAAAGACAGACAGACAGAAAGTGAGAAATCTCCATTCTCCTCTCGGGATCTTGGGCACGCATGCACATGTGCCCAGCGTGTTTGCTCCTTAATTCTAATGGGAGTCCTACAAAAAAACAATTAGTGCTTTTTTCTGTTTTATTTTATTTTTAAGGTTTTTGCCATAGCGCATGTGAACTCACCACAGAGGAGAGAGAGAGAGGGAGAGTGAGAGGGGGAGTGAGAAATCACCACCCTGGGGGAATGGCATATTGCAATTTTTCTCCATTCTCCTTCTGTGATTCTGGGTATGCACACACACATGCCCAGTGTGACTTTCAAGCCACCAGGTCCATGATTCAAACTGCAGTGGGCAATGTGGAAGTCAAGAGCCCTAATCGCCATGCCATCCACTGGCTCTGTTAGTGCTGCTTTTTAAAAGTTTATTTCTTCCATGAGAAAAGGCTATAGAGATAGGCACCCCCAAGGATCCTCATACTGCAGTCCACCCCAGCCTCAGCCAGCCTGGATCACAGGCACATGTGTACACCCACTGTGTACAGGGAGACTCTGGGACCTTCCCATGAAGGGCCAGCGTCATGGAGCACTGCATTACTGTTACACCACTGCCTCTTACCCAGATTACTGTCATTTTATAAATAAAGGTTTAGATAATTTAAGGTCATGTAACTAGTAAACCACAGACCAATACTATTGAAAATGATCTGGGGTGCTGCGCGTGCGTGCTGGTGTGTGTACCCGTGTAGACTGCTGTGGGTCTTAAATAAAATAAAATAAAATAAATTTTAAAAATAATAAAAAAAAAGAGCTTTGGTCATCCTGGCCAAAGGAGCAGAGGAAATGGAGACTTCATCCCTGTAGATGTCAGGAAACGAGCTGGGATTAAGGTCACTTAATGTTGCCCGCCTGGCTGGAAAAGACCCAGTGCAGTGTAGTCGTGATGTTACCATTTGTCCTGATGCCAGTCTTGAAGATGCAAAAAGAGGGACCATATGACGTGGTGGTTCTACCAGGAGGTAATCTGGGTGCACAGAATTTTTCTTAGTCCGCTGCGGTGAAAGAGCTCCTGGAGGAACAGGAAAAGCAGAAGGGCCTCATAGCCACCATCGATGCAGGTCCTACTGGCCTGTTGGCTCACAAAATAAGTTTTGGAAGCAAAGTTACAACACACCCACTTGCTAAAGACAAAATGATGAACGGAAGTCATTACAGCTACTCTGAGAATCGTGTGGAAAAGGATGGTCTGATTCTTACAAGCCATGGTCCTGGGACCAGCTTTGAATTTGCTCTCGCGCTTGTTGAGGCACTGAGCGGCAAGGAGGTGGCCAACCCAGGGAAGGCTCCACTTATTCTTAAAGATCAGAGCAGAAGAATGTGCCCATGAGTTAGAGGAACAGACCATTTGTGATCCATTCTCACCACGTTCGCATTAAACAAGTGGCTAGCTAATGTGCCCCTAAGTTGTCATTCCTGCTTTGGGGCACATGGATCACTCAGCCTACGAGTTGTGTCTGTACATTTCTGAACCTTTTTTGTAGAATAAACAGGGCATTTAACAAAAAAAAATAAAAAAAAAAAAAAAAAAAAAAAAAGAAAGAAAGAAAGAAAGAAAGAAAGAAAGAAAGAAAGAAAGAAAGAAAGAAAGAGAAAGAAAGAAAAGATCTGAGGGAGTTTGAAAGCTTATGTTCTTACCACCAGAGGAGAGGCTAACATTTAGGACAGTCTGGAAAATGGTATTTAGAACATCTATTTTCTTCTCCTCTGTCTCCCATCTCTAGACACATCTATCCTCTAGCAGGATCTTGGATAGGAGGTTCTCAACCCTTCAAGGCCTACTTCAAAAATTTGAATACAGTTTTATTACTTCCAGTAAATATCAATACTTTTCTTATTTTTGCCAAAGGGCATGTGCACTTGCCAAAGACAGAAAGAGAGAGAGAGGGAAAAATACCCGCCCTCCCATGGGACATAGTTAGGCTGCAATCTCTTCTCCATCTTGTTGGTATTTAGGTCATACATACACACACGGTGTTTTCCAAAGCCATAGGTTCTGGGATTCAAACCATGCTGTCAACCACATGAGATCCTGCTCTTTTAATAATTGAGCCACAGGGTTACCCTAATCTTTCTTTCTTTCTTTCTTTCTTTCTTTCTTTCTTTCTATCTTTCTTTCTTTCTTTCTTTCTTTCTCTCTCTTTCTTTCTTTTCTTTCTTTTTTCTTTCTTTCTTTCTCTCTTTCTTTCTCTCTTTTTTTCTTTCTTCCTCTCTCTCTCTCTCTCTCTCTCTCTCTCTCTCTCCCTCCCTCCCTCCCTCCCTCCCTCCCTCCCTCCCTCCTCTCTCCCTTCCTTCCTTCCTTCCTTCCTTCCTTCCTTCCTTCCTTCCTTCCTTTCTTTCTTTCTTTCTTTCTTTCTTTCTTTCTTCTTTCTTCCTTTCTTCTTTCTTTCTTTCTTTCTTTCTTTCTTTCTTTTAGGTTTTTGTAATAGGTGTGTGCACTCACTGGAGAGAGACGGAGACACAGAGAGAGGGAAATTGAGAAATCATCCCCCAAGGGGAATGGCATGCCTCAATCCTTTTTCCTCTGGGAATTTTGGGCATGCACACACACTCACCTGGCAGGATTTTCAAGCTGAAGGGTCTTGGATTTGAACTGGTGATCAGTCATGTAAGATCCAGTGCCTTAACCACCATGTCCTAATATTTTTATATGTAGATTTTTGCTATAGAGCATGTGTGCTCACTGGAGAGAAAATGAAAAATCACCCCTCCGGGAGAGATGGCCATGTCACAATCCCTTCACCTCCATTCTCCTCTCAGGATTTTGGGTACACTTACATGCCCTGCATGAGTTTCAAGCAGCGGGGTGCAGGACTTGAACAATGGTTGGTCATTTGGGAATCCAGTGCCTTAACTGCTATGCCACCTGCTGGCTCCTCTAATTTTTTTAAAGTTTGTAAAATCTGTAATTATGTTCTCCTTTTCCTTTCTCATACTAACAATTTGTGCCTTCTCTGTATTTTTTCCTCTAAACATTATTATCAAGGATCTTTCAGTTCTATTTGTGCTCTTTTTTTTTCTTTTTTTGGAGAGGTTTTTGCCATAGGGTGCATGCGCTCGCCAGACAGAGAGAGAGAGACAGAAAGCGAGAAATCACCCCCCAGGGGGGATGGCCACGCCGCAATCCCTTCTCCTCCATTCTCCTCTCGGGATCTTGGGCACGCACGCACACGCACCCGGCGTGAGTTTTAAGCCACCGGGTCTGGGACGCAAACCGCGGTCGACTACGTGGGAGTCCAGCAACACAGCCATTACGCTAACTGCTGGTCCCTCTATTTGTGCTCTTAACCAACTTTTGACTTTAGTGATTTTTTCCATTATATTTTTTTACTTTCTCTTTCAAAGCTATCTATACTTATAAAGATCTATTCTGGGGAGGATGGCTCAAGAGAAAATTATTAACAAATATAAGAATGTGTATAAAAGATGAAATAGGTTATGAAACAGTTTACCATAGCAGAGTAAAGAATGTTGCTAACAATTAAACATGTACCTTAAAAAACAAAACAAAACTAGTAGAACTATTATTGAATGTGCACAACAAAATGTAAGGTCTGATGTCAAATAAAATTAATATAACTACATCATTGATTGGAATATTACACACTATAGTGTGTAATAAAGCCATAGTGTACCCCACGAAGATATACAATGATTATATGTAAACTGGAAATCACAACTTAAAAATAGATACATATTTTTCTTACTACATTCCTTTTACTTCTTTAAGCTTTAATTTAATATTCATTTTCTAATTTTTTATGGCAGAGGCTTAATGATTTTTTTACATCTTTCTTACTTTCTAATACATGCATTTATTGTTACCATATGCCACCTGCTGTTTTTCTATCTAGTCACTGTTTTGTCTGCAGCACACAACTTTATGTCACATTTTCCATATTTTCTTCAGCATTCAGTTAAAATACTTTCTGTTTTGTCTTATTATCGACTTTATTGATTTATTTTATTTTCACTATGATTAGAGAATACTCTGCATGACTCAGATTTCAACGCTTTGACATTTGTTAAATCTTTATCATCCAGTCAGTATTGGTGAATGTTTTATATGAATTTGCTATGCACTCTTCAGTTAGTGATTCAGTGTTCTATGTATGTCAATTCAGTCAAGTCAAGCTTGATAATAGTGCTGGTTAAATCTTCCATACACTTACTGATTTCTCTTTCTTTCTTTCTTTCTTTCTTTCTTCCTTTCTTTCCTTTCCCTCCTTCCTTCCTTCCTTCCTTCCTTCCTTCCTTCCTTCCTTCCTTCCTTCCTTCCTTCCTTCCTCTCTTCCTCTCTTCCTCTCTTCCTCTCTTTCTCTCTTTCTTCTTTCTTTTTCCTTCCTTCCTTCCTTCCTTCCTTCCTTCCTTCCTTCCTTCCTTCCTTCTTTTTCTTTCTGTTTTTATTTTTTTTTTGGTCTGTTTGTACTACCAATTACTGATAATAGTATATAAAAATCTTGATTCTAGGGGTCAGCAGGTGGCATAGTGGTTAAGGTGCTGGACTCCCACCTAGCCAACCACAGTTTGAGTCTTGGACCTAGAGGCTTGAACATCACACCAGGAGTGTGTGTGTGCATGCATGCATGCCCAAAATCCCAAGGAGAATGGAGGAGAAGGGATTACAGTATGGCCATCACCCCCCGGGGGCGGGGGAGACTGATTTGTCACTCTCCTCTCTCTCTCTCTCTCTCTCTCTCTTTCTCTCTCTGGGGAGTGTGTGAACCCACAGCAAAAACAAAACAAAAACCTTGATTCTGAATTAGGTCATCTAGTTATGGATAATAATGCTATCTCAACCTAACAGCAAGTGATTAAAAAAATAAGACCCAAATTCTTTCTCTTAGAAGCCTGATCATAGCTATGAATATTGAAAAGAAACTTAGTCAGATTAGTAAGTTTGGGGCTTTTAACTGGGAAACTTAGAATCCTGACTTCTGAAGAACTATAAAGAAATTATTAAAAAATTATTTTTAAAAAAGATAAAGCATATAAACCCTTTATATAAAACCATCATATAAAGGGCTTTACAAACAACATATTGAATACAAATATTAGAGAATTTGAAAATAATCGCATTCAAATTTTTTAATTAAAAATATAAAATCTTTAATTATGAATGTAGAACAATATCCTTCCTATTTTATGCCATCAGTTTTATTTATCTGAAGATACGTTGTTAGATAAATGCATACATATTTAGAAATATTATAGATTCTAAGGGTATTGACTTTTTATTGATCTAAAATATTCCTTTTTATATTTAGTAATGCCTTTTGTCTTATTTTGTCTGATATTGAGACACAAACATTCACTTTCTTTTCTATTACTTTCTTCAGCACTGGAAGATATCATTCCACTGTCTCCTGGCTTCCACTGTTTCGGTTAAAAGTCAAGGTCTCAGACTTATCATTTACTTCTTTGAAAGTGACATGTCTTTTTTTATCTGGCTTTTTTCAATATTTTCTCTTTGTTTTTGGTCTTCATTAGTTTTTATTATCATATGACCAAGTGGAATTCACCTTGCTTTTCTATTGCTTGAGATTGTATCATTTGTTTAATCTTTGGATTAATGTTTTCTTCAGTTTTAAAGTATTTTCTGTCATTATCTCGCTTCTTGCATCTGCCACATTTTTTCTCTCTTTATCTTTTGTGGAATTTAAATTACAAATCTTTTCACTGTTTCTTAACTGTCTCTTACACTTAAAATGTACTTACTATAAGGTGTGCCTCTCCAAGCTTCAATCCCGTTACTTTCTTCTGATCTTTCTATTTCACTCATTCTTTCAATTTTTTTTCAACTTTTCTGTTAAACTCATGCATTCGGTTCTTACTTTTTTAAAGACATGCACAAATTATTATGCAAATAAATGCTAAAAACTGCACACACAGTTCTCTGTTCAGTCCCAGGGGACCTACCATTGCATTCACGGATTCAGGATCGAGAGCCCAGACACACTCAGTGCAGGAGGGCCTACTCGCATGGGTCCAAGCCCATCAGTTCTAGCCAAAGTCCACCTCTTCTTGTCAGTGACCCTCCTTTCCCATGGTGAGCTGAGGAATCAATAAAGCAAAAACTACCAAAGAAAAAAGCCTCCCGTCACCGTGGCCGATGGCACCCTCTGCCCAGACAGCAGTAGCAGCTTCTGGTGCCACTTTCAAGAAAAAACAAACACAGCTACCTATGCTCAGGACTTGGCCTTCCCCTTCCCCTTCCCCTTCCCCTTCCCTTTCCCCAAGTCGTCAAGGCCCCCGAGGCCGTGACTTGGGCTCCAGGAACAGCTTGGACTGGACCGGGCGCGGCAGGAGCCTCGCTCGAGGGCGGCCAACTGCTCGATGGCACAGTGCACCTTCTGGGCTGTCTCTTTGAACTCTTTATGCTTATTGCTGATTTCTTTAGCCATTTTGTTCTTGGCTCGATCTCTGTCCAGTTTCAAAAATTCACCGAGGGTCAATTCTTCAAACCGCTTCTTGACACCAGAGGAAGGCACAACCGGATAGATGCTTTTTATGTTCTTCTATGGAGTCATCATTGGCTCCCAGCCTCCCAGCTCCTTAAAGCAGAAGAAACACTGGGCCAGGTCGGGCTCATTCTCAGTGAGGGAGTGGATTAAGCCAGCTTCCGCCATCCACTCTGGGGTGCAGGAGTCACCCTCCAAGAAGGGCCAGTTCTTGAACATAGAGATGAGGTGGTCCTTGAGGTAGAGCTGCCAGGCCGAGGGCAAGGACTGGGTGCCCATGCAGCTGCGGAGCGGTGCCGGGATTCAAACCCCGCTGTTAGTGGTGCCCAGTTCTTACTTTCAGTGATGGTACTTCCTGTTTTGATTTGATTCTTTGTTATTACTTCTAAAATTCCCCATCTTGTCATTTGAAATTTTTACTATAATTATCAGCTTTATATCTGTGCTGAACTAATTTATTGTTATTTCAATAAATTTTTAAATAAGACAAATCTACTTAAAACATTATACCAATGATTGAATCTACTTAATGACCATAGAAACAGCCAAATAAGGAAAGCAGATAATTGTCTCATAAAGCTATAACAGGTAGTCTCCATAAACATCTAGCATTCTCTTGATACTATAACTATGGTTAGAAATGCACAAGATGGGACCAGCAGGTGGCATGGTGGTTAAGGTGCTGGAATTCCCACATGGCTGGCCATGGTTTGAGTCCCGGACCTGGCAGCTTGCTTTCTCTCTCTCCCTTTCTCTCTCTCTTCTGTCTTTCTCTGGCAAAACTCATGTGAAAAATAATATTAACAATAATAAATAATTTTTTTTAAAAAAAAAGAAATGCACAAGATGGGAACAGCTGAATTCTTGAGTTAAGAGTTTCACCTAAAGTGGCCACACTTGGCTGAGTTTGGTGATGTGGTCCATAGTGTATTTAACTGCAGTGCTGGAAGCCACCTGCCAACCATAGGCTTGGATCCTTGGATTGGCCTGAAAACATGCCAAGTGTGTGCATGAACATATAACATTCTGAATAGCTTTGAATGTGGTCATCATCCAAACACTGAATCCTTGACATTTCTTAGAGCTGTCTGAAATTCTGCATTAGCGTCTCCATTTCACCATTACACAATCGGTTATACAGGGTATACACATGACATACAGACAGTTCATCTTTGATTGTACCATGTTTGGATTGGCCTTAATAAAAAGCTAATATAGTTGGTGTCAATCAGGATGTAGTGGGTCCAGTTGTGAATTATATTGGTAACATGAACAAGAGGTTGATGAGCAATTTCTCCTCTTTTAGAATATATTGGGATCTTTAGTGACTTTGTTTTTAGAGTCTGATCAATCATTTTCTTTTAGCCTCTTATCTAAGCAGCCAAGAATTTGCTTCATGTTTCCATATTTCCATGTTCTCTTTTGCTTCCCTGAGTTCACTTACATTGCCATCCTATTGCTTTCTCCAAAATAACAAGCCAAAGTATGGTTACTCTGAAGTCCATACTGATGACTCCAATCTCTAGATTTCCTTTGGGTCCATTTCTACTTTTGGGATTTTTTTTGCTTTGTTTAGTTTTGTTTTTGCATGAGTGATTGTTTCATATGGAAGGACAATCATTTTACATGAAAATTTTGTAGAAATTAGCTGAGGCTCTGAATAATGTTATTTTCACAGAAGTACTCATTTTTTAAAATTTACTTACTTTGTTCATGATAGCATGCATGCACAAGAGACAGAGAGATAAGCACCATTGACAGGGGTCTCATCATGCCAAGATCTTCTTTCCCTAGCCTTCCAGCTCCTCAGGATCCTATTGTTGACACATATGCACATGTAACTCCAGTGTGTTTATAGACCAACCTGGGAATCCAAGCCTGTGGTCAACCATGTGGCTTCCAGCACTGTAGTTCAGTATGCTCCTGACTGTGTCACCAGGTTTGGCCTGATTTATTTTTATTTTTTATATGCAATAGGGTAGAAGCAGATCACCTTAATGCAACTGGGAACTGAGTTGATGCAAAGGTGGACTCCAGGGTTTTTTTTTGTTTTTGTTTTTGTTTTTTTGAGATCTGGTCTAATTTATGCTTATTCCAGAGCTTACCTCTTTGAAGTTCCAACTAAAATTCCAGAATGTATTCAGACTCCTCTTTCCGTGGACAGCTTAATTTTTGTTCTCCAGTTCTCAGAGACTGTCTAAAGCTCCACTTGAATAATCTGTTTTTTTTTTTTATTTAGCAAATATTCAGAGGAAACAGCAGCACAAACTGTTGGACTCACCATTTTAGTCTTCTCTCTGAGATTTTGGCCTTGCACATTGTTTCTTCCTGGGTAGATCTCTGATATCTTCAAAGACATTTATTTACTTAGTCCATCTTTTTTACCTGTCTCAGGTGGAGAATTACTCGTAAGCAAATCAATTACCATTGTAAAAACGGGTTGCCTTATTTTCAAAGTAATTTGTAAAGCATGTTTCATATCACTAATGTTGGAAATATTATTTTCAAAATAATATTTTCAAAAAACACTGTGGGTGTGTACAAATGTAAATATTACCTAAAATATTAATGAAAGTGAAGATTACTAAGTTGATCCCACTATCCCTTTACATTTCATTTATCATCAATATTACTACAATTATATTTCAAGTAGACAGATGCTTGGAGTAAATTATATAATAAATTTGAGACCCTACGTGTATTACATTTAAGCTTGGTCCTCATAACAGCCTTTGATATTACTGGGTTTTCTGCATTCTTTCTTACAAAAATTTTTAAATATTAATATATGTAAGTACTACTAATTTTTGTGTAATATGGCACTACACCTGAATGTTACATGAGACATGAGACAATTCACTGTGTGACGTGGCAGTGAACTGCAGGATGTCTAGTCTTCTGGCCTATTGACCAGGAACATCAATTACCCCAGTAATTTTTAACAAGAAAAAAATACTTTCACAGATTTCAAAAATTCACCCTAGGATTTGGCATCACTTTTTCGGAAGCTGTACATTAGATCTGTAAAATCATCTCTGAAGACAATGCTAGCTCAGGGTGTATGTGGTTCTCAGGGTCATTCTTAAAAGGCCAAAGGGTAGTATGGACCAGTCACTGTGTATTCTTTTACCTCCTACACTTGGACGACTCCCAGAGCCAGCCTACAACCTAATGAAAACAAGGTGCTGTTAATACCAGCACACACACAAAAGTCAACATATATGCTGACTCTTTCTGGGTTAATACAGAGTGCTCATAAACCAGCTGGATATTCTCTTCGATGATAACCTCTTGTATGGTCACCTACTAAGTACCAGGCACTGAATTCTTTTAGTCTTCGTTTCTCGATCTTCTCAACCATATAAAGAGGGATTAGAGACAAGAAAAGTGGGGTATGGAAATTTCTGATTCCCCAGATTCTAAGACCAGTAGGCACTTCTGTGATCCCGCAGCACTGGTACTGTCCCATTAAGGCCTCCAGGACTTCAAAGCCACCCTTCCCAGTAGATGTTGGGGTGGCAACCTGATTGGAAGGCTCAAAGAAAAGGAAAAGATGAGTCTAACAGGGAACCAGCTATCAGCTCAATTCCGCTCCTAATTCCCCTTCTGGGTTATTATCCTGGGAGCCCACCTCCTCACGCTCTCGCTGCTGAGGTTCCGATTGTTTTTCTATGTCCTTGATTCTAGCAGCCAGGCCTTAGGGGCATTCTGAGCCCCACTGTCCCGCCTTTTGCCACCCGCGCAGCCTCTACAGCCTTGGATCTTGTAAACCTTCTATTCCCCAGGTCACCAGCTGAATTCACAATCCCCGGGGCTCCAGGCTCCAAAATCCGGGTTCCAGCCCCAATATTATCTCTGCAGTGCCTCTGCTTGCCGCGTTGGCGCGCTCGGCAGCTCCTTTCTCAGAGGGCCACCGCGAAGCTCTGCGGGCTGGCCTCGGTTCCCTTGGCAACGCAGTACACAAGTGCTGGCTCCACCCCGCGCGCGATGTGCTTCAGCAAAGTGGGTGAGGAGGGCTGCTTGAAGAGGCTAGCTCAGACGGCGGGGAACGGTGGGGTGTTGGGGGGAGGAAGTTAAGTTCTCTCTCTTCCGTGGATTTCGGTCTGGTGTTTGAAAAGTCATGATCAAACCCTGTCCGCTTTACTCCTCCTCTGACCCGCTTGTAATCCAAGCTTCTCACAGTTTATTTTCTTTCTTGATCTTTAGAGGCGGTGCATAGCTACTCATTTGGCACACGTCAGCAGAGGAAGCTCTTTCCTTATTATCATGCCCCAAACTTCTTGGGGAACAAGTTTCTCCCCATTAGGGGATCGCCCCACAGAGGACCTGGATGTTACCTACCAGAAGATGTGAGTATCATCTCTACTTAGGTAGCTTTAGTTCTCTGGCCATTAAAGGATACCCAAGTTTAGTTGGGGCGGGAGGGACCCTATAGGGTTTGTGATCCTCAGTGTCTCCCTGGCCTGCGACCAGCTGTTGAAGTCTGTCGGAGAGAGAGTTGCTCTCTCCTTTGCATGCACTCCCCACCCTAAAATATAGTCTCCATCCCCTTTCCACCTCCAAAGGCCTGTGAGCTAATGCCAGTATCCCTCACATTGGTCCAAACAGCAGGCCAAAAGTTGAGTTAGAGCAATTTCAGCTCTGTGGGTCTCAGAAGACTAGACTCATTGGAATGCATAGAAATGCCATTTGTTCTAACTATACGGCAATAGACCTCTGCAAACTTATCTGTGTGGCTTATGCGATTGTATGGTCCCGACCTCCAAGGAATCAAGACAAGAAAAAAAGAGTAATCTCTAGCAAAGAAAGGTCAGATGGGAGTCTTGTAAGTACACTTCATTTCCACGGCTATATTGTTCTCTGACTGTGTGTTGTTGTTTTCTTTCTTTCTTTCTCTTTTTTTAATATATACGACCCATAGAAGTATGGCTTGGCATACAACCTATCTAAGATACCGACCAGTACAAAAGGATATGCCCTTGGAGCCAGAACAGCCCTGAGGTTTAAACCAATTAGCAAGGTAATGTACTGGTGATTTAGTGTGATTCATGTTGCTGCAGTGCTGGAGATCGAAGGGCAGAGAAAGGGGAGGATACCCAAAAGAATATGCCCTGGTATTCAAGAATAGAGTCCATTTAGGCCAAAGCTATTCAGAAGTCTATCTGAAAAGCAAGTGTGGTTGTTAGCATTGCAAATGTGTGTGTGTGTGTGTGTGTGTGTGTGTGTGTGTGTGTGTGTCCTGGGGAGAATAGAAAATAATTCACTAAAGAAATAATCTCAAGCAGTGTTTACCAGAGACTGGGAAGGGTAGGGTAAAGTAGGAGATAAGGAGATGCTGATTAATGGGTAAAAGATTACAGTGAGATAGGAAGAATAAGTTCTAGTGTTCTATAGGACAGTAGAGTGAGTATAGTTAGCAATAATTTGTTGTATATCTCAAAATAGCTAGAAAAGATGATTTTAAATGTTCCCAACATAAAGAAATGATGAACATTGGAGGTGATAGATGTACTAACTACCTGCTTTGATCATTACACATTGTACTCATATACTAAAAACTAATACTGTACCCCATAATATGTATACCTATTATGTGTCAATTAAAATTTAAAAAATTAGAGAAAAGAAAATGGTCTCAAGACAGGCCATCAATGCTGAGATGCTTAAGGTTAAAATATTAGGAATTGTATTTCTTTCTTTCTTTCTTTCTTTCTTTTTTTTTTTTTTTTTTTGGAGAGGTTTTTGCTATAGGGGATATACACTCACCAGAAAGAGAGAGACAGAAAGTGAGAAATCACTCCCCAAGGGGAATGACCACACCACAATCCCTTTTCCCTTCTCCCTTCACCTCTTGTGATCTCAGGCATACATGCACACGCACCTAGTGTGAGTTTAAGCCACAAGGTCCGGGACTCTAACCATGGTCGACTACATGGGAGTCCAGCGACATAGCCATTACGTCAACTGCTGGTCCCAGGAGTTGTATTTCTATACATTGTATTATCTTGTCAATTCAAAACCAAATTACAAGGGCTAGCAGGCACTGGACTCTCATATGGTCAACCACAGCTCAAGAGCTGGACCTGGAAGCTTGAAAATCAGGCTGGGCTTGTGTATGTGCATGCCCAAAATCTGAGGAGAATAGAGAAGGAATTGCAGTGTGGCCATCCCCTCTAGAGGATGATTTCTCACCTTCCTTCTCACTGTCTGTCTCTAAGGACAAGAGCACATGCCTTGCAGTAAAAACCTTAAAAACAAACAAACAAAAGCACTGAAATTTTTCCGTCCTTCTGCATGTTTGTATTTAAAACCCAAAGTCTTCACTATAGGACTCTAATCTCTTGATGGAGATTTTCCTGACATTTAAGCTCAGTTAGGATACTGGCTCTAAAAAAATCTCTGACTGGAGTGGGGTGGGAGTAGTGGCTGTGACAAGTTGCCTTGAGTCTTTATTCATCCTAGGTTTATTTCTCTCACCTATGCATGTGCACTTCAGTAGCTAAGCCACACCCCTATCTTGGTTTCCTACTTACTGTAAGTGTATTTCTTTTTTTTTTCTTTAATTTGCCAGAGGGTATGTGCACTCAACGAAGACAGAGACTGAGAGAAAAGTAAAAAGCACCTCCACTGGATATGGTCATGCTGCAATCCCTTCTCCTCCATTCCTCCCTCCTGTTGGGATTTTGAGCATGCATGCACACATGCCCAGCATGTTTCTCAAGTCACTGTGTCTGAGAACCATGAACCAAGGGGCCAGCCTTGTGGGAGCCAGCCACCTTTACCACGAAGCCGCAGACTGGCCCCCTCAGAGCTATTCCTATAGCTTGAGATAGCTGTACCGTAGCTCATTTATGAATAAGAAAAGGTAATTCTGATTTTTCTTATTTGAAAGGCTCTATGTATATATTTACCACCTCTGTAATGCTCTTTTTCTTGGAAACAGGATGTGACACCTTTCCCAGGCATGTACCAGATAATGAGTCTTGGAGAGGAGAAACACAAACAAAGTTTTGCTCCATTTAATGTCTTGATGCCTCGATTTAAGAGCCGCTCAAAGGACAATAATAATCCCGGGTATGTCTCCTCTTTTCTGGTGCATGTCAACAAAAAGCAATAGGAAAAGAAGTACCCGAAGAAGGGATTACATCCAAACCATCCCACTAAATAAGAAACTACCCGCCTTTTAGAGATTTACCTCTTGCCTCCCACATCTCTGGCATTGTAGATTAATATGTTTTCAATCGGGACCAGCAGTTAGCGTAATGGCTATGTCGCTGGACTCCCACGTAGTCGACTGCGGTTCGAGTCCCGGACCCGGTAGCTTGAACTCACGCCAGGCGCGTGTGTGTGCGTGCCCAAGATCCCGAGAGGAGAATGGAGGAGAAGGGATTGCGGCGTGGCCATCCCCCCTGGGGGGTGATTTCTCACTTTCTATCTCTCTGTCTCTCTCTGTCTGGCAAGTGCACGCGCCCTATAGCAAAAACGTCTCCAAAAAAATAAATAAATAAAAATAAAAAAATAGGTTTTCAATCATTAAGTACTTATTACTGTGCCACACAGTTTTGTAGGTACCAGAAATTTTCCAGTAAACCCATCACACAAAGCTCCAGATTCCTTGGAACTTACATTTTAGAGTCCAGATAAATGAGAAGCAAACACACAAGAAAAATATTATTAAGGAGAGGGATCATATAATTTATTAAACTATAGTACTTCTTAGAATGAAAGGAGGCCTATTAATAATTATATACCAAAACCGTAGCCATAAGCTAGGACTGTCGTGAGCATACAGGAAGTACGGTGCCCTAGCGATGGGCTATGAGATAAAACAGGTTGGTGATATGATATGGAGTGATGCACTGAAAACTACTTTAGAAAGTGTTGTTGAGGGGCTGGCAGGTGGTGTGGTGGTTAAGGGCGTTAGACTCCCACATGGCCAACCGCAGTTCAAGTCCCAAACCTGGCAGCTTGCTTTCTCACTTTCTCTCTCTCTCTCTCTCTCTCTCTCTCTCTCTCTCTCTCTCTCTCTCTCTCTCTCTCTTTTGCTCTGTCCCTCTCTGATCATATTGGTCAAATTAAAATAAGTAAATGAATACAGTTAAATAAAAATAATCCTTAAAAAAAGAAGAACATGAGGTCGAGAAAGGTGTTTCTGAGGAATACTGGATCCCGGATCTGCATGACAAGACTAAGCCAGCCCAGTGAAGATCTGTGGATAGAGCATTCCAGGAATTTAGGGCACTGTACACACATACATGTAACATCTTTTTCAAGCCACAATGATGGGATTCAAACTGTGGTCAGTCATGTGGGATATGGCTGCCCCCTTAACCATTAAGCTACAGGAACAGCCCCAGAAATATTTTTTGAACTAAAGTCTATCTTTACTCCAGCTGGATGCCAAGGCTAGCTATCTTTAACACTAACATCTAACTAGGGTCACATGAGCAGTCAAAGGAGCTCCATGCTTGCCTGACATTTTAAAAAAAATCCCATTAGGGACCAGCAGTTAGCGTAATGGCTATGTCGCTGGACTCCCATGTAGTCGACCACGGTTCGCGTCCTGGACCTGGTGGCTTAAAACTCACGCCGGGCACATGTGTGTCTGTGACCAAGATCCCAAGAGGAGAATGGAGGAGAAGGGATTGTGGCGTGGCCATCCCCCCTGGGGGGTGATTTCTCGTTTTCTGTCTCTCTGTCTCTCTCTGTCTGTCTGGCGAGCGCACGTGCCCTATAGCAAAAACCTCTCCAAATAAAAGAAAAAAAAATCCCATCAGGGACCAGAAGTTAGCATAATGGCTATGTTGCTAGATTCCCACGTAGTCGACCGCGGTTCGAGTCCCAGACCCGGTGGCTTAAACTCACACTGGGTGCGTGTGCGTGTGTGCCCAAGATCCCAAGAGGAGGATGGAGGAGAAGGGATTGTGGCGTGGCCATCCTCCCTGGGGGGTGATTTCTCGCTTTCTGTCTCTCTGTATCTCTCTGTCTGTCTGGCGAGCACACGCGCCCTATAGCAAAAACCTCTCCAAAAAAAGAAAAAAAATCCCATCAGTCTGTTGCCTCTTCCCAAGGGGTGGGCCTAATTAAAGGATGGCTATGGTACTAATAAAGTTTATATATGGTCACTAACTCATTAGACATGATGCTTGTATTTTTTTTCTAGTCCTGGTACATACAACCCAAAGAATAAGCCATTCCCCAAAATTGTTTGGCCTATGAAATTTGGATCTCCAGATTGGGCTCAGGTTCCATGTCTTCAGAAAAGAACCTTAAAAGCTGAGGTAATAAGATTGGAAATGTAGCACACTCTAGCATTTCATATTTATCAGAGGTTCTTAACCAGGAGTCTGTGAATGAACTTCAGGAAGTCCTTGGTCCCCTAAAATCATAGGCATAATTTTACGTATATATGAATATGAGAGTTACACATACTCATGTATGTAATCATTTGGAGATCTTTTGGGAGAGTTACACAATTTCATTAGATTTTTAAAGGTGCATAAGACTAAATAAAAGTCACATTTTCTTATTTGATCCTCAAATAATCATTTGTGATAGGTATAGGAGAAATACCCCTATGTGATAAAGGAAGACTCTGAGGCTCAGCTGGATGAAGTGAATTGTACAGTTGCCCAGCAAAAATCCAGATCTCATGCCTCCTAATCCAGTGCCCGTCTTATCCCATTACTTGAGTATCAGATCACTGGGGAGCTATGAAGCAGCTGCTTAAAAGCATGGACTGTGAGGACAAAACTGCCCAGATTCAAATATTAGCTCTAGTATATACCTGCTCTGTGATTGTGGGCAAGTCATTTAATTTTTCTAAGTGTCAGTTTTCTTATCTGTAGGATGGGTAATATAATAATAGAATTTATCTGGAAATGTTTTAAAGATTAATTGAGATAAGATAGGAAAGCATTTAACAAAGCATTTAACCAGGTAACATAAGAAATAATCTGTGTTAGCTATCATAATTTTGGAAGTGCCTTTTTTTCCTAGTGAAATTTTGGATTAATCCCACAAATATTTTTTAAATTCCTAATGTATTAAAATGATTGTGCTAGGGCCTATTTAAACACATGGTCCTTGTTGTCAAGAAGCTTACCAACTAATTAGAGATTTACCAAGGAGCAAATAATTCCTAGCATGCTGTGTACCATAGTAAGGTGATAAAGGGTAGATGTACATTAAAGTGTTGAGTGAATCTCTAAGGCTAGATTACTGTGAGGTTGAGTTCATCCGGGCCATATATTTATAATGTAAAGTTGGTTCTGTTTGGGACATCCAGAAAACCAGAGGCAGAGGGTTCTCATTAGACTACTGAACTTGACTATATTCTTCCATTGCAGCTGTCCACAGACAAAGACTTCAGAAAGCATCGGAACCGTGTGGCCTACCTAAGCCTATATTACAATTGAGGAGTGGTGACTGCTTCACACACTCTTCCTGACCACAGAATGTCCAAGATCGAGGACAGAGCTTCTCTTCGTCCTCTGCATTCTGTGGCATTCTTGTCTGCCAGCGTGATGCCCAGGGGTGGGCAAGGGACTCATAACTACTGTATGAGCATAAAGACTAGTTCAGAGTATTCTATCTCCAGCGGCTGGTTTGTGTGCATACATACCTAGATAGAGCTGGGGGTTCAGTTGGGTGGTTTCATTTTAGCTAAATAACCTTGGGTCCTTACTTTCCAGCTCTAATTACCAGGTGCCAGTTTTATAAAATTTACCAGTATCTCTGGATAGAAGGCTGTCAGATGTGATTTGAACAAGTTAAATAATTTATGTTTAGGACCTCTTCTAAAATTTTCAAGGAATAGGAAGATCCTGATTAGGTTACATCTCCCAGGTTGACATAACTCTCACAGAGTCAAAACTCCCTGTTTTCCCATTACATCATCTATTTAGTGTGTCATTCAACGTATATCTGGAGTTCCTACTATGTGTCAAACAGAGCAGTGAGCACTGGGGTTATAGCAGGAATCAAAATAAACCCATCGGTTTGCACCTTAATTTTGGCCTGAAGTCTGAGGACTCCCTAAGCCATTTAGTAAATTGGGCCGGCCCCTCAATCTGAATGATTCCCTAAAGCTTTAACAAGTTACTCTGGAAATATAAAGGTCAGAATCCACAGCAACCACATTCAAAGTACTTACCCAGACACTCCAGCCCAAAAAGTAGGCTACCTTCCTTCTACCTCTCCCTGAAATAACTCACGTACAGGTCATTCAGTATTGGCACTACATGTGGTCCACTTTATCTTTTGGGAATCTTTTAGTACCCATTTGGGCCACTTCTCAGGAAGATACCAAATGTGCCTGTGTCTAGATACCAAAGTGAGGAGCTACCAGTGGCCACAGAAAGCTCTAGCCTACTGTAACCCTCAGGGCCACCCATGGTAAAGGGGTTGTAAGAGTCACATGATGCTAAAGGACTCAATTCCTTGAGGGCTGAGGTCTCCTGAAATAATAGTGATGAAGGACAGAAAAGTCTCTCTATAAATCACATTAGAAAATTAAGATAATGATAAAGGTGCTTCAGGCTGAAAACTTACCCTACATGTGGGAACTTCAAAAAGTTCACGGAAAAAAATGGAATTAAAATATGACATTACTTGGACCAGCAGATGGTGTAGCAGTTATGTTACTGGACTCCCACATGGTCTACCATGATTTGAGTCTCAGACCCAGTGGCTTGAAACATGCGAGGTATGTGCGAGTGTCCAAGAACCTAGGAGGAAAATGGAGAAGGGATTACAGGGTGGCCATCCCCCCCAGGGGGGTGATTTCTCACTTTCCCTCTCACTTATCTCTCTCTCTCTCTCCTCCCTCATCTCTCTCACCAATGAGTACCCTAAGGCAAAAAAAATTACAGGTTCATTTTGGTGCAAAATTTTTTAAATCCATGCATAGTTTTTCATAATACATATTTTTGTGAACTTTCTGAAGGCCCCTCTCATATGCTTCTTTTAATATGATAATTTCATGATTTCTATTATCTGTCAGGAAGTGTTTATCATTTAGGATAAGTCAGGATTAATTCATCATTTCTTCCACACCACCCTCCTGTTTCCTCCTCAGATTCCCATGGTTTTTCAGAGGTGATCATTCAGCATTCATTATTGTTTCTGATTCAGGGTCGTGGGCCCTTTGGAGGATATTGACAGCGGGATAGGACATATTTCACACTGTTGGGTACATATGAAGATTTTCCCAGAGAAGGGAACTCTCGTCCTAAAATAGTAATCTGAGTTGATAAATAATAAAAGTTTAATATAGCTTCAGTTAACCTTCAAGATACCTTCGAATGCTAAATTGTACATATAAGTACTTAAGAAAAAGTACAAATAAATACAAAGAACAAAATATGTTGTGCCGTATTTATTTTACATGTGGATTTGCTTCAGGGAGTTTACAGAGTTTATTTTTTAGGTTTTAATAGCATTATTGTAATGCTATTTTAGTGGAATAGGGCTTTCCATGTGTTGGATAGGTTAAAATAATATATAGATTGCATGAAATATTGGAGGATATAATTTAACAACATTTTTAACTTAAGGCCAATTACAACATTTACAGTTCTGGTCAAAGACCAAACCTTGAGCACACTGGAGGTGAAAAGTCTTGCCTTGCACACACTGGTAGAACTTAGTGTTGTTTTCAGGATCACTGTAGACACCATCTGCTTTACCAGTACAGAAACCTCCATCTCCTCCACTGCCCCCATCACCACCACCTTCTCCACCGCTTCCTCCATCACCACCACCTTCACCACCGCTGCCACCTCCACCAATATTAGCGCAGAAGCCTTCACTTCTGGGTGTCATAGGTTGGTTATACCAGGTTTTGGTGGCTGGTGGAGTACATTCTAAAAGAACAAAAGGAGAATTTCAGAACATCATTCTCATACCAGTTCTATTCTCAGAGAACAAGAGCTTCCAAGCTGAAAGTAGGAAGAATGCTTTAAGGGGTCAGATGTCCAAAGCTAGGAAGAGGGCCACTGGTGTCCTGATAGGATGTGAGCCTTTGAGTTCCAACCTAGTTCTGCTAGGGAGGATGTGAACCCAACCCTACAGTGATAGGACAAAGGACTTCATTTGGGGGATGAATTAATAGTAGGTTTTTAATAAGGGAAGCATAACTATTGATATTTTTGTCAAAAGTAATGATTTAGGTTTTTGTCATCTTGTTAATCATCCTTTCCTAAGTATTATACTTGGGTTTTTGTCAGCTTCTTATGCTTTCTTTACCATACTTTCTTTTTCTTGTTCCTGGACACTTTTTTTTTTTTTTTTTACTTTTCTCTCTCTTTGTTGACTCATAATTTTTCTTTTATATTTTATTTTACTCTACTAGTTGAATGTGCTCAACCACTATAATTTTCTTACTGTTTGATTTGAGCAAATCATTTTATAATCTCTCTCACAGGTGTTTACAGTTTCAGAAATCATTGATTCTGTGAGCTTTCTTAAAGACCTAAGGAACTTCTTACATCTTCCCTTGCTTTGCCTCCATTTTTAGATCTGCCCCCAGGGGTGCTTAACACAAGGAATACACAGTCAAGCCACCTGAAGAGCAGAGATTTCTCTTCATGCTGCTGAGTCATTGACCAATCAGTCACATGAATTTTGCCCCTGCTCTTCTTCATAACTTCCTTTAGATCCTCCTTACCAGTGACTAAATGGCAAAATGCATGCATCCACCTTAGGATATGGTATACTGCAGACAAAGGGAAGTGTTCTAGCTTAGAGACAGATGAATGTCAGTGTACTCCAACTGGCTTCTCCTGAGCAGCAAGGCTCACCTCTAGTATATCAGGTATATTCAAACCCTTGCCCATTATAGCAACTGAACTTGGAATTGGTCCCTTGACTGAAAAACAGATTGCCTAAAAGGCACTTTGTGTCACTGTGTCCCTTTTCTCAGATGTGAGGGTCTAGAAGTTTCAAGGCTGCTTTCATGTACTCTGGCCTCTCTGCGTTTGCTGTCTTTGCAGCTTGATCTGCATCTTCTGTAGGACAACGTATTGAACTCAGTATGACGCACCTGAGGACAGGCCCAGGAGTGACTTCAGCTTGCTTATGAGTGGATATTTGCCCTCCTTGCAAAAGGAGCCCGAGAAGTCATCCAGATCAATGGCCCAAACCATGGCCCCACCAAAATTATTCTCCTTAACGAAGTCAACCTGTGGACAAAAAGAGTTCTTGGCAACTGGAATCCTATGACATCTATGCTACAGACAACTCAGTTTAGGGTGACAGATGATAGTAGGATAAATGTAAATGGGCCAGGACTTAGCACTGATTTTTCTGTTATGAAAGAGTGTATGTCTTACAGAGTAAAGACATATGATTGACTTACTCAGCTTTACATTTTTTTAATTCTAGTTAACAAGCTCTTGGGTAGTAATATAAGCAAATATTTATTTAATTTTGTTATTACAGGTAAGCTCTGTTTTTACCTTCATTACTCAGTCTTTACAGAAACTGCTAGGTAGATCCTATCATTATTATTCTTTCACAGGTTTGTGGGAACTCACCTATCTCAGATCGAGAAATTAGAACCAGGTATATCCAATTCCAAAGCCTAAACACTGAACCACTGCACATTATGACCCCTTTCCTCCTCCTTGAAGACAGCCTTCTTCCTGGCCGGGATGACTTGGCAGAAAGCGTGGTGGTGAGAACCTAAGCTTAGAACCAGGTGGCATGTTTAGTTACTGCCTTTCTTTTCTAGCTATGTGACTTTAGATTAGCATCTACGATCTTCAGCATACACAACTATAAAACAGAAGGGCTGTTTTTTACTTAACTAGGTTATGTAAAATCAAGTAAGAAAATATTGGGTTTCCAGGAAAGTCATTATGAATTTTTGCATAGAAAAATATGTCATGACTTTCCCGACAACCTAATACTTATAAAGTATTTAGGTAAAAAGGAAAAGATGATAGTCTTAGGCCAGTCTTTCAACTATTTACATGCATTATTAGAGATTCATACTAGACAAAAATTGAGAAAGTTTTCAATCGTATTAGAACATGCTAGTATATTTCAGTATATCATGTTATGTTTACACATTGTATATCAAGTGCTACATTCTATTTACTCTTGGGACCAGCAGAGGCATAATGGTTGTGTCACTGGACTCCCACATAGTCAAGCACGGTTTCAGTCCCAGACCCAGTGGCTTCAACTCATGCCAGGCACATGTGCATGCATGCCCAAAGTCCTGAGAGGAGAATGGAGGAGAAGGGATTGCAGCGTAGCCATCCCCCCAGTAGGGGGTGATTTTTTACTTTCTGTCTCTCTATGTCTCCCCTGAGTGCATGCACCCTATAGAAAAAAAATCTCTCTCTAAAAATAATTAAATAAAATAAGTTATATTTTATCTTATTTTTTCTCTGTCTTGGGGAAAAGGTAATAATGAAGTATCCTGGTATACTGAAAACTTTGAAACCATAGATATTTGGAAGATTTGGAAGATGAGCATAGGATTTGAAACTAGATTCATAAATGTTTTTATAATGCTCATACCTTATATCCATAGCTCTCAATATTGTCATAGCCAATCCACTCAGTGTCTTTGTAAGCATATGGTACTTTTTGGTCTTCAATCCAGGCATTTGTAGCTCCACTTAAGAATGTGCAGATCTATGGGGGAATGAAGAAGGCAATGTTGAACATTTCTCAGATACATGTCATGTATAGGAAGAAAAGTGACTTAAATGGAAGGGAACAGGAAGAACAGGAGGGGAATAGAAAAGGGGACATTATGAAATGTTATTTGAAATATGTTAATCTCACATATTTTTCTAAAAAGGTGGATTTGTCTCATAAAACGTAGACACAGGGCCAGTCTATAGCCTAGTGGTTAAAGCAGCTGGATCCCACATGGCCTACTGTGCAGTTCGAGTCCCAGCCCTGGTAGCTTAAAAAACATGCTAAGCACAGGACCAGCAGATGGCATAATGGCTATGTCGCTGAACTCCCACGTAGTCAACCGTAGTTCGAGTCCTGGACCTGGCAGCTTAAACTTATGCCAGATGCATGTGTGTGCATGCCCAAGATCCCAAGAGGAGAATGAAGGAGAAGGGACTGCAGTGTGGCCATATAACCCCCACTACAGGGGGGGGTGTGATATCTCACTTTCTGTCTCTCTGTCTCTCTCTGTCTTTCTGGTGAGCGCATGTGCCCTGTTGCAAAAACCTCTCCAAAAAAAAAAGAAAAAAAAATGCTAAGCACATGTGTGTATACATCCAAAATTCCAAAAAGAGAAATGGAGAAGGGATTGTGGCATGACTATCCCCCATGGGGAGGGTGTTTCTCACTTTCTCTTTCTCTTTGTTTCTGTCTCTCTGGCAAGGGCAACCACTCTCTAGCAAATTAAATTTTTTAAAAAGTCTTTTAAAAGTGAAGATACAAATATCCATGAAACCAAGCTACAAACAAGTATAATTTTATCTTGGAGGAGTCCGACCTGGCTGGGCCCCAGGATCTGTCTGAGCCCCCCCGCTTCCGGTTGGTTCAGTACGTTGTCAAGGCCGCTTCTGTGCGCCCCCCCCCGCTCAACCTAGGATTTTGCTCCAGAAACTGTGGCAGCCTTGCTGGGAAGCGACCCCTCTCTGACTCCCCAATATACTACTGTAAAAGAATTACATAGCTCTCTTATACATCCTGAGTATATGATAAAATTTTCCAGGAAGTCCCCCAACTGCTCCCCTTTGCTCTGATCACCTACTGTTAATTACAATGCTTTATCTCCATGGTCACAATAGAAGGTGGGCTGAAGTTCTTTCCAGGCAGAAATAATCTTGACCTTTGGAAGGCCCTTCAAAATACATTTAAGGTAAATTTAATCTTTTCTTTACTTAAAATAGGATTAGGCCAAAACTGGCCCAGGACACCACCCTCACCAAGTGAAATAGATAAATATATTAGGATTCCTCAAATTAAGTTTTAGATCCCTATAAAACTATATAAGTATCATTCTTTATTAAGATCCATAGGAACTAATATCTATACTTGAGATTTTCTTTTCTCAGCACCATTCCCGGTAATCACAAGATGGCTGCTGCGCCACATCAGCTGATAATCATCTCTGCTTACCGGAACCGCTTTCCCGAAACTGCATTCCATGGAGACCCACCTACAATTGCGGAACTGCATGAGACCCACCCTTAATCCAACCCTGAATAGAATCTATGTTCCCTATTGTTAAAAACTTTATGAGCTGATAATTGAAACACGTGGCCCCTCTCCCTTTACTTGCATGTATCACATTTTCAATAAAAATGCACGATGATTCCTAGCAGTTGTCACTCCTCAGAGAGCAATCTCTGGGGGTGTCCGGCATAGGACGTGCGTGAAAAGGCACCGAGGCCTTTGTCTCCTGTTCACCTGCGCCGCCTCCATCGAGATAACCCGCCCTCACCGAGGCTAGACCTCGGCACTATCTCATTTTATACTCAAGTTATTTGAGTAAGTCATAAACACATCCATGGGACCAGCAGTTAGCGTAATGGCTATGTCACTGGACTCCCACATAGTCGACCACGGTTCCCATCCCAGACCTGGTGATTTACAGCTCACGCCGGGTGCGTGTATGTGCGTGCCCAAGATTCCGAGAGGAGAACAGAGGAGAACGGACTGCAGCATGGCCATCCCCCCTGGGGGGTGATTTCTTGCTTTCTGTCTCTCTGTCTCTCTCTGTCTGTCTGGCGAGCGCACACGCCCTATAGCAAAAAAAAAGAAACTAAAAGAAAAAAAAAACACATCCATATGCACTATGGTCATTCTTCCCTCGAGTCTTTGACAAACATTGCCAAAGATTCACTTATCAATCTGAGAGTTTCCAGCACAAACGTCTAGTAAACAAAACTCAGACTGGAAAGGAAATCAAACGATTTGCCATTGCTAGGTTAGGCTATTGAAATCCTTCTCCAGCTGTTTTCATAGATTTAATAGAATTTGGTGTTGCTTTCACACTGTAAGGAAGATGATGCTATATGCTTCCAAACCAGAATAGGAAATTCAGATTTCTCTAAGTAAAAATTGTACCACAACCATCAAGCTGTTTATGCTTAGAGCCATGGAAAGTCAGAGTGCAGAGACCCCAGACAAAGGTAACAGGGTGACTTGGAGAGTGAAATTTTCCCTGATGCATTTTAAGCCTTAATTAGCCATTTTGGTTACCTCATAGTAAGCCCAGAAGCCAGCCTCACGTGTGTAAGGACCAGATGACCCTGCTCCAGAGACTGGGGCACCAACTGAGGTGTCAGAACTGCTGAGTCGGAAGGTCCTCCCATAGGTGGGGAACCCCATGATGAGCTTTTCTGCAGGGACCCCATTGTCTCTCCAGTATTTCATGGCATATTCCTGAAAAGAGCAAGATACATTATTTTATCACCAGTATTGTATTTGATGAACAAAGTCTAGCAATTGTCCCCCAAAAAGAAAGCCCTAATATAAAACCAAGACCATCCTCCACCCCATCCCTATCTCCTTCTGTGTATAATTTAAGGCTTTTCTTTCTTACGCAGTTGAAATAACGCATGTCGCCTTGATCCTTGGATCCTACATACAGGGGGCTGTTGTGTCCTGTAGTTGTGTCCCAGCCACCGTGGAAGTCATAGGTCATCACACTGATGAAATCAAGGAGCCTGGAACAAGGGATTTTGAGCCAATCAGAGCCTATTGGCATTTTCTTATAGACAATTTAAGAGCAAGAAACTGTAATGGTTGGAAACCCATGATGTCAGGTAGATACCCATATGGCCCCACCAACATGGCTTTCTCAGGGTCTCAGGAAGCAGATTATCTTCTGTGACCCCTATAGGGCTGGACATGAAGTCTCCTTTACCTCCTTGACAGAAATAGGGCAAACCCAGAGAAGATGCTGGGACAAGCAGGTGGCTAGGGATGTGTCTCAGAAATACATACCTCTAAGACCAGGGGAGTCACAGATGAATAGCTCTATTACTGCATTTTCAATAGCCTTTTTCAAAAGAAACTTCTAATGAGAGTTTATATTGTAAGGATTTTTTCATAGTCTTTCATCTCCTCTTCCCACAATGACCACAGTCCCAACACAGCAAAAACTTAAAGGGGCCACCACCTTATCTTAGAGCCACTAAGTCCCCAATTTCTTTGGCCCTGAAGGCCAACTCTCCCAGTGTTATATTTACAACTACTTGGGATGCTCTCCACCAAGATGCTCTCTACTCTAGAATTTGGGAGTCCTAAGAGACCCAGCACACTCACTTTCCAATCTCTGCAATTTCATATCCTGCATCAATGGTTCCCTTGCCAGCAGATACAGCTGCTGTGATAAGTAGCCTGGGACGTCCTGTTTCTTTGGCCTCTTCTTCAAAAGCCTCTAGCATTTCCTGGAGAGAGAGTAATGGTGGATTGAGTAGCTGTCTCCATTACTGTTTTCGATAGTGAGTAACTCTTGGATTGCTTTCAGCTCAGAGAAATTTTCTCCTCCACTTTTTTTTTTTTCCCTAGTAGCCTTCAATATACAGGGATAGGTCTTGCAAAAGTATCACTTTGATTGAAAAAGTAAGGTTACTAAGAGTCCTTGAGTTCAAGTCACAGTTAATGGCAATTCCAAAGATAAAACAAAACAAAAACAGGAACTCTTAGCAGAGGTCACCCTCCCTCTTGAAGCTCTAAATTTCATTTTTATGGATAGCCACATTAAGCTCTTTTCTGCCTCCAGGCCTTTGCTCAATGCTCTTACCACTTTCTTAGAATACTTCCTTCTCATTATATGGCTGGATCTTTTTCATTCTTACCATCATAGCTTAAATGTCACTATGTCTGTGAAGACTTCTCTGACCATCATATTTGTACCATCATTAGTCCTATCACAATTTGCAATTGTTTGACGTGATTTTTTTAAATCTGTATCTTTCACTATATCATAAGCCCCACAAGTGCAGGAACCATGTGGCTATGGTTCTCTGCTCTATCTGCAATGTGAAGTGCAGCACCTGGATCACAGTAGGTGCCAAATAAATACTGAATGAATGAATGAATGACATGAATGGTTCCTCCTTCCCAGTCTAAAGGTTTTTCCCTAGATTCTCTCAGATACCTATATTATTCCAACAAATTTTATTTTGGTTTACTGTAGCCTGTAAGTCTGTTTCTTTTGCTTGCAACTCACAAACACCTTAGTGTACTGAGGATAACACCCTTGGCTTTTCCCAGGAATGCAGCTGTCATAGATAATCCCTGAGACACAAACTTCTCTTTAAGATGACAAAACCAGTACTCCATTCCTACCTTAATTAAGATGGTAAATCGCTGCTTGTCCTCCGGTGGGCTTCCACGGGACCCTGGGTATTCAATATCCAGGTCAATGCCATCAAACCCATGTTGCCGAAGGAAGTCAATGACAGAGCAGATGAAGATCTTACGATTGGTCTCCGTAGAGACCATGGTGGTGAATCTAGGCAGAGAGCTTGTCTGTAGTAACATCATCCAGGAACCCTCTCCACATCATACCCAATATCAATTTTTATTAAGTAGTTAATCATAACTGCTGCTGGATTTTTATACTTATATAAAGGAATTCAAAAATATATATTAATGGGTGTTTTTAATTTAAAGTTCTTTTCCAATATACCTACTGAATAGTACTCTTCATTTATTTATAACGTCAAAGGTACATGTACATTTTCTTTATTAGTAGGCTCGTTCAGGAACAGTGGCTCAGGTATTTGATTCTAAGATGTCTAAGACACATAATGGTTCTGTAACCTTTTCAAAATTCCACAGCTACTAAGCAATAGAGCTTGCTTCAAATGCAGATGATACTCGCTATAGGGTACATGGACTCACCAGAGAGAGACAGAGAGAGGGGAAGTGAGAAATCACACCCCTGGGGGCATGGCCATACCACAGTCCCTTCTTCCATTCTCTTCTCAAGATTTTGGGCATGCACACACACACATGCCTTTTGTATTTTTCAAGCTGTTGGGTCCAGACTTGAACCATGCAGTCAGTTATGTGGGATGCAGTTGTCTTAACTTTCACACCATCTGCTGATCCACATGTCCATTGTTTATATTTACTGTTTCCAAAATTATAATGTGACTTACGATCTATATATACATTTAATGAAGCACTTCTGACTCACAAAGAACATACTGTTAAATTTATTCTCTGAATTCTGAATCCTATATTCAAAGGTGTCTTAATATTAGAATTTAGTTACCTTGGGGCTAGCATGTGGCGTGGTAGTTAAGGGCACTGGACTCCCACATGGCTGACCAAGGTCTGAGTCCCAGGTCTGGCCACTTGCTTCCTCTCTCTTTCTCTCTCTCTTTCTCCCTCTCAGGTCAAATTAAAATAAATAAATAAATAAAAGTTAAATCATTCTTTAAAAAAAAGAATTTAGTTACTTTGTCATAGTCAACAATTTTATGGCCAACAATTTTATGGCAAGTAAATACATCTTTAAACACTTTTGGTTTGTTTCTCACAGAATCCTGTGACAAGCACTTTATAAACTGGATCACAGCCTCCTACTCTAGGTTTAGTTTTTGTTGTTGTTGTTGTTGTTTTTTAAGTTCACGTATTTGTTTGTTTACAAGCCAAAAAGTGCATATACTCAGAGAGAGACAGAAAGATAGCAGAGGTGGAGGGAGAGGAATTAAGTACCCTGCAACAGGGCATGGTCATGCCACAATCCCTTCTCTTCCATTTCTCCATCCTGTTGAGATGCTGAGCATGCATACATATACGCTCAGATTGTTCCTCAAGTCGCCAGGGCCAGTATTCAAATCACACAACGAGCCCTGTGGGATCCAGTTCCATTAACCACCTGCTCATGGGGCCAACCCAGTTCTCATATCAAATAGCTAGTGAGTTGTTTTGTTGTTATGCGGGAGTAAACAGACCAGCACAAACTAAGTAACTTATAGGGGAATGAATGAGATGCTGCTCAGAGACTTTCAGAATTAACTTGTTTTTTTTTTGTTTGTTTGTTTGTTTTTGTTTGTTTGTTTGTTTTTATTAATCTGTGTTGTGGGCAAGGTAAGAAAAGCTATAGTGGTGGAATGGAGAGGGTCTATGCATCTGGCAGAAGAAATATTGGTCAAATCCTTAGGTGAGAATAATTTACTACCTTACAGGTAACTGCAGAAAATTAGCTTGGTTACAGTGAGAACCAAAATACTCAGCTGTAACTCATTCTGACATCACACTGCTACCTCTGGAAATTTGGGGAAGGAAAGAGAGAGGGACAAAATACTTCTATGTCAAATAATTTTGTGCTGTCTCATTGTTTTAATAACTACAAAAATGCAATACTTTCATTATTTACAAAGTAACTTATCATGAACTTTGACATACAAGTCAAGTCTAAGTCGCCATCTCCTTTTCTAACTCAGAGTCCAAATGTCAACTATTCCTTCTAATTGCTTTCCAGCAGCAGAGCCCATGACCCAACATAGGCATTTACAGTCTCATCAGGGGACCCAGGCTCTTCTTCATCACCAGTCCCCTTCTCTACCATGCATTATCCTCTTTATTCTTTTGAGTATTTGACTCTCTATACCATTGCTATTTCTCCATTTCAGCAGTAACCAGCCCTTTCTTCCCAGATATCAGAGGCTCCTTTGCACGTGCTGGTTGGTCTCTTTTCTCTTGAGAGTAATCTACCTTCATCTCTTTCCCTGGCATCATTGGTTCCTACCCCAGCCTCAGGGACTCTGTCTCTTGCCTTCACTCAATCTCCTGGCTATGAAAAGACTCTTACTTCTGAGTGCCAAAGTTCCAGCCACCGATGGCCAGCAAGTTGACCAGATCTCCATTGCTGCAGAAAGGAACAAAGAGACACATTTAAAGGATATCTCTGTCAGCCTGCAGAATGCAAACAGTACAGAAAATGACTCTGCTTTCCCCATTCCTGGCTCTGGGGAAGCTGTCAAATATAAACGCTAAGGTCCCCATGGCAACCATCCCTTTTCATCTGCCCATGCTAGTGTTTACATTGTACTTTATCATATATGGCAGAAGCCTGTTTATTCTATTTAGGGAGAAACTATCCATAAAGAACTTTGCCTCTTATGGTCTTAGGATATTTGCAAATGGGTTGAAAACTGAGCTTGAAGTCTCCATTATTTCTCTGTTTCCCACTCATCAGAGACTCAATTGCTACAAACCGTTCTTTGAGAGCTCGGAACTGAGGATACAGGACGTCTATGTCATTCCATTCGTAAGGAGCAATTTTGTTGTCATTCATGGTGGCAAAGGCATATATCAGGTGTGTGCACAGACACGGGTCCACATCCTTAGGGAAGAACTTGGCTGCATCTGGTCGATACTGGGACCAGTTGGTGAAGTAGCACACTAGCTTATAGGCTGAGCCTGAGAGGAGAAAGCAGCAAGTCATTGTAGTGCAAGACTCCGCAGTCCATCTCACTTGTTGGTGAGCTCTTCAAGGGAAGATAACCTGAGAGTCTGTGTGACGCATACC
The DNA here is from genome assembly GCA_026018925.1 of Tupaia tana. Taxonomy (NCBI): domain Eukaryota; kingdom Metazoa; phylum Chordata; class Mammalia; order Scandentia; family Tupaiidae; genus Tupaia; species Tupaia tana. Next base: position 79,186,360 of record JAKSZU010000004.1, read on the forward strand.
TGGAAGATGCTGCCACACACCTTTCCTAAGTCCATATAGGACTTGGCTAAACACCCATGGTACTTTTTTCAACAGAATCTGAGCATGGCCTAAGTAGCTTTTGTGACCCAAAAGCTTTAAAAATCAGAGTCAACTGGGACCAGCCAGGTGATGTGTTGGTTAAGGCAGCTGATCCCACATGGCCAACTACGCTATTCAAGTCCCAGATCCAGCAGTTTGAAAAGCATGCTGGGCACGTGTGCATATGTGCCCAAAGTCCTGAGAGGAGAATGGAGGGGAGGGAATTGAATCATGGTCATCCTCCCTGGGGAATACCTTCTTACTTTCTTTCTCTCTGGCCAGTGAACATGCTTTGTAATAAACTTTTATTAAAAATCAGAGTCAATGTATAAAATATAATCAGCTTGCTATCACAGAGCCACATGGTCAGGGTAATTATGCTCCTTGGGTACTATTCTAACCTCATCATATGCATAACTTTATTATTGATAAAATAACCACTGTTTGTAGATGGCATATGATATAACTGATGCTTTACCTGCACTGTTTTGCTTACATTTTAATTCTCATAATGACCCTATGAAGAAAATATTATTATCCTCAATTTTAGATAAGACTCAGGAAAACTGACTTGCACAGGACTGCAAGGTTGCGATTAATAGCAATTCATTTGCTTAGCTATTGAGCAAGTATTTATTATAAATATGCTGCTTCCAAGCAGTCTTACTTACGCTAAAACTCATGCTTTTCCCACTCTCCTCTCCTGAGTCCTCCTATCTGGGCCTTTGTCATATCTCATATTCATAGCTTAATGCCCAGGAAACAGAGCAAATGTGAGGACATTTGAGGAGAAAAAGGCAGAAACAAAGACGAATGTAGAGTAATAGATACGGAAGTAGACTACACCAGCACATAGGTAGGTGTAAGTCTTAATGCCGAGAAATGGAGGACAAGACACATCCCCTCTCTGTGCCTTAGTTTTCTCATCTATAAAGTGAATAGTTTGAGATTAATGATCTATCGGTACCCTCCCAGATCTGACATTTCAGGATGCAGCAAAATAAGCTGGGTACTTGCGTTTCTATTCCTGACTTCATCATGGAAGGAGAAGAAAATGCAAAGTTGGAAGAAAGGTGAAAAAGTGGAGCAAACTGCTAGGAAGATTGAAATGTGGGCAGGAGTGCATGTTATGTCTTACCTAGTTGCACCTGCAGCAAAACAGCCAAACCTGAAACAAACAAACAAAAAAACCTCACAAAATCAGAAACTCCTCAGATGAGCTTTCCAGTTAGGATGTGCTGCTACCCAGGGGAATTGCAGGGGTTGTTTGTTTGGTTGGTTTTGGGGGGGGGGGGTGTTGTTGTTGTTTTTTTTTTTCCTTTTTTAATTTCATTTTTTTTTACATTCAACCACATTATTTAGCTTACAAAGTGAATATTTCAACATGTGAACATTTCTCCCTAGTCCAGGTGATGAAACTATAAAAGTATCTTCAACAGATAATACCACATTTCTTTGTCCCATTGATGCTTTGCCTCTCTATTTTTCTTCTAAATGCCCTTCTTCAGACTACTCTTTCACACACCCTATATCTGGTATTTACATCCATTTACTGTGTTTCTATATCCTTTAGTCAATCAGTTTCGTCACAGAGTGCAGACACTCGGTACAGAGCTCAGGTACTTCTGCTCAGAGCCCAGGGCATGAGAGGGACCCCATGTGGAAACCTCACTAAAACAGATGCCTACCCTCCTGCCCTTTCCAAGGGACACCCCATGACCCGTGGGAATGATGAAGGAATAAAAAGGGGGAGACTCACAGGCCCAGAGCAGCATCCTCCCCATGGTGACTCCACATTGGCCACCTTGTTAGCCTCTTGGTTCAGCCTTATATAAGGAGGAGAGCCCTTCAATCTCTGTGGGAGCAGCACAGCTGCCATCTCATGACTGCAGTTTCCAAGGCTATCATACTCCTATCTTGAATCACTCTAGATTTATAAGGGTGAGCTGAGTGCCCCCTGCCCAAAAGGAGAAAAACCCAACAAAGCCCCTCACCAATCAGTCCTGGCAACTCTGACAGAACTGCTTGCAACTGGAGACTTTATCTCAGCATGGAGGCTGAGTCTCTTTCCATGGATGTAGAAGTCCAGAAAAAGAATGAAGGGGTCTGTGCAGGGAATTGGAGCCCCAAGGTTCTGGACCTAGGTTCAGGAAAGCACATGCAAGAAGAGCTGAGCTATTGGAGCATTCATTTAAAGCATGTTACTTTCCTCTTACAGGACCAAACTGGACTTCCAAGGCCAGAAGCCAGGGTCTTGGAAGAAAGCTGTTTCAGGGATGGGGCATGATTAGTCCTCTTGTGCTTTGGTTGCTACAGCTTTGGAGAGGAAGGACAGGGGCAGTCATAGAATGCTACAGCTGCCAGCTCCTTTCCTTACTGCAGCCCAAGGCACGGATGGGAGAGAACAACTGCTATCAGGGAAACATGGACCTTGTACTGCTGCCCTCTTGTCTTCATCCTGGGTGTAAAGAACATTGTGACCTACTTTGCTAGAGTCTGACTCCTAAGGAAAAAAAAAAAAAAAAGACTGCGGATTGTGGGGACAGGGAGGTGTGGCTGAGAGGGTGGGCAGTGCTATGGGAGGCATAGTCGCAGGTGTCAGGGCTTGCTTTATCTCACCTTGATACTCCCAAGGTCAGATTCGCCACTGCCAGCAGCTGTGCCCCTGAGGACTTGGGCTAAGCCAGAAGATAAGAATGGGCACAGGTGCAGGGGTAGCTGCCAGTCTTGACCTGAGAACAGATCCTCAGGCTGCGCCAAGAACTTCCTCAGTCCAGCTCACCTACCTTCAGTCTTCTTGGGAAGAAGGTGATCGTATCCTCTGATGCCATGTTCATCTTTGGGTCCCTGGTACCTAGAACAGACGAGGAACTTGATAGGGGTTGGTTTAATAAATGAAAGTCTCATCTCAACAGTACTAGTGTTGGGCAGTCTTCAACTACCAACCTATTTCTGACTCCTGTAATTGTCTATTGCTGTATGATAAATTACACCAAAACTTAACAGCTTAAAATAAGTAGATACTATTTCATATAGTTTCTGTAATTCAGGAGCAGCTTAGCTGGGTGGTTCTGGCTTGTGTTCTCTATGAATTTATCCCCAAAATGTTGACTGGGAAAGAATTAAAGGCCACCCCTAAGATCACTGACTCACATGGCTGACAAGTTGGTGCTGGCCGTTGTTGGGAGGCCTCAGTATCTCCTTTGTAGATCTTCCCTTAGGGCTGCTACAGTGGCAGCTGACTTCTCACAGAGTAATCCAACAAGAAACACAGTAGAAGCCACATTTCGTTTTATCCACAGTATCTTATTGCTTGCATAAATCAATCTTATTCATTGTGGAGGAGTCTACACAGTGCATGCATCCCAGGAGGCAAGAATCATTTCAGGTCACTCAGTGACCTTCACTGACACATTCACTGACATGGAAGTTTTTGAAAGACCCTTGTATGAAGGATTCAAAAGTTGACAGACACCCCCCTGTGCCCTCTAGAAATTCAGAAGCTAGTGGGAGGATAACAATATTATGAGTTGCATAGAAGTATAGGGCAGAAGTACCTGGCCCAACCTGGGTTGCTTACTACGTGCTCTGACACACACCAACTGGAATTTTTATCATTCATATCTTATCTCCATTACTGGCTGAGAGACCCCAATAGCCTACACTGCAGGAGACTAAGCCACATGTACCCATTGACATGATGGGAACAGGAAAATAGCACATTATCCAAATCCATTTTAATAAATACAAAATACATTTTAGTAAATACAAAAATATTTCTGTACTTTGTATTGTTTTCCATTAATAAATGATTTATACAACATTCTGACATCTCATAGGACAAGCCTTTATTACGTTTCTTTTTAAGGTACCAGCAGTTGGCGTAATGTCTATGTCTTTGGACTCCCATGTAGTTGACCGTGGTTCGAGTCCCAGACCTGGTGGCTTAAACTCACATGGGGTGCGTGTGTGTGCATGCCCAAGATCCCAAGAGGATAATGGAGGAGAAGGGATTGCAACGTGGCCATCCCCCCTGGGGAGTGATTTCTCACTTTCTGTCTCTCTGTTGCTCTCTGTCCTTCTGGCAAGTGCATGCACTCTATAGCAAAAACTTCTCCAAAAATTTTTTTTTCTTTTGTCTGGACAGTGGCACAGTATTAAAACACAACACTGCAAGTCTGACCCACAGGGGAACATTCCAGGTTTTCATCTGAAGATCTTTCTGAATATGCTGGACATGCATGTACCCATGATCCAGGGCTGGCGGAAGCTGGGAATGGATCATGACATAAGACTCTATTGGGGGTGCTAACTCTCTCTCTCATAGGAGAAATAAACTTTTTCCAAAAAGAATATTTTCTTGACTGTTTTTACTAATGTATTTTTCTTGATGAGCCTTATACAGCCACTGCTCACTTGATAACCTACCTGTTGACCCCTCAGGCTCAAAACCAGTTCTCCAGAACAAGGAATCCCCTTTCTCAATCTGTGTGAGGCTCAGAATCCCCTTTCTCAGTCTTTGTCTCTTTCCACAGGGGGTCAGTATTCATTACATGAAGCATTCATAATCACACAAGGCTACATATTTTGTTTGTAAATGTATACTTCATTGTGCACTCATAGTAATATTCAGAATAAATAAAAATGATTACATCGTACTTATTTTGGATGGATTTTCTATGGAAAAACATGCCATGACTTTCCCGACAACCTAACATTATTGTGTCATGATGCACACTGTCACTTTCTGGTGCTTATCTAATGTATACTTTTTGGACAGATAGAGTTATTCTAGTGTGATATCATGTAATATCTTTTGAAAAATACATACCCTAGGTACCATGACATATCACAAGACATCTGCCTTTAAGCTCTTCACTTGATGGCCTCTTTTCTCTCAGGGGAAAAAAATGAATAAATAAGGATGCCCGGGAAATAATAGATGCTCCAAAAAATATCTGCTGATCTTTAATACCGGCTTTAGGTAAAATGTATATAAATTGAGAAGACTTTCCTATGCTCTGGAAATATTGTTTCTTAAATGTTTATTATAGTTCATGAGCATCAAAAGCCTAGAGGGAAACTATTTTTAATACTGGGTTGTCAGGAAAGTCAGGACTCATATTTTCCATAGAAAAATACGTCATGACTTTCCCGACAACCTAATAGCACATTCAATATCCTCCATAATTATTGATGTGTTTAGATTTTCTACCTCTTCTTATGTCAGTTGACTAGTTCCCATTTTCCTAGAATCTATTTCATCTAAATCTTTTGGTGTATTTGCATAACACTTGTAGTATCTGCTTATAATTCGAATCACCTTTATATCAAGTGATAAAACAACACATCAGTTCCATGGTCAGGCAAAGCTGCAGTGAGTTCACTGCAATAGTAAAAGGACAATCTTGCCAGGTATAGTATTCTTGGTTAAAATTGTTTTTCATTTAACACTTTGAATATATTTCCCCATGCTTTCCTGGCTTGCATTGTATCCAATGAGAGGTCCAGTGTTAATCTGATGGGATAGCCTTTGTAAGGGATTTGATTTTTCTTCTTGCCAATCTTAGTATCTTGTCTTTGTCATTTTGATCAAACTAGCTATAATGTGGTGTGGACAGGATTTTTTGGATTGATTCTACTTGGGGTTCTTTGTATTTCTTGGGTCTGGATGTTTGAGTGCCTCTCTAAGCTTGGAAAGTTTTCTTCCAGGATTTCATGGAATAGATTATCAATGCCCTTATTAGTTTTTTCACCTTCTGGTATACCAATTATTTGTATATTTGGGCGATTTAATGTATGAATAATAATTTTTAAAAATAACAAGAAAAAAGTAAAAGGACAATGCTCTGGAAATTCACATAAGGGAGATAGCAATAGGTACCTCCTGCTCCCATATAGAAGTAGTAAATCATTATGCCAGAGATGCTATGCTTGGAATCAGACAAAATTTTATTTGAATACTTATTCCATCATTTATTAGTGATGTCACTGTGGCCGAGTAATTTAACTTCTCTGATCTTTAGTATCCTCATATGTAAACTGTTGATGCTAATACTCTTCCTACTAGGTGGTTGTGAAAATTAAATGTGTTCACATATGTAAAATGTTCTACAGTTATTTACGTACAGGAAAAAAACAGTGTGCTCAGTCTCTATGGTTATTAAGTGCATGTTTAGATTTCTAGATTTGGTGAGGCAATGACAAGTTAATTTTTTTTTAATATATGGCATGTGCACTTGCCAGAGAAAGTGAGGAATCACTCCTTCCCCACAGAAGAAAACGTTAAGCCACAACCCCTTCTCCTCTATTCTCTTCTCAGGATTTTGGGCATGCATGCACACATGCCCCTCATGATTTTCAAGCTGCCTGGTCTGGGACTTGAACTGTGCAATCAACCATATGGGATCCAGCCACCTTAACCTCCATGCTACCTGCAAGTCCTACAGTGGGAAGTTATTTTTAAAACAAGACTTGGGGGACCAGCAAATAGTGTAGTGTTTATGGCACTGGATTCCCACTTGGCTTACCAAGTCCTGGCTGAGGAGTCTTGAAAATCATGAAAGTGAGTGTGCTTACATGCCCAAAATCCCAGAAGGAGAAGGGACTACGGCATGGCCATCCCCACAAGGGGGTGATTTCTCATTTTCCCTTTCACTCTCTCTCTCTCTGCCCCTCTCCTTGCTGGCAAACACGCACACCCTATGGAAAAAATAAAACTTAGAAAAAAATAAGACTCAGAATGAAGATTTTTGATCATAAAAATACTCTAGAAATTATTTTCAAGACTGAGTAAATTAATGTGAACTTGCAGTGTAGCATATAAAATGAATTTTCAAAGATGTTGCAAATAAAAATGAAGCCCACTGTACTGGCTTATTATACAGAGACAATTTAACTTAAAGACTGTCATTTCAAATGCTAGATGTGTAGACAGTTTTTCTATTGTTAGCTGATTCTCTCCACAGAAGTTGAGGAACATGCAAAAGTCATAGAAAAGCTTTTATAAAATGACATTGAAGATATTAAAATGTTAGTATCTTTGTTTTGTACTGCTTTAACAGAATGCCACAGACCAGGTAATTTACAGAAAATAAATTTATTTGGATCATAGTTCTGGAAGCTCAGAAATTCAAGAGCACGGCTCCAGCAACTAGTGAGACTATTCATGCTGTGTTATTCCATGGCAGAAGGCACAGGGCAAACAAGCACCCAAGACAGAGAAAGCCAGGAGTCCAAACTTATCCTTTCATCAGAAGCCCACTCCTGCCATAATTAATCCCTCTCACAATAACAGCCCTCATGACCTAAGCAGCTCTTAGCACAGTTGCATTGAGGATTAAGTTTTCAACTGATGAACTCTAGGGAGTACATTCAAACCATAGCAGTTAATAACCAGAGCCAATATTAATATGGTTGAGGGCAGGTCATTTTTCTAATCTCTGCAAAGGGACAAGGGCTGGATGTGTCCCAGAAAGACCTCCTGCAAAGGTGGACCACCTGATCAATCAGCTTGGATGAAGTGTTCTCACCACACACAGAGTTAACTATGTGAAGTGATAGATATGGCAATTAATTTGATTGTGGTGGTCATATCACAAGTTGTACAACATTTTTTTTTTTTTTTTTTTTTTTAGAAAGAGATCTTTGCCATCGGGAGCTTGTGCTTGCCAGAGAGACAGATGGAAAGATAGTGAGAAATCGCCTACCATGGGAAATGGATACACCACAATCCCTTCTCCTCCATTCTCCTCTCAGGATCTTGGGGATACACGTACACAAACTCATGCATGGCATGAGTTTAAGTAGCCATATCCGGGACGTGAACCATGGCCAACTACGTGAGAGTCCAGCGACGTAACCATTATACCATCTACCGGTTCCAACAGGTTGTACTACTTTAAAACTATTTTTTTAAGAGAGGTTTTTGCTATAAGGCACATGTACTCACCAGAGAGACAGAAAGCAAGAATCACCCCCCAGGGGGATAGCCATACTGCAATCGCTTCTCCTCCACTGTCCTCCCGGGATCTGGGGCACACACACACACGTGCCCAGTGTGTTTTAAGCCACCTGGTCTGGGACTCCAACTGTGGTCAACTACATAGGAGTCCAGCGATGTAACCATTATGCCACCTCCTGGTCCCCAAATACATTATTTTTATTTTTCAATTATACCTCAATAAATCTAAAGGAAAAAAACCTTCACTGAAAAGTTTTGAAGGAAAAGCTGATTCAGCAGAAAATGAATTCCACTTGAAAGTGATGAAGATAAAAATGTTGTTCTTTGCTTGCATTTTCTGTAAACAAGTAACCAATTTCTTTGTTCAAAATGTGTTTTCTAGTTATGACTGCATTCTATTTAAAGGTGCAAATCTATGAATAAAAAAGATCATCTCTATTTGAGTTACTCTCCATAATGTGTTCTACATAGAAATTGCTTTTAGTTATAATTTAAAGAGAAAAAGAATAACATGAATGATAGGCAAGGCAATGTCATATTTCATGTGTTTATTCAGTTGAAACAACCTCCAGAAAGGCTTCACTTGCTCCCAGCCCCATTCATTTCACTCAAGGCCAGTTACAACACTTGCAGCTTTGGTCAAACACAAGGCCCTCTGCACACCTTTTGGGCACAGTGTTTCCATCTAACACACTCAAAAAACCTGGATGGATCATCAGGGTCCCCATAGATCCCATCAACTTTGTCTTCACGGAATGTACTGGGAGGTGTGGGCTTGGGAGGTTCTGGAGTGATGCAGCCTGCACACAGAACAACACAAATGCCATTAGTGATGGTCCACAAACACCTGAGGAAATATCTAAACATATGAGATTAGAAAAGTCCTCTATAAATTTGAACCAAGTCAGCTGTGAAGTAGGAGGACCCGATCTTCCAAAGGTTAAAGCAGAGTTATAGATTACTGCAGAGTCATTTGTTCAAAGTGAAGAGAATGCTAGTTTTCACTTCTTTTAAAAGCTATATTAAAAATATATATGTAACCTTGGAAATGTTTGGTATTTAGCTGGTATGCTGTTAGATAAGGATAGCTGTTTCTTAACTGGCATAAGGAAGCTGGTAATTTCATATATAATGTATTGTCAAATGGAAAAGTATGCATCATCTGGGGTTTTGTCAAATAATTTATCTCAACAGCCTATTTCAAGTTCTCAAATGAGAAATGATAGAAAATTAGAAGACATCAGTTGCCTGCCAAGTCTCATGTTCGTTTACTTAAACTAGGTTCCAAGTCTGGACAAAATGTTCCGTAAGCGCTAGTCTGCTTAAAGTAGGATGACCATCCATCCCAGTTTGCTGTGACTATTCAGAATTACACTAGTCACTCAGAATTGATGTTGGTTGGTATAAATAACACACAATATATATATTGGCCTCTGCCTCTGTCTCTGGCATAGACTTTCTAAAACTCTTGTAGATAAGACTGCTAGAATCCTTTGTTCTAATGTTTGATCTTTGACCCAAGTACCTAACATAGAATTCCTAAATCCCTTTGAATTTCTGGATGATTGAAATCTTTTATTCTAAGAAAGTGACTAAGTAGTTTCTCTGAGTTCTGTGAGCTTCTCTAGCAAATTAGCCAAACCCCAGAGCAGGTGTGAGAGCTCCAATTTATAGCAAGTTGGTCAGAAGCACAGACCTTGCTTGTAACTGGTATCTGAAGGCTGGGGAGGGACACAGCAGTCTTGTGGGACTAAGCCCTCAACTTTTGGGATCTCCAGGGAGACAATGTCAGAACTGAATGGAATTGGAGAACACCCAGGTAGTGTCCACTGGAGAATTGCTTGTGTGTGAGGAAATAACACCACACATCTGGTCACAGAAGTGTCCTATGTTGAGTGTGTAAGAGCAGAGAGTAGAAACAGTCTGGATTTTCCTATATCTAACAATTGGAAATGAATTATACGGTCACCCAAACTAGAAATTCAAACTTTTCTCTACTACAAATGAATTAAAATATCCAGAGCAGAAATCATGCCTTGTACTCCACCTCTCTGGAAATCAATGAGTAAATATTAATGTATATTTTTTGTTCAAGGTATGCAGATATTTCCCTGATTACCTGGTGTCTGCAGCCCCAGCAGAGACTTGAGTTTGGAGATGAGAGGATATGAACCCTCACTGCAAAAGTTGCCAAGGAAATCATCCAAGTCAAGAGCCCAAACCAAAGCACCACCAAACCCATTTGCTTTCAGAAATGCCACCTGCAATATAGGAGCATAATCTATCAATCCAACACAAAGACTTCCTAAAACACGATAAAATTATTGAAAGCATGATGCAATATGATCAGAAGTTTCTATAAAAGAAAACACAAAGGAATACAAAATCATACCACTATAAAATAACTCTTGGTTTTTGCATGCTGGTCAGAGTCTATACACACATAGCATCATTGTTTACATGGTCACCATCACAGCATATGAGCCACCTATATCTTGCTTTTCATCTTTGTTCTCACTTTGCACCAGAAATAAACATTTCTCTGAGCCAGCTGGTGGCATGGCAGTTAAGGAAGTCGTGCAGTTCAAGTCCCGGGCCTGAAGGCTTGAAAAACACTTGGGGCATATGTGCATGAGTGCCAAAAATCCCAAAGGAAAGGAGAAATGGGGGAGAAGGGATTACTGCATGACCATGCCCCATGGTGCTTCCGTGCTTTCTCACTTTCCTTTTCTTTCTTTCTGTCTCTCGCCAGCAAGTTTAAAAAAAAAGAAGAAGAAGAAAGAAAATAAAGAAAAAGATCCTTATGTTTCTGTTTATTCTTTATACTTAGTGTTTTATAAACAATTTTTTAAATTTTATTTATTTTTATTATTATTATTACTATTTAATTTGACTGGAAAGAGGCAGAGAAAGAGATGGAAAGTAAGAAAGCAAGCCACCAGGTCCAGGACTCAAACTGCAGTCCACTATATGGGAGCCCAGCACCCTAACCACCAAGCCACCTGCGGGCCCTGATACTTACAATTTTTAATGATCGAAAATATCCTTTAGTATTTATTGATTATAATTTAATATGCCATGTCTTCATTCTTTTCATATTTTGTAGTTAAAACCAAGAACCTGAGAAGCATTTTTATAGGTAAATTCTTTGACCACATTGTTTTTCCAGTAAATACCAAGGAGTTGGAATTGGAGGCTGTAAGATGTGCTTATATATATCATTCCTGTTACATATAGCCATATTGTTTTCCCAAAGAGAAAGTCGCCCCTATTCAAGGGGTTCTTGGAATGACAAGTGTTCTTAGAAACTGAGAGTCTGTATGGTATAGTAAAAAAGAGAAAAAATTTTGGAATTATTCAGACCTATAAGTCAAATACTAATAAAGATGCTCCTTGATTTACCATGGGGTTACATCCCAATAAACCAATTGTAAGTTGGCAATACCTTAAGTCAAACATGCATTCAGGACACCTGACCTACTGAACATCAGAGCTTATCCTAACCTACCTTAAACACGCTCAGAACACTTGCATAAGCCTATATTCAGACAAAATCATCTAAAAAAAGCACATTCTATGATAAAGTGTTGACTATCATGTAACTTATTGATTACTGTGCTGAAAGTAAAAAACAAAATGGTTGCATGAACACTTGAAGTACAATTTCTACTGAAGACATATTGCTTCTTACTATTGCAAAATTGAAGTCATAATTCAGACCAGACCCATCTGTACACCACTTCCTAACTGTATGTACTTACAAAGTAAATCAATCTCTCTTACCATCAATTTTATTATTGGAAAATAGTCACTGTAATACATACTTTATAATAATAGCAACTATCATTTGTTGGGCACATACTAAGCATACATTTTCCATGTAATTCAATCAGCAGGTGGTGTGGTGTTTAAGGTGCTAGATTCTCACATGGCTGACCTGAGTCCTAGACCTGGTGCCTTGAAAATCACTTCACTTGGAGAGCATGTGCATGCATACCCAAAATCCTAGGAGGAGAATTAAGGAGAAGGGATTGCAGCATTGCCATTACCCATGGGTGAGTGGGGAGGAGGAGGGAGAATTTCTCACTTTCTCCCTCTCTGTCTCTCCAGTGAGCACATACACCACACCCTATGGCAAAAACCTAAAAAACATAATAATAATTAAATGGAATATCTTACATAAAACAAGTGGCACATTCAGTTAAGCAAAAGTATATAGGTTCATTCATCTTTCCATGGGGAGAAAAATGGACTTCTGCCTTAGCACCCAGAAAGAACTTTGTAAGCAAATAGACCTTGGACTTTAGGTACTCCTATGGAGTGCCCCAGCCTCCAGCAAGCATGAAGACATGAACTCAAGGCCTGGACTTCTTGGGCAAGTGTGTGCCTATAGGTATCATTGGGTCCCCTTTAAGTTATGAGTGGAGAATTGCCAAGGTCTGAGAGGCTGGGGTTACCCACTCCTTAGACACTTAAGTTACTGGCAGTATAGTTGACTATGGTTTGCCCTAACTAGGGCTTGCCATGATCCTCTAATGGCAAAGGTGTGGGATTTCTGTCACCCTATCAGCAGTACAAGGGGTACTCTTCCTCTTCTTGGGCAGCTTTAATTCCATCCCTTCCTCTAAGAACACAGAGATGAAACACTGAGAGCCTCCCTTCCCCTGTCCTTGGTCAGGCTCATCTTCTTTTGTCTTGACTTTGCTTCCACTTCCTTATATGGTTCAAAGGAGAGAGGGCAGAGATGAAAAGATAGGACTTGGCATGTCATAAGAGATGGGAGAGTTGGTCAGGTTTGGTGAAGGAAGAAGAGATTTTTCTAATTTAGTATTTTCTCCACTTCAGGCCCTGGATCTGACTGCAGAAAGCCAGTATGTGAACTTATGTGTAAAAGTCTTTTGGGTTATTGATGTATGCGTGCTTATTTGTATGAGAAGGAGTATGTTGATATGTTCATATATGTTTCAGATATATATATATATTTTACAAGAATAAAGGAAAGGGAGCTCAGAGATTCCAACTGCCTTGTTTTACAGAGTAAGAAATTGAGGATTAGAAAGGGGTAGTTATTCACTTAAAAGTACACAGTGAGTGAATAACAAAGCTCTGATCATACCTGATATTTCCTAAACTCCCAACCAGGGCTCTTTCCATTACATAGTAACTTTTGCAAGAGCAGAGTTAATGCAACATAATTTTTTTTTCTTTTTTTTTTGGAGAGGTTTTTGCTATAGGGCGCGTGCGCTCGCCAGACAGACAGAGAGAGACAGAGAGATAGAAAGCAGGAAATCACCCCCCAGGGGGGATGGCCACGCCGCAATCCCTTCTCCTCCATTCTCCTCTCGGGATCTTGGGCATGCACGCACACGCGCCCGGCGTGAGTTCAAGCCGCTGGGTCCGGGACTCGAACCGCGGTCGACTACGTGGGAGTCCAGCGACATAGCCATTACGCTAACTGCTGGTCCCAATGCAACATAATTTTAAGGTCCATGGGCTGAAACTTACCTTGTGCTCATAGCTTTCGGTATTGTCAAACCCAACCCATTCATTTCCTTTGTAGGCATAAGGGACTCTTTGGTCTTCAATCCATGAGATAGAGGCTTCAGGTAAGAACGTGCAGATCTGGTCAGAGGAATCAAAGTCAGCAAAACCTAACTTTGCTAAGATGGGCTAAGGACTTTGGGATGTTGAGAGGAAAGGTGAACGTCAACCTTAGACGCTCACGTTGCTAGCCATTCTACTGTTGTAGAATCATACTTTACTATAATTAGTTCTTGGTGGTTTTGCTTCCTCTACTTGGCCTACGAGCAGGAACTATGTTTTACTTAACTACCCTCCCAGTGCCCAGCATACTGATAGACAGATAGATAAATATCTCCACTAATGACTTAATAGCAGTCTTGGATGTTGTTATTAAGTAGAAGTGGCTTGAATATTACTATGAGTTCACAAAAAGAGTTCCTATTTCTTCTAAAGTTTTTTGTTCTTAAATTTAAAAAAGCAGCCAGCAACATTATCTGTTGGTAACATGTTGACTATTAACATATTAACTATTAACATAATGTTAATGCTATAACATCATTACAGAAAATTAAAAAACTTTGCATTTTGACTTGAGGTTTAAACTCATCTTTTTTAAAAAGAGTTTATACCTCTTATGTAAGTCAAAATAGTTTATATATATATATAATAAATATAAGTATACAGACACACATAAATATTTACAAATATATGACTATATTATATATAATATATACATACATATGTATGTATATTATATATAGTGTATAATTATATGATGTATGTATAATATACACACACACGCGCATACACAAGTTATATATAGGTTATACATGGCATTTCCCAGGATGATTTATTCTCCCTGAGGAATGTTTCTAATCTGCATTTGGGATAGATAAGGAGACAGTGGCAGTTATGTAGCAAGAGTACCTTATGGACTGGGAGGAAGCCAAAGGTAATCTAAACCAGTCCCCTGACCAACCTGACTCCATAGCTGCCTTTCTCAAGAAGTTACCTCATAGTAGGCCCAGAAGCCAGCTTCCCGGGTATAGGGCCCAATGGACCCTGGTCCTGAGATGGGGGCACCCACAGACACATCTGAAGAGGTGAGGCGCATGGTCCGTCCATATGTGGGGAATCCCATGATGAGCTTCTCAGCAGGAACCCCATTGTCTCGCCAATATTTCATGGCAAATTCCTGGAGGAACATTCAGCTTCAGGCTCAAAGTCAGTTTCTCTCCACATTTCTCTCCACATCTGCTCCCCAGCCCTAACTTATAGTTCCTCTCTTACAGCATTGAAGTAGACAAACTCCCCATGGTCAGCAGAACCCTGGTGTAAGGGACTGTTGTGTCCTGTGACGGTGTCCCAACCTCCATGAAAGTCATAGGTCATCACACTGATGAAGTCCAAGAGCCTGGAAGAGAAATGGCAAGTAGGAAAGGTGGGGAGGACAACAGTAAAGCCCGTCATTGCAAGGTTAGCTGTGGTTGTAGCTAAGGCAGAGGCTAGAGATATAGCTACGCCTGCACCTGAGACACTTCTGCAGGACGCATGGGAATATCTATTGCAACAGCAGTGTGGATTTTTGCTTTTGCTTTCAGTTTTGCTTCACAGAATCCTAGAAACCTGGAAGAGGATGCATGAGTAGGTGTATTCAATCTTCTTATTCTCTCTACCCATATCAGTCAGAATACCTTCACTTCTATCTCTTTACTGTATTGGAGATCTGTTAAATATTTCATTTTAAGATGAGTTAATGGGACCAGCAGATAGTGTAAAGGCTACGTCGCTGGACTCCCATGTAGTTGACTGCAGTTCAAGTCCCAGACCTGGCAGCTTAAACTCACACTGGGCACATGTGCATACATGTCCAAGACCCGAGAGGAGAATGGAGGAGAAGGGATTACGGCGTGGCCATCTCCCCTTGGGGGTGATTTCTCTCTTCCTATCTCTCTGTCTTTCCGGCGAGTTCATGTACCCTATAGCAAAAACCTCTCCCCCGCCCCCCCAAAAAAAGAAAGAAAAAAAAGGGTTAATTTTACATTAAAAGTTACTAATTTGATTCAAGTTCCTACAAGTATATTAAAGATGTTCAAGTAGCCTTTGACAGAATATTTTTGAGCTAACTCTCTAACCAGGCATTTGATACTAATGTGGTGTGGCACTCAGTCTAACAAATGGCTTTAGAGAGTTATTTGTTTTATTTCTCTACAAAATGACTAGAATTTCTCCCTGTTAGCCCCAGTTTTTTTTCCAAGACCAACAAAACAAGTTTACACTCTTATGCTCTGATGCATTTTATACAGATTACTCTAGCATTTTTTTTTTTTTTGAGAGGTTTTTGCTACAGGGCGCGTGCACTCACCAGAAAGACAGAGAGAGACAGAAAGCGAGAAATCACCCCCTGGGGGCATGGCCACACTGCAATCCCTTCTCCTCCATTCTCCTCTTGAGATCTTGGGCACGCACGCACACGTGCCTGGCATGAGTTTAAGCCACCGGGTCCGAGACTCAAACTGCGGTCAACTACACGGGAGTTCAGCAACATAGCCATTACGCCAACTGCTGGTCCCTCTAGCATGTTTTTTGTGTTTGTTTTTTTTTTGGCAGAGTGCTGGGCTATTAATTCAGCTCTCAAGACAGATAATTAACCAAATTCCTTCCAGGAAAATGGCTTAACAATTTCTGGAAATCTTCAGTGAGTCACTGTCCCTATGCAGGCCCATTCCAAATAGACTTCCTTGACCTGTGGATAATGAAGTCATGTGATGAGAGATTTATCTGTTTTCTCATATAGCAAGTAGCTCAGGCTGAGGTAGTAGGTACTGCTGGGTCCCTAGGCCCAGATTCCTTTCACTCCTCCAGTTCTTATGGGAGACTATTGGTAAAAAAATTTCAGAACACTGGGAAAATACAACACATCCAGCTTGCCCCATAATTCAGCAGGAACACAGAGTAAAGAACTTTCTCTGACTCTCCTTCTGCTCTCACATATACCACATCTTCAATAAGGGTGATTGTTCCTCTTCCTAGTAGACTGGCACAGACCCTCGTGCAATCATGCAAGCCCGCTGGAGAGCCTCATGCAACGTTGGCCCTTATAACACCCTCTGGGTCCTAAGTAATAGAAAAGCATGGCTAGCATACAGCAGATGCCAGTCAAGAGCATTGAGGAAGAAGTGGGGTGGGATTGGATTCTGAAAATATCAGGCAAAGATGCACAGATTATTTAAGATTAGTTTGCTGAAGTCCTAAGGGTCCCATAGGTTTAAATATTTCCCCAAATCCAACCTGAAATAACATATGCTGTTTAGGTCTTTGGGTATCACTGCCAGACTTACGCTCCAATCTTGGCAATTTCATAACCAGCATCAATGGTCCCTTTGCCTGCAGACACTGCTGCAGAAATCAACAGACGGGGCCGGCCTGTAGCTTTGGCCTCAGCTTCAAAAGCTGCTAACATCTCCTGTGGTAAAAGATAAGATAGATGGATAATATTGGGGATTATTGTGATAATTGTAGGAAAAAATGCATTGCCCATAAGTGACCCAATTTTAATTCAAAAACATAGTATGATTTGGGGGGTAAATCTCCCTGCATGTACTAAAATGTATTTTTGTACCATGTGTTTGTGTGTATAGGTGAGTGAGCTTGAGACTCAAATTGTCTGTAATGTTTTTCCCTGCTTTCTTACTAAGGCAGTGGCTTATAGTGAAAGAAGTTTTAGAAATCTCTGCTACTTACTAATTATGATTTGGAGAAAATGATTTATCCTTTATTATTTGATATACAATACATTCTTCCATTGGGTGTCAGGAATGTTAAATGGGTTCCCATATGCATGATGCCTAAAATAGTGTCTGGAACATTATACATTTTCAATTGTTATATCTCCCCTACCCCCACATTTTTAGAATTTTCATTTGGAGATGGAGATTGTTTGAGAGTGGGAGACCCCAGAGATCCTGGGCTGTGTGAGAGTACCTGCAAGTCCTTACCTCAATGAGAATGGTAAATCGCTGCTTATCCTCAGGTGGACTTCCCCGAGACCCCGGGTACTCAAAGTCAAGGTCAATGCCATCAAACCCATACAGCCGGAGATAGTCAATCACCGAGTCGATGAAAATCTTACGGTTGCCAGCTGTGGCCACCATGGTGGTGAACCTGGATAGGATATGACTCTTAGTGGCCTTCAAATGCCATCGTTTTTGTCCCTTTCCTTCTTTCTCTCATATGAACTTGGTTTAGCCCAGGCTCCAAGAAATATCAGAGAAGCCACCAGTTTATACAATCCTGTGCTTAGCAGCTAATTTAGATGTTCTGATGTTATAAAAATCCTCTCAACCTGGGACCAACAGGTGGCATAATGGCTATTTCTCTGGACTCCCATGTGGTCCACTGCAGTTCTAATCCCAGACCCGGTGGCTTAAGCTCACACCAGGTGCATGTGTGTGAGTGCCCAAGACCCTGAGAGGAGAATGGAGGAGAAGGGATAGCGGTGTGGCCATCTCCCCTAGGGAGTGATTTCTTGCTTTCAGTTCCTTTGTCTCTCTCTGTCTTTCTGGTGAGCACACATGTCCTATAGCAAAACCCTCTCCCACCCACCAAAAAAAAAATCCTCCCAGGAACCAGCAGTTAGCGTAATGGCTATGTTGCTGGACTCCCACGTAGTCGACCGCAGTTCGCATCCCGGACCCGGTGGCTTAAAATTCACACCGGGCGTGTGTGCGTGCATGCCCAAGATCCCGAGAAGAGAATGGAGGAGAAGGGATTGCGGCATGACCGTCTCCCGGGGGTGTGGGGGGGTGATTTCTCGCTTTCTGTCTCTATGTCTCTGTCTGTCTGGCGAGCACACGCGCCCTATAGTGAAAATCTCTCCAAAAAAAAAAAAAAAAAAAATCCTCCCAATCTAGTCAGCAGTCAACAAAACTAAACCAAACTCTTGGTACTTGCAGATAAACCATTACTTACTTATTTTAGGATTGTCTCTCACTCAGCTACCAGATATATTTCATGCCCTTTCATAAACTCCCAAGTCCCTTCAGGAATAACATCATAATGCAGTGACAGAAAAAGGAAAACAATGTCTTCTCTGCTCACATAATATACTTCCTTTAACTCGTCCTTCCCTCTTTCTCTTTTCCTATCTTTACCATCTGGTCTTACAGTTATCTGTCAGTTCAGAGCCCCCCAATCCCCCACCCCAACACTATTTTATGTGCTCATACTTCTATGTCTTTGCTCATACAATTCCCTTTCCTAATAAGCCCGTCCCATTCTTCTCTGACAAATCTCTAATTGTTATTCAGTGCTCTTTTCAAATTTTACTTCCTTTTTAACTCTTTAACCAAACAGAATTTATCATTGCTTTTCAACATTTTATTATTACAGTGTACATACTTCAGTGTAACACTTATTCATTGTAATATTCAGTTAGGTAAATATATGTTTGTCTCCCCATTAGACAAAAAGCATCCAGGAACTCTTTCATTCAACTTTTTCTCCCACAGTACCTAAAAAGGTGCCTGGCTCTATGCTACTCAATAAATATCCAATATTCTGTGCTATTTTCTTTCCTATAGTTTTTTCATCTCCTCTTCTATAGTTCTTTCATCTTCATATACCTTTGAGGTATATCCTTTGTATCCACCAAATGATTAGCACATAGCACATGCTCAGGAAATACTTGTTTAAATAACTTGAAGCATTGCAAATGAACATTGAGCATATACTATGTAATAGGTCATATGACAAATTCCTTCCATAGATTAATCCTTCATATTTGATCTCTTCCTTCAGCTCTCTGCTTTTTTTCTTCATCCCTTTTATAACATGATCCTAGGATCAAAAACTTTGGGTTCTAGTCAGCCCCTATTTTAAGATAAGTAAACCTTTCATTTACAAATTCTAGCTTTTTTCCTGTTATGAAAAATCTCCTGATGAAATGCCTCTGTAATCTTTTGCACCACCCTCAATCACTTTTCCTCTTCATGCTCGACCTATCTTCAGCCTCCCTCTTCTGAGATCAGCCCCTAGTTCAACTCCCCATAGAAAGAAGTTCTTACTTCTGGGTGCCGAAGTTCCACCCGCCAATCGCCAGGAGTGTGACCAGGTTTTCATTACTAATGAGGAAGCACAGAGATGACAGAGTGAAGTCTATTTAAGCCAAACATAAGAAAATGCTTAATGGAGTGAAATGAGCTTCTCGCAGACTCAGGTTTCTGGCACCCAAAGAACAGAGCCATGTCCCCAGGAACTTTCCTTTTGGGATCCTGCTCTTGCCTTCAAAGGATCAATTTTATATTGGTCATTCAGTCTATAGCACCCGCTCTTGAGTTCTGAGGCTAACAAGCTACCCCAGGTCTTCCTCTAACAGAGGGTAAGAGGCCAGATTATGTGGACAGCCCTTCCCTTACACAACAATCACAAATGTGTATTGGATCTTGTAGACTACTCAGCTGACTGGAGCATTCTTTTGGAAAGAATGGTAAACAGCTGAGACATCCATGAGACTCTGGGGGCTGTTCCCCAACACCACCATCACTCCCCATATTGTCAATTGCATCACCTGTTTAAAAATAGAAAACAGATCTTTCAATTAGAACTGGCTTGTCCCATCCTGATCTCAGGTGGAAAATAAATCCTTTTTAAAGTTCCTTAACGTTGCTAATTTCAGTCAGCTTTTTTGAGTCTCTCCAGCAATTCTGGACTTGACTTGCTTACTGCCCTCAGTTATGTAGCCTCAGAGGGATGGACAAGAACGCTGCAGGGAGACTTACAACTTAGAAGTACAAGAAGGTGAAACAAAATAGAGGATGGAACGAACCAATTTTTCTGGCAGATAAGAATTACTGCTGAGGAAAAGAAAATCATTCTGACTTTTGTTAAGGTGTCTTGATATTTTCATTCCTCTCTCCCCTAGAGTCACATTTTCCATACTCCTACTTTAGCCTGAGTGGGGAGATGCTCCCCAATACCAACTCTAGGTTTTGAGCCCACCCGGAGCATGTGTTCCAGGAATCCCCCAAACAATCCAGAGCCAGGTACTAACTGCTGCTTGAGGGCCTGGAACCGGGGATAGAGAACATCATCATTCCACTCGTAGGGTGCGATCTTGTTATTGGCCATAGTGGCGAAGGCATAGATGAGATGCGTACACAGGCATGGGTCCACATTCTCCGGCAAGTATTTGGCAGGGTCTGGGCGGTACTGGGACCAATTGGTAAAGTAACACACAAGTTTCGTAGCTGTACCTGGAGTGGAAGAATAGGGGCTGGGAATTGGAGGTCTTGAGATCCCAAATCTCAGTTCTCTGGGGATCTGACCTGGGTTCCTGGGGGAGGAGCAGCAGAAGCACTCTGGGAAGCTCAGTTTCCACCCTCCAGAGGTAGGATTGGGATGTAAGAAAGGCATTAAAAGGGCTCATATTGGTGAAGTGAGACTCCAAGCTAGGTTTCCTTCCTCCAGGACCCCAGAAATGGAATGAAAACAAATACGAAATAAAAGTGGAGCCATTTCCCCAGGAGATTTCAAATTTCTGTGAATTAGTGATTGGTCCTCTCTACCAACTAACACATTCTACTGACTTTTTTTTTTCTTAATGCCAAGGGTCACATGTGCTCACAAGAGAGAGAGAGAGAGAGAAAGCACCTCCCCTCAACGGGGCAGGGTTATGCTGCAATCCTTTTTCCTCTATTTCTCCATTTCTCCATCCTGTATGAACCTTGGGCATACATACATATATGCCCAGCTTGGTCTTCAAGCCACCCAGGCTGGGACTCAAACTACAGTTGGCCACATGGGATCCAGCTTCCTATGCACAGTATGTAATCACTGTACAAAGCTGGCCCTTTACTGCTATCTTAATGCCATATCCTGACAAAGACATGTGAAGGCAGATCTCTCCCTCCTTCCTGCTTGTCTCTCTCTCTCTCTCTCTCTCTCTCTCTCTCTCTCTCTCTCTCTCTCTCTCTTTCTTCGTTTTTTTGGTTTTTTTTTTTTTTTTTTGGCAACAGTTTTGAATGTCCTATAGGATATGGAGACTCACTTAGGTTTTTAAGCATCTAAATCTGCTGATGGGGAAAGCACCTCTACCAGAAAGAGAGACGCACATGGTGCTTACCAAGCTGCAGCTGCAGCAGCACAGCCAGACCTGTAAAAACACAAGCAATAGATCCACGACTCAGCTCGGGGCTCCCAAGGAGCTACAGGCCTGTTTCTCTGCTTGGAGCTAGCAATGAACAGTCAGACCCACTGAGTTCTGCACAAAATATCCTCTTCCTGCCTTGTGCCCGCACCACTGCTACAGAAGAGGAGCATCCTGAAGCTGGGTTCTCCACCACTTAGTAGTACTAAACTAGAAAGAACTTGGGTTCTGGAACAGATATTGTGATACTGGAATCCAGTCTCATTCCAGACATCACTTACTCTCTTAGGTTTGTATTCCCCGCTCCCTATTTGCATCCTCCCTACTCTTAGACAATAAGATAAAACAGTACATCCTTGATGAAATGAAAGAGAGGAAGAGGGAGGGGAAATGGGGAAACACAGAATGTTAGTAGAGGTGGCTCTACCTGGTTCTGGAGCATCATTTCACCCAGAAGAGACAGAGACAAGCAGGGGATCCCTAACCTGCTGGGACACACCTGCTCAGCCTTGCCTGTTCAGCCCTTGAAATGCAGAACTTTGCTGCTTTAGTACTTTCTACTAATGTACAGAAGACTTCAGTCTTCTCATTCTGGCCCCTGAGCATGTAAATGAGAGAGAAAGCAAGCAAACTGCCTGACGCAGCAGGGACCTCATGGGAATGGTCCATGCCAGGAGAGAAGAGAAATGCCTTGAAAAAAAAATGCACACAGGGCCTTTGTATATGAAAGCCAGGTGTCAGATCCCTGCTTACCAATCCCTGCTGGAGAAGACCCTTGAGATTGTTCTGTGTGACTCACCAGCCCAAAGCAGCATCCTCCCCCTCCCTGCTGTAGTCCCAGCACAAAGGCTATGCACTCTGGGCTCTCTATATAAAGTCTCAGCTGGGAGAAGCCTGATTATCACTATGAAAATGGAACAGCTGCAGAAGGCAGTGTCCCGAAACCTAGCCCCAGGGCCTGCTTCCAGCTCCACAGTTGTCCCATTCCCAAGGTCACTGGGCAGCCTATTTTTCTATCAGTGGCCCTCACCTGCCATGGCCAAGTTCAGAGGACTCAATATCATCAAATTTTCTCAAGACAATAATATCGTTCTGAACATGTCTTTGACAGTGAGAGGGAGAGGTTAAAACTTTTTACCAGGCCCACGGAGAGTAGATTTTGAGATTTCTGGTGATTTGCAGACACTAAGAAGAGAGTCAGAGTAGAAGAAAGGAGGAGCGAGGAGCTGGCTACGTTGGGTTGGTCCTAAATCCTGTGTATAGGGATCAGATGGCAAAGGGCCCTTTAATTCCATTTAGGTATCTCTCAACCATGATCATGAGCCTAGGAAACTGGCCAAGATTCTAGAGCAGGTCTGCCAAGAATGAAGAATAAGTACCCATCTGGATTTGAGTCTCTTAGGAATCTCGTGAGAGATACTCCAGGTGCAGGTCCATGGGGAATCCAAACTGGGGGCTGCAGAACACCAGAGAAACCTACCAGCAACACTCTCTTTCCAAACAAAGACCAGAGTGTTTCTATCCCTTCCTTTAAGACCCATTATGGGACCCCTTGATTAGAGAATAAGGTTCAGACTTTTAGCAAGGCTATCTTATCCCAACCATCTTTGGATTATTTCCTGTCAAGATACCATGGGCTCCAGCTAGTTCAAATTCCTGCTGCTGGACTTCCATGCAAACTCTTTCGAACCTCTGCTTTTTCTTATACCGTTCTGTATGAAGTGTCCTTTCTTAATTCTCTACCTGATGAGTTCCTACTCAGACTTCAAGGCCCAAATATAACATCATTTCCTCTGTGATATCTTTCCCTTTCCTACCATTCTCAGGCAGAATTCACTGTTATAGCTTTTTTCTTTTAAGTTTACTTATTTCACCCCTGAGTGAGAAAGACACAGAAAGAGAGAGAGAACAACAGCACTCCTAACAGGGTCTTGACACTGCAATCTATCCCAGCCTCAGCCAGCTCCAGATCATGGGCGAGCATGTGCCTGGTGTACTCAGGGAGGTCTTTAGAATTGAACCAGGAGCTTTCCTGTGGGATTGCCTCAGAGTGTCAGGCTTTTTTGCTGTGCCATCATCTGGCCCCTGTTTGCTCAACAAAATGAGCTCTGATCTCATTTGTACTTTCATTAGTTTGGCAGAACAACAGACATTTGCTAAGCACACATCAGAAAACATCTAAGACCTGGAAATTAAAAAGGAAAATAGCACAGTCCTTTTCCTCCATAAGATCACATTCTAGCTGGGATGACATACATGCAAGTGAGTAAAATACAATGCCCTGTCCGGTGCTCAGGGAGAGCTCTAAAGTGCTGTGGGGACAGAAGAAGGGTCATCCTCTCTTACAGGGGTGGGTGAGAGAGCAGGCAGAAAGTAAGGGGAACCATGGATTAGGGAAAATTTTATCTACCCAACTGAGATTTCAGTTAATTCATGAATGTGTAGATGATGCTTGACCAGTGGGGAGGCCATGAAAAATATTTCAATTGAAAGAAACAGAGTTTAGAATTCGCTTTACACATAAAATTCAACTATCAAATGAGGTCTCATGTGGCCCTTCTCTACAAACTCACATTTCAAAAGCTTACTAACCTGCCAAATAATAGTTAAATAAGAATTCTGATTTGTTTGTGTATCTTTTAAAGTACATTTAAAAGGCTGTAATTTGTGAACATTGGCAACATCTCTCAAAATCGCCATTCTACAATCCCCTTTAGAGGACTTGCCATGAAACATCTCTCCAATAAAGCCGACACCCCTTTTCCTTTCCAGCTCCTCCTATTTAAATTCTCTCATCTTTCCTCATCTGTGAACCTGTATCTTCTCTCTCTGAACCTAGTCTCCCAATTCTCTATTGTAAAAATATAGCAACTGGGCAGGTGAAATCTTTGTTAGTGTGCTGAGGACAGAGAAGTTCTAGTGGAAGATTGAGAGCCTTCACATGTTAATAAACCTTTTCCCCATCAATAAGTAGTAGACAAGATAGAACAGACCATAAGCTGTAAGAGTTAATTTCTGGAATCCAGGAGCAAACATTGTTCCAGTGAGCTGGTCCCTGCTGCTGAATTTCAGGTAATTCATGTCACTTGGGTTTGGCTGTATCTCAGTAACTGCCTTAAGAACTTTCCAGAAATAATATCTCTATCTCTAAACACTTGATGTTAAATTGCCAGAACATGAATAAAGGTGCGATTAAGTTGAGCTTCATCTTAGAATAAACTACTAAAAACAGAACACATGTGCAAAAAAAGACATTTTGGAATGAATATCAAAGACATTTGGAGTTTCTGGTTTTATTAATTTCAGAAAGTAAGACTTCAGTGAGCAGAAGGAGACAGAATCATTAAAAATGCTGCTGTCAGTCTGCAGAAATACCAGGGCCATCCCAGAGTCCTGCAGAGACGGGCAGAGACAAATGTCTCTGGCTAGTCTAGGCAGAGAAGGCAAAGCCCACCCTGTTGTTGGCCATGTCATAGACAGAGTAATACTCCTTGAGGAAGACATCTCCCAGAATCCACAGTGGCTGCCCATTGGGAGAGGGTAGATAAGTGGCTTCAATCCCAAGCCTGCAGTAGCCATTGTTCTGAAAAGACAGAGGACATGAAGACAACCAGTTGTACTCCAGACACACCTTCTCCCACCGGAACCCCCCAACCCTGTATTCTTTGGCACCCACAGAGATTCTGAATTCTTATTCAGACTCAGCCCTGGGGATTCCCCATATCTGTCCAGAGGTGAGCTGAGACATGGTACACCTGTTTGGGTTCCCCTGACACAGTACCCCAGAAGCCTGAAAGTGAATACATACATTGAGGACGTAGGCAGAAGGAGGCAGAGGGAACTGGGACCCGCTAATGATGAAGGTGATGGTGGGCATGCTCTGTACGTAGTTGCAGTTGACCACAAACTGAGAGAAGGAAGAGGCAAAGTTGAGCAGTTCCAGGGCATGGAGAACCCAGACAAAGGGCTCAGGTCCCCCTTTTTCTTCTGTGAGTATACTAGGAGACCTTCCAGCAGTCTGTTTCAGAGCATGGAAGGCCTGGCCTGATCCCTGGCAAATCGGTGACCAGACCAGACCTTCTTTCTTGAGTTCTCTCCTAAAACACATCTTAGTCCTTGGATTTGGGTTTTATCAATACAACCATATAGAAAGACTCTTATTTGGGGTCAGCAGGTGGCATGGTGGTTAAGGTGCTAGATTCCCACATGGTTGACCGTGGTTCAAGTGCTGGACCTGGTGGCTTGTTCTCTCACTCTCTTTCTCTATCTCTTTCTACTAAGCACATGTACTCTATAGCAAATTTAAAATAGTGATTATTATTTAATTGAACAACACAATAATGATTTCATAATTATTATTTAGTTAATAAACAAAAATAAATCATTCTTTTTTAAAAGACATTTATTCTAGAACATAGTCTACACCTTTAGAACATGAAAATTACAGAGAAAATGTATAGGCACATATTGTAGAAGCATGCTCTCATGCACACTCATATCCACATTTGTGTCCACGCATTCACGCATTCACTACAGTATGTACACATATGCTCACACACATACAGAGACATACACGTATACATACCTGACTTGAAGAACCAACATTTAGTCTGGACACAGATTTTAGCATTCAGGGGAAAGCAAACTACAGATATGAGTACAAAGAAGAAGCAAGTACAAGGACAGAAGACTACTCAGCGTAAAACTCAAAGGTGTGTTCTCAGGGAAGAAAAAAGCCAAAGGGAATGAAAAATTGTTTTTATCCCACTGTCCCTAATACTTCAGAGCAAATGACAGTGATTGGGAAATGCTCCCAGGCTCCACAATGTATTAGCGGCACCTCCTGACAACCAATCATCTCATATTCATGATCCATCTGGATGGAGTTGATATTACTTTCTCCTCTTACCCTTCCTTTCACCAAAGATTCAAGCCAGAAATGCTGTACTGTGTCCCCACCCTCTGTTTACTACCAGGAGCTCAGGTCGCCACCCAACCTCTCCTTCTCTCTCTTGTGATCTCATTACAGGTGGACTCCTGTGTTGAGTTGCCTGGATGTGCAGAAAAGCCTTTGGCTTCTGGTTACTTACATCACCATTCTGAGCCTGCTGGGCTCCTGTTGCCTGCAGGAAAGAGCCCATGAACTGCTGGGGAACAGCCAATAGGAAGGTCCCGGTGTCCACGATAGCCTGGCAGCCCTGGGAGCACAAGCCAGTGGCTTGGTTTCCAATAATGAATCTGAGGGGGACACCAGGACAAAAAGAATCAAATGCTTCTGCTGCAAACATGAGCCATGTCCATCCCTTATCCCCACAAGCCTCTTCCAGGAAGCCAGGTCACCCCTATTATATATCTGCCCCTGTAACATTTCTGGGCATTTATGATTATTGGAGTAATGTCCTCAGTCTTAGTCTGGTGTCCTCCTTTCCAGCTCTGACTAAAAGCTTTTGAGAAGACAGAAGTTGTGTCTTGTCTTCTTTAGTTTATTCATATAGGGTCCAGCTCACAGTGCCTACCACGGTTAGGGCTTATAATCAATAAATAGATGCATTTTGAGCACCTACTATGTGTAGAACACTTTTTAAAGATTATGACTTTACAAGAAGGAAGTAATTTGAATTTTCTCTTTTTAAGGTGTTTATCTTAATTGAGAAGAAATAATGCAATCTATTAAGCCATGACTAATACTATAAGACAGTAGCTGATAATATAATCATAAAGTCTTACACGATTCAGTCCCTGATTTCTTACACTCTACTTTCTTCTGCCTTCCTCTCATATATTTTTTGGGGGGCTGTCTATGAGTCAGGCATCATGCAAGGCACTCAGCAGTACAGTGGTGAACAAGATAGGCACCACAATCTAGTGGAGGGGCCAGACCCTTAACAAAGACAGACAAATAATGTTTAATTGCAGCCCTGACAATGCCATGAGGGAAATGCAATGTGCCAGAGAAGAGGGAACTTGATCTAGTCTAGGGGTGGAAGGTAGAGGGGTCTACCAGACAAGGATTCATATGAAGAAGTGATACTTAAAGGATGACCAGAGGGGCCAGCAGCTGGCATGGTGGTTGAGGCACTAGACTCCCACATGGCTGACAGTTCGAGTCCCAGACCTAGAGGCTTACTTTCTCACTTTCCCTCTTTCTCTCTCTGGTGAACACACATGCCATGTAGCACGTTTTAAAAAATCATTATTATTATAAATAAAATTAAACAAAATTTTTTTTAAAAAAAGGATGAGCAGAATTGGACCATGTGAGGAAAAAAACCTTCATTCCAAGCACATTAAACTAGTCCCAACATGCTGAGTGTTTACCTCTTCCTCTACTCTTGTACGTTGAGCTATCTCTCCAGTGCCTTTCTTAATGACTAGGACATATTGACAAGAGCACAGGGAAGTATTTTGGGACCAAAAGAGAGATCACTATGCATAAAGCCCATAAGAGGACGTTTTGGAAGAGAGAGGAATTAATCTGGCCTTTGAAGCATGCCTAAACTTCAAGTAAGCACTCTAGGCACTATGAACACAAGAGAGAAGCAAGAAAGAGGTGGCTAGGTTCAAGGGCTTGGTGAAGGCTGTCTTGTATTGAGAAGTACTCAGAAGGCTGTCATTGATAGAGGGCTGGGGAGGCAGTCTTTTATAGTCTTATATTACATGCCAAAAATGTTTTATCTTTAATTTCCATGAGACTGAGAATTTTAGAGGGCTTTTGAGTGTAGAAGTAATTGGTTCATATTCAAGAGCTTTGGAATCAGGCACACTGATGCTAAAATTTTTGCCTTACAAAATGTGTGAATTTGGGTAAGTTACTTAACTTCTGAGCCTTGATTTTTCTATAGAATAAAATATATTGCTGATCTACTTATGTGTTTGTGGAAATTGTATGTAATAATATATTTAAAGTACTTAAAATAGTATCTGGCACATATTAAACATCAAGGACAGCTGTTACTTTTGCTAATGATGAAAGTGGTAAAACTTCCAAGAACAAGGACATGGATTCCCAGGTCCTAAGAATCTTCAACCTACTGGTATTCCAAGGTGCAGGTACCAGTTCAAAAAGTTTAGACAATAGCTAAATGCCAAAGTCTACTGAGCTCTAGAACCACCTTAGCCTAGGGATTTGGTGATTTTTTTTTTTAAGAGAGATTTTTGCTATAGGGCATGTGTGCTCACCAGAGAGACAGAAAGAGAGAAATCACCCCACAGGGGCATGGCCACACCACAATCCCTTCTCCTCCATTCTCCTCTTGGGATTTTGGTAATGCATGCACACATGCCCAGTAGGAATTTTAAGCCACCGGGTCCAGAACTCAAACCACAGTTGACTATGCGGGACTCCAGTGACATAAATGCTACACCATTTGCTGATCCCAAGGGATTTGGTGATTTTTAAGAAATTTGTACAACACTGGCACGAGTGTGCATGCTGCCATGATTATCCAGGCTGCCTAAGCATGGAAATGGGTCATGGTATGAAGACCCCATTGGGAATGTCTGCCTCTTTTTGATAAAATAATTTTAAGTTTGCTACAGGGTGTATGCACTTATCCAGAGGGAAATGGAGGGAAAGTGGGAAAGCACCCTTCAAGGGGGATGGCCATGCCATAATTCCTTCAACCCTTCTCTTCCATTTTCCTCTAGGGATTTTGTACTTGCACACACACGTCTGCATGTTTTTCAAGGTGCCAAGTCTGGGATTCAAACTGTTCAGTCAGCAATGTGAGATCCAGCTGCCTTAACCTCCATAACACCTGCTGGCCTAGAAATAAATAAGCTTAAAAAAAGGGGGGGGGCAAATACAATGTTGAGCTGCTCTCTTTCATCAACTTTAGTTTTTATTCTCCATGTTTTAATATGTATCCTGAACACCGTTTCAGGAAAGAAAAACAAAACCACAGAGTACACAAATGTTTCCCTACTCTAGCATTCTATTCGTTTTGATCATACTTTGATGTTGAAAATAAGTAAGTCCAATTCGTTTAAAAAAAAAAGAAATTTATACAACAGAAAGGAAAATATCAGTCATGACAAAAACTGGAAATATATTCATGCCAGAATGTCCATAATCCATAGGAACTATCCTCTCCACTTACTCCTGGATGGCAATCTGCCAGTACAGTTCCCGAGTGACAGGGGTCCAAACGATCTGACCAGAATAAAGCTGGGTGTCCACACCTCCCAGGATAAGCTCTCCACCATACTGGCGGGTTGGTTGGCTGCAGAGAAATATAGAAAAGCATGAGTTCCCATGACACAAATTGACCAGGCAGTTTTCTCTTTCCTTTTCCTTCCCTCACTCCTTCCAACACAGAGGTACCACAGAATGAGGGATGCAGTCTTCTGAGCTGTTCTTCAAACTCCATCTGGCTGAAGAGCAGGGAAAGGGTAATGCCCTCGGAGTAACACCCAAAGTATTAGAGACTATGTCCATCGATAAGAGGACAGAATTGGAAACAAGCACCTGAAAACAAACTATGAAAGAATCCCAGAGAAACCTTCCTGGGAGGAAGTAAGAATGAGGAGAAACACCTCTGGGAGTACCTAGGCAGGACCTGACACTGCTCTCAACTATGCTATGATGGGGATGCTTCAATCATGGTCAAGTCAGTAACTAGACAATGTTACAAAGTTTTTACACTTGTGCTCACCACCTGGGCCTGTCCATCATAGAAAAAAGACATCTGGACTTTAGGCACTGAGAGAATCATGTGTTTAGGAAAGAAGGAACGAGGGTAAAGTTTGCCACAGAAGTTCCAGGCCAGATGGAGTAAGAATTCGCGATTAAAGTATTTACATTTGAGGCTTGGTTTCATACTTACCAGGGAGTGACCTCAATCAATATTGATAACCTATCCAGCCTCCATTTCCTCACAGGGAAAATGGGGTTAATAACAGGATTTCTGAGGTGTTACCTGAAGTAATTATGTGAGAACACATTGTAAAGGCCAGATAGTTATAATAATTATCATTTCATTACTGTCAGTCTTTATTAGTAAATGCTCACATGGCTTGTTCTAAAGCTCTACAGTTGTGCAAATAAAGCAATCTCCAGTTTCCTAAGTAAATACTGAGATACTGTTGCTTATTTTTAAGAAAAGAGTGATCCTATGGTTTATGGCTAATATAATCTAAAACTCTTAAAGTACATTTAAAATAAAATTACCCCAAAATATAATTATAACTTTCCAGAAAACCATGGATTTCATATAGCAAATTATACTCAGTATGTCAGAAAACTTTCTCACCTGCGCCCTGTCTGATCCTGGGTTGTCTACAGCCCTCATGGAACCTCGTAGCCTGAGTCCTTCCCAGGACAAGTGTTCTTACCGAGAGAAGTAGAAGCTAAAGATGGGTTGAGTGAGCTGGCCTTGCTGCAGCATTCCCTGCATGACTGTTGGGGCATTCCCCACTGCCATGTCTGGGTAGGCCATTCCCAGGATCCCATCAAAGTCTGAATAGTAGAAGGGGTTGCTGGGCTCATTCTCACTCAGACCAAACTCCTGGTTATTGATGACAATGTTCTGAACCTGGGGTGAACAGAGAGTAGAGCTTGGCAATTCAGGTAAACAGAGCCTTCCCAGACATAGGGGCCCAGAGTCCTGGAATCTAGAATCTGTCCTGGGGAGTGGAAGTTGGCTTCTTTCATGCAGAGCTTGGCCATACGTGTGGGCACAGAATGTGAAAGAGAAGCAGTGTCACCCAACCCAGTGTGTGTCTTAAAAAGTGGAAAATAGGTATTGCGGAAGTGAAGATACTTGTTTTCTAGAGTTAGAGTTTACACTTCCAGGGATAGTTGGAAGAACAGTGACTGGTTTTTTTACTTAACAATGAATGTAGGCAAATGAATAGAGGAACTAATGAGAGTTTGACCTAAAGAAATAAGAAAATGGTGAAAGGATGAGTCTTGAAATATCCAAAGTGCAATAGTGTGGAAGAGGCAGTAGATTTATTCTTGTGGCTCCAAAAGGCAGAGTTGAGACCACCAAACAAAGACACAAAAAGACACAGAAACTCTAGTACAACATAAAGAACTTTCCATGATCAGGACTACAGTGGAAGCAATTTCTGTTGAATTAGATGGCTTTGACATCTCTTCCAAGTTTCAGCTTCTGGTGTACCCAACTGGTAATTACAGACTTAATAAGTATGGAGGGGCTTACTCTACAGATTACTAAATCCATATGTTGTCTAGAGTTTAAGATTCTAGTAAATGGGAGCCAACAGTACTCACAGTCACCGTGTCATATCCCAGGACCACACTCAGGCTGCCACTCCCATAGGATAGTGTATAGGTTTGCCCATTGTTTCTGAAGGTGGAGGACAGGCTGGGGTTGAACCTGTTGTGATTGGCTGTAGAAGGACAGGATGGAATATTAGTGTCATTTGCTGCTTTCCAAAACACTTGGCAATAATTTATCCTCAGTGGCTTGGGATCCTCAAACTAAAGCTGGGATAGGGTATCACCCTTAGAACTTTCAGATTGTAAACAACCCACATTAGCCCCAGAAAAGTCTGTTCCCTTGCATGACAGATATTGCCCAAAATTCTTCCAACCCACCATTCTCTGAAGAACCATTGCCTCAGAGGTGCTAGCAATCTTGGGCCACAGGAGAGAGCTGAGAAAAAGGAACAATATAGAAAGGAATAGAAGCCTTAGTCCATTCTGCTGTCTCTCTCTCTAGAACAGTCATTACTTCTGAAATGTGGTACTAACATGCTTGCTAGATTGAGAGCAAGATTTCAAGATGTTCCTAACATAAAGAAGATGAGATGTGAACATGCACAAATAACTTTGGACTTTAAATTATACACCTGCACTCAGAGCCTGACTCTGCCCTTCCTCTACCACCCACAGTGTGGAGGGAAAAAGAGGTGTACTCACAGCAGGCCTGACTCTGGCAGTAGGTAGAGGGCACCCACAGGTTGGAGGAACCTGTGTCAAAGAGCACCAGGAAATTCTGGGGTGGTGTTCCAATGCTGATCTCCCCAAAGTAGAAAGACTGCAAAAATTAAAGCAAAAAACAAAAACCTTGTTCCCCTCATTAAGCAACTAAGCATTGTCCTTACGATGGACAAGAACTTAATCCACAGGAAGCCACATTTTACCCACATCATTCCCTTGGGAGGATGAAAAGCTTATCCCACAAGTTCTCCTTGCCATCCAGAGTCAGCTCTTGTCAAGATTCTACTTCTTCCCCCTAATTGCAAGTCTTTGAGCAGCTGAGACTTAGTATATCAAGACAATATCCTCTTCCAAATGTGTTGTCTACTTTTACAATGTTGATACCTTTACAGATTTACCGTGCTCTGCCAGAAAGGCCAGAATAAGAGAAACCATTTTTCCCCCCTAGTTTCTAGCTTCTCTCTCTCTCTCTCTCTCACTCAAACACACACACACACACACACACACTCTCTCTCACTCACACACTCTCTCTCTCTCACACACTCTCTCTCTCTCACACACACTCTCTCTCACACAAACTCACACTCCTTTCCCTTCTCTTCCAGTATTGGGCATTTCTTTTCTTTCTTTCTTTCTTTTTTTTTTTTTTTTGGAGAGGTTTTTGCTATAGGGCGGTGCACTCACCAGAACGACAGAGAGACAGAGAGATAGAAAGTGAGAAATCACCCCCCAGGGGGGATGGCCACGCCACAATCCCTTCTCCTCCGTTCTCCTCTTGGGATCTTGGGCACACATGCACATGTACCCGGTGTGAGTTTAAGCCCCGGGTCTGGGACTCAAACCGCAGTCGACTACATGGGAGTTCAGCGACATAGCCATTACGCTAACTGCTGGTCCTCAGTACTGGGCATTTCTATCACCATTCTCCTTCCTCCTGGTCATGCATCAACAGAAGGTACAAGGAAGCCCGGGATAACAGGTGACTTAGAGGGGCCAGCAGGTGGTGTGGTGGTTAAGGCTGGACTCCCACAGAGGCTGACTGCAATTCAGGGTCTGGACCTGGCAGCTTGAAAATCATGCCAGGTATGCATGCATGCATGCCCCAAAATGGAGAGAATGGAGGAGATGGGGTTGCAGGTGACCATCTTCCCTGAGGGGTGATTTCTCACTTTCCCTCACAGTCTCTCTCTGGTAAGTGCATGCACCCTATGGCAAAACCCAAAAATATAAATAAATAAATAAGTGGCTTAGAAGAGCATTTCACTGGGAGGTTGTCTGCATTTCTAAATTAACTTAGGCCAGTCATGCCATTTCCCTGCCTCCAGTTCCTTTATCTACAAAATGTGGGAGTTGAAATCAAAGATTCCTGAAGTGGCCTCTAGCTCTAATGTTCTACATAACATCCACTAAGGACAGTTGATAGGACACCAGAATGTTGAGATGCCCTGATCAAACATCACAGGCTGGAGGGCATGCAGACATTTGCTCTGGGAACCAGTGTGTCTTTCCTGGAGTGAAAGACAAATGCTACAGTGACTGGCACTTTTGCCTGAGAGCCTTGCATGTAGTTCCCCTTGTCCTGCAATTTTTTACCAAGACTTTTTTCTAATCTCTCAATTGACTTGAATATTCCCACCATTACTCTTTGAACTATGTAAATGAAGCTCTAGAGAGATTGGCCAGTAATGAGAGAAAAGGAGGGAGGAAAGGGAATTACAGTCTCTCGGTGCCTGTGAGGAACTGGTTCCAGGACCCCCATGGGTACCTCAAGTCCCTTGTATAAAATGGGACAATATTTATATATAACCCGGGTATATCATCCTGTACATGATCCTGTTAAATCATCTCTGGGTTTTTTGTTATACCTAATACAATGTACAAGTTATATAAATCATTATTGTACTGTATTATTTAGAGAAGAATGGCAAGAAAAATGTCTGTATATGTGCAGAACAGACTGAACCACTATTAGTGTAACAGCACAGAACACGTCAGCAACAATGGAACATTTTTGATCCACAGTTTGTTGAACCTGCCGGTGCAGAACCTATGGATATAGAAAGCCAACTATATTATACTCTTATGGTACCAACCCATAACTTATTCTGAAACTTCCCATAATACAATAAGACTTAGACTTAGTAACCAGTCCAAAATTATAGCTGATGGGAGGTATAAATAATATTCAAGAATGGATGTTATACAAAGATCTCTCCCATTCACTCACATCCATGTAGTTGGTGATAGGCTCGTAAGCAACAGCATCATTATTGAAATGGTACTTGGCAGCTGGATCGACCCTTGGATAGCTGTTTAGGAATGTCTCCAGGACACCCTGCTCTTCCATTGCCTGGCGAATAGACTTGCCTCTCCTCAGAATGATTCTACAGAGAATAAACAAGAGGAAGAAGTTTCATTGCA
Organism: Tupaia tana; assembly: GCA_026018925.1. Taxonomy (NCBI): domain Eukaryota; kingdom Metazoa; phylum Chordata; class Mammalia; order Scandentia; family Tupaiidae; genus Tupaia; species Tupaia tana. The sequence continues at coordinate 79,221,382 of JAKSZU010000004.1, forward strand.
GCCTCATTAAACAATCCCTTCAATGATCTGACAGAGTTGTCACACCTCTTCAGTACCCTACTCAAGAAGAGACTCTTAGAGGAGATCCTTCTAGACTTCAGCAAGTTCTAACCACTCCAGTCACTCTGGCACTCCAGCATGAAAGTACAGTACACCATACTTATAAATTCTTTGTGTGTTTATATATTGTTTTTAGAAAAATAAATGTCTGTTTCTTCCCAGTCCCTTCTGTAAGTTTGGAACCAGGATTGTGCATCCTTCTTAGCCAACCACACACCATACCTATCTTACACACACATACCACCACCACCATCCATTTCAAGCCTTCTGCCCTGGTGGTATTCAGTTCATAGTAGAGAGAGAAAACCTGACTGACTCCCCAGGGGCCTGCAGAGTAAGGCCTTTGCCTTTCCCTAGCTTGTCATTCTCCCTGAGGGCTGGAATACACAGTGAAGCTGAATCCCCATACACACCTTTCCACACCCTCTGAGAGGTGTAGACAAACCAAGATCAAGATCAGGATCTTCATGGTGCAGATTTTCAATAGCCCACCAATACACAGGATAAAATGGCAGGGCCAAGAATTAGAGCACACAGAGGAAATCTGGGTCTCTCTCTTATACCCTGATCACCCTGCCCTTCTGATCTCTACCACATGGGCTTCCTACCTTAGTACCAGCTTGTGCCACTACACATCCATGGATTCTATTTGTTTTTCCTTCTGGCAAATATCAACTACTTTCATACCCACTGGATAGTAAATTTAAAAAGCAATTAATGGCTTTGCTGATGGAATCTAAAGATTAGGATTTGCTAACAAATGTAAAATACACTGAGGACAAAGGATCCTGGACAAGTCTACTGAGAAGTGGGTTCTGGCAACTTTTGCCAAATCAATAGAACAATATGTTTTCTGGTTTCAAAGGACATGTGCCTTTTTGAGACTTACAGTCTAATCTCAAGTTCTTTCTCTCCTTCACCTCTCTTTTCCTCTCCGCAGTCTTCTCTATAGTCTTCCACATTTGATTCTCAAAGACCATGACACTCTTTGCTCTTTATTCTTTAATGTTTTTAGTATACAAATTAGTCAGCTTTTATTGAACACCTACTCTGCTCATCTCTGTGCTAAGCTCTGGGAATGCAAAGATATAAATAAATGGTCCTTGTGTGCAAATGCCTGCTTTCCTGTAGGAATGGCTGGAACATAGTTAAATTATGAAGGAATGCAATCATTCTAGGCATTCAAATGTTTGTAGATGAACATGAACAAGATGGCTAGAAACAGTGTTCACAAAGTAAAGGGAGAGAATAATAGGTCCTGATGGGGTGGAAACAGCTTCACAGTGGAAGTGAAGCTTAAGGAAAGATTTTACTAGATGAGGAAGTAAGCGAGGGAGAAAAGATATTGGAAGTGGAAGAAAAGCTTGAGCAATGGCACAAAGGAGTGAAGTCATGTGATGAATTCAGAAAATGTGATCAATGTAGCCAAAGAGCAATTAATTCTCAGCACAGTCCTTACCAGCCAGATACAGCCCAAAGACTTGCCCTGGATGGGCCCAATCCCATCACACTGTTGTTACTCTTCTGTCCTCTGAAAAGTATTTGCTACTGAAGAAATCGAAAAGATTGTAATGCTATAATGGAAATACAATATTATATTAAAATAGTACATATTCAGCACCTTCTGAATTTACCTGTCTTCTGTCAAATGATTTTTTATGAGCCTCATGACTGACTACATCAGTCCAGGGCATCCTGGATAGAACTATTGGACTACCATACTAGTAGTGCTATAACTATTGGACTATAATATAGTAGTACTATAGATAGTACTAGGTATCTATCTAGGTATGATTTATATGATTAGAATCTTAGAAGGCAGTAGTCCCCAACCTTTTTGGTACCAGGGACTGGTTCATGGAAGGCAGTTTTTCCACAAGTCAGAGAGGGAGTGAGGGTTAGGAATGATTTTAGGATGATTCAAGTGCATTACATATATGGTAAGCTTTATGTAATATATAATGAAGTAATTATATAACTCATCATAATGCAGTTTTTATGGCCACTTTCCAGTGCTAGCATTACCACATCAGCTCTACCTCAGATCATCAGGCATTAGATTCTCATAAGGAGTGCACACCCTCACATGTGCAGTTCATAATAGGGTTTCCAATTCCTATGAGAATCTAATGCCACCACTAATATGACAGGAGGCAGACCTCAGGCAGAAATATAAGCGATGGGGAGTGACTGTAAATACAGATGAAGCTTCACGTGCTCATCTGCCACCCAACACCTGCTGTGCAGCCTGATTCCTAACAGGTCACAGACCAGTAGCCACCTGTGGCCTCAGTCTGGGGACCTCTGTTATAAGGTAAACCCTACGTATCATGTTAAGCAATATTAACATAATTCTGTACACAGTAAGATGACAAAGGTTTTTTTTTCCCAGTCTAGTAAATGACAATTATCTTCTACATAAAATGCACAGATAATTTTTTTCATTTTAGCCTTTGAGAAGCATTGAATGAAGAGCCAGGCAGCCAAAATGATTCTGCAATTTAGTAAAGTTGTGGCTGGCATAACACTTTGTCATGAATCTACTCCAAAGCCATTCACAAACTAAAGAAGTTTCAAAGTCATATGTGTAATTTATTGTTTCTTTACAGAAATAAGTTTTTGAAGGGAAACTTAAAAATCTACCAAGTATATGCTTATAATGACCATAACCTATCTTATTGAACACCAACATTGTTCTAGGCATATATTTTACTCAGTCATTGCAATATCTGTATAAGGCTATCTTAACTCCCCCAAGATCACACAGTTAATAAGAGGTAGAACTGGGGAGTCAAGTGTGATTTTTCTGAACTTAGAGTCTCTGTATAACCACTGCTTCCACCCCTAGGCCTGGTGTGTTCACACTCTCTTTGCTTCCATATTTACAAAAACATCAACTAATGACTATGAGGACTAAATTTATATTCTATTAATCTTTGTATAAAAAGGTATTTTTTTCCACACTTCTATTCTTCCTCACGACATAAGAAAAAGTCTTGTGTGCTGCTTCCACCTAGTGGCAACACTCCTAAATTACAAGAACAAGTTTTTGAAAGGTTGAAAGTAATCTTTTATGTGACTCTCTTCAAAACTCAAGCCAGAAAGTGAAGATCATTCTTAACGTGTAAGTGGAGACACTCTGTGCCTATCCATTGGCCCTGCCTGTTTGGTCCTGCCCCATCTTTCCCACTAGAACAAAATAGACAAAGCATCACCTTTCTAGCTGTTTCTAAGAATCCCTCACCTCACATCTGTGCCCCTAGCCTTACTGATGCTCTTTCCTTTAATACTCTGGAGTACTTTCTCTCTTTTTTTTTAACATATTACAACAGGTTTATAGTTTATTTTGTTTCAAAAGAAACTTGAAATTCATACATAGTTTTTTTCACATGCTTTTCCATGAACTTTTTGAAGAATCCTTATATGTATATTTAAACCCCAGAGAACAACTTCTTTCCATTTAAATTGATAAGGCTATATAATCTTATATAGAGCTGCTTAATCTGTTTGCTAATTCATGTCAGTTCTCATAGTTCGAGAAATTTATCCTTTAAGGAATGGGTCAAATAACTGTAAAAGTAAAGGATATATGAAGATTTTTAAAGAATGTTTTTATTCCATTTACCATTTCTAAAATATTAATCATGAAGATCAACCTCCTGGGCCAGAGACCATGGTAGTAAACGCAGCTGGATCTCACATGGCTGACTTCACAATTCAAATCCTGGACCCAGTGGCTTGAAAAATGTACATATATGTGCATGCCCAAAATCCAAAGAGGAGAGTGGAAAAGAAGAGAGTGCAGCATGATCACTCCCCTAGGAGATGATTTCTCAATTTCTTTCTGTTTTTCTTTCTTTTTTTATTTTTTAATATACTTTTTAATTTCAAGAAAAGCAGGTTTAGCTTTAATAAATCAAAGAAATGCTAAGGAACTTTGCTTTAAAACCAGGAAACAGGTTAGGATTCTGTTCAAATAGTAGGTACATGAATCTATCGTCAGATCAAGACAGGACAAAAGTCCTTAAAACCAGAAAACAAAACCTGGAAGAAAATCAGCAATGTTTTAGTTAAAAGTCATAAAATGCTATTTCACCAGTTCAATCTCATGTACTTAATCTATCTTCTGTTGTGTTTTGATCTTCCTGATTAAATTCTGGGATATAACATTCAACTCCAGACTTGTCCCTATGAGTAAATTGGCCATTTTCTCAGTTTTTGAACTTTTAAAAAATTTTTTGGAGAGGTTTTTGCTATAGGGCGCGTGCGCTCGCCAGACAGAGAGATACAGAGAGATAGAAAGCAAGAAATCACCCCCCAGGGGAGAGGGCCACGCCACAATCCCTTCTCCTCCATTCTCCTCTCAGGATCTTGGGCATGCATGCACACACACCCGGCGTGAGTTTAAGCCACCGGGTCCGGGACTTGAACTGTGGTCAACTACATGGGAATCCAGCGACATAGTCATTACGCTAACTGCTGGTCCCAGTTTTTGAACTCTTATTTCTGTGTGACTGTATTTAATTTTCCTGGTATAGCACTCCCTTCAGCACTTCTTGGAGATCTGGTCTGGTGTTGGTAAATTCTTTTCAGGTTTTGTTTATCTGAAAATGTTCTTGTCTTTTCTTCCCATATGAAGGAAAATCTTGCTGGGTACAGTATTCTGAGTTGAAACTGATTTTCCCTTGACTTTGAATGTATTTTCTCATTCTTTCCTCACTCACATTGTTTCCAATGAGAGGTCCACTGTTAGCCTGATGGGACATCCTTTGTAGGTAACTTGCCGTTTCTCTCTTGTCAATCTTAGTATCTTGTCTTTGTGGTTTGGGTCAATCTGGCTATAATATGTCTTGAACAAGATCTTCTTGGGTTGATTCTATTTGGGATCCTTTGTATTTCTTGGGACTGGATCTTTGAGTGCCCCTCTAGGTTTGGAAAGTTTTCTTATAGGATTTCATGGAATAGATTACCAATGCCTTTATGAGTCTCTTTGCCTTCTGGGATGCCAATTTTATGGATGTTTGGACATATGATAGTATCTAGTATTTCTTGTATATTATTCTCATTTTTTTTGACAATTTTCTGTCTTTGTGGTGGATTTTTCTAGGCCAGCAATTCTATCTTCTACGTCTGTGATTTGATTTTCTGAATGATCTAGTCTGCTTTTAATCCTTCCAAGGGAGATTTTGACTTCCTGTATTATAGCCCTCATCTCTAACAGGTCCATTTGATTCTTTTTTATAGTGTGTATTTCCTCTTTTAGGTCTTGCAAGAATTTCCTCACCTCCTGGAACTCATCAGCTCCTTTCTCCTGCCTCTTCTGCAGTTCATTGTCTCTCATCTCTTCCATCTCTGTTAGCTTAATCATTATGAATATTCTAAATTCTTTATCAGACATTTCCATGATTTCCATTGAACTGTCTGTGGATGAAGATGAGTTATTCTTTTCCCTTGGAGGCGAAGTATTTCTTGCTTTCCCATATTTCTTGTGACCCTGCAGTGATTTTTGGTAATCTGATGCATAGTGTGTTTCTTCCTAATTCATGAAGTTCAATCTGAGCATTCAGGAGCGTGCAGAAGGAAGTGATCTGGAATCTCTTTGCTGTTCTGTTTTTATCCCTTTGTGCAGCAGGTTCAGTGTGTATTAAGGGATATGTTAACCCTAACTGTATTTAGATGTTTGGCTATGGGTCCCTTAGATCCGTCTAGAAACACAATGAATGGAGATAGAGGAGCAAAATGATGAGACAAAAGAAAAAGAATAAGAAAACAGAGAGAAAAAAAAAGTAAGAGAGAGAAAAAGAAAAAAATGACCAAAAAATTTATTTTAAAAAAAGCAAAAAAATAAAAAACTGCATGGCACATTAGTTCTCAGCAGCAATGGAGGAATCTTCTTCTGAAGGCCTGCCCCTTGCCTCTCTTAGAGGGGAGGGGGAAAGGGGATTATTATCAAGATAAAGAAGGGCCAGAGAAGCCAAGAGAATATTTAACCTTAAAAAAATTTTTAAAGGAAAAATTATCCAAAAAATGAGAAGACGGAAAGATAGGCAGAAAGAGACAGACAGAGACATAGAGAAGGTTATAGGGGCTCCCAACCACTTGAGTTTGGGGGCTGGAGGCTGAATTATCAGTAGAAAATCTTAATTCCTCTTTTTTCCCTGAAATGACTAGTTCTCAGCAGCAATGGAGGAGCCTTCTTCTTCTTCTTCTTCTTCTTCTTCTTCTTCTTCTTCTTCTTCTTCTTCTTCTTCTTCTTTTCGTATTTTTTTAAAGATTTTTTTTTGAGAGGTTTTTGCTATAGAGGTTTTTGCATGCACTCACCAGAAAGATAGACAGAAACAGAGATAGAAAGTGAGAAATCACCCTCCAGGGGGGATGGCCACGCTGCAATCTCTTCTTGGAGGAGTCTTCCTCTGAAGGCCTTCCCCTTGTCTTTCTACTTGAGTTTGGGGGCTAGAGGATGAATTATCAGTAGAAAATCTTCATTTCTCTTTTTTCCCTGCAACACTCCAGAGCACTTTCTAACTGATCTCTTGCTGCACTTAGAAAGTCATCTTCACACCATGATATTAATACACAAGCTCTGCTTCTTCAGCATAAAGTGAAAGAAAACAATAGGTCTTCAAAAGTTTCCTGGAAAATGAGTACATGAAAAAACTATGCACAGATTTTAAAAAAATTGGCACTAAAATAAACTGACACTTTAATTCTATTTTTCTTGGAACATTCTGAAGTACATTTGTTTATACAATGCAGAGCAACCTCCGAGTTCTCTCAGATATGTTATTTAAATACTTGTCTTATCTTTCTTATTAATTTTTTTTTTTGAGAGGCTTTTGCCTTGTCTCTATTCTTCTCTCAGGATGTTGGGCACACATGTGTATATGCCTGGCATGGTTTTCAAGCCACTGGGTCCAAGATTCAAATCACGGTTGGCCATGTGAGAGTCAAGTGAATTTTAACCACTATGCCATGTGCTGACCCCTCTCTCACTTATTTTTAAAATTCTGTGATACCCTTGTTACTGAAATATCACCCATTGTACTCAGCACAGTAGTTTCCCTGTAGTAGGTGCACAATAAACATATATGGAATGAGTTGTGAAATTTACATTTCTACTTCCATGTTTTGCATTTGATAACTTCATCAACAGACTAATGAGTGAGCCAACTCTACAGGTGGAAAAGAATAGGACATCAGGAGACTAAAATCCAGCAAGAAGTTCCCATTACCATGCCTACTGGTGAACTTTTCACATTGGTTGGGGATGCAATGAGGTGACTGGACATGAAATGAGGTGACTGGACACAATTTAAATGAGAATGGAGGGAGGCAGGAACAAAATACTAACGATAGTGAGAAGACCTGCATAGAGCTTCACATGGAGTCCCAGGGAAAATGGGCAGAATGCAGACATTGTCTTTCTGGAACTTGAGAGAAGCCTTATTAGGTTCCTTGCTATATGTTCAGTATTACACAACATTGAGTTCAGAGTTTTCACAATTCCACTGTCATTATTCCTTTACCTTTTTCCTTAATTATTTCATTTTTCTGCTCTGCTCTGTCCTGCTCTTGGCCTTTCCATAGGACCTGACTAGTACCTAGTGCTCCTGGAACTCTGTGTTGTATTTTGGAAATAAGATGCACCAGACTGGTCCCACTTCTGATGCAGGATTGTTGCACAAATTTATTTGGGAGAAATTCTCTGAAAGAATGAGAAATCCTACTCTTAAAGTTGTTTCCATGGGCCCTGTTAGCCTCTCATCAAACCTTTTCACAAAAGGTTTACCTTACGGCGGCCCTCCCATGAATACCATGTACAATAAACATTCTATTCCTACACAAATGAGAACAGTGGTGAAGTTACTTAGGGAAATTAGACTCCTTGAAGGAGAACTCAGCAGATGCAAGTATTTCTAGGAAGGGGCATGCCAGGTGTCTGAGCGCCCTAATTGTCATGAGCACAGTCACTCCTGCCTTCTCTCCACATCTAGGTTAGTAAGATTAGCTGTAGTATGTCTTCTTAAACCTTTGATTTTCTTTTTAAAAGTTTATTTATTTATTTAATGGGAGAGAAACAGGCAGCCCCAAGAGGGTTGCAAGGCCACAATCTACTCAGGTCACGGGCACACATTTCTGTACCCAGTCACCACTATGCCACCATCTGGCCTCATTAATCCTTTATTATAATCTATTATAAGCAGGAACCATTGAGCAGTTTTGACTAATTTTACTAGAAAATTCCCTCAAGGGCAAATGAGAGATACATAGAAGCCCATACTCTTGCACACTCCTGGGACTAGAGAGCTACATTCCACAACTCACCCCAAGACACATCCACAGCTACAGAACCAGGCCGTTTCCATACTGGTCCATGTGTGGGTCATGGGTGGGTAGTCCCAGGTTTCTATTGTCATTTTTCTCATTTTAACATTGAACTGTGCAAATGCTCACTACAAGAAGATAGTCGAGAAGATGAAAAAATAGTAAGATTCCTGTACCATGTACATATTTACATATACACAGAGCAGTCCTTTCCACCCACTGCTAAGAATGTTGCCCTACCATTTTCTATTTTAACTGGCAATCTGGCACATTGAGTCCATTTCTTTCCTTCTCTCTCTCTCTTTTTATTAAGAGAGAGATTTTTGTTATAGGACATGTGTCCTTGCCAGAGAGACAGAGAGAAAGAAAGCAAGAAATTATCCCCTGGGGAGATGGCCACACTGCAATCCTTTCTCCTCCATTCTCCTCTCAGGATTTTGGGCATGCACGCACATGCTCCCAGCATGAGTTTCAAGCCACTGAGTCTGGGACTCTAATCACAATCGACCATGTGGGAGTCCAGCACCTTAACCACTATGCCACTTACTGGCCCCTCTCCTTTATTCTTTTTACGAGTTCCTTAAAAGTCCTCCTAGGAGCTCCACAAGAGGCTATCATAACAATAGTCTATTGCATCGGGGTCCTTGCACAAGAGGAGGATGAGGGGCAGAGAAGGAGGCATTCATTTACTCCCAGCTGAGCAAAAAGAAAGGAATCTTTTCATTCTACCTCAGCACCATCCTTCTGGGTGTCAAGATCCCTACCCTTCATCTCTGGGAAATTTTTAGTGCCTTGGAACATTAAAAAGTGTGTTGTCAACATGAGGAAAGTTGGGCAGCAATTGGGGTAAATCTTGAGGCTTAAATGAGAATCACTCCCACTGAAGGTAAATGACAATGAGCTATCTACTGATGTGTAGTTCTCATTGCCAATGGGAAGCACGGTAGTATAGTATCTTGGGTCCTGGAGTAAACATGGCATTTGAGAAGAGAAGTCTAAAAGAGTTGACTATGTGGCATTGATGTGTGATAGTGGTGATGAAGCAGAGAGGTGGTGGTATGGAAATGTGGGAGAAGGAAAGAGTAGCACTTAAGTTCCTTTTCAAACTCCCATCCCACTTCTGATATTCAACACCCCAGAATACAACCTTTGCTTCACCTACAAATGCACACACACACACACACACACACAGCCACACACCTGTCCCAACCAGCCAGCTCTCTCATAACGTCTTCCCCTTTATCACTTTCCTCATTTTAGGGTCATCCTACTTGCCTTACTAGAAGTATTTTTCACCTATGAAGGAGGCAGCATTGCCTTGAAGGAGTCAGCCCCAAATTCTCAGCCAGTGCTCCTCTGGGGTAAGTAGCTCCTATGTTTTTAGGCAAGAAGTTACAATATAACTAACATTCTAGAAAGCCTCCCTTCCTTTCTAGACACATACCCCAAGGTAACCATTATCCTCACAGTTTTTCCTAGTTTTATACTTTATAAAAAAGTTATCATTCTTATGCTCTTGTATTAAGTCTTCTCTCCAGTATTATGTTGATAAAATTAATTGACATTGTAGTTGTTAGTCATTTTCTTCTTTCTGCTATTGGGTTGTCAGAAAAGGCATGATGCATTCTTGCATAGAGAAACACATCATGACTTTCCTGATACCAAGCATATGGTGTATAACAAAGGAAATGTACTCTAATTGTATAGTTATTCAACTGTACATTGCCATTTGGGAAGTGTCATTTTAAGTATTGAAAATAGTGTTGCTATAAACATTCTAATGTTGTGTTGTCCAAAATGATAGCCTCTAGACCATGTATCTAGAGGCTACCATTATTAAAATTTATATCAAAATTTAATTCAAACTCAATAAAATATGGGTCATCAAGTGGCGTGGTGGTTAAGGCACTGGACTCCCACATGACTCGACCACACTTCAAGTCCAAATCTAGTGGCTTGTTTTCTCACTTTCTCTCTCTCTCTCTGGTGAGTGCATATGCCCTATAGCAAATTGAAAATAGTAATAATAAATACAATAAAACAAATAAAAATTAAATAAAACTTAATGTTAGGGAACAACAGAAACCTCATGCTCCCAGAACATCATGGATTTATGAACTTTGAATGCATGAGGGAGTACTTGCTTAGGGAACTGGATACAAATGCTGAGCATGTAACTTTCCTGCTTACAAACAATAGGAGGATACTTAGATGAGTGTTTTATCTGATGGTCTGTGTTTTCTCAAATCCCAAGAGTTTTTTGGCATTACTTCTTTTCTTTACTTCTTTTTTTTTAGATTTTTCCATTTAAAAAAATACCTTGTTAAATTATAGAAAGGTTTTGGGACCAGCAGTTAGCATAATGGCTATGTCGCTGGACTCCCACGTAGTCGACCGCAGTTCAAGTCCCGGACTCGGTGGCTTAAACTCACACCGGGCGCATGTGCGTGCGTGCCCAAGATCCTGAGAGGAGAATGGAGGAGAAGGGACTGCAGCGTGGCCATCCCCTCTGGGGGCTGATTTCTCACTTTCTATCTCTCTGTCTCTGTCTATCTGGCAAGTGCACATGCCCTATAGCAAAAACCTCTCCAAAAAAAATAAAATAAAAAAAATAAAATAAAATAAAATAAAATAAAATAAAATAAAATAAATAAATTATAGAAAGGTTTTACTTAATGGTAAAAAACTCAAAATTAAATTTGTTAGTATTTATTAGAAATAAAGTATAGTTAGAATATTAATAATGTTTCACATCAATAATAAATTGTAGTTTATGAAAAGATTTTATATTTTCTGTTTATTTGAGGCATATTATAACCATTTGCAGTAGAAAGACACAGATGCACATGTGCCCAGCATATTTTTTTCTTTTTTTATTTCATTTTCTTTTATACATTCAATCACATTATTTGGCTTACAAAATGGATATTTCAACAGGTGAACATTTCTCCCTAGTACAGTTACCTTCAACAGATAATACCACATTTCTTTGTCCTATTAATGCTTTGCCTCCCTATTTTTCTTCTAAATGTCCTTCCTCAGACCCTCCTCTTTCACACACACTGTATCTGGTATTTACATCTATATACTGTGCTTCTATATCCTTTAGTCACTCAGTTTCAGTCATAGAGTGCGGACACTCAGTATATATTAAGTGGGGACATACAATGCCTCTCCTTCATAGCCTGGCTTGCTTCACTCAGCAGTAATTCTTCCATATTCATCTAATTCCTGTCAAAAGCCAGGGGTTTTTTTTTTTATGGTTGAATAATATTCCATAGAGTATATGTGCCACAGTTTTTCTATCCATTCATCTGTTCTTGGGCATTTGGGTTGTTTCCATGACTTAGCAATTGTTAATAGTGCTACAATAAACATCGATGTGCAAGCACTTTTCCAATTAAGTGTTCTTCTGTCCTTTGGTTAGATACCAAGGAGTGGGATTGCTGGATCATATGGTAGTTCTATTTGTAGATTATTGAGGAATCTCCAAATTGTTCTCCACAGTGGCTGGACCAATTTACATTCCCACCAGCAGTGTAAAAGAGTTCCCCTTTCACCACACCCCCACCAGCACTTATCACTTTTTTTGTTTTTTTAATCTTAGTCATTCTGACTAGGGTTAGGTGGTATCTCATTGTTGTTTTGATCTGCATTTCCCTTACAATGAGGGATGTTGAGCATTTTTTCATATGCCTTTTAGTTATTCGTATATCATCTTTAGTCTTTTTTTTCTTTTTTCTTTTTTTTGGAGAGGTTTTTGCTATAAGGCACATGCACTTGCCAGACAGACAGAGAGAGACAGAGAAATAGAAAGCAAGAAATCACCCCCCAGGGGGGATGACCATGCCACAATCCCTTCTCCTCCATTCTCCTCTCGGGATCTTGGGCACGCATGCACACGCGCACAGCATGAGTTAAGCCACCGGGTCTGGGACTCAAACCACGGTCAACTACATGGGTCCAGCGACATAGCCATTACGCTAACTGCTGGTCCCAAAACTGCTTTTCTTAAAATTAAAAAATATATTTTAAAAAATACCTATTTAATGACTTCAGTAAGCTATATGATACCAGAGACAGTGTGATAAGAGGGTAGGAAATGAATGGCAGAGGATGAGAGGGAGGGAATCAAGAGGAAAAGAAAAAGGAAAAAGAAAAAAATATATAAGAAACAAAAAATGGAAAATTATTTGTTGATGATAACATGTATGATAATATCCTAGATTAAGCCAATATACAATGTATTCTGGGTAGGAAATTGCATTTTCTATGCTGTGATGATATACAGTGAATGTATGCAAAATAGATAAATTTTTTTAAAAAAGACTGAGAACTGGAGGAGTGATCTGTGTTTGAAACATCTGGAAAAAGACCCCAATAGGGTCTTTTTTTTTTTTTTTGAGAGGTTTTTCGCTATAGGGCACGTGCGATCGCCAGACAGACAGAGAGAGACATAGAGACAGAAAGAGAGAAATCACCCCCCAGGGGGGATGGTCACGCCGCAATCCCTTCTTCATTCTCCTCTTGGGATCTTGGGCATGCACGCACACACGCCCGGTGTGAGTTTTAAGACACCGGGTCCAGGACGCGAACCGCAGTTGACTACATGGGAGTCCAGCGACATAGCCATTACGCTAACTGCTGGTTCCCAAGGATCTTCATGCTGTGACCCATCCCAGCCTCAGCCAACCTGATCACCAGCAAGTGCACTCAACATGTAAAATCTTTGCTTGTGGGTTCAGCATCATAGACCTCTGCATTACCATTGCATCACTGTGTGACTCCTACACTTTTAAAGATTTGCGGTACTAAAGCATCTGCTGATCATGAGGAAGTGAAGAAATTTGTTTATAAGCTTGCTAGGGTCATTGCTGATGAAAATCTGACACCAGAACTTGTCTATATTGCTGATGAAACACCACTGGGCATTATTGCCCCCAGAACACATTGACTACAGCTGATCAGATAGCCTCCAAGGGAATTAAAGATGCCAAGAACCAGATAACTGTACTGGAATGTGCCAATGTGGCACCTATGTGTGAGCTTGCTGTAATCACTAAAAGTTTACATCCTTGCTGCTTTAAAGAAATAGACTTCTTGGAAGCCAGCAGGTGGTGTGGTGGTTAAGGTGCTGGACACTCCCACGTGGCCGACCAGGGTTCGAGTCCCCGGACCCTGTGGCTTGCTTTCTCACTTTCCCTTTCTCTTTTTCTATCTCTGTTTCTCTCTGGTCAAATTAAAAATAAATGAATAAATAAATAAATTTTTTTTAAAAAATAGACTTCTTTCCAGTCTATTGTCATGCTAGCAAAAAAGTATGAACTGGGGACAGCAAGTGGCATGGTGGTTAAGGGCACTGGACTCCCACATGACTGGCCATGGTTCGAGTCCCAGACCTGGCACCTTTCTTTCTCACTTTTTCTCTCTCTTTCCCTCTTACTCACTTGCTCTGTCCCTCTCTGGTCAAATTAAAATAAATAAAGTTCAATAAAACAATTCTTTTTTTAAAAAAACATGGACTAACATGTCTTTTCTGCCTTTTCTGATTGGTTTCACAAACATTTTGAACTAGTGACTCATACTCACTGCAGGGAAGCTGGATACAATGAATGGCAAGATTTTGTTATTTATTCCTTGTTCTGCTCATCCTGCAGCTGAAATGCTCATCAAAAAATAATGAAGAAAAAGTGATCATCAATAACATGGTGAATATGTATGCTGCAATGATATACAGTGAATGGCTATATATAAAATATATTATTTAAAATAATTTAAAGTATTTTTAAATGAAGAAATATAGTCGATAGAAAAGAAAAAAAGAAAGAAAAGGAAAAGGATGAAAATGTGTGATGCAAGCCAACCAGTGGTGTGACAGTTAAGGCGACTAGATTTCACATGGCCAACTGCTTGGTTTGAGTCCCAGACCCAGTGGCTTGAAAAAGATACTGGATGTGGGCACATGCATGCCCCAAACTCGGTGGGCATGTGGAGAATATAGATGGCATGCCCATCCCCTTGGGAGGTACATTTTCACTTTCTCACTTGTTCTCTCTCCGTGTCTCTCTCTGGTAAACACATGCACTCTATAGCAAAATTCTTAAATAAATAACATGTGTGATGGCTTGCTGGTCCCTTAACTGAAAAATACAATATATAATAACTTTTTTTAAAGAGATTTTTGCTACAGGGCATGTGCACTTGCCAGACAGAGAGACAGAGAAACAGAAAATGAGAAATCAGTGTTGGGGGAATGGCCATGCCACAATCCCTTCTCCTCCATTTTCCTATTGGGATTTTGGACATGCACACACACATATTCCTGGGAGAGTTTTAAACCATTGGATCTGGGACTTGAACCACAGTCAACTATGTGGAAATCCAGCGATGTAACCATTATGCCATCTGCTGGTCCCTCCAGTAAACTTTTAATCAAAACCTCACAGGTAGAGAGTGAAAGCCTGTTATTGTTCATTTTTGCTGTTGTTGAACAGCTGATACTGGTATTCTGGTGATGCGACTGTGCTTCTTAGTTATCCTGAACACATTATTTTTCCATTGTATTCAGGATATGTCATATTTTTACACTAAGTGTATATGTGCAAATAAAGAAGAAAATAATTGCTTTTTAGCAGCATATAAACTAGAGTCAGGAATGCTGGCGATGTGAAACTACCATAGATTATACACGTGACTGAGATAGAGACACTCTTGCTTTCTGATGGTTCAATGCACACAAACTTTGTTTCATGCACAGAAATATTTAAAATATTGTATAAAATTACCTTTAGGCTATGTGTATAAGGTGTATATGAAACATAACTAAGGGAACAGCAGATGATGTGATGGTTAAGGCAGCTGGATCCCACATGGCCACCTGCAGTTTGAGTCCCAGACCTGGGGGCTTAAAAAACAATATGGCAGGCGTGTGTGCTTGTACTCCTGTCCAAAATTCTGAAAGGAAAATGGAGAAGAAGGGATTATGGTGTGGCCATCCCCAAGGGGGGGTTGTTTTCTCACTTCTCTCTCTCTCTCTCTCTCTCTCTCTCTCTCATCTTGAAAGCACACCTTATATATATAATATATGTATTATAGACTTGGGTCCCATCTCTAAGATATCTCACAATGTATATGCAAATACTCCAAATTCTGAAAAAAAAAAATCTGGAATCTGAAATGCTTCTGGTCCCAAGTATTTTGGGTATGTTATCACTATTTTTGGTTATATTAATATATTACTATTTATTTTGTTGCTCCAAATTTCCAAGATTTGGCTATTGGGAACTCCTTCAAGGTGACTCTTCTGTCCCTTTGATATAACTATAATATTTCCTAACTTGTTTACATTCCGGAACTATTAAATGTTCTAGTATTTCCTTGTATTTCTCTACCTTAGCCTAAGTTCAGCTATTTCTTCTAGGACCCCTGACTCCTTTCAGTGGATTTTAGAAATCAAGTTCTGGGCACTAGATGCACTTATTAATACTGAAATATATTTGTTTCAAGGCCTTCCAAGCAGTCAAAGCTAGAAAATACATTTATGTATACATACTTGTTTAGTTTCCAGATGGTGTGTGTGCTTTCCAGAGACAGAGAGAGAGAAACACCCCCCACCCACCTCCCCAAGCGGGGCATAGTCACGCTGCAATCCCTTCTCTATTTCACCACCCTGTCAGGATTTTGGGTATGTACGCACAAGTGCCCAGCATGTTTTTCAAACCTCCAGGGCTAGGATTCAAATCATGGTTGGCTGTGTAGCTTCCCACTTCCTTAACCTCCAGGCCTTGCGCCAACCCTGTATTCCATTTTCCAGTTATTCTAAGCATTGCCACAATTTCATTGGGAGGATGGATGGTGTATTATATTAAATTAGAGCATTTGTTGTAATTGTTATTGTTGGGGTACTTGGGTATGAGAAGAAGGACATATATGTATGTTGGGTAGCCACAGGGTGATCCTTACAGCTGATGAACACTAGCTCACGCAATATCTACTCTAACCCTTCCAGTGTGCTTTCCTATAATATAGCCTGGCAAACTAAACCTATAATTCCCAGATTCTCAGAAGTAAGGGTTTCAAATAAGACCTGTGTTCTGCCTTAGGAGGTGAATTATGGAATAAAGGAGCTAAGTGCATGGAGAAGACCAGATCTTTGGGGGAAGCTGAAGCAGAGAGTCTAGTATCTGGTCTCTAACATTGCAGACGCAGATCTGCAGGCAGAGATGGCTGTGGGGTTATTTCTAGAACAGTTCAAGGATGTTCTCCATGCACAGGTCTGGCATTCTACACATCTCTTGAATAGCAAAGAGCTTGAAAGCTGCAAATAGGTTTCTATTTCTGGACAAGGGAGAGAAGGGAAGAATGGCCAGGTTGCTAGCAGCCCTATCTAAGATCAGAGTTTCCTAATTTCAGGGTTCCTTTCTGAAAATACACCCACTACATGTACAGGTGGTCCACTGCAATTGGTCCTCATTGCATCTCCTTGTGGGGTTGTAGTTTTGCAACTAGCATAAGATATTGTCCTCAGCACTATTCACGATTGCTAAGACATGGAACCAACCCAAATGTCCACAAATGAATGAATGGATGGGAAAAGTGTGGCACATATACTCCATGGAATATTATTCAATCATAAAAAACAAGCCCCTGGAATTTGATAGAAAGTGAACAAATACGGAAGATTTGTTGCTGAGTGAAGCAAGTCAGGCTATGAAAGAGAGACATTGTATGTCTCCACTTAACATATACAGACTGTCCATACTCTATGGTAGAGACTGAAAGACTGGAGGACATAAAAGCATTAAAAATTGTTATGGACACTAGAGACAAAGTGGAAGGAGAGTGTGGGAGAGGAAGAGTGCAAGAAAGGAAATTTGGGGGGAAAATGGAGAGCTAAGATATTTGTGGGACACAAATGTAGTGTATTATCTGTTGATGAAGATGTGTATAGTATTCTCAACTGGACTGAGATGTGTATCATGCTGGGTAAAGTCTCTACAATCTAAGTGATGTATAGTGATTGAATGTATAAATAATAATAATAATAATAATAATAATTTAAAAAGGAGATAATATGGTAAGGATTCAGAATAATTAATGAAAATTTAAAAATAATTTTCCAAGTTGGGGTAATATGGGTAAATGTGAAGAGATGGGAAACACATATGGCATTTAGAGGGATAGATCATGAGGAGCCAAAATCAAGATTTCAGATTTCCTGGGTCT
The DNA here is from genome assembly GCA_026018925.1 of Tupaia tana. Lineage (NCBI taxonomy): Eukaryota > Metazoa > Chordata > Mammalia > Scandentia > Tupaiidae > Tupaia > Tupaia tana. The sequence goes on from JAKSZU010000004.1 coordinate 79,238,992, forward strand.
CAATGCTGCATTTAGAGAATTTTAGATAAAGATTTCTTGATCCATCTTAGAGGGCATCTAAGTCATTCTAGAAAAGAGCAGTTTGCTGGGAAATGTGACACTCAGAGTCTAAGACTGAATGCAGCATTTGTGAGGACAACTAAAACTCTGTACAAAAAGAAGGAAAGTGAAAAGGAGGGAAGTAAGACAAAAGTCAGCTGTTTACCTGCTTCTACTTGTCTTTCTAATCTACTTTCAAAGGGCTACTTTCCTGCTTTGGAAACCCAAACTATACCTGTACAGTAATCCAGGAGTATGGCAGAACTCACCTACAAAGCTAAGCTTTCTATAGTCAAATGCTCTACCTCTGAGCTATACTCCCAAAAGCTTAGCTTTTAAAACTACTGTTGCTAAAATGGGAACTATAGAAGTCTCATGGACTTGAAGACTGAGATGTAGAAGTGTACTTTTTTAAATGGCTATACTGAATTATTAAACTGAATTGTTATATTAAATATCAGATTTCTTGGAAAACCCACACATGACTACCTTATGTTCTCTCCCTGTTTCTTCTTCTTTTTTTTTTTTCTCCCTGTTTCTTCTTAGAACATTAGGAAAAAAAGGTTTGGGGGCCAGGCACAGCAGTGACACAACTGGACCCATATTGGAAGAAGGAGTCTCATCTTGGGACTTCCTTGGGTACTCTGGAAATGTGTGCATGCCTATGATTCAGACTAGTTGAGACTGAGCTGAATCATGGTGTAGAAATCCTATCGGGGGGTCTCTCTTGCTCTCTCTCTTTTTTGTTCTCTCTCGTCATTTTCCTCTCTCATGGATGAAATAAATAAACTTTAAAAATAGATATTGTACACATGCTATTATCTTTCCATGAATTTACTGAATTTCCTCCATATAAAAGATAATTTTTTGAGAGTTTTTTGCTATAGGGTGCATACACTCACCAGAAAGAGAGAGACAGAGAGACAAAAAGTGAGACATCACTTCCCAGGGAGGATGGCCACGCCGCAATCCCTTCTCCTCCATTCTTCTCTCGGGATCTTGAGCACGCACGCACACGCGCCTGGCGTGAGTTTAAGGCACTGGGTCTGGGACTCGAATCACTGTCAACTACATGGAAATCCAGCAATACAGCCATTATGCCAACTGCTGGTCCCCATAAAAGATAATTTTTAAAATCCTATTTTGCCTCCTCCTCAACCATTTCTTTTTTTTTTTTTTTTTTTTTTTTTTTTTTTTTGGGAGAGGTTTTTCGCTATAGGGCGCGTGCGCTCGCCAGACAGACAGAGAGAGACATAGAGACAGAAAGCGAGAAATCACCCCCCAGGGGGGATGGTCACGCCGCAATCCCTTTTCCTCCATTCTCCTCTCGGGATCTTGGGCACGCACGCACACGCGCCCGGCGTGAGTTGTAAGCCACCGGGTCCGAGACGCGAACCGCGGTCGACTACGTGGGAGTCCAGCGACATAGCCATTACGCTAACTGCTGGTTCCCCTCAACCATTTCTTAAGAAGAGAATAGGTGGGAGTGTTTTTTCAGAGACAACTAAAATTTTAACAAGCAAAGAAGGTAACTAGAAGATTCAATGTCCCCCTCCTTCTTCCTGCTCCCCTTGAGTATTGCATAAAATTGCTCTAAAAGAGATTCTGGCTCTGACCAACAGTGGAGCAAGCAGTTCTCATACTTCATACTGGAAAACCTCATTGTAAACTAGACAGACACTCTCATTCCAAAAACACCAGTAGGAGAAAATTACCTTGAAAGAGAGAAACTGACAATTGGATTGCAGAGGTCATTTCAATAAAAGAATCTCAGAACTCAGGTAGATTCTTACATTTGCAGTTTATTCAACAGAAGACACTGACCCACTGTGACTTTGGTGCCTGCTGTGCTCCATCACTGTTTTATAAATGGCCAGGGTCAAGATGGCTTCTGTCACATCACTTAAAAGAAAAGACAAGGGTTTTCCTCAGCTTCTGCCACTAATAGAGCTTAGGCTCTTTGCTCTACAGCAGTTTCCTAGGTCTTCTCTATTTAGAGAAATAAAAGACCCTTGTTGGAAGGGTCATTACTTGCAGAGAAATGGTTCCCATAAATGAGAGAAAAGGGGTTGTCAAAAACAAGAGTGCATCCTTGGGGCAGGATGATGGGGCCAGAGGGCAGCAACTTGTCCTCAACTTCCATCAAAAGACCCAAGAATCCTGGAGACAGTGCTCACCTCGGATGTCAAATTTTCCCCTCTTAGAGTTAGGGTCTGCTCATAAAGGGTGGCTGGTATCTTTCCAGATGGAACAGTCACTTTTTCAGGGATCACAGTCCTCTTTCTAAGGGCCATTGTGCTCTCTCTAAAGACTGCAGTTTGAGAATGCCCAGGGGCTATGGTCATCCCTCCAGGGATCACAGACTGATTACGTACAGGGGTTATGGTCTTCCTGAAAGGGGTCCCATTGTAGGGATGCACAGGGGCTATGGTCTTCCTTCCAGGGATTACTGACTGATTACCCATAGGAGTTATGGTCTCTCCAGGGGTCTCAGAGTGGGAATGCACAAAGGCTACCATCATCCCTTCAAGGGTCACTGACTGATGGTCCACAGAAGTCACCCCAGGGATCTCTGCCTTCTCTCCTAGAGCTACAGTGTTATTTCCAAGAACTACAGTTTCCCTTCTTGGGACTGTGATTCCATGTCTGGGAGTTGTAGTTATATTTTCATACTTCCCATAGGGCTCAGTGGCCATCACCTCTCCTCCTGGAGGCAAAATCTTAATACCAGTGGTCAGTGCTTTGGTCACAGCAGGACTTTCAAGGCCAGTTCTTGAAGAATTCACAGCAGATGAGAGCCAAAATTGTGGTAAAGGAGTTGAGCTGAATTCTAGAGAAAATCATCAGAAAAAGATGAGATTTCTGCCTCTTCCTTCCTATCCTATTAATTACTGGCAGGACTAGAGCCATTCCAGGGCTCAGGTACCTGCTCCAAAAATCCAAATTTTATAATGTACCCACTTGAGAACATAAATGAAATCCCACCACACAGCAGCCCTGCTCCCCCACCCTATCATGTTAACACTCTTTGGACCCTATGGGGACTTTGCTGGATTTGCTGGATTTCCAGTGAAAAATCCCAAGGAGGAATCTACCAGTTCTCTATGCTTATGCCCTCACTTTGACCTCTCTGCACATCAGCAAAGCCTTGTCCCCAAGGCCTAATTCTTTACTTATTTAATCATCAAGGAGAAGCCTTCTGTGTCTCCCCATGGTAGGAAGCACCAAGAACAAAGCAAGAGCTCCAGACAGCATGTTATAGATAACTGGATTGAGTCCACCTAAAGACTTAATCTCACTGAACTTTAGGCTTGTTATCCAAAAAATAAGGATTATAAACCATCTCTAAGGATATTTCAGCTCTTGCATGCTAAATTCCATCTCCTAACTGCCAGGGAAGTCTCTACTATCAAAAAAAGAGATATCAAAAGATAACAAATTCCCTTTACTAGGCTTTGCCCATGAAAGCTGAAAAATGAAACAGAAAAATAACTTAATGTATAATAATGTATATAATGTATAATAACCAGCAGTTTTCATTCTAGAACTCATTAAGTTCTTATAAAAATGGTTTAAGTGCAAGGTTATTCCGTCTTGGAGCGAAAGAAGCTCAGAGAGGTCCAGTATGGGCCTCTAACTGAACCAAGATGAGAAAACATACTGGCCTGATATCAAACCTTATTTTTTTCCCTCAATGTCAATTTGCCTCACCAAAGCATTTAGACCTCACAGAAGGGACCAACCCAGTGCCTGGTTACTCAACCTCCAATTCCAGCTTCCAGGCTATAGCTACTTACCAGTCTGCACCAGGAGGTCATTCAATACGTAGACAAGGGGGAAAGGGCCAGTGCCGCAGAAAGTGCCTCTGACATCATCCATGTCCAGTGTCCACACCATGGCTCCCCCAAATCGCTCGCTCTTTACAAACCACGCCTATAAAAGTAATAGTCAACCTGCTGACTCCTGATGGGGTACATTGGCAAAAAAGCAGGAGACAGGCTCTCAGGGGGCAACATGTCATAGTGTTTAGAAGTATAGACTGTGTGCAGTTCAAGTCCCAGCTTGAAAAACACACTGGGCATGAGTACATGTGTATCAAAAAAATCCCAAAATGACAAATGGAGGAAAGGAACTATGGTGTGACCATCTCCCATGGGGGATGATTTCTCACTTTTTCTTTCTCTCTCTCTCTCTCCACTTGGCAAGTGCATGCACTTTCTTACAATTTTTTTAAATTAAAAAATGAATTTTTAAATAAGTGAAGTTTTGTTTTTTAAAAAAGAAGTTTAGGGCCAGCAGATGGCACGAAGGTAAAAGTGGCTGGACTCCATAGGACCAATGGCAGTTTGAGTCCCAGATCTGGCAGCTTGATAAACACTAGAAGGATATGTGTGTGGGCATGTCCAAAATCATGACAGGAGAGTGGAGAAGAAGGGATTGCAGCATTACCATTCCTACAGGGAATGCCTTCTCTCCCTCCCTCCCTCCCTCCCTCCCTCTCTCTTTCTCTGGAAAGTGCATGTGCCCTATAAAAAAAATATTTTAAAAAGTATAATCTGCATTTGAATCCAACTCTTCTGCTTAGTAGCTATGGAATCTTAAAAAGGTTACATAACTATTGTGTGTCTTAGTTGTTTCATTTGTTTAAAAAAAAAAAAAAAAACAGAGGGGGGATAATAACATTTCCAAAATTTTTAGGATCAAAAGAATTCCTATTTGCAAATACTACAGTATGGTGAAAACTTGGAGACATTATGCTAAGTGCAATAAGCCAGATATAAAATGACACAAATTCTGTATGATTCCACTTTTATGAGCTACATGAGTAGTTAAATTCAGACACTGAAAGTAGAATAATGATTGCCAGGGGCAGGGGAAGAAAAGAGGAATGGGGAGTTAGTGTTTAATGGGTTTGAAGTTTCAGTATGAGAAAATGAATAAGTTCTGGAAATGGATGGTAGTGATAGTTAGGTAACAATGGGAATGCACTTAATGCCACTTACTTGTAGACTTAAAAATGGTTAAGATGGTAATTTTTTTTATATTATGTAAGAATGTTGCATAACTGTTTTGTTTTGTTTTGTTTTGTTTTTTACTTTTTTGTAGATTGCACAAGTGTTCTTACTTGAATCAATACTTGGTACATAGTTAATGTTCAGAAAATGTTAGCTACTATCCCTCTGGGTTTCCCCAGCCTGCTAATCACCATTGTCATTATACTAAACTTTACATACTGCTCTATTTTTAAAAATCACTTCCTGTTCTCACACAGTTGCTATAAAGTACAGGTAGAGCAGTTAACAGAATACAGTACTCTTTTCACAGATGAAGAAATAAAAATTTTGATACACTATTTTATTTATTTTTTTAGTTTTGTTGCAGTGCATGTGCACTCACTGAAGAGAGACAGAGACAGAGAGAGAAAGGGAGAGTGAGAAATCGCCCCTCAGGGAGGATGACCACACCAAAACCCCTTTTCCTCCAGTCTCCTCTCTGGATTTTGGGCATGCAGGCACATGCACCCCTTGTGATTTTCCAGCTACCAAGTTTAGGACCAAAACCACAAAGCTGGCTACATGGGATCCTGGTGCCTTAACCTCTGTACCACCTGCTGGTTCTGATACGTGATTTTTAAAACCTCTGCCATAACTGAATGGCAAAGTTTAGACCCAAATCCAGGTCCTGTTATTACCTCTGCAGCGTTTCTAATGGAATAGACAGACTCCACCGTATTCAAACAGCTCTGTGACTAAGCCAGATCAATTGGCTTCTTTCTGAGGTTTACTTCCCCAAATGTAAGATAAGATGAAGAAGGAATCCAATTATTGTTAAGTCTGAAACTGAAGGTTCTGAGATTTGATCCTACTTACAATTTAACAAGTTAGTCTATCAGAGTTATGTGTAGACACACACACATGCACACACACACACACACACACACACACACATCTCAGGCCTCTGGAGCAGAGAACAGAACATCTATTCTTAATAGCAAAACAAACAAAATGATCAGAATAGCACCCTGAGTTGGTTACTATGACCCAGTTACCCAAAGGGTGTGTAATGAAGGCCAAACGTACACCTTTGTGTGCCATGGGGTCTGCACCACAGTGAAGAATCCTAAAATTAGAAGACATGGAGCCTACATAGGACTGCTGGTCTGTCTGGCCCTCCTCTCCAGAGAGAGAATGAGAACTCTGCTCTGGAATGTATATAAATTCTCCTTGGGGAGGGGACTTGTACAATCTTCTAATGAAAACAGCAATTTGGAGAGAAAGAGGCAGTTCTAGTTTTAATATAACTTGTCTGCTTCCTTTGATTAGAATGCCCAGAGTGTGCAGAAACACTGAAAAATCCAGGCATAATTATCTCCCAACAATTGTCTCCGAGGTTTCTTTTAGCTCTTATATTCTTTGATGAAATCTCTCAACCACCCCACATTGTGCTATGTCCCTCTTCCAGTTATGCAAGGTATACTAACTGTCCCTCAAAGCAAGTCCACCCTCTGCTTCTGGTCCTGGGGCCTTCTCCAACACATGTGGTCAGTCCCTTCTCTGCCGTGCATTTCATTTCATCTGATTGGGTAATTCCATTGAATCACTGATATTTTGTGTCTTCCATTTCCAAACCACAGAGCAGTTGCTAGACCTAGCCATGCTCTCTGCCTCTCTGCTCCCTGTCACAGAGAATCTTCAGGAGTGCCTCCCTGTCCAACCCAAACTGCCCCCAGAGAACAGCCAACACCTGCCACTTGGGCATTGCCCAAGTTGGAGAACCATGAATTCTGTCTTTGCGTGAGTCCCTGTATGAAAGCAGTTGCCAAATTCTGACTATTTCTCATCCACCAACTGCTTCTCCTTTCAACCACCCTGATCCAGACCCTCATGATTTCATGCTTGGGCATCTTCCTGTCCTTCAGAGTTCCCAGAATGCCAGCCTGGTGACAGCAGGATTGACTGTGCAGACAACTAAAGCAGATTCCAGGTTGTTTCTTAGACCCGCTGAAAATTCAGGAGTGTAACTAAGATTTCTACATCTATCAAGACTCTCAGCTGATTCTGAAGTAAAGGCAGATTCAGGAGCAACTGGCACATGTAAGTACTGCTTTAATTCACTACAAAAACCTGCTGGATTCAACTGCATAACACATTGCTTATATGGAGGAGGATTGCGAGCACAGTTAGGCTGTAAAGGTTTCAAATTTGCAGTTCATATACTGCTCAGAAACCTGATTTTGTCTTAAAGTGCCCACAGGATGAAGACTGAACACGCTTATTAGTATGCAAGTCCCTTGATTAGAACAACAACAATAACAAAAACCTCTGCTCCATCCAAATTTGTTTTTGAAACTGCTACAAGCATTCTGAACCTCTGAGCCTTTTCCCCACATCATTATCTTCTCTTCCTGCTCACCTCCCTTTGGAAGCCCTCCCTGACTTTCCTGTTGCTATATATCAATAATATTTATGGAGTGCTTAGCATGATCTACCTTGTATTGGTATTTACCAGTTATGAAATTATCTAACACCAAACAGAAGAGACTAGAACAGCCAGTGGTGTACTGGTTAAGGCAGCTGGATCCCACATGGCAAGACTATGCTGTTCAAGTCCCAGACCCGGTAGCTTGAAAAATATGCTAGGCATGTGTATGTGCACATCTAAAATCCAGAAAGGAAAAATGGAGGAGAAGGGATTATGGTGTGGCCATCCCCCATGGGGAGTGCTCTCTCATTTTCTATCTCTTTCCCTCTCTCTCTCTCTTTCTCTGCAATGAGCACACATGCCCTCTAACAAATGAAAAGAGAAAAGAAGGGACTGTCACCAAAATACTGTACAAACTGAGAGAAATATTTAATCCCTCAGAATTGACATTCCTGCTCTTCAGAATGGAAGACTGAACTAGATGGGTTTATGGATGCCCAGTCAGAACTAAAACTTAGGTATGCCTGAAACTCAGCTGTTCTACTCATCCTCACCCTTTACCTTTTGCCCAATACACACACAAACACACACACACACACATGCACATATGTACACGTGCACACACGTGTTGTACAGAATAGGGTTGTGTGGAAGCCAGTGGAAAACAGTATGCTGATATAAGAAAAAACCAGGGTCTCACCTTGTAGTGGAAGCTGGTGGCATCATCATAGCCAACCCACTCCGTCCCCTTGTAGGCATATGGGACATACTGATCATCAATCCAGTGCTTCTTCGCGTTCGAGATAAAGGAGCAAATCTGCCAGGAGGACCATCAGGTTAGTTGTGTGAGTGTCATGCAGGGAGGCACCAGGAGCACAGCTGTTCCTGAGAATCCCTCACCAGAGAATGAGAAGAAAGTCGATCAGGGAGTGTGTAGGGAAGCCACTCACAAAGGATCTCCTCTCTAATCTGAATGAATTCCTTCCTCTCATGCCCATGTTGGAAAAAGAGAGAACCAAAGAATGGGACATTCTTCAAAAGTCAAATCAGTGGGGCCAGCGGGTAGCATGGGGGTTAAGGCACTGGACTCTCACATGATTGACCACGGTTTGAGTACTGCGCCTAGTAGTTTGCTTTCTCACTTTCTCTCTCTCTCTCTCTCTCTGCAGAGCACACAAGTCCTATAGCAAAATTAAAATAATAATAGTAATAATAGTAACAATTAATAAAATTAAATAAATAATTCTTTTTTAAAAAGTCAACCCAGGGCTTGGCAAATAATACCAGCACCAGGACCAGCAGTTGGCATAATGGCTATGTTGCTGGACTCCCATGTAGTAGACTGTGGTGTGAGTCCTGGACTTGGTGGCTTAAACTCACACCGGGCGTGTGTGCGTGCATGCCTAAGGTCCCAAGAGGAGAATGGAGGAGAAGGGATTGTGGCGTGGCCATCCCCCCTGGGGGGTAATTTCTCGCTTTCTGTCTCTCTGTCTCTCTCTGTCTTCCTAAAGAGCTCACGTGCCCTGTAGCAAAAACCTCTCCAAAAAAAAAAAAAAAGAAGAAGAAGAAGAAGAAGAAGAAGAAGAAGAAGAAGAATACCAGCACCAAAGTGCCAAGAGTATACCTGACTTTTGACCAAATTTAAATTGTATCTTCTTCAGTGTCTTTTTTATAAACAAATCTCTCCTCTGTTCATTAGAGGTCAGCACAAACTGACCCCAATAGATAGCTATCACACTGCTACTTAAACCTCCAGTAGACTGAAAGGTCTTAAAGGTCTTTATTGTAACTAATCAAGCATGAGTCTACTGGTACTCAGCACCGTGCTGGAAACTATATCCTGCACGGAAGTAGAGGTGTTCAAGTTGTGTGAAGAAGTTGATGTTGCAGTCATTTCTTTTTTATTTGGTTGCTTTAAAGGTTCTGCCTATCAAAGTTTCTTTGACCTTTAAGAATATTATTGGATTGTGGGAACCAGCAGTTAGTGTAATGGCTATGTCGCTGGACTCCCACGTAGTCAACCGCGGTTCGCGTCCTGGACCCGGTGACTTAAAACTCACGCCGGGCCCGTGTGTGTGTGCGTGCCCAAGATCCCAAGAGGAGAATGGAGGAGAAGGCATTGCGGCGTGACCATCCCCCTGGGGGGTGATTTCTCGCTTTCTGTCTCTATGTCTCTCTCTGTCTGGCGAGCGCACGCGCCCTATAGCAAAAACCTCTCAAAAAAAAAAAAAAGAATATTATTGGGTTGTCAGAAAAGCCATAAAGCATTTTTGCATATAAAAATATAGAAAAAATATGCCATGACCTTTCTGACAACCCAGTATTTCAACTATGCCATAATCATGCTTCATTAGATTAGCAGGAAAACATCTCTGCCCATGGAGCACAGATCAGAGACTGGGGAGAGAGTCTCTGCTCTGTACAGGTTTTGTATAGCTGATTGAGAGGTGGCGACAGAAGAACTGTGACACAGAGAGACTCTATCAAAAATATCTGTCTCTCCCCCTCATCATGAAGGGGGGGGGGGGGACTATTTGCTCAATAAGACCTTTCCAGATGCCTGCAGCCATACACTCCTTTGCCTCGGCTACTCCTATGCCTCAACTGTTGCCAAAGTAAGGCTGCAGTTCGCCATCTGGTAACCCCTGCACACCTGTGCCTTTGAACCTGCTACCTTCTACCTGGGATGTCCCTCCCATATGGTCTTTTCTGAATTTTTCTGTGCTTCAAACTCTGCTCAACTCCACCTTCTCTGGCCCAGCTACGGTGATGTATAGACAGCACCACCACTTGGGAGACTAGAGGCTACGTGGGAGGCATAAATGGTTCAGTTCCCAGGTCAACCTGAACATACCAGATGTGGTTTTGTGCACCTGTACCTAGTTAATTGGGAGCTGGGGTCAGGAGAACTGTGACACAGAGAAGCCCTGTCAAAAATACCTACCTCTGTCTCTCTCACTCTATAATTAAGGGAAAAGAAAAAATCTACTTGCTCTATAAGACCTTTCCAGATCCCTACAGGCACACACTCCTGTGCCTCTTGTTGTCTCCTTTTTTGTCTTACATTCACTTGAGTATAGCTCTTTCCTCCACTCAATATGAGCTTTGTTGAGAAGATTAAGGGGATGAAGGTGGATAGAAAGAAATAATCTGTAACATAAAATGTCTTTGAATTGCTTCAAAATAACCTAGTAGTGGGGAGAGCGAGCATTGAGAGCAGAGATGAAACAAGACTGGCCATGAATTACTGATGACTGGAGTTGGGTAAGTGGTATGTGGTGGGGAGGGGGTGTGGAGTTTATGATATTCTTGAACTTCTGCATATGTCTGAAATTATATAAATATTGCAAATATTAATGATTTTTATTTAGTCTATTTAACAAGTCAGGATTTACAACATTTAAGATCCTTTTAAGGGATGCATTGAAATCCTTCTATTCAGGTTATACCAAGTCCCTTAGTCCTTACAAAGAACTTGATAACTTCCCCTAAAGAAAAGGAAAATACTACAGACGGTGGATTTGCCTTGCCCTAGTAAACTTCCTCTTTGCTCCCTTGTCCTGGACTTTGCCCCAGATGGGGGCAGAGGAGAGCCCTAGCAGTTAGACAGTTACTTCCATCACCTCGTAATAAGCCAAGAAGCCAGCTTGCTTGGTGTACTTCCCTGGAGATGCCGGTCCTATCGCTCTGGCCTGCAACCCATGCTCAAAGGATTTGAGAAGGCGAAAGGTACGTCCATAGGTGGGGAACCCCATGATGAGCTTCTCTGAGGGTGCTCCAAGCTTCCTCCAATATTTCATAGCATAAGCCTGCAGTTAGGAAGAACACAGACACCATCTTACTACTAAGAGTCGATGGCCTGAGCTCAGGGACAGATGTCTGGCTCACCTGAGATCTTCCCTTACCGAAGATTTGGGGTCTTCAGGTACAGAAAACAGGGGGCTATTATGTCCTGTGAACTTTTCCCAGCTTCCATGTAAGTCATAAGTCAAGACATTGATGAAATCCAGGAGTCTGTAAAGGCCAAGAGAAAGAGATATGAAGGTGAGGCTAGCCAGATTTTCAAGTCTGATCATCTCAGCACTAACTAGCTAACTAGCTGTGCAGTGGTCACTCAATCTCCCCACATGTGTGTACCCAAGATCTGGAGCTGAGAAAGCTGGGCAGGGCAGGGGAGATCACAGCTTCAAGATTGTTGAAGATACTGCCTCTCTTTCTCTCTGTCTCTTTCTTAGGGAAGAAAGAAATGAAATGAAAAAAAAATTTAAAAAGGAAATGTAAATAAACGTCTTTTAAAGAACTCTTAAAATTTTTTTTCAGGGACCAGCAGTTGGCATAATGGCTAATTCACTGGACTCTCACATAGTAGACCATGGTTCGAGTCCCAAACCCAGTGGCTTAAACTCACACTGGGGGCATGTGCATGCGTACCCCTAGAGGAGAATGGAGGAGAAGGGATTGTGGCACAGCCATCCCCTCTGGGGAGTGATTTCTCCCTTTCTGTCTCTCTGTCTCTGTCTGTCTTTCTGGTGAGTGTACACGCTCTATAGCAAAAACCTCTCAAAAAAAAAAGGATTATCTTTTGCAGGATTATTGACCAGATCCCTGCCCAGGCTGTGCCATGTAGTTGAGATGCTGCTATGGGAACAACTGCTAGTAAGGCATTTGGGCTGTAGGATCTGTGCATCCTGAGATGCAGGCAGGAGGCAGACAAGAGAAAATGCATTCAGGCTTGCTACACGCTAACAGAGGTATTCATAAACTGCTATAAGTAAAAGCAGTCCCATCCCATAGCAGTAAAGGAGCATCTGTCTTTCTACCATTTGCCAAGCCCTGGAACCCACTTTGTCCTGAAAGCTTTCACAATGACCAGGCTTCAGGTTCCAACTGTAAGGATTTACATTGATTATCCAACTTAATTTTAATCTATGTATCTTAACTGTATCCATTTTAAAGCTGAAGAAACCAGGGGCTAGCAGGTGGCATGGTACTTAGGGGTGCTGGACTCCCACATGGCTGACCACAGTTCGAGTCTCAGACCTGGCAGCTTGCTTTCTCACTTTCCCGCTCTGTCCCTCTTTGGTCAAATTAAAAATAAATAAATTTAAATAAAATAATTCTTAAAAAATAAAGATAAAAATAAATATTAAAAAAAAAGAAAAACTGAAGAAACCAAAACTAACTTGCCTAAGATCACCCAGGTAAGTGAAGGCAGGACTCTCAATCCTGCCTGGTCATGAGGCTAATATTAAAAGACTCTATGCCCCACTGGGTCTCTCCTTCCCCCCCCCCCCCCCCACTGTAAAACCACTCTCCCTCGTAGAATCACACACAGAAACACCCTGTTTTCTTGGTATATACCTGCCTCAGTTTCCTCATCTATAAATACTTGATTCTTGAGGTTTGAGAAAATTAGCCTAGAACTAGCATGTCCAGAAAGACTTATACACTATTCTTTGTTTAGCTTTTTGTACAGAGGTTATTAATTCATCTGTCCCTCTGAGGCCAGAATCGGCTGCATAATATGTCTAGAACTACACTCTGGGTAGGAAGAGGCCAGGCCATTGGATTCTCTCCCTAGGAAACCCAGCAATGAGTTATGAGCATTAACTATCTAACTGGTTGAACCTGCTGTGGACTGGTACTACATCACCTCTTTCTGAACTTCTAAAGAAAACCCCAGGGGGACCAGCAGTTAGTGTAATGGCTATGTTGCTGGACTCCCATGTAGTGGACTGCAGTTCGAGTCCCAGACCCGGTGGCTTAAACTCAAGCCGGGCGCATGTGCATGCATGCGCAAGATCCTGGGAGGTGAATGGAGGAGGGATTGAGGCGTGGCCATCCCCCCTGGGGGGGTGATTTCTTGCTTTCTGTCTCTCTCTGTCTTTCTGGTGAACTCACGTGCCCTATAGCAAAAATCTCAAAAAAAAAAAAAAAAAAAAAAAAAAAAAAAGAGAAAGCCCCAGTGTATAAAGGAGCTCACACTTGTCCCACCTGTGCTCTTCAGCTCACCCCCAAACTTGAATTAACAGCAGGACAGGCACATGGTGAGCTCAGAGACAGAGCCTGGGCAGCTCTTGGGTTCTGAACTCAAGACGCCTCCTTCCCTCCCATGTCTTGCCCCATTGAGACAACATCTGCTCACCTTCCTAGCAGGCGCACATGGTACGATGTTTGGACAATATAAGGGACTCCAGAGACAGCTGCAGAGAGCAGCAGCCTCGGGCGCATGGTGAGCAGCGCCTCCTTCTGGAAGGCTATCAGGAGCTCCTAGCAAGAAAGAGAAGCACAGAAAACTAGACCAATCAGAGAACCAGAGAGAAAGAATCTTCCCAGAAATGTTTACTGAGTCCTTGAGCCAGATCTGGAGACACGAAGGTGAGTCAGATACAGGCTCTGCTCAGAGGCTCATGAAAAAGGCAGACTTGGGCAAATGTGGCAAGCTATTTAATAGAGGAGTCGCAAGCAGGTGCAGGAGCTCAGAATTCACACTGGCACTCCCTGAGGGACAGGGATGGTATCACTTATTCTAGAGAGCCATAGTAAAACCCAGGTGCAGAGAAAAGAGCAACCCTGGGGCAGCCACTCAGCAACACTTTTGTCCAACACCTCCAGAGTGATGGCAGTGAAAGGACATTTTATCTGTCTCCTGCCCCCCGCCCTAGCCTTACGCTCCTCCTCCTCTTGCTGTATCAGATAATGGGAGAATCATTTCAGGTTCTAGAGCTCCCAGACTATCCTTACTTCAATTAAGAAGAGAAAAGTCCACCGGTCACGTATGGGGCTGCCTCTTAGTCCTGGGTACAAGAAGAAAAGGTCAAGACCATCAAAGCCATGTGTCCTCAGGAGGGATATAACCGAATCAATAAACTTCTCACGGTTGGCGAATGTGGACAGCATAGTGGTGAACCTGCAGGGAGACAGGGGTGAGTCAAAAGATGGGATCACAGAATTGCAGTCTCCCATGAAGCTCCTTGCAAGAGCCATGCTTTATGGAAGTCACAGCAGACGTGGCTAGAGGAAAGACAGACAAGTCTTTGAAGCTCTCACATCTTTTTCGATTTCCATCCAGCCCCAGGGACTAAGTGTCCAGGAATGAGGAACTCAGGCTGCAGAGAGAGTTGAAAACCATGCCATTCCTCTAGCCAGATGGCACAAGGAACAATGGGCACAAAACAAAACACACAACCTGGGGCAGAAGAACTTGCTCAGTCAAGTTCTACCCAGCACAACGTGGTATGCCCACCACTGGCAAGGCAAGCCCTGGCTGCCCCCTCAGCTCTTCCGTAAGTCCCACGACCTGTCCTAGTGCTGACGTGCTTTCCCAGCTGGTTTAGAGGAGGGAACAGGAACCAAGGGCCAGCCCTTGTAGAGAGATCTCTGAGCTAATCTGGGCCTGGACTGCATAACTTGGCATGGGAAGCCCATGCTATGATAAGGAGTCTCTATCCTTCTACTCTTTTGTTCATTTGCATCTTTGACTTTTTTTATATTTTAGTTTGTTTTCTCTTCCATGGTCGAAGGCACTTTTAGAAAAATTCTAAATCATTGAAGCTAGATTTTAAGCATTTTAAATTAGTCCAGTAGGCCATGATTAGAGAATTAACCATATCGGGGCAGTAGGTTGCATGGAGGTGAGGGTGCTAAATCCCGTATGATCAATCTCACAGTTCGAGTCTCAGACATGGCAGCTTGAAAATCACACTGGGTGTGTGTGCATGCATGCCCAAAATCCTGACAGCAGAATAGAGAAGGGATTATGGCACAGGCAGCCCCCTTGAGGAGTGATTTCTCACTTTCCCTCTCTCTGTCTCTCTGTCTCTAGGAGCACACATACCTTATAGGAAAATATTTTTAAGAAAGAAAAGTTAACCAGATTTAGAGATAGATAGACCTGGGTTCCAATGTCTGTTTGAAAGCTTCTCAACTGGGTGACTTCTGAGGGACACCTGGGAGAAATTTGACACTCTCCTTAATATCTGTGACTCTTCTTTTCTTTTTGTTACCAGTTTGGAACACAAACACTGCTTTGTGAGCTTCTTCTAGTCATTTATAAGAAAGTGTATGTGCAGCCCTAGCCTGTATCCCGCTCACAGCGAGTATGCAAGGAGTAGGGAGGTGAAACCTGGGACTGGCATGCATGGTCTCTGCCCCAGGCCTCAGCCCAGGATGGAGAAGCATTTCTTCAGAAAATATGAAGGCAATTTTTCATGTCCATGTTGCTTTGCAGAGGTGAGTGCTAGCCAGAGCAGCCACCACATATAGAGCGTGTGCCAACACACTGAGCTTAATATTTTATCACCTCCTTTCCTCCAGTACAGCACTGAAGGCTGATGTCACTGCCTCCATTCACAGAGAGAGGAAACAAAGGTTTGGGGGTTATTCTTCTTGATCTGTGCAAGACTCTTCCCCTCAGAGACAGAATCCCTGCCCTTATGAATAGTTGGAGGGACCATTGTGAATGTCCAACTCTGTCTCTCATTTCTCCACCTCTTTCTCACACCTGCTAGAACTTCTTGTGGCCCCTGATGCCCCATGGTGAGGAGATCAAGGATCCAGGGCCAGATCAAGATTTGGGGGAGGGTCTATCTAGCTTTGCTATCTGCTTAGCCACGCCGACTTCCCTACTCTGCCCTCATGTCTAGACAGCCTGCTTCACCCTCCTGCCTGCCTTGCCCACCACCCCAAAGAGAAGATGTAACAGGAAATTCTCACCTTGATGTGCCAAAGTTCCACCCTCCAATGGACAGCAGCGTTTTCAGCTCCTTGTTCCTATGAAGTGGAAGAAAGGGTCAGTAAGCTGGGTCCTCACTCCAGCAGGCAGCTGCAGTCACCATCCCTTATGCCTTGCTCATTGGAGAAACAACAGGAAATCAGGGGGCGAGAGGTAGGGGACGGAAAAGGTAGACAGCAGGTGGAAGGAAGGAAAGAGAAAAGCCCAGGATGGGGAAGAAAGGAAAGGAGAGGAGAATATCAAACAAAGGGTCATCACAACCAGCAATTCCAATGCTGTACAAAGTCCACCAAATCTCCATATTACAAAAAAGAAAACAGTCTAGTGAACTACTCTTTCTCTTCAGTCATTTGCTGACTCAGTTGTTGTCAAGTAATGACAACATGCCATCTATAGTTTTAGGTGCTTAAGACACAACAGTGAGCAACAAAGACAAGCTTCTCACTCTTGAGGAGCTGGTAATCTAGCGGCATGGAATTTCCACTCTGCTTATACTATAATCATTAACACAGTTACAAAACTTTCCTAGGACAGAGAAAGAACTCCAGAGTTCCTAAAACAGGAACACTGAAGGGAGAGTTTACTGTGTACCAACTCAATACCAGGCACTGACCTAGCCTACGGGTACACAGATCTATAGGAGACATTGCTCTTTCCCTTGAGGAGCTCACAGCTTGGGGGCTGCAGGTGACGGTGACAAGGACATTGGCATTCACTGAGCATTTGTGAATGCAGGCCCTCTTTGATGCACATTAACAGCATTAATACCTAAAATCATCACAACTGGGCTCAAAGGGTAAGTTGGGGTTTATCAGGCAAAGAAAGAAAGGACCTTCCCAACAGAGGCAACAGCAACTACAAAGCCGAGGAGGCAAGAACAGGCTTGAGGTGTTTTTGACAGAGTTCTGAACTTGGATGATCCAAAGCCCCTTTTGAGAGGAGGTTAGGACCAGAATGATCAGAGGAAAGTTGAAGAGTAACAGGAGAAACAGGCTTAATTCTCTTATACCTGCAAAATTTAAAAATACAACCCCACAACCCATATGAACACACCTGTCCTTGAGTTTGTTGAACCTTGGGTAGAGAACTTTCTCATCCTGGGGATCCTTAGCAACAATCTGATTATTGTCCATTGAGGCAAAGGCAAATATCAAGTGGGTGCAGAGAAAGGGGTCCAGGTCATGGGGTGAGATCGAGGCAGGACCTGGCCGACTCTGTGCCCAGGTAGTGAAATAACACACCAGCTTGTGGGCAGCACCTGGCAAGGGAGAGCACACATTAGTTGACAGACACCTAGGGAGGGAACCCAGCTCCTAAGAGCAGCATAGCACAGCCCAGGGGCCAGCCACACTGTAACATGTCCCCCACAGTGCTGAGGCCTAGCATGAGAACACCTTACAAAACCCTGATCAGAAGAGTTCTGCAAGTCTGAGTCCTGGCATATAGAGAATGACAAACAGCAGATGACCAAACTCCTCTGCTGATCTGCACTAGACCAATCCCCAATAGAGGAGCTGAGGCAGAACGGGGCTGCAGAGGACACTCAACATGGAGGACTTCTCCCAGAGAATCTCCCTGGCTCTGGAAGGCCTTACCATCATGGTGTTTCAGCGCAAGAATCAGCCCTGCGGAAAACAAAGGAAGACATCACACACAGAATTACACAGAGGCCAAGTAGCCTGTCTGTGGCCCAGCTCCACATACACACACAAACTTGGTGCCAGGATCCGTGATTTATGAGGGCCACAGTGACCTCAGAGCACCTGTCCTCCCTCTCCAGACAACTGTAGCTCTCAGAGCCAACAAAGCAGCAGCTCTAGATGGCACAGGCAGAGTAAGTAGCCTCCACAGGCCCTATCTGGTGTTCGGCCCCTCAGTAACAAGTGCACCCACCAACTCGGCACCATACCCAGATGCAGACACACAAATGGAGGTGCTCTAAAATTGAGCCAGTGGAGCCAGACCTACCTAAGTTCTTTTCTCCCTAATAAACACCATGTCAATACACACAGGCTTTGCACAAGGACAATGATGACTTTTAGAAGTCCCAGCAAAAGCTCTCGGTCAGTGATTCTCAACCCCATCTGCACTTTAAAAAGTACTGATACCCTGACTCCTTCCCCAGAGAGTCTGACTCAACTGGTTTAAGGTGAAACCCAGACATACAAATTTCTAATATGCAGCCAGGTTTGAGAACTGCTGTTCTGGTCATTCCCTCCTGGGTCTCTCCAACCCTTCTCTATAGCCATACCCTCTACCTATCCCAGGCTCTCTGAGTCCTGAGCTGCTCTCTCAGCCACTGAGTGAGGGACCTGGTACTTCCTAGACTGAGAGTTACTGCTGGGACCTGCCACACTCACCAAGCCACAGTAACAGCTTCCCCATTGTAACTGACAGCTGCAAGGCCAGAGCTCAAGCAGCTTTATAGGAGCTTCCCCACATGCAGTACTGGGACAGCCCAGCTCCACATACACACACAAACTTGGTGCCAGGATCCGTGATTTATGAGGGCCACAGTGACCTCAGAGCACCTGTCCTCCCTCTCCAGACAACTGTAGCTCTCAGAGCCAACAAAGCAGCAACTCTAGATGGCACAGGCAGAGTAAGTAGCCTCCGCAGGCCCTATCTGGTGTTCGGCCCCTCTTCCTGGTATCCAGCTCCACAAAGACTGAAGGGGGGTGGGGGGGTGGGAGGGTGGGGGATCTGTATGGGAGCAGTGATTCTATTCTTGTAAGACTATTGGTCAGGTATGCAGTGTAATGTAAAGCTTCAAAGTCCCAGTTTTGGATTCAGGCTGTGAGTCCAAGATTTGAATTCAAGGTTTGAATCTCAGTGTCTCTACTTGGAACTTCTATCATCTTAGACAAGCCACTTAGCCTCTGTGGGCCTCAGTTTCCACACTTGTAAAATGGGAATAATAGCTCTCATACTTACATCATGGAGTTTTATACAAATTAAAGAGGTAATGTATGAAAAATCATTAGTTCAGTGCTTTACATATAGTAAAGGTGCAATGAATAAAGCTGCTATTAGGGATGCCAAAAGGTTGACCGGCAGAGAAGATTCTCAAACTCAAACACTGACTCTTGCCAGGTAGGTAATATAAATGGGTGAAGTAGACATGATAGAATAGCTCCCTCTCCACTCTACTGGAAGAATAGAAATTCAAGCCCAAAGAGACACATCATCTGACACGAGCCTCTTTCTTAATCAAGAGACAGAGAGATTGGCATGAACCAGGACAGCACTTTGAATTGCCACTAATGGTTGCCCTGCAGGGAAATAGGCCCAGCATTGCTTCGATTTCGAGAAGACAAAACCCTGAATTCTCTTAAGTCAACAATATTGAGCCGGTATCTGCGCCAATGGTGAAAATGTGTCAATAAACTCAGGAACACGATGAATATGATTTTGGGTGCCTGAGAGCAAGTTTTTTAAAGATATAATGACAGTATGTGGGATAAACAAAACACCCATAAGCAGGGTGCTTGTATGATTTATCAGTTTCCTTCTCTGCAAAGGGACCCAGACCATATGACGGTCCTCTCAAAGACAGACGCTTCTCACCTAATCTACACGTACTAACACATGGTACTATCCCAGTGTCAATGTAACACATGACTGGGAAATAACAATGACTGCATTTACATAACTTCAATCCTTCATTTCCAGTATGAACAAATCAGGAAAGTCATGCATTTATTTATTTCCTCCATGAATAAAAAAGAGACAGAGAGAGAGAGAGAGAGCTCTCTGAAGGGGGTTCCTAATATTCCTAATATTTGGTATAAAAGATGATTTGGGGTTGTGCATAAAGGACTTCGAAATTTAAATGAAATAAATTAAATTTATATATATAATTATATATATTTTATATATTATATTTATATATTATTTTATAGATAATGTATTTTTATATAATATATAAATATTTTATATATTTTTATATAATTTATATATAATATATATATAATTAAATAAATTAAATTTATTTATATAATAAAATAAATTAAATTTCAAGACCTCCAAAAGGTCTTGAAACTGCAATCCACCCTCAGCCTCCAGTCAGTCCCAAAAATCACAAGAAGTGCATGCCCAGTGTGCCTGGGAAGGTCTGTGGCCTTGAGCCATGAACCTTCCCTTCTGGGGTTGCCTCATAGAACATCACATTCTTACTGCTGCACCACCATCTAGTCCCCAAGAAAGATTCTTGTTGTAGTTGTTGTTCAAATAAGCAGTTTGCCTAGATATCATAAAATAAAAACAATAAGTGATATAGAATTTTTAGAGTGGAGTATTTCACGGAACTTTGGAAAAGCCTGGTAGAATGCTCCACCCAACAAAGACCATGTCTCCTTTGGTTCATCCATCTTTGCCTTTATGGATTCAACAGATATTCACTGATTATGTGCCAAGCCCTGCTGGGCATGCTAGATACAGTGAGGATCATGACACTGTTTCTGTTTTCAAGAAGCTTATGGTCAGTGAACAGCTATCATGTCACCATGGCTAGTGCCTATGTCTCTTTCTTGGAGAAGTAGAGTAATAGGTTCAGTGAGAACAACATGAGTTTTGTTTCTAAGCACACTTGAGATCCATTCCCTGCTCTGTACCATCACTGGAGTTGGCACTTGAGTGTCACCTGCAAGCTCAACGCTACCCTCCATCCCTTGGGCTAGTACTAGCCTGAGTCAGGAGGTAACTAGTCTCTCCTAAGACCACTGAATCGGGCTTGGCCACAACTGTACCATGGATTGGGTTAATCCCGTGTACTTTCTAATGCTAATGACCATGCTGACTTTCTTCCCAATTCCTAACCCATGTGTCCTAATTCTTATTTCTGGGTCTCTTCTTCCGCTTCTCTTCCCTTCTATAAACTGCCATGGCCCTAGTTGGTTCCAAGGGCCTTGGACTTGATAGGCTCCCTCTACTTTACGGTCTCAGATCTCACTGGCTCTCTTTTAAGAGATATGGAATGATTCCTTGATATGGAATGCCTGCTTCTCTCTACTACTAAGCCTCTCCCTGTTCCCCAAGATTTCATATCACTGAGATTTCCCACTATGTATGCACCCTTCTGCCTAGACTCCTAGACTCCTACTCCAGTACTAGCTGCTAATGCTATTCCCACAACAGAAACCAAATTTGTCCATCAACTGGACTCCAATTCTGCTGTAGTGGGCATGGTTAGAACTTAGACCTGATCCCTCCATACCTGTTAAATGATCGATGATGCTGGGATTGGCAGGATATAACAATGGGTGCCCAGGAATGACCTCTGTTCAATTCAAGGATGACCGTGCCAAAGAGCTGGCAACTGTGACTACATGCACAGCAAATGATGAATAGAAAAACGCTGGATGAGGGCTGTGCTGAAAATCAGCATGTCGTGTCGCTCTGTTTGTTCTCAATCCTTTTCCCTGAGTTCTTGCTGTTAAAAAAAAAAAAAAAATTGCTTTTTATTTTTATTTTTACACACCCACCCAGATACTTGAAAAATACCCCTCCTGATGCTTATCCTGTTCTCACAAAGTGTTAAGAGTGGTAACTGGGGGAATTCCTGCAGCAGAGTGACTCTCACAGTTTACCAGACCCATCATCCAGATCAGGACAAGTCGCAGACATGAAGTGCTCTGGAATTGGAGATGTATAACTTGAACAAAATCAGTGGTTTTTAATAATGTAATATAAATTCTACAGACCAGACTTGAGCGAGCCTTTTCTAGTCAGTTGCCAGATCTTTAAAATGAAGTGGTTCCTAATATTTGGCATAAAAGATGATTTTTGATTGTGCATAAAGGATTTTTACATTTTAGTATATAGTGTGTTTAGTGTGAACTAGAAAGATGTACATTACCATATAAACCCCTATTTTCATCATTTAATTTAAGTTTAAAAATTGAGATGACTCAAAAAAGAATTTTCCTTCTAATTTTACCAGAGGGTGCTCACTGGAGGGGGTGGGAGAAGAGATAGAAAGCACTCCCTATGGGAAATGGTCATGCCACAATCCCTTCTCTTCCATCTTTTCCTCCTTTCAGGATTTTGCACACACACATAAGCACCTGGTGTGTTTCTCAAGCCTCCAGGTTCAGAATTCAAAATGCACAGTTAGCCCCTTAATCGCCAGGTCATGGAGGCTGGCCTCAAAAAAGAATGTTTTTAATGAATCAGTAAAGGTATTTGTTTAGTCTCTTTGGGGGTCATTTTTGCAATATCACACTCTTAAACACACAAATCCTATAAACAAGTGATTTCACTTTTAGAAATTTACATAGTATATTCAAATATGCAAAGAAAATATGTTCATTGCAGCTTTATTTACAGCATCAAAATACTAGAAAAATAAATATCCTTGATAAAATGACTGTCATTAGGAGATGGCTAACCATGTTATATAGCACATCCATGCAATGCCTCCTTTCTTTTCCTTTTAAGCCAATGGCTCTTATTCAGGCACAGTCTTGTGCTCCTCTCCCACCCAGCAGGGGGCATGTTGCAATGTCTGGAGATACTTTTGCCTGTCCTAAGGGAAGAGTGTGCTACTGACACTTAGTGGATAGAAACAAGGGACGTTACTAAATGTCCTACAATGCACAAGACAACCTTCCACAATAAAGAATTATCTAGCGCTGATAATTTGATAGTGCCAAAGGTGAGAAACTAGATTAAGCAGAATTGCTTTTTGCTGTTGTTGTTTTTGTTCTTTTCATTTCCACACAAGTTTGGGAGTGTGTTACTATGTAAATCCTCATAACCCTAGATTTAAAAAATTAAACAAACTGTTCCATCTATTACAAAGCATAACACTAGATTTAAAAAATTAAACTATTCCATGACACCAGTAGTTGGCATAATGGCTATGTCGCTGGACTCTCACATAGTCGACCGAAGTTCGAGTCCCGGACCCAGTGACTTAAACTCACTCCGGGCGCATGTGCGTGTGTGCCCACGATCCCAAGAGAATGGAGGAGAAGGGATTGTGGCATGGCCATCCCTCCTGTGGTGTGATTTCTCACTTTCTGTCTCTGTCTCTTTTTGTCTTTCTGGTGAGCACATGCACCCTATAGCAAAAACCACTCAAAAAAATTAAACTATTCCATCTATTATGAAATCATTTTTTATTTAAAGGTTTGCTATAGAGTTTATGGGCTCGCTAGAGAGAGACAGAGAAACAAGGAGAGTGAGTAGTCATCCCCTAGGGGAAATGACCATGCTGCGATCCCTTCTCATCCATTCTCCTCTAGAGATTTTGGGCACGCATGCACCCAAGCCCAGCATGTTTTTTAGGCCACCAGGTACAGGACTGGACAATTCCCAGATCTAAGTCAGTTCACAGTCCTGGAGCCACTCAGTTGTGTGGAAGCTGAGAAAAGATCCTGCAACGTGGCCACAAGTATACATTCATAATTTTCACCCAATCTTTTCCCAGAGAGAGTGTGGGCTGGGTGATTTCACTCTGGGGGAAAAATGCCTAGGTGTTAGACACATTAAATACTGGCTCTAAATTTACATCCATTCTGAGACATCAAATACCAGTGTGGCCTGCCTGTAGTTGAGAGCCTATGAAAATTCAAGGGGCAAATTAAATTGTGGTATGAATCCATCTAATAATAACAGTGTGACCATGGACTTACCCTGTGGTTAGTTCGCAAGTCCTAGAAGGTATACTAGGAAAAGTCATACTCAGTAACAGGCAGAATCCCTACGTTATTTCCCTGACTTCCGGAGCTCTGGAGAGAGGGCTGTTATGGTAGTCAGACAGAAACCCCTGGAATAACATATGTGTATGCATGTGTGCACAAGCACACCTGTAATTGAAATACATATATATTGGGTCATCGGGAAAGTCATGATGCAAAAATACATCATTACTTCAAGCAATACCACATCCCTAGAGTAACTGCATAAATAATGCCACCATCAAAGACTTGAGAAATGCGATGTAATGATCCCTCCACATCCTCCTTTAATTCACCTTATTGGTACACAAACCAGATGAATCTTGAAGAATAGAGATGATAATAAAAAAAAAGTCAGGGTGATGTCAGTCACAACTGCAATTCCAAATGTGCTATTCTGTAATGGAGTCAATCACCATAGCTTCTTGCACTTGCTTTGCAGCTACTGACCTGCTTTCTTTTTCATTCTAATCAATAAGGAATTTGGGGAGATTGCATTTGTATGGCAGGCACAAGAGTACATTTTTACTATTTTGCCCTAGGAATATGTCAAATCTTCTACTCTGTCATAATACAGTGCAAAGGAAACATATTGTCTTGATACCCATAGAACATTATGTTGGTCCTCTGTATTAATGATGTGATGCCTTAAACCGAGTCCACTATATGGTGCCATGTTCCCCACAGCCCAAACTCATAGCCACAGTAAAAATCAAAGAGCAGAAGTTGCCTCTCCTACTATTATAGCTAATAACTCACTTGCAGAATGTTTGCCTCTTATCCAATGATCTTGGCTAACAAGGTTCAGAGGCCCTAGCATTAAAAGGAGGAATGCTTCATCAAGTACACTGTTATGGTTTCAGTGAATTGAAAGCTGAGACTCCCCCTTGGCCATTTCACTTCCTTTTGCTACTGAAACAAACAGCAAAGAAAGAGACTATTGTACCAAGTGGGATGATTGATCCAATTACCAGAGGGAAATTGAATTGCTGTTGCACAATTGGAGAAAGGAGGACTGTATTTGAATCCTGGAGGTTCACAGGGATACCTCTACTCCTCCCTTGTCCAGTAATTCAGGTCATGGAAAGCTGCATAAACTCAATTTTAAAAAAAAGTACTAAGAGCTCAGGTAGTGCACAATGGAAGTTTAGGTCATCTCATTGAGGGGAACATAGAACGGACAGTGGGAAAAGAGGATGATGATTACCAACGTGGCCCCGTGTCCAATTACAGAAGAGTTGTAATAGCTGTACTTTGTTACTTTTCCCCCATTTTCCTCCTGCTACCTTATATGAGGATGCTCATGATGTTTAATCATTTAGGTTTAAGGTTGAGAATGTGAACAGATGAACAACACCCCATGATAATAAAATAGCTGAAGGAACTGTGGGCATCTGTTAACATAAAATTTTACCTGTGGTAAGAGAAAGAAGGAATGATAAGAGGTAAAAAGGGTGGGCTATAACAGATATTTTCCAGTTGTTCCACCCTTATCCACCTTGCCCTTGCCTTAGAAGTCTGTCTGTCTGCTTTCTATCCAATGGGCTCAGTTGGGTTCAGCCTGACAGAAGAGGGAAAGAGAGTGAGATCAGATTACTCACCCTGGAACACTCCAATAGTCACATCAAAATGACTGTATCCCTTGATTAAAGCTCCCCTAAAGCAGACCACTCTGTGCAACTATCTCTTCTTCAAGTTTCTGGTAACCTCTCCTTCCCTTGGCCTTTAGGTCTAAAGGAAAGTAGCAGCTCACTGTTCCTGACTCTGATTTCCTGCACTAGCCCCAAGATTCCCCTATACTACTCCCAAACCTTCATAATTGGTCTCAGCGCAAATAAATCCTCCAGAAACTATTAATATATAATTTGAGAGTGGTTCTATATTTTTTTTCCCTTAGGCTACTTACTGATAGACTACATAATCTTGGACTAAGGCCCAAATGTAGTGGCTGCTGTATGGAACTGGAGCTGCTTGGTAAGCTTTATCACTTGCTCTATCGTGACTACAGGTCATTACCCTCTTTTCCAACAATCTTTTGACTAGCACTTAAAGACTAATTTCATCCTGTCTTTCTCTCTCACCTTGAGAAACAAATCACCATTTTATCCGATAAGCCAGACAGTATTTTTTTTTTCAAATAACTGTATGATCCTACTTATCTAAGGTACCTAGAATAGTCAAACTCATAGAGACAGAAAGTAGAATAGTGACTGACAGGGGCTGGGAAAGAGGTGTTTATCATTTAATGAGTAGTCAGTTTGTGATGATAAAAGTTTTGGAGATGGATAGTGGTGATGGTTGCACACTGTAAATGGACTGAATTGTACGCTTAAAAAATGGTTAAAATGATGTTTTTGTTTGTTTGTTTGTTTTTGTTTTCAAAAAATAAAATGAGGCCCAAGTTGGGCCGTTGCAAGGAGTTCACTACCACAGGGACGAAGATGGTGGTGGATGCAGATCCTGTCTCACTTGTCTCCAGCTGCCTAGGTTGAAGGTAGGTAGCATCAAGACTGTCATCCAAATTGAAGTTGGACAACACTCTCAAAGGTCCCATCCAACATATTGGTTTCGAACTCTATTCAGAGGATTTCTGTGAGACACGTTGCAGAGATTGCAGAAACTGAAGCTAATTTAGCTTGTAAAGTGCATTTTCTGATCCAAACTATTTTTATTACTTACCTAAGATCCCAGATAAGTTACTAGCAGTGGAAAATTTCAGTTAGAAATTGAAAATCATAATGCATATTAACACGGTGCCTCTCACAGTTGAAGCACTTGATTGGAATCTAGCACTCCATCACAAGGACAGTGAAAAGTATCTAGTCACTGAAAAAACTATCAACCAACCGGCCGGGCTTCCACCAGACATTATAGGATATCTGGGGGTTAAACTACTTGCTGATCTTTTGAATTTTGATGATCCATTTATTACATACTGAAGCTGCATAACATCATTTATAAGACAAGGAGGGTTTCCACAGTAAGTGGAAGACTGTATTAAATGCTATGCCAGATGATTTAGGATTGCAGGGTCTTAGACTGTGTAATGTGCCTCTGCAATTCTAAACAAGTTAACCCATCCTCGCAGATGTGTACACCTCCCTAAACCCTTTTTGAAGACCAAAAAACTCTTTAATTGCCCATTTTTTACATGGAGAATTTAATCAAAAAATATGTTTTGGGGTCTAACAGTAGGCTCACCTTACTTTTCCAAAACTGTATTATGAAGGCTGTTGATGAAGTTCTTTAGAGAAATTTAATAAACTCAAACTTGAGACTACAGTTTGCTTACCCTTTTTCCAAGCAAAATCAATTTTCCACACAAATGACTCTAATGTATTCAGCATAGCCCCACAGATTGGCAATAAGCAATTCGTTCCAGTGGCTGAATATGAATTCTGAGAGAATTTCTTCCACTTACGCTGGCTCTGTTTAGATGCCCTAAAGCTTTCCAGAATACATAAAAATGTTCAGTCTGTCTTACTGAAATGCTCATATATTTTGAAACTCATGTTCTTTCCTATTCTTACTTAGTCTGTAGACACTAAGTCAAACAATTACTGAAATACAAAGAAAATATGACAGACATCACTCATCCTGTCCCAAACACACACGTCTGCCTTCTAAAACTCAGAGACCTTTAAATGTCGCATGTATACACGTGACAAGTTTTGGAGCCTTCTGAAGTTAAATCTGATATTAAAAATAACACATACATTTCCCTTCCTGCTCCCTATTTCTTGCCCTTTCTAGCATACTGTCCAGAGGAAATGGCTTGAGGCCCAAAGCAGTCAGAATCTGGGTGGTTTTGCTGATGTAAAGTGATTATGAACCAGTAAGCAATATGTGTGTAGCTATTTATTAAAGAACCAGACTCCAACTATCCTGTAGGTCAGAAAAGCTACCCTAGGAGTTAGCTCATGTATGCCACTTCCTGAAATCGTACCTGAACCCTTCTTCAGTGGTGGTTCTGAGCTTACCCAGGAGTAAGCCCTAGACCTTGGTGGACCAGAGACCAGCAGTGAAATACGGTGCATTGGGTTCATAGACTTTGGAGTAAGAATGAAGACAGAGAAGTAGATTTCTCTAGTGTTTAGACTTGAACCGTGAAATTAAATGCAGAATGTTTGCATGTTTTTAACACAAACTGAAGTGATCCTATCTTTACCTGTCATCAGTAAGTCTGTGCTCACTTGACTGGAACTATTCTCAAGTCAACACCTAGAGTCAATCCACGTGTGATGTTACATTTCTGGTTATTTTGAGGTGAACTACTATTTTGAACTGCTTTCTCTACTCACCATAACATACAAATTCGCCCCAAATTGTGCTGGCCATTCCTACTGTGACTTTGGCTAGGTTTACAAATATCTTGATGACAATCACTAACAGATGTGAATCACTTCCATGAGCACAGCTATAGCTGAACCCAAACTTTTTTTTTAAATATTGAAAGACAATGTGGATCTTTAAACACTGTGCTTTTCTTCTTTGATGTTATTTTAACCTTGACACATACGGACACTTCCTTAGATTCTTTCTTATCCCTTTCACTGAGTTTTTTCTCCACCATGCTTATGCATGAGGAAAAGGACTAGGCAAATTTAATTCCTACCTACATGACCCCTTTTACTATCTCTAACCGACCACAAAATTTAAGTTTTCCCTCCGAGAAGCAGTACTTATGAAAGTCTACCTAGTCACCCTACTTCCTCCCAAGAAGTTACAGTTTAAGAACAATGGAATACTTTACTCCCTTCCCACGCCACCCCTGGGAAATCTTTTAATTGCAAATTCCCATATTCTACTCAAGAGTAATTGTGAGAATAGAAAGCTCATGCTTGGCAAGAGTGAATCATGAAAGCTTTACTGAGAAATAACCCTTATTTCCTTCAAACTGGCCCTAGTTTCATAATGTGATTTTTACCTAAAATAAATATGCAAAGTTCAAAAGTAGATAACAGATTTATATTTCAAATCTTGGGTTGTAATACTGCACAGAAGTGAAAAGACAGGGCA
The DNA here is from genome assembly GCA_026018925.1 of Tupaia tana. Taxonomy (NCBI): domain Eukaryota; kingdom Metazoa; phylum Chordata; class Mammalia; order Scandentia; family Tupaiidae; genus Tupaia; species Tupaia tana. The sequence goes on from JAKSZU010000004.1 coordinate 79,267,888, forward strand.
ACAATGCCTAAACTCTTTATTTTACCAACACAAGTATTTGATTCTTTTCCTCATGCTGAATTTAAAATCCTTAAGAGTCCACAAATACAGCACTGAGACTTCCTATATCCAGAGAAAGGAGCCCAAAGCCAGGAGAGGTTAGGCCTGAGGCTGTTTTGAGGGTGGAGTAGAGGCGGGAGGGAGTGGCAAAGATTTCTCTAGCAGTCTGTGTCAATTTTCTTACTTTACTGAAAAGTCTTTAAGCTTTCCATGTCCCCAAACTTTTCTTCATGGCATCAATGTCCGAAAAACACTCATCTCTCATACATACCATGCCACTGAGGAACAAAGGGAAGGCACTAGCCACAATGTTTGGTCAGTCAGAAAATAGATTTCTGATCCAGCAGAATGGCAAGGAGCTGTGCAAAACTGGTTGAATATGACTTGCTTCTTACTCAAAGTGAGCTGGGCTGGGATTTGTGAATGGAAGCATTTCCCATGATAATAGTGAATTAAGCTCTATAAAAAAATAAAGTTGTTCCTATCTTTAAATAGCATAGAAGCTGCTTCCAAGAATCCAGGGATGCCCCTGTTCCATACCCTACTCAGACAAGGCCAATTCCTCATAGACAGCTATGTGGAAAGCATAATATCCTTCTGTCACCTTTTTTTTTGGGGGGGGGGGACAGTGCTTGGGGAAGATACGGGATGGATTTTTATTCCTCCCACCATCAAAAACTATAAATCTACGCACACACTCAGGCACACATACACATCCATTTTCAAGAAAGTTTTCTTTCCCCATGACTATAGGATCCCAAAATCCAGCCTCCATCAGGCTGAGAGACAACATCTACTAATGCCCAGATCTATCAATAATATATCAACATACTCTCGAAGGCTCCTGTGTTGTCTCACAAACTGAGGAGACAAAGGAATAGATTAGGGAATTTTCTCATCATCTTAAATCAGATCTACTCAGCAACACTCTCTGGTCCAGGAGCTGGGAGAGGTTCTGTGGGCACAAGATGGTGGATGACCTGGTGGTCCCAGCCCACTGTGGTAAGGAGGGAATGATTGAGCGGGGACCAGGTGGCATCTCTCACAAAGTCTCTGTGGGTTCGGCTTCTAAACCTAGAAGAAAGAAAAAAGTTTGAACATAGTAAAGACAAAAGCAGGTCTGTAGAACAAGAACCTAACACATCCAGGGCACATTTTTAGGGTGTGTTCTACACATCTCATGTCTGTATGGCCCCATCACTGGAACAGCTGTGTGGCTATCTCCAGTGGATGTCATCGGTCATCCAATCCTGTCCTGTTTTCACAGATGAAGAGATAGGGTAGAGCGAGGTAGTAACATGGGTGGGAATCTGGCAGCAAAGGAAGTATGATTCAGATCTTCTGTCTGTTGCCTTGTGCCCCATGGCAGGTAGCATTTCGTATGTGTAGTTCTCATGTGAAAACAGGAGGCTGCCCCCTTGTGAGAAAGGGGTGGAATGCCAGACAGAAATTCCACCCACAATCCTCTTCTCCCAAGGACACAGCTGACTGTGAATCTGCCCCAAAGACAGGGAGACAGCCAGCAGTCTGCCTACTTCTATCACCCAGTTTCCTCAGACACAGGTGGAGAATTCTCCCTCCAAAGAGAACGCATTTTTTCTGAAGAGAAAAGAGACCTGCCTACCCTCTGCTCCCTCTCCCTGATTCCTGACCACAGGATGTCAGTTCACACTTACACTTCGGAAAGGCTGGAGTCCAGCACGGCAAGGGAGCAGTCTTCACTGAGAGAGGCCAGGAAGGGAACACTGGGAGGGAAGGAAAGGATAGTGAAAGGCAAAGCCCATGGATCCCAAGACAAAACCAACTGGGCCGCCCCGTCCCACTGTACATTTGGCTAAGGTCTGGCTACCACTCAAGTCCAACAGAAGACGAGAAAATGGAGCAAAGCCACACTGTCAACCATCCTGGCAACTATCCACCCCACCTGGTCCCTCTCTATAGCTTCAGCAATAACCCCAAACAGAGGCTCTTCCAACTCCATAGTCCTAGAAGCCCACGATATTAATTCTTTTGGGTGTCAATCAGGAACAAGATCACATTTTGGCCATTTTCAGATAGAGATGGTATAACTCAAAAAGAGCTATCCTGAAACCTCTGCTAGAGTGCTGTTTTAACAAATTACCTAATCAACTGTTCTTTGCCAAAATGCACATTCCCCTTGCTGCTCTCATTCATACCCACTGAATCCTGAGGATGAAGCACAGTACCTGTGTGGGGAGAACACCAGCCCAGTGACACACTGGGAGTGCACAGCTGAGCTGAGGGCACAGCCTGCACTCTTTGTATCCACAACGGAGACAGTCCCATTCTCATCACCTATTTAAAAAAAGAGAAAAAGAGGGGCCAGGTCACAGTGGTTAAGAGCATGGGCTTTGTGTCAGCCAGGCCTACAGTCCCATTCCCATCACCTACTTTAAAAAAAAAAGAGAAGGGGAACCAGCAGTTAGTGTAATGGCTATGTCGCTGGACTCCCACGTAGTCGACCGCGGTTCACGTCCCGGACCCGGTGGCTTAAAACTCACGCCAGGCGCATGTGCGTTTGTGCCCAAGATCCCGAGAGGAGAATGGAGAAGGGATTGCAGCGTGGCCATCCCCGCTAGGGGGTGATTTCTTGCTTTCTGTCTCTGTCTGTCTGGCGAGCACACACGCCCTACAGCAAAAATCTCTCCAAAAAAAAAAAAAAAAGAGAGAAAAAGAGGAACCAGGTCACAATGGTTAAGAGCATGGTCTTTGTGTCAGCCAGGCCTACATTCAAATCCTAGTTCTCAGACTTGGGCAAGACAACCACTCTGGGCATCAGTTTCCTCTCTTACAAAGCAGAAATAATAAATCACTAGGTGGTTGTGAAAATTAAATGAATGGTTAACGTAGTTATTATTTTAACCACAAACTAAGTCACCATATGTGTGGTCGTTACCATGACAGTACCACACCTACCCATAGTAGAAGAGAATTCTCCACATAGCTATCTACCCACTTTGTGGCTCACTTACTTTTTTTTTTTTTTTTTGGAGACATTTTTGCTATAGGGCTCATGCACTAGCCAGACAGAGAGAGACAGAGAGACAGAAAGCGAGAAATCACCCCCCAGGGGGGATTGGCCATGCCGCAATCCCTTCTCCTCCATTCTCCTCTTGGGATCTTGGGCACGCACGCACACACGCAGGGCGTGAGTTCAAGCCACCGGTCGGGGACTCGAACTGCAGTCGACTACGTGGGAGTCCAGCGACATAGCCATTACGCTAACTGCTAGTCCCTGGCTCACTTACTTTTGATCATGTCTAGAATAAAGGAGCCTGAACAATCAATCAGGAATCAAATCCAAAGGGGAAAAAAATCATCATGTTCTCCAAATATAAACTACTTTGGATCACCCCAGTGCCCCACCCTTCAATCAACACAATTTAGCCAGTGCCCAAATGTGCTGACAAGACTGAATAGTAAGAGCCCTATGACCACACACTTAGCTCTGCCTCATCTGCCCCCTTCTCAGAGTCCATATGCAGTCTCACATCCTGCCTTACCAAAGACAAAGACTTCACTTTGTTGAGGATGCCACGCCAGTGAGGTAGGAAGGTAGCCAGAGGCATTGCAGCCTAAAACGGAGAGAAGAAGGGTCTGAAACCAAACAGAGGCACTGAGTTCTGGGAGCACCTTTTTTCAGTTTCCCAAACTCTGTTAAAGCAGTAATAACCTCATCCTTGGGCCTCAGAGTCTCCATTTATCCACCAGCCCCCTGCCCTTTCTGGACACAAGTCACAGGCAGGTTTCAAGCACAAAGCATGAAGAGAACAACTCTGGCTCCTTTGTCCGCCCACCTAACAAAAGGAAATCCCTCACTCAGGAACCAGCCCTTCCTCTTGATACTCTCTGCATGGTCTGGGGTTAGCAGAGCCTCAATGGGAAATGAGGAGATTATGTCACTTATGTCACAGTGACTGGGTATTTGCCACTTTTTTTTGCTTTAATTCTGACCAAAGAAAGCCTCTTCCAGGTGGGTTCCTGGTAGCACCCTCGCCATGGCTCTCAGACTCACCCATCTGTGATGCTGGCTTGGGACAGCGGGTATCCCACAGTAAAATTCTGTTGTCCTAGAAGTAAGAGGAACAGAATAAATGCTTCACAATCGAAAGGAGTAGCTGCTGGCCAGGTGGTCTCTACACTGGATACTGTGGCTTGTAAGGGTTGGGATGTAGTTAGGGAAGAAGGGGCAGAATCTCACCTCACTGCATGAAAGAAACACGGAATCCTTGTGAGGAGAGGCAGCAACACAGGTAACCTGCCCAGCATGAGCTGTAAAGGAAGAAGAAAGTCAACTATAATAGAGAAGAAGCTGAAGGCACTACAAGAAGAAAAGCCCAAATATAATCAAGGGGCAAGAGAGAAGATGTGAGAAATAGGCTTCGTCTAGTGATATAATCCAACAAATTTTGTGAGAATTGTGAGCTATACAAAATTTAAGAAGAGAGATTAATAGAGTTATAAAACATTAAAAAAAAAAAAACTTGGGGAAAATGAATTAGAAAAGGCAATGAAGGAGAAATGAGGGGTTTTAGTAACAATACTTCCTATGAGTCAGCCCTATAGTCTAATGGCTAAGAGAGCCAGATCCACATGGCTACACATAGTTGGAATCCCAGCCCCAGCAGCTTGAAAAACACACCGGGCCTATGAACATGCTCAAAATCCCAACCGGATGGAGAAGTGAGGACTCAATTTCTCGAATGTTCTCATTCCTAAAATTAAACGGCCTCAACTTTCATAATCATCCTTCTCCTACTTTATACAAGGAATATATCATAAACCTTTTCATGGTACAACGTTCAGGGGCATAAAAAAAAATCTAAGTGTTTCTAACTAAGGGACAAGAGAGGCTTTTCCAGAAGACGCTTTTCTAAAAAGTGGAAGTAAGAGCATTTGGGTAAAATTCCATAAGGGGAACTGACCTTGCTTCAATCACAAAATAAATACAAGCATGGTTCTGTGACTTATTTCTGTTTCTGTCTAATACAGAAAACTAAAACTATGATACATGAATGTCATAGGACATACTTAACAAATTTATCTGAATTTAAAAATAAAGCTCTGCCTCAGTGATGCAGGTGGTAGCATAAGGATCTACAGTGCTGGAAGCCAGGTGGCCAACCAGGATTCAGATTCCCACTGGCACATGTGCCGAAGATCCCGAGTAGCTGGAGGGCTGGGGGGAGGGGACTACATGACAAGACCCAGTCCGGGGTGCCCCCAGTCTTATAAAAGACATAAATAAAATTTTTTTGAATAAATAAATTCAGACTTTTCCTGACAGTTAAGCCTAACATGGCGAACTGACTTAATAATGCAGATTAGTTTTTGCAGTTGGGCTATTTGGTAGACATTTTACATACATTAAATGGCTTTAATCTGCAAATGCAAAACTAACAACCAAATGTGTGAGATAAGTGTACACTGCAATAATGATAGAAATTACCTTCTTTTCAGCTATTAAACTCAAAATCATTTAATGGATCATTTTAAATTGTATGAGGAGTATAGTATTTCAAAATAGGAAATCTACATGTAAAAATTATAGAAGATCAATGAAACATGTTAATTAGAGGTCATGGAAACCATCTTCTCTAAAGTCCAAGGTACTCTGAATATGGTGGTCCTGCCCTAAAGCAGAAATACAAGTTTAACCACCTTCCATAGTCCTAGAATCCATGGAAAGTTAACAGGATGCTAAGTCAGAAAAGGATTTCATTGCTCACTTGAAAAAGCAAAGCCCTAGAACAATCACCCCAGGAATATACAAAAAGATGAGGAATACATGGTTCCTCTACCCTCAAAGGATTTGGAAATCAGTGGGGAAGATAAGACACAAACCCAAGAACTAACATAGGAACAACTATGGAATAACTAACATAGGAATAGGAAAAGTACTGAAAAGGAGCATTACCTAGAGCATTAACATGTGGTATGTTTAAGAAACACAGGCAAGTACACTAGACTTTGGACACTGGCACTTTCACATTATTGTTCAACTATCTGCAAGTGACCCTAAAGGTCTAGAATATGCATGAGTTTGTGATTTTGCTCTGGCATATAAGTGAGTCAAGTTCTCTGATGTTAGAAATGGCAGGGTGGCCCAGCTGTAACATACAATGGACACTGCTGCTTGGCTGGCTGGGGCCACTTGGGAGGTCCAGGATGGATTCCTGGCTCACACTACAGGGCTAGGCATGGGGGCTCAAGCCTGTGATGTCAGCTAATTGGGAGGCTGAGGCAGGAGGATCACAACACAGCAAGACCCTGTCTAAAATGCCACACATATACTATATATACACAGACACACACATAAACACATATATACTCCCCACAAAAAAAGAATGGAAGGAGGAAGGGAGAGAGAACAGGCAGGGAAAAAGGTACTTAGGCATTGAGAGAACAACAGTGATCACCCAGTATCCAAATCTCATAGCCATCCAGACATTAAGGCTCTAGGCATTATTTTCAAGAATGGCTCTCAAAATAAAGTCAACTGCTACTGCTACTAATGAAAATGAGCAAAAAGAGGAACATTAATGAAAGTGATGCTTCTCACCAGAAAAACTGACATTTTTTCAGAGGTGACTATTCAAAAGATTCACAAGTCTCATGGTTTACTCCTTGAAAATGTCAAGGATGTACTGTGATTGGATTAAGTTAGTGCAGTACGCTTATGTGAAAGTAAAAAATAAAGTAATGCTATGAGAAGAAAATGAGATTTTTAACCTGCAGGCCATAAGAACCAATAAAAAAACAAAAGAGCTAAAGATTATAGATGGAGAGATGAATGCCACTGTCTATGTGAGGTCAAGCCTGAAAGTGACACAAAGGTGACAGACAAGACTCAAAAGAAGTTGATGATCAACTGACAGTAGGGAAGCAGGAATGGAAGAGGACTGAGTCCTGTATAGCCACAGTCGTGAGGCCATTAAAATAAATAGGGAAATTGAGAAAAGGACAAATGGTGGACATTGGACCCTAATGATAGCTTTAGAAAGAAGCAATTAGGCAAAAGAACATTAAACTGCAGTCCTTCCGTGAAAAGTTCAAACCTCCCAAAGAGGAAGATAAAAACAAATAGCTGAGACCAGGACTGAAAAGGAAAGAATACTGGGAACCAGCAGTTAGCGTAATGGCTATGTCGCTGGACTCCCACGTAGTCAACCGCGGTTCACGTCCCGGATCCGGTGGCTTAAAACTCACGCCGCGCGTGTGTGTGCATGCCCAAGATCCCAAGAGGAGAATGGAGGAGAAGGGATTGCGGCATGACCATCCCCCTGGGGGGTGATTTCTCGCTTTCTCTCTGTCTCTCTCTGTCTGTCTGGCGAGCGCACACGCCCTATAGCGAAAACCTCTCAAAAAAAAAAAGGAAAGAATACTTACCTCGGTATGAATTCAGTACCATTTGCTGAGCAAGGTCCCAAACCTTAATGCTAAGAAGCAAAAAGAAACAGACACTTAATCTTGACTCCCACTATCAACATGAAAACATTTTCAAATTAGAATTTTCTTCAACCATGTCCCATGTCTTTGCTTCCTGGAATGCTGCTACTGGTCTATTTACAGTGAATTGTAAAATCTCTACAGAAACTTTACGCACATACTATAATTAGTCGTTGGGTTCTTATACCAAGCCTAAAAACGTTACTTAATGGAGTTGATAGAACAATACAGACACTTATGGACATACTATAATTAGTTGCTGGGTCATACAATGAACCCAAAATGTTACTTAATGAGATTGACAGGATAGTAAGAACACTCAAAGCAGATGTAGAGACAGCAGTGATGACAACAGGGACCCACCAGAAGTCTTTGCTACCACTGACAGCTTGCGTGCCAGAGCTCAGGACACTGACTGTAGACACGATGTCATCATGCTCATACTTGCAGAACTTGCTGACAATAAGAGTTTCATTCTCATCCAGCTCCCACAATTCAACAGCACCTGTTGAGAGTAGGATGGGGTCAGGGTGAGAGGAGTAAGAGAAACATGAGCTTGAATTATACCAAACCTGCAGTTCACTTCTAGGACTCAATTAGTTGTCATTAAACTTACAAAAATAATTTATTCCCACAAAAACAGAGTCCACATCACTCATTCACTACAGGGCTTAGCTAGCTCCCAGGCCATTTGGCTTTACGCTGCATTACTGTTTTCCTAGTACCATCCCAGATAACTACATGGAGAAGGCTCCTCGAAAAACAGAGAAGGATGGTACAGCCTGTAAAATCCATTATTGTTTCCACTGAGAGAACACTGGGAAATCCGTTTCCTGGGGGCAAGGATGAAGCCTCCACAACTGTACAGGCAGCCCACAGTTTAGTGATGTTAATCCTTCCCAAATATGTTGACCCTAGTAAATATTTCCTAAACTACCTGAATAAATGTCTTTGCACAGTCTTTAAAAAGAGTAGGCTAAGGAGGTTAGAAGTGGGGTTACAAAGAAGAAAGAAATTATTCCAATCGTTTCTTTAATTTTGTGATGGACTTTTCTAGAAAATTCCACTAGGCAATTTAGAATCTTGAAAAAAAGGGTATTTCCCACCAACATAAGAGTTTGCATTTGGGGCCAACACTCTCAGGTTCCTCCAAGCAGAGTTTGGAACAGTAAAGACTGCGCCTAGGAGACACCAAGTCTTTACCTGAGGGACCAGGGGAAAATCACTCACCTGAATCAGAAGCCACTAAGATACCTCTGTCCCCCACCCAAGTGAGGTCAGCCACTCCGGCCTCGGTCTGGACTCCGGCGGAGCAGAAGCCTTCGTTGGGGGCAGCACAAGGGTCCTTGAAAAGCCAAAGAGAGCCGGCCCAGCAGCGGCCACTGAGGCTGGAGGCCCCGAGCAGAAGCGCCCCATCTATGGAGGGGACAAGCTGTCAGCGCGAGTGGCGTAAGGGCCCGTCTCCATGGTGACCGTACAGTACAGCACGCGGGCTGGGTCTGGATCTGAGCTCAGGAACTCGGGGAAGGGGTGGGGACAGCTCGGCGGCGCAAGGTAGGGATCAGGATGGCATGCAGAGCGGGGGCGAGCTGCAAGGGGCACCCCGGGCCGGGGTGAGGGAGCTCCCAGGCCCGGGATCTCGGCTCACCGGACCGATACCGCGCAGCCTCCAACTGCCGTTCCATACAGGCGGGGGCATTAGGGGGAAGGTTCCATTCGCGGGCCGCCGGGGGCACTAAGGGAGGTGGGGTTTCCTTCCGCATCTCCGCTGTTCCGACTCCAACCTAGATCCAGACTGGACCCCGGCCTGAGACTCAGCTCCAGCGCCAGTTCCCACGTGGTGCACCTCTAAGGCATCCGCCCCTCTCAGGAGGCGACAGCAACTCCTCTTCTCGCGAGAATTGCTTCTACAGTCCATCCCGCTTTTCGCCTGCCGCCCTCCTGCCACAGGCTCTCAGAGCGCTGTGCGTCTTCTCGCGAGGAAAAAGGTCTGGACGTACGTTGATGGAAAAGCCGTACGATGTTCTGTTCTCGCGAGACCTGTGAGCGGCCATCTTGCTTTTGCCCCCGACGCATTCTGTGGTCGGGGTCACAGGGACGCTAAGTCCGCGGTCTGGTCCTTCGCTGACTATGCTGTCCCGGGTGGTACTCTCTGCCGCCGCAGCGGGTGAGGACGGTAGACCCTGGCCTGGGCTATTATTCTTTCCAAACGAGTTTGGAAAGAAACGAGTCTAGGGGTCACAAGGGAGGAAAGGGGGTGAAGAAAGGGGCTGCGAGTTTCGGCCTGAGTGGGGAGTGATTCTAGCAGGTCACAGGGAACGCGGGGTTTCAGGCGACGGAGGAGAGAGGTGTGTGGCTTTAGAGAGTGGCCCCGTGGGGACTGAGGAAGGGACAAACTAGATTTTATTTCGACTTTGCTGACCTGCGCCTTGTGTGTCTGCAGCCCCCTCTCTGAAGAACGCTGCCCTCCTAGGTCCAGGGTAAGTGTGAGGGGTGTAATGCTCCTCTTCGTCCTCGGTTTATCACCTCGTTTCATTTCTCAGTTTCCCGTTGGCTTTAGGCCAGAGATGACCTTTCTGCAGGTAGTTGTGGGATGCTTTTCCCCTCATTTAAACACTCGTTCCTGTAACTGCCTGGAACTTGGTCGTGTCATTATGACGGAGATTTTCAGGGGCATAAGTCATTTAGTGTTCTAACTAAGCTAGGAACTAGTTTTGGTGTGTTGTAGGCCCCGCCCTTTTCCCTGTGACCTTCAGCTAGACAAGCTGCCACAGCCGCTGTTAGTTACTAGCGTGATACCCAAGAACATATTTTGCTAAATTAAACGGTGAAGCATGTTTTCAGTCTGGCTTCTAGATTCCTACTTTTTACTGGCAAAGCAGAAGTCACTCGTTTTAATTCTGTGTTTGTCTTGTCACCCACTTAACCAAAGATACAAGAATGAGTAAAGGGTAAGTGTGAACCTTGATGATACATAGTCTAAGAGGAGAGGTAGCTATAGACCAGTACTTTAGAGTGAGGGCTCCAAAGCTGGACTAGGTTACACCTGGCCTCTCCACTTACTGTGTGACCTCAAGTTCATCACACAGTGAAGATAATTATAGGTTATGGTTATAAGAATTAAGAGACTTAATTCCTCCAAAACTTAAAAACAGTGCTTGGTACGTAGTATGTGCTTAATAAAAGGTAGCAGCTGTTACTGTTAAAATTATTTGGGGCCAGCAGGTGGCATGGAGGTTAAGGTAGCTGGCCAGCTAAGCCCACATGAATGGTTTGAGTTCAGGACCTGGCCACTTGGAAAAACACGTCAGGCGCTGTGCCTGTGTGCCCAAAATCCTGAGAGGAGAATGGAGAAGGGATTGCAGCATGGCCACCCTCTCTAGAGGATAATTTCTCACTTTTCTTCTCTCCGTCTCTATCTGGTAAACACACATGCCCAATAGCAAAACTCAGTTGTTCTCCACAAAACCTTTCAGAGCTCCCCATTCCACGGGAAATGAAACCCAAATTTAGCATAACTCCGAAGTCCATTCTACCTCTTGATTCCATCTCCTTCCATTTTCTTTTTAGCTCATTCTTTAACCTGGCCTGCCTCAAAACTACCAAGCTCATTCTTACCTTAGGATCTTTTTTGTCTAATAAGCTATTTATTCATGTATCTGTTGTGATTTTCAAGATGCTGAGTCTGAGACTCAAACCACAATTGTCCATATGGGAATCCAGAGCTTTAACCACCACACCACCTGCTAGCCACCACCTTAGGATCTTTTTACCTTCTTTTTCCCCAGGTCATTGGCTCAAATGTCTCCAACCTCGTACCAAAACTGCCTTTCCCCTTCATTTTTCCTTATCCCCTTAACTTGCTCCATTTTCATCATAGCACTTGTGGCTTCCTGAAGTTGTGTGTGGATGTACACGTCCACATGTCCCACATCCCCCCACTATAAAGTTGAAGGTTAGGACTTTGTTCATTGCAATGTTCTCAGAGCTTGTCATAGTACAAAGTCAATAAGTATTGTATTGCCTGAATGAATGAAGGTTAGTCCAGGACTGGGGAGACCTGTATAAAGGCAGTGTTGAGATCTTCTGAAGGCTAGAGGGGCTTGGCAGTCATTGTTCTAAAGTCATGGTATTAAGGGCATAGCAGTACGGAAGAGCAGCATAAAGCATACTTTTTGTTTTTGTTTTGTTCTTAAAAGTTTTAAATACTTATTACTAGAAGGTAGGAAAATACAAGGCTGTAAAATTTGACAGGTACTGAATCATGTTTATTAAGTAGTTTGTTTTCTGAGAGCAAAAGTGAGCCTGTTTAAAGTGTTCAAGTCAAATTTGCATTTTAGAAGCATTGACAGTAATGTGAGGGAACTAGATTTAAGGGCCATTTGATAATCAGTCAGAGTAAGCAGGTTTGGGATCATTAAACTAGTTTAAGTTAAAGATGATAAAGCTGGAACTATGGCTGCCAGTTGTGGAGATGACTTGTATCTGTCTAAGCTAGTTCTCTAGTGCTGTGATTAAAGTCAGTGGTTCTCAACCTGGGCACTTTTGTCCTTTAGGGACATTTGGCAATGTATGGAGACATTCTTGGTTGTCACCATTGGATAGGTAGAGAGAGGGGTGTGCTACTGACATCTGGTGTATAAAAGCCAGCGGGAAACTGGTAAACATTCCACAATCACAAAATAGCCTTCCACAACAAAGAATTATCCAGTCTAAAATGTCAGTAGTGCAAAGACTGAGAAATGTTGATTTAAGTGAAGGACACTCGAGCATGAATCTCAGATTTCAAAATTTGGTGGGTTAGCTAATATATTGGAGACAGTAATTATATTCGGAAGATAAGCACTGAGTCAAAATCAATAAAATAATGTATTTTATATTACAACTAATAGAGGTAGAAAGAGGTGGAAGTAGGAAGTGGGACAGAATCATACTGCAACTTGAAGGTGACTGAGCTTGACAACAAAAGGACTGGAAGATTTTACTTCATCAGAAACCTAACCAGACATCTATATGCTCTTACTGCTGAAACTGAAATCTTAGGCTGCTTTAGTCTAAGAATAGTTGACAGACTCAATGTTGATAATAATGCAGTGTTTCAAAACCAATATTGGCAATAGTAAGTCTTCAATAAATATTTGTAGACCCAGCCTGCAGTAGCATGTGCTGTTACATGCTACTACTTGGAGGCTGAGGCCACATGGGAGGTCCAAGTTCTATTCCTGGTCTACCCTAAAGCCAGCACATTGTCACATGCCTGAAGTCCTAGCTACTCAGGAGACTGAGGTAGGAGGATCATGACATAGAGTGATCCTGTCTAAATTAATTAAATTGATAAATAAATACTTTAGAATGAATTAAATGGTTAAGCTATATCTGAAGTATTATGTGTAGTTCTCAGTATCTTATATTTTAAAATAAAACCAGAGAGCTCCTTGTAGACAATATGTATTAGATATTTAATCCAGATACATGAATGTTGCCTTACATAGAAAAGCATAACTAGAACCAGTGGATGGATAGAGGTTCCAAGGGCATATGAACATAATTAGAGCTACACAACACTGAAAAGGCCTGTTTCAGATAGTTGTTAGCCCCTCATCAAAAGAAATATTTTAAAAGGTCAGAATTCTTGAGATCAGAAAGCTTACAGCGTAACTGGCATATAAGAGCTAACCACTCACACAGAACTTTTACCATATGCCAAGTACAGTTCTTAGTAAGGGACTTCAAAAATCCACGGAAAACCTGTGAGTATATTTCCTTCCAAGATAATTTGAAATTCTTTTTTAGTTTGCTATAGGGCATGTGCACTTACCAGAGACAGACAAAGTGAGAAATCACCCGTCCAGGGGGCATGGTCACAATGTGATCTCTTCTCCATTTCCCTCTCAGGATTTTGGGTATACATGCACATGTGACAGGCTTGATTCCCAAACCACTAAGTCCAGGACTCACTGCACAGTCAGGCATGTGGGATCCAGCCGCCCCAACCTCCACACCACTTGCTGGCCTCAATACAGTTTTTTCATAAAACACATTTTCCATGAACTCTTTAAAGACCCAGTCAGTAACTGTCCTCATAACAACCCCTTACAGTTTTTATCCCCATTTAGTTAGAAAAATCTGAGATTGCAAAAGCTTAAGTTCTTACTCAAGAGTCAAGTGGCAAGTCTAGGATTTAGACCCAAGTAGAGTCCAAGTTCTTACATATTTCATTGCCAATAGACAAAAAGTGCTAGACAGATGATCTGTGGTGCTTACAGAAGGAATTCCAGTATTGGGTAGGAGTTGGTGTGTGGCTTTAAATGTCTGTGTTTAAGTTACTACCCTTGTTGCAAAGCTAATTATTAGACCCCTAATCTTTTTTTCCTGTTCCATTCACTTTCCATTATGATAGTTAGTGGGAAACTGCCTCAGTCTTTATCCCCATTTTTTATTTCTGCTGATTGTTCATATATCATATTCTCTTTAAAGAATGGCCTCTAAATTTGTACAATTCCTACCTGTAGAGTATTGCAGGCAACAAGGGTCTTTCACACAGGACAGCCACGTCTCGCCCCTGTACCACCTCTTCCTGAACATGGAGGAAAAGTTCGTCTTGGACTGATCCCTGAGGAGTTCTTCCAGTTCCTTTATCCTAAAACTGGTGTAACAGGTGAGAATTTGCCCAGAATTTGAGAATATGTTTAGATGGCATCAATAAAATCAATAGCTGTTTTCAAAAGAAATTGTGGAGCTGATTCAATGTAACAATTGATTTGGTTGCTCTAACATATTTTTCGTCTAAACTTGTTTGGGATTTTAATTTAATTTATAGCATTTATGCCTATTAGTTGATATACCACAATTTTTGAATGCCTATTCTATGCCAGGCACTGATCTAGGCATACAGTGATCAACTAAGTTAAGTGCCTGCTATCGTGGATGGATTATTTACATATATATATAGAGAGAGGTAGGTAGGTAGGTAGGTAAGAAAGAATTGAATGATTTTGTGATATACTGTCAGAAAATGAAATCAGCTACAGATAAAAAGAAAGGTTAAAAGAGACAAATTATATATATGTGCACATTGGCACATTATAAACAAAATTAAATCTTTGTCACTTTTTCTCCATTTAGAAGGTAAACTTAAATGGTCTTGTGTTTTTACGACACAGTGTGATTTTTACTTAAATTGTTTAGTCCTTGTAACAGTCATTGGGGACATTTTTATTACTAGGAAAAGCTAGAAACAAATAATTTGCTGAGATTGTATTATCTTGAGTGACTGAGCTAGACTTGAATCTCACTGCTCAATTAAGTTTAGGGTTTTTTCCTACTACACACACTTTTTTTTTTTTTTTTTTCGGAGAGGTTTTCGCCATAGGGCGCATGCGCTCGCCAGACAGACAGACAGACAGAGACATAGAGACAGAAAGCGAGAAATCACCCCCCAGGGGGGATGGTCACGCTGCAATTCCTTCTCCTCCCATTCTCCTCTCGGGATCTTGGGCATGCACGCACACACGCCCGATTCAAGCCACCAGGTCCGGGACGCGAACCATGGTCGACTACGTGGGAGTCCAGCGACATAGCCATTATGCTAACTGCTGGTTCCCTACACACACTTTCTTTCTACTGAAGTACTGCAATGACTATGAAACATTGAATCCAAAGTTGTTTTTTTTTTTTTTTTTTTTTTTTTTGAGAGGTTTTTGCTATAGGGCGCGTGCGCTCGCCAGACAGACAGAGAGACAGAAAGCGAGAAATCACCCCCCAGGGGGGATGGCCACGCCGCAGTCCCTTCTCCTCCATTCTCCTCTCGGGATCTTGGGCACGCACACACACGCGCCCAGCGTGAGTTTAAGCCACCGGGTCCGGGACTCGAACCGCGGTCGACTACGTGGGAGTCCAGCGACATAGCCATTATGCTAACTGCTGGTCCCATCCAAAGAATTTTTTAAACCCTGGAATAGCCTAACTGAAATTGCAAGAAACTTTAGTATACTCAGATCTCTATAATTGATAGAAAGTGTTACCTGTGACAGGCCTTTCTTGCAAATTCCTATTGTAAATTTATATATTAAAGATAATTTAAAGAAAAAAGCTGCTGAAACTTTGGTAAACTGTAATCTATAAAATGTACTTGAGACTTGGTAACAGTGGTGCTCAAAAACATTGTAAAATGCTGCCCTAAAGACTTACTTGTGTCCCTGCCTAACATCTTGTAAAGCATAGAGGAGAATCCTAAAGAATCATAAATCATGTGGGTCAGCCTATGACCTGGTGGTTATGTGAGCTGGATCCTGCATATCTGAGTATAAGGTTCAAGCCCTGGACCCAGTAGCTTGGAAAACCATGTTGTCACAAATGCACATATGCTCAGGTTCCCGACAGGAGAGAGAAATGGAGACAGGATTGCAGCATGACTCTTCTTCATGGAGGAGAGTGCTTTGTCACTTATACTCCTTTCCAGCCCCTCTCTCCAGCAAGTTGCATGCACACTCTGACAAAATTTTAAAAAAAGAAAAGAAAAATGTAAATCATGATTTGTGTCCTTTCAGAACTCATGGCCTGGTTAAGTAAAAATATGCCCATATTTGAGGTATTGCTACAAAAGTTGAAAAATCTGATACCTACACAGTACTTGCTTTTACATATGTATTCCTGTATGAGTTTTTTGCTTGTTTTCTGCAACAGTTGGTTTTTAATAAAAACAGGCAAAACTAGATCAGTTTTCTCCTGTCCAGTGTTCCCATTGAATAAATGAGATATTTGGCTGGACAAATTTCTCAGGAAAATAATTTGAAACTTGATGTCATTATGAAGTAGTTTCTGTTTATTGAGCTGCTGTACTGGATACTTTACATATGTTGTTTCTTAATTTCATCAATCCTATGAAGAAAGTGCTACTATTTTAAAGGTGAGGAAATTAAATTCAGAAATCATTGCTCCCTTTCTTATAAGTTATGAAGTCAAAATACAGATTTCCATGAGTCCAGATCATTGTTCTTTCAATTCCACCATACCACTTCCTGATCTAGTATTTTCTTTTCGAATCTTTTTTTTTTTTCTTAAAGAGAGATTTTTGCTATAGGGCGTGTGCATTTGCTGGAGAGATAGAGAGAAATAGACAGAAAACAAAAAAATCACCCCCCACAGGGGATTGGCCAAGCCACAATCCCTTCTCCCTTCTTTCAGGATTTTGGGCGCCCACACATGCACCTGGCGTGAGTTTCAAGCTGCCAAGTCCGGGACTCAAACCATGGTCAGCCCTGTGGGAGTCTAGCAGTATAACCATTATGTCATCTGCCGGTCCCAAATCTCGTTTTTTAAAATTGTTACTTAACTTTGCCATCAGCTAATCAAATACAGAAGTATCTTTCTATATAGCATAACATATCCATTCATAAAAAAATCTTTTTCTCCTTTTAGGACCTTATGTGCTTGGAACTGGGCTTATCTTATATTTTCTATCCAAAGAAATATATGTGATTACCCCAGAGACATTTTCTACTATATCAGTAGTAGGGTTACTTGTCTATGCAGTTAAAAAATATGGTGCTGCTGTTGGAGAATTTGCTGATAAACTCAATGAGGTAAGAACCATAAATCTTATTCCCTAGCTTATACTATAGCAGAAACTTATAATGATATTTTTGGTGTGAATATTGGAGGAAGAACATATAGATATGAAACTGATTATAATGATTACAATTATAAGTGTTTTTTTTTTTTTAATTTGATCAGAGAGGGCAGTGGGGGGGGGGGAGGGGGAGTGAGAAAGGAAGCTGTCAGGTCCAGGACTTGAACTAGGGTTGGCCATGTGGGAGGCCAGCGTCCTTAACCACCACACCACCTGCCAGCCCCTGTAAGTGTTAATATTAGTTTTTTTATAACTAAGTTTTCAACTTTTCCATGGTTATAAGTTTATTTGTGGGTATTTCCACAAATGAGGGATATAATTTTGAGGAAGCAAAAAGTGAATTTCTTTTCATTACCCTTGGTGTTTTCACTGATCTTTATTGTCTATATCATTGTAGCAAAAAATTGCCCAACTAGAAGCAGCAAAGCAGGAGACCATCCAACAAATCCAGGATGCAATTGATTTGGAGAAGTCACAGCAGGCACTGGTTCAGAAGCGCCATTATCTTTTTGATGTCCAGAGGGTAGGTTTCCAAGTTTCTGTTTCTAAGAAGAATGAAGTTACTCGTGTGTCTGCATTTTTTTTTTTTAATATAGAGTGTCTTAGGAATGGGTAAATAGATTAATTTTATTTTACTTTATTTATTTACTTACTTATTTTTAAATTGCTGGAAGGTACAGAAGGAGAAAGAAAAAGCACCTCCCCTCTGTGGGATATAGTCACAGTACAGCCCCTTCTTCATTTCCTCATCCTTTCAGGATTTGGAGCACCCACATGAATTCAAGCCACCAGCGCCAAGATTTTAATTGCACAGTCAGCCATACTAATCACTAGACCATAGGTCCAACCCAAGTGTTTTTTATTTAGAAAAAAGATTTGGGTGGGGTGATAATTTATACCTATTTTGACGGTAAAGAACCAACAAGTAGAAAGGTAATTGGAATTACTGTAAAATTAGAAACAAGTTGTAAAAAACACACACACACACATTTTGGATTCACACAGAAGAAACATAGTCATTAAGTTATAGCAGATTAAATAATGATACACACTAGCCGAGAAAGACTATAACCAGGTATTTCATGCGTGCTTATTATAAGAAAATCTTACTTAACCTACTTGCCATGAGAAAATTGGAAATCTTGACATTACAAATTCACAAAGCATATTCAGATAGTAGTAGAGCTGTTTACCATAGTCAGAGATTAGATTCTGAATTATTCACTTTCCTCAACAATCTTTAGGAACATGTTTGAGTATTTTGTCACTATTTACTTCGAGCTCAGTGTTTTACACCTAATGTTTAAAAGTGAGATGTTCTTAAGTTGAAGTAATAGAAGCACCTCTGAAATAATGAGATAGAGATATCGAGGACGTAAAACAGTATTTCTCAGCATAGTCTCAGAACTACGTGCAGCAGAGTCACCTTCAGTGTAGGTTTTGGTACTAATTTCAAGAATCTCTTTTAGGGGCTATCCAAGAATTGGTATCCTTTTTGGTTTTGCTTTTCCTGTTTCCTTTAGGGCACATAAGCTTGCCAGAGAGATAAAGAGGAAAAGTGAGAAATCACCCCGGTGGGGGGCATGGCCACACCATAATGCCTTCTCCTCCATTTTCCTCTTGGGGTTTTGTTTACACACGTGCATGCACTCAGCGTAGTTTTCAATCTGCTGGGTCCAGGACTTGAACTTCTTAGTCATCTGTGTGGTATCCAGCTGCTTTAACCTCCATGCCACCTGCTGGCCCAAGAATCGGTATTCTTTTAAATGGGGTCCCTAAAGATCTTTAAGCAAACAAATGTCTGAACATCTCAGAAAAAAAGCAGTAGTAGTTAGAAGATCAAGATCATCTGACCAAGTGGTTCAAATCCTAACTCTGGTAGCTTGAAAAACATGCCTGGTTGGGACCAGCAGTTAGTTTAATGGCTATGTCACTGAACTTCCATGTAGTCGACCACGGTTCGAATCCCGGACCTGGTGGCTTAAACTCAGGCTGGACGCGTGTGCATGTGTGTCCAAGATCCCGAGAGTGGAGGAGAAGGGATTGCAGCATGGCCATCCCCCCTGGGGGGTGATTTCTCACTTTCTGTCTCTTTGTCTCTCTCTGTCTTTCTGGCGAGCACACGCACCCTGTAGCAAAAACCTCTCCAAAAAAATAAAAAAGAAAAACATGCCTGGTATGTGTGCACCCAAAATCCTGACAGGATAGAGGTAGAAGAGAAGAGATTGCAGTGTGACCATACCTGTTGGGAGGTGCTTTCTTCCTCTTCTCCCTCTCTGACAAGATGTGTGTCCTCTGACAGATAAGAAAGTCGAGAAAGTTTCAAAGCCTCTTTCCATGCATATTTAGATTACAACTGGAAAATGCTTCCTGCCTCATGCATACTATACATACACACCCATGCATGTAAATTCTGACTTTCTTTTTCAGGGTCTTTTTTTTTCTTTCTTTTAACCAAATTGGAAGATACAGGTTTTTCATAAGAGCCAAATGATAGTCATTGAAGCTTTTGTTTAAGAAATATTTGTTTCATAGATACTGATTTCTTCCCATGTGAATGCTCTAGACAAGGCATGGTACTCAAAAGATAGTAAAGGACAAAACACAGCTTCTGCCTTCATGGAGTTTTATTTTCTAAACAGGCATTAGGAGAATAGAAAATAAATGAGCAGATATGAGTGTCTGCATGCAGAACAGTAAATGAGTGTTAAAGGGAAAAAGGTTCCAGGAAAAGGGAGGTACATTATAGAGTGGTCAGGAACGGTCTCTAATGCAATATTTAAGGAGAGACCTAAAAGAAGTGATTATGATTTTTGAAGAAATGATATTTCAGGCAGAGGGAAGAACAGTTGCAAGGGCTGTAAACTTGTAAGTTTTCTTAGTATAGTTAAGGAAAGTAAAGAGGCTAACACACGTGGAGTAGGTAAAGGAAGAATGAAAGGAAGCAGGTAGAGGGTGGCCAGGGACTAGAGTGTGTAAAATCTTATGGACTTAAGGGCTTTGACTTGTACTCTGAATGGGAGAAAGTCATTGGAGGCTTTTAAGAAAAGAGTAATATGATCTCACATTTAGAAAAATTACTCTGACTTACTTTGCTACAAATAGCTATCAGTTTTGCCTGTCTGTTAGCCAGGTAGTAGTGCTAAGAGTATGGACTTTGTAACCTGGCTGCCTGTATTCATATCTTGGCTTCACAGTTTATTAGTGCTCTAACCTTGGGCAAGTTCCTTAACTTCTCTCTCTGGTGGTCTTTTTTTTTTTTTTTTTTTTTTTTTTAACTGAAATGGTTACAGTAGTAACTTTCATGGGATAGTCACAAAATTTAATTGATTGACAGACATAGGCATGTTTAGAGCATGGTAGGTACTCAGCAGATACTAGTTATTATTTGAGCCAGTATTCACACATAAGTACAAGACAAATATACAACATATGCAGCATTATTTATAATAGAAGAAAAATTGGAAACAACCTAATTTATCGAGAGAATTTGGTCAAGTGAATAATGCATTCGAAATAGCGGAGTCCAGTAAGTTTTTAAATTAAGGTGAGCTTGCATGTTGTAATAAAAGTGTGTGTGTATGTATATACTTATAATTAAATCCAAGAAATGTAGGAAGATGCTTTCAAGTATGCAAACAGTAATCATCCTTTCTTGAAATTTTGCCTCAGAACAATATTGCTATGGCCTTGGAAGTTACTTACCGGGAACGACTTCACAAAGTGTATAAGGAGGTAAAGAACCGCTTGGACTATCACATTTCCGTGCAGAATATGATGGTTCGAAAGGAACAAGAGCACATGATCAACTGGGTGGAGAAGCATGTGGTGCAGAGCATCTCCGCACAGCAGGTACACAGTTTTGTTTGTAGCTTCTGGAGTTGTAGCCATCTCTGATAAGCCTCTACTGATGCTTTGTTAAAATAGCAACAGTTGGGGGGGCCAGCAGGTGGTGTAGTGATTACATCACTGGACTCCCACATAGTTGGCCGTAGTTCAAGTCCCAGACCCAGCATTTTCAAAGTCGTGCTGGGTGCATGTGCATGTGTGCATACCCAAAATAGGAAAACGGAGAAGGGATTGCAATGTGGCTATCACCCTTGGGGGGTGATTTCTCACTTTCTGTCTTTCTGTCTCTGTTCTCTGGCAAGCACACACTAAATAGCAGAAATCTCTCTTTAAAAAAAAAAAAATAGTAATAGGGAGTCTGCAGCAGGTGACCTAGCATTATTATTATTATTATTATTTGGGGGGGGATAGTAGTAACCTAGAAGTTGCTGCACAACTGCCATCTGGCTTTCCTCTGTCTTTATTGTTTGGTTACTAAAGGGTCTCTGCCACCTCACAATGGAAATATTGTTGAGAATACTGGTTTTGGTCAACTTTTTATCATTTGAGTAACATTAACCAACATATTTAAGTTCTTTATAAAACATAAACCCCTTCCATTTTCTAATTCTGTGATGTCTATCCTATTTCCTGTTCTCAACTGTTTTAATTTGATCTGTCTTGAACAGAATTTTTTCTGTATTTGCTTTAACTGAATTTTTAAAAATTATTTCTTACAACCTAATTTCTTCTTTCCTGGATGTGTAGCATATTTAGGCATTTCTGATCATTTTCTGTTAACCTATATAGGATTAGAAAAACAGAGTCTATCAAAGCTTGGTCTATATTTTAAGAAACTTAAAAAATTACAGAAAAAATATATAGAAGAGACTAAAATTGTTTTTATTCTTAAAATTTCATTGTTACTCATACTTATTGAGCTGATCATTTTCAAGCAGCTGCCAGCTATACAAGCCAGTTTCTGTGGCAAATGGCTACAGAAGTACCTGGCCTCAGATTCTATACAGGTTTCACTCATAAAAGTTGTGAGCCAGGGAATTTTAACTCACTCTGTATTTGCCGAAAATAAATCGCATCTTCTTTATATTATTTACTTTGAAGCCTTCTATGATAGTAGTCTTACATTGAGCCAGTAGTAAATTCATTATGAGGTCCTGGTCCGATAGGAAGTGCTGTTTAGAATTACAGTGTTTTATGCCCATCCAATTTTGGGAAGGTCTAACCAGATTTCTCTTTTATTATCACAGGAAAAGGAGACAATCGCCAAGTGCATTGCAGATCTGAAGCTGCTGGCAAAGAAGGCCCAGGCACAGCCAGTTCTGTGAATGTTTCTATCCCCGTTAGAGAGCTAGAAACAGTTTACTGGTGAAATGTTTAGAAATCCATCTATGTGGCAAAATCTTTGTATATTGCTGTCTCCTGAAGTTACAGTTGACCTGTCCTAAAAATGAGAAGTTTGAGTTCCATATAGTGAACTAAGTCTTATTGGCCAGTGAGAGGTTTCTCATTCTTACTCTGCATTCTGAGTTGTTCCATGATCACTTTTGAAACAGGCAGTTTGCTTTTAATAAGACTTGCTCCTTGACTGAAGATTACCAAGTAATAACTTAAATTTGTAATTAATTTTACCATCATGAAATAAAGTGATAATTTAAGCAAGGTTTTATAAGTTGTATAAGTTTCTGAAATATTTCAGTATTTGTCATATGGGCAAAAATTAAAGATGTCATTAAACTAATATCTTGGTTTTTTTAGACCATTCAGTAGTTAGCTATTTCTAGTTACAGATAAGTTTTGGAAAATAAAAAGCTTTTCAGTGTTCTTAAAATTACAAAAGGAAACATTTTATATCATCTTATTGACTTTATTACTTTTTTAGTATGAATGTAGGAAACATGGACTCAGTGTATCATAAAAAAGAATCTAGTCAGGGACCAGCAGATGGCATAATGGTTATATTGCTGGAGTCCCACATAGTTTGAATCCTGGACCCGGCAGCTTAATCTCAGGCTAAGCGTGTGTGCATACATGCCCAAGATCTGGAGAGGAGAAGGGATTGTGATATGGCCATCCCCCCCCGAGGGGG
Source organism: Tupaia tana (assembly GCA_026018925.1). Classification (NCBI taxonomy): domain Eukaryota; kingdom Metazoa; phylum Chordata; class Mammalia; order Scandentia; family Tupaiidae; genus Tupaia; species Tupaia tana. The sequence continues at coordinate 79,290,963 of JAKSZU010000004.1, forward strand.
TAATTTCTCATTTTCTATCTCTCTGTCCCTCTCCGTCTTTCTGGTGAGCCCACGTGCTGTAGAGGAAAAACCTCTCTTCAAAAAAAAAGAAAAGAATCTAGCTGGTAACAAAAAATACGTGTTGGTGAGGATAAAAAGAAATTGAGGCCAATAATGTATACCATTGGTGGAAATATGAAGTGGTACAGCCATTGTGAGAAAATAGTGACGGTTCCTCAAAAGCGTAAAATTAACACTTTAGGTTTATATTCAAATGAACTGAAAGCAGAGTTTTGAAACATTTATCTACCTATGTTCGTAGTAGCATTATCACAGTAGCTAAAACATGGAAGCAGCTCAAGTGTCCATCAACAGGTGAATAGCAAAATGTAGTCTGTCCATACAATGGAATATTCAGCCTTTCAGCCTTTACAAGAAAGGAAACTCATACTTGCTATAAGACGGATGAACCTAAAGACATTATACTAAATGAAATTAGCCAGTCACAAAAGAGACAAATAGTCTACTTATGTCAGGTATATTCAGAATCATAGAGATGGGACAGCAGATGCCATAAAGGTTATGTCATTGGACTCCCATGTAGTTGACTGTTATTCAAGTCCCAGACCAGGCAGCTTCAAACTCATGCCAGGCACATGTGCGTGCGTGCCCAAAATCCTGAGAGGAAAATGGAGGAGAAGGGATTGCGGTGTGGCCATCCCCTGGGGGGGGGGGGGGCGGGTAATTTCTCTCTGTCTCCAGTGAGCACACACACCTTATAGCAAAAATCTCTCAAAAAATAAATAAATAAAAGGTAGTTGCCAGAGCCTGTGAGATGGGGGAGATGGGAAAAAGTTCTTTCATGGATATGAAGTTTCAGTTACAAGATGAGTTATGGATATGAATAGTGGCAATATTTGTACAGCATTAGGAATGCATTTAATACTAAAACACTTAAAAATGGTTCCGGTGGTAAATTGTATGTCATAAATTCTGTAACACTGCATTAAAAGAAATTGAAAAAAAAAAGATAAATCAGACCTTCCCTTAATAGATTTGTCTGCATTTAATTCTCTTATGCTAACACAAGGATTTACCTGTATTAAAATGGATAATTTATATAGTAGGAAATATTTGAAAATATGTGTCATATGGGTAGTTGCTATTTTCATTGACTTCCAAAGATTTATGTAACAATCATTTGGGTCAGTATTTATTGATAGCTATTAACATCTTTGTTGTTACTTTTTTAAAGAGATTTTTGCTATAGGGCACATGTATTTGCTGGGGAAACAAAGACAGAAAGCAAGAAATCACTTCCTGGGGGGTTGGCCATGCTGCAGTCCCTTCTCTATTCTCTCAGGATTTTGGGCATGCACACACATGTGCCTGCTGTGAGTTTCAAGCTGCCAGGTCTGGGACTTGAACCACAGTTGGCCACATGGGAGTGGGTACAACACCTTAGCCACTACACTCCCTTGTTACTTAAGAGAAATTTTGATTGAATCTGCAGAGGACTCTCTATTTTTAAAATATAAAATACCTAGTTTGTACTAAGCAATGTATAGCACTGGTCATACAAAGATAAAAGTCTGCCTCAAAGAGAAAAATCTAGGAAGACAGATTATATAATGATACAAACTGTCTCAGGGTGCTTTGAATGTAGGGCAATCACCATGTTAAGTAGTCTCACCAGCTTCCTTTTTGTGTGAATCAGAAGAATTACTAGAATGGGTCATCCAGAAAGTCATGACTTGTTTTTTTAATGTTTTTCTGTGCAAAGGTGTGTTCACGGCTTTCCCAACGACACTGTGTATAAGGGACTTAACTTTATTGCGGGAGCTAAAAATCTAAGGCTGTTTACCTTTCTGATGCTGGAACTTGAAGTCCATAGGTTAGGCAGTTAAGGAGGGGGATTGAATGTAAAGTGGACAGTAGGAACAATTGCAAACCACAAGCAGACTAAAACCCATGTGGGCTTTTACAATCTGACTCAATGGTTTTGTATAACCCTGGTCCTTCATCACAAACATCTGATGGGAAGATTAGAGAAATGGAAGGACAGTCCAAGGAATGACTGGGAAGTTGCCCAGCTATAGTTGGTGAGCCATCACAACATGTATGAACCACAAAATTGCTGCTTCAAATCTTGCTCAAGAGTTTCGTGGGGCCAACACATTGCACAGTGGTTAGGGTGACTGAATCCCATATGACTGACTTCACGATTTGAGTCCTGGACCCAGTGGCTTGAGAAACATCAAGCACGTAAGCATGTGTACCCAAACTTTCCAAAGAAGGAGAAATGAAGGCAAAGGGCTTGTGGTGTGACCATTCTGCATGTGGAGGAGGTGCTTTCTTTAGTGAGTGCACATGCCCTCTGACAAAATTAAAAAAAAAAAAAAAAAATCTGGGGTTCCATCTTAACCAGACATTCAGGGAAGAGGATTCTGGAAAATGAAGCTTAGCCTAACCACGGTTACATTGCAAATCACCACAATACATGTCAACCTGAATGACTAATACTTAAAAAATTTTAGTCCCAAATTAATTGAAAGTCAGAAACATCTGATAAAACATGGAGTGGGGCCAGACGGTGCCACAGCAGAAAAACGTACTCTGTGAGACAATCCCACATGGGAAGGTTCCCAGTTCAAGTCCAGAGATCTCTCAGAGAATGCCAGGTACACATTTGCATGTGATGCAGGGCTGGCTGAAGGCTGCGAGTAGATCATGACATCAGGACCCTGTTGGAGGTGCTGTCTCTTCCTGTGTCTCTCATAGAAAAAATAAATAGGTCAAAAAAATTAGTGTCCGAGCTGGCATTTGGAAGAGGAAATTAACAAACAAGTGTCTTTGGGGGATTAGAGTCCAGGAAGATGTAGGAGAGTATGACACTTTAAAAACTCAGGAAACTCGTTAAGAGTGAAATATAAATAGTAAAGAGTTAAGTTAGGGTCCTTAAATACTGTGCTACAAAGTTGGATTTTGTTTTCAGGACAGGACAGCCGCCAAGTTACAGGCATATGAATGATCATTAGATTTTTGTTTCAAAAAAATTAGAATATGGGAGGATTTGGAGAGAGGCAAGATGGGTTAGGCTAGTTGGATCATTCGGGCTAAATGACATTAAAGGCCTTCACCAGAGGCTATGACAGTACAGATGGAGGAATTGATAAGTACCAAAGAATATTACTAGGACTTGCCTGGGGAGAATATGGAAAAAGAAGAATCAAGTTGAGTCATGTTTCTTTAGTGAGAAAGTTAGAAAGGAAGGTACTATTTACCGTGATTAAAGTGTAGGAGAAGTTGTTTCCGTAAAGAGGATAGGACTAAGTATAGAGCATGAATGAACATCAAAGCTTGAGGAATGACAGATAAGGGACTCTGAAAGAGGGAATAACCAGTCATAGAGAATAACCTGAAGAAAGTTCTGTCATAAAATCAAGAAAGTGGGGGCCATCAGGTGGCGTGGTTAAAGCACTGGACTCCCACATGGCTGACCGCAGTTTGAGTCCTCAACCCAGTTGCTTAAAAATCACAATGGGCACATATGCATACATGCCCAAAGCTTCCAGGAGGAGAATGGAGAAGGGATTGTGGCGTGGCTATTCCCGGAGGGTGGTTTTTCATTTTCCCTCTCATTGTCTCTGTCTCTCTCCAGCGAGCACTTGCAAAGTCTTTGATAGCCTTCCTTAGAGCAGCTTTGGTTGAATGGTAGGGACAAGACAGATTACAGTGAGGCTAAAGAATCAAAAGATGATGAAGCAATAGATTTATGTAAGATAATTTCCAGAACACTACTTATCTGAGTAACTAGAGGGAGCTAAAGGTTGGCTTGGGGAATTTTAAGATTAGAGAAGCTTTAATGAAGAAAAAGCCGATAGAGGGAGAAGATGAAAAGGTAAGACAAAGAGGAAAAGGATGCTAAAATTAACAAAATCCCTAAGAGGGAGAATGATATTAAGATGACAAAGGAATTTGTTCACGGAAGGAAAACTTCCATGGGAAATGAAGAATGTAAGGATGGACCTTGAAAGAATGAAGTTTCTCAATGAGGGAACAGGTTCATTCAATCAATTATAAAAAGCACCCAATGGGTCAAGCATTGCAAGAAACAGATAAGACGATATGGTACGTGTCCACAGAGCTCACAGTCTAGCAATCAACATAGCGAACAATCTAAGTGTTTCTAATGTTAAAACTGTAAGGTGACAGGAGCACAAAATAAGTGAACTTAATCTAGTATAAGAGATCATAAAAGGCCTTCTAAAACAGATTTCACTTAAATTGATCATTTGAAGAATAGTGAGGTCATCAAACAGAACAACTTGTGCAAAGATCCTGAGATGGTAAAGATCATAGCACTTTGAAAAACTCTAGAATTATTGGAACAAAGGAAGGAGATAGAAAGTGGCAGGAGATAGAACTGAAGAAATAGATCATTCAGATTATATACGTCTATGGTCTTTTTGACCATATTAGGGAATTTCATGTTCTTCAACAAAAGAATCAGACTGGTCCAGTGGCTGAGGGAGCAGAATCCTACATGGCCAACCACAGTTTGAATTGGCCCCAGCAGCTTGAAAAACCATGTGTATGTGCATGCCCAAAATCCTTAAATGGATGTAGAAATCTTAAATGGAGGTAAAAGGATTGCAGTGTAACCACCCCACAATGGGGTTGTGCTTTTTCCCTCTCTCCGGCCAAGGGCACATGCCCTCTGAGAAGAAAGAAGAAAAGCGAGGGAGAGAGAGAGTGTGGAGAGTGGCCAATCAGCAAACATGGTGACCTTTAGAGGCATGCAGAAACGTGCTTCTGTGAGCTTCATTTGCATGGCTATGAAAGTATTTGCATACAAAAAAATGCTATCTGCTTGTTGTTGCGGATACTGATACCACAGAGCAGTATCAGGCGAAAGGAAGTCACGTGTGTTTATCAGATTTTGCCCCAAAAAGATCAGAGAAATTACATGGCACCAGTCGTTTTTGCATCTTCAGACGACTTACATCCAAAAGCAACTAGCTTTGCATTCCATTTCCTCTTCCCCCATTTTCTACCCTTTAAAAGAATAAACCTAAGGCTGGTTGCTGGTGGTGGCTTTCTCCATCAGAGAAGTCAGGCCCACTCAATCCTCACTTTTCTATACTTGTCTTCGTGTATTTGCTGTTACATGTATTTCTAATCCACAGCAACCCCCGCCCCCCGAATTCATGTTCTGCTGAGCAGGTCCCAGCAAGAGAAAGAGAGAGAAGGGAAAAGAAAGGAAAAAGAGAAAAGGGGAAGGGAAGGAAAGGGGAGGGAAGGAAAGGGAAGGGAAGGGAAGGGAAGGGAAGGGAAGGGAAGGGAAGGGAAGGGAAGGGAAGGGAAGGGAAGGGGAAAGGGGAGCAGAAGGGAAATGAAGGAAAAAAGATGAGGCTTTTGGGAAGAGATTAGTGATTGGGTAGTTAGAGCAGGCCTCCGTGTTGAGTGCTGGTGGGTTTACAAGCAGAGGGAAAGAGACCAAAATGGTAGAGAGAATGTTGTATGGGTAGAGCCCGTGCTCCTCTCTGCTGGAAGTTCTGCCTTCCTTCATTTTGTGATGCCTTTGGACTTTCCAGTCACTAGAACTGGAAAGTGAGTCATTAAACTTACTTTTATAAATTCGCCCAGTCTCAAGTGTTTCTATTTGCAATGCAGTAACAAAGTATGTGATCTTTTGTCAGGCAGAAATAGAAACCGATATAACAAGGATCCCTACCATCTCCACTTATAGCAGCATGGACTCTTCCTAGTTAACTAGAGAAAGTCCCCTATCAGAGGGTATAGTCAGATTCCCAGCATCATTCAGGCTTAGGCTTGTTTCCTTACCTCTAACATGCCTTTAAACCCAAGCTCTAGGTTGTCAAAAATTGGTGGCTAAACACCAACCAAACAACAGCTCCACGCCTCACTCAACTTTCTTCATTTCTGATGTTCAAAAATTTCCCACATCTAGTTCAGCCATGAATTTTTGAATTATGGTACTTTATTATTTTATTTATTTATCTTTTATTTTTAGTTTTGGCTATCAGCATATGTACTCACCAGAGAGAAACAGAGAAGGGAAGTGAGAAAGCACCCCCCAAGGGGAAATGACAACACCTCAATCTTTTCTCTAGTCTCCTCTCAAGATCTTTGGCACGCGCACACACACACACACACACACACACACACACACACATCCAGTGTGATTTTCAAGCCACCACATCCAGGACTTCCACAGCTGGCTATGTGGGATCCAGCTACTTTAACCATCACGTCACTGGCTAGCCCAAGTGCTTAAAATATTTTATCCAGCATTGGTTGGTGTTTCTTAACTAGAGAATTTTAAAAAAATATTTAATCTGCTGTATGCCTGGGAATTTCCATTCACTCTTCAACCCACTGACGTCTAATTCCCTACCACTACCCTACCCAAGCTGCTTTAGCAAAAGAGATTATGATCTCTTAAGTTCTAAATTTCTAAATCCAATCAACTCTTTCCAGTCCACATCTTATTTGACCTTCCTTTCAGCAGCATTTGGTACTGTTGGTCACTACCTTTCCTTCCTTCCTTTCCTCCCCTGGCTTCTGATAATGTGTGTATGCCATTTCTGCTATACCGTTTCATCTCAATTGTCTTAGCTGATGCCATTTTTTCTGTCTTCCTCTTAAGCAGAGTGCTCTTCTGTCCCATGGTAGGAATTCTATCACAATACATGTTGTACATGAATGATTTTATTTACTTCCACAGCTTCTACTATCATGTGTAAGCTGTTGACTTCCTAATCTATATCTCAAACTGTATTAAGAAGGATAGGTTAGGGCCAGCAGGTGGCATGAAAGTTAAGGCAGCTGGATCTCACATGGCAGAATGTGTGGTTTGAGTTCCAGACCCAGCAACTTCACAATTATGCTAGTGTGTGTGTGTGTGTGTGTGTGTGTGTGCCCAAAATCCCAAGAGAAGAATGGAGAGGGGATTGTGGCATGACCATTTCCTGGGGGATGATTTTTCACTTTCTCTCCCTCAATGGAAAGCACATGTGCCCTATAGCAAAATAAAATAAAATAAAATAAATAAAAATAAATAAAGAGTAGGTTAAGTGAACTAATACTGTCCTAACATCTCAGTAGCTTAATGCAGAAAAACATCCTTTTTGCTGATAACAGAGTTTACCACAGTTCCAGGTGACTCTCCTTCATATGACAATTCAGTGATCCAGCTTTAGAGCTTTTCATCACAAAAGCCCCATAATCATCCTGCTTTTGGGAAGGATCAAGGGGATCTTAAATCAACAATTATTAATAAATGATTCCCCTAAAAGGTACATACATTACTTTCCTCCACAGTCCACTAGCCAGAACTTGTCACATGGCATTTCCCAACCCTGGAGAGAATTCCACCAGAAGGACAGAAGAACTTGTAATTGGTGAGAACCAGTATTGTCTACCACACAAATCTAGATCTCTTTCATGAACCCTAGATTTGTGCATTCAACTGCTCTCTCAAAATCTCTACCTGAATGGTTTCACAAGTACCCCAAACTAATATGCCCAAAATTAAACTCACTTTTGGTAAGAGATTTTTGCTTTAGGGTGCAAGCACTCGCACGTGAGAGAGAAACAAAGAGACAGAGACAGTGAGAGGGAAAGTGAGAAATCACCCCCTGGGGGGGATGGCCACACTTTAATCCCTTCTCCATTCTCCTGCTGGGATCTTGGGCATGCATGCACATGTGTACAGCTTGATTTTCAAGCCTCTAGGTCCGGGACTCAAACCGTAGCTGACCCTGTGGGAGAACAGCGATGTAACTTCTAGGCCATCTACTGGCCCCTAAACTCATTTTTTTAATCCTCAGTCCTGAACCAACTTCTATATTCTGAACCTTAATCAATGGATACAATACAGCAAGCTGGTGGTTTATCTCAAACTCTTTTCTCACTCTTAAACTTCCTCTAGCTCCCAATATATGACTAAATTATTCACCAACCTGCTCAACCTCTTCTCTGCCGGGCATTACTTCTGTTCAGTTCATGCTTGTTTCTCATGTGGGACTCTGCAATATTAAGGGACTGCTCACCTACTGCCTGGCACCTCACCAATGCCCCTTGTACTTTGTTGCCAAATATGGTCCTGTTACTCTTCAGCAGTTTGTCCATTGCCTATAAGTTAAAGTTCATTTAGGTTCACCTTTATCTGTCTCATCCTTCCTCTTCAGCCTTTCCTCTTCCATTTCCCACCCCTGTAACCCGTCCTTGTTCCCCAAGCATCGGCGATGGTGAAATATTTGCATTTCCCTAAACATGACAACGCTGTTCCTCTGCCTGAAATACATTTCCTCTCTCTGTCTACCTAGAAAACATAATTCGTCTTTTAAGACACAGCACAAACATCTCTGAGAACATATTTTTACTTTCTTTTTAAAAATATATATAATGTTTTTAAGTGTATTTATTTATTCCTTCCATGAGTGAGAGAGACAGAGAGAGAGAGAAACAGAGAGAGAGTGACAGCACCCCTAAGAAGGTCTTAACACCACAACCAACCTTCAGCCTCAGCTAGCCCCAGATCATGGGCATATGTGTGTGTGGCATACTGGGTGGTCCCCAGACACCAACATAGAAACTTCCTGTGTGGGCAAGCCTTACAGAGGCTCACATTTTACCACTACACCACCATCTGGCCCTGACATTCTTCTTGACACCTACCCTCCCTCCTTCATGTGCAACCTGACTCTTTCTCTTTTAGGTCCTACTCTATTTTGTGCACTGACTAACATAGCATCTACAACATTTCATGGTGCTTATTTATGCATCTGGATAGTCTAGAGCACAGTATTACAGGTAAATGAAGATATCTGTCTCTCTATAAGACTAAAAATCCCTCCAGTCAAGGACTGCATCTTATTCATCATTGTATCTCCAGAATTTAGCAGTATTTGGGTCATAGTAGGTACTCAATCAATGTCTGATCATCCTCACTCTAAGCCTTGAACTACCATTGTTTTCTTGTCTAGCTCCTCCTCCTTCTTGCCCTTTAGTGATACCTTTGATCATTGTCTTGGACTGTTTATCCTCCCTTGTTTTTGCTACCACGTTCCTAAATCTCTCTCAAATACATTTACATCACTTCATCTTTCTACTGCTACTATTCTAGTTCAAATTTCTGTCATCTCTCAACTGCATCACCACAGTCATCTCTCACTTGGTCTAGTCACATCTATTCTGCCTTCTAATCTGTTCTCTCTACCTTAGTATTGATTATTTCAGAGTGTATATCTGATCATGTCACGTTTGTTTAAATACCGTGAGCGTAGACAAATTCTTATCTTAAATAAAGATAAAAGTTCTAAGGAACTGCCTCTTCAACCTCATCTCATGCCTTCCATGTTCTACCACGCCCTCGCCACCACCACACTATCACCTCACATACTTCCTTGCTCTTTCAACTACTGTCACAATATCTTTTGTAGGCTTATTCATTTGGTCCTTGGACTTCCTACCCTCCTCTCTGGAACAGGACTGGTGGACATTCTTTTCCCTCTAAACTTTCCCTCTCTCTTATTTTAGGTGTACTCCAACTCATACTTGAGATTTCAGCTTAGTGTTTTCCTCCAGGAAGCCTTCTTCTGCCCCTGTATCATAGGGATCCATGGCGTGGGGTTCTGCCTTTTTTTTTTTTTTTTTTTTTTTTTTTTTTGGAGAGGTTTTTGCTATAGGGCACGTGCGCTCGCCAGACAGGCAGAGAGAGACATAGAGACAGAAAGCGAGAAATCACCCCCCAGGGGGGATGGCCACGCCGCAATCCCTTCTCCTCCATTCTCCTCTCGGGATCTCGGGCACACGCACCCGGCGTGAGTTTAAGCCACCAGGTCCGGGACGCAAACCGTGGTCGACTACGTGGGGGTCCAGCGACATAGCCATTACGCTAACTGCTGGTGCCGGATCCTGCCTTTTCACAGCACATGTAATTGTTGCAATTTTCCATCTCTGTGAGTGGTAATGACCTCCTCTACTAGTCTGAATGTTGCATGAAGGCAGGAAAAGGTCATTTTTACTCACCATTATATTCTCAAAGCTTACAATAGTACATGGCATATAGGAAATGTTCAATAAATGTTTTCAGAATGAATGAAAAGATCAACTATCTCAACCACCAAGGCATTGACTGGTCCTGCAAGTGTATTTCTCATATATAGGTTTCAAATCTTATGTCCTTCAACTTTATAATACCTATGGCTTTCTCATTATTACTAAGTGATGCCCAGAATCTCATTATACCCCCCTACTTTATCTCCTTATCTCTTTCTCTACCCATAATTTATCTACATGATATGATACAATCTTCCTTAAAAGTCATGTTCATCATGTTATGCCCTTATTGAAAACCTTCAGCAGTTTCTTATTTTCTTACTGCTTTAAATACATCATTCGCCTGGATTTAAAGACTCCACCATCTTGCTGTATTCCATCGATGGAACTCTTTTCCATCTTCCACCCTCTAAAAATGCCCCACTCTTGAACCATGCTGATATCCCAAAAATATATCACCTGCATCCCATCAATTAATCCCACCACCCCTTTTTTCTCCCTCCAACCAAACTGTCCACACTGCACTCCACCCCTTCCAGTCAAGGTTGACTTGCATGCAACCTTGACTAACTTTCCAGCCCATTCCTCTTCCAGTCAGAAATTGCTCTTCCCTCTGTCTGCAAACCTCCTCCCCAGGTTCTCTGCCTAGCTAGCTCCTCCTCCTCATTGAGTTCTCAGTGTAAAAGTCCACTCCTTGGAGTCACTATCCATCCAAAGACGTTCTGCTATTATTTGCTTTCTAAGGAACACCCTGTTTCTTTCATGGCCTTTAACATAATGTGTCGAGTATTTACTTGTTTTTAATTTCTCTTATCAATGAGACTGTGAGCTCCATGAGTCATGAAACTCCTCTGCCTTGTTTTCTTTCTTTCTTTCTTTCTTTCTTTCTTTCTTTCTTTCTTTCTTTCTTTCTTTCTTTTTTTTTTTTTTTTTTTTGGAGAGGTTTTTGTTATAGCGCATGTGCACTGGCCAGAAAGACAGAAAAAGATAGACAGAAAGTGAGAAATCACCACCCCAGGAGGGATGGCCATGCTGCAATCCCTTCTCCTCCATTCTCCTCTCGGGATCTTGGGCACGCACGCACAAGCGCCTGGCGTGAGTTTAAGCCACTGGGTCCGGGACTCAAACTGCAGCTGACTACATGGGAGTCCAGTGACGTAGCCATTATTCCAACCGCTGGTCCCTCTGTCTTGTTTTCTAAAATGCCCATAGTACTGGGGTCAGCAGGTGGCATAATGCTTAAGGCACTGAACTGTCACATGGCTGACAGCAGTTTGATTCCTGAGTCCCAGACCTGGTGGCTTAAAAATCATGCTGGAGGACCAACAGATAATATAATGGTTACATCACTGGATCTCACATAGTGAATCACAGTTCAATTCCTGGACCCGGTGACTTAAAACTCACGCTGGCATGTGTGCATACCAAAATCCTGAAAAGAGAAAAGAGGAGAAGGGATTGTGATGTGGTCATCCCCCATTCCCCCCACCCCCTGGGGATGATTTCTCGCTTTCTGTCTCTCTGTCTCTCTCTGTGTCTCTAGTAAGTGAACACGCCCTATAGCAAATCTCTCTAAGTAAATAAGAAAAAAGAAAAGAAAAGAAAAGAAAAGAAAAGAAAAGAAAAGAAAAGAAAAGAAAAGAAAAGAAAATCACTCCAGGCACATGAAAATTATGCCAGGCACTCCCTTCCCAGGAGGAAAATGGAGAAGGGATTACAGGGAGCCATCCCTCCTGGGGGGGTAATTTCTCACTTTTTCTCTCACTATTTCTGTCTCTCTTCTCTCTGGCAAGCACACCCACACTATGGTGAAAACCTTAAATAAATAAATAAATAAATAACCCCCAGTACTAGGACCGGGTGGCTGCACAGCAGTAATGTAACTGGACTCACGCAGAAAAGGTGCAAGGAATGCCTGAACACCCCGGGTGCTTGTGTCCGTGTCCATGATCTGGCTGGTCGAGAGTGTGAGGACCCTGTCTCTCTGGCTCTCTGTTGCTCTCTCATTTTTCTCTCATGGAAGAAATGGATAAACAAACTTAAAAGGAAAAAAAAAAAATCTACAGTACCTAGCCCACTGTATGGTCCATAGCATTTATTTAATGAGTATACTTGTTTAACATTATCTATGACAGCAATACGGTCATACTGTTGTAACCTCCACAATATCTGGCAGGGTGGTTAAAGTCAAATACTCTATAAATACTTAGAAGTAAACTTGTCTTTTGCCTCGATTTTCTGTGTCAAAAGTCACAAAAGAGGCTCTTTCTGCTTATAGAATTACCGAAAAAAAAAAAAAAAAAAAAAGGGTGGACCTCAAAGAGGAAGTCTACCCTTCAGCTTGAACAAGATCGTTGCAACATCCAGCTTGATGGTGGCAGTGGCAGTAATCTTTATTTCGTCATTTCTGAAAACTAGGAGTAGCAACAGAAGCAAGTGAAAAGTTGTCTTAGAAAAGCATCTTATGACAAGACTTTTTCTTAAAAGGTAAATGCATTTACCACATGCTTTTTAACCTAGATGAAATAGGTTCATGTCATTCACCAAAAGAAAATGTCATCTTATTGTTGGTGGCTCTATTATTTTTTTCTTTACTTTTTATTTGGTGGGGGGAGAGATGTATTGAATGAATGCATTAAATTAATGGACTTTTTGATGTGAGTGAGGTTCTCCGGAGCTGGATGAAACATGAAAAAGTATATATAACACTTTCTATTTTATGCTTCTGTCAAATGTTTGGATTATCGTTTTTAGAGAAAAATGTGTTTCCTGCTTTTTTTGGCCTGAATTTGTAAGTAGCTATTTCCCTATGGTATTGTGCAGTGGTTTTGTTTTTCAGGGTGAGGTGGTCTAATTTCGTAAAGGTAACTATGGTAACATTTCTTGGAGACGGTTGTACATTCAGAACCACTGATGTGAAGGCCAGGATTTTACTCTGTAAAGCCTACAATCCTCCCCTCTTCCACCTCCCCAGTGGTAAGGTCTCATGTCAGTTTATATTCTATTTATTAGAAACACATATTTTAATATTTTTTAAATGTGGTATCAATACTTTATAGTGCTCTGCAAAGAACAACACTGACTTATAAATTAGAAAGGAACCAAAAGTGCAAGGAAAGTTGTTACCACTGCTGATTCTGCTGCAAACTGTGGGCTTCCTACTCTCATGGCTCAGACTTCTAGCCAAATTTTCCTGATGACACCTTCTACTCTTCCTGCATTGCACGATCTAAACACACTTGGTCAGCTGGAATATACTTGATAATATCGCTGTTGCTGCTGCTTGCACTGACACATGGCAATGAGGTATCCTTCCCCCTACCACCTCCCATCATTCCTTGAGACTTGGAAATTAACTTCTCAGAGATGAGCAATTAAAACAGAAATAATTGAAGATATTTGTGGTCTATGTAAATTATCTTTTAAAAATACAGCAGAAATAGCAGAACCAAAGTTTCTAATCATGAAATTGACTAAATATGAAAATTATAGCCTTTTTTTTTAAATTAGGTTTTATGTACAAAAGAATGTATTTCATTTTATTTATTGATTGATAAGTAAAAGTAGAAAGAGTCTACATTGGTAAGTAGGGAAGTGGCTAAGCAAGTTTATAGTACACAAATAAAACAGGAAAACCTACCACCACTAAAAATATTAATAAAACATTTTAGTGGTGTGGGAGAATATGTATGATAAAATGCTGAGCAAAAAAAAAAGTGGATATTACTTCTTACATGAAGAAAATCTAAAAAAAAAAAAAACCTTAAAAAACTAAAAAGAAAAAAAGGGCTGGCTTGGTGGCACAGTTGTAACATCGCGTTCTACCAAGGTTGAGTCCATTTGGAAGATCACAGCTTCAGTTTCCAGTCAACCTTTCCACGCTGGACTTGCGTGCCCCTAACCCTGGCTGGCTGGGAAGGTTGAAGGGGACTTAGCATGGGACCCTGTTAGGGATGCTTGTTTTTCTCACTCTGTCTGCTTCTCACTCTCATGAAAAAAAGTAAACTTACAAAAAAATTCACTTAAAAAAGTGCATTAAAATATGACTAAAATGGAATACACTAAAATATTGACAATGGGTAGTAAGAAGTTAGTATGTTTTTTCTTTTCTACCTTTAGTTACTTTATTCTTTTGGTTAATAAAATGAGTAAACAAAGGAAAATATAGAGCCGGCTCCCATGGCTTAGTAATCCACAGAGCTGGTTTATACCTGGCTAACTGCGCAGTTCAGTTTCTGGCCCTGGCAGCTTGAAAAACACACCAGATGTGTGTGCATGTCTGCCCCAAATCCCAAGAAGATGGAGAAGAGACTGCAGTATGACCACACCTCACTGGGAGGTGCTTTCTCTCGACCCCTCTCTGATTCTCTTCGGTGGGTGTGAGCGCCTTCTGGCAATAAATTTTTTTAAAAAAAATTAATATAAAGAAAAAGATAAGAGGCTTATTCTAACAAATAAAACCATATTGGTATACTTAAAAATATATATATATGCAGGGACCAGCTGGTGGCATGGAAGTTGCAGCAGCTGAATCCCACATGTCTGATGGCATGGTTCGAGTCCTGGACCTGCAGCTTGGAGGGCATGCTAGGTGCATGTGTGTGTGTTCCCAAAATCCTGAGAGGAGAATGGAGGAGAGGAGGATTGTAGTATGGTCATCTCCCCAGAAGGTGATTTTTCATTCTCTCTCTTCTTTCTCATTCTCTCTCTTCTTTCTCTCTCTCTCTCTCTCTCTCTCTCTCTGTCTCTCTCTGGCAAGGGCACATGCCCTATAACAAAAACAACAACCAAAAAACTGGGGGGAAATAGATATTACATAGGGAGACCTCCGAGAGGAAGTTTGTCAGTGTTTAACTAGCACTGCCAGGGAAATGAGGCGGCTGTGTCAGACCTGGGTGGCATTCAGTATTAAACCCATCCTTCCATCTCTCATACTTATTTTGATTCAATGCTTGCTGAGCAAAATTGTGGTTTTGACTGCTATTCTTATGTTTTCTGATAGGTAGAATACTCTAGTACATCAAAATGTTTCTTGTATCATTCTAGTTTAAACATTAGTCTTCTGTGAGCTGGTTGGTGGGGGTCATTTCTGGAGCAATAGGTCGATTCTTGGTGCCCTTATATGGTCATATTTGTGGACCTGCAAAGCTGAGGACTGTCTGGTGAGCCGCAAGAACCACACCAGGTAAAGTCTGTGACCATCACTAGAACACCCACGCCGTTCCTTTCTCTGTTACCACTCTTATATTACAAGCACAGTCTGAGTCAGTGCCTCAGCTGTCTCCTCTTTCCAAGCTTTCTAAGAGGCACCTTTTTTATTTTCAGGAGAAGACAGCATGGGGATAGGCAACTCCACACCTGAACCCAACCGTGGTGAGTTAGATCAGGAACCAATACCTGTCTACCTTCGAGTTAAAATGAATGGGAAGAACTAGAAGGTGTGCTGAAGGGCTGTAACGGGACAGCACTGGCTGGTGCATTTCTAAAGTTGGAAGAATTAAACTTTACCGCAGTGCAAAATCTGAGGACAAGAGAAATGAAAGAGGGAGCGGAATAAAATTGCCTGACCCTTCGCATCTGAGTAAGGATCAGATTCTGTGTTCCATATTAGACCAGCTGGGTGGTTTAATGTAAATCTAGTTCACGTCCCTTCCTGCTGCCCTGGGTGTGGGGAAGGCACTGGGAGACCTACTGTGATGTTTCGGGTGGGCACTGTTCATACTGTGCTGCAAAATACAAGCAAGCAAACAAAAAAAAAGGCAGCAGCTTTCAAGGTCAGATTCCTAAGGACTTTGGAAAGCACTGGCTGTGGGTCTCATTGTGATTCTCTGCTCACTAACCTGGAGAGTCTCATGTTTAAGTCAGACTGAAATCTTTGAAGGAGACGCGTGAGATATCTTTGTCGAAGGGACATATAGGGGCTGGCAAACACTATATATTTTCGTTCGTGTAGCTGATTGTTTTTTACGTTTCAGTTCTAAAAAAAAAAAAAAAAACAAAACCATATTCCCCTTTCGTTGGGGTAGTGTCTTTAAAGTTTCAGTTCTGAAAGAGACAATGTTTTCCCCTTTTGTAGTGTTACAACCCTGTCATTATTTTCATTGGTTGCTTGGGGAGAGTGGGGCACCTGGGAACACTTAAGCTGGAAGGACTGAATGAGAAGTGGTAGACACACTAATCCCTTTCATGTTCTCTCGTAGACAGCCAAGTCATCCACTCCGCGACAGCCCCAACGACTAGCTCTGCACCCTGTCCCTCTAACCACCCCACGTAAATGAGCATTCTCCCATCTGTCATCCCGTACCATGTGGCATTGGATTTTGTGCGAACAGCTTTGACAGGGGCGGGGGCGGGGGTGGGGGCAGGGGGCAGGGCAGGGATGGGAGTGGGGTGGGGTATAGATGGGAAACAGTAGAACTAAATCAGATTTTGACCTTAGGAGTACAGTTCTTCACTTGGTGTCCCCCAAGCTTCAGGAGATCCATAAATCCACTAAGCTTGTAGTCAAAATTTGCTGGGTGGGAACCTACGAATATTGTGTGCAGAGAGCATGGGAAGGGGGTTTGGGACTGGTAGGGAGAGAGTCCACAGCTTCCATTGAATCCTCACATGAATTTAAAAACTAAAAGCAAAAAGTAAAAATCTAGTGGATGAGAGTGAAAGCCCACTACCCAATGTGAAGCTATTGCCAGAATTCACCCATAGGTGGAAGGACTACACACTGGCCGTTAGGAAAGATTTTTCAAAAAGTCCAGCAGTTTAGGCCAGCAGGGGATGTGGGGGGTTGAATTCCACATAGCCAGCTCTGCAGTTTGAGTCTCAGGTCCAGTGGCTTGAAAATCATGCTAGGGGCGTGCTGCTGGGCATGTGAGCATGTGCCCCAAATCCCGAAAGAATAGAAGAGAAGGAACTGTGTGACCATCCCCCTTGGGGGATGATTTCTCACTTTCCCTCTCCCTCTCTGTAGCTGTCTCTCTCTTTGATGAGTGCATGTTCCCTAGGACAAATGCTTAAAAAAAAAAAAAAAAAAAAAAAAAAAAAAAAAAAAACCCCAGTAGTTCATCTGCTCTCTTTTTCCGTTTTTCCGAGACAGACAAGAACATTTCATCTTGGCCTTTTTTGCTGGGGTTCTAATGACGCTGCTGCTGGTGGCCCTTGTTGTCCTCATCATAAAGATCTGCAAAAAATGTAAGTGGTCTCTCAGGAATGGGGCAGCCCCTCCTTTCTTTGCCCTTGAGAATAGAGTGAGCTATGAGTAATGGGAAAAGTTAGTGTGTCTGTGTGTTGTTGGAGGAAGTGTGATAAAACCTGCTTGTCCCATCCTCTCCGCAGACTAAGGACCTAAATCCCTTCACTTTTTTTTCCCTCTCTGTCCTCCCCATCTTCTAACACTTCTTCCAGACCCCACCCCTTCATCCAAGATTGAAAGGATAGGCTTCTCATTCCTGCAGGCCCCAATGGTGAGGCTTGTCCCTTCTTTTTCCTGTTGCAGGTCACTCCACTCCCCAGGCCTCAGATCCTCACTCAGACCCTCCAGCCAAGGTAAGAGGACCATGCTGTTTCCAAGATACTAAGGACTGCTGCCATTGGAATTTTCCTCTGTTCTCTGTGTTACTGAATTATTAGGTTGCCAGGAAAGTCATGATGTATTTTTCTATGCAAAAATGAGTCATGACTTTCCTGACAACCCAATATAAAGAATTGTGCTATTGCTTTCTGAACACTGGGAAAGTGGTTCTTTGAAGAGTTCTGATTTCTTTGGATCTCCTCTGAGCAAAGCTTTTAGGGTGCTTCTAAAGAGATACCTTTTGAGGTCAGCAGGTGGTATAGTGGTTAAGGTGTTGGACTCCCACATGAGTGGGAGTTGGGTTCAGCTTGAGTTCCAGACCTGGTGACTTGAAAATCATGCTGGGCACATGTATAGGTGTGCACAAAATCTGAGAGGAGAGTGAAACTCATTCGTTCCTTTTTCTCCCTCTGCAGATTTCACCCATCCCAGAGGAGTCACTTACCTATGCCAGCATGATTTTCAAAACCTCAGAAGAAAACAGTCACTTGACTAAGAGCCAATCTGCAGACGTGGACCCTGTTGTCTATGCTCCAATTAAAGTGGCACACTCTCCTTGCCTTTCCAACGAGGCTTGAGCCCAGTCCCTCTCAGCTCAGCTCTACCTTTGTGCATTACTTTCCAATGTTCACAAATGTTGGAGCACAACCTGTATGAAACTGTCATCGGGACTGTTTAGGTATGATCTAGGAATGCTCCCCAGTTTTAAAGACCAGTGGTCAGTGTTTTTCCTAGCCAGAGAAGAGATTACTGATCTTTCACTTGAACTGACAGCTTGTTCGCTACTCAAGGGCTGGAACTGCCTTCCTTGGTCCTTCCAAAGCTCATGGAACAGAGTTAGGTACACAGAGTTACTCACCCAGCATCATTAATCAACGTGGGAGGAGTCAACTAAATAAACAATTTATCAAGAATGTCAAATGAAGGACCCCGTAGTAGTGCAATTGGACCCACATAGGAAGGACCCTGGGTTGTGTCCTAAGGTCTCGCTGGACACACCAGGCATGCTCATGCACGCTCATGATCCAGGAAAGGCTGAATCTGGTGGTGGATTATGGCATAAGGATTCTGTTGGGAGTGCCTGTCTCTCTGTCTCATGAAATACATAAACAACAACAAAAAAGGATTTCAAATAAAGGCAAACACTCCAAGAATGGTGTCTCATTCTTCATCATTTGTCTGTCCCCATCACCTTCTCCAAAGATCGGGACCTAAAGTCTAGAGCTCATCCATAATTGCCCCCCCCCCCCCAATAAAACCTACTAGAGGTGATGGTACCCTGGAACAAGATCAAGATTGATGGGGATGCAGGTCTCAAACTCTGCCACCAACCAGCTGCATTCATCTGAGCAAGTTTGTTAAACTTTTAAGCCTCAAGTCCATCATCTTGAAAACAGAGATTAAAACACCTACTTCTTAGAGTTAGTGTGAGGATTAAATGAAATATCATATACATATGCACTTGAAACCTACCACAGTTCTACACAAACACTGCACAAAGTCCCTCCTTTATAAAGCACTATTCAAATGTGGATTTTTATCTCCTTGCTATAGCATAACAGATATGCATAACAACCTCATATGGGAGGCAAAGATAAAGATAATCTGAACGCTAATCCCCTCAAAATAATCACATACACAATTCCACTGAAAATACCAGTGAGATTATTTTTCTACCAGGTGAGTTTACTCTAAAGTTTCTGTGCAAATAATAAACAAAAAGAGCAAAGTCAGAAAAATTCATTACAAAAAAATAAATAAAAATAATACAGGAAAATTAGCCCTAAAAGTACCTGTTTTATGAAGCACATCTAATTAAAGCAATATGTCCATAATACACGAGTACATAAATCAATGGAACTGAATAAAAAGACCAAAATTCATGAGGAAATGTATGTGATAAAGATGGGATAACAAATAACTTGGGGAAAATTGCTTTATTCCATAAATGCCATTTAAGTAATGAGGAGGTCATATAGATAAAAATAAGAGTATATCTCAACTCTTTATATCAAAATAAGTTCCAGACATGTCAAAAATTTAACTGTAGAAAAAAAGCATAAAAAAGCATAAAAAAAGCATAACCCGCCCAGCAGGTGGCATGGACCTTAAGGTGTTGAACCTCACATAGCTGACTTAACAGTTTGAGTCCTGGATCTGGTGACTTGAAAATCACACCAGACACCCCCACAATTTTGAGAGGAAACTGGAGGAAAGGGGATTGTGGCATGACCATCCCTCCTGGGAGTGGGGGGATGATTTCTCACTTTCCTTCTCTGGCAAGCACTTGTGCCCTAAAGCAAAAACTAAAAAACAAATAAGCAAAAACTATGTGGGTCAGCAGGTGGCATAGTGGTTGGGAACCTTGATCTTCCACATGACTCACCAGGGTTCAAGTCCCAGACTTGGAGACTTGAAACTCACACTGAGTATGTGGGTGTGCATGCCAAAAATCCCAAGAGGAGAATTGAGGAGAAGGGATTGCCATGTGATCTTCCCCCGGGGGGTGATTTCTCACTTTATCTCTCTCTGTCTCTCTCTGACAAGTGCGCATGCCCTTGCCAAAAACAAAAACAAACTCTCTTTGAAGGAAAAAAGTTTTTCTTTCTTTCATGACTGAGAGAGACAGAGACAGAGGGACCATATCCCCAAAACGGTCTTAACGCCATGATCCAGTCAACTTCAGGCAGCCCAGACCATGGGCACGCGCATATTAGTGCACTCAGAGAGGTCTCCAGAGGCAAACTCAGAACCATCTGTGTGGGGCAGCCTCACAGAGCTTCACATTTACCACTGTGCCACTGTACAGCCCCAACATTTTCAGTTCTAAGAATTTCTAAGTGATCCTATCTCTAAGAATGTATCCTACTTAAATACATGGAAAGGTACCTATGTAACTTTAATTGCAGCATTAATCAAATTGGCTAAAACTTACTGAGGCTTATTGTACTCTAGGCACTGTCCTGAGTGTTCAGCATGTGTTCATAGAAGCCTCACAGACCACTATGGAGTTACAGTTCATAATTCTTATTTTAGATACAGAAATGGAGGCACAGAGAGGTTAAGTATCTTGCCCAAGTTTACACTGTTGGTGAGCAGTGACTCAACCCTAGGTAGGCTAGCTCCTGTTTGCACACTCATTCATCACACTCAATTCTCTCAAAAGACTTTCTCAAACATATAGAGAAAGTCTTTGTGTCTATTGAGAAAGTTAA
The DNA here is from genome assembly GCA_026018925.1 of Tupaia tana. NCBI lineage: Eukaryota > Metazoa > Chordata > Mammalia > Scandentia > Tupaiidae > Tupaia > Tupaia tana. Next base: position 79,311,813 of record JAKSZU010000004.1, read on the forward strand.
TGGGGGTAACAAGGCAGACATTACAAAGGATAAGGAAGCTCTACATGCTCTAATAAAAAAAGATCTTGGAGATATATTTCTAAATGAAAACCACAAGCTGCTGACCAGAATTCTGAATATGCTGTTTTCATGTACAATAGTGAATACGTATGTATGTAAGCATATGTGTGTGTTCATATACATATTTAGTATATCTATTAAAGAAAACACAATCAACTAGACTTAGTAATTATCCCTAAAGAGGGGCACTTGCTACTTGAGGCCTGGGAATCAGGGACTAGAAAGAGGTTTCCCTGTCCTTAAAGCCTTTGTGTGACTTTGATTCCTTCACTTACCATGTTGAGGGTTTTCAGGTGATCTGATACCTAGAGCACCCACTCCCCACCCAAATCCTCAACCAACTGCGAAGGAAGAGGTCTCAGTAAACAAGAATCAAAATATCATCTTTACTGTAGATATAGTTAACACTGGAGAAGAAAGCTTGTACTGGAATTGCAGAGGAGTGGACTTCAGAACACTGAACTCCACAACTGACACAGCTGGACCAGAGAAGTCCCCTCCCTGCCCCACCACTAATTCTGTGGCTCAGTCCACTCCTATGGAGCTGCAGAAAAGGTCATGGGCTCTTTGAAAGCTGAAACCAAAAGGGTAAAAACAGAAGAGGAAAGGCAAAGTACATATGCCCGGTTTCCACTCTGTCTTCCATGTCAGACACATCCTTCTACTATGGGAATCCTTAAGGAATGTTACCTCAATGGAGCTCAAGCTACAGTGACATAGCCATCACAAATCTTGTTTAAAAATTCACTAAATAAAGGGAACCAGCAGTTAGCGTAATGGCTATGTCGCTGGACTCCCATGTAGTCGACCGCGGTTCGTGTCTCGGACCCGGTGGCTTACAACTCACGCCGGGCGCGTGTGCGTGCGTGCCCAAGATCCCGAGAGGAGAATGGAGGAGAAGGGATTGCGGCGTGACCATCCCCCCTGGGGGGTGATTTCTCGCTTTCTGTCTCTCTATCTCTCTCTGTCTGTCTCTCTCTGTCTGTCTGGCGAGCGCACGTGCCCTATAGCGAAAACCTCTCCAAAAAAAAAAAAAAAAAAAAAAAAAAAAAATTCACTAAATAAAGTTTGTAAAAGGCAAGGTTAAAAAAATTCATTAGGTGAAATAATTTATCATCTTACCCAGTTAGTAAGTGGCAGAACTAAAATTTAAATGAAGTCCTCTGACTTTAAATGCCTTGCATCTTGCTTCCATACCTGCCTCATAGCACTTACAGTGGCAGGAGGCCAGAAAGGCAACGTCAGATGACATATTGGAGCAAGTATGCTCCTTCTGAGATAGCGCAGCTGCTCCTGGCAGCAGACTTGTGAGGGAGAAGCCAGGGGAAGAGGGTTTGATGAAGGAGCAGACTCTCTGTAGGAGCATGCAGGCTTTAGGAAATAGTCCCAGGAAGAGACCACAGCACAAGTGTAGCAGCCAGCCCCATGAGGGCAGCAGAGATCCAGGAATGGTCTTTTTCCGTAGGCTGACAGAGGAAGCACACCCTGGTAGCTCGTCAAGCTTTCTGTTCTCATCTCTGTTCAGATTATTAATCAGTGTGAGCCAAATACTATGATTATGGTCTCTGGGAAGATGGTGACAAACAAAGGTCAAACAATGAGATCAAACAATTCTGCTAACCCCAAAGCTAGAAACCACATGAGCTTTCCAGTTCAGAGCCTTTTGAGAGTCACTGCTGAGTAGGAGCAAGCATCAGCCCACAGCCTTCCCCAGGTATGTGAAATATCAAAATAACCACACTTCCCTGTTTACCTGAAGTTTCCCATTTTTAATGGTACAGCTCTAAACAAAGTCCTGGTTTCGTCTTCCTATCACAAGAGTTGGTGTGTAAACGGCCTTGTTGAAGGATAACAATAAGCAATTAAATAATTGACCACAGACTCAAAAGGTCTTGTTTAGTAAGGGGTAGGGAGGGGTCTTGAATCCTGGATCATGGAGTCACAACAAACCTGTAAGATTCTCAGGATAAACAGTTCTCCAACAGCGTAAGTGTAAATATCCCAAGATATAGGTAGATGTGGTCATCTGTCATGGACGCTCTATGTCTGCTTTATATAATAGGGTGTCCTGAGTGTGCCTAAACTGAGCTGCTATTTGCAGAACCAGAGGATAAGTACCCACTCATGTAAGTTCAATACACGGCCACAGGGGAGAGATTAGGGTGTCTTTACAGCTCAAGGAAAAGAGAGCACATCTGATGGTGTTTGATCTGAGAGTCTAGCAGGGAGGAGGTTGATACGGAAATGCCAAGGTATCCACACCTTCATCTCTTCCCAGCAGGCTGCTGAGTAGCTTTGAGTTCCCTGTCTATGGAGGGAGGAGTCTGAGTGGAAGCTGAAGGAGCAGTGTTCATGAAAGACTGTGAGAGTCTGACTCTAAATGTGTAGGACACGTGACAAATCACACCAACAGCCCATCCTCCTGTTCCAACCCTGCTCCAACCAGAGGTTGGATACATGAGAATCCTGAGGACTGCAGCTGGCCAGCCCTTCTCCACCCACTACTCCCCATTAGAAGCGACTGCAAAGGCGAAAATGGGAAAGCCCTGGGAACTCCCAGAAATAGCAGGAGTGACACTGTGTGGGAAGGGACAGTGCCAGCTCCAAAGGCTGGAGCTACAGGTGTTGGTACTACTGACATTAATGATGATATAACATCACTTTGCACCCTCAGATGCTAATACCTCGGTCTTGATTTGTATTTCCTTTTTATTTTTTATTTTTGTTTATTTTTTTTTTTGGAGAGATTTTCACTATAGGGCACGTGCACTCACCAGACAGACAGAGAGAGACATAGAGACAGAAAGCGAGAAATCACCCCCCAGGGGGGATGGTCACGCCGCAATCCCTTCTCCTCCATTCTCTTCTCGGGATCTTGGGCACGCACGCACACGCGCCCGGCATGAGTTTTAAGCCACCAGGTCCTGGACGTGATCCGCAGTTGACTACGTGGGAGTCCAGCGACATAGCCATTACGCTAACTACTGGTTCCCTTGATTTGTATTTCCTGATTTGAATGAATATTTCACTTTATCACACCTTGGGTTCTCATTGATCAAAAGTGGCATTCGTTGGGCGTGGTGGCGCCCGCCCTATGGCAAAAGTGGCATTCGTTCGGTCTGAGTCTCAGTGGTAGTCTCCCGTGGGGGATGTGATTAATGGCCCACGTTCTTTCACCAAGAAACTCTGAGAACCACTGTCTGTCTCCCTTTCTTCTTTGGATAAAACAGAATTTAGTATCAATTCAGAAATGAGTTAGATTTTTATGTTGCTTAAGAAACTTTTTCAGAAACACTCTCCCAGTGATTGCCTGGAAGAAGGTAGTCATATCTTGGAGTTCACTCAACATCGGTCAGGAATTTCTTGGCTAACAAATAAAATACACGTGATTCCTGCCCCCAAACCCAGATTCTGCACTTCTTCACTCTGGCTAATTGAACATATGAGAACTAAGAGTTTGAGATGTTATCTGATTGCAGCCTTGCTAGGATATGGTCTATCAGCGCTCCTGTAATTACCCCTGCCATAACCGAGCAACAAATGACTGCTGGCAAGTTGAGTGTGTCCTTCAGAATGTCTGGGAGATCAGAACCAATGCAGAATCAGTCCTTGAGATATGGGCCAGTTGACATGGTGGTTCTAATGTAGCATCACTTTATTAACTAAATCTTCAGTCACATCTGTTCAGTACAAGCCATTTCCTTTGGAGTCAGGACACGTGAGAAGGGCTTCAAAGAGTCGCCTACTTTGTTGGGGAACAAAAAGGGAAAATTGAAATGAGACCTACTGCCTACCTATAACGACTGTTTCTATGGCAAAGTTGCAAATTCTCCCATGGGGGCTTCATGAGGCCTACACGTCAATACTTATTTGGGGGGATAAAGTTAGATGTCATTACTGCAAAGATGATTGGTCAGTCAACAGGGAAGCATGGTATGTGGGCTTGTGTGCCCCTATCACCAAGCTTTGGTAATATAAATACAACTGGGGACCAGCAGATGTCGTAATGGCTAGGTCGCTGGACTCCCATGTAGTCAACTGCGGTTCAAGTCCCAGACCCGGTAGCTTAAACTCACGCTGGGTATGTGTGCATGCGTGCCCAAGATCCCAAGAGGAGAATGGAGGAGAAGGGATTGTGACATGGCCACCCCCCTGAGAGGTGATTTCTCACTTTCTGTCTCTCTGTCTCTCTCTGTCTTTCTGGCAAGCGCACGCGCCCTATAGCAAAAACCTGTCCAATATAAATACAAGTGGACTTCTTCAGAACCTAAGACTGTCAAAGCTAAAATGGACTTTGGTTCAGGTGTCATGTTTTAATTACCTGCGTTTGAGAAAATGGGCCTTGGCTAAAACAGGTCATACAATACCCTACTGAAAAGTGTGGGGCCAGAAGGTTACATTGCTGGACTCCCACATGGCCAATCGCAATTCAACTCAGTGACTTGAAACTCACATTGGGCATGTGTATGTGCATACCCAAGATACTGGGAAGAGAATGTAGGAGAAGTGACTGTGGTGTGGCCATCTCCGCTAGGGGGTGATTGCTCACTTTCCCTTTCACTGTCTCTGTCTCTCTCTGTGGTGAGCACATGTGCCCTAAAGCAAAAACCTCTAAAAAAAAAAAAGTGAGGATTCCACTGCCTCCTTTTTCATGGCACCATGTGTCTCTTCTTTAGAGTATTTACTCTAGCTGACAATTTTACGTTTGTGTGTGTGTATGTGATAGTGGAGCTTTCCCTCATTCCTCATTTTAAGCTCCAAGAAGACAGATGCTATTTCTTTTGCTCATCTTTGTATCATTAGCATCTAGCTAGCATGATCTTTATTTGTTAAGTGAATAGAAAGTACTAGGAGTATAGAAATGGGATCCTCAATTTATATAAAAATAAACAGGCCCAGAAAAGTAAAAGGTTATCCAAGATCATGCCTTAATAAAGATCATGCCATAATGGCTTTAGCAAAAATCCAGACCACAATTGTGCCCCAAAGGGATTGGCCTTAGGCAAACCTGAGAAAGGCACCATCTACACCCCTCAACTCCGTTATCAACAGAGATCCTAGAGGACAAAGGTCAGGAATGCTGTGGGGGCCACTGCTTTGTTTTCTTAGGGCTCCTGTTCTGGTCACCAGGCCAAAATACCTCAGAGAAAGTATGAGACCTCACAGCCTTAAATTTAGATTTCAGATTCTTCTGGTATGGACCCTGTGTGTCACTACCAGGGTGTTTCTAGAGTTTTGTTTCTGCCTTTTTCTCTGAAATGTTCTATTTCTATACTTCCATACCTAGAGGAGGTTGGAGTCTATTTTGTATTTATGCCTACAATGTCTTCATTGCCCAAGTTGTTTCTGTGGCTTCTAAGCATAAAAAGAAAAAAAGAAAGGAAAAAAAAAACCCAAACCAGAAAACTCTTGGCCAAAGAGTGGTGCTTGTGTCTGATGTTCTTCTGCTCTGCATACACTTCAGAAGTTATAAGAATTGCTACAAGGTGGCTTAGTGGATTTTCTGGACAGTAAGACATGTCATCCGTATCTCTCCTGATGCTGCCCCAAAGGGAAAGGTGGACAAGTCCCCTACTCCCTTTTTAATTTGGGGATGGGGAGGCCTATGAGTCAAACTACTTTGGGTCACAGAGCTCAGGACAGAAGAATCACGATGAGAACTTACCACGGGTGTAGGGATCCCAGAAGAGGCTTGGCTGTTTTTCAAGCTTCTAGTCATACCTTTACCTGTACTCACCCAAAGGTAAAAAGGAGACACAAAGCTAAAGGGCCATTTTCTTGGCTCAAGACAAGAAATCTCTGAGCCTGTCCTGTTCTACCATGACCCTTCTCAAGAAGACCTTCCTATACCTTACCCAGGAGTCCCCTAAGCTCCTTTTGACAGAGCCTTGGCTCTTGGTCCCTCTAGATGAACAAAAAGTTTGGGCCCAGAGTAAGGCTGCCAACAGAAGTTAATGTGCTAGAGAGGCAGGTGGCCTTCCAAATATGGAACTCTTTTTAGTTGTCTAAGGACCTCTTCCTCCCTGGTCAACATACTTATCCACTTAAGAAGGCTACAGTGCTTCCTTTGTCACTTCCTATGAAGCTTTTGTCACCATAAGGCAGATCTTGTCCACAGCCCATGGGCTGGCTGCATTGGACTCCAGGTGACCAGCAATAAGAAGAGGGTCACATTCAGTCATTGAAAGCTTCTCCTTCACCTCTTTCATCTTCCCTAATTCCTGCCTACCCCAAATGGCTACTTACCCTGTCTATTCCTCTGACTTCTCCTCCTTCTGAACAAACGACTGATGATAGAGATGATTCCCAAACCTGTGATCAGCATGCAGATGATAAAGATGGACATCCTAAAAGGAATCACAATAGACCATGTGTCCCTTGGAAGAAACCACCTTGGGTTCTCTGCTCTGAGCCACTTCTCTGGGACCTGTGGCCCCTCCCAACGAGCTTACAGTAGCTCCTGGCTTACAGTATTCCTTTAGTGTGAGCCTGTCTTTTGGACCATACTTGATTCAATCCTGTAGGCACATGACCAATCCGGGTCAGTGAATCCCTTCCTTAGAAATTAACTGGGCATTGGGAGTAGAGGAATCCATCTGGTCTTAGACTGACCAGTCTCTTGAATAATGAGAAATAAACTCAGGAATTGCAAATGGATGTCTTATCCTGTGACCAAAAGAGAGAGAGAGAGAGAGAGAAAGAGAGATAAGGGCACTACAAAGAGAAAGAAGCAAGTGACTAGAAAAAGAGATTAAGTTTCAATGACATTCCTGACAATTTTTTAGGGTGGCCACATCCCTGCCCCTACATTTGAGACACGACTCTCTTATAATAAATGCTCCTGTTTAATTAAAATAGCTACAGGGTTTTTTTTTTTTTTCTTGCTGCTTAAAACTGACAATCCTAAACTATTAGGTCATCAAGAAATTCACGATACATTTTGCCATAGAAAAATATGTTATGACTTTCCTGATGATCTAATATATTCTACTGAAAGAAACCAAGCAGTCTCATTGAAGACATATAGTTCAGGCAGAGGGAGGGGGATGGAGAGAGGGGAGAGAAACAATAGAAAGCTGAAAAGTAGGAGCAATTAGTCCTGTTGGTGCCCATCTTTCTTAAGCCAATTTGTCACCTAAGATTATGACTCACCTGGAGCGATCTGCCTTGTGGACAACTTTGGAAGTCCTGCAGCTTCTGTTCTTGTTGCCTGATAGGTCGAAATCAGAGAGGCACGTAAGGATTATGCCCAGGCCCTTCCTTAGCTTTCCAGATGCTTCTTTGTTTGTCGTTCACTCTATCTCCAGAGAGTAAGTTCCTGGTTGACTTCGGGGGGACAGTAGAAGCACCACATTTGGTTATATAAATGTGCCCTGAACAGGGAACAAGACTGAGGGGACAAGGAGGGGCTGAAATCCAGTCCATGCTCTGTTTCTGAGCCATTTACCCTATGATGGGACTCTATACACGTGGAAGAAGGGCATCTCTTCCAGATTTGCACAAGAGGCACGTATGGACTAGCAGTTACAAAGTCCCGGGCTGAGGGCCCTCTCTATGGAAGGAGACACCTGAGGCACCAGATGACCAATCCTTTCCTTAAAGAACTGATCAATAGGAGGCAGACTCAGGCTGCAGGCCCAACCCTTCTGAATCTCCACGCATCCCCACCGTTTCTCCTCCTTGGACCCCAGGTTGGTTGTCTGGGACTTTAAGGCGAACTCCCACCCCACCCCACCCGCAACCCGGATCAAGCCGGCCAGCAGTTCCGGGCTCTAGGCGGACTCAGGCTGCAGGCCCAACCCTTCTGAATCTCCACGCATCCCCACCGTTTCTCCTCCTTGGACCCCAGGTTGGTTGTCTGGGACTTTAAGGCGAACTCCCACCCCACCCCACCCGCAACCCGGATCAAGCCGGCCAGCAGTTCCGGGCTCCAGGCCGACTCAGGCTGCATGCCCAACCAACCTGGTCTTGTCACTCATCTTCTGACCCTTTCCCACTAGTCTTTGGACTCTTTGAATTGTAGTGATTTGAATAGCGCGCGGCGCGCGCGCGCCGCGCAATTTCCTTTTTTCATTCTGTTTTTCTTTGCTTTTGGGGTGTTGCTTTTTCAGTCAATTGAAGGCTCACCTCTCCTTAGAGACAGTGAGGACTTTGGGCCATCCAGGGTAGTGGCAACAGTTAATGGTAATTGTGAGCAACAGGTAGGCCAACCATAAGGGAAATCATCAATTTTCTAAGCCTGTACAACTTTTAACAATCAGTTAGGAAGAAACATATAGATTACCTGATGACTAGGAACAATCGCAGAGGCTCAAGAAATATGAGCAACCAAGAAAAGGCCTCTCCCCCAAGGGAAATCATCAAAGCTACACCACCCACAGTCAATACAATGGACGTCGTGGACATGTCTGATAAGGAATTCAGATTATTTGTAGTGACCAAACTAACTGAGATGGAAGAGAAAAGAGACAAGGAGCTCCAGGAGATGAGGAAGTCCTTCAATGACTTGAAAGAAGAAATGGATACCTTAAACAAGAACCAGATGGAACTTTTAGGATTGAAGAATGTGATACAGGAAATCAAAACCTCCCTTGAAAGTATTAAAAATAGGTTAGACCAGGCAGAAGATCGAATCTCCAACGTAGAAGACAAAACATCTGACCTAGAAAAAAGTATCAAGAAGATTGAGAAAACAACCATGAAAAATGAGGATAATATACGAGGAATACTGGATACTATTAAGCGCCCCAACATCCGGATAATTGTTTTCCAGGAGAGGAAGAAAATAATAAGGGCCTAGATAATTTATTCCACGAAATCCTGGAAGAAAACTTTCCAAATCTAGAAAGGCATTCAAGTATCCAGACCCAGGAAATACATAGGACCCGGGTAGAATCAACCCAAGAAGATCTTCTCCAAGGCACATTATAGCCAGACTGGCAAAAACAACCGATAAAGACAAGATACTAAAGTTGGCAAGAGGGAAACGCCAGGTTACTTACAAAGGTCACCCCATCAGGCTAACATCGGATCTCTCGGCCGAAACAATGCAGGAAAGGAAAGAATGGGGAAGCATAGTAAAAGTGTTGAGTGAAAAACAATTTCAACCAAGAATACTATACCCGGCATAATTATCTTTCATATGGGAAAAAAAGATAAAAACATTCTCGAATAAACAAAATTTGAAGGAATTTACCAACTCCAGACCAGCTCTTCAAGAAGTTCTGAAGGGAGTATTATACCAGGAAAGCTAAAAATCAGAGACAGTTATACGAGAACAAAAAGCAATCAAGATAATGGCTCACTTAATGATAGGATCGGGTATGGAAATATCAATAATTACATTGAATGTCAATGGATTAAATTCTCCAGTTAAGAGATATAGACTGGCTGAATGGATAAGAAAACAGAAACCCTCTATCTGTTGCCTACAAGAAACTCACCTTATGGATAAAGACATACATAGACTAACAGTCAAGGGCTGGAAAAAGATACTCCATGCAAATGGAAATCAAAAAAAGGCTGGAGTAGCGATATTGATTTCAGACAAAATAGATTTCAAGACAAAGACTGTAAGAAGAGACAAAGAAGGGCATTATATAATAGTAAATGGGGTAATCCAGCAAGAAGACATAACCCTTATAAATATCTATGCACCCAACTCAGGTGCACCTAAATATGTGAAGGAAAGACTGCTGGAGCTAAAAGGAGAAATAGGGAGAAATACTATAATTGTTGGAGATCTCAACACCCCATTATCTCCTATAGACAGATCTTCTAGACATAAAATAAATAGAGAGATACAGGACTTAAATGATACTATAAATGGAATGGGCTTGACAGATATCTATAGAACTTTCCACCCTACATCCACAACATATACATTTTTCTCACCCCAACATGGGACCTTTTCAAAGATAGATCATATATTAGGACACAAATCAAGCCTTTATAGATTCAAAGGCATAGAAACTGTACCCAGCATCTTCTCTGACCATGATGGAATTAAACTCAAGATTAATTTCAAGACACAACCCCGAAGATACACGAACACATGGAGACTGAACAACCTACTTCTGAATGACTTCTTCACTACTGAAGAAATTAAGGCTGAAATAAAAAAATTTATGGAAACTAATGATAATGAGTACACAAGTGTCCAGAATCTATGGGACACAGCAAAAGCAGTCATAAGAGGGAAATTCATAGCAATTAGTGCACATAAGAAAAGGATAGAAAGATGGCAAGTAGATAACTTATCATCATGCCTCAGAGAATTGGAAAAACAACAACAAACAAACCCCAAAAATGCCAGGCAAAAAGAAATAATAAAGGTTCGAGCAGAAATAAATGAAATAGAAAATAAACGAACCATACAGAAAATAAATGAAAGCAAAAGCTGGTTCTTTGAAAAGATTAACAAGATCGACACACCATTGGCTAGACTGATTAAGAAGAAGAAAGAAAGAAACCAGATTAATCAAATATGTGATGAAACAGGCAATATTACCACAGACATAGCAGAAATACAAAATATCATTAGAGGATACTATGAGCAACTTTACGCCAACAAACAAGATAACCTGGAGGAGATGGACAAATTCCTGGATGCATATAATCTACCAAGATTGGATCAGGAAGACATAGAGGACCTGAATAGACCCATAACAAGCCAGGAGATTGAATCAGTAATAAATAATCTCCCAACAAAGAAAAGCCCAGGCCCAGATGGCTTCACTTGTGAATTCTACAAAACTTTTAAGGAAGAGTTAACCCCTATCCTACTAAAATTATTTCTAAAGATTCAAAAGGAAGGAAACCTTCCAAATTCATTTTATGAAGCCTCCATCATCCTCATCCCCAAAACAGATAAAGATATGACAAAAAAGGAAAACTACAGACCGATATCATTGATGAATATAGATGCGAAAATTCTCAACAAGATACTCGCAAATCGTATCCAACAACATATAACAAAGATCATTCATCACAATCAGGTAGGCTTTATACCAGGGATGCAAGGGTGGTTTAATATACGCAAGACCATAAATGTAATACACCACATTAACAGAAAGAAAGATAAAAACCATATGATCATCTCAATTGATGCGGAGAAAGCATTTGATAAAATACAACATCCTTTTATGATTAAGACTCTCAGTAAGATTGGTATAGAAGGGTCATTTCTGAACACAATAAAAGCAATCTATGAAAAACCTACAGCTAACATTATACTGAATGGGGAAAAGCTGAAAGCTTTTCCTCTGAAAACAGGTACTAGGCAAGGCTGCCCACTTTCTCCACTGCTCTTTAATATAGTACTGGAAGTCTTAGCTATTGCAATCAGAGAAGAGAATAATATTAAAGGCATTCGAATAGGCAAAGAAGAATTGAAAATATCTTTATTTGCAGATGACATGATGGTATACTTAGAAGACCCAAAGGTATCCATGAAAAAACTGCTTGAAGTAATAAGTGAATACAGTAAGGTGGCAGGATACAAAATTAATATCCAAAAATCTATAGCATTTCTATTTATGAACAACAAGTTGAACGAAGCAGAGCTGAAGAAAGGAATCCCTTTCACTGTAGCCACAAGGTGTATAAGATACCTAGGGATAAACCTAACTAAGAAAGTCAAAGACATTTATAAAGAAAACTACGAAAATCTTAAAAGAGACATTGAAAGTGACATAAAAATGTGGAAGGACATCCCATGCTCCTGGATTGGAAGAATTAACATAATCAAAATGGCAATTCTACCCAAATTAATCTACATGCTTAATGCAATTCCAATCAAAATACCAGAGATATTCTTCAGAGATCTAGAAAAGGCAATCATAGAATTTGTCTGGAACCATAAAAGACCTCGTATTGCAAAAGCAATCCTGCGCAAGAAGAATGGAGTAGGAGGCATATCACTCCATGATCCCAAGATATACTATAAAGCTGTGGTCATCAAAACAGCATGGTATTGGCATAAAAACAGACAAGTGGAACAATGGAAGAGAATAGAGACCCCAGAAATAACCCCCAAAGCTTACAGCCAACTGATCTTTGACAAAGGATATCAGTCAATCCATTGGGAAAAGGAAAACATCTTTAGTAAATGGTGCTGGAAAAACTGGGTATCCACCTGCAGAAAGATGAAACTGAACCCCCATCTTTCACCATTAACAACAGTCAACTCAAAATGGATCAAAGATCTGAACCTAAGACCTCAAACAATAAAACTACTGGTGGAAAATGCTGGGGAAACTCTGGGGGACATTGGAGTAGGCAAAGACTTCTTAAATAAGACTCCCAAAGCACAGGCAATAATCCCTAAAATAGACAAGTGGGACTATATTAGACTAAGAAGTTTCTGCACAGCAAAGGACACAGTAACAAGTGTGAACCGACAACCCTCAGAATGGGAAAATATTTTTGTTAAATATGCCTCAGACAAGGGACTGATAACCAGAATACATAGGGAACTCAAGTGCCTTATGCGAAAAAAAATGATGAACCCAATTAAAAGATGGGAAAATGAGCTGAACAAAAGTCTCTCTAAGGAAGACATACGAACAGCCAAAAAGCATATGAGAAAATGCTCAACATCCCTCATCATAAGGGAGATGCAGATAAAAACTACAATGAGATACCACCTAACCCCTGTCAGAATGGCAAAGATTAAGAATATAAAAAGTGATAAGTGTTGGCGGGGATGTGGTGAAAAGGGAACCCTCCTACACTGTTGGTGGGAATGTAAACTAGTTCAACCACTGTGGAGAACAATATGGAGGTTCCTCAAAGATCTACCAATAGAACTATCATTTGATCCAGCAATCCCACTTCTGGGTATTTACCCAAAAGACAGGAGAACGCTCAGTCAGAAAAGTGCTTGCACATCAATGTTTATTGCAGCATTATTCACAATTGCCAAGACATGGAACCAACCTAAATGTCCACAAACTGATGAATGGATTGGAAAAGTGTGGTATATATACTCTATGGAATACTACTCAGCCATAAAAAATAACAAGACCCTGGAATTTGATAGAAAGTGGTCAGATACGGAGGATATATTGCTGAGTGAAGTAAGCCAGGCTATGAAAGAAAGATATTGTATGTATCCACTCAATATATACCGACTATCAGCACTCTATAATAGAGAGCAAAAAATTGGAGGACATAAAAGCAGTGAAGGTACTTAACGAGAATAGGACAGTGTGGAATGGGGGAAGTGAAGAGAAGAGAATAGAGAAAGATAACAAGTGAACAATAGAGAGGCAGGACATTAGTGAGAAACAGATATGGCTTATTAACTGTTGATGTTGACATGTATGGTATTCTCAACTGGATTTGTCTGAGAAGTATTTCATGATAGGCAAAGTATTTGTACAAGCAAAATGAGAAATAGCAATTGACTGTTTTAAAAAATAATTAGAATAATAATAATAATGATTGGGGAAAACATAGAAAAGATATTAAATGTTAAAGTGGGGAGATTAATGTCTCTGTACTGACTGACATGCATGGCATTCCCTTTTGGAAAAGGAATGTAATACACTGTAAAGTTATATGTAATTCAATGTAATATAAAGAAGAATATGATGATAATAAAAAAATATATAAAAAAAATTAAAAAAAATAAAATGAATAAATAAATAACATTTTAAAAAATTAAAAAAAAAAGAACTGATCAATAGGTGACATAAATACCACATCGTGTTTCTGACCATCACAAAAGTCCACTGGGAAAAGTCCCACTGCTGCCACTCACCTCATCTCTTCTTTTAAGATCTAGCGCTTGGGGGAAAGTCCCTGTGTTTCATTTAAGCAAAAGAGTACATTTAGGTGAGATGTCTCTTATCTGTGCCCAAAACTCAGGTCAAGGTACACTGCTATGTAAAAGGAGAACCATACAAAGTAGAAACACTATAGGCATGAACAATGTCATCACTCTAAGATGCTTGCTAGGCCAATTACTAGTTAGTTCATCAGGTGTGAGAAGGACTCTTTCTGGCACCAGAGAAGATCTCCTACAGCTCCTATTAAGCCCTTCTGATTTGTTTTTCTACCAACATTGTGCTCTGGATTGTGATAGGCAAAAAACATTGCTTCTAGAAATATAAACAATGAGAAATAAAAAGATAGAGATAATAAAGCTAGTGCCTTCCATAAGCCCTATGCCTGAGAAACAGAGGTTTTCTGGTGAAAAAGTAGGTTTTCAGCATTAAATAGATGAGCCTCTGGAGATCCCATGTCTCAGCTTTGCCCAAAAGTCCCAATTGATTGTCTCAGGCCATCTCCTTCCTATAGACTCCAATTCCACCCACACCCTCCCAGTGACCTCCTAGTGTGAACTGAGTAAAAAGAGGGTGCTGATCAGTTTGCCATAATATTTATTCCTGTTAATTATTAAAGTATTTCCTTTGACAATTTCCTGGGTCACGTTTTGCAGCCTCAGTTACCTCTCAAGAAATTCATCTTCAAAATTCTAGACCTGCAAAGCTGACCATGGCAGAAAGATTTAATAACAGCCTCAAAGCCTTTCCCAATTACCAACACAAAGACCTCACACTTAACCCAGCCTCCATGGCATAGTTGGTAGCATACAGAAATGTAGTGCTGGAAGCCACATAGACGCCACAGGTTGGGATCCAAGTAGACCTAAAACACACTGGGTGCACACATGCCCAAGATCCTGAAGGGCTAGAGAAAGGGGATCATGGTGCGAGGAGACCCTGTTAAGTGTGATCCCCGACCTCTCACATGCATATGCATGCACTGTTTTTTTCAGGAGTAAGATAAATTAACTAAAAAAAATAAAAATAAAAAAGATCTCACACCTGTTGACTGCCTCGGCCTCTTCTGAGGTCTATGAGACTGATTGCTGTGAAGTAAGGAAAATTCTGGGAGGGCCCCAAAGCCCAGGCCCCTTCCTCATGCCCAAACCCCAGTAAATCCCCAGCACCATCAATGACAGCCTACCTTGGAGAACCCATGAGACAGCTGAGTCGATGCTCCCTGACTTCAGTGAGTACTTACTACACCAGCAAACACTCAAGGATGTTGGTTGAGTTTCTCCCATACCCTAGTAGGCTCCTCACCTTTCCCAGACCAAAAATCATCAGTGAAGTCTCCTCTTTTGTCAGTCACAATCAGTTCTGTAAAGTCCATGTAATCCCTGGCAAAGTCTCGCTGGATGCCACACCAGTACCGGCCCGTGTCCTCCTTGGTCAGGCAGGACATAGTGACAATGAGTTGGTTTCCTGTGTCCCTCATGGTCACACGGTCAGTACTGTTGGGGGTGAAGGCAATGATGTTGCAGTAGTCCCGGAAATAGCCTCGGCACCAGTATTTGGGGTGATCCTTAAAGTAGGCGTCATACTTGCAGATGGCAGAAGCTGAGTCCAGCACAAAGCCTTCCTTGACCTTTTCATCCATGACCATGGCATCTGTGAAACACACACACACACACACATGCACACCGTTGTTCTTTCAAGCATATCACAGCTCCTGCCCTCCTACAGAGTAATCAAAGAATTGAAGGCTAATGTTTACCCATTTTGGGTTGATGACTGTTATTGACTGAACTGTGAGTGCCCCCCCCTCGAAAATTCACATACTGCCTTTTGGCTCTCTGAGTAGCACCATGGCGTTGGCAAGAATAAGCGCCTTACGAGAGGCGGCAAAAAGGGAGCCAAGAAGAAAGTGGTTGATCCATTTTCTAAAAAAGATCTGTATGATGTGAAAGCACCTGCCATGTTCAACATAAGAAATATTGGGAAGACACTGGTTACCAGGACTCAAGGAACCAAAATTGCATCTGATGGCCTTAAGGGCCGTGTGTTCCAAGTGAGCCTTGCAGATCTGCAGAATGACCAAGTCGCATTTAGGAAATTCAAGCTAATTACTGAGGACGTTCAGGGCAAAAACTGCCTGACTAACTTCCATGGCATGGATCTCACCCGTAACAAAATGTGTTCCATGGTCAAAAAATGGCAGACCATGATTGAAGCTCATGTCGATGTCAAGACTACCGATGGGTATTTGCTTCATCTCTTCTGTGTTGGGTTTACTAAAAAACGCAACAATCAGATACAGAAGACCTCTTATGCCCGGCAGCAGCAAGTCCGCCAAATCCGGAAGAAGATGATGGAAATCATGACCTGGGAGGTGCAGACAAATGACTTGAAAGAAGTGGTCAATAACTGATTCCAGACAGCATTGGAAAAGACATAGAAAGGGCCTGCCAGTCCATCTACCCTCTCCACGATGTCTTCGTCAGGAAAGTCAAAATGCTGAAGAAGCCCAAGTTTGAATTGGGAAAACGCATGGAGCTTCATGGTGAAGGTAGTAGCTCTGGAAAAGCTACTGGGGATGAGACGGGCGCCAAAGTTGAACGAGCTGATGGATATGAACCACCAGTCCAAGAACCTGTTTAAAGTTCAGACTTTTAATAGTGACAAATAAAAAGTCCTATTTATGACAGTTTCCATCTGAACATTCTTTTTAAATAACCTGACAGCTTGGTGAATCAGATACTCTGATTCGATAATGAAGTTTTTTGACCTGTATGAGTTTTATTAAATAGTTGAAAAGGGGAAAAAAATTCATATACTGTAGTCCTAACTCCCTGTATCTCAGTGTGTGACCATATTTGGTCATAAGGCTTTTAAGTAGGTATGTAGATAAAATAGGGTCATTAGAATGGGCCCTAACACATTACAACTGGTGCCTTGCCCAAAAAAACGAATACGGCAGTCCTAGAGAAATATTTTCCTCCGGCCTATAATTTTGGATTCCCTGTATCTTCACTGTAAGAATTCAGGAGGCCTTTTACCACTGCTAGGTGGGGAGCCTTGGAGAGCCTGAGGCATACTGTTGGTAGGCCGTCTGTCCCTAGCCCTCCACCCTTCCTTGGCATCCTCAGGGGGGAATAAAAAAGAGAGAGAAAGAGAAGGCCTGGAGTCTTCTGTATAAAACTAAAAACAGAAGGAGTAAGGCTCTATCTTTAGGGGATAAGAACCTCACATTTCCTCTGTACCAGACCAGCATAGGTACCCCTACTTTCTCAGGATATTGCAAAATGAGGAAGTCGTGCACACCATGTCCAGTTTGGTTGTGGTGGGGAAGATGTCTGACCAAGGAGAAGCAATGGGGGTAGCAGAGCCTGTTCCTCACTCAGCTTCCAAATGTGTTCTGCAGTCCTCACCAATGCTGCCTCAAAAGTGGCTCACAGCAGGTGGGGCCATCCTACAAGGCAGGCTCACATCCTTGGCATTATTCTGTTTTCCTAACAACCCCACAAGGAAGAGCTGTGATCCTCAGCTTCCAGGCACGGGTGCTGACCCATGGGGAGCTGCAGTAACTAAAGGTCATGTGACTGAAGGATGACAGAGGCAGGCCCAGCCCAGTTTTTCTGAATCTCATCTTTGGGGTCAACCGTGGGCAGAAAGCCATGTTCTCATATCTCTGCACAAACATTTTTGAGGGGAGAAAGGAAAAAGGTGGAAAGGAACTTGAGCAAACACAAAGAGAAAATACAGAGCCCTCATTTTGGTCAAGGTTTTCAAGTTTGCCACACACTTTCTTATCAGAGTTAAGAACAAGAATTTACATGAACATCTCCTTTTATTTCTCATTTGGCTCCTTAGGGGTTTTGAACTAACAAGCGGGGACTCAGTCAGCCGTGGTAGCACACGGGTCATACAACATCCTGTAGTGCTGAAGCCACATTGGAAGGTCTGGGGTTTGTGTCCTGAAGTCTTGCTGCACACGCCAATGCATGTCTGCTCATGACCCAGGCTTGCTGAGGTTAGGAGTGGATCAATGTGTCAGGGCGCTGCTGGACATGCCTCTCTCCCTCACTCTCTGGGTGTGTGTGTGTGTGTGTGTGTGTGTGTGTGTGTGTGTCTCATGAAGGAAATGAATAAATAAACTTAAAATAAAAAATAAACAGGGACCTAGGTAGGAGAGAAGAAGAAAATACAAGATCTCTGGAAAGCAACAGCTTGGAGCACTGGAGATGTTGGTCCCCACCTCTTACCTGAAAAGAGAGCCAATAAGAGCAGGATGAAGAACTCCATGTCTGCAAGGAAGGGAACCTTCAACTGGATGATAGGATAGAGCCAGGGATCTCAGGAATCCTGGATCTGTTTAAGATAAGCAGATATATTTAAGTTTAAGATGGGGGACAGGCAGTGAGTCCTAGAAGTACTGCCACGTACAGTTATCCACGTAATGCCCAAAGGTACCCACATCATCAGAGGAATGGTATTTGTGCACATTAACATACTTGTAGGACAAAGAAGAGAAGTCTGGACTTTCTGCAGAGCCCGAAACAACAGTGAAGATACCATTCCTTCACTGGCACAAAAGGCTTTGTGCATGTTCAGAAGAGCACAGGCATTCACACACGCAAACCATCATGGCACACGTTGGTGTGTGCAACTGTGCCCTGTCCTGTTGCCAAGGATCCAGGCATCATGAGAGGCTGCTTTTCTTGTGTGTCCACCACTCTCGGAGGCCCAGTGCCTGTATAGCTGAGAGGAATCTCAGTAAGGAAAGTGCTAAGTAACCTGACCCCCAGGTGAACACTGCAGCCTCCCCGGAGGGGGCGGGGGGGGGGGGGGGGGGTGCGGTTAGGGGGGTGGAGCCTGTCAGCTGTCAGTAGCTTGTGTGCCTGGAATCTGGAGCATGTGAGCCGGCAGAGGTGTGGATGTTTGACTGTCAGCAGCCAGGGCTACAGTATCCAGATGCCTTGAAAGCTTTCCTGGGCAGAGTCAGGACAAATTAAGGACACATGTCCATCCTAACAGGACTCATATACCCTGACTGCTAATTTTAAGAGTTTGTTTTATTGAATCACCTCTTTGGTGCATCTAAGCTGGGTGCTACTTATCACAGCCCAGAGCTAGTACTTACTTCCCTTCAGGAGCAGATGAAGATGATTACTAGGCTGTGCAATAATGTCCTTTCTTGAGGAAGGGGAGCCTTTCTCTAAGTCACACTAAGTTATATGGACCAACAGCAAGCCTGCAATATAACAGGTGTTTTACCTACAGTATCTCATTTCCTCATCATACAAAACCTCTATGAGTTCGGGGGGCAAGTGGCATGGTGGTTAAAGGCGCTGGACTCCCACATGGTCGACCACGGTTCAAGTCTCGGACCTGGTGGCTTGCTTTCTCACTTCCTCTCTCTGTCTCTCTCTGTCTCTCTCTCTCTCTGATCAAACTGGAAAATAATAATGATAATAATAATAAATAAAGTTAAAATAAAATATAAAAAAAAAAACCTCTATGAGTTCAACAGATAAATCATATTGGGGGGAAAGAGAAGGAAAGGAAATAAGAACCTATAGATTATAAGGGACTTAACAGACACACTGACAAATTGCAATACGTACAGTTTATTTGGATCCTAATTGAGGCCACTGTTTCAGAAAACTTAGATAGTTGATTCTATTAATTAAGAAGTTGTTCATTCTGTTTTTTAAAAAATGTGATCATGGTATTGTCATAGCTGACCTTCAAGATGGCTTCAGATATTCATGTCCTTATGTAGTCTCCTCCCAAACTGAATCAGGGCTAGTCTGTATGATCAATAAAATATGGCAGAAGTGATGATATGTGACTTCAGAGGCTAGGTTGTAAGACATGTGCAATTTCCACTGTAGTTTCTTGTGCTGTTCCCTTTTCAGGAAATCAGTCACCAAGTTATGAGGTCTCTCAAACAGGCTAAGGAGAGAGCTGTGTGGAAAGAAGCCAACTTGGCAGCATCAAGAGAGAGCCACTGTGGGAGTGAGAGCCAGGCATGTGAGAGCCACCTTGGGAAGGGAGCCACGTTAGGAGGGGATCCTCCAACCACAGTTGAGCCTTCAGATGACTGCAGACCCAGCAACCTCATGAGAAACCACAAGTTATAAAAAATTATTATTTTTTTGCTTTGTTTTTATTTTCAGAGTGTGTGCTCACCAGAGAGAGAGGAGAGGGAGAAAGCACCAATGAGGTATGGCTACACCACAATTCCTTCCTTCCTTTCCATTTCTTCATGTTGTTGGGATTTGGGGTATGCATGTACAAGTGCTCATAGGGTTTTTCAAACTACTGAAATAGGGATTAAAACTGTGGTTGGCCATGTGGGATCTGCCTCCATTAACCAGTAGGCTGTGGGACTGGCCTAGGATTATTGTTTTAAGCCTCTAAATTTAGGGATAATTTTTTAATGCAACAATAAATAATTAATACAGATATTGTGATTTTTTTTTTATTTGCCAGAGGGCACATGTTTGCTGGACAGAGACAGAGGGAAAATGAGAAAGCACCCCTACTACCATGGAGAATGGTCATGCCACAATCCCTTCTCCTCCATGTCTACATCTTGTTGGGATTGGGGAATACACATACATGCACCTGGCATGTTTTCAAGCTTTCAGAGCCAGGATTCAAACTGCTGTCAGCCATCAAGGGTCTGGCTCCCTTAATCACTAGGCTACATGACTGGCCCTGCAGAGTACCTTAGCACCTTAGAGTTTATAAAGAGACTTTATAGACACCAAGTCAACTGAATGGTTGGGACAACATGGAGCCCACGTTTCCTTATTCCCATGGTGCTCAGCTATAGTGTCTAAGGACAAAGTTTCTCTACAAAGTGTGCATTTAGTTGTAAAAAATTGAAAGTGACATGTCAAACCATATATAAAAATAAAATTCTAATCAGACCTGGAGCAACTTGCATAGGAAAGCAACCATTAAACTGTAATAAAAACTAGCTTTGCTCCAGCCTGCCATAAATCAGACTCATTTTTTTTAAATAAAGAATTACTTTATTTGACTTTTAAAATTTATTTATTTGCTTATTCTTAATTTGACCAGAAAGGGACAGAGCGAGAGAAGCAGCGGGTGGGGAGTGGGGGAGGAGTGAGAAAGCCGCCAGGTCTGGGACTTGAACTGCAGTTGGCCATATGGGAGTGCAGTCCCTTAAATCAGACTTCTAGGAAGCCAATCTGCTATCTCCAGCAATAATCCAGAAAGCCAAACAATGACCTCTTTAACAATCAATCAAAACTTTCCAAGACTTGATTAACGAACAGAGCTTCCCTAATTTTTGTCTCCACTTCCAATGTAGATCCAACCAGAGAAAGCCAATTTCATACCCCTAACCAATCCCATAGGATGTCCACATTTAGTTAGCTCATCTGCAGCTGCCCCACCCACACCAACAGCTTCCAGTCTGGCACATCTGAAGCATTCCCTTTTTTTCCACTGTTAAGAAAAACATTAATTGGAAAGTCATTAATCTGAGGATGGCTCCCATGTCATCATCGCCGCCTTCTTCTTCTTCCTTCTTCTTCTTCTTCTTCTTCTTCTTCTTCTTCTTCTTCTTCTTCTTCTTCTTCTTTCTTCTTCTTCTTCTTCTTTCTCTACTCCTCCTCCTCCTTTCCCTCCTTCACCTCCTCCTTCTCCTCCTTTTTCTTCTAGTTTTAGTTTCCTATAGGAAATGTGCAAGTGCTAGAGGGACAGAGAAGGACAGGGGTTTGAGGGAATTTGTAAAAAGTGATAAACTCTCCCCCTCACCCAGGAGGGATAGCCATGCTGCAACACCTTCTCCTCCATTCTCCTCTTGGTATTTGGGGCATGCCCAGCGTGTTTTTCAAGTCTCCAAGTCTGGAACTTGAACTGTGAACTTGGCCATGTGGGATCTAGACACCTTAATCACCACGCCACCAGGTGGCCTGCCTTAGATTCTTATATAAGCAAACTGAAGCCCAACTCAATGTAAACATGAAACCAACTACAAACACCTTATAAAAGTTTCCCCTCTCACCCTTTAAGTGGAGTGCTGAACTGCTTAGTCTGATGCTGCCCAATTCATCAATCACTGAATGCTCAAGTAAACTCTTTACAATTTTACTGTGCCTAGGCTTATCTTTTAACACCACCAAAGCTTTCCCACTCCTCTGCCTGCCTTTGAGTCTCTGCCAAAAGACAAGTGATGGTAGTTGATGGCCTTGCTACAGCAAGCTCAAGATACATAATCTTTGCTTTTCTCATTAAGTTGATCTTCACTTATTTCTAATGACTTATTTAAAAAACTAAATAAAACCAGGGCCAGCAGGTGGTATGGTGGTTAAGGCTCTGGACTTCCACATGGCCAACTGCAGTTCGAGTACTGGACCTGGTGGCTTGATTTCTCAGTTTTTCTCCTCTCTCTCTCTCTCTGTCTCTCTCTAGTCATTAAAAATAATGTTAATAAAATTGAACAAATAATTATTTTTTTAAAAAATTAAGTAAATAAAGCCAGTACTTAAACATCCATCTTTGTTCCAGTTTATTCATATAGAGAAAGAAGAATAAACCTGGGTTTTATTTGGATGGTCTTTTTACCTTATCCCTGTAGGATAAAAGCCCACAGTTACCCTTTACTGTTAGCAGAAAGGGAGCAGAGGCCCGTGGGGAGATTCCTGTGAAGTTAATCTCTAAGCCTGAAACCAGGGTGATTTTGTCACTTCCAGCCAAGCTATTTACCAAAATTCTTGGTTTATCTTTTTTAAAGTTCATGCTAGAAGACACTTTTACTCTAAAGGCCTATTCTGGCTGGCTTATTCGTACCTGGGGGGGGTTCTCATTTGACAAAAACAAAACAAAACAAAACAAAAACACAACTCCCAGTAAACCATCTGTAGATATGCTATGTAGTGAAAATCAGAAAGAAAGAAGGAAGATGGAAAGGAAGATGGGAAGGAAAGAAAGGATGGAGAGTGTGGGGAAGACAGGAAAAGAAAGAGAGAGAGAAAGGAGAGTGAGGTGAGAAGGAGGAGAGAAGAAGGAAAAACTGTTCTGAAACTCAGGAGCTACACCTTGTCTAATGACACCATGTGACTCAGGACAGACTGCTGTTTAGCCTTGAGGGAAGTGGTCATGTTAAGTTTCAAAAAAGGACAAGGGCTACCTTGCTATGGCAATTAGGTTAGAAATTGTTTAAGAGGACTGGTGTGAGGATTACCAGTAATCCAAGAAATAAATAAGTAGCCCCCTTAGTTCTCCAACTAGGTGCAAATTGTTCCTGGGCAGAACAGCCCACAGGGCCTTGTCCTGGAGGCATGTGTTTGGTTTTTTGTTTTTGTTTTTGTTTTTGTTTTTTAAGAGACATTTTTGCTATAGGGCCCCTGCGGCTGGCTGGAGAGACAGAGAGTGATAGAGACAAGAAGCGGAAGTGATAAATCACCCCCAGGGGGATGGCCACACCACAATTCCTTCTCCTCCATTCTCCTCTTGGAATATTGGGCACACATGCACATGCAGTTGGCATGAGTTTGAAGCCACCAGGTCAAACCGCGGTCAGCCATGTGAGAGTCCAGCGACATAACTACCATGCTATCTGCTGTTTTTTACAGAGATTTTTGGCAGAGAGACAGAGACAGCAAGAAACCGCCCCCTAGAGGGGATGGCCACTCCACAATCCTGTCTCCTTCATTCTTCTCTTGGGATTTTGAACATGCACCCAGTGTGAGTTTCAAGCCACCGGGTTTGGGATTTGAATCACGGTCATCCATATGGGAGTCCAATGATCTAACCATTATGCATCTGCTGGTTCCCTGGAGGTGTGTTTTAACTAAAAGGAAAAAAAAAAATAAATAAAGGGGAAAAGGCTCAAATTCCTGTTCTTCCTGGGAGGAGAAATAAGTACCCTTTGCTGAAGTGAATGTTAGTAATATAAATTTGGTTATCGGGCTCTGGTTGTAAAGTAGGCTCATGATGAACTTTCAGGGCTAGTTAAGGATTAATTTCATTTTCTTTGAAATTTAATTGAAATCTGCATCTTGCTGCTCTCATCAAGTTAATATATTGTCTTGAGATTGAGAATACACAGCTGCAAATATGACTAGACCAAACCAGAAAGAAATGTCACCTTGAATCTCTATTCAAATGATGGGACTGGCACTCTGCCCTGTCAAGTAGCCTGATTAAGTAGAGCTCAGCGATACTAGCCGAAACTTCAAACCAGCAGTTCTCAAGTGTACAAACTGTACCACCCATCTGTTAATTTTAAGTGAAGCTTGAGAGTTTGGACTTGAAAGTTATGAGTCCCTCTTCATCTCAGAGAACAAGTGGCAAGAACGGATTCCCCTGCAAGGCAGGCTGAGCTCTCATCCTGGCTCTACTACTTGTTGATTGTATGGTTATGGTCAAGTTTCTTAATGTCTCTGTGCCTCAGTTTTTCCTTCTGCAAAATGGAGATGGATCACAGTGGTGGTTGCTGTGGTTTGGATAATGGTTTGTTCCCAAAATTTTATGTTTAGGAACTTAATGTTGGGAGGCAGTGAGGCCTACACAGCAGGGACTGTTTCATGCTGATTGAATCATGGAGGATGAATGGATTGACGTTGTATTATAAAAGTTCTACCTCTTGTGAGAAGTTAGTTCTCAAGAGTACCAGCTGTTATTAAAAAAAAAAAAAAAGAAAAGAAAAAGAAAAAGTGCCCTCATCCTGTCTGTCTCTGTCAGCCATGTTGCAGGCCAGCCTGGTGTCAGCCTTACGCCTTTGGACCTTCTAGACTCGTAATCTCTTATTCCTTTATGAATCACCCAGTCAGAGGTTTGTTTGTTTGTTTGTTTTTGTTTTTGTTTTTGAGAGGTTTTTGCTATAGGGCGCGTGCGCTCGCCAGACAGACAGAGAGAGACAGAGAGACAGAAAGCGAGAAATCACCCCCCAGGGGGGATGGCCACACCGCAATCCCTTCTCCTCCATTCTCCTCTCGGGATCTTGGGCACGCACGCACACACACACACACACGCGCCCAGCGTGAGTTTTAAGCCACCGGGTCCGGGACGCGAACCGTGGTCGACTACGTGGGAGTCCAGCGACATAGCCATTACGCTAACTGCTGGTTCCCTGTTTGTTTGTTTTTAATTTGCCAGAGGTGCATGTGCTCACCAGAGAAAAACAGAAACTAGGGGGAGAGAGGCAAAGCACCCAGCCCCCCATGGAACATAGTCACACCACAGTCCCTTCTCCTCCATTTCTCAATTCTATCAAGATTTGGGCATGCATGCACACCCATTCAGTGTGTGTTTCAAGCCACCAGAGCTGAGATTCAAACCATATGGTAGGCCATGTGGGATCCAGCTCCCTTAACCACCAGGCCACGGGCTGTGCCAGCCTACATCTCAGGTATTTCTATTAGCAGTGTAATAACAGACTAATACAGTGGTATCTCCTCATAGGCTGTCACAGTCAAATACAACAACGCATTCAAAGTGCTTAGTGCATAGAAAGTACCCGGCAAATAACAACTGTTCAGTGTCTCTTTATGTCTTACACCCACAAATCCTATTAGAATGAAAAACAAGGGGAAATGACTAAGACTTTGTCTAACAATAGATGAATGGTTTGTAAAGTTGACAAGGGCTCTGATCAGCTCAGGAATAAGGAGCAGGAGGTACTGGGGCAAGGGGTAAAAAAGTGAGTAGGGCCACATGGCTCTAAGGAGCAAGCAAGCTGAGTATCAACAAAGGCCAGCTGGGCCTTCAAACCCCAAGTGACTCCAGCAACAAACTATACAACAGTTAGATATCATCTTTTATTCACTCAAAATACATCCACAGGTGAATTCAGTCATTTGAGTCTTCTTTAAACTCAGTTCACACCTTCTGTTCCCACCAACTTCTAGGCATCTTCTGAGAGCAAACTGTCTGCTCAGTTCCACAGAGGAATGGAACCATGTCACTGTGACATACATGTCTAGTGCAATTAGTCTTTTGCTGGTGAGTCAATGAGGCACACCTCAGACACCATGACTTCTTCTTCTTCTGTTTCAGAAGAAGAAATACAGGCAATAGCATCAATAATACATCATCTTCAAGTCAGACTTCCAGAAAAATAATTAGAGAAGGAAAAGAAGGAGAAAAAAATGGAGGAAGAAGATAGTAGGGAAGATATAATTATAATTAGAGATAGCCATCCAGAAGCTCCCCACCTCAGTGGAAGAAATCAAGGCTGTAAAAAGCCCTTGGCTCACATGGGTAGATCCTCAAGTGTTCGTTGATGCTGAATCTGAGGTCAAGGAGATCAAGAGCCATCTTTCATAAGTAACTACTCAGAAGTCTGCTCAGTGCTTGGATCCAAGGAATCAGAGGACTGGCAGATCACACAGGTTTTGAGAATCAAGATGTAGGTATCCTTGAATTTCCTTATTTTATAAGCATAGACGATAGGGTTCATCATGGAGTTAGCATGGGACAGCAGGATGCCCAAGTACAACACCGCTTGTGGTACCTCACCATTAAAGTAGATAATACAGTTGATGATGGATAAAGGCAGCCAGGACAAAGCAAACAAGAAGAGGACCAGGAACAGGGACTTAGCCGTCTTGAACTCACGTCCGTAAAATGCCCCTGTTTCTTTGGAGCTAGAGAAGTTCTGACTGAGTTTGTTCCGGATGATATAGAAGATGTCAAGGTAGATGGCACACATGACAACGAGGGGAATGAAAATCCAGGTGAAGAAGCTGAAGTAAACCATGTAGTCCATTCTCATGACGGAACGGAATTGGCATGAAAGGAAGGTGGTATTTCTGTGGTACCCTGAGTTCAGTTTCATGTTCCAGCCAAACATCGGGGTCAGTCCCACCAGGAATGACACCAGCCAGCAAAGGCCCAGGGCCAACCATATTCTTCTTTGAGTAGTGACCCTCCTGTATCTGTTTGAATGGAAAAGAGCCAGTGAGTTCACCACAGGAATTACAAAAGGGTGGGTGCAGGGGATAGAACTGGGAAAGGAGAGAAAATCTTATACTCTCAATTCCCCAGTCTTCTGTTAACAGAGGAGAATGCTGATATTCGAAGGTAATGAAGACAAGATGGGCAGAAAATAATTCGAGAAAAATCTAAGAAACTTCTTTGGGAACTTGTCTAAAGAAGGATAATACAGAATAAATCAGAAATATATTGCTTAGTTGGGCCAGCCAGTGGCGTAGTGATTAAGATGGCTAAATCCCACAAGGCTGACTGTGCAGTTTGAGTCCCAGACCTGGCAGCTTGAAAAACACTCCAAGCGCATGTGCATACATGCACAAAATCTCAAGAGGAGAATGGAGGAGAGGGGACTATAAGCAAAAACCAAGAAAGAAAAGGAAGAAAGAGAAAGAGAAAATGAAAAAACAGAAAGAAGAAAGAAAGAAAGATGAGAGAAAGAGAAAGAAAGAGGAAGAAAGAAAGAAAGGAAGGGAAAAATATATGTATATACTGCCTAGTGTTGAGTGCCTGCATGCCCCACTCAGGGCTCCATTTCCAGCTCAAGGATACTTCCATTTCTGGAAGGAAAGATGTACCTATGTCTCCTGGAATCTCCTAATAAGGATGATCTCTTCGAAACATGCTTGCCCACTGTACTCTGCACTGTTTAGTTTGGCTACCATGTCCTAAATTATACTATGCCTCCCCCACACTTCCCCTTTACCTGTGCCTACCCCTGCTTCTCTATTTGCAAGGGCATCCGTACTTGGTGTTGAATTCAATGAACCAATGGAGTTTCGAAGGTCGTGTTAAAGTACGTCAAGGACCTTAAAAGACTCATCCAGTGAGTCACCATTTCTCCTTAAACCATCCTTCCTGATAACCTACCCAGACAGCAAGGAGGAAACTGCAGTAGTCTCCTTACGTGTGGTTTTGCTTTCCACAGTTTTAGTTACCTGTGGTCTGAATATATTAAACGGGAAATTCCGACATAAACATTTGTAAGTTTTATTTATTTTCTGAGAGGTTTTTGCTATAGGGCATGTGCAGTCACCAGAAAGACAGAGAGACAGAGGGACAGAAAGTGAGAAATCACCCCCTAGGGGGGATGGTCATGCTTCAATCCCTTCTCCTCCACCCTCCTCTTGGGATCTTGGGCATGCATGCACACCTGCCCAGCATGAGTTTAAGCCACCAGGTCCAGGACTCGAACCGTGGTTGGCTACATGGGAGTCCAGCAACATAGCCATTACGCTGACTGCTGCTCCCAAACATTTGTAAGTTTTAAATTGCATGCCATTCTGAGTAGCAGGATGAAATCTTACACTGTCCCATTCCATCCAGCCTGGGCTGTGAATCGTCCCTGTGTCCAGCATATCCACACTGTACACGCTACCTTTCCATTTGTTCCTTAGTAGCCATCTCAGTTATCAAATAAAAAAAAAATAATAGCACACCTAGAGTTCAGTACTATCTGTGGCTTCAGGCATCCACGGGGGTCTCAGAAGACAGAAGGAGGGACTACTATAATGCTGTTAAGTACTATGTACCAAATAGATTTTATCTCAAATCTCACAACAAACGGGAGAGTTTAAAGTAACTAATGTAATAGTAGTTACAGCTACCATTTATTGAGCATAGACTGTGTGCCAGATATTTTTCCAAGAGTGTTTTGTTTTCTGTTTTTGTTTTTGTTTTTGTTTTTGTTCTGTTTTGTTTTGTTTTTGTCATAGGGCATGTGTGCTCACCAGTGAGAGACAGAGAGTTAGTTAGAGACAGTGAGAGAAAAAGTGAGAAATTACTCCCCCTGGGACCAGCAGTTAGCGTAATGGCTATGTCACTGGACTCCCATGTAGTCGACCACGGTTCGCATCCCGGACCCGGTGGCTTAAAACTCATGCCAGGCACGTGTGTGTGTGTGTGTGTGTGTGTGTGCGCCCAAGATCCCTAGAGGAGAACGGAGGAGAAGGGATGTGGCCATCCCCCCTGGGGGGTGATTTCTTGCTTTCTGTCTCTCTGTCTCTCTGTCTGGCGAGCCCACACGCCCTATAGCAAAAAAACTCTCAAAAAGAAAAAAAAAATTACTCCCCCTTTGGGGGGTTGGGATGACCATGCTTTCTTTTCTTCCCCTCACTCCCCTCTTGAGGTCTTAGGCATGCATGTACACACACCCAGCATGTTTTCCAAGCCACCAGGTCTGGGTCTCAAACCATAGTCACCCACGCCTTCATGCCACTCGCTGGCCCCATTAAGAGCTTTAAATGTGTTAACTCATTTGATCTTATGAGGAAGGTGCCGTTATTATCCCCATTTTGTGGGTGGGAAAAATAATGAAATACAGGCAACTTTAAACAAGCTAGATGGGTAGAGGTAAAATTGGATCAAAATCAGAATTCAGAGCATCTTAAGCACTGTGATACAGAGGAGGACACTAAAGCAGGTAACTTGCCCAAGTTCAGATCTCAGAATCTGGGACTTGAACTCAGAGTTGTTTACATCTAAGGCTTGGTTAGATCTCCCAGAAGAAGAAAAGAGAAAAATTGATATCAATGCAATTTAGGACCCCTGGGGTATTAGATTCTCCATTTGGCAGTTTGTTCTCTTCACATGGCCACACAAAAGATTGTTAGTACTTTACACGATAGAGAATTTTTGGGGAAAAAGTTCTCACACCTCATGAGAAGAAGAAAATATGTATGAGAGGGACTTCATAATGTTTATGGGAAAATTGAATTTAAAAATGAGCTTATTTTGGGGCCTGCAGGTGGTGTGGTGGTTAAGGGCACTGGACTCCCACATGGCAAATCATGGTTTAAGTCCCGGACCTAGTGGCTTGCTTTCTCTCTCTCTCTCTCTCTCTCTCTCTGTCTCTCTCTCTTGCTCTGTAACTCTCTGGTCAAATTGAAATAAATAAACAAAGTTAAATAAAATAATTCTTTAAAAAAAGAGCTTATTGGGGGAACCAGCAGTTGGCGTAATGGCTATGTCGCTGGACTCCCACGTAGTCGACCGCGGTTCGCGTCCCGGACCCGGTGGCTTAAAACTCACGCCGGGCGCATGTGCGTGCGTGCCCAAGATCCCGAGAGGAGAATGGAGGAGAAGGGATTGCGGCGTGACCATCCCCTCTGGGGGGTGATTTCTCGCTTTCTGTCTCTATGTCTCTCTCTGTCTGTCTGGCGAGCGCACGCGCCCTATAGCGAAAAATCTCTCCAGAAAAAAAAAAAAAAAGAGCTTATTTTGCTGCAAAAAAATGTGAAATCCACATATAGTTTTCCATGATGCACATGAATTTACATGAACTTTTTAAAATGTTATTTATTATTATTATTATTATTATTTAATCTGCTTTAGGGCACATGCACTCACCAGAGAGAGAAAAAAAGCACGCTGCCAGGTCTGGGACTTAAACCATGGTCATCCATGTGGGAGTTCAGCACCTTAACCATCATACCACCTGCTGGCCCCTTACATGATTTTTTTTTTTTTTTTTAAAGAGACTTCTTTGTATTTTCTAAGAATCACTTTCTCAACATGGAGAGGGGGAGCACAGGATAAGAAGCCAAGTTACATAACCTGTCTTTACAAAGCAATAGAACCATCAGCTTATCTCCTCTTATTCTTATCACCTTCTAAACCAAGCTTGTCTGGGTAGGTTTCTTTCATTTCTAAAACCCAAGAGCATTTGTTACTCATTAAAAATGCATTCAGCTTTCATCATCTTTGGCTTGCCTAGGGGACTGAGCGTATGTCCAGAGTCAGTAGAGAAGGGATTAGAGTATTCCTGTTTCTAGTTCCTGAGTTTCCATTGACATTGCTAAACCCTTACAGACTGTATCGTGAAAAGATATCTGTTGCTCTCTTCTAACCTCAATGGCCAAGTTGGACTCATTTTCACTCAGAAAGTCTGGGATCTAAACTTTGTAGCCCCATTTTCTAAGCACCTCTGTTTCTGTCTCCTCCTTCCACCGCCCCACTTCGGTCCTCTTCAAGCAGGTTACCTGACAGTGAGCTTGACCCGCAGGTATCGATCCACTGCAATGGCCAGCAAGGACATGATGGAGGCGTGGGTGAAGATCAGCAGTAGGCAGGTCATGAAAAGGCAGCTGTAGAAGTGGATTGTGATGCCCAGGCTGATGACAACGGCCAAAGGCATGACCAACACTCCAACAGCAATGTCAGCCAGGGCGAGGGAGACGATAAAATAGAAGGTGGTAGTCTGCAGGCTGGGGTTCAGCTTGACCACCCAGATGACCAGAACATTGCCCACGATGGCACAGAGCCCGATGACAATCTCCACAGTGATGTAGGCAATGTTGGCCAACGACGGGGCAGTGCTGTTGATGGGCATCTTGCTTTCCTAGAGAAGCCTCCCAGGTGACAGGGGAGCCAGCAGGATTCGTATGGGCCAATCAGCCTAGTTCTTGCCAGACATCTTTCCACAAGTCCACATGCAACACTCAAACTCACAACCTGCGCATTCCTGCTCTTTCTTGGTCTGACGATCTCTGGGAAACACTTCTTAGAAAAGGCCCATCACAGGAAGGTCATTTGCAGCCCCTTTGGGGGCCCCATATCCCCATGCTCCCAGAAGCCTGGAGGGCAGTTCGATGTGAGCTGAATCTGAAAGTGCGTCTACTCTTAGTTCCCCAGAAAGACATGCCCAAGGCCCCTGCCTTCCCCTGCCCCCACAAGAGGGCTTTTATTGAGATAAGCAATCTTCTTCAAGGGTATTTAGGGAAGTAAGACGGGCCAAGAGGAAGTAGAGAGCCAGGAACTCAGCAAAAACGTGGAAAGAGCAGAGAAACAAAGTGTGAGTCGCCTGGGGAAGGCTCAAGGCAAAACTAGGCATCAGAATTTATTCACTTAACCACCTGGTGAGAGTGTACGGCTGGGTGGGACAGGACCTGGGAGAACCGGCTACCTAATATTCCGGCTTTGTGCTGGCTTAGCAGGAAGACACTGTGACTAGGAGGCAAACAGAAGAACAAGAAAGAGACTTTGGAGGCAGTCCCCTAACCTCAAACAGAAGAACAAGAAAGAGACTTTGGAGGCAGTCCCCTAACGTCAGCCGGAATTTATCCCTTGGTGCATAACTGCAAGCCCTGAATTCAGCTGCAGGAGTTGACTCTGTTGAGCTCAGCTGGTACCCAGTCTTTGCATCAAAGATACTTTGTCACAGGGACAAAACAAGCAAAGATGCTCTGCTCAAAGTGCAACATCTCAGCACTTTTCGTAAACATCATAACTGCTGAGTCTCCATCTCGTTCAGCACAGTCTCTCATGCCCTCACACTAGCAACCAGCCAATGCCAAACCTGTTTGAAGAAAAACAGGACACTAGGGTGACAAGCATGTTGGAAGGAGGGAAAAGGCAATGTGAAGAAACAATCACATGACACATCTGGCTGCCCCAGAGCCCCAGCCCACACCACAGAAACAGGCTTACCTGGCCACCAACATTTGGAAACCAGACACTTGAATACAACTGTCGTGACAAGAGAAGCACTGGAAGCAGCATTGCCCAAAGGGATTTTTTTTTTTTTAATGTTTTGTTATAGGACACATGTGCTTGCTTGCCAGAGACAGAAAAGGAGAGAGGGAAAGTGAGAAATCACCCTCCAGGGTGGAGGGCCATGATGTAATCTCATCTCTCAGGATTTGGGGAAGGCACACACACGCACGTGCCTGGCATGATTTTCAGGCTGCTGGGTTTGGGACTCAACCCATGGTCTGTCATGTGGGTCCAGTGCCTTAACCACCATGCCACCTGCTGGCCCCAACCAAAGGGATTATTTTAACGAGGCACATTAGTAAGACAGCAAGAAGGAACACGAACCTACACCCACAGGGTGACGTAAGGGTTGATGATTTTCACATTAAGTACCTGATATATGTGCAGATAGCTAGGAAAAAAAAAAAAAAAAAAAAAAAAAAGGACCCTGATGTTTACAGCCAAAAATAAAATTCAAGGATAACAAGTGTTGCTCTGCTGTTTACTAACAAACACTTGTCAGTGGGGCATCAGAGAGAGGCCTCCGTTGAGGCCGGTCAGGGTCTTCTTTAGTCCTGTTTCTGTGTCATCTGTTGACCCCTTGCTTTACCCCAGTTGGGTCCAAGTCTGATCAAATCTCATGCTTATCTCTGCCAGACCTGTCACTCCTTCCTGAGCAAACTCACCAGACATTAAGGGGGCAGTCCTCTCCAGCTCATTCCCCTCATTCTAGCATTTTCTATTGTTAGCTTGACCACATCCTTGCACTGCCGGAACCTGAAAAGCTTTGTCAGCCTCCAATGTGGCCTCTCATAGATATTTCTTTTTTTTTTTTTTTCTTTTCTTTTTTTGGAGAGGTTTTTGCTATATGGTGCGTGCGCTCACCAGAAAGACAGAGACAGAGAGACAGAAAGAGAGAAATCACCCCCCAGGGGGGATGGCCATGCCACAATCCCTTCTCCATTCTCTTCTCAGGATCTTGGGCACGCACACACATGCGCCTGGCGTGAGTTTAAGCCACCAGGTCCAAGACTTGAACCGTGGTTGACTACATGGGAGTCCAGCGACATAGCCATTACGCTAACTGCTGTTTCCACCTCACAGATATTTCTATAACAACTGTTTTCTTTGTCTCTGCTTGGGAGGAAGAAGTTACCAAGAGCAATTTCTAGGAGGTTATACGCTACTGAAAATAGCTTTTCTCACTATAAAGCAATCTTTGAATCTTAATCACTGTCAGAAAGTCCCTCTTCAGGGTAGCTAGTGATATGGTGGTTAAGGCGGCTGGATCCCACAAGGCTGACCATGTGATTCAAGTCCTGAACCCAAGGGCTTGAAAAACATGTTTGGCACATGTACTTGCATGCCCAAAAATCCCAAGAGAAGAATGAAGGAGAAGGGATTGAGGCATGGCCTTCCCCCCTTGGGAGGATGCTTTCTCACTTTCTCTCTCTCTGTCTCTCTCTAGTGAGTGCATGTGATGTACAGTGAAAAAAGAGAAAAAAAAAATAGAGAACAAACTCCTCCTTCTCCCTAGCCATCCAGTAGCTCCAAATGGCCTTATGTGAGAGAAGGAGCCTCCTGCAGGGACAGGCGTGTTGCCTGGATGTCGTGGTGGCTATATAGCTAAGGGGCGGTTTCCTGGAGGACTTGGCATTCCCTAGTCTGCCTTCCAGCCCATCCTGCGGTGGCCAAGGATGGGTGGAGTGGGCCTGCAGCAAGGGGAGAGCACAGACATTTGCTCCATGTTTGGGGAAAGCTGGACACACAACAGGCAGCTCCTACCTGAGAAAGAAAGAGATGGCAGCCCGTACATAGTTAGGGGCCAGCAGCTGGGGTGGGGGAGAGGCAGTGGTGGGCCAGAAATGGTGGATCAGCCCACCTTAAATGGACTGATGTCATTAGGGATGGTTTGACACCACATATGGCTATGTTCATTTTCAGATCCTTTCTCCTTTCATTCTCTATGAACATAGGGGGGCATTCTTTCAGAACCAATCTATCTCAGCTGGGTGAGAGAAACCCCAGAGAAAGGGGTTTGTGTCCAAACGCAGCATGCCACAGGTCAGATAATCAAGGAAAGGGTGACCCATGAAGAGAGGAGAGGCAGGGGACGTACTCGGGGCCTCCAACCTAGCCACCTCTTCCCATCCAGTGATAGGGAAGACTTACCACTGCTTAAAACCCATTTAGTCTCCATGAGGCCTTGGGATCAAGTCCAGACCCTTCAGGATGGCCCACAGTGCGAGACCCTCCAGGGAGGGGTGCCCAGCCTCTGTAGTCTGTCACCTGCTCCCCCCTGCTGAGCAACCACGGCTCACAGCTCTTTTCTTTCAGCTCCGCCTACGTACACGCTCGGTGCCTGGCTTGGAGGGCTTTTCTTCCCTGAGTCTACCTAGGAAACAAACACTTTGCTTTTAAGACTATTCTCAAGTGGGACCATGAAGAGCACTTCCCAGACTCAGCCTCTCCTCTGGGCTCCCACCGTCCCCTGCTACCCAGTAAATACCTGGAGGGCAGGGACACAGCTTTCACTTCAGCAGTTCTCGCCCCATCATGAAGCCTGGCAGATCATAGGTGCCTGGTACATTCTTTTTTTTTTTTTTTTTTTTTTTTTTTTTTTTTTTGAGAGGTTTTTCGCTGTCGGGTGCGTGCACTCACCAGACAGACAGACAGAGACAGAGAGACAGGAAGCGAGAAATCACCCCCCGGGGGGGGGGGGGGGGGGGATGGCCACGTCGCAATCCCTTCTCCATTCTCCTCTCGGGATCTTGGGCATGTATGCACATGCGCCTGGCATGAGTTTAAGCCACCGGGTCCGGGACGCAAACTGCGGTCGACCACACGGGAGTCCAGCGACATAGCCATTATGCTAACTGCTGGTCCCTCTGGTACATTCTTGATAATGAATGAATAAGAAAGCGCCTCGGTGTACCAGGTGGCATAAACATGGCACAGAGTGCTCAATGGTAACAGTAACTCAGCTAGGGCCTATTGAGCATGCTCCATGACACCTTGTTAAACATTTCTATTCACAGTCTCTTTTGATGCTCTCTGATATAATAGATATTCTCATTATTGCTGGGCAGGAAAGCTGAGGCTCGGAAGGGTTAAATAACATGTCCAAGGCTGCACAGTGAGGAGGTGGCAGAGTTAGCATTCAAACCCAGGCTCCTGGCTTCAGAGCCCCCGTTCTGAACAATAGCCGTGTGTAAGTGAATGAGCTGGACAGCCACGGGAAGCTTTCACAAGTACAGAGAGTCCCTGGGTTTGATGTCGCCGTTTTACCAGTATCAGTAGGAGACTAAATTTCTCAGATCTGGAAAAGAAAGCGCTACCAAGACTACGAAGACAAAGCACTAGTATCAAGGGTGTTCAAAAAGTTCATGGAAAATTGGGGTCAGCAGATGCATGGAAATTAAGATGACTGGATCCCACATGCCCAACTGAGCAGTTCAAGTCCCAGACCCAATCATTTGAAATTACGCCAGGTACACGTGTGTGTGTACCCCCAAACCTCAAATCCCAAGGGGAGAAGAGACAAGAAGGGATTGTGGCATGTCCTTCACCTCTGAGGAATGATTTCTGTCTCTCTCTCTCTCTCTCTGACAAAGCACACATGCTCTTATAGCAAAAACTAATAAGTAAATAAATAAATAAATTCATGGAAAATGTTTACTATGAAAATCTAGGCATGGATTTCAATTTTTTTGCACCAAAGTAAACTTGAACTTAATTCCATTTCCCATGAACTCTTAAAGTTCCCTTGTATAATGCAGCTTCAGCAGCAGCTGCTCTGAATTAGGAAGAGATGGCAGAACTGGAAGAGGATTGCATGAGCAGGCTGCTGGTGGGAAACTCTGGGCCTGATTTAAAAAAAAATTGTTGGGGGACCAGCAGTTAGCATAATGGCTATGTCACTGAACTCCCATGTAGTTGACCGTGGTTCGAGTCCCGGAACCGGTGGCTTAAACTCACGACGGGCATGTGTGTGTGTGTGTGTGTGTGTGCCCAAGATCCTGAGAGGAGAATGGAGGAGAAGGGATTGTGGCGTGGCCATCCCCCCTGGGGGGTGATTTCTCGTTTTCTATCTCTTTGTCTCTCTCTCTCTTTCTGGTGAGCGCACTCGCCCTATAGCAAAAACCTCTCAAAATAAAAAAAAAAATGTTGGATCAGAGTGCCAAAATAATAATAATAATAATAATAATAATAATAGTGAAATTGTAAGTGAACTGTGGTTCAGGAGATTTTTCCACCTAAAAGGGTCTTGACTGTTTTCAATTCTATTAAAAGAACCTGAACTCCATGGGGAAGGCAAAGATCTGGAAGAAACTCTCAGCCTGAATGGCAGGAAAAGTGACTGCAGTCCTGGGGACAGGCCTCATTGACATCCAGATCTTGGTCTGAAGCTGGCTTGACACCAGTGCACAAGAGCACAGCTTAACCACAATACCACAATCCTGCCCTTGGGTTCTGCTTAACACTCTGAGAAATTGGCCTAAGACACAGTTCATCTGATCCTTTGCAGCCTCTCAGAAAAGCCTAGAAACTCCAGCTACCAGCCTGCAACAACAGCAAGGGGCAGTGTTAACAGGAGTCCAGGCAAAGGACCTCTGGAGTCCAGAGCAGGTCCAGGCTGCCACTGAGACAGGACGTGGGACAGGCAGAAGGTGGGCTGTGCCCGGTGGCTAGCTCACTGATTCGACTGCTGCCTGCAGAGCTGTACACACCAGTGGCTCACTTCCTCTTGGCCCCAATGCCACTTCCCCAAAGCCCTATTTTGCAGAGCTCGCCAACAGCAGAGGCTCAGGAAGATCTCGAAGTCGCCCTCCCTCCTCTGCCTCTCAGTCAAGCCAGAGAGGAGAGACTGGCCTTTCAGATGGCTTCCCCAAGTGGCCGACTGAAGCCACTGTCCCTACCGGGCTTCTCACCAGGGCCAGCCACTGAAGCTCCTCCAGCTATATGCAAGGAGTCAAAGTCCCACTTGGCGCCGGTGTGAGGGGAAGGGAGAGGTGAGCCTGGAAATCGAGGTCAAGGTTCTTTCACCCTGAGTAACAGGAAATCCTGCCCTGTAAAGGATGTATGCCGAGTGTGTCAGAAGGCCTCCGGGCACTAGTGGAGATTCTGGAGAAGGATTCAGCTGCCTCGAAGGCGTTCTAGGTTCTAGGCAGGTCTTTCAACTGCCTGCGTCCTAGGGCGGTAGCAGGAGCCTCAGCGCCTGAAAGGCTTCCTGTCTGTCTGAGGCGCTATGCTCAGCGGTGGCCACCTGAGGGCAGCACGTCTCCGCCGCCACCGGGAAAGAAACAGCCCTAAGGAAGAGCTGGAACGCGGCTTAGCCAGAGACCTCGGATGCGGGGGGAGACTGGGCGCGCAGGGAGAGAAGGGACAGTTAAGGAAGGGCAAGGGTTACAAGGGTAAACAGCTAACTCCCTAAACCCAACACAGTCCGTAGGATATTCCTGGACAGTATTAAATTCTGTCCTCTTGACTCACCTTTCAACCTGAGAGTATTCTAATAAAAACAGCACAGCAGTTTCCCCTTCTACCCTGGCTAAGACTCCAGTGGATGCCTGAAATGGAGAGTACTGAGCCCTGTAGATGCCGTTTTCCCCTATACACATGTACCTGTAATACAGTGTCATTTACATCAGGCACAGTAGAGATTAACAGTAACAAACAACAGGACCATGTAACAATGTGGTGAGTAACCTGGACAGCAAAGGGATAGGAGGGGTACCTGTTGGCGTTTTACTTTGTAACATACAAAGCCTCTCACACACTCCACCTCCTTAGTCAGCAACAACCCCACAAGGAGAAAACGGAGGCAGAGAAGTTGAGTAATTTCGAGATTATACGACTGGTAAGAGACAGAGCCAGGATGGAAGACCAGACCCTGGTCTCCTCACCTGAGAGGAGAACAGAGTTTATCAGAGGAGTGGAGGAGGTCTCCCTGGGATTTTCCACTCCCTGAAGCACACACGTTACTGGTGCTCCCCTTGGCACCTGCCCGTCCTGGACCTATCCCCTCCTATGGGCACAGGACCCCCTGGCCAGTCTTTCTTTCACTGAAGAGCTTCCGGTCTTTCAGATCCTACGATTTCTCTGGACACCCCTGTGTCTCCTCACTATTGATCTTCTTTGTCTCAGCCTCAGGCTTCTAATCACTGTACCTGGGTGACCTGTCAGGTATCTCCCACAGGATCAGGTCTTTTCACCTGATTTCCAGTCAACTATGGATCCTTTATCCTAGAAAATGTAGGAATGGACTCTGGGTAGAGCAATTGCTGATTCTAAATGTTTATAGCAGGGATGTGTCCTGGCTCCTTCTTTTTAACTTTCTATCTAACACATGTGACAAAACTCCTTAATGAATTAAATGCAAACCCTCCTGGCATAGTGGGAGGTAAGTACCTCCTCTATTTTTTTTTATAAGTTTATTTCTTCCTTGAGTAAGAGAGAGAGACAGAAAGAGGTGCCAGAAATGGGGTCTTGATGGTGCAGTCCATCCTCAACCTCCAGATCATGGGCATGTGTGTACCCAGAGTACTCAGGGAGGTCTCTAGACTTGAAGTGGGAACCTTTTCATGTGGGATTTCCTCACAGAGCATTGTGTTTCACCATGGCATCACCATCTGGCTGCAGTCTTCCTTATATTGATGATATCTGTCTTCTACTCTAAGAGATCCTACATAATTATTGTCGAGCTGCCATTGATAGAATGACAATTAACATGTGCCAGGAATTTTGTCAGATGTTTTACACACATCGTTTATACCTCTATAACCATTCTGCAAGTATTATGAGGTCCCTTTCACAGATGAGGAAACTAAGGCTTGCTGGTAATTGAGCAACTTACTCTGGGCAAGACAGCCAGCCAATGGCAGAACTGAGACCTGAACCCAAGTCTGCCTTGGCTTCAAAGCCCTGGCTCTTTCCAATGAACCACAACGGAATAGTCCAATATCAAATTTGCCAAAACCCAAATTGCCATTTTGGGTAGAAATTCTCCAGTATGCTAATGAGTAAGCCTTCGCAAGTTGGGCCAGCTAGTGGGGGCAATGCATTTGTATCAATTTTCTGCTCCCGTCTCTTCTCAAAGCTCAGCGAGGAAGATGGTTATTCCGGACCAGGGGGAGAGCAGCACCCAGCGCTTCCTCCACACTCTCTACGCTACTCCTGCATCTAGTCCATGATCAGACGGTGACACTGTGAAATCATATTACTTTAGTTCCATGCTGAAATGCCTTCCCAGATAACCTTATTCCCTCTGCTTCTTATTAAAGGTTAATATAGAAAACTGTCATATGAAGCATATCTCAGCATTTCATCATAACTGAAGGTACTGTCTGTTGCTGTATCTCTTATGTCAACTTTCATAGGACAACTTTCTCTGAGGAGTGGTTGAAAGAGATTGCTTTTCTTAATAAAGTACCCTACTTTGTCCAACTGGTTAATGGGGGAACATTGTACAATTTATTTTTGCATGGAGGAGGCTCAGAGCTTGTGCTCAGTTTGCTTAGGTATTTCAGGGTGTTTAAATGCCCAGTATCATCCCTTAGCTCCTGGTATTTTAATAATTTTTTCATGCTCTGTTCCTTCATTACAAGTAGCTTCACATCCTTTTGGAAGTATGCAAGGTATAAATAATGAATACATTAAATTAACAACGGAAGGAGCATTAGCATTCAGTTTGAACGTTTATCTGCAAGTCAATTGTTCTAGTTTGTTCTGTTGGTAATAACAGAAAATACCTGAGTCTATAATTTAAGAGAATAGAATCTATTTATGTTCGGTTTGGAGATCCAGGGTCCATGGGCCACCTTTGGTGAGGTCTCTTGCTGCATTCCAACATGGTAGGAAAGCATGTCTGTGCTCCATCCCCTTTCTTTATAAACCCGCCAAAACAGATCATAATCACCTAATCACTCCCAAGAGCCCCAACTTTGGACATCATGAAGACATCAAGTTTTCTCTTAACACTTTCACAGCCAAATCTCAACATAAGAATTCTAGGGGAGACGTTACCCATAGCATTCTTCTCCTAGCCCCAGAAATGCATGTCTCTTTCCCATACAAAATTATCCCAACAACCCAAAAAGTCTTAACTCGTTCCAGCACCAATTCAAAAGTCCAAAGTCCAACGTATCATCTGAGGCAAATTCCTTCCAGTCATAAGCCTGTGAAATCCCAACAAATTACATACACCAAAATACAGTGGTGGAACGGGCACAGGGTAGAAATTCACAAACCACAGAAGAAAGAGTAATAGGCACCAAGCGCTTCTGAAACCCAGGAGGACAGACATTGGGTCTTGAAACTCCATGTGCCATATCCTGAAGGCACTGAGGGGGTCAAGCCCCCAAAGCATCAGGCAGCCTCATGCCGTGGTCTTGCTAGACAGCCCATGCTTTAGTCTCCAGTTGGAGTCTCAGACTCATACCCACAGTTTTTTATGGCTAGCGCTGCATGTTGATAGCTGTTCAGTTCTGGGGTCTTGAAGGCAGTCCCATCCCTGTGGCTCCACTAGACATTTCCC
This sequence comes from Tupaia tana, assembly GCA_026018925.1. NCBI lineage: Eukaryota > Metazoa > Chordata > Mammalia > Scandentia > Tupaiidae > Tupaia > Tupaia tana. The sequence goes on from JAKSZU010000004.1 coordinate 79,352,628, forward strand.
TAGAAGGGACTCTCTGTGGCAGCTCTGACCCTGTATTTCCACCAGGCTTGCCCATGGAGGTATTAAGTGTTCTTGTAATACTATCACAGCCAAATCTCAACACTTGACTTTTAGGGGAACACAAGCCATAGTATCGATTAGTTGTTCATACAGGGATTCTTACATAGTTTGGGGGTAAGGATATTTTTCTACCCCAAGTGGTCCACGATTATATTTTAGATCATCAGTTTGGGTAGCAGGAAAACAAAACAGGACATTGAAAATGCCCTCTTATTTTAAGTGAGCCTTTCAGGTATAGCTTTCAATACAACACTCGAGGCACCAATAGCCAGCAATGCTTAGTAAATGATCTCTTAGGGATAGTGCTGTACAGAGCAATGTCATGATGCTCCCAGGTAGAATTGAAAGTGTTTTTATTTATGTACACCCCCCTACTTCCACAAAGGATTGAAGTTACTACCAGGCTGAGCTAACAGCTTCCTCTTTGGAACTCCTACATCATCTTACACTCTGCTCTATTTGAGCACGTATACGCTATTTTGTAGTTATTTGTTTACATGACTGCTTCTCTCACTAGCTAGTAAACCCCTTAAGTGAACCAATTATGTCTTATGCATCTTTGTATCTCCCTCCCACTCTTCTCTCAAAGGCACCAAGAGCCTGAAATAGTATCAGGCACATAGGAGACCTGAGATAAATTCTAGCTGCACGTCTAATGTATCATCCTCAGGTCTGTCTGTTTACCTGCAAGAATGTTGACCCACCTCTCTACGCCCAGTGAAGAATCAGGAGGGATAAAGGAACATGTCTTCCTCAGCAAAAATATGTTTTCATATCTTTTCATTTCAATCCCAAGCCAGTACAGACAGAAAAATCATGTGACCTGTGGGATCTAGTTAAAGGGACCCTCAGAGAGAATGACTGATGGTTACATGGTTTGTGCTTTTGGCATTTTTGCATACAATAGCCCATTTCATTCTCTAATCTGTGGGACATCTCTAAGACGATGCCCCTTACCCATGCATACACAGACACACACACGCTCCGTCATCCCACCCTGTTCTTTTCTGTCACACTCCCTAGAGTCAGAACTCTGGATTCATCTGCTTGTCTTTGGCCTATCCCCATGTTTGTCTTGCGGCTGCTCAATCTCAGGACCTAGAGGCACCTCTGAGTGTGGCTGGCCTCTGAGGCTGACACATTGCCCTGATCACTGATCTCACCCCACGTCACTGTGTTCAGGATGAGGTTTCTAGGACACAGCGTATTTGGTGAGACAAAGCCCCAAAGGAGATGAATGCCCTGGCTGACTGGCTCAAGGTCAGAACTGGAACCAGCAGCCAGATTTCTTTATTAGCAAGCCCTTCCACTGGCTCTGTTGTCATTCTGGTCCCTATCTCTGAATCCCCAGCCAAACAGTCTGGAGCCATCTGACCGAGCATGTGGTTCACTCGTCTGTCTTCATCCCTGCACGTGCTCCTTGGCCAGGCTGCCTGTCAATCCCTGCTGAAGGGTGTAGTGGAGGGTGTAGGAGAGGGCTGCTTTACCCCACAGCAGCAGTGTCCTTCCAGAACTCCAGCGCCCAGCCTGTGCCCAAGGATGATCAGCTACAATGAGGCACAAAACATGCACGCCAGTGCCTCCTTACACGGCGTGTCCCGCTCCACTCTCATCCTGATGTGCTCCAGGGTAGAAAGCACCATCAGGCCCCTATCGTGTTTTTCTTGTTTTGAGCACTGTTTCTAAATGGATTACCTTGGCCAAATTACTTCGTCTCTCTGTGTCTTCACTTACCCTTTGATAAGTGAGAAAAATCTCTCTCTGAGGACTGAGTGAAGGAACATAGGCCTGGCAGCTGGCAGAGAATCTAGTATCCCTGCACCAGCCCGTTGGGCAGTTACCAGGAACGTGACTCACCATCGGGCCTCTCCAGTAACCCAGCCTGGGCTCCACGTACAAGGAGCTCTATAGGTGCTGAATGAAAGGAAAATCCCTTGGTATCCACCACCCCTTCCCCAACTGTGAGATGCAGGCTTGCTGTGAGTCCGTAAGGGCGTGCTCCCTCAGTCCTGTGTTTCTTCAGCTCTGATTCAGTCTTTCACTGGAAGGGCTCTACCCCTGTTCCAAATCTCCTAATGGTCTCCTGGCTTCAGAAACTGCAAGCATCCAAAAGAGATTGCAGGGAGATGGTGATCTCGCCTCTTTTCTCCACACTTGCCCACTGGTTTGTCAGCACAGGTGGTTTGCCAGGATAAGTAGGCCTACTGGGTGGGCCTCTCAACAGCCCTGCCACTGACTTCTCTGTGAGCAGTCCAGCCACGTAGCCTGCCAGGTCACCAGTTCCCAAGAGTCCCTCAGACTATTGCAGATGAAGTCTTCTGAGGACATGGTCTCCAGGGCCAGATTATCCAGAGTAATAATCATAGTTTCCATTTTTTGTATGTCATTCCTTCTGGAAGACCTGGCAAATCACTCAGCACCATTCACTACTCTCAAGAGGCCTCCTCCTGTGCTGGGTGGAAGAGTTGCTGGATAACAGCAAGAAGGGCAATATTATAGCCAACTCCTGCCAAAACAGCTGCATGGTGAACAAGGGGACACTGGAGACCCATAATTTAATGTGCATTATATTTATTTGCATTTGCTCTTGACCCTACATATCAAACATTCTCTAATCTTGTATTAACCATGAAATCGTTCTTGATTTCCAAGAGAACAAAATATAGAATTTTTTCTAGGTAGAGGGTTTAGCCTCAGGGCTGGGCCATAGAGCCTGACTCCCACTTCTTCCAGGCCTCCAAGATAGCACCTCATTCTGTCCTTACCCTTCCCCAAGAGGAGCCAGCTGACCAGCTCTGGTCATTCCCAGAGAAAAGCTAGACACTGCTTCAGCGACCATGACTTCAGTGGGGGAGACAGAACTCTGGGTCGGCGACAGAACTCTGGGTCACTGCGAAAGATCCAGCCTGTGTTCTCTGCCTCCCCCCGCCCCACCCTTGCCCAGTGCCCATGACTAGGGCTTTTTGTGTTGTCCTGGAGTTGGCACCCTCTCCATTTCCTGCCGATAATGCTGGCTGTTGTTTCTGAGCAAATGGAACAAATGACCGACATGAGCACCATGCATCTGCAAACTGGAAACATCTGCAGGGAGGCAAGGGCAGCTGCTGGCCGGGGGGTGTGCAAGGAGCCGGTGAGAGGGGCTATAGGAGGAAAGCCCAAGAACCTCAGGGCAGAGGGTGAAACCACTACAGAAAACCGCAAGCAGGCAGACCGTCTGGAAGGCCCTACGACTACTACAGGCCTCACTAACCTCCCCTCCTTTTAACTTGTACAAAATTAACTCTTTGCTGTGTCCTGACCAGATGAAGGGAGTATACAGGTACCCTTTTATAAATATCATTTTAGATGTTAAACTCTGTGTGGTAAAACTGAAATGGATTGAGATCAGAAGATGGTGTAAGGCTCTCACATAGCCAACTGCAGTTCGAGTTCCAGACGCATGTGTGTGCATGCCCATGATCCCTAGAGGAGAATGGAGGCAAAGGGATTCTGGTGCAGCCATCCTCTGGGGGTGGGGGTGGGGGGTGGGGAGGGAGTGATTTCCCATTTTCTGCCTCTCTGTTTCTGTCTCTCCAGCAAGCGCACACGCTATGTAACAAAAATCTCTCTTAAAAAAAAAAAAAAAAAAAACAGAAATGGATTTGGGGAAGCAAATAGGTCCAACTCCCCATTTCACAGACGACAACACAGGCCCAAAGAGAAAGTAGATGTAATAAGTTAAAAGTATCAGCACCATCCCACCCCCACGGTGAGCGCGTAGTGTGGGCAGCGCACACATAGCATACCACGCTGCTTCCCTGAAGGTCAGGAGCCATGCTAGGGACTTTCATGTGCAGTGCCATGGCCACAGTAACACTCCTGGGCTCTCTCTGAGCCTGGCAGAGATGCTGGCATGTTGTCTGATCATTCATTAACCCTGGAATGCTCGCCATAGGCTCTCCCTTGGTCTTTGGTGTAGTCCTGTGATAAAGCGTACCATTTTCATCACATCTGCTTTTTGTAGGTAAGGAAATGGTCACTGAGCAAGGTTAAGTAATTTGCCCAAGGTTGCCCTGCTGGCAAAGGGTGGAGGCACCCTTGAACCCCAGCTGTCCCATGCCTAAACTCAGTGCACCCTGCCCGGAGCACCTCCTTTAACCTGACTGCAGTCCTGAGAGGTGAGTTTTGCTCATTTCTACAGATGCTAGCCGGTTGAGAGTTTAGATTCTTGAATTCAAAGACAACCATAGGTCAGCTCATCCCCTACAGAGGGACTATATAGTGTGAAACCTGGTTCTTGACCCAGCCTCTAACCTGGAAGGGAAGTTTTGGACACCACCAGGACTGGTTATGGGGAAGGGCCAGGTGGTATGAAATGCGGTGGGAAGCACGGATTGGCTCTTTGGGTCTGATTTCACAGGGCTCACTGGGTTGCCCTGTGTCTAAAAGAGGCTGTTCCTCAGCCCTGCTTTTTTGATAAGGCATGCAGGGGACAAGAGGTGTTCTCATGTCCTGGCTCTAGAGAAACCCATGAGACTGGGAGAGGAGAGGGGCTTCGTGTTCCCTGATGGAGCTGGAAACCCTGCCCATCTCCTCCTCCAGGCAGACAGCTAGGAAGGAGACCTGTGCCAGTCGGCTTCTGGGCAGCGCTTTGCCTCCCCTGTGGATCTGACAACTGGAGAGACCTGAGGCGCAGAGCAGAAGTTCTGAGGAGGCCTGGGTAGGGTATCTCGGCCCTCCAGCCTTCTCCCGGAAGTCGCAGTGGCGTCAGCCCATCTCCCCTGCTCCCCTGCAGCAGGTGGCAGGGTGGGACTGTCAATGTGATTCATCCACAACACAATTTGAGGATGCTACTGGTGCTCCAGCCGGACATGCTCCTCTGGAACGCCGAGCGCCAGGGACACGGGAGGGAGGAGTGTCCCAGCAGATCGCAGAGGTCTGCATGGCCCCCACCCAGGAAGAGGGAGCTCCCCTTCCGGATAGCTGGGGAAGCCACGGGCTGGGACTGCAAGCTGGGCCACGTGATTCCTGCTGGTTGTCAGATCTGGCCGCTTCCTCCTCTGAGGCCAGTACTTAGACTTAAAGCTGGGCGTCCTCTCCATGGCCTCATCCTGACATCAGTCAGGCTTGCCCTCTGCCTGTCAGGACTGTGCCCCTGGCACCCTCCTCGACTGGCCACTGTCCAGGTACACACAGCCCTCAGCTCCCAGGGCCTTGGTGTAAGCAGGAAGCTGCTCTCAGGCCATTAGAGTCAAAGGAGAGGGGATGAGAGCCAAAAGGAAGTCACAAAGATCAGCCTAAAATAACCTCCCTCCAGGTTAGTCAGGAGGCGGAGCCTGCGCGAGGAGCCAAGTTCTGAGGGCAGGGCTCAGGCCAGCGTCAGAAAGGCCCTGAAGCAAACCAGCGGGGGCTGGGCTTGGAGCAGTCCCCATGCTCTTATCAGCTCAGCAAGCCACTGCCAGAACCCCTTCTGCTCAGAGGCTTCCGCCCCAGCCGGCATCTGTTTCCTCTCCTATATTTAAACAGCCAGGTTGGTGAACTTGGGAGCATCTTTGCCCAGAGAGGAGCAACCTCCTGTAGAACACACAGGGCACACCGTGGCACACCGTGGCACTGAGGCCTCTGGCCTATTTCGTGCTGCTCCTCAGCTTGGGCTGGGTGACTGGGACCCAGGGTTCCTGAGAAGGCCCATTATTCTACGTAGTAAGCAGCAAAGCTGAAGCCCGCAGGAGACCCCAGCTTGGGGCAGGGGCTGGGCGGGCAGCTGTGAGGTCTGCTCAGATGTTGTCCCTGAAAGAGCAGCGTGTGTCGCCTCCCCGGGGGGAACCTCGGGGAAGCCAGAGGTTTGAGAAACAGCCCCTGTTGCACAGCACAGCCCACGCATTGGTGTGTGCAGCTTCTCATCACAGCTAGTCCTGAGGTATATCCAGGCCTCTTGGCCTCTCCTGCCCACTCTTATCTAAACAGAGCGGTTTGTTTAGAGGAAGGCGTCGGCATCCACCTAGAACCTTTTCCTGGTTCTGCTGGCTCCTGGGTCCCAGGCTATTGTCGTCTTATCCCACTGCACAGATGCACGCACACATAAACACACAACGGTAACCTCACGAAACATTTGGTGGGAGGAGGGGTGTCTCAGCACTCCTCTAGAAGATCTCCTCATGGAAAGTACCAACACTGAGTAACCACAGTCCACATCCCTTCTCCGAGGCTACCAGGCCTCAGACATAACCAATTAATATTCCCCATGAGTGGCCTTATGCTGCCCTGGCAATGTGGGGTGACTTCCCTGGATTTAGACATTGTGTCATAGGTGCTGGCAGATGGTGTGGTGGTTAAGAGCACTGGACTCCTACATGACCGACCGTGGTTCGAGTCCCAGACCTGGTGGCTTGCTTTCTCGCTTTCTCTCTCTCTCGCTCACTCTAGCCCTCTCTGGTCAAATCAAATAAATAAATAAAGTGAAGTAAAACAATTCTTAAAAAAAATTGTCTCCAGAAAAAAGCAACAATAGCTCTAATCGGCTGTGTTCTGCTCTCCTCGTCTGTCTCCACATGCCCTAGGCTGTCTTACAAGGAAAGGTACTAGAGACAGAGGCTTGGCTTAATTTTTTTTTTTTTTTTGTCTTTTTCTTAAATGTGAAAAACCCCAGTCAGTTGAATATTTTATATTCTTAGAATTTGCCTGGAATAGAGCATTTCTGAATTTCAGCCCACAAAAACACATGCTGGAGTCACACCAGAATTCGAAACTCCGGCTCTGCCACTTAGTGGCTGCGTGAGTTTCAGCAAGTTATTCTCATTGTTCTGAGCCTGTTTTCACATCTGTAAAGTGAGACTGAAATAAGAATAAAAACCACCTGAAAGAGTCGTCGGGGGATTCAGGAGCTGAGTCGTGTGTGCTCCCGGCGGCGCGCCCAGCACTCACAGCCAGCCCTCCGCAAGCTGGCGCACTTTGGATGGCCAGCCTACGACTTCGGGAAAATCGCTTAACTTCTCTGAACTTGAGACTTCTCATTTAGAGCGCTGGTTCTCAACTGGGAATGATTATCTATTTGTTGGACTTGAACTCCCCTTCATATTCCAAACTGAAAACTTCAGCGCTTACTGAAACCAGGGTCCCTCTCAGCATTAGCTCCATAACTGCTGTCCCTGTAATGACAGCAGCCATTAGCTGAGGACTCGCTATGCTACCCAGCCTAGTCCTCTGTGGGACTTAACACATTCCGTGAGGCAGGTGTGATTATCGTACCCATTTTGTAGATAAGTAGGCTAAGGTGAAGTGACTGGCCCAAGAACACACACACAGTAAATGTTAGCAGCGTGATTTGGACCCAGGCAGCATGACACAAGAGCCACCACTTTTAATCTCTTTGCTACCCCTGTGCTATGTGATGGACTGCAGGTGCCACCGTGAGGGACTTTTTCTAACCCTAAGAGAGTTGTGGTTGCTGGTTGTCGAGAATCGGGTTTTTAGTCAACCACACTGAGGTGCTTACCCATTTTACGGCAGACACCTTGCAGGGTTTCTCAACCTTAGCTCTACTGACATTGTGGACTTTGTCGTGAGGGGCTGTCTCTGCACTCCAGGGTGTTTAGCAGCATCGCTGACTTCTATCCACTAAATGCCAGTAGCAACCAATCCCCTAGGTCATAACAATCTAAAATGTCTCCAGACATCACTAAATGTTCCCTGGAGGGCAGAATCACTCCCAGTTGAGAACCAGTGCTCTAAATGAGAAGTCTAAAGTTCAGAGACAGTAAGCAATTTTCCCAGTGTCACAGGCAGCAGAGACAGAATGGGAACCTAAGTTTACCTACCACCAAGGCCTGCTATATCATGCTTTCTCCTACTCCCTAAGTAAGGAAGAGGTAAACTCAGTATGGAAATCTGTTTTCCCAGAAGCAACAGCATCCATACACTCTGATTACCCTCCCCACAAACTGTTCAGATTCTGAACTTACAGCCTCTGACTGCTACTTATCACAGCACGATCTAGAGTTAAGATTTGGGGAGCTAAATCCATGGTGACCAAGGCCATCCTGCCGTGCCTAGGAACTTAAGGTTGTATTTACAGTCCTGTGTCCATTGAGTATGCCATGAGGCTTGGTTTGAGCATCTCTTCCTCGGGTTCTTCTGGAACCTGGGCAAGACTGGGGTCTTGGGAAGTCATGGCAACTCTACCAATTGCTTGTCTTCTGCCACTGTTTAAAAAGAGCTGAGGCCAGACTCACTATTCAAATTTCTGAGTTTCATCTCCTTTGGTTCCAGGTTAATTGATTAAAATCTTTATGCACAGGGGCCAGCAGGTGGCATGATAGTTAAGGCACTGGACTCTCAAATGGTCAGCCGCGGTTTGAGTTCCAGACTTGGTCGCTTGCTTTCTCACTTTCCCTTCTCTCTCTATCTCTCTCTGATGAAATCGAAAAATAAAAATAATAAATAAAATTAAATAAATCTTTTTTAAAAAATCTCTATGGACACAGAATGGACTGAATTTGTAAATTATACAACTTCCCATGATGTGGAGAGATGTGTAACTAAAGAGTGTCTACCATTTACATAAATATCCAGTTGCATCCAGGAACACTAATCATAGCTGAACTGAAACTACCCCAAGCCTAGGTTTCTTTCATCAGGTTTTTGTTCTTTGCTTCCCTCCTCTATTGTCATGCCCTTTTTCTCTCTCAGCTGGGCCCTATCATGCTAGACACAGTATTGTTAAAGTACTGTACACGGTGGGGACCAGCGATGGCAAAATGGTAACATTGTTGGACTCCCATGTAGTTCTCTGCGGTCCGAGGCTTGGATCCAGGGGCTTTTTCTAAGAGAGATTTTTGCTATGGTGCACATGAGCTCACCAGAGAGATAGGGAGAGACAGAGAGACAGAGAAACAGAAAGTGAGAAATCACCCCCTAAGGAGGATGGCCACATCACAATCCCTTCTCCTCCAGTCTCCTCTCAGGATTTTGGGCATGCACACACACATGCCTAGCGTGAGTTTAAGTCACTGGTTCCAGGACTCAAACTGTGGTCAACTACTTGGGAACCCAGCATCATAACCATCATATCGTCTGCTGGTCCCTCCGTGTGGTCTTTAATGCATAGGCAAAAGCAACTTCAAGTACAAGCACATTCTTTTGTTAAAAAAAAAAAGAGTGATTTAATTTTATTTATTATTATCATTTTAATTTGCTATAGCGTATGCACGCTCACTGGAGACAGAGCGAGAGGGAAAGTAAGAAAGCAAGCCACCAGGTCAGAGACTCGAACCCTGGTTAGCATGTGGGAGACCAACTCCTTAACCATCATGCCACCTGCTGGCTCACAGTACATTCTTTGGGAAGCTAAAATTATCACAAAGAGTGCAAGAACCAGCTTGCCTCCCTTTGGGGGGAAAATGCTGCCATCTATCCACATTAGTAGAGTCCATACTTCTCTGCAAACTTAAGAGCTGTGCATTCAGGTAGTTGCCACTTCAGGGTTCCCACAAAGATGCCCTGACAAGAGTCATCACAGAGAATTTCTTTTTCCAGTTTTTCTATAGGGTGCATATTCTCGCTAGAGAGAAACAGGGAGAGAGAAATTGAGAAATTATCCCCTGGGGAGGATGGCCTCACCATAATCCCCTGTCCTTGATTCTTCTCCAGGTTTTTTGGCACATGTGTATATGTGCCCAGCATGATTTTCAAGCTGCCAGGCCTAGAACCACATAGCTGACCATGTGAGATCCAGCTGCCTTAACCTCCACATCACCTACTGGCCCTTCACCACAGAAGAATTTTCATTATGAGATTAGAAAAACAACAATCTCCAAAATAAGTCATTAGGAAGATGGTGGCAAAAGGGTGAGAGTAAATTTCAGCCTCCAAGGCAAGAATTTGAAAGATTAGGACTTGGGGTCAGTAGATGGCCTAATAGTTATGTTGTTGGACTCCCACATAGCGTACCGTGGTTTGAGTCCCAGGTCTGGAGGCTTGAAACTCCTGCAGGGTGTGTGTATGTGGTACCCAAAATCCTGAGAAGAGAATGGAGTAGAAGGGACTACGGCATGGCCATACCCTGAGAGGTGATTTCTCACTTTCTCTCTCTCTCTCTCTCTCTCTCTCTCTCTCTCTCTCTCTCTGTCCGGCAAGCACACACGCCCTATAGCAAAAATATTTGTATTGAAAAAAAAAAAAAAAAAAAAAAAAGAAGAGGCCAGCAAGTGGTACAGTGGTTGAGGTGCTAAACTCACACAGCCAACCACAGTTTGAGTCCCAGACCTGGAGACCTGCTTTCTCACTTTCCCTTTCTCCCTCTCTGTCTCTCTTTGGTCAAATTAAAGTAATAATAATAATAAATAAAATAAATAATTCTTTAAAAAAAAGAGAGAGAAAGAAAGATTCAGACTTTCATTTTAAGGCCATATAATTTCTCAACCATATGAAGAGAAGGAAAGATAAAATATACTGCTAAAAACATAGGAAAGTTTCAGAGGGGCTGTTTTAGGTGCAAGTCATTCATTTTCCAAATATATTTTAAAACAATATTTGTCACATTACAGGAATCAGCCTATTAGTGAATTGTGAAATCAACTTAGTGAATCATGACTCCAGTATATTTTTAATGAAATGGAGAAGAATGAAATGGTCTTGTCAAATTTACACTGCTCATAGTAAGGATTTTTTTTTTGGGGGGGGGAGAGATTTTTCCAATAGGGCGTGTGTGCTCACCAGAGAGAGATGGGGAGAGAGAAAATCAGAAATCACGCCAAGACAGGATGGCCATGTCGCAGTCCCCTCTCCAGCATTCTCCTCTCAGAATTCTAGGCACACACTCATGCACCTGGCATGAGTTTCAAGCCACAGGTCTGGGACTTAAACAATGGTTGACCATGTGGGAGTCTAGCACCTTAGCTGCTATGCCGCCTGCTGGCCCCCGTTATTATTTCTAAAATTTGCTATAGGGCATGTGCACTCACCAGAGAGAGAAAAAGTAAGGAAGTGAGCCTCCAGGTCCAGAACTCAAACTGTGGTCAGCCATGTGGGAGTCAGCACCTTAACCACCATGCAACCTGCTGGCCTCTCAGCAGTGTTTTATCATATTCAGTGTTCAAATTTTACTTATCTTTTATTAAGTTTATCCTTAACCATTGTTTTGCTGCTGTTACAAGTGGTACATTTTTTTTTAAAAGAGAGATTTTTCCTATAGGGCGAGTGTGCTCAGCAGAGATAGAGAATGAGACACAAAGTGAGAAATCATTCCCTGGGGGGTTGGCTACCCTGCAATCCTTTTTCACCCATTCTTCTCTTGGGGTCCTGGGCATGCACACACATGAATGTGTGAGTTTTTAAGTCACCAGGTCTGGGACTCGAATCGCAGTCCACTACATAGGAGTCCAGTGGCATAACCATTATGCTATCTGCTGGTCCCAACAAATGGTACTGTTTTTAAATGTTTATTTCTGATCTTTCATTACTAGACTAGAGAAATAAAATTAATTTTTGCACATTGAATTTTTATAAAACTGTCTTTATAAACAATTATGTCAACTGCAAACATAGTAAGTTTTACTCCTCCTTTTCAGAACATATTTTATTTCTTTTTCTTGCTTTATTTCAAACTGGCTAGAACCTACAGTACAATGTTGAATCAGAATGGTGAGACTAACCATGCTTGCCTCATTGCTGATCTTAGGAGAAAAGCATTTAGTATTTCACCATTAAATGAGATGTTTGTTATAGGTATTTTTGTAGCTGCCTATACCTAATTCAGGAAGTTCCTTTCTATTCCTAGTTTACTAAGTTACATTAGTGATACTGGATTTTGTCCAAATTTTTTTTCAACATCAGCTGACATTTTGACAATGCTTAATTGTTTTAGACTGCTAAAAAATGGATTATAGATTGGATTTTAAGTGATAAACTAACCTTCTATTTCTATGATAATTCATTTGAATAGGATGTATTTCCTTTTTATATATTGTTAGATTCAGTTTGCTAAAATGCTAAGTGAGTTTTTGTTTGTTTGTTTTGGAGAGGTTTTTGTTATAGGGTGCGTGTGCTTGTCAGAAAGACAGAGAGAGACAGAGAGACAGAAAGCAGGAAATCACCCTCAAGGGGGATGACCATGCCGCAATCCCTTCTCCTCCACTCTCCTCTCAGGATCTTGGGCACACATGCACATGATCCCGGCATGAGTTTAAGCCACCGGGTCCAGGACTCAAACCACGGTCAACTACATGGGAGTCTCGTGACATAGCCATTACGCCAACTGCCGATCTTTTTTTTTTTTAATTTAATGAAGGGTATTAGGTATCAACCTATAATTATTTTTGTTGTATTGTCTATCTGACTTCAGAATAAAAGCACACTGGTTTCATAGAATCAGTTGGAAGTATTTTCTTCAACTTACTTTTCTTTTCTTTTTTTTTTTTTTTTTGGAGAGGTTTTTTTTTTTTTTTTTTTTTTCGCTATAGGGCGCGTGCGCTCGCCAGACAGACAGAGAGAGACATAGAGACAGAAAGCGAGAAATCACCCCCCAGGGGGGATGGTCACGCCGCAATCCCTTCTCCTCCATTCTCCTCTCGGGATCTTGGGCACGCACGCACACGCGCCCGGCGTGAGTTGTAAGCCACCGGGTCCGAGACGCGAACCGCGGTCGACTACGTGGGAGTCCAGCGACATAGCCATTACGCTAACTGCTGGTTCCCTCAACTTACTTTTGTGTGGAATTTATACCTCATTCTTAAACATTTTTTATAAGTTAATAGCAAAGTCATCGGGGCCTGGACAAACATTTCATTATAAATTCCATTTATTTAGCTTTGCTAATTTGTATCTTTCAAAAATTTCTTCTACTTTATCTAAATTGTTTAGTATATTGGTAAAAAGTTATTTATCATCCTCCTAATGTGGTGGGAACTGTAGTAATGTCCCTCTTTAATTAAAATTTTATTGCTAATTTTATCTTTTTTCCCCTTTGATCAGACAAGATATTTATTAATTTTATATTTTCAAAACAATCAGCTTTTGTTTAAGTATTTCTATCATTTTATTTTTATTTTATTGATTTTTACTGATTATTATTTCTTTCCCTTGCTTTCATTGAGTTTAATTTATTCTTCTCCCTTTAGTTTCTTTAGGTAAAAAATTAGCCATTGGGGACTAGCAGATGACATAATCATTGCATTGTTGGACTCCCATGTAGTATGCAGTTCAAGTCCCAGACCTGGCAGCTTGAAATTCATTCCAGTCATGTGTGTATGTGTATGTGTGCTCAAAGTCCCAAGAGGAGAATGGAAGAAAAGGGACCATGGCATGGCCATCCCCCCTGGGGGGTGATTTCTCATTTTCTGTCTCTCTGGTGAGTACACACACCCTATAGAAAACCTCTCTCTTAAAAAAAAAAAATTGAGTCATTGACTTGAGATCTTTCTTCTTTTTTTTTTTTTTTTTTTTGGAGAGGTTTTCACTATAGGGCACGTGCGCTCACCATACAGACGGAGAGAGACACAGAGACAGAAAGCGAGAAATCACCCCCCAGAGGAGATGGTCACGCCGCAATCCCTTCTCCATTCTCCTCTCGGGATCTTGGGCATGCACACACACGTGCCCGGTGTGAGTTTTAAGCCACTGGGCCCGGGACACGAACCATGGTCGATTACGTGGGAGTCCAGCGACATAGCCATTACACTAACTGCTGGTTCCCTGAGATCTTTCTTCTTTTCTAATACAAGTATTTAGTGCTATTAATTTTTCTCTAAATACTGCTTTAGCTGTGTTCTACAAATGTTGATGTTAAATTTTTAAGTCGTTATTTTAAAGTACTTTCAGATTTCTCTGTTGATTTTATTATTTTTTTGACTCATAGACTATTTAGAAATGTGCATTTCTACACATTTGGGGATTCTCTTATCTTTCTATTATTAATCTATAATTTACTTCCAAGTGATCAGAGAAAAGTTTGTATTATTCAAATCCTTGAAATTTATTGAGATTTGTTTCATCGTTAATTGGGTAATGTTCTGTGTTCACTTGAAAAGAATATGTATTTGATTGTGTGGATAGCTCTAAACACATGATATTATTCAGGTTTTCTATAACTTTGCTGACTTTCTAATCGTTCTAATAATTATCGAGAGAAAAGAGTCAAAATTTTAACTGTAATTGTGGATTTATCTGTTCCTCCTTACAGTTCTGAGTTTTTGTATCATGTATTTTGAAGCCCTATTATTAGGTGCATAAATGTTTAGGATTACTATGTTCGTTTGATGAACTGACACTTTTATTACTATAAAAAACCCTCTTTATCTCTGGTAATTTTTTGCTCTGAAATCTACTTTGTTTAATATTAATAGAGCCTCTCCACCATTCTTTTGATGAGTATTGTCATGGTATATTATTTTTCATCCTGTTACTTTTATCCTATTTATATCTTTATAGATAAAGTGAGTTTCTTTTGAGGCAGCACATACTTGATTCTTGCTTTTCTATCTAGTCTGACAATCTCTGCCTTTAATTAACATTTAATGTAATGATTAGTATAGTTGGGTTTAATTCTACTGTCTTGTCATTTGTTAAAAATCGGTTGACCATGGTTAGCCCTGTGGCCTGTACTTAAGGGAGCTGGATTGCACATGGCTTATAGAGATTTGAATCCCAGCCCCAGTGACTTGAAAAACACACCAGCACATGTCAAAAATACTGACATGGTGGAAAAATGAATGGCTTGTTGTGTGAGCCACTGGAGGGTACATTCCTCATCTCTCTTCTTCCACTCTCCTTCCATTTCTCTCTAGCAAGTGCATGTATCCTCTGGCAATTTTTTTTTAATCAGTTGACTATATTATGTGTGTCTATTTCTGGGTTCTTTATCCTGCTCCATCGATCCATTTATCTATTCTTTTAGCAATACCACACTGTCTTGATTATGTCATTATTTATTAAGTCTTGAAGTCAGGTAGTATCAGTCCTCTGACTTTGTTCTCCTCAAACACTGTGCAGGCTATTCTGGATCACTTACCTCTTTGTAAAAACTTTAGAATCATTTTATTAATATCCACAAAATAACTTGCTGGAATTTTTTGTTCTTTATAATGATGGAGGGCAAGTGTGCTGTCTCAAGAGAGACAGAAAAGAGAGAGAGAATCCTCCAATGAGGTGTGGTCACATTGCAATCCCTTTTCCTCCATTTCTCCACCCCATTGGGATTTTGGACATGCATACACATATCAGCATGTTTTTCAAGCCACTGAGGCTGGGATGTGAACTATGGCCACCCAAGTGGAATCCACCTCCCTTAACTGGCTATGGGGCCAGCCCATGTTGAATCTATAAGGCTAATTGGGAAGAATTTATATCTTGATAATATTGAGTGTTCTAAACAATGAACATGGACTATATCTCTTCATTTATTGTGTTCTTTTTTTTATTACTTTCATCTGAGTTTTGTAGTTTTTGTTATATAGATCTTATATACATAATGTTAGATTTATATTTGAGTATTTCATTTTGGAGAATGTTAATGTAAATGGTACTGTGTTTAATTTCTTTTTTACTTGTTTGTTTTTAATTTTATAAGCCAGAGGATTCATGTACTCATCAGAGAGAGAGAGAGAGAGAGAATGCACTTCCCAGTAGGAAGTGACTCGATCCCTCTCCTCCATTTTTCCTTTAGGGATTTGGATGCACATGCACATGTGCCCAATGTGTTTTTCAAGCCATAGGTCCTGGGATTCGAACAATATGGTCAACCATGTGGGATCCAATACCCTTAGTTACTAGGCAATAAGACTGGACCTTATTTTTAATTTCAAAATGCAATTATTCATTACTAGTATAAGAAAGCATTTGGCTTTTATAATATTGACCTTGTATCATTGCCTATTAATTATAGAATTAATTCTTATAATTCCTATTCCAGAAGTTTGTCTGTTGATTCTTTGAAATTTTCTATGTAGTCAATCAAGTCATCTATGAAAAGTTTTAGTTTTTCCTTCCCAATCTGTACACCTTTTATTTCTTTTTCTTGTCTCATTGCATTACGTGGACTTCCAGTACAATGTTAAAATGGAATGGTGAGGGGCCTGCAGGTGGTATAGTAGTTAAGGTGGTGGACTACCACATGGTTGACTGCAGTTTAAGTTCCTGACATGGTGGCTTGAAACTCACATTGGGAGCATGTGTGTGCATGTCTGAAATCCTGAGAGGAGAATAGAGGAGAAGGAATTGCAGTGTGGCCATCCCCTTTAAGGGGTGATTTCTCACTTTTTTTATGTTCTTTCTTGTCTCTCTCTGTCTCTCTAGCAGGCACACAAAATCTATAGCAAAAAAGCTCTCAAAAAAAAAAAAAAAAAAAAGAATGGGAAGAGGGAACATCCTTGCCCTGTTCCTATAATTAATTTCATTTTATGTCCTTTGTTGGCTCACTAGCTATAACTATTTCTTTTCCAAAAAACTTTAAATTATTTACTTAATTTTATTTATCATTATCAATCGGAGTTGTATGGGGAATGGTCATGCTGCAATCACTTCTTTTCCATTTCTCCCTCCTTTTGGGACTTTGGGCATGTATATACATCTACCTGGTGTGTTTTTTTTTTTTTTTTTTTTTTTTTTTTTGAGAGGTTTTTCGCTATAGGGCGCGTGCGCTCGCCAGACAGACAGAGAGAGACATAGAGACAGAAAGCGAGAAATCACCCCCCAGGGGGGATGGTCACGCCGCAATCCCTTCTCCTCCATTCTCCTCTCGGGATCTTGGGCACACACGCACACGCGCCCGGCGTGAGTTGTAAGCCACCGGGTCCGAGACGCGAACCGCGGTCGACTACGTGGGAGTCCAGCGACATAGCCATTACGCTAACTGCTGGTTCCCTACCTGGTGTGTTTTTCAAGCTGCCTAGTCAAGGACTCAAACCACGTAGTTGGCCATGTAGGATTCAGGTCCCTTAACCACCAGGCCTCAGGCTAGCCCCCACCTCCAGATGATTTTTTGATCAGATGCCAGGTCTTATAATTTTACCTTGTTAATGCTAGATATTTTTGTATTCCTAGAAACATAAATATTCTTGAGCTATGTTCTGGAGCACAGTTAAGTTACTTGGCAACAGTTATATCTTTTCCAGGCTTGTTTTTTAAATGTCATTAGGGAGACCAGAGCCACCTTAGTCTAGGGCTGATTTTATCCTACAATTGAGACAATATCTTTCTAAGTATTCTACCCCAAACTCTACCAACTATGAAGTTTTCCACTCTGGAAGAAACATGACCTATTCTGGCTCTGTCCTCTGCTACTTTCGGGTGGCTCTCTGGTAGTTTTCTGGCCAGAATTCTTCAGATCCCCAGAGCTTTCTCTCTTTGTGTACAGTCGTCTTTTATTCGGCACTCTATTCTGCAGATTGTAGCTGTCTTGGCCTCCCTAGACTCCTGTGGACGTCTCCTTCCTGCACTGCAAGGGAAACTGGGAAGGAGACTCAGTCCACTGTAGGGCTCTCTTCACCTGTCATCCTGCTCTCAGTGGTCACTTTCCTGTGCTGCTTGTAACACTGGTGTCAGAGCATGGTTGTCTCAGTTTTTTTTTCAGTTTATTACTTGTTTCAGGAAAAATAGTAGATATGATTCCTTGTACTCTATCTTGGCCAGAAGTAAAAGTCAAAAATAAATTTTGTGTATGCTTCTCTGGGAGGGGCGGGGGTAGGTAGGGAGGGGGTCAGGTGTGTGAAAAACACTGCCTTTAAACACACATTTCCATGAGTAATAGAAATTTCAGGGCCAGTCCTATAGCACACAGGTGCTATGTATAGGGAACTGGATTCCATATAGCCAACTGTGGTTCAAATCCTGACCCTGACAGCTCAGAAACACTTTGGACATGTGTGTGCATGCCCGAAATCTTGAATAAATGGAGGAAAGAGACTGTGGAGTGAGGAGTAAGTGCGCCAGTGAGAAATTACTTCTCTATCTCTCTCTTTGGTGAACCTTCTAGAAATTAAAAAAAAGTAATACACACACACACACACACACACACATATATACCCATTCTTCGTAGAGTGACATAAAAGTTCAACCAGCTCTAGAAAATTATCTTTTTGTAGAACTTTCATAACTCGTCTTTTTAAAGGGTGCAATAACTTACATGAAGATTGAGCTTGAATTAAAATAGCTTAAATAATTATTAAGATCATGCATAAGAGATGATAGGTAAATTGAGCCCAGCCCTAGCAAACTGCACAGATCAATTCAGGATTTGGGCACACACACACACACACACACACACACACCTGGTATGAGTTTCAAGCCACTGAGTCCAGGACTTAAACCATATGGAAGTTCAGTGCCTTAACCACCACACCACCTGCTGCCCCCAGTGACCCTCTTCTAGGACCTCATGGTATTTATTGGGTCATTGGAAAAGTCATGACATATTTTTCTATGCAAAAATGCTTCACAACAGGTGGCGTGGTGGTTAAGGCACTGGACACTCCCACATGGCCGACCAAGGTTCGAGTCCTGAATCTGGTGGCTGCCTTTCTCACTTCCTCTCTCTTTCACTCTCACCCTCTGTGTCTCTCTGGTCAAATTAAAAAATAAATGAATGAATAAATAAAATAAAATAAATAATTAATTTTAAAAAAGAGAAAAATGCTTCACAACTTTTCCGATGACCTAATAGTAACTAAGTAAATGTAGCTTTCAAAGAAGTACATACAATTGCCATTCATAGATGATGAAAAAGGAGAACCGGAGACACCAGGTCTAAGAAGACAAAACTCTGTGTTTGTGCCACAGCTCTAGCCACATCTTTGTCAGAGAATTACTTGACTGGAAAATATTTCCTAATTGTATTTGAAAGGGCCATCTAGCACAATGCATAAATTTATCAGCTTTGGAATGGAGCAGGTCTGGGTTCAAATCCCACCATTTCCACAAACGAGTGGCCTTGAAGAAGACAACTTCTGAGTCCCTGTTTTATTCATTTATAAAATGATAATGATATTCACTCTTGCAGCATTTTGTTGTAAGAAGTGTTCCGTATAATTCCTGGCACCAAATATTCACTCAGCAAACACAGCTATCATCTGGGGAAAAAACAGTGACCACAGGAAGGCGACCTGAAGGTGGCACTCCTTCATACTTGTCAAAATGAAAGCATGCTTTTCTCTAAAGTGAAGTCCTTCCAACCCTAGGAAAATCTCATCTGTACTCCAGAAAAATCAAAATTGCTGGAAGTAGTCTAAGCGAGGGTGACTGTTCTTTGACCTGGCTGATAGCCCGGTAGAGGCCACCTTTTCCAGGGACTCATTACCTCTTATCGCGTACCTGGGAGGCCCTCCAGGGGTGAACACTGCTGTGGCACAACACGCAGGGCTGGTGCAGCCTGCTGCTGTGTGTGTCAGGAAGGGCCTGCTGTGGGAGGCATCACACACGCCTTCCTCCAGAGACCTCAGCTCTAGTTCAAGGGTGGAGGCAATGAACTGATAGCAGACTTGGGGAAAGAGCCGCTGAGATCTGCTGGAATGGGGCCACCTCACAGAGACAGTGAGGTCCTGGCAGCTGAAGCCTGATCCCTGCTCTTGCATGCCAGTGTAGTTGTGGGGGCCCTGTTTGTCCATACTGCTCTGTAGAGTAGAGGATCAATCTGTATGTGTTTTCTTCAGAGACAGGGAGTCCACTCCCACTTTAAAACAGCAACCTTCTGTCCAAACCAAAAAACCTGGTCTCAGGATGGAACAAGTGTTTCCATTCTCCAAAATGACTGCTTAACGTGTATGTGTGTATTTATTTCATTTAGAGACAGTCTTCCTATGTTGCCCAGGCTGGTCTCGAACTTGCAATCCTCCTGCCTCAGCTTCCCAAGTAGCTGAGATTATAGGTGCATACCACCATATCCAACCTTTACTGGTTAACTATTCAAATGCACAACACTTCACTTGTGTACATGGAGAGCGCCGGCTTGCTGTGACTATCCTTAAGTGTCATTAAAGTTGACAATGTTAGGTACACAAATTTCTCACCACACACTGATTCATAGATTTCAACTCTTTTCCCTCTGTGTTGTCTCTATTGGCTTCCTGGTCTTCTTTCTTCCTCTCTCTCTCTCTCTCTTTTTTTAGAGGTATTTTTGCTATAGGGCATGTGCGCTCGCCAGAGAGACATAGAAAGTCAGAAAGACAGAAAGTAAGAAATCACCCCCGCCCCCCGCCAGGGAGGATGGCCACACACTGCAATTCCTTCTCCTCCTTTCTCCTCTCGGGATCTTGGGCACGCACGCGCGTGTGTCCATTGGGAGTTTTAAGTCACTAGGTCCAGGACTCGAACTATGGTAGACTACGTGAGAGTCCCGCAACGTAACAATTAGACCATCTGCTGGTCCCTCTTCTCTAAGACATGCTGTTCTCTTTCCTTTCAATATGTAAACCCAAACTAGTTCTCATTCTCTCTTCTTGGAAACAGAATCTAATCTCCTTCTTTGACTTGTTAAGCACAGATTCAATGGTTGTCTACATCCTTTAATGATTTAAAAAAATTGTAAACAAGTAATAAAATTGTTTAATAATGCCAGAATGCATCAAAGTATGTATTATAAGAATAAAATATCTCTTTCCATACTTCATCCCATCTGCCATTCTACACTTCTAAGCTAATCATTGTTTTTACAGAAATTGTTTTTACTGCCGGGGTATGAGTGCTCACCAGAGAAAGAAAGAGAGAGAGAAAGCACAAAAAGTATTGTACTCATGCTGCAATCCTTTTTCCTCTAGTACCAGGTTTACTTGATTGTTAGCAATTTTATAGGGGCTGGGGTCAGCAGATGGACTCCCACATAGTTGACTGTGGTTCGAGTCCCGGACCCAGCTGCTTAAAATTCATGCTGAGTGTGTGTGCATCTGTACCCAAAATCCTGAGAGGAGAGTGGAGGAGAAGGGATTACAGCGTGGCTATCCCCCCTGGGGGGTGATCTCTTGCTTTCTGCCTGTCTCTTTCTGTCTCTCTGGCAAGTGCGCATGACCTATAGCAAAAATCACTGTTAAAAAAAAAAAGGAAAGAAATTTTATGGGGGCCAGCAGGTGGCATGGTGGTGGGTTCCCGCATGACTGACCCTGGTTCAAGTCCTGGACCTAGTGGCTTGCTTCTTCACTTATCCTTTCTCTGTCTCTCTCTGGTGAAAACACATGCCCTATAGCAAATTAAAAAATAATTAATTAATTTTAAAAAAAAAAGAAATTTGAGGACCAGCAGATAGTGCAATGGTTATGTTGCTGGACTTGCACGTAATTAACCGTGGTTCGAGACCTGGATCCAGGAGCTTAAACCTCATACGAGGCATGTGTGCATGCATGCCCAAGATCCTGAAAGGAGGATAAAGGAGAAGGGATTGTGACGTGTCCATCCCCCTTAAGGGGTGATTTTTCACTTTTTATCTCTCTGTGTGTCTCAGAAGAGTGCATGCACCTTATAGCAAAAATCTCTCTCTCCAAAAAAATAGAAAGAAATTTGTAGGTATTTTTTTAGAGTTATTTTATGCTTATACACCATTTATAGTATATCTTTCTTTGGGAGAGGTTTTTGCTATAGGGCGCGTGCGCTCGCCAGACAGACAGAGACAGATAGAGAGACAGAAAGCGAGAAATCACCCCCCAGAGGGGATGGCCACGCTGCAATCCCTTCTCCTCCATTCTCCTCTCGGGATCTTGGGCACACACGCACACGCGCCCGGCGTGAGTTTTGAGCCACCGGGTCCAGGACGCGAACCGCGGTTGACTACGTGGGAGTCCAGCGACATAGCCATTACGCTAACTGCTGGTCCCTATTTATAGTATATCAAATTGGTTAATAATAGGTTCCCTGGAGCCAGAATGGCTTGGTTTAAATCTTGACTCTGCCAGTTACTAGCTGAGTAAAGTTGAACAAGTGCATTAACCTCATAATATTTTGATTTCTTCATATAAAATTAGATATTATTAGTATCCACTTCATTGAGCTGTTTTGAAGATTTTTTTTACTTTATTTTATTTTATTTTATTTTATTTTATTTTATTTTATTTTATTTTGACTAGAGAAGGACAGAGTGAGAGAGAGAGAGAGAAAGAAAGACACCAGGTCCAGGATTCAAACTGTGGTCAGTCATGTGGGAGTCCAGCACCCTTAACCTCCACACCACCTGCCGTCCCCACGTTTTTGAAGATTAATAAGTTAATAAATTTAGAAGTATCTGGTATAAAATAAGCACTGTATAGATATTTTTATTGTTATTATGCATTTTATTATTATTATTATGCATTTTTATCTGCATTACAAATGAAGTCATATGGTAAATTCTGTCTGCAAGTTTAAATCATGTATTAAACATACAGTGGGGAATATAAAAGAAATTGAAATTAAAATATATAAACGAACATACAGTGGGCATCTTTTAATATTAATATAATCTTACTCATTGTAATGACAACTCAGCATTCAACTGTATGACTGTAGAAGTTGGAATTGTTTTTAAATCCAGGGTATAAGAAACTAAAGAATACATGACATCAAATTACAAACTGTGTCCCAAAATGTCAATCTTGGGGTCCTGGGTTGTAGACGTGTGGGGGAGGACACATCACAACTGGCGTTTGCTACTGCCACTGTTGAACTTCCAACTTTCCATGATTTCTTTCCATGATCTGAGAGATCACGATTACACCGTCTCACTCATAAGGGTTTGGCTTTAATAGTTGCTACTATTTTTTCTTCTCTTTTTAAAAGGCTTATTTATTTATCCCAGGAGTAAGAGAGACAGAGAAAGAAACAGAAACAGCACCCTAGCAGGGTCCTAGTGCTACCATCCACCTCCACCTTCAGCTGGCCCCAGATGGTGGTCACGGGCCTGCTCAGAGTACCCAAGATAGGCTCTGGCACTGAACCTGGACCCGCTTTCAGAGGTCAGAGCAGGCCGCCCCATGCTCGAGTCGCTATTCTTATTGGACTATTTGTGTAAGTGTTCTTCTCCAAGCATGGTTTTCCAGCACGCTTGGAAAGGAACTCATCTCCTTCCTGCCTCTTCCCATGACCTACAGTGGGAAGAACTGGTCCCTCATGGCGGTCTATGTATAACCTGACAGGAAAGGAGCCACTAGGAACATGCAAATGATACGAATATAAAACAAGGTCATCAGATTACGTGTGCACGTGTACATGTGTGTGTGAGTGTATCTGCGTTGTGAGTGTGGATCAGTGCCATGACCTTTTTCCTTATTCCCCCATTGCTTCCTACTCATCTCATGTCTGGGAATCAGAGCATAAAGTTAGTGAAGAGTTGGGACCAACAGATGGCATAGCAGTTATTCCTACATGGTCAACCACGGTTCGAGTCTGGGACCCAGCAGCTTGAAAATCATGCCAGGCACATGTGCATGCATGCCCAAGATTCCAGAAGGAGAATGGATGAAAGGGGATTGTGGAGTGGCCATCCTCCCAGGGGGTAATTTCTCACTTTCCCTCTCACTATCTCTGTCTCTAGAAATATATTCAGAACTAAAACACAACATGACTACCAGAAAATCAAGGGGCATGAAAGTTTAGTAAACACCTTGCTTGAAGGAAATTAGTGAAGTATGTGGCTATAAGTATCAGATTTAGGAGACAATCTATCACCTTCAGCACTTAACCTCTCCATGCCTCAGTTTCTCCATCTTTGAGATTATGAAGGTAATAATATCCTTTTTTTTAGAGAGAGATTTTTGCTATAGGGTGTGTGCGCATGCCAGAGAGACAGAAAGCAAGAAATCGCCCCCTGCGGGGATAGCCACACCACAAACTCTTCTCCTCTGTTCTCCTCCCGGGATCTTTTTTTTTTTTTTTTTTTTTTTAAGAGGTTTTTGCTATAGGGCACGTGCGCTCGCCAGACAGACAGAGAAAGAGAGACAGAAAGCGAGAAATCACCCCCTGGGGGGGATGGCCATGCCGCAATCCCTCCTCCTCCATTCTCCTCTCGGGATCTTGGGCACGCACGCACACGCGCCCGGCGTGAGTTTTAAGGCACTGGGTCTGGGACACGAACAGCAGTTAACTACGTGGGAGTCCAGAGACATAGCCATTACGCTAACTGCTGGTCCCTCCTCCCAGGATCTTGGGCACACACATACATGCACACGCACACGCACACACACCCAGAGTGAGTTTCAAGCTGCTAGGTCTGAAATTCAAATCATGGTCAGCTATGTAGGAGTTCAGCGATTTAACTATTATGCCATCTCTGTCCCAGTAATACCTATCTTACAGAGTCACATTTAGGATTAAATTAATAAAGTGGGCCGGACACGTGGCCTAGTGGTTAAAGGAACAAGATTCCACGTGGCCGATCATACAGCTCAAATTTCAGCCCTGGCAACCTGGAAAACACTCCAGCACTTATACGTTATCCAAATCCCTACAAGATAGAGAAAAGGAAGGAAAAGGATTTGGGAATGACCGTATCCCACTGAGGGATGCTTTCTCCCGCTCGCCCTCTGTCTCTCTGTCTTTCTCAGGAGAGCATGCATGCCCAGTAGCAATAAAAGAAATTAGAAAAAAATTCATAAAATGCCTCTAACAGTGCCTGGCACAGAGTAGGCATGGAATAGCGCCAACTATTATATCTAAAATTATCCACCCATCTCCCACCTCTAAACTTCAGTTTCCTTAAGTGCCGATTTCTTTAAGTTTCATTCTATTTAAAGAGAAATTGTAGAAATACTGTCACACAGAGGCTTAGTACAACTATACACACATAAATCACTCTAGAAATTATTCTCAAAGGGACCAGCAGTTGGCGTAATGGCTATGTGGCTGGACTCCCATGTAGTTGACCATGGTTCGCGTCCCAGACCCGGTGGCTTAAACTCACACCGGCGCGTGTGCATGCGTGCCCAAGATCCCAAGAGGCGAATGGAGGAGAAGGGATTGCAGCGTGGCCATCCGCCCTGGGGGACGATTTCTCGCTTTCTGTCTCTCTGTCTCTCTCTGTCTCTCTGGCAAGTGCAAAAACCTCTCCTGACCCCCACGCCACCAACAAAAGAAGTTATTCCCAAAGAGAGAATCAGAGTCATGTCAGGGACCATCTGATTAAAATCCTGTGAGCAGTAGGCACAGGAATCCCTTTGGACTTTTGAAATCAGATGGGCATTTATTCAACACATTCCTGTAGGGATAGCTTACAAAATCAAGCACAGCGAAAGGACCCTGCAGTCCAGGAACCTCCCCACCTACAGTGGGCAGCCCAGGCAGGACAGACATCTAAAGCGAGGGTAAAGTGTTTCCCAGCTGCTCGTTTTACTGAAAGTCATCCACTGTTCGCTGCCACTGAGCAGCTCACTGAGGCCATGTGAGGGCTGACAGCTCCTGTGCAGTGCTGCACGCTTCCTCGCATTTACAGCAGTGACGGACAAGGATTTTATTTTCCTGACCAGTGTAGAAAATACATGTGTCCTGTAGGGTGTGTCTCTAACAAAGGAGAATCAAAAAGATGCTGGGCATTGCGTTCTAGAAATCCAGCTGCCTTCTCCCAGCCTCTGGACACACAAGAGCCCCATTGTATGAGGAGAGAAAACTGAACTGAAGCTTTCCTGCTAGCATATTTGAACTTGGACCTCCAGTGCACAGACTAGCAGCCAGCTCCCAGCCCGGGCACCCCCTCCTCTTCTCTCTTCTCCTCTCCATCTTTGCAAGAGAATTTAGTTCCATTTAAGTCCAGGAGACATGGCAAAAACAACACTCCAAACGCCACTTCCATTTATGGCAATGGGATCTTCCAAACCAGTGAGAAATAGCCGTTCAGCTCACAAGTCCTTCAGATTCCCTTTATATCTCAGTGCGTTTGCTTCCTCTGCTCACACAGGAGGGAAGGGCAGGGCCTGAAGATGTGTGATTTATTTTATAAGTTGTTTATTAAGGAGAAGAAATACCAATGTCAGCTAAAAAAATAAGTCACTGATTATTAAAGCTCGAAGGATGTTAGTTAGTGGCAAATCAACTTCCAGTTTTTCATGAGAAAACTGAAGCCAAAGAAATTAAAAGCCCGAGTAGCACTTGGAGAGGTATTCCAAGGATGAGCCATCTTACACCAGACACACCAAAACCCGTGCCCTCATTTGTCCTATTTACTGGCACCACTAACTTTCTATTGTGTTAACATTGACTGGTAAATTGCCGTATACTAAGTCCCAAACACAGAAGAAGGTAGCAAAGTTTTACCCTGCTTTGGAGCTTAGCACAAGTGGTTAATTTCTTTTTCTTTGAATCCACCTAATCCCTCATACCCTCAATCTCAATAAGCCATTATTTTTGCCTCGTAGGCTCAAATCCACAAGCCACAGTCATGTTTCATGTATATCCCTTTTTGATACGTCATTAAACATTCAATCACTCTCTCAATAGGCATTTGTTCTTCCTCTTCCATGTGCCAATCACTGTCCCCTCCTGTTGTAGTCCCTTCCTTTCACCCTTCATTTCTTCCTTCATATCCTCATCTTTAGCTTTATCACATTCCAACTGAGTGTTGAAAGAATTACCTGGTGGCCTCTGGCCAACCTCTTTGTCTCCAACACGTCCTGACTGACTGATTTTCCTTAAACTACTAGAAAGTTGATGATGTGTCAAGCCATCTTTCTGCTCCTCAGCCTGTAGTTGATTTCTTCCTATTACCAATACAAGGTCACATGCTTCCCCTGGTTTTCAGGTTTTCCTGCAACTACCTATCTACCAAAACTTACTACCCACTATGTCACCTAACTCTTCTTTAACTGGTGAGACTGCACTCATCCTTCAAGGCCTGGGGGTGTATGTCACCTATACTCTATAAAAAGTTTCTCTTCCCCAGCGTCAGAGCAATGACTCCCTCTTCATTCTCCCTGAGCATGCACCTCTCACACAAGACTGCTCAAATTGCTACACACTTATTTGTTCATAGGTTAGCTCCTTACCTGGATTCTGAGGGTGTGCTTTTGAACACATGGGCCATCTTTCTGTTTTGTATTTCAATGTCCTGCTGAATAAGTGTTCGATAAATGTCTTATGTTGGGTTAATTAATAGCTCCTAGCACAGCACTGAGTTCTTGGCAGATGCTCAATGAGCTGAATGCCAGAAAGTAGCCTGACTGCAGAGCACCATCCAGTGATGTAGGTGGGTATGTAAACAGCAATTATGATGCAAAGAGACACTCATAAAGCATTGGGTTTGCTTTTTATTTTGGGAGAGATTTTTACTATAGGACGTGTGCACTCGCCAGAGAGACAGAGAGACAGAAAGCGAGAATCACTCCCGCCCCCCCAGGGGGAATGGCCATGCCACAATCCCTTCTCCTCCATTCTCCTCTCAGGATTTTGGGTATGCATGCTCGCATGAGTTTTAAGCTGCCAGGTCTGGGACTCGAGCCATGGTTGACTACGTGGGAGTCCAGTGGCATAACCATTATGCCATCTGCTGGTCCCAAGGATTGGTTTTTAAAGGGGAAATGTCTGTTTTGCAGAAACCAAAGCCAAAAAGACTAAAAGTCCAAGCAGTGCTTTGAAAGTTGACTTAGGACAAACTATCTTAGACATCAGAGAAGACACCAGAATTCCCCTCTAAAGGTGACATATTACTTTGAAGAATTATGAAGAAGATATTTGAACTCACTCAAAATTCCCAAGGAATAAAAATATTGTGTTTCCAAGAGAAACAATCTTACTTTCCCAAGCCTAAGGGACATATCTAATCCAGAATTAATAAATTTTAAGGAAATTAATACAATATAATTAGCTACATGAGACACATGGGGGCTAAGAAAACCCAGATGAAAATAGATGTGATCTTTTCTGTTGGACCACTTTAATTACTAACCATTCACTCAAAGGGGACTTTCTCTCTATGCTTGTACTACCAGCATAGCCATCTTATTATTTTCTCTAAATACTTTTCTTAAATAAGCATTTAGGATTTCAGACCACTTGTTTGCCGTTTGTTAGCTCATATGGCATTCTCACAGTTGTTAGTTTCCCTTATTTTTTAAAGAATTATTTATTTACTTTTATTCATCATTCATTTTAATTTGACCAGAGAGAGAAAGAGGGAAAGAGAGAAAGCAAGCCATCAGGTCCAGGACTCGAACAGTGGCCAGCCATATGGGAGTGTCCAGCGCCTTAACCACCATGACACCTGCTGGTCCCATTATTTTTCTTTATTAATGATAGAGCACACATTCACAAGACAGAGATAGAAGGAGGGAGAGAGATGAGCACCCTCCACAGGTCTGGTCACACCACGATTTCCTTCCTCCAGTCCTCCGGCTCAATGGATCCCGGGTACTCACGTGTGTGCCTGGCACGTTTCAGGATGACTGGGTCAGGGATCAGAACTATAGTCACCATGTGGGACCAGGTGGGATCTGGCTTGTCTTGAGCAGCCCATTACCATTGCATCACAGAACTGTCCCATTGTCACAGTTTTTTAAAAAATGGTTGGATCAGAAAATCTGGCATATCAGGATGCTGTTATGAATGATACTAGCCATTAAAAGTGCATTTCCTAAGACGTGCAGAAAGCTACATCAAAATCAGTGAAAAACACAATTTGTTCTTCTTTGATCTCATATCAAATATTAGTCAAGTACATATTATGGACACGATATGCAGAAAATCAAGTTGTGCTTGAGCAACTCCTTGCTCTCAAGTTTGCCATCTACAGAAGGAAAATCTGAGTTGGGAAGTTTATCACTTACTCCCTTCATGTGTCTACAGAAATTAGGAAGTCTTTCCATTACCAGACTCACTGTTGAGACATGCTGCACGTCTGTGTGTGACTAATAGCTTTGAACAAAGAGTAAGGAAGAGGTTCCGAAGAAATTGTCTCTTATGGCTGCTGAATCAGCTTGCTTCCCACATCGGGCCCGTTGTGGTGGGTACCTACCACTATTCATTTTGTCCTAAATGCAGGCATTCATCTTTGATGTTCCAGGGACCAAACCCACTAGCTCACCTTTGGGTTTTGAACACTATTGCTTACAGAACAACCACGACATTTACCATCATTGAAAGTCTTTGGAAAAACTTTCTCAAGAAATTAAGAACAAAAGTTGCATGAAGCATGTTTCCATATAAATGCACTGAAAAATGAAAAGGTCCCCAGGGCCTCTGGCATTCCTCCAGGAAAGGACTACTACACTACAGAGGAATTGGATGCTTGCCCAGTGGCCTTTGGAATGACCTGAACTTTATATACTTTTTTGAATAGATGCCCTGTGTAGTGACCTGGCAACAGGAGAATTTTCCAAGTCTACTCTATGGAAGTCATCTGGCACATTGCCCTGCAAGTGTTCACATAGTCTATACCCCCAACTAGCCTGATTCCCCAGGACCAAATGAGAGTCTCTCCCACTTGAGTTTCCCTTTGTCAACAGCAGTGATCTCCCACCCTTAGCAGCAGGCTCTTGCCTTAAAGACACTGAGTTCCTTTCAGTTCTGTTAAATTTATTTTAACAGATGTTATCTATGTGCCAAAAATAGTGTTTAGCCACTGGAAATTAAAAATAAGTAAATAAAACAACGTGGGGCCAGCCTGTGGCCAGCTGACCATGGTTTGAGTCCCAGCCCCATAGCTTGAAAAAAACACAGGGCACATATACATGCATGCCTCAAATTCCAAAGGATGGAGAAGAAGAGAAGGAGCTAAGGCAGTGTGGCCACACCCCATTGGGTGGCATTTCCTCCCCTCCCTGTTTCTCTCTGTCTCTCTCCGGCAATCATATGAATCCTGTGGCAAAATATAAAATTTTTAAAAAAATACAAAAAGAAGAATAGCTGGTCTCTGACCCTGAAGAGCTTACAGATAATTGCTATATATGTAATGTATTCACAAAAGCATAGAGTGACGGCCATTAAAACCCAAAAGAGAGAATTTTAATCCAACCTGGGCAATTAGGAGAAGCTTTGTGGGGAGGATGACATATAAACTAATTCCTAAAAGGAAGAACTAAGAAAAGACTATGCCCAAAAATCTAGAAGAGTGTTCTTGGCAGAGAGAAGAGTCTAAGCAAAGGCAGAGCAATATGAAGACTATGGGCTCTGATAGCTGGGTATCAGTTAAGATGATAGATGGGACCAGCAGTTAGCGTAATGGCTATGTCACTGGACTCCCACGTAGTCGACTGCGGTTCGCGTCCCAGACCCAGTGGCTTAAAACTCATGCCGGGCGCGTGTGCGTGCGTGCCCAAGATCCCGAGAGGAGAATGGAGGAGAAGGGATTGCGGCATGGCCATCCCCCATGGGGGGTGATTTCGAACCGACTACGTGGGAGTCCAGAGACATAGCCATTACGCTAACTGCTGGTCCCTCACTTTTCTGACTCTTGAGCCAGACGAGTACACAGCTCTAAGACGAAGTGTGCCAGCTCCTCCTGTGCTCGCACCATCAGCGTTGGAGGTGGTAAGAGCCTGTCATGGTTCCGTCCATCTTTGTGGGTCCCAGCTGGTGGTTTTGGGATCCAATTTGTCTTTGCCCCTCTTCCCCACTTTATGTATATCTCCTCTTCCTACCTTCCTGCCTGCAGACATCATGCCCCTTCATAAGACATAAAGTTAACCACCTCACAGAGACGAGTAAACATATCCCACAAATGTATAAGGTCAGATTTCTAGTCGTGGGTCCAGCAGATGGCACAGTGGTTACACCGCTGGACTCCCACATGGCTGTCTGAAGTGTGAGTCCTGACCCAGGTGGCTTGAAAATCACTCTGGGACGTGTACATGTGTGCCTAAGATCCCAGGAGGAAAACAGAGAAGAAAGGACTGTGGCATGGCCATCCCCATGGGGAGTGATCTCTCTCTTTTCCTCTCACTGTGTCTGTCTGTCTCTCTCCAGCAAGCACAAATGCCCTAAAGCAAAAACCTCTTAATTTTTTTTTTAATGATTTGCTTCTCTGATCTATCCCAGATAGAGAATTTGGTACCAGAGTAGATTCTAGGGGAATAGAACCTTAAGGACAAATTTTCTAAATATGTTCTGGACTATCTAGAATTAATACTCTGATTTTACTAGGCTTAAATGACCCTTTTCCAATGGTAAAGAGGACACTAATATTACCTGGTATGCAGCAGCAAAACAGCTATGCAAATTGTCACATGCTGATACCTTTAATCAAATGCCTATTGAAGAGGATTCAGTAAACTTTGTTGAAAAGAGATAGAGAAATACTTTAAGATTAGTTAGCCATTTGGTCTATAGCAACTACTCCACTCTGGTTGTAGCACAAAAGCAGCCACAGACACTAAGTACATGAGTGGGTGTGTCTGTGTCCCAATAAAACATTTAAAAACAGGGAGCAGATTTGACCCAGGAGGCATAGTTTGCCAACTTCTGCCCTA
Organism: Tupaia tana; assembly: GCA_026018925.1. NCBI lineage: Eukaryota > Metazoa > Chordata > Mammalia > Scandentia > Tupaiidae > Tupaia > Tupaia tana. The sequence goes on from JAKSZU010000004.1 coordinate 79,384,001, forward strand.
GAAGGTAAGGCTTTGGATGAACAAGTTTTTGCTGCCATCGGATATCTTAGTGAAAGTACAAACTCTAATGGGATTGATTAACTGCTTGTAAGTGTGCCGGAGAACTTGGGGAAAGAAAATGATGAGCTCAGGGCTTTACATTCTTAGCTCAAGGTCCATATAAGGAATTTGAACTCTTCCATGAATATCCTAAAACAATTCTGACTGATACAAAGATGAGAGAGCTGAAATCAGTAGATGATATGCAAGCAAACTGAAAAAGGAGCATTAGATGTGTAGGAGAGGCAACTTGGGACATGCCAAGTTGGAGGTGCTATGGGGCATCAAGTGGAGGTGCTTAGCAGGCAATGGGATGCATAGTCTGCAGTTCTGGAAATCATCCACACGTATGTGATGGCTACAAACATAAAAATAAAAGAGATAACCTAGAAAAGGAGAGACAGAGAGAGAAAGAAAAGATCCCTGAGCCGAGGCAGATGCTGAACTGAATGTTGAGGAGGGCAGGGAACATGGGGCCCATAGAAAAACAAGTTTGAGATATCTAAGGCCCCAGAAGAGAGTGGCATTGCCAAGACTAAGAAAATGGAGAGTCTCAAGAACCTGTGAGTTGCTGCAGTAAAACGACATGGCAAGCCAGAAGGTGGTATAGTGGTTAAGGTGTTGTACTCCCACATGGCTGACCATAGTTTGAGTCCCAGACTGGTGGTTTGAAACTCATTCTGGGCACATGTGTATGTGTGCCCAACATCTCAAGAAGAGAATGGAGAAGGGACAGTAGTGTGTTCCCCTTTGCGGGTGATTACTCACTTTCTGTCTCTGTCTTTCTGGCAAGTGCACGCACCCTATGGAAAAAAATCTCTCTAAGGAAAAATAAAACTGGACATGGCAGAAGTTGAGAAATTCAGTAAGTCAAAATTGGAAGAGATTAAAACTATCCACAGCCTTTAAAAGAAACATCTGGAGGGGCAACAGGTGGCATGGCAGTTAAGCCACATGGCCAACCACAGTTCAAGTCCCAGACCCAGTGGCTTGAAAATCACACCAGCCACATGTGTGTGCACGAGTGCCCAAAATCCTGAGAGGAGAATGGAGGAGAAAGGATTGTGTCATGGGCATCCCCTCTGGGGGTGATTTCTCACTTTCCCTCTCTTTCTCTCTCTGATGAATGTATGTGTTCTATGGCAAAAACTTGGGGAAAAAAAAAAAGAAAGCAAGGAAAGAAAAATCTGGAGGGCCAACTACATGGTCTGACCGTAAAGGCAGCTGTATCCCGCATGGCTGACCACCTGGTTTAAATCTCAGACTTGGTGGCTTGATAAACTTGCCAAAAGTGTGTATGCCCCTAATCCTGAGAGGATGGGGAAATGAAAGACAAGGGATTGTGGCATGACCACACCCCATGAGAGAATTTTCTCTCTCTCTCTCTCTCTCTCTCTCTCTCTTTCTCTCTCTCTCTCTCTCTTTCTCTCATGTACCCTGTGGGACACAGGAAAGAAAGAGAGGAGAAAAGGAGGGGAGGGGGAAGGAAGAAAACCAGAAAGCATCAGGAAGATGGTTGAGTTTTTCTGAGGTCTGTGTTACCAGGAGCATAAGCATTTCCCTTCTTTAAATATGAATACCGTGTTTAGCTGTTTAACTTAGGGACGATGCAAAGAGGTAAAAGAGAAGTGGCAGGGTGGCTCTTCTTTGCATGGATGAACGGACCATGCCAGCTGAGAGGTGGTAGCAACAGGAAGCCACACAATGGCCTGCACTTAGCCGATGAAGTACCAGGCACGTCATTGAGAAAGGGAGCCAAGGGCTATGTAGGAAGTTACAGAAGTGAAGTCAACTGAGTCAACTGGAAGAGTCCACTGAGGATGGGAAGTTTGTATCTAAAGCAACACAGACCCCATGCAGTGCAGCCGTATGAAAGGTCTTTCATCTGTGATTCTTTGTTTTTCTTTCAAGAATTATTTAATTTTTTAAATCCATTCATTTATTTTAATTTGACCAGAGAGAGACATGGGGGGTGGGAGAGAAGTGAGGAAGCAAGCCACCAGGTGTGGGACTCGAACCATGGAACCATGTGGGAGTATTCAGCGCCTTAGCCACCATGCCACTTGCTAGTCCCCACTCATCTGTAATTCTTAATGTAAAGGGTGCATTCTCTTATGTGCAAACTTATACTAGACATATTTGTCCACTTCCAAACAGAAGTGAACTAGATTCAGAATATATCAGGTATATTTCTTTTAGTGACCATGAATAATAAATGAATAAATAAAAATTTTCCTGGTTTCTAGCAGCTCTAAGAGCATCCTTTTAAATCCCCGATTCTCTAAGGACATTGTCTGAGCACGCATGCTGAAGAGCTAACCAGACCTGCATGGTACAACAGTATCGATTCCCACAGTATCTTACCGAGATATTTCTTGTAGATTTCTGTTTATTCCACCGTAATGCTTCCTGGGATCTGTCCTAGGAGAACCGCAACCAGCCTTGCTGAAAAGCCAGGTAAATAAAAATGTAGCTATATTTGTCTATTTTTTCACAGACTCTGTTTCTTCCTGATGAAAAGAAAACACAAAAACTATAACTTAAAATGCAATGAAAACCTGAAATCAAATTTGTAAATTCTCCCACTGTAATATTTCTAAAGAAAATTTTTTTCTGCTAAAAATACACACACAGCAGAGCTAAGAGTTCTTTGGTAACCTAACTGTAAAATGTGGATATGTTGCGCCGGCAGGTGGCATGGTGATTAAAGGCGCTGGAATCCCCATGTCCAACCATGGTTCAAATCTCAGACCTGGTGGCTTCCTTTCATACTTCTCCTCTCTCTCTCTCTCTCTGTCTGTCTCTCTCTGGAAAATAATAATGAATAAATTTAAATTAATTCTTTAAAAAAAGATTATGTTCTCTGATGAACCAAAAAAGATCACACTGAGGTGATTCTGTGAGAACTCAGGTATAAATATAGAAACATATATACACACACACATATATATATACACAAGGGGCTTCCAGAAAGTTCATAGGAAGTGTATATTATGAAAAAACTATGCATGAATTTCAAAAAAAAAATTTACATCAAAATAAACTCACACATTTTTCCATAAACTTTTTGATGTCCTGGTGTGTACATGTGTGTGTACATCTGTGTGTGTGTGTGTGTGTGTGTGTGTGTGTGTATTTTTTTAATTTTATTTTTTTTAATTTGCCATAAAGCACATGTGCTCACCAGAAAGAGACAGAGCAAGAAAAAGGGTGAGAAAGCAAGCCTCCAGGTCTGTGACTCAAACCATGATCAGTCATATGGGAGTCCAATGCCTTAACCACTATACCACCTGCTGGTCCTGTGTGTGTCATTTTAATCTTAAAATCAGAAAAGAACTTGATTTTTAAAGAAAAACTGAAGAGTTTCCTTCCCAACAAGATTCATGGACAAAAAGGAAAAACTATACTATCTGGTTCCACTGAGTCTCTTTTTTTTCCATTCGTTCTCCTCACAGCACCCAAAGTGATCTCTTAGAAATATAATTTGATCATGTCACTCTTCTGCTTAAAACTCCCAATGGAGAGTGTTCACTAAAATGTTAACATAATCATTTCTTGGTGTCTTAATACTTTGAGGAAATAAAAAGTGGATTTTTTTTTCTTGTTAAAAAACTGATCCATGCCTTGAGGAGATAGAGAAAGGAAGAAGTCCAATTACAGATTGGGAAGCTTCAAATAAAAATAGAACTAGCCCTACTCCTACATTATCGTTCATCTTGCTACCCCAGGTGGGTCGTTTTTAAGTTGGTGATGGTTTTACTAATTTTGAAGCATTAGGCCTTCTTAGAATGAGAACAGGCTATAATATGCAAAGAGGAGCTCTCAGAGAGCTCTGCGTACTCCTACTCTCTACTGCATTTTAAGCTGAAGGTTCACAAATTTTATTTCTAGTCTTAATTCTCACTAGATATCTATCAGAGGTCATAATTTTCAATCAAATATAGTCAAATTGTTTAATGTCTTATTTGCTGTTTGTCCTCAAAAATCAAGCTCTCCTCTCTAACTTATCCCTTCAATGAGAGATTATTCTCCAGTCTACTGGTATGAAACCTAAAGTGTCTTCACTCATCTTTGACTTATTCCTTTATACAAAATTGTGATCAAATTCGTATAGTGTAAAATTCACCATTTTGTCACCTTTTTTAGACTTGCCAGAGGGCATGTGCACTTGCCAGAGAGAGAGACAGAGAGAGAAAGCACCCCCCCCCCCCAACTGGGCATGGTCCTGCTCCAATCGCTTTTTCCTCCATTTCTCACTCCTGCTAGGATTTTGGGCATACATCCAAATGTGCTTGGAGTATTTTTTCTAGCCACTAAAACTGGAATTTAAACCACAGTCAGCCATGTAGATCCAGCTTCCAGCACACAGTGCTCAACCAACTGTACTATGGAACTGATCCTTTACCAATTTTAAAGTGTATAATTCTTTTTTTTTTTTTTTTTTTTTTTTTTTTTGAGAGGTTTTTGCTATAGAGTGCATGTACTCACTGGAAAGATAGAGACAAAGAGACAAAAGGCAAGAGATAACCCCCAGCTAGGATGGCCACACTGTAATCCCGTCTCCTCCATTCTCCTCTCGGGATCTTGGGCATGTATACACACATGCCTGCATGAGTTTAAGCCACTGGTCTGGGACTCAAACTGCAGTCGACTCTGTGGGAGTCCAGTGACGTAACCAGGCCAGGGACTGGAACTGCAGTTTGGCATGTGGCTTCTAGCACCAAAGTCCAATGGTGGACTAGAACCAAAAAGAGGTTGGGCCAATTCAGTAATTTTTAGTATATTTACAATGTTACACAACCATTACCACTATCCAAATTCCGTAATATTTCTACATCCCTAAAAAGAAACCCTACACTTCTCAATTTCCTCCACCTTCCATCTACTACAGAATCCACATTCTGTCTCTGGGTTTCTGTCTCTATGGATTTCTGTAAATGTAGTAGAATATATAATGTTTTGTATCTGACATTTAACAGAATGCTTTCAAGGTTCATCGATTTTGTAGTATGTATCAGCATTCATTCCTTTTATGGATATATATTTCATTTTGTTTATCCACATATTAGTGCATTTGGTTTGTTTCATTTTGGGGCTATTATAAAAAATGCTGCGTGCAAGTTTTTGTGTGAACACATGTTTTTCAATTCTCTTGAGTATACACCTAGAAATAGAATTGCTAGTTCATATGGTAACTATGTTCAACTTTTTGAGAAACTGCTGAACTGTTTTCCATAGCAGCTATACCATTTTAAAGTTTCCCAAAAACAATGTATGGGGGGGTTCCTATTTTTCCAAATCCTTACTGACATTTATTCCTCCCATTTATTTTTCACTATTGCCATCCTAGTGTATGTGAAGTGAAATTTCATTATAGTTTTGACTTGCATTTGTCTAATGGCTAATGTCATTCAGCATTTTTCATGTATTTATTGTATATCTTTTTTGAAAAATATCTATTTAACTTTTGTAACCATTTTTTAAAATTTGCCAGAGGGTACACATGCTTGACAGAGATTCAGAAAGACAGAGAGAAAGGGAGAGTAACAAAGCACCCCTCAGTGGGGGATGGTCACACCTCAATCTATTCTCCTTCATTTCTTTGTCTTATCAAGATTTTAGGCACATGGGACCAGCAGTTGGCATAATGGCTGTGTAGCTCAACTCCCATGTAGTCGACCATGGTTCGAGTCCCAGACCCGGTGGCTTAAACTCACTCCAGGTGCATGTGCGTGCGTGCCCAAGATCCTGGAGAGGAGAATGGAAGAGAAGGGATTGCAGCGTGGCCATTCCCTCTGGGGAGTGATTTCTCACTTTCTATCTCTCTGTTTCTGTCTTTCTGGTGAACGCATGAGCCCTATTGCAAAAAAAAAAAAAAAAAAAAAAAAAAAAAAACCTCTCCAAAAAATTAAAATGATTATATAATCCAGCATTTCCACTTCAGGATATCTATGTAAAAGAATTTAAAGGGGAGGGCCAGGCTGCATGGCACCACAGTTAAGTGCTGTGCATTTAGAATCAAAGCCTACATGGACAACTGAGATTTAAATCCCTTTACCTCTCTGACTCTCTCAGTTGAGTACACATGTTTTGTGGCAAAAATCTAAAAAAAACCTAAAGAATGATAACGTACTAATTGAATGAAAACAGGTGTAGCTATATTAATATTGGACAAAATAAAATAAATGGGTTAACATATAATCACAATTTTCATTTCCCAAGAAGATACTAATTTCTAAACTCTATGTACCTAATAACACAACCTCAAATTAAAGTTAAAAAAAATGCAGAATGAAAGAAATTCACAATTCTACTACAAGTCACAGTGACAGATTCTAGCACATTTCCTTTTTTTTTTAGAATTTTTTTCCATAGGGTGCGTGTGCGCACCAGAAAAACAGAGACAGACAGACAGAAAGCAAGAAATCACCCCAAGAAATCACTGGATTGACATGCACTGTATTTATGATGAAAAAAAAATTTGTACACTGTAAAGATGTACAGTGATTAAATCTAAATTTAAAAAGTGCAAAATTTAGGGACCACAGATGACATAATGGTTACGTTTTTTTGGACTCCCACATTGTCAACTGCAGTTCGAGTTCAAAACTCTCTTGAGGTGTGTGTGTATGCATGCCCAAGATCCTGAGAGAACAATGGAGGAGAAGGGATTGTGTTGTGGCCACCACCCCGCCCTCCCCCCAGGCGAGTAGGGTAATTTCTCATTTTTTGTCTCTCTGCTGAGCAAACGCATCCTACCAAAATTCTCACTTAAAAAAAGTGCAAAACTTTTAAAAATTATTTAAAAAATAAACATATTTGAGGGACCAAAAGGTGGTGTGGAGGTTAAGGCAGTGGATCCTACATGGCCAACTGCAGAGTTCCAGTCCTGGACCTTGAGGCTTGAAAAACATGCTAGGCCGGGACCAGCAGTTAGTGTAATGGCTATGTCACTGGACTCCCATGTAGTCAACCACAGTTCGAATCCCAGACCTGGTGCCTTAAATTCACACCAGGTGCGTTTGTATGAGTGCCCAAGTTCCCAAGAGGAGAATGGAGAAGAAGGGATTGTGGCATGGCCATTCCCCCTGGGGGGGTGATTTCTCGCTTTCTATTTCTCTGTCTTTCTGGCGAGTGCATATACCATATAGCAAAAATCTCTCAAAAAAAAAAAGTATGCTAAAATCTGTCACTGTCATAGTAGACTTGTGAATTTTTTTCATTCTGTGTTTTGCTTTGTTTTGTTTGGTTTACTTTAATTTGAGATTGTGTTATTAGGTACATAGAGTTTAGAAATTAGTATCTTCTTGAGAAATGAAAATTATGATTACATGTTATGTGGAGAAGGGATTGCTGTGTGGCCATCCTCCCTGGGGGGATGATTTCTCGCTTTCTGTCTCTCTGACTCTCTCTTTCTAGTGAGTGCACACGCCCTACAGCAAAAACCTCTTCAAAAAGAAAAAAAAAGTTCAAAATTCTCTTAAAAAGGCAAAAAAACAGGGACCAGCAGATGGCATAATGATTACATAGCCAGACTCTCACGTGATTGACTGAGGTTCGAGTCCCAGACCCAGCGACTTAAAAAACTCAATGCCAGGCACATGTGCATGCATGTCCAAGATCCCGACAGGAGAATGGAGAAGGGATTACAGCATGGCCATCCCCCCTGGGGGTTATTTCTTGCTTTCTATCTCTGTATCTCTCTGTTTTTCTGCCCTATAACAAAAACCTCTCCAAAAAAAAGAAAAAGAAAAAGAAAGAAAGAAAAACATGCTAGGCACATGTGAATACATGCCCAAAATCTCAAGAGCAAAATGGAGAAGGGATTACAGTATGGCTTTCCCCTCCAGGAGATAATTTCTCACTTTCTCATTCTGTCTCTCCTACTCTCCAGTGAGCACACTCAACCTATAGCAAAAATAATAATAAAAATTTTAAAACATACATTTGAAATTAAAAATGTTTATACTTGAGCAATAAATAATAATGAAAGTATGTATCAAAATTTGTGTTTTAAAAATTAATTGCTATTTAGAGGGAAATGTATAGCCTTAATTGCCCATTTTATTTAAAAAAATGGGCAAAAATTAATGAGTTAAATAAACTAATTTAAGAAGTTGGAATGGCTGGTCCCATAGCTTAGTGCTTATGGGAGTCAGATCCCACATGGCTAATGCTGGAGGTTTGAAAAACATGCTAGGTATATGTACATGAAAGCTCCAGATCCTGATAGGATGGAGAAATGGAAGAGAAGGGATTAACACCATGCCCCATTGAGTGTTGCTTCCCTCTCTGTCCATCCTCTGGGACTCTGTCTTTCTTTGTCACTGTCCCTCTCTGGCAAGCATATGCACTCTCTGACAATTAAAAAAAGAAGAAGAAGAAGAAGACAGCGATGACAATGACAGTAAGAACATACAATTAAAACAGTCAGGAGACAATATGTGAATTAAACTAATATTTATTGAGCACCTACTATTAGGCAATTGAGATTCAGCAGTGACCTAAACAAAGTCCTGTCCTTATAGAACTTAGAACCTTGGTAACCAAATGCAGAAATAAGCATAATCCTGGTCATCAAAAGTTCTGATTTCTACTCAAACTCTCCTCATAACCAGCTGTGTGTATTTGTGTAAATCATTTATTCTCACTTTACCTCCCTGTCCTTATCTGAAAAGGAGAACAGAATATCTATCCAATTCATTATGTTATATTATCGAATGAGATCCAATGACATAAATACTATTTCGAAAAGTGTAAGTATTCTACAAATATAAAATGGTTATAACTAATATAAATGATTATGACTAACATCTACATTCCAGTTGCTATTACTGCCTTCCCAATGTTGGAGAAATACAATGGCAGCTTGACATACAATGCTCCTTCCTTTAATTGGATAAAGGTCATAAAACGGGTCTCATGATAAGGTGGCTTCAAATCTTAATGCTAGGAGAGACTGAGTGCTGGGTCACCTATTGTTGTGAAATCAAGGAAACAGCATAAATTACCATAATAGATCCACTCTCATATACATTTTGTATTTCTGCAACTCTGAACAGTGTGATTTTGCACAGTGGGGTTTAGTACTTGCCACTTTTCCTGTCCCTCACTTCAAGATCAAAGATTCTTGCCACACCAAACACAGAAATTGCCTCTTAAAGCAATCAGGTTTTGTTTTGTTTTGTTTCATTCAAGACTTTTACTGAGCATTACTTACAGGCTAGGCAGTAGGGTAAGCACCGAAAATTCAGAGATTACAATTTAATGGGTGAAGCTGTCAAAATTGCCTAGCATTCTTTCAACACACACATGGGAGAGTCATAAAAAAGGACATTCCCCCCATTCATGCCCAACTTTGTCCTACCAACCTTAGAGCTGAGCTAACAAAGAGCATGATGGCAGAGGTAGATAGTATTAGTTTCATTTATTGCTTCTGTATTCCTAGGGTCTAAGGCAGATGCTGATACTCATAGTAAATGAATAAATGGATTATGCAGAACATAATGGTAGTAGGCACATGGTACCTAATAAATACACATTGAATGCCTTGAAGAACAGGGGATATGTGTCTAGTCAGCTTCCCACTACCCTTCCAATCCCCTTCCAAGTTTTTCCCTCCTGCCTCTGACGCTATCAGCTCCATCTCTACATTCCTCCTGTAAAAACCACACTGGGCCCAGCCGTGGCAATGGAGGTGGTGGTGTGCCCACCACACAATACTGGAACCATACAAGAGGTCATAGGTTGGATTTGGATCCTGGGTCAACCTGAACATGCTGGGCATGCCTATGGGTATGCCCAGCACCTGTGGTTCTGGCTGGCTAGAGGAATAAGGGGAGAAGGTAAGCCTGTGGGGATTGGGGGAAGGAAATCTTGGCATGGTGAGACCCTGTGAAGGGTCTCTCTCTGTCTCTCTCTTTCATGAAGAAAGAAATAAACTTAAAAAATAAAATAAAAACTGCACTGGATCTCTGCCAGGTCCAGAAGTCATGTGAAAACATGTTCACCCTCTTAACACCCACCCCATACTAGATTGAGCTGTCTTATGTCCAGTGAACAAGACTGACTTGAAAAAGGACCACACCCTAAAGGAGAAAGCAGTAGGACTTTCCATCTTCAAAGTTCCTCTCTACCCAGCCATTAATCTTAGATGAATGATCTGGTGATCAGCTGGCTGCCATTATGCATTTCCTACCTGGCAGAGAAATAGTGTGTGTGTGTGTGTGTGTGTGTGTGTGTGTGTTTGCACGTGTGTGTGTGTGTGTGTTTGCACGTGTGTGTGTGCACATGAGTGTGCACACACATGCTTGGTGAAACAAAGAGAAAGGAGAGACCTCTGAGACCCAGAGGTTATAGGCTCCATATGTGATCATGTCATATGATCAAGTCAAAGACAGCAGATGGTCACAGAGTTTCATTTGATCATCGACCATGATTCCTTTTCTTTTCTTTTCTTTTTCTTTTCTTTTTTTTTAATTTTTTTTTTTTTTTTTTTTTGAGGAGGGGGAGGTTTTTGCTATAGAGCATGTGTACTCGCCAGAAAGACAGAGAGAGACAGAGAGACAGAAAGCTAGAAATCACCCCCCAGGAGGGATGGCCACACCACAATTCCTTCTCCTCCACTCTCCTCTCAGGATCTTGGGCAGGCATGCACATGCACCCTGCTTGAGTTTAAGCCACCGGGTTCGGGACTCGAACTGCAGTCGACTATATGGGAGTCCAGCAACATAGCCAGTATGCTAACTGCTGGTCCCGACCATTATTTGCTTTCTACTACTGCTCACAACTCTTGAACTTTTTGTGATTGCTCTTTCTTACTTATGGAAATCTTTCTTAGTGGAGTCTTTCTTTGTGTGTGTGTGTGTGTGTGTGTGTGTGTGTGTGTGTATACATAATTTGAAGAGGGCACTGGGTAAGGTCAATTTTATCAGAAATGTGTTCAAAATCAATCCCCTCTTTCCATTCTCATGGCCACAGTCCTAGTCAGGACCAATCATCTTTGGGCAGGACTTTTTCAATACTCCTTCCTATTCCCTCCCTGCTCCCGGCCTTTCCCCACTCCATTTCTTCTTCCCATTGCTTCAACACTATCTTTAGAATTAGGTTATTCCTGGTTTAAAATGTTTCAGCACTCCCACATTGCCTTCTCAGTAAAATTCTGCTTAGGGTAGTATTCAAGACCCTCTACAGTCTGAACCCAGATTAACTTTTCAGTCTTATTCCCCAACAGCCCCCACCCCCACCGTGGTTCGGTAGCGTCACCCGTGACTCCAGGTCTTTGCTCATGCCATTTCCTCCCCATGAGAGGGCCTTTCCCTGTGGGCAACATGGCAGAATCTTAGTCATTTCCTCTGGGAAATCTGTTCTGGCTTTGTCACACCTTCCCCATCTGTCCCATCCTCTACATCTATTATTTTGTGTATAACCTTTAAAAAGCACATTTGACATTTCAAAAGCATTGTTTATGTGTCTGTCTCCCCACCAGAATGTGAGGTCAATAACTGTGTCTTACCTTTGACCCTTAGAAGCTGCCAGAGAGCTCAGGAGGAGTTTGAAAACCATTGACTATATAGAAAACTCAAACAAATAACTGAATAAATAAATGTATTGCTAACCATTTGGGGCTATGTACAATAATATACCTACATTTGTGTTTATCTAATTTTCCAAACAGGGGCCAGATGGTGGCAAAATGGTAACCCAACTCGACCCACGTGGGAAAGGTTGTGCATTCACATCCCAGAATCTCCCTGAGTATGCTGGGCATATACAGTGTCCATGACTTGTGTCGACTGAGACTGGGAATGGATCATAGCATGTGAACCATGCTGGGAGGGTCTATCTCTGCATGTGGGATGTGTGTGTGTGTGTGTGTGTAAGATGGAAGAAATAAACTTAAACTTTTTTTCTGAATAAAAATTAAGATGCGTAATCTTAAAATGAGACAGATCATTTGAAATTGGGAAATGTCCTAGAAAATACATGTCTGCTGCCCATACTTGTATCCCATAATTAACATTATAGGACTAATATTGTCAGCATTCCTTTCCTCTACCTAAGCCCACTGTGTACTTCAAATGAGATTTATCAGTTGTCACTCCAAGAAAGTAAATTGCCTTTATACTGCAGTGTAAGTCTCTGCGTGGGTCAGGAAACCATAAACTTTTCATTTCCTATTGATAGGCTGAGAGGTTAAAGCCAAGACTGGCCTTGAATTATTCTGCTTTCTTTTCTTTATTTCTAGTTCTCACTGGAGTATTTTTGGAAAGCCCTGGTATGTGCTTTGTTCTATACTATTGTTAAAAAGGTAAAATTGATTAGTTTCTTACTGTGTACCAAGCACTAGATTAAGACTTTGAAAAGCATGACTTTTAATTATCATCCTTTACAAATGATATTATTATGATGTCAATATTATGGCTGAGAAAACTAATGCTTAAAAAGGTTAAGTAACCTATCCAAAGTCCTACAGAGCTAGTAAGTAGCAAAGTCAAGTTTTGAACTCAGAATTGAATGACTCAGAAGACTATGCTCTTAATAACCAGTAGCTAACAATTTGGAGAAATAAGACATTCACATAGGAAATAATCAAAAAGAATGTGCCTTGAAATGCCAAGACATGGCTCCTTAAGTCACAAGTTACAAAGGTTTTTCTAAGGCTAGATTGAGATATGTGTTTTTGAACCCTGAGGAATGAGCCTGAGTTTTATAACAAAAGTTTACAAGAGCCTTGAGTTTGTATACAATCAATAAATTCAATGGTGGAACATGTAGGGTGGCAGACTAGAGAACTCGCTGTGTAAGTTCTGGAGAAAGGCCCCAGAGCTAATAACTTGTAGTTGTCAAACACTTGCCAGTTCACAGAGCATTTTCACATATATGACGCCAACAAACCTGTGAAATACAATTTTTTTTCATTTTACAAGCGAGGACAGAGCATGGACTAAGTAGCTTGCCCCATGTCACTGAGTAATGTTCCACAATGGTCGATATGCAGACTCAGACACAGATGTCTGCCTCCCCATCTCCTCCATTTTTTGCTATGCCTCATTGTCACTCAGGACTCAGGCAGCTAGCATCGAGTCTGACTGCTCTTCCCAGAAGCTCTCCTACCTGGCCCCCTTCTGCTCAGTGGGTCCTTCCATCAGTCTAACTGGTAAGCTTTACCAACTGCCATGGAACCTTTCAACAGCCACATTCCACACATCCAATTCTTCTGCCTTTACAGTGTCAAGGATCTCCTAGTACAGGAGGCATATCTAGAAAACCTCAAACTCTTAAAAATCATGATTATTCTTTTTTGTACCATAAACCAAGGAAAAGCTGGTCTTTCTAAGCTATGGCTTTCTAAGCCATTCAGATCGTGTGAAACTTTGAATGGTAGAAATATTGAAATTTCTGGAACTCTGCTTCTGAGTATCTTACCTTTTCCCTTTCTCTGTGTTTCCCTATGGTAGATTATATAGACTAACTTTCTTGCAATCAATAAAAATTTATTGAGCACCCTATTGAGTACCAGAGACAAATATTCTAAGTTCAGAGAATTCATCACTGAACATGACAGAAATAGTGCTCACTCTTATGAAACTTGAGAGTTGGATTAACTAAATAGTGTGCTAAATAGTGATGGGTACCATGAAGGAAAAAAAGTGAAGGAATTAGAAAATAGCCAATGGAATGGGATCTATTTTAGAAAAGTTGGTCAGGGAAGTCAGCATAAGGCACTTAGATATAAAAAGAGAACAAGCAAAGCCAGTTGGTCCTAAGGGAAGGGCTTTCCAGGCACAGAGGACATAGTGCAAAGGCCCTAAAGTTAGCTCATGCTTAGATTATTCGAGGAATGGTAAGAAGACCAGTGTAGCAGGAGCAGAGTAAACAAAAGGGAGGATAATAGAAGATGAGGTCAGAGAGAGGGACCAGATTTTATAGTGCCCTGTAGACTCAGAAGATTGTTGCTATTTAGACATTCAACCTCAGTCAAACAAACAAAGCAAGCAATTATTTCAGGCCACAATTGTTGGGTGCTGATGGACAGAAATGAGTAAGACAAAGTCTTCATTGTCTAGCAGCTCAGCATTTAATGAAAGACAGAAACAAGTAAGCAGACAACTGTAATCTAATCACAGTCTGATAAGTATTGTGATGGGATTAAACACAGAATACATAATATTGGGTTGTTGGGAAAGTCGTGACATATTTTTCTATGCAAAAATGTGTCATGGCTTTCCCAATAACCTCATAAAAGATAGGAAATATTAGAGAAAGTGATGTCTGGACATGTACTATCCAATTAGATGACCACTAGACCAATGTAGTTATTAAAGTTGTGAAATGTGACTAAGGAACCAAATTTTTCATATTAATTAATTTAAGCATAAAACAACAGCAGTGTGAAATGGTTTTCTATTAAACATAATCTTGCAGTCTTAGGACTGCACCCATTTTGCCATTGCATCATGTAAGATTTTGTTGTTTTATAGTGCTCATATACTTTTTGCTTTTTAAAATGTAACTACTGAAAACTTTACAATTAAATAAATATGTGGCTTGGGGCCATCAGGTGACACGGTGGTTAAGGCACTGGACTCCTACATAGCCAACTGTGGTATGAGTCCAGACCTGGCAGCCTGCTTTCTCACTTTGTGTGTGTGTGTCTCTCTCTCTGTCTCTGTTTCTCTTTGGTGAGCACACATCCCCTATGGCAAAATTTTAAAATAATAATAAATTCAACTAAATAATTCTGTAAAGAAATAAAATTAATATGTGGCTAATTTAATATTTCTATTAGACACCACTGAATTTTTTTTGAGAGAGAGAGAGATTTTTGCTATAGGGCGTGTGTACTCACCAGAAAGACAGAGAGACAGAAAACAAGAAATCACCCTCCAGAGTAGATGGCCACGCCACAATCCTTTCTCTTCCGTTTTTCTCTCAGGATTTTGGGCACGCACACACATGTGACCAGTATGAGTCTTAAGCCACTGGGTCTGGGGCTCAAACCGTGGTCAGCCATGTGGGAGTTCAGTGACATAACTACTATGCCATTTGCTGGTCCCAAGTTTCTTTCTTTCTTTCTTCCATTAGCAAGAGAGACAGAGAAAGAGAGAAAGACAATCCCAACAGAGTCTTCATGCCATGATCCACCCCAGCTGCTGTCAGTCATGGATCATGGACACGTGCATGCCCAATGTAATCAGGGAGGTCTTCAGATACAAGACTGGAACCTTCTCATGTGGGTCCACCTCACAGTCTATTATGTTAGCACCACACAACCATCCGGCCTGAAAGCACTGATATAAACTGAGAGTGGAGGGACAGCAGGAAGCATAATGGTTACATTGCTGGACTCTCACATGGTCGACCATGGACTCTCACATGGTCGAGCCCAGGACCTGGTGGCTTGAAATTCACAGCAAGCACTTGTCCATATGTGTTGAAAATTCCAAGAGAAGAATGAAGAAGAAGGGATTGTGACATGACCATCCCTCCGAGGGGCGATTTCTCTCTGTGTGTCTGTGTCTCCAGCAAGTTCACATGCCCTATAGCAAACAAACGGACAAACTCTCAATAAATAAATAAACAATGGAAAGAAATGAGTAAGGAAGTCTAAAAAGCCTTTAGGTAGAGGGGTCTACAAGTACCCAAACCAGATAGTAGAGAGAGCATGGCACCTTCAAGGAATTGCAAGTATTTAATACGATGAGTCCTGAAGTGTCAGAAAGGAGTGGGGTGGGAGGAGATGAGGAAGAGGAAGTAAACAGCAACCAGGTCCTGAGGACTTTCTATAGAAAACAGAATCTGAGCATTATTCTGAGTATAATAGAGTTACTGAAGGATTCAAGACAGGGGCCATGTGATTGGCTGGAATTGTTGAAAAGGTCACTCTGGCTATCCTGTGGTGCCTGAATTGAAGTGGGGCAAGAATGGAAGAAGGAAAAGCAGTTAGAGCTGGTTGAAAAGTGAGAGGAGTCCAGGACAGTGACAATGGAGGAGAAGAGAAAATTGAGCTAACATGAGACATTAATGAGAGGATAGGCAGGCCAAACTTGTGACTGAGCAGGTGTGAAGGATAAGGGTGATGGAGACGACTTAAAGATTAGTCCCTAATTCTGCAGACTCTGCAAGGTGGATGACTATGGCCCTCTGAAGCCAGATACCTAGGTGAATGGCTAGCTCCTATTGGAACACAACATACAAAAGCTGACCTACGTGGCCATACTTCCCCCTCTCTGTGAAGACTGTGAGTAATAGTTGGCGGGAAGAAAACGCTACTGGAATCACACTTGGGCACCTTGTTTTGTCTTTAATCAATGTGATTTTTAGAAGTCAGTGTATTCCTTGCTGCCAGCCACACGGCTCCAGCATTTCATTTCCTTTGATCAAAGGATGACTGAGTGACAAGATTATATCTCATAGTCTCACAGAGGAGAAATGTATTTGAGGTACTTCCCATCTCTCCAGTGGAAAACAGAGAAGAAAACTTAATAAGAACTGAGAGCCATACTCCACCTCTGTAACCCAGGGGCATAGCCAGATTTTGAAGAGTCTAAGACTTTATAGTAGTTGGTTGTTTTTTGGGGGTAAGAGGATGGTCTCTCTAAGGAAAAAAGTACTAAATTATAGATTCAAAATCACTAGGTAGGTTCTCATGCAAATGAGGGTTTCTGAGCTTAAGCATCAGTTTTGTGGAATATCTGCTTTAATCAATAGTTCAAGGAGACCCTTTTTCCATCCATCGAACACATGTCAAATATCTAACAGGTTGTGGGCACTGAGAAGGGTGCCAGGTATAAACATGGTTGAGATCAGATCCAGACCCTGTCCTCAAGAGGGCCGCTATTTAGGCCCAGTCATGGTGATGCAAGCAGTAGCGTGTTGCCCTACAGCGCTAGAAACCACATGAAGACTGCAGTTCAAATACCATCTGGGTCTGTCTGAAACACTTTGGACACATGCGCAGGTGTCCAAGATCCAATAAGTTAGACTGGAGTAAGGAGATTGCATCAAGACTAGACCCTACAGAGGGTACTTGTCTCTCTCTCTTTCTCTTTTTTCATGTACATGCATGCATCCTATCATGAATAAAGAAAAAAAAATTCTGAAAAATATCTATCTTTCCGAGGAAAAGACAAATAAGCAGATCATTGTAGAACTGCATGATGCCTGCATGGTTAAGAGCTGATCCCACAGGTGTTACGGGTGCAGAGAGGAGAGGGACCCAGCTCACCTGAAGAGAAGTGTGGTTTGAGAGCTTCCTGGGAGATATGTCACCAGTGGAGTATGTAAGGTATGGAAATGTCTTAAATATTATGTGGAAAACAGCTTTTGGGTAATAGTTTATGTCCCATAAAGCTGGAAACTTTGTCAATTAAAAGTAGAAGGGCCTTAAATAGCAAACTCAGTTCTTATTAAACATTTTATCACAGCCAAGATAAAACTTCTTACCAATAACCTGAAATGCTCTCCAGGGTAAAATGACAGTCCTATTATAGGTTAATTTGTGTCCCCTACCTAAAATTCATATGTTGAAGCCATTAACTCCTGATGTGATTGTTTTGTAGATGAGGCCTTTAAGGGAGTAATTAAGATAAAATGAGGTCATAAGGGTGGGGAGAGTAAAGGACACCGGAGATCTCTCTTTGTCTCTCTATATCTCTGTTTTTGTCTCCCCTTTTCTTCTCTTCCTCAAGCCTCCCTCTGTTTAAGAACAGAAGAAAGACCATGTAAAGATGATTGAGAAGGAGGCTGTCTACCTAATGGACAGGAGAATGCTCAGTAGGAAAAGCTCTTGCACATCAACGTTAATTGCAGTATTATTCACGATTGCTAAGACATGGAATCACTAGGACATGGAACCAACCCAAACGTCCAAGAATAGGTGAATGGATGGAAAAAGTGTGGCACATATACTCTATCGAATACTATTCAGTCATAAACAAAAAACAATAAGACCCTGGCATTTGATAGAAAGTGGTAGAATATGGGGGCCAGCAGTTGGCATAATGGCTATGTCACTGGATTCCCATGGAGTCAACCTCAGTTCAAGTCCCGAACCTGGTGGCTTAAATTCACACTGGGCATGTGCATGCATGCCCAAGATCCTGAGAGGATAATGGAGGAGAAGGGACTGCAGCATGGGCATCCCCCCTGGGGGGGTGATTTCTCGCTTTCTGTCTCTCTGTCTCTCTCTTTCTGGTGAGTGCACATGCCCTATAGTAAAGACCTCTCAAAAAATTTTTAAATTTAAATTTAAAAATATTTTAAGTAAATAAATAGGAAGTGGTCGACTATGGAAGATTTATTGCTGAGTGAAGCAAGACAGGATATGAAAGAAGGACATTGTATGCATCCACTTAATATATACCAACTAAGCTACACTTTATGGTAGAGTTTTGAATATAGGAGAGCATAAAAGCAATGAAAAGAGTTATGGATGATGAAGACAGTGTGGAACGGGAGAAGGGAAGAGTATAGAGAAGGACAAAAATAGAAAAAATAGAGCAGCATGACATTAGTGGGACACAGAAATGGTCTATTACTTGTTGATGATAACATGTATAGTATTCTCAACTGGACTTGTCTGAGAAGTATTTTATGTTGGGTAATTCTCTTTACAAGCCAAATGACGTATAGTGATTGAATGTTTAAAAAATAATGAGAATAGGGGCTGGCAAGTGGCATGGTGGTTAAAGGCGCTGGACTCCCACATGGCCGACCACGGTTCAAGTCTCGGACCTGGTGGCTTGCTTTCTCACTTCCTCTCTCTTTCGCTCTGTCTCTCTCTGATCAAACTGGAAAATAATAATGATAATAATAATAAATAAAGTTAAATAAAATAATTCTTTTAAAAAAAAGAGTTTGTAACTCTACTTTAAAAAAATAATGAGAATAAGTAATAATAATTTGAGAAAAAATATGAAAAGCTATTTGATGATGATGATGATGTGGATAGTAATGTCTTTGTCGTGACTGATATGCATGGTAATCGTGCTTGAAAAAGAAAAGCAACATACACTGTAAAGATACATGTGATTAAATGCAATATAAAAATATGATAATAATAAATAAAATTTAAAAAAGAAAAGAAGGAAGCTATCTACAAGCCAAGAAGAGAGTCCTCAGACACCAAGTTTTCTGGCACCTTGACTTTGGACTCCTAGCCTCCAGAATTGTGAGAAAAGAAATTCCTGATATTAATGGCTGCTGAGTTGACTAATAAAGACCTCTAGAAAAATGGGGTGGATTTCTCACTAAGCCTGGCCCTTGGACACAATATTCAAATGTAGTAAAGATGACTACGTCTCATCATCCATATTTGTGGGAAAAATTAAAGAATTGTGGTTGAGGTCTTCTCATTTCCTTGAGCCCTACTCTCTCCTCATACCTGAGCCCCTCCAGGCTTTCTTAGAGTCATCCCCCCACAGTCAGATTCACAGCTAATGATGATTCTTTGTTCATTGTGTAGGGAAGCAGCTTAATAATGCTGACAGAGTACTGGTAATACTTAGAAACTTGGGGATAGCAGATGGCATACTAGGAAGTTAGGCACTGGACTCCCACATAGCCAATCTCGATTTGAGTCTCAGACCTGGTGGCTTGAAACTAACACCAAATGCATGTTCATGCATCCCCAAAATCCCAGAAGGAGAATGGATAAGGAATTGCAGAGTGGCCATCCCCCCTGGGTGATGATTTCTCACTTTCCCTCTCATTGTCTCTCTCTGTCTCTCTGGAGATCATTCATGCCCTGTGGCAAAAACTTAAGAAAGAAAGAAAGCAAAAGAAACAGTCTAGCTCAGCCACTAAACTGGATACCAATCCCAGGCAAATCAAGTTCTGTCTCTGAACTGTAAAGTGAAGGAAATGAGCTAGATTATGCCTATGCTTCTTTCTACCTGAGGGATTCTAAGATTCTAAGCTATTATCTTTTGGTATTCACTTTCAAGGGCATCAGAGGCCTGACTGGCTCTAGGTTCCATGGGAAGAAATCATTCTCTAAGAGTGGGAGGACCTTCTGTGCAGATGGTCTTCCCAGAAGTCTTCGAATCACTCTTGGGTGCACAGGTAGTTGTACCACCTGCTCAGAAGTCTCAGAACTCCCTGCTTTTTAGCACTTTTGGACACACATATATGTTTGTAGGACATGGGAATTCAGAAGTCTTGCTGGAAGTTTCTGATTAACAAGAACTACTAAAATAAATCTTTCATCAGTAAGTGGAGGAATCTCTGTAGTGTCTCTTCCACTTGAACAGGAAAAAAAATGAAAACAAAGTGTAAAACTTTAAGGAAATTGCTACAGCTTCTGAGTGTGTGGAGAAAGGAATCTTGCTCATTTCCCAGGGGACTGCAAGCCTAACTTGTGTTGTGGTGTGGGATCTCAAATGCTCCATGAGCAAACAGCAAGCACCCAGCTCATGCTGCCATGGCAGTGCTGCCAGTGGTTGCTCAGTGTAGGAGACCCTCCTGGAAGTAGGCTTGAAAACCTGAGGACGTGTGAGAGACCTACTCTCTGTGTGCCTTAGAATCATAAAGTGAAACTAGAGCATATGGAAGTTTATAGGGACTTCAAGATCAAATTGAGGACTAATGAGGTGCCTCATTTGTGGGCGCCTATCAAAACAGGTTTGTGGGTCAGGACAGTGGCTCAGCAATCAAACATGACACTCTGTGAGGCTGAGCCAACTGAAAAGGTTCTGGGTTCACATCTGGAGACCTCCCTCAGTGTAACCAGCGTGTGTGTGCTCACAATCCAGGGTTGGCTAACCCGGGGTGGGTCACTGCTGGAGGGCCCTGTGGGGATGCTCTTTCTCTCTCTCTTTCTTTCTCTTTCTCCCTCTCCCTCCATATACATATACTTACATAAGTATGTCTGTGTGTATATATTTAGATATAGACATAGATATCTTTTGTATCTTGCTCATGGAAGAAAGAAAGAAAGAAACTGGAAAAAAATTCAATAGTGCATTTTTAAAGAATTATTTTATTTAACTCTATTTATTTATTTCCATTTGGCCAGATACTGACAGAGAAAGAGAGAGAAAGCGAAATTGAGAAAACAAGCCAGGAGGTCCAGGATCTGAACCGTGGCTGGCTATGTAGGAGTCCAGCACCTTAACCACCACACTACCTGCCAGCCCACGATAGTGTATTTTTTAATGTGTACCTGAGTCCCTAATTGATTGTAAATTCCCTAAGCAATCATCTATTACTTTTTCATTATCTCCTACTTTATACTTAGTACATTCATTGCTGAGTGATGTTTTCTGACACAAAGTGTGTGGAGGTTTTCCACACTAATTTTCCAAACCGACTGACTGTCTAACAATTTGATTCAATTCTGACATTAACTATTGGAATCGATGCAGACCCCTATTTCAAGTGCCCAGGCCTTCTACCTGACTGATTACAAATTCAAGGGTTCCCATATGACTCCCCATCAGCTTCCATAACTGCAATAACTCGCAGAATTCAGCAAAGCACTTTGCTTACATTTACCAGTTTATTTAAAAAGATACAACTCAGGGGCCAGCCCAGGGCATGGTGGGTAGAGTGCCTAGATCCCACATGGCCAACCATATGGCCCAAGTCCCAGAGCCAGTGGCTTGAGAAGCATGCCAGGTGTGTGTGCATGCATACCCAGAGTCCTGAAGGGAGGAGCGATGGAGAAGTAGGGATTACAGCATGACAGTACAAGCTCTCCATGTACTGTACTCTGATTTATACATTCAAACCTATGATAAAGTTTAACTTATAAATTAGGCGCAGTAAAAGATTAACAACAACAATAATAAAATTGAGCAATTATGTCAATATAGTATAATAAAAGTTATATGAGGGGCCAGCTGGTGGCATGGTGGTTAATGTGGCTGGATCCCACAGGGCAATTGTGCATTTGAGTGCCAGACCCAGCAGCTTATGAAACACATTAAGTACACGCCCTAAATCCTTAGAGGAGAGTGGAAAAGAAGGTACTATGGTGTGGCTATCCTCCCTGGAGAGGATGCTTCCTCACTTTCCCTTCCTCTCTCTTGCTCTCTCTCCAGTGAGTGCACATACCCTATAGGAAAAAAAAAAAAAAAAAAAAACTGTGAACACAATTTACAATTTTTTTTTCTTTCTCTTCAAACTATCAGACCTTGGTTGAGTGTGGGTAACTGATACCAGAGAAAGCAAAATTACCAATGGGGGGAGATATTGCATGTTTCTCATTGGACCACAGTTGCATACAGTAGGTTCTTAATTAAACGTATATTAAGTCATTCCTTGTCTACCTTAGAACACAAGAAATATGATGAGGGGCTAAACATGGCTAAACAATCCTTTTGTCTGGAATCAGAAAGCTTACGGGAGATCTTTAATTTTGTGATGGGCTATTTTTTAAGGATGTATGGCCTCAGTTCCATGAATTACCATTAATTTAGTAGAACAGATCAAATGAAATATATTTTGGCTATTTTATTGTGGTTGTTACTATTGTTTTATTTATTTATTTTTATTGCCAGAGGGCACAGGAGCTCACCAGAGAGAGAACATGCCTCCCATTGAGGCATGGTTGTGCCACAATCCTTTTTCCTCCATTTCTCCCTCCTGCCAGAATTTGAGGCAGGCAAACACACGCTGGAGCCTGGACTCGATCAGCCATGTGGGATCTAGCTCCCTTGCACAAGGGCTTACCTGCCACACTATGGGTCAAAGTTAGGGCCAAATTTCTTATTTGTGCATTTCCATTGCTTTAGCTAATTGTGAGACTCCCTGACTAGTCCTTATTGCCTGGCCCCTTCTCTGAAACCTTGAGAGCTAGCAGGATAACAGTGAGGAGGATGAAGGACACCGCACTGAGCGTGCTGCAGCCAGGAACCTGCTATTTCCATGTGCAGGAACTTGCCAAAGTTGCAGCTGAGCAAGTTGCAAAGAGGCAGTGGGCAGGAGAAAGTGCATCCCCACCAAGAAAGCATCAGAGCAGGTCCACAGAGTTCTGCTGAGGTAATCAATTATGCAATAGGATTTGGCTGCCTTCCAAAAACTCCTTTCACCACATCCCTAGGGCTCTTGCATTAAAGAGCTCACTGCTCTCTGTTCTCCCCAAGATGGCAAAATCAGAGAGGATTGCCTAGGTCACTGTTAGAGTTCCTTCTATGCTGTGAAATGAAACTGAGGGGAACCAGCAGTTAGTGTAATGGCTATGTCACTGGACTCCCACGTAGTCGACCGCGGTTCACGTCCCGGACCCGGTGGCTTAAAACTCACGCCGGGCGCGTGTGCGTGCGTGCGTGCCCAAGATCCCGAGAGGAGAATGGAGGAGAAGGGATTGCGGCGTGACCATCCCCCCTGGGGGGAGATTTCTCACTTTCTGTCTCTATGTCTCTCTCTGTCTGTCTGGCGAGCGCACGCGCCCTATAGCGAAAACCTCTCCAAAAAAAAAAAAAATGAAACTGAGCCTATCTAGGAGGGATGGCTGCATACGTGGAACTCAGGAATTCCTGAATCCACAGTCTGAGGATTCCTCAAGAGATCCTCTTGTTCCTTTCCAGAATTCATGCTTACGTGGAGAGTAGACAATGTTTGAAATGTTCTGTTCATCCTCTGATTCACTTCCTGTCTTTGTAGGCAATAGGTTGAACCAGATCATTTTCTCTGTTTTTGTAGAGGTTTTTGCTATGGGGCACATACACTTGCCAGGAAGACAGAGATATAGAGAGACAGAAAGCGAGAAATCACCCCCCAGGGGGCATGACCACACTATAATCCCTTCTCTTCCATTCTCCTCTTGGAATCTTGTGCATGTACATGCATGTACCCAGTGTGAGTTTAAGCCACCAGGTCCGGGACTTGAACCCAGTCGACTACACGGGAGTCCAGCAACATAGCCATTACACCAACTGCTGGTCCCTCATTTTCTTTATTTTATTCTTTTCTTTTTCTTTCCTTTTTTTAAAAAATATTTATTTATTTAATTCCATTTGTTGTTATTATTTTTTTTAATTTGACCAGAGAGAGAGAGAAAGGGAAAGCAAGAAAGCAAGTCGCCAGGTCCAGGACTCAAACTGTGATCAGCCATGTGGGAATCCAATGCCTTTAACCACCACGCCATCTGCCAGCCCCTTCCTTTCCTTTTTTCCCTTTTCCTTTCTTCTCTTCTCTTTCTCTCTTTCTTTCTTTCCTTCCTTTCTCTCTCTCTCTCTCTCTCTCTCTCTCTCTCTCTCTCTCTCTCTCCCCTTTCTTTCTTCCTTCCCAGAGGGCATACACGTGTCAGAGAGACAGAGAAACAGAGAGGAAGAGGGAGGGAGAAAGCACCCCCAGTTGGGTATGGTTATGCTACAATCCCTTCTCTCCATTTCTCCATCCTGCTGGGATTTGGGGCACACAAACATATCTGTTGTGTTTTTCAAACTGCCAAGGCCAGGACTTAAACCTCAGTTAGCCATACAGAATCAGGCTACGGGGCTGGCCTTGAACTAGATTATTTCTGCTTTAGCAGTAGAGAGAAGACTGGATGACCTGAAGTTTCACCACCCCCTCACTCCATCCTGATTCTGAAATGAGGCTCTATGTATGCAATGTCCTTCCTCATTGTCTATCCCAGCAAGGCCCAAATCAGGAAATAGAGGGACGAACCGCTAATATGGTTTGCCTAGAACTTTCAGGTTTAAACCAGGAAAGTTCCAGGCAAACTAGGATGAATTGGTAGGAGATAGCCGGGACTGACCTAAAATAAAGACAGCCGTGGTTAGGTTTTTGTGAAGCCCAGATTCAGAGCTTGGTTTTGTTTTGTTTGCAAGGTGAGTGACTCTGCTATGCTATCCCTTTGAATTGAGCAACGAAGCAGGAGAAAGCTAGAAAATGGAAGCAGGTAAACGGATTGGGGCATCTGCCCATCTGACTAGATAGAAAAGCCAATCAGGGCAGAAAATCCCCCGCCCAAGGTAATGTAGGCAGGAGATTAGTCTGGCCGATTAAGCCACATTTGACATAGCCAATGAGAAATCAGCAAGCCCAGCCACACTGGATAGAACCAATGAGAGGAGAACAATCAGTGGGCCCAGCTAATGATCAACTGACACAACTTAGATTAAAAAATTATAAACCTTGGGCCAGCCGATGGCATAGTGGTCACTGGACTCCCACATGACCAACCACAATTCAAGTCCCAAACCCAGTGGCTTGAAAAATCACGCCAGTTCCATGTGCATGTGTGCCTAAGAACCCAGGAAGAAAATGAAGAATAGACTGCATCATGGCCATTCCCCCCCCCCCCCGGGGGGGGGAGGGATCTCTCTCTCTCTCTCTCTCTCTCTCTCTCTCTCTCTCTCTCTCTTCCTCTCTCTCGCACGAGCACGCACACAACCTAAGGCAAAACCTCTTAAAAAAAATTATAAACCTCCACGGAATGCAACTGCTGGGTCAAAAGGCAGTTTTGACTACTCAGGCCCGCCTTTCTCTCTCAAGAGTATACTTTCATTTTTACTTAACAAATTACCTTTTCCTTTTGCTATTGGCGTGTTTCATTCAATTTTTTGTCTGAAACACCAAGAACCTGAATAGCGTCACAGCAGCCATTCCACAACGGCAATAAATAATGATGTGTGACTGCACAAAAGTTAATTTCTGGGTGGGCTCTTGGCCTGGTAGTTAGAGCAGCCAGGTCTCACATGGCCAAAGCCCCATTTCAATTCCCAGACTTGGTGGCTTGAGAAACACACTAGAGTTGTATGTTCGTGGCCAAAATCCCTAAAGGAGGAAGAAATGAAAGAGAAGGGATTGTGGCATGACTATTCCTTATGGAGGCATGCTTTCTTCCTCTCCCTGTCTCTGTCTAACTCTGGTAAGCATGTGGCCTCTAGCAAAAAAGAAAATGTGAATTTCTTAGCACAGAGAGGATAAGTATATAAACTCCAATGAAAACCAATCTACAAAAATTTAAGTTTTATGAGAGTAGGACTCTTGCTTACCACATCCTTGTCACATACTGCAATGCTCTGTACATAGTAAGTATCCAATAAATATTCATAAAATAAACAAGTAAACAATGCGTTCCAAAGTATGAGATTAAGCAAGTTACTAAACTGTAAGCCTCTGTTTCTCATCTGTAAACCGGGAATGATAATAATGAAGCTGTTTTATAGTTTAGTTATTAGGGGCTAAATTCTGTCTTCCCTTAGTCTTAACCTACAGTACCTTAGACTGTCCTTATAAGAATTGGCAATTTAAGAATTGGACATTTGAATACACAGAGACACCAGTAACATGTGAACATAGAGGGAAGATGATGTGGGTCACAGGGAGAAGGTGGCCTTTAACAAGCCACCTTCTAAGAGAGGTCTCAGAAGAAACCTAGCCTGACAACACCTTGACTTTGGACGTCTAGCCTCTAAGACTGTGGGAAAATACATTTATGTTTTTCAAAACACACAGCGATAGTATTTTGATATAGCAGCCCACATATGCTAATGCAAAGGCGATTAAAATATATAAGGCACATAAATCACATACATGCTCACTATAAATAGTTATTATTCATATTACTGTTTTTAATAATAAAGATGTCAAAGCAGTACACTAGAAAAATGTGTAATATATTGGGACCAGCAATTAGCGTAATGGCTATGTTGCTGGACTCCCATGTAGTTGACCACAGTTCGTGTCCCGGACCTGGTGGCTTAAAACTCACACCAGGTGCATGTGCTTGCGTGCCCAAGATCCCGAGAGGAGACTGGAGGAGAAGGGATTGCGGCGTGGCCATCCCCCCTGGGGGGTGATCTCTCGCTTTCTGTCTCTCTGTCTCTCTCTGTCTGTCTGGTGAGCGCACGCGCCCTACAGCAAAAACCTGTCAAAAAAAAAAAATGTGTAATATATTTAAAGACCTACAAAAGGGATCAGTAGGTTATTACGTATACCTGAGGACCCCCAGGGACAGAAAACAAAAGCTGCCCTGTATACTGCTCCCCACACTGGATCACAGAAGAGTGCGTGTGTCAGTAAAAGCCCATCTCACACTTTAAGGTGCAGATGAACCACCTGAGGATCTTGTGACAATGCAGTGGGTCTGGGGTGGGGCCTGAGAGTCTGCATTTCTAACAGGCTCCCAGGAGACACCGAGGCTGCTGGTCAGAGGACCACACCAGGCAACATTGGAGAAACAGGTTGCTGGGTCCTGAGGAAAATTATGTACTCATTGGATACACAGGACACAAAAGCAGGGCCAGTCCGGTGGTGCACCAACTGGGCATTGTGTCGGGCAGGCTGGATCCCACATGACCTACTGGAATTCAAGTCCTGACTCCATCAGCTTCACACTACCAGGTGTGCTAGTATGAATAAAAATAAGTAAACTTTAAAACACACACACACAAATCATCCTGGCTGGTAGAGTAATAGTTGATACAGCTGATTCCCACATGGCTGACTGTGTGGTTGCAGTCCCAGATCTGGTGGCTTGAAAAACATACCAGGCACATGTGTGTGCTCAAAATCCCAAAAGGAGAGATGGACAACAAAGGATTATGGCATGACCACCCCCACTGGCAAGTGCTTTCTCACTATCTATCTTTCTCTCTAGCAAATTTTTTAAAAAGAGAAGAAAAATACTCATAAACACACACAAAACCCATGCCAGCAGGTGTCATGGTTAAAGGTGCTGGATTCCTACATGGCCCACCATAGTTGGAGTCCCGGACCTGGAAGCTTGCTTTCTCACTTTCCCTTTCTCTTTCTGTCTCTTCCTCTCTGGTCAAATTAAATAATAATAATAATAAATGGAATTAAATAAATAAATAATTCTTTTAAAAATTAAAAAAAAAACCCACAAACCAAAGGCATCAAGTGGCTAGAAGATACTCGCTAAACTGGATCCTCTATCTGTATATAGGATGATAGAGATCACAGCACCATTTAAGTATATGTATAATTCAGAGCCACGGTGCTCAGGCAGATGAAGTTATTCAGAGAATTCCTGAAGGAAGACAGGAGAGTACTTGATTCAACAGAAGGAAATGTAGAAAATATTCTCTGTCAGAGACACTGTCTGGACTAAAGCAACCTAAAGTCGTCCAAGCAAGGCTTGGAGTATTCAAGTCCTTATTTCTCCAGCCCAATAAGCACAGGAGTGGCGTTCGCAGCTCCTCTGTTGGGGGAGGTGAAATAAGAGTGGGTGTGTTTATGGCACTGTTTGCTCCGCGAGCTAATGTTTGGCTCCCTTATCTTTGGAGAGTGTACTGGGTGTTGGTGCCAGCTCAGAGGCCACCTGATCTCAATCAGACTCTAAAGTCATTAAGGAAGCTACCAGGAGGTAGGCTTCCATGTGGGCCTGCAGCCAGAGCTCTGGGAGGAGGCAGTACAGAGGAGAACGCAGACTTGACCTTGGGTTACCTGAGATGAACATCTCTGCACAGTCTCCAAATCTGCAGCTCCTGGCCTCTCACTGTGCTCTAAGAAGTGGTCCTTCTGGGTGCCTGACCACACAGATTTTCCTTGTGCCCTGAGACCCAGGAAGTTCCATCGAGTAATCAGCTGTGGAACTGGCAACTTAGGGAAGCTTATGTTTTCAGTATTTCTCTAGAGTTGCCAGTGGGATAATGGGTAGAAAAGGAATAGCAGAAATCTCAGCTCCTGAAAACTTGGACTCTCAAGTATTGTTTTGTAGGAACCCGGTATTTTTGTACATTTAATGATGAAGATGATCCCTGAAGATAATTTCTCCCTGAATAGATTTTTTGAGGACTTTATTCAAACTGTAGAATCAAACACATTTTTTTTTGAGAGAGATTTTTTCCATAGGGCATGTGCACTCACCAGAGAGACAGACAGAGATAGAGAAACAGAAAGTGAGAAATCTCCCCCCCCTTGGGGGGGGATGGCCACACTCCAATCCCTTCTCCTCTATTCTCCTCTGGGGATTTGGGGCACATACGCACATGCACTAGGCATGACTTTTAAGCCACGGGGTCCAGGGCTCATACTACAGTTGACTACATGGGAGTCCAGTGATGTAACCATTAAGCCATCTGCTGGTCCCTCAAACACATTCTTGTGTTTAGATTAGGAGCTTGGACTTTGGGAGTTTACTAGCTGCTTCACTTTGGACAAGCAAGTCACTTAACCTCTCTGAAGCTTTAGTTTCCCATACTTAAAAATTATTATTTATTTTCAAGTATATCATGGATTAAGTGAATGATAAAGTTTATTAAATTTTCATTATTTATGAAGGCTTGTATTATTTCATTTCTTCTCTTTTCTTAAGAGGTTTTGCCATAGGGCATATGCACTTGGAGAGAGAGAGAGACAGAGATAGAGATATGAGAGGGAAAGTGAGAAATCACCTCCCAAGGGGAGGGCCACGCTGCAATCCCTTCTCCTGGGATCTTGGGCATGCACGCACAAATGCCTGGTGTGATTTTTCAAGTCACTGGGTCCTGAACTCAAACCACAGTCAGCCATGTGAGAATCTAGAAACATAATCACTATGCCATCTGCTGGCCTCCCTCTTTTTTTAATTTATTTTAATTTATTTTTTTAATTGTCAGGGGGTACATGCACTCGCCAAAGAGAGAGAGGAAGAAAGCACAAAGCAACTGCCAATGAGCATGGTCATACCTCAATCCCTTTTTCTCCATTTTTCCACCCGGTCAGAATTTGGACCCTGCACATACATGTGCCCAGTATGTTTTTCAAGCCACTGGAGCCAGAATTTAAACCATGGTTGGCCACATGAGATCTAGCTCTCTTAACCACTGGGTTAGGAGGCCATCCCAAAATTTCTCCTTAGTTTACCCACTCGGAATCACATTCATTTCCATGATGCAATGGCAGACACCATAAAGGCTATAGAGGGTATAAGTCTATTTCCCTCTCTCCTTTCATCCTGACGTCTACTACAGTACTTCTCAATTTTAAAAAATTTAATTGAGCATCTCCTATACGCCAAATAAAAGAAATAGTTCAAGAACTCCCTTAAGGAGTCCGTAGTCTCTCAGGCGGAAGAAAGATGGATCAACAGATAAATACAGTCAGCAGTCAGGTGTCCTGAGTCCTCAGACAAATAGACAGGGGTGACAAAGCAGAGCATGCTTAGTTTTAGTTTGGAGACTTACATAAGAAAAGGATTGAGCAACCCAATTTTCCAGGAACCCTCCCTTCTTGGGAGCGCTCTTTTTCCTTCCCTCTTTTAATAAATTCCCTGCATTGCTATAACAAAAGAAGAAAGAGAAAGAAAGAGAGAGAGAGAGAGAGAGAGAAAGGAAATAAGAAAGAGAAAGGAAAAAGGATTTAGAAAGGATGTGTTTGGACTAAGTTTTGAGAAATGAGAATTGTCCAGGGATCCCAGAATGTGTGTTAAGTGTGGACTGGTGTGTGGGTGCTGGATGCAAGGGGAGGAATGGAGGATGCGGACTACCAAGCAGAGTGAATGAGTGAATGTCCTGTGCTGAAATGAGCAACAGTAGGACTAGTTCAGGAATCTAGAAGGGAAAAAAAAAAAAAGGAATCTGGAAGAGGTTTGGTGTAAGTGTGGGATGTATTGGGGAGGTGGTAGAGCAAGATATAAGGTTACATAACACGACCAAGGTCAACTCACACAGCATCTTGTAAGCCTTGTGTAGAGGCGTGGGCTTGACCGTAACTGTAGTGAACAGCCAGTAGAGGAGAATGGCACGGACAGGTGTGTGTGTAGAGTATCTGGTTGAAACTTTTTTTCTCTAGTTACAAAAAATAGTTTCTTTCTGATGGAAAAAATTTAGAGAACACAAGGGGAAAAAAGTCACTTATAAACTCACTACCGAAACACAACTCAACATTCTGGAGTGTGTCTTCCAGAGAGAAAACAAAATGTAGAAGGAAAAAGAAAACATTTGTTCTTGCTCTCTCCTTCCTACTCACTCATCACAGAACACTTCTGTAACCAGAGGTAGTTGTATTTGGGGAATGGGGATTCTTCACACTGTTCTTCAGCAAACACCATCTGGGTTTCCTATGATTTAATTCAATTCTGTCTCTGTCTACCTGGAGACTGTCAGATCCTACAGTTCTCTCCCATTCAATCCCAGTTGCAAGTCTGTGCCACCCATATTTCTGAGCAACTGGCTACAAAGCAGGATTCTGTTGACTTCCTCTCTAATTTGGTTTAATTAATTTGTTTGGACAGCTCACAGAACTCAGAGAAACATTTTGCTGGTTTATTACAAAGGATATTATAAAGGACAAAGATGGACAGCCAGGGCAAAGGATGGGGACGGGGCGGATGCGGGCAAGCCCATACAAATCTTGTCCCAGGGTTTGCATAGAGCCTGATTTCCAGCCCTGTCCACCCTTTCCTGGAGGTCAGCGGATGGGGCTGAAAGTTTCAAACCTCTAATCATTGAGTCTTTGTGGTGAATGGCCCCATCTTGAGGCTATCTAGGGGCCCTACTCTGACTCACCTTGTTAGCATAAACTCCAGAATTATCCATAGGTTCATTGTGGCCCTGCCCCTTTATACAGTGGTTAAGCACTGTGGGGAAAGATCCCACATGGTCAACCAGGTTCAGATCTTGGCCCCAGCAAGCTGAAAAAACATGATGGGTGTGTGTGCACCCACGCCCAAAATACGGAAGAGGTGGAGAAATGGAAGAAAGAGGATTATCCCATGACCAGGTCCCTCACATTCTCTCTTTGCATGCATATTCTGGCATTAAAAAAAGGATAAGGGATGTCGTTATGAATAACAATAGCTATTCCTGTCACTCAGGAAATTCCAGGGCTTTTTTTCACCTTAGGTTTTTGCCATAGGGCATATGTGCTCACTGGAGGGAGAAACAGAGACAGTGAGAGGACAAGTGAGAAATCATCCCCCGAGGGGTTGGCCATGCCACAATCACTTCTTCTCCATTCTGCAATCACATCTCCGTTTTCCTCTCAGGATTTTGGGCACTCATGCACATGCACCCAGTTTGATTTTCAAGCTACCAGGTTCTGGACTCAAACCATAGTCAGCCATGTGGAAGTCCAGGACCTTAACCACTACTCCACCTGCTGACCCCCAAATTCCAAGGTTTTTAGGAGCTCTAGGATGGACGCCAGGAACAAAGACCAAATATATATCATATTCTACCACACAGGGAAAGACAGTTAACATGAACTGAGTGCCTACTATGTTCCAGAAACCTTATGGAAATATATCTCATAGAAGGCTAAGGTTTGCTGTGCCATGTGGGCCCACAGCCAGAAGGTTCTGAAGATGGCCTATGAAAGAGGAAGAACAGACACAGCTTGCATTACTAGGTAACCCAAGACGAACACCTTTGCTAAAGTGCCAAATAACTGTATAGGCAAGGTCTAATATTTTACTGTGTCCCATTGGGTAGATGAGGTGGGGCATGAGAAGGTGGGAAGAAAACCTACTTTGGGAAGAGATGTTTATGAGACACACAAATGGACATTCAAGTTTGGCAATTAGGAGAAAAGTCTGGGCTGGGACTGAAAGTTTTGGAATTGATGCTTACATTAGAATTGAAGCCATAAGAGTAAATCAACATGCTCCAGTAATGAAGAGAGAAGACCAGGAACAGCCTTGGGGAATGCCAGAACTTAAGAGGCAGAGCAAAGAGACCCTAAGAGGGTCTGCAAAGGAGGAAAAAAGGAGAATCATGAAAGAAAGACATCCTGTAATCCATCAAGGGTCAAATGTCAAAGGTCAACCAAGGTGAGCAGGGCAAAGAGGACCCAGGGTTTTTGCCACTTATCAGTAGGACTTTGCCAGAGCATTTCATGAAGTTGGGTGAGAAGAGCCCATGTGCAGCAGGGAGGATGGAAAGTGACAATAAATGCAGGCCATACCTTTGCAGAGCTTGATTATGAAGAAAAACATCTTCATGGCTGATTGTTTTGTTTTCAAAGACAACAGAAAATAACATATTTTTATGAAAGAAATCAATAGAGGCTGAATATAGAAGGTAGAAAGAGAGAATAACTATGGGAGCAAGTTCTATTTTGCTCAGTTCGAAGTTTTACTTGTTCAGCTTTACTCAATCAGGGGCAGGCAGTGTCTGGAGACATTTTTGGTTGTCAGATCTGGGGCAAGGGAGTCATTACCTGCATCTAGCGGGTTGAGCTAGGGATGCTGCCAAACGTCTTACAGTGCACAGGACAGCTGCCGCCATGAAGATGTATCTGGACCAAATAGCAATAATGTTGAAGTTTAAAAAACAAAACAAAACAAAACAAAAAAACAACAACAACAAAAAAAAAAACCTTTTTTTTTTTTTATCGTTCTGAGAGGTTTTTGCTACAGGGAGTGTGCACTCACCAAAGAGCCAGAGGACAGAGACAGAGAGACAGAAAGTGAGAAATCACTCCCCACACAGCGGGTGGCTGCACCACAATATCTTCTCCTCCCTTCTCCTCTTGGGATTTTGGGCATGCACCCAGCATGAGTTTCAAGTCACTGGGCCCAGGATTCGAACTGCAGTTGGCCATTTGGGAGTCTAGCATCTTAACCTCTATGCCTCCTGCTGACCCAAGAAACCCTATTCTAAAGGAAAAAAAAATAGATCAAGAACATGGTGATAGGATTAGCTGCCATCTGATGTTATTCAATAAATATCTATTGAATAAATAAGTGAATTAAAAATTCTGTAAGTCGGGACCAGTATATGGCATAATGGTTATGTTGCTGGACTCCCACATAATTGATTGTGGTTCACACTCAGGACCTATTGGCTTAAAAAACTCATGGCAGGCACATGTACATGTGTGCCCAAGATCCCAAGAGGAGAATGCAGGGGAAGGGATTGTGGCATGGCTATCCCCCCAGGGGTAGATTTCTCACTTTCTGTCTCTCTTCTCTCTCTCCAGTGAGCACATGTGCCCTATGACAAAAATCTACCTTAAAAAAAAAAAAAGAAACCAAAATAATTCTGTAAGTAGGGTCAGTCAGTGATGTGGATAAGGCAGGTGGATCCCACATGGCCAGCTGTGGGGTTTGAGTCCAGACCCAGAGGTTTAAAAAACATGCTGCACATGTACATGTGTGTGTGTGTGTGTGTGTGTGTGCGTATGTATGCATGACATGTATGCATGTGTGTATCAAAAATCCTGAGAGGAGACTAGAGGAGGATTATGGCATGATCATGCCCCATGAGAGTTGCTTTCTCACTTTCTCTCTCTGGCAAGTGCACATGCACTGTAGGAAAAAATAAAATCCTTAAGTAGATTCCCTCTTGTCTTTTTCCATCTGCAAACCTTATAACATAAGTATGACATTGCAAGGACAGAAAGGTATGATATTTTTCCTCACTTATTATAAGGTTCATAACCATTCCTCTTATAACAAAGGATAGGT
This sequence comes from Tupaia tana, assembly GCA_026018925.1. Taxonomy (NCBI): domain Eukaryota; kingdom Metazoa; phylum Chordata; class Mammalia; order Scandentia; family Tupaiidae; genus Tupaia; species Tupaia tana. The sequence continues at coordinate 79,418,352 of JAKSZU010000004.1, forward strand.
TAACAAGAGAAAATCATCAAAACAAATGTATTCAATCTAAGTTTTATTTGCCATACCAGACTTCAGAAATGTAAAATGAAAGACCTAGGGAAAACCATGTAGAAATGTGATTAGATTAAAGAATCTGATCTAAATAATAGACTGGGGTGGGGACTACCCAGTAAGGCCTGACCATTCAGATTCTTGGTACTCCTTCCTCCTAGATGAAGAAAGGATGAGGTCTGACCCTGTGGAATGAGGTCTTCAAGGGAGAAGGGCAAGAGTGACCATTCTAGGTTTTATGGCTTGCTTTGGAGGAGGGGAGTTCTAGTTCCTGTGACCAAATAGATTCCATCCTGTTTCTTTCCATCTGCAAACCGTATAACTCATGCATGACATTACAAGAGCAGAAAGATGTGATACCTTACCTTTCCTCACCCAGCATAAGGATCACAGCCAACACTCTTACAACAAAAGAGAGGTTAACAAGAGAAAAGATCTTGTGCAAGAAGAGTAGAGTGGGTGGCATATCACTCTCTGACCACAAAATATACTATAAAGCTGTAATAATCATAACATTATGGTATTGGCACAAAAACAGACAGGCAGACCAATGAAATACACAGACCCCAGAAATAAACTCTGAAACCAACTGATTTTTGACAAAGGATACCAGTCAATTCAGGGGGGGAAAAAAAAAACCTTTTTAGCAAATGGTGCTGGAAAAACTGGGTATCCACCTGCAGAAAGATGAAACTGAATCCTCATCTTTCACCATTAACAAAAATCAACTCAAAATAGATCAAAGATCTGAACCTAAGGTCTCAAACTATAAAACTATTGGTGGAAAACACTGAAGAAACTCTGGGAGACATCAGGGTAGGCAAAGACTTCTTAAATAACACTTCAAAAGCATGGGCAATAATCCCTAAAATAGACAAATGGGACTATATCAGATTAAGAAGTTTCTGCACACAGTAATTAGTATGAATTGACCACGCTTAGAATGGGTGAGTATTTTTGTAAAATATGCCTCAGACAAGGGACTGATAACCAGAATACACAGGGAACTCAAGTAGCTTACCTGAAAAAAAAAATCTAATCCAATTAAAAGATGAGGAAATGAGCTGAACAAAAGTCTCTCTAAGGAAGACATACGAACAGCCAAAAAACATATGAGGAAATGCTCAGTATCCCTCATCATAAGGGAGATGCAGATTAAAAACACAATGGAAAAAAAAAACTACAATGAGATACCACCTAACTCCTATCATAATGGCGAAGATTAAAAATATAAAAAGTGATAAGTGTTGGCAGAGTTGTGGTGAAAGGGGAAATCACCTACACTGTTGGTGTGAATGTAAACTGGTTCAGCAACTGTGGAAAACAATATGGAGGTTCCTCAAAGATCTACAAATAGAACTACCATTTGATCCAGCAATCCCACTTCTGGATATCTACCCAAAGGACAGGAGAATGCTCAGTTGGAAAAGCACTTGCACATCAATGTTTATTGCAGCATTATTTATGATCGCTAAGACATGGAACCAACCCAAATGTCCATGAAAAGATGAATGGATGGAAAAAATGTGGCACATATACTCTATGGAAAACTATTCAGCTGTGAAAAAAACAAGTCCCTGGCATTTGATAGAAAGTGGTTGAATATGGAAAATATATTGCTGAGTGACACAAGCCAGGATATAAAAGAAAGATGTATGTATCCACTTATTATATACCAACTATCTGTACTTTATGGTAGAGATTTAAATATTGGAGGGCATAAAAACAATTAAAATAGTTATGAATGCTGAAGACAATGTGGAATGGGGAGGGAGGAGAAGGTAAGAGTATAGAGAAGGATAACAAGAGAACTAAAAGAGAAGCACGACATTAGTGGGACAAAGTAATGGTTTATTACCTGTTGGTAATATATATGTTATTCTCTGGTCTGAGAAGTATTTCATGTTGGGTAAATTCTCTTTACAACCCAAATGATATATAGTGATTGAGTGTTTAAAAATAATGAGAATAGCTTTCCAGCTTGGGGCCCGGAAGAATGGCTCCTGCAAAGAAGGGTGGCGAGAAGAAGAAGGGCCGTTCTGCCATCAACGAGGTGGTGACCTGGGAATACACCATCAACATTCACAAGAGCATCCATGGAGTGGGCTTCAAGAAACGTGCCCCTCGGGCACTCAAAGAAAACCAGAAATTTGCCATGAAAGAGAGAGGGACTCCAGATGTGTGCATTGATACCAGACTCAACAAAGCTGTGTGGGCCAAAGGAATAAGGAATGTCCCATATCAAACCCATGTGTGGTTGTCCAGAATATGAAACAAGGATGAAGATTCACCCAACAAGCTCTACACTCTGGTGACCTATGTACCTGTTACCACTTTCAAAAATCTATAGTCAATGTGGATGAGAACTAACTGCTGATTTTCAAATAAAGTTATAAAACCAAAAAAATAATAATAATAATGAGAATAAATAACAATAATAATAATCTGGAAGAAATGATGAAAAGCTATTTGATGATGATGATGTGGATAGTAATGTTTTTGTCTTGACTGATACGCATGGTAAAGGAAATGAAATACACGGTAAAGATATATGTGATTAAATGTAATATAAAAAATATGATAATAAATAAAATCAAATTTTAAAAAGAGAAAAGAATAACACATTTATTTCATTGAAGTTTAAAATTACAGCAGCTTGGAAAAAAGGAATCTGATTTCTATGACTCACTTCAGGGAACTAAAAGGTGAGATACAGGAAGGCTGGAAAGGTCAGAGATAGGTTGTTTCTGAGGCCTTCCAATCAATCGCCTTTAGTTCAAAGTATTCAGCATGACAGAACACCATAATCTGAGGTACCCTGTTGTGAATACCAAAATCATAAAGAATTTGAACACTATGTAGATACTACAGACTCGGAAGACACAAGTCAGGGCCAGCAGATGATGTAGTGACAAAGGCCCTGGTCTCCCATATGGCCCACTATGGTTCAAGTTCAAGACCTGGTGGCTTGAAAATCACACCAGGAGTGTGTGTGTATGCCCCAAATCCCAGAAGCAAAATGGAGGAGAAAAGATTGCAGCATGGCCATCCCCCCAGGGGATAATTTCTCCCTTTCCTTCTCTCTGTCTCTGCAAGTGTACACACTCTATGGCAAAACCAAATGAAATAAAAATAAAAAGAAAGAAAGAAGGAAAGAAAGAAAGAAAGAAAGAAAGAAAGAAAGAAAGAAAGAAAGAAAGAAAGAACGAACGAACGGAGGGAAGGAAGGAGGGGAAGGAAGGAAGGAAGGAAGGAAGGAAGGAAGGAAGGAAGAAAAGCTATAGGTTCATACTCTAAGTTTTTAATAAAATGATGCTGCCTCAAGAATTCAGAGAATTCTTGGAGAATGGGAATGGAAAAAGGCAATTCACATTTATTAAGAATCTACTTTACATTAAGTACTTTATACATGATTTCTTGTTTGTATGTTTGTGTCAGAAGGCATGTGTGCTCTCCAGAAAGAGAGAGGGAAAGTGAGAAAGTATCCCCCACAGGAAATGGTCATGTTGTAATCCCTTCTCCATTTCTCCTTTCGGCACTTTGGGCATGTGTGCACATGTACCTGACATGTTTCTCAAACTACTAGATCTGGGACTCCAAGCCTTGAAAGATGAGTGGGAATTGTCAAACAAAGAGGAGAAAAGAGAGAAATGGGAGCATTTCAGACATCGCAGAGCACATGCAAAGGCCCTGAGGTGTGAAATAGCTCGGTGAAGCCATGCGACTGAAACAAATGGTACATGGCAGGATCAGGGGGCAGGAGTAGACAAGGCCGTCCTGCAGCCAAGTCTTTTAGAAAAGTTAGCAGTTCTTTTTTTTTTGTTGTTTGTTTTTTTTTTTTGTTGTTTGTTTTTTTGGAGAGGTTTTTGCTACAGGGCGCGTGCGCTCGCCAGACAGACAGAGAGAGACAGAGAGACAGAAAGCAGGAAATCACCCCCCAGGGGGGATGGCCACGCCGCAATCCCTTCTCCTCCATTCTCCTCTCGGGATCTTGGGCACGCACGCACACGCGCCCGGCGTGAGTTTAAGCCGCCAGGTCCGGGACTCGAACCGCGGTCGACTACGTGGGAGTCCAGCGACATAGCCATTACGCTAACTGCTGGTCCCAAAAGTTAGCAGTTCTTAACTTCAGCCTTTCCTAATGCTATTCAGCAGCAGTCTCCCCGTATCCTCTGTTTTACATTGCTTTCCTTATGCTCAGTGCTAAATTTTCCATATTCCAAGTACAGAGGTGTCTAAATATTGGTTTAGGGCTCAGTAAATCTTTTCTTTTTCTATGACAGCAAAACGAGCTATGTAACTTACAACTCCCTTGACTGAGACACTCATTTTACAAGGCACAGTGAGTTATAGATTAATTTGGGTATATTGAAGCTCCTGTTAAGCAGCCGTGGGTACACAGTTGCCCAGAACATAAAACCTGGACTGTCAGGAAGCAGCTCTAGCTTGTTAGCTGTACTGCCAGATAAATGTCACCCACTGCCCAGGCTTTCTAATAGTTTCTTTAAAAATAAAAATAAGACATACTCAGTTGTACTTCCTAAGGCATTTCCTGTTTACAGGGTGTGTGTTCTAGCAGCTGTGTTAGAAAGCATGACTTAAGAGCTTTTGGATCAAACTACTTGTCCTTTGAAGGTCCCGGGTGCTAAGCTAGGGGATTACTCCCACCCCAGCCATGGCCTGGTCTGCTGGCCTAAACCCGGCTGTTCTAGGTTGCCAGCTTCTACAACCACACAGTCCTGTGATAACTGCAAGAGGATGAAGATAGCCTGAAGAGCTGCAGGCCACTCCACCTTCATTAACACATCATTTAATTGGAAAGGCATGAAGAATGATATTCGGATGATTTTGCAGACATTCCTGTATTTCCTGGCCACAGAGCAGGTAGCAGGTTGCCAGGCACAGGTCACTACAGAACCTCTAAACTCTCCTGCCTTCCCCCACCCAGTGTCTTTCCTCATACCCTGGAAAAGTGTAAAAGGGCAGTTTACAACCCTGGACATATGCCCAATTATTCTCTAGGACACAGAGTCCATCCCTGATGGTGATAGGCAAATGTTTGTGCTTATTTTTAAAAAAGAAAAAAAATCTTGGGGCCAGCAGGTGGCATGGTTGTTAAAGTGCTGGACTCCCACATGATCAACCACATTTCAAGTCCTGGACCCAGTGGCTTGAAAGTCATGCCAGGCAAGTGTGTGTGCATGTCCAAAATTCCAGGAACAGAATGGAGGAGGAAGGATTGTGGTGTGGCCATCCCCCCGAAGAGCAATTTCTCACTTTCCCTCTCTCTCTCTCCAGCAAATACACACAACCTATGGCAAAAACCAAAAAACAAACAAAAAATACCTCCTCTGTTTTCCCCTCTTCATTCATGATGCAGTATGTATGTGAGCACATGAGGATGAGAGAGAGGGAGAGAGGAAAGCACTTCACGGGGTCTGGCCACACCATGATCTCTTTCTTCCAGGCCTTCAGCCTTTTGGATTTGGGGCACTCGTGTATACCCCACATGTTTGAGGCTTGCAGGGCCAGGGATCCAAACTGCAGTTGCCATGTGGGATCTGGCTTTTCTTGAACAACACATTATCATTGCTCCCTGGATCTAGCCTACTCTTTTTAAATACAGCCAATTGAAGCACAATTTACCACATTCAGGCCACTAATTCACTAATTCCCACTTCAAAATATTAAAAATTACCCAGTCATAGTATAACAATTTCTGTGTTGCACTTACTTTACATAGAGAAAGATTAATGCAATGTGGCCAGCAGGTGGCATTATGGGTTAAGGTGCGGAACTCCCACATGGCTGGCTGTGCTTCAAGTCCTGGACCAAGTAGCTTGAAACTCACACTGGTGTGTATGTATGTATGCCCAAAATCCTGAGAGGAGAATGGAGAAGGGATTGTGGTGTGGCCATCCCCCCAGGGGGTGATGCATGTGCCCTATAGAAAAAAAAAAAATCTCTAAAAAAAAAGATTCATGTAGAAAAATGTTCATCACAGCACTATTTACAATAGCAAAAAGATGAATAGCAAAAAAAGAAAATCTTGAATTAAAAAACAGCAAAAAGATGTAACTTAACAGTCATAAAAGAATGGGTTAAAATTATTACATGATAATGTTGAATAAGCAAAACAAATTGGGTTTGAAATTCACATATTAACCAGGAAAATGATGGATAGAGAAGTGATTGAAGACAAGATGCACCACGAATTATTGGGTCTTTGGAAAAGTCATGACATGTTTTCCTATGCAAAAATGTTGTCATAATTTTCCTGATGACTAATAATTTCACTATTAGAAAATCTCCCTGTCTTAAACCATTTGGGCCGTTATAATGAAATACCTTAATTGAACAGTTCATAAAGAATAGAAAACTTACTGCTCACAGTTCTGGAGGCTAGGAAGTCCAAGACCAAGGCATCCACAGACTCAGCACCAGGTGAGAGTTCTCACAGATGGTACTGTCCTTATGCCCTCACATGGCAGAAGGAGCATGGGAGCTTACTCAAGCCTCTCCTCTAAGGCTACTAACCCTATTAGTGAAGGTGGAGCCCTGGTGGCTTAATCAATTCCCAGAAGCCTTAGCTCTTATCATCACACTGGTATCAGGTTCCAGCATTCAAGTTTTGAGGGACACCAACATTCATTTCATAGCACTCCCTTTTATTGGAAATCATTAAGGGACTGAAAAGAGGAATAGGTTCTCTCATAGTGCCTTTTACAGCCTTTTTTTTTTTTTTTTTTTTTTTGAGAGGTTTTTGCTATAGGGCGCTCACCAGAAAGACAGAGACAGAGAGACAGAAAGAGAGAAATCACTCCCCAGGGAGGATGGCCACACCACAATTCCTTCTCCTCCATTCTCCTCTCGGGATCTTGGCACACACACACGCACCCGGCTGAGACTCGAACTGCAGTCAACTACATGGGAGTCCAGCGACATAGCCGTTATGCCAACTGCTGGTCCCAGAGCCTTTTAGTGCTTCTAGACTCTATTTATAAATAGAGTAATTTATATTCAACTGGTTTGGCTCATGACCAGGATGCCATTATTTAGTAAGAGGAGAAACGTAGCTGCTGTTATAACCGAGGAAGGGAAAAAAAGTATGAATCTTATCCAGTTAAAATCCAAACCTGAGGGGCTAGCAGTTGGCTTAATGGCTATGTCGCTGGACTCCCATGTAGTTAACCATGGTTCGAGTCCCAGACCCAGTGGCTTAAACTCAAGCTGGGTGCGTGTACGTGCATGCCCAAGATCCCAAGAGGAGAATGGAGGAAAAGGGATTGCAGAGTGACTATCCCCCCGGGGGGGGGGGGGGTGATTTCTTGCTTCTGACTTTCTGTCTCTGGTGAGCATGGGTGCCCTATAACAAAAAGCCTCTAAAACAAAACAAAACAAAACAACCTGAAACAATGAATTCCAACAGCTGGCCATAAAAATTTCATTACCAAGACCCAGCAGGTGGCATGGTGGTTAAGGGCGCTGGAATCCCATATAGCCAACAGCAGTTTGAGTCCTGGACCTGGCAGCTTGCTTTCTTACTTTCCCTCTCTCTCTCACTCTGTCCCTCTCTGGTCAAATTTAAAATGAATAAATATAAATAAATAAAGTTAAATAAAATCATTCTTTTAAAAAAATTTCATTACAAGAGTCAGCATTTTTCCACCGCAAAATTAGAAAATCAAGTATCTTTTATCCTTACTTTAACACCTCTACTGTATTTTCTTACTAATATTAGTAGCTATGGTTGGCAATTAAAGAGATTGCTTCTATGGATAGCTTGGACCAGAATAAACAGGAGTGGGAGGAATAGGAAGAGATAAGTCTGTCTCTAGTTACTGCGCACTGGTTTTATCAGTTGGACAGAGCGGATATCACCTCTGTCCTTGGTTTAATCTTCCCCTTTCAAGTTGGGACGCCTGCTTTCCTTAACTATCCTAGCTCCAGGGAAGGACTAACCATGAGGAAACTTAGTTCTTTCAGGTATTGAATAAAATCACATCAAATAGTAAATTGCTATCTATATCTACTTTAAAATTATATCACGTGTCTTAAAAATGTCATGGGAGGGACCAGCAGTTAGCGTAATGGCTATGTCGCTGGACTCCCACGTAGTCGACCGCGGTTCGAGTCCCGGACCCGGCGGCTTAAACTCACGCCGGGCGCGTGTGCGTGCGTGCCCAAGATCCCGAGAGGAGAATGGAGGAGAAGGGATTGCGGCGTGGCCATCCCCCCTGGGGGGTGATTTCCTGCTTTCTATCTCTCTGTCTCTCTCTGTCTGTCTGGCGAGCGCACGCGCCCTATAGCAAAAACCTCTCCAAAAAAAAAAAAAAAAAAAAAAAAAATGTCATGGGAAAATAAAAAGAGACAGAGTGTGTTCTACAAAATATTTAAACCGCAAAGCCAGTACGGCCAGTGATTAAGGAGATTAAATAGACATAGATGATGGGCATAAATCAGAAGTGTGTTGTCAAAGATTAGTAGTTACTAAAGCTGTTTATTGTCCTTCCATTAGGGGAAAAAAAAAATGGCAGTCATAGGGATTTTAATGGAGGTCTGAGCCATCAAGCCATTATGTAATTTTGATCTGTTCTTGCTTCTTTTGCCACAAGGGAAGATAATTTCCTCTACAGCAAATAAAATCCCTCTCTCTAACATGCTATGGTGTACAAGGCTAGGCCAGCCACACCTCGTGAGACTCAGTTTCCTCACGTAATAAAGAAAAAAGTTTGTTCTTGCAGTTTTGATACTCTGTGGTTCTCTAAAAGAAAATGTTCAGATCTAGGATGCAAATTGCCATAAACTTTTTTTTTCTAAGACACATTTAATTGTAAAACGTACTATTAATTATGCACCACTAACAAAGGAAAAGTCCTGCCAACTAAACTATGATATAGTGTCTTCTCATGCTCTATAATATGCATTAATTCCTCTTACCTTCAATTGTACTGTATGGCTTATCACAGATAGTTATTTTATATATATCTCAGTACATAACATAATTTTATTTGTGGGTATCTTTCTTTCTCAGGTCCCCTAACACATGTGGTTCTTGGAGGTTTTTTTGCAAAAGTAAATGGAAGCAAATAATGAATCTTTTGCTTTACTAATATCAGATTCATGTCCTACTATTTCCATACCTTCTGTAAATACAGTAACTTTGCATTTTGACACCAAATGATAGTGCAATTTTTTTGTAATTTAAAGGGCAAGTAATTTCAACATGTGATTACCAAGTATATTTAACTCCACTGAAGTCATGACAGCGTGATGGTTATTGTTATGGTTATGGAATGGTTATGAGTTTGAGCCTGGGCAAACCATAACAACTACATCATGGCTGAAGTCTGGCTGACATTAGTATAAACAGTATCCCAGTTGACTTCGAAGATTTTAAAAACACAGGAGTGGGAGTGAGAAGTGTGTGTTTTATTTATTTAGCCAGAGGGTGCATGTGCTCACCAGAAAGAGACAGAGAAAGGGAGAAAAAGCATCTCTCAATGGAATGTAGTCAGGTTACAACCTTCTCCATTTCTCCATCCTATTAGAATTTTAGACACACATGCACACACACACCTGGTATGTTTTTCAAGCCTCCAGGACCAGAATTTGAACCAATCCATCAGCCATGTGGAGTCTAGCTCCTTTAACGACAAGGGATGGCCATATCGTATGTATGTGGAAGGGGGAGGGTTTAGAGAGATTTGTTTTTTTCACTTTTCCAATGAACTTTATTGTTATCATGATTCAAGGTCCCAGGTCCCACTATGTACACAGATCCCATTTTGCCACCTGGGACAAGGATAGAGGGCAGAGGAGAGGTGGGTGAAGCCAGTTTAGATATTCTCAGGAAATGTGCCTTCTGCCCAACGGTCATTCCAGGTTGAAATCCAGGATGTGGGGCAGAGAGACTTGTACACACGCCAGTTCCATTTGCACACAGAGATGTCATCCCCTTTAGCGGTCATTGCCTTCTTGCAGCAGTGGAAGTTCAGGTAGTTCTGCCAGCAGTTTCTGGTCTGGTTCTGATTGGGGAAGTGGCTGTCAAAGGGGACAGTCTTGTAACTCTTGATTCGGGTTGTGAAGTCTTCTGCCATGGTCCTGACTCCTAAAGACATATCTGCAGCAGCTTGCAGCTCAACGTGACCCTCAGTAAAGATGCCAGTCAGACAGCTAAAGAGATTTTTGCTATAGGGTGCATCAGTTCACCAGAGAGACAGAGAGATAGAAAGTGAGAAATCACCACCCCAACCTCCCCCCGGGGGGGTGGGGGGGAGATGACCACACCACAATCCCTTCTCCTTCATTCTCCTCTCAGTATTTTGGGCACGCATGCACATGTGCCAGGTATGCGTTTTAAGCTGCTGGGTCCAGTACTCTAACAGTCAACTACGTGGGAGTCCAGCAACATAACCATTATGCCATCCACTGGTCCCTGTGTTGTGCTTGCTTTTTTATTTGTTTATTTTGTTTTATTTTATTGCCAGAGAGTACATGTTCTCACCAAAGAGAGAAAGAGAATGCACCCTCCCTCTCCCAATGGGGAATGGTCACACTGTAATCCCTTTTACTCCATTTCTCCATCCCATGAGGATTTTGGACACACATGCACACATACCTGGGATGTTTTTTAAGGCACCAGGACTAGGATTAGTAGCATGGTCTGCCATGTGAGATCTTTCTATGCATCTTGTGTGCATCTTTCTATGACAATGCTTAACAGCTGTACTTAAGGGCTTCTCAAAAATGTGTTTTATTTTTATTTTAATTGCAGAAAGTATATGTGCTTGCCAGATAGAGACAGAGGGACAGAGGTAGTGAAGGAGAGCACATACACACATATACACGCACGTATACACCCCAGCAATGGGGCTGCAATTTCTTCTCTAATTCTCCATTCTGGGGATTTAGAGCACATATATATACATTTGTTTAGTGTGTTTTTGAAGCTACCAGGGTCAGGATCCTAACTGCTGTCAGCCATGTGGGATCAGCTTCCTTAACCAGTAGGATATGTATGTTTTAGAACCAACACATTGAGATGTCTTGCTTACCTCCAGTAATAGAGGTCTGGCATATAATGTGTTCAGTAAATAGGTTGTGGAAGGATTAAATGAAAGGATGGATGAGAGGCTGAATGAACAAATGAGTAAGAGTTGAGAATGCTGAAAAGGTCATTCACTGCCTTCTCTGAGACTGTTTATTTGATGGCAAACTACACTGCAGTCTTGAATCCCCTGAGCTGGCTGGAATCATGAGGCTCTCAATTTTCACCTAAGACTTTGGCAACTGGTGCACATTCCTTTTTTCTGCTCCACCTCTTATGCTTCTATCAGACTATGAAAATCCCAGGTCCCTGTAGAAGACTCAGTGTTCCACAGATCTTGCATTTCTTGGACTCCTCAGCCCCAGTGGCCTTGCTTTCTTACCCTCTCTGGCAGCCTGCTCCCAGCTGCCTTCCTCCTTGTCCTTACTTTTCAACCAATCTCCGAGGACTCCCATGTTGCACAGTGACTTCCTGTCTTCTCACGCCTGCACCAGGCAGCACACAGGTTCATCTGCTCCAACTTGAGAGGGCTCGAAAGCTGCTGCAAACTGTACTTTCTGCCACTCTTTTCAACAGATGCTTTACTCATTTGCTTTTTTCTTAAAACCCTCAACACCCTCACCTTAATTTTTAGCAAATCATCTTACTTTCAACTATGGTAGAAAATTGAAGCCATCAGTTGAAACTTCCTGAGGTCCCTCACCAGTGCCTAAAATATCTAATTCTAGCTTTTCCTCTTTCTTATCTCAGAGGAACATTTTCTCCAGTTCAAGGTTCATCCTTCCATCTGGAAACCTTTATTCTATTAATTATTCCCTCTATCTCCTTTACTCCAATCTTTCCCTTTACTTGATTTTTTTTCTTTTCTTTTCTTTTCTTTTTTTGTTTTTTCTTTTTTTGAGAGGTTTTTGCTATAGGGCAGGGTGCATGTGCTCACCAGAAAGAGAGAGAGAGAGACAGAGAGACAGAAAGTGAGAAATCACCCCCAAGGGGGGATGGCCACACCACAATCCCTTCTCCTCCATTCTCCTCTCGAGATCCTGGGCATGCATGCACACACACCCGGAGTGAGTTTAAGCCGCCAGGTCCGGGACTCGAACCACAGTCGACTACATGGGAGTTCAGCAATATAGCCATTATGCTAACTGCTGGTCCCTTGATTTTTTTTTTTTTTCTGACAGCATATAAATATTCTCATCCCTACTCTCCCTAAAAACGACTTCCAGAGACCAGCAGATGGTATAGCAGTTACATCACTGGATTCCCACATGGCCAACCACAGTTCAAGTCCCAGACTTCAGTGGCTTCAAAATCACACCAACCTGTGTGCATGTGCGCCTAAGATCCCAGGAGGAGAATGGAGGAGAAAGGATTATGGCATGATCATTCCCCTGGAGGGCAATTTCTCGCTTTCCTTCTCATTGCCTCTGTTGCTCTCTCCAGAGAGTGCATGTGTCCAAACAAACAAACAAACAAAAACTCTTAGAAAAACAGCCAACTATGGGACCAGCAGTTGGCATAATGGCTATGTCACTGGACTCCCATGTAGCCGACCATGGTTCCAGTCCCAGACCCGGTGGCTTAAACTCACGCCAGGCACATATCGTGCATCCCCAAGATCCCAAGAGGAGAATGGAGGAGAAGGGATTGCGACATGACCATCCCCCTGGGGGGTGATTTCTCACTTTCTGTGTTTCTGTCTCTGTCTTTCTGGCGAGCGCAAGCACCCTATAGCAAAAACCTCTCCAAAAAAAGAAAAACAGCCAACTTCATGGGATCAGCAGGTAGTGTAATGCTTACATCACTGGACTCCCAGGTAGTCAACCATGGTTCAAGTTTCGAACCCTGCTGCTTTAAACTCATGCCAGGCATGTGTGTGTGAGTGCCCAAGATCCTGAGAGGAGAATGAAGGAGAAGGGATTGCGGCATGGCCGTCCCCCATAGGAGATGATTTCTCGCTTTCTGGCTCCCTATTTCTCACTGTCTATCCGGTGAGCGTACACGCCCTCTACCAAAAGTCTCTCTCAAAAAAAAAAAAAAGAAGGAAAAAAAGCCAACTTTCACCCTCCCACTCTTCTATTCTAGTTCTAGCCCCTTCTCTTTCCTCCAAAGCCAAGTTCTTTAAGGTGACTTACTATTGCTCTCTCCATTTTCTTTCTTTTTAACTGCATATACATTTGCCTGAGAGAAACAGAGAAAAAAGAAGAAAAAACCCTCCAATGGGGCAGGGTCCTGTAATCCTTTCTCCTCCATGTTTCTGTCCTATCTGGATTTGGAACATGCATGCACATGTGCCTGGTATGTTTTTCAAATCTCAGGGCTGGAATTTGGATAGTGGTTGCCCACGTGTGATCCACTCTCTTCACACTAGGCCACAAGATCAGCTCTGTCTCCATTTTCACTTCCCATTTACTTGAAAGTCTGCTTCCAGCTGACAAACATGCTCACTATGCCAATAAAAATGTTCTCTAAGGCCACTAATTACCTCCACATGGTCTGTCCTTACCTCACCTGACCTCTCTGCAGTATTTAATACTGTGTAATACTCCCTTATTGACATTTCTTCCCCTTCAGTTTTGTGATATCATTCTCTTTTCCTTTTTCCTGTGTTGCTCTGTTCTCTGATTTTTTTTTTTATTGGATGAAAGAAAAGTCTGTCTTCAGCCTTTTGCTCTCCAAATACACTACTTCAACTTGTTCATATACCTAGAGCCTCAAGTCTACATGTCCGACTGAAACGTCTCTCCACGCTAATTATAATGGGTCTTGAACTGAACTCATCATCTTCCTCCATAAACCTGCTCCTTTTCCTGCCTCAGTGACCAGCCTCACATTCACACAGGTATTAAGCTGGAGATAAATCCATCCCCTTGAACTCACCTCCCCCCCCCCCCCCCCACCTCTGATCAGCTATTTAGGCTCCTAGCATCTGTCTCCTACCCCTAGAATCCATTTCCACTGCTTCTTCTTCAGTTAAGGCCCTTATCATCTGTTACCTGGATTATCATGGTGGTCTGCTAATTGCTTCTTTTCCGATTTATCTGCCTCACTGCTGCCAGATACATTACAACCAGAATAATCTTTCTTTTTTTAAAAGAATTATTTGTATTGGGAATCAGCAGTTAGCGTAATGGCTATGTCGCTGGACTCCCACGTAGTCGACCGCGGTTCGCGTCCCGGATCCGGTGGCTTAAAACTCACGCCCGGGGTGTGTGCGTGCGTGCCCAAGATCCCGAGAGGAGAATGGAGGAGAAGAGATTGCGGCGTGGCCATGCCCCCTGGGGGGTGATTTCTCGCTTTCTGTCTCTATGTCTCTCTCTGTCTGGTGAGCGCACGCACCCTATAGCGGGTGGGAAAAAAACAAAAACAAAAACAAAACAAAAAACCTCTCCAAAAAAAAGAATTATTTTTATTTATTTATTTATTTAAATTTGACCAGAGAGGGACAGAGTGAGAGAGCACAAGAGAGTTGGAAAGTGAGAAAGCAAGCCATCAGGTCCAGGACTTGAACTGTGGTCGGCCATGTGGGAGTCCAGCACCCTTTACCACGACACCACCTGCTGAACCCACCAGAATAAGCTTTCTAAAATTCAAATCAAACCAACTCATGTCATTTCTCTGCTTAAAAAACCTTGATTCCTCCCCAGTAACTTTCAGGATGGAATTAACACACAAGGCCTCCAGGATGTGCCTCTACCTGCATCTTTAGCTCCTTCTTCCATGAAGTACCCTAACACTTTCTTTTTCCTGAGCATACTTAATCACATGCACATGATTTTTTATGCCCTTGAGTGCCTTCTTGGGGTATTCCCCTACCCTCTCAACACTGGCTCAGCTCACTAACTGCTTAACATACTTCTCAAACATGTATTCCTTTAGGAAGTCTTCCTTAACTCCCTCTACCTAACTAGGCGCCCCGCCTCTGTTCTACGAGAGACACCTGTATATACCTCCATCTCTGCTATTGTCGTTACTGATTTATTTATATGTCTATACTGCAATATACTCTCCATGAAAGTAAGGACGATGTATTATTTGGCTTATGATGTTATAACTATTAGTAGAATAAAATAAATGAATAAATATTAATATATAATATAATATAAATAAAATATATAAATAAAATAAATGAATCACTATTTTAGCCTAAAAATAAAAGTCAAGCAAATAAGGGCTGGCAGGTGGCATGGAGGTTAAGGAGCTGGATTCCTACATGGCTGACTGTGTAGTTTGAGTCCCAGACCCAACAGCTTGAAAATCACACTGAACATGTGTGCATGTCTGCCCAAAGTCCAGAGAAGAGATTTTGTGCTGCCACTGCCTGGGGGATGATTTCTCACTTGTTTTCTCTTTCTCACTCTCTCTATCTCTCTCTTGAGAGTGCCCTATAGCAAAAAAAAAAAAAAAAAAAAAAAGGGAAAAAAGCACCTTATTATAATCTGATATCTACATTTACTTATGTTTCTCTTCAAACTGTGTCATCCCTTAAATACATGTTAATTTAGTTATTATTAATGATATTCTAATGTGCTTAATTGCCAGAGGACTCGAGCTGAACAGCTTGAAATGCAAATTCAGGCATCACTGTATACATTACAAAATTTAGGTTTTCTCATCAAACACTTTAACAGGGTATTTAAAATTTTCCAAGATTTTATCTCAGCCTTTCACCTTTATTCTCTACTCAGTATATATTGCAGTGAAACTGAACAAAACACTCTCTAAAAATACTGTGTTTCTCAATGCTTTGTTTTCTTTACCTAGGCTTAAATTCCTTCCACTGAGAATCTGTTTGCTTCATTTCTACCTATTCAGTTATTAAATTTAACTTCATAAATGAATACTTTTTTGATTCCTTTGGTAGGAAATAACTTCTCTGTCAGAACTCTCATGGCCTTTTGTACCCCTTATCATATCTGGTTTTATTTTTAAATTTTATGCCTCGGTCCAGCAGATGGCATAGTGGTCGCATAGCTGGACTCCCACATGGCTGATTGCAGTTTTGTAGTTCAAGTCTCAGACCAGGTGGCTTCAAACTCACACCAGGCATGTGAGCATGGGTGCACAAGATCCTGGGAGGAGAAGAGAAGAGAAGGGATTGTGGTGTAGCCATCCCCCCCGAGGGGTGATTTCTCACCTTCCCTCCCAGTGTCTCTGTCTCTTTTTGGCACATGCCCATACTCTATGACAAAAAACTCCCCCCCCCCCAACAAAAATTCATGTCTCAGAAACTACTAGAAATTATTATATTCAGTTTTATACTAAAGTTCTTTAACATTTTTTTCAATTCTTCAAGATAGTATATAATTCCTTAAAGCAAACATTTTAAGTAGAGAGAATAATATAATATTCTGTTCATATGATACCTTTAATTCTAGATCATTTATTTTAACTAGTATCTACTACTCCATTGTCTGATTATTTCACAATCTATTCATTCTCTTGTTTCCAATTTAAGACTATTTTGATACAATAGTTATATTTAGACAAACTGTCTTGTCCACATGTGGAATAGTTTCTCTGGGTTATCTTCCTGTGAACCACATTCTTTTTTTTTCTTTTTTTTTTTTTTTTTTTTTGGAGAGATTTTCGCTATAGGGCGCGTGCGCTCGCCAGACAGACAGAGACGGAGAGACAGAAAACGAGAAATCACCCCCCAGGGGGGATGACCACACCGCAATCCCTTCTCCTCCATTCTCCTCTCGGGATCTTGGGCACACACACACACGCACCCAGTGTGAGATTAAGCCACCGGGTCCGGGACTCGAACCGCCGTCGACTACGTGGGAGTCCAGCGACATAGCCATTACGCTAACTGCTGGTCCAAAACCATATTATTTATAATGGAGTGTTTGATTATTTGCATCTTCAGCTTTACTAGTTCTTGCCCGTATCTCCTTGGTACCAGGCACTATTCTAGGCATTTGATATTAGGCTTTGAACAAAAGGCAGTTCGTGCTCCATGGAACTTATATCTTAGTGGTGATGGTGGAAGGGGGTACTAATAATAAACTATGCATAGGAGCTTCCACATCCTCATCAACATTCAGACATTTTCAGAACTCAGTGGGCGTTGCGCGAAGGCTGAAGGAAGTGTGGCCGGCAGCACAGGGAAACAGGCCTTACGCGCAGTGGTCATGGGCCCCACAGGCAGTGGGAAGTGTGCCACCATGGTCCAGCACTGTGAAGCCCTCAATCGATCTGCCCAAGTCGTAAACCTAGATCCAGCAGCAGAACACTTCAACAAGTTCTTCCCATATATAGTTACTTTTTGGCAAACTCTTCATTCATTCTAGCATTCTTGAAAATATTCATCAGACTGGACCAGCAGTTGGCATAATGGCTATGTTGCTGGACTCCCATGTAGTAGACCACGGTTCAAGTCCCGGACCCAGTGGCTTAAACTCACACCGGGCATGTGTGCGTGCATGCCCAAGATCACCTGCCCAGAACACTTCCATTACTCAGTAATGACTGAGATCCGGGAACTGATCGAAGTAGACGATGTGATGGACAATGATTCTTCATGGTTTGGTCCCAATGGAGGGTTGGTATTTTGCATGGAGTACTTTTCCAATAATTTTGACTGGCTAGAGAACTGTCTGGGTCATGTAGAGGAGGACTACATCCTTTCTGACTGTCTGGGTCAGATTGAGCTGTACACTCACCTGCCTGTAATGAAACAGCTGGTTCAGCAGCTAGAATAGTGGGCGTTCCGAGTCTGTGGAGTGTTTCTTGTTGATTCTCAGTTCATGATGGAGTTATTCAAGTTCATTTCTGGCCTCTTGGCAGCCCTGAGTGCCATGATCTCTCTAGAAATTCTGCAAGTTAACATCATGACAAAAATGGATCTGCTGAGTAAGAAAGCCAGAAGGAAATTGAGAAATTTCTAGATCCAGATATGTATTCTTTGTTAAAAGATTCTACAAGTGACTTAAGAAGCAAAAAATTCAAAAATTGACTAAAGCTGTATGTGGACTGATCGATGATTACAGCATGGTTTGATTTTTACCTTATGATCAGTTGGATGAAGAAAGCATGAACATTCTGTCACAGCACATTGCTTTCACCATTCAGTACAGAGGAGAAGATTTGAAATTTAAAGAACCAAAAGAACATGAAAAAGAGTCTTCCTTTATGTTTGATGAATATTTCCTTTCTTTCTTTCTTTCTTTTTTTTTTTTAAAGGTTTTTGCTATAGGACACATGAACTCACCAGAAAGAGACAGAGAGACAGAAAATGAGAAATCACCCCCCCAGGGGGGATGGCCACGCCACAATCCCTTCTCCTCCATTCTCCTCTTGGGATCTTAGGCACACATGCACACGCGCCCGATGTGAGTTTAAGTCACTGGGTCCGGGACTTGAACCGTGGTCTACTACATGGGAGTCCAGCAACATAGCCATTATGCCAACTGCTGGTCCAGTCTGATGAATATTTTCAAGAATGCCAGAATGAATGAAGAGTTTGCCAAAAAGTAACTATTTACGTGAAGAACTTGTGGCCAGTGCTGCAAAATAGTCTTCTCTTCGAAGGATGTGATAGTAGATGGCTGCTTACTTAAATGAAAAAAGTAGTACTTGGCTCTTTACTAACAGCATGCCTGAATCAGGTTCTGAGTACTTTTAAACTGCTGCTGCTTAAAGTGGAATCTTTAAGTATTATTTTAACAGCATTGATTTAGATTTCAAAAGTGGAAATAGAATGCACGTAGATTTGTATATAATATAAATTAGCACTTGTATTGTAGTCAAGGTCCACCTAACTTTATTTTTACTGTTTGACTTTTGTTGCTTTTGAGGGACAGGAATTATTATAACAATATATATATGTATATGTAGGAAAAAATCTGAAAGGATATAGATAGGACCATTGCTTACCTGTATCTTCTCTTTTTCCTACATTGAAAATGTACTGTCTTGGGGCCAGTGGGTAACGTGCTAGTTGGGGTGCTGGACTCCCTTGTGGCTGACCATAATGTGAGTCCCAGACCTGGCCATTGTTTTCTTGCTGTCCCTCTCTCTCTATGGCCATATTTTAAAAGTAATAGTGATGGTGATGAATGACATTAGATAAAATAATTCTTTTCTAAAAAAATGAATGTGAAAAAAATTAAAAACGAAAAAGAAAATGTATTGTTTGTGGGCTAGCCCCGTGGCCTAGTGGTTAAGAGAACTAGATTCCATATGGCCCACAGTAGTTTGAATCTCAGCCCTAGTGGCCAGGTCTGTGTGCATGCCCCAAATCCCAATAGGATGGAAAAATAGAAAAGGGATGTGGCATGAGCATGCATCACTGAGGTGCTTTCTTTTCTTTTACTAGATTTCTCTCTGGAAAGGGCAAACAAGCACCCTCTAGCAATTAAAAAATATATATGTATATTTTTGGGGGCCAACAGGTGGCATGGTGGCTAAGATGCTGGACACTCCCACATGGGTGACCACGGTTCGATTGCTGACCTGGTGGATTGCTTTCTCACTTTCTCTCTCGCTCTTTGTGTCTCTCTCTGGTCAAATTAAAATGAATGAATGAATAAATAAAGTTGAATAAATACTTCTTTAAATATAGATATGTATTTTTTAAAGAAAAGATATGTATAATTTAAAAATTAGGGTCCTGCCAGTGGTATGGTGGTTAGGGTGCTGGATTCCCACATGGCCAACTGTGTTTCAAGTCCTGGACCTAACGGCTTGCTTTCTCATTTCCCTCTCTCTCTTTGTCTCTCCTCGGTCGAATTAAAATAAATAAATAAAAATAAATACAATTAAATAATTCTTTTAAAAAATTAAAAGTAACTGTTCTGAGTTTAAAAAAAAGCATTCAGACATTTTCTTCATAGTTTTACTAATCCGATAGGGCTGGTCATTTCAATTTGCATATATCTGATTATTAATACATATGATCATTTTTTCTTTTACGTTTATTCACCAATTTCCAGTATTCCTTTTTGTGACACACTAATATCTTTTGCCCATTTCCTCTCAGTCTTGTCCTCAAAAACTTATGAACATTTTATTCAAAATACTAATCTTTTTGGTTCTATACATAGTAAATATATACTGTTAGCTATTGGCTTGACTTCTCATTTTTTAATCTTTTTGATAAAAAGAAATTTTAATTTTTTTGTTGAGAGAGAGAGATTTTTTTTTTTTTTGAGAGATTTTCGCTATAGGGCGCGTGCGCTCGCCAGACAGACAGAGACAGAGAGACAGAAAGCGAGAAATCACCCCCCAGGGGGGATGGTCACGCCACAATCCCTACTCCTCCATTCTCCTCTCGGGATCTTGGGCACGCACGCACACGCGCCCGGTGAGAGTTTTAAGCCACCGGGTCCGGGACGTGAACCGCGGTCGACTACGTGGGAGTCCAGCGACATAGCCATTACGCTAACTGCTGGTTCCCGAGAGAGAGATTTTTGTTTATAGGACACATGCACCTAGAGGGACAGAGACAGACAGAGAGAAATCACCCCCTAGAGAGAATGGTCACACAGCAATCTCTTCTCCATTCTCCTCTCTGGATTTTGGGCATGAATGCACATGTGCCCGGTGTTAAGTTTTAAGCTGTCAGGTCTGGGACTCAAACCATAGTGGACTATGTGGGAGTTCAGCAATGTAACTATTATGTCCTCTACTGGTCCTAAAAGCTTTAGTTTTAATATAATGAAATACATCAGTCTGAACTTTCACAGTGTTTCCTTTTTTTTTTATTTCTTAAGTTATTTCCTTTTACAAGGTCATAAAAATATTCTCCCATTTTTTTTCTTAAAATCTGAAAATTTGTTTTAGAGATTTAGGATTCTAATCCACCTAGAATTAATTTTTAAATTTGTTTGTTTGGGTTTTTTTTTTGTACTCACCAGAGGGAGAAAGAGAAAGCACTCCCAATGGGACATGGTCATGTCAATCCTTTTTCATCCATTCCTCCTTCCTGTCAGGATTTGGGGCAAACATGCAAATGTACTTGAAGTGTTTTTTAAGCCACTAGGGTTAGAATTTGAACTGTTACTGGCCATGTGGGATCCAGTTCCCTTAATCACTGAGCTACAGGCTGGCCCTTGGTCTATCTTTTGAATTTATCAAGTGCCACTCAAAAAGACAAAACTAAACAAAAATACTTGGACATTTTGATCGGAATTGCACTGAACTTATCTAATGGAGAGGGCAAAAGATATGAATAAGTGTGTCACAAAAAGGAATACTAAAAATTGATGACTAACATAAAAGAAAAATGGTCATACGTATTAGTAATCAGATATATGTAAATTAAAACAACCATCCCTATCAGATTAGAAAAATTAAGATGAAAATGTCTGAATGTTGATGAGGATGTGGAAGCTCTTATGTATAGTTTATTATTGGCACCCGCTTCCACCATAATCACTAGAACATAAGTTTCATGGAATAGGGACTTATAGATTACCTTGAGAAGAATGGGCATCTTTTTTGAGTCTTCTTTTCACAAAATATAGCACCTCTCAGTAATTGTTTAGGTATTCCATTATATCTTTCAATATGGTCACCACCATTGTCTTGGATACCTTAGGTTATATTTAGTCCTATTTATATTGTGGGGTTTTATTTTTGCTTCATAGGAAACTTTTTATTTTTTTTGGAGAGGTTTTTGCTATAGGGCGCATGCGCTCGCCAGAAAAACAGAGAGACAGAGAGATAGAAAGCGAGAAATCACCCCCCAGGAGGGATGGCCACACCGTAATCCCTTCTCCTCCATTCTCCTCTCGGGATCTTGGGCACGCACGCACACGTGCCCTGCGTGAGTTTAACCCACCAGGTCCAGAACTTGAACCATGGTTGGCTACATGGGAGTCCAGCGACGTAGCCATTACGCTAACTACTGGTCCCCATAGGAAATTTTTTTTAAAGGTTATTTATTGAGAGAGAGAAAGAGGAAGAGAGGCACCCTTGACAGAGTCTTACCAAGCTGCAATCCACATCTCCCCCAGTTTTCCAGTCAGCCAGAATCATGGGTGCTCTGCAGACTGCACTTGCCATCTTCAGATCTTAAACCAGGGCTTTTTGATATGGCTCCAGTAACACATAATACTCTACTGCCTGCACCACCACAGCTGGGCAAGCAAACTTTTTAAGTTACAGTTTTTAATTATTTGTTTCTCCTAAATGGGAACACAACTGATTTTTGCATTTTAGTTTTGCTTCTATGAATTTTGGTGAACTCTCTTATTTTAATCGTTTATAACTTGTCTTGAATTTTCTATGTAGATAATCACATTGATTCTGAATATGAATTTTTTTTCCCTTTCAAATCTTTACACAATTTAGTTTCTTTTTATCTTATGGTTGCATAGTAGGCTCTCTAGTATTAAGCTGGGGTTTTTTTTATTTTATTTATTTATTCATTCATCTATTTCAATTTGACCAGAGAGAGACACAGAGAGAGAGAGAGGGAAAGTAAGAAAGCAAGCCAGCAGGTCCAGGATTCGAACTGTGGTCGGCCATGTGGTAATGTCCAGAACCTTAACCACCATGCCACCTACCGGCCCCACCCAGTATTAAGTTTAATAGAAGTAGAAAGGTAGACATCTTTTTCTTATTCCTAGTTTTAAGGGAATGCTTCTAACAAACATTTAACTATTAAGATATTAAGTATATTGTCATAAATTAGGAATAAATATCTTTTATCAAGTTAGTCTATTATTTTTCTATAATAAATTTGCTAAGTATTTTCACCATGGGCCAGCAGTTGACATAAAAGTTAAGGCATTGGATTCTACATGACTGTGTTGAGTCCCAGACACTCAAACAACACAGTCATGTAGAATGCCTAAACCTGGGGTGAAAATCATGCCCAAAATTCTGAGAGGAGAATGGAGGAGAAGGGGTTACGGCATGACCATCTCCCCTACCAGAAGGTGATTTCTCACCAGCCCCCATCACCCCCCAGATTGTCTTTGTCCGGCGAGTTCACATGCCTTATAACCTAAAAAGAAAAAGAAAAATTATTTACCATGAATTAAAATTTATAAAATGTTCTCTCTTTTTATGTTGGGCTAAGAATCAATCCCAGGCTTCTCGTGTGGCCCTAGCCACTGTGCAGTGGTGTCATCCCACTTGTACCAGTACAGCTGGGCCTTATAGGTCTTCTTTTGAGAAATGTCTTTTGGGGTCAACTGCCCTTTTTTTTTTTCTGCTGAGTTCTTGGAATTTATTGTACATTCTGAATATTAATCCCTTGTCAGATGAATAGTTGGCAATTATTATATCCTCTTCTGTTGGTTATATCTTTGCTCTATTGTTTCCTTTGCTGTGCAGAATCTTTCATTTGATATAGCTCCGTTTGTCTATTTTTGCCTGTACTTCTGAAGTCTCATTCAAAAAATCTTTGCCTAGACCAATGTCCTGCTAACATCACACTGAATGTGGAAAGTTGAAAGCTTTTCTACTAAGAACTGGAATAATATAACGATACTCACTTTAACTATTTTTTTGTTTGTTTTTTGGTTTTGAGTTTTTTTTCCCCCAATAAAGCACTGGAAGCCTTAGAGCAATTAGGCAAGAGAAAGAAACAGAGGGCATGAAAATTGGAAATAAGCAGGTCAAACTGTCCCTGTTTGCAAAAAACATATTCTTATATATAACAATATCTAAAGAATCCACAAAAACATACTCTTAGAACTCATGAATAATTGCAGTAAAATTGCAGGATACAAAATCAACGTACAAAAATCATCAGTGTTTCTATACACCAATAATGAACAAGCTGAAAAGAAATTGAAATCAAGAAAAAAATATTCTATTTACAATAGCTACAAACAAACAAATGAACCTAGGAATAAATTTATCAAATAAATGAAAGATCTCTCCAATGAAAAGTATGAAACACTGGCAAAAGAAATTGTGGAAGACACAAGAAAATAGAAAGATATCCCATCTTCATGGATTGGAAGAATTAATACTGTTAAAATTTACATTCTTGGGGGGCTGGCAAGTGGCGTGGTGGTTAAAGGCGCTGGACTCCCACATGGCCGACCATGGTTCGAGTCTCGGATGTGGTGGCTTGCTTTCTCACTTCCTCTCTCTCTCTCTCTCTCTCTCTGTCTCTTTCTGATCAAACTGAAAAATAATAATAATAAATAAAGTTAAATAAAATAATTCTTTAAAAGAAAAAAAAAAAATTTACATTCTCAGCCCAGCAAATGGCATAGCCGCTACGTCGTTGGAATCCCACATGGCAGACCATGGTTCAAGTCCTGGACCTGATGGCTTCAAATTCATGCTGGGCATGTGTGTGCATGCCCAAGATCCTGGGAGTAGAATTGAGGAAAAGGGATTATAGCGTGACCATCTCCCTTGGGGGGTGATTTCTCACTTTCCTTCTCACTGTGTCTGTCTCTCTCTTCCTACCTCCCACCCCTACTCTCCCCACACACACACCATGAGTGCACGTGTCCTAAGGCAAAAATCTCTCAAAAAAGAAAAAGTACATTCTCTTAATGTTAGCCTCACATTGCAGTGCTTAAGGGAGACAGAGTCAATGTGGCCAAACACAGTTCTAATATTGGACCTGTTGGCTTGAAAAATACACTGTGCGGGACCAGTAAGTAGCATGGTGCTTAAGGTGCTAGACTTTCACATGGCTGACTGTTGTTTAAGTCCTGGACCTGGTGACTTTCTTTCTCACTCTCCTTGTCTTTGTCTCTCTGTCTCTGTCTCTCTCTGGTCAACTTGAAGAGTAACAATAAATAAAAATTAAATAAGTAATCCTTTAGAAAGCAAAGAAAGAAAAACACACTGGGCATGTATGTGTATGCCCAAAATCCTAATGGGATGGAGAAATCAGGAAAAAAGATTGTAGCATGATCATATCCCACTGGGAGATGCTTCTCTTTCACTCGCCTTTTTTTTTTTTTTTTTTTAAGGTACATTCTCTTATTTAAAAAAAAAAAAATTGGGACCAGCAGTTGGTATAATGTCTGTGTCACTGGACTCCCATGTCGTCAACCATGGTTCAAGTCCTGGACCCAATGGCTTAAACTCATGCCGGGCACATGTGCATGCATGCCCATGATCCTGAGAGGAAAATGGAGGAGAAGAGATTGCAGCGTGGCCCTCCCCCCTGGGGGGGGTGATTTCTCACTTTCTGTTGCTCTGTCCCTCTCTTTCTGGTGAGCGCATGCACCCTGTAGCAATAAATAAATAAATAAGTTAAGTAAATAAATAAATAAATAAATAAATAAATAAATAAAATTGAGGTACCAGCAGATGGTGTAATGGTTACATCACTGGACTCCCATGTAGTCAAATGTCATTTGAGTCCCAGACCTGGAGGCTTAAAACTCATGCTGGGCACATGTGCATGCATGCCAAAAATCCTGAGAGGAGAATGGAGGAGAAGGGACAGCTTGGCCATTCCCCTGGCGGGTGATTTCTTGCTTTCTGTCTCTCTCTCTCTCTCTCTCCAGGAAGTGCACGTGCCCTATAGCAAAAATCTTTTTTAAAAACCAAATTGTTATAATATTTAGTGATTTTATATTTAATTTCTATCACTTTATTAATCTTTTCAAAGAATCTGCTCTTTTCTCTCAATTCTTTCTATTGTAACTTCGCTTTTAATTGTATTCATTTCTGCTCTTTATTATTTTTCCTTCTGTTTTCTTATGTGTATGCTAGTATTCCTTTATATAGCATCTTTAGTTGAAAAATGAATTTCTAGTCTTGCTTATTTATTTATTTATTTAGGAGAGGTTTTTTTCTATAGGGCGCGTGCACTTGCCAGAAAGACAGAGAGACAGAAAGTGAGAAATCACCCCCCAGAGGGAATGGCCACACCGCAATGCCTTCTCCTCCATTCTCCTCTCAGAATCTTGGGCTCATACACACACACACGGTGTAAGTTTAAGCCACTTGGTCTGGGACTCGAACCACAGTCAACTACATGGGAGTCCAGCAACATAGCCACTATGCCAACTGCTGGTCCCCTGTTAATTTATTAGAGAGACTTTTGCTATAGGGCACGTGTGCTCACCAGAGACAGAAAGCAAGAAATCACTCCCCAGAGGGATAGTCATGCCACAGTCTCCTGTCCTCCATTCTCCTTTCAGGGTTTTAGGCACGCACGTACACACACACATGCCCAGTGTGAGCTTTAAGCCTCTGGGCCCAGGACTCACACCACAGTTGACTACATGGGGAGTTCAGTGATGTAGCCATTACACCATCTGCTGGTCCCTTTTCTTATTTTCTAAAAAACAATGTAAAGCTTTTGTAAATTCCACTCAGTAAATTTCTCTGTACATGTTTTGAAATATATTTTATTTGAAAAATATTTTATTTTAAATATATTTTAATAAATATATTTATTATGGTGTTATAAAGTAATTTTGTTATTGATGAGAGAATGTGTCTGTATATACTGATTTGTTACTTTCTTTACTGAGATGGTGGCATGACTGAAAGGACATATTAGCCCCAACCTCAAATATCTCAGTTATTTTTTATGAGAAAGGCACCTTCAAAGTTCCACAGATGCCTTGGGCATTTTCTTCCTTTCTTTCTTTCTTTCGTTCGTTCTTTCTTTCTTTCTTTCTTTCTTTCTTTCTTTCTTTCTTCCTTCCTTCCTTCCTTCCTTCCTTCCTTCCCTTCCTTCTTTCTTTCTTTCTTTCTTTCTTTCTTTCTTTCTTTTCTTAGGGACCAACCCTTGGATATTTGTCTCTTATCTTGAACTCTGCTTGAGGGAAGGCAGCATCTACTGCAATCTTAAGTACCCCTGGCAGGGCAGGGAGAAAGGCCTGAAGGGTCAATCCTGGTCTGGCTGGTCTGGTGGAAGGGGACATGCCCTACTAGAGAATTCCTTGGGATCCAAGGAAGATTTCCACTTAAAAAGAAGGAAGACATGGATTCTGCTTGATCTTAATGCAAATGGCTGACTCACCCAGAGATAACAATTGAACAACCCAGATGTTGTAAAAGACCACCTGGCTGCTGTCTCAGGACTGACTACTTACCCACCCTAAATCCTTTTCCATTAAAAGTCTTTTCAGGGCTGATGCAACTCTTGCATCTGGCCTCTTTCCTCCCTTTAATTATGCTCATAAGCTTTTTTCTTTTGGAATTCAAAGTTCAGAATCCCATTCTGGGATTGGTCTCCAGAAGTCTGGCTCTAGTGCATGTCCCTGTTCTTGACCCAGAGGGCTGGCCCCAATATTAGATATTTGAGGAATATTTGTTGAATTAAAGAATGCATAAATCAGAAAAGGATAATACTCCCAGCATGTTAATCTTGCAAGCACCAAACTAGAAATGGATGATATTCTTTCTGAAGAGAACAGAACTCTTGCAGGTCAAAGCAGGTTTACAATGCAAGCAGAAGTATCATGTACTTCACAGTTCTTGTGAGAGCAATTTTTAAAAATTAACTTTTACACAATAACATTCTGGAAGCCTCTCAAACATATACTCACAAGTTTTCTGGCTGACCTATCACATGTGGTTTCTACTGTTCATGACATAAGCAATGCCTGCCCACTCCGGACAGCAGACACTCTGCACCAGATGTTGTCCATATAGCAATTCCAGATAGTCGAGCCCAAGCTCATGTATGTTGGAGAGTAGGAGAGCACACTTTAGGGCCAGTGATTTGGATTGTGTTTTGTAGGCTGGGTTTGACTGTCCTGTAACTGCACCCTTCCACCTGGCTTTGGCTGAGTCAACACAGCCTGGGTGTGGTTGTTCAAAAATATTCCCAAAGAGCAATGACGATTCTTTTGGATTCCTGAACACACCATCTCTGTTGTGGGACAACTCAAGGGGGAGGGGAATGCTGGTGTCCAGGCCTCTCAATGAAGTTTTCATTAAAGCACTGTTTCCTTCCCATTGTTGCTTTTGGAATGGCCTTATTTTCTGAGTCCTAGCTTTGACAACTGCACCTCCGTTGAACTTTTCCATAGCAGCTCTTGGATTTCTGCCCCACCCCCTCCCATCTACACCCCCCCATTTCCTCTCTTCTTTGTTTTGGCTCTGCATGGCTCTTCTCAGTAAAGTGGCTGAAGAGTAATGAACCCAAAATACCTAGTAACAAATGAGTCACCACACTTCCACAGCAGAGCTCTGATGATCAGCGGGTGTGTTGGGGGGTAAATAGCAGAGGAGGTGGCTGCCCAGAAAAAAGAGAGGGAGAGAAATAGAAACAAGATGAATAAGTTGGCAGAGGATGCTGACAGCAGCTGAGTGGGTGGAGGGGGTGGGGACCTTGGTTGGCTTGCAAAGGTGAGATCAGCGCTGTGGCCTGTCACACCCTGGCTGACTCAAGCTAACTCGGGCCCTCGGGAGCTGCTAAAACTGGGCTGTCTAGTAAAACTCAGCTGAACGAGTCACCTAACTGCAGTCTTTTTCTGTTTATAAGGTCTGAGTCCTAAGGCTTGGAATTCTTTGTTCAAGTTGCTGCAAAGCTGCTAGTCAGGGACCTGCAATGATACTGCTCCAGGGCCGTTTCTGGTTATGTGACAGGAGTCAGGGCAAAAGTTATTTCTTTCTTTTCCTTTTTTTCTTTCTCCCTCCCTCTTTTCTTTCTTTCCTTCTTCTTTTTTATTTTTTACTTTTTTTTCTTCCTTCCTTTCTCTCTCTCTTTCTTCCTTCCTTTCTTTCTTCTTTTTCTTTTTTCTTTCTTTCCTTCTTTCCTTCCTTCTTTCATTTACCAGAAGGCATGTGCACTCTCCAGAGAGGAACAAAGAGGAAGAAAGAAAAAACACCCTGCAAATGAAGTATAGCCATGCTACAATCCCTTCTCCGTTTCTACATCCTGTCAACATTTTGAGAACACACGCACATGTGCCTGGCATGTTCTTCAGACTGCCAGGGCTGGAATTTGAACCACATGGCTGACCATGGGCTCTGCTCCCTTAACTACTGGGCTACGGGGCTGGCCCTATTTTAGAACACATCTCCCCCCACCCCAAACCTTGTCTTGAAATGTAATAAAGGAGCCGGATGGCCTCCTGAAGGCCAAGGCCCCAGGCAATCCAGGAGGTGACCATGAGGAATAAATAAAAAAGAGATTGTAGCTCTGCAGAAAGATCTTGGGGTACTGCTCCATGAGAACCAGCTTTGCCTAGAAGCCACTAGGATTTGACCTGGTAGCTTAGGACTTGATTTCTACGTTTTATCCTTTTCTAAGTAAAAAAAGATTAACGTAGGCTGAGCCCTTGGAACATGCCTAATGGTCTGATTTCATAGGGATCTAGCTGGCCAGCCCATAGTCCTCTAAAGCTTTCAAATTGTCACAAGAGCACAGAAAGAAAAACCATGTGTGCACAGAAAAGGCTCTGATACATCTAGGAATCTAGGACTGTTAATGTGATACAACACCAGAAGAATCTTAAAAAAAAAAAAGGAATTATAAAATGTCCCCTGACATAGGCTGTCTCAGATCATGAGCACGACAGGATCTGATCACAAGCTGTCTGGTTCTCTTTTAGGTCAAAACCAGGAAGTTCGGGGACTGGATTAAAAACAGAGGAAAACAAAATTAGTTGATTTGGATGTTTAAGCCTCCGAGGTTCTGCTTCACTGGCCCTGTGGTGGGGGCTGGTGGCAGCCTTCGGCTTTATCTCTTGCAGCTCTTTACCCCTATCCCGCATAAGTGTAAAACCAGATGCCATGACTTGGAAAGAACAAAGCTTGATCTCGAGAGGAAGTGGGAAGACTTCAAGTTAACAAGGCTTTGGCAGTGAGAAAGAAAACAACTATAGTCCCTGTGAAGAAAGACCAGATCCAGGACTTGATTAAGGTGAACTTTCCATCCCCTTTGACCTCCTTGTGTCGCCTCTGCTCACTTTGACTTCCATTCAGCCACGCCCCGACTGATGAATAATTGAAAATCTTTGGAAATGATTCATGAAAATCACCTAAGAAAAGTTCATATTCTTGGCTTCAGGAATCTTCATTTCAAAATGCTTGTGGTTTGTTTGTGTTTTCCAAGACATGGTCTCGTTATTTTGCCCAGGCTGGTCTCAAACTTGTAATATGTTTGCCTCAGCCTTCTAAGTAACTGGAATTAAAAGGGGGCACCACTACACCTAACTTCAAAATGCTTTCTGGTGGGTTTTTTCCTGCTTATTTGTGACAGAACATATGCATGGGAGAGAGAGACAAAGACAGACAAAGATAGAGACCCTTACACGGTCACTCTGTGAGCCATTCCTTCAGCCCTCTCACTTATTTGATCTTGGTCATCCATTTGTGTGTGCCCAGTATGGTCCAGGCTGACCAGGCTGGGGATATGAGCCATGGTCAAATGTGGCTTTCAGCACACTATGGCCTAAGTCACCATGACTGGGTGCAACATGCTTTTTAAGACTATATAAATAATACATGCTTGTTATAATAACAAAAGCAGAAACAAACGAAAATTAGCCATAGTTCCAACCCCATAGTTCTCAAATGTTAACATTCCAGTCCTTTCATAGGGACAGATTTATTCTTTTGACACACAATTGTACTAGTTCCGTATATAATCATGTATGCTGCATTTTGCTAAATATATCTTACTGTTTTCCCTGTTATCATATGGAAAATTATGCAACCATAATTATTAATGGTCACTTAATAATCCAGAGAGTGTATTTAATCAATTTCCTGTGTTTTAGACATTAAACTTGTTTCCAGCCGTTAAAGCTATAAGTCTTTCTTCAACTAATGTACAAAATTTGGAAATTTCCACGCAGCTCCACCTCTCAGCCACGTGGCAGATCTCATCGATATCTGGATCGATGGTCTGAGCATTGCAGGGAGAACCGCTGGGGCAGTCAGAGGGAGCTGCAGGCAGGCTCCATGGGGGAAATCTGGCCCCTCTTGAGCTATAAAGTTTATGGATTTCTGGTACAATAGTCTTGAAGGACGTAGAAATTGCCTGAGGCTGGGGCCAGTGGATAGTGTAATGGTTACGTGGCTGGATTCCCACATAGTCTGCCATGGTTGGAGTCCCAGACCCGAGGACTTAAAAAACTCATGTTCGCACATGTGCATGTGTGCCCAAGATCCCAAGAGAAAATTTGAGAAGAAGGGACTGCAGCATAGCCATCCTCTCTGGGGCGTGATTTCTCACTTTTTGTCTCTCTCTCTGTCTCTCCTGCAATGCATGTGTCCTATAGCACAAATCTCTCTCTCTCAAAAAAAAATAAAGAAAACAGAAATTGCCTGAGGCAACGTCACTAGCCATCTAGCTATGTTTCTCTTTCAAATGTGACCCACCAGTTCCAACTCCAATTCAACATTTTCAAGTATCCTGGAAAAAACAGATAATTTTTTTTTTTTTTTTTGAGAGGTATTTGCTATCGGGCGTGTGCGCTCGCCAGAAAGACAGAGAGACAGAAAGCGAGAAATCACCCCCACGAGGGGATGGCCATGCCGCAATCCCATCTCCTCCATTCTCCTCTCGGGATCTTGGGCACGCACACACATGTGTCTGGCTTGAGTTTAAGCCACTGGGTCCAGGACTTGAACTACAGTCGACCACATGGGAGTCCAGCAACATAGCCATTATGCTAACTGCTGGTCCCAAAAACAGATAATATTTTTAATGAGCAAAACAAACAATGAAACAAAGGCTGAACAACACATGTTGAAGCTGATGACCTTATTTTTAAGCACAAAGTGTCATATTGTCTCTAATTCTGATTTCTTACAGAAGCATTCTGTCTTTTGGGCTTCTGTGGCTGGGTTTCTGACTGGAGACTGGAGAGGTGTGTTTCAAGCATCTGAGTTAGGGCAACAGAAGCAAATAGAGTTGGCACCAGTCAGCATGGGCAAAGTCAGTTATGGGTATCATGTGTCATTTGACAAATAGCTCGCAGTTGTATGGTTGTCATAAAATATTACATGCAAATGCTGCTTTCTTTCAAAGACATGTTCTTCATTATATAGAACACAGTTCCTGGGCCTACTAGAGGAGAATGTGTTCCATACTAAGCACTTCTTTTTTTAAAATTTTATTTATTTATTCATTCGTTTATTTGACCAGAGAGAGACACAAAACAGAGAGACAGAGAGAGAGACAGAGAGAGAAGGAAAGTGAGAAAGCAAGCCACCAGGTCCAGGTCTTGAACTGTGGTTGGCCATGTGGGAGTGTCCAGTGCCTTAACCATCATGCCACCTGCTGGCTCATTAAGCACTTTGTAACAATTATTTCATTTATGAATATCAACAATACACAGTTAAATGCTCTTTCCCCAGTTTGCATATGAGGAAATTAAGCAAAAAAAAAAAAAAAAAAAAAAGTGAAAAAGTAGACATAGCCAATAAAGGTTTGAGCCAAGATTAGAACCTAAGGCTAATTTCAAGGCTGTGGTCTTTGTACTACACCATGCTGTCTCCTTTGTTAAACCTAATGAATAAACAGACTTGCAATAAAAAATGAGTTACTATAATTGATTAAAGGGGGGGTTTCCTTGAGATCCAAGAGTTACCCTCACAGGCCGGCAGGATCATTCATAGCACTCCTTTGAAGGGCCTTAAAAGACAATCCATGAAGCCTGGGGATCAACCAGGTCAACTGTAAATGAGGAATTCTTCCATAGCGTTCTTATTTATTTATTTATTTATTTTTGCTTTAGAGAGATTTTTGTTATAGGGCACGTGCACTCACTATAGAGACAGAGACAGAGAGAAAGAAAGCAAAAAATCTCCCCCCAGGGGGGATGACCTGCTGCAACCTCTTCTCCTCCATTCTCCTCTTGGGATCTTGGGCACAGATGCACATGAAGCTGGCATGAGTTTTAAGCCACTGGGCCCAGGACTCAAACCACAGTTGACTCCATGGGAGTCCAATGACCTAAGAATTACGTCACCTGCTGGTCCCATTTTTTTTTTTTTTTTTTTTTTTTTTTACATTTTCTTTAGGGCAAGTATGCTCACTGCAGAGAAAGAGAAAGAGAGAGAAATCACCCTTTAGGGGGGATACCATACCACAGTCCCTTCTCCCCCATTCTCCTCTAGGTATTTTGGGTATGCCCGTACATGTATTGGTCTATTTTTCAGCCACCGGGTCAAGAACTTGAATCTTGCAGTCAGCCATGTGGGATCCAGGCACCCTAATCTCCACACCATCTGCTGACCCTAGAGTTATTTTTTTAATAGGCAGAGGTTATGTACATTCACCAGAGAGAAATAGAGAGGCAGAGAGAGAGAGGGAGGGAGAAAGCACCCCCCAATGGGGCATGGTCACATCACAATCCCTTCTTCATTTCTCCATCCTTTCAGGATCCCAGGCATGCACACACATGCACTTGGTGTGTTTTTCAAGCATCTGAGGCTGAGATTTGAACTGAGGTGGGCTCCCTTAACCACTAGAACACAAGGCTGGCTTACTTTCATGGAGTTCTTAAAGGCCTCCTTTGACTCTGACGACAAGGACATCACAGGGCTTCTTCTACCTCTTGTTTGCTCTAAGGCCAGACTTTGGAACATATTATGGTTGATGGAAAAGGAAACCACTGTTCCAATTGTACTCTTTTAAAAAATATTATTATTATTATTATTTTTATTTTAGAGACATTTTTGCTATAGCACACATTTGCTTACCAGAGAGTCAGAGAGAGACAGAGAAATACAGAGACAGAAAGCAAGAAATCATCTCCTGGGTGGACAACTATGCTGCACTCTTGTCCTCCATTTTTCTCTCTGGAATCTGGGCATACACGCACATGCGCCCAGCGTGAGCTTCAAGTCATCAGGACCAAGACTCGAACCACGATCAATTACGTAGGAATCCAGTGATGCAACCATTACACCATCTGCTGATGCTAAGAATTTTTTTTGAGAGATTTTTCTGCTATAGGGTGCATGTGCTCACCAGAGAGACAGAGAGAGAGAGACAAAGAGACAGAAAGCAAGAAATCACCCTAGGGGGCATGGTCATGCTGCAATCTCTCCTCTAATCTCTTCTCAGGATTCGGGGCACACATGCACATGTACCTGGCGTGAGTTTTAAGCTACCAGGGACTGGTACTGCGGTTGACTACATGGGGGTCTAGCAACCTAACCATCACACCATTTGCTGGCTCTTAGACTTAAGTTTTTTAAATGTCAGTGATCATGGGGACCAGCAAATTGTGTAATGGCTATGCCTCTGAACTCCTACATAGCCAACCACAGTTCAAGTTCCAAAACCATTGGCTTGAAACTCAAGCCAGGTACATGTGTATCCAAGAGGAGAATGGAGAAGGAATTGCAGCATGGCCATCCCCCAGGGGCGTGACTTCTCACTTTCTGTGTGGCCATGTTCCAGGGGGGATGAGTTCTCACTTTCTGTCTCTCTCTGACTCTCTGGCAAGTTCACACACCCTATAACAAAAATCTCTCTCTACACACACACACAAAAGGAAAAAAATAGCAATGATGTCTGTCTTCTTCATTGCTATATTCCCACTCCTAGTACAGTTCTTGGTCCATTTGAGCTGCTACAACACAGTACCATGGAACGGTGGCTGATAAACAACAGAAATTTACTTCTCACCATTCTAGAGGCAAGGAAGTTTGAGATCAAGGTGCCAAGACAGCCGGTCTCTGGTGAGGGCTTGCTTCCTGAGCCACACATGGTGGAAGGGATAAGGGAACTCTCTGGAATTTCTCCTTTAATAGCACTAATCCCATTGATAAGGGCTCCACCCTCATAACCTAGTCACCTCTCAAAGACCCTACCCCCAAATGTCATGTTGGGGATGAAGTTTCAATGTATGAATTTGGGGAGACATAAACATTCAATCCATAGCATAAACATTCAATAAAGTTGCTGGACAAATGAATGAAAATAATACCTAGGGGCCAACTCTGTGATGTAGTTAAGCACTGTGCAGAGGGAGCTGTATTCCATGTGATCAACTATGATTTGAATCCCAGTCCCAGCAGCTTGAAATACACACCAGGCACACACACACACACACACACACACACACACACACACACCTGTCCAGGATCCTAAGAGGATGGGAAAATAAAGAAAAAAGGATTTGTGATATGACCAGGTCCCATTGGGAGATGCTTGCTTTCTCTCTCTGTGTCATTCTTTCT
Source organism: Tupaia tana (assembly GCA_026018925.1). NCBI lineage: Eukaryota > Metazoa > Chordata > Mammalia > Scandentia > Tupaiidae > Tupaia > Tupaia tana. Next base: position 79,453,486 of record JAKSZU010000004.1, read on the forward strand.
CCCTTGTCTCTGTATTCTTTGGTACTACTACTAATATAACAATAATAATAATAACAAGAATTTCGACCCAAAGGTGTAGGCTGGAGTTAAGGATAGTTCATGATCAAGTTCCTGTGTATAGATGTGTTTGTCAGAATGTGTAGTCTGAATTGAAGTGGCCCAAATCAAGATAGATTAGGGAGTGTGTGTAATCGGTTTCCATTTTTTAATATCCACAATAAAACCTTGGTCCTAAACATGAAGCCATTGAAATGAGAAGCAAAAAGTTTCCTTTTTTCCTGCCTTTGCAGCATGTAGTGAAGATAAAACTTTCCCTCTCTCTCTCTTTTTTTTTTTCCCCTCTTCTCCTTGATTCCTCAATCAAACTGGATTTATGCTAGGCTTAGGAAGACAAACCCTCCTACAGAGAGTGTTTACAGCATCCTGCTTGTCTCCCGAAGGGGAAATTTGGGCTGAAAGTGCACATTAAGCCGAGTCTTTAAGCAATTAATATCGTGCCCATGAAATAAAAACCAAGAACATTACAAGTGGATTTTGTCATAATCCTACATCTCCCAAATGTGTAAACTCCAGGCAAGTCCGGATCCCCAGCAGAAGCCCATCTGCTATATTTCTAGCATGCTACTCCTCTGTTTATATTTGCTCATTTCTCTCACAGAGTGCCAGGCAAGAAAAAGTGATATTTAAAAAATTCATCTGCTAGTATTTATGCAAACACAGTTCTCTCCAAGTGTGGGTTGAGCAATGTGAGTAAAGCAGACACAAATGCCTCTGACAGACCACAGAGTGATTTTAATAAAGAGGAAGGAAGGAGAAATATATACCTAGAACATCTGGAATTGTTGGTGGAGAGGTGGAAATTCTTCTGACCGCTTGACTTGGGTGAAGTTTTGGGTCTTGAGCCCCAAGTTGGAGGCTCATTTGAATCTGTCATGAATAGTTTCTACACCACGCAGGGCAGTTTGGAGACTGTAAAACTTAAGATTCCTGGATGAGAACTTAACAGAAAATAATTACAAGACAGCAAGTTACTGACATAAGGAGAAAGGAGAAAAGACATTGAACCTCAATTAAGTGCCACTCTTTGCTAAGCATTTCATGTATTATTTTATTAATTCTCCCTTCTATCTTATATTATTATCCTCATTTTTCAGACTAAGGTTCACAGGGACTATATATCTTGCTCAATATGATACAACTTAGGTTATTTTGAAAAGTCGTGCTCTTTCTCCTGTATCATACAGAAGAATTTTCTAAGGTGTAAAATCTCATGTATTACCGGTTTGGAATCTAAATAGTTAACATTTGTTGAGTATACTTACTATGAGATAACTATAAGTTCTTTATATATGTTAAAAGATTTAATCTTTGTAACTATCCTATAAAGTAGATGCTGTCGTTATCCCATTTTAAAGATGAAGAAACTGAGTTTACATATACGTGAAGTTGTCCAAACCACAAAGAAATTGCAGAGCCCAGGCCAGATACAGATTTCACGTATTTAAGCACTTATACTCTCCTACCTCTCTTTGAGGAGCACAATGAAATAAATCCTTTTATATCCCAACCCTCTTCAACCATCCCAAGCCTAGTTTGATATAATGGGGACAATAATCAGCAAACACAGTGTTTCAATTCCTCTCTAAAGCCTCTTCTTTCAGCCCATATCTCAGAGGCTTAAAGCCACAGCAGGTCAGGACTGTTATTTATAATAGCTTTATAAACGAACTGAGGTGGTGTGGTGGTTAAGGCAACTGGATCTCATATGGTCATGTGCAGAGTTCAAGTCTGGTACTCGACAGCTTGAAAAGCACACTGGGCACATGTGCATGCATGCCCAAAATCCCAAAAAGGGAGTACAGCATGACTTCCCTGTGAGGATATGCTTTCTCTCTGTCTCTCTTTCTTTCTTTTATTTATTATTTTTTTTTTGGAGAGGTTTTTGCTATAGGGTGCATGCACTCTCCAGAAAGACAGAAGACACAGAGAGACAGAAAGTGAGAAATCACCCCTCACAGGGGATGGCCACACCGCTATCCCTTCTCCTCCATTCTCCTCTTGGGATCTTGGGCATGCACGCACATGCGCCAGTGTGAGTTTAAGCCACCGAGTCTGGGACTCAAACCATGGTCAGCTACCTGGGAGTCCAGCGACGTAGCCATTACACCAACTGCTGGTACCCTTTCTCTCTTTCTCTAGTAAGCACATGCAAAATTTGAAAAGTAAAGAAAAAAGAAAAGAACAACAAACTGTTCATTCTATATTCTTTTAGAAATTTAAGAACCAGGTCTCTGATTTTAAAGTTTCCCCCTTAGTGTCAAGAGGTGATTCCTCTGTCTCTGCTACAGGCTGTCAGGCTTCCTCTCCTAGCCTGGCTAGAAAAGGCAAAGGGCCACACACTGAGCCGGGTACCCTCTGTCCTCCCCCTGGCTTCCCATCCATATAGAAGAGCTTTCTCCAGTCCCCTTGAACTCCCTCTTAGGAAACGCCATCCACCATGATTAAGAGGGCAGAGCAGCACAGGCAGAGGTCCCAGGACCTGGTTCCAGAACCATGGTTACCATTCAGGAAGAAGCAAGCAAAAGAAACAGGGGATCTGAGACTGCTGCATCTTAGCCCAAAAACACAGAGTGAAGCCCAAAAACATACTATTTAAACCATTGAATCAGACTAAGTTTTAAAACTGATTGAGCTAAAATTAGTTTTTTTCCATCTTGCTGTTCAGCAGGTGAGGGCTCATAAGAGACATCAGAGTGATTTACAGAAAAAAGAACCTGTGTTTTCTTTATACATCTGAGTGAAGTGAGTAATTTCACAACCCTGGTTTACACATGAAGAGTGGGCAGATGTGAGTTTCAGCATAGTCAAAAGTTGAGGCTGCTTCAGTCTCACTCACTCTCCTCTCTGAGATGGCAGCGGATAGGATCCCCAAGATCTTTCTTTAAAGGGCTGGCCTCTCGGCAGTGAGGGCCGCATACTTATATTTAGACAATGTTAGAAAACGTTCATTAACCTCAACCACAATGTTCAGTGTGGGCAAAACAGCTGCCTCTCTTCAGTGAGGCCTGTGACCTTTGTGTTTAAGGAGAATTCCAGCCACTCTCTCATGTCTGTGGGTCAGGTCCAGGACAAAGACCACACCAGAGGGTGGTGACCACACCAGAGGGTGGGGACCCGCCACGAGAAAGGAGATCCTGGTCTGCCACGGTCTCTGCACTCCCACCACAGGAAGACCATGCTGAAGGCCAGTTGAGCTCTCTCTCTCTCTCTAGCAAGTACATGCGCCCTATGACAAAAACCTTAAAGAAAAGAAAGGTATTAAATGGACTATCCGGCGGGTTAATATGAATTTGGGGATTTAGTGTTGTTGTTGTTTCTAAAGGGGACATGTGCTTGCCAGAGAGAGACAGAGAGAGAGAGAGAGGAGAAAGCACGTCCCCATGGGGGATTGTCACGCCACAATCCCTTTTTCTATATTTCTCCCTCTTTTGGGGATTTTTGGGTACACATGCATACATGTTCCATGTGTTTCTCAAACCTCTGAGTCCAGGATTTGAACTGTAGGGTTGGCCCTATAAGATCCAGCTGCCTTCATCACCAGACCACAGAGACAGCCTGGGACTTAGTATTTTACGTGTCATAAAGTTGCTATTACTCTACAAATGGAAAATGAAAAAAAGAGTAATCTTCTCCAGGTACTGAAACAACCTCTGCCTACAGAAACAACCCTTCCTATTTATGCACAGTCTCCCCTGATGGTAGGTAGCAGAAAGGGTAGTTAATAGGTGCCCAGGTTTGGAAGTTCAAAGCCCATTTTTTTGTTTTTAAAGGATGATTTATTTAATTTTATTTATTATTATTTTTTAATTTCCTATAGGGCATCTGCGCTCACCAGAGAGAGGTAGAATATGAGCAAGCAAGCTGCCAGGTCCGGTGCTCAAACCACCATCAGCATGTAGAAATGCAGCGCCTTAATCGCCGTGCCACCTACTGGCCCCATCAAAGCCCAGTTTTGCTACTTTCTTTTTGTGTCACCTTGGACAAGTTTCTTAACTTCTGTATGCCTTTCATCTGTATTTTCATTGATAAAATGAAGAAAATAATAATACCTTTGTCATAGGATTAAATAACACATATAAATCCTAAAAGAACAGTGTCTGGCATATAATAAGCCCCAATAAGTGTGGCTATTATTATTATTATTATCATTTTTTTTTCTTTTTCTAAAGAGAGATTTTTGTTATAGGGCTCATGCACTTGCCAGAAAGACAGAGAGACAGAAAGCGAGAAATAACCCCCCAGGGATGGCCATTCTGCAATCCCTTCTCCTCCATTCTCCTCTTTGGGTCTTGGGCATGTGCACACATGCGCCCAGAGTGAGTTTTAAGCTGCTAGGTCCAGGACTCGAACTGCAGTCTACTACATGGGAGTCTAGTGATGTGACCATTATACCATCTGCGGTTCCCTTATTATTATTTTTTATAAGGATAAGAGTAGTAGGATTTTGAAGGCATCCCTGCATTTAATAACAGATGATTAAGGGTAAACTGTAGTTGAATTTTCAATATACATATTTAGATTATTTTTCTGAGGCAAGAGAATCCCCAATATGAAGGGATGTACTCAATCCCCAGGGGAAGCAGAACAAGTGAGGTCAGGCTTGGTCATGGCACGGTGAGGCTACATTAACAAAGGAGGAGTTAGTGTAAGTCCTACCAGCTCCTTCTCAGAGTTATAAGGACAAAGCTGAGTCCCAACCCAATTATCTCTTCTTTTATGAATTCACAGTCCCAGAGGTCTTCTCCTATCCCTCTTAGATGTCCATTCAAGCACACAAGCATCAAACTCCCTGAGGCCGCGCCCTACCTCCCCACCTGCCCCCATCTCTTCACCAGTCAGAGAGCTTTATTGAAGAAGCAGAGCTGGGGCCCCTCGGATGGCAGTCTTGGCTGCTGACACACACAAGTGCTGCGCCTGGAAAGTACCGCTGCTGAATCAAAAAGCCACTTCCCGAGGTGACAGGAGTACTAAAAGTTTGGTTCTTGATTTTGTTCAGGACCTTGAAGCCGACTGATTTCTTACCTCTGTCCTTCCATGCCTCGGTTTTCCAGTAGGTGGGAAAGGCAATGACAACAAAGGAAAATTGTTACCTACAGCCCAACCTGTCATCACTATAAGTCTGAATGACTTGACTAACTTCAGAATGCTGTGAAAATTAATTAGTATTTACCTGTACCCCAAGATGACAGGTGCCAAACGAAGCAGAGCAGAGGCAATCAGTAGGGTGTTCTGGACCCAGCAAAGATTTGACACTGTTTCTTAGCTTGTAAACTGAACCTTCATTTTTGTCAAGGTAGAAAATGTTAGGTAACAATTATTTTATTTTTCTCCTTTCTAAAAGACTTTCTCCTCTTCCAAGTTTAAAAAGTAAACAGTTGTATTGGAATACAAAACCCACTCCTCCCAGTTAAAATACTCAGGAATGTAATTTTAAAAACTGAACAACTACAGGACCAGCAGTTGACGTAATGGCTATATCACTGAACTCCCATATAGTCGATTGTGGTTCAAGTCCCGGACCTGGTGGCCTAAACTCACGCCAGGCGCATGTGCGTGTGTGCCCTGGATCCTGAGAGGAGAATGAAGAAGGGATTGCGGTGTGGCCATCCGCCCTGGGGGGTGATTTCTCGCTTTCTGTCTCTCTCTGTCCTTATGGCGATCGCACGCGCCCTATAGCAAAAACCTCTCCAAAAAAAGGTCAGCGACTTTTAGATTCTTTTTCATACCATGCGGACTAGGGGTGTGGGGGGTATTATCTAGTTTTTATTTTATTTTTTTAAACTTCCTTGTCTTTAACATAGGAATTAAAATGTGCAGGTTTGCAACGCTGAGATTCTGTTCACCTTTAACCCTGAAAATTGTCTTTGCCTCCAGCTACATTTTCAGATGAGCTTATGTCTGATTCATTTTAGAAGATAGATGTTTACTTGCTCCTGGATAGCTTATTCTTTACCTTTCTGCTCAAACTTCAGAAACACAAAAGGAAACGTTTACAAAGATCATTTGCAATCCGCCTTCCCAAAGCTGTGATGTAAGAGATGCAAAACAGGCTAGATCGGGTCTTGGCGTCTTTGGCGAGAAGAGCAGTGTGAACAGGAGGATGTGGGTTACTGAGAGAGGCCTTGTGGCTACAGCGGTGACTCTAACAGCAACGTCAGCACCTACAGACTGGTGAAGGCAGCAGATGAGCGTGTGCAGACTCCACAGTGAGGCTGCCCTGTGTGTCATCAGGAGGGCTGCCAGGCCCTGTTTCTGCACACTGCAAGCACTCGTAACTCGTAAACGGTCAAACGGACAGGCTTTGAAGTCAGGCCACTGTTTCTTGCAGGACGAAAACTTCTGCCTTTTTCTTACTTTTTCAGTGTTCCCATCACTATTATACCTCCATCTATATTCATCTCAGCGGGTTCCTGGTACACACTGGTTTTACTTGAAATTAATTCTCAGTGGCAGGATGTCCATAGTTCACCTTACATCCTTAAAAAACAAAAACACAACAAAAAAGTTATCATCATAAAAAAAGTCATTATTTCATCAAAATAATTAGATGAAAATGGATTTCCATTGTTGATATTTTTGGTTTAGATTTGTTTGTGATCCTACAGTTTCTACTCACTTTCCACCTTGTGTTTGTATTTGTTTTCTTGGGTGTTCTTTACTCTTCTTTGGGGCCAAACTAGTGAAGGCTAGCTTGCAAAATGGCTGGCGGGCAAATTCTGTTTTTTTATAGATATATCCTCAAAATGATTACATAATGTGGGCTAGCAGGCGTAGTGGAGTGCTGGATCCCACATGGCTAACTGGGGAGTTTGAGTCTCAGACCTTGGCAGCTTGAAAATCACTAGGCATGTGTGTGTGTGCGTGCCTCAGATCTGAAGAGGAGACTGGAGGAGCAGTGATTGCTTCGTGGCCATCCCCCCAGGGGGTGATTTCTCACTCCTCCTAGTGCCCACCCCTAGCCAGCATATGTGCCCTATAGCAAAAGAAAAAGGAAAAAAAAAACACAAAACAACAGCAAAAAGATTAGATAGTGAAAACGATTGTGGGCTCTCCATCAAAGGTGATCAGCAATGTATTTCGAAGCATAGGGCCTGTGGATTTTTTTGAGGGCCCATAGAGAGATATTTGTCTCCATTTCTGTGACTCGGCCTCTGCTGGTCTAAGACAAAGCCAAAAGTTCGAGTTAATAATGATAATTCCCTATTAAACTCAGACCAGGAGACTGACATAGTTTCTTGCCAACCAGCAAAGAGTGACCACAGGACTAAGTGGTTTCCAAGATTTGGAGTTTGCCTGAGTGGTCCTGATAGCTAACAGCTCAGAAAAGAAGGGAAGACTGAGTCCAGCCTAACCTGTGAGGTGCTAGGCACTGTTGGCCTTCTAGGGATGGTGGTTTTTCTTTTTTTTTTTTTTTTTTTTTTTGAGAGGTTTTTGCTATAGGGCGCGTGCGCTCGCCAGACAGACAGAGAGACAGAGAGATAGAAAGCGAGAAATCACCCCCCAGGGGGGATGGCCACACCACAATCCCTTCTCCTCCATTCTTCTCTCGGGATCTTGAGCACGCATGCACACGCACCCGGTGTGAGTTTTAAGCCACCGGATCCGGGACGCGACCCGCAGTCGACTACATGGGAGTCCAGTGACATAGCCATTACGCTAACTGCTGGTCCCTAGGGATGGGGGTTTTCACATGTTTCGTTGGCTGATCATTTTTTCAGGAAAAGAGCACTCAAAGATTAAATCGTCTCGTAGACCACTACTTCACAATGTAAACTAAATAAATATGCATATATTTGGGGGGGGCAGGCAAAAAGCTTTTTCTTGTTTTTCTTTTAGAGATATTTCTGCTGTAGGGCGCGTGCACTTGCCAGAGAGAGAGAGAGAGAGAGAGAGAGAGAGACAGAAAGAGAAAAGTCACCTCCCATAGGGGTTGGCCACGCCGCAATCCCTTTCCCTCCATTCTCCTCTAGGGATTTTGGGCATGCACGCACTCACTTGTGTGTGTGTGTGCACGCGCGCACACACACACACACGCACAGCATGAGTTTTAAGCCACTGGGTCCGGGACCCAAAGCATGGTCAACTATGTGGGAGTCCAGCAACATAACCATTATGTTACATGCTGGTCCTAAAAAACAAAGTTTTTACACAGGACAGGGACAATGGCTTTGGATCCCCAGGGCCTAAAGGTCTTGAAAAAAAATTTTATTGAAGTTATTTGATTCTTCTGAGAGGTTAATCATCCATAATTTCCCAATCATTTCAGTCTTGGCACTATGCTTAGAGTGTAAGTCTCTGTCTTAAGTTCAACCAGGTGATTGAATTTGGGCAGATTGAACTCTTCATTTCTATCAAGCATGGTATGGAAGGAGCAGCAGTAGCCTGGACTTCTCAAATGCTTAGAATTCATTGATTAGTTTGCTGATGATTTGTTAAAAATATTTCTCTCTTGAGAAGAAAGAAGGGTCCAACGGGTCATCAAAATGCCCAGAAATCCAAACACTGTTACAGGCCAAAGCCTTGGCTTAAGAGAAAAGAAGATTGGGCAATAGGATTGGGCTGTGCTTTTCTGAGGTCACGTCGGCAGTCTCCTGGGCCACCACGTTCACGCGCTCAGAATGCAATTTGTTCAGGCAGTGCAGCAGGGGCAGCAAGGCTATGGATACAAAAGTGTTAGCTGGTAAGGGAAAATCAAAATAGTCCTCATTAAGTTCCCATTATCTTAAAAATTAGAAACTCTAATGAGAGGTTTCCAGAGCGAGCTGAGCAGCAGGAGGGCACCTCTGATGGATGCTGTCCTCTGTGAGGATGTCACTGTCACCCCCGTGGGCAAGCTGAGTGTCTGAGTGCCTCAGAGCAGTTTCCCTGGAAGCAGCCAAAATTGACCGGGCACCCCAGGATGCAGAAGCTGTGATGAAGAGACAGAGAAACAGCCCAGGAGTGAGGCTGGCACCAAAGGAGATCCTTGACCTGAAGGGTGATTGCCTTTAACCCTGAATTGTGTTCATTGTTCTTCTGAGTTACTCTCTGAATACATTTAACTTTTACAGTCCCAGTTTCTTCTAAGTGTGGTGCTGCCTAAAGACAGGTACAATATCTCCTAAAAAACTCTCTCATCTCTATGGTTCTAAACCTGAGTCCTCAGCGTATTTTGAGTTGAAGAGATTTTGATGAGAAGAAGGCAGCTGGAAATGCTCCTTCCCCTGGCATGGTGCAGTTGCGGAAACACTCCTCCAAACTTGGCAAATGACTTCCAGTGTTTTCAGTCCAAATGCTACATCCCCTCACCAGCTCTGCACACATATTGGCATACATGGCCTAGAGGTGCCACATCATCTGGCACTGAGCCAAGAGTATGCCCAGCAGCTCTTAGCCCCATGTGGGGAGTCTGCAGGGCCCTCCAAGATGCCTCCACTGTACTCCTATTAGGGCAAAGGGGGAGATTATCAGGCAGCAAGTCATGGTGTTGTTATTATTGCCCTGATGTGTAATAAATCTACGTGGTGCAATAAATTAAGGGAAGACTCTGTTCTCACTTCACAGGCTGCCAATAGTTTTATTGTAACAGCTCTAAGATGTGAGTTTTCCTTTTTAGGCAGAGTAGAGGAAGCTGTGAAATGTAAAGAGGGAACAAAAGGATACTGAAGTGTAGCCTGCGAGTCAGGTACTGTACTTGAGGTGGCTCATCAGAACATCAACACCTAACATTGCTGCGTTTAATGACATGAGAGAACTGCCAAGCCTGCGTTGCCACAAAAATCCATTTGAATTCGTTTTCATATCAATGCCTCACCACTGCATTCCCGTTCCTCTGAGCTGACCTCTTGCACTGGATTTAACAGACTTTCTTTTGAGCTGATTGTACGATCACACATTGGTTCTGGAACTCATTAAAGTCAGCAAGTGAGCATCAGTGAGGTACTTGCACAGTCTAGAATTGTGATAATCTGTCCATTTCAGCAATTACAACTCAGGGGGCAAAGAGAGGGGCAGTGAGAATCCTCCAGCTCCCAGGAGGATTACAATGCACTTCGGATGATCGTTGAGAGATACACAAAAGCCCTGGTTTTTCCTCCTTCACATCATGCACCAGGGTTCCAAGAGGTAAGGAAAGGACTTGCAAAATGCTTTGCTTTTACCCTTTGCCAAGTGAAGGCCAGGGGAGGCCTTCACTCTCATCCCTTGCATACCTGACACGTACTTATTATTATTTGCCAAGAGTCCTCTTCTTTGGGGGCAAATTCTACTTTAGAGTTCAGCTCATAATTTTTAAAATGTTTTACAATGTTAGTCATTCAAGATTCTTAACTTTCTGTTTATAGAGCCTTCCTTTTGTCATTTACTTCGGTCTTTTCCTAGGCTTACAGATTACTTTCCCCTAAACTAGTCATACTGGTTGCCAGCACTCTGTTCTATATACCATTGTATCCCTGAACTTATTAAGCCACTGAGCACATTATTGATACTTAATTTATGAATGTCTATTAATTGACTTTCAAAATAATCTTCTAACTCATTCTTTTATTTCTTTTATTATTTTTTAGAGAGTTTTCTTGTTTGTTTTAGAGAGGTGTTTTTTTGTTTTATTTTTTGGGTTTTTTTTTGTTGTTGTTTTTGTTTTTGCTATAAGGCATATGTGATTGCCAGAGAGACGGAGAGAGACATAGAGACAAAAAGTGAGAAATCACCTACCCCACAGGGGGATTGGCTATGCCACAATCCCTTCTCCTCCATTCCCCTCTTGGAGTCTTGGGCACACACTCACTTGTGCGCAGCATGAGTTTTAAGCCACTGAGTTTGGAACTCGAACCATGGTTGTCTGCATGGGAGTTGGGCCATGTACCATTATGTCATCTTCTGGTCCCATCTCTTAGCTCATTCTACAATCACCAACTCAAACGACCTTCGTTTACCATCATCCCTTTACCACTTCGAGAAACTACACATTACTTAAGAACTCCCAGCTCAAAATGACTGACTACTTTGGTAATACCCTTGGCAAAACCCTAGTACCCACTCCCTTACTCCTCCATAGAAAAATACTACACTCCAGGCTGGCTCTATTGCCTAATGGTTAGGTGAGCTGGGTCCTACATAGCCAAGCATACAGTTCGATTCTCAGTCACAATGGCTTAAAAAAACACATCAGGTGTGTGTGCGTATGCGCCCAACATCCCAACAGGATGGAGAAATGGAGAAGAAATGCAGCAGGACCATGTCCCTTGGTAGTGCTTTCTCCCATTCCTTCTCTTTCTCTCTGGCACTCGTGTACCAGGCCTCTCTGGAAAAAAAAAATGATGATAATTTAAAAAAGAAAAAGAAAGAAAGAAAAATACAACACTTCTTTGCTTGAGTCTCATTGTTTAGTCTCAAATGCTAATGCAAGAAAATTGCTTCTTTTAGTTTAAGTATCCTCATGAATTCTTTTTTTCTATTTTTCCTTTCAATACATTCTACATCTGATTAATCCCTAACAAACCTGATCAGTACAAAGTCTGGAAACACTGAGATCACAATATCTGAATCTGGTTTGTATTTGAGATTTGCTCCCTCAGCTCAGAATTGATGTTGTAAATTTCTTGGAAATGTGTTTTCCACTTTCTGAATTCTAACTAATATTTTTTACACACAGTTTGTCATCTGGCTTAACTCATTATCAAAATGAAAAGGACACCTCCAGCTCCTTTTCTGGCCTTTTCTCTACCCCACTCCTGTGCCTCCCCTGCCAACACACACACACACACACACACACACACACACACGCACGCACAAGTTGCTGAAGATGGGGAAGATGGATTCCTTGCTTGAATTCCCCTTAGGTTGTATCATTGTTTGGAAGTTATTGGTTCTCATCCAGAAGCAGATGTGCACAAAGTAGTTTTAGCTCAACCATATAAAGTAGCATAAACCCAGGCTTTGCTCTTTCTGTAAGACTGCCCTGGTATATGGTCTTCATTCTAATATACAGATTCATATGAACAAGCGTTTATTGAGTTCTTACTTTGTACCCTGTACTGTATTGCCCTCCTTATATTATCCCATTTAACTTAACTCTTGCTCTTTAAGATAGGTATGAAATCTCATTTTATAAATGAAGAAGCACATATTCAGAAGTATTAGGTGACTTGGGACCAGCAGTTAGTTTAACGGCTATGTCGCTGAACTCCCACGTAGTCGACCGCGGTTCGTGTCCCGGAACCAGTAGCTTAAAACTCACGCCGGGCGCGTGTGCGTGCGTGCCCAAGATCCCGAGAGGAGAATGGAGGAGAAGGGAATGTGGCATGGCCATCCCTCTTGGGGGGTGATTTCTCGCTTTCTGTCTCTCTGTCTCTCTCTGACTGTCTGGCAAGCGCACACACCCTATAGCAAAAACCTCTAAAAAAAAAAAAGAAGTACTGGGACCAGCAGTTAGCATAATGGCTATGTCGCTGGACTCCCACGTAGTCGACCGCGGTTTGAGTCCCGGACCCGGTGGCTTAAACTCACGCCGGGTGCGTGTGCGTGTGTGCCCAAGATCCTGAGAGGAGAATGGAGGAGAAGGGATTGCGGCGTGGCCATCCCCACTGGGGGGTGATTTCTCGCTTTCTGTCTTTCTGTCTCTCTCTCTCTCTCTGTCTGGCGAGCGCATGCGCCCTATAGCAAAAACCTCTCCAAAAAAAAAGAAGTATTAGGTGACTTGTCCTGGGTGGGAGAACCAGCTTTGTAGATTCTTTGCCTTTGCCTGCTGCTCTTTCTACTATGCCATTTTTTCCTCTCTGATTTTTAATAATTCTATGTGCAAGAAGTAAACTCTGCAAACGTTGTTAGTTCTTAATCTATAGAGTACAGAAATCCTCTTACAACAACTGCCATTGTAATAAAGCCTCAAAGCCTGATTTCCATCTAGTTCATCAAAGAATAGTTTTTTGTGTTTGTATGTGTGTGTGTGTGTGTGTGTGTGTGTGTGTGTGTTTTTGAGAGGTTTTCGCTATAGGGCATGTGCGCTCGCCAGACAGACAGAGAGAGACATAGAGACAGAAAGCGAGAAATCACCCCCCAGGGGGGATGGTCATGCCGCAATCCCTTCTCCTCCATTCTCCTCTCGGGATCTTGGGCATGCTCGCACACGCGCTCGGCATGAGTTTTAAGCCACCGGGTCCGGGACGCGAACCTCAGTCGACTACGTGGGAGTCCAGTGACATAGCCATTACGCTAACTGCTGGTTCCCTCAAAGAATAGTTTTTGAAAGTTTACCCAAATTTCTCACTGAAAGTGTGGAGCTTAGGACATCTTTAAAATTGGGCTTAAATATTAGGCATCAAAGGAAGGGATAAAAAGCCTAACAATAATGTAAGATACTGGTTATCTGTTCCTTTATGCCATTAATAATAAGTCTAAAAGTCATGTTAGTTCAATTTGTTGTAAAGAAAATGGAAAGTACAAGTACCATGGAAATAAGAAAACCAAACTTCATTTAGGTTTTTTAAAAGTTTACATGTCAACTTTAAGAAAGTAATTTGGTTAGTGAGTATCCATTTATCTTTCCTTAAAAATGGCTAACATTTTTTGAGCACTTACTATGTGTCGGTTACCAAACTATATTTTATGTGTATTGTTTAATCTTCAGAACAACCATAAAAAGATGTTATCCTAATATTTTTTAATTGCCAGAGGAAATGTGCACTCATGAGAGAGAGAGAGAAAAGGCATGCCCCAACAGGGTATGGATCAGGCTGCAATCCTTTTTCCTCCATTTCTCCATCCCATCAGAATTCTGGGCACTCATGCACATGTACCTGGTGTTTTTCAGGCTGCTGGGGCCACCAACCATGGTCAGCCATGTGGGATCGGGCTCACTGAGCTATAGGGCTGACCCCCCTAATTGTACACATAGAGAGACCGAGAAACAACGAGGTTAAGTAATTTGCCTCAGATCACACAGCTGCCAAGTGGTGAATCAGAATTTGAACTCACCCAACTGAGTTCAGAGCCTCATGTTTAACCACACTTATGGTTGCCAAATAAAATATAGGATACCCAGTTACATTTGAATTTCAGATAAATCATAATTTTGCACGGAATATATTTACACTAAATCTTTTATGTTTTGTTTATCTAAAATTCAAATCCGACCAGGCATCCACTATTTTACTTAAATCTAAGAACCTTAACCACAGTATTCTGCTTTATATAAATTTAGATATCTATACATTGACATTGCTTGAATTTTCAGTTTGCATGTGCTTGAATTGTGTTCCACAACGAGTGATGTTAATTCACATTCACAAAGCTTAGGCAAACCCTCTTGCATTCCATTGCCCTCCATTTACTGAAGGCTGGGTTGATCTGGTGACAGGCTTCTTCCTGATAGTGCAACTAAGTGCAAGCTTTTCTCTTCCGATAAGAAAAGACTTCACTTACTGTTGGCACATTCTGGTCTCCTGACTACACTGGGCTCTCTCTTCAGTGGCCAGCAGTGTCCTGCCTGACACTCATCATTATCCAACTTTCTTACTGCAGGAATCTTTGACTCTTTCTAGGAGTAGCCGAGTTGCATGGCTGACAAACTGCTTCCTTCCAGATGACGATGTTCACAGGAAATGGAGAGAAACGAGCTGGCTAGAGCTTAGCAGAAAGGGACCCTGTATATAAAGTTTGCCATATAAAACATATTAATAGCCAGTATATTCACTACCAAACAAACGACTCTTGATGATCTGTGTGTGCTCTCTGCTCCACTGCAGCTTTCATGCAATGCACAACACGTACCTTTCTGGCTGCTTTCTTTCACTATCAGATAACCTGAGCAGAAGCCATAGGAACTGCTTTTAATGGCCACAGAGATGCCTCATATCACACAATGTATTAAAAAAAAAAAAAAGCAAATATAAAGACCAGAATTAGCTGATCTTTTTTTGTATATTAATGTTGTGGGGCTGGTCCTGCAGTGTGGCAGTGAAGTGCTGTGCAGAGGAAGCTGGATTTCCATATGGCTGACTAAGGTTTGAATCCTGGCCCAAGTGGCTTAAAGAACATGCCAGACATGAGTGTGCCCAGGATCCTGATAGAAGGGAGAACCGGAGGAAATAGATTGCAGTTTGGTCAGCCCCATTGGGGTGTGTTTTCTCTCTCTGTTTTCTCTAGTGCATACACACACACACACACACACACACCCTGGTAGAAAGAAAGAAAGAAAGAAAGAAAGAAAGAAAGAAAGAAAGAAAGAAAGAAAATTTGAAAAATAATGTGGATAACTGAAAAGTAATTATTTTACTTATTTTTTTTTTTGGAGAGGTTTTTGCTATAGGGCGTGTGCGCTTGCCAGAGAGACAGAGAGAGAGAGACAGAGAGACAGAAAGCGAGAAATCACCCCCCAGGGGGGATGGCCATGCTGCAATCCCTTCTCCTCCATTCTCCTCTTGGGATCTTGGGCACGCACACACGCTTGGCATATGTTTAAGCAACCAGGTCCGGGACTCGAACCACAGTCGACTACGTGGGAGTCCAGTGACATAGCCATTACACTAACTGCTGGTCCCAAAAAGTAATTATTTATAAGGCTAGATATTTATAGAATTTCCTTGATAGTCAAGATATTTTAAAAATCTGTCAAATGTGAGGAGACTTCCAAAAGCTCATTGAAATGTTTATTATGAAAATACTATGCATGCTTTTCAAAAAAAAAAAATTGCACTAAGTAAACATGTGCTTTGTCTCTATATCATAAGATTCATAGATAGACCTGCTGTGGTAAAGATACAGTTTTGAAAAATTCAAACCTGTTGCTAAGTCTTTTGTTTCAAAGCCATGAAAAATAGTAAGAAAATCCCAGAGAGGAGTTGGCAGGTGGTATGGTGGTTGAGGCACTGGACTCCCACATGGCCAACTACAATTTGAGTCCTGGAACTGGTGGCTTACTTTCTCACTTTCCCTCCCCACTCTCTGCTCAAATTAAAAAACAATAAGAAATAAAATTAGGGGGACCAGCAGTTGGTATAATGGCTACATTGCTGGACTCCCATGGAGCTGACTGCAGTTTGAGTCCCGGACCCTGTGGCTTAAACTCACACCAGGCGTGTGTGCGTGCTTGCCCAAGATCCTGAGAGGAGAATGGAGGAGAAGGGATTATGAAGTGGCCATCCACCCTGGGGGGTGATTTCTCACTTTCTGTCTCTCTGTCTCTGTCTGTCTTTCTGGCAAGTGCACATGCCCTATAGCAAAAACTTCTCAAAACAATTAAATAAATTATTCTTTTTTAAAAAAAATATATAGAGGATCAGCAGATGATGTGATGGTTATGTCACTGGACTCCTACATAATTGACTGTGGTTTGAGTCCAGACCCAGCAACTTGAAACTCACACCAGGTACATGTGTGTGTGTCCAAAATCCTGAGAGGAGAATAGGAGAAGGGACTGCAGAATGAGGAGAAGGGATTATAGCCATCCCCCCTTGGCAGTGGTTTCTCACTTTCTGTCTCTCTGTCTCTCTCTGTCTCTCTGGTGAGTACACAGGGCACTTGTCCTAGCTGGAGAGACAGAGAGACAGAAAGTGAGGAAAAAATATATATATATATATATACATATATATCTAGGAGGAAGAGAAAGTGGATGGTAAATGGCCAAAAAGGTAAGATTAAATTAGATGCTCTCTGACTAATACACAGCTATACCACATGTGACTCACCACATGAACTGGACAACACCTAACCTGGTCCATGCCCTGGAACAATAGACAAGTCCACTGATCACTCACCTGGGTACCACAGCAACGTCAAATTACCGAAAAGATTCTAAATACTTGGTTTTGTTTTCCATATTTATCTCAAGGTCAATGAGTAATAATTCGTGGTCCAGTGTCAGACTATACGAAGTTTGCATAGCACTAATATAAGTAAGAACAGTTTAGTATGTAATAAAAGTATACAAACAACTACGGAATTCGGTAGCTGGTTTATATTCATTCTGTGTGTGTGTGTGTGTGTGTGTGTGTGTGTGAATGTTTATACACATGAAAGTACCAAGCATATAGTAGGTTTTCAACAAATCTTTTGATTTAACACACACTTATTCCTTAATATTTATTCCTGAAAGATTTGTTGAAAACTTACTATATGCTTGGCACTTTTGTAGACTCTAATAATATAGCAATGAACAAAACAGATCAAGTTTGTGCCCTCAGAAAACTTACTTTTTTTCTTTTTTATAAAGAGATTTTTGCTACTGGGTATATGTGCTCACCATAGAGACAGAAAGCAATGCCCCCCACCCATGGGGATGGCCATACCGCAATCCCATCTCCACCATTTTTCTCTCAAAATTTTGGGCACGTACACACATGAGCCTGGCATGAGTTTCAAGCCTCTGGGTCCAGGACTTGAACCATGATTGGCCATGTGGGTGTCCGGCAACGTAATCATTATGCCATCTGCTGGTCCCAGAAACTTACTTTTTTTTTGAGAGGTTTTTGCTATAGGTTGCATGCGCTTACCAGAAAGACAGAGAGACAGAAAGCAAGAAATCACCCCCCAGGGGAGATGGCCATGCCGCAATCCCTTCTCCTCCATTCTCCTCTTGGGATCTTGGGCACTTATGCACACGTGTCCCGTGTGAGCTTAAGCCACCAGGTCCGGGATTCGAACCGTGGTCGACTACATGGGAGTCCAGCGACATAGCCATTATGCCAACTGCTGGTCCCCTGAATGCTTCTTAAAGACTTTTTCCATGACGCTATTACGTGGCATGGTGGTTAAGGTGCTAGATTCTCACATGCTGACCATGGTTCGAGTCCTGGATCTAGTGGCTTAATCATTCAGGATGCATGTGTGTTTATGCCCAAAATCCCAGGAGGAGAAGGGATTGCAGTTGGCCATCCCCCATGAGGGGTGATTTTTCACTTTCCCTGTCTCTCTTTCTCTCCATCTATCTTTCCAGCGAGCACACAGACCTATGGCAAAGACTTTAAAAAAGAAAAAAGACCTTTTGCATAAATTGACCCTAGAAGTAACTTTGTTAGTCCTGTCAATTCTGAGCATGCCCATGCTCAGGATTTCAAGCTTTTACTGAGTTGCAAAAGTACCCTAAGTTTGGGAAGCATTAGGAAGCATGAGAAGAGATATAATTAATGTGTTTCTTTTCAAAAGTTTGAATTTCATTTTAGGAAAGTTATACAGGGTATAAAGACATTCTCTCTGAGGGTTAGTAACGTTCCTATTAGAGTTATTCAGGGACTCATGAGTGCTCCTCAGATTTGTAAGTGTTATAACTCATTACTGGCTATTTGAGGAGTACCTCATTTTATAAGGTGTGAGACTGATACTGCTAGGGCCACTAACATAATTAAAACACATAGGCACAATATTTTGTAACAGGAATAAAAAGAACACACAAAATATACTACAAGGCAGCATGTAAGTGCCACAGGTGAATTGCAAACAGGAACTATGAGACTTCAGGGGAAGTGGAAATCAGAAGATGCTCCAGACAGGAGCTGCAATCAGATAGGCCTCCAAGGATTTCAACAGATTTGTGGGCTGGTAGAGGAAATAAGAGGCATTTGTTGCAGGCAGAAAGACAGTTTAATAAGTTGGCTCTTTTGTAAAGAGTTGATAAGAAGTACAGTAAGTAGTTCCAAATAAATGTAAGAGTGCAGGAAAAGGTTAAGACTGGATAAATGGGGAGGAGATACACAACTGGATAAGACCACATTGAGTAGTTTATACTTAATTTGCCAGGAAACTACTGATAGCTTCTAAAATAGGGTGAAGTTATACCTGGCCACTGTTTTGGAAGACGGTTCTGGCAAGAACACAGGATGGGCTAAAGGGAATGCAATTAAGCAGGAGACCAAATGACAGTACAGCAAAAGTCTAGACTGGAGGTAATTAATACCTAACCTAGCATAGTGGCAATGGAGATAAAGAGGAGGGGGCAGATGCAAGAACCATTGTGCAAAAATAGCTATACCTGTGCCGTCCAATACAGCAGTACCTGGTTATGTGTAATTATTTGCCTAAATTTAATTAAAAATGAAATAAGATCTAAAATTTAGTTCCCCATCACATTAGCCACATTGCAAGGGTTCAGTAGCCATGCGTGACTGCTATGTTGGCTGTTGCAGATAAAGAGCACGTCCAGGCCCAGCCTGCAGCGTGGAGGTAACGGCAACTGGATCCCATATGGCCGACTGTACAGTGGAGTTCCAGACTGGCAGTTTGAGAAACACACCAGGGACGTGTGTGCGCGTGGCAACATCCCAGGAGGAAGAAGCAGAGAAGGGATTACTGCATGGTCATCCCCCCTGAAGGTGTGCTTTCTCACTTTCTCTCTCTCTCTTGCTCTGTCTCTAGCAAGTGCAAGTGCCCTATAGCAAAAACAAAACGAAACAAAACAAAAACACTTCCAGCACAGCAGAGCGTTCTATTGGACTGTGCGGATTGCTATACTTAGGCAACTAAGTAGAGTAATGTGTAGAGATGAAGAAGGACTAAAGAGTCTGAGAACTGGCAGCTGAGGGACTGAGAAATGTAGTGCCATGAGCAGAAAAGGAGAAGTCAGGAGGAGGAGTTCCTGGACATAGGAAGAGAGATGTCCTTTATTTTCTGTCAAACATCAGGCGATGTGAGGTGTCAACATAAATGGTTGGGTGGCCAGGGTGAAAGGAAAAGGTTGAGAAAGCAGAGTCCCCGGTGGGATCTTCAAATCCTTTCAAGGAGCCCTGACAAAATGTAATTGGCTTAGCCTCTCCTCCGTAGTTTCACTCAGCCCATGCAGCTCCCTGAAGATCACTTGTGGACAATCCAGCTTCTCGACTTTCTGCAGACCAAAGACTCATAAATACCATGCTGAAGGCAGGAAATCAAGGGCTTGGCTGTTTCTTTAGCTTCTTGGTGCTGGCCTACACACACTGGCTCACTGATTCTTGGTACCACTTTTCCCTAACTGCCTCACTAAAACCTTCCCCAGGCTTGATCCTTGGAAAGTCCCCTGGCTTTCAGCTTTCAGGGGACTTTTTGTTTGATTGCTTCTTCTCAAACTATTGCCTTCCCACAGGAACCACCAAAGCATTGACCTCAAGCCCCCCCCTTTTTTTTGTCCTGCCTCCCAGCTTAAGATTTTAGGGGTCTGTAACCATAATCACTCCCTTGTACAATACTCTCCCCCCTTTCACTGGCTTTCATTAGCTAAACCAGCCCTGGTCAGATCCAAGTCTCCGCCAACCTCTCGGCGATGGAGTGTGACTGGAAGAGAATCAAACAACCTGGCTGAGGGGTTCTCACTTTACATATACACACACGGCCACCTACTCATGAGGCCCTCAGCTTTGCCCATGCTACACTTTCCTAGTCATTTTCCACTCTTCGAGGGGACCATTTTTCACTTTCTTATCTCCTTATATGGCCAACAGCCCTTTCCCACTCACAGTTTTTATTGCTCAGAGTAAAGGAAAGCACACCTCATCGATCTCAGTAAGACAGCCAGCACGTACAGCACTCAGCGCAAGCTGGAAAAGACGTATGCACACTGCGTGTCCATGTGTTGTGTGTAGACACCTAAAAGTCATCACTCCTCTAGGTTGAGCAACTAGAAAAGTGCCCGGGTGTTCAGGCTGATGTAGCCCAGCTGGGCACACATCTCAGTGAGCAAAACGAGAGCTGGATTTCAATTCCCACTGCCCCCTCTGTTGTGCAGTGGTCTGAGCCTGCCACCAGGAAATGCCTGATCTACCTGCAACTGCACAATATATTTTGCCTTTTCTTTCTTTTTTAAAAAATTATTTATTTGTTTAATTCCATTTGTTATTTTAATTTGACCAGACAGAGACAGAGAGAAGGGAAAGTGATAGAGCAAGCTGCCAGATCTGAGATTCAAACTGCAGTTGGCCATGTGGGAGTTCATCACCCTTAACCACTATGCTACCTGCTGGCCTTATTCTGCCTTTTCTTTCTTTCTTTCTTTCTTTTTTTTTTTTTTTTTTTTGGAGAGATTTTTGCTATAAGGTGCAGGCACTCGCCAGAAAGACAGAGAGAGACAAAGAGACAGAAAGTGAGAAATTACCGCCCAGTGGGGATGGCCACGCCACAATCTCTTCTCCTCCATTCCCCTCTCGGGATCTTGGGCACGCATGCACACGTGCTCGGCGTAGGTTTAAGCCACTGAGTTCAGGATTTGAACCGCAGTCGACTACATGGGAGTCCAGTGACATAGGCATTATGCCAACTGCTGGTCCCCTATTCTGCCTTTTCTAAGAAGTCTGTGAATACACTGTCATTGCTCTTGTCCAAGGCCAATCCCTTTGCTTCTGAGCTGTCCCATTGCTTCTCACCTACTTGAAGACAATCTTTCTCTAGTTCTCTCTCTAAAGGAAAGGAAGCAACTCATTTTTTAAAAAGTTTACTTAAAGAAGACAAGCACCTTCTACAAGTTCTCATGCTGTAATTCCCTTCCAGGCCAGCCAGAATCACAGGTGTATGCACCCAGTGTGCAGAGATCACCTGCCAACCGAACCTGCAATCTTCCATATGGATCTTTAGCTATGCATCTTCTATCTTAAAATACCTTCCCTTAAAAAAATAAACAAACAAACAAACAAACAAAACCTTCCCTTTATCCCCAGTACTCCTAAGGCATTCTATAAATACTTTGTCTTCTCTTCTTTTGATACACCCTAATCAGTCTTTATCCTGACTCTACTAAAGCTACTCTGCAAGGTCATCAGCAACACAGGTCCAATCTCAATCCTCATTTTACTTTTTTCAGCAATATCTGATAAGAGAGATTACTCTCTTTTTCTGAAACAATTATCTTACCTTCCAACATTCCACCCTCTCCTAGAGTTCCTCTTACCTGACTGGTAGTTCTTTCTCCCGTTCTACTTTAATAACCTCCAAGTGTTGTAGTGCCTCTTGAGCCTCTCCAGGCACTTCCCCTCTCTAAGTGGTTCTGTGTAGACCTAAGGCTTAGAAAGTATCTATGTGTGGGGCCAGCAGGTGGCATGGTGGTTGAGGCACTGGACTCCCATATGGCTGACCATGTGGGTCTTGAGTCCTCTGAGTCCCTGGGGAATGATTTCGCACTTTACCTCTCTCTCTTGCATATGCTTTCTCTCTCTTCTCACTTTCCCTCTTGCTCTAGAGAGCACACATGGTGAAAACCAAAAACCCTAACAAAAAAAATCTATGTGCTAGTCTGTCCCTGTAACAAAGTGGTTAAATGAACCAGATCCCACATGGTGGTTCAAATCCCAGCCTCCTTTCTCTGTGGCTTGAAAAAATGAAGGGCATGTGTACATGTGTGCCCCAAATCCCAACAGGAGAAATGAAGAAGGGCATAAATATGCCCCACTGGGGACTACTTTTTCCCTATATCTCTCAGTGAGGGCACGTGCTCTCTGAAAATACATTTTTTCTTTAATTAAAAAAAAGTATCTGTGTGTTCGTGGACCCCAGATTTATATCTCCAGACTCATATATCCAATTGTTCATGCAGTATCTCCACTTGGAAGTATAATTCGGGCACCTTAAACATAACAAAAGCAAAACATAACTCTCAATTTCTCCTGTTTCTGATTCGTTCCTCCTTGAGTCTTCTCCATGTCATTAAATAGCCACCATTACTCGCCATCAGGCCCTGAAACCAAGAACTATCTTTGATCTTTTTGCTCCTTCATACAGTGTCCTCTAAACCCAAATCCATTCCATCAAAATGTGTCTAAATAAAATTTTTAAAGATAAAATATCAAAACATAAAATAAAATAGCCCCTTCTGACCCAGTCCACTGCAGCCATCCTAGTCTAAGTGATCATAAACAGTTCCTTACTGGTCTCTCTGCAGACCTTTGGATTTCCCGGGTACATTTTACACATATCAGCAAGACTAAATTTTAAAGATGTGAATCAAATACAGTCATTCCTTGGGCTCACCCTCCTCTATGGCTTCCTGTTGCTCATATTATAATGGTCCATAGCTTACACAGAATTTGGCCACTCACCCTCCTCTAGCCTAACTACCACTGCTCTCTGCCCTGCCAACTCTGTTCAGCCATGCTGTTCCAGCAACATGGCAGGCGCATCACTACTTCTGCCTCCACCCTACCTCCCCAGTATTTGCTAGACTCATAGACACATTCTTTTTTTTTTTTTGGGGGGGGGGAATGCATGCACACGTTCCTGGCAATTTTTTTTTAAGAATTATATTATTTAACTTTATTTTATTTATTTATTTCAATTTGACCAGAGAGGGACAGAGAGAGAGACAGAAAGCAAGCCGCTAGGTCCAGGACTAGAACCGCATTTGGCCTTGCGGGAGTCCAGTGCACCTAACCACAATACCACCTGCTGGCTCTCAGACTTTTTTTTTTTTTAAGAGGTTTTTGCTATAGGGTGCATGTGCTCACCAGAAAGACAGAGAGAGACAGAGAGACAGAAAGTGAGAAGTCACCCCCCGGTACCCCCAGGGAGGATGGCCACTCTGCAATCTTCTCCTCCATTCTCCTCTTGGGATCTTGGGCACACACGCACACGCGCCAGGCATGAGTTTAAGCCACCGGGTCCGGGACTCGAACCGTGGTCTCCTACATGGGAGTTCAGCGACCTAGCCATTACGCCATCTGTGGTCCCCAGACTCTTTTTTTTTAAAAGAAGTTTTTTGCCTTAGACTCCTGGCACTTGCCAGAGAGAGACAGACGCAGTGAGAGAAAAAGTGAGAAATCACACCCAAGGAGGATGGCCACTGTGCCAATCCCTTCTATTTCATTCTCCTCCCGGGATCTTGGGCACACACATGCACCCAGCGTGAGTTTCAAGCCACAGTCTGGGACTCCAACCATGATCAGCCATGTTGGAATTCAGGGACATAACCACTACTCCATCTGCTAGCCCTAGGCTCATTCTTTAACGTCACGCATCTCAAAGGTCTTTTTTTCAGAGGCAGTATCTGACCAGCTATAAGGTCACCCCATACCCTGCTTTATTTTTCTCCACACCACTTACCACTACCTGCAACTTCTGCCATTTGTCTCTCTTCTCCCACTCCACTAGAACACAAGCTCCAGGAGGGGCTCCGCTTGTCTACTATTCTTTGCTCCTAGAAAACCTGGCACCTAATAAGTGCTCAATTAAAACTTGTGGAATGACCTATTCTTTCCAAATTCTATTTCTTCTGAACCTTTGGATTCTTCCTCATTTAATTTCACCGCTTTCCCTACCCCGACCCCCCTTCACCCGCCACAACCCCTCTCTGTAAAGCCGAAACTCCCAATTCCTTCCCAAAGCTCCCAGGCCTCCCCACCTCTTCCGGAAGGGGCCCTTTAAGTGGACTCCGGAACGCCACGGCGAAGGCGGGGCCGAAACTTCGCCGGGGCTAACTCCGAGGGGCGGGGCGGAACTGGGGGCGGGGCCTACGTGCTGCGTGCGTGCGCGTTCTGGAGGCGCCGCCGCCGCTCCCGAGGCCGCCGCCGCCGTCGCCGCGCAGAGCCGGAGCAGGAGCCACGGCTGAGAGGAGGGAGGAGGAGGAGGAGGAGGTGGAGGAGGCGCCGGACCCGGGGGGTGAGTGAGGGGCGGGGAGCCCCAGCCGGCCCCAGAGGGAGCGGGGGGCGCGGGTCGGCCGAGCCCGGGCTGAGGCGGCTCCTGTCGCCGGTCAGTCCCTTGGCTCCCGCTTCCTCCTCCGCGTTCTCTCGGTGTCCGGGGCGGCGGCCTGGGGGCCTGGCCGGCGGGAGGGGCCGGGGCTCGGGAGGCCCGGTCGCCGCCTCCAGGGCCAGAGCTAACCACGCCCGCGGACCGAGCCGGTCGGCTGTGGCTGGGCCTGCGGGAGACGGGAGGGGCCCGGGCCGGGTGTGGGAGAGAAAGAGGACATTGTGTCCCCCACCCTCCAACTCCCCGAGGTGTCACGGCACCAGCCCATGTCCCTCGCCATCTCCCCGGACACAGTGCCCTCGCCCTGACTGTCCGAGAGACGTAGATTGGACATCGCTGCCTTTTTCCTCTCGTCGCATGTCCCCAAGTCTAGGGTCAGAGCTCCCTTCAAACCGAGCTGTGCCTTTGGGGGGCAGGAGAAGAGGGGGTTGGAGTATTGGGTGCATTCTGCCCTCTTTCCCTTCCTGGAGGGGTGTGGGAGACCTCTCGGCGTTCACTTCTGGCAGGGCCCCCCCTCTCCTGCCTTTATTCCCCCAGTGGGTAGGGCTGACATCTCCACATCCCTCTGCACCTCCCAGCCCCTTTCCCGCCCTCTTCCCCCACGTCTTCTATAGTACGCCATGTGTTCGCCTTTCAGCGTTGCTTTTCTTGGGTCTCAGCTTCTTCCCCGAATTTTGTTAGCGAAGAGGTCACGGTGTGATCCTTGTCTTCCTAAAACTAAGGTTGGGAGGAGTGCCGCTTGCCCCCTCACTCAGGAAGTTAAGGACTGTGACTTAAGCTGAATTGTGTAATTAATTTACTGCTGTGGGGAGCGAGGAGGGGAAGACAGCTGTGCCTAAAAATGCGATCTCCTCTGGGCTCTGAAAACGAGTTTGGGGGCCTTTAACCTCTTGGGAAAAAACTACCATTGAGGAGTAACGTATTCGTATTTGGGAGGGAAAATGGTTTTGTCACTGCACTGAAGGGAGGAGGACTTACAACTGCATTACAAAATGCAGTAACAGGGTAGGAGGTTAATGGGTCACTGCCTCACAGGTAACCACTGTTTTTTTCTTGGTTGGTGGATGATGGTTCTTTTACAGTAAAAATAGTGTCAGGTCTTAGATGTAACTTGGAGCGCCTACCTTCAAACGCATGCTGAAGGGCAGTCTCTGAAGAGATGCAGCTGGAAACAGGATTTGGAAACTTTCTTTGGGTTTCCTGTCAATGTGTGGGGGTGGGCATGCCTGTGTGTAGTTTTTCTTTTCTTTTGGTGTAAATTGATTTCTGTGATACTTTTGACACAGTAAGCATTAAATTAGGCCCCAGATTCCTTCGTCTTTATTGTGCTTTAATACTTTGTTTTGAAATGATATCGTTTGATATTCTTTTTAGTGTGATGTTTCAGTGAATCTTATTTCCTTATTATTTTGAATTATGTCTTACTTCAAAACGATTAGGTGGTGTAGTAATTCTTAACCTTTTCTATGCCGCTGTCAACTTTGAGAATATGATGAAATATATGGACTCTCCCCAGAGAAAAGTAATAGGCATTTATGTACAAGATTTTCCGTTTTTTTTTCAGGGACAATCAGACACCAACCATAGGACACCTGTCTCACATGTGAACTGGAATCCCTGAATATTACTCCATTCCATGTTAAAACTGCTCAAAAGCCTTTGTTCACTTTCTGTTTGGCCTCAGGAATGACAGTGTGTACACTTACAGACTGAACTTTAGGTCTTTGGGAAGAAGATTTAAGAGTAATTGTTACTACAATTTTATGGAAGAAAGTTCTTATTAGTTATTATCTGTCTAAAACGAATATTCATTGGCTTCTAAGGAAATAAAATTGTTCTACTCTTTTTGACAATTTAAATCATAATCATTGCTGACATAGTTTTTATTGTACAAACTACTTTTTCGCCATATGATGAACACTTGAACATGTTCACAAATCAGACTTCATTTTTCCTATTCTCTTTTAAGCTTGTTCATATGTGTGTTTTTCATGTAGTTGGTAATTACCATATCAACATTCAACAAGTACTTACTGAATGTCTAAGATGTGAATAAAATAAAGTCTTTGCTGTTACAGAGTTTATAGTCAAATCAGAGACAGGCGATGAACAAATAAATATAGAATATGTTAGGTGATAAGAGGTATGCAGAAGAATGAACTATGGTGAAGAGATTGAGGAAAAAATGGGCAGGGAAGGGAGGGTCAGGGAGACCTGAAATTGGAGTAGAGACCCGAAGGAAGTGAGGGATGTGTGCTCTTGGGGAAAAAGGTTACTGGCAAAGGACTGCAAGGGCAAGGACCACCGAGTGTACTTGGCCTTTTTGAGAACAGCTTACAAGCCAGTGTAGTTGGAGGACAGCAAGCAAGAGGAAAAGTGAGTGGGCTTATTAGAGAAGTGACTGGGGCCAGTCTAATGCCTTGTAGGCCATGGTAAGAACTTTGGATTTTACTTTGAATGGGATGGGAAACCACTGGGAGGTTTTGAGAAGAGGGACCTGATCTGACTTAAGTTTGTAACTATCATTCTGGCTGCTGTGTGGACATCATCTTGGGGTGGGGAGGAAGCGAGAGTGGAAGAGGAAGACCAATTAAGAGGTTAATAATCTTCATTTTTAACCTTTTTCAGTGATTGCAAAATAGTCCATCTTCTTACTGTTTTTTTTTTTTTTGGAGAGGTTTTTGCTATAGGGCGCGTGCACTCGGCAGACAGACAGAGAGAGACATAGAGACAGAAAGCAAGAAATCACCCCCCAGGGGGTATGGTCACACCGCAATCCTTTCTCCTCCATTCTCCTCTGGGGATCTTGGGCACGCACGCACACGCGCCCGGCGTGAGTTTGAAGCCACCGGGTCCGGGCCGTGAACCATGGTCTACTACATGGGAGTCCAGCGACATAGCCATTACGCTAACTGCTGGTTCCCCATCTTCTTACTATTGACATATAATTAGTTTCCTTCTTCCCCCTCTCTTAAGAGAACAGTGGTATGAACACCTGTATATTTAATTATATTTTTTTCTGGTGTATATCTGAATTGCCTTCAAAGAGTAGGTTATACTAATGTTTTGATAGCCACAGTTGTTGGGTGTAAGTTCCATGGCAATGTCATTTGCATTGGGTATTAACACGTAAAAAATAGTTTCAGTTCATAAAAAAGATCTTTTAGGTGGTTAGGTTAAATTTTTTAATGGTTTACCTTTAGAGATCATGTGTTAGCTCAATCAATATTTGATAATAGGGGTCTAGTTGTTGGTGATGGAGAGATGAATTAGATAGGATCTGTACCCTCAGTGAGTTTTTGCATTCTGTTGCAGTTTATAGTCTACTAGTTAATTAACTCCAAATCTTGCCAGTGTTTAGTGTTGTCCATGAACTTTGTTAGTGTATAGTGTATGATCTTTTGTTAAAAAAAAAATAGAAAATGGGCATTCCAGTTAAGCATTCAGCTTTTCATATTGATAACTTTTTTTTTCTACAAAGGGATTTTTAAAGTATCTGTAATTTTAAAAATTTCAGTGTTGTATAGATGTTTTTAGAATCTTACCATTTTATAGCCATATTTTTGCACTTGGCAACAAATTATACAATTAGTACTTAGTTAAGGATATTCATAGTTGATTTTTTTTAAATTGTAATTTTTATAGTTATTCAAAAAATCGGCTATTGTTTTTTCCTCATTTAGGTCTGTAGTGCATCTTTTTTTTTTTTTTTTAAGAATTATTTTATTTTACTTTACTTATTTATTTATTTCAATTTGACCAGAGAGGGACAGAGTTGAGAGAGAGGGAAAGTGAGAAAGCAAGCTACCAGGTCTGGGATTCAAACCACGGTGGACCATGTGGGAGTCCAGTACCCTTAACCACCATGCCACCTGCTGGCCCCTGCAATGCATCTCTGAAATTTTATTTAGTTTATAGGGGACAATGACACCAGTCTGTTTTGATAGAAAATTATGGCACTGTAAAGGTTTTGCTCAGCATTTCTGGTTCTGAAATCTAGATGGCTTGATTTGGCATGAGCAAGGAGCTTCCGCATCTCTAAGCAGAGTGTGTTGAACTGAGTTAACCTGAAAGCACCTATCACTGTGTGACACCTGCTAAGGACTCAGTAAATTCATGGAACCTCAGCTAACCTCTGAGCTCCTGGTTCTAAAATTCTTGTATTTTAGATGTTCAGTAAAAATAACTCATATGAAGCATTCAAGTCTTAATATCGTGGTACATTTAAAGTTGTGAACATAAACTTACTCCTTGTGTTCCTTTTCAAATTAAACTAATCAATTGTAAGAAGAGTTATGGTACACTTCCAAGTATTTTCTGTTCATTTTGATGTCATATAATTGCTGCATGACTTAATGCCAAACACATATCTTGTGGAAAAGATTAGCATTAAACATAAATATTTAAGCTTTCATATGTTACTGAGACAGATAAAACATGTGGGGTTTTTTTTGGGTTTTTTTGTATACATAATATTTGGGGATTACAAGCAGTAGTTTTTGTGTGCTTTTTAGTTTTTCCTATGCAAAGGCATTATTGGCCCACTCATTTTGAAATTTTTTAGTATCTTTTTTTTTTTTTTTTAATTCATGATAGAGTGCATGCATATGTGAGGGAGGAGAGAAGAACACCCTTCAAAGGATCTGATCACTCTGAAATCTCTTCCTTCCTCTAGCTCTCCAGCTCTTCAGATCATGGGCTCTTGCATATGTGCCCAATGTGTTCACACTGACCACTTCAGTGGTCACCATGTGGAATCTGGCTTCTTTTGAGCAATACTGCACTGTGGAGCTGGCCTCACATTTAAATTTTTTGTAATAGTGGTTATGGGCTTGCCCTAAATGATTCATACGCAGTCCCCTTGACACCGTTTTGAGATGACTGGTTAAGAGGGCAACTTTTTTCAAAGTTTAATGTTCCAGATGAGCATCGAACCTATAAAGTTAGCTTTGTTCATTATAGCAATGTTCTGATCAACAAAACAGTTCAACAGAGAACTGTGCCATGTTCTCATTTCCTCTTGAAAGTAGGCCTTTTAGAGGTAGAAGGTGCAGACATGCACATGTGCAAACACGTAAAACAATAAAAAAAGGAAATGTGTGTGATTATTAAGGTTGCATTGAAACAGGAAATAGTGTGCTTTTATAAATGGTCTAAACAGTGCTTTGAATATAATTTTCAGAAGTACATGATATACATATGGAGGGTTAAATATGTTTATTATATAAACTTCAGTCATTTAGGCTAGTTAATGGCTTTTAAAAAGCACTAGTGACTTATTTGTTTAGGCTGTATAAATTTAGATTAGATGAATCTGAAAAAAAATTCCTTTTTAAATCTCTCCAATTTTCTCAGTGTTTCCTATTTCTAGCCTATTTAGTGCACATTGATAGTGTGTTTTGAAGCGTGGAGTTTAGTTAACAAAGTTTAAAGTTAAAAGTATACTTGTTTAGTTTCAGAATATATTTAAAGTAGGCCATATTTCATAAGAATAGAAATATGCTAAACTACAAATACCTGATAAAATTGTCACAGGTTAATTAAAACTCGAAGCTCTTTTCTCTGAACTCACAAGCATATGTTATTTATTTTGTTTGTTTGCTTGCTTTTTGATGTCAGAGGGTCTGTGCATGCATAAGAGAGAGAGAGAGAGAAAGAGAGAGAACAAGAACTCCTTCCGGGGGGCCACAATCTTTTCCCCCCCTCATTTGCATCCTGGACACACACAGGCATGCACCTGTGTTTTTCAAGCTGCCAGGGCCAGGATTCAAACCCCAGTTGGCCATGAGGGATTCGGCACCTTCTACACAACACTTAACCACTGCACTATGGGGCTGGCCCTCATTCATGTTTTTTTTGTAGTGTTCTAGATGTAAAATATACATTGCTCAGGATAAAACTGTGGTTTGGCTATCAAGAACAAAACTGAGGGGAAAAAATGCAGAAAGAACGGAATACAACTGTGTGAAGAAATCCTGCTTTGTAGTTGTGTGATCTAAGTGGTAGGAAATCTCTTACATAGACCAAACATTTCAGATCTGTCAGATGTGTAATCCAGAGAGTAAATTCATTCACTGTATTTTCAACGATATTTTTAAATTCATTTATAAATAGGATCATCCGTTCTAGACAAGTTGGCTATATTATAGAACATTAAGCAAGCAACCACCAAGTTAATTTTTGTAGCAGTTGAAATTTAACACTAACCTTTGAATTTTATGTAGTTTACAATCTAGCCCAAATCTATTGATACCTTTGGAACTACTTTTTAGATTTCATTGTATGCTTGTGAAAATGTGGCATGATTTTATTAAAGCATGTTATATTTAGTCATTGAACAGATGTTTGAGTGATCCAAAATTGGGCTCTTTGATAGATAGAGATACGAAGGTGTAGTTTCTATTTTAAGGAATGTATAATATTTATGTTAACCAGAGCTTGACTTTTTTTTTTTTTTGAGAGAGAGAGATTTTTGCTATAGGGCACGTGCACTTGCCAGAGAGACAGGAAGCGAGAAATCACCCCCTGGGGGATGGCCATGCCTCCATCCCTTCTCTTCCATTCTTTCAGGATTTGAGGCATGCACACACGCACGTGGGTCCAGCGTGAGTTTTAAGCTGCCGGGTCTGGAACTTGAACCATTGTCGACTCTTTGGGAGTCCAGTGATGTAGCCAGGACGCCACCTACTGGTCTCTTGATAATTGTTTTTATAAATAAAAGTTGTATTTTCATGGTAGAGTAAAAATAGAAGGATACTCATTTCCTGAGGACAGTTATTGTGAATATTTAAAACTCAGTTGTTGAACAGTTATTTATTTATTTATTTGGTTTTTGTTATAGGGCGCATGCGCTTGCCGGAAAGACAGAGAAAGAAAGAGGAGGGGGAGAGAGAGAGAGCAAGAAATCACTCCCCAGGGAGGATGACCATGCCACAGTCCTTCCCTCTATTCTCCTCTTGGGATTTTGGGCATACACACATGTGTGCCTTGGCATGAGTTTCAACCCATGAAGTCTGAGATTCAAACTGCAGTTGGCCATGTGGGAGTCCAGTAATATAACCAGTATGCCATCTGCTCATTCTACTATGGTCTTATTTTCTAAGAGCTTTATAGTATTAGAACAAGTCAGTTTCCTACTTATTTGAAATATAGTAAAATAGGAGACCAGCAGGTGGTGTGGTGGTTAAGGCATTGGACACTGACATGACCAACCATGGTTTGAGTCCTGGACCTGGTGGCTTGCTTCCTTGCTTTCTCTCTCTCTCTGTCTCTCTCTAGTCAAATTAAAATAAATAAATGAACAAACTAAATTAAAAATAAATTATTCTTTAAAAAAAAATATAGTAAAATAAGAATTGGTTATTGTACTCCCTATTTTACTTCAACCTAAGTCTGAGACTTTTTTGTTTATAAATTGCTTATTTGCATACACACACAACATACCGCATCTATATACACGTTTGTATACACCATATTGTAATGAAGTTGTTTCTGCTAGAAATTTTAACCGTATGCTTAATGTCAGAGGCATTTTTGTAGAATAGCTTATCCTTTTTTTTTTTTTACACTGATTAACATCATCCAGTGCCACTAAAGTTAACTGTCTGCTAGGACAGAAATGGACAAATAGGCAAAATACATCAATGTGCATTTTTAGTGAATGTTGGTAACATGCCAGTTTTATTTTCAAGTTCCTCCCCCCTCATATCTAACTATGATGTACTTGTACTTTTAAGGCAATAATAGTATATATAGTTAGTTTGCAAAATGCGAATAGTTTTTCTGGTTTCTCCATTTTGTATGTTTTGAGTTAGGATTCATGGGGTGTTTACCATTCTCAATAGAACTATACAGTGAAACAGATAATTTAATCATGCTGTTTTTTTTTTTTTTTTTTTTTTTTTTTTTTTTTTTTAAAGCATTGGCTAACTTTTAGCAGTAGGCTTGTATACTTTCATAAGTACAGCTAAGTTTTGGATTACATCCTTTACGTAATCTAAAAGTAAACTTGAGCATAATAGAAGCTGAAAACAAAATAAGTCTGATAATTTCTTTGCGCTAAGAAATGTAGTTCCTATTCTAAATAATATACCCTTATTAGAATAGGATCATTTTTAGTGGTTATAATTGCCTAAACATTTCTTTCTATTTAAAGTATTGATAAAATAGTTTTTTAAAATTATTATTGATGTTACATTGTGGTGAATTTTGTACAGAATATAAGTGTAAAGAAATGAAAATTATCCATGACCCCATCAACTGTAGAAAATTAACTACTAACATTTTCATGTTATTTTTCCAATTCTTTTCTTGCATGCACAATTTTTTATTTTTAAATTTTAAAAAGTTATTTATTTTATTTAAGTTATCATTTTTTATTATTGTTAAATTTGCTATAGGTCATGCATACGAGAGAGAGAGAAATTGAGAAAGCAAGGCACCAGGTCCAGGACTTGAGCCGCAGTCAGCCATGTGGGAACCTAAAGCCTTAACCACCACGATGCCACCTACTGGCCCCCAACTTTTATTTTTGTAAAAATTAGAATTATTGGGCCAGCAGGTGACATGGAAGTTAAGGCACTGAATCTCACATGGCTGACTGACTGCACAGTGGGTCTGGGACACAGCCACCTGGAAATCAACACTGGTTGTGTATTTGCCCAAGATCCCGAGAGGAGAATAGAGAAGGGGTTGTGGTAGGGCCATCCCCACTCTGGGGTGATTTACTTCTCTCTCTCTCTCTCTCTCTGTGTGTGTGTGTGTGTGTGTGTGTGTGTGTGTGTGTTTCTGGCTAGTGCATGGACTCTATAGCAAAAAAAATTAAATAAAATTTGAATTACTTTTTATATACTACTTTGATCCTATTTGTGGTTTCCTTGTGTGGGACTAAAAGGTTGACTTTTAAAAAATATTATTACTGTTTTATATAACACAGGGACAAACATTTTTGTACATTTATCTTTGATTGCATCTCTTGTTTTTGTTTTTTGTTTTTCCTTCCTTTAGGATAGATTCCCAGAAGTGGGATAACTGGATCAGAGGGTGATTACCCTGTGTATAAGAGTGTGTGTCTCACTGCACCTTCAATGTCATTGAGTAGGTCAGTTTTTATCATCTTTGCCAATTTGATAGATATCTGTTACATTCTTGGGTGGTAATCACAGAATTTTCATGTTATTAATAATATATAAAACCTTCATAGTGTATGACTAGTAATTTGTAGTTATCTTCCCCAAACTTGGTTGGAATGAGTTTCTTTACTATCTAGGTAAAAGTAATCTCTGTGACAAAAGGATATTAATTAAAGTTGTAATTTGAGCTTTTTTTTTTTTTTTTTCAGAGAAATAGAATTTTTTTTTTTTTCTTTGAGAGGTTTTTGCTATAGGGCGCGTGCATTTGCCAGGAAGACAGAGATGGAGAGACAGAAAGTGAGAAATCACTCCCTGGGGAGATGGCCACGTGTAATCCCTTCTCCTTCATTTCCTTCTCGGGATCTTGGACATGCACGCACACATGCCCAGTGAGAGTTTAAGCCATCAGGTCTGGGACTCAAACTGTGGTCGACTACAGCTGGTCCCAGAAATAGAATGTTTTTTGAGAGAAATTTTTGCTATAGGGCACGTGCATTTGCTGGAGAGACAGAGAGACAGAAAGTGAGAAATTATCCCCCAGGAGGAATGGCCACACCACAGTCCCTTTATTTTCCTCTTGGGATTTTGGCCATGCACTTGCACTTGCCCGGTGTGAATTTTAAGCCTCTTGATCTGGGACTCACTCTGGTCCACTACTTGGGAGTCCAATAATGTAACCATTACGACATCTGCTGGTCTTGAGAAATAGAATTTTAACGTTCCTCTTTTTTAATTTTTTAAAGAGATTTTTACTATAGGGAATGTGCATTTGCTGGAGAGATAGAAAGCCATGAGGCGGGGGTGGGGGGGGGTGAGGGAGGATGGCCACAGTGCAATCCCGTCTCCATTCTCCTCTCGGGATTTTTGGCATGCATGCACACACGCCTGGCGTGAGTCTTTTAGGCTGCCAGGTCTGGGACTCAAACTCCAATCAACTACATGGGAGTCCAGCGACATAACCATAATGCCGTCCACTGATCCCAATATTCCTTTTTTTTTTTTTTTTTTTTGGAGAGGTTTTTCGCTATAGGGCGCGTGCGCTCGCCAGACAGACAGAGAGAGACATAGAGACAGAAAGCGAGAAATCACCCCCCAGAGGGGATGGTCACGCCGCAATCCCTTCTCCATTCTCCTCTCGGGATCTTGGGCACGCACGCACACGCGCCCGGCGTGAGTTGTAAGCCACCGGGTCCGAGACGCGAACCGCGGTCGACTACGTGGGAGTCCAGTGACATAGCCATTACGCTAACTGCTGGTTCCCCCAATATTCCTTTTTTACTAAAGTGATTTACATGAGAAAGCTTGTTTTATAATATGTAATAAGTAGAAATATTAGGTTAAAAAATTATGTAAAACTAAATTATTTCAGCTAGATGGTGGGACAGTCACTTGGTTAACTTAAAACAAACTTTAGTTTTTAGAGCAGAGAGCTCCAGAGTTAGGCAACTTGGGTTCACATCCTTGCTTTGCCACTTATTCAGTACATGATTTGAGATAATTTACTAAATAGATGATTTGATATTTGTAAACCTTGGTATTCTCAGCTTTAAAAGGAGAATACATACTTATTGAGATGATTGGAAACAATGTATAAGACTGCTTGACACATTGTAGGTATTTAATAAAAGCTGGATTTTTTTCCCCCTGCCAGTCTCTTAGAGGGCAGAAAAGCTCTCATTTTTTTGTGTCCAGTAGTTTACTTGAATAAATACAGAGATGCAAATAGCCTTTGGTGAGAGAAATGGCTGCTGGAAGGGAGTGGTAGACATTCTTGTGGTAGGAATGGGGTGTTCCAAGATAGAAAGTTCAGGCAAAGTTGAAGGACAAGATTTTGATTTGACAGAAGCCTAAACTGTTATATAGTTAGAAAATGTGGAAATATAGATTGATGGAGGCTAGATTTTGTAATAAGTAATTCAATGGTATTTTGAGAAATGTAGACTTTATTCAGGAGCACAGCAGGTTTTCATATGACGAAAATGAGTTGATAGAAGCGTCGATCTAAAGGAAGATGAATCTGGTCATAGGGTATTGAATGAATCAAGAAAGGAAAAGGCAGAAGACAGTGAGGGATGGTTTACTAGAACAGGTAAGGCAAGATCTAAGAATTTAATGGGACCAGCAGTTGGTGTAATGGCTATGTCGCTGGACTCCCATGTAGTTGACCACAGTTTGAGTCCTGGACCCGGCGGCTTAAACTCATGCTGGGTGCGAGTGCGTGTGTGCCCAAGATCCCGAGAGGAGGATGGAGAAGGGATTGCGGCATGGCCATCCTTGAGGGTGATTTCTTTCTCGCTCTCTGTCTTCTTGGTGCACACATGCACCCTATAGCAAAAACCTCTCAAAAAAAAAAAAAAAAAGTTTAATGGGGAAAAAAAGAGGGAAGATTGTGGGAGAGTTTGTGTCCAATTTGGAGATGGAATTCAAAAGGAACATTCCATTTAAGGTCTAAACTGCTTGGAGTTAGGCAACCTCTGAGAGAAGATAGGACTTAGTATTCTTTGGTTGTCATACCTTTTTTTTTAAAAAAAATGGAAGAGTAAAAAGATTCCTATCATTTCATCAGTGAAAATCATGTTTATACTTTTTAAAAATACATGCACAGTCTCCTGCAGAAATTTTACTTATTTAGTATTTTGTGTTCTTAGTTAATAGAAACTTTTACTTTGTATTTCAGGAGGTATTCTCTTAAAATGTTTTACTATAAGGTGAAGTCTTTCTGCATGTGGTTTTTGCAACACTCTTACTGCTGGATTTTTAAAATATCAGTTATGTGGGGGCCAATAGGTGTTGTAGTGGTTAAGGTGCTGGACTCCCACATGGTCAACCATTGTTTGAGTCCGGGACCCAGCAGCTTGAAACACACACCAGGCACATGTGCATGCTTGCCCAAAATCCCAAGAGGAGAATGGAGGAGGAGGGATTGCAGTGTGGCCATCACCCAGGGCAGGTAATTTCTCACTTCTTATCTGTCTCTGTCTCTCCAGGGAGCATACATGCCCTATACCAAAAATTACTCTTAAAAAACCCCCAAAAGGGACCAGCAGTTAGCGTAATGGCTATGTCGCTGGACTCCCACGTAGTCGACCGCGGTTCGAGTCCCGGACCCGGCGGCTTAAACTCACGCCGGGCGCGTGTGCGTGCGTGCCCAAGATCCCGAGAGGAGAATGGAGGAGAAGGGATTGCGGCGTGGCCATCCCCCCTGGGGGGTGATTTCCTGCTTTCTATCTCTCTGTCTCTCTCTGTCTGTCTGGCGAGCGCACGCGCCCTATAGCAAAAACCTCTCCAAAAAAAAAAAAAAAAAAAACCCCAAAAAAACAATTAGGGGGCCAGCAGATGGCATGGTGGTTAAGGTGCTGGACATTCCCACATGGCCCACAGTAGTTCGAGTTCTGGACCTGGGAGATTGCTTTCTTTCTCTCTTTACCCCTCTCTTTCTCTGTCTCTCTCTGGTCACGTTTTAAAACAATAATAAATGAATGAATAAATAAAATTAAATAAATAATTTAAAAAATAAGTTACATGAGAATAGATGAAGTATGACTTCTTGTTTATTAAAAACAGCTTCAAATGTTGAAGGCAGTGAAATATGGGGTAACAAAAATGAGGAAAGTTGAACCTATGATCTTTAGGAAAAAATATATTACTTTCAGGGCCGGCTAGGTGTAGTGGTAGTTGGAACTGTGGCATGGCCATCCTCGAGGGGATGATTTCTCACTTGCCCTCTCACTGTTTCTCTGTGGTAAGTGCATGGCAAAAACCTGGAAAAAAGGCAAAGGAAAAACATGCTAGGCATGTGTGTGTGTGTGTGTGTAGACCCAGAATCCCAAGAAGAAAATGAAGGAGAAGAATTATGGCATGGCCATTCCCTCAGGGGGTACTTTCTCATTTTCTCTCTCTCTCTGGCAAGCGCATACACACTATAGAAAAAAAAAATTGGGTGGGGAGTGGGGCCAGCAGTTGGCTTAATTGCTATGTCGCTGGACTTCCATGTAGTTGACCACGGTTCGAGTCCCAGACCCAGTGGCTTGAACTCACGCTGGGTGCATGTGCGTGTGTGCCCAAGATCTGGAGAGGAGAATGGAGGAAAAGGGATTATGGTGTGGCCATCCCCCCAGGGGGTGATTTCTTTCTTGCTTTCTGTCTCTCTGTCTCTTTCTGGTGAGCACACACACCCTATAGCAAAAAAAAAAAAAAAAAAAACTCTCAAAAAAATTTATTTTTCCAAATTACTTTTATGATGACATAATGGGACTCCCATGTAGTCGACCACAGTTCAAGTCCCAGAGCCCATGGCTTAAAACACGCTGAGTGTGTGTTTGTGTATGCCCAAGATCCTGAGAGGAGAATGGAGGAGAAGGGATTGCAGCTTGGCTATCCCCCCATGGGGTAATTTCTCACTTTATATCTGTTTCTTTCTGGCAAGCACATGTGCCCTATAGTAAAATCTCAAAAAATTTATTTTTAGTATTCCCATTCTCTTTTCCCTTAATTTTCCTAATATTAAAAAAAGGATCCACAGGTACCATTTTTAGTCATTCTAGTATTTGATTCTAGCTCTACTTGTACTTTCCACTTGACTGAATAATACGTAAGCAGTTAGCCCGAAGATTGATATTAATATATCTTTTTAGCTGATAAGTAAATTCATGAGCTGTGAATTGCCTGCTCTCTGTCTTCCAGTTGAGAAAAAAAGCAACCTTCAATTAAAAAAATATATACAGGCTTGTGGTACTTCTAAGATGTTGCATTTTTTTAATCAGTGAGTTGACATACTTTTTTTTTTTTTTTGGAGAGGTTTTTGCTATAGGGCGCGTGCGCTCGCCAGACAGACAGAGAGAGACAGAGAGATAGAAAGCGAGAAATCACCCCCCGGGGGGATGGCCACGCCACAATCCCTTCTCCTCCATTCTCCTCTCGGGATCTTGGGCACGCACGCACACGCGCCCGGCGTGAGTTTAAGCCACCGGGTCCAGGACTCGAACCACGGTCGACTACGTGGGAGTCCAGCAACATAGCCATTACGCTAACTGCCAGTCCCTTGACATACTTTTCTTATGTTCCTTTTAGTTTTCAAATAGTGTCTGTATTCAGAAATAAGTATTATTAGTTTTATTTAAATATCTTCCTTCTAAAAGTATTCTTGAAAATATTTTTACATTAATCAAGTGTAGAACATAGTATTGGGGATTATGTGTGTGTGTGTGTGTGTGTTACTTTTTACAAATACTGTATTTTTCCTATGTGACACTGCAGAAAGCCAGATGTAGTCACCTGAATGTTGTTCCATTTATTAAAGGAACCTCAGATATTCAAAATAGTTATTTAATGTCGCAATCTATAAGATTCCAGTTGGGTTTATTTTAAATAGGTTTGAGGATATTTCTGCCCATTTGCCTGCAGAGATTATACAGACACTCTCCTAGGACTGATCAGTCACTCTCTCCCCCTACCTGGGCCCCAACTATATTGGAGAGTACCAGGTTATTCCTGGTTTGGGCATCTCTTTTGAATCAGCAATTTTGAGTGCTAAATGTAAGTTCTTGACTATGAAATGAGAGTCATTTTCCAACCTAATATTAAAGAGTTTGGTTAGTCATCTAACAAATATTTATTGAGTGATTATTTGGTGTCTGGTACTATTCTCGGAAATATAGCAGTGAATAAGACATGCTGTCAGAGCTTTTTATGCTAGTGAGGTGTCGGTGGTAGTGGAGAGAAACAGTAAACAAACAGGATAATTTCAGAGGACGCAAATGCCACGAAGAAACTATAGCAGCATGAAAGGTAGTGATGTCAGGGTTTAGGTGAGGGTTGAGGAAAAACTGACTTGGTGACATTTAATGTGGAACCTGAATGACAAAATACCAACGATGTAACTACATACATGAAGAATGAACCAGGCTGAGGACCCAGTTGGTGGAAAGACCCTAAAGTGGGAAGCAGGTCGTAATGTTTGAATAATATCAAGAAGATCCTTATTATCACAGGGCTGGGAAGAGACTAGTAGATGAGACTGGTAGGCAACAATCACGTAGGTCCATGGTAGAGAGTTGGGTTTTGTTGTAAAGATTAAGGGAAAACATTGGATATCATTACTTTATGGATAAACATGTCGCTTTTGAAGTTAAAGATGCTGTTACTAGTAATACTGACGTACAGTGAATCTGTAGGGCAACCAGTAATTTCTCTAGACAAAATCAATGACTTAAGGTCCATAAATTATGTTCTTTGCAGGGGTCTGCAGAGATAGGAATAAATTATTTTTAGTATTGTAAAAAGTCTAATGAAAATTGTGTTTGCTCTCACTAGATTTATACAGGTAAAATATTGTGTATCTCTCTCTCTTTTAAAAAAATCCTAGTCTTGGGAACCAGCAGTTAGCATAATGGCTATGTCGCTGGACTCCCACATAGTCGACCACGGTTCGCGTCCCGGACCCGGTGGCTTAGAACTCACGCCGGGCGCGTGTGCGTGCGCGTGCATGCCCAAGATCCCGAGAGGAGAATGGAGGAGAAGGGATTGCAGCGTGACCATCCCCCTGGGGGGTGATTTCTCGCTTTCTGTCTCTATGTCTCTCTCTGTCTGTCTGGCGAGCGCACGCTCCCTATAGCGAAAACCTCTCAAAAAAAAATAATCTTTGTCTTATGGCTTTTTTACATTTTTAATCTTTAAAAAAATATTCTAGAGGGCTCTTTGCACATGTGAAAAGGAGAGAGAGAGAGAGAGGGAGAGAAAGTGAGAGAAAGAAAGAGGAAAGCATTCCCCAGTGGGGCCATGCCCTGCCATGATTTCAGTTCTTCCATCTCATCAGAATCATGGGCATGCACACACACACACCTTCGCCGAGTGTTTTTCAAGTTGCTGGGGCCAGGATCTGAACCATTGTTAGCTATGTGGGATCCAGCTTCCTCTATACAAGACTTAACCACTGCTGTTCTACAAAGCTGGCTCTACTGTGTATCTTTTCTTTGATCGTTAATTATATTGATTGAAGTCTTTGAGGTTAATTACCACAAATCTTTATCATACAGTGTAGTGATTTGTAGGTTGTTAGTGAAATAAAATATTATACTTGCTCCTTAAGAACCCAGTTTTGAGTTTTACTAGTATTTTTTGTTGGCTTGTCAGAGGGAATATATACTTGCAGGAGAGAAGGGAACCAAGAAAGCATCACCCCATGGGGCATGGTTATGCCAGTCTTTTTTCCATTTCTCCCTCCTCTTGGGATTTTAGGCATGTACATACACATGTCTGGTGTGTTTTTCAAGCTGCCAGATCCAGGACTCAACCACATAGTCGGCCATGTGGGCTCCCACTGCCTTAACCACCAGGCAATGGACTGGCCTCACTAGTTTTTAAGTCTTTGATAAGTGAATTCTGATTAGCCTTTACTTACTGGTTAATCAAATGTCAATGCAGTTGGTAGACAAAAACCTTTAAAGAGGTGGAATCTGTGGAGAATAAAAGGTTTTTTTTTTTGTTTTTTTTTTTTTTGAGAGGTTTTTTCGCTATAGGGCGCGTGCGCTCGCCAGACAGACAGAGAGAGACATAGAGACAGAAAGCGAGAAATCACCCCCCAGGGGGGATGGTCACGCTGCAATCCCTTCTCCTCCATTCTCTTCTCGGGATCTTGAGCACGCACGCACACGCGCCCGGCGTGAGTTGTAAGCCACCGGGTCCAAGACGTGAACCGCGGTCGACTACGTGGGAGTCCAGCGACATAGCCATTACGCTAACTGCTGGTTCCCAAGAATAAAAGGTTTTTCATAGAAGGTTGAAAACTGTTCTTGGGACCAGCAGTTGGTATAATGGCTATGTCGCTGGACTCCCATGTAGTAGACCGCAGTTCAAGTCCCGGACCCAGTGGCTTAAACTCACGCCAGGCGCGTGTGCATGCAGACCTATGATACCAAGAGGAGAATAGAGGAGAAGGGGTTGCAACGTGGCCATCCCCCTGGGGGGTGATCTCTCTCTTCTTGTCTCTCTGTCTCTTTGGCGAGTGCATGCGCCCTGTAGTAAAAACCTCTCAAAAAAAAAAAAAAAAACACAGATGAAATCAATTTTTTCTGAAGAAGTTTTATAGACTCATCTAGGAGAAAATGCTGTGATATACTAAAGAAAGGATTATAGGGACAGAGTAGTCTTTTGTCATTCACTCATCCATCCATGTGTGCATGTAAGCAATATACAAATATTTATTGATTATCTATTTTCTGTTTGGTACTGAATTAGTCCCTTCTGGGAGCTTACTATCAGCATGATCCTCTATAATTACAGCTGTGTGAATTTTCATAAGTTACACAATTGAGAGTTTCATCACCCGTTTACTATGCACATTAAAGGATATAAGTGATCTACATTCAAAAAATATTAGTTCCCTCTTCTCTGCAGGTTCCCATAGAGGTTATGACACTTAAGAACAGTTTCCTTTGGGACCAGCAGTTAGCATAATGGCTATGTCGCTGGACTCCCATGTAGTCGACCGCAGTTCAAGTCCTGGACCCAGTGGCTTAAATTCATGCTGGGCATGTGTGCCTGTGTGCCCAAGATCCCGAGAGGAGAATGGAGGAGAGTGGATTGTGGTGTGGCCATCCCCCCTGGGGGTGATTTCTCGCTTTCTGTCTCTCTCTCTCTCCCCCTCTCTTTCTAGTTAGCGCCTGTGCCCTATAACAAAAACCTCTCCCTCCCCCCCAAATATATATATATATATATATATATATAATATATATATATATATATATACATATATATACACACACACACACACACACACACACATATATCAAAATGTGTCATTTATTTTTCAGAAATATGAAGTGATAATTCTTTATATCTGTCCATCCAGTGACTTTTCCCAACTAATGTCTATACCCAGTAGAATGGTAGCATGATATTTCTAAACTTCATGTTATACAATTATAATCCTTCAAATTAAGTATCATCTTAATAAATGTAGTTTAGAGTTCTTTGGAATGACAGTCTTACAGAAATGGATACCTGAGGGGTAAAGTTGATGTAGGAAGAAATTATATTAGAGGAAGGCTGAGTAAGGGAAGGGATTCGTTATAGGGCAGTGATGACATATGGAAGTTGTTGTGCTTGACTGTGGAAAAAAGAGAAATGACAGTTATGAAATGAAGGACGTGAGGAGGTAAACTTGTGTCCAACGGGTAGAATACTTTGGATTAGATGTTACAGTCTACAGGGACCTCCACAGAGGATTTGATTAATCTGTCACCACTTGTGGTAATTTAATGATCACTGTTTCAAAGATGTGTGTCTTGTTGGTTTGGATTGGAGTATAATAAACATAGATAATAATGAAGAAATTTGTTTTTTTTGTGAAGAAAGAACATATTTTAAAATTTGTTTCTAGTTATCTGAGACTGAACTTATGACTGGTTTAGAAAAGATAACTTTTTATGATCTTTTGGTTCTTGGTGTCCTTAAAGTGTTGACTTTTTTCCCGCTAGATTTCTGTATGACAGCTTTTAGACTGCTTTACTTCTGTATACTGCTGTTTCCATTCTAATCATACAATCGGTTTAATAATAACATACATAACCCTTGGTAGGAAGTTTTCATGCTTCAGAAAATTATTTTGCATATAAAGGACAAGTATGAATTTGCCCTATAGATGTGTATCTCTAAAAATGATGTGAATAGGAACTTCACAAATGTAATTTTTTAAGAACATCAAATATCAAATTGGATTAGTTCTGTAGTGCAGTGTTGGGGGAGCCAGAGCCTAAACGACCAACTATGTTTCTTTTTTTTTTTTTTTTAGTTTAGGGCGTGTGCGCTCGCCAAACAGACAGAGACAGACAGAGAGACAGAAAGTGAGAAATCTCCCCCCAGGGGGGATGGCCATGCCGCAATCCCTCCTCCTCCATTCTCCTCTCGGAATCTTGGGCACGCGCACACGCTCCCGGCGTGAGTTTTAAGCCACCGAGTTCGGGATGTGAACCTCAGTCGACTATATGCGAGTCCAGTGACATAGCCATTACACTAACTGCTGGCCCCTCATGACCAACTATGTTTCTAATCCTGGTCTTTGGTAGCCTGAAAAACATGTCTGGCACTTGTGCATGCTTGCCCAAAATCCTTATGGGATGGAAAGTGAGAGAAAAGATTGTGATGTGACCATTC
This sequence comes from Tupaia tana, assembly GCA_026018925.1. Taxonomy (NCBI): domain Eukaryota; kingdom Metazoa; phylum Chordata; class Mammalia; order Scandentia; family Tupaiidae; genus Tupaia; species Tupaia tana. The sequence goes on from JAKSZU010000004.1 coordinate 79,497,438, forward strand.
CTCACTAGGAGATGTTTTCTCTCTGGTAAGTGTACATACCCTCTGGCAGTTAAAAAAGAATAATAAGGAACCAGCAGATGGAGTAATGTTTTACATTTCTGGACTCTCACATAGCCTACCACAGTTCAAGTCCAAATCCGGCAGCTTGAAATTCACACTGGGCATATGTGCATCTGTGCCCAAGATCCTAGGAGGGGAATGGAGAAGGGATTGCGGCGTGACCATTCCCCCCCAGGGGATGATTTTTTGCTTTCTCTCTCTCTGTTTTTCTCTGTCTCTCCGGCAAGCACATGTGCCCTATAGCAAAAATCTCTCTTACGGGGGAAAAAGAAGAATACCAGATTAAGAAAAAACATGGGCACGTGATTTGGGAATGTGAATCTTCTAATAATCAGATCCACCTTTATTTGTATGTTTAGACTTTCAGATATTAAGTTGTTTGATATTTTTTTAAGATGGTAAGAAATTTCGGACTTCAGTTGCAAATTGGTCAAATAGTATATATTCTTTGTTTAACAGATTTTTGTTATAGGGTGGGTGTGCTTGCTCAAGAGAGAGAAAGCTAAAAATAATTTCTGGGGGGATGGCCACGCCTTAGTCCCTTCACCTCCATTCTTCTCTTGGGATTATGGGCACACATGCATAGGGGCCTGGTGCGAGTTCAAAGCCACCAGGTCTAGGACTTGAACTGTAGTTGGCCACGTGAGAGTCCAGTGCTTCAACCCCTATGCTACCTGCTGACTCTTTAAAAAGAAGGTCCTAGGACAGTAAGTGGCATGGAGGTTATGATGCTGGACCCGACATGACTGACTAGGCTGTTCAAGTCTGGACCTAGCAGCTTGAAAATCACACCAGGCTTGTGTGTGTGCACCTGCCCACAATCCTGAGAGGAAGATGGAAAAGAAGGGATTGTGGCATGACCATTCCCCCCTTAGGGAGTGAGTTCTCACTTTTTTTCTCTGCCTGTCTCTGGCAAGGGCATGCCTCCTATAACAAAAACTTTAAAAAAAAAAATGTTCATATGCCTTTTTAATACTCATTTTCATGCTTAGGACAAATTTCAATTTTAAGACATCCCTTTGGTGACTAGTGTTTCACTGAAATGTGAGGGTTTTTTTTTTTTTTAATTATTTTTTTTTATTTTACGCACACATGCCTGATGTGTTTTAAGCTGCCAGGTCTGGGCCTCGAATTGTGGTTGGCTATGTGGGAGTCCAGTGACGTAACCATTACACCATCTGCTGGTCTCAACTATTATTACTTAAAATTCACTATAGGACATGTGTGCTCATCAGAGACCAAGTCCCAGACCTGGGACTCAAAATGCAGTTAGTCACGTGGGAGTCCAGTGCCTTATTCTCTATACCACCTGTTGGCCCTGAAATGTTATAATTTGTACATTGGAATATGACAACATTACAGCTCAGGAGCCAACCAAAAATCTGCATTTGGAACCATAGGTAGGAGGGTTTTAGATAATGTAGTCATCTCATTGTTCCCATTATACTTTTGACTTGGACTTTGTGGATTTGTCATCAATAGAACAAGCTCGGGATCGTGTCACCACTCAGTGCCATGTGCTTCCATGTGTAGTAAGCAGTAGTAGGCCTCAGATACTGGATGTGAAGAATCATTGCTTTGTGGTTACCGTAGTTGCCTCAGCTTTGGTTCATAAGATTATATTGTTAGTACTCTTTTTAAAAAGTGCTCTATTGTTAAGGGAAGAAAGCAGATTATCAGTGTTTGCATGGTATAACTTTAGTACTTATTTTCAACAAATATCTATTCATGTATAGAATATTGGCTAAAGGGAAACACACCAAAAAGCTGTTATTTACAAATTGTGGGATTACAGGTGATTTTTATTTTCCTCTTAAAACTTCTGTTTTATGAATTATTCATATATTTTATAGTCAGAAAACAAAAGTTCTAAAATCAATTTATTATAGAACATGATCTTAAATTTAATGACACTTTTAAAGATGAGGATTCTTGGGAACCAGCAGTTAGCGTAATGGCTATGTCGCTGGACTCCCACATAGTCAACCGTGGTTTGCATCCCAGACCCGGTGGCTTAAAACTCATGCCGGATGCGTGTGCGTGCGTGCCCAAGATCCCTAGAGGAGAATGGAGGAGAAGGGATTGCGGTGTGGCCATCCCCCCTGGGGGGTGATTTCTCGCTTTCTGTCTGGCGAGCGCATGCGCCCTATAGCGAAAACCTCTCAAAAAAAAAAAAAAAAGGTTGAGGATTCTTAGGGATTGAATGAGTAAGAGACTTTACAAATGAATGAATATAATTTCTGAAATGGGATTATATGTTATAAAAATTTATACGTTAAAACAGAACCAAACTTGAATTGTTATTTTCTGAGTGTGGAATGAGAGAAATGAGAAAAGTTGGTTACTCTCCATACCACACCTTAGATGCCTTTTGATTCTTCTAACTCAGTTATATAGTATATATATATAGTGTATATATATAGATAGATAGATAGATAGATGTATAGTATATATATATATATATATATACACACACTATATATATACTATATAACTTATAGTATTTTACATTATTTAAACGTATTTATTCACTTATATAGTATTTTACATGATTTAAACGTATTTATGGTATGTTAAATCTGACTCTGCATATTTTATCATTTGATAATGTATTTGTGGTCAGCAGGCAAAACACTTGATGAAAGTTCACATGTAGTACCTATTAACTGCTCCTTAAATCTCTTTATTTCGCTCTCCTGTAAAATAGGAAAAGAACTGTCTGTTTCCTAGACTTGTGTGAGAATTAACTCAGTATGCCTGGCATACAAAAAGCACTTAAATATCATAGTTGGTATTATTATTTAAAGCTTATATATTTCTTTGTTCATTTCATAAAAGCCACTCTTATTGCTTAAAAGGCATACTCCAGAGCCTTATCCATTAAAATAATTATTTTATTAGGCCTAGGGTAAGGCCCCAGAAGCTGTTTCACTCCTCTAAGTGATACTCACATGATTATAATACATTTTTTTCAATGTATTTTTCTCCATATTTTCATTTTTACTATTACCTCTTAAATGTTGTTCATCTTATATTTTTAAAGCCTTAGGAATAAAGGAGTATGCTTTATATTTTTAATAATAATAATGAAAACTAACATGTCTTACTTTTTCATTATATGTTTCTTTTTACCTTTTTCAAAAATAATTTTTTTTTTTTGAGAGGTTTTTGCTATAGGGCGCTTGCGCTCGCCAGACAGACAGAGATAGACAGAGAGACAGAAAGCGAGAAATCACCCCCCGGGGGGATGGCCACGCTGCAATCCCTCCTCCTCCATCCTCCTCTTGGGATCTTGGGCACGCACGCACATGCGCCCGGCGTGAGTTTTAAGCCACCGGGCCCGGGATGCGAACCGCAGTCGACTACATGGGAGTCCAGCGACATAGCCATTATGCTAACTGCTGGTCCCCAAAAATAATTTTTTTTAATTGCCAGAGGGTACGTGCACATGCCAGAGACAAAGCAAGAGAGGGGGAGAGGGAGGAACCACCCTGGAATGAGGCATGGTGACACCACAATCCCTTCTCCATATCTCCATCCCATTGGGATTTGGGGCATGCGTGTACATGCACCTGGCTTGTTTCATAAGCTGCTATGCTGGAATTTGAACTCATTTAGTCATGTAGAATCTGGCTCCCTAAACCACTGCATTATGGGGCCAGCCCTTGTTTTAGTTTTTTAATTATTTAAGCTTACATACACAACTTAAGTCAGACTCAAGCATCCCAGAGATTCACTGTGGGGCAAAAATGAGAAAGTATTAGTGTGGCAATGTTTCTCAACCTTTTAATCATTACCATTGTCCCCCAGCCTTTTTAGAATTTTTTCCTAATTTTCCTAATGAAATTTTATGCCATAGATGTAAATTATATATTTGTTTTTGTATTGTATATAATCTGTGATCTATACACAAAAAAAATAAGATTTATTTATTTTTTTCCCTTCAAGAGCCTATTTTTATCCCACTTGGGGTGATATTTTCTATTTAGAATACATGTGAAAAACTGGAAGAAAAAATCAACCTTACTTTTATCTCTGAAACTGTTAACCTTGTAGCATACAAGTTTTTCAATGCACCAGTTTGTTTTTTTTTTTAACAAAAATGAAATCAGATACGTATTTCATTTTTTCTTAATATATTGTGAATTTCTTGACAAGTATATTTTAACAGTATCATATGTAGTGGAGAAATTAATATGGATGCATAGTATTCCATTACATGAATTTTCTATCATTTACTTAAATGATTCCCTGTCGTCTTCAACTTTTTTTATTATAAAAGCTCCCTTATGAATATCATTGTAGTTCAATTTTCCCATGCATCCTTAATTATTTCCTAAGGTTAAATCACAAGAATTAGAACTATTTTATTCTGTACATTTTAATTTTTTTAAGAGATTTTTGTCTTAGGGCACATGTGCTCACCAGAGACAGTGAGAGGGAAAGTGAGAAATCACCCCCCAGGAGAGATGGCACACAGCAGCCCCTTCTCTATTCTCTTCCTGGGGCGCACGCACATGCCCGGTGTGATTTTGAAGCCACCAGGTCCTGGACTGGAACTGTGGTCGGTCATGTGGGAATCCAGTGATGTAACTGCTATCCCATCTGCTGCCCCCTATTTTAATAGTTCTTTGGTATGTATAACTCAGAATGCAAAAATCCCTTCCCCCAAAGATAGCTACCATTAAAGTGGATTTTTGTCCAGTTTTTTGTTGTGTATGTTCTAACAGTTTTGTATCATTAATATCTGTTTAGTTAAGAAGAATAGATTTTTACCTTTACTATAGAAATTGCTTTTTGCTTAAGGTATTTTAGTCATCTTTTTATACCACTATATTTATTTTTCTTTTTTTTAAGGTTTTTGCCATAGGGCATGTGCACTTGCCAGAGAGAGAGACAGATAGAAATAGTGAGAGGGAGGGAACCAGCAGTTAGCGTAATGGCTATGTCGCTGGACTCCCACGTAGTTGACCGCGGTTCGAGTCCCAAACCCGGTGGCTTAAAACTCACGCTGGGTGCGTGTGCGTGCGTGCCCAAGATCCCGAGAGGAGAATGGAGGAGAAGGGATTGCGGCGTGGCCATCCCCCCTGGGGGGGTGATTTCTCGCTTTCTGTCTCTCTGTCTCTCTCTGTCTGTCTGGCGAGCGCACGCGCCCTATAGTGAAAACCTCTCCAAAAAAAAAAAAGAAATAGTGAGAGGGAAAGTGAGAAGTCACCTCCTGGGGGATGCCATGCCACAATCCCTTCTCTTCCATTCTCCTCCTGGGATTTTGAGCATACGCGCATATGCGCATACACACACAGTGAGGGGTGGGGGGAGTGTGTGTGATTTTGAGGCTACCTGGTCTGGGATTCATACCACGGTGGGCCATGTGAAAGTCCAGAGCCCTTCCACCATGTCACCTTCTGGCTCCCTATATAATTTTTTTAAACAATATTTCACTGTATGTTATACAGTCATTTATTCATTTTTCTATTGAAGATTTTGTTTGCTATTTTAATTTACTTTTGCATACATCTTTGTTTACTTATTTATGTCTGCATTATAAATTCCCATTTGTATTGGAATTACTGGGCCATGTAAGAATTAGAAGTCTTTTAGTGCTCTGGTGATTTTTTTATGTTTCCTGGGATTTTTAAATTAATATGTCTACTCTGGTATTGGTAGCATATTTTAATTACTGTAGCTTTATAGTGTTATACTTTTATATTTGGGAATATAAAAGATATGTATTTTTTCTCTGCACTTTTGGTAATGTACTTGTTTTAGATAGTTAATATTACACTTTTCTGCTTATAGGGTGACTTTACTGATTGTATTCAGATTTATTTGTACATTTTCCTGAGGTTTAGAGTTAAATGAAGTTCAGACTATATCAGACTAGTTAGTAGGACTTTTGAATCAACATTGGATTTTTATAGAATTTTTTAAAAATATTTTTAGTTTTTGATATAGAGCATGTGTGCTCACTGGAGAGAAAGCACACCCTGTGCTGCAATCCCTTCTCCTTTTGGGTTTTTGGGCACACCCATGTGTGTACTTGGCTTGCTTTTAGCTGCCGGGTCCAGGACTCAAACCACTCATCTGGCAATGTGGGATCCAGTTGCCTTAATTTCCATGTCACCTGCTGATCCAATTTTTGTAGAATCTTAGTCAAATTATTGTTTGTTGTTGTTGTTATTGTTGTTGGGTTTTTTTTGAGAGTTTTTTTGCTATAGGGCATGTACAATTGCCAGAAAGACATAGAGAGAAAGATACAGAGAAATCACCCCCCCCTCACCATGAGAGATGGCTATGCCGCAATCCCTTCTCCTCAATTCTCTTGCGATCTTGGGCACACATGCACGCACATGCACCTGGTGTGAATTTAAGGCACCGGATCTGGGACTTGAACTGCGGTTAACTACGTGGGAGTCCAGCGACATAGCCATTACACCAATTGCTGGTCCCGGGTTTTTTTTTTTTTTTGCTGGATTCAAGTGGTTTTATTTATGGGAGATGAATAAACACCACAAATTGATTATGCTTTTTTTTTTTTTTTTTTTTTTTTTTTTTTTTTTTTTTAAGAAATGTTTGCTATAGGGTGCATCTGCTTGCTGGAGAGACAGAGAGATAGAAAGCAAGAAATCAACCCCCCATGTGGGATGTCCACACCACAATCCCTTCTCCTCCATTCTCCTCTTGGGATTTTGGGGACATGTGCAAACGTGCCTAGCATGAGTTTAAGCCACCGGGTCTGAGACTCGAACCACGGTTGACTTTGTGGGAGTCCTGTGATATAACCACTATGCCATCTTAATTATTTTCAAATGCTCTTAGCATTATGGAAGAGTTAGTTTACCTTTGTAATGAAAAATCTCTTCCATGAAACAGGGTCCTTTATCTCAGAATCATAGCTGCAAACAAATGACAACCTGTACCTGAGCATTAACTCATGACTTTAGACCTTTGTCCAAGCCTGTGTGATTGCTTAGATACAGCCTTACCCACCCACCCCTGTTGCCTTTTTTTTTAAATTTTTTTCCCTGAAGACTGACGCCATATGAAACTTCAGATTTCTTTAAATGAATAGTTCATAAAGGAAGATACTTGGTATTAAGTGTTATATGAGATTATTTTAAATGTTCACAAACATTAGAGTGTAAAGTAAATGTTCTGTTGTATAAAACTTGAAATATTTCTGTTTTATTATTTCTTCTTATTTTTTTTCTCACAATTGTGATAACTTAGTACCAGTAAGACCTTAATTACTATTTTTTTATCTTTTTTTTTTTTTGAAAAGTTTTTGCTATAGGGTGCATGTGTTTACCAGAAAGAGACAGACAGACAAAAAGCGAGAAATCACCTCCCCGCAAGGGGCGATGGCCACGCCACAATCCATTCTCTTTCATTCTCCTCTCGGGATCTTGGGCACGCACACACATGCACCTGGCGTGAGTTTAAGCCACTGGGTCCAGGACTCAAATCGCGGTCGACTACATGGGAGTCCAGCGACATAGCCATTAAGCCAACTGCTGGTCTCAAGACCTTAATTACTAATAGTCATCCAGTGCCAAGGATTCTTTAATTAAAGTTTGTTAGAACATACAGCTCCAGGGACCAGTGGTTGGCATAATGGCTATGTTGCTGGGCTCCCATGTAGTCAACCGCGGTTCTAGTCCCGGACCCGCTGGCTTAAACTCACATCAGGCGTGTGTGCGTGTGTGCCCAAGATCCCGAGAGGAGAATGGAGGAGAAGGGATTGCAGCGCAGCCATCCTCCCTGGGGGGTGATTTCTTTCTTTCTGTCTCTATCTTTCTGGCAAGCGCACGTGCCCTTTAGCATAAACCTCTCGAAAGAAAGAAAGAAAGAAAGAAAGAAGGAAGGAAGGAAGGAAGGAAGGAAGGAAGGAAAATACAGCTCTACTGCACATAGAAGTTGAAAGATTTTATTTTTATGTTTTATATTTTGATTAAAAGTTAGCTGCCTTTCAAGAAAAGATCAAGCAGGTTTTTACTGGTCCTTTTTAGTAATTATTTTCTAAATACTGGGTTGTTGGAGAAATCATGATGTATTTTTTATGTTTCTCTATACAAACAACAACCCAATGATAATTATTAAAATAATCCTTGGACATCCTTTCAGTCACACTTTTTTTTGGTAGCAGTTTTTGCCTTAGGGCACGTGCTCTTGCTGGAGAGGGAGAAAGAGACAGTGAGAGGGAAAAATGAGAAATCACTCCCCCCCCCAGGGGGTATGGCCACACAGCAATCCCTTCTTCTCCATTTTCCTCCTGGGATCTTGGGCACACACACATTCATGCCTGGCTGGTGTGAGTTTCAGGCCACTGGATCCAGTACACAAACTGTGATTGGCCATATGGGAGTCCAACAATGTAACTACTACGCCCTCTTTTGGGCTCTAAGTCACATTTTTTTAAGAATGCATTTTTTTGTTGTTGTTGTTTGTTTTTTTTTTTTTTTTTGGAGAAGTTTTTCGCTATAGGGCGCGTGCGCTCGCCAGACAGACAGAGAGAGTCATAGAGACAGAAAGCGAGAAATCACCCCCCAGGGGGGATGGTCACGCCGCAATCCCTTCTCCTCCATTCTCCTCTCGGGATCTTGGGCACGCACGCACACGCGCCCGGCGTGAGTTGTAAGCCACCGGGTCCGAGACGCGAACCACGGTCGACTACGTGGGAGTCCAGCGACATAGCCATTACGCTAACTTAGCTGGTTCCCAAGAATGCATTATTTTTATTGAGTAATACATTGTAAAGAAATACAGATAATATAATAAATAAGTCAAGAAAAGATAAATGAGACAAAATGATTGTCAATTGGTTATATATCCTCAGAAATTTCCTATTAAAATAAGCATTCGTGTGTGTGTGTGTGTGTGTGTGTGTGTGTGTATACATACATACATATACATACACACAAGCACATAGAAATAGTTTTATTTTTATATCTGCTTTTTATTGCATGTTCAGGTGTAGAAGTGAGATACTGAGTTGTCAGAAAAGTCATGATGCATTTTTGCTTAGAAAAACATAGAAAAATATGTCATGACTTTTCCATTCTTCTCTCGGGATCTTGGGCACGTACACACACTTGCCCAGTGTGAGTTTAAGCCACCGGGTCCTGGACTCCAACCGCGTTCGACTACATGGGAGTCCAGCGACATAGCCATTATGCTAACTGCTGGTCCCTGTCATGACTCTTCCAATGACCCAATATGTAGACTTAAAATGTTCTATATTAGCATGCTAGTAAATAAAAATTTTATTCTTCAAAGACACATTTTGTCATTTTCTCCAGTATCTACCTTGCTTCTCCCTCACTTCTATTCTGTTCTTTTTTTTTTTTTTTTTTTCTTTTTTTGGAGAGTTTTTGCTATAGGGCGTGTGCGCTCGCCAGACAGACAGAGAGAGACAGAGAGACAGAAAGCAGGAAATCACCCCCCAGGGGGGATGGCCACGCCGCCATCCCTTCTCCTCCATTCTCCTCTCGGGATCTTGGGCACGCACGCACACGCACCCTGCGTGAGTTTAAGCCGCCGGGTCCGGGACTCGAACCGCGGTCGACTACGTGGGAGTCCAGCGACATAGCCATTACGCTAACTGCTGGTCCCTATTCTGTTCTTTTAATGACTACTTTTCTCCTTGAAAGTAGAAGGATAGTGTGGTGGGTCTCAACTCTGGCTTGTCCATACATTAGATTTAACTTAGGATGGTTTGGGAATATCTGCATTCTGGTTCTGCCATTCAGAGAGTCTTAATTAATTGATCATAACAAGAGAAGGCATGTGGGAGGAGAACATGCTTAATCTTAGCCCGCTTATAGAAGCTTGCCCCAGCTTCCAAGTTCACTTATAGTCTGGTGAAAGCAAATAGCTGAATCCAAGGAGCCATCTTCCCCAGTTTTCCTGTCTTCAAGGAGTATGGGTGTGTTTGGGCATAGGTCTTTATAATCTCTGAAATTCTAAGAAATGCACCACAACAAACTTCCTCATTTAATTCTGGTATTAGTTCATTCACAGTTGTACTTTAATTCTAAGGAAAATTAATACATTTGTGTAGTGCAGATTAGATAGACAAGAAGATGACTGATAAGACAGTATAGTGTTATGGTTAATCACATAGGTGCTAAAGCCAGACGTCCTCGGTTATAATTATACTTTATGTCTGTTGAGCTTGGACAACTTAGTTTTAGCTTCTCTGCCTCATGTATAAAATGGAGGTAATAGGAACCAGCAGATGGCATAATGGTTATGTAATGGTCATTGGACTCCCAATGTAGTCGACCATGTTTGATTTAGACTCACACCTGGCACATGTGCATGTGGGCCCAAGATCCTGAGAGGAGAATGAAGGAGAAGGGATTACAGCATGGCCATCCCCTCTGGGGGGTGATTTCTCACTTTCTGTGTCTCTGTCTCCCTCTTTCTGACGAGTACACGCGTCCTATAGCAAAATTCTCTCTCAAAAACACATACACACACACACACACACACACACACAAAAGTAATAGTCCATATTGTAGGAACGTTGTGAGGGTTAAAAATCTCAATACATACAAGGTGTTTAAAACAGCATTTTGTATGTGGAAAGTATACAATAAATAATAGTTACAACTAATTTATTACTTTTTGTATATCCTCTTTTCTAACATTTTTTACCCTTTTTGCCCATTCCTCTGAAGTTAAGTTAATGCTTTCCTTGATAAACTAGAACAGGGGCTAGCAAATTTTTTCTATAAGGTGCCAGATAATAAATATTTTATGTTTTTAGGGCTAGTGGCCTCTATGTGTATATTCAATTCTACTGTTGTAGGGTAAAAGCAGCTGTAAACCATACATAATCAACAAATGAGGTGGCTGAGTCTACTTTCTTTATGGAAACTGAAATCAATTTCATGTAATTTTTACATGTCACAAAGTATTATTTTTCTGGAAAAGAAAAATCTAAGACTGTGAAAAACATTCCTAATTCACAGGCCACACAGAATAGGCAGTGGGCTGCCGCTTTGGCCTATGAGTCATAGTTTGTTGACCCCTGAAGTAGAGTGAAAGGAACCTGCACATTCTGACAACTATTTTAGATACCTTTTCTTAGTTATATCTTCATTCTTTACTTTCCTTGTATTGGAAGAATCTAGAAAATTAATTTTTTTGCTATCAGGGTTAGAATTTAAAAGTTCTACTCACATCTTTGAGCTTAGACTTTATTAGCACATATGTGAAACAGTGATACTTTGTGGCCTCTCTTCTCCTCAAACAAGACATATGTAAGTATGTTTTAGTGTGTTATGTTACAAGTAACAGGGATATCTGAACTGGGTGACTTACAAGGATAGAGGTTTATTTAGATTATGATTTTGGAGGTCCAAGGTCAAGGGGCCACATTTGGTGAGAATCTTCCTGTCTATGGGGACTGCAGAATCCCATGGTGGTACAAAGAATCACATGGTGAGATAGAGCTAGGGCAGAGTATCTGTTCATGCCTGTGGTGTGTTTCATTCTCTCCCCTTATAAATCCATCAGGATTTTATACTGGAGGTCCCACTCTGAAGACTTGAATCCTAATCACTTCCCAAAGGCCCTACCTCTTAATTCCATAGTAAGATAAAGCTTTCACTCTCTTAATCCTATCACATCTAAAGTTCATTGCATGAATTTTGAGGGTATGCATTCAAATTATAATATATGTTTATGGTTCTTTGGTTGTAAGCAACAGAAACACCTCTGTGTTTTCCTGATCACTGGCACTTGTCTTTAGCGCTATAGTTAAGGAAACAGACATATACCTGCAAAACCAGTAGTAGGACAGGTATACACACATACATAATACAGTTGCCTTTTGGTAACTGTGGGGAATTGGTTCCCCAACCCCTTGAAGATAGTAAAATCCAAGAACACTTGAGCTTTGCATATAAAATGGTGCAACATTTTATAGGTGTACATAACCTATGTACATCTTCCCATATCTTTATATCATATCTAGATTGCTAATGAATAATCTTGGCATCAAATATAAGTTCAAAGTAAAATATATAAACTTCTTTAGCATCTCTCTTTTAGGGGAGATTTCTTTATTGACGTGGTCTGGCTGTATCCACGGTTGGTTGAATTTGTGGATGTGGAACTGGTGTATGTAGAGGGTCGGCTGTATACATATTGTATATACACATATATCGTATCAATAAAGACATTTATTTCAAAGAATTGGCTACGTGATTATGGAGGCTGGCAAGCCCAAAATCTGTAGGGCAGACCAGCAGGCTGGAAACTCCAGCTGGAGCTCATACCACCATTTTGTAACAGCATTTATTTTTCAGGAAAATCTGAGTTTTAGTTTTAAGGCCTTTTAACTTTTTAATTGATTGGATGAGGCATATCTATATCTATCTATCTATCTATCTATCTATCTATCTATTTAAAAGAGGTCTTTTGCCTTAGGGCATGTGCACTTAACCAGAGAGAGAGAGGGAGGGAGGGAGGGAGAAAAAGTGAGAAATCACCACCCCAGGGGGATGGCCAGGCCACATTCCCTTCTCCTCCATTCTCCTCCTGGGATCTTGGACATGCACACATACATGCCTGGCATGAATTTCAAGCCACTGGGTTCGGGACTTGAACCAACCATGGTTGGCCATGTGGGAGCCCAGCTACGTAAATGCTATGCCATCTGCTAGCCCCAAGGCCTAACCATATGTTTGAGGATAATCTTCTTTACGTAAAGTCAACTGATTATAGATTATATATTTATCTTCTTCATGAAACACAGACACAGGCACCCTTAACAGGGTCTTGTCACATGATGATCTTCACCACCACGACCCCTGCCTCCAATCCATCCAACCTGCCAGGATCAGAGGTGCACTTGGACATGGGCTCAGTGTGTTCAGGTCAACCAAGATCTGACCCAGGTTCATATGGCTCCAGCATCATAGAGTGGCACCACTTGTGCCACCATAGCTAGTGGGCCTGATTATAAATTTTAATTGCATTTATATAGTATCTTTACAACAGCATTTGGATTCACATTTCTTTGAGTAACTGAGTGCAGTAGCCTAGCTAAGTTGACATATATATATATATATATATATATATTAAACTAACCATCACAGAATTCAATAAATATTTTTCCAGTAATGGGGCCAGCAGGTGGTGTGGTGGTAAGGCACTGAACTCCCATGTGGTCGACCATGGTTTGAGTCCTGGACTTGGTGACTTGCTTTCTCACTTTTCCTCCCCCTCTCTGTCTTTGTCTCACTCTAGTGAGTGCACATGCCCTGTAGCAACATTTAAAATAATAATAATGATAATGATAAAGTTAAATTTTAAAAAATTGTCCAATAATAGGATGAATAAATGGAGAAAATAGTAAATTAAAGCAGAAAATTATTTATTGAAACAATGTTGCGTAACAGAACTTAGGGAAAAAAAAGCAGATCGGCCCCACTGCAGTGGGATTCTAAGATACTGTGCTCTGAAGGCTGAGATCATATGGGAAGTCCAGATTTCATTCCTGGTCCGAAGGCTGAACATTGGTAGATGCCTGTAATCCCAGTGACTGAGGAGAGCTAAGACAGGAGGATCATAAACTCAGGTTTGACCTGGGCATCATTGCGAGACCCCGTCTTTAAAACAAAAACAAAGATCAGGCAGCTATGCTTCGGGAAACCCTGAGAAAAACTAGGCCAGTTTGTAGGGGTATGAACCTAGATAGCCTTAAGGGGTAGTGTCTTCAGTGTCCACAGTTGTAATGAATTGGCTCTAACAATTTTATTCCTCATATCATTCTTCTCAAGATTCAGCTTTCTTGGGAAACTCCATATTGGCCTACCTTGAATTTGAGTCACAGGTCTCCCTTGCCTAATGGGGGTTCGGCCATCTTGATTGACATTCATACCAAAACTACATATAAGGAGACAAGGACTGTTTCCCAACAGAGCCAGGATGCTGTTAGTACAAGAAGGAGGAAGGGATACTAGACATGTAAAAATAGCAGATGTCCATTTCACCAACGCTTGGTATCTGCCCACACAGAGGGACAGCTGGTAAGGCTGACAAGAATCAGGGCCAGATGGTGTAGAACTTTATAAGCCCTGGTTAATAACAATGGGTGGACTGCATCCTCTACAATAATAAACCATTTAAGGGGTGGGTGTGTGTGCATGTCATAGACTCCTTTGAAAATTTGGAATTTTGGGGGCCAAATTTTGGGCCTTTTCCTCTCTCCAGAAAATATACCTGTGCTTTTTTTTTTTTTTTTTTTTTTTTTTTTTTTTTTTAAAAAAAAAAAGAAAGGCTTGTTTATGTTTGGCTTTGCATGGCATTTCAAGAGATTCTTATGCCTCCTAATGTTCATTCATAGTTGGTGGAAAGAGAGGCTAGTTTCTGAATCTGAAAAGTTAAAAACTTAATAGGGAGAAAGTGGTATTGTATGTATAATAATTAAGGAATTTATGCAGGGGAACCACAGTAGTCACACTTGTGTTATTTATTTATTTATTTGAATTCTTTTATTTAATTTTCTTTTCTTTCTTTTTCTCATCTTTCTCTTCCTTATTTTAATTTGACCAGAGAGGAACAGAATGAGAAAGAGAGAGAGAAAGCAAGAAAGCAAGCTGCCAGGTCTGGCATTTGAGCCATGGTCGGCCATGTGGGATTCCAGGACCCTTAACCACCTTGCCACCTTCTGGCTGCTTATTTATTTTTAATTTCTAGAAGGTGCTTATGCCTGCCAGAGAGAGGGAGAGAAAGAAGGAGAGGGAGAAAACATCCCCCAGTGGAATGTGGTCACTCTATAATCCCTTCTCCATTTCTCTATCCTGTCACGATTTGGGGGCACACATGCACATGCACGTGGCATGTTTTTCAAGCTGTCATGACTGGGATTCAAATGACGGTTAGCCATGTAGGATCCAGCTACCTTAATCACTAGGCTATGGGACTGACCCTATAACCAATAGAAGATTCTTGAGAATTACTTTTTGAGTCCAAAAGTATTGAGCTCAAGCACAGTATGAAGAGCTGGTCATTTTATCATGTATTTGTATGTAACATTTTTAAAATTCCACGGTCTGTGTATGCTATTGTTCTGATACTTTCATACATGTTGAAAGTCTAAGATTAGTCTTAACACTGAGAAATTTATCATCAATGAGAATGTAATAAATTTTTTCTTTTCTTTTTTTGGAGAGGTTTTTGCTATAGGGCGCGTGCGCTCGCCAGACAGACAGAGAGAGACAGAGAGATAGAAAGCAGGAAATCACCCCCCAGGGGGGATGGCCACGCCGCAATCCCTTCTCCTCCATTCTCCTCTCGGGATCTTGGGCACGCACGCACACGTGCCCAGCGTGAGTTTAAGCCACCGGGTCCGGGACTCGAACTGTGGTCGACTACATGGGAGTCCAGCGACATAGCCATTACGCTAACTGCTGGTCCCAGTAAATATTATTTTTAATTGTTCTTAATCTTAATCAGTTCATACTGTATTGAGAATTCTACTGGTTAGTGAGAGTAGCTGGTGTAGTTGGTGTCTAGAACTAATTCTACACAGAGATTCCTTTATAATCATTATTTTTCTAACGTACCATAACAGAGTCATTGTTCAGCTGTGATACAATTTCTGTTTAATTGAGGTGTTTGTGTATGTATGATTACTTTTATTATTATTTCATGGGGAAAAAAATAAGCACCCTCAATAGGCTCTCATGCTGCAGTCCTGCCCCCAGCCTTCCCAGTGAACCAGGATTATCAGCATGTATGTGTATGCTTGATGTGTACAGGCCAACCCAGAAACCAAATCCTGGTCTTCCATATGGCTTCCAGCATTGCTGAGTGTTGTGCTGCTGCTGCACCACTGCAGGTGGGGTTTTTTTTTTGGTTTGTTTTTAATGTTTATGATTTATCACGAGAATGTTCTTTTTTGGAGAGTTTAAGGATTATTCTCATACCCCCAGTTTTTTTTTCTTTTGCCAGGGGGCTCTTGTACTCAACAGAGAGAAGCAGAGAAAGTGGGGGTGGGGGAGAAAACACTGCCCAGTGGGACGTGGTCATGCCCTTCTCCATTTCTCCATCCTGTCAGGATTTTATGGACACATGCACATGTGCCCAGCATATTTTTCAGCCACTAGGCTGGGATTCAAATCACGCACTTGACCTTGTAGAATCCAGCTTCTTATTTATTTATTTAAGAGGTTTTTGCTGTAGGGCACGTGTGCTCGCCAGAAAGAGAGAGAGAGACAGAAAGCGAGAAGTCACCCACTGGGGGAATGGCCACGCTGCAGTCTCTTCTCCTCCATTCTCCTCTCGGGATCTTGGGCACGCACACACACGCGCCTGGTGTGAGTTTAAGCCACTGGGCCTGGGACTTGAACCACGGTTGACTACGTGGGAGTTCAGTGACATAGCCATTACGCTAACTTCTGGATCCAGCTTCTTTATTGCAAAGCTACGGGGCTGGCTTCTGCTGCTCTTTTAATATCCTTAAATGTCTGCATATTTGTCATCCTTGGTCACTGCCTGTTCTAATTCTTAGTTTTACTAACAACTAAAATATCTGAAACAGGATGATTTAAAAGAATAGAGATTTATTCAGCTCATGGTTTGGAGGTGTAAGGTGGAGGGGCTGCATCTAATAAGTTCTTATTGCTACATCAAATATGGTGGAGGGCAGGGGCGCGTGTCTTTGAGTCCATGTCTTTGTCTCCTTATACAAGTGTCTGACACAGGGCACTCTGCTGATCCTAATCTCCCAAAGGCCTCCCTTCCTAACAGCATAATTGGATTAAGTTTTCACTCTCTTTATCCTGTCATAACCAAATTGTAAAACATGAATCTTTGAGGGAAACATTTAAACCATAATATTAACCATACTCACTATCCCTTCAAGCATTTCAACTCTTCATCTGTCATCCTTATTCTGCCATGTAGTCTTCTGGTTATTGATGCCTTTTTTTTTTTTTTTTTTTTTGAAGAGGTTTTTGCTATAGGATGCGTGCACTTGCCAGACAGACAAGAGACAGACAGAGAGACAGAAAGCGAGAAATCACCCCCCAGGGGGATGGCCATGCCACAATCCCTTCTCCTCCATTCTCCTCTCAGGATCTTGGGCACGCATGCACACACGCCCGGCGTGAGTTTAAGCCACTGGATCGGGGACTCGAACCGCGGTCAACTATGTGGGAGTCCAGCGACATAGCCATTACACTAACTGCTGGTCCCAGTCATTGATGCTTTTTTCAGTTACCCCATAGTTGGATATGGAAAAAAAAAAAGTAGGGTGGAAGCACATATCTGGCAGTTTTGTCCTTTTCTTTGTTTTTGTATTTGTTTTGCTTTTACTGTAGAAAATGAGACCCGATACATAAAATTTAGCCATTATATATGGAAGATAGCTATGAGTTTACACATATGAGCACCTGGATCTTGTTTCCTGATTCTGTTACCAGAACTGCAAATTACTGTGATCTTTGGTAAGATCATTTTCTTTGTGTCTCTTTCTTTTTCACTATAAAATATAAATGATAAGAATAGTAGCCCTGCCTTGTGGTCATGAAAATGAACTGTTATATTCTATATGAAGCACTTAGTTACAGAATATTAGATATTATCATTACTTTATTATTCCTTTTTTGTTATTATTGATGATCAAAACCTTATTACTGATTCTGACTTGATTTTTGAAGCTGCTATTTGTTTCTCATAGAATTTTTCGCAGACAGTTTAATGTAAAGGAATACTTTATACATTATTCTTTTTAGCTAGAACAAGCTGACGGTGTAGAAGAATGAATATTTTCTTAAATTCTTAAGACCTAGTGAACTGGTCTGAATGCTTTTATGCACTTGGTTAACCTTTATGCCATTCAGAATGTGAGACCAGTTTGTGCTGATTTCCATTCCTCAGTTAGAAAGGTTTGATAAAAAAGGATCACCCTGCTGTTCATTAATGTCATTAGGACTATAAAGAAAAATACTGCTTGTAATTATGAAGACCCAGAGAACTCTTTTTTCACACCTCAAACCTGGTTTGGATTTAGAGTTCCTCTCCTTTTTTTTTTTTTTTAAAGAGATTTTTGTTATAGGGCATTTGTACTCGCCAGAGAGACGGCAAGAAATCACCCCCCACAGGGTATGGCCACACTACTGTCCCCCCTCCTCCATCCTCCTCTTGGGATTTTTGGGCATGCATGCACACATGTCTGGCATGAATTTCAAGTCTCCGGGTCCGGGACTGGAACTACTGTCGACCACATGGGAGTCCAGCAACATAACCATCATGCCATGTGCTGGTCCCTAGAATTCTTCTAAAAATGTATGTAAATAATATTTGTAGGCTGCTTTCTATACACTTTTACAGGCTTTGGTCATTTGAGCTTCACAATTTTATGGAAAAGGTAGGACAGAAAGTATTGCTCCTACTTTTTTCCTTTTTTTAAAGTTATTTTACTTAGCTTTATTTATTTATTTTTAAATTTTGATCAGAGAGGGATAGAGCGAACACATAAGAGAGAAAGAAAGAGAGAGAGAAAAAGGAAGCCTCCAGGTCCATGACTAGAACTGCAGTAGGCCATGTGGGAGTCCAGTGCCCTTAACTACCATTCTCTTTGTGTCTCTTTCTTTTTCACCTGCTGGCCCCTGCTCCTACTTTTCAAGAAAAGAAATTTAGACACCCAAGAATTTCAGCTAGTTGTCCAGAGGTATAGCTTAGTTAGGTCTGTTTTTTATCTTTGATTAGTTTTCACTCTACTATCAATACATAAAGGGCTCCTTTGTAGAATCACTTCCTTCTATATGATCTACTTATTATTTCCAGAATGTAAAATTGAACTGTTGAAACTCCAGGCCTTTTCACTTGGCCAGAAGCCACACCCCCTTTAAAAAAAAAAAAAGATTCATTTTTTTTAGAGCTGTTTTAGATTCACAGCATATAATTAGCAGAAGGTAGAGACTTCTCATCTACAGTAGTTCCCCTTATCTGCAAGGCATATGTTCCAAGACCTGGAGTAGATGCCTGCAACTACAAATATTAATAGTTCCAAGCTCTCTGTATGCTATTTTGTTTCCTATTCACACATACCTGTGATAAAGTTTAATTTATAAAGTAGGCGTGTAAGAGATTAACAATAAGATAGAATATTTTAACAATATAATGTAATAAAAGTTATATGAATGGTGTCTCTCATTGTCTCTCTCTCTCTCTTGAGTGTCTTATTGTACTTCTGTTACACACCTGCTTTCAGCCCATGACTTATTGTAGGTACAAACTACAGAAGGTGAAACTGCAGATGAGGGAATTACTGTTCCTCCTGCCCTTACATGCAAAAATCTCTTTCATTATCAGCAGTTCTCACCAGAATGGCAATATGTTACAATGGATGAACATACAGGAACACATCGTTTTCACACAAAGTCCATCGTTTGCATTAGGGCTCACTCATGGTATGAGCCCTGATTTGTTCTGTGGTTTTTTGACAGATGAATAATGATGTATCTGTTGATATAGTATCCTAGAGAGTAGTTTCACGGCCCTAAAAATCCTCTGTGCTTATGTCTTTTTTTGTTTGGCTACATATCACATAAAGGAACAAGATAACAAGTTCTGCCACATTTTATCACTAGTTTAAACTTTATAGGTTTGAGATTTTGAAATATTTGTTTCAAAAATATGTTCTCAAACTGTATCTTACTTTAATAACTTAATTGATTTTAAATACAATTCTGATTGAGAAGGCATTATGAAAGATTCTGTTTTTACAATATTACTAGTCAGTCTATCTCATTTCAAAAAGGAGAATGACTTTGTACTTTTAATATTTTTTTTTTGATAGGTTTTTGCTATAGGGCGCATGTGCTTGCCAGAAAGAGAGACAGAAAGACAGAAAGTGAGAAATCACCCCTCAGGGGGGATGGCCACGCTGCAATCCATTCTCCTCCATTCTCCTCTTGGGATCTTGGGCATGCACGCACACACACCGGCATGAGTTTAAACCACTGGGTCCGGGACTCGAACCACAGTCGACTACATGGGAGTTCAGCAACATAGCCATTATGCTAACTGCTGGTCCCAATAATAATTCTGTTTTTTTTTTTTTTTTTTTTTTTGGAGAGGTTTTTCGCTATAGGGCGCGTGCGCTCGCCAGACAGACAGAGAGAGACAGAGAGATAGAAAGCGAGAAATCACCCCCCAGGGGGGATGGTCACGCCGCAGTCCCTTCTCCTCCATTCTCCTCTCGGGATCTTGGGCACGCACGCACACGCGCCCGGCGTGAGTTGTAAGCCACCGGGTCCGAGACGCGAACCGCGGTCGACTACGTGGGAGTCCAGCGACATAGCCATTACGCTAACTGCTGGTTCCCGCAATAATAATTCTTAAAAGAATTATTTATTTAATTCCATTTATTATTATTATTATCATTATTATTTAATTTGACCAGAAAGAGACAGAGAGAGAAAGGGAAAGTTAGAAAGCAAGCTGGTAGGTCCAAGACCCAAACCATGGTAAGCCATGTGGGACCATGCCACCTGTGGCCCCTTGTAATCATTTTTAAAGCTAGTATGCGTTAGGGGCCAGCAGATGGCATAATGATTGTGTCCCTGGACTTCCGCATTGTCAGCACAGTTCCAGTCCTGGCGCTGGTGGCTTAAAACTCATGCCAAGTGTGTATACCTGCCTGCCCCAAACCCCAACAGAATGGAGGAGAAGGGATTATAGCATAGCCATCCCCCTAGGAGGTGATTTCTCATTTTGTCTCTCCAGCAAATGTACATGCCCCATAGCAAAAATCTCTTTTTAAAAAAACAAACAAACAAAAATAGTATGCTTTATATTCTGTAATGCTTGTGAGGTGATACACATACATTGGGTTGTCAGAAAAGTCATGGTGTATTTTTCTATGCAAAAATGCATCATGACTTTTCCAGTGACCCAATACATTTAATTAATGACATTCTTTGCAAAAGTATTTTCAGAACCTCTGCTTTGTCTTCATGGGCCTTGTACAAATTTTTCTGAGAATACAAAATGGTCCTTACCTTGCTTCCAACAAACTTGACATTGGTAGAGAAGGCAAGGCTAATTATGAAAAAATTAGAAGAGAGGTAGCCAAACTACAGTCTACAGTCTGTTTTGTATGACCCACAAGCTTAGAATGGCTTTGGCTTTAAAGAGCTGCTTTTGAAAAAAGCAACTTTCTGACAAACTCTCCAAAATTGTTTTCCAAGTGGCTGTACCATTCCACATTCTCAGCAACAATGTATGAGTACCAGTCTTACTATATCTTTGCCAACACTTGTTATTATTCATTTTCCTTTTTATTTTTTAAATGTTTGCTATAGGGCACATGTGCTCTCCAAAGAGAGACAGTGAGGGTGAGTGAGTGAAAGAACCCCTTACGTGGGATGGCCAACCTGCAATCCTTTCTCCTCCATTCTCCTCTTGAGATTTTGGACACACACATGCTCACCTACCTTGTTTTTTAAGCCAGCATGTCCAGGATTCAAACTGCGCAGTTGGCCATGTGGGATCCAGCCACCTTAACCACCATGCCACCAGCTGCCCCCCATTCTTTTTGTTTGTTTGTTTTTAGAGAGATTTCTGCTATAGGGCGTGTGCATTTGCCAGAGAGACAGAAAGTGAGAAATTACCACCCAGGGGGAATTCCACATGGCTGATGGCATGGTTTGAATCCTGGAGCCAGTTGTCCTGAAAAATCATGCTGGGTGCATGTGTGTGTGCCCCAAATTCCTAGAGTAGAATGGAGGAGAAGAGAAGAAATTGTGGCATGGCAATTGCTCTGGGGGGTGATTTCTTTCTTTCTGGTGAGTACACATGCCCTATAACTGGAGGGGGGGGAGGGGGGGGAATCTGAAAAGAAAATGTAACCAGCGATTATTTGTGAAAAAGAGGCAATGAGAGGTCAGGTAAAAGAAGAGAGGACTGCAGGCATGAATTAATAGACACAATTTGCATTTTAAAGCTGAGGTATGTCCTGGTGTGTTCAGGGAAGCCATGCTCTAAACCCATCTCCTAGACTCCCAAAATATTCAGACAAGGTCTTTTCTCTGTCTCTGGCTGTCTGTGTCTCTGTCTCTGGCTGTCTGTGTCTCTGTCTCATGTCTCATGCTCTCTCTCCCTTTCTGTCTGTCTCACACACTCTTTCCCTTTAAATTTTTTAACTTTTTTTTTTTTTTTTTTAATTGTTCAGGCACCTCTCCTCAGCTTGGGCCTTTTCTTTCACTTGTTAATTTTAGAAGCCATTTTAAAGCCTAGATATGTCCTTGTTGTGTTCATGCAGCCTGCTAGCGTGCCACGCGGTTTTCATTTTTTACTTTTTTTGGTAGTGTTTTCCTATTTCTTTTTGCTTATATTTTTTAATCTTACTTTCTTACTCAAAACTTCACTCTCCAGACATTTAATGTCTACATATGCCTAGGTGCACAGTAGCAAAGCATCTGAATCCTTTTAGATTCATTGAAATCCTCAACACTTATTGAATCTACTGCTTTAACAAAGAAATTTCTTTCTATAAATCTGAACTCCTAATCTTACTATTTATACCATATTGCTAAGCACCGTGGAGGAGAGATTTTGTCACAGAATGATCAGAAACAACCATAGAGGTTCAGAAAACATGAGAAACCAAGAAAATGTCTCTCCCATAAGGGAAAAGAACAATACCTCATCATCTACAAACAGTACAGTAGAATTCTTGGAAATGTCTGATAAAGACTTCAGAATATTCATATTGACAAAACTAAACGAGATGCAAGAGCTGAGAGATAATGAACTCCAGAAGATGCAGGAGAAAAGAGACAAGTTCCAGGAGGTGTTGAAATTCTTTCATGATCTGAAAGAGGAAATACACACCATGAAAAGGAATCAAATGGAGCTATTAGAGATGAAGGCTGCCCTTCAGGAAATCAAAACGTCCCTCGAAAGTATTAAAAGCAGTTTAGTCCGTGCAGAAAATCGAATCTCGTATGCTGAAAGTAAAACCTCTGATCTAGAAAAAAACAACCAAAAAAAACTGAGAAAATAACCCAAGAAAATTAGAATACTATACAAGAAATACTAGAAAGCATTAAACGCCCAAACATTCTGATAATTGGTATCCCAGAAGGTGAGGAAACTAATAAAGTCATTGATAATCTATTCCATGATATCTTGGAAGAAAACTTTCCAAATCTAAAGAGACATTCAAATATCCAAACCCAAGATATACAAAGGACCCCTAATAGAATCAACCCAAGAAGATCTTCTCCAAGGCACATCATAACCAGACTGGTCAAATCTACAGACAAAGACAAGATACTAAAATTGGCAAGAGAGAAACGTCAGGTTACTTATAAAGGTTATCCCATCAGGCTAACCTCAGCTCTCTGATCAGAAACAATGTGAGCAAGGAAAGAATGGGAAAATATATTCAAAGTGTTAAGTGAAAAACACTTTCAACCAAGAATACTATACCCAGCAAGAATATCTTTCATATGGAAAGAAAGAATAAAAACATTTTCAGATAAACAAGACTTGAAAGAATTTGACAGTAGCAGACTCACTCTTCAAGAAATTCTGAAAGGAGAGCTTGACCAGTGAAACTAAAGATACATACAGAAATAAGAGAACAAAAGGCAACCATGACAATGACCAATTTAATGCTAGGGACAAGAAATATCAATAACAACGTAGAATGTTAACTTCCAGGATTTAAATGGAAAGATTGGACCACAGCAACACTGCATATTTTCTTTTGTTTTTTCTTTCATTTATTTATTTTTACATTTTTCCACAAACATTTACTTTATATAGCAAAAAATTTTAGCTCATACTCCATAATTCTTGACGGTTTACAAACAACTTTCAAAATTTCAAAATACTGAATTTTAAAGATAATGTTCAAAATATGTCTTATAATTTTGTATAATTTTATAACTCTATAACAACAGAAGCAGTATGGTTTCAAATATATATATATATTTTTTAGAGTGCAGACAGTCGGTATATATTAAGTCGGTATATATATATATATACAATGCCTCTCCTTCATAGCATGGCTTGCTTCACTCAGCAGTAAGTCTTCCATATTCATCCACTTCCTTTCAAAAGCCAGGGTTTTGTTGTTTTTTATGGATGAATAGTATTCCATTGAGTATATGTGCCACAGTTTTTCTAACCATTCATCAGTTCGTGGGCATTTAGGTTGTTTCCATGACTTAGCAATTGTGAAAAGTGCCGCAATAAACATCGATGTGCAAGCACTTTTTCTATTAAGTATTCTTCTGTCCTTCGGGTAGATACCAAGGAGTGGGATTGCTGGATCATATGGTAGTTCTATTTGTAGATTTTGGAGGAATCTCCAAATTGTTCTCCACAGTGGTTAGACCAATTTACAATCCCACCAGCAGTGTAAGAGAGTTCTCTTTTCACCACACCCCCTCCAGCACTTATCATTTTTTGTTTTTTTAATCTTAGACATTCTGACTTGGGGTTAGGTGATTTCTCATTGTTGTTTTTGATCTGCATTTCTCTTACAATGAGGGATGTTGAGCATTTTTTCATATGCCTTTTAGCTATTTGTATGTCATCTTTAGAGAGTGGTTTTTTCAACTCATTCTCCCATCTTTTAATAGGATTAATTGTCTTTTTCTGGAACAGCTGCTTGAGTTCCTTGTGAATTCTGGTTATCAGTCCCTTGTCTGATGCATAGTTTACAAAAATATTTTCCCATTCTGAGGGCAACACTGCATATTTTCAACAGAAGAGAGTTTGAACATAAGACTAAACTGGCGAAATAGAATTTTATGACTTTTGAGTAAACATTACTGATTTTTTTTTACTATGCTTTGATTTCCCAATTTAAATAATTTACTTCTTTTCAGTTGTTGATAGGTTTAGCAATATGTTAAAGTATTTTTCTTGTTTGTTTCTTCAAATGGAAACAAGCTTTTCTTCCTTCCTGATCTCTCTGGAATTGGAAAATATTTGGGAATATTCTTATTTTGTGGGAGAAGGGTTATTTGCGTAAGTTCAATAATGCTTGTTGTATTGCTTGAGAAATTGGAAATACTCATTATTGGACAGGGCTTTGACTGGAATGTCATATCTGAAGATTAATCAGAGAACTATGGAACTAAGGACAGAAGCTCTTAGAAAGATGGCCTGGTACCATAAATAGTTGTGCCTGGCAGAGAGGATTAGAGAAGATACATGAAGGAGTTTATAACATAAAATAACCTGGACTTTTCCATCCCAGTATTGTAATCAGTAGAGATTGCAAAAGAGCAACCACACCAGAGAATTATCTTGACTTTGAAGGAAGAAAAAGAGCCTGATCTTTGCTAGCAGATGGTATATCACAGAATACACTTGGGCAGGGCTGAATTGAGAAAGTTTATGTGTGACTAGTGTGGTGGGCATTTGCTTTTCAACAATTTGAGTAGTTGACATGTAAATATTTCCTCAAAAATATTTAAAACCATACTGTTTCTGTTGTTATAGAGTCACAAACAAATTTATAAGAAAAATTTTGAACATTATCTTTAAAATTCAGTATTTGAAAGTTGTTTATTAACTTTCAAGAACTATGGAGTATGAGTTAAAATTTTTTGATATATAAAGTAAATGTGGAAAAATGTAAAAATAAATTAAAATAAATAAATAAACAAATAAATAGGCACAATTTGCAGTATAAAATGCACCTTGAAGGGCATGGAGGTTGTTGATAGGAAGAGCAAGTGCTGTGACATTACAAGTCCTAGCAAGAGGTAAAAACCAAGGTACTTGTGTTTGACAAAGAGGAAGTGGTGAATGTAAGAGGAAGAAAAACAAGGCAAGTTTCTTTGTTTCTGTGAGGCTTCTAAACTGGCATATCAACTGATTTGACCTGCTAAGGATTATACTTTGTGTTATTTCATCTAATATATTGTGTATTCTAGCCTAAGGCTAGAAATTTTTATTTTAGCCAGAAAACAAGAGCCTAAGGGCTGTTTAC
This sequence comes from Tupaia tana, assembly GCA_026018925.1. Taxonomy (NCBI): domain Eukaryota; kingdom Metazoa; phylum Chordata; class Mammalia; order Scandentia; family Tupaiidae; genus Tupaia; species Tupaia tana. The sequence goes on from JAKSZU010000004.1 coordinate 79,523,479, forward strand.
CATGATACTTTTAATGGGTTAGTGAGAGATTTTAGTTCACAGCATATGCGTTGAAGAATTTGCTACTATCTTTTAATTTTTTTTAGCCTATCTTAAATTATATGAAGTGTCTATTAGGTTTCTTGTTGTTATTTAAAACCAAATCCTTAATAGTGTTCCTTATACCAACCACTTTACAAAAAAGTTCTTTGATGTATATTGCCTCATTTAGTGCTCTCACCACACCTGAGTGGCTGATGATATTCTCATTTTAAATGTGGAGGAGGCCATAAAATAAAGTGGTTAGGAGCCAGGATGGGGGCAAAGTCTAGATTCAGATGATTAAGTGCCAAGTTTTGATAAGTTATTTAACCTCTCAGCTGTGTTTTCACTTGTGAACAGTGGTTCTTATTAATAGCAAAGAGATGTATAAAAAAGGTAACTAAACATGAAGTTCTTAGTACCATTCTTGACACATACTAGGTCCTCAGTAAGTGTTAAACTGTAACAAGGTCTTATTTATAGATTGTAAGAATTGAGTGATGTTAAGAAGTCCAAAGAGTTGCAATAGGTCAGTGCTTATGAACCCCAAGTCCTATTTGCCGATTTATTTAGTTAGCTTTACCGTTTTTATTATATACTTATTGGACATAAATTTACTGACCTAAATTTTTAATTTCAGTGGAGACCAGACCACAGACTAGATGTTAATAGCAAAACAGACTTTTTTAAAAGAGGTTTTTGCTATAGGGTATATGCACTTGCCGGGAGAGAGAGAGAGACAGACAGTGAGAGGGAAAGTGAGAAATCACCCCTGGGGGAATGGCCACATCACAGTCCCTTCTCCTTAATCCTCCTCTTGGGATTCTGGGCATGCCTGCACATGCATCTGGCATGTTTTTCAATCTGCTGAGTCCAGGCCTTGACTGAGGAGTTGGCCATGTGGGATCCAGTGCCTTAACCATCACGCCATTTGCTGGCCTGGAGGAAAACATCGTTTTAATATAATTTACCAAAAATTAGCTCAAGCATAAACAAACAACTAAAAGCAAACACCTGGGGGGGAGAACTTTGAATGACCAAAAAAGTGGGTATTCTTTTTTCTTTTGAGGTTTTTTACCTTAGGGTGGGTGCACTTGGCAGAGAGAGAGAGAGAGACAGTGAGAGATCACTGACAGAGAAAATGAGAACTCCCCGCCCAGAGGGGATGGCCATACCACAGTCCCTCCTCCATTCTTCTCCTGGGATCTTGGGCACGACCACATACCTAGCATGAGTTTCAAGCCACCCGGTCCGGTACTAGAACCGTGGTCGAACATATGGGAGTCCAGTGATGTAATCATTATGCCATTTGCTGACCCCAGGAGTTGGTATTCTCTTTTTTTTTTTAAAGAGAAAGGTTTTTTGTTTGTTTGGTTGTTTTTTTTTTTTTAAAGAGGTTTTTGCTATAGGGCGCGTGCGCTCGCCAGACAGACAGAGAGAGAGACATAGAGACAGAAAGCGAGAAATCACCCCCCAGGGGGGATGGCCACGCCGCAATCCCTTCTCCTCATTCTCCTCTCGGGATCTTGGGCACGCACGCACACACGCCCGGCGTGAGTTTAAGCCACCGGGTCCGGGACGCGAACCGCGGTCGACTACGTGGGAGTCCAGCGACATAGCCATTACGCTAACTGCTGGTTCCCAATAAATAATTCTTAAAAAAAAAAAGGGACCAGCAGTTAGCATAATGACTATGTCGCTGGACTCCCACGTAGTCGACCGTGGCTCGCGTCCCGGACCCGGTGGCTTAAACTCACGCCGGGCGCGTGTGCGTGAGTGCCCAAGATCCCGAGAGGAGAATGAGGAGAAGGGATTGCGGCGTGGCCATCCCCCCTGGGGGGTGATTTCTCGCTTTCTGTCTCTATGTCTCTCTCTCTGTCTGTCTGGCGAGCGCACGTGCCCTATAGCAAAAACCTCTCAAAAAAAAAAAATTATTTATTTACTTAATTCTATTTGTTATTATTTTTTAATTTGACCAGAGAGAGGGAGGAAGGGAGAGGGAGAAAGCAAGCCACTTGATGTGAGACCCAAACCATGGTTGGCCATGTGGGTTGACCATAGCTAAAACCTCTCCAATAATAATAATAATATTAATAATTTTAGCTTTTGGAGAGTTTTGGGGGTTTTTTGGGGTTTTTGTTTGTTTGTTTGTTTGTTTGCTATAAGGTGTGTGCACTCGCCAGAAAGAGACAGAAAGCAAGAAATCACCCACCTGGGGGGATGGCCATGCCTCAATCCCTTCTCCTCCATTTTCTTCTCTGGATCTTGGGCACACACGCACTTGAGCCCAGCATGAGTTTAAAACACTGGGTCCGGGACTCGAACCGTGGTCGACTGCATGGGAGTCCAGCAACAAAGCCATTAAGCCAACTACTCGTCCCAGTTTTAGCTTCTGATTTAACAATTAATGTTCTGAGATTATATCCCAAAGAAAAGAATGATAACTATAGATAAAAATTTATGCACCAATATTAATTGCATTTTCTACGAATATAATAATAGAGACCATGTAGCATCTAGCAAGAAGGATAGTTGAATTATTGTAGATTTATTTTTTTATTACTTGTTATAAAAATTATAAAATATAAAAATTATGAAAAATTTTAGTGACCTTGGAAAAAATGAGGTAATACTTGCAAGGAAAAGAAGCAAATTTCAAAATTGTAACACTGTAGCCTCTAGTATCAAGCAATAAGCTTAGTGTTAAGAATAATTCGTTCTGAGGACCAGCAGATGGAGTAATAGTTATGTTGCTGGATTCCCATGTTATTGACCATGATTCAAGTTCGGGACTCGGTGACTTAAAACTCAAGCTAGGCACGTGTGCTGCTTGCGTGCCCAAGATCCCGAAAGGAAAATGGAGAAGGGATTATGGCATGGCCATGCTCTCTGGGAGGTGATTTTTTGCTTTCTGTCTCTTTGGAAAGCACTTGCATCCTATAGCAAAAATCTCTCTCTAAAAAAAAAAAAAAAAAGATGGTTCATTCTGGACTAATACTTACTGGATAGCTCTTATATATTTGATATAGAAACTTCCTAGCTAAGGGACCAGGAGTTGGTGTAGTAGCTGTGTCGCTGGACTTGCATTTAGTCGACCACAGTTCGAGTTCCAGACCCGGTGGCTTAAACTCACGCTTGGCATGTGTGTATGTGTGCCCAAGATCCTGAGAATGGAGGAGAAGGGATTGCAGCGTGGCCATTCCCCCCCCCCCCTGGGGGGGGGGGGATTTCTTGCTTTCTGGCTCTCTGGCTCTTTCTGGCGAGTGCACGCACCCTATAGCCAAACCTCTCCAGATAGTTAGATAGATAGATAGGAGCTTTCTACGTAGTACAGAAATAAAATAGAACTCCTTTTGAACTTAAATTTCTTTCCCTTGTGGTAGTGACCCACCTTACTGCTTTATTCCTTCTTTAAGGAAACTCCTCAGAAGTTTCTTTATAATACTATCTCCAGTTTCTTTCCTGAACACATTATTCCACTGAAATTAGTTTATATAGTCTCCAGTGACCTCCAGTGGTCAGTTCTGAGTCCTCATCTTACTTGACTTACAAGCAGCATTTGACGGCTGATCTAGGTCCTCCTTTTTGTAATATTTTCTTCTCTTTATTCCAAGAAACCACACACAAGGTTTCTCCCCTACTTCACTGGTTGTGCCTTTTTGTCTTCCTCTGATGGCTCCTCTGCCTATGATTTGTTTGTTTTAGTTAATATGGTAAACTGTTTATTATTGTAAAAATGTTTAACTCAATTATAATTAATCGTTTTTGTATACATAATTATTAAGTGTATTCACATCGATGTACAGGCTTCATTCACCATCATCCATCTCTAAAATTGGTTTCCACAAATGAAACTTCATGCCCATTAAACAATAGCTCCCCATTTTTCCTTTCCCCAGCTCCTAGCCAACCACCATTCTGATTATTGATCATATGAATTTGAATACTCTAGGTACCTCATATAAATAGAAGTATGTATTATTTGTCTTTTTGTTACTGGCTTCTTTCACTCAGAATAATGTACTCAAGGTTCATCCATATCGTAGCATGCTTTTTTAATCCCAAATAATTATTTAATTTTATTTACTATTATTATTTTTTAATTTGACCAGAGAAGAACTGGGGGAGGAGTATGGGGGGAGTGAGAAAACAAGCTGCCAGGGGACCAGCAGTTGGCATAATGGCTATGTCACTGTCCTCCCATGTATTCGACCACGGTTCGAGTCCCGGACCCTGTGGTTTAAACTCATGCTGGGTGCGTGCACGCATGCCTAAGATCCCAAGAGGAGACTGGAAGAGAAGGGATTGCAACGTGACCATCCCCCTGGGGGGGTGATTTCTCACTTTCTGTCTCTCTGTCTCTATCTTTCTGGCAAGCGCATGCACCCTATAGCAAAAACCTCTCAAAACAAACAAACAAACAAACAAACAAAAATCCAGGAAGCAAGCTGCCAGGTCCAGGACTTGAAATGTTGTCAGTTATGTGGGAGTCCAGTACCTTAACTACCACTCCATCTGCTGGCCCCAAGAATTTCCTTTTTAAGGCTGAAAAATACTCATGTGTGTGTACAAGTCACATTTTGAGCTTTCGTTCATCTGTCAATGGACACTTGGGTTGCTTCTACTTTTGGGCTATTGTGAATAAGACTGCTATAGGGACCAGCAGTTAGCGTAATGGCTATGTCGCTGGACTCCCACATAGTTGACCGCGGTTCGAGTCCCGGACCCGGTGGCTTAAACTCATGCCGGGCACGTGCGCATGCGTGTCCAAGATCCCGGGAGGAGAATGGAGGAGAAGGGATTGTGGCGTGGCCATCCCCCCTGGGGAGTGATTTCTCGCTTTGTATCTCACTGTCTCTCTCTGTCTGGTGAGCGCACGCGCCCTATAGCAAAAACCTCTTCCCCCCCAAAAAAAAAAAAATAAGACTGCTATGAACATGGGTGTATGCATATCTGACTTTCTGCTTTCATTTCTTTGAATTCCTTCCATTCTTCCCACCCAGAATTGAGACTGCCAAATCATATGGTAATTATGTTTATAATTATTTGAAGAACCACTTTTTCATAGTGGCTGTACTATTTTACATTCCCACCCACAGTCCACCAGGGTTCCAATTTCTCTATAGCCTGACTAACACTTATTTTCTATTTTTGTTTTTAATTATAGCCATCCTAATGGATGTGAAGTAGTATCTCATTGTAGTTTTGATTTGTGTTTCCCTAATGACTAGTGACACTGGACATCTTTCCTGTGATTATTTATTTTTTAGATTTGCTGTAGAAGACATACACTTGCCCAAGAGAGACAAATGGAAAAGTAAGAAATGAGCCCCCTGGTGGGGGGAGGAGAGATGGACACTCTGCAGTCCCTTCTCCATTCTTTTCTTGGGATTTGGGCACGTGTGCATATCCAATGTGTTTTATTTCCAAGCTGCCAGGTTCAGGACTCAGCCATGTGGGATCCAGCTCCTTACCCACTGTGCCACCTGCTTGCCCTTTCCTGAAATTGTTGATCATTTACATATCTTAGAAATGTCTACTCAAGGCCTTTGCCCATTTTTAAATTGAGTTCTTCAGACTTTTTGTTGTTCAGTACTAGGAGTTCCTTAAAATTTTTGATACTAACCCATATCAGATAAACGATTTTCAAATATATTCTCACTTAATGGGTTGCCTCTTCACTCTTTATCCTTTGATGAACAGAAGTTTTTCATCTTGATATAGTCCAGTCTCTTTTTTTTCTCTTGTTGCCTATGCTTTTGGTTTCATATCTAAGAAATTACTGCTAAATCCAGTGTCATGTAGCTTTCTCCCTGTCTTTGGATGTTATGGTTTTGCTCTCATGTTTAGGTCTTTGATCCATTTTGCATTACCTTTTGTAGATGGTGTAAATTAAGGATCCAACTTCATTGTTTTGCATATGAATACTCAAGTTTTCTAGCCTGTTCATTGAAAAGATAACCCTTTTCCTAACCAAATGATCTTGGTCCCTTTGTCAAGAACCATTTGACCAAATACCTAAGGGTTTATTTCTCAGCTCTTTGATCTACTAACTTGGTATTTTGGATTTTTATTTTCATTCTTTTAAAAATACTAATTTCCTTTTCTTAAAAAAAAAAAAATGGATATTTTCCTCTCTATTCATGATAGAGTGCATACAAGTGCCAGGGCTGAGAGGTATATGGAGAGGAAAGAGAAGCACCCTCCACAGTGCTGGTCATGTGTTCTCCTTCCTCTAGGCCTCTCATTCCTCAGGTTTGGGGTCCTTATGCATATGCCTGGTACGTTTCAGCCTGACTGGGGATTTGAAATACAGCTGTGTGGTGACCCAGCTTCTTGTGAGTATCACATCACTGCTGTGTCATGGATCTAGTCTTCATTTACCCTTTGATTTTTCCTTTTTTTTTGAAAGGTTTTTGCTATAGGGCGCATGCGCTCACCAGAAAGGCAGAGAGAGACAGAGAGACAGAAAGTGAGAAATCACCCCCCGGAGGGATGGCCATGCCACAATCCCTTCTCCATTCTCCTCTCAGGATCTTGGGCACACATGCAAATGCGCCTGGTGTGAGTTTAAGCCACCAAGTCCAGGACTCGAACCACGGTCAACCACATGGGAGTCCAGGGACATAGCCATTACGCCAACTGCTGGTCCCACCCTTTGATTTCTTCTTTGAAGCATGGATTATTGAGAAGTATGTTAGTTTCCAAATATGAGGGGACTTCAGAAAGTTCATGGACAAATGGAGTTAAGCGCAAGTTTATCTTGGCACGAAAAGGTTTATTTAACTCATGCGGTTTTTTCATAATACACATTTTCCATGAATTTTTAAAGACCCCCTCATATTTGACAATTTTCCTAATATCTTTCTGTTACTGATTTCTACTTTAATTCCAGTGTAGTAAGAAAACATATTCTGCATGGTTTAAATTCCTTTAAATGTATTGAGACTTACTTTATCGTCTAGAACATGTTCTGTCTTGGTAAGTGTTCCATATTAATTTTAAATTTGTATTCATTTGTTGTTGGATGAAGTATTCCATAAATGTCTATTAGATCCGGTTGAGTGAATTTATCTATTTTTTCCTTACATTTTTGTCACTTTTTGCCTAAAGTATTTTGACACTGTTGTTAGGTGCATTTACATTAAGGATTGTTACGTTTCCTTGGAGAATTGACCCCTTCGTCATTGCGTAATACTACTATTTATCCCTAATAATTTTCATTATTCTGAAGTTGTTTTGATACAAAATTAACATAGCACAATATATCTTTCTCTATCCCTTTACTTTTAATCTATGTGTATTTATATTTAGTTTTCTTATAGACAGCATATAATTGGATCTTGGTTTTGATTCACTCTGTCTATTTTTTATTTGGTATATTTAGACCTCTGATGTTTAAAGTGGGGCATGATGGTTAAGGCAGCCAGATCCTACATGGCCATTTGGACAGTTCAAATCTTGAACCCAGTGCCTTAAGAAACACACTGAGCACATGTGGGTGCCTGCCTAAATTCCCTGAAGGAGAGAGAATTGGAGAAGGGATTGTGGCAAGGCCATTCATTGCTTTCTGGTTATTAGTGTCCTTATTCTCTATGGAAGTCACCAGGCATCTCAAGGCTTTTCCACTTTTCTTGGCTGTCTTCTGCATTATAACTTCGTTCTTTTAACTTCTTGCCACCTTTAGGTATTTGTTCAAATATCACTTTTTCAAATTACAATTGTACATGCCTTGTGAACTCCCTGTCCCCTCTTTCTGCTTTATTTTTCTCTGAAGCATTTTACCAGCTGACATGTTTCTTTGACAGCATATAGCATGGCACATTGAAGAAAAGGAAAGAAAGCCATTTGGCTAGAGAATTGAGAACAAGAAGCTGGTTGGGAGATAAAAGCTAGAGTATGAATTAGGGAACTAACTGTAGACCTTTGTCGGCCATGTTAACATCTTTTTGATCATTAATAGGAAATCAACAAAGTATCTTAACTGGAGGTATCAGGAAGGAGATCACTAATGTGAGTAAATTTGTCATTTTATGAAAATCATTCTTGCTTCATTGCAGAGAATAGATTAAGGGGAATAAGATTGGATGTAGAGAGATTAGATGAGAGGTTATTGCTGGTTCAGATAGAAGCTGATGTTAGCTTATGTAGTGCTAAGGTTGATTGTCATACAAAAGAATGTTTGAAACTGATTGTCTTAAGAAATCCATTTAAAAACATCTGTGGTCAGCAATTCATAGCTCCAAATTATGAGATTAAGATGTCCAATATATAGGATCTCCTTTTGGGAAAGTAGAATGCTTACCCCTTATAATTCTTCTTAAAACAAGCTCTAGAAATTTTACAAGTCAAATAATCATATTCCTTTTCATGTATGTATTTCTTAGGATTAGGCACAAAATCAAAGATAACTAGTTCTTTTTTTTTTTTTTTTTAAGAGATTTTTTGCTATAGGGCATGTGCACTTGCCGAACAGACACAGAAAGATAGAAAGTGAGAAATCACTCCCCGAGGGGGTGGCCACGCCACAATCACTTCTCCTCCATTTTCTTCTCTGGATTTTGGGCACTCACACACACATGTCACACCTGAGTCCAGTGACATAGCTATTATGCAATTTGCTGGTCCCTCAAGTTAATTATTCTTATTTAGTGGCCATTTTTACAAACTGTTCAAAACAATTTAAAGAGTTATTTTTAACTTTATTTATTTATTTGACCTGAGAGAAAGTGAGAAAACAAGCTGCCAGGTCTGGTACTCAAACCTTGGTCGGCCATGTGGGAGTCCAGATCCCTTAACCACCACACCACCTGCTGGCCATGAAAGCAAGACTTTCATTTTCTTTTTTTTTTCTAACCTCCTCTCATTTCAAAAAATTAAGAAGTTAATGAGGACCAGGATTGTTCTTTAAGAGGATATTTTTTTTCTTTAGACAAAGCCATCAGTGTTTGTATTGTTTCTCTTAATAAAGCCAGTAACCTAGGAAAAGGAATTTCTGCAGGATTGCAGCACTTCACTGCAAAATAAGAAACTCAATACTCTGGCCTTGTTAAAATCAATTTGGAGTTCTTAATGTAAACATGTCAATTAGCTGGATACTAATAGTGATTTTTTTTAATGTGCCGTTTTTTTCTCAACTAAAACATTGATCTTCTCTTTAGTTTGAAAGACAAAAAGGGTTAAGTATAATTACCTAAAATATATTGTCTAATTATCAGAAACCACTGAGATAGCTTAGTCTGGCTTTGTTTTGTTAATAAGGAAATTGAATATTAATGAAAGCAAATGACTTGACCAGGCTCACACATTTTACAGAGCCTGGTGTTGAATACAGATATGTCTGCAGGAGGCTCTTTCCTTTCTATCAGAGGTTGTTAGAGTTCTTTGGTCTCTAACACCTCCCCCAACCTCCCAAGAAGTGTGTTTGTTTTTCACAGAACTGTGGATTCAATGAGGTTAAGAATCAATAAATTTGACAATGTTGCTCACTGATTATAGTTCCCAACCTGACAATGCCTTCCATTTTTCGCTGTTACCTTTGCAAAATTCTTCTCTATTAGTTATACTCAAAAATAGTAAAGTAGCAATAGTAGTATAGGTTGATGAATATACCTTATCCTAATTGCTTGGGTGAAAAGCGTTCTGGATTTTAGATTTTTTTTCCCTTTAAATTTTTGGAATATTTGCATAAGGTAGTGAGATATCTGGGGAAAGAGACCACAGAATTTGTTTGTGTTTCACGTACACCTTAGACACATAGCCTCATGGTAATTTTGTACAGTATTTTTATATTGCAGTGTTTTGCCTACCAATCATGTAAGGACAGATGCGGGATTTTCCACTTGTGTCATGTGGGCACTAAAAAAGTTTCAAGTTATGGAGCATTTTAGATTTCAGATATTTGGATTAGGAATGCTCAATCTATAGTAATTTTTTTAGTGAATAGTATTTTCCAAGTATTGTATTAAGCATTATATCTCTTTCCTTTGTTGTTCATAGCAGAGTTGCTGAATGGTGTCCCTTACTTTAAGATTAATCCCTTTTTTTTTAAATTTGTTATCTGATGTGTATGTTTGCCAGAGAGAGAAAGAGAGAAAACACCCCCCCAGGGGTGATGATTATGCTGCAATCCCTTCTCGTCCACTTGGGATTTTGGGCACGCGCACAGCATGTTTTGCAAGCTGCTCTGGGTCCAAGACTCCACCTGCGCTGTGGGCCATGTGGGCTCCAGCCTCCTTAATCACCATGCCACCTGGCTGGCCTAAGATGAATCCTTTTTCTGTCTGAAGTTGCAATCCTGGTCCTAGTCTCACCAAATTTTAAGTGTTGCCTGGATTGTAGAATTAGAGAACTTTTTAAATATAATGGAAAAACCATGGGCATTATTAGTGTTAGGAAAAATCCAGCCTTAGCCATTTATTTTCTTTCAATAACTACTTACTGAACATCTACTATTTCCTAAGTACTGTTCTGGGCCCTAGGACTGGGCCCTCTTTATCTTCATTTTGAGGAGAAGATAATACCTGCCTTGAAGGGTTGCTAAAGACTACGAATACTGTAACAGGCACTTGACAGAAAGTTGTTTCCTTGTCCTCCTAACTTGGTCTTCCTACTCCGGTTTCTTACTCTTTTGTTTCAACCTATACCATACTCAGAGCTCTCATTATGTTTTCTGAAACTCCTGCTCAGAAAGTATAGGTGGCTTTTGCCTCTGATGGGCAGTTCAAGTTCTCGGGGATAGCGTAGAGGAACCTTGGTAGCCTACTGTTTCAACATCATACATACTCCTTTCCTCCCTTGACCTTTCACAGTAAATCCAAAGCCACCTAGATTTTTTTTTCCTTAAATAGTGTTTTGGCGGCACGTCTGTGTACTGTGGTGCTTTGCAAAGATGACCCATATGGGAAGGTTCCAGGTTCACGTCTGGAGACTTCCCTGGATACACTAGGCCAAGATCCCAACAGGCAGAGCTGGGGGTGGATCACGACATTTAAACTGTTTAGGGTACTGGTTTATGCTCCAACTCTCTCTTCCTCTCTTTTTCTCCTTCTCTTACTCATGAGGAAATGAACTTTTCAAAAAAGATTTCTTTATTAGATTCTTCAAGATTCTCTTGATTCTGTGCTTTTTTCCTTGGAATTCCATATCTGTAATATTCCCTCTTCCCACCCTTCTCATTGGTCTTCAAGAAACATGTACAAAGGTACACAGTGAAAACTCTTCCTCCTTCCATTTCCCCTTACTCCTCAGTTTCCTTCTAAAGGTATTCTATGCATATACACGTTTATATACATGTACAAGTAGAGGCAAATTAATGTGCCAGAGTGTAACTGGAACCAAACTGCCTGAGTCTTAATTGTGGCTGCTCTTCCTCTTCCTGGGGGTGGGGGGGAGGACTTTTATCAATTCAACATGAGTTGGAAAATAAAAAATGAAGAAACAATAGGAGGGCCATCCCCCGTAGGTGGTGGTGAAGTGCTGTGTGGAGGGAGTTGAATCCCATATAGCTCACTGAAATTCGAACCCTGACCCTGGCAATGTAAAAAACACACCAGATGCCCTGGATCCTGATGATAGGGGAAATGGAGGACAGGGGATTGAAATGTGATCAGGCCTCCTATTGGGGGATGCTTTTTCTTTCTCCTCTGTGTCTCTGGAGTACACATATGCTTTAGAGGGAAAACAGAGAAACAAACAGTAGGAAAGAGTGGTAAACAAAAGATAATAAAACAAAATAGATTAATAGTCATAATACAGTAAAAAGAAATAATCCTAATTCTGTAAGCCATAAATAGTAACAGCTTATTTTATGAAAAGTTTATTTGGATAAATATAGAATTTAGAAAATAATACAATTAATTTATATGTAGCAAATTTTATGTTATTATGATAGTTGGTTTTGCCTTTTCTTATTTTAAATTATGAAGTCAGTATTTAACAGAAGAATGCCTGCAATGCAATAACTTTTTTATGGCTATCTATCAGGTCTTTGGTAGAGTCATGATGTGTTTTGCTATGCAAAAATGCATCTTGACTTTATGAAGACCCAGTACTCCAAACCACCTCAAGATATGGTCATCTAGCCCTTTGAAATTCATCTTCACAAAGTAGTTCTACTTCTGGGCAATCTAATTGTCAGAAAGTTCTTTTATGGTACTCTGTTTCTTTATAGTGGTACTTACTGGCCTTCATTTCTGCCCACCCATGTAAACAGAATAAGGAGAATTCCTCTTGTGTTCTACATTCCTTCAAATATTTGAAAAGGATTGTTTTCCTCTTGCTGAGTACCTTTTTCAACAAGCATTATCTTTTTTCAAATAATAAAATTCCAAGTTCTGTTCTCATTCTGGTCTCTACCAAAGCTTCCGTTCTCTCTTGCTTAAATGCATGCTTGATTAGCACTATTATAAGATGTATTACATAGGTTATTAAGAATTTGTGTCTTTTTGCAATTTTGGAAATTCTTAACTATAACCTCCTAATATTATCTCCACTTGATTTTTCTTCACCTCTGGTTAAACAAATGTTAGACTTCGCATTAGTACATAGATTAGGCTACTGTAATAAGAGACCACAGAGAGACTTAAACAAAATTTAAGAGTTTTGTTCTTACATGACAGTTGGAAGGGATAGTCTAGTTCTCATATGACAGTTTCACATGTCAGAGCCAAGTCCCTACATCTTCTTGCTCTCTGATGGTTAGAGTATTGCCTTCTTCCACAAAGCTAAAAATAGCTCTCTACCATGTCTACATTCCAATCCATGGGAGAGAAGAGGAAAGGGCATACCCCTTTCCTCTTATAGGCATGAGCTAGAAGTTGCACAAAGTAACTTCCATTTGTAACTCAAACTGCCAAAACCTTGTCAAAAGTCAAACTGTAGCATCACAAAGGTAGTAAAATGGAAGCTTTAGCTGGACAGCTAAGCATTCAATGAATATATCCTTTGCTTATAAGAGAAAGGCATTCGAGAAAACAGTTTCTGCCACAATTTTCCCATTTTTTTTGTCCTACACATTTTCCATCCTTATCTCTTTTTTTTGGTTAAGTTATTTTCCAGGTCATTTTGCAGTACACTCATTCTCTAGTATAATCAATCTATTGCTAAACCTGTTCACTTAATTTAAAATTTTTTATTTATATGTTTCATTTTTAGAAGTTCTTTTTTCTTACCAAAGCTATTTGTAAATTTTTGTAGTCTATTCTCTTTCTTATAAGCAGCAGTTAAAAGACTGAACTTAGGATCTATATTGACTAGCTAGAACCTTAGCTCTGCTACTTACTGACCTTGGGCAAGTTACTTCTCCATTCTGTTCTTCAGTTCCTTCACCTATAGAATGGGGTAATAATAGTCCCTCCTTCACAGAGTTGCGAGGATCAACAAAATTAAAGCATGAAGTACTACAGTGGTACAAGATTCATAGTAAGTACTCCATAATCACATTGTCCTTATATTCAGTCCGTTTTTATTTTGCTAAACATACTGATTAAGAATTTCATATCTAATAATTCTAAAATATGAAGTCTATGTGGGTCCAGTCCAGTTCTTCCATCTGTTGTTTTGGCACCCCTTTTTCTTCTTGAGTCAAATACTTTTTTTTTCTTTTTACTAGAATGTACATTTGTTTCTGTCAAATGCCTGGAGCTATTACTGACCAGAACTACTTTAAACCACATTCTCAGTGTAAGGCATTATGGGTTTAACCCCAGAAATGTGATTTTGAGATCCAAGCGTCACATAAAGACGGCTTTGACTACAAAATGTCAGAGTAACAACCTTTCCCACCCATCCAAACCTGTACTACTTTAACTCAGAGCTAGAATTCCAGGCATTCTTTGTTTTGTTTTTGTTTTTGTTTGTTTGTTTGTTTTAATATGTGGCAGGGAATGGGGCAAGGGGACAGCATGGTGGTGGTGGCTGCACAAAACAGACATTTGATGGGATATTTCCTAATAACTGAAGTTCATCTGCTAGGCCCTGTGTCTGCCAAGGCAGTGAAATCCTAAGTTCACAGTTATCCAGTTTAGTGAATGTCGGGACAAAAACGGGCCCTGGGGACCAGCAGTTGGAGTAATGGCTATGTCGCTGAACTCCCATGTAGCCGACCGCAGTTTGAATCCCGGACCCGGTGGCTTAAACTCACGCCGGGTGCGTGTGCGTATGTGCCCATGATCCCGAGAGGAAAATGGAGGAGAAGGGATTACAGTGTGGCCATCCCCCCTGGGGGGTGATTTCTCGCTTTCTGTCTCCCTGTCTGTCTCTGTCTCTGGCAAGCACACGCGCCCTATAGCAAAAACCTCTCCAAAAAAAAAGAAAGGGCTCTGAGTGCTGGTTCTAGCTTTCATTTACTTTTAACCTTTAAGCATGTCTTATAAACTGTCAGTTCTTGGGCCATCCTGTGATATGGTGGTTAGGGCAGCTGGATCCCACATGGCTAACTAACCATGTGGTTTGAATCCTAGCTTGAGAAATATGCCAAGCCCATGCCCAAAATCCTGAAAGGGAGAGATGGAGGAGAAGGGATTGCTGCTTGACCGTCCGTCATGTGGGGTGCTTTCCCATCCCCCTTCACCCCCCTGGAAGCACATGTATCCTCTGCAAAATTAAAAAAAGAAGAAGAATTCAATTCTTTAATATATTGCCTTATTGAAAAATTGTGCACGTTAGGAGAGAAATAGAGAGAACCCCCTAATGGGGCCTACCCATGCCACAATCCTTTTTCTTCCATTTCTCTGTCAGGATGTTAGTCATGCACAATGCCCAGTGTGTTTTTCAAGCCACTGAGGCTGGGATTCAGACCTTATCCATCATGTGGAATCTACCTCCTTCTACATAGTGCTTAACCATAGCCATATGGGGCCAGCTCTGTAATATGCATTTGCTTCCCTTCCCTTATTCTTCCCTATGCAGAGTGTTGAGATAATCAGTTTTTTCACCAGATTTTTGTACATATTATACTGTGATAATTAGATTTCTAAATACAATTTTTACTAATCTATTTGCTGCCATGATTTTCTTGTTCTCCTTTCTCTCATCATTTTTCTTTTTTTGAGTGCCAACTCGTTATTTTTATGTAATTTAATTGTCATTTAGTTTAAATTGTTTTATCAATATTTTCTTCTTGATTTCTTCCTTGACCTATGTGTTATTTAAATTGTATTGTTTAATTTACAAACATTTGGGGATAATGTAGTTTCTGAGCTCTAATTTAATTGCATTATGGTTAGAAAATACACTGTATGATTTCAGTTCCTTGATATTTGTTGAGACTTGATTTATGGTCCACCATGATCTGTTCTTAGTAAGTGTTCTATGTGCACTTGAAAAGGATGTGTAATTTGCAGTTGTTGGGTGTGGTGTTCTATTTATGTCTATTAGGTTAAATTGACTGATTAGCTGGTCAAATTTTCTGTGTATCTCTACTGATTCTTTCTTCCTTTTCTATCAGTTTCTGAGTTATGTTAAAATCAAACTGTGATTGTACATTTAGTTTTCTCCTTTTTCCTTTATATATTTTGCTTTATATTTAAACTTCTGTTATTTTCTATTGACTATTTATTAGTATAAATTAATGAAATCAGTGTGCTGATATTCTTGGATTATGTGACAGCTTTTCATTTATTTTCAGTTTATCCATCTGTTTTTCTGTTCCTTTATTTACTGGTTGATTGTTTTTAGGGACACTGTAATTTACTCATTAGTTTTTTGGTCATGGAAACAGGGAGTGGCTCAGCCGGGTGACTAATCATCATAGACCTCAGGTTGCAGACAGATGGTGGCTGGCAGGGATGATTTTGATGGCTTCTTTACTCAAGGTATAAGAATACTCAGAACAGCTGGAGCTCCTTAGGCGTCTCTATCTTTGTGGCATCTCCAAAGTGGTGGCTTCAGGGCAGCCTAACTGCTCAGGGCTCCAAATGTATGGATTCTAAAAGAGATCCAAGAGGAAACCCTGGCCCCTATTCTAACCTAGCTTCAGAAGTCAGACAGTATTGGTCTAGCCACTGTAGCCTAGTGGTTAAGGGACATGGCGCTTATGCAGTTCAGATTGTGGCCCCAGAGGCTTGAGAAACATGCATATGTGCCCCAAATTCTGACAGGATGGAAAGGTGGAGCAGAAAGGACTGCAGTATGGTTACACCACTTGGGGCACTGTGTGTGCCCTTGCCCAAAACCCTGAGAGAATGGAGAAGGGTTTGCAGCATGACTATCCCCCAGGAGGTGATTTTTCACTCTCCCTGTCTCCGTCTCCTGCAAGTGCACGTACCCTTCAGCAAAAATCTTAAAACCAAACTACCTTTATGGCCCTTAATGTAAAAAAAAAAAAAAAAAAGGTTTTTTCTGTGACATTTCATGTCACAACTAAATTTTCTTTGATGAATTTTGTAGGTTCAGAGAAACTTTTCATTAGCTTGCATTTAAAAAAATACAGAAATGAAGTTGGGATCAATTTATTTCACAATCAAGTTGTTATTTGTGAAAGTTAGAAGCAGTTTTGCTGGGGCCAGCATGTAGGTGTTGGACTTCCACGTGGCCAACTGCAGTTCAAGTGCTGGACCTGGTAGCTGGCATGCTTTCTCACTTTCCCTTTCTCTCTCTCTCTCTCTCTCTCTCTCTCTCTCTCTCTCTCTCTCTGTCGCTCTGTAGTCAGACTTTAAAAAAAAAAAAAAAAATGAGGCGCCAGCATGTGGTATGGTGGTTAAAGGCAATGGACTCTCACATGGCTGACCGCAGTTCAAGTCCTGGACCTGGCGGCTTGCTTTCTCACTGCCCCACCCCCCATCAAATAAAATAAATAAATAAAATAAAGTTCAATTAAATAATTATTTTTTAAAAGATAACAATAAAATTAAATAAATAATTATTTTTCAAAAAAGTAGTTTTGCTAAAGGAAGAATGAACAAATTATTACTTCATAACTTAGACCATAAAGCTAAGGACTCAAGATTGACTTAAAATTTAAACATAGTGTAATGTTTATTCCTGTCCTCCAAATTTGTCAGAGAATCTTAACCAGAGTAAAACATTTCCTAGTACTGTGTTGTAAGTGCAGGGGCACAAGAGATTTCCATAAAAAGGCATAGGATTTGCTTGGAAGAACATAGTAGTTTTTTAACTTGGCAGTAATGACTAATTCCCTTTAGAAAGAAAATACTCAAATTATTCTTATTGGGAATTTGTGTGTTTTCTCTTATGAGCTATTTTATTCTTATATTTACAAGTGTTTCTGTCTCTACACATCCATAAGCTATGGCATTTGTTAGGTATAAAGAGAATAATTTTACACACTGTATACAATACATGAAAAATGGCTTTGGAACTTGAATGTCTCACTGCTTTATTTGAGGACTGGAGCCAAATATTTTGTTGCTGAATACCCAAAATAATTTGGCCCTCTATGAGTTCTTTCCCTAATTTCTATTGCTCTTAGGATTCCCTCTTGAAAAATATACATTTTTTTGGGTTAGAGAGATGATAAATTCACATCTTGTTAAAATGACAGCAGTCCCTAGACTAAGAGACCTGAAAAGGGAGTTAAGGATATGGGGATTTTTATGCATGAAACATAGGCTCTCGTGTTTAACTGTCAGTTATTTTAGTGGAAATGAGGTTTAACTGTCAGTTATTTTAGTGGAAATGAGGGACCCATCTAATACAGATAGAAGTGTAGGAATGTTCCTAAGGTCCAACACAAACCTCTTTTATCTCAACCCCCAAATACCCTTAGGTTCTGTTGTAGTCATTACCCCTGTACCACCACTACTGACTCCAAACAGCTTTCTCTACTACAGTTCAGTTTTGTCTTTTCTAGAATTTTGTATTAGTAGAATCATATAGCAGTATTCTCTCTGGATCTGGCTTATTTTGCTGAATATGTTTTTGAGATTCATTCATGTTGCATCTATTAGTATTTCACTTCTTACTGTTGAATAATATTCCATTCATTGGATATGCCACAATTTGTGTATCTGTTTACCTCTTGATGAATACTTGGTGTAGTTTTTAGATCAGGGGTGTTCTTATAAACAGAGATGAAGTTGAAGTTCATTTTTTTTCCCCAATGTATTCCAGCTTGACCTTTTGAAAATACTGTTACATGTGGAATTACTTTTGCCTCTGTATTAATGATAAATAATTAAGTCCATCCTTACTGGCATGAAGCAACAATAATAATTTATTGTCTCATAATTTCTGCGGATCAGGAATTTGGGAGTGGCTTTGCTGGGAGGTTGTGGTTCATGAGGCTGCAATCATTGGTATTAAGGCCTGACTAAAACTGCAAGATAGGCTTCAAAGGTGGCTCACTCACGTGTTTGAAAGTTTGTGCTGGCTATTGGTAGGAACCTCAGTTCCTCTTCAGGTAGGCCTCTCTGAAGGGCTGAGTAAGGGTTCACATGACATAGTGACTTGTTTCTCTCAGAGTCATTGATCCTAGACCATGGCATAAACTGCAGTGCCTTTTACAAACTAGACTTGGAAGTCATCTATTGTCGCTGCCGTATTCTATTGGGCACATGACTATTTGGCATGGAAAGGAACTATACAAGGGTATGAATACTGAGAGGGAACTGTACAAGGTATGAATAAGAGGAGGCCAGGATCACTGGAGGCCTTCTTGGAAGGTGGACACTACAGTTCCTTTACCAAAAATGAACGAATATGTATGTATGGTCCCACTTCAGTTCTGTTGTAATGTATGTATGTCCTTATGCCAGTAGCACATTGTAGGAATTACTCCATTTTATAGCAAGTCTTTAAATCAGATAGTGTCAGAATTTGTTTTTAAAACCATGTTAGCTATTCTGAGTTATTTTTATTTTCACATAAATGTTAAAGTCATCTTGTCAATTTATACAAAAAAGAAACCTGCTGATTGGGATTGCATTGAATCTGATATATCAATTTGAAGAGAATGATATCCTAACAACAATGAAGGCATATATACATATGTGTGTGTATATATATATATATATATATATATATATACACACACACACACACACACATATATGTATATTTGTAAATTTATATAAATTTATATATATACACACACACATATTTAATTTTTTTTTTAAAAGAGAGATTTTTGCTATAGGATGCATGTGCTCACTGGAGAGACAGAAAGTGAGAAATCACCCCCCAGGGGAGATGGCCAGACCACAGTCTCTTCTCTTCCATTCTCCTTTTGGAATTTTGAGTATGCACGCACGCACATGCACCTGGTGTAAGTTTTAAGCTGCTGGGTTCAGGACTTGAACCACAGTTTACTATGTGGGAGTCCAGCAATGTAACCTTTATGCTATTTGCTGGTCTCATATCTTAATGTAATGTAGCATATCTTTTTCTTATTCTTTAATTTCTCACAGTTGTATTTTGTAGTTTTTTTTTTTTTTTTTTTTTTTTTTTTTTTTGGAGAGGTTTTCACTATAGGGCGCGTACGCTCGCCAGACAGACAGAGAGAGACATAGAGACATAGAGACAGAAAGCGAGAAATCACCCCCCAGGGGGGATGGTCACGCCGCAATCCCTTCTCCTCCATTCTCCTCTTGGGATCATGGGCACGCATGCACACGCGCCCGGCGTGAGTTTTAAGCCACCAGGTCCAGGACGCGAACCGCGGTCGACTACGTGGGAGTCCAGCGACATAGCCATTACGCTAACTGCTGGTTCCCTGTATTTTGTAGTTTTGATATCTAAATCTTTCACATATTTATCTTTAAGTAGTTTGTTTCTTATTGGATGTTTTTGTAAATGAGTTTGTTTTTTTAAGAGAGAGATTTGTGCTGTAGGGTGTGTACACTACCCAGAGAGAGAAAGCAAGAAATCATCCCCCATGGGGGAGGCCACACCACAATCCCTACTCCATGCTTCTCTCGGACTTTTGGGCATGCGCGCACGCACACGCACGTACAGAGTGAGTTTTAAGCTGCCAGGTCTGGGATTCAAACCATAGTCAACTACTTGGGAGTCCAGTGAGGGAACCATTATGCCATCTGCTGGTCCAAGTGGTATTTTTTTTGGGGGGGGGGGGGGGGGGGAAGAGAGGTTTTTGCTATAGGGTGTGTGCGTTCACCAGAAAGACTGAGACAGAGAGACAGAAAGAGAAATCACCCCCCGGGGGGTGGCCACACCCCAATCCCTTCTCCTCCATTTTCCTCTCGAGATCTTGGGCACGCACGCACACGTGCCCGGCATGAGTTTAAGCCACTGGGTCTAGGACTCGAACTGCGGTCAACTACGTGGGAGTCCAGTGACATAGCCATTACGCCAACTGCTGGTCCCCCAAATGGTTTTTTTTTTTTTTTTTCATTTCAACTTTAGTTCTTTACCAGTGTATAGAAAACAATTGCTTTTTTGTATCAATCTTGCCTTGCTAAATTTACTTACTAGTTGGGTGGCTTTTTTATGTATTCCCTAGGATTTCCTGCATAGAGGGCCATGTCATCTATGAATACAGTTTTACCGCTTTCTTTTGCATAGACTAGGGCCTACTGTGCTACCTTAATGCAGTATTGAGTAGAAGTGATAAGAGAAGACATCTCATTAACAGAATATAAAGAAACCATATACTGTAATATCAACAGATTCAGAAGAACCACTCAGGGGACGGGGAACAAGAGTCTGTCATTTATTCCTGAGAACGCATTTAAACAAAAGCTCTTAGCAATGTAAGAGTATGAAGAACAACTGAAACCAGTCTAGGAACAGATAGAGTGACCTAAAATGCTAGCTAAGTAGAATAGGTACGGATTCTTAATTTAGGGTTCCTAATACTTGCATGGGGGAGGTGGTAGAATCTGTTGTTTTCACTAACCTCTGAATGAAACTTAATATTTCCTACTTTTTTTGGGGGGGAGAGGTTTTTGCTATAGGGCGCGTGTGCTTGCCAGAAAGAGAGATAGAAAGTGAGAAATCACCCCTGGGGGGATTACCACACTGCAGTCCCTTCTACTCCATTCTCCTCTTGGGATCTTGGGCACGCACGCACACGTGCCCGGCGTGAGTTTAAGCCACTGGGTCCACAACTCGAACCGCAGTCGGCTACATGGGAGTTCAGCGACATAGCCATTACACTAACTGCTGTCCCAATATTTCCTAATATTTTGAATGCAAGTATACCACAGTAGTAATATTAGCGCCAACTGTGACTTAGTTACCAATAGATAGATGTTATTCTTTTCCTGTATCTTTAATTAAAGATTGTTTCTTGAAGCAATATATAGTTAGGTCTTGTTTTTTATCTTGCTATTGAATTGAAATGTTCAGACAATTTGCATTTAACATAGTGATGTGGTTTCTTCTTAATTCTACGATACTATTTGTTTTGTATTTGTCCCATCTTCTCTTTCTGTTTGTATTTTTTGTACTTTTTGTTTGGATCAGTTGAATTTTTCTTTTTTAGTATTTCATTTTATCTCTGTGACTTGAGTGTTAGCCCAGCCTCTGTTCATTCATTCATTCATTTTAGTGGTTGCTGTAACTTACAGTATACATCTTTAACATGCATTTACTCTCACTGTTAATATTACTTAAGGTCATAATCTAAGAATCTTCAGTATGCTTCTATTTTTATCATTTCTCTTCTGTTACTGTAATATATTTTACTTATATGTGTGTTGTAACTTTTGTAGCACTATTCTTGCTTTAAGTAGTCAAAAGTATCTTAGATTTATTCTCATTCACTAATTAATTATGTGCTGGTGAATGTTTTTCCCCAGCTTATTTTTGGTGGTGGGGTAGTCAGGGTAAATCTGGGGAAAAATTTTGATTGACATTCTGTGTTGTCATTTAAAAAAGCTAATTATTTGGACCAGCAGTTAGCGTAATGGCTATGTCGCAGAACTCCCATGTAGCCAACTGCAGTTTGAGTCTCGGACCCGGTGGCTTAAACTCACGCTGGGCGCGTGTGCGTGCATGCCCAAGATCCCGAGAGGAGAATGAAGGAGAAGGGATTGCGGCGTGGCCATCCCCCCCGGGGGGTGATTTCTTGCTTTCTATCTCTCTGTCTTTCTGGGGAGCGCACGTGCCCTATAGCAAAAACCTCTCAAAAAAAGTTGTTATTTTGTTTGTTTATCGTTTTAATTTGACCAGAGAGAGAGACACACACACAGAACGAGAGACAGGCCACCTGCCAGCCCCTCTTTCTCTCTCTCCTTTTTTTTAATGATTTACTTCATTTAATTAATCAATTAATTTTGCTACAGGGCTCATGTGCTCACTAGAGAGAGACACAGAGAGAGACCAAAAAATGAGAAAGGAAGACTCCAGGTCCAGGACTCAAACTGAGGATTGGCATCTAGCTTCTTAGCCACAGCGCCACCTGCTGGCCCCTCTTTGTTAATGTTTTAATAAAACTCGAGTTTTTGCTGTAGGACACATGAGCTAAATAGGAGAAAGACAGATGTGGGGATAGAAGTGAGAAGTCACACCCCAGGAGGATGGCTTCAGCCACACTTCTTTCTCTTCCATTGTCCCATTGTGATTCGAGGCATGCACATGGCCTGGTGAGTTTCTCAAGCCTCCAAGTCTTGGACTCCACACCATTAGCCATGTGGGATCCAGCTGCCATAACCACTACCACCAGACTGACCTTTTTAAGCATTTTAAAGATGTATTTTCTTCTATATTGCTTAGCTTCTCAAGAAGTCTACATAGTTTCTAACTTTATTCCTATCAAAACTTCTCCCCTCTGGCTTCCTGTAATTTTTTTTTTTTTTTTTTTTTTTTTTGGACAGCTTTTTAAAAATTGTACTGTTGGGACCAGCAGATGGTATAATGGTTATATCACTGGATTCCCACATAGTCGACCACAGTTTGAGTCCTGGACCCACCGGCTTAAAGCTCACACCAGGAGCCTGTGCGTGCATACCCAAAATCCCAAGAGGAGAATGGAGGAGAAGCGATTATGGTGTGGCCATCCCCCCTGGGGAGGGGGGTGACTTCTCACTTTCTGTCTCTCTGGCGAGCACATGTACCCTTTAGCAAAAAAAATCTCTTAAAAAATTTATTCTACCTTGCTGTGGTTTTCTTTTTGTTTACTCTCATAGAGGAGGACATTCACTGAATTTCTTGATTCTGTGGATTTTTAGTTTAAATTAAATTTGGACCGTGGTTGTCATTATTTCTTCAAATATCACCCCTCCCATTCCAGGTACACATATTTAGATTACTTGATAGTTTGATACTCTCCTGTGGTTTTATTCTTCTTTCTCCTTCCCTGCTCCACTTTCATGTCTTTCTTTCCTCTCTCTTTCCCTTCCCCTCATCCCCTCATCCTCATCATCTTTTTTTACTATGTTTCAGTTTGAGTACTTTCTATTACTGTATTTTAAAATCCTCTGAACTTTCCTTCTGTAGTATTTAATATACTATTAATCCCACCGAGTAATGTTTTGATTTCAGATACTGTTTTTTCATACCAGTTATTTTTTTATTAATTTTCCTATGTGTGCCATTTCTCTCCTCATGAGGATTTTTAAAAAAATAATCATTTAATTTTATTTGTTATTATTATTATTATTGTTATTATTTTAATTTAACCAGAGAGGGAGAGTAAGCTGCCGGGTCCAGGACTTGAACCTTGGTTAGCTATTTGAGAGTCCAGTGCCTGAAGCACCATGACACCTGCTGGCCCAGTTTTTGCTTTTGTTTGTTTGTTTAAGAAAGATTTTTGCTATAGGGTGCGCGTGCTCACCCGAGAGACAAAAAGACAGAGAGTGAGAAATCACCACTCCCCCAATCCCGCCCTGCCCCTAGGAGGATGGCCATGCCAAAATCCCTTTTCCTCCATTTTCCTCTTGGGATTTTGGGCACACATGCACATGCACATGCACCTGGCATTGAGTTTTTTAAGCTGCTGGGTCTGGGACTTGAACCTCAGTCAACCATGGGTAACCATTATGTCATCTGCTGGTTTTTTGCTTTTTTAAAAGAATTTTGGACTTTGTGCTTGACAAGCAATTGATTTACAATTGGATCCAACTGTATCTTTTTGAGGCTTGTTTTTAAGCTTTGTTAGGAAGCACTTAGAGCTTTCGTTAAGCTCCACTAAAAAGTTTATGATCCTTCTGAGTTTCTGGTGAATTACTGGTCTTTCAATAAGGAAGACTTTTCTAGTCAAAAACATATTTCAAGTACCACATGATGTCTGGGAATCTTTGTTTAGCTTATAGATCTCCATTTATTCTTTGTCTTATGTTGTGAGAGTTTCAATGTACACATCCAGCTTAGTGCTTGGCCACAGACTTGAGTGGATTCCTGTGCAGATTTCTGGAATTTTCTCTGTATGGCTCTCTCTTCTCTGGTATATTTCCAGATTCTACTTGAGTTCTTTCTGCCTGTACCAGAGGCTGAAAAGTGCCTCTAGGCAGAAAGCCAGGGCAGTAAAAGGTCTCACTTCATCTCTTTTCCATCTCAGAAATCACAGTCCTTATACTACTTATTGTCCAATGTTTGCAAACATTTGTTTCATATTTTTTTGTCCAGTGTTATAGCTTTCTACTATAGAATGAAAATTTATTCTTTCTTACTTTATCATTGTGATTGGAAATTATTTCCTGTCTTTTCACCTTATAACAATGGAGGTAATAAAAACAAAGTTTATATGTCTTCTATTTTCTGTAGCAATTTGGGCCTTGTGGGAGTGTATTGCTAATACCTGCCTATAAAGTTTAACAGTTTTATATATGAGAGACTAATAATTTCCAAAGTGACATTTTACATGGTCCAGCTCTAATACAGTAGTAGATAAGATAATGTAGAATTGCTATATGATATTTTAAACAAATGAAATAGTGTGTACCTTATATTAAACCTCATAAATGAACATCTTGAAAAAGTATAGGTTTAAGTGATGACTTTGCAGGGAATTTGGTTTGTGATTATAGTTTTAATACAGCTATTGAGTTTTTTCACCATACAAATTAGGTTTTAATGTATGAGATAAGAATTTTTTAGTGGGAGACAGCAGGTGGTGTGATGGTGAAGGTTCTAGACTCCCACATGGCTGGCCACAGTTTGAGTCCCGGACTTGGTGGCGCTCGCTCTCTCTCTCTCTCTCTCTCTCTCCCCCCCTCTCGTTAATGCACATGCCCAATAGCAAATCAGAAAAAAAAAGAAAAAAAGATAAATAAAATGAAAAAAATTTTTTTTAGTTACAATCTTGGCTAAATTCACCATTAAATACAAGGTTCCAAAGTAGCTGGGTTGGTTGTCTATACCTTGAACAACTTTTCCTACCAATAAGTCCCTATACTAATTCCATCATAACATTTATTACTAATTTGTCAATTTGCCACTAGCTTGTAGGCTCCTTGAGAGAAAGGCATTTGTCCATAATTATTGAGAATTGCTAAATATTCTTTTTTTTCCTTCTTTTTTTGGAGAGGTTTTTGCTATAGGGCGCGTGCGCTCGCCAGAAATAGAGAGATATAGGGATAGAAAGCGAGAAATCACCCCCAGGGGGGATGGCCATGCCATCTCCTCCATTCTCCTCTTGGGATCTTGGGCACGCACACGCACACACCCAGCGTGAGTTTAAGCCACCGGGTCTGGGACTCGAACTGCGGTCAACTACGTGGGAGTCCAGCGACATAGACATTATGCTAACTGCTGGTCCCATCTAGTAAATCTTTAGCTTCATTGATTTTTGTCTGCTGTATAAGGAGATCTTCCTTTGTCTGGATGATTTAAAAGCATTATTCGTTGATGAACTTCTTGTATTTTTCCTTTATTAGCAGTAGGGCTTACACCTAATATTAATGCTGCTTCCTATTTTGTCATTTTGAGTTCAAATCTACTTCTGTAATAGCCACCACTGAAGGCACATTTCAGTAGACTTTGAAAAACTTGTTTTACTTGAGGCTCCATATGCTTCATGGCTTGCAAAACATAACGACCTGCAAATCCAGCAGCAGCAATGGTCAGTCCAGCTGCTACCGCTGTACTGGCCATGGCTCCTGCTCAGCTCCTCTGCCTCCACCACGAGCGCATTTCATCTAAGCCCAGAATGGTTTTTAATCATCTTGTTTTCTGATCAAGCATTCTTAGAAATAACAGTAACAGGGGGAACCAGCAGTTAGCGTAATGGCTATGTCGCTGGACTCCCATGTAGTCGACCGCGGTTCGCGTCCTGGATCCGGTGGCTTAAAACTCACTCCAGGTGTGTGTGCGTGCGTGCCCAAGATCCCGAGAGGAGAATGGAGGAGAAGGGATTGCGGCGTGGCCATCCCCCCTGGGGGGTGATTTCTCGCTTTCTGTCTCTATGTCTCTCTCTGTCTGTCTGGCAAGCACACGCGCCCTATAGTGAAAAAACCTCTCAAAAAAAGAAAAAGAAGTAACAGTAACAGGGACCAACAGGTGGTGTAAAGGCCCTGGACTCCCACATGGCCAAATGTAGTTAGAGCCCTGGACCTGGTAGCTTGCTTTCTCACTTTCTCTCTCTCTCTCCTCCTCCCTCTCTCTGGTCAAATCGAAATAAATAAATAAATAAATAAGTTAAATAACATGATTCTTAAAAAAAATTAATAGTAACAGACTAATGTTTGATGCCTAGTCAGAGATGATTTTCAGTGAATTAAAATGCCTGGCAGTAGTTCTGTAACAGAACACATGTCACCTCTGTTTAGTCTCCTTGATGGTTTTAAGGAAAAACGAAAGAAAAACAAAACAAAACCTTGTATATGATATAATAGTCATGCATTCTTAGGCTAGGCTTAACATGTTTGTTAATCTTTGATTTTTTTTTTTTTTCAGATTGTCGGTATTTAAACAGATCACATCATGCGTGAGTACAAGCTAGTGGTCCTTGGTTCAGGAGGCGTGGGGAAGTCTGCTCTGGTAAGTTAGCCACCTAACTATAGCTAATTAGTATAATATACAAAGAATTTGACATTTGCTTGGTTTTAGACTATTAGCCACTGAAGAGAAATGGTGGTAGTATGTTTTTTACATACCTAGTATCTGGGCCACAAGGGATAGGGAATCATTCAGTAACCACAGATGTGTAGTTTATAATGGTGGGTCATTTATTCTTTCATTTGCCAATTATTTATTGGCTACTTTATATGTCAAGCATCAGTGTTGATGATTCAGAGAAATAAGATTGTTCTCATTTTCAGAGAAGATACATTCTAGTGAGATAAACAGATTATTACAGATTCTAGGGGGATAAGTCTTTTCCTGCCTCCAACATATAGAATGGAAGTTAATTTAAATTTTTTTTCATACATGCTGTATTCACTTAGCAAATAATTATTGAGCTTTTACTATGTCAGATTCTAGGGTCACAACAATGAGCACAGTCTCTTGTAGAACTCACAGTACAGTAAAGGAGATGTAATAAATACACACTTAAACAAAGAACTACTTGATTATAATTGTGAGAGATATTCTGAAAGAAAAATACAGATTTTTGAGCGAACCTTTGACAAATGATCCTAAGTTAACATTTGAACAATCGATAGAAAGGTCAATATTGCTGGGGCGAGAGTGAACAGGGAGGAGAGTTGAAGAAAATGAAGTAAGAAGCAGGCAGGGGCCAGATCATGACTAGAAGACCATGTAGGGACTTGGAACTTATTCCTAATAACAATGAGAAGACATTGAAGGTAGAGATTTTTGGTGGGCAGGATATGTGTGTGTGTGTGTGTGTGTGTGTGTGTGTGTGTGTGTGTGTCTGTGCATGCCTGTCTGTAGAGAGAGAAGGAGAGAGAGTGAATTAGATATATGTTTAGAGAGAGAGAGAGAATTTTAATCAGTGTAGAGTAATTTATAGGTAGAGTGGAAGACAAATTGGGAATTAATGCAGTATATCAGGTTATTGCTTATAGAAACTTAAATCAGGTCATGGCAGTGAAGATGGTTTGAGGATTAAATAGGAAACAGAAGTGACATAACTTAGGGCTAGCTTGATATGGGTGGGGACTAGGAGAGAAGGGGCTGTCTGTCAAAGGTAATTCCCAGGTTGCTAGTTTGAGGTACTTATTTTATGAATGGATAAAAAGAGAAAGGAAGCACTGAAGGTGTTTAGAGTAAAAATCAGAATCCTGTTAAACTTTATGTTGGTGAGACATATAAAGAGACCTATAAAAGCTTAAAAGAGAGACCTATGGGACCAGCAGGTGGTGCAATAGTCACGTTGCTGAACTTCCACATGGCCAACTGCAGCCAACTACGGTTCGAGTCCTGGACCTGGTAGCCTAAAACTTGAGTCAGGTGCATGCGCACATGTGTGTGTGTGCACGCATGCCCAAAATGCAAGAGGAGAATGAGGCAAAGGGGTTGCAGTGTGGCAATTCCCCCAGGGGGTGATTTCTTGCTTTCTGTCTCTCTGTCTCTCTGTCTCTCTGTCTCTGGTGAACACATACAAAATCTCTATAGTAAAAATATCTTTAAAAAAAAAAAAAAACAGGGACCAGCAGGTGGTATGGTGGATAAGGCACGCTGGGTGCTCCCACATGGCTGACCACAGTTCAAGTCCTGGACCTGGTGGCTTGCTCTCTCACCTTCTCTCTCTCTCTCTAGTCAAATTAAAAATGAATGAATGAACAAGTAAAGTTAAATAAATAATTAAAAAAAAAAAAAAAAACCAGAGAGGCCTGTGATACAACTTTGGGTACCATCACTATATTAATGGAATTTAATTTCATGATAATTAAATAACTTTTTAGGATTGTAAATTAGTACCTCTGTGGAGAATATTTGAGAATATCAGTCATTTTAAAGACATCCAAGTTTACTTTTTTTTTTAATTTAAAATTTTTGCTATAGAGTGCATGTGGTCACTGGGTAGGGTGAGGGATGGGAAAGCAACCCCAGGTGGGATGACCACACTGTACTCCCTCCTCCTTCATTTTCTCTTGGAATTTTGGGCACACATGTACACATGTCTGGTATATTTTTCAAGCTGTTGAGTCTGAGATTTAAAACCGTGCAATTGGCCATATGGAATCCAGCATCCCTGACCTCCAAACCACCAGCTGGCCCCACATAACTTATCAATTTGGCAATTCTCTTTCTGGAAATTTATCCCATGAACAAATTCACTTGTGCAAAATGATATAGATAAGAATTTTTATTGCAACATTCTTTACAATGATAAGTTTGGAAGCAACCTAAATGCCTTACCAGTAGAGGGCTAGTTAAGTAAATTTAAGTAAAACACACATGGTAGTCTACAATGTTTGGCATCTTTTCTCTCTAAATAGTACTTCTTGAATATTCTTACAAATCAGTATTATGTGAAGCTGTTGCATTCTTTTCAATGGTTGAATAGTATTCTACTCGGAATAGCTGTATCATACTAAGGTGAAGTGGTAAAATCCTTGATAAAGTTTTTGATGTGATTCTGTGTTTCATTTAAAAAATAGGAGCTTAGCAGGAGGAAGAAGTTTGAAATTTACTATATTCAAGAAATATATTTAGCTCAAGCTAAAATCATATATAAAATATTCCTCTGAGTCTCACCTGGCAAAGGGAAAAACAACTTTTGAGGTGAATGCAAAAATTGATTGTAAATTAAAAGGGACTACCAGATTAGTTCTTGGAAAACAATAGGCATTCAATAAATTTCTATTTCTTTTTTCTCCCACAAGTAGACTTTTTAAACTTTTTGTCACTGGACACATGTGCCTGGTAAAGAGAGACATAGAGGGGAAAGGGAGAAATCCCATGGGGCATGGTCACACTGCAGTCCTTTCTCCTTCCTTTCTCCCTCTTGTTGAGATTTGGGGCATGCAGGCACATGTTCCTGGCATGGTTTTCAAGCTGCTCATCTGGAACTTGAACCACCCAGTCAGCCTGTGGGGTCCAGTCTCCTTAACCACCAGCCAGACACTGGCCCTAGAAAGACTTCTTAAAATTTAGATTAGTTGTCTCTCACATTTAAGAGCATAAGATAAGAGTTACTGTAGAGAAATAAAGAGGCAGTAGGAGTTTAAGTACTGATAATTTTTCATTTTTTGATAAATTAGAATCTAATTTTGAAATTTAATATAGTAATTATTTAACAATTTAATAGTAATATAGATGATGGGGTTTTTTTAAATCATTTATTTATTTATTCATTCATTTTTATTTGACCAGAGAAACACACACACACACACAGAGAGAGAGAGAGAGAGAGAGAGAGAGAGAGAGAGAGAGAGAGAGAGAGAAGGTGAGAAAGCAAGCCACCAGGTCCAGGACTTGAACCATGGTCAGCATGTGGGAACATCCAGCGCCTTAACCACCACGCCACCTGCTGGTCCCGATGATGGGTTTTAACATATCCATCTCAGTTATGGATATGTCCTTGTATTGAAAAATAATTATACCTTATATTTACATAGAATTTTCACATAATTTTATTTAATCTTTACAACTTTGTGAGGTTAAGTAACGTTTGAGAGGGTTTTTTGTTTTGTTTTCTTTTTTCAATCCTTAACTTTTCTTTTCTTTTTTTTCCCCCACAGACAGTTCAATTTGTTCAGGGAATTTTTGTTGAAAAATATGACCCAACGATAGAAGATTCCTACAGAAAGGTAATATGTGAAACTATTATATACATGATTGCAAATAGTTCCTTATTACTTTAAAACTTAATCCACAGACTTCCTCTTTAAAAATAAATTTGAGAAATTATATAAATGGTTTGTATCATTTTTAAAAGTCTCACCTAGACTAAATACTTCTTATAGACTACTACTTAGGTAAAGAGCTCCATGTTCTGTTACTAATTAGCAATTTGTTCTGTAATATATGAACAGAGTGTCAACTATGAGCTATGTGGAAAGCTTTTAATAAAAGTTGTGTAGTTCAGTTAAATTTTCCTGGTGGGTACCTTTTGAATATAGAGAAAATGTTTTCAAAAACTTTTTATTGAAAATTAAGGTTATTTTTATCTTTGAAGTTACCCAGTGTCTAAAAGTTTTGATTTTTGTTTAGTTATGTAATAACTTAAAAAATATTTTACTTTATACTATAAAAAAGTTACTCAGATTCTGTATGGTACTAGAATGGGATGCATGGCATACATTTGTCAAAACCCACTGATTGTGTCACACCAAAAGGTAACCAGGGGAACTGTGGGTTTTCATGGGAATGATGTGTCAGTGTAGGAGCATCAACTGTAACAAGTGTACTGACCTGGTGGTGCAGGACTTTGATAGTGGGGGAGGATGTGCATTTGTGCAGGCGTGGACTACAGGGGAGTCTCTCTACCTTGCCCTCAGTTTTGTAAAATTGCACTAGAAAATTAAGGCAATTAAAAAGGTAGGGGAAGGAGTTGTATAAATAGTCTATAGACAAATAAAACACACGCACACATATATATATGTGTGTGTATATGTGTGTGTGGTATATAAAATATTTAATTATGAGACTAGCTAGAATTTTTGGAAAAAATTTTGGAAATTTTTTTTTTTTTTTTTTAAGAGAAAGAGAGATTTTTTGTTATAGGGAATGTGCATCCACCAGAGAGACAGAAAGTGAGAAATCATACTCCAGAGGAGATGGCCATGGTGTAATCCCTTCTCTTCTATTTCCTCTTGGGATCTCAGGCACACATGCACCCAGCGTGAGTTTCAAACCTCCGAGTTCCGTACTTGAATCATAGTCAGCCTTGTGGGAGTCCATCGACGTAACCATTATGCCATCTGCTGGTCTCAAAAAATGTTCATGATTTTACTTCCCAAGTATATTGGGGCAGGAGAAAAGATATTATTATAAAAGACTAGTAGCCAGGGTATGCACCAAAAAAAAAAAAAAAAAAAAAAAAAAGCCTACCTTTCATCAAATAGGAAAGGATTATTTTGTTAGATATTTTTAGAATTTGTTTAATAGTGCCGAAACTTTGTTGAAGTAGTTTATTAAGTAATATTGACAGAGCAATTTTACTGTCTTTAAATTGAAGACAAAAGTGTGCTCAAGCTACATGGAGAACTACAGGCCTAATTCAGTATTCATTGACCGCGCCCAGTTGCAGATTTTCAGGTCAGCATCCTCATCCCTAGGGTGGTAGGAAGAGGAGGTTGCATGCTCCTCATGAGTCCCTGATCTGACACAGACTCAGAGTTTAAAAAATGGCTTCGGGTTAATACGGTTATTATTATTATTATTATTATTATTATTATTATTATTTTGGAGAGGTTTTTACTATAGGGCACATGCACTCGCCAGAAAGACAAGAGAGAAACAGAGAGACAGAAAGTGAGAAATCATCCCCCCCACGGGGGATGGCCACGTACCCTTCTCCTCCATTCTCCTATTGGGATCTTGGGCACATGCGCCTGGCATGAGTTTAAGCCACCGGGTCTGGGACTTAAACCGCGGCTGACTACATGGGAGTCCAGCAACATAGCCATTACGCCAACTGCTGGTCCCTAATATGGTTATTTTTTAAAGAATATGTTATTTTGTTTTACTGAAATTTCCCCAAAATACTTGGCTAATTGAATCTTTAACTACGAAACAAGATGTGTACCCAGAATGCTAAAGGACTGTTTTAATCCCTTCTTTATCAAAAGTTTTCCACCCAGTTGATAGTTGATATTTTATATACAACAGCCTGCTCTTTTATAAGATAGTGAGAAAATGGAATTTAGTGTATAAAATTTCACCGTCTACAGAGAACTTTTCTGAAGAACTGCCTTTTTTCTTTAACTCCTAAAGAATGTATGAGTTCAGTGCTATTTATTTGAACACTTCTGTGTTACCTTTGTATCCTAAATTAAAATTTTCCTATGGATTAAATTTTATACATATTTTAATAAAATTTTAACAACTCTACCCTGGTCAGTTGGCAAAATCTTCTTTATCCCAAAACCTTTTCTATGCCATTTAATACTTTTGTACTTTGTGTTCTTGGAAGCTAATATAAATATACATGATTATATACTTTTTTTTCTGTTAGAACTATACTTATTTCTTTTTTTTTTTTTTTTTTTTTTTTTTGAAGAGGTTTTTTGCTATAGGGCGCGTGCGCTCTCCAGACAGACAGAGAGAAACATAGAGACAGAAAGCGAGAAATCACCCCCCAGGGGGGATGGCCATGCCGCAGTCCATTCTCCTCTCGGGATCTTGGGTACGCACGCACACGTGCCCGGCATGAGTTTTAAGCTACCGGGTCTGGGACACGAACCTCGATCGACTACGTGGGAGTCCAGCGACATAGCCATTACGCTAACTGCTGGTTCCCAACTATACTTGATTTTGTAGGTTTTGTTGTTGTGCTGAGAGATTTTTGCTGTAGGGTGTGTGTACTTGCTGCAGAGACAGAGAGACAGAAAGCAAGAAACCACTTCCTGGGGGGATGGCCATGCTGCTGTAATCCCTTTTCTTCCATTCTCCTTTTCTTGGGATTTTAAGTGCAGGCACAGGCACGCACACAGTCCTGGCGTGAATTTGAAGCCGCCGGGTTCGATACTTGAACCACAGTTGACTACATGGGAGACCAGCAACATAACCATTACATCATCGATTAGTTCCATGTTTTGTAGTTTTTCTTAAATTCCCAAATATGACTGTTTGCCTTCTAATGTAAACAAATAAGAATTGTTACAGTGATCATAACATATCTAAACACTAACCATCCTGGCTTCTTTACTAATAGAATGTGCTAATACCCCCATTCTTTATTGTGTTCTCAAGTTCATCCCTAGTCAGTACCACAAACTGCTGGAGAAAGACTTTGTAGTTGTTAATAGCTACCTTAAGTGAAGAGGTGGGAGGAAAATGGAGTAACATTTTAATGTTTACTTTTCATTGTTTCTTCTTTTTGTCCCTACAGCAAGTTGAAGTAGATTGCCAACAGTGTATGCTCGAAATCCTGGACACAGCAGGGACGGTAAGGATGTCTTCTTTCTCTCTGTCTCCCTTTTATTATTTTAATTTTTTTGGTTTTGATAGATTTTAATTTGTGAGCAGGTTTGTTATTAATAATTCTTCTGCGTAAAAGTAATCATTCTGATTAAACAAATTCTCTGAAAATAGGGTTTCTAAAATGTCCTTATGTCTATGAAATCAAGTGTGATGTATTTAATTGTATGTCATGTTCACATGTTTATAAATTTTTATATTTGTAAATTTTTTAAATTAATGATGATTTCCAGTCACACTGGCTCATAGAATGCATATATGAAACATTTTTTCTTTTGTTTTGCTTTTAATTTTTCTCCATATGCATAGACTTTAACCATAGGCAATTTCCAGCTTTAAAATGAATAGTATTCTTAAATATTACAAGTCATTTCAAATGCACAGATTTTTCTAATTTAAATGATGAGAAAGTTTCAGATAATTCAAAGATATCTATAAACAGAGTGGGGACAATTATAGTATTATTTATACTATATTTCTCCATTCTTTTGTGAGAAAATGGGTCTTAATTCTCACAGGGAGAACAACATCCCCTAAACTACTTTTTTCTCTTATCAGCTAAATAAGCTCTCCCCCATCTTACCACCACCCACCATTGATTTTCTTAACTTTTGAATCAGCAAAATTCCCCTTTGTGTTCCCAGAAACCCTGGTAGGTAAAAAGAATACTTTCTACTACTTTTTTACCTCTACAGTGTGAGGATATTTTGTCTTCTTAAGGAGGGTCTTCCCCGTTGCAGAGATCTTTTCTTAAATATCATGGACATCTCCCGTCCTAGCCTTCAACACACTGTGTTGTAATTGACTGATTGCTGTATCCTAAAGCATGAAAGTAGCTGATGGTCATTAGTCCTGTCCCAGATTACTCCTTACTCCTTGAAGATTTTTGTTCTCTCTCTTCAGTGCTGCTTCAGTCAAACTTCTTAGTGATTTTACTGTCCAAAATTCTTGGTGAATTTATACAGATTCTGTAAATGATCCAGTACCCTGACCTGTTAGTTCCTTGATCTCTATCCTATTTAAGTAATTTTTTTAAGAGTTATTTTATTTAACTTTTTATTTATTTGTTTGTTTTAATTTGACCAGAGAGGGACAGAGTAAGAAAGAAAGAGAGAGAGAGTGAGAAAGCAATCTTTCAGGTCTGGGACTTGAACCATGTTCAGCCATGTGGGAGTCCAGCACCCTTAACCACCATGCCACCTGCTGGCCCGATCTCTATCCTATTTCACCCATTTCTGCTGTGGTTTCACCCCAGGCTCTTATGATTACTAATAACTATAATATCTCCCTAATCTCATTTTTCTTTTTTTTTTTAATTGTTACTTAGTTTTCATTCCATAATCGTAACTTAACTTTGCATTTCAACTAGATTTAGAGGGGAATAAGGAAAGTATGGAACCCAAAGAACTGCAGTGAACGCACAGGTTACAGGACATAGCGAACAGGTGGGGTGAAGGGTTGCTCTCCTGAGCTACAGAAGGAAAAGTTTAGTGGTTAAGAGAAAACACAAATCAAGTTCATTAGAGTTGTCCACAGTCAGCAATGGTGATCTTCTTGCTAGTCTTGCCGTTCTTGGACCCAGAGTGTTCCATGGCTTCCCCAATATTCATGCCCTCTTTCATCTTGCCAAAGGTCACATGCTCACCACCCAACTATTCAGTCTTGGCAGTGCAGTTGAAAAACTGAGAACCATTTGTATTGGGTCCAGCATTTGCCATGGTCAATGCCAGGGTCTGTATGTTTCAGGATGAAGATCTCATCTTTGAATTTATCATCATAGATGACTTGCCACCAGTACCGTTATGGCGTATGAAGTCACCACCCTGACACTTAAACCCTGGAATAATTCTGTGAGAGAAGGAATCCGTATAACCAAATCCTTTCTCTCCAGTGCTCAAAGCAGGAAAGTTTTCTGCTCTCTTTAGAACTTTGTCTGCAAACAGCTTGAAGGAGGTGCAGCCCAAGGGCATGCCACCTATAGCGATGTCGAAGAATATGGTAGGGTTGACCATGGTTGAAGGCAGGAGACTCAGGAGCAGTGTCTGCAAAGTGGCTCTGATCTCATTTTCAAGCATTCTACTCTCCACTCACTGCCTCTTGTCTTTCCATCTTACTTCCTTTGAACCCTTCAATTCATTGGAACCTGTAGTTCATTTGCCTTATTATCTTTTTGTTATCTCTTATATCTTCATCTGCCTATGCACATAGCTTCAAGTCCATGGTCTGTCATTCATAGTTGTTCCTTGCATATATTTTCAACTCCCTTTTCAGCAGCCTTTGACTTACTTGATCACTATCCTCTGCTATAAAACTCTTATTCATTGGCTTCTAAGAAAGAAAAATTGCTTAGATTTCTCTCTGAGTCATGGGTTACTCCTGAGTCTCCTTTCCTAATTCCTATTTACCTCCCCAAATTTTTAACCTCAGAAGATCTCAGGGTCAATACTTGGACATCCTTCTTTTCTAACACTATTTTGGAGATCTCCTTTGGTAGTATGATTTTTTAATACAATCCGTATGCTGGTAACTACTAAATTTATAGCTCCATCCTGAATTTTTTTCTGAAGCTCAGATTCCTATATCTAACTATCTGTTCAGTATTCTCATATGCCTAATAAGCTCCTTAAACTTAGCACGTCGGAACAGAACTACTGAAATTCCTTCCCAATCTGGGACTTCCTTCAGTCTATCAGTGTATAGCACCTTTTGGTTATGCCTAAAACCTTGGACTCATCTTTGACTCTTGTTATATTCTACATCCAAAATTAAGTAAATCCTCTTGACTTTTCCTTCACAATTTACCTAATACTGAAAGGCTGCCCTGCTAGAATCTAATGACACCACCTTGGTCTAAACAGTTGTCATCTCTTTCCTAGATTATGTCAGTATCCTCAAAAACTTGTCTCCCTGCTTCTGTCATTGCCTCCCTTCAGATTATTTTCAGCATAATAACCACAGTAATCCCACTAAATACTTAAATCAGGCCCAGCCCTGGTAACACAGTGCTCTGCGACGCCGAAGCCATATGGCAAGGTTTCAGATTGGAATCTGAGGTCTCCCTCTACATGCCAGGTGTGCACACAGTTGTGCCTATGATCTGGCAGGCTGAGGCTGGGCATGGATTGCAACAGAAAGACCTTGTTGGGAGTATCCCTCTCCCTCCCACCTCATGTTTTAAAATTTAAAAATACGTCAGTCAGGTCATGTCTCAACTTGAATTAGGCATTTAACTCAGAGTTAACTGCCATATTTACATTTGCCTGTGGGGTTCAAATGATAATCAGTCTCCTTTGTTTGCTCTCCAACCTCACCTCCTGTGCACACCTAGTTAACACTTGCAGTGAATCCAGCCTCCTGGCACCTTCGCAAAAGCTCTGGACATGTCTCCCCTCAGGGCATTTGCTTTTGCTGTTCCCTCTGCCTGGAGTAGTCTTCCTTTGCATAGAGCCTGCTTTCTCACCTCCTGACTCAAAAATTACCTGGTCATTGTCTCTTAAAATATAACCTTCAGGGAACAACAGAAGGTGTGATGATTACATCACCTTGTATTCCAGTTGGAGTCCCAGACCCAATGGCTTAACTCATTCAAGGCGCGCATGTACATGTTTGCCCAAGGTCTTCAGAGGAGAATGGAAGAGAAGGGATTGTTGTGTGACCATCCCCTCTCCTCCAGAATGATTTCTCACTTTCTTTCTCTCTGGTGAGCACACATGCCCTATAGCAAAAATCTCTCTTAAAATAAATAAATAAATAAATAAATAACCTTCCAGTCCCATCCTCAAAGAGTTCCCTCCACCTCAAAAAAATAAACAAACTTCCAGTTCCACCCTCAAATAAACTCCCTTCCTCCCCACCCCCTGCTTTATCTTTCTCTGTAACGTTTATTACCATCTGGCATACTTTATTTTCTTTATCTCCATATACATTCCTGCAGGACAGATCTTTGCTTCTCATAGTCACCAACACATCCCCATTGCTACAGCAATATCTAGCACATGGAGGGCCCTCAGCAGATATTTGCTGAATAGGTAAATTTCATAGAATATCCTGAAGAAGAAAGCATTCTCAATAGGTGGTAACACCAACCATAGCAGTTCTCTAAGGACTGTTCTTAAATTGTATTTTCTAAATTCAAGTTGCTTGTATGTGTTTATTCTTTTGATTTAATAAATAGCAGAGACAGTGATCTCCATAGAACATGGCAGGAATAATAGTGTTAGTATTTGTGACACTTATATTTGTAAGGAAACTCATTTATTATATAATCAAACATTTGGATAATGGCAAAATATAATTGATTACATAAGTAAACCCATTTATTAATATAATCAAATATTTGGATAATGGCAAAATGTAATTGATTAGCATAATGGTGTTAGCATGGAATATAAAGTTTATAAATGAAAAATCCAGGGAAACTCCAGTGTTTACACCTTTCCCAGAAAATGCACTGGCAGCAGAATAGCATGCTCAGCCATAGTCCTGTGACACACCAGAGTTGGGGATCTGAAACTAGGGGAGTGACTGAGTGGCGCATTGCTGACTCTCTGGAGAAAGTGAGCACATCAGCCAGGGTCAAACAGCTGAAACTACTTCAGGTGTAGGACACAGCATAGATGTGATGGTGGGGAGCCCAGGAGCCACAGCAGGAAAGAGCTTAAGAAACTTTGTAGATTTGGGCCTTATTTTATGTTTAACGCATCCCAAAGTACAAAGATTCAAAATCTATTGTTAAAAAGGCCCAATATAGGGACCAGCAGTTGGTGTAATGGCTATGTTGCTGGACTCCCATGTAGTTGACCGCGCGGTTTGAGTCCCGGACCTGGTGGCTTAAACTCATGCCAGGTGCGTGTGTGTCCAAGATCCCGAGAGGAGAATGGAGAAGGAGGAATTGCAGCATGGCCATACCCCCTGGGGGGTGATTTCTTGCTTTCTGTCTCTCTGTCTCTGTTTTTCTGGCAAGCACACTCGCCCTATACCAAAAACCTCTCTGAGAGAGAGAGAGAGAGAGAGAGAGGAAAAGGCCCAATATAAACACATTTTTAATGTTCTTGTGTACTTTAATACATTCACACTACATAATGATGTTTTGGTTAACAACGGACTGCATAAATGATGGTAGTTCCATAGATGATAATAGGCTATTCCGTATAACATAGATGTGTAGTAGGCTATACCAGCTAGGTTTGTGCAAGTGTATTTTATGATATTGCACAGTGACAGAATCACCTGACATTTCTCACAACATATCTCTGTTCAGCAATGCATGACTGTACTCTACGTAAAATCCTAAGACCTAAGAAAAGAAACCCCTAAGATTCCTCCTTGCATTAACATCTGTAATTGTAACACATAGTAATGATTGTCACCAAATATGAAGAAGTAGGCTTAAACCAAGGGTAATTTTAATTTGAGGTGACTAAAACTCAGTGGCTAAAATGTTAACAATTAGTGAATCTAACTGAAGGAGATGGATAGTCATTGTTCTATCCCATTTCCTTTCTGAAAGTTTTGGAATTGGGGGAAAAGTAAAAATATATGAACAAGCTCTTATAAAAAGTATCTTTTGATGGTCAAGGTAATAAAATCTGCCAGTAGAGATACCAAGATTGCTTATGCTGATGTTTTAGTCATAGTTCAGTACCGGGTTTATACCTGACTGTTTCCACTTGGGCAGAGGTTATGTCAATAATTTGCCAAGCAGAATTAATTAGGATGAAAATTAGTTAGGATCTAATGTTAAAAAAGAAAAGAATTATATACAGAGCTTCTAAATCACACAAAGGCAATTAACATAGTTAGGAATTCCTTTCAGTGCTACAGTTCATTGTCATTATTCCTAGTCACCTAAGGAAAGAACAGAGACATTTACTTCAGAGTTGCTGGAAACTATGTATTACATCTGTGTCTTCTGTCATAATAGCATATTAAAAAAAGTATGGTAACTCGCTTGTCATTATTCTGTTTTGAATTATTCTAATATATGTTTAAGAAACATATATGTATTTACAATTGCATATTTTTTATTATAGGAACAATTTACAGCAATGAGGGATTTGTATATGAAGAATGGCCAAGGGTTTGCACTAGTATATTCTATTACAGCTCAGTCCACGTTTAACGACTTACAGGACCTGAGAGAACAGATTTTACGAGTTAAGGACACAGAAGATGTAAGTATTCTCTCAATAAGACATACTGCCATCTCTCTATTGCCAAATACAAATACCTGTTTTCTCTATCTATAGAGGATTTGGAAGGTATTTACTGCTTGCCTAGAAGAGCCCCTGTGACCTCTCCTCACTCACAAAAAAAAAAAACTCTCAAAAGTAACCTACAGATTTATAGCTGAGATGTTTAGAGAATGAGGGCCTTTGTATTAAAGCACTCATTGTACCATGTGGGTAAAAAGTGCACTAGAGAAAGAAAGGAGTCAAAGAATACTCGGTAGAAACGGGTCTCAAGCTTTGAAAGGTGGTAATTATGTCAGAAACAGGGTTCAGAGAACATTGTTAAGACCCATGCTGGTATGTTACTGTTTCTAAAATTCCATTGATATGGTTTTTGTTTATGTGGAGTTTTTCCTTTGAGTTATATTAAAGGTTTTAATAAACTGGACTTTTAAATTTTTATTTTGTTTAGAAGTTCTGTTTGATGAATGGTATTGTTTTTATTGTGTCTCTTTTTTCTTTTGCACAAATGAAATGTGCATTTTACATGTTTAGCTCAGTTTTGAGCTACAAAGAGTTCCTTTTCAGTTTTATGAATTAACATATAAGACTTTATTTTTTATCTTTCTTGCTGTTTTTGTGTGTACTAATTATTAGTGGGAGCATATCTAAGGGGACTTCAAAAAGCTTGTAGAAAATGGAATTAAGGCACCAGCAGATGCTATGACCATTATGTCACTGGACTTGCATGTTGTCAACCACGGTTTGAATCCTGGATCTGACAGCCTCAAACTTACACAGGGTGCATGTGTGTGCATACCCAAAATCCTGAAAGGAAATGGAGAAGAGATTGAAGCATGGCCATCCTCCTGGGGGGTGATTTCTTGCTTTCTGTCTCTCTGTCCCTCTAGTGAGAGCACATACCTATAGCAAAAATTTCTCTAAAATAAAAAAGAAAGAAAAATGGAATTAAATGGAGCCAGCAGATGGTGCAGTGGTTGAGGCTCTGGACTCCCACATAGCCAACTGTGGTTTGAGTCCTGGACCTGGCAGCTTGCTCGCGCTCTCTCTCTCTCTCTCTCTCTCTCTCTCACTGTCTCATGAGCATGAGTGTCCTGTAACAAATTAGAAATAATAATAATGACAAATAAAATTAAATAAATACATATTTCTAAATGGGATTAAAATATGAATTTATTCTGATGCAACATTTTGAAATCCCATGCATAAAAGTTGTTTTATTTATTTATTCATTTTAAT
This sequence comes from Tupaia tana, assembly GCA_026018925.1. NCBI lineage: Eukaryota > Metazoa > Chordata > Mammalia > Scandentia > Tupaiidae > Tupaia > Tupaia tana. The sequence goes on from JAKSZU010000004.1 coordinate 79,564,785, forward strand.
ATTTTTTGCTATAGAGTGCGTGCACTTGCCAGAGAAACAGACAGAAAGCAAGAAATCACCCCCCCAGGGGGATGGCCATGCAGCAATCCCTTCTCCTCTATTTTCCTCTCAGGATTTTGGGTATGTAAGCACACATCTCAGAATGAGTTTTAAGCCTCTGGGTCCAGGACTCAAACCACAGTCAACTACATGGGAGTTCAGCAACGTAACCACTATGCCATCTGCTGGTCTCCATGCATAGCTTTTTTATAATATGCATTTTCTATGATCTTTTTGACGTCCTCCTCATATAGATCTTTGTTAGGACCTTAGCCTTGGGTAATAGTGTAGGCGAGGGGCCAGCAGGTTAGGTATGGTGGTTAGCGTGCTGGACTCATTCCCACAGGGCTGACTGCAGTTTGAGTCCCAGACCTGGTGGCTTGCTTTCTCAATTTCCCTTTCTCTCTTTGTCTGTCTCTGTTCCATTAAAATAATGATGATAATTAATCAATGATTAATAAAATTATTTTTAAAATATTGTAGGTTAGAGATATTTACACTGCATGACTCATGACCAGCCATAACCTAATGAATAGTTCTCTTCCTGTCCATGAGTGATTTATCCAAGAAAGCTCTTGTTTTCATAAGCAGTTCTGTCCACCTCACTGAGCTGTGGTAGTGTTAATCCTATTATCCCACGTGATAAACTGAAAGAGATAAGTTGTAGAGGCCTAGTGTGTTTAATCTAAATTGTGATAAATACCTATTTTAGGTAGAAAGTCTACCGTGTCCCTTAAATTCTTTCTTTTACATAGTGTCCATCACCTCACAAACAAATGACTATATTCTGTAGACACCTTTAGTTGAGAAAATGAATGCAGTTCACTAGTTATCTATTTTACTGGAAATAGAGAGTTGTAGGTGAATATAGCCAAGTACATATGGTAGGGAGAAAAAGGGAAGACATAACTGCTTTGTGGATTTATTTTTACTGGTAGTCCTCTTTAACATCTCTACTAAATGGTTCTTCATGTCTAAATGTCAAACATAAAATAGAACCTATTATTGTATTGGTCTTGCTACTACTTTTGGCATTTATTAGACCTGTGAGATGAAGTACTTAAAACAGTTAGTCCCAAGGATTATGCTCTTCTGTTTTGCAGGACATTCTTTCTTTGAATCCAGCTATTAGTAGTAGTTTATATGAAGATTTTTAAATTTTCTTAAAATAATGTAACATGTGGATGTGGTAAATATGGGAAAGTATATATATATATTTTGACTCTTTTTTTCCCCCTGAAGTCTCCCCCCAGTACACATATGTATACCTTTTAAGCACTTGGTGAAGCTTATATTTTTAACTAATGTATTTTGGACAGTGGCAGGTAATGGCTTGTTTCTAAAAGAAGACTTTAAGTAATGGGTATGTTATTGCTCATTTTATGTTATTTCCTTCCCACAGGTTCCAATGATTTTGGTTGGCAATAAATGTGACCTGGAAGATGAGCGAGTAGTTGGCAAAGAACAGGGCCAGAATTTAGCAAGACAGTGGTGTAACTGTGCCTTTTTAGAATCTTCTGCAAAGTCAAAGATCAACGTTAACGAGGTAACTTAGAGCTGCTGGGCAGCACAAAAATCGAAGAGCATGTATAAAGTCTTGCTGAGCTTCTAAATGATATTGCAGGAAGTGGTATGTGAAACTTGTCACATCACCCTGTATTGTAACAGTTATCTAGCCAGGTGTGTATAAATATCAGTAGATTGTAAAGTCAAGTAAGAAAACACAAAAACCACAGTAGTTATTACAATGAACTTATGTTGCACAGAAAGATACTACTACTTTCATGGATATTACAGAATGTGGTATTCTGGTCTTAAAAATGTACCTTTGGTACATGACTCAAAGTAGGTCATTTGTGTGAGTATGGACATACAGTTGTAACTCATTCAGTCCTTGAGGACCTATGAAGCAGGTACATAACGCTTTTTTGTTTTTGTTTTTGTCCTTGAGTTAGACTTTCCACTATCTTGAGATGATAGCTGTGGACAGGAATGCCTCAGCAACTTAGCTGTATGCCTAGATGTAAAGAGACCACAGTTTAGTGGACCCCTAAAAAAAATAAAATGCAGTTCCCAACTGCCCACATCAATCAGACAAAAACTTAAAAGGTTTTCTTCACTTTTGTTAATCTTAGCATATTTTTTAAGAACAAAAACAGCACTGTGTACTTCTTTCCTGCCTTTTCTCTTGTCTGTATACGTCTTTGTAGCATCACAGGTAATCACTTAGCATTCAGATTATTTAAAACACAGATGAGAGTAAGAGTGTGTTAGATTGTCAGAGTCCTATACTTTTATTTAATGTTTCTTGCTGACCTGTGGTTCTTTTCCATGACTAATAATATAATTGTAAACCATTAACCTGAGTTTTTAAATGATCAAATTACTTTAAACACCAGGCAGGGGGCCAGCAGTTAGCATAATGGCTATGTCGCTGGACTCCCACGTAGTCGACCGCAGTTCGAGTCCCGGACCCGGTGGCTTAAACTCACGCCGGGCGCGTGTGCATGCGTGCCCAAGATCCCGAGAGGAGATTGGAGGAGAAAGGATTGCAGCGTGGCCATCCCCTCTGGGGGGTGATTTCTCGCTTTCTATCTCTCTGTCTCTCTCTGTCTGGCTGGCGAGCGCACGTGCCCTATAGCAGAAACCACTCAAAAAAAAAAAAAAAAACAAACTACCAGGCAGGAAACAAATTAGCCTTACTCCAAATCCTGTGTTTTATATATATATATTACAATAATATAGAATGCCAAAGTTTACTTTTTTAGGTAAAACCATTTTTAACAGTTATTTTTTTAAATAAGAAATTTATAAATTTCATTTATTCAGCAAATATTTAATGAGTACCTACTGTGTGTCTCTAGCACTGTGTTAGTTACCCAGGTAACAGTCATCCAGACAGACACTATTCCTGTCCTGATAAAGTTTGTATCCTAATGGGGTAACATGTCCTGCTAAGATATTCCACAGCAGTTATTTCCTGTTTACTGCCAAATAAATGAAAAGAAATATGGTATGCTTCTAGCTTCAGCTTTCTCTGTCATAAAATAATCTCTAGCTTCCTAGAGATTATTTGGAAAAAAAACAAAAAAGAAAAGACTGATGATACAGTCTTACTTTTCTTTGAAAAGTAAAATAAACTTTTTAAAAGAACAATTTAGGATCGGTGAATGTGCTTGGCTAGTGGGACAGTGTTGCAAGGGCACCATCTGCAGGATGGTTGGCCCTAGGGATCTGGTTTGTTCTTTTTTGAATGTCTCATCCTCACTGGTACATGCCCACCAAGTTCATCAGGCTCAGCTGGGGCTGGTTTGGGCCAGGATCTTATCATAGGACCTCTCCCTTCAGGAACAAAGCATAACAGAGAGGAACTCTTGTCATCTTTAGCATTACGTGTTAGTGGGAACCTACAAGCTACTAAACCCCTTGGGTTGCAGTTTCCAATGCAGCAGAGCTACTTTTTTTCACAGCAGTCTTGACATGAGGATTTATAAAACAAACATAGAAAAATAAAACAAAAGCCATCTTAAGCACTTTTACTTTTTAAAGAAAATATGCAGACTTCATGCTAAAAATTCTTGAGAGTATAACTGAGTTTCTTTTCATGTTTCTCTCTTTGTTGCCTGATAATCCAGCTACAGGAATCCTTTGATAGTTAATGGTTCCTCATGCAGCTTATGCCTTGTGGAAATTTGTCTGATTTCCAGATGCCTAAAGATAGAGAGATAATACTTCACAAGATTGAACCCTTATCCTCAAATTTGAAAACAGACAAGGACATACTGCTTGGCTACATAACCCTCTAATTCTCTGGTAGTTTTGTTTTGTTTTGTTTTAATCCTTACGCACACCACTTTTGCAATGTTCCAAAGTTGTATATAGCTATACCAGAATCACATCAGTCTTAATCAAGAATGATTTGTTCTTTGCTGAGGCTGCTATAATAATTGGAATCAAGACATCCCAATTTAGGATTGAGAGAGGGATTGAGAAACTCTATTCTGTGTTCCCTTTAGATTTTTCTATAGTTCAGAGAGATGAGGAGGACCCTAGCTGGGGACTTTCAGCATTTCTAACCAAATATTATAGTTCGAACTTGCCCTCATCACTGAACCATCTGCTGCTGTGAGGTAGGCAATGTTTTCCAAAGAAATAATTTAGAATAATACTACAAAAATCAGTTATCTTTCTGTATAGTATCAGAGACAGAAACTGGCTAACATGAAGAAACTGATATAGAAACTATGCGTGATTTTGATTAGCTTTCTGTTTTAAGTTATACTTTTTAAAATTATTTTTCATATTACAGTTTATACATTGAGCCAAGGGCTTTTGTACATAAAATTCATAAAGGCTTCAGAGTTGTGGAAGTGATAACTTGGACATCGGAGTTATAGAGACACTACTGTTTTATTCATACATTTTATTTTCAAACTCCTCTAAGAAATAAGGCAGTAGAGAGTTAAATGGTTTGAAGAAGATGGGAGTGGGAAAGATGGAACCAAAAGAATATAAATGAGTCATAGATTTGGAATAAATCATTCCTTTTTATTTTTTTCCCTTTTTTCTTTTTAACAATTTAGTATGTAATCTTTGGACCATTTTCAAAGGCAAATATGTTATCATCTTAAAGAAATGTAGTGGTGATGTGGTGGTTAAGGTGACCAGATCCCACATGACTGACTGCACAGTTGGAGTCTGGACCCAGTGGCTTGGGCACATGGGCATGTGTACCTAAAATCCCAAGAAGACAATGGAGGACAAAGGATTGTTGCATGGCTGTACCCACGGGGGTGATTTCTCTCTTTCTTTCTTTCTTTCTCTCTCCCTCCCTCTCCTGGCCAAGCATGTGGGCTCTGTAATAAACTTAAAAAAAAAAAAAAAAAAAAGTAATTGTTTACCATCTTAAAGAAATGTAGGAAAATAATATAAAAATATTTTTTTAATTTCCTCAAAAGATATAAGAACAATTAAAAAAAAATTCTGTTTACCCTTCATCCAGGTTTACTAGTTAATAACATCTTACCATGTTTGCTCAAATCACACTACTTTACTCCTAAGAAAAAAAATTTTAGCGTTTTTTTTTTTGTTTTGCTGTTTTCTTTATGCCAGCAAGCATGTGCACATGCCCAGGAAGTGAGGGAGGCACTCCCCAATAGGGCTTGAGCACATATGCACACACCTAACATGTAATCCACCAAGACCAGGACTCAAACCCTGGTGAGCCATGTGGAATCTGGCTTCCTCTGCACAGCACTTAACCATTACTATAGAGCTGGCTCTGCTCCCAAATATTTTAGTATGTGTATTCTCAGATCAGAGCTCTTCCACAACCATAACATAATTATAAAAGAAAAATTGATGTTGATATCATCCTTGTTGGTATCTATTTGTATTTTGATATGCCTTCATATTTTGCCAACTGTCCTTGTAATGCCCCTTAAAGTCAGTGTATTTTAAAAAATCTACTTCTGCAAAGTTCTGTTTATTCCAAATGAGTAACTGTATTACTTCTATGATAATTATTTTTATTCTAGGTCATTAGTAAATGAGTGTTTACATTTCATAGCAAAGAACCAAATTCACTGATCCATTTCAGGTTTCAACACTTTGGCCTCCCTACTATTATATATCAACATATCAAAATTTAAATTATCTACTCCTGTAAAATAAGTAGCACTTTTTTTTTCTTCTTTCGTGAGAAAGAGAGATGAGAGAGAAGAAAACAGTGAGACAAAGGTATTTGCGATAGGATCTTGACGTGTCACCATCCTCCTGCCTCAGCTTCCCAATTGGCCAGGATTACAGGCATACACAACCACACCTAGTGTGTTCAGGTTGGCCAAGGAACCAGTCCCAGGACTCCCATATGGCTTCCAGCCTTCCGACCTGTATGCCACCACAGCTGGGCTTTGCCTTTGATACTTGCTCTTTTCATCCAGAAATGAATCCAAAAGATTTAGTAACAGGTATTATTTGTTATTTTAAGGATCGGTGGGCTTTTTCTAGTTGTTTAAGCAAAATTAATATCACCAGAAAGAGGAAACAAAGTCATGTCCCCCTACATGTTATATTGTGAGAGGGGCACATCTCTTTTGTCTTACTCCCATAAAAATGTGTAATCTGAATCTAAACATGAGGAAACATCAGACAAGCTCAAATTGAGGGAAGATCTGTAACGTTATTAGCCTTTATTTTTCAGAAATTACAATGTCCTAAAAAGACAAAAGCCAAGGAACTTTTCCAGATATTATTTTTCTTTGAGAGGTTTTCACTACAGGGCGCATGCGCTCGCCAGACAGACAGAGAGAGACATAGAGACAGAAAGTGAGAAATCACCCCCCAGGGGGGATGGTCACACCGCAGTCCCTTCTCCTCCATTCTCCTCTCGGGATCTTGGGCACCCACGCACACGCGCCCGGCGTGAGTTCTAAGCCACCGGGTCCAGGACGTGAACCGCGGTCGACTACGTGGGAGTCCAGCGACATAGCCATTACGCTAACTGCTGGTTCCCCAGATTTTTAAAAGACTAAAATAGTAGGAGATAAATGTACTGTGTGATCCTGAATGGATGCAGCCCTTGAAAAGAAAGTTAAAGGACATTATTGGGATAATTAACAAAATTTGAATTTGCACTATGGTTAATACAGAGTAATGTAGCAATCCTTAAATGTCTTCAATGTGATAACTATAAGGTGGTGATGTAAGAGAACATCCTTGTTCTCGGTATATATACACACTCAACTTTTTTTTAGAGAGAGAGATTTTTGCTATAGGGTACATGTGCTTTCTAAAGAGACAGAGAGAGACAGAAAACAAGAAGCCACCCCTCACTGGGGACAGCCATGCTACAGTCCCTTCTCCATTGTCCTCAGGATCTTGAGCATGCACGCATGTATACACACATGCCTAGCATGAGTTTTAAACTGCTTGTCCAGGATTCGAACCACGGTTGACTGCATGGGAGTTCAGCTACATAACCATTATGCCATCTGCTGGTCCCTATATACATTCAACTATTAAAGGAGCTGTGTATGCAAACTACTCCCAAATGGCTCAGAAAATGAGTGTGTGTGTGTGTGTGTGTGTGTGTGTGTAGGGAGCAAAAAACGATAAAATAAAAGTAACATGATGTTACTAATTGGTGAATCTGCACAGAATGAGTAGAAGTTCTTGATATTTATCCTTGTAACTTTTGGTAAGTTTGAAGTTTACATTACCTTTTTACTACCAATTATTTTTGTTAATTTGGTACTAAATATCTAAGAACAAGTATATTTCATACTTCATCACAAATAAGTAAGTCTTTACCCTGACTGAGAATCAACTAGGGCTTCTAAGAAAGCTGACTTCAAAACAGAGCAGCAAAATACAGATACAAGAGCAGAATAGTATTTAACAGAACCAAAATTGTGTGGAGCTAGGTCTCAAATGTTGGTCAAATAAGTACTTTTCTCTTGTTTTTACTTAGATATTTTATGACCTGGTCAGACAGATAAATAGAAAAACACCAGTGGAAAAGAAGAAGCCTAAAAAGAAATCGTGTCTGCTGCTCTAGACCCGTAGTCAGCAGCAGCTCTGAGCCAGGTAAGTTGCTAAAAGCAGAGTAGAAGCCTTTCGCATCCTCTTATTCTGGGTTTTCTCCAGCTTTAACCACTTCGTCGCACCTATTAGGGTGCTTCTAAGTCTCTGTAATTTGTAAATGTGATAGGTAACTTGTATGTACATGACCTGTTAGACAATTTACCCTTTCCCCTTGAGATTCTAGCTCTAGGAGGGCAAGGACTATGTCTATTTAGTTTGCCTCTGCATCCCAGCAGTTGCTACAGTGTGGGTGTTCTAAACATGGTGGGATAAACGGAATGCTTTTCTAGATGACTCCCAAATTCATGCTGAATTAAAGTGAAACAGTGGTTGCTCTGAAACAAAGTCATTAGTGCACATTTGATGAATTATGTTACAACGAACATGGACACACATACACACGTGTGTGTGTGTGTGTGTATTATGTGTGTGTATGTTCATGTGTCATGCCTTCTTTGTCCTGATTTCTAACACCATGGATAGTTTTACCTCACTGAATTTTATATAAGCCAAAACTTCTATTTTATGTCTTGCTTTTCTTTCACTTAAAAATATGTTTCAAGAATTATCCATGTTAGGACCAGCAGTCAGCATAATGGCTATGTTGCTGGACTCCCTTGTAGTCGAGCACAGTTCGAGTCCCAGACCCGGTGGCTTAAACTCACACCAGGCACGTGTGCATGTGTGCCCAAGATCCTGAGAGGAGAAGGGATTGCGGTGTGGCCGTCCCCCCGGGGGGTGATTTCTCACTTTCTGTCTCTCTGTCTCTGTCTGTCTTTCTGGCGAGCTCACATGCCCTGTAGCAAAAAGACTCTCCAAAAAAAAAAAGAATTATCCATGTTGTATTTAGCAGTAGCTCATTTTTATTGTATGGCTATATTAGCAACATATTTTTATACTCTGCTATCGATCAACATTTGGTCTTCCTTTGAGGGAACTGGCATGGGTGGTTCTGGTGTACACATTCCTGTGTGTGTCTTTGTGTACATGTGCATACATTTCTGTTAGGTGTATTTCTAGGAATCAGATGACTACATTATGTATTATATGAGGGGACTTGAAAAAGTTTATTTTGGTGCAAAAAGTTTTAAAATCTATGCATAGTTTCTTCTTAATATGCATTTTCCATGAACTATTTAGACCCTGTATACATACAGACAACTTTGGTAGCTACTACTAGAAAGTTTTATAAAGTAATTGTACTAGTTTACACCTCCACCAGCAGTTTATAAGTTCCATATCCTACCCAAAATGGATATTGTCAGTCTTTTTAACTGGGCCATTCTGATGGATCTCAGGTGGTGTATACTTTGTGTAGCAGTATTTCTTAGCTGCAGGTGACTTCTTTCAAATAAACATTTCATCTGTAGGCTGCAAAGTAGTTTACTCTAAGTACTACGTCAGTTTTCCTTAAGTGGACTCATTGGAGAGAAATGAATGGAGGCAGTTAAGCTGCCTATCAAGTAAGAAACCAGGCCCTGTGGGATCATTTGCTTTTCTTCTTTTAATTATGTATTTAAATCTCCTGAACAGTTTTTTATTTCATCAACTCTGTAAATAATACTATAAAAGAATATTTTCATGAAGTGGATTTGTGGTATAATTTGATGCTAATTTTATGAATTTTACCAAAGTTGGTTTGGTTAGAAGAAAGTAAACTCTTCTCACTTGCCAGCTGGTTGTAGTGAGTCTCTTGAGTCCATTTAGTAGATTACCTCTTGCACAACTCCAAATTAATTCATGTACTTCCTTAGAGATATGAATAAGCATCTCTCTAAAGGGAAACAACTGAGTGATTGTATCCCTTTTAAAATGAAAGTAGAGGACAAGTGGGCAGAAAGGAGGAAGAGTTACGGAGTTTGTCTCTGGTAATCAGACTTAGGAAAAATAGCTTCTAGCTAGTGGTTACTGTAGTGAAATCTTGATTTGATCACGTTAGATCGTCATTTCCCTGAAAGTGATCATTGTGAAGATCACTGATGTTTGTTTAGGTAAGGGTAGGGAAAATGAGGACTTCAGTTCTAGTTCTTAAGTATATTATTTAGCTCTCTTACAGTTGACTAGCTTATTGACACCATAACCTTAGGTAACCCTAGTTTAATTTTCAATTCTTAGAAAATGTATTTTTGGGGATCAGAAGATAGAGTAATGATTACATTGCTGGATTCCTACATGAGTGACCATGGTTTGAGTCCTGGACCTGGTGGCTTAAAACTCATGCCAGGCGCATGTGCATATGTGCCCAAAATTTCAGGAGGATAGTGGAGGAGAAGGGATTGCAGTGTGGCCATCCCCCCGGGGGATGATTTCTTGCTTTTCTGTCTCTCTGTCAAGTGCATGCACCCTATAGCAAAACTCTCTCTTAAAAAGAAAGAAAATGTACTTTTAGTTTTATTTAAAGGACAAGGTGCCAACTTCTGGCCTGTTGTGATTTTAGAAATTCATTCATACATATCCAACAGTTTGATGGTATATGGTGAGTTTTACCTTACAAAGGAAAAATCTTGATCTACATCTAGAAATAAGGCTTTCATCCTGGTTGTGTAAATTCTTAGACTCTAATAAATCACCTGAGATCTCTGTGAATGTTGCTAATGCCAAATAATAGGTGACTTAGCAATCAGAGTACTTTACAGTGCATTTTATTGTGATTATAGACTTGAAGTGCCAAGTTGCCCTGTACTTTTTAGTTTTGTTATAGGGCACATGTGCCTGTCAAAGTGATGAAGACTGGTGGGGGAGAACACCCGTGGCAGGGGGGTGGCCATGCTGCAATCCCTTCTCCTCTTGGGATTTTGAACATGCACACACATGCGCCCAGTGTGCTTTTCAACCATGGAATTTGAACTGTGCAGTTGACCTCATGGGATCTAGCCACTTTAACTACCATGTCACTGGCTGGTCTTGTCCTGTCCTATACTTTTCTAAGTATTGAGATAAAGGGTAGATTTAAATAGCAACTATAAATGTTTTTACTAAGAGTACATAAACCGTGGGGAGTGTTTATCTAGTCTATAGTCTCTAGGCAAAATTGTATAGGAACATATTAATCTCTTTTTTTATATATTCCATTTTTAAAGACTGTTGAGAGAAATCCTTAATGAAGAATTCTTCCTTTAACTTAATATTCTTCTGCTGAGCAGTAAGAAGTTACCTTTGGTATATTTGCCCATGGATATGGGACCAGCTCTTTCTGTATCATCTCTTTACCCTGCCTTAAAAGTGGTATATACGGTCATAAAGTGGTCTAAGAATAGAAGTGAAATATTAAGGAACCAGCAGGTGGTATGGTGGTTAAGGGCACTGGACTCCCACATGGCTGACTGAGGTTCAAGTCCCGGACCAGGCAGCTTCCTTTCTTACTGTCTCTCTCTCTTTCTTTGTCCCTCTCTGGTCAAGTTGAGGGGGCGGGGGGGAGGAAAGTAGAGAAGGAAGGGAGAAAAGAAGAAAAAGAGAGCAAGAGAGAAGAAAGAAAGAAAAGAAAGAAAGGAAAGGAAGGAAGGAAAGAAAGTTGAATAAAGCAGTTCTTTAAAGAAAAGAAATATCATTGCTTTTCTCTTGACAGTACTCTCAGATATAATGTGAAACATTAGGTATAATAAAACTGAGGAGAGCTAAAGTTGTTTATAGACTTCCTCCTACCTATGAACTTTTTCTATTTGATTATTTTTAACCACTTTTAAAAGGTATTTAGGGACCCACAGGTGGTGTAGTGGTTAAGGTGCTGGACTCCCACATGGCTGACCATCTTTCTAGTCCCAGAACTGGAGGCTTGAAACTCATGCTGGGTGTGCGTGCGTGTGTGCCCAAAATCCTAGGAAGAGAATGGAGGACAAGGGATTACAGCGTGGCCAGCTCCCCAGGGGGTGATTTCTTGCTTTCTCTCTGTCTCACAGACGACCACACGCACCTTATAGCAAAAATCTCTCTCTCAATAAAAAGAAAAAGGTATTTAAAATAACCCTGTTACTGTAGCTGTTTAGTATAAAGTTTTCTAGTAATGATAAGCCAAAGTCGTGTTTTCTATATTATTGGATTTCTGCTTGCTTACTCCCATGTTTCCACATCAGGTGTTTAATCGTATTTGTATGTGTGTGTGTATGTGTGTCTGTCTGTCTATGTTCATTTGTTTTAGAATACAGGAATGAAGAACTGTTGCCTAATTGGAAAGTGCCAGCATTCCAGACTTCAAAAAAACAAATCTGAAGAGGCTTCTCCTGTTTTATATATTATGTGAAGAATTTAGATCTTATATTGGTTTGCACAAGTTCCCTGGAGAAAAAAAACTGCTCTGTGTATATCTCTTGGAAAATAAGACAATAGTATTTCTCCTTTGCAATAGCAGTTATAACAGATGTGAAAATAAATATACTTGACTCTAATATGATTATACAAAAGAGCATGGATGCATTTCAAATGTTAGATATTGCTACTATAATCAAATGATTTCATATTGACCTTTTTATCATGATTCCTCCCTGTCAAGCACTAAAAATTGAACCGTTAAACTTTATATCTGTAATGATAAAGATTATGAAATTTCCCCCCAAACTCATTGCAGCAGATAACTTTTTTGAGTCATTGACTTCATTTTATATTTAAAAAAATATGAAGTATCATCTGTCATTATATTCTAATTAAAATTGTTTGTGCATAATGCTTTGGAAAAATGGGTCTTTTATAGGAAAAAAAAAACTGGGATAACTGATTTCTATGGCTTTCAAAGCTAAAATATATAATATACTAAACCAACTCTAATATTGCTTCTTGTGTTTTACTGTCAGATTAAATTACAGCTTTTATGGATGATTAAATTTTAGTACATTTTCATTGGTTTGTGTGTTTTTGTTATTGTTTATGGAATTAAGGACTTTATTTTATAACGACCACATTGTTTTAAATGCGACAGTAGCTCCCTTCTGCCTGATGGCTGCAGAACACTTGGCTTTAAACTATACTGAGTAACTGGTGATTTCTCTATGAACAGATCTCACACTTTCTGTTCTAGATATATTTATTCCTATTATACAGTGAAATACATCAGACTACATAGAATAGTTTTGTATATTCTCTCGATCTTAAAGATTGTATCTTATTGAATAAAATATCCCACTGTGTATTATTTTTATATGTAAAAAGATAAGTTTAATACTGTATCAGGGTTTAACTTTTACTGTTCAAATCTTCCACAGCTTGTAATTGCATCAAAGGAATCCTTTTGCCATTGTTAATTTGTTGGACATGAGTCTACCAATGAAGTGTCATATGAAAATTTCAATCTTGCTTTATAATAGATGGAAGAATCTGAGAAGTGAGTGAAAGTTAAAACACATGTGAAGAATGTGTCAGTAGCTTTTGCTCCAACTATATATGAAGTAGTATAGTAGTAGTAATATGGAAGAAATTGCTGAGTTAAAAATTTAGCTGGCTATATAGTGGTGCTTTTTTTTTTTCCTTCCCTGTTCTTTCCATTTTTATAAAAGATAGGGCTTAAGTGGAACATGGACCCGGGTGATATTATGTACGTGTTCTCCATAAGGAGAAGTAGAGCAAACAGCTTGTTAGCCAGGTAAGCTAGAAGAAAAAACGAGAAGAAAAAACAAGCTTAGGAACCCTGTGCCTTGTCCTCAAAAATTAAGGAGGAGAAGACCAGTCCTAGAAAGTCTAAATCATTGCTCAGGGATCTAGATACTTTCTTGTTGCAGCTGGGTATGAAGAAGTGTTCATGCCTTGCTGAGATTTTCCAGAAGTGTGGTCAGCCCACCAGTTACTAAATTGAGATTTTGAAATCAGGTTTCAAATGTAAGCTCTGACCAACCTGAGAAAATGTTAAAATGTTGTTTTAAAACATTGGAAATTGTATTATTTTGAGTTTCTAATAAACTTAGTTACCTAACACTTCCCTTCTACTGATCCAGTTATGCATCTCTCTGGGATTGACGGGTCAAAAATATAAAAAGTTTAAAACACTTTAAAAAAAAGAAAACAATTGAAGCATTAGAGTCTGTTTATCCAGGTCACATTAGCATGTTGTATTTTAGTATCCTCAAGTCATTCCCCTGTAAAACACGTCCATACACTAGCAAGTTTGTCTCCTCGATAAGTAGCATAAACTCAGTGTCCTCTATTTTAGAATGTGATGGGCGGGACCAGCAGTTGGCATAATGACTATGTCACTGGACTCCCATGTAGTTGACCGCGGTTCAAGTCCCAGACCCGGTGGCTTAAACTGATGCCGGGTGCATGTGTGTGTATGCCCAAGATCCCGAGAGGAGAATGGAGAAGGGATTGTGGTGTGGCCATCCCCTCTGGAGAGGTGATTTCTCACTTTCTGTCTCTCTTTCTGGTGAGTGCACATGCCCTATAGCAACCCCGCCCCCCCCCCCCAAAAAAAAAGAATGTGGTGGAGAAAGATGAGCACAGTTTATATAATCCACTGGGGGTGAAGATAGAATGGTGAAGGAAAATACCTTTTAAACATTGTAATTGCCAGAGGGTATCTGCACTTGCCAGAGAAACAGGGAGAAAGCACACACACACCCCTAGTGGTGTGATTATACTGCAATCCCTTCTCCATTCTGTTGGAATTTGGGGCATGCATACATATACCCAGCATGCTTTTCAGGCCACTAGGTCTAGGACTTGAACTGCAGTCAGTCATGAAGATCCAGCTCCATTAACTCCCAGGCTCTAGGCTCACCTGAAAAATACTTTTTTGGCATAGTGGTATGCAGAGCAGGACAGGCTGAAATGAGAGATGTGCATTTCTATCTCAAGGAAATCTGTGGTTACTGAGCAAAATTAAAAAGAATCCTGTTAGAAAGTGAGACAGGTGTATTTTTATCCTGTCCCTTTGTGGACTCCTTAGTCTTGGTTGCAGAGAAGGACGCATGAAAATAAGATGTATTTTTTATAGCTGAAAAATCAAGTTGTCTAGGGGGGCATGAATTTCACGTGCTAAAGATCTAGGACCCGATACCCTATTAAGTATTTGTGGCTGTTTATATAAAGTATAATGGCTTAAGTTATATGAGTAATGTCTAATTTAAAGGAGGCTTAATGCCACTGTCAATAGTTTGCTTTTTTCCATGAGAAGAGACAACTTTTAAGGGCTTGGTAGTCCTCCCTACCAACCTAGTTTTAGAAATTAACAGTAAATACATTGTCTAACTATAATCTTGCCCTCCACCAGGGGGAGCTTCAGTATCAGCTAACACTTCTACAGCACTGAATTAAATATTCAAGCCCTGTATTCCATAAACGTGCATGCCTCACAAAGGTATAGAGGCTCTCCCTTCAGAGTTATCTAACGAAATAGGGAAGATATACTACAGTTTCATCAGAGATATTAATAACACTAGTGTACTGTGGCTGCAGGGGTATTTCTCTTGAGAATGTTTGGAGAGGTGTGGATGTTGGTGTGTGTTCCTCTTTTCACATCTTGTGAGTAATCTGCTCAGCCTTCATCTGCCATCATAAATGGCACCTTTTACTCCTCAGTAAGACAGTTCTCTTCTTGAAGTTGTAGCTTACTTGGAAATGTTAATCCTCAGAGAAAATACTGATCTTTTATTTTATTTCCAGCTTTATTAAAACAGAACTTGATTTGGAGCTATTTTTCTCCACATATGAGTAGTAATAAAACATTCTGTTTTCTGGACCTGACCAATTTATAATATCTCGCTTCCTTCCATGTCCACATGGGTACAAATACATATAATATTTGTTAGTTCATGTACCTGAGTTTTGTTTTGGGACTAAGGGATAGAAATGGGAATAAGGAATACCTTGGTATTTTCTTTTGTAAGTAATTGTAGTAGGACGTTAGTAAAATATAAAATAGTTTTTTAAAAAATGGTATGTGTGTTGAAACCAAAGTGAAGAAATTGTCAGGTATTTGGAGGAGGAAAATAATTTACAAAATTACCTTTTATTTGGTTCTTGTACGAGGTGCTAAATATGTGTTAGAATAGCCCCTCTTGAATCAGCTCCTAAATGAAAAGGGCAGAGTGGTTTGGGTGCTTGTCCAGGCTCTGGAAAGAGCCCATCTTGTGGGGAAGGAAATGAATGTGAGCTTTGAGGCAGTCTAACCACCTAGCTTTTAGCATTTACAGTCTCCAAAATGTAAAAAATGTAAGTTATTCATGAAAATGTAGTACAGAGATTGCATTGATCATGAGTTTTTCTTACTGCAGTTCCATCTTGGGTTTGTTAAGTATGCAGTCTATTCATTGCCCTGTCTAGCTCCAATATTCTTGTTGGAAACAGCCAGAGGCTTTGAACTTGGTGCCTCTTTCTGTTTTCTGGGAAGGCAACATGGATTCTGTTTTGCAGGCATTAATGAGCTTTAAAAGGGAAATGGGATGGATGCAAGTTCTGACTTGTTAAGAGCAGCCTCCTGTGGTTCTGAGCCCAAGGTGTGACATACATTTCCTGATAATTGCTTCTCTTAAGAAGCAAGAGATTGGCTGTTCCTCTTGAGGAAAAACCTTAATAAACCTTCCCATTGTAAACAGTGGTGTGACTCTTACTTTGAGCTGTTTCTGTGTTTTGGTTTAGTTTTTACTATAGGGTGTATAGTACAGCTCGTCAGAGAGAAAGTGAGAAATCACCCTTGAGGGAGATGACCAAGCAGCAGTCTCTTCTCCATTCTCCTCTAGGGATGTGGGTCACACACCCAAGTTGCCCACACGTATTTTTCAAGCCAAGTATAAGACTCGACTCAAACCTTGCAGTTAGCTCTGTGAGATCCAGCACCTTAACCTCCAAGCTACCAGCTGGCTCTTTTTGGTTTCTTTTTTTATTTTGCCTCCTGCTGGCTCTTTTTTGTTTAGCTTTTGTTTTATTTTTGGTTTTTGTTTTGTTTGTTTGTTTGTTTTGTTTTGGGGTTGGTTTTTTTGTTTGTTTGTTTGTTTTTTGTCATAGAGTGCATGCCTGCTCTCAGCTACTGGAAAGAGACAGAAAGGGAAAATGAGAAAGGTTAGGAGGGAAATGGTCCACTGACCAAGGGTTCAATTTTGAATATAGTAAGTGTGAGTAGTGTTATCAGATTCTGGAAATTTACAGTACGTAGTTGGATTTGAGTTAAGTTCAGAAGGAATCTAGACAGGAAATTTACATTTAATATTTAAAAACATGAGGCTGGATCAGCTCACTAGAGTTGAATGTAGGTAGATAAGAGGCCCTTGAGGTTGGGAACTGAAGAGGAATTAGCAAAGAAACATGGACATCACTCGTACCTTGGATGTCAGTGGAATGGTGAGTGTCCAGGTCAGTAGTAGGAAAAATGGGGAGAAGGACATTGGAAAATCCATCATCGACTGCCTTGTTTGATGGGCGAAGTGACGCATGTTTGTGTGCTGATGAGAAAGATCCATGGGAAGGAAAACTTGAGCAGGCTAGATGGGTAGAATCTGGTATAAAAGTACAAAAGCTGGCCCAGGTGGGAGCATGGGCAGGCACTGGGGCAGGAGGGAAGACTATAGGTATAGACACTGTTAGTTCATAGAGAACCAGCAAAAAGTCCCATAAAGAAGCACTAAGCAAGGTAATATGAGACAAGGGACAGACGCTTTCTGTGCTGGCGCTTTGAGATGCATCAGAGGGTTGTTTGAACTAGGCCTTAAAGGAAGGGTGGGATTTTCAACAGGTGTGAGTGGAGAAGAAGAGTCTTACAGGCAAATTTCAGGAAAAAGTGCAGGAAACAGGTCTGAACAGTTGTCTAGTTCCAGTTGGTGTTGGATAATGGGAAGGTACAGGCTGGAAGAGTAGACTGGGGGGCTTTTGGTGGCCGTAGTGGATAGCTGGTTGAAGCAGGTAAATACCTAGGTCTTAGCAGCCATCCAGGGCAGACGGGGAGGGCAGGGATGGGAATTTCAGAGCTGATCGGGATGAGTATCCCTGTTCGCCATGGACTCATGGCCTTCCCACTCCTTATCTCCCACTTCATCTTTCCCCTTTCTCTAATGAAGACCTCCCGAGGCATACAGTTGTGGTCTGTCCCACTCAAATGTTTAATTTAGAAGGAACCAGCATCAGTACTCGGGCACTCAAAGATGGCAGAAAGGATCGAGAAGAGTCTGCCTTGCTCTGTGTTCCTCTGCTTTACCTGACACAGTTCTGCCGCCCTCAGACTTGGTAATAGCGGAGTGCCTGGCACCTCCTGGACATGCAGTAACTTAGTTTCCACACCCACCCCTCCATGTTTTCCTCTCTGCTCTCACAGCCAGAGACAGCAGCCCCTCCTGCCCATCCCCAGGAGGATGTATTGTGTGGAGAAGGCCTAGCGAGAGGGTGTCTTTCCTTAATCCACCCCCTCAGGACTGCCCGCTTCCCCACAAGACCCCATCAGACCACCTCGCGGGTGGAAGACCACACGCCGCACTTCGGTAGCCCCCGTCCACCCCTTAGCATCAGTAGTGTCTGTCTCTCCCATTGGATAGGTGCTGAGGTGGGGGTGGAAGGGTTAAGGGGATGTTAAGCATGTGATCTCCCCAGTTTGGAAAGTAGGACTTGGAATAGGGGACCAGACACAGGGCCCTGCCTGTCTCATTTGGGGAGGCAATGTATTTAACGGAGAGTTTTTAAAAAGATAATCAGGGCCGGCAGGTGACGTGGTGGTTAAAGACACTTGACTCTCAGGTGGCCGACCATGGATCGAGTCCCAGACCTAGTGGTTTGCTCCATTTCTCTCTTCCCATCCCCACCTCAGTGAAATTAAAATAAGTAAATAATGTTAAATGGAGTAATTTAATTTAAAAAAAAAAAGAAGAAGAAGATAATTGATCCCTATGTTCCCAGCAAGGTCCTAAAGCCTAGGCCAAAGCTTTGGAATTCTTTGGGCCCTTGAAATCACTGCTACAAAACCTAACCCTTTATTTTCTGGGATATGAATTAACTTCTCTGAAGAGATGTTTGGAACCTCAGCTTAGGGATTCTGACACCCGCTAAGCTCAGTCTGGCCCAGAGCTCCCTGCGATAACGAGACCAGGCCAGTCGTGTGGTGTGGAGTGCAGGTGGAGGCTTTGGGTTGGCACACAGAGGTGGTCCTGGATGAGACTTGCCTGGCACCTCTGCTCAGTCGCCAAGTCTATAGGGAGTGTCATGTGCTATATTTAACTCAATTTGGATTCTTAATGCCCGATACCCTCCCCTTCCTTACTACTTCTACACAAACAACTGCATGCTGCCTGCCACACAGTCCTGGGTAGGGAGACAATGCCTGGAACGTGGCCAGCAGTGGAGCTGGACACCCAACTCAACTTCCTTCCCTGCTGCCCTGCCCTGCCCCTCCCCTCCTACCAGAGTTACAATGAAGGGAGGGGACTAGCAGACTAAGTGTTCCCAGCAGGGGTGAGGGCTCCTAGCATAGCAAATTAGGAAAAAATCCTGGGGCAGAGAAAGTCTGGGGGCAGATGTTGCTGTCCAAAATAACCAGATGAGCCAGGGCAAGAGCACTAGTGGAAAGCGATCAAGCAAGAAAGGGAGGAGACTTGGAGACTGGGGTAGAGGTGATTCCCTCTGGGATGAAAATTGGGGTTGAGCAGGCACCGGAGAGAAGTAGCTATGGTCTAAAGGGCCTGAGCTCTGGGCAGACCCACAGCAGCAGGACACCGGGCAGGGAGTCGAGTGGGAGGACGGAGGACAAGGCTCCCTAGATAACCTGCACTAAAATAGAACTGGCCTGGGCAGCTGGGGTGGAGAAGCCAAAGCAACAGGCTGGAGATGGGGCTGCAACAGCTTGGAGGGGAGCTGGGACCAACAGCTTTCCTGCTGTCTTAAAAGACCAGCTCGCCTCTCTTGGGGAATGACCGAAGAGCTCGGTAAAAAAGCGGGCCTTGGGAGGCAGCTGAGGAGGCCGGGAGTGCTTGGGAAGCAGACAGTGGTCTCAGCTCAGGGCTCCCTCTGAGGAGTCGAGGCCAGAGCCCTTGCTCAGTGCTGGGGATTGAGAAGTGAGGAAGAAAGGAGTAGTTGCTCGCCTGGAGGTGCTCACAGTCTAGACGGGAAGACAGGCATGCACAGAAGTACTGTGCTTTGGGGAGAAGCACAGAGAAGGCCTCTGGGGAGGGCTTCACAGAGGAGATGCCCTTTAACTGCACATGAAAGATAAAAATACGCCTGTCTGAGGCAGTGGGGGAACTGGATTCCTCAGGAAACAGTCCATGCAAAGACTTAGTGGCAAGAAAAAATGCAAGCTGGGAGCACTTCGGCCAAGCATCTCCTTGGGGGTGGTGGGGGTGGGGGGAGGAGGTGTTTGATGAGAAGTACCCAGAAAAAAGGCTGAGCAAACTCAATGGGGTCTAACTGGGCAGGGCTGGGCCTCTAGGCACCTGGGGAGGACAGGAAGCAAAGGGATGAAGTCGCAGGAGCTTGTGGACAGATCCTGCCCCGTCCCCTGTGTCCTTCCAGACCTGGGCAGCATTTCCTTGCAGCTGCAGGCTACAGCCTCCAAACAGGAGGAGGTGAGGAAGGGGGCTCGCGGGGCAGGAGAGGAAAAGCAGCAAGGATGGAACAGGTGTGGAGAGAAAAACGGAAAGTGAAACATGCTTCGTGTCCTCACGCAGGGTATCCTCAGGCACCTCATCTCCAGCTCAGTCAGTGCTGCAAGCCCTTCTCCACTCTACCCACGCACAGCCACGTCCCTTCAGGGGAAGTGTACACTTGCCATTTGGCAAATAATAACAATCCATCTGGGTGATTTTGGGTTTTTTTTTTTTTTTTAGAGTTTTTGGCATAGAGTGCATGCACTTGCTGGAGAGACAGAGACAGGTGATTTCCCTTCTCTTCCAACCTCCTCTTGGGATTTTGGACACACACGCACACACATCTGGTGTGTTTAAGACAGTAGGTCCAGGACTTGAACCACAGTTGGCCATGTGCGAGTCCAGCGCCTTAACCTCTATGCCAGCTGCTGGTCCCCTGCACGATATTTTTACAGTACACAGAAGCATGTTTGCATCTGTGGTCTTCTCTGATCCTTACTATGGTTCTGTCAGGCAATAATAGTCAGTGTACACTTCTAAGCAGAAGGAGAGAGACCAAGGTTCGGGGAAGCCCTCCCCCCTTTGCAGCATTGTCCCCTTGGGTCACATGGTTAGCCCTGCACCAAGGGATGATGTCCGGTACCTGCACTTCTGCTGTGTTCCAGGTGCTATGTTTGACCCCGAGATGCATCTTCTCTTTAAGTCTCACAGCAGCCCTGCACTATCCTGTCTCTTAGACAAGTAAAATGAGACTTGGAGAAGCCAAGCAACACATTCAGACACACGCGGTGGTGGAAGTGGGTCTCAAATCTCATCTGTTTGATTCCCAATCCTGTGCTTATTTTATGGTGCCGGCAGAAGTGCAGTAACCATGCTGGGTGGACACATCACGGGGGCTTGATGGAGGGCTCGTCTAGAGAAGCTTGAGACAGGCCTCTGTTCCCTCAAGGGACAGGCTGTGCACTTGCTTTTGTCTGGGCCTCCCCCACAGGCTCAGGGATCAGGGGAGAGCTGATGGGGCAGGGCCAAATCCTCTCTCTATTCCTTGGGGCAAGATTGGGTTCTGAGTACTCTGAGAAAGGGCTGCAGGGGAAGTGCCTGAGAGAGAGTGAAAGAGAGGTCACACATCTGAGCCCTAAGCCATGGGAAAGAAAAGGAGACCAGGCCGGCCCCCTGGCTGTGCCCAGCAGGGACTCTCCTAGTGAGGGCTGGGGAACACCTTTATTCACACTCTGGCCACAGGGCCACAGAGAAGCAGGTGTCTGGGCCATTCAGGAAGGCCCAGTACCTGCCAGGGAAGTGGGCCAGGTGTGAGGTGGTGCTACATGCCAGGGGAGGTATTAAATGAGCTTCCAGCCAATTTGCATGTCCTAATTAAGCAGAAAATGAGCCCTAGCGGCAGAAGTGAGCTGCCAGTCTCTCTCTACTTACTCTCGCCTTCTCTTCATACCACTACACCCCACTGCCTACATTTTCAGGCATCGTGAGGCCCTGGGCAGGCCCTTCCACCTCTTCCCTTGGCTTCAGTAAAATAGTCTCCATCACTGTCCCAGAAGAGCCCAGAAGGCAAGGGGAAAGTAAACATTATTGGGGTAGGGCTGCTAAGTGAATCACCATAATCTCACGTTAGCAACACGTGACAGTGCGTGGGGTGGTCCATCAGCCCTGTCAAGACCCAGGCAGGATTCCTGCACCAGACAGTCAGCATGCCGTTTATTACCCATGCAGGGCCACGGGTAATACGGGGAGGACAGGCTTGCTGTTCCTCTTGATTTGGCTTGGGGACAGAGAGGGATAATTTGTGGGGTAGTGTGAAAAGCACAAGATGGGAAGTCAATGGGAATTGTTTCAGTCCCAGCTGTCACTCGTGACCTTGACAAGCTGTTTCACATCTCTGAGCCTATCCATGTAAAATAAGAGTCACAGCAGCCACTCGCAGGGTGTAGTGAGAAGGAAACAAGAACGCCAAGATGAAGGTGCCTGGCACTTCCGAGTTACGCTGGCTGCAGATGGCACTTCCTAGATGTTTTGTTCTGGCTCAGATTAAATGGCTGATCATGTCTTGCAACTCTCTAGCTCTCTGAAGGGTAAGAGTTTGCTTCTGTCTCTTCCGCTGGCGGCAGTCAGTAGCTGGGACCTTCCCATTGCACTCTCCTTAGTTCCTCCTGCAGAGCCTGGCATCGGGAGGTGTTTGTGAAGTTTTGTTCAGTTGATCTGAACTGCTGTGACAATCCATAAAACAGATATATTGCAAACAAGTGGTATGCTTGTCTATGGAATCATTCCAGACTCAGAGCTGGTGTCATCTTGAATAACTTGCTGAATGACTTCTCTACTACCCAGCAGCCCAAGGCTCCCTCCTCTCAACAGCCAGCGAATCATAGGTAGAGTGTGTGCATTCTGTGCACACGCACACGCACACACACACACACACGCTCACACATGTCACAGCCACCACCAAAGGCAGCCACAGCCAACATCCTTTCACCCATGACAGAAGTGTTGGAGTTCTCAGGGGAAACACTCTGCCTTCCCCAGGAAGAGCCAACTCCAGGTATCAGAGAGGAAAGGACAGGAGTTTGGGGAGCCAGATAATTCTCGGGTTCAAATCTTGGTGCTATCATTTGCTAACAGCCTGATCCCGGCAGTGTCCAAGACCCCTGAGAGCCTCCATCATGTATCTGGAGGAGAATAATGTCTCTGAGGGTCATTCTAAGTTTGGAAGAGGTAGGCCCACCATCTGGCAAGTAGCAAATGCTGAAACAAAACAAAACACAGGGCCAGCGAGTGGTGTGGTGGTTAGGGTGCTGGATTCCTATGTGGTCAACCTCAGTTCGAATCCTTGACCTGGCAGCTTGAAAAATCAGAGCCGTGTGTGTGTGTTTGTGTGTGTGTGTGTGTGTGTGTATGTATTTGTCCCCAAAACCCTGAGAGGAAAATAGGGAAGAGATTGCAGCATGGCCATCCCCCCAGGGGGATGATTTCTCATTTTCTCTGTGTTTCTTTCTACATCTCTCTTTGGCAAGAACATGTACTTTATGACAAAAGCAAAACAAAACAAAAACACCAGTGCCTTTCCCTCACACAGCTTTTCCCACCCAAAAGTAAATACCTACGCCAGGCGGTGGAGGAGCGGCTGTGCAAGGCTGCCCTACATAGGAACATGGCTGATTCGCACCCAGAGACCTCTCTGAGCACACCTAGCACACGTATGTCCATGATCTGCGTTGGCTGAGGCTGGGGGTGGGTCTTGGCATCAAGACTGTCGGAGGTGCACGCACTTGCTCTCTCTCTGACCCATGGAATAAATAAATTAAAAAAAAAATTAAACATCTACAATTTGCCTGGGAATCTCAGGGTATCCTAACCATCCTGCTTCATCCCTTACCCCCAACTCCAGCTCTGATCCCATCCTGTCTCCGCCGCCCCCCCACCCCCCAGGGTCTAGAATGCAGGCAGGAGACTTGCTTGCTTGTTATTTTTCTTCTCCAATTTGCGATTAATGCTCTGAGGGCAGGAAGGCATCGTGCCTCTAATTGCAGCTGTCACCCCCCATCAGGCGAGGGGCGATCAGCCAAGAGGTGGAGAAGGGAGGAGAGAGGAGGGTGTGTTCTCCCAGGCTGGTTTGGCCCAAAACAGGGACCCGCATTGTCTTTTCCCAGCCAGTGGGCGTCCCCTGCCTACACGGGAGGAACAGTGGCCTCCTGGGGCGGGCAGAGGCAGGCCCTAGATCCTCTCTCAGGGCCACATGCCCAAGATGCTGTCCCAGCTTTGCCCCTGCCGACTGAGTGAGAGGGGGCCACAGCATGGAGCTGGGTGTCAAAAGAGCAAGTGGGTGTTTCCTAGGGGCTTGACTCAGCCTCACTGGTGAACTCACCCATCATTCTGTCCCGAGTGCAGGAGGAGGCAGTGGGGTGGGGGGCTATGGGAGCGGGGAGGAGTGTCCAACCCCCGGGGCCAGCCTCCACTCTGCAGCCAGGCCTGCACTGTCCCACGCCTGCCAACGGTGTGCACTCTGACAGGCAGCGTTTTCACATCTGGAGAACGGGATCACGTCTGCCTTCTTGTCTATGTACGACATCACGGATGTGCACACACTTTCAGACAGTACAGTGCTGTACAGCTGCCACGTCTGCCGTGCTTGGGGGAAGACAGTCGTGTCTGGACTTCACGGTGCTCCTTACACACTCCGCTCCTTAGCTCACTCCTCGGGGCCAGGGACGGCTGGAATGGCAAAGGCTCCAGGAAAGGCTGGCTTCAGTCCCTGGGCTGGGAGCAATGCCTTGCCAGGGAAACAAGTATAGGGTGGGGGGCAGCTCAGACAGGTCTTTATTGGCAGCCTTTCTGATACCTGAGGCCTCAGGGTCCTTTCTCATACAGAATGTCCAAGTGAGGTCTTTGGGGGCAGTTCTGAAATGCCGGAGAAATTCCCTGGTCTCTTCCTGTCCCATAGTGAGCACAACACGTATACATGCATGCGCGCGTGCACACACACACACACACACACACTCACTCTTTCTCTGCCTCCCTATGAACTCTTACCTATTCACCAGTCAGCCCCTGGGACAGCCCCTCCCAACTACATTCTGCTCAGCCCGGCTGGCTTCTCCTTCCTTTCTGGGGGTTAGAACTTGGGGTTGGGCTTTGGGACGCCACATCACCGGCTCCCTCCTTCTCAGGAGCCCAGCACTGGGACCTGGCCCTCTCAGGTTCATCAGCTTTCTGTCTCTGGGATTCAGACCCAAACAGCAGTGTTGATGTCAAAGCCTGAGGGCGAAGGTTCCAGGGCCTTGGGGCAACTCGAGGAGGGATTTTCCCCTCTGGGCTCTGCGCTGCCTGGGAAGGGGAAGTGTCCAGAGCCCTTGGGATGGCTCCGCTTCTTGACCTTCTGGGAACGTCCAGCTCGGCACTCGGAGGCCGTGGGTGTCACCCAGCCCGGTTTCTCCTTCAGCAGCCGGTCCCGATCAGGGCGCACGCTCCTCAGGAACTTCCGGAAAATGTTTGCGGTTAGGGCAAACTTGCGGCCCAGCTCCCGGGGCTGGCCCTTCTCTCCTCTGGGCTCATCTGCACAGCCAGTCTCACCCTTCTCCCCACCCTTCTCCAGTTCTGGCAAGTCGAGCCAGTTACCCACTAGATCTGCAAAAATGTTGTCTCCTAACACCAGAGGCTGTCGATTCCGGCCCCGGGACATGAGTGTGGAGGTCCAGTCATCGGGCTCCACCTCGGGCCCCTGCTGGGCACAGCTTTGCCGCTCCGACAGCTGCGTTCTGGGCAGTGGGGCTAAATCCCTCCCCGAGACGCTTCTGTGAGATGCAGACTTGGTGTTGCTGCCAAGAGAAGGCTGGCCAGAGGGGTAGCAGGCTGCAGACCTGGCCAGACCTCCTCCACCCTCCCATTGAGGGTGCTCAGACTGTGTCCGGGGACTTTCAGGGCAGCCTGGAGCAGGACCCCCTCCAGAGATCTCCAGTTGTTCCAGTGCTGTCTGCACCTGTAGGAGCTTCAGTTCTTGCAGTGCACCCATCATGCAGTTCATCTGATCCTGTAAGCCATCACCCACTTCCTTCATGGACAGCTGCAGGGACAAAGAGAAAGCACAGGGCCCGTGAGCCTCAGGGGCAGCAGGGAAGGCTGCCCCTCCAGCCCTCAACCTACAATCGATCATCTCCCCGCCAAAACACACTTGTAGTGTAGCCCCGGCCGGTTTCTGTCCTAAGCACCATCCATATGTGTGTTTGTGTGTGCATAGATTGAGGCAGACTTGTTCCCCTCCCAAGGCTGGAGAGTAGAAGGTGGAGGTGAGATTGGTACAAGGGTGCACAAAACTGTGGTGGCCATCCTTGTCCTGTCTCATGTCTGTGCCCTCTTCCTCCCCGAGCCTCCCTGAGATGATGCTGGCAATACGATGTATGAGCATTGACAGAAGTAAATTCATCTGTAATAGAAATTGTGCAAAGTACTCTATGTACATCATTTCCTTTCATCCTTTTTTTGTTAATAGCCAGAGGCCACGTGCACTTGCCAGAGAGAAAAGCACCCTCCCAGTGGGGGTATGGTCATACTGCAGTCCTTTTCCTCTATTTCTTATGCCCTTAGGACTTGGGGCATCCACATGTGAACCTGGCATGGTTTTCGAGCCACTGGGGCCAGAATTCAAACCGCAGCCAGCCATGTGGGATCCAGCTCCCTATGTACAAGATTTAACCACTACACTAGAGGCTGGCTCTATTTTAATCTGTGTATGGGCTTGCTATTATTGTTCTCATTTTAACAAATGAGGAAACTATGGTGGGGTGAATTAACTCAGCCGAGGTCATGCAGCTCATAGAGTTGGGAATCGAACATAGGCAGTCTCCCTCCAAGTGCTGTAGTCCCAACCACCAAATGGCTTGGCAGTGGGGGGTGGATGGGGACTTCAAGGCTACTCTGTCCTCTGCAGAGCAGTGGGGAAGGGTTGAAAGGACATTAGGGGGTGAGGAGGCGCTCAGATATCCCAAGAGAAGGATAGGCTGGCCTTTCCTTTCACACTGACTGGTCAGGAAAGAGGAGGAGGCCAGGAGACTCCTGCTTCCTGGACACCTTGTCCCCTCTTCTCTGCCTGTCTGTGCCTCCCAAACACCTGTCCTCTCTCAGCCGCTCACACACCTGGCTCCAACACTCCTCCTGCCTTCTCAGCCCGATTGGCTCTGCTGCCCTGGCCATGCCAGAGTGGGGAGACTGGGGGCCAGCCCTCCCAGCCCCTTTGTGGGTGTCTAAGGCCTGCGTCCCAGGTGCCAGCTGGAAGGGACTGAGAGCCCTGGGTGAGGGCCGGATGTGGGGGCTGGGCTGGGGAGGCTGGGTCTGATAACATTCACAAGGTTCCCTGTCCTCGGGCCCAAGCTGCCTCAGTCCCTCCCCAGATCCTGTTACCAACAGTAAACCCATGTGTAGGGACCATCTGTTTCTTAAGCCCCCCTGAGACCCACAGGATCATCTTACCTCCCAGCCCTGTCTTAATGCACAGAGCTCAGCCCGGTGGGTGGAGGGCAGAGGGACTGCTAGGCCAGGCTTGGGCTGTGCAGGGCTGACTGGCAGCTGACCCTCTCAGGCTTCTGGGTCGAATCCTCCCCTGCAGGGATGAGGGATCAGGCCCAGGCTCAGTGAGCCAGCAGCATGAAAGGACAGTGGAGGACTGACTGTCCCTGGGGACAAGGAGGCCTTTGCCGGGGTGCAGGGATTGCCCACACTTCGTGCACCTTTGCCAAGACAGGGCAAGAAGTGGTGGTTTGAGACTCTGCCAGCCTGGGGACTTGCTTGGCAAGTGTACGCCATCAGAGTGTGGTAGCCTCAGCAGCAGCAGCAGGGCACTGCCTGTGCATGCTGTCCCCTGGCTCTGGCCTCTTAGCCTTCCCCTTCCGGAGCCCTGCCTTTCAGAGGGTCCACGCTGTAGCCGCTGCAGCAGCAGAAGCCCAGAGTAGAGTCAGAGACTGAGCCCTAAACCAAACTGTTTCTCCCTTCGACTTCCTATTTTCCCCCAGTGCCACTCTCCTTGTCACCCCTACCTGGAACTTCAGAGGCTTTTTGGCTTCTCCAACCACCCTTGCTTCTATCCAACTTCACCATTCACCCTGTTGGAGTCCTCCTCCCCAGATGTCTCGCATCGTTCTTCCCATCCCCTGGGGTGGTACAGAAGGCCCCTAGAAGGCCTGCCAGCCACCAGGCCCATGAGTGCCTGATTCATCTTCACAACACACACCTGTGATCATCACTCAGGTGCTCCCCCTGCCCAGAAGCAAACTCAAATACAGACGATCAGGTCCTGCAGCCAAAATCCTCCACAACAGAATCCCAGCCTTTAATTTCAGGCATATCCCTGCTCCCTTGCACATGCCCGCCGTTCTCCTGTTAGAACGTCTTCTGTGATATTCCATATCTCCCCTGTGGTCTTGCTTCTTATGTACTCACCCTGAGTACTCCATGAGCTTAAATGTTCAGTCATTCATGAAATATTTATTGGGCATCTATTGCTTCAACACAGGGACTGAGATGTACACACTGGTGTGTCACTCCAGAACCTACCCAGGGGGGCCAGCAGGTGGCATGGTGGTTAAGAGTGCTAGACTCCCACATGGCCAACTACAGTTCGAGTCCCACACCACACCTGGCAGCTTGCTTCTCACTTTCCCTCTCTGTCTCTCTCTCATGCTGTCACTCTAAAATAAGCAAATACGTACATAAAATTAAATAAAAATAATTATTAAAAAAAGTTCTCGGGGGACCAGCAGTTAGCGTAATGGCTATGTCGCTGGACTCCCACGTAGTCGACCGCGGCTCGAGTCCCGGACCCGGCGGCTTAAACTCACGCCGGGCGCGAGTGCGTGCGTGCCCAAGATCCCGAGAGGAGAATGGAGGAGAAGGGATTGCGGCGTGGCCATCCCCCCTGGGGGGTGATTTCCTGCTTTCTATCTCTCTGTCTCTCTCTGTCTGTCTGGCGAGCGCACGCGCCCTATAGCAAAAACCTCTCCAAAAAAAAGAAAAAAAAAAAAAAAAAAAGTTCTCTGGACCAGCAGTTGGCATAATGGCTATGTCACTGGATTCCCATGTAGTCGACTGTGGTTCGCGTCCCGGACCCGGTGGCTTAAACTCACGCCGGGCTCGTGTGCATGCATGCCCAAAATCCTGAGAGGAGAATGGAGGAGAAGGGATTGTGGTGTGGCCATCCCCCCCTGGGGGGTGATTTCTTGCTTTCTGTCTCTCTGTCTCTCTGTCTGTCTGGGGAGCGCACGCGCCCTATAGCAAAAACTTCTGCAAAAAAAAAAAAAAAAAAAGTTCTGATCTTAAATAAAAAGAACCTACCCAGCACCTTGCACTTGCTACATACCCACAGATCAAGTACCTGACTACCCCAAATCCTTCCAGACTCCTGGCTACCTTCAGACAGTAACTCGCTATATAGGGAGACAGAGTCAGAGCCATTTCTCAAGGTTCCGTTTCACGAAGAGGCATGGAGGCTAAGCTGGTAGGCTTCCTTCCAGAAGGCTAAACACAGTCCAGGTCAGAGGCAGTGGGAGGAATGAAATGACCCCATTCAAGCTCTCCCAGTGTGGAAAAATCCATAAGAAATAATGCTGACATTTTGTACAGTTTTCCAGTGGGAACGAATGTGTGGGTATACATGAATTCAGGGCTGCCCATAAAACAGAGGTCCCATTTAAGTATCCAAGGGCTGAAATTGCAGCCATTTAAAAAACAGTATTCGGTATTGGTTAAGAACTTGGGTCCTGCAGACAAAGGAAACAGGACTCTAGTACTACTAGCTCTGCCATGTAGTCGCCATGTGACCTGGGTTATGTAAATCCTGTGTTTTGACTTTTCCATCCTTTAAAATGGGATCAAGTTCCTGCTCTGTGCAGCTACTGTGCAGGTTTACCATGGGGTCAAGGCTATCTGTGCACGGCCAAAGCAAGCATCAGGTGAATATGGCAGCCACGGGAGACATCTCTGTTCTTGCAGACTTCTTTAGTGAAACGTGGCACAGGGCTGTTGTAGGTTCCATCCATTGTTCCTGGTCTAAAAAAGGAGAAACGTGTCTCCTGTCCTGTCCCTCTCCCCCAACCCCTGCCCCATGGAGGGGAGGGGAGAGGAAGGAAATGGAAGCCGAGGCCTCCTCTCGCTCACTCCCAGGCAGCCTCCCCTCCGTCAGCCCAGCTGACAGCGAGCTGACACGGAGGGCAGCTGTGAGAGGGCTGAGAGGGAAGGGTGCCAAGCTGTGGGAAGTGGGAGGGCCAGGGACAGTGGGAAGGCAGGAGCATCAGCTGGCCTTGGCCGAGAAGGGAGCCAGCGGGCTCTCATTTCCTGACTGACCCCAAGGGGATGATGTCACCCCAGGAGAAAGAGCCAGAGGCCAAGCTGCTCCCTTCATCCAGAGCGTGGGACCTCCTCAGATCCCAGGGCTTCTCTCACCTCAGGGACCCAGGGGGGAGCAGCGTGGGTTGGGGAGCAAAGGAGAAAACCCTGAGCTGGAAATGAAAAGTGCCAGGCCGGAGGGAACTGAGTTCTCTAGTCTCCTGGTATCTCGGCGTTTCAGGTTCTTGCTCAGGACGGGACCACCTCATACCCCACTTGCTCTCAGGGGTCAGCCGGAGGTCCTGATTAGTTCGGGTGGGATTGGATCTAACAGCCACCTACAGGCACACACACGGCTAGCCCGCTCCATCACCAAATATAAAGCCTTTAATAAGCATCTCCCAGTGGAGGTCATGGGAATTCCTTCTGAGAAGGGCCATAAAAGGTCTTCCCACCACCCTCACACCACCCACAGCCCATCTCCCACCCCCGCGCCTCTTGGGCCTGCAGTGCTCCTTTCTGAACATTCTCTGCATGTCAAGCGTTCATCTGTCTGGCTGCAGTTCAAACCTGCCCCTGGACTGAGTCCGTTAGAACTGCTGGCCATGGAGCCCTCCTGGAGTTCCCAAAGGGCTCCTCTGTACTGTGGACTGTGGACTGGAGATCTGGCCTGGAGTCCCAGCTGACCCACTTGGCCACGTGACAGCGGGTGAATTCGCTGACCTCTTGTGTGATAACCCCTTACCTGGGTGTGGCACTTGCCCTTTCCTCTAGATTGCCTGACCCCCACAAGTACTCTGGGAGGCTGGCTCGGCAGCAGGAGTTTTCCCCACCTCACGGACTGGGAAACCATCTGAGAGGTCCCTCAGCTCCCTGCTTCCCAAACATTCTTCCCATACCTCCTTCATGATGTTCTCCACATCCACATATGACCTAGTCTCCTGTTTAGTATCTTATTTAAATCTACCGTTTATGTAAGTAGATATATTTATAAAGGAACTGGTGTGAAACGTTTAGCACTTGCCAGAGACAGATGGTGACCATAAATATATATGCCATCTTGACAAACACCCACAATGCTGACTGGCAATGCTGACCAGTCACCCCAGGTCCTCAGGCCTGTTACTGGGAGGACTGGGATCTCCAGGCTGGCCCTCTTACTCCAGTCCAGTGGGCTGGCCATGGCATCATAATTCCTGACCTCACAGCTTCACGAGAGTGTTGTGAGAAGAAAGCAGGAGAGGCAACCGGAAGTGCATAGGGCAGTTGTCCCGTATGGGGAGGAAGAGCATGAAGTCATCCCAAGACCCAGTTCAGTTCCTTCCTGAATCATCTGAAGAGGGAAGAGGAACTTGCCACCTGGGGCTAGAAGGGAAACCGGCATTGGAAAGACAGATCCCCCTCCTGGACCTGCAGCCCTGAGCCCTTGTGAGTAGGAGGTAGTGTGGGGTCCACTGTTCACAGATAGCACCCTCCTCCTTGGCACTTGCTGGGCCTTCTGTGGGGTGGAAGGAGCAGGGATAGGAAAAGGTGCTGCCAGCAGACTCAGCTCCCTTCCCCAGCCTCCCCGGGCCCCTGACTGATCCCACAGCTGTGCCCTCCATCCATCCATCTCATGCCCTCTCCCAGCTCAGCCGGAGTCCTTCAACACAGGCTCAGCTTTGCCCATGGACCTGGCCGTGTGCCCTGCCTCCTGTCCCACCCCCACCCCTCATTACTCACAAGATCCCCATACAGTTCCTTTCAGCTCCTAGAGAAGCTAAGAGGAGGCTGAGATCCGGAAATGGGAAAAGCCCCACTTTTGCCAAGTGGCCCATTCTCCAGTTCAGTGAATAGGGACCTTCACAGCCCCCTGCTCTTGGCTGAAAATCTCAACAGGAAGGTAAAGTGGACAGGATGCCAAGAGCTAGAGGAGGGGGGTGGGTCAGAGAGGAGGAAGAGAGAGATGTGAAACGGATGAACCCGCTTTCCCAAATGAACCAGCTTGGGGTGGGGGGTTGTCACGTGCTCAGATGCAGAGGGGCCCAATGTTGTCTCTTTGGAGGGACTTGCCTCTTAACATCAGCAAGCCTTGCGAGCTTAATTCTTCTCCATGCAGTCAATCACATTCCTTGGCACCCAAGAAGTTACTTTCCTTTTCTCCTTTGTGGTTCAGGCCTTCATAATCTCTTCCCTGATCTCCTATAATAACTAACTCCTGTCTCAAGTTCCTCTCCCCTCCCACCCTACCCCATCCCACCTCTACATCCCAGGCACCTCTCTGATGCTGCTCTCCTCTTCACATAGAACGGGTCGGCTCTGGTGTAACATCAAGGACCCCTTAGTGTGTTCTCAGCACTCTCTCCTCCCCACTGCCCACTTTCTCTGCTCCGAACCTGTGTTCTAGCCAAACTCAAATTGCCCTTCAAACATCCCCACTGCTTCAGCCTCTGTGCCTCTTGCTCATGTTCTCTGATTATCTGCCTGGAATGTTGCTTTTCTCCCGTGCATGTCCCCAGTTGTCCCTCAAGGGCTAGCTCAAATGCTGCCTCTTCCACCACAGGAAGCATTCCCTGGGTGAGGGTTCTTCCCCCCCATCTCAGAGCACAGAATCTGCGCCTCTTCTACAGCAGGTATCCTCTAGTTCTGTTCTAGACGCTTCCTTACAGGCACTGGTTAACAGCGTATTCTCTGCAGTCAGACTGGCTAGATTTGAAGCCTAGCTCTGCTGCTAATCAGCTGTATGACCTTGGCCAGCTCATTAACCTTCCCGTTTATTTTTCATTTACACAATGGGAATGATGATAATACAACTTAATGTTTCTTTGGCAGTTAATGACATAACATATGTCTGACATATAGATGTTAATATCAATGTTATATTACCGTTTCTATTGAACTGAGAGTTCCGTGAAGACAGGATCTATGTCCATTAATGCCTGGTAAATGCCTTAAACATGGTAGGAACTCAATAAATGTGTTCTGTGAATGAATGACTCTTATACAAACCAGTCTAACCAACCTATTACCAAGAGTTGACCAAGTACCCACAACATATCAAGCATTCAAGCATTGTCGTGTGGGCTAAGACACATACAGTGGGGGAGGTACTTTTTTATTATTGTCATTTAATTTTTTATTTTTTGGTTGTTTGCCATAGGGTATGTGCGCTCACCAGAGAGAGACAGAGACAGACGGAAAGTGAGAAATCACCTTTTAGGGGAGATGGCCATTCCACAATCCCTTCTCCTCCATTCTCCTCTCAGGATTTTGGGCAGGCCTACACATGCACCAAGCCTGATTTTCAAGTTGCCTGGTCTGGCACTTGAACTGTGGTCAACCATGCGGGAGTATGGCACCTTAACCACCATGCCACCTGCTGGTCACATGAAGTATACATTTTTATTTTTATTTTATTTATTTATTTATTGAGAGGTTTTTCCCAATAGGGCGCGTGCGCTCGCCAGACAGACAGAGAGAGACATAGAGACAGAAAGCGAGAAATCACCCCCCGGGGGGATGGTCACACTGCAATCCCTTCTCCTCCATTCTCCTCTTGGGATCTTGGGCACGCATGCACGTGCGCCCGGCGTGAGTTTTAAACCACTGGGTCCGGGACGCAAACCGCAGTGGATTACGTGGGAGTCCAGCGACATAGCCATTACACTAACTGCTGGTTCCCAAGTATACATTTTTAAAATCCCATGTTAGAGGTGAGAAAACCAAGGCACAAAAAAAGGTCACATAATATTCCAGGGTCACACAGAGCCAGGATATTTGTTTAAGTCAGCCTGACCCCAAGTCCCCTGCCCACTGACCTATCCATCTATCCTAGCCCCAAGGCCCTCTTCCCCTTAGCTTTAAATATCAAGGAGGACTGCGGGTTGGCAGGTGGCATGGCGGTTAAGGGTGCTGGACTCTTATGGCCAACTGCAGTTCGAATTCTAGATGTGGTAGTTTGCTTTCTCTCTTTCCCTCTCCCCCCTCCCCTGCCCAGGTCAAATTTAAATAAATAAATAAATATTTTAAAAATGTATATATCAAGGAGGACTGTGTTAAGATCCTTTGTGAAAGACTTTACCTGCCTCGGGAAATGTGCTCTTTTGCCCCAGGAGCTGAAGGAGGCTCCTAATCCATCCTCTTCTTTTCTCTTCTCTACTTGCCCTTGGATCCTGGTCCTTACCCATGTGCCAGAAACTCCTGGATTTGTGACCACTAGGGGCTAGAGAATGTCCTTCTGGAACATCTGACTGTTCTAAAACTCCCCAGTCTGGGGAAGTCCCTCTGCTGCATTCCCATGCCTCAGCTAGAGTGGACATCTCAGGAGATGACCTCCTCTGACTTCCCCCTCCTCCAGGAAGCCTTCCCAGCCTGACTGTATTCCATAAACTGCATCACTCAGCCTTCAAGCATTCTACGTGCTCTGCCTTGATCGGAACTCATGAGGAATGCCCTGTGCACATCTTACATCTGCTTCCTCTGTGTGCCAGTATCCATCCCGTTGTTGGAAGCCCACAAGGGAGTTGTCTGTAAAGAACAGCTGTCCCAAGGCCTTGTGTTCAGGCAGGGCCTCTTTGGTGGCTGAAGAGATGTGTTCCCTGCTGAGCTGTAGCCCAACCCCCTATTCCTAATGAAGAAGTGTGTCAGCTGGCGCTATTTCTCCAGCCACATTTCATCCCTGAAATCTGATCCCCTGCCCCTTCCAGGCTGGGGGAAAAGGCCAACTCTCCAGACTCAACCTAATTGAGCCAGGACCCCACTCCCCATCCCCCTTACCCCCCCCACACACACACACACACTTGTTACAGTGCAAGTCTGCTTTAGAATTGGACAATTCTGCTACTTTGGTTTTCAAGGACAGACTCCTCTTGTTTAGATTTTGTGGGCCAAGGACAGGGCCAGTGTGCAGGAGGGAGCACCTAACACCCTTGACCGTGATAATTTCACGACCTGTTGATGTTTTCTTTTCAGGAAGGTTTGTCCCACAGTGTCTACAGGACAATTGCTTCTTGGAGGGAATTGTGTGAGATGGGAAATAAATGTCGAACTTGACCAGTGTGACATGAGGTCATTTCCGGACACATAGCCGAGCAAAGCCAGGGAGCACACAGTCCCCCTGGATGGCAAGGGAGATCCTACCAAGGAGGAACCATTTGTGGTGCAAAAGCCCCCCGCCACCAGCTCATATCATAAACCAGTTGTATACCTTCCCCATCTAGTTGCAGACCTAGGGTATAAAGAATCCAATACCTTCTTTTTTTTTTTTTTGGAGAGGTTTTCACTATAGGGCGCATGCGCTCGCCAGACAGACAGAGAGAGACATAGAGACAGAAAGCGAGAAATCACCCCCCAGGGGGGATGGTCACACTGCAATCCCTTCTCCTCCATTCTCCTCTCCCTTCTCCTCCATTCTCCTCTCGGGATCTTGGGCACGCACGCACACGCGCCCAGCGTGAGTTTTAAGCCACCAGGTCGCGGACGGGAACCGCGGTCGACTACGTGGGAGTCCAGTGACATAGCCATTACGCTAATTGCTGGTTCCCCCTTCTTATCCCAGCCACAACCAAGCTGCATGGAGTTCAATCCCTTCCTGAAGGGAAGGCAGTGAAAGGACTGACCTTTGGTTAACTCAGCTCTATTTTCCCCCTTAGCTCTTGCTGGGGATACTGAGGCACTGAGATCTGGCCCACCCACTTAAGCACTGAGTGGAGGTGTCAGGCAGTGAGTTGGGCTCCAGTAGCTCTTCCTGTCACCCTGCTCTGTCTCTCTGAGCAGGCTGGCACTGGGGAGGGGGTGGAGCACCATGCGGGTGGTGGGTTGGGTGCAGAGCTCTCCCATCTGAGTGTCATTCTGGGCCCCAGGCCAGGCATTTGGCTTCCTCTCCAAGAGAGTCAAAGGCTGAAGCTGCTCAGACAAAGGGCCAGATGAGAGCTAATGGGGAGCTCAGTGACTTGGGCTCTCCCCTTCCTCCTCCCAGGCGCTGGGGGCTCAGGTCCTTGGCAGGAGAGTGCAAATCAAGACCTGGAGCCCAGCTCAGTGCACATCCCCATTTGCCTTTTTTATTTTCCTGGCATCCCAACTCTGTCTTCCTCCCCTCACTACCTCCCGCCTAGGGTGCTGTAAAAAATGCAAATCAGTAGGATTTTAAAATTCAAGCCCATGCCAGGAACACCCACAAACCCTCCATTAAGGCAGATCCTGAGATGGGTGGTATGGTCCTCAATTCCAAGCACAAAGAAGAGGATGCTATTAGATTATTTTCCCACTGTGAGTCTGGGACCTCAGATATTATCTGTGATGATCTCGACTCTTCTGTCTGGTATTGAACCCATGAATGGGGAAAATGAGAATTACATATGTGTGGGCTGGAGCCAGCAATCCCAGACTGGCATGAGATGCATGCGAAAACTAGTGTGGATAGGGGTATGGTGTGGATTCAGAAGAGCAATAGACACTTCTCTCACCAAAGAGGCATGTCTCTGGGTCAGTAACTTTTGCACTTGAGTGTCACCACAGAAAGAGCCTCAAGAGGAAGGACTAGAAAAATGATCATTGACCTGGGACGGCAGGCCCTGGAGTAGAACAGCCGGGAACTTGGTCAAGAAACCTCAATGAGAACACCTGCCCTTTAAGCGCTGACCCTCCCCGCACCCTGCAGGCCCCCACACACTGCCAACACACCCTCCTCCGTCCCCAGGAAGAGCAGCCTTTGAAAGCAGGGGTGGAAAAGGCTGTCACAGATCTGGAGGGCCACGGGCTGGCACTTTCCAGATTCAAGCCTGCAGTTGAGCGCCTCTGCGTCCCTGGTTTGAAAAGTAAGAAGAGAGGGGAGTAAAGAAAAGTGAGACTGAGAGGAGTCCATCAGAGAGAGACTAAGAAAGACAAAAAGCCAGAGACGAGGAAAGACGCGAGAGAGCCTGGTTGACAGAGGTGGGCGGAGCAGAGAAGGGAGTGCGTGTGCATAATATCTGTCTAAATTCTGTGGTTGAAGGAACAGGAAAGGTGGCAGGTGGGGGTGGGCGGCGTATGAAGTCAGTGAGAATTACTTGGCTCTCCCTCGCAGTTTTAGCAGGTACCCGCCACCTACCTTCCTTGACTCTCCCTCCCACCCCACCCTAAGCCCTCAGAAGGAGCTGCTTCTCCTGTCCCTGCACCCCCGGGCCTCCGCACGTTCCCGGCGCACTCCCCAAGCCCAGACCTGACATCTGGCTGGGCCTCCGCAGCCCCGGCTCACGATCTGCCAGGCGGCGCCCCTCCTCCCGCGCGGGCCCTCCCCCGTCATTACAGCTGCCAGCCCCCTCCCTGCTGGCAGACAAGCCCGGGCAGACAGCCGGCCCAGCCTGCCCCCGCAGCCGCGCCAGGGCTGCCAAGCCCGGCAGAGCTGGGGGCCTGGGCGGTGCCAGCTCCCCTCGAGCGAGCGGTCCCTGCTGAACTCCTGCGCGGGGCCGGGACCCGGCGTCCCGCCTGCCCGCGAGCTCCAGGCCGCCCAGCGAAGCCGGAGCACCAGGTACCGGCGTCCGGCTCTGTGGGCCTGTCGCTCCCGCGCTTTCGCTGTGTGCGGCGCTTAGTCTCACTACGTGTGCCCGTCAGTCACCAGCGTGTCCCCTTTCTCCCGCGGATTCTCAGTGTCACATTCCAGCCTGGATACCTTGCTCTGTCACTTGTTCATGTCTCGCCACAGATCTGCTCGAAGTTTCCTCGTGGTCCCTTTCCCTTAAGGGAGGCCCTGCCTTCTGCCTGCTCTCACCTCCCGTCTTCCTCCGTCCCGCGCACGCCCCGGGGCCACAGCTGGGGCTAGGTAGGTGCTGTCCCG
This sequence comes from Tupaia tana, assembly GCA_026018925.1. Classification (NCBI taxonomy): domain Eukaryota; kingdom Metazoa; phylum Chordata; class Mammalia; order Scandentia; family Tupaiidae; genus Tupaia; species Tupaia tana. Next base: position 79,602,504 of record JAKSZU010000004.1, read on the forward strand.
GCGTAGCAGACCTGCCTGCCAGCCCCTCCGTTCTTACCAGCTCCTGTTTGAGACGACGCAAATAGCAATCCATTTCCCCACTCTCCTTCCTCATGCGCCCATTTGCAGGGCTCGGCTCCACGAGAGTCCCCAGGTGGGAACACCGGCCCCACTGGAAACTGCGCGCCGGGCGGGTACCTCGCCCCTGCACTCAGCGCCGATCGCAGCGCTCAGCGTGACAAGGCTCTGCTCCAAGGCCGGGACTTAGAGCAGCTTCCTCCCGGCTTGCGCTCACTGTCTGGGCTGGGGGCGGAGGGAAAAGTGGGACAGCCAATTAGAATGCAGGGGTGAATGTCTTCAGCCAATGAGAGGAGCCGCTCCAGAGGCGCGGGATGGGCTGGGTTGCCGCGGCTGACTCTGTCCCTGTTTGCTCAGGACCCGGGCCGCGGCTACCGGGGGTGCCTGGCGTGTGGACACCTGGCTTGGCCATCGCGGCGGCAGGGCATCATGACACCAGGCCGTATCAATGTCTCCAAAGCACGTGACTCCTATGTGGTCATGAAGAGAGAGCTGTTTTGAGTGGGTGCTGGCTAGCGGTCCCAGTAGGAGGAGGCGAGCTAGTGTCAGTCTTCTTTCCCTAGCTCCGATCTGGGAGGGAGCACTTTCCAATTCCCCTAACACATACACGCCAGAAGTCCCCAGAAGGCCTTTTCTCTCCGAAGTGTGGCTGCAACTCACCTCCTAGTATAAGGGTCCTCCCAGACGCTCCGTACCCGCTGGGCGGAGAAGCCGCGGCTCAGTCCGCGTATTTAACACAAAGCAGTGGAGCTTCTGTGTGCCCCGAGGGGTTGCAGTTCTGGGGATGCTGAATAAGACAGGCAAGGTCTCTGCTCTCAAGAACCTACACGGACAGAGCCGGTGATATGACACAAACAGGGTAACACGCATACACGATAATTTCGGACCGTGATTATTTATAAAAACATAAAACGAGGTACTGGGATGGAGGCTGCTTTGAAATAGGATGGCCAGGGAGTGGAGGAGCAAGCCTTGTTCTCCTCATGACTAAGTGGCTCTCTGGCCTCTGGAAGGTCGGCGGGACTCGAAGATGCTCCGATTCTATTCTAGAGGCACCGCCAGGGTACCTGAGGTGTGCAAGCTCCGTGAAGAGGTGGCAGGTGGACTGGAGAGGGCCGCAGGCCCAGGGCGCTCCTCCAGGCTGGGCACCCGCCGCGCCCGTCTCCGTGCCTGCTCAAGCTGCAGTTCCCTCCCTCGGCGGAGGCGCCGCGCCACCCTGCCGGGCCCACTAGGGGCGTGTCACAGAGCTGGAGAGTAATTAGGGCAATTTGTAACGTGTTGTTTCGAGGTAATTAACGGGGAAAAGATTGTCCAGGACAGACCTGAGGGGCTCTGTGTGGGACAGAACCATAAGGGCCTGAGAGAAGGAGCGCCTCTTGTGGTATTGGGGGAAGGGAGAGGGAGAGAGAATATCTTTAGAAGCCAAGACTTGGAAGAGTTGGGTGGAATGGTCTTTACTTAACCCTAGGCTCTCAATTTCAGGAGACGTTGACACATCTTCCTGCCTACCACCCAGTGCCACTCTTGGGTGAAGCTGGGCCAATGGTAGCCGACAGAGAGAGAAAAGGAAAAAGAGGTGCAGGTGGAGTAGACTGGGTCTGGAACCCTGGTCTAGGTGGCTGCGGGCAGAGCCCAGGCGCCCGCGCTCAACTTGCTCACCTGCTGCCCTCGTGAACACAGAACACAGCTAGAGCAGAAAACAGAGCTAGAGCTCAGCACACAGCTAGAGCAGAAAAGTCAAAGCCCCAGGATGAAAATACGATCTGCTTGGGTGTTCCTAGTGCATTCCAGGACTGCTTAAAATTACAACTCCTGGGGCTAGAAGATGGTGTGGTGGTGAAGGTGTTGGACTCCCACATGGCAGATGGTGGTTTAGTCCTGGACCTTGTGGCTTGCTTTCTCACTTTCCCTTTCTCTCTCTGATGAGCACACGTTCCCTATAGTAACCTTAATAATAATAATAATAATAATAATAATAATTAATAATAATAAAATAACTTCCTAAAAAGAAGGAAGTTACCTTTGATCAACTAGACTGGGGAGAAATGTTCATATATTGAAATGATCACCGTGTAAGCTAAATAATGTAATTGAATGTATTAAAAAAAAGTAAATTAAAAAAGTAAATAAAAAAATAAAAAGAAAGAAGTTATAACTCCTTTTGCTCTCCCAGGCATTCTCTGTGAATCTGGCTGCCTCCGGTGAAGAATGGAACTGACCCTCCAGCTTCCTTATAGTTATGAGTTAAAGTTCTCCCAGAGACCCCTTTCCTTGGGATCTGTGTAGTGTTCAGAGTAGGGGTCCCCCAGCAAGGATGGAGCTGTGATTTCCAACCTTGCTGAGTGAGTTCTGGACTGGGATAGAGGGATCTGCCCACAGACTATGACCCAAGAGGGTTGCCCAAACCTGGAGGGCCTCATTTTGCTCGCCATTAGAACTTCACCATCAGAACTCCAGCCTCCAGCACAGAGGCTGACTAGACGAAGCTGCATGGGTAAACATTTTATGGACTTGTGGTTGAAACAGTCTTTAGAGTCAAGTTCAAGCTCTGAGTTTCTCCATCCCAGCTATCTCATGGGCTGTAGTCCTCCTGGGAGTTAGGAGGCTGGGTATGGTTAAAACTCAAAGAGACCAGGCTGATCTCTGGGCAAAAACCTAGGATTGGGTAGTCTGGGTCTTCTATACAGTTGACAACACAATGACATCTTGCTCAAATGCTCTCCTCTTATTGGGCCTCAGTTTCCTTTGGTTATAGTTTAAATCTGAGAGTATAACAATTTGTATTCCTCTGACAATGATCTTTGATGAGTCAGGACAAGGGGAGTGTTTATTCAGCTTACAGATGAAGTATTCACTGTTAGTAAAGCCAGCTCTTGTTCAATCCACTTTTAAGGTAGAGGAGATGGCAAGAAAAAAAAAAAAATAACCATAATCTCAGTGGCAGAGCTCAAAAGAGAGGCCTAGACAGGTCAGAGGTGCTATTTCTAGATGGTTTACACAGGACCTTGGAGGACAATTACTGTCAAAGTCCTTTCACAATGAAGGCCATTAAAACATATTTGTTCCCTTGCCCCTGAAAAGGCCATCGTTATCCCAGAATGTGATGGTCTCTCTTACCTTCTTTCTAAAGAGGTAGCTCTCATCTGGCCAGAGCACGAGGTAGGAGTAGGAAAAAGAGCTGCCTTCCACTTTTTCTTTTCTTCTTCTTTTTTTTTTTTTTTTTAAAGGGTTTAAGTGATAGAGAATAAATCCTGTTGCCATGGTTATATAAACATGGGTAAATATTCCTAAGCTGAGGATGGGGGTTGAGGGACATGATTCATTTTTGCTGAAGAGGAATCAGATGGCTCAGCCTCTTCCCTCCTGTCCCCCAAAACTCATCTTGGAGGGAGGATGAGATTATCTCATTTGAAAATAAATAATAAAGAAATCGAAGGTCTTATGTCTAGTTGTGAACATACGTTCTCAAAGCTCTCCAGAACTGGGGTGGAACCCTTAGAAGGCGCCTGGTCATTTGCCCACCGCTGGTACTGGTATGTGTAAGGTGGGCTTTTCTTTGAGAGGAGGCAGCTCCTGGAACTGTGTCCAAAGCTGTCAAACTCTTGGGATTTGCTTGCCCAGCCTAGTCAGAGTGGGTGGCCCTGTCTGTCCCAGTGCCAGAGCCTGAGCTCAAAGGGAGAGGCAGAGCCAGCAGTGCCCAACAGAGCTCTCTCCTAAACTAAACAATGGAAACACTGCCACTCACCTGGCTCCAGATCCTACGGCCCCACCTGGAGGTCCCCACCCACCAAGTCCTAGCCAGCTCTGGAAGATGCACCCCTGGGGAAGGCAGGGTCCAACTTCTCATCTCCACTGGCTACAGAGTTAGGGAACTCTCTCTGATATGAGGAGAGAGACATGCGGCCACACACAGTCTGGAAACCTAATTGCAGCCACCCTCCCAAGGGCGGCGTCGGTGGCCCCAGGGCTCTCAGTCCTCACCCCTGTGATTGCCAACAACCATTATTCCAATCCTCCTCTCTCCCTGCACAACTCCTGAGCATCAACAGGAAAGGCTGACCCTAGAGAAAAACACGCACTGTTGGAATGTGTTCTGATATCACTGTGGGGCTGTTCCTCTCCCCGGAGAGGACCCTGCCAGATGGACTGGACCAGAGGTGCTGGGCAGAGACTGACTACGTACACGTCTGTATGTGATGGAGGGGGAGGAACTGGGCTGAGGCCCACCTATTCTTGAAGAATCTCACTCCTCGCTTTTATGACACCTTCTGTCCATCTTACACAGAGGCCTGGGCTCCTCTGCCTCTTAGCTCGTTATTCCACAAGGAGGGACAGCAGAGAGGATAACGTGACCTATGTGTTGAGGAACCCTCAGTTCCCAAAGAAACATTCCCTTTGGGTTTTCATAAAAAACTTTTTTAACTGGGCAGAGGAATCAAAGACTCCAATCACAGAACCCAAGTTTTCTTCAGTGTCACTCTTTCCATTTACAGACAGAACAATCGAGACCCAAAGAGGTTGGTTTGTATGTGATGGAAGAGCACGTCCCTATTGCTGGGATTGCATTCTTCCTATTACTGTCCTCTGAAAGCAGGAGGGGTGTGCCCTAAGGTGGTTTATTGAGATGAGGAGAGTTATTGTGGAAATGAGTTGTCATCTCTTTTACCCTCTTAGATCATCACTCTCCAAGTCTTAACTTATTTTTTTAAAAAGTCACTGGGCTTTAAGATTAGGCTATCTGTCATAGAGATCCTAAGACTTTCTAGTGGAGAACAAAAGAAAGATGTTGGAGGAAAAAAAAATAGCAATATAGTGGGAAGAAAATTCAAAATGTTTGTGGAACAATGAAATGAGAGGGGCCAGCAGGTGGTTGGTGATTAAGGTGCTGAACTACCACATGGCTGATCGTGGATTGAGTCCCAGACCTGGTGGCTTGAAAATCACACCGAGTGCATGTGTATGCCTGCCCAAAATCCCAAGAGGAGAATGGAGGGGAAGGGACTGTAGTGTGGCCATCCCTTCCCTTCCCACGGGGGGGATTTCTCACTTTCCCTCTCACCGTCTTTCTCTGACAGCACAGACACCTTATGACAAAAATATTTTTATAAAAATAGAATTAAAGTACAAGTTTATTTTGATGTCAAAATTTTTAAATAATTATTTTATTTAACTTTATTTATTTATTTTTTAATTTGACCAGAAAGGGAGAGAGAGAGAGAGAGAGAAAGAAAGAGGGAAAGTGAGAAAGCAAGCTGTCAGGTCCAGGACTCAAACTGCATTTGGCCAAGTGGGAATCCAGCGCACTTAACCACCATGCAACCTGCCAACCCTGATGTGAAACAATTTTTACATTCATACATAGTTCTTTTCATAATAAATGTTTTCCATGAACTTTTGGGAGACCCCTTGTATTTGTGGTAAATATGTTTGAATGGTTCTCAGGTTATCTTACCTGAAAAATTCAATGGGAGCTTTTTCATTTATTTATTTTTTAATTGTCAGAGGGCATCTGCTAGAGAGAGAGTGAAAGAGAGAAAAACACCCTCTAGTGGGGTGTGTTCATGCTATAATCACTTCTCCATTTCTTCATCCTGTCAGGATTGTGAGTATGCATGACACACAGCTGGTATGTTTTTCTTTCTTTTTTTTTTTTTTGAGAGATTTTTGCTATGAAGTACATGTGCTCATTGGAGAGACACAGAGAGATAGAGAGACAGAAAGCAAGAAATCACCCTCTAGGGGGATGGCCATGCTGCAATCCCTTCTCCTTCACTCTCCTCTTGGGATTTTGGGCATACAAGCACTCATGTCCGGCATGACTTTTAAGCTGCCTAGTCTGGGACTTGAATTGCGGTTGACTACATGGGAGTCCAGCAATGTAACCATCATATTTGGCATGTTTTTCAAGTGGTTGGAGCCAGGACTCGAACAGCAGTTGGCTGTATATATCAGACCCCCTTCACCACTAGGCTATGGGGCTGGCCCTAGTGGCAGTTTTAAGTGCAAAATTAGATTAGCCCAAATAATGAGTAGTTAGTCTACAGACAGTCAGTCATCCCCACATGGGATTAAATGCAGTCATGGGCTTGGCGTTTATGGTGCCTAAGCAAAGATCTCATTGCTACTTGAGAAGCAAATATTTCCATTTTGTGAACATTCACTGGAAGAGCAAACATTTTTCAATACAGAGAACATCTAAAGAATGTCAGAGCACATCTAAGGAAAATACTTAAGGTATTTGTGCAGACCAATGATGGTAGATGGTAACTACACTGAGAAGGAAAGTCGCTTGCTCCCAGGATCCTCCTGGGGACATTCTGCAACACTGGACTCCCTAGAGGCCCAGTTCTGGCTTCCCTGAAGCCATACCATGGCAGGTAACTTAGAACAGAAGCTCGCTACAAACTACTTGTCATCTCCACCGGCCGCAAACAAGGCCCAGGGGTTGTCAACCTTGTTAGCAAGAGGGGAAAAAAGGTTATCTGTTTCTTCTCCAGAGGCCACGGAGAAAAAGAGGTCACATCTCAGGTTCGGCTTACAACATATTTGCTTCCACCACGCTGGTTCTTAAGTCTCCTTTGGTATTTTAAGGGCACAGAAAACTGTCTAGCCATGATCAGACGTCACCTGCCGATAGCTGCTCCGTGAGGACTTTTGCCTATTCTGAGAGGCAGGCTCTTCTCCCTGGTGTTGAGGGAGGCAGGGCCAGGGTAGGCAGTGACTCCCACCAGCGGTCCTCTATTCCAGGAGAAAGTTTCAGGTTTCCAGATCAGAAAGGCAGTGAGGCCAAGAAACAATGTCACTACGTAACAAATGAAGATACACCGTGAAGACTAGGAGCTGAACACATAAAGGAGTTTGGGTTTTACTGTCTCCCTCCTCCCTTATACTGGACAGGTTTTCTTTGCTGTGATTATTCCCCATGAATCATCATCCATAGAAAGTGGCTGAGGCAATGGAGAGTGAATAATGAATCTCCAAATGGTCTTTTGTGTCTCTGCCTAGAGGGTTTCAGAAATAACTTGCATCTTAATCTTTCTGACTTGGAATCATAGAATTTTGGAGACAAAAAGGACATTGTGGATAATCAAGGCATGTGGCATCATGGGAAGACCCTTCCATGTGACATAGGCAGTGTTTCTAGAGGAATCCAACTTTTGCCTTGGAGGAGAAATGTTTTAGATAGACAGAATGGAATATTAGGTCACATGTTGCCAATCCCAATGATGAGGTTAGGACGTTGGTCAGATTCGGCTATCTAAGTGTATCCAATCTGTCTGTCTGCCATTTGTCTCTCCATTTTGAGTCATGAGTGGTGATCAGAAACCATGCCATGACCACACAGAACAAGCGTGATGGTTCTAGGTCTGGTGTGACACATACATACTCTCTGCTGGTGGTGTTTGCTGTTGTTTGTCCTGGTCAAGACAATGTTGCTCTCTCACCCAGCTTCCTTTATGGTGATGGTGATCTCAGTTCTGCTCCCCTTCCCTCCTCCCCTGTCCTTTGCTTCCTCTGCCCAAGATCTAATCATTAACTGGTGCACAGCCTGGGGTGCAGTGAACATGCGTTAGGAGCAGGCAGGGCCCAACGGGAGCCTGGCTGTGCTCTGGTAATCAGCACCATCTTTACCAGCATCCCCACCCCTGTGTCCTCCCTACTGAAAAGGAGATTGGGATAGAGCAGAGGTGTTGATAAGGGCATCACTGGAGAGTATGTGAAGGGAGAACAAGGGATCCTGGGTGGGCACTCTGCTATTCACGCTGGCACTGTGTATCCACAAACGTGTGTGTGTGTGTGTGTGTGTGTGTGTGTGTGGCTCAGCTGCTCTGAAATGAGCTCTCACCCACTGGTGAGTGGAAAATTAGCTTTGGCAGGTGAGGAACTGGGTGACAGGTGAGGAAGCCAGCAGGGTATCAGTGTTATTCTTCTCCTATTGCGGTTTGTCGGAGTGGCGAACAATATCACTCCTCCCTCGCCCCCTCCCCTGCATCGTAATTAGAGAGAGTGGAAAGCCTCAGATGGGTTTGGATGTGTGGGAGAGCGACAGAAGGACTCTAAGATGGTCTTGGTGGGCTTTGGAAGCTGCCGTGTGCTTGCAGGTGGGCTGTATTAGGCCGGTTGGGGACTGGCATTTTCTGGATGGCCATGAAGCAAGCTGTGTGGTGTACATCTCCAGGGGGTGGAAGAAGAGATGGTACTCCAGGGACTAATGTTGGGGAAGCCTGCCATATGGCTCAGTGTGGGAGGCAGTGTGTGCCAGGACCGGAAGTCAGGAAACCTGTGTCCTGGGACGGGTTCCAGATCTCGAACGCCTCGGTTTGTCTAACTGGGAAGTGGGGCAAAGAAACCCACTGCTGCTTGCCTGCAGTGAAGGCAAAGGGTGTAAAGGCCCTTTGAAATGTCAAGCGCGCTGCTCTAACGAGGCCTGGCTGCCAAGGGAATCGGCAAGCCCATGGAGGCGGCAGTCTGCCTCTGCCCAGGTTTCCACAGCTTGTGCTCACACAGGTACTTAAGCATCCGCAGCCATAAATCTCATCTCCTATCTCTAGTCAGCAAATAAGGGAAAGGGCAGGCTGGCGCTCGGCTTGCGTCTGATCTGCTTACCAGCCCTCCCTGCCCCCACCCGAGGCGATGATCTCGCTGCCCTCCCTCATCTGCTCGGGGCCTGTCAGTTTAATTTAACAAGGTTGCGGGAGAGGTTTGATTTAATCAAACCAGTTGCTGTATCCATCCTGCTCAGAGGTCCCTCAGTGTCACCGTGGAGGCTCAGATTAGACAGTGACAATTACTTCTTCCCTGGCTATTGCCTCCTCCTCCCTTTGTCTCCCTGGAGGGAACAAGGAGGCAGACCAATCTCCTGGGACCTAAGAATAGATGCAGGAGGATCAAAGGAAGGAACCGGGCTCTTGCCCGAAAGCCCCTCTCCACGCCTTACATGGCCTTGTTTGAGGCTGAACAACAGCCCGAGGGTGGGAGGAACAGAAAATGTGAGCTGCCTTGCAAAGGCTCCAGGCTGCCTGAGGACAGAGCTGGGCTGTCCTCGATGGCCCTCTGAGATAAAAACCACCTCCCTTATTGTCAGCAAACTGGGATGGAGGGTGGGGGAGAGGTAAATGAGCTGCCTGCTCTGCACACCCAGACCGCAGGCACTTACTCCCTGGTCCTCAGCCTGGCTTCTGGGGTCTTGGCAGCTGGGAGGCAACAACCAAAAGGTGAGGCTTTGTCCATCGGAGTGTCTGTGGCTCTGTTCTTGGCATAAAAGCAGCAGTGACAGGAGGAGCTGCCACCTGAGCCAGGGTGCAGGGGAGGCCCTGTGGGTGTGGGGTAACTGTGGGGCGCATGCGCATGAGTAATGTCAGTAGCTGGAGACCAAGGCAGGGGGGTCTCTGGTAAAGAAACCTGAGGGTTCAGGGAGTGTAGAATTCAGAAGAAATCGCCCTCTGGCCACTTAACTCCTTCATTCCCCTCCTTTTCCAGGAAGTGGGTGCTAGCACCTCTTGTTCTCTGAGCAGCTCCCAAAAGAGACAAAGGCCTCTTAAAGGGAACCCTCACTTAGGGTGATGGAAATATTTTTTCCTTTGGCTCATTTGTGTCACACTCTTCCATCGGGTGGGCAACTGACAGGTGTACTCCCTCCCTGGGTCCCTTTCTGAGTCCCCTCCCTGCTATTTGTCTTTCACCCAGATATCCAGCAGACGCCACCATCTACAGGAGCCGAATGTGATTAGCACCAACCCTTCCTGACAGCTCCAAAGAAAATTCCTCAAATGCATATTCTATTGAGTGCATCTCATTGCTGCTGACAGCCACTTTATCAATTAAATTCCATGTCCCCAGTCTTCGGAGACGCCATGAACCTCCATACCTAATAAATCACAGGCCCCCAGTTATTGTTAAATGTCTCATCAGTCTCTAATAAACTCCCTGCCAAAAGGGGCAGGTTATTTATTATGCTGCCTAGACAAGAATGGATTGGGCCCCTTTCTCACAAAGAGAAGAGCAAACGTGCCGCCTTCCTCCCTAAAGACGGAGGCAGTTGTTTTAAATGGGGCAATTAATCAACGTGGGCTTTGGGCAAAGGGGAGTCTGGTCTGCAGCGTGAGGGAGGATCGCCAAGGTTCTTACACCAGCCAGGCAAATGCCCAAGGCGGGCGTGGCTGTGCGGAGTGCACAGCTCAGGCCTTTGCTCCTGCTCCCCCTCTCCTAATTCCTGTTTGAAAAGTATTATAAATAAGGTCACCCTACAGGCCGTGGGGCACATGTAAAAATGGTTGTTCTCCATGTTAGGAAGTTGCCAACTAGGACCGAGCAGGGTCGTAAAAGTGCAGAAGCCACTTCTTGATAAACTAGATACAACGTAAGTTTAAGGATGGTGCTAGCCCACTGAACTGAAAGGAGCCATACAGTGATTCAATGGGAAAACACCACAGTCAGCGAGGCTGACCCACATGGGACGGTGCCACGTTCCCACATGGAGACCTCTGTGAGTACACATGGTCATGGGCCCATGATCTGGGGCTGGCTGAGGCTGGGGATAGGTCGTGGTGCCAAGATCCTGTCTCTCAGTTTCTCATGGAAGGAAGAAACTTTAAAAACCAAAACAAAAAGGGAAAGTAGGGACCAGCAGCGAGCATAATGGTTATGTCTCTGGACTCCCACACGGCCGAATGCAGTTCAAGTCCCAGATCTGGAGGCTTGAAACTCATACAAGGCACATATGCATGCGTGCCCCAAATCCTGAGAGGACAGTGCAGAAGGGATTGCCATGTGGCCATTCCCCAGGGGTTGATTTCTTGCTTTCTGTCTCTCTGGTGAGTGCACGTACCCTATAGCAACAGTCTCTCTCAAAATAAGAAAATAGGAATGAAAGTACCTGTGTCCAGGGAAGGAAACTAGAAGTACGTGCTCAGTCCTGGTTTGTAGCACCCAGACAGAGCGCTGACATTCAGAGACCAATAAGCCAGCCCCAAAGACCCAGGTGCTGTTAGGTGTAACACAGTGTGTAAAGTGGGCCTTGCCATTACCTGCCTCAAGTAAGATCCCAAACTTAGCTGACACTCTATGGGTTGCAAGTTAAGATCCAAGCTCTTCAGCTTTGCCATTAATCAAGCCGCAACCTACATCTCCAACGTAAACTGTATTTCTCTTTACTGTTGTGTAACTCCTACCCTCCTCTGGAAGAGAGCACGACACCACTTCCATTCCATACGGTGGCAGACAAGAAGCTTCATAGTGTGGGGCCAATGTACCTCTGCAGCTGCCTTGCCTGGTAATTGCGGCCATATTTGCTGCTGCTCACACTAAAGGACTTACCTTCCCTACATCCTATGGGTTTTCATGCTCTTACGCCTCTACACAAACTGTTCCCTGTGCCTAGAATATCTCCAAGACTGCCTGGTGAGCTCTCCTCCCACCCCCACCGCCTGCTGAACTTATTCATCCTTCATGATAAGCTCAGAATCTCAGCTCCCACAACTTCACAGAACTTGAGTTTTGTCTCCCTGTGCTGCTATCTCGGCAGAAATGCTGGACTCCAGGGAGTAGGTAAAGACTGATCTTGTGGATGCAGTTTTTCTCACAGTTCCATACATACTTTATACCACTTTGATTTTCAGTGGGGATGAAAAAGACATAGGGAAGAAAGCTATTGCTTTCTGAATACCAAAAGCTGTTTTCCTCAATTTCTCAGAAGTTCTCACTCTCTCCCACATGACAGCCACACTCTGAGCAACGAGGGCCTTGAAAAATGTCAGTACTGCATATGATTTTACACCAGCTTGTGCTACTTGCATATTTCATGCTTGATCATTTCTCCAGCTGGCCTGTCAACTCTTTTAGGACAGGGGTAGAAGAGCCTGAGCTTTGCTGTCAGATCTGAGTTCCAATCCCATTTATGAGCTCTGTGACTTTGAGCAGATTACTTAACTTTCCTCTGAAGAGTTACTGGAGGGCAGCATCTCTGTCAGTATCTGACACATAGAAGACCTTCAGGATAAAGTGCAGACACTGACCTGGCCTATCGATCACTTCTCCTGCCTCATCGAAACACACTTTCCCATTTGCTCTCTAAGCTCTTTCAGAATGTGCTGTGGTCCTGTCGCTAAATCCCAATTTTTCCTTCCCGTCACAAGGTTGACTTTTATTCATTCTTCAGATCCTAATTTAGCTCTCTAAACTGCAAAGATGTAACAGAGACCATGGCATGGCCTTCAATGTTCTTCCCCCTTCTTCTTTGGACACATACCTCCTCTCCAACCAGAGAGGACTTCAGCGGGGCTTACAATTGCCCAGAAAGATGAGCATGCTTCCCAGTTTTTCTTACAGGTAGGTATGACTCCGTGACTTATTTCTGGCCAATGAAATGCCAAATAGGTTTGGGAAACAGTTCTGAAAAGGATTGCTGACATGATGCCCACTACTTTCTATTTTGAATCCCCCACTTTCCTTCTGGCCGAAGTGCAGACATGATAGCTGGAGCCACAGCAACAATTTGGGGACTAAGACAGAAGCCTGGGTGCCTGGGAAGTCTTTGTGGACCAGCGCTGTTGTATCAGTCTTTTCTCTAGACTCCTCCAAAAGGTCAAAATGAATTTCTTTCTTGGGTAAGTTCATGTCTGTCTTGGGGTCTTACATGCAAGCAAACCTAGACCTGACTGCTTGGCTCTTCCTTGCTTCCAGCAGCACCCTGCATGCCACAGTGAATAAGGCTGTTTGTGCTACTTTACTCCATCTTGGTATCTCTAGCCTTTGGATGATTTATTGCAGGTGTTCAGAAGATTTTGTGAAAAGAATGAATTGGGGCCAGCTCTGTGGCACAGTGGTAATACACTGCTCAGCAGAAGCTAGATTTTTAAAAAAATTATTTTATTTAACTATTATTATTTTAGTTTGATCAGAGAAAGGCGCGCACACACCCACACACACACACACACACACACACACACACAGAGAGAGAGAGAGAGAGAGAGAGAATGTGAGAAAGTCAGAAAGCAAGCTACTGGGTCCAGGACTCAAATCACGGTCAGCCATGTGGGAGTCTGGGGTCTTTAACCACCACCTGCCAGCCCCCAGATGCTAGATCTTAATGTGATGACCAGGGTTTGAATCCCCAGCCTGGTTGCCTAAAACATGCTGAGTATGTATAAGTGTTTAAAGTCTGGAGGACTGGAAAAAGGGGATTGTGGTATGCCTAGACACCGTGGAGGGTATTCCCCTCTCACTGCAATGTGTGCATATATGTACTCTGTCATGAATAAAGAAAATCACATTTAAAACATTTTTTGAAAATGAGTAAAGAGAAGTCTGTGGGCTAGATCCCAATAATATAATTTCCTACCCCTTGTGGCTGTGAAGGTCAAATGAGAAAAAAAAAAAAAAAGGCTGTTAAACTGTAGTTCCCTTTTTTTTCACCTTTCTCTACTGACCCTCACCTCCAGGCTGGGCCTCCTTATGTCATGACTTTATTTATGTTGTTTCCCTTCCTTCTGGGCTCAGAAGACTCTACTACAAAAATGATCAGTTCTATTCTAATTTTAACATCCACTATGAGTCTACTTCTCACTACTATCTCTTCAATTCACAGGAATTTCCTTCTCCTCTAGCTCCCTGGAAAGGCTTTCCAGGTAAATGGAACAGCATAAGCAAAGGGAATGGGATGTTACACGTCACAGAGCATTGAGGAGTTGCCATCATTTGGTCTGGTTGGAGGAGGTAGGTGGGCTGCTCTGACAAAGAGGCCAGGAGGTGAGCAGCTCATTTCTGCATATGTTACTCTCAGGCCTTACCTAGTTATTAAATGGTCATGCCTTTGTGCTTTATCATGCTATTAAACAGTCATCTGCCTTTGTGCTTTATCATCAGGAGCACTAAATATTACAGTCAACAATATTGTTACAATTTCTAACTATTGAGGAAAAATTTTTATTGCCTTGTGTTCTTAGGTATAGCAATGTAGTTTATTCTCAATAACATTACTGCAATATTTGTGTCTGTAAAACATTATAACAAATGCAATAACAGAATGTCTATAAAACTATGTTATTTTTCTGAAAAAGTAGTCTTTTTGTTTCTCTTGGGATAAGAGCCAGGTTCTTCTACAGTGATTGGTATGAGTTTACAGAAACACTGTTGTGTGCCTAGAGACCCAGTAGAGATTTTTGAATAATAATGTGCCAGCCATTCAATGCTTATTAGGTCCACCAAGAGCTTGTGCTGGGCTGGAGTGCCTAGGATGACAAAATTTCTGTCCTTAAGGAACTCACAGTTAATTTAGTGTGAGATATAGACATGTAAACACCATGGTAAGAGTTAGGCTGGAAGTATTTATAGTGTGAAGTGGGAGCCCCAGGTGCACAAAAAGAAAGGGCATCTAAAGGGTCAGAACCTCTTGATAACCACTTAAGAAAGTTCACTCTGGCACTCCTGGACTGCGCAGCTGGAATGGAGAAGAAACTGACCAGGAAGACCACTCACTGAACTTTTAAAAAGTTGATTTCTTCTATGAGAGACAGTGTACATGCATGCAACAGGCAGAGAGAGAGAGAGAGAGAGAGAGAGATACAGAGACAGAGAAGGAAAGAGGGCACAGGGTCTTTGCACCATGGGCCACCCTTCGTCTCAGCCGACCTGGGTCCAGTTGTTACCTCTGCCACCGCTTGGCCCCTGAATATTCACTGTGTGCCAGATTCTGGTTTTCCTACTAAGGAAACAGTGGAGAACAAGACAGAAAAGTGACTGTCCTCTGAGTAAGGGAGGCAGACAAGCACATCTGCAGGTAGTTACAAGTGTCATGAAGAAAAATAATGAATACGGGTGGGAAAGGTGACAGGAAAGGACAGGGAGCAGACAGGATCCAGGAGCTGTCTCGGATAGGGTGTTGAAAAGGTGCCATCCGAACAGAGATCTCCTGCCAGTTAGGGTGACAAAGACCGCTAACTGCACACCCACGAGATGATGGCGGGAGGAAAATACACATAAGACATTCTAAACTTGAGATGCCCATGAGAGATCTAAGTGGAGATAAGGCGTAAGCAGACGGGTTTACCAAAATACACTTCAGAGACAGGTCTGAAGTGGTGATGAGCATTTTAGAGTTGTGGTCCAGGTTCGGTTGCGTGCAATTCAATTTATTGGAGCTCACCACGTGCCAGGTGTCCTGCTGGGGCCTGGGGACACGGCGATGCACACAGCGATGCACACAGCGAGCCGCAGACAGCCCTATGCAAGCCCGCGTGCAGCTCCTTAGGGGTCGCTCTCCTACCCACAGCGAGATGGAGCGCTCAGAGCGATGACCACGCTCCGTGGAAGACCTGGGAGCAGGACTGAGGCTATGGCTAGGCTGCCGGACCGGGAGCCGCAGGACGCGGAGTGAGCAGTGACGCACCAGGCGCGTCACAAAGAGCGTGGTAAGGGCGGAGGCGGCGGCGACCCGGGCAGCTCTGGCTCAGAAGAGGGCCGGGCGGCGGGAGGCGCCCCCACCGCGGGTAGGCGGCGCCCTCTGCAGGCCACAGGCGGCGACACACCGGTACCTCATCTTTCCAGTCTTCTTCTTTCCCGCGTTCTTCAGGCCACATTTTTGTCGTTGTCAGTATTCGCCAGCCTATTTCAGCCTCCGACTTCCGCCCCTCCCCGCCACCTCCGGGCCAGGCGTGTCAGTGTCTTCGCGGGAAGACCGCCAATAAAGTTTTTCCTCTTCTCGCTCTCAGGCGCCCCGCCTCCACCCAAGCACCGCGAGATCTGGCAGCGCTGCCACCATGGCGGCCACGTTTGAAGCTCCGGCGGCCTTAGCGACCGTGGAGACCGCTACGCCGGCGGAATGTGTGGCCGCACAGGTCTCGGCCCAGGAGCCACCCCCGGGGCCGGTGAGGAGCCTGCGGACAGCTCACGACGTCAGCGGCCCGCGGACCCGCACGGGGGACGTACTGCTGGCGGAGCCGGCGGACTTCGAGTCGCTGCTGCTGTCGCGGCCGGTGTTGGAAGGGCTGCGGGCGGCCGGCTTCGAGAGGCCCTCGCCGGTGCAGCTCAAGGCCATCCCGCTGGGACGCTGCGGGCTCGGTGAGGGTCGGAGGAAGGGGGCCGGGGACAGGGGCGGGCCGCGCCTTGGCGGGAGAACAGCCCCGGGTCTGCCGCCACTGCGGTGCTCCGCCTGGGGCGAGGCGCTGCGCTCCTCCGCGCCTCGGTGTCCTCCTTGCAGAGCTGAGGCGCACTGCTGAATTGGACGCTAAGGGTCTTTCCAGCGCTGGGACGGTGGCTCTAAGACTGAGAAGTTAAGATGGTAGCGGTTCTCGGGCCAGGCGTGTTTCTGAATATGGCCTCGTGCGATTTTGAGAGCCAATTGAAAATGAAGGTGCCAGCTGCGGGATCTCTGGAGACCCTTCGAGTCCTCTGAATCCATATTGGTACCTAAGCTGCTTCAGTCAGTGCTGGCGAATGATAACGTTTCTTTCCCCTCGCAGATTTAATTGTTCAAGCTAAATCTGGCACTGGGAAGACCTGTGTGTTCTCCACCATTGCTTTGGATTCCCTTGTTCTTGAAAACTTAAGTACCCAGGTGAGTTTAGCTCAGAGGGCCCAGAGGAGGGTGTTTTGGGTGGACTTTACCACTGTTCAGATGAAACACCAAAAGCTTCTGAGAGGTGGAAGTAAATTTGATGAAAGGTTGAGTCAAGCCATATGAAAAATAAAAGTAGACCTGAAGGTTGTGAGTGGTGGTGGTGGTGTTCGTTGCCAGGGATACATTATTAGTGAAGTTTAGAATTTTCTATTATTACCACATCATAAATAGAGTTGGTGTGCCACATGGATCAGTTTTGTCTTTACTTGAGAATACAGACAAGAATTCTTTATTCTTTTGCTTACTGGATTGGGGTGAGACTTAACATTTGGCTTGATTTATGGTAGTGTGGTTTTCTGGCTGTTGCTGGTAACTGCAGAAAGTTCTTGGAGCTCTGTGAATGAATCATACTCATCTTGCATCTTCTAGGTTGTCTTGGATTATTTCTAAAGTCACTTTACCCAGATTAGCAGATTTGGGTCTGGAGATAATTTCTTCAGCAACGATAGATTGGATTGAGAGATTTTTGCTGTAGGGCAGAGAGACAGAGGGAAACAGAAAGCTAGAAATCACCCCCCAGGGGAATGGTGGTGCTGCAATCCCTTCTCTACTCTCCTGGGATTCTGGGCATACACACGTGCCAGGCATGGTTTCAAGCTGGCTTCATTTCACCCATGGTGGGCCATGTGGGAATCCAGTGCCTTAACCATTACACCACTTTCTGGCCCCATCAACAAAGATTTATTGAACCTATGTGACATACTAACAGTATGCGAGACATTGGGGATTCAAAGATGAATTAGATGTAATCCTCATACCTTACTTTGTATTGTTACCGAACTCAAATCAGGTTCACTCACCCAAGCGCTATAAAACCAAACCATAGTCACATGGTGTGATGAAAGAAAGTACAACTTTATTGCAAAGCGCAAAGCAAGGAGAGCGGGCAGCTCATGCTGAAAAGACCTGGTCTCCCCGAGATGTTCCCCACATGCGTTTTTAAGGACAAAATTAGGGGCAGAGATCCTAGGCACATGATCAGTTCAGTGATTGGGTCAAGAGGGCGTGATCATCTCGTGGGCATTCTTGATTGGTGAGGCCTTAGATAATCAAATTTCTCTTCAGGTGTCTGGAGCCATTCAGCCTGGAGTCTTTGAGCTCACAACCAGCAGTTTCCAGCCTACAAAACATCTTACATATTGAAATAAAAACCTTATCTTTCCTTTAAGAGTTTTAGAGGTCAAATGGCCCTCACTCATGGTCCATGTTGGTCATTATCAGAATCAAAAGTCTGAAGACTTCTTACTCTGGGCCATTACAATATAAATGGACTTTATATTTCAGGAACCCTAAGAAAATACATTAGGAGGTCCTTGCTCGGTTTCAGTACTAGTAGTTAATGTGGATTTTATTTTAAGTTTTCAGTCTTGGGTATCTTACAAATCTTCAACAGTATCTCACAGTATCTATATTAATCATCTGTGAAGCTTTTTGAGTTCTTTCAAATCCTGGCCAATAATGCACATAGGAAATCCTCCTCCTTTCAAAGGACTTGGATTAAGATGTGGATTAAGATGTGTTTGAGATTTTTTTCACTTCTGACATTTGTCAGCAGATCAAATCCCAAAGCCTTAAAGCTCCATAAGTGAAATTCATATTTTTAAAATTGAAGATCTTTGTATTTTTTTAAAAGAGATTTAAGAGAGGTTTTTGCTATAGGGCACGAGCACTCGCCAGAAAGACAGAGACAGAGAGGCAGAAAGTGAGAAATCACCCCCCGGGGGGATGGCCACTCCACAATCCCTTCTCCTCCATTTTCCTCTTGGGATCTTGGGCACACATGCACACGCACCGGTATGAGTTTAAGCCACCGGATCCAGGACTCAAACCGTGGTTGACTACATGGGAGTCCAGTGACATAGCCATTACGCTAACTGCTGGTCCCAAAGATCTTTGTATTCTTAAAGTTATACACATCATTTTGTGTATGTAATATCAAAGTAATACCTGTTTGGGCCAGCCAGGTAGCCTGGTTGTTAAGGTAACTAGATCCCTCATGGCTGACTGTACTGTTTGAGTCCCAGACCCAGCAACTTGAAAAACATGCCGGCGCATGTGTGTGTGTGCCCAGAATCCCACAGGGAGAATGGAAGAGAAGGGATTGTGATATGGCCATACCCCTGGAAGGATGCTTTCTCACTTTCCCTCTCTCTGGTAAGCATATATGTCCTATAGCAAGTTTAAAAAAAAAGTCCTAAAAAGTAATACATACTCATTTTTGAAAATTGGGAAGAATCAGAAAAATAAAGTACCAGAAAATAAAATCTATAATCTCACATACTCATAGAGAAACTGCTATTAAGTGTTTTGGTATATTTTTTCCTACTCTGTTTCTTTCTTTTTAAAGCAATATTGTATTTTCATAGCTGAGTTTCTTTCTCCAGTAGTTATATTGCAAAGTTTTCACTTTCGCTCTTAGAGCCTTTAGTGATTTAGCCTCTGGGGCTGGATTGCTAACCTTTTACTTTCCTCCTTTTGCTTTCCAGCCATATGGGTCTTCTTGCTGTTCCTCAGGACATCGAGAACTCTTGCCATCTTTGAGGCCTTTGTATTTGTTCTTTCCTCTTCCTGAAAATGCTTCCCCAGGTGTCATACAACTAGCTTTACTCATTGCTGTATGTTTAGTTCTCTGCTCAAGTGATATCTCCTTTGAGGTTGTCTTGATCACCCCATTTAAAATAATTTGTCACTTCTTTCTCTTGTCCATGTTTGTTTTTATGTTCATACTTCATTACCTGCTATTATTTGTATCAATATATGTTTGTTTATTATTTATCTTCTTACTACCTGTCGGCGGTACAGACAACCCGGAGACGGTCTTCTCTTCAACACTTTATTTCCCCAGGTTATCTTTCAGAAGTTCCTCTCCTCCCCGCTTCCTCCCAGGGCCTTTTAAAGGGCCCTTAGCCAATCAGCGCATTGTCCACGTGTACGGAAGCCAATCCTCGAATGAGGATTGGTCGCATGTCGTGTTCCCGTGCTCTCCACGCTCTCTGCCGTTCCACTTCCTCAAAGTTGTTCACCCTCTGGGCAGACTTCGGGCTTCCGCTGGTGCCATCTTAGGGGCGCGCTCCAGAGGCGATGGGCGATGGGCGGGGGCGCACCACAACTACCCAAGAATAAAGTGCCACGAGGACAAGGACTTTGTACAGTTAACTGTTTATTCCCCAGCAACTAGTGTGTTGCCTCGCATATTGTAGGTCCCTACTTAATATTTGTTGAACAAATAAACACATGAATTAGTTGATGAAATTTGACGACAAAACTCATAATTTTAAATGATTATTTAAATGAAAAACAGTGTATCCTTTCATGAATGTGCCAATTGTATATATTTATCCCTCTGACTTGCTAGAGATATATTTAATTTCTTTTTTCCTAGATTTTGATCTTGGCTCCTACAAGAGAAATTGCTGTACAGATACATTCTGTTATCACAGCCATTGGAATAAAAATGGAAGGCTTAGAGTGTCATGTCTTTATTGGAGGGACTCCATTATCACAAGACAAAACCAAACTTAAAAAGTGTCATATTGCTGTTGGATCTCCTGGTAAGATATCAGTCAATGCCTGTTGGTATCTGGGGCTTTTAAGGAATTGAACCTTTTTAATATAACAAAAGGGATGTGAGAGTCTTGGATAATTGTGATAATTACTTTGTTCAGAAATGAAGAGCATAAGACCAGTGAGAGATAGATAGGACTGGATTACCAGTGGAATTGACGAAATCTCCATTTCTAAAGATGCTTGAATATATATACATAGGATAGGCTTCAGAGAAGAGGAGAGACTAGATGACTTTCAGGAAGCCTTTGTAAGTTGTGAAATAGGACTATTCTTGGGCTTCTGTATTACATCATTTGGCCAGTAATCACTCAGAATGAGGATCTGGGATTCAGTGCTTTGGCATCCAAATCTCTGATAGGAGTGGTATTTATTTCCTATGTTTATTGATGATGAAATAAAGGGGTTAAGTATGATCAGAACTCAAGGTTTGTAACTTGTGGTTTGGTGCATAAAGGCATTACGATAGTTGAGTCAGTAAATTCAGCTGCTGGGGACCAGCAGTTAGCATAATGACTGTGTTGCTGGACTCCCATGTAGTCGACCGTGGTTCGAGTCCCGGACCCGGTGGCTTAAAACTCATGCCGGGCGCGTGTGCGTGTGTGCCCAAGATCCTGAGAGGAGAATGGAGGAGAAGGGATTGCGGTGTGGCCATCTCCCATGGGGGGTGATTTCTCGCTTTCTGTCTCTCTGTCTCTCTCTGTCTGTCTAGCATGCGCCCTATAGCAAAAACCTCTCCAAAAAAAAAAAAAAAAAAGAAAATTCAGCTGCACAACCTGTGAATAAGTAGAGTAATGACATTGGATGAGATTTGCCCATATTTAGTGTATCATTTGTATTTCGATTTTTTTCCCCCTGGAATTTAGGCAGAATCAAACAACTCATAGAACTTGACTACTTGAACCCAGGCAGTATACGTCTCTTTATTCTTGATGAAGCAGACAAGCTTCTAGAAGAAGGCAGCTTCCAGGAACAAATAAAGTAAGAAATAACTATTAAAATGGTCCCCCAAAATATCTTTCTCTACTTTTCCCAGATTGTGATTATTGTCTGAATAATTTCCGTGTTATATGTTTTTCTGTCTTGTAGCTGGATTTATTCTTCCTTGCCTGCCAGTAAACAGATATTGGCAGTGTCAGCTACTTACCCTGAATTTTTGGCTAATGCTTTGACAAAGTACATGAGAGATCCTACCTTTGTAAGACTGAATTCCAGCGATCCAAGTCTCATAGGTATGTGTAGATTTTGGATACGTAAATTATTGGTTTGTTACGTTCTGGAGCTTTCCCTTGCCTAGTTGACTATTGCTATTTTATAGTTGCTGTTAGGATATAGCGAATACTTTTGTTTTAATTGACAACTCTTGACTTCTTTGTAGGTTTGAAGCAATATTATAAAGTTGTAAACTTACATCCTTTGGCCCATAAGATTTTTGAGGAAAAGGCTCAGCATTTACAGGACCTGTTCAGCAGAATTCCATTTAATCAAGCCTTAGTCTTTTCTAATTTGCATAGCAGGTAATATAATTTAAAAGGTCATCTGAGAGAACTTGTCAAGTAAAAGGATAAGCATGGGGCAATATTTGGAAAATTATAACCCATATGTCATTTTCCTTAGAGCACAACATTTGGCTGATATTCTTTCTTCTAAAGGTTTTCCTGCTGAGTGCATTTCAGGTAAGTATAATTTTTACTTTAATCTTTGTTTAATATATTAACCAGAAACCTCCAAAGTCACAAGGAAGAAATACCCTCTTCATATGTTGTCTTACAAGAGTAAAGGAAATTTCAGGTGGAATTTAATGTATCAATATCCTTGTTTTTTAAGGGTTAACAATATACAGTAAAAAAGTTAGGAAACTTGGGACCAGCAGATGGCATAATGGTTACGTCGCTGGACTTCCATGTAGTTGACTGTAGTTCGAGTCCTGGACTTGGTAGCTTGAAACGGACGCTGGGTGTGTGTGCATGCGTGCCCAAGATCTTGAGAGGTGACTGGAGGAGGAGGAATTGTGGCATGGCTATACTCCCTGGAGTGGGGAGTGATTTCTCACTTTCTGCCTCTCTGTCTCTCCAGCGAGCACACGCACCCTAGAGCAAAAACCTCTCAAAAAAAAAAAAGTTAGGAAACTAGTGTTCAAAGGGACTTAATTTTATTAGAATCTCATTGAGTTACATCCACAAACAACTTAATTCTATAAAACAGAGTTTGTCTTTGTTGTTTTAAGAGAAAAACATTTTGGTTTTTTTATTTTTTGCTAAAGAGTACATGCACTTGTCAGAGATAGAGAGAGGGAGTACACAAACAAGTGAGAAATTATCACCCAGGAGGGATGGCCATGCCTCAGTCACCTCTCTATTCTCCTCTTGGGATTTTAGGCACATACGCACAAGTGTCCAGCATGTTTTTCAGGCCACCAGGCCCGGGACTTCAAATGCACAGTTGGCCATGTGGGATCCAGCCACCCTAATCTCTGTACCACCTGCTGGCTCCCATAATCATTGTTAAAACTAACAATTGCTAATAACTTAATTGATTGTTTTGTGGTCTTGTGGAAGGCAATAGTGAGTCAGTTCTTCCCACAAAGTTAAATTATTACCTTTGGCCTAGTAGGAATGAAAGATCTAACAGAATTTTTGATCAGTGAGGTCCTTTTTAGAGTTTGGTTTGACTTTAGATCTTAACCTAGATTTGCACAGAAGGACAGACTAAACTGTGGTTGGCATATTTAAAATGTTAAGACTGGAAGTTATGATTCTGCTTTATGTGGATTAAATAAATATGTATTAGCTTAGCTGTTTTTATGTGACTCTCTTTGGGTCTTTTTAGGCAATATGAATCAGAATCAGCGTCTTGATGCTATGGCTAAACTGAAGCAGTTTCATTGCAGAGTCCTCATTTCCACAGACTTGGTAAATTTCCTATTCAGAATAGTTTGGGTGACTAATCCATCCTGACATATGTTCTATTATCAGATGTACAGATTTCACTTATTATTTTATGTGGGTGTATCTCACAAGAATACCAAAGATAATTATCTTTCCATTGTTGGAGAAAATGCTTTCTTTCTTTTTTTTTTAAACATTAAATACCAGACCTTGGTAAAAAATATTTCAACGGCAAAGGGTTTACATTACAGCACTACATAGCAAAAAACTTTAAGAAGAGATGTTAGTCATATTTGATCTTAAAAGTTCTCCTTTCATCCCTGCTGTCAATATCTCTTCACCAGCTGAGTTTTACCCGTAGTTACCTCTCCTGCCACTGTGTAGCTTATTTTATCATGCACTTCTGAAAATAATTTCTTAAAAGTATCTTTAATGGGGCTAGCAAGTGGCGCAGTGGTTAAAGTGCTGGACTTCCATGTGGGCACCTGCAGTTCAAGTCCAATACCTTATGGCTTGAAAAATCACGCTGGGCATGTGTGCGTGCATGCCCAGAATTCCTAGAGGAGAATGAAGGACAAGGGATTTTGGCATGGCCATCCCCCTGCAGGGTGTTTTCTCACTTTCCTTTTTACCGTCTGTCTCTTTCTCCCTCCATTCCCCAGTTGTCCCACAGATGCTATGGCAAAAACCTTTAAAAAAAAAAAGTCTTTAGTATTTTGATCTTTGTTCTTGAAATTAGTTAGTTGTTAGGGTTAAAGTTCCTTTTCCTTTGCTCCTAGTCTCCTATTCTTAATTTGGCTCTTATGATACTAGAAGAATGTAGTGTGCATTGGTAGCCACACTGCAGTTAATGCAAATAAACAATAACTGTCTTCTTTAATTCAAGACTTCCCGTGGGATTGATGCTGAGAAGGTGAATCTGGTTGTAAATCTGGATGTGCCATTGGACTGGGAGACATATATGCATCGGATTGGCAGAGCTGGCCGCTTTGGTAAAAATGAATAAAAATTTTGAGTGCTTATTTTCAAGGAAGGAATCTTTAATAGGACAGGTGGACTCTTAATGTCATTTATATGAAAATGATTTGCTACTTAACATTCCCCCTGCTTTAGGTACATTGGGACTGACAGTGACCTACTGTTGCCAGGGGGAAGAAGAAAATATGATGATGAAAATTGCCCAGAAGTGTAATATCAATCTTCTCCCTTTACCAGGTACATTTTTTTCTGTTTTACTTGCTATCATAATAATTATAGGGATGATAGGTATAATAAAAATAAATAGGTTACCTAGAGTGCATATGATGTGTTGAGTACTGTTCTTAGTACTTTATACATGTGAACACATTTAATTTTTACAACAGTCCTATGAGGTATATACTGTCGTTTTCTACTTTATGTGGATGACATTTAGGCATGGAGAAGTTAAGTGAAGGTGTTAACAGCTAGTAAGTGGTAGGGAGAGGACTGCAAGTTAACTACTGACACACAAAAAATGAAAAATGTTATGCTACTACATTAGCTCCATCCTTTTAGTTAAGTTCTTATTTAATTTTATTTAATTTTATTTATTTATTCATTTTAATTTGACCAGAGATGGGGAGGGAAGGAGGTGGGGAGAGAGAGAGAGAGAGAAAGTGAGAAAGCAAGCTGCCAGGCCCAGGACTTGAACCATAGTCAGCCATGTGGGAGTCCAGCACCCTTCACCATGCCGCCTGCTGGCTCCCCTTTTTAGTTAAGTTTGTAGTTTGGTTTTATTCTTTGATACGGGATGGGTATTTACCTCTTTTAAGTTGTTGTGAAGGTTGTTTCTCCATAGGGAAGGAATAGTATCTTTTTAAAATTTAATTTTATTTATTATTATTATTTTAAAGTTTTTTGCTCTAGGGCACATGTGCTCTCCAGGAAGAGACACAGAGAGAGAGAAAGAGAGGGAAGGTGAGAAAGGAAGCTGCCAGGTCCAGGACTCAAACCATGGCAGGCCATATGGGAGTCTAGCACTCTAACCACCATGTTACCTGCTGGCCCCAGGAATAATATCTTTAATTTGAATTTTATTTTGAAAAGTTTTAGTGAAGTACTTTTATTTTAGTGAATTACTTATCATGCTGGTTTTTAAGTGCCATCTTGGAAACAACACATGCTTGAAACTTGAAAATGCTTGAATAGAGTTTAAGTGCTGTACATAGGGAGCTGGATCCCACATGGCTGATTGTGGTTTGAATCGATGGCTGACCATGGTTTGAATCTTGGCCCCAGTGGCTTGGAAAACATACCAGGCAAGTGTGTGTGTGTGTGTGTGTGTGTGTGTGCGTGCCCAAAATCCTGATGGGTTGGAAAAATGGAGGAAAAGGATTATGGTGTGACCTTGCCCCATTGTGGAGGGGTCCTTTCTCTTTTTCTTGCCAGCACATGCTTTCTTTCTTCATAAAAATAAACTAAAGCCCTAAAAAACTCGTGGGTGGAAGTATAATTTATTTCATATACCTGTTATGTCACGTATATACTATAACAGTATATGTGTGTGTATATAGATATATATACATAAATATGTAAAAATACACGTGACATTCTTTAGTGTTTTGCAAAGCTAGATTAAGCACAGATCTGGATGTCCTGTGGATTCTGGTAGTTTTGCCTTGGTAATTTATTGGGTTGAAGGGAAAGTCGTGACACATTCTTACACAGAAAAAAAGATGCATGACTTTTCTGATGACCTAATAGTTTTTTTTTTTTTTTTTTTTTTTTTTTTTTTTTTTTTTTTTTTACAAATATCTCTTTTTCAAAAATAATTTTTATTTATTACAATTATTTTTAAAAAATTTGGCCTGAGAGAGACAGAGCAAGGGAAAGTGAGGAAGCAAGCCACCAGGTCTGGGACTTGAACTACAGTCGGCCATCTGGGCCAGCACCCCCAACCACCACACCACCTGCCTGATCTAAGCCTAATGTCCAGATTTATAATGTATTTCAGAATAGGTGGTCTTTAGGTTCTCTATCTGTTCTGAAACTGTCAATTCTCTCTGCTTATAAATCTGTTGGTGATCTGATATATTGGGTTGTGGGGAAAGTCATGATGCATTTTTGCAAAGAAAAACAGAAAAATACTTCATGACTTTCCCAACAAGCTAATAGAAAAAAGTAAATTGAAAATTGATAGAAGAGGGGGGAACCAGCAGTTAGTGTAATGGCTATGTTGCTGGACTCCCATGTAGTCGACCGCGGTTCACGTCCTGGACCCAGTGGCTTAAAACTCACGCCGGGCGTGTGTGCATGCGTGCCCAAGATCCCGAGAGGAGAATGGAGAAGGGATTGCAGCGGGACCATCCCCTCTGGGGGGCGATTTCTCGCTTTCTGTCTCCATGTCTCTCTCTCTGTCTGGCGAGTGCACGCGCCCTATAGCGAAACCTCTCCAAAAAAAAAAAATTGATAGAAGAGGGTTGAGACTTCTTGTAGGAATTAGTATTGTGGCATCTAATGATAAAAATAAAATTTGCCTTTGGATACTAGAAAGTGACATATTAGGATCTTTTTATATAATATTAACAGAGCCTGGAAATCATGAGAGAATGATATTTATCCTATTAGATCTATATTGAACCGTGAATCTGTGTAACACCAGACCACTTAGAAGAGTTGCCTGGGACAGGATAGGCGGGGAATTAGCCTGTATTCTAGGCTTAGCCAAGCAAAGGCTTGGATTCCAACCTGAGTTGGAATCAGAGTTTTAGTCAGAGTCTGTGCAGCAGAGCATCAGCGCCTCCACTGAGGAATCCAGACCCGAGGAATTTAGGAACTGCAGACAGAAGGAGCATAAAGAGCAGTAACAGACAGGCGAGTTCAATATTAACATATTCCTTAGGCTTCATAGGGTATTTACTTACTTTGTTTCTTTAAACTTTTTGACTATTGAAAACTGAAATCCAGAAAATACTAGTTTAGATACTTTGAAAATTTTAATACTTTTCTTCTGTCTTCTATGCAGATCCCATTCCTCCTGGTTTGATGGAAGAATGTTTAGATTGGGATGTGGAAGTTAAAGCTGCTGTACATACATATGGCTTATCAAGTGAACCTACCCAACCCCTGAAAAAGCAAATTCAAAAAATAGAGAGAACCTTTCAAACTCCGAAAGCTCATGCTAACCGTAATCACATACCTTCCTCTAGAAATACTTCAGTAACTGCTCTGTCAGTCAAATCCAAAAATAATACCAAACAAAAGCTTCCTGTGAAAAGCCACTCAGAGTGTAGAATGATAGAAAAATCATTACCAAAAGAACCGGGTTGTGCCATACAATCTGAAGAGCAGATGAAGAATTCTATTGAGACCTCTGTTGAATACTCTGTCAACAGTCTGCACCAGGTCAAAGAAGCTTTACCTGTGTCACTCCCTAAAATTCCTTGTCTGTCTTCCTTTAAAATCCATCTGCCACGCACTTTTGCTTTTGCAGAATTGGTAGAGGATTATGAACATTATATTAAAGAAGGGTTAGAGAAACCTGTGGAAATCATCAGGCACTACACAGGTCCTGGGGATCAGACTGTGAATCCTCAAAATGGTTTTGTGAGAAATAGAATTACTGAAGAGAGAGTACAGATATTGGCAAGTAGTAGCCAATCAGGAGATTCTGAGAGTGACAGTGATTCTTATAGCTCAAGGACTTCTTCCCAGAGCAAAGGAAATAAGTCCTGCCTGGAAGGCTCTTCTGATACTCAGCTGAAGGACTCTGAATCTACTCCTGTGGATGGCCTTATCACTTTGGAACAATCTCTGAATGGAAATGACACCCCTAATTTAGAGGAATATCAGGAATCACCTGGAATTCAAATAAAGACAAGGCATAAGGAGGGGGCTAACCAGAGAGCCAAGCAGAGCCGAAGAAACCCACCCAGGCGGTCTTCCCATCGATTGCAGACAGAACCCCAGGAAGACGGTTGGTACGACTGTCACAGGGATACACATCCAAGTTTCGCTGATGCCTATCAGGATTACGAAGAGTACTGGAGAGCTTACTACAGGGCATGGCAAGAATATTATGCTGCTGCTTCTCAGTCGTATTATTGGAATGCTCAGAGACATCCCAGTTGGATGGCAGCGTATCACATGAATACGGTTTATCTACAAGAAATGATGCGTGGTAACCACTGATTATAGGATACACCTGAGACCATCAGGAGTGATCAGCAAGTGATACCTTTGCACACCCGTGCTGCTTGACCTGCAGGAGAGTGACATATAGTGGCATTTTTGAGGAACTTGAAGGCTTTTCACTGGGATACGTCTGTTTTTCAGATTATTTTAATTTAGGCCAGTTATCCTTTTTTTTAAAAGAAATTTCATCAGATTCTGGAAAGAAAATTTGGGGGACATAGAACTAAAGGTCTCAGGATACCATTTTATGTAAACTGTTTCCAAAAGAAATATTTAAAAAGATGACATATATATCACGGCTTACCTTACAAAATAAAAAAACCCCTGATATTAGAAAAGTAATGCTTATGCTTTGGAGTTTTTAATAAAAGGTTTAGGCCTCATTTCCATACAGGTGCTTTCTTTTAGAAATTTGTAGCAAAGGTACTTGGTTTATGCTGTTTGGTGGAAATATTGTTTCCAGTCAAAACAAATTTGACTAAAAGTGTTGACATGTTTATTGTTCATCTTTTGAATGTTCTTGACATGTCTATAAGAATGTTCTGAAAGCTGTCTATATTTTTACTGTTTATTAAAAAACATTAGGGACCAGCATTTGGCATAATGGCTATGTCACTGGACTCCTATGTAGTTGACTTTGTTTTGTGGACCCAGTGGTTTAAACTCATGCTGGGTGTGAGTGTGTGTGTGCCCAAGATCCTGAGAGGAGAATGGAGGAGAAGGGATTGAGGCGTGGCCATCCCCCCCCCCCCCCCACCCCCGGAGTGATTTCTTGCTTTTTGTCTCTGTCTTTCTGGCAAGCGCATGTGCCCTACAGCAAAAAAACAAAAAACAAAACAAAAAAACCTCTCAAAAAAAACCCCCAGGGAACCAGCAGTTAGCGTAATGGCTATGTCACTGGACTCCCACATAGTTGACCGCGGTTCGTGTCCCGGACCTGGTGGCTTAAAACTCACGCCGGGCGCGTGTGCGTGCGTGCCCAAGATCCCGGGAGAAGAATGGAGGAGAAGGGATTGCGGTGTGACCATCCCCCCTGGGGGGTAATTTCTTGCTTTCTGTCTCTATGTCTCTGTCTGTCTGGCGAACGCATGCACGCCTATAGCGAAAACCTCTCCAAAAAAAAAAAAAAAAAAAAAAAATCCAAAAAACGAAAAACTAAGGCCATTTTTTTTTGCTCAGGTAGGGGGCAGCTCTTTCTTTTTTCTTTTTTTTTTTTTTAAAGAGATTTTTGCTGTAGGGCACATGTGCTCTCCAGAGAGACAGAAAATGAGAAACCACCAGTCATACCTCATTCTCTTCTCTGTTCTCCTCTCGGGATTTTGGGCATGCATTCACATGTGCCCGGTGTGAGTTTCAAGCCTCTGGGTCTGGGACTCTAATGTTGGCCAGCCATGTGGGAGTCCAGTGATGTAACCATTATGCCATCCGCTGGTCCTGTGGAACAACTCTTAATCTCTGTTCTTGGGTCACTTTATGAATCTGAGGAAAGATATAGATAGACGCTAGGAAATTTCTCATTCCAGAAACACAGAATTGTGAATGTAATTTCAAGGGGTTCATAGACCCTTTGAAGCCCATCTATGAAACCCTGGTTAGGAACTGACCTCCTTTGCTGGTAGGCCAAGGGAAAGTCTTAGATCATCATTTTGAGTATTTTATGGACGCTGGAATTCATTCTGTCCAGACTCTTCTAATTGTGGGTCTTACAGAAAAACTTTCCCAGTTTTTAACCTCTAGTACTAGAATCAAAAGGGAACTATCATTTTTCCGAGATGGTGTACTCTCAATTATGATTTAAAAAATGTAATTGGAAGTTACATAATCTTTCCTTTTTTTCTGGTAGTACTTTCATGATAAAGCTTTTGGTTCCCAGACATTTCTGTGAACTGGATGTTGGTGAGAAACCCCTCCATACTGAAATACACTCACTTTTTAAGAAGAAAGCTCTTTCCTGTGTACTTACTTGTTTAGGTAATATAAACACTTTCTCCCAGGCTGTCAGCAAACATCCACAGCTGTTGTCACATAACACTCTTAAACTCCAGTTAAACTTGGGTTCTTGCCATCTAAGTTGGGCAATAGACTTTACTAATATGTATCAGTATTGTGCATATATTACCAAGTTACAGTGGATTAATTAACACTAGATAGCAAATCCATAATTAGGTCCAGTATGTCATTAAGATGTAAGAGATTTTAATTACACATTTAAATAAGATCTTGTCACTGATGTATAATTGAACTTACCTCTTTTTCTACCCTTTCCCCTGCAGTAGAGCCAAGTTCACAGTTTGTCATTGCTAGGGGATTTTAATTAGGGTACTGCTGCATCTTAATTAGAGTTGAGGTTATCCATTAGTCTTCAAATTAATTGGATTTTCTCTGTATTTGTCTTATTTTGTGTTTGCTTTTTCCCCCCATAGAAAAATAAGCTAGAGGTGAAAATACACATAACATGAAAATATTACTTAGATTTCCTTAGTATTTACCAGGAAAATTTCAGCTGTTACCTTCCCAAATAAGATAGGTAGTTATAATGGTGCTTATGGAAGTAATCTGCTGTTATTTGTGTGTAACTTATCTTTGTATGAAAAGATTTTTTTTTATTTGGAATTGTCAAGTGCACGCCCCTATAATCTGTTAGGAGCCTTAGGTTTAAGGTAAATTCAGAGTGCTCTGTGGTGTAGCAGAAAGAGTACTTGTCCTGGTTGAGACTGTACTGCTGCTTGCCTTTTTTTGCTATAGGGCACGTGCGCTCGCCAGAAAGAGAGACAGATACAGAAAGCAAGAAATCAACCCCGGGGGGGGGGGGGGGGATGGCCACACCGTAATCCCTTCTCCTCCATTCTCCTCTTGGGATCTTGGGCACGCACGCACACGTGCCTGGCGTGAGTTTTAAGCCACTGGGTCCCGGACGCGAACCGCGGTTGACTACGTGGGAGTCCAGCAACATAGCCATTACGCTAACTGCTGGTCCCTCCATGAACTTTTTGAAATACCCTTGTATAGAGAGCCTTTATAAACTCAGGAAATTGGGATGAGGGCCACTGTGAATTGGTTAAATGTCCGAATTTTCAAATACTTAAACATATATATATATTTTTAGATTTTTTTTTTTCATTTGGTATGTGCGCTTGCTGGAGAGAGACAGAGAGGGGAAGTGAGAAATCAGCCCCTGATGGGTTAGCCACGCTGCAGTCCCTTCCAAGAGAAAGGAAATTTTTCTTGAGATTCTGGGTACATATGTACATGTGCTAGGGGTGTTTGTCGTCCCCCCCTCCCCCTTTAAAAGCTTATCTATTTGTTGTGATTTTTTTTTCTCCGGAATTCCAGCATCTTAACCATACCACCTGCTGGCCCCTGAATTTTCAAATACTTGTAAATCAACAGTCTTAACTACAGCTATTCATGTTAAGCTTTGACTTGAATTAGGCTAGCAGTATTAACATGTAGAAAAAAATCTTTGGGAAACCTTTGAATAATTCTGACTTATAATACAAACTTTTTTTTTTTTTTTTGAGAGAGATTTGTTATAGGGCGTGTGTGCTCACTGGTGACACAAAGACAGACAGTGAAAACATTCCCCCACTGAGGATTACCATGCCACAATTCCTTCTCCATTCTTCTCTCAGGATTTTGGACACACATGCACACACGCCCAACGGTAGTTTAGGCTGCCATGTCCAGGACTTGAACCATGGTCAACTATGTGGGAGTCCACTGATGTACCCATTATGCTACCTGCTCGTCCCAATACAAACTGTTTTCTTAGATAAAGTAGCTTAAGTATTGGAATAATATTTATGAATCTTCTAAAAAGTGGTTTAAAGGTAAACTTTAGCCCTTGAATATTAAAAATTGAACATGGATTATAGTACTTGTGGACCAGTCTATGAAACAAGGGAATAGTCTGATTTTTTAGGGCTTTTTTTCTTCTAAATATAAATTGATTTTAATCTCTAAGAGGAACTCCATCACAAGGTCTTCTTTTGGCAGAATGTGCTATTTTGTATCTGAAAACATTTATGTCCAGTCCAGCTTGACATTGGTGTTTTTAGTTTGTTAATGCATATCTGGTTTCCAGTTTCCTCTCGATTATTTGAGCTATGGATCTGTAGTGACACCTAGTGGGTGATAAGGATGTGAACATCGGTGATTATAATGAATTTCACAGTCAGCTTCCAGGGCCTTTGGGCTTCATGCCTTTGCCTTAATGTTCCATTTCTGTTAACTGTTTTCATTTATTGTAATCTAGTTTTGGGGAAATTGAAAAGATTCATGTTGCTGAAACATAAAAACACCTGTGGCTCTTAACACCTAAACAGGAACTGTTATGTTTAGAGCAGAGCTTCAAGCTATTTAATCCAGTCTCCCATTTTTTGTTTTATTGAACTTTATTTTATTTATTTATTTTAATTTGACCAATGAGGGACAGAGAGAGACAGAGTGAGAAAGCAGGTTGCCAAGTCTGGGACTCAAACCGCAGTCGGCCATGTGGGAGTCCAGTGCCCTTAACCACCACTCCACCTGCTAGCCTCTCAGTCTCCTATTTTTAAAGAAAAAGATACCAAATGAAGCTAAGACCATTCCTGATGTGATGCCAGAAAAATAACAAAGCCTAAACCCAAGCCTCTGCCATCTGATTCTCAAGCGCCTACCACACCCTGTACAACAGTTAATTCTGAGTTTTCTTTTTAGTTGAGACCTCGGTTTAGATGAAGGAGTAGATACTCTGTAGCCTCAGCAGAAACAGTGCTGTTACATTAAGGCAGACTTAAAAATTTTCTTTTAGTTTTTTTACTAAAGGGCATGTAAGCTCCCTAGAGAGAGAAAAATAGCTCTGTATAAGGTGTGGCCATACTGCAATCCTCTCCCCTCTTGGGATTCTGGGCCTGCAGGCACATATGTCTGGTGTAATTCTCAAGCTACGAGGTCCAGGCCTCAACTGCATGGTCAGCTATGTGGGACCCAGCACCTCAACCTCCAGGCTACCTGCTGGCCCCAAGGCAGATTTTCTTTTAACAATATTGGGTCAGGCTTCAAAAAAACTGTTGACAAAAGTCAAATGTTTTACCTGCTAGACAGTGACCCCTAATATTAAATATAAGCAGGCAAGAACCTTCATAGCAGTTTCTGCATTGAGAGATGGAGGTAAAAGGTTAGGGTGGGCCTTTAAGCACCCTTCTAAGATCCTTTGACTTTCTTCTAGCAAGGTAGAAAACCTCTCTCTGTTCAAATTACCCTTATATTCTAGTGTATAGAAGTGTTCTGGAAGGAGAATTGGTATTAAAAAGAAGCATTCATAGTTATCTTAGGGTTTGTGGCACATAGTTTGTTTAATCCAGATTGGATACATCAGGTACAGCAGTGGCACACGACTCAATACTGTAAATGATATACATGTTTTAACATATGCACTACAGTTTCAAAAGAAGACAACAGGAAACTTAAAAGTTTTTTTTTTTTCATAGAAAGTTTTCACATGTTTATCTTCCTGCAGCTTTGTACAGTATGTTTCCTCTTTGCCATTGTGATGTTGGTAAGCAAAGCCCATTTATTATACGAAAATAGAAAATAACACACTGATGTTTCTCACAATAACATTAATGAGACGGGAGTGTGACCTTTAAGGAAAACATTACATTGGAATGTCTGGTTATCAAAAATATACCATCCCTCCCACCTCCCAGGTTTGTAAAATAGTCCATTGGTCCAAGGAGCCCCCCAGGCCTTGGGTCAGTGCCCTACACTGGTTAGAGTGACATCATCCAGTGTAGTTAAGTAACCTGCTAAGATAAGTGTCATTCCCACACTTGAGAAAAAACATGGGACATTCTGAATAGAAACAAGACTCAAAAAGAACCCCTTTAAAGCTTTTTGGTTTTCTGATAGCCACTTGCTCTTAGTTCTAATGATGCTCTTCATGATGCCATTTGGGCTCCAAGGCTCATGGGTCATAACAATGTTTTTCCTTCATTCAGTCATTTTAAAGCTTTGCAAATAATGAGATTTCATTAGGAAATCAGAATGAGAAAATAAAAATGTTCAGGTTGCTGTTTGTCACAGTTACCATGCCAACTAGTACAGAAGGAAACTAACATTGCCTGAAATGAACAGCATTGGGATCTTTCTGCTTTACAGTTATCTAGTAATTGAAGTGAGAGAGCCTGAATGACTGGAATTCATTAATAACTTCACAATCTAGTGTTAGCTCAATCTCAACCACTACCTCTGCAACATTAGGAAAAAAAAGATAAAAAATGAATCTAGGTACATAATGTCTCAATGTATACTTTCTCTGCCTACTTTCTAGTGAGTAATAAATATGCAACACAATCCTGAACTGCAAGGACTCATACTTTAAGAACTGAGTGAAGTCCTCAGCATATTCACGAGTTGACTTCTTTGTTAGTCATGGATCAGTATTAACTATCCAATTTCTGCTCAAATTCTGCATCATTGTAGACTATTATGTTCAACCATCATTGAAATTATTTGTCTTCTGAAAGGAATCTTATGCAGTTTGTCCTGAACTTGACACTAGCTATGAAAATAAGGGACGAAGGGGAAATAGTAGAGTTTGCCTCTTGAGGTCCTGGTTCAGGTGGTTCTGAATGGAATGCTTCCTCTTATCACCACCTTTGAAATCAAGTATTAAAAATACGAGCAAGCCTCGGATCAGTGCAACATGGTACGGAGGGAAAACATCCTAGGACAAGATGGCTAAGTCCCAGATTTACAGTCATAGTTTGCCACTAACTTGTCATGTGAGCTTGAACAAGTCATTCAGCTTCTTGGTGGCTGTTTTCCCTTCTAAATCGAGGACTTAGTTACTTTATCTACATTCCAACAGATTGTAGTAAGGATCAAAAGGACATAAAAGGTATGCTTTGAAATGTGATTGTCCTAGCCCTCTCTTCGTTGAGACTAGACAGCGTTTGACTGAAAAACCTTAACTATCCACTTGCTCATCTATTTCTGACAGAACTGACAGTCCATAGCTGGCTCTAGCCAAAGTATGGTGATTTCCATGGGCTGGATCCAGGTAGTACTGACTACATTAGAACTATGTCTCTAATTCTAGCATAGATTCCTTGATAGGTCTTCTCCAAAGCACCACTGCTCTGAGAGGCAATGGGTGTGGTGAAAAAAGCAATAAATTAGTAGCCGAGGTCCCAGCTCTAAAAATGACTGTGTGACCTTGAGCGAGTCAGTCAGTTTCTCAGGGCCGCAGCCTTCTCTGCTGTAAAATGAATGAGATATTTCTTTAATCTTTTCTAGTTCTGATATATCCAGGTCTGTATTTTCTAAGTTTTTGTTCATTCGTCATTTTAATGTAGTCTATTAGGGTTTTTTTGTTTGTTTTTAACCCTGCCTAATGCTGAGTAAGGTCAAATGAATGAGATAGGTGGTTTGGGGAATCTTCTGTTATGCTGAAGGGGTTCCTGAACTATGAAGTTCAAGAGTCATTGTTTAGACTCTTAAGCCACTAGCCCCCAGAAAACTTATCTTGGTTCTCCAGTAGTGGCTCATTAATTAGACTTATTACACTGATCCAGCACATTCTGGACTTTGTCTTTACTCACAAATATCTTTTAGGAGTGTAGGCTGTTGTAACTGTTGTGTAGATCAGCCATTTTTCCGAGTGGACATCTTTTACACCAGAGGTGAGCTGGGTCCCTTATCCCTAGCTCAGGTTATAATGAGGGATAAAAATGACAAGGATCGGCTAATGACTTTTTAAGAACTGGCATAATGTAGGCTTTGGAAATAAAACTGAAGAAACACAAAACATTTAGTTCATGAGACTCAATAAGAAACATGGGAAATTATTTGGAACATTATTTTTCAAGATTTATTAATTCTTATGGGAACCAGTAGTATGCGCCCTTGGTGCACTATCAGACAGATCCTTGGTTGAACCATTTGTTACTAATCTAACCTCGTGATGACCTGGTTCGACATTAAGCACAGGCTGTCTGTATGTGTATGCAACCATGTTCTTATCTACCTCTTCATTGCTTACCCCTCAGTTCTTGCAATGTATAATTTAGATACTTAGATGCCCATTCTTTCAAGAGAAAAATCCTTTTCTAGTCCTTTGCCCTCCAAATGGAGTCCAGCCTGGACCTTTGCCTTCCCTAATGAGATGTGAATATGAAGTGAATGGATTTAAGTACTTATTCTCAGATGTGTTTAGGTTGGTTATGTGTGTGTCCAGACACATATATTCCTCCATAGTTGTATGGTAAAGCTCTTCTGCTTTCTTAGACCATGAGCTCGGAGAGCAGTAACTATCCCATTAGGGAAATCCTTGAGGCCAGACCCAGAGAAAAGACTCAGTCCCTTGTCAGTGAGGATAGGCGTGATGAGATGAAGGCAGAAAAAAGGCTCCCTCTCCTCTGTCCTCTGTTCACCTTTTGGTTAGGTGCCCCTCAAAACCTTTTGACTTTCCCTGCCTACATGGTTGATGAAGCTGGGGTCATAGGGAAGCCCACTGAGGGTGTGTTTAGGTTCTTGGCTAGTGAGACTCACCTAGATGGCTGTGGTGGGCAGAGAAATTCTTGGCCTACAATAAAACAGCTAGCCACTAAGCTGTAGAACGGTAAGACACTCCTGAGAAGTCCTCCCAAGGAGCTCATGTATCTCAGAGCCCAGGTTACAGAGACTGCAGTGGGGCAGCTAGGAATTAGGGATGGTGAAAAAAGGTTCATCACTAACCCTGAAGCCACCTGCTCTGTGAAAAGCAGTGAAAATGGTTAAGAGGATTCCAGAAATGCTGTTTCCAGTTCCATGAAGGTGCAAGCCACTTGAGCAGAAATGTCCAGGCTTTCAGGAAAGAATCTTCACTCTGTCACTTGCATGGAAGTGATCAGACTTCCCTTTATTTCCACTATCTTCAGAGAGATAAGGCCTGAAGACTCGTCAGACCTCAAGGCATCTTTCTGACCAAGTAAGAATCATCTATCAGTAGACTCTCTTACTTGATTTCACACTTTGGAACATCCTTCATGAGGCACACAAGCTTAACCTCCTGCAGCCTCTGTGTGGGAGTTGTCTCAGACGTGAGATAAGGCCCGAAGAATCTTGGTCCCCATACTATGATCTCTCTGGAGGAAATTGCCTATGCAGCCTTCTGGCAGAGCTCTGGAAGGGCTTTATGGTGGGTCCTGAAATAAGGATACAGAGTAAGGTACCACTGGGGCTGACTACAGCTGTGAGCCCCGGATTCTTCAGTTTTCTCTTTCCTGGCACAAATCAGAGTAGACTGTTTCTCAGGTGTTGGCTATTTCCTTTTTCAAGATCCCAGTGTGATAAATCTCCCTTTCTTCCCCAGGAACAGAAACTGCAAAGACCAGCGCTTCCAACCACAAGGGAACCATTTCTGTTCTGTAAGGTGCGCTTTCCTCACCCCTAAACTCTCCCCATTTTTCCTTTTCTCTTCTGTGATTATGCTCACACAAATATAATTCCCAGGCACAAGTCTGTAGTGCTTGGCAGTGATGGAGAAGGCTTTACCAACACGTCTCAGGATCACCGGAATCCATGTAGAGACAGATGGCTGGACACAGAACGAAAACAGCCCAGGGGGAAGCAGAGAGTACAGAGATGATGGCGACAGGGACAGACAGAGGGGAAGGGTTGCCGTGTGGTCACTTGGCGGCTCTGCAGGTGAGCTGGGCAGTGACAGCCCGGGCTCAGTTGACCTTACCCACCTGGGGGAATGGAGAGAGAACTCAGCAACAACTGACTTCTTAGCCTAAAAGCTTTTGCTATAAAAGGAGAAAAAAAACACCCTCACAAAATGCATCGTTTTGGTTCAAAGTGTTGGGTCCATGGAGAAAAACATTTCACAAAAATCCATTGGTGTTTTTGTTTTCCACCTTTTCCCATGAATAAATATTATCCATTAAGAGCCTTGAAAAAGGTGCTTAAATACACAGTGTTATATTTTCTTCCTGTTTTGCATGTGACAACTCGGCCTCTGTGCTGCTCTTGGTCTTGAATTTTCCTCACTGGGGTCTTCAGGAACGACTGATATTTGGTCTGAGGCGCCCCCTCCAGCCCTGTCCTGGCCCGTAGTCTCTACCCCCACTGGCCCATCCCTACCCCCCACCCTCCCTCCCTTCCTCTGGCCCCAGTGAGATGCAGTATCACAGGGCTATGTCCACATTGGCAGCATGAACCTCAGGTGCCCTTTGCTGCCTCTTTCCTTCCAGGCATAAGTCTCAGAGCTAGGGGTGCAGTGGGGCAGGCAGAAAAAGTGGGGAAAGGGGAGGGAGTGGTCCCAGTGGCCACCCACCAACATGCCGGCCCCCTTCACTCCCCAGTGCCCTCTGTCCAGTGCTTTTACAAGGCAGAGACCTTGACAACATTGCTGGCTATGGAAGGAATGTTCGTATTGGGGCCCGGGCTGGCAGGGGCTGGCCGACTTTCCCCCTCTGGGGTTAGCGCTGGGGGAGTGGGGATGCTGATGATGGCTGTGGTGATCTGGGACGTTTTGCAGTTCGGTCTCAGTCCGTCGTCTGCTTTCAAATTAAGGCTGGAGCGACTGGGATAGAAAAGAATGAGTTGATGATGACTTGCTTGCTGGCATCCCAAAGCTTCCTTGATCCCCTACCATTTCTTGCTCATAGTAACTAGGAGGTTTTGGTGACCCTCTCTAGCTCTGCCTTTGGTAATCAGCTTGTAATTACCCATTCTAATTGTTATTACTAAATTACTAACGATTACAAAGTCTTGTGTATTAGGCTTTGGATTGCGCAGTACAGTCCCGCCCCCCACCCCCAGTGGTTGTTTACCTATCATTTGTAGCATTTGACATTTGCTTTCCCTGAATTTTCTGCAACTCACTTGGAGGCAGTGAAAGGCAGATACATGTAAGCAGAGAAGGGAGGGAAGGTCAGTGATTCAAAACTAGCCTAAGATAGGCAATGCAAAACACAATTGGACAAACTATTTCCTTGAGTAAATAATTGGTACATTCTTTGTACTGTGGCAGGTTTTTTGTTTTTTTGTTTTTTTTTTTGTTTTTTTGATACAAATCACAATTTTGGGCTTAAACCTATCATAGCCTCCTCTAACAGCATATTATAAGGAAGTAGGTAGGGGTGGTGGGCCTTGTGACTTAGACAAGAGGCCAGCTAGAAGATCTCCAAGGTTCTCCTAGTGTTGAGATTGCTTAATTTTGTGAACAGAATGACTCGGATCTTTGCAGGTGTGGGGATGGAAGCCACCCACCTGGTCGTGAGGGAAGGCTGCTCACTGCCCTGGATGTGGATCGTGCTGAGCTCTTGCATGCTGCGCAGGCGAGTGGCTGGCAGGTTAGAATTGGGCAGGTGTGTCGTCTTCTTACTACGACGGGAGCAGCAGGTGGTAGTGAGGCCCGGGTGGCTGGACAATGAGGGACTTCTTGTGGATGGGTAGTTCTGCATTGAACTCTCCATGCAGTTCTGCTCAAACATCTGCTCGTCAATAAACTCGTGGTTCTGTGGGAGGCAGAAGTAGAAGAAGTAGGAAAAGAAGGTAGAGAGGAGAAGGATGAGCCCCCACACTGTATGGCTGCCTGTCTCTGTTCTGGGTCTTGAAGGAAGGGCTCCCAGCTGCCTGGCTCACAGATAAGCGTTCAGGAGGGGTGCTGTCCCACAGGCATCAAATGAGGGAAGAAAGAGAATTATATTGGCAGCCCTGGCCATAGATTGAAGGGTGGGAACTGCAGTTGCTAAATCATCACGTGACATACCCCGCTTCTCCAGCTTTGAGCTGAAGGGGTCCAAGGGACAGAGAGGGATATCATGGCATCTGGGCTGGAAACAAAGACTTTGCCGGCTTTGTATAAGATCTGCCAGAGGTGGCAGATGAAGAGTCACTGACTGTGGGCAGTGGGTATGCAAGGCTGTTTTTTATGGATTTAAAAGGGTGATATCCTTATGAATCTTGGGTAAGGTGCAACATACACTTTTAAAGGTGCTGGTCTTTTCACGGAATTGAGAGAGCATTGGTCTTGGAAGCCAAGAGACCAAATGGTCAGGGGTAAGATTTTTTAAAATTATTATTATTATTTTGCCTGCGTATGGGATAGGGATACATAATATATATCTGGAGGCAAAGGGTTCCCTAAATTAAATATGTAGATGGGAAGGAAATGCTGACAGTCTCCCAACTGGAGATTATTGGAATGGGGTATAGCTGAACCCAGGCTAACTAAAAAATGGCTGCTTGACCAAAGTGACTAAAAATCTAAGACATTAATGGTCAGACCAAGGCTACCAGAATAAGGAGGAAGTCTGAGAAGAAGTAGCATGAGAACAGAGTTCAGAGGGAGACCAGCCCTGACAGCCAATACTGGGGTCCCCATAGAGCTGGGGAGGTGGCACAGATGTGGCACACGAACTCTCACAGGACTCTCGCATTAGTGCCATGTTCCACCACCCCCTCCAAGCTCCTGGGGAGGTCAAAAGGGGAATCAGAAAGGCGGGTGGCAGTTCAGCACACACAAAAAATCAACAACAAAAAAAAACTGGAAGGCTGAGCTGGTACTGGGTGTGACAGCAGAGGTAGGATAAGCCCCAGAAGAATCAACAGCACATGCAGAGAACCAGGCCAGGGTGAAAAGAAGAGAATCCACAGACTCAGAAGAATCAGAGAGAAAGACATCAATTGAATTTTTAAAAAGCTATACCTTGATGGTGGAGGTTCGTACAGATAACAGGGGATCATCCACAAGATAGGACAACCCCTACAGGACAACATGCCAACAGAAGATAAAAACACCATTGATTGTACATTCCAGCATTCCCAAGCCAGTTTGACATTCAGTCTTTCAGTCCCAGCATTACACCCCTCAAGTCCAACATTCCATCTCTGTTCCCAGCATTCTGCCTCCGTCGTCCCCACATTCCACCCCTGGGTTCAACAGGTCTCAGCTCAAACCCAACATTCATTCCTTCCAGCCCAACATTCTGCTTCCTATATCCCAGCATTCCACCCCTTGAGTACAACATTCCTTCCCTAAAATCCAGCATTCCAGAGCTTTAATCCCAACATCCCACTCCCACAATCCAACATTCTCTCCCTCAAATTCAGCATTCCATCCCTTCAATGCCAGCATTCCATCCCTCAGTTCCAAAATATCATCTCTTCAATGCCAACATTCCAACCCTTCAAACCCAGATATTTTCACCCATATCCTTTTAACTCATACATTCCACCCAGCACATGCAACTTGGAAAGGGCAGTTGGGTCCAGGCCTATCCCTTTGGCAAGCTCCTGGTCTTTGAGAGAAATTCTAGATATGCATATACAGTTCTTGATGATAAATCCTGGCTTTGCAGAGCACCTTCCCATTTTGGAAGTTCCCATTGGGTTCAATTGCCATCTGTAGTGTCAGATTAAGAGTCATCTACTATCTATTCTCCCCACACCTGGGAGGCTGGGATTTGGAACATTCCGAATTAGAAAAGTACTTCCTTCATGTGCTGAGCCCTGTCGGAGGCTCTTTGGACAGAGAGGTTCTAGAAAGTACAGGGAAGGGTTTTGTTTTTTCTTTTTAGCTCGTCTATCTTGACTTCTCCCTTGTCCCTACTATACCTGGCACTTTTTGCCAAGGGTCCAGGGTTGGCCCCACTGCCTTTTCTTTTGGTCTGTTGGTGAGAAACAAGCATCATTCCACATTCCAGCTGTGGCACCCTAAACCATGACTCTAGTGTAACAGTCAGTCTTTCAGAATCAGAACTGCCTGGGAGTTGCAGGGTGACTGAGAGGAGGTGGCACTGACAAACCCAGGCCAGAGAAATATACGTGCTCTCTCTTTGATTTTGCCTCCAATTCCAAGAGGTATGCAGGGAGCAAAGGGACCCACAGAATACATCAACCTGACCCCACAGGTCGGACAAAAATGGACACTCTTCCCTACAGTTCTGTACAAAGTCAGCCCTAGTTTTGAAGGCTGATGGCCATCAGAACCGAGGGACAGGCAGAGAGCCTCGAGCCCTCAGCAATCAAGAAAAGGCTGTGGGGGCTGGTGTATGGGGGATATGGGAAAGCTAGGGGGAATGGCCTTCTCTTTGCTTCTGCAGGACAGAGCTGGCCTACTCCTTAGGGCCGGCCTTCTGAGGGTTGGTAGGCAGACCTCACCACTACCTTTTAGATCTGAAGAGAATAGACTTTGACTTCTGGCCCAGGGTGAGGATATGAGTACAACCTTAGAAAAGGGTCAGTTGTCTGAGATGAAGAAGGGAGTGGTAATGGGCTGGGACTCACAGTGGTTTTCTCCAGGCAGTGCAGCAGGTGGTGATGCTGGCTCTCAATGAGGGAGGTGGCCTTGCCCATGTGCTCCTCTTCGGGGGTGCCCTGTTAAGAAGAAAAGAGACATTAAGTAGAGCTGCTGGCTCCTCCTCTCTCTACCTCCTTCATTTTCCTACAGAAGGTAGGAAGGCACCCGAAAAATATGAATGAACCCAGTTTTAGGGTCAGCGTAAACATTCTGGCACTTGGGCTGGGTGCCCTTGGCCTAAAGCTGGTTTGGAGTAGTGGCGATAATCCTGTGGGGAGAGGTATATGAGCAGGGGTCTTCTATCTGAGAAAGTCTGGAAACCTATCCTATTCAGAGCTCACACTGGGGCTTTGGATGGAAGTTCTGGCACCCCCAACAAAAGAAAATAAGCCCATCTTCCCTAGCCCATGTCCTCTGGGCACTTACCGTCAGCTCCAGTGCCTCGTTGAGAAGCCCGTTGCGCTTGCTGTGCAGGTAGGCATTGGAGCTGCCTGTTTTGGCCACACGGATCCTGGCAAGGCGGGCCTTCTGTGATTGGCAGAGATAACCAAAGAGTAAGGGAAACCAAAATACACAACAGCAAGGCTGGCAAAGCCAGTGACAGTGGACTCCCCAGTGAGGCTGGCTTCGCAGGTGACATCTGATGAGGGAAGAGGCTGCTTCTCAGCCTCGTAGATCTCTTGTTATAAACGCTGAGACTGTGCACCTCTTTCATGCAGCTTGGTCATAGCCAGAACTTGTAGCATTTCTACTAGTGTCTACAGCTTGTGTGTCATCCTGGCCGGAGAAATAGTACTCATCCAATTTTTCTCTCCTTCTAAAGAGTTCGGAACCTTTATCTACTCAGTACTGTTGGCCACCATGTGCTATTCAACTGGAGTACAGGCATACCTTACCCTGTTGTGCAGCCTAGGTACCTGTTTTTCCATTTTAAAAAATAATTATTTAATTTTAAAATTAATATTATTATTTGCTATAGGGTACGTGCACTCATGAGAGAGAAGAAGAAAGAGAGAGAAACTGAGAAAGCAAGCTGCCCGATCTGGTAC
This sequence comes from Tupaia tana, assembly GCA_026018925.1. NCBI lineage: Eukaryota > Metazoa > Chordata > Mammalia > Scandentia > Tupaiidae > Tupaia > Tupaia tana. Next base: position 79,646,106 of record JAKSZU010000004.1, read on the forward strand.
TCAATCTATGGTTGGCCATGTGGGAGTCTAGCAACTTAACCACCATGCCACCTGCTGGCCACACATTTATTTCCTGTTTTAAGGTTTGTGGCAACCTTGTGTTGAACAAATCTACTGGTGGTGTTTTTGTTCAACAGCGTGTGCTCACTTCATGTCGCTGTGTCACATGTTGATAATTCTCATGATATTTCAAACTGTTCATTGTTATTATACCTGTTGTGATCTGTGATTTTCAGGTTACTATTGCAATTGTTTTGGAACATCATAACCACAGTAGTACGAGGCCAAGCCCAGATTTATTTATTTAGGTTTTTTTTTTTTTTTGGCTTTTGGCTTTTCGGCATATTCACTCACTAGAGAGAGGGAAAGTGAGAAATCACCCCCCAGGGATTTGGCCAAACCACAATCCCTTCTCCTCTATTTTCCTCTCAGGATTTTGGGCATACATGTGTCTGGTATGATTTTCAAGTCATCAGGTCTGGGCCTTGATATGTGGTCAGCGATGTGGGAGTCCAGCGCCTTAACACCATGCCATTTGCTAGTCACCCAAAATATATTTTAAAATTATGGTATGTACTTTTTTTTTTTAAAGACATACTACTATTGTACACTCAACAGACTGTGGTGTTTATAGTGTAAACATAACTTTTATATGCACTGGGAAAGCAAAAATTCATGTGACTTTACTACAATATTTGCCTTTTTTTTAAAACATATTTTTTTTTATTTAACTTTACTTATTTACTTATTTTAATTTGACCAGAGAGGAAGAGAGTGAGAGTGAGAAAAAGACTCAAACTGCAGTCAGCCATGTGGGAGTCCAGTGCCCTTACCCACTATGCTACCTGCCAGCCCCTATTACAATATTTACTTTACTGCAGTGGTCTGGAACCAAACCCACAGTATCTCTGAGATACATCCATATTTATCTCCAGACTGAAAATTCTTTAATGCAGTACATGTCATAGCTGTCCTGATTCTCACTTAGGTGTCAGTGCAGGTCCCCTAATACAGTAATCCCCAGATATAGTTAAGTATGAGCCAAGTAAGGAGTGTACATGTAGGCCCCTCAACATTTCTTTCCTTCTTTTTAAAAAAAAATTTGTTATAGGGCACATGCACTTGATAGAGAAAGAGGGGGAGGGAGGGAGAGAGAGAGAAAAAGAGAGAGAGAGAGAGAGAGAGAGAGAGAGAGAGAAATAGAGAAATCACCCCCCCCTGGGGGATGGCCACACTGCATTCCCTTCTCCTCTAGTCTCCTCTCAGGATTTTGGGCATGCATGCACACATGCCCAATGTGTTTTCTAAGCTACTGAGTCTAGGACTTGAATTGTGTCATTGGTTATGTGGGATCCAGCCACCTTAACCATCATGCCACCAGCTGCCCCCCGTAAACACTTCTTAATACTTTCTCTGCCTTTTATTTATTTCCTTAGTACTTAGTACTAAGGTATTATATGTTCTAGATGCTTATCTTGCCTCTTCCCCTCATTAGAATGTAAACTCCTTGAAGGCAGGAGTTTTTTGCTTTGTTTATTGATGTACCTCTGTGTCTAGCAAACTAAGTTCATAAATGTATTTACAATTTCATGTCTGTCTTTGGGGGTGGAGTCTAGCATAGCTGTATCTATATATGTCTGTTTTTGCTGGGCACATTGGTGAGAATGAGTGAATGTAAGTGCATGTGAGAAGGGACATTATGTATGTATGAGAGAGGGGAGGATGGAACACATTTCCATACACCACTTTGGTTTTAACTAGGAAATTGTAACTCTCTCCAGCTCCACCTCAGGAAGCTTCAGCAGAGAAGGTCTCCTGCAGGAGGGCTGCATGGTATCTGAGCATAAACTCAACTATCTTGCTTGCAGAGGCAATGGAAGGGGCTGGGCACATTGTGCACATATGTTGGCTGCTCTTCTCTTTCCTAATGACCATAATCAGTGTTGCCATGACAGCAGCATGACCAAAGAGAGAGGGCTAAAGGGAAGAAGTCTCTAGGAGAGAGGGAGAAGGGACTGGATAGGAGGTTCTTGCTGGTTTAAAAGATGTAGCTTTGGGGCTGGACATGGCACAGTGGTGAAACGTACTATGTGAGGCAATCCCACAGGAAAAGTTCCTGGTTCAAGTCCAGAGATCTCCTTGAGTATGCCAGACACACATGTGCTCATGGTCTGGGGCTGGCTGAAGGCTAGGGATGGAGTGCAGAGTGTCAAGACCTGGTTGGTGTTGTGCACTTTCTCTTTGACTCTGTCTCCTTGGCTCATTGAATAAATAAACAAATAAACTGTAACAACAACAAATGCAGCTTGAGGTTTGGGCTCTGTAGATCTAGACCCAGTCCCAGACTCCTGCTACCAGAAGCAGAAGGGACCACATAGGTCACAGACCCATCCTGGAGTGGAGGGTTCTCTCCTTCTGCCCCGGATGAGTCTACATGCAACTTCAGCAGGACTCTGAGCAGAAGAGTCCTCAGGAAATGATGACAATTTCCATTACTCATCACCCTTTCCTTAAGTACCCCTCATAAGTGTTCTGCTGTGCTGGTTCATGGGCTAGAAGGAGGCCATGGGTTAGGGCTTCAGGCTGTCAACAGATGCACAGAGGACATACCATATCTAGCGTTTCCTGGGAAGCCCCCCATTGACCAGAATCTCCTTGCAGGGACAATTCAATCCCTGTCTCTGGCTTCTAAATATGGAAAAGAGGCTAGAACTCTTGTAAATATGAGAAAGAATGATCCTGATGATGGAGAAAATGAAAAGAGAGGCCTGAGAGAGAGAGAACAGTGAGTCAGCCTTCTTGTTTCTCCTCTCTCTGAGCAAAGAACTTTCAGTCAAGGTCCAGGGCAATTCTCCTCCCTGGAATCGGGCTCCAACTCTCCCCTCAGCAAAATGTTTACATTCAAGCAATTTCCTCATCATTTGAGGATATGGCTGTTATTGCTTTGTGTGAGTGCTGGGTGTTGAGAGCTGCATATGGAAATCCAATTGTGTCAAGCTCATTATAGCCTTATATAATCTGATTGCTCCACTTAGAGTCAGACCTTTCTCGTATCCGGGGTCTGTCTTCATTACTTTCTAGAGATGAAAGATTCTCCTGTTCCCCTTTGTGGCACTTCTTTTAATCTTATCTTACCCTGGGCTCTATTAAAGCAACAGATTGTCATATCAAATGTACTAGATCGTTTAATCATTCCCCACACAGGATAAAGAGGTTTGCAATGTATTTACAGAACCATACCCAGCACATGAAATTGGGTGAGGCTCTTTGAGCTCTGGGGGGCCAGGACCTGTGACTTATGCACATTTGTTCCTGAAGCACCAGCATAGGGCTTCACTCTGAACAGATGTTCAAGCAAAACTTGTGGCCAAGGGAGGAGGATGATCATACAGAGTTGTTGGAAGTCCATGTGTATAAAGCCATTGTCATGGGCTGATTCCTTGAGTGAATTGGTCAGCCTCACTCTCACCCATGGCCACAAGGACAATGTGAGAGAGCTAAAAGGAGGCTTTGAGACTATCGAGGCCATTTCAAAGACAAGCAACTGGAAGATGTGAGCAGAAGTGACTTATTCAGGACAAGGCAGACTAGCGGGACTTCAGCTCAGGTCTTCCAACTTTCAGGCCAAATGCTGCTCCCATAACATCCTCCTCCTCCTTTTTGAATTTCAACTCTGTCAGGCTAGTTTCTAAACTAGATAAATAAAGCAGAAAATTGTATTTTCAACAGGTGTGGAGATTCCAGATTTGGAGGGGAGACCTGGAAGGGGAAGTTGCTACCCTGGGCACAGCTGCAGCCACTGTCTGTGGTCAAGGCCATAATCCTGTCAATCTCTGAGATGCCTTTCCTACTTAAGCACTTTCTAGCTTTCTGGCAGGCAGGTGCCCTTTGGACATAAGTATATATATATATATCTTTCCCTGAGAGAGAGAAAATGAAAAGGTTAGGGTCAGTTAGTGGCATGATGGTCAAGTTAGCTGGATCTGACATGGTCAACTTCATGGTTTGACCTGGTAACTTGAAAAACATGTGTATGTGCCCAAAATTTTGAAAGGAGGGAGAAATGGAGGAGAAGAGATTGTGGCATGACCATGCTCCTGAGTGGTGTTTTCTCACTTTCCCTTCTATCTCTTAGGTGAGCACATGCAAAATAAAACATATGATAAAAAAAAAAAGAAAAGGCTCAAAGAGAACATTCTTAGACATTTACCCTAGAAAAAATAAAACTTATCTTTCTATATAAATCTGCACAGTTATTTATTGAGTTGTTGGAAAAGTCATGACACATTTTTGCATAGAAAAACAGAAAAGATACATCATGACTTTTTTTTTTTTTTTTTGGAGAGGTTTTCGCTATAGGGCGCGTGCACTCGCCAGACAGACAGAGAGAGACATAGAGACAGAAAGCGAGAAATCAGCCCCCAGGGGGGATGGTCACGCCGCAATCCCTTCTCCTCCATTCTCCTCTTGGGATTTTTGGGCACGCACGCACACGTGCCCAGCGTGAGTTTTAAGCCACCAGGTCCGGGACTCAAACCAGGGTCGACTATGTGGGAGTCCAGCGACATAGCCATTACGCTAACTGCTGGTTCCCACATCATGACTTTTTAATTAATTAATTAATTTATTCATTTATTTTTGCTATGGGGCACGTGCACTTGCTGGAGAGACAGAGAGAGACAGAAAGTGGGATATCACCCCTCCCAGGGGGTATGGTCACGCCACCATCCCTTCTCCTCCAGTCTCCTCTCAGGATTTTGGGCACACATGCACATGCGTCCAGCATGAGTTTTAAGCTGCCGGGTCCTGGACTCGAACTGCAGTCAACTACGTGGGAGTCCAGTGACGTAACCATTACGCCATCTGCTGGTCCCCAAAACCTCTCTTTCTTTAGGAATCACTCAGCCTCAGGTATTTCTGTGAGCAATGTAATAATGGACTATGACAGGGACCATATCCCACTCCAGATATTTCCCTTACTGCCTACTGTAAATCTTCCTGCCTGATCACTAATTCACTTGGCTCAGAAGACAGTCTCTGATGTAAATAGCAGTAGACTAATTTTAGTAATTATCCCCAGCAAACCAGTCACAAAAAGAGCATGAGGACATAGACTTCCTTTTGAGCCTTTCACCCAAGGCAGGCAGGCAGGAGCTTACTTGTGACTGAGTACATGTGTGGTCGGCTGCGAATTCTCACTAGCTTCCCTGACCTCCTCACGGTCTGTTCTCTTCACTTCCCCACCGAGTCTCCTAGACATGCCTGCCTTGACTCATGGTAAGAAACTCCGTGCAGGAAGCAGGGGGCATTTTTCTCCCCTTGCACAGGAAGCTCAAGGTGAAAGAGATGGAGCTGAGCAACCTTGAGGAGTAACAGTGTCTAGGCTAGGTGAAAACACTATAAATATTTACTCTGATTTCAAAGGGAGAGAAAAGAGAGAGGGAGGGGTTGGGAGGGAGCCAGGAGGACTGGAGACTCCTTTTTAGCAGCTAGAGGGAGGAATAGGGCAAAGTTACTACTCTGGATTTTAATCACACAGGATGAGCTTTACAAAGTCCCCAGCACGGGGACCAGCAGATGGCGTAATGGTTATGTCACTGGACTCTAATGCAGTTGACCACCTGGACTTGGTGGCTTAAATTCATACTGTAGAAGAAGGGATTGCAGTGTGGCGATCCCCCCTGGGGGTGATTTCTCACTTTCTGTCTCTCTGTCTGCAGGAGCTACCTAAGCACAGCTGGAGTGGGCTGTCCAGCCCCATGTGGGCACAACAGCAGCCATTGTGCGAGCCTTCCCTGCTCTGCCAAAAGTCCATGTCAGCCCTGACCCTGAGCGGGGCATGGGGATGCTAGGGAATCCCTGGCCCTTTACTTAAGATTGCATAATGAGTGTAGACGTTGTTCAGATTTGCCAGCTGACGTGAACAGGGAAAGAGATAGGACTTCTGTTTCTGGGATGGCTGGCAGAGGAGAGGGGACGGGGAAATCCTGACCTTGGGTGGAGAAGCAGGAGATAGGTGCTGAGAGGATGGTGCAGAGCCAGGAGATAAATCTGAAGGCTGGCAGCATTACAGACCAGGTCAAGATAAATAAAAATAAAGTCCAGCACCGGCAGAGAGGACAGCAGGGCAGGGAGGAAGAGACTGCAAGGGCACACGAAAGGCCATGTGCCAGAGGTGGGGACCAGCTAGATTTAGTATAGAAATAACGACTAGATTGCATATTTCGTGTATTTAATTATACTATTATTTGTATATTATTACATGGTAATAGTTAACAGTTTGAAGCTAGCTGGCACAAACTTTGCGACTTTTGTTAGAGTCAGCACACACAGATCTGTTATGAAATTCTGGATTCCTCTGATCCATAAAGAAGTCCTGCTGCCTGGGGTTACCCCTGCAAGTGGAAGGCCAAGAGCCAGGCTCTTGTAGCAAGGAGAGAATCCACCCACAACGCATAGTGTCTGCCACATAGTGGGTGCTCAGCAAATGTTTATAGGATAAAATGAGACAAAATCCTGGAGGTGGCAGGTGGCATGATGGTTAAGGGCACTGGACTCCCACATCACCTACCACAGTTCAAGTCCCGGACCTGGTGGCTTGCTTTCTCACTTTCTCCCCTCTCTCTTTCTCTCTCTCACTCTGTCCCTCTTCGGTCAAATTAAAATAAATAAATAAATAAATAAAGTTAAATAAAATAATTAAAACAAAGAGAGACAAAATCCTAAGCCTCCATTAGCCAATCATTCAGTGGTGTCCTCTCTTGTCCATTGTACCAGAAAGGCTCTGATAATACCCTCTGGAGGCTCAGATGTTGCTGAAGAGGGCCCAAATATCAGCCCAGATCAGCAGAGAAATAAAAAACTCCCCCCCGACAGCCCTTTCCTGATAGGAACCCTGGTTTAAGTCACTACCCAGGAGCCTTCACAGGCCAGTTGCTATAAAAATGCTAATGAACGCAGGTTAGCTGAGTGGATGAGTTGTCCTAGAGAGAAGGCTGAGGGCTAGTTGGGAAAGGAGGCTTCTTTCTGAACACGAAGTCAGACCTGTTTTCTCATTTTGTAGATTTTTTTTTTGCATTGCTGGAGGGCATGTGTACTCACCAAAGAGAAAAAAAGAGAGAGAGAGGGAAAGCACCCCCACAACGGGGCATGCTCGTGGCACCATCCCTTTTCCTCCACTTCTCCATCCCATCAGGATTCTGGGCATGCATTCACATGAGCCAAGTGTGTTTCAAGCCACAGGGGCTGGGATTTGAACTGTGGTCAGCCACATGGGTCTGGTTCCCTGTGCACAACACTTACTCACTGCACTACAGGGCCAACCCTGTAGGCATCTTAAGCAGTGAATATTGGACATAATTTACCACTTTTCTCAGGACTGTTGGTTATTCTGATCGTCAGCTGGGTTTTTTGCCTTAACCCCATGAGACCTGGATGTTTCCAAAGCCTGCTGTGCTGTGTGTACCAGAACTGATGGCCTCTGGGTGGTCCTCTTCCCCGGGATTCATTTTTCTTTTCAACATTTTTTTTTGTCACTAGAATTTATAGAGTCTACTATAAGATATTAAAAAGAGGTTATGGGGAACCAGTAGATGGTATAATGGCTATGTTATTGGACTCCCATGTAGTTGATGGCGATTCGAGTACTGGACACAGTGACTTAAACTCATGCTGCGCGCGTGTGCGTGCGTGCCCAAGATCCCGAGAGGAGAATGGAGGAGAAGGGATTGTGGCGTGGCCATCCCCCCTGGGGGGTGATTTCTTACTTTCTGTCTCTCTGTCTCTCTCTGTCTTTCCGGCGAGCGCACGCACCCTATAGCAAAAACCTCTCCCAAAGGAAAAAAAAAAAAAAAAGAAGTTAAGTTTTCCAGTAAGCTCCTGGCTGAGAGAGAGTAAAGTTTAGGGGACTGCCAAGTGGCAGTGGCGGAGGGACCCAGAAAGTTGCCATAGACTATCCCCAAGGGAGATAACCAGCTTATGGGTAGTTGAGGGTTTGGCACCGTTAGCAGCTAGCTGGGGCTGCAGTTCAGGGTGCTGGTGAGCAGGAAGGAGATGAAGCTGCCATTCCTTCTAAACCAGTGATCACCTGATGAACTCCAGGCCGGGCAGCTCCCCATGCCAGTCTCACAGGCCAAGGTCCGGGGCCCTTCCTGTGGCTGCCCCTGCCCCTTATACTGCCTCCACCCTACTCCACCCCTGTGTCTGAGGCTTACCTTTTGTGCCCTGCGTTTATCAGCTCTCTGATTCTGGTGGTAAATTCGGCTAAAGTTGGAAACAATCACAGGGACGGGCAGGGCAATGACCAGGACACCACTCAGGGAGCAGATGGAGCCAAAGATCTTCCCTGCTATCGTCTTAGGCACCATGTCTCCATAGCTGAGAGAGAGAGAGAGAAATAGGGCATAAGGAAGAGAGGGCCATGTGGGCAAAAAGTCAGCATTCATTCATTCATTCATTCACCCACTCATCCCACAGAGGTTTAGGGTGCCAGCCATGTGCCAGGTACTAAGATACCACCTGGGAGTGAACAAAGGCGACAAGATCCTTGTGCTCGTGAAGCCAGCATCCTATAAGGGGAAGACCATAAACAAGTAAGTGAATTCATTAAAAAATAATGACTAGTGGTTGTTTCCATGAAAAGAAGAAAAATTGGTGTTGTGTAAAGTAGCAGAAGTGTGATCAGGAAAGGCCCCTCTTAAGAGCTAACACTGAAGCCGACATGTGAAAATAATCTGGTCATGCCAAACATCTGGATATGTGTGTTCTAAACAGGGGGAACAGAGGTGCAGAGACCTCATGGTAATAGCAAGGAGCTTGGCCTATTTTAGGAATCATCTGAGGACCAGCAGAGCTGGACACAGGGGGAGGTGGAGGAGGCAGGCAGGGGCCAGATCGTGCAGTGTCTAGTGGGCCATGGTGAGGAGAATGGATTGTATCCCAAGGACAATGAGGAACATGGATGAGTTTTAAGCAGAAGGGCAATGGGACCTCATTTATGAGCATAAATGTAACGTCTAATAAGCCTACCTTCTATTCATGTGAAGATCCAGAATTTACAAAACATTGCACATATAGGTACCTCACATAAGCCCCATGACCCGGGCGAACTTGGCATTTTTATCCCCCTTATACAGGAGCTGAGGTTCCGAGACACTACATGGGCTGCACTGTTTGTTGAGCTGAAATTAAAGCCCACACCTCTTGCTTTTCTCTCTTTTTCTCCTAATCACTCTGTCTCAGAGGGGAGCCATGAGCCCTGAAACGCAGCCCCTCCAGCTGTGAAGTTACTCTGGGCCAGTGCGGCTCCTCTCAGAGCCTGGAGAAACTCTCTTAAGTACTTCACACTCTGGCAACTGCCCCCTGGGACTGGCTTGGCCTGGCTCCCGCTCAGCCCTGAGCAGGCAGGCCAGAGCCTCTCTCCTCCAATCAATAAGATACTCTCCACAGCGGTTTAAGTGTTTAGCCTCCTCTTTATTGAGATCATTGAAAGGCCTTATTAAGTAAAGGGCTGTGATGGCTCCTTTGGTCAAAGCCAGAAAACCCCATCTCTCCTGCTTCTGTGCCCTCTGGGTGTCTGGAATTGCTGGTCACCAGGAACTGCTGCTGCTGAAGTGAGAGGCTCCAGTCACCTGTCCTGAGGGGACCGAGGCATCCTGACTCTACAGGGAGGATGTGGAGGGGGCGAGGGCTGTCAGAAGTAGGAGCGCTCACTTTCTAAATGCCTCAGGGCTTTGTGAACATGTGGCAGTAGTGGACAGGGCTTTGTGGATGGATGAGTGATCTCATTTAAGCCTCTCAGTGCTCTATGAAGTAGGCGCCTGTTTTGAGAACCGTCCTTCCTTCTTCAGCGGCCAGGCCCTTTGTCCTGGCTCAAGCTGTCTCAGACATGCACAGACATTAAAGCCTTCACGAGCTCCTTCTGGGTCCTGATGGCTGATTTGCCTCCCTAGCCAGGATACTTAGGGCCTCAAGCAAAGTAGCTGAGAACTCAGGTTCTGGACCTGGTCAACTTGGGTGCCAGATTCACCCAGCTCCGCCCTAAAATTACTGTGACCATGGGGGACTGTGACTTCGGGCCTCAGTTCTCTTGTCCATAAAATGAAGATAATGAGATGAACCTATATCATAATCCTATTGTAACATTTATGGCTCTGTAAATGACAGCTACTGTTACTTTTACCTGGCATTCTGAAAACCACAGCCTCTGTTGATAAGAAACTCTGAAAACGTAGTTGATTGTCCCAAATTCAAAGAATCCTAAGGATGAAGAAAGGAGGTTGCCCCTGAGACATATTATGTTAGCTGAAATTTTTAGATGACACAACTGGAAGGTGACCAGGGCCCTGGGTGAACAGACAGTATGGCAGGAGTACAGAGAACAGTGTCAGGAAGACTACATTTCAGAGTGACTGAGGCTGGTAAAAAATGCTGAGGACAACACAAAGGTTGTTTTTTGTTTGTTTGTTTAAGAGAGGTATTTGCTATAGGGCATGTGTGCTTGCTGGAGAGACAGAGAGAGAGAAAGTGTGAAATCACCTCCCAGGGGGGATGGCCACACAGCAATCCTTCTCCTCCCTTCTCCTCCCTACTCCTCTCCAGATTTTGGGCACACACACACACACACACACACACACACACGCAACTGGTGTGATTTTCAAGCCTCTGGGTCCAGGACTTGAACTGTGTTCAGCCATGTGGGAGTCCAGCACCTTAACCATTATGCCACCTTCTGGTCCCTATAAAGGTTGTTTTATCTGTTTGGAACAAGAATGAAGAGGGAAGCTATGCCCCCACTGCTGGTGTACATGGTCTGCTGAGGACAGATGACAGAGAAAGCAGAGCCACTCCACTCCCATGCGCGCGTGGTCTCCTCCATGGAGGAGAATGCACTGTATCTTGGAAAGGCTGGGACAACACTAAGGAAAAGGATCTGAGGAGAGGACAGCTGGCAAGTACTCAGCTGAACGCAATGGATTTCCATCGTAGGCCCACCTGGATCCCACCCTGGGCGACAGGAGAGGTATAGAGATGGGGCTGCAAACCACTGCATGTGATCTCTGAGAAACCATGGTGCTAGACAGAAATACCAAGAGATTAGAGATGAGAAACTTGTATTGGTATTTTTAATGAAGTTGAGAATGGAGGTCTGAGAAATCATAGACCAACAGGTGTGGCTTCCATTAATTCTGCCATCACATTCTGGCAAAAGTCAAGAACAGATTATGAAGTGGATAGCTTGTGAACACTTGGAAAATAAGCTGTATTGGTTCACTGTGCACACATCTTGCCAAATTAGCCTTATTTCTTGTGTTAAGAGTAAGGTTAATGGGCTGGTGGATCAGGAGACTGCTACAAGCCTACTGCATCATGATTTAGCAAGATGCATTCTTGTCCCAGTTCCTCACACTCTTGGCAAATTGCAGAAATGTGGTGTGAAAAAACAATATGGTTTAGGGCTTGATAAACCACTTTCAGGCTTCTCAAAGATTAGCAACAATGGTCCTAAGCCAGCAAAGGAAGCTCATGATTTTCACATTAGAAGGGTCTCCTTTTGTGAAAGAGTAAATAAATAAATTAGATGGATCTAGAGTTAGGTCTCCAGTGGAATGTTCTAGAATGTTTCAACTATAACACCAGAGGTCTAGTTATTGAGAAGAGACTGAAGTCAGACCTGGGTTTGAACCCCAGCCCCACTTTGCTTACTAACTAAATGACCCTGGGTAATTTATTCAAGCTGAGCATCTATCTACCACCTGTACAATGGGTTTTATGTCCCCAGGGTTGTTGTGATCATTGATATTTCAGAGGAAATGCTTGATTCAGGGTTCGAGTAACTGTAAATTCTAGGTTGCTAGTGTGATGGGCATCTATGATTTTGTCTGCTAATACTCTGCCCCATCAAGGAACAGTGACCCTCTCCCACCATGGCAGCATGAACTCTGTCCAGAGCAGCTGCCACATTGTCCCCCTACACACCTATTCCCACGAGGCATAATAGGGTGTTCAAAATAGGGTGTTTGACCCAAACTGGGTCAATGAGTTCCTCTCCTGAAATTATTTATTATTACTATTATTTAGTTTTTATTCTAGGGCATGTGTGTTTGCCAAAGAGATGGGGAGAAGTAGGAAATCACCCCCCAACCCCCCCCCCCCCCCCCCCCAGGGAAATGGCCATACTGCAAGCCCTTCTCTACTCTCCTGTAGAGACTTTGGGCATACACACACACACACACACACACACACACACACACACTTGGTGTGATTCTCAAGTCTAGGACTTGAACCACAAAGTTGGCCATGTGGGATCCAGCACCTTAACCTTCACACTATCTGCTGGCCCATGAATTTATTTTTTATGAGCATTATTTAGATGCGATTTGCATACCAGAAAACCCAACCATTTAAATGATACATTTCAGTATTTTTTAGAAAGAGTCAGTGAGAGGCAAAGTGAGAAATCACCCCTGAGGGCGATGGTCATGCCATAATCCCTTCAGTGTTTACCTCTGGGATCATATTAATCTCTTCTAAAGAGGTGGAAACTGCAACAAGGAAGGCTCCAGAGCTGTTGGCAGCCACACTTTCTGCCATGGGAAAAACCTTGATTGTGGTCAGAGAGGAAGAAGACAGGTGTGTAGGAAGAGATGAGAGGGACAGGAAAGTGATGAAGTTCAAGTTCCTGGTCCACGTCTCACTGAACCAGCTTTGCCCCTGACTTTCCTGTCGGTTAGTTGTTCCATCCTTCCTTGTTATTGGCTCCACTTACTAACAAATTATTATTTTTGTTCATCTTCTTTCATTTGGATCCCATGATAATGATGGTGGTGGTGATGAGGCTGCGACTGCTGCTGCCACCATGACCACTGTTATTTTAAACTAAGTTCTTCGGGGGGGCCAGTAGGTGGCATGTTGGTTAAGATGGTGGACTCTCACATAGCTGACCGTGGTTTGAGTCCTAGACCTGACAGCTTGAAACTCACACTGGGCACATGCACATGGTACCCAAAATCCCAAGAGGAGAATAGAAGGAAAAAGATTGAGGCTTGGCCATGCCCCCTGGGTGGTGATTTCTCACTTTCCCTCTCACTGTTTCTCTCTCTGGCAAGCGCATGTGCCCTATAGTGAAAAACCTTTTTTTAAAAAAAAAAAAAGTGCTTCAAATTTCTAAGTGATAGAACTACCATGAATTGGGGTCTTCAGAAGTCAAACCGATTTTAACAGGTTTTAATCATGGGTGAAACCAGCCAGATTCATTTTAACAAAGATAAATGGCATTATTAGCATTTTGATTCAAACAATCAATGACTTATTTAGCTGATGGGAGAGACCTGTCTTGTAAGGAGCCTATGTTAAAAATTACTAGGGAATTTAACTTCAGTGTTGAACACCAGTGCACTGCAGTTGCTTAAAACCCAAGGCCATCTTAGTCTGGATGAACAGGAGTACAACCCAGGAAAAGGGAGTGAGTGGGCATACTTTGTCCCCTGTTGCAGACCACTTGTAGGCTTTTGTGCTGAGTTTGGGGCATGATAGAGTCTATAGAGCATTGATGACCTAGACTATGCCAGAGAAGGGAGGCTGGGCAGTGAGTCATTTGAAAATCCTCTCACAGGCAACAATCAAGGGAATAAGAACATTTGGTCTGAAGGGGAGAGGATGGGAATGGAAGGATGGAAAGGAACCATGTGTGGTAGCCTGAGCTAGGAACTTTGCATCACTGGGTCTCACAAGAACCTATCCCATCAGGTAGGGTCAACCCCTTTAGCAATGATGAGCTAAAGACCAGAGAGCACAGTAACTTGTTCAAGGTCATTGGTAATAAAAGGCAGTAGGAGGGTTAGAGCACAGGTTGGCTGTCTTCTATCATCTTTGCTCTGTCCTGTTCCTCCCTACGCTGGGGGGGGGGTGAGGGGAAGAGGAAGGTGTGGCTGAAGTTGGGGAGGGGATAATTGTGGGAGGAGGTTCGAAGGGGTCAGCTGAAACTTACCGTCTTCTCTATCTCTGCTGCCTCAGTGGTAACAGTACAGCATAGCAGCTTCAAGTGTGGACTCTGGGCTCAGCCACGATGAGGTAAGGCAGTAGGGGTGTGGCTGTGCGATGCTGGAAGCCATAGGGAAGGGCTGCAGGTTCACATCCCCGGTTCACCTGGACAGTCCAATTGTGTCCATGGGCATACCGAGGATCCAGGCTGCCTGCAGGGCTGGGGAGGGTCATGGTGTGAAGACTGACATAAGGGCCTCTCTCTTACTCTCTCAAGAAAAAAATAAACTTAAGAAAAATGTGGGTAGAACTCCAGACTACCCAGGGCAAATTGTGACTCTGCCACTGTTGACTGGGTCACTTTGTGTGTGTTACTTAACTTCTCCGTCTTTTGTTTCCTGGCATTGATAAAATAATCACACCTACTTCATAGGGTTGTGGTAAGGGATGAAATGAGTTACTGTTTCTAAGTGCTCAGCCTGGCACATCGTAAGAGCTTTATGTGTTTATTAAGTAAACCCTGGCTCAGACCACAGTTATTTCTAGATTGGACTTCTGCAAAAGCCTCTTAACCAGAATTCTCACTTCCACTTGTGTTCCCTTTTAAATCCCATAGAAGCAGATTCTTAAAATGCAAATCCAAGCATGTTATCCTCTGCTCAAAGCACTTCAATGAATGCATGTGGAATGTACAAGTTAACACGTAACACCTACCTACCTTGCAAAAAAAGAAAGAAAGAAAGAAGAAAGCAAGAAAGCAAGAAAGAAAGAAAGAAAGAAAGGCAAATCATAGTGTATGCTGTAAAGGTGTGCAATGATTAAATGTAAACAACAAACCATAAAATAAAATACAAAAGATAATACCAGATAAAATGCAAAGCCTACCTTTCAATGTTGCAAAGACCACATGCCGATTGCCCAGTAAACAGTCATTAAATGGCAGTAAATGTTAATGCAATGATGGGGGGGTCTTATCCTGGACCCCTTCGGGTGCAGGGACTGGGGGGTGGAGGGCTCCACTGGGCAGGAGCACAGAGGTGAGAGAGATGATGGTGATTCTCTAAGTCCTAAGGGCATTTATGGTCCTATTTTATCTATGGCATTTTGAAGAAAGAGACAGATAAGAAAGGAAAGAACAGAAAAAATCATGGCCTAGAAACAATAATTTAAACATCACAGCCTTATTTCCTTTTTGTTTGCCTCCACTCATGCAAGTAAGAACTCCTCTCCCGGCCCCATCTTGGCTTTGTGAGTTGGGAGAGTAGGGGACAAGAAAAGTCCCTCCTGGAGGTGGCATCCCAGGTGAGCTACGATTTTCATCCCTGACTTAGATCCTCTTAGGGGCCAGGTGGGGAGGCTGTCTGCCTCTGAGCAGGTGGGGCCTCCCTGCCTCCCTGCCTCCCTCTCTCCTAGCACATCCTTGGTAATCCACAGTGATGTCTGAACTGAGACAAGAGCAGGGAAGCTTACCCTCCTAATATGGAAGGCTAATTAGTTTGTATTAGGGCTTAGGGATAATTAAACTTTTTATCTGAACTTAAGCTGCACAAACCACCCGCCTTGTACAATTAATTGCTGCCTTCATTTCCTTCTCCAGGTGCCAAGAGATAAGTGCAAGCCTAGCTCCCACCCGATTCTGCTGCTTCTCAGGCAGGGGCAGGGTGGTCCATTGGGTGAGGAGTCCATTCTTCACTGGAGGCCAAAGCACCGCCCACTTAGTGCTCCGCTGTTGGGCACTCAATCAAGGAGACATGTCCTACACAAACATCGGTAAGGAGGATGTCTCAGCCTTGCTGCCACACCCAGTCCCGTGCACATTTTCCCACTGGGAAATCCCTGAACTTGATTCCTGGAGTCCCTGGTACTGGGGAGGGGATTGAGGGGAGAGAATCTGTCCAGCAGTGAGATGAGAGGGAGGAGAGTTCTTAGAGCAAGCTGGGCTACCATAGTGAGTTCTAGGACTCAGTCCTCTGTAGTGGTTCCTTCCTTGACTAGGGGCAAAGAGCAATGGTAGACGACCCTGGAGGACACCAAAGTTACCAATCTGGGCTGATGAATCATCCCTTGACAAACACAGAGCAGCCTCTTTGCCAAATCCCTGCCCATGGAGCAATGCTGTTGGGACTTTTTTCTTTTTAATTCTTACACTGTATAGGTATTGAGCATATATTACATCATTTGCTGCTCCCAATAATCCTAAGGAGATACTATTATTATCTTCATTTTACAGATGAGGAAACCTAGGATAGAGTGGTTAAGTAAGGTAACTGAAGTCACTGGCTAACCAGTTGCAGAATTGGCACCTGGACCAGATCTGTTTGAAAGTCCCTAAGCACAACTGCTCGTTACTCAGGCCTAAAGCCATAGGAGCTGAGGAACTGATATGGCAGGTAGCAGTCCTGTTAGTAAGAGGGAGAACTTTAGAGGGGCCCAGATCAAGGATGTCAGCCTAGCCAGAGTTATACAAATAACTTCAGCCTAAAATGTCCATTCTTAAGGCAGGGGACTTGAAAAATGGAATAGAAGCCCCCTTCACCACTCCATTCCACCACCTGTGCCTCCCAACCCCCAAATGCACACCTCTGCTCACGTCCTCTACAGTGAAGTGTTCTCCTGGGCTCACCTGCAATGTGAGCTCCAGCAGTAAGCTGAGAGCCTGATGGGCATTTTGAGACCTCCAGTTCCTCTGAAAGCCTCACTGGGGGATAGATTCAGAGGGGAAGATGAGGCTCAGAGAAGGCAATTTAATAACAGTCAAGGTAACAATTTAGTGCTTAATAGTTCATTCTTATTTAGTATCAATATGGGTCATTCAACTTTCATAGCAACCTTATAAGGCAATATGAGTCCTATTTTTGAGACAAGAGGTTAAGGTTAAGTAACTTGCTTGGGATCATCAGCTTACCCAAGCTAATGTTCCAAACCAGACTCGTCTGACTTTGGTGCACCCCTTTCTCATTGTGCCCTGCCCTGAAGAGAGAAAAGGACTTGGCTAGTCCACATCGGAAAGAACAGCCTAGGGCCAGTCCAGAGCCTGGTGGTTAATGTGGCTGGACCCCATTAAAGTTGCGTGGAAAGAATGCCATGCAACTCTGTCCCAAGGTGGGTTCTTTCTTGCCTCTCTGTCTCTTTCCAGTGAGCTCGGTTCATCAACTAAAGAGCTGTCTGGCAAATTAAAAGGAAGAAAGGAAGGAAGAAAAGAAGAGTAGTTTTAAGACAATGGAAAGACTTTTGAAGTGGTATGAGCAGAGACACCCTGCTTGGAGGCTTGTAGATGCAAAGGGAGATGCTTTGGGACTCCACCTACAGAGAGTCCTGGAAGAAGGGTACATGCAATTCTTCTAGGGGGTCTGTTGCTGTGGCTGGGTCATGGCCATCTCAGCTTCAGCCTTTTGGCCAAGAGTTCTTCACCACGATCCCCTACTCTGCCTCTGAGTAGCTGGGGCTACCACTCTGGCTTCTAAAGTGGACCAGAAGTCGAACCTGGGCCTCTTGCATGGCCTCAGCCTGCCATGTAGCCTGCCAACCCTCAATTGGCAGTCTTTTCACTACTCTTGGTCTGTGGCAATAATCACCTTGTTTTTCCATCTTAGTAGCAACTGTGCTGGGTGACAAGGCAGCATTTCTAAAACCATTCTTCCCAAACTTTAGTGTGCATCAGAATTGCCTGGAAGGCATGTTAAAACATGCTGGGCCCCAACCTCTGATTTCTGATTCTATAGGTCTGGAGTGACACTTGAAAATCCGCATTGCAATTCAGTTCCTCGGTGACACTGATATTGGTGATATGGGACCATACTTTGAGAACCACTACTCTAAACCATCTTCTTTCCAGGAGTCGCAGATGTGCAGATGTACAGAATGTCAGAGGAAAGGGCCTGTAGCACCAGCCTCAGACCAGTCACTGCACATATTATGAAGCAGACAAGGTTACACATAGTGCAGAGCCTGTCTGATGGTCCAAAAGAATATCCTGCTGATCGTATTTACTACATATGCACACATGCGTGAACATAAACACACACATTCACACACACACACCTGCGCTGGCCTGCCCTTTGGATTGAGGAGTTCTTCAGATAACTGCTGGATGCTTGTCTGTGTCTGTCACTTTGTTAGGTGCTAGGGTTACAAAGCTAGATGGACAGGCATGTCTCCTGTCCTTGAGGAGCTTATGACACCATCGGGAAGACAGATAAGTCTATTGTTATGACAGTCCAGTGTCACAATACTACCAGGAGGATGTGTGCTGAGCCTTGTGTGGACACTAAGGAGGGCCCTCTAAATCAGACAGTGGGGGACCAGAGGATCTTCTGGAGGTGGTGCTCAGGCTGATCTCTGAGCTGTAAAGAACTATGAGAAATTACTGGCTGGGATAAGGAGTAGACGGGAGATGAGGCTGGAGAGATGGTTCCATGAAGATTCTTCTGGGTTAATCCCAGGCATTTGAACTTTCTATTGGAAGCAGTGGGGAGCCAATGAAGGATTTTTTTTTTTGGAGAGGTTTTTGTCATAGGGCGCGTTTGCTCGCCAGAATGACAGAGAGAGACAGAGAGATGGAAAGCGTGAAATCACCCCCAAGGGGGATGGCCACGCCTGCCGCAATCTCTTTTTCTCCATTCTCCTCTTGAGATCTTGGGCACGCATGCACACATTCATGGTGTGAGTTTAAGCTACCATGTCTGGGACTCAAACCGTGGGAGTCCAGCAACAAAACCATTACACCATCTGCTGGTCCTGCCAATGAAGGATTTTAAGCTGGGGATTGATATATCCAAATATTCATCTCGGAAACCTCACCCCGAAAGCATTGTGCAGGATGGACTGGTTGGGGGTGAAGGGAGAGGCAGGGAAATCAGTAGCAGGAAACGATGAGGCCTGAACCAAGGCAGCAGCAGCAGGAAAGGAAAAGAGGGGACAGACATGTACTATTTACGGAGCAGAACCTGCAGGATTTGGTACCTGACTCGGGATGGAGGAAGGCAAGATCCTGAGGAGGTACAAAGACTCTGAAGGGGATGCACAAAGGCTTGGAAGGGGATGCAATCTCAACGTACAGCACCAGGGAGGCTTCCACCCCCTCCTCCTCCTGCTTACACTCCTCCCACACTGTTCTCATCAGTGCTTCCAGATGCACCAGGCTCCTCCATGACTCCAGCCTTTACCCAGGTCCTTCTCTCTGCTGAGATCGACCTTCTTTTTCTTTTGCCAGGCAATTCCTACTCATCTTTCCAGCTGTCATTCAAATATCACCTCTCTAGGCTGTCCCTTACTCCCCCAGGCAGGATATCACTCATTCCTGGATTTCCACTTCCATTGGACCACTTATGCTCTGATATGCCTCCCCAGATGTCTGTCTTCCTCACTGGGGTAAGAGCAGTCTGAAGACAGGCCTATCTATCTCTGGATCCCTGAAGCCTAACACATTGTGCACTGTTTAGTAGGGGCCCAAAGTTCATGAGTGAATGACAGATAAAGCAACCCCCTGCTGTGTGTTCCATGGACCAGGTTCGCCGTGGGACCCACTCCTTGAATCAGAGTGTGAGTTCCAGGAGAGCCGAGGCCATATCCTCAGTATCCAGAACCATGCCTGTCACATGGTGGGCACATGGGTATTTGCTGAATGAGTGAATGAACTATGAATGGATTATCATTGGAACTGTTGACCTGGCAGACTAGATCATCAAGGGCCTTTCTACTGCAAAACACCTATATTTTAAGTAAAACATACTTTTTGATGAATTGCGGGGTTCATTTGAAGTAAGAGAAATCTATTTTCCCACCAGTAAGAAGGATCAAATCACAAGACAACGTCACAGCTGGGAAGACTGAGCAGTAAGCAGAGGGAGAAACATTATTGCTCTGAGTCCCATGCCAGCAGTAGCCCCGCAATCTGTGACTCGTCCCTGAGAAGCTGAGCCTGGGGCTGATAGTAAAAAGAAAGAACTTCAAATTAAACTAGGCCCTGGAAGTGGGACACAGTGGTTGTAAGATGGTAGTACTACCTGGCTTATGGGAAAACCATATTTAAATTCTTGCCGGAGGTAAACTTCTTTAATGTAGGCCTTTAGGATTTCCACAGACTAAGATCAAGTTAAAAAATATATGTATTGTAAGGAAGCACACAACCATGAGTGAAAGTCAACAGAGGAAGCAAACCATAGATTTGGATCTCCTCAAGAAATTCAGATCCTAGAACTGATAGATACAGAACAGTGATGCATAAAATGCTTTCTAAAAATAAAGATTGTAATCACAAAGATCGCAAGCAGCAGAAACTATCAGGAATCACCAGACAGATGTGGAAAAAGAACCAAATGGAGTTTCTAGAAGTGAAAAATGAAAGTGCTAAAATTAATTACAAGTAAGCATAATTCCTTAAAACAACTAATTATCCTTATTGGGCTCAACTTCTGGCATAGATCTTTTCTTCTAATTGTTGAAAACCCTCATGTTGTCACTCGATCCAAAAAGTCATCATGGCCGAGACTATTCCTATCCTGAGTAATCGGAGGACAGTAAAGGCCAGGGAGCTGCCTGCACCAGCCTTGTCTCAAAGGCACCGACTGCAGTGGCTGCACCACAAAGCCGAGTAAGAGAGGGTTCCTGTAGAGACACGATCCCTTTGGCTCACACAGCTTCCAGGAAAGACACACTGACACGGAC
This sequence comes from Tupaia tana, assembly GCA_026018925.1. Classification (NCBI taxonomy): domain Eukaryota; kingdom Metazoa; phylum Chordata; class Mammalia; order Scandentia; family Tupaiidae; genus Tupaia; species Tupaia tana. The sequence continues at coordinate 79,666,752 of JAKSZU010000004.1, forward strand.
AAGCATAGAGCAAGGAAGCAGACAGCTAAATAAAGACAGCAAACCAGCATTAAAACCAGGCAGGGGTGGAATAGCAAGTGCCAGCCTGTCACCGCAGAGAAAACCCAGGAAAGGGGATGTAATCAAGTTTGCCACTGGTCTCTTGTCAACAGGGAGGGAGTCACATGGAAATTGGGATTAGATTATTCGTGAGTGTCACTTCCTAAATAGCCAGTCAATTATTCCTGTCCTCTGGATGTGCTTTCTCAGACAGTGGTCTTTGCAAGGCCACGTGTGCTTTGGAGGGAAGTAGAGGGGTGGAGGCCCCCAAAACTGCAAAACCTTCCAGCCTCTGTCAGATCCAGAGAGGGCATATACTCTGACCTGGGGCACCCATGAGTGGGTCTGGGAGACACACTGTCATGTTCAAAGCCCCAACCCCAATCTCATCTTTTTTTAATGCCAGAGGGCATGTGTATATGCAAAAGAATGAGAGAAAAAAGAGAGAAAGCACCCTTCCCACCTGGGTCTGGTCATGCACAATTCTTTTTCTTCCAATTCTTCATCCCATCAGGACTGTGGGCACACATATGCATGCCTGGCATGTTTTTCAGGCTGACAGGGTCAGGACTTGAACCCCGGTCAGCCATATCAGATTTGGCTTCCTTGGTGCAGTGCCCAGCAGCTGCAGTATGGGGCTAGGCCCCCTGTCCCAACCTTGCTAGGCATGCTGTTCTGGAGACTGAACCTTGCTGAGGCCATTCTTCCTACTCTCGGACCTCAGGAAATGTCTCCCCATCGATCTCCTCACACTCTTGGGAGTAGCATCCCAAGGGGTCTTGTTGACCCTTGTCAATAAACAAGAGCCACAAGGGAAGGCACTAGTATCTGGTCAAACCACAGTGTTCTCTCAGAGACCTTGTCCTGCTGGCCTGTGCCATCTGCTTCTCTTTCTCCATATGCTCATCACAACAGCACTTCTCCCTGGGGTAGCTTCTCAACCTTCTGCCATCCTGGACTAGCAAGCATTTCTCCGAACAGGGTGAGGTACCTCAATTCTACGGTAGAGCAATAGCCATGGCAAGCCTCTGGTTAGTGCCAAAGTGGGCATGGCCTGCAGAAGAGAGGGCTGGATGCTGGGAGAAGGTGGGCAGGGCTCCATAAAGTCCATGCAGTAGAGGCAGGACGGGGCCAGGGTCGGCCAGCCACAGCACTCCCATGGGGGAGAAGTGAGAGGTCAAAATCCAGGGAAGTGACAGAGAACTAGAACGCAGAAGCTAGGTTGGATGTGGACCCAGACTTTCTTATCAAAGCAGACCTCCTCTGCGGTCCAATTTTGCCACACCTCTCATTAGGCACACCTCTCATTTACTCTTCTGTAGCTCCAGCTGGAATAGTGGTAGAGGTGGTGCAGTGACAGGCAGGAAGGAGAAGTGGGCAAAAGGCGGGGAGGAGAGGACTCAGCCCCAGCCCAGGCCAGATAGAGGTGCTAAGTGATTAGGTCACTTGACCTTATATAGGGCCATCAAATGTCCCCATTCTTTACAGCACTTTGCTCTCCATGGCCTTTAGGATAAATTCAAGCTACTACAACTGCCCTTTCCAATTCTTGCCTGGCACCCTTCCCTGTGTCCTGTGCTGTTCCATACTACCCTCTGCCATCTTGGCTGCTCATTCCCTCTTCACCCGTCCCCATCCTCTGAGGACCGGAAGTTTCCTCTCTTTCATGAGGCCACGTCTGCCTCAGAGTCTAAATCTCTTACAGGGCCCTGAAGGGTCTTACAGGGGCTGGGCAGCAGACCCAGCCCTGATGTGTCCAAGGAATCCTCTGCACAGCAGCCTTCAGCCTTTGCTCTGCCCTTCTGGTAAACTCATTGGGCACAGGCTTCAGAGTCAGATAGACCTGTGAAAAGTCCTTGGTCTCTCACTGCCCAGCGGAGAGACCACAGACAATCGGAAGCTTCCTGGGCCTTAGTTTACCCATGTGAAAAATGAAACAGCAAAAACCTAGCAGAGTTGTTATAAAAGTCTATAACAATATTTTAAAAAAAAGTCTATAACAATACTTTAAAAACTGTTAAATGGTGGGACTAGCGGATAGAGTAATGGTTAAGTCGTTGGACTCCCACAGAGTCAACTGTGGTTCGAGTACCAGACCCGGTGACTTAAAACTCACTCTAGGCACGTGTGTACATGCCTAAGATCCTGAGAGGAGAATGGAAGAGAAGGGATTGCGGTGTGGCCATTCCCCCAGGGTGTGGGGTAATTTCTTGCTTTCTTCCTTTCTGTCTCTCTGGCGAGCACATATGCCCTATAGCAAGAATCTCTCTTAAAAATATAAAACACAAAAAAACTAACAATAAAAACTGTGAAGTGGCAAACAGAGCCTAGTAAGTTTTTTTTTTTTTTTTTTTTTTTTTCCCTCTTAAATTTGCCAGAGGGTATATGTGCTCACCAGAGAGAGAAAACACCGCACAACGTGACCTGGTCATACTGCAATCCCTTCTCCTCCAATTCTCTAGCCTATTGAGATTTCGGGGATGCACACACATGTGATGGAGTGTTTTTCAAGCTGCCAAGGAGAGGATTCAAACCAAGCAGTTAGCCATGTGGGCTCGGCCAATGAACTGGCCCAAGCCTAGTAACTCTTGTTTGAAGCAACGTGGTCACAGCTGGGCCGTTCATATTGCCACTTCGCTTGTAACTTGCACCTGTAAGTCCTGGTTCTGCTGCTGCGAACTCCAGTGTAGGGCTGTCTCTGCCAACACAGCAGTCCTCCTCCAAGCTCCTAGGGCCTGGCTCTCATCTGGCTTGCTCTTTTGGTTGTTGTTTCACCAACTGTCCCCTCTTCCCTGGCAGGCTCTAAGCTGGGTACAGTGCAGTGTCATACAAAGTGCAAAGGTTTGCTTTCAAGAGAGCTCTGGATCACGAGTCATCTCTCTTTCGAGCTGTATGACTTCTGGGCAGTGCCTTAGGTTGCTACGCCTCGGATCCTTCAGCTGTAAAGTCAGGATATATATCCTTCCAGACAGACCCTGCAGGGCAGCATTTATACGGTGCTTGATTCACAACTTTCTACCCACCCTTCGGTGGCAATATCCATGAGGACAGGTCTGGCATGGTAGGCACTTGGCAGGTCCACCCTAACTCTAATGCCACCACCCTGAAGATCTGTACCTGGACACACAGCAGGCAACTAAAGGAAAGTTTGAGGGTGGTACACTAAATTCTGACCCTTTTTTTTTTCTGAGAGAGATTTTTTGCTATAGGGCACATGTGCTCGCCAGAGACACACACACACAGAGACAGAGAGAGAGAGAGAGAGAGAGACAGAGCGAGCGAAGAATCGCCCTCCAGGGGGGATAGCTACGCCACAATCCCTTCTCCATTCTCCTCTTGGGATTTTGGGCACATATGCACATGCACTGCTGGGTCTGGAACTCAAACCACGGTTGACCACTGGGAGTACAACGACGTAACCATTATGCCATCTGCTGGTTCCCCTCCTTGTCCTTATTTCTGAGGCTGGTTTTCCCATGAGCCTGCAGCAGGACTGAATTCCTAGGTCCTCAAGACACAACTATTACCTCTAACCTCACCCTACTTAAAATTCTGCTCTAGGGCCGGGGGCCAATTTAATGCTTCCACTGAGCTGGGGGAAACCCAGAAGAATCCCTTCACATCTCCTAAGCCTCTAGCCCTGGGCTCAGTGCTTCTGGAGCAGGTTTGATTTAGCTTAGTAAATTCAGCAGAGCCTCGATCATTCTCTGGTGCTCATTTTGCTTTAGAAGGTGGAAATCGAGCTGAGCGCTATGCTCCAGTTTGCTGACCGTACCCAAAGCTGCACTGGGCAAGGAGGCTCCCACAGTCCTCAGCAGGATCTCGGACTCCTGCCCGGATGGGATAGGATCCTGTGTGCTTTGGCTTCTTCTTGGTTCCCTGGTTCTCTGAACTCTTGCCTCTTCTCCATTTCTTGCCTTCTGGTTCTGGGTGAGATGATCTCTGGCATGACACCCTAGCACAGCACCCGTGTGCTGTACTCACTAACCATTTGCTCTCTGTCCCCTTTACCCTAATGTAAGCTGGTGACAGCAGGGCCTCTGCCTATGTCACCTCTGTTTCTCCAAAGCCTAGCATAGTGCCTGCCAGGCAGTATGGTTTCACAACATGTGTTGGGAATAAATGGGTGCTTATCTGATTCTCTTTCAGTCTCTGTCTCTCTCAGTCCCTATCTCTAAGCCATTCTAGCCAGCCTTGTCTGGGCTGAGATCTGCTAGGATCCAGAAAGATAGTTTCAGGGCAAGTAGAGGTAGACCTCAGGGCTGCTGGCGCGCGCGCGCGTGTGTGTATGTGCTTGTGCGTGTGTGTGTGTAAAATTCCTCACATACCTGAGCTCCAAAAAGGACACATCACTTTCTTTTCACCCCTCAGAGAAGGCCTCTGACATTTGTCATCACACGTACACTTGTGCCAGGTCAGAGCTGGCAGAAACCTTTAAAATCTTCTGTTCCATGCATATCGAAGGTTTTTTTTTTTTTTTTTTAACTTGCTATAGGGTGCATGTGGCTTGTCAGACATATACACACACAGTGGTGGGGGGTGGGTGATCACAAATCCCCAGGGCCACAGCCATGCTGTAATCCCTTCTTCTCCATTCTCCTCTTGGGATTCTGGGCACACATGCACACGCACCCTGTATGTCCCTCAAATTGCCAGGTCCAGGACTTGCACCACTCAGTCAGCCATGTGGGATCCAGCTGCCTTCATCGCCATGCCAGCTGACTCGCTCCACAATAAAGTATTTATGGGTGAAACGACATGTGTGTAGAATTGACTTGAAAATATTCCAGGAGAAAAGAGGGAAATGAGAAACAGGATTGGCCACTACTGAAGCCAGGTAGCTGGCTACTCGGGATTTCATTTACCATCCTCACTACTTTTGCACATGCTTGAAACTTCCGTAATAAAAAGTTGAACAAGATCATAGTTATGAACCATCTCCTCCAAGCCCCTCATTTTCAGAAACACCTGAGGCCACTGCTCACCTTGCAAGAATGACAGACAGCCCCACAATGTTCCTTCTTGCTTCTTTAACTTTTCCTTCAGGTGGGGTTCATCTTGCCACCTGGATTCTTGCCTTGGGGGCAAGACTGTGTCTTCTGCCACTTTTTACCCTCTTTATAACAGAGCCTCGGGTGGGGTGGGCATGTGGCAAAGCAGTCAGTGCACACAGCAGCGGCGGCCCCGCCCTTTCCCCTCAGACCTTGGCCTTGCTCCACATTTTCCATTGTCTTGGCCCATTATTACATTATTAACGGAAATACCAGAGAGTGAGTGATTTATCAAAAAAAAAAAAAAAAAAAAGAAGTTAGAGTTTATTGTCAAATAGAGTTTATTAACTCACAACTCTGGGGGCTGAAAAGTCCAAAGGTGTAGGCCTGTTTACAAGATGGCTGACGGTAGCACTGAGGGTGGTGGGCGTGTGTAGAGGGAGACAGAGCTGCAGATAGACCTCTCGTTTTCATACCAAGCAGCTTTCAGGAGAACTAGCCCCTTTTCATGAGAGTAGAACTCACTGACTCTCAATCTATTCATGAGAGTATTGCCTATGACACCGTCCTCTAGGCTTCACCACCTCCCAACACCAAATCTTCAAACACGAGGTTTTGGGGCACAAACCATTCATTATTATCCTAGTCATAATACCAATGTTCTTGGCATTTACTCATTCTCCAGCCACCCCCCACCCCAGCTCGGCTCCTGCCGTGGAGTCTCTGGCCAAGCACTCCCTTTCTTGGGAACCCAAGCCTTCTGTCAGTGTTGATAATGCACTCTCCTTACAGGTCAATATTTAATTCATCTTAGACTCTATGCAGGCAGGAAGGAGGCAGGTGGCTTGGGAGTTGCTACAGGACCAGCACCTGCTGCCTCCCCTAAACCTGATGCAACTGCACACACATTTCTTTGTAACTGAACCTCCTTGCTCTGAACTCTCCTTTCATAACGTTTATGTCCTCTGCCCTACCATTCACCTTCTGTGCTCTGGGCCCAAGGTGACTGCCATGGGGCAGGGAAGAAACATCTCACTGTCAATCAGCTGCCCTGCGTATAGCCTGCGTGGGAAACACGACCACTGCTCTAAGTGAAGGCAAAGGGGCGAGTGTGCTCTGGGCCACCTCTGGGGGAGAATCTGTGTTGCTTTAACATATGAATGTTTCCCATGAGCCAGGCACTGGTCCAAGTATTTGACGAGTATTGTTTTATTATTATTTTTTTTGGATAGTTTTCTTTGCTCTAGGGCACATGCGCTCGCCAGAAAGAGAGAGACAGAGAGACAGAAAGTGACAATCACCCCCCAGGGGGGATGGCCACACCATAATCCCTTCTCCTCCAGTCTCCTCTCAGGATCTTGGGCACGCACGTACACACGCCCAGCGTGAGTTTAAGCCACGGGGTCCGGGACTTGAATCGCAGTCAACTACATGAAAGTCCAGCGACATAGCCATTACATCAACTGCTGGTCCCATGGTTTATTATTTTTTTAATTTTAATTTACATTCAATCGCATATATCTTTACAGTGCACAACATTGCTTTTTCCAGCATAAATACCATGCATATTAGCCAAGACAAAGACATTACTATATATATTATCATCAGCAAATAGCTTTTCATTTTTTTTGTAATTTAAAAGCATTTTTTTTCTTTCCCTGCTCCCCTCCCTCCCTCCCTCCATTAGCCACACCAGTATTACCCCTATCCCTACTATCTCTAGTATCTACAGTTGCCCTCCTTGCTACTGTACCTTCCAATCTTTCAGTTTCTGCCATAGAGTGCAGATAATTGGTATATATTGAGTGGGGACGCACAAAGTCTGTCTTTCATAGTCTGGCTTGCTTTGCTTAGCATTAATCTTCCATATTCGTCCACTTCTAACAAATGTCAGGGTGTCATTGTTTTTAATGGCTGAGTAGTATTCCACAGAGTACATATGCCACATTTTTTCAATCTAATTGTCTATTTTTAGACAATTGGATTGATTTCATGTCTTAACAATTGTAAATAATGCTGTAGTAAACATAGATGTGCAAGTGTTTTTCTGACTGAGGGTTTTTCTACCCTTTGGAAAAATGAATAGTATTTTATTTCCTCCTCCCAACAAACTTAAGAAATGGCAGGTTAGGAGATGAAGGCTCTGAGAGGTTAACTAAGGATCTCCGAACCACAGCTCACTAACAGCAAAGTCGAGATTCAAGCCCGAAGGTGTCCTCAGCCCATGCTCTTGACAAATACCCTCCAGTGAGGGAGGAGTGCTGCCCCAGAGCAGATAAGTGCAGGAGATTGATTCCAGGCTCTGAGGGGGCTCTAGTACCTCTCTGTCCCCTCACTGTCCCTTGTTTTCCTCTAGGCCCCCTCTAGGGCCTTCTGTACTTGACTGATGGGGCGGGTATGGCATGGGGGACCCTCCTAGCCCACCACAGACTGAAGGGTGGACTGAGTAAAAGGCAGACGGCTTCTTGGCTACACAGCAGACCAATGGTCAGAGGAAAGGGTGGCCCAAGCTGACAGGCAGGGCTTATTTATTTACTTGTCTTTGTCAAAGGGCCCCTTTAAAATGAGTCAATCGACTATTAATCTCCACGGAACATCTACTCAAAAAGGGAAAGAAAAAAGTAAGCACATCCTCAGGAAGAAAATGCATGTATCTCAGCTCATCCACTGGACAGGGGCACGCAGGGACACAAAGGGAGGAACTTGTCTAGGGCCTATCAAAGATCTATCACCGCACCGGGCGGGCATCCAGGGCCAGCCTGTTCCCTTATCCTTACCCCTTCCTAGACTGAGTTCCTGGTCTGGCCCGTCTCTGTCTCCCAGGCTGGGGGTCCTTGCTAAGCCCATCACAGACAGACTAAACCTTGTGTGTTTTAATGGGCCTCCTGTGTGGACAGCATGAAAATTAACCTCAGAAACATTACTTTGTCTGAAAGAAAATTCCTAGAGGGGCATAAAATCAACCCCTTTTAAAGAGTGTGGCTCAGCAGAGGTCTGACGCTCAGGGAACAGCCAAAGTTTACTTGAGAACAAGATGCAAGCGAGGAGGGAAGGGAATGCGGAGAGCTGGAGTCCGCTGTTTGCCTGATGTGGGGGAAAGGTCTAAAGAGAACCTGCCTGCCGCTGCAGTCAAAGAGGCAGCGACTGGTTTGTGGTGGGGAAAGCGATGATCGGCTGTGCTTATGTTTTCATTAACTCTGAGGTTTGGGACCAGGCTATTCTGGAGAGGCCACTGGGCCATTTCCTGGAGGCAAAGAGGAGAGACAGAATATGAGGCTGGGAGGGCTCTGTGGATCCCATCAGGCTGAGTCCTACACCCACAGCCTACCTTCCTCCATGTGACAGCTCTTTCAACAGAGACCCCATGCTAGTTGAGAGCACTGCTCAGCGGACTTGCCAGCTCCAGGTGAGGGTATTCAGCTCTGCTCTGGGGCAGCAATCTTCTCATGGCTCTCCGAACCAGCCTGCTCCTTTTCCTCGCACGTTCCATTGTCTATGCCTGCCATGGTCCCTTTAAATAGCATTTCTGCTCCTCCTTTCCATTCGCAAACACAGCAGGGTGGGAAAGCTGTGGCCTTTCGCTCAGCACCACTGGAGTCAACTCTCAGCTGAATTTTACCCACTTGACTTGGGGTAAAATTTCTAACCCTCGTTTTTCTCATCTGTAAAATGGGAATATTCATACGTACTCTCCTCGCACAGTCATTGTGAAGAAAAATGAGAAAAGAGACATCGACTTCCAATAATGGAAAACTAAGCGATTTGAATAAACTCTTTTATTAAGAACAATTAAGAAAGCTGGGTGAAACGCAACATTTTCCTAAAATCATCAGTGTGGTCACAAAGTAATGAGGAACTATGGGACCATAAACTTTGAGGAAGTGAGAACTCACAGAAGTAAGCCCAGTAGTCAGTACCATTATTGCCTTATAGAAAGGGGGGGGGGGGGAGAAGAAGAAAATCCAGAAGTAACAGTGACAAAAATAAGCTGCAACTTTTGCAGATTCCTCACCCCCCTCCAGGGAGGAGACCTTAATAAATACTCTCCAATCCACTCAAAGTTGGGATCTTGAAGAACTTCACCCTCTGGGTAAAGATGAACTGGAAGCAAATGTCCTGTCTCATGAATTTGCAGCCTTGCATTTGGATTAAGGAATTTAGATCAAGGTGGTCTTCAATCAGCAGCATTCCCAGGTGGCAGAGGCAAACTAAAATCCTCTCTGGAGGAATGATACTCATTTGAAATCACTGATTATTCCTCCAGATAAATGTGAAATATACTGACCAGCAGCAAGTCTAAGCTAACCAAACGCACAAGGAAAGAAGACGCTTTAAGTGAGAATCACAAGACATGATCATAAAAAGAGACCCACAGAGAGTTGAAATATTGGAATTATCAAAGACAGCTATGTGTTTTATTCAAAGAAATAAAAGGCAAGCTTGATAATTTTGTTAGGAAATGGAAACAAAAAAATGACTTGGCAGTTTGAAAAAAATCCAAATGGAAATTCTAGAACTACAAAGCACAATGACCCAAATGAAGTACTCAATACATGTGTTTAAATGTTAATAAAACACAACTGAAGAGGGAACCAGCAGTTAGTGTAATGGCTATGTCGCTGGACTCCCACGTAGTTGACCGCGGTTCGCGTCCCGGACCCGGTGGCTTAAAACTCACGCTGGGCGCGTGTGCGTGCGTGCCCAAGATCCCGAGAGGAGAATGGAGGAGAAGGGACTGCGGCGTGGCCATTCCCCCTAGGGGGTGATTTCTCGCTTTCTGTCTTTCTGTCTCTCTCTGTGTGTCTGGTGAGCGCATGCGCCCTATAGCGAAAAAACCTCTCCAAAAAAAGAGAAAAAAACACAACTGAAGAGAAAATTAGTACACCATAAGTAAGGAAGAACTTTCCAGAATACAACACTCAGAAACAAGCAAGAAAATGTACATGCCCTGACAATGCCTGGTGTATAGAAGTAGGAACCAAATAAATGTTACCTCCACTCCTTTTCTACTTTCAGGGTCTAAAACATACCTTTTTTTTTTTTTTTTTTTTTTTTTTTTTTTTTGCGCTCGCCAGAAAGACAAAGAGAGACAGAGAGACAGAAAGCGAGGAATCACCCCCCAGGGGGATGGCCACGCTGCAATCCCTTCTCCTCCATTCTCCTCTTGGGATCTTGGGCACGCACGCACACGTGGCAGTGTGAGTTTAAGCCACCGGGTCCAGGACTTGAACTGCAGTTGACTACATGGGAGGACAGCCACATAGGCATTACACCACTGCTGGTCCCATTTTTTCTTCTTTTTAATAAAAGTTTATTCACTTATTTCTTCTGAGAGAGAAAGAGAGAAAGAGCAAGAGAGAGGCAGTTCCCCCAACAGGGTCTTCATGCTGTCATCTGCCCACAGTCCCAGCCAACCTGGGTCCCAGACACATGTGTGTTTGTCAAGCATACACAGAGAAGTCCTACGACATAAACCCAGGGCCTGTCTTATATGGGTCCAGTTGTGCTGCTGCTGCACCACTGCTTGGCCCTAAAAGACATTTGTTCAGAAAATCTTTTCTAATCGTGCCTAATACTACCCATCACTCTACTACTCTGACTTTTCTCAGCATCTTTGTACTTGGTTTATTCATATTGAAAGAAACTCATTTATTTCTTGGGATTGATGAAATAAAAATCTAAAGGCATTCCCCAAACTTATGTCTGTTGGTCAGATGTTTCATGGTCCACAAAACCATCCCTTCTTCTGTGCCAAGATGAAGCATAAATGCAAGGACTTCCTTATTAGAGATACTGTGCTAAGGAACAAGGGTCAGCTGAAGTCCTAAACATGGTCTGCTTCTTGACCCTGTTCCCCAGTCAATGCTAGGTCAAGGCTACTGCTGACAAGGAGCAGCAATAAATCCTCCAGGATTCGGGGTAAACAGGAAATGTGTATAGGATCTCCTAGGCCTTACTTTCCTCTTCTGTCAGAGCTCCTTGTGGAAATTCTGAAAATTCTAAGAAAAGCTGGTGAGAGGGAGGGGCTAGTGATCGCCATTAATGAGACCACAGAATCCCACCCCAAGGAAGAGACTTTGACTCTGAGAGACGTGCTTCTGTTCTGCAGCCATTGGCTGCCCAAGGACTCTGAGAATTGAAGGTTGGCCTTGCCAGAGATGCTTTCTATATGTTGACTTAAAGTATCTGCCCTTTGTTTCCAAGGAGCAAGAGGAACAGGGAACCCCTGTCCCTCAAACTCCAGTCTCAGTGCTCTTAGATCCTTAGCCAGAACCAGGACAATGGCCCATCTTCCTTTAACTGGCATGAAGTATAAGGGAGAGTATTGGAGTCAGCTCTGAGAGAGAATGAGAGAGGAGGAAATTTCAGGAGCTTGGCTGCTGGGTTGTGTCGAGTCTGAGGAAGGCTGATGGAGGAGCTGTGCAGAGCCTAGGTGCAGGGACTGGGCTGCTATAGAAGGTGGAGGTGGCTTTGTGCAGAGAGCAAGGAGGAACTGTAGGAGTTGCATTTTGATTAGTAAGTGCCCAAGGGGACTGCTCAACCCAATGCCCTGGCCTTACTGGTTCTGTTTCAGCAGCAGAAAATTATTTTTCTAGACTTAGAAAAAATTGCATCACATTTCCTTGGTGTAGGAGTTATGTGTGTGCACACACATGCTTGCATGCATGAACATGCACCATCCTACTTCTTTTATTAAAGGTTAAAACAATATTAATCAATGGTCTTTGTATGTCAAGCACTGGTTAAGAGCTATAGACTCAAAAATGATGAAGACACAGTCCCCACCTTCCCCTAGGATGACCATCAGCTCAGGGAGACAGTCACTCTCTATGACTCCTCACCATTCCTGGCCTGCTGGAAGATACTCCGCTCACTGATTAGAATCTGCACCAGTCAAATGGGTTTGCTTAGCCCCTTCCTGGCTCCACAGATAGCACTGGAAATGTCACAAAGTCACTCCCTGGTTAAGTATCCCCAGTGTGGACCAGATATTATGAGATCAAAGATGGATGTCCTGCTTGGGCTCTTGTCTGCCTTTTCTGCCTGTGATTACAGAACAACAGATGACCTAGAGGGTTAGCAGGTGAGGGGCCTCCTGAAACCATTTGTGGCTCCATCTTGAATCAACTAGGAGGGTGGTTATGTCTTTTGTCCCCCTCTGGCCTTTATTTCCCTTCCTCTGATTTGGTGCTAGGTCCTAGTGCCAGTGGTTATTCTCTTCCAGTCCCTTAGAATGAGCCTTAATCCCAGCCATCAGAGAGCAGGCCCTTATCCTGGAACAACACCTTAAGAGGCTGCTGGTTACCCTGGGACCCCTGGGAGGCAGAGGAAGAAGCTGTGCTCTGAGGCTCCATCCATCCAATTTGCCCAAAGGCTGCACCTACAGGTGGACATAGGCCAACACATCCTGACCTTCTCTCTAAGCCCCCATCCTAGTTGGAGAGTTGGCAGATGTCTGAGAACTGTTCCTTCTCTTCTCAGTGAGAATCTGTAGCCAATTAGCTGAGCCCAGGGAGGTGGAAAGTGCCTCTCTCCAGCCCTGGAGCTAATAGCAAATCCAAGGTTTCTTGTAGACATCTCTGCAAAGAGCAAGGATGGGATCACCTTCCAGGACCCCAAGGAGCTGGTTGGCTGATTTGTGCTGTCAGCCCAAGGCTTTAATAACAGAAAAGGCAAAGGAACACTTCACTCAGTAGCTTAAAATAAGTGTAAAACTTGGCCATATCTTTTCCAGGAAGAGTCTGTCTGGGTTTTTATTTTTTTGTGTGCGAAGAGCAGGGACTCTCCCTAGGGTCCAGCAAATTGGGGTCTTTGCTGTGACTATGGCAGCTGTAAAAGGAGGCAAGGCAATGACTGGGGGCTAAGATAATTGGTCTCAGGTTGTTCACCCCCTCCAGCCTCTGCCTGTCACCCCTTCAGCTGTGCGGCCTCAGGCAGGCTGATACAGCCCTGGCTGCTGTGGCATCTTCCTGACACCATGGTAAATATTCCATTCCATCAGATCTTATCTGTATGAAAGTGGCGAGGAAGCAGGGAGGTCTGGACAGTGGAATTTGCAGGGAGGTCCTTGTTCTAACCTGACAGAGGAGGCTTAGCAAGTCATCCTCGCATCACCTGGCCCACAGAGTTGGTGGTCCCCACAGTATCTACACATGGGAAGAAAGAGCACTGACACATACTGAGTGGGGCAGCCAAGTGGTGTGCCAGGTCTTGGGCGGGGGCTTTTACATTTTTAAAATTTTTTCCATAGGCTGCATACACTTTGCTGGAGACAAACACACACATGCACACACACACACAGAGTGAGAGTGAGAGAGAGAGAGAGAGAGAGAGAGAGAGAGAGAGAACTCACCCCCCAGGGAGGATAGACACACCACAATTCCTTCTCCATTCTCTTCTCAAGATTTTGGGCACACATGCACATGCGCCTGACGTGTTTTTCAAGTTGTTGGGTCCAGGACTTGAACCATGGAGTCGGCCATGTGGGGTTCAGTGCCTTAACTTCCAGGCCACCTTCTGGCCTTGGCTGGGGTTGTATATACATTGCCTCAGTTGATAGTGCTATGGGGAAATCCTGACAGTGCCTGGCTCAAGAAATATACGGAATGAATGAACCTTAAGTTACCTAAGAGGTGCCCATCTCTCTGTGCCTGCATAAGAGAGGAGAGATGGAAGGTGGGAGGGTGAGTGGATCCATAGGTCTGGGTCCCTAGGTGAATGTGCTCGTAGGACCATCCACTCTCAGTGCACCATCTCCTGTGCCTCTCTCTCTCACATTAGCACCCAGAGTCGGTCTTGGCTGCATGAGACTAAGGCTTAATTATTTAAAAGAATCAATTGCCTCTATTAAGGCATGACTAAAGTTCTATTTTAAACTTCTGTAGAGATGTTACTCACTGGAACTAGGTGAGTAACATTAGCATTTTTCTTTGAGAGTTTGGGGCCTAGAGAATTTAGTCTCAGACGGTTCTTTCTTCCCATCTGCCTGCTTCCTGGGCCCAGTATGAAAGTGATTTCGAGACTTCGAGGCAGGCAGAGTGGAGATGGAGAGCGGGTGGGAACAATCCTGACTCTATTACTTGCAGGGTTACACTGGGCAGGCCGGTCTCTAGTCTCAAGCTTCTCATGGGAAAATGGGATGTGAGTCCTGTATCACAGGATCATAGCAGGACTGGGCAGGCTGATAGCTGGATGGGGCTGGGTGTGGCACGTGGTAAATGCCCAGTGAGGAGCAGCTTTCCGATGAAGGGAAGGGCCCATCTAGTGGGTTTTTACCATCAGTGATAATAGGGAAGATGAGGGTCGGGGCCAGCTCCCTGGCTCCACAGATAGAGCTGGAGGAGCTGGTTTTCACGCCCTTAGGGTCAGCTCCTCAGCTGATTCTGCCCCATACCAAGTGGCCTCTGTGTGCCACACCTGGCACCAGCCGATTAGAGGAAGGTAGAAATGATGGTGGGGTCCCCAGGCACCCACCACCAGATAAGGAGCAGTCAGGGGCCTTCTGCCCTGAGGGTCGCAGCTTGCAGGAGCCATCTGGTTGCAGTGTGGCTTTCCTCCAGGGCACTGGAAAAGCCCTTGCTCAAAGTAGGCAATCATTAAAAATCAGGGCAGTGAGATGGGCCAGTCAGTGGCATGTGGTTGAGGTAGTTAGATCCCACATGGCCAACTGTGGGTTTGAGTCCCAGACCTGGTGATTTGAAGAAAACCCAAGTATGTGCATGCCCCAAATCCTGGAAGAGAATGGAAGAGAAGGGATTGCTGTGTGGCCATCCCTCCTGGGGGTGATTTTTCACGTTCCCTCTCTCTGTCTCTGTTTCTCTCTGGAGAAGGCACATGTCCTACAGCAAAATTAAAAACCAAACCAAACCAAAATCAAGGGCAGTGTGCGTTCCCAAGTGTTTACTGCCTGCTGAGCGCTGGACCAGCACTTTCTTCCTGTGGACCTCTAAGACTTTAATCACATGAGGACTCGGTAAGGTAGGTTTTCTTACCTTCATTTTGGACAGTGACACTAGGATTCCTTTGTTTAATAATGTCACTGCGGCCATCCAGTTTGTAAGCGGAAACAGACCTCAAATCCAGTCTGCTTCACATGAGGATTTGAGCCAAAGCCCTTACCTCACACACGCTGGTGAACACAGGGAGGAAGCAGGATCCCCAGGCAGGTTTCAGCCGCACACACAACTGCAGTCTCCTCCCTCGGATTTCTCTTGCTCAGCCGAGGCATCCAGAGGGATGAACCCTGATACCCTCTGCCCCTCATCCCTTCCCAAGCCGGAAGCTGCCATCCAGAACTGGCAGAGGCAGGGCAGCTAGTTCAGGTTCCACAGAGAAGGAGCAGGCAGGAGTGGGTGCCCCTCTCACTGGGGTGACACCACCGTGGGCTTCTGGGAATCCAGCCATTGGGTTTCCTGTCAGCTAGAGAAGAGCAGGCAGGAGCTGCCTGCAGGCCAGTGGACCCACGTTGGGGTGGGATGTGAAGAAGAGTCACAGGAGGCCCCCAGATCACCCTGGGAACCCTAGCAAGGACCAGAAGCCAACAGTGCTAGTATCAGCCCTATCAGACTCCCTCAATCCATGCACAATCGAATTGAATTTCCCTTTATAAGGTTATATATTTTAAAAAAAACAAACTGAGGAGGGGCCAAGTAGGTGGCATGGAGGTTAAGGTGCTGGAGCCCCCATGGCCAACTGTGCTGGTTGAGTCCCCTGGCAGCTTGAAAATTACATCAGGCATATGTGTATGAACACCCAAAAATCCAAGAGCAGACTGGAGGAGAAGGACTGCAGCATGGTCATTACCCCAGGGGCTGATTTCTTATTTTCTGTCTCTCTTTCTGTCTCTGGTAAGTGTCTGTGCCCTATGGCAAAAACTACAAGGAAAAAAGAATACGTGAAGTCAGGAAAGGGCCATGGCAAGAAGGCTGTACATCGTGGCCTAACTAAGCCTCTTTCCCTGAAGCGGGGGCCTGTCTGGGCTGGAGCCTTTTGACCCTGTCGCATCTCAGCAATGGCAATATCTGTCCAGGACAGCCGTGTCAACAGAGGCAGCCGTCTCTAGTGAGAAACAAAAAGCTTGAGGCTCTAGTCATCTTGGGCTTGCCCAGCCACAGCGTGCCCAAGGGACAGGCTTCACGTACCTGCATCAGATGGAGAGGCTCTGCTCCAGGTGTCGTCCCCAGCCAGCTGGCTCCCTAGCTGGGCCAAAGGGCCCTGGACGTGTCAGCTGACACTGAACAAGAGCTGTTAGGAGTCAAGCATAGCATCACCTGTGGCCCCCCTCTTAATTCTCACAAGAATCCTATGGCAGCTGGGATCCCTCCTCTGTTGTACAGAGGAGGAAACTGAGGCTTGAGGCATTCCTGACTTACCTGAGGTAACAGTGACAGGATTCAGTGAGCCCTATTTTTTTTTTTTTTTTTGAGAAGTTTTTGCTATAGGAGATGTGCGCTCGCCAGGAAAAGAGAGAGAGAAAGTGAAAAATCACCCCCAGGGGGGATGGCCACGCCGCAATCCCTTCTCCTCCATTCTCCTCTCTGGATCTTGGGCACACACGCACATGCTCCTGGCGTGAGTTTAAGCCACTGGGTCTGGGACTCGAACTGCGGTTGACTACATGGGAGTCCAGCGACATAGCCATTACGCTAACTGCTGGTCCCGGTGAGCACCTATTCTTTGTCAGGCCCTGTGTTAAATGCTTTATACACACCACTGCACTCTGCTGTAGTCCTTCCCTCCCCTCCCCAATGTGCTGGCCGTCACCTGAGCGCTCACACAACTTGCTCATCCAGTGAGGAACAGCTACCGTGGGCTGCACCCTAGGGTAGGTCTCCAAGTTCAAAGATAAATAACGGAAGTAGTCCTGCCCTCGGAACGCCTACAATCCAAGATAGGTAAACAACCGTCTGATATGAATAGGTGTTTATTCCTGTGCCAGGCCCGGTGCTGGACACCAGGTCCAGAGGAAACACAGACTATGTGCTTCTCCCTGGAAAGAGCAGACCGGCAAGGAGCCTGGCATGTAAATGACGCAGTTCGGGAAGCTTCACAATCGAGTTTGCAATGAATTGAACTGAGGCCTGGAGGAGGTTCCTGGGTGTGCCGGGACATCTGTGAAAGCACTGCAGCCTCCACGATGTGATAAGAGAAAACAACATATACCGGCCTTCACTGGGGACATCCATGAACAAGACCGGGGCGTGTCCCGAGGACCCGAGTGGTGTCTGACATGACGTAGCATGAATTCTGCACACAGCGTGTGCTCCCTAGATAGAGGTGGCGAGAGGGATTAGCTGAGTGATGAGTAATTGAAGTGCCTCTGTCATCTTCTTATTTTCTTATCGCTCAGATTAATCTGGTTTTAACAAATGCTTAAAGAGAAGAACTTATTACCAGAGCAGCTCCCATTGCTGGGATAAAGATCTGCTGGAGGAGTCTGGAAGTTGTCGTCAGAGAACTGATGTTAACATAAAGTCCCCCACTTCTTCAGATGTCCTGCTGGAGTCAGGGACCGAGGCTTAGTTGCCAAATTCCTGACGACTTCCCTCCTGAGGGCCATCTACTCCTGTCTCCACAGCCCACAGCTTTGCTGTCTCAGGCACGTACTTATTTATCTCCACCCGAGTTCCTACGATGCGTCCGCTCAGCCATATTAGGGAGGCTCCCTGCTAATATTTCTATCAAACAGCAGCACGCCTGTTCACGTGGTACCTTTGTTACAAAGAACACGAAGCAATGGGCAGCCTTCTGGTAGTGCACCCTCCTCCTGCCTCAGAGAGGAACAACCAGTTCTCTCTTCAGCAGGAGAGGTAGACAAGGCCTGGGAGGTGAGAAGTCCCCAGAGCCTCGGAGGCAGATCCTGGGCTAATCTGTGGGGTGGGGTGTCCATGAAAAGAGATTCTGCCTCTGGGTGCCTTCTCTAGCTCTCTCTGGGCCCAGGCTGACCCCTCTGCCCCTTTGTGAATGTCATCACAAATAACCCAGTAAGGTTCCCCTCCCTTCCCTTTCCTCCCTCCTCTTCCTTTTTAAAACAAATTTATTGCTAGAGAGCACATGTATTCACCAGAGAGAAAAAGAGAGAGAGGGAGAGAGAGAGAAAGCACTCCCTAGCAGGCATGGCCATTGCCCAATTCCTTCTTCTCCATTTATCCTTCCTGTCAAGATTTGAGCACACATGCACATGTGTTTAGGGCTAGGATTTGAACTCCGGTCAGCCATGTGGATTCCGCTCCCTTAACCACTGTGCTATAAGGCCTAGCTCTCCTCTTCTTCTTTTTAATCAGCCATTGCCCTTCTTGTGACAAAGAGTCTCTCCATGACTAAACTTTTTTTTTTTGTTGTTGTTGTTGCTATAAGGCACATGTGCTCGCTAGAAAGAGAGAAAGAGAGAGACAGACAGAAAGTGAGAAATCAACCCGCGGGGGGATGGCCATGCCACAATCCCTTCTCCTCCATTCTCCTCTTGGGATCTTGGGCATGCAAGCACACACACCCAGCATGAGTTTAAGCTACAGGTCCGGGACTTGAGTCGCAGTCAACTACATGAAAGTCCCGCGACATAGCCATTACGCCAACTGCTGGTCCCACCATGACTAAACTTTCAGTTAGCTCTTTTGAATCCTCTCCCAACTAAACTTGAACTTTTAAACTTCACATCCGTCTTTGGACATCTCAATTTTAGTCAGAGGCATCTGGCCACCCTCAATATCCTTCCATTCCCATCCTCCACCATTCCCCAGGTGATGTCAGATCACTTGCTTGCCTTCAGCAAGAATCTGTTAGGTCAATTTAGAATGACTCTCCCCTATTCCCGATGCTTCCTCTTAGTAATTTTCCACATTTCCCCTCCCCCCTACCCCTTGGCTATAAGTTCCTCCCTATTGTATTCAGAATTGAATCTAGTCCCAAACTGAAGTCTTGTTTCCCCTAGTGCAATCAGTCCTGAATAAAATCTGATTTTATTGTTTTAATGACTGTCCAGGTCTGATTTGCTATGAAACATGACACCTGCAATTCCTAAGCACTACTTCTCAGAGGGGCCATGACAGAAGGTGGGAAGGAATTCCTGGATTTTGCTGGATGATCCCACACAAAAACTCCCTCCTGGAAAGCTGTCCAGTCCTCCCTCCATGGACCACCAGCAGCTACTCCCAGGACCCTGGGGGAAGTGAGGGGGAGACAAGGGAGGCTGGAGCTACCCTGGAAATGACAGCTAAGCCTTCTGAGCACCAGTACTGTCTCAGGCACTGAGCTTTTCAGGAACTGTCTCCCTTAATCCTCATAATAGGCAACTCAGTAGGTGTTATCAATACTCCCATTTTATAGATGAGGAAGCTGAGGCACATGGAGTTTAAATAACTTTCCCTAAACAGGTAACTTAGAAGGCAAACCCACCCAACCTGGCCCAGAGCCTGCACGCAACCCACTGTCCCACGAGAAGGGTGTGCAGCCCAGGGCTGCAGTCACTCTACCTGTGGAGACATCACCAGGGAGAAACAATATCAAGGGCATCAAATGAGCAGGATTGGGACCAACAGATGACATAGTGGTTACATTGCTGGACTCCCACATAGTCAACCATGGTTTGAGTCCTAGACCTGGCGGCTTAAAATTCATGCCATGTACGTGTGTGTGTGTGTGTGTGTGTGTGTGTGTGCCCAAAATCCTGACAGAAGAATGGAGGAAAAGGGATTGTGGCATGGGGGAGGGGCGTGTGATTTCTTGCTTTCTATCTCTTTGTCTCTCTCTGTCTCTCTGGTGAGCACATGTGTCCTATAGCAAAAATCTCTCTCAAAAAAAAAAAAAAAAAAAAAAAAAAAAAAGAACCGGATTAGCACTAAAACTGGTGATGCAAAGACAGACAAGGAGGTCCAAAAGTTGAGACCTAGTTGGGAAAAGGATTTGAAACAGCTTGACTCAAGTTTGATCATGGACAGCCTCTTTGACACATGAGGGGAAGTGACTGATCAAAAAGAGGAGGAGGAAGGGGAGGGGAGGGAAGGGGAGGAGAAGGGACAAAACATTGTGCTGTTTGAAATAAAATTCTCACTAGCCTGCTAGAGTGGCCTCCTCCCTCTCTTTCAAGCGCATGAGTCTCATGAAAGGAGCTGGAAATGGCAGATGGCCAAGGGTCACCCCAGATCTGGCATATTCTCAAGTACTCTCATCCTTCCTCTCTGAGAGAAGGACGAGTAGACTGAAATTGCCTCCAATGTTCTTGTTTCATCCAGCAAAGTCCCACATGTGTTCACATTCACTCCACAATCATTTGCAGAACCTAAAGAATGTGCCAGGCTCTCTACCGGTGACTGGAGGACAGGGAGGAGGCGGGCCTGGCTCTTAAGGAGTGGTTATCCGTTAGGTGTTCACCAATGCCCACACATAACACCTCTTCACACTCAAACTGGGCAAAGACAAGGGAGACTCGGGGGAGGGGGCGGGGGGGTGCTGCTATTTTATCTTCATTATACGTGATAGTCTCCAAAGCTCTATGTCTGGGTATTGTTATCAACAATTTTACAGGTGAGAAAACATGGACCTAAAGAAAAAGAGAAGTAACTGGCCCCCATTTATACAGCCACTAATTTGGTAACACTGAACCCGGGTCTGAATGATCGCAGAGCTTCCTTGTCTCCCTCTCTCCCACGAGAAGGTGAAAATAACCACACAAGACAACCACATGTGCTCACACCTACAGACACGCAAACGGAAGCATCTGATCTCCAAGATGTGCCTATGGCCTGCGTAGTCACACGCACAGAGCGCGTCCCCCACGCACCCGCAAGCAAGCATCCACGCACAAGTCAGTGTGTTTTCCTAGCTTCGGAAACTTGTGAACACGCTGTCAATGCACACATGGAAAAATACCCAAACTCACTGTGTACTAAAAAGCAAGTGAGGGCAGCAAAGAAGTACTGTCATTAGAGACCATTGATTTAGCAAGAATTAGGGTTGGAAAACAGAAAATAGTCCTGGTGGTGCCGACTGACACAACTCTTTGGGAAAGTGACAAGTCAACATTCATCAGTGGTTTAACATGTCTAAGACCAAAAGTGGAACAATTTTTTCACCTGAGAGTCATTCAGAAGTAAATGCAGGGACCAGAGGTTGGCACAATGGCTATGTCACTGGACTCCCATGTGGTCGACCGCAGTTCGAGTGCTGGACCCGGTGGCTTAAACTCGTGTGTGACCACGATCCCAAGAGAATGGAGGAGAAGGGATTGAGGCATGGCCACTCCCCTGGGGGGTGATTTCTCACTTTCTATCTCTCTGTCTCTCTCTGTCTTTCCGGTGAGCACACACAGCCTATAGCAAAAACCTCTCCAAAAAAAAAAAAAAAAGGCAGAAGTAAATGCAGAAAAGGTTCAATATAGCAGTATTATAGCACAAACTCGATACTAATTAAATTATACAAAAGAAAAACGACTGAGAAAAGACAAACACAAAAATACAACAGTAATAGTGGTAGGGTTTGGATGATCAGATGAGGGTTAATTTCTTCCTTCCATCCCATCCATTTTCATTTTTGTCCATTTTTCAATGAAAAAAGATCTTGCATTTCTTTTTTTTAATTAATGGCCAGAAGGCAATTAAGTTTTGTCATAGACAGCCTCTTTGACACAAGAAGGGAAGTGGCTGATCAAAAAGAGGAGGAGGAAGGGGAGGAGAGGGAAGGGAAGGAGAAAGGACAAAACATTGTGCTTTCTCTGTCTCTCTCAACCTCTCTGTCTCTCTGTGTTGAGATAGAGAGATTGAGATAGAGAAAGCACTCCCCACCACAGGATATGGTCGCAATGCTTTTTCCTTCCTATCAGAATTTTGGGCACACATGCACACGTGCCAGGCATCCTTTTCAAGTCTCTGGAGCCAAGTTAGAACTGCAGTCAGCCATGCGGGATCTGGTTCCTGCAGCACAGTGCTTAATCACTGTACTATGAAGATGGCCCCTCACATATTAAAAAAAAATAATTTGCTAGAGAGAGCCTGTGAGAGAGAGATGATAGAGATAGAGAGAGAGCGAGAGAGAAAACACTCCTATGGGGAATGCCCACGCTGCAATCTCTTCTATTCCATCTTTCCTTTAGGGGTCTTGGGCATGCATGTGCATACGTCTGGCATGCTTTTCAAGCTGCTGGGCCCAAGACTTGAATTGCACAGTTGACCATGCGGGATGCAGCTGTGTCAACCACTGCACCACCGGCTGGCCCCAGATTTCTAATAAAACTAAACTTCACAGGACCAGCAGTTGACGTAATGGCTGTGTCGCTGGACTCCCACGTGGTTGACCGCGGTTCAAGTCCCGGACCCGGTGGCTTAAACTCACGCTGGGCACGTGTGCGTGCGTGCCCAAGATCCCGAGAGGAGAACGGAGGAAAGGGGATTGCGGCGTGGCCATCCCCCTGGGGGGTGATTTCTCGCTTTCTATCTCTCTGTCTCTCTCTGTCTGTCTGGCGAGCGCACGTGCCCTATAGCAAAAACCTCTCCAAAAAAAGAAAAAAAAAAACAAAAACAAGAAAAAAACAAAAAAGCCCCTAAACTTTACAAAAAATTGGGAGCAGACCACAGCACTACATGAGTGACAGAAAGCCGAATGTTCAAACACAGAATTTAGTATTGTCATCAAGAGAAACCTACAACAGAAACACTGGTCTATCATGTCAGGGATGTGCAAAACTGCCTCTGTCCATATGTGACTGGCCAGCAACAGTGAAGAGCACGTGTAAGGAGCTGTAATTAGTTTGGCTTTCAGCTCTTATCTCTGTAAGTTCTTGAGCATCTGTCAATGGTGTCATGGCTGACAGGTTAGCCCAATATTAGGTATGAGCTGACCTTCTAGGCACGTGCACTCATGTAGACATTGCACACACAGTCATCATGAGGCAACTGTCTTGCCAGTAGGGTCTGAGGCTGGGCTTCATGAACCCCTCTCCTGGACTGGTAGGTTCCAGACAGTGAAGCTACTATAAAAGACTCAGTTGGGATGGGGAGAAGATTTGGATAAAGGTGGGCTCTGGGCAGAGGAGAAGGAGGTGAGGAGGAGGAGGACCAGGGGTGGGAAGAGGGGAGAGGATCCACCTCCTCCCTAATGGGAGGCCTCGAGATCAAATTCCCACTAGATTTGGCCAAAGTCTCGCTGACGTGCAAGGTGACTGACGTCAGACCAGAGGCTAAAGGCAGATGGCAGTCAGATGGAGAGGGCTGGGGCCCCACGGCTGGAAGGCTGAGGGAAGGCCAGGGAGAACCAGTCCTGATAAGGCTTCATCAGGGAGGGATGCTCACCTTCCTGAGAGATTCCTGCGCTGTCCTCCTATTGACTTACCCAGTGTGAAATGGCCAGGCTTTTCTGCAGTTAGGGACTGGGTTATGGACCCTGGGAATGGGTGAGTGAGGGGACCGCTGATGTTCTCCAGACTTCCAGAGTGGAGGTGACACCTCGACATTGGCCCCCTAAATTTCCCTTCTTGCTCAAAGCCCTGGGCTGGCTGGGCCAAGGGACCTCGTCACTTTCTCCTCTGGTCACCAGGAAGGCTGGGCCACACCCTCTTAGAGCCTTGCCCTGGCTCTGACTGCAGCGGTGCAAGCCTCAGCTTCTGTCACACTCTGGGAGAGCCTGGGCAGGCCCCAAGGCACAGGGCCCAGAGGAGGCCCCAGAGTTGCACTCTTTTCCTGCAAAGGAAAGATACAAGAATAGAGAAAGGCTCTGCCTTAAACTTTCTTGCATCTCCAAGAGAGTAGGTTTCTATTTTCCCTTGAGCCAGACCAGCCTTCTTGCTTTCAGGAGCAGTCATACATGGCCACATGTGGCCATGCGTGTGCACACACAGCCTCTCACTTGTGCATGTGCACACACAAATACACATGTGTGCTCCTCACCCCCAGTGCAGGGGATGGGTGCTCCCTTCCTGAGCCTGAGAGTGGGATGCCTAACCTTTGCCCTCTGTGCTTCGATTGTGCCTTGATGACAGCAAGGAAAAGTTCCAATGGTTGTCTCACCCCGGAGGAGTTGGGAGGAGAAAGGTTCAGCAGAGCTGGGATTTAGATCGAATGGTGGAGCACAAAAATTGTTCCCAAACCCAATCGGGAAAGAAAGCTCATTAATGTCTCTGTTCCCTCCTCATTAAGCGAGAGCTCGCTCATAAATATTCACAGAATTCTAAAGTAAGATCGAGGTGAAAGTTACGTTAATGCAGAACAATTAAGAATGTTCTCCACTCTCAGTCTGACCGCAGCCTGACCAGGCTTTCGCCTCCCCCCAGTCCAGAGACCTGGGAGGCTGGGAGGCTTTGGGTCTCCCAGAGGTACAGGGAAGGGGAGCAGGGGTTGGGGTATGAAAACAGCTCATAGGCCCTACTGGAGTTTCTCAGGCTGAGAAGCACATCATGGGAGGGTCTCAAAGACCTCCCAGCACCTGTCACTGTCCCACCCCATCTTAGAATGAGGTAACTGCACCCTGGGAGGTACGCGACTTGTCCAAGATGACCAGCAGGCTGGGACTGGGATCCAGGGCACTTTCCATGACCCACCTGTTGGCTTCAGCCAGGGCCAGTAGAGCTCTTCCCTCTCACAGGGATTGCCTTGGGATTCAGGCCCTGATCTCTCTGCGTTCCTAGGCTGCAGAGCTCTTTGCTCCTGCATGCTGCAGCCAGACTAATTGTCATAAATGCAGGTTTAATTGCGTCACTCCTTCCAAAAAACATTCATTGGCTCCTCATTGCCTATGAATGAAATGCAAACTCCTCATGCTCCGTGGTCCAAATGTTCCATTACAACCTCAATTACCATCAGTCTTTATTCATTTACCAACGTCCCAGCCAAATGGAACTTGGAACTCTTCTCCAAACTGCTCTCCACTTTCCTGTCTCCAAGGTTTGCTTATGTAGCTCTTACTTACTGGAATATCTTCCCTCCTGGTTCTACCTTCCCAAGCCCTGTTTCAAGGCCCATCATCTCTTCCCTATGCTAATCCTACTTCCTACAGTCAACAGAATCTCCCTCCAGGGTATTTTGCTTGAATCTCTCCTATGTGACATGATCTTGCTGGGCCTTGTCATTCAGCTACTCGTAATCAGTTGTAATATCAGTTATTGCTATGTGCCATTGCCTTGGATATATAATACTTTGCAATGTAGGTACTGTTATACCACCTCACAGTTGTGTACACTGAGGTTTTCTGAGAGGCTAAAAAGTCCAGCTCTATCTTATCTGGCTCTAAAGTGTTTGCTCCTTTTCCTTTGCTACATTGTTTTCCCCTTATCTCTCTGTGACTTTGCCTAGTGTAGGTACCTCATAAAAGTGGAATCATGCAGTATTTGTCCTTCCTGCTGGGCTTCATTCATTTACCATAATGTTATTCACGTTATGGCATGTGTCAGAATTCCCCTCCTTTTTAAGGCTGACTAGTATTCCATTGTGTATATACACACCACACTTTGCTTATCCATTGATCTGTCAATGGACACTTGGGTGGCTTCCACCTTTTGGCTCTTGCACAATGATGCTGTTATGGACGTGGGTGAACAAACACATGTTGGAGTCCCTGCTTTCAATTCTTTTGGATATTCATCCAGCAGTGGCACTGCTGGGTCTTATGGAAAGACTATGTTCGATTTTGGTAGTCAGTCCTCTCTTTTATTATTTATTTAAATTTTTTTTACTATAGAGCATGTGCACTTACCTGAGAGACAGACTGAGAGAGAGAGAGAAAAAGTGAGAATGCGCCTCCCTAGGGGGGATGGCCACACTGCAATCCCTTCTCCTCTATCCTCCCCTTGGGATTTTGGGCACACACGCACACATGCCTGGTATGTTTCTCAAGCCTCTGGGTCCAGGACTTGAACACGCAGTTGGTCATGTGGGATCCAGCTGCCCCAACTACCACACCATGAGCTGGCCTTTTGGTCCTTTTTTTTAAAATATAATTAAAAACAGGGATATGGGAAATGGAGAAGACAAAAAAAATCTGCCATCTTTTGAGCATATATTCTGTGCTAAAAAGTTTATATTGTCTCACTTCAGCATTGCGTAAGACTTCGTTTCCATTTTATAGATGGGAAGGCCAAGACACAGCAATCTGGCCAAGGTCACAAGGCTTATAAACGTGAAGGCACACCCTAACCCAGCCTGATGGCGGTGGGGCATGGCAAGGTGGCTGAACTGTGGGAGACATTACAGAGGGGCGGGTGTTGCTATCCTGCGTCTCTACTTCCCCATTACGCCTGAGTAGGCTTCTGGGGCGATGATGAATTTTCCTCAAAGAACCTGGAGAGTCTTGCAGGAGGGTTGAGCAGGGGGTAGGGTCAGGAGAGCTGTTCCATAATTTGTGAATTTTTTTTTAATTTAGATATTTTTGCTGTAGGGCAAGTGTACTCACTGGAGAGGCAGAGAGATAGAAAGAGAGAAATCAGCCTCTGGGGGGATGGCCATGTTGCAATCCCTTCTTCTCCATTCTTCTCTCAGGAGTTTGGGCACACACACACATGCACACGGCGTGAGTTTTAAGTCACTGGGTCCAGGACTTGAACTACAATGGACTACGTGGGAGTCCAGCAATGGAACCATTATGCCATCTGCCGGTCCCAATTTGTGAGGTTCTTGGAAATATCCCTAATTCTAAGCAGCATGCCATCCTTGGAGTCTTTTCTTATCTAAATGTCCCAGTTTCTTTCAAGAGTTTCTCCTATGTGACACTGGCCAAAGCCCTCACTGTCCCTCCTCTGCTGCCTCCCTCGACACAACTTAGCCTGACACAGTGCATCACAGCCTGCAGATCAGGCCTGATGGTTCTAAGGCATCCAGGGATTGAGCTGCTTTAAAGAGTGAACTACTGTCTAGCTGTGCTCCTATTTTGAGCGCCCGTTCTCTTTTTAATGATGCTGGTTTTACCCTTTCCAATCTGAAGAGCATTCTCCTTGATGGGAAAAGCAATAGAAAAACAGGCGTTGGAGAACGCATTTCAATGTGGGGTGTGTTATGCCCTGAAAAGCATTTTTGTGACTCTCAGCTTATGAGGTCCTTGTTACAACCCTGAGAGCTAAGTAGGGCAATGCTACCCACTTAGTGAAGTTGAATGACTTGCACAAGGTCCCTCAGCTAGTTAGCAGCCTAGGCGAGAGGTGAGGTATGAGCCCACTGCAGAGACTCTAAGGGAAAATTCTGATTGCACAAGCACAAATAACCCCAATCAGAACACATCTAAAGACACTAATATGGTCACTCCAGGGACTTTTTGACAAGATCACATTTGAACAACAAAAACAAAGGAGAAAGGCTGTTTTCAATGTAAACAGGCAGAGGCAGCACTGAGGAGCAGTGTGGTCCCTAGGGAAGGAGGTGGAAGATGGTGGCTTTTTAGGAAAAACTGAAGCTTCAGAAAAGTGCAGAGGCAAACGAAAGACATTTTTAGTTATGCTGATAGCATGATCCCATGCCCCCTCCAACTAAAAACAAAAACAAACAAAAACCCCCAACAAATATAAATAACAAAACCAAATGAGAAATAACAGTGACAGCAAATAACTAGACGGGACTACACCTGCTGCTGGAGAAGGTGCAGAAATGTAGAACCAGAGCAGACAGCTGAGTGGAAAGCAGCAGAGCTTGGAGAAAAAGCCTTTGCTGAAAGGGAGACACCAGGGTCAGTCTGGCGTTGGCCAGTTGGGGGACTTATGGCTATGACCAGCCACCTTGCCTCCCTGACCCTTTACAGTCCCGATGCCCAAAGTTTTGGATTAGAGCAATGTTTGCCCAACTTCATTCATGCACTACTGCCATGGTGACTGCCATCCACACCCCGCCAATAGCCAGAAGCTATTGTCTGCTTATCGTGTTGGGCCTGACGCTTGCTTGTGCTTGGTTAGAAAGAGAGATTAGCACAGATTAGAGCCGTGTTAAAGACAGCCATTAAATTAAAGCTTTCTCTTTGTTATCATTGGAAAGATTGAGAGAAAACTGAAAAAGGAAAAAAACTTTAAAAATTTCATGTCCAATCCTAAATTGTTTCAAGTATCATTTAGAGTCATGTTGTGGCCTGCCAGTGGTCCAGGGCCCACACTTTGGAAAGCAGCAGATTAGGCTAGTGATCATTGACCTCTCGAGCACTGTTAGTATTTCTTTCTTTAAAGCATTATTTAATTTTATTATTATTATTCTTTTTATTTTTAAAAAATTGCTATAGGGCATGTGTGCTCACCAGAGAGAAGGTGAGAAAGTAAGCTACCAGGTCCAGGACTCGAACCATGGTCAGCCATGTGGGAGTCCAGCACCTTAATCACTACGTTCATTGCAAGAGAAAGAGGGAGAGGAAGAGGAAGGGAAAGTGAGAAATCACCTCCCTGGGAGGATGGCCATGCTGCAATCTCTTTTCCTCCATTTTCCTTTCAGGATTTTGGGCACATGCACACACACCCAGACCCAGTATATTTCTCAAGTTGCCAGGTCCAGGACTCGAACTGCACACTTGACCATGTGGGATCCAGTCACCTTAACCACCATGCTACCTGGCTGGCCCTGTAAGGATTTCTTGACCCATCCATCTGGGGTCCAGGACTCTCCTCACTTTACCACACAAAGGCCCACAGTGCTCAGGTATTCTTCACCTCTTTACACACTTCCCAGGCAACACACCCATTCTTGTCATATTCACAAGAGAATGTGGTATGTGTCACCCGTTTTGATCAAATGTGTCCCATAAGCCAGATCTACCTGAAGAGAGAGATTTTTACTATAGAGTGCTTGCACTTGACAGAGAGGTATAGAGAGATAGAAAGACAGAATACAAGAAATCACCCCACCAGGAGGGATGGCCATGCCACAATACCTTCTCCTCCATTCTCCTCTCAGGATTTTGGACATGCACACATACGCACCCAGCATGAGTTTGAAGCTACCAAGGTCTGGTACTCGAACCATGGTCAGCCATGTGGGAGTCCAGCGATGTAACCATTATGCCACCTGCTGGTTCCGTCCCACCTGAAGCTTCAAAGATTCCTGACAGGACTATAGAATTGCACTTCTCTGCTGGATTTGTCTTCCATTATGCGAGCACTCTTTATATTTTGTCACATTTCCAGTACTTTTAAATAAAATAGTTTATTGGGACCGCAGTTGGCTTAATGGCTATGTCACTGGACTCTCATGTAGCCGACCGTGGTTCAAGACCCAACCCCGTTGGCTTAAATTCATGCTGGACATGTGTGTGTGCGCGTGCGTGCCCAAGATCCCGAGGGGAGAATGGGGGAGAAGGGATTGCGGTGTGGCCATCCCCCCGGGGGATGATTTCTTGCTTTCTGTCTCTTTCTGGCGAGTACATGCGCCTATAGCAAAAACCTCTCCGAAACAAAAAACAAAAAACAAAAAACAAAAAGAACAAAGTTTACTTTTCCCATAGCAAAAGCTATGCATATTCATTACAGGAAATCCAGTCACAAAGCAGAAACACAGAAAGAACTAAAGGAGTTGTCCACCGTTCTACTATCCATAGAGATCATCACTAGTACTTTGTTTCTAGCCTATTTTTTAGTACTTTTGTACAGTCCTTTTTTTTTTCCTCTTAGAGAGATTTTGCTATAGGGCATGTGTGCTCACTGGAGAGACAGAGAAGACAGAGAGACAGAAAGCGAAAAATCACCCCCACAGCAGGGATGGCCACGCTGCAATCCCTCCTCCTCCATTTTCTTCTCAGGATTTTGGGCACACGTACACACATGCTTGGCCTGAGTTTTAAGCTGCCAGGTCTGGGACTCGAACCATGGTTGCCTTTGTGGGAGTCCAGCAACATAACCATAACGCCATCTGTGGGTCTTGTCTTTTTTTTTTTTTGATCATCCTTGCTAATATATTATCTTTACAACTTTGACTCCTGTTTTTTTCCACACTACCATGAAATCATCAAAACATTATTCAGCATGAGTGCATTTTTTTTGGCCCGTGCAAATAGTACTAATAACAATATTTCCAGACCTGCACTACTTCCTTAGAAGTGCAAGAAGTGACTCTCCTGGGTGCCACATCTCCATCTTCAATGTTTGAATGGGACGATTTTGTTGTACCCCTTACCAGATGAAAAATCAAAATAAAAAATATTTGCTAGTTTCTAAGGCAAAAATAGCTATGTAGTTCTGATTTTCATTTCAATCACCAGTACAATTGGAGATTGACCATCTGTTGGAAAGCCAGTTTTATTTCTTCTTTAGTGAATTGTTTATCACATCCTTGGCTCACTTTCCTATTGTACCTTTGGGGTTTTATTATTGATTTGTACGAGCTGTTTATATGTTAAAGATATTAACCCTCTATCCAATATTTGCTGCAAATATATGTTTCCCAGTTTGACTTTTAAAGCCCAGATTCATTAGAGGTTTCCCAGGTAGCCACATTGATTTCTTTAGATTCTCCATTTTCTTCCTCATTGGAATTATATGTGATTTTTATTGTTATAATTCCATTTGTAGAGCCTCATTCCTGGTGAACTTTTTTTTTATCATTTTTTATTTTTTTAGAGTTTGCATCTATGGGACCATAATAACTGCACTTTGACCTTTCCAGTCTAGGCTGCAGGTCTGTTCTCCCTTCACATTCCACACCCTGCATCCCCCCGCCCCTCCACTCCGCACAGAGACCTTCACACCTCAGACCTCCAGGTGTGAGTCAGGGCGTGTACTCTTCTTCTTTTTAATGCTTATTTGAACCAGAAGGTTCCTCACAGATGGTTTATTATGTCAATGAGTTCATAGTTTCTGAAAGTTCCTAAGGCCAAAGAGTTCATACAGGGTTTTCATAGGACAGTGGCACTGCAGGGCAAAATCCCTGCTAATGGGAGGCATGGACTTTCTAGAATAACAACGGCCATGGTAATAACAGCAAACAGTCACTATTCACGTGTTTGCCATTGTCCTAACTAAGAGCTTTACATGAATTACCAGGTTTAGCTTCCAACAATGCTACGAGGCTGGTACTATGATTATTCTCCGTTTTCAGATGGGAAAACTAAGGCGCAGAGAGACTGAATAATGCACCCAAGTGCACAGCAGACCCAGAAGAGACCCACATGTAGTGTGTGTTGCTAAGAGAACAGATGTGTGTGCAGCTGGAATTCCACAGTGGAAACTGTGGCAGGAAATGGGAAGTGCCCAGAAGAGAGGGAAGACACCAGTGCTGGCTTGGGGCTGAGCCTGCGTCCTGAGACCCAGCTCAGTCCCTTGATACTGGTGGGTTCACACAGCAGGAACTCATCTTGCATGAGAAAGGAAGAGAACCAGGACTGGGGCTACCACAGGAAGCAGAGCTATTGCCAGGGCTTCAGGACACGGCAGAGTCTGGTTACCTGTCTGCATTACAAGTTCAGCTTCGGGATACCTGAGCCAAAGAGGGCAGAGGACAACTGGTAATCGCCATAGCAACAGCTGACTTGTAATGAGCATTCAAAGTACACGCCAAACGCCAAGTTAAGAACGTTACACGCATTATCTCATTCTTTCCTTATGTTGATTCTGTGAGGCTGGTACTATTATTAAACCCATTTGATACATAAGGAAACTGAGGTATCTAGAAGTTCCACAGCTGTAATTGGGGAGTCTGTTTGAATCTAAAGTCTGTATAAGGAAACTTCAAAAAGTTCATGGAAAGGTGAAAGTAAAAGACATGTTTATTTAGTACAAAAAATTCTGAAATCAGTGCATAGCTTCTTCATTAATATGTGTTTCTCATGAACCACAGCCCTCTGCTGCCCACCCCTCCCGCACACGAGGGAAGTTGGTACTAAGAAGCTCCTCTTTCCCCCTGCTCTGGGACACCCCGATGATCAGCCAGGGCTGAGCAGAGAAAGATAAAATCGAACTCCAAGGGACCCAGCAGGGGACCCTGCTTTCTTTTCTCTAGAGCCCAGGAATAGAAAGCAAGTAAGAAAAAAGACCTGCAGTTTCAACGCTGTTCTATTCCATTTCTTTCCCACTAATGAATGTTGGTACCTGCTAAAGATACCTGGAAGAGGCAGGGGAAGCAGCTGCCTTCTGCTCAGAGGCTGCTGGGAATAGCATTTGGGAGCTGCGGTTCACCCCTCCACCCCAAACGGTGCACACCGACAGGCATATCGGACATTTCCGGTTACGGGAAGCAACTCCCCCAGTGACCACGGGTCATCTACACGGGTTGGGCTTAGGGCTGTGCATGGTGCTAGCAGCAAGATCTGACAAAGGCTTTTCCTTCCCTCACAGAGCTTGGCATTCACACAGTCCCCAGTGGCTTTGTAACAAAGATAGGACCTAGCCTTTACTTCCATCTGCCTAGGGTGTCTCCTCATAACTGCCTCATTCTATAGGTTTCTGTCTGGATTTTTAGCTTGCTATTTCTCTTGTTTGAATAGACAGAAAAGAGCGTGTTTATACCATTCAACTCCATCTCCCATCAGTGTCAATTCAAATCCTCTGCCCTAGCTGGACAGCTCCCTCACTGTCCTCCCAAATGACAAGTGCCATCTGTGTGCCTCAGGTGTTGTCAGCTGCCACCTGGACAAGCCCTTCAGGCTGGAAGGCTCTTAGAGACGTCACTGAAGAGGGCTCGGTAGCGCCTGGTCTGAGGCTCTGCCTGGGCAGACCTGTCTTCACTGTCCCCTCTGCTGAGCTCTGGGGTCGGTGATGTGCCACAAACCTGGTGTGCTGGCTGTGGAGACAGCCCACCCTCACTGCGTGGCTCTCCATCCTCTTGCTCAGACGCACTGCTGTGCTCTGTGCTGTGGCCACCCCTTGACCACACCAGCCACTGGTGGATAAATACTACTCTCCTTTACTCACTGCTGGGATCTTGCTCGGAACGAACAAGGCACCAACCAGGAGCCAAGGCACTACCTTCGATCTGCCTCTCAGTTTACAATGCTCACAGCCCTCCGTGGTCTTGTTTGCACCCCAAACTGAATTCCCATCGACCCTAATGCTGTGTCGGACCATTTCAGTAGTCCTGGCCCTGGCTTTCTTCCTTTTTTATTAAACCCATTTGGTTGAGATCTTAGCTTTCGTTCAGGAACCACCCTGGAAACCAGGGCTACAAAGACAATTAAGCGTATTTTCTGTAGTCATGCAGCTTTCAGGGCAGCAAGGGAGAGAGACCTATGAACATTCAGCATTATGAGAACTAGGGCAGAGTCATGGTGAGGCAGAATGGAAACCGAAGAAGATGACCAATTATATGTGATGGCGTGTAGCTGTGTATGGCTGAAGTGGGGTTGGGAGAAATGAAAGGAGATAATTGAGCAAGTCTTGAAGAATGAGTAGGAGTTCTCCAGGCAGACAAGCTTCTAATGAGAGTGGTAGTGGTTAATGCAAGGCTTTCCAGAGAGAATAGGGTGGAAGAGTAGAGCAACAGTTAGGGGCATGGAGGACAAGGGAAGGACTGCCGGGCTGATCACAAGACCATGGTAGGTGGGCGTTGAGCAAGAGGGAGTATCTGGGGGAATCTCAGGTTTCTAGCTCATGGTTATCGCCATTATTAACTAAGATGGAGAATAGTCTTCAAAGGTCGGGGAAAGACAACAAATATGGGGGACCAGCAGGTGGCGTGGCGGTTAAGGCACTGGACACTCCCACATGACTGACCAGGATTCGAGTCCTGGATCTGGGGGCTGACTTTCTCACTTTCTCTCTCTCTCTTTCTCTCTCTCCCTGTGTCTCTCTCTCTGGTCAAATTAAAATAAAAAAATGAATAAATTAAATTAAAATAATTCTTAAAAAAGACAATAAATATGATTTTATTTTATTTTTTTAAATTTCATTAATTATTATTATTATTTAAAAATTTGCTGTAGGACATGAGAGAGAGAGAGAGAGAGAGAGAGAGAGAGAGAGAGAGAATGAAAAAGCAAGCCACTAGGTCCAGGACTGAAACCATGGTCAGCCACGTGGGAGTCTAGTACCTTAACTACCATGCCACCTGCTGGCCCCAACAAATCTGATTTTAGATGTGTTGTATTTGAGGCAGAATGGCAGGGGTAGGTGGATAAATATCACTCTCCTTGTCTCATTCTGAGCACTACTCCTGAGTGTCAGTACCCACTAAGCACCTGATAAGTGAGGGCTCTCACATCTCTCTCTCTCTCCATCCTGAGGGTCAGACCCATTTAACCCAACAACTGTGAGACATCTCCACCTGAATAACCCCACCCTTCCAGGCACCTCAAACTTAACATGTTGCTAACTGAGTTGCTAACTAAACACCTAACTCCTATTAAATGTTCTTGTTAGACAATGGTCCACCTAATTGGCTGAGTTAGAAAACTGGGCATCTTATTTGACTCCACCCATGGAACACTGGCCGCCATGTCTTTGATGTTGCCCTGCTCTCTAATGTCCTCCCCTGCTCCACCTCTCCTGCCGCTTCCTTCCTACATCTGCCTGAACTCTTCCCCTCTCCAACTATTTCTCCATCCTTCCATGCCAGCAGGGTGTATCTCCATATCTATGTTTGCCAATCATCTGCTGGTCCACTAGAATGTAAGGTCCATGAAGACAGAAACCATCTCTGTTCGCAGTTATCCCCAGTGCCTGGTGCACAACAGCAGCTCAGTATCAGGTGAACAAATGAGCGAGTGAATCTAAAAATGCAAATCTGATCTATCCCTTCCCATTTAAGACTCTTCCACAGCCTTCATGATGAAGGCTGCTTTCATGGTGGTAGCACGTGCAAGGTCTTCAAAAAGTTCATGGAAAATGTATATTACCCAAAAATTATGCATGGATTTCAACAATATATATATATTTTTTGTACTCAAATCAACTCATACTTTAGAGCCACAAACTTTTTGAAATACTCGCATAGGAGACTTGCTCAGGTTTGGCCTCAGCCCAATTCTTCAGCTTCTTGTCTTCACTATTCTTTGTGTCCCAGCCTACATTCCAGCTGCAATAACCTCTTTGAAGTGCTTGGAGTTATCTCCTTTTTTATTGTGTTTTCTATTGGGCATGTGTGCTCACTGGAGGGAGACAGAGAGAGACAGAAAAGAGACAGTGAGAAATCACCCACCCCCTCTGGGGGGATGCCCATGCCACAATCCCTTCTCCTTTACTCTTCTCTCGGGATTTTGGGCATGCATGCACACACAACCTGTGTGAGTTTTAAGCCATTGGGTCCGGGACTCAAACTTCGGTCAATGACATGGGAGTGCAGTGATGTAACTGTTACTCCATCTGTTGGTTCCAACGGCCAACATACTTTAATGTAGCAGGGTGTGAAAGTCCATTGTTACGGTTCAGATCCACAGTATGATAACCTACCACTTGTGATGGTGTGGTATCCAAAAAGCATAGCCAGTATTCCATGATGGGTTATTACATTTCTGGCTTTTCCAACTCCCAATCAGCACACAGGGCAAGGACTCAGGGGAGGGGAGAGGTACCTGGAGTGCGGTTTCTAAGGAGGCACTCACTCTCAAGGCAAACCCTGCATCTGCATTCCCCTGAGAGTGGGTGCCTTGCTTGTCCTACCTTGGTCCAGGCCCTGCTGTGTAAGGAGGTGTGGGAGGCGGGGTGGGGGGAAGAAATCACGCCCCAGGGGGATGGCCATGCCACAATCCCTTCTCCTCCACTCTTTTCTCTAGATTTTGGACATGCACACACATGCCTCACTGTCTCTCTTTTCTCCACATTCTTTAATTGAAACCACAGATAATAACAGATTGAACGCAGACGCAGATGTGACAATCTAGCTGCCTTCTATTAAGCCAACATTAGAGAGATTTTCAAAAATATAAAGCAAATGTGTTTTCTCATGAAGTCTTTTATTTTGGAAGTATATTTACTTTTTATAAAATTTATGCCAACATACAATGGGTTTGTTATTGTAAAATGAATTACTATGACCCAGCTGCCGGAAGACGGTGCTGCGTGCGGCTGGGGTGCATGGGAGGCCTGGGCTCAGTTCCAGGACCGACCTAAACAGGTGGGATACAGTGGTGCACACCTGCAGTTCTGGCTAACTGGGAAGCTGGGGCAGGAGGATCATGACAGGGAGAGATCCTGGCAGAAATATGTTTCTCTACCCCCTTTCCTCCCTTCTTTCTGTCTCATTTAAAATATGAATTAATAAATATTTTAAAATATTAAAAAATTCCACAATGTTACTTTCTAATACCATATACAGGAGATATACATAAGTTCATAGAAAAATGGAATTCAAGTAAGAGTTTATTTTAGTGCCAAGAAACTGAAAATACACTCATAGTTTTTTTAATGATATTACAAATTTTGAAAAAAAAATTCCTGAACTTTTTGAAAACCCTACATATGTCACATAAATAAAAGCTCATTGGGGTCCTTGATAATTTTTCTGAGGCCAGAAAATTTAAGAATTGCTTTGTTAAACTAAAGGATATGGAAAATCATTGTTTTTACCATGAAAATAAGCATGGTTTGTGTTGGTTTTATGATGAAATAAATCATAAAGATTTCAGAGTCCTCAGTGGTTTTTGGTACTTACTTTCCTCTGATGTAGGTTGTGCTAATTCCCCCTTTTGCCCTTAGGGAAGAAGAAAATGGATGGAGGTAAGATTTTCCCTTCTACAGGTTTGAATCTCTTGCCCTCAATGACCTGACTCTGTCATTTTTGCTTATTCTGCCCTTTGTATGACCTTCTATTCTATCATTCTCTTCCAGGTACAATTTAGGTCCCACAAACTCCAGGAATTCTTTGCTGACTGCCCTAGTCCAAATGTTTCCAAAAGTACACAGATCTGTACTGGCTCAGCTTCTGAGAATCAGCTGGGGTGTCTATAACACACAGGCTCTCCAAGTCCAACGTGCCCCAGAGATACTGATTTACAGGATCCAGAGATATACACATTTACAAGTCTTTCTAGGAGTATCCTGAAGCCAGCAGGGGAACCACCAAGTCTGCACATTTTCCTTCGACAGACTCTGATCTCCAGGAGCACAGGGGTTAGAATGTCTCCTTCTGTCACATCCCCAGAACAGTGAGCATGGTGCTGTGCACAGGCCCAATGTGTGGTTATGGGATTGTCCATACAGTGAATAAGCTCCTCTAATCACAGCTTGTCTACTTCCTCCCCTACACAGGAAATCCAGGAAACCAAATGTCCCCCCTTACACAGGAAATCCAGGGAATCAAAGGCACAGACTGCAGACAGCACGCTCCATGTTCACTCACATTGGGCATACATCCCCGGGCTGCTGATCAAGAAGCTAATAACAAGGCTTCTTTAACAGGTGGGGGTGTATGTGGTCCCAAGAATTTGGATGTGCTAACACACAGACAGGAAGAAGTAGAACCCATGGCTTTCCTTTTTCTCTTCTTTCTTTTCTTTTTTTTCTTCTTTTCTTTTCTTTCTTTCTTTTTTTTTCTTTTCTTTTTTCTTTTTTTTTTTTTTAAGTAATCCCCTCTCCATTCTCCTTTCTCAGGATTTTGGACATGCTTGAACATATGCCTGGCATGTTTTCAAGACACCAAGTCCAAGACTTGAACTTCACAGTCATTCACATGGGATCCAGCCACTTTAACCACCATGCCACCAGTTTGCCTGAACCCATGGCTTTTAACTCTAAA
This sequence comes from Tupaia tana, assembly GCA_026018925.1. Lineage (NCBI taxonomy): Eukaryota > Metazoa > Chordata > Mammalia > Scandentia > Tupaiidae > Tupaia > Tupaia tana. Next base: position 79,704,325 of record JAKSZU010000004.1, read on the forward strand.
GCAAGCCTGGGATGCTGAGTGATAGTGGAAACCAGATATGATAGTTCTTTTATTCTTTTTTCTGTAGACTTTTTAAGTTCCAGAAAAGTTTCCAGGGAGAATTTTGTCAACCAAAGATATGTTTAATGAAGAGAAATGCAATTCTCCAAACATTTCCTCTATCATTTATAGCCATGTATTTGTCTACTCTCTCACTTCCTGTCTTCTTTTCTGAAAAGGTCTCCAACCTCACCACCTTTCCCTAAAGGGTGTGACAGTTGGAACTATTCCCAAGATTGGTGCAAAGAAAGGTGACCATGGAGGATGTTCCAGGTTCTGCTTCTTACCAAACTCACAGCTGCACCATCTGAAAACTCAAGAGCTGCAATTCAGATAGTGTCTCTCTGTGTCTCCCCCAAGAACATGGTGGCAGAGTGACAAATGTGGTGCTGGAAATAACGAGGCCGAAGGGAGGTGTAGTTCTAATGGAATAAATACATCTTTGGTAAATCTTCCCACCAAGATGTCTTTATAACAAAAAACAGCCACTCTGTTCCCCATGGTTGCTGAGATAGCTGACGGGTTTTGTATTTCTATGGGAGCCATCTCTCCTGCTTCCTCCAGCTTACCACCAGCAAGCAGACACCATACTGGGTCCAGGAGGTAATTAAAGTTTCAGGGGCAGGTGGGAGGCAAGAGGGGAGAGAGCCAGGAAAGCAGTAGGACCATACATTGGCAGCGTTGCCAAACTGGCAGTGGTCCCTGGTTCCTGGTGACAGCTGAGCATTGTAGTCACTTGTTTTTATGGATATTGAGAAGAATGGGAGGCTTTGCTTTTTGCCAGTTTTGACAGTTCTCTGCTTTGCACATTAACAGGCTTACTGCTTGACACTACGGCTGATCCATCCACTACTCGGCAGAGGTGTCAAGCAAACTTGCTAGAGATACTCAGGACCCAATTATGGTGCTCAGTTTATTATTGGATCTTGACATATGCTCGAAACCTTTCGTACTCTGGGATTATTAGCAGACCTTTCCCTTGCTTGTGAGCAGCCAGGAACCCTCATACCCATTTTGTCAGCATCCAATGTATCCTTAATGAGTAGCCTTTCTTGATGTGGCCTATGGGGCAAAGGCTCAAGGAGCCCAAGGCCCAGAAAGGAAAGGTGACTTGCTTGAAATGATCTTTCGAGCTGGTAACGAGTTTACAACTCCTTAGGAATCACGCTCAAAATAAGAAATTCAGGCAGGTCAGGGCAAGAGCAGCAAGCCAGCAGAAATTTGTTGGATGGGGAAAAGAGAACAAATTAAGCGGAATGCTGTCCAAATACTGGTGGTGCTGATTTTTGGCATGATTACTCTGCCTTCTGCTGCCCACACGTGAAGGCCAGGAAGTCTAAAATAGAGCCTCTTTAATATCACTTCCTTTATCACTTGTTAATTTGGGGGTATCTCCCCAAATATAAAGCTGATAAATGATGTGTAAGTAGGTATTCAGAGAAGATGGTAGAGGATGGCAGTGGTTGGAAACCTTTAAACAGAACCAACTAATCTGAAGAGGGAAGCTGAAAAAGAAAGAGTTAGGAAAACTCAACTAGAAGTGGCACAAAGCAAAGCAAGGCTTATTTCAGGAGATAAATGGACTATTGAGAGTCTGCAGGAAGAACCCAGAGAACACAGAACCAGGGGGAAGGTTGGTTACTCAGACAGGTATGGGTGTTGGGAAGTATGACTGAGTCATGTGAAATGCCTCCTGGGGGCGCCCAATTCCACTCATCTACTCTGCCATGTAACATGGGACCAGATCAAGGACTTGACCTGTGGACCTGTAGACCTCGTAGGTATCTGCATCCAGCTCTCTCCCTGTTCCTGTGACCTCCTTGCAGTTGGAAAAGAAGATAAGGTCTGGGGCTGGCAAGTGGCATGGCAGTTAAGGTTCTGGACTCCCACATGGCCGACTATGGTTTGAGTCCTGGACTTGGAGGCTTGCTTTCTTGCTTTCCTTCTCTCTTTGGTCAAATTAAAATAATAATAATAAATAAAATAAAATAAAATATTTCTAAAAAAAAAACCAAACAAGGTCTGGGGAATGAGAGTATCTACTGCTGTCTACTGGAAATTTGGAGAGAGCTATCCTATAAAGGAGTAGGTGGCTTTAAATACCAAAGAAATAGCTAATTCTAGTCCTGTGGCTCAGACCCATATTTACTACCCATTCTGTAAAAACAAAATGAAACAAAAAAGCAAACAAACAAATAAAAAGAGCTTTAAAAACAAAACACAAGACTTTGAACACCAAAACCAAAGATTTACCAGACTTAGGCATTTTCTCCCAGTTCTACATACAGATCTCAGTTCTTTCTGGCTGAGTTATAATCCTCAGTCTCTGCTCTCTACTTACTGAGAACACTGAAACATAATCCAAAGCTTCAAAAGGAATTTAGAGATCTTCTAATGCAATCTTTCATCCAAAGTGGAGCCCTTCAACAGCAGTCTTGACAGAGAGGCATCCGGTCTTTGAGCCCTTGCAATACCGAAGGACTCATTACTTTTCCATGCAATCAGACCCTCAGAGACACTGAGTGGGAGGAAATTTTCCTCAGAACTGAGCCCAAATCTGCCTCCTTCTAACTTGCACACTAAGGTCCCAACTCTGCTTTCTGAGGATATACAGAGAAAGTGTATTGCATCTTTTAGAAGATGTAATACAGGAAGATGTAACAGCAAGCCCCTCTTCAACTCTCCCAGCAGGACCTGGTCTGGGTTCCCCACCAGCCAGGATGCCCAATTGCGGACATGCTTCGTATGTCAGTATCCTTAAAATATGGACTGCAGGTTGGGTTCAGACCAACTTGAAGGGAATGTAACCCGGGTCCCTGTGCCTTGAAGGGCACTAGCCCACCTTTTGGTCGAGACTCATTTCTCAGAGAAACTAGGCTGATTACCCTCCAAAGCAGCCTGCAGAGACGAGGCAGTGCCTGCAGGGGGCTGTGAGAGAGTCTGCCAAACCTAATGAAGGTTTAACTCCTGACCTTTGGAAACTCTGCATTCAGATCTTCCCTGAATGGTGCTGGTCCCTGCTGGGAGCCTCTGCTGCTTCACAATGGTGGGAAGGGATCCATTTTGGTGGTTGTTGATTTTACCAACAGATATTCAGAAAATCAGTGTCTGTTATTTGATAAATCCAGATCCATCTGTCACTGTCTATTGTACCTCCAGGCTCTGTAAAAAATTTTGAATGCATCACTGTTGGTTTTGTTTCTCTCTCTCCAAAGGCATGTGGTAACAATTTCAGAAATTTCTGGGGTATGAAGATTTTGGCATAATGCATGACAAAGCCCACATGGGTGGATGCTGGACAAGAGATTTTTGATCATTCGAGATATGTGACAACACAAACCCCTTGTACTCCCTCTGCCATGCCCTGGTCATTGTGGCTCCTCTGGGACTGGGCACTGCCAGTCTGGGCCACTTGCCTTCTCCCTGTTCTCTTACAGGCCACTGTCTTTGCTGGGTAGTTTTGCAATTACTCTTCATTCCTCTTATCAGCTCCATTCCCTGCCTTCCCAATAATGATTTCTTCTGGGCTCTGATTTTACCCAGAATCTTCTCACCTGCTAAGGGCTTGATACAAAGTGCTTTAAAGTGATCGGGAATGGACTGTTCTGTCTGCACTGTTGACTTGCACTCTATTGTGGAACCCTAAGCTGTTTCCTGTGCCTTCTAGGCTCGTCTCCTATGAGGGTGGGCAATTTGTCCTCTGACCCCTAGAAGCTCCAAGGTCAGCTCCCTTGACAAGTGGACAGGAGCACTTGGAACACCACTGCTTCCCTGTAGCTACCAGAGGGAATGGCCACGCTGCAATCCCTTCTCCTCCATTCTCCTCTCGGGATCTTGGGCATGCACGCACACGTGCCTGGCGTGAGTTTAAGCCACCTGGTCCAGGACTTGAACCACAGTCGACTACATGGGAGTCACATAGCCATTATGCCAACTGCTATTCCCTGGTGTCCCTTATATTTTGTACTATATTTTGAGGATAACGAAGCAGAGATCCAGATAAGCTCAGGGACATAGGGTTTCATAAAGTAGTGACCAGGATGGTGACATCACTTCCTCCTGCTGGCCTTTATCCTATCCTCCATGTAACAGCAGGGGTGTGTAGTCTTTTTTCCAAAGTAAACATCATTCCCTGGTCTAATCCTACTCTATGAGAAACTGAACATCCTTTCGATTTGAAGTTTACCCTAAAAACTAAGTGATGAGGTTTGGTCAGCTCCAGTCAGACTTCTGCTGCTCATAGAGGTCCACTGCTGAGGACTTACTATGTGCCAGGGGCCTTGCTCTGCCCAGTGGCTCTATGACATAGTTGTCATGATTAGCCTAGTTTGCAGATGAGGAAACTGAGCATTACAGAGGCTAAGTAAGTTGGCTACGTGCGTACAGCTGGTATGTGGCAGAGCCTATGTTTGAATCCAGAATGTCTGGATGACTCCAGAGCTGAGATTCCGCACGTGGTCTTGGCAGTACAGAGTTCAGCCACGTTGCCTGGTCTGGACTCCAAGGTGTGGCTGAGATAGCACAGGATTGCACTGGCCCCTACACAACTGTGTTGCACAGTGCCACGAAGTGAGACTATGGTCAGTTTAAAAGCCTCAGAAGTCTCCCCCATAAAGCTGGGTTTAATTTAGATGTCCCACAAGAAACAAGTATGTAATAAGCCATTGTTATGCTAAACACAAGAGTTTATAGTTATATCCATTATGCCTTATCAAGAACATTCTTGTTTTAGAGTAGTTTTACATTGACATAAAGATTGTGACGAAAGTGCAGAGAATTCCCATAGAAACCACACCCAGTTTTCCCTATTATTAACATCTTATTATATGATACAGGTTTTCACAATTAATGAACCAATATTCATACATTTTTAATAAATTCTGTACTCAGCTTTGCTTGGTGGTGCAGGTGGAGCAGTGCTGGAAGCCACACTGTCATGGCTGACGGTGTGTTTGGATCCTGAGTCAAACTGAAACACACAAGGTGTGTGTCCAAGACCCTGACTAATTAGAGGGCTGGAAGAAAGGGATTACTGTGTAATGAGACCTTGTTGAGGGTGCCTGTCTCTCTCTTGCACTCTCAAATAATAAATGAATGTGTAAATGCGTGAATGAATAAATAAATGAAATTAAAGTCCATACTATATTCAGAGTTCCTTAGCTTTTCTCTAGGATTCCATGTTATATTTAATGGTCATGTCTCCTTAGACTCCTCTGGACCATAATAGTTTGTCAGACTTTCCCTGTTTTTGACAACTTTGACAGTTTTGAAGAGTACTGGTCTGGTATTTTGTAGAATGTTCCTCAATTGGGATTTGTTTGATATTTTTCTCATAGTGAAACTGGGTTTTGGGGAGGAAGAACACAGAGGTCTCATTCTCATTATATTCTATCAAAAGTATATACTATCAACACGACTTATCACTGTTGATGTTGACCTTGGTCACCTGGCTGATGGGATGTCTGTCAGGCTTCTTCACTGTAAAGTTCAAGTTACTGCCCCTCTTCCCTGTCCAAACTGCACTGTTTAGAAGGGAGTCACTGCATGCTGCCTGTACTTCAGGAGTGGGGACTTAACGCTGCTTCTCCTTGAGGGCACGGCACCTACATAAACTACTTGAAATTCTTTAGCATGTATTTTATGCAGTGTAGGCCCATTATTCCATGTGGTGGAGATGCTGATAATTTAACTTTCTTAGGTACGTGGTGTCTATGTATCTGTTAGCATGGCTCTGTCTTTAATTGTGCCACTTTCAAAAGCATTGGACAGACAAGGCCAAAGACAGAGAACTGTGCACCTTCTAAGAGATTCTCTTGACACTTGGGGGGACAACTGGCACTTCAAGGAGGCATCTTTTTTTTTTTTTTTTTTTGAGAGGTTTTTCGCTATAGGGCGCGTGCGCTCGCCAGACAGACAGAGAGAGACACAGAGACAGAAAGCGAGAAATCACCCCCCAGAGGGGATGGTCATGCTGCAATCCCTTCTCCTCTATTCTCCTCACGGGATCTTGGGCACGCACGCACGCACACGCACCCGGCGTGAGTTCTAAGCCACCGGGTCCGGGACGCGAACCGCGGTCGACTATGTGGGAGTCCAGCAACATAGCCATTACGCTAACTGCTGGTTCCCAAGGAGGCATCTTTGAAGTTACGCTATTGTACTACTGTCTGGATCACATTTCTCCATTTTACTCATAATATGATAAGGAATGACTTCATTAAATGCTTTCCTGAAATCAAGCTATACACCAACCGTATCCTCCATGACATTCTAGAAAAAAAAAAGACCTAAAATTATTCTAGGAAATAATTTTAATTTTGCATGATTTACTTTTAGTGCTCCCCTGACGGCTCCTGGGTGTCTATTTTTCTTCCAAATACACACTATCTATTTACCACTCTATCTTTTTAGAATTTCATCAGTCTGACATTAGGCCAATCAGTCCAGAGTTTCTGGAATCTTGCTTTATGAAGAGGAAGATGTTCACAGTCTTTGGCATCTCTTCTGTTCCACGCGCTTCCTCAACAACCACCAGCAAAGTCTGGTCATGGTACCTGCAAATTTATTCAGTTCTGAGATATCAAGCATCTTGGTCTGGATAATAGATATGTATTTGCTGACATACCATATCAAGATTTGCTTCCTTTGGGAACCAGCAGTTAGCGTAATGGCTATGTTGCTGGACTCCCACGTAGTCGACCGCAGTTCGCGTCCCGGACCTGGTGGCTTAAAACTCACGCCGGGCGCGTGTGCGTGTGTGCCCAAGATCCTGAGAGGAGAATGGAGGAGAAGGGATCGTGGTGTCACCATCCCCCCTGGGGGGTGATTTCTCGCTTTCTGTCTTTATGTATCTCTCTGTCTGGCAAGTGCACGCGCCCTATAGTGAAAAACCTCTCCAAAAAACCAAAAAAACATAAAAGAAAAAAAAAAGATTTGCTTCCTTTGATGAAGAAAATAGAAGTAAAAACAGAAGGTGGGTGGTTTGAATTTTCTCACGCTTCTCTAGGGCTGGTGTTCCACGCAGGTGTGTGTGCTGTACTCCATTCTTGCCCTTCAGTACTATCCTGATTCCCTTTTGTTAGGTATTTCTTTGAACAAAGCTAACATTACATCATCTCCCCCAAGGAGCAGTCCTTTACCTTGTTCATTTCCCTGCTCCAGGCATTACTTAAAAATAACAAAACCACTAAAAGCTAACCTTTATTTAAGGGTTTGATAGTCAGGAAAGGAGAGCAAGGACATTACAAGGAGGGGATAATAATAATAATGGCTGATATATATTGAACTGAATGTGCTAGGCACTAGGCCAAGTACTTAACATGCATTATCTAACTTACTTTTTACAATACTCCTTTGGGAATAGATTTTCTCTCCATTTTATAGGTAAGGAAACTGAGGCTTGGTGAGGTAAAAGAGTGAGCCCAGGCCACAAAATTGAAGTTCAGACCAGGTGGATCTGATTCCAAATCTTTATTCTTAGCAACAATAACTACAGAAATACCAAAAGTATCTGCTGTCTGAAATTGTTCTAAAAAATATTATTATGTGTGTTTGGGCTATAACAAAATACCATAAACCGGGTGGCTTATAAATGACAAAAATTTTTTTCCCTCACAGTTCTGGAGGCTGGAAAGTCTCTGATCAAGGCACTAGCAGATTATATCTAATAAGGGTCCGTTCCACATAGATGGTGTCTTCTTTATGTATCCTTACATGGTGGAAGGGCCCTTGGGCCTCTGTTATAAGAGCACGAATCCCACCTGTGAGGGCTTCATTACCTCTGAAGGTCCCACCTCTTCATATGATAGCACTGGAGATTAGGTTTTAACAAAGGAATTTTTGAGGGACAAAACTAGGCTTGGACATGTAGATAGTTCTTGTAGAGTGTGGTGTCCTTTGGTCCCCCTCCTGGGTTTTGGAGCACCCTGCGTATCTTCTGATGTGCTCTGTACCCTTTCCAAGCAGGAACTCCTCAGAAATGGTCTTTGCACCTTCACTGGTTCCTTTATATTAGATCTTATTTTTCAAGTTTATTTATTTATTCCATGAGTGAGAGAGACAGAGAGATAGACAGAGACACAGGCATCACTGACAGGTCCTTATGCCTCAGTCTGTCTCCAGCCTCAGCCAACCCTGGATCAAAGGCAAATATGTGTCCAGCATTCTCAGGGAGGTCTCTAGACATGAGCCAGTAACCTTCCCACATGGCCTGTCTCACAGAGTACCACATTTTACCCCTGTGCCACCATCTGGCTCCTACATTAGATCTTAATATAAGACCTTAACCCTGCAAAATTATGCATAAAATATTGTATAGATGTGTGTGTGTTTGTGGGGTTTTATTTTAGATAAAGCATCTGTAGTTCTTGTTGGAGTCTCAAGATAACTTATTACATTCCCCGGTCAAAAATGGGTAAGTTATTGCTTCTGATGACTTTCTTTTTCTTAGATGGGGAGGGCTTGGCACGCTAACATGGACATTTCTTTTTTATAATCTCCTCTGACTTTTTGGCCCCTCTGGCCACAGGACTGAACTCACTGCTTCGTTGCACTCTCAAGACCCTCCCCGCACAAAGATTAAGGCTTATGCCCAGAGATGCCCAGTGTCGTCCCCCACCCCCACCCCCGGCTGTCAGTTCTGCTAAGATGATGTGGCGACCTCCTCCAATTCCCACCCCCATTTTTCCTGTTTACTGCACAAATAATTCAGCAACATCAATAGGCCAGAAACTATTCTAGGCAGAGGGGATACTCCCGTGGACTAAACAGACAGTCGTTGCCCTTGGGAGATGCGTGTTCTTCATGTCACCGATTCATTCTTCTCTGTGGATCACTATGAAATCGTATTTGTTCGACCTTTTAACAGATGAAATTATTTGTGGGTCAAGTAAAAAAATGATCAGCTCTTCTGCTTTTAGCAGAATGGTCCTTACAGTCATGTGGTCAGAGGTCCCACCACTATTCCTTTCTGTCTTGTGTGTTAGGGCATCATTCCTGGGCCCACCTGGCAGGCAGTTGGTGGCAGACTCCCCCTCACGTCCCTTCCTCTGAGTCATCCCCTGGCTCACGGGTTCAGTCCCATGTGCACCCGTGTGCTCCTTCCGGGCATGTAGTATCTCTCTTTTTCTTAGAAATTCCCTGTATCACTTTAGGTCTGTGTTCCAGCCAACAGCCAGGAAGTGAGATTACATGTTAGCCTGTTTCCCATGCTCTATGTGTTAGCAGATATCAAGGAACCTAGTTGTTCCTGACTCTTCAACTGCTACTTCCTGAGGCTTCCTGGGCCTCCCAGAAAAGTTCTTCTTCCTCTAGAATCAGGGCACTCAACTTGGTCTCTATGCACGTCAGGCAAGTTAAGTTCTCTGAGGTGTCCTCATTGTCCCTCATAAGGATAATAATCCTAACATCGAGTGGTTGCTATGAAGAGTAAGGGCAGCTACAGTAAGTAACTAAGGTGCTTGTTGCAAAATGAGGCCACCACCTAAGGGCACAACCCACATCAGCCCCCTGCCTTCCCTGCTCCCTCCCATCTGCTTTCCTCCAGGATATCTGGTCATTTATGGGCATTTTAAGCCCTCTTCTTACTTTCACTTTAAAGCTTTATTTCAGTGTCTGTTTGTCTGGACTCTTTAGGAGAAAAGAAAGATCTCAGAAGAATGGCCAGGGAGGCAAGAGGCTATGCCCAAGATGTGCTGGGAGCACAGGTCCTGGGGCAGGGGCATGCCATTGCCAACAGTTCCTGATTCTCGATCCTTGCCTGTAGGCCAGGGCACATGGGGCTTTGCAGCATGTGCTGCAGACATACCCTGGAGAGGGAGAGGGCACCTGGGAGAGGCAGCTGGGAGGCCATGTGGACATCAGTCCAGGTCCCCAATGCCAGCCAGGAAGGGCCCCAGGTGTTCTGGATTCAGGACTGCTCCCGATAAGCTGGGCATTCACAGGGGACATGGGCCGTGCAGAACTCCCGGCAGAAGTGCCAATGGTGACGGCGCATCAGCCCTGAGCTCCGAAGAGCCTCAGCTGTCCAGGCTCTCCACCTACCCCAAGTGGCTCTCGTCGCCCAGATGACTACCCTTCAGTTCAGTTGTCCCATTTCAGTGTGCCTGTGAGGAGCAGCCACAGGGGCAGATGAGACCCCTACAGATGCCAGGGCCCCCATCTGTGTGGAGGTCCAACAAAGTTCTGACCAGGGAGCTAATGCCATTCAGAGGTGTCTGGGCTGCAAAAGGCCCATCTGAATTGGAAGGAGCAAAGTTCAGACTTCAGCCTAGTCCTGGGATACTGGTGAACAGGGGCAGAAAATGATCGCAAGGAGAGTATTCTGGACAGTAACCGTCAGGGGCTCCATGGGGAAGCCAGTTAATGCCATGACTCTGCCAAGGTGAGTGGCCTCCTCCTCTACCTGCAGGACAATGTCTTAATGGCAGGGGCTCTCCGATTCAGTTGTGGGTATGGGCCGAGGACCTGTGGCAAATAGGGTGAACCAATGGACACTACTAGAGAAGGAAAAAAGTGGTGGTGGTGGTGAGGACGACAGACCCAGGGATTCCATTCAGGAAGGAGAAATCCCAGCTGTCCCAGGCTCGCCTTTTGTCTCCTTTTGGCCCTTGGATTATGGCAGTCCCTGTGAGCACTTATGAGACAGAGACCGACAGTGTAAATGGCATCTCGAGGGATTATATTATGTTCATTTTTGGCATCTTTCATAGCTTTACAAGTATGAGCTCCTCCTTTGCAGAATGAATGAATAAATGATGCTCTTTATTGCACTGTCTATGCTGAGCTCAATGGAGCTTCTTTACTGCTTTCATTGCCCTTTACCCTCTGAGTTACAGACTGGCGCCCAGTTCTACAGGGAAGCTCAAGCTGAACTCAGAAAAATGCTAGCTGGGGACTGGGAAGGTGACTCCCCAGAGTCAAGACAGTCCACTACCAGAGACAGACTCTGGGCATGGGGCTGACCAGCATGGTTCTGCTAGATTCTAGTTCCATGAGAGGCCCATTACATGGATTTTTCCTGTCCTAGAAAACATGGACATGGATGCTGTCCTGGCTTTTCATTAAGAATGGCAAGAGAAGGCAAAGCCTGCAGTCTTTCCTATGGCCAGATGGTAAGGACCCCAAGCCCTCATTTCAGAAAGTGGGACAGGGCTCAGGGACCCACAAGGGGAACTAAAAATAAAGCCCGTCTGCTTCTTCTCCCTCGCTGGGAGTCTGGGTGGCCTCTGGGAACAAGGGAGCTGTGGTCCCTTTTGCCTCAGTGGACATCTTGTTTCACTTTGTCCCCAGGAGCCAGCAAAGCACCTTCTGCCCTTAGCGCAGGCTGGGAAGTAAGGAAGCTCACGACAGGAACAAAGCAAGCCCAACTGAGAAATGAGTACATGGCTGCAGAAGCCGAGGTCCCTCACAGCTGACCCTGGGTTGCACCTTGCACTGTGCAACTACTGCTCCTTTGGTTACATAGTCCATGTTCTTCAGAGATCCTGAAAGCCCAACGACAAGCAGACCGTGCAGTGGTCATCTGGTGTGGGTATAAAATGGGATGGGGGCAGGTAGCTGGCAGGTTTCATGTTTTGGGGATTTTTGTTCCTGTTGGGAATGACAGCAAATGCAGCTTCTTCCCCATTCTCCACTTTCAATCCCCATATAGCCCCTGGGAAGAGAATGGGCCCACACTCAGCAGAGGCTTGCCAGGTACTTCTCAGGGGCAGGGGGAGGTGAGGTCCAGAGAGGAGACAAAGGGAGGGGAAAGTGCCTTTGGGATGGCAGCCAGGCCTCCATTCACTCACTCACTCACTCATTCATGTACCATTTCAAAATGACCTTTTAAATGTCCCAGGCATGCCAAAGGGGCAAGAAAATTTGCAAAGGCAAATTAGACACAGATGTTGCCTTCAACTTCATCATGTCCCTGCAGACCTCTTTATGAGTGGAGGTTTATTTTTCTGGGAGTTGGGAGACCCTTCCTAGATAACTGATGCTACTTCAGAATTTTTCTCGGTTGTCAAATTTTAAAAAAGCATCCTGCTTCTCCAATGCCAGAGATACATTGCTATCCTCTTCTTGGTCTGTCAGTTATCAACTTTCTGGTCACTGAAAACCATGACATTTAGTCTCTCTCCACTCCAAGTCTTGCTGTCCTCCCAGGTGACCAGAGAATCCAGGAGAAACACCCTAATGACAGCCTTCTCCCAGGCCCCTACTATCCCCCACCCAGGAAACACACTTCATTCCCCACACAGCTTTTCCAAGGGTTACTTCTTTCCTTAAGCCTTACACCTACCCCTTCACTTCAAACAGAATATCCCGCTCTGATGTTCCTGAGAAAATGGTGGCTACTCACCTCTGCATGCTTAGCACACACACAGCCCATGAAGTTATCTGTGTCCCTGCTCAGCCTTCTCTCTGCCACCATCTTGTCAGAGAAGGCAGCCTTTCTCCTGTCAGAGGCAACCCTGCCAGGATGCCCAGCATCTCATTCCCTCCTGCCTTCTCAAGGACTTTGCTCCATCAACTGTGTCTTTTTCTGATATCTGCTTTATCTCGTCATCTCATTCTCTCCCCAGCCCAAGATTCACGCTCCCCAAAGACAAATTCACCTGTCTAAACCTGCATTCCGCTGTTGTACCGCCTCCCCTTTCCTGTAGCCAAGCTTCTTAAATGCAGTCCACATGCCTTCCCTCTGCTTCTTTCCTTGCCGTTCGCATTGCAATCCCCTCCACCTACAGTGAGACGTGCCCACCGAGGTACTGAGGGTGGCAGTGACCAAATTTGACATGTGTCCTTTGGTCTTTGAAGAGCAAGGTCTTTGCCTGGTCTCCCTGTAGCATGTGACACTGTAGAAAACTACTCCCTTACTGAAATTCAATTTCTTGTTGGCTTCTGGGAAAGCATTCTCTCATGACTTTTCTTTTTTTAAACTAAAGTGTAGGGAACCAGCAGTTAGCGTAATGGCTATGTCGCTGGACTCCCACATAGTCAACCGCGGTTCGAGTCCCGGATCCGGTGGCTTAAAACTCACGCAGGGCGTGTGTGTGCGTGCGTGCCCAAGATCCTGAGAGGAGAATGGAGGAGAAGGGATTGTGGCGTGACCATCCCCCCGGAGGGTGATTTCTTGCTTTCTGTCTCTATGTCTCTCTCTGTCTGTCTGGCGAGTGCACGTGCCCTATAGCAAAAACCTCTCCAAAAAAAAAAAAAAAAAAAAAAAAAACTAAAGTGTATTTATTTAACTTGTGATAGGGTATGTGTATGAGAAACAGAGAGAGAGAGAGAGAGAGAGAGAGAAGCACCCTCAATAGTGTCTTGTCCCACCCTGATCCTTCTCCCATACTGCTCTGGCTCCCCAGGACCTGGTGCCCATCCGTATCCAGTGTGTTCTGAAGCCAACCCAGAAATCTGAAGCTGCAGTCAGCCAGGTGCTTCCCACAATGCAGTTCAGCTTGCTACTGACTGTGCCGCCAGGCTGACCTCTCCTGGTGTTTCTCCCACCTTTCTGATCATGCCTCAGATTCTTTGTAGATTCTTCTTCAGCTACAACTTAAGGCTGGTGTTTGCCAGGTGCTTCTCTCCCTCAACCCCATTTACTCCCAGTAATATGCAGAGATGTCAAAGGTGGATCTTCAGCCTGGACCTTCCTTGAATGCCAGACTAGGTGTGTCCAGCTACCTGTCCAGTTAATTCCACTCATTTCTGGCACCGCGAATCCAACAGATCGCCATCGGGGCTTGCTGTCTTCCTTCCCTGTGTCTCTTGTTCTCCTGTTCCCTCAGCCAAAGACCAAGGAGTCATCCCTGCCAGCTACTCCATCCCTCCTCCTACTGCCTTATATAAGAATGCTATAGAACACTAACATCAGCTCTCTCGGGTCCTTCCATTATTATACCACGCTCAGAGACAAAGAGAGTGAGATGTGGGAGATGAGTTAATTTACCCAAGATCTTGTGGCTAGTAAGTGGCAGACCCAGAGGGCTGAGCACCAGACTCGGACAAGAGCCTGAAGATTCTGCTTCCTTAAGGTCCTTGTGACAGACATCATTGTCCCCTAGGACCACTGCTTCCTAAAGAGCTGGTTGACTTCAGCTCTGTCTCCCTATAATTGAATCCGTAGTGGGTCCCCACATCCTTCATAATAAAACCCGAGTCCTTAGGTGGGTTAGCAAGACCCTGTTTTTACCTCTCCAGCTCTGTTCCTTGTTTTTCTCTGTTACCAACCAGCACACTAGAATTATGGTGACCATATCATTTATCATCCTAACTGGGATTGTCTGAGAGGGAACAAGCTGCTATTTATAATTAAGCTGAGCCAATCAGTATAAACCAGGACAGTCCCAGGCAAACTAGGATATATGGTCACCCTAACTATCACTCACTCATATTGAAATATTCGTTGTTCTCTGAACATGGTGTGTTCTTTCACCTCTGTGCCTCTGAACACACAGTTCCTTCTGCCAGAAAAAGTCCATTTATCCTTTCGGGAGCTCTTCCCTGATAGCACCCCCCCCAGGTTATGTAAGATATCTTTCTTCCATACACCTGTGACACTCTGCTACTGCCCCTGCTGATGGAAGAACAGTGTTCCCTGAGGGTGGGCTGGTGGGGTGGACAGAGCAGTGAAGTGGTTAAGCATATGGGCCATGGAGCCAGGCTGCCTGGGGCTAGATCTCAGCTTACTGCCTGCCCAGATTAAGTTACTGCGCCTCATCATGGCTCTGTTTCCTCATAAGGCTCTCATGACGATGATATGAGACAGTCTGCGCAAAATCTGCCTGGTATACCGTCAACAGTTATTAAGCATTCACTATTATTATTTATGGAACATTTGCTCCATGCCAGGAATCGCTGAGCACCTCACATGCATGAGCGCATGACTCGTCTGTCACAGCAGTTCGGTGAAGTAGACGATCTGATCGTCCTAACTTTACAACTAGGGGCATTGAGTCTTGGAGAAACTAACAAAGTGGTGCTGGTGAGCGCTGAACCCCAGGTTTGAACCTAGGCCTCTCTGAACCCACAACATGTGGTACCTATGTCCTCCTAACTGCCCTTCCTCCTAGACTATGAGCCATCTGAGGGCAGAGATGGCACCTTTCACCTCCATTCAGTCCAAGCTCAGGGCCTGGCCCATCTTGGGGAACGTGTACAGAATGAAGGAAGTACTTATACTCCGGCCCCAGGAGAAGGCACACTCACGGCTCACCAAGCAAAGCACGGAGTGGGAGAAGCTTGTCAGCAAGGCAGGGCCAACCCGCCAGGGGAACCGAGGGTGGGAAGGCTGCTCTCTCCTGGGTGACAACAGGGGGCCTCAGGGCCATTTCCTCACAGGGTGTGAGTGTTATGTCACACTTCCATGTCACTTTTCCTCCTAGGAGTTTGTTTTCAAACATGTATCTATTGGGAAGGAGGGAAAAAAGAGTGTGAGTGTGTGTTCCTGTGTGTGTGTGTGTGTGTGTGTGTGTGTGTGTGTTTTATTGCAGTTTGGGCTCCTCTATGCCTCTTGTCCAAGATAAAAATAGTCAAAGGAAAATAAACCTCCCTCCACCATTTTCATGGTGTTTTCTGGAATAGCAGCTGCAAGAAGGGCAGCCCAGAGTGCCACAGGCCTTAAATGAGCATTTACAGTGATTTGCTAACAATGAAAATATGCGCGTGCATATGGGCGCACACAGGGAGTAATCTAGGTGGGGTTGCATATCGGTCCTCATTCTTGAGGCTAAGCAGCAGCAAATTAACAAAAAATATTCCTCCCAGGCCTCACACTGCTAAAGAGTAAATATAATTATCCTTAATCAATACAGGCCCTTCAGCACAAGTAATGGCTGTCCTGGGCTTAATTGTTCGCAGCGGTTGGGGAGGGAGGCTGGAGGGAACAGGGTACTCCAGCTTTCCTATAGCAGGGCAGGGTGTCCTGGAGCTGCTGGCAGGATCCCCCTGACGGTGACAAAGGGAAAAGTTGGAGGCAAAGTTAGGCCAGGAGAAGCTCCTGTCATTGGCTTCAGATTGAGCTGCCTCGGCTGTCCCTTCATGTACTCACCGACAATGCCCTGGCCCATCGTGTCTCCCTTTCATGGACCCACTCAGCTGCCTGCGCGGCAAGGGCACATGGGGGCTAAGCATTGGACAGCCTGTGTTTCATGAGTACCTGAAGCACAGATGACAGACTGAGGCAAGTGCCTTGTCTCCAGCAGCTCGCTCAGAGCCCACTCCTTTGTGACCCCCATTTCCTGGCAGAGGAGATACTGGTAGGGTGGAGAAAAGAAGGGCATGTCCTGTGGCTGCTCCCAGGTCTGAGACTCGACATCTGAGATCCAAGTTCAAGTCTATGCAGTCTGTGAGGTCGACCGCTGGGGCTCCTGACCCAGGGCCCCAGGCGTCCTCACAGAAGTGGAGTTGTGGGTGGGAGTCTATGGACCATCTCTTACGTTTCCGTAAGCCCAAGGAAGCTTCACATAGTAAGGACTTGGTGGGCTAACTGCTCCTCCCGGATCCCTACTGTCTCTTGCCTCCTCTCCCAAGGCGTTGGTTTCCACCCTGAGGTGACTCTCAGTTTTCTGTTGGTTTAACTGCAAAAAATATGCTTGCAAATGCTCAGACCAAACCCAAAGGCCTCAGATGCCCCAGATTCATTACTGAGTATCACACAAGCCCAGGAAGACTGCACTTCACGGCCACATGGCTGGTTACCAGGTGGCATGGCATGTGGCCCCTGAGCTGGCTGCTTGCTAAAGTCCTGGCTCTGCCCCTTCTCAGCTCTGAGACCTGAGGTAAATTCCTTGGCTTCGTCATTCTGTTCCTGTTTATAAGAGACCGAGGCAGGCATGTGTCAGTGTAGAATCGCACCAGCGACCCAGGACTCCCTTTCTACAAAAAGCACTGGCAGGCTAGCTACTGGTATGGCGGTTAAGGCAGCTGGATCCCACAGGGTTAACTGCATGGTTCGAATCCTGGACCTTGTGGCTTGAAAATTACATGAGGCATGTGTGGGTGCTCCAAACCCCAAGATGAGAATGGAGAAGGGACCACAGCATGGCCATTCCCCCTGGAGGGTGCCTTCTCACATTCTCTCCCTGTATCTCTTTCTGGCAAACATGCTCACACTATAACAAAATTAACCACCCTCAAAAAGAAAGAAAAGAAAGAAAGAAAGAAAGAAAGAAAGAAAGAAAGAAAGAAAGAAAGAGAGAAAGAGAGAAAGAGAGAGAGAGAGAAAGAAAGAAAGAAAGAAAGAAAGAAAGGAAGGAAGGAAGGAAGGAAGGAAGGAAGGAAGGAAGGAAGGAAGGAAGGAAGGAAGGGAAAGAAAGAAAAGACAAAAGCTCCGACTGTGTATCCAGAGAGGCTGCTAGTGGCTCTCTTCCCAGTTCTTCCCTTCTTTTCTTCCCAGGCTCCATCTCCTCCTTCCTGCCTCTCTCTTCCTTCCTCCTCCTCCTCCTCAAGACAGAGGCACAGGAGGTGGCAGCACACTCACTCCTGCTTCCTGTCTACTCCTGGCCGTGTGTGCGACCTCGAAGCCGGGCTGCGTATTGATTAGCTGCACACTGTCTAGACATGACAAACTTCCAGAATTGGGTGCTGCTCTGCTGTCACAGAAAACTGCTCAACGACTCTCATCACTTATTTCCCCATTCCCAGGTGAGCAGAAGACAGACCCAGACCCAGTGCCCAGCCTCCAGGAACGAGGGTCAAGCGCTCATGCAAGACAACCTGGCTCCGGGTCCCCGCCTCAGACAGACTTCTTCCCCTCAGCCCTGCTGTAGGTCTTCTGCTCCCTCAAGACTCAGGGACCCCACCTCTTTGCAAGAACACCTGTGGCTTCAGATCTGGCCCAGAGCCCCAGAGCGCCTCCACCTCATGGATAGTGCCATCTGTAGTGTCAGTCCAGGCCAAGCTCTGGGAACAATCCAATTTCTAGACAGGCGGAAGTAGAGGAGGCCAAGGTCAACCATTGAGAAGCAGTCTCAGGGCCATGGCGTACAACTGTGCGGGTCCTGGCTGAGAAAGAACTGAACATGGTGTTGGCTGCACCTGTGCACGTGTGTGTGTGTGTGTGCACGCGTGTGCACATTCACGTGTGTGTGTGTGTGTGTGGGGGGGGAACACCTTTTCTAATTCAACCAAAGATGTGATTTAGTCTGGCCGGTGCTGCTCAAATAGGTGCAAGAAAGATAGGGGCAAAGACAGAAAAAGTTAAAAATCATTAGAGAAAAAACTAAGGTAAATAAAAGATAGATTCAGGAACCCTAACATAAAAAAGACCGAATTCCTAAAAATAAAAAAAGACTCTGCCTAGAGTCTTTCTGCTTGTTGGTTCTCTTCAAGACCTGGTGGCCTGGTTCTCTGCTTGGACTAATTTCCCGTGATTAGACTTTTTGGTTCTTCTATCCATTCTTCTAGAGTCTCGATTTCCTACATGGTGTTCCAGCCTCGTAGTTACAGGACTCCCATCTGAGCTCTGGCCTCCTCATCAATGGCCCTCCATGTCTTCCATTGGACCAATCTGCCTGATTTAGCTCTTAACTTTCATTTTTTGAGAGATTTTTGCTCTAGGCATGTGCAGTCACTGAAGAGACAGAGAGACAGAAAGTAAGAAGTCACCCCCCCCCCCAGGGGGGATGGCCACGCCACAATCCCTTCTCCTCCATTCTCCTCTCAGGATCTTGGCACACATCCACATGTGCCCAGCATGGTTTCAAGCTGCTAGGTCTGGGACTCAAATTGCAGTAGACCACATGGGAGTCCAGCACCTTAACCACTATGCTACCTGCTGGCCCCAGTTCTTAACTTTCTGAGAAAGAGAGTCTTTCCTTTTTAATTTCCAGAGAGCACATGTGCTTACTAGACAGACAGCAACAGAGAGAGAGAGAGAGAGAGAGAGAGAGAGAGAGAGAGAGAGAGAGAGAGAGAGAGAGAGAGAGAAAGCACCTCCTGGTGGGGTGTGGTCGCATTGTAGCCCCTTCTCCTCCATCCTGTCAGGATTTGGGGCATTCACACACACGTGCACAGCACATTTTTCAAGCCACCAAAGATGAGATTTTAACCACTAGGTTACAGGGTTAGCCCCAGAATCTACCTTTGTTGCTTTGTTTCTTTCTTCTTTTTTTCTTTTTTTGTTTTTAGGTTTTGCCAGAGAGAGACAGAAACAGAGAGAGAAAGAGAGAGAAAGCACCAGAACCACCCTCACCAAACACACACACACACACACACACACACACACACACACACACACACAATGGGGAATGGCCATGCTGCAATCCCTTCTCTATCTCTCCTCCTTTTGGGATTTTGGGCACACACACACAAGATCCCAGGTCCAGAACTTGAATTGTGAGGTCAGTCATGTGATATCCAGCCACCTTAACCACCAGGCCATAGAGCTGGTCCAAGTCTGCCCTCTTTCCTGGGTAACCCTCCAGAGGGCCAGACAGCACATCAGACCCCTCACTGCATTCCTTCCTGCTGCATCTTAGCACCTTTACTGCTTGTCCTCTCTGCAAAGCTGGAGAATATCAGATTCTCCTCCAAGCAACCCCTGCCTGAGAATGCCATCTTTCTTGGTCCAGTCTTAACATGCCCTGCATAGAATTTTGAATTTCCTAGCACCCTCAGTTGGCCTGCTCCCTGATTAGAGAAGCCCAAATTGCCCGAGTGCTAAGAATAGCATCACATCAGTGACTAAACAACCTGACAGCACACTCCCCACCCTCTGCGTCCGTGTGCTCGGGACACATTTCCTTAGCCTCTGTCACTCAGGAAAGCTTGGAGGCTACTGCACCATCTGAGGACCCCTCACCACAGACCCATAGTCCTTCCCGCTGCTTGGAACATAGATGCAGCCAACTCTGCTTTCAGAGAAGAAAGGATAACCAATGCGGCTATAGACACATTTGACCAATGGGCCTCATCATGACCACTTTTGGGAGCTTACCCCTGGGCACAGCCTGGGCATCCTGCATGGGACCTTCCAGAGGAGATGACAGGATGTGAGGAGGTTCCCCAGGTGATCTTGACACAGCTGGTTCAGTCACTGGCCACACAGAGCCAGTGAGCCAGGCAACTTTCTCATGTCTGTCTGCATCTAACAGCCCAACGAATGATTCCCAAGCACTCTTGGCCCGGGGATTAGAGACTTGCCCAGTGACTTTGCTGGGGCAGAAGAAGCCTAGCTCCATATTTAAGTACCCACATGATGGGTCTTCACAGGGCATAGCTATGGTTCCAAAGACTGAACGCAACGTGTTTCTCACATGTAGAGAAACCCTGTGGAGGGTTTATTCTCCATGACGGTAGTTCGGCACCTAGGAGGGTTGTCTTCAACACTGGGAGGGCTTATTCTTATTGCTGAACTCCTATGCTGTCCAACTGTTTATGTTCTAATGATCTTCCCCTCTGACCTTGTAATAGCCCACCCTGAGAGTTTTACCTGAAAATTCCTAATCATCTTTCAAAGCCCATCTTGGACATAACCAACCCTGGGAAGTCCTCCCTAAGCTGCTATTCTCTCTGCTCCATGTATGTCATTGTTCCCCTTTCTCTACCCTGAGAGGCTCTCCCGTGTTAGATGCATTTCCCTGACTTGTATGGTATTTTGTTTGTCTGTCACTCCCCTAGACCAGGACAACAACTGCATTTAATCACCTTTATACCTTTTGGTGCTGGTGCAGTGCCTAGCATATAGTAGGTGCTCAATAAATGCTCATGAGCAGATGAATGCAATGCAAGCCTTCCCACCTAGAATTCAGGCTCCTTGAGTCAAAGGACCATACATCTTCTCAAAGGCAGTATAATGCTTCACACAGACGTGCTCACAGTCCTTTGTGGAATAAACGAAATGTCATTGCTCCCAGTCTGGCCCCAAACTCACATGTGCTCAATGATAATCTCAACAATATCATCACTGACTCCTCCTGGCAAATTGAGTCACTTCCTGTCAGTGTTCAAAGCCCCATAAACAAGCCTGCATCACAGTATTTATCCCACGGTACTGCAGCCATTGTTTACATTTCTGTTCTCTCCACTAGACACGAGCTCCTTGGGGACTAAGCCTGTTTCTCATTCTTCCCTGCATTCTTCGCCCCAGCACCTGGGTGCAACACAGGTCTTCCGACCACAATCTGGTGCCAGTGCCTGCATGTAGAGTGAATCACTACCACGGTCTTGGTGGGACCGAGAGTGGCTTACATTTGATGGGGACCCTGGCATGAGACTGGCATGGGTCAGGATTCTTACACCAGAGCCTTGCCAGAGCCAATGACCACTTGCTTAGGGCAGCAAAGGGCAGGAAGTTCACAAAGATGGCCAGATCCTTGGTTTGGCTCTCCATGGCCTCCTCTTGTCTCTGCCTGAAGCCCCTAGGAGTACCTGGCTCATCAATCTCTCAAACTGCCGCCATTGGACAACTGACTATTTGTGGAGGTCACAGACTCAGGCTCCTACTCCAGAGGATTGATGAAGATTCCTTCAGCCTCTTCTCATCCTAGCCATCCCTCACTTCACAGATGCCTGCTTTGTCTGAGACTATACCAGGTGACAAAAGCACTTTTCTGGAAAGAGAGCCCGAGTGGCCATGGCTATCATACTTTGGAGGAAAGCCGGCGAGGAGAAGATGGAGTGAGGGGCACAACAAGCAACATTAGTTCAGGAACAATAAATTACAGATGCCGGGAAAACAGCCTCAGCACCTTCAATGCAGCCGAACCTCTCTGTGGGGTCTGCTCAGCAACGTGCCTGGGAGTCCTTCCTGGGGCCGGCAAGGATGAGCCTGAGCAGTGCATGCTCAGCAATGGGCGTCATCTGCGTGAGCCTGGCCCAGGAGGCTTCCAGCCTGATGCCGGGCTCTGTCCCCAGCACCTTATCGAAGGGGTAATCATTTTAATAAACATGAATTGTGGGACTCTTGCCTAAGAGTGAAACTGAAATCGAATCCATAATCCAGACAGAGGGGAGTGCAGCTGCACTGGGTTAATTACGCACACGCCAAGCATATGGTTGTGCACCTCCAGACCAACAGGCGAGAGCGTTGTCGGGATGCAATTAGTTTCCGTGCATGCATAAAAAATGAGCCAGTGCCTCCAAAAGAAAAATAAAATTGCCGAAGTCATAACCTCAAACCAGTGTAATTACAATCACTGAATCGCGCCATTTAGGTTTAAGCAACATTTATCCACCCGTTCTCACGCAGGTGGGCTTGCCTAGCGGTGGTTTTCTTTCCAGCTTTATTCTGTCGACTGCTCTGTCATTTCCCGGCTCCTGTTCTCCCTCAGCATCCTTTCCCTCCCCACGTCCTGAGCACCATAATGCTTAGCCCTGGTCCTCCAGGGAGATTAGAAGAGAAGAACATTATTCTTAGAATAACAGTGACAGCATAAACGGAGTGAGCCTGGCACTTCGTATGTATTATCTACTAATCCTTGTGGCAATGCTGGGAGGTAGGTAGTAATGTTAATCCCAGTTTTCAGGTGGGAAAATCGAGGTTTAGCAGGTTAAATAAGTTGTGTGAGGGTCCCCAACCAGTAGGACCCACATGTTTCCCATTATGCTGGGTGGACTTGGAAACGGAGAAACCGGACTTTAACATCCAGCATCAGACATGAGGCATATTATTCCAGCTTCCCTTTCTGGAAATTGTGATATTAAAGCTTACCTTCAGGGTTGTTCTGCTGTGGGGGAGAAAATAAAGTCTCGCATGTGAAAGGGACAAGTAAGAACTAGTCTCCATATTGAGGTCTGGTGGGCAAAAATGCTTAGTGATGGGAATCAAGGGTTAGGGGATTTGAATGTCAGGTAAGCACAAATATTTTTTAGTATAAGTATGTCCCATGAAATATTTGGAGTCATACTTACACTAAAAAAATTTAATTGTCTTTTATTTTACTCAAAAAATTTTATTTATTTATTTATTTTTTTGGAGAGGTTTTTGCTATAGGGTGTGTGTGCTTGCCAGAAAGACAGAGACAGAGAGACAGAAAGCGAGAAATCATGCCCCAGGGGGCATGGCCACGCCGCAATCCCTTCTCCTCCATTCTCCTCTCGGGATCCTGGGCACGCATGCACATGCTCCTGGCATGAGTTTAAGCCACCGGGTCTGGAACTCAAACCATGGTCGACAACATGGGAGTCCAGTGACATAGCCATTACGCCAACTGCTGGTTCCTATTTATTTATTTATTTTTAATTTTAATTTGACTAGAGAGGCACAGAGCAAGAGAAAAGAAGAAGAGAGGGGAGGAAAGTGAGAAAGCAAGCCACCAGGTCTGGGACTCAAACTGTGGTCAGCCATGTGGGAGTACAAGGCCCTTAACCACCATGCCACCTGCCAGCCCCCCCCTTTTATTTTTTTTTTTAAGGCTTTGCCATAGGGTGCAGGTGCTCACTGAAGAAAGAGACAATGAGAAGGAAAGTGAGAAATAACCCCTAGTGAGGGATGGCCACATTGCAAGCTCTTCTCCTCCATTCTTGTCTTGGGATTTGGGCATGCATATACATGTGCCTGGCATGATTTTCAAGCCACCAGGTCTGGGACTTGAACTATGATCAGCCATGTGGGGGTCTAGCACCTTCACCACTATACCACCTGCTGGCCCATCATTGTCCTGTATTTTATTTGCTAAATCTGGTACCCTAAATGGAGGATGTGTTCTCAAGGCACCCTAGGAAGATGGAGATATTAGGAAGATACCCCCATATCTCTTCCTCCATGTGGCAGGGGGCTTAGATGGTGACTTTGGTGAGCTCAGTGGCAGAGAGAGGGGCAGAGAAACCCGGGCGTGAGGGAGGCATGAGATCAGTGGTCCATAGGCATGAAAGGCTGTCCTGGGAGAGACTCTGACCTCTGCTACTGGGCAGAGGCTGGTTCTCTGAGGGAGTGGGTACAAAAGGATGAGGGTATGGAGTGTCCCCTTGTGACAAAGCCATCCCTGCTCTTAGTTGTTACTAAAATACTTCCCACCTTTGCAAATGTCTTCTGTCTCAGAGAAAGTGTGGGGGATTAAGGCTGCCAGTTACCAAAAGCACTGTCTGTGTCACCAGCTGGTTAGCTATGTTACCTAGCTGGTTAGCTGCTAAGGTGGAGCTTGAACCTTGACCTCCTGTGGCTGGACTCATGTTTGAAAAGGGGTAAAACTAGGCCTAGTCTGTGCTGGTAGTGAACTCTGGAGCACCTGAAGAGTCCCACTAACATTTCCGGGGCCCCTACATTCCGGGCATTGCGTCATGGGCAGCTCGGGACTTGCGTCTCTGTGACTTGGTCAGGCCTGCAGCCTCTGTACTCACCCGCTGTGCCCAGTCTCCATCC
The DNA here is from genome assembly GCA_026018925.1 of Tupaia tana. Classification (NCBI taxonomy): domain Eukaryota; kingdom Metazoa; phylum Chordata; class Mammalia; order Scandentia; family Tupaiidae; genus Tupaia; species Tupaia tana. The sequence continues at coordinate 79,728,647 of JAKSZU010000004.1, forward strand.
TGGTGTGGCAGGTTGCTGTCACCACCCTTGGGCCCACTGTGTGAAGCTGAAACTTTTAGGCCCATGGGAGAAGTTAGGCTGAGGGAAAACCTAGACTGGACCTCAGAATCAGGGATGTCTCTCCCTACCCCCAGCCCTGGCACATTCTGGAGCTCTGGGGCTTGGGCTGCTTCTCAGTCTTGCAGTCCCCAGGATTCCAGATAGGCAGCCTCTAGGCCTCGTCAGTCCAATCCACTCATCTCACTGGTACAAGCCTGCCTGTCTCCCTCCTGAGGGTTGGAGTTCTTGGTGCCTCCTGTCCAAAAGCTCACTAATCTTACCCACTCTCCAAGGGTCAGGGAGGTATTCTGGCAAGCAAAACCCAGGGTGACTCTAATCACCAGCCTATAATTACTTTCCCACCTCGGTTACATCTTGATGGCCCATTCTTATGCTAATGACCACATACCCCACAGGCAAGTGAAGGCTGAGGAGGAATCTCCAAAGGCAAGAAGGCTGCTGGAAACTTCTTCCAAACTACTGGACCTTGAGAGGCTTTGAAGTACTTACCCATCAGCATCCTTCTCTCTCTGTGTCTCTGGGAGGACCACACATCTCACCTTCGACCTTTTTCCTACCCACCCAATACATCCTTCACCCCAGACAGATCGCCATGGGGAAGAGTCCTCAGGGGCTGCCTTCAGAGATGGGACAGAGTCCACAGGGCCACAGAGCATAACAGGAGTGCCAGTAAAGAGCACATCAAGCAGGGCTGGTAGAACCCTAGGTCTGAGCTATGAGCAGGAGGGAGAGGTGCCCAACCTAGGAAAAGAGCACCAGGTAGAAAGGGTCCTTTGGTTGTGGGACAGAGCCAGCCTGAGAGGATCTGCAGAGAGGCAGTCAAGGGAATATCCCAACTTCACTCCCTCTCCTCCCTCCCTGCAAGCTTTGCCAGGACTCCCCACTGGCGAAACTCAACCAGAAGCCAAGGTGGAAAAGGATGGCGAGTGAACCTGGAGGGAGACCATCTGGCATCTGTACTGCCCCCCAACCCTCATGACTAGTAACCAAGGAAATATTTCTTTCCTTTTTTAAAAAAAATAGAGTGCATAGCTGGTGGGGGGTGCTGGGGATGGAGAGGTACCTCCACAGGGTCTCGTTACGCTATGATCTGCCTTCCCTAGCCCTCCAGCTGCTCAGGATCTTGGGTGGCCCTGTCTGTGCCTGGCCTGTTTTCAAGCTAACCCAGGGATCTGAACCCGTGGTCAGTCCCGTGGCTTCCAGCCTTGCAGGGCACTTGCACTGCTGCTGAACCTCAGTGGATGGGCCACTAAGGGAATCATTTCTATACTTGGCACCCGCCCCAGGATGAGAACTAATAATAAGGGGGTGGGGATAGCAGAGGGTGTTTGTTTTCCACATTAACTCCTGTGAGGGCACTGATGTGGTATGGGTAGATGCTTTTAGAAATATGAGGAAATGGAATACACACTTTGGTCTCAGAGGCTTCCGGACCATGCCCTGTCTGTGTGCCCTTGGGCAAGTCCCTGATCCCCTTGAGTCAAGGCTATTTGGAAAGTTGCGTTGCTAATTCTGACCACACTGCACTGTGCGGCTCACACAGGATCATGAGTGCAGACTCTCAGCACAGGGCAGGGCACGGAGCAGATGTGCAATGAGCATGACCCGGATCGAAGCCAGCAGCAGGAGGTTGCCTGGTGACCTGAGCCTCCCCTCCAACCCCAGCTGGCGGCCTGCTGTCTCTCAGCCTCCCTCAGGCCAGGCCTTCTTGCACTTGGTGGATCCTGAGCTCCTGACCAGCCTGGGGTCAGCTCCAGGGAGCCGGCTGCCAGCTCCACCTGCCAGGGGCCATGCTCTCCAGCACCTGACCCACCCAGCATGTGGCTGTTTACTTGTGAGGATTGGCCCCACGCTCCAAGCGACTATGCCACCTGCTGCCAAGGTGAACTAGAAAGGGTTAGGGGCCAGACGGGGGGAGCAAAGGAGAGACCCACCCTGTGGGGCCCTGTCCCCTGCAGCCTGGGCAGCAGCTAAGCAGGGCAGGAAGGAGGGGCCCTTCTGCCTGGGAGCTGCCAGCAGCTGCCTGTGCGCCTGGTTAACCGGAGCACAGTTCTGCAGTCAGGAGCAGAGGACGCCTCATGTTTATTGATGGCCTTTGACACAAGGTCTTTCTGTGTTGGGCACAGTCCCCAGGGTTCTCTGTGGCCACTCCTCCTCCTGTAACTTTCTCTGCCTCTGCCCAGTTCCAGGCCCACCTCGCCTTGTGCGCCTTTTCTCCTCCACTCACTCACAACCGTAAGTGAACATCTGTATAATGTCTTACAGTTTACAAAGCACTTCCACATTCGTTCCTTCAGTTAATTCTCACAGCAGTCCTGTACTACAGTTTCTAGGATCATCATCCACGTTTTACAGATGCTCTGGGCTTCACGGCCCCCACGAGAGAGGAGAGGCAGCCCTGGGTACAGAGGCGCAGCAGGCGGCCAGAAGGAGAATGGAGACGTCTGCAGATTCTGCACATGCTCACGGGGGCAGGGGCCGGTTTTGCTGACTCAGGTAGGGGGGAGAGACAGAGGGTTCCTGCAAGTGAGGGACAGAATGGCTCTGGGGAGAGCTGTTGTCCTCCCCCTCTCCTGGCCCAGCTTTGGCCACACGTTTTGCCAGCAGTGCAGCTCGGGAAGTAAATACCCATCGCTTTTTGGGGTAAGTGGAGGGTGCTGGCAACCCTCGGCTGGAAGAACAGGGAAGTGATTGTTGCCTCCTCAGCAAGTCCATGCCTCTGATGATTGCTGGGCCCAGGGCTCCAGCTGCCTTCTCCTCTATTCCTATTGAGGGTGCCTGGAGCACTCCTGGCCATGCCTCTTCTTCAGTGGAAGGGTCTCACCAGCTATAGGTAAGCTCACCTGTAGTCAGGTGCCTCCTCTCAGTGGCTCTTTCTGACTTCTCTATCTAAAGAGCCTCCTCCATAGCTCTCCACGTTCTCGTACCTATTTTATTTTTTAAAAATTTATTTCTTCCATGAGCAAGAGAGACAGAGAGAGGCAGAAAAATAGCAACCCTAATAGGGTACCAAGGTCTCAATCCACTCCCAGTTTCAGCCGGTGCTGGATCACAAGCCCACACAAGCCCACCGTACTCAGGGAGGCCTGCAGGTATGGGCCGAGACCTTCCCACGTGGATCGCCTTGCAGAGTGTCCCATTTTCCTCCTGGGCAGCCACTCTGTGACTTTTTTTAACAGCACATATTGACCTGGTCATACAGGATTTCATTTCTTTTCTATCCTTCCCACTGGAATACAAATTCCACGAGAGAAGGGACTAAATCCCTGGTGACGACATGTGTGGATGAATGACCGAACGAATGACACCAGGCCTTTGGAAAGGTTCATCTCGTACTTCTGGGTTATTTTAAAAACCTTGATTCTTGCAATCATGCTGTGAGAGGGCTATCAGTAGCCCATTTTGGAGATAAGGAAATTGATGCTCAGAAGTGCTTTGTGACTTGCCCACAGTTGTTCCACACCTCAGGGAAGGCACCTGCTTATACGTGGCTGCCCTGGTCAGTGAGGTGAGTCACACCAACCTCCTCCATCTTCTTTCCCCTCCTGCCTCAAGGCACACACTGAAACATCAAGTCTCAGCTCCATCACCGGAATATCTTCACTCCATCTAATCTCTTCTCCAGTTGTCATTTTTCTAAGCCAACCCACATCACTTCTGAGGCTGCCTTATCTTTTTTTTAGTGGGGGGGAAGGGGCGCATGTGCTCACTGGAAAGAGACAAAGAGAGACAGAGAGAGGGAAATCTCCCAGGGGGCATGGCACTACAATCCCTTCTCCTCCATTCTCCTCCTGGGATTTAGAGCACGTATGTATACATGCCCAGTATGAGTTTCGAGCTGCCAGGTTCAGGAATTGAACTGTGGTTCTCCATGTGGGAGTCCAGCACCTTAGCCATTATGCCACTTGCTGGCCCCTGATCCTGCCTTATCTTGAACCTTCAGGGTCTCAGTTCTCTTCTCTGTAAAATGAAGTAAATCCAACTAACCCTGAGCCAAAGTTCCCCCAGAGGTCTATAAAGTAGGGTGACTAAGCAGCCTATTCTTTTAGGGCTACATTTTGATTTTTGTGGGCCCTTTGCTTTCATGTTCTCCTTCTTCCATAAAATATTAAAAATTAGACTTTACAATTGCATTTATATAAAGGCAAATATAATATGTGCTGGATTAATTATTATATATTCATTATTATCATATTTACTTTTTCATCTGACTTAAAATAATGAAAACATTTTTGTGGACCCTTAAAAGTACTGTGGGCCCTAAGTACCGCATCTTCCATGCTTGATAAACACTTTGGCTCTTCTGGGTTTAGCAAAGAAAATCCCACATTGCAGGAAACTCCTTAGTTCTGGGCAAACTGGAGTGTTGGTCTGTCTGCTATAAGGCCTCCTGGGGTCTGGCTTCCCATTCCCTCTGACTCTAATGTCTGCTCCCTCCTTGTGGCTAGTTCTACTCCAGACACCCCTGCCCCCTCCAGTTAGTCCTGGATCAAACTTGGACACTCCTGTCTCAGGATCTTTGCATAAACCCTGGGCTAACTTCATTCAGATCTTTGCTCAAATGTCAACTTGTCAGTGGAGCTCTGTGACTGCTGGTGCAGTAGTCCTCTCACTGGTCTGCCTTCTGGCCTCTTATGCATATCCAGTTCTTTCTCCACACAGCAGCCAGAGTGACCTTTCACAAAAGCAAATTTGATCATGTCTGTCTCCTATTTAAAAATGTTCCTTGGTTCACATTGCTTTCAGGAGGTCGAAACACCCTAGCATGATCTCTAAGGCTCTCAGGAGCCTGGCTACACTTTTGGCTCTGGCTGGGAGGCCGCTCTGGCTGACAGCTGCATTGCTGACCCCTCTGAAGTTGCTCTTCTCCCGAGGCCTTCCAGGTGCATGGCCTGCACTTGCCGCCTTGTGAGAAGTGCTGCAGGGCCCGAAGCCTCCGCGTGACCTCATCTGAGAAGAGCCCTCAGTGAATCAGGGAAGGGTTGAAATTGGGGCAGCGGAAAAGGAGAGGAACAGATGGATGACTCCCTCAGGTCCTGTAAGTTTGAGGTTTTATTCTCTCCCTGAGCCCAGCAGCAACCTCTGGGGAGACCCTGCAGGATTCTAGGGCCCAGCAGGCAAGGGAAGCAATGCCAGGAATTTGCTTGGAGATTTTGCCTTTGCTTACCTCTGGGCATTGTTTAAGGCAGGAGGTGTTTCCTAGGAGCCAAGTGCGTGGATGTTATAGGATACAGGGTACAGCCAGGGAGTGCTTGCTACATCCTGCATGCTACATTTCACTCCCTCATGGAAAGGAGAGCCCAGAATCTTGCACCCCATGCCGTTGTTTCTGTGAAAGTTGGGCCCTACTAAAACAATAAAAGTGAGTATTTGCCAAGGGTGTGTCATGTCACAACCACTGTCCAAAGCACTTTACACACAGAAAGTCATGTATTTTTCACAATAGTCCCGAGAGGTAAGTACTATTTGGTGAGATGATAGTTTGAAGCTCCTATCTACTTCACCCTACTGAAGATGCCAAGGTGGCAGGAGGTGTGACAAAGTCTCCCCTCACCAACCCTTTTGGGGAAAAAAAACTCTCTGCATTCTCCAGAAAAGTACCCAGAGGACAACTGGGGACAAATTTGGGAGATAGCGTCATCGGTGATATTCTGATATGACTACAGCTAAAGTGGCCACAAGTGCCACGGTCTTGGGTATTACCAACAACGGTGCCTGGAATATGGTGGGCACTTAACAACTAACGTGATGAATAATTTATTGAGCATCTACTTAGTGCCAGTGTTCTAAAAGACAACCTGCACATACTGTCTCATTTAAATCACACAAAAATTCTAAGAAGTAGCTAGTGTTAATTCCATTTGGCAAATAAGGAAATAGCCGCTTAGAGAGGATAAACAGTTTAACCAAAGCCACACAACTAATAAATGTTGAAGCTGGGATTTGTCCCCATATCTGTTTGACTTGCTTCTAACAGCTTAGAAGCTTGATTAATACCTATTAGGTGCCTAACAAGAACTGGGCAGCTGCCAATTCCACCTGGGTAAAAATGTCAGCATGGCGTGTCCAGCCCCCAGGGAAGAGGCATTCTGGGAGTGGGAGAAGAATCTGGAGCATGGCTACTGCTTCTCTGTCTTCCCCCACTTCCCCGTCCCCGCTCTCCTCGCTTGGGACTGAGCCCTATCCACGTTGCTAATGCATGACCCACGCTCCCAGGCTCCCTCCTCGGCCCGCTCCATCCTTGAGCCGTGGCTGTGAAATCATACTGACAGATCCAGTTTAGTTCCCAGGATGAGCCTGTGATTATGTTTGCCTCAGCAGGGAGGTGACCCCTGTTCTGTCCTTGCCCCATGACATGCAAACTCCCCTCTCTGATCCAGGTAGCTACGGAAACACCAACTTCTCCATTAAGCCTTCCTGGATTGACTAGATTTCAGCTGTCCACTGATGCGGGTCCTTCCATTCAGAGAAAAAGCTTTGAGCCTAATTCTGAGTCAGTGTTTGTCCCTGTCTTATTGGATTACCGATGACACATCTCTGGAGACTTAGGGCCCAGCAAGGAAGTCCCCCTGTAGGTCCCAGGGGAAGTCCTCTTTAAGACAGGAGCTGCAGTCAGAGTCCATCTCACCAATTCCTTTTTCCAAAGGGAAAGCTCTTAGATGGTGGCGGGTTGAGGGTGCCTTTTGAAAAACTAAGGGGCAGGAAGGAGAGAGGAAAGAGAGAGAGAGAGGGGAGATAGCATGGATAAAAATGGGGAGGTGATTCCTTTGGAAAGTTTGAGTTTCCTGGGGAGGCAGGGGTCCCTGGATGACCCAGGATAACCTGAATCTACACCCTGGGTCCTAATGAAGATCATCTCTACCTCCAGGCTCAGAGATGCAGGTACCTGACCTTTAGAGCTGAGGACTCCTCTAGACCTCAGTTATGCGTCCTGTACTTTTCCCTCCCCCAGCCCAGCTTCAGGAACTTGGAATAATAAGATTATTGAGATCACTTTAAAAGTCTCCTCCTCTTGCAGATAAGAAAACGGGGGTCTTAAGCCTCACCCCAGGGCCCCTGAGGGACTTTGCTTGTGTTCATGGAGAGAAGCCAGCCTACTGGGAGCCCGCTGGGAGCTGGAAGGCAAGCGCCATTCTCGCAGACATCCCCACCCACCCCTGATACCCGTCCCCCCCCCCCTCCCCGTCCTCTTTCCCCACTTCCTAAGGCAGCATTTCTAAGCTGGCAGAGCAGAGGTGAGGTGTGGGGAGGGCTCTGCAGGGAAGAGGGGCCTGCAGGGCCAGGGCAGACACCAATGACAAGAGCAATTTATTTCCTGGGCACAGATTAGACGGCAACGGAGAAATTCTTCCTCATGCCATCCATCAGTAGGCCGCCTCAGGCAGCCTCCATGGGGTCAGGAAATTTGTCTTGACTGTGCTGCTCTGCCACTTTATTTGGGCTCCTGTGGCTCAATGCACCCCCAGCCAGCAGAAGGACTCTAACCCATAGACCATTCTCAGAACCAGTAACCCACGGCTGAAACTCCCTGCTCCCATCCTGCAGGAATGAGGGTTTTCTGTGCCTGTGGCACTGGCTGGGAAGGGAGCAGTTCCTGGAGATTCTGCCCAGATATCTGGGATCACTGGGTTTTCCCCAGCCTGCTTTGACAAGAGGGTTTCGGCTGAAAGTATGATTTTAGCTGAAGGCGCTGGCAAACTTTTTCTACAAAGGGCTGCTTGCAGGCCATATAGCCTCTGTCATGATTACTCAGCTCTGCCACTGTAGTACAAAGGCTACAGAGAAAAAAGACAGGCAGAAATCTCACTTTGTTTATAGAAGCAGGTGAATGGTTCATGGGCTGAACAGATAGGCGGAAATCTCACTTTACGTATAAAGCAGGTCCACAGGTCCATGCCCCCAAACCCTTGAGAACTTGGAGACCCTCCATCCTTTCAACATTTACCATTTAATAAGTTTTGTAATAAAAAAATAAACTAAGCAATGGATCATTGGAATTTACCTTACGTTTTAATATGGGGAGTCTAAATTGTATTGCATGTCTCTGAAACCTATGGGTATGCTCTTTCATAGCTGTGGGGCTGTTGGTTTTCCCCATATCCTTAATCAGTGTTGGACAGGACTGGGCAGGAGTTCAGAACCTAGGCTCTGAAGTCACATTTTTGGGGTTTAGTCCAAATCTACTTGCTAGTTGTATGACCTTAACCTCCCTAGCCTCAGTTTCTTTCTCTGTAACCCAGAGACAACAGCAGTTCGCTCTCACAGAGTTGTGAAACTGAAAAAGGAATTATGGGGGACCAGCAGTTAGCATAATGGCTATGTCGCTGGACTCTCACGTAGTCGACCGTGGTTCAAGTCCTGGGCCCAGCGGCTTAAACTCACGCCGGGCGCATGTGCGTGCGTGCCCAAGATCCCGAGAGGAGAATGGAGGAGAAGGGATTGCGGTGTGGCCATCCCCCCGGGGGATGATTTCTCGCTTTCTATCTCTCTGTCTCTCTCTGTCTGGCGAGCGCACGCGCCCTACGGCGAAAACCTCTCAAAAAAAAAAAAAGGAATTATGGGTAAAGTGTTGGGAAAAGTGCCTGGCAGGTGGTCAGTCCTCACACCTAACTGTTGCCAGACCTTTGTGAACCTGTACTAAACACCGACCAGGGGATGACGTAAGAGTGGAGGTGAGAGGACACTTAGTTACTACCAAATGGCCAACAGATGACCATTCCCATCCAAGCACTTTGGTATTGGGAATTTGGGATTTCTCTTTTGTCTTTGCCCATTTCGATTAGAATAGGACTAATTTTTATCCTAGGACTAAACTAATTGTTACAATACAACTAATTATAACAAAGAGAAGAAGAGAAAAGTCAAGGAAAAACATTCTCTCAGTTGCTACAATGGGCGGGGCAGGGCTAAGTGCTTTACATGTTTTATTTCATAAAATCCACATAACAATCCTGAAAGGTAGGCACTACTATTTTCATTTTACAGACAAAGGAGTTAAGTCTTAGAAAGGTTATGTGACATGCTCAAAGTCATCCAGACCGCTTCATTATGAGTTCACTCTTTCATCTTTTTTTATTTTAACCTATTATTTGTCAGCCACTGACTTTCCCATTTGTTTGGGAAACAGAAAAAGAAAACCAATTCACGGTCAAATAGAGGAGATGAGAATTGAAATCAGTCACTAAGACTGTGTTATGAAGCAGGGTCAACAGGTGGTATGGTGGCTAATGGTGCTGGATTCCCATATGACTGACCACAGTTCAAGTCCCAGACCCGGCAGCTTGCTTTCTCCCTTGCCCTTTCTCTCTCTGGACAAATTAAAAGATAATAACAAATGAAATTAAATAAATAATTTTTTTTTAAAAGGTTATGTTACAAAGCAAATCCTGGGAAGAAGAAAAGCTTCTCCAAGGAGGAGACACTTAAAAAATGGGAGCCCATTGGAAGGGCAAAAGGGAAAAGGTTTTCCAGGAGAAGGGACATCACGTGTGAGCACACAGAGGATTCAATAACACTGTGTTTTGGAAAGCAGTCATTCATTTGCTCCAGCAGGGCCACCAGAGCAAGCAGAGGGCAATGAGTAGCAGGTCACAAAGGATTCGGGGAGGCCCTAGTGGGTCATGATGAAGAGTTTAGACTTGATCCTGTATGCAATGAAGAAACATTTCAAGGGTTTCAAGCAGGGTAGCACAGAATCGAACTGTATTTTAGACATAAAACATGGGCCTCGAACTAGTAGGTGAATGGGGCAGGATGCAGGGAAGACCACCTAACAGCATGGAAATGATCTAGGGGAGAGAGGAAGAGGGGTTAACCAAGAAGAGGCAGTGAGGCTAGGGAGGGAGACTGGTTTGAGCCATATCAAGAAGGCAGGCTGGACTCAATGATGATTGGAATGAGGGGCAAGGTGGGGAGGAAAGGATAGTCTAGGATGACTGGGAGCCTGCCTGGGTGAGGAGAGAAATGGGGGGAGCTCTGGCTGATACAGCGAACAGAGGAGGAGGAGCAGGATTTCATACAATGATAACGAGTTTTATTTTGGTCGCGCTGAGGATGGCTAATGTGGGAATCAGATGTGGTGGTGGGTGTGGGTGTCTGGATGGCTGGTTGGGGAAGAGGGAGACACACGTTTGTCTGTCAGTCCCACGTTGCACTCACTAATACGAGCCAAGGAATAGCATGCACCGCAGGCCTAGAGAGGCAACTTTGGGGGAGTAGCAGCGGGTACATGCACGGTTGCTGTCAGAGGGTACTCCCAAGGTTGCTAGGGAGGGTTCTGGGGTGGAGAGACCACAGGTGAGAATTCCCTCCTTAAGAACCTAGTTTGGTGTGATGGACTTTCAAATTCATTTCTTTCTTTTTTTGTATTTCAGTAAAATGTAAATTCTGTTTCTATTCTTGATTTGATTACCATATACTGTATGCATGCTTTGGAAAAAAAAACACTGTACCCCAAAAAGATGATTTACAGTGGTTTATATATAACACATATATTATACATGTTTTACATATAATCTGATTTACAATGATTATATGCAAATCAGAAATTATAATTTAAAAAAGTAAATTCTGATAATTACGCTGGAATCCAGTTATTTGGCTTTTTAAGGAAGAGCCGACAGAGGTACAACAAACACAGATTAGCAAAAGGACAGCTTTCTTGCACCCAGGCTTCCTTGTATGCAGCTTGAAAATATCTGCTTAACCCCTACATCCCCCCAGATCCCAGTCATCCCTTGCTGCTGCTGCATTTTAGCCTATGCTAGAACAGTTCCTGGGACCACAGAAGGCATCTCAGGAGGAACTCCTGACTCAGCAAGGTCAAACATTTTTCCAAACTATGCCCTTCAGAGCAACAGAGAGAATGCTCACATATACAGGAAACAGATCCGGGGGAGGCAGGCATATACCAGGAACAGCCAGAAATTCAACTCAATCTCATTTGGCCTGGAAGTGCCCTTGGCCTTGGTGCTGAACTCTAAAGCCCTGCTGTGAAGCAGAGGTGTGTGAACCATGCCATGACTTGAAGCCATGATCTACATCAGGTTCCTCATTAGTGACTGAGTTCCTGCTGTATACCAGACACATTGCTGCTTGTTTTCACACACGTTATCTTATTTAATCACACAATAATTCAAAAAATTGGCCACAAGTCTTGACTTTGGTTATGCAAACTCAACTATAGTGGGATGTATGTACTGACTGGAAGAATTTTACTTCACGAGGGCATTACAAAAAGACAAGGGAGGCGGAGAGAGAGTTGATCTCTGGTTACATTTAAGTGGTGACCAAAGGGGTCAGGACAACACAGGGAAGGAGCTAGCATGGGCCTTGCCAGGATGTGTCCTACCAGAATACTGCAGGGGACAAGAGTCCTGGGTGTATTCTAGGTGTTACTATAAATGCATGTCTCCAAAAGAGCAGAGATATGAAGTATGCAAAAGAGGAGATATTCTCCTTCATAGGAGACATTCTAGCAACCCTCACCTTATACCCCCAAAAGGTGATTTATAATGGTTTATACATAACTTACATATTGTTACATGATTTACATATAATCTGATTTACAATGGTCCCAATTATATTGCTATTGTTCAAAGCACTTTTGGACTCCTTTTTGGCATTTCCTTAATGACATTTATTTGTATTTTTTCAATTGTGAAAATTCCTCATTTTGTGGGTGCAAATTATTTTTTAAATAAAAATCTTTTGACAACTTTATTTTCAGTTTTAATTTTTAAAAAATAGGCTTTATTTTTTAGAGCACTTTTAGGTTCATAGCAAAACTGAACAGATACCATTTTCTTTTTCTATGACTGTTTCTCTGATTTTGTTTTTGTCTTTAAACACATATGCACACGTACGCACGCACTATGGCTGAGAGGCTGATGAGTGCTATTTTGGGTCAAAAACAAGGTGTGAGTAATATATAAAGGCTGACTTTCCCATTTGATTCCTAAATCAGCTCTAATTTCTAATTTCCAGAGATGCACTCCACAACCAATCAGGAAAGCCAGCACCATTGGAAGCCTCCCAAGAAAACCCTATTGAAGGGCACTGAAAACTTTCTAATGCACAAGATGAAAACAATTCTGTGTGTGTTAATTTAAAAAATTACTGTTTTTAAGTCGTGACTTTGCCACTTAGTCATCTGTGTGACCTTGAATAAGTTACCTAACTTTTCTGTGCCTCTATTCTTTCATCTGTAGAAATGATGAACAATAGTTGCTAATGAGTTGATACAAGCAAAATATGCCTAGAACAATGCCCAGCCCATATTAAGTCCCACATAAACTCTTGCCCTTCCTCTTACAGGCTCCTGGCTAGCAAATTCAGGGAGCTGGGCATGTTCTTAGCTTGGCCCAGAATCTGGCACCAGGCGAGTGCTCAATACATGTTTGTTGATCTAAACATAACTGAACATAGCCCCTGAAGGAGCTGGAGGACTTGCCTTAGTGTTAACCAAAACCAGAAATCTTTCTTGGATAGATTTCTTTTTTCTTTTCTTTTCTTTTCTTTTCTTTTCTTTTCTTTTCTTTTTTCTTTTCTTTTCTCTTCTTTTTTCTTTTCTTTTCTTCTTTCTTTTCTTTTCTTTTCTTTTTTTTCTTTTCTTTTCTCTCTTCTCTTCTCTTTTCTTTCTTTTCTCTTCTCTTTCTTCTTTTTTCTCTTTTTCTTTTCCTCTCTTTTTTCTTTTCTTTTCCTTTCTTTTCTCCCTCTTTTTTCTTTTCTCTTTTCTTTTCTAAGAGAGATTTTCGCTATAGGATGCATGTGCTTGCCAGAGATATTAAGAGAGACTGAGAGAGAGAAAGCAAGAAATCACACCCCCAGTAAGGATGGCCACATCACAATCCCTTCTCTTCCATTCTCCTCTTGGGATCTTGGGCACACATGCATACATGTCCAGTGTGAGTTTCAAGCCACTGTGTCAGGAACTTGAACTGCAATCAACTATGTTGGGAGTCCAGTGATGTAACCATTACACCATCTGCTGGTCCCTCTTGGATTGATTCCTAAGTTCCACATTCTTTGGGTATTTTCTGATTATGCAGAGCACCCCAATCCTGAGTCATAACTGGGGTGGTACTGTGAAGCTGGAAGGGGAACCTGCCTCAGGACCATTTTAAAGCCCCCTTTTCTCCTATGGGAACACTTCTCACCCCTACTCCCAAGCGGTGGGGGTGGGGGTTATGTTCTCAACAGGTCTTCTGATCAAACTGCAAACCAGATCTTGCCAAGATGTTTGTTTATGAGACTTCACTCTCTCTCTCCCCTAGGAAAAATATGTACTTCTGAGAGGAAAAAGTAAAAACTCAACAGATGTGCCAGTGAAAGCATAGCAGTCGCCTTGATCAAGATGGATAGCAGAATTTTATTATTTGGAAGGAACTTTGGCGCGATCCCTCTGAGCACAATACAAATCATACCACTGAAGGCTAGCCCTGTTGCCTAGTAGTTAAGGGAGCCAGAACCTAGGGCCAACTATGGTTTGAATCATGGCCCCAGGAGCATGAAAAATATGCTAGGTGTTTCTGTGTGTGCGTGCTCAAAATCTTGATGGAAAGGAAGAATGGAGGAGATTGTGGCGTGACCATGCCCCATCAGAGAGATGCTTTCCTTTTCTCTTTCTCCTTTTCTCTCTCTGGCAAGCACACATGCCCTCTGGAAATAATAATAATAAATTCCTACCACTGTACAAGACACAGTGTTTAGGTGGATAACAGCACAGGCTCTGTCATCAAACAGACTTCGGTTTCAATTCTGGCTCCCACATGCACACACTGGGTGAATTTGAAGAAGCTGCTCTAGGCCATGGCACTGCCCATGTTAAAAGAGAGATAATGATATCATCTACTCCACTGGGTTGTTGTACAGTTTCAATGAAGACAGGCCCATAAAGTACTTAGCAGAGTGTCTGGAATCCCAAGCATTTTAGAAGTAGTTGCTGTTATTTTTCTAAGCAGTTGACTATAAAAGTAGCTCCTGTTTGTTGAGCACTTACTACATTCCAAATATTTTGTTAACATGCTTTACGCAGATATTTTATTTTAAATACACATTCACCCTTTGAAATATCACCCCCTTTTTATAGTTGAAGAGACTGAGACCAGGGAATTTAAGTGGTTTTATCTCAGAGTCATATGAATAGTAAGTGGTAAATCCAAATTTGAACCCAAGATACCTTTATTCCAAAGCCTGTGCTCTTGAGCTTCATGCTGTACCTCCTTCCCTACGCTGTCCATTCTACCCCAGGACTTCTCATTGCAGGAACACCGGAAGTACGAATTGAAATCAGAACCCTCCTTCCCCTCCCTTCCTATTTCCTTAGTACAATGTTTCCTCTCAAAAAATCTGCTTTATAGATTTCAGACCTTTTAAAGTGAGTTCATGAGACACAGAAATATGCCAGCTACGTTAATTGCCAGGTAGAAACAGAACTCCCAGGGGCCCCTTGTCCCAGCCTCTAGCACCCCAGCATCCAAGATACAGTTGTTCTCCCAGCCTTCCAACCAGGTCTGTCCACCAGTCTGCACTCCCTCTTTTTGTCCCAGCACCACCTCACTTCCCTCCATTCCAGGGCACTACAGGGTCTTGAATGAAACGAGGCTATGGCCACATTCCACTAGCCTATATATTCTTTCAAGGATACTGAAGTCCCTCTTTATAGACTGGAAACAGAGAAATAGAAGCTAAGCTCCAATGTGAACCAAGATCACTGAGTGGTCTGTCAGGAGACCAAGCTGGGAGCAGAGTTTGGACTTTGTCAAACCAAATACTGTCCTGGGTTGTGCCTACCTCCCTCATTCCAGCCTGTAATCTGCACACTGGCCCTTACAAGTGCCCATTTGTACATAGCTCTGCCTAGTTGGAGAATGGATGGTCACGTCACAGAGTGCTTGAAGTTCAAGGCTTTAAGCAATCCGCCAAGAAAGACAAGAGGAGTGAAACCAATGTAGAAAATACCCACTGTGTCCCAGACACATCACCATCTCATTAAATAATACTGCAAGGAGTATTATTAGCCTGCTTTCATTCAGGAGAAAACGGAGATTCTGAGAAGTTAAAATGAATCCAGAAGGCAGCTGATTCAAGGTAGAATTCACATTTGCTAGTGCACTCTTTGTGTGTGTGACGCGGCCTTCCAAAAGAATGAGCACACTCACATACACACACACACAGAATCAGGCACTGAAACCAAGTATTCATACCAAATAAATATCCAGGACAACTCAGTTACATGTGGGTTTTAAGGATGTAAGATGAAAAGCAAAGGGAGTCATCGACATACTACTGGGAGAATGAGGGGTAAAATGTATTGTGCACTTGCTGGGTACCAAGCATTGCCCTGGGTTCTTCTTGTGCGTTAGTTTCTTTAAACCTCACACCGACCCTATGAAGTAGGTATTGCTGTTATTCCCATTTTAAAAACAAGAAAACTGAAGCCCAAAGAAGATAAACAACTTGCCAAGGTAACAGAGCCAGCAAATGACTGTGCCCGTTATTTACCTCTGCTACAGCTCCCACCAGTTTCTGCCTGTATTCTGAGCTGGGGCTCTGTGGATCCTCATGCTAACTAGCTTCCTATCAGGCTTTGCTAACAGCAGGCCTTAGAAGGAGACTGCAAAGCAGACGGAAGGGAGAAGGGGACTTCTTCCCTAGTTCAGTTTTTTCTGTTCCTGTTTCTGTTATAAGAAGCAAAGCTCTAGCAGCCGCTCTTGGCTCCAGCCACTAAGTCTTTCAGACATTCTGAAACCAGCCTCTGTGTTTCCTGAGAACCTGCACAGCCAAGGAACACCCCATCCTTGACTTTTCTGATGCTGGGCATCTGAGTCACTGTCAGCGATAGATGATCACTTAACACAGAAGGAAGTTATTGGGGATGACAAAGCCTTATGGCTTCAGTTAGGGGTTAGCTGATGCCATTGCTATTTGAAGATGTATGCATTGGCCATTCAAAAGGGGTACCACGTGGAGAGCTATCACCTAGGGTACCTTGCTATGAGAGCTTTGATTTGGACAGGGCAGGGGAGTTCCAGGCCCATGATGGAGTGGCAGCCATATAAGTCAGTGAGTATGATGCTATAGGGTCTCATGTCTAAGATGGTACATGCAATTGAACTTAGTGAAAGAAAGAAAAATAAAAGACATAAAAAGAAGAAAGAGGTGGCTTCTATTCACTCGCCTATCCACTTACCTAATCATCAGTTAATAAATGCATTCATTCATTTAACAAGCATGTTCTGAGTTATTGTCCTGTGCAAAGTGTATATGGAATGGGAGACAGAGACTAGTCAGGCACAGATGCTATCCTGAAGAAATCTGACCTGCACTGGGGGATGTCATAAAGAGTCATAGTTACCTGCACGTGCAACGGGAGATCAGAAGAGCAAAAGGTGATCTATTCAGAGTAATTCTGTGACTTCATAAAAAAAAAAGCAGCAAGTTGAAATGGTGAGAAAAGTGTGGGGCAGATGTTGGGTCCATGGAGGATTTCAGCGGGCTGTAGTGATGAGTTTGTGAAGAGAAGTAGCAGGAGGTGTGATGGGAAAGAGTTGAGGTACGTTGTGAAAGCCTCAAATTGCAACTCTGTTCTTCAGGTAGCAAGTAGGGAACAAATGACTGTTTTTGAGCAGGATATGAAATGACGAGAACTATTTTTCTGAAAGAGGATTTTAGAAACAGAGTGGAAAATGGACTGCGGTAGGAGTTATCGGTGAAGAAGTCATTGCGACACCCACAGCAATGAAGGAATAATGAAGGAGTGAATCATGGAAGAGGCAGAGAAAATGCAGACAAGGAAGCAGAGTTGAGAGCCAGATGGTACCACAATTGGTGGGAGCTGACAAGAGGCAGGGTGATGGAGAGGACAACTATGTCGCTAAGAGAAAGAGGGCGCACGAAAGGACAAACTAAGCGAAAGGAGTAAAGTGATAGATTCAGATCTGGACACACTGAGCTTGAGAGGTGTTGAGGACACATAGCTGCGAGAGAAGGACAACGCAGAGTTCAGGAGAGGAGCTAGGGCTGGGAATGCGATTTGGGCACCATCTGCCTTCAGCAAGGTTAGCAGATGAAGCTCTGAAATTGGATATGATTTCCAAAGGAGAGTATAAAGAGCAAAAGAAGCAAGGAATGGTTCTTGGAGAAAGCCTAAGTGTATAAAGTAGAGGAAAAGAAGAGCCTGAGGAAAGGTAGCCAGTGTGGCAGAAAGAGTAGGAGAGAGCAGTTAGGAGAAGGCCAAGGAGAGCAGGGTAGAGACCTAGGAAACAGGGAGAACTGAAGAGTGCATGCTGCAGAGAGGCCAAGGAGAGGACGAGGAAAGGCCACTGAAACGGGGGCCTGAGGAGTGATCCGGTCTGTCAAGAGAGCAAGTTCACTGGCGTGGCGAGGGACAGAGCTACCTAACTAGAACCAGAATGAGGGGACTGGTAGTAGTGTGGTGTGGACACAACTGGAACACACGGGAAGGTTCTGGCTTATGTCCTAGGATTTCCCTGTGTAGCTGCCCATAATTCAGGCTGGTTGCGGCATAAAGACCTTGTTGGAGGTGCATGACTCTCTATCTCTTTTGCTTTCTCTCAAGAAAAGAAGCAAGAAAAAAACTTAAAAAGAACCAGAAATAGTAACAAAGATAAAAATGATGAAACCTTATGTGCAGGGATTATACACCAGGACTAGATACATTCTAAACACTTCATCTGTGCTAATTCATTTGACCTTCACATTGACCCTTTGAGGGGAGTGCTGTTATTAGCACCCTTCTACAGGCAAGAAAACCAGGGCACCAAAGAAAACCAGAAGGAAAAGACTGGAGATTTTCAGGTGTGGCAGAACCCTGGTCCTGCAAGCCTCAGACACAGAAGGGCTGGAGGTTAAGCACACTTGGCATTTCCTCAGCTAGGAATGAGATTAGCATATTAAAGCAGAGAAGCTCTACACTGAAGAAACTTGTTTAATTTTGTTAAATCCAATGTTTTCTAAGTTTATTTGACCTGTGCACCCTATTATCATGAACATGCTATAGAACACTGTTCTACTGGTGCACTTTGGGAAATGCTGGTGTGGAAGACACTTTATAAAGTCATGGACCGAGACATATACAAGGAGGCCCTGGTGCTACTTCTGCTCCTATTTTTTTTTGGGGGGGGGAAGGGTGGGGAGTGTTCATTTTTTATGATAGGGGAACAAAATGTAAGGGTGAGCGAAAGGAAGTAATAGTGAGAGATAATGGGGAACAAAGAATCTTAGTGCTACACAATAAAGCAACAGCATATTTGTAGAGCTTTGAGCTGAGTTTCTTGGAAAAGAGACCACAAGAGGGAAAATGATCAATTCCACTTCAGGTCGCTTAAGTCAGTCCACTCCCATGTAGCCAGCGAGAACACTTACCTCCTTTACAAAGGCAGATGCCCTGTGGTTGTAGGGAGCAATCTGATCATTCTGCATCTTCTTCTTCATTCATTCATTTCTTCATTTGACACATAGAGGCGGGGCTTTACTCTGGGCCAGGTACAGTGATAGGGATTGCACTCACTCTGATGCTGTTTCTTCTCAACTCTCAGCTTGGCTCTGCAGCCTGGGATTCATTCTTGCCTGGACTTGAAGCTGTGCTTGAGTTTCTCAGAGTCTGAAGATCAATTTACCCAGGAGCCTCTGGCTGATGCCTCTTTGGCATCATGTGCCCCCAGGAGCTTTGGGCAAGAATACGGCTCCAGTCCTGGACTGGGTCCTCCAGCCCTGCCACTGTCCCCCTTTGGGGTCACAGCCTGTGCTGCCTGGAACTGTCTCTGCCTTCTCCCCGGAGGTGTGGGCGCTGTGTAGGAGGGTGTGGGGCAGTGCATAGCATGAGGGCCAAAAGGACCCTGTCCTAGCAGGACTGAGGCAGGACTCATTCTCCCTAGGACTGCCGGTTTAACGGCATAGACACAAGGCCAGGAGTGTTGTGACGTGTGCTAAGAGGCACGCATGGCATGACAGGTGGTGGAATTACTGGGGGGAAGACTTCCGAAGGAAAGAGTCTTAAACCAGTTGCCCCACTTAGGGGAAGGGGATTATCGGCAGAAGGCCGTAAGGCTTGGAAATTCTACTTTATGAATAAGAGAGTGCCTGTTTGGGCTAGATCTGATCCCTGGGGAAAGAAAGGCAGCTCTCTCCACCTGGGAAGACAGGCTAAGTGTATTTTAATGTGCAGCTGCAGCCCCAGCCTAGGGCTCTGAGCAGGCCCTGGGCATCTGGCTGGAGAGGGTCTCTTTTAAGCGGATGCTTATTATAGACTTGTTCTGAGCACTTCACAGGCCTTCTCTTTCCCAGATGCTAAATGCCCATTTCCAAGTTATTGAAATTCACCGGGAAGTATGGTTAATATGCGAATATAGATGAGCCCCCTTGCCTCGATGCAAAGCTGCCTGTTCAGCAGCCTCTGGTACTTAAGACTCATGAACTATCTGGCACAAGCAAGGGAGAACCAAGAGTGGCTGGGGGGTGGGTATGGGGGTAGGTTTTATTCTTGGCCTGCTAATGAATCTGATCGAGGCCACCACACGATTATATCCAGGTGGATTACACATTGGGCGAGTTGTCCTGTAGAAAACGTTAAGTCCCGTGAGATGGCGCCCATTGCTCCACATACACAGAAAGTTTCCAGGCAGCCTGACCACACCCCCCCGCCCCCATTAACTGGTGTGCCCTCACAGACAGGCAGCTCATTTCTACGTGGCTGAAGCAAAATACAATTAGGAAGGCAAACAAGCTGTCAGATACGTCCACTATGTATATAACCCACCACACATTTGAAGTCAAACAACAGTGAGCTTTTTGATTGTCCGCCGTTTTGAATTAATCACCCCACTTCTATCCCCTGTTAGCGTGAACCAATGAAAAGGTGCCGCAGCCCACAAGGCTGTTTTAACAAACACCCAAGAACATACACATTCCAGTGTGTTCTTTCAAAACAGTCTCCTTGGGACTGAGCTGCTGCCTCGCTTGAGATACTTCGGGAAGTTCTTTGTTGTTGTCTGGTTTTTTAATTGCCGTTGGAGCCTCTCGTCTATTCTTTAAAGCGCCTATGGTCTACGAAGGGGGCCGACCTCCATCTTGGGAGGGCGGGATTGGTTTCTGGTGACAGCAGAAAGAGTTTTGGGGCCCAGTGTAGTGAGTCAAGTGTGCTCTCAGAGTCCTTACTTATAAACATTTGTTTTCCCATCCCCCCAATCGTCTAAGGTAAACTTTACATTGCCTAAAGCCGAGGGGGTGGGGGGAGCGAGTTCATCGCTGCTCCCCTGAACAAAGTGAGCAAGAGAAAGCCAAGCCCCCAGCCATGATGCATGCTCCTTTTCTTTCCCTGAGCACACAGCTCTCAGCCTGGCATGTACTGACAGCCACAAGGCACAACAATGTCTAACTAGCCCCCAGGGCCTGTCCTTTGTGGAGCTACTAAAGCACTGCTTCAAATATCTCGCTCCAGACGCGCTTCCCCTGCCACCCAAAGAACCCCTCACCCACCTCCCAGAGCCACTGATCATCCTGTGTGCCAGGGAAGGCAAATTCTCATGAATGTCTATGTCCAAGGTAATCAGGAGGATGAAACCATGGCAACGGCCTCCAGCAAATGAATCAAATGTCCCAAGGAGATAGTCTCATCCCAGGGGGCAATGCGGGCTGCAGTGACCTGGGGCTGGACACTTTTCCAAAGGAAGGCTGTTGAAGCTGTTCCAGGAAGTGGGCATGGCTGGAATGTGTGGATCCCCCAAGAGGACCACTAAGGGGACACTGAGCCTCTAAGATGGTTTAGAAATTCTGACATATTTATTAAATAATAAATCAAACATTTTTGTTCGTGGTCCGAAAGAGGGCTATGGCAGGCGAGAGGAAGTGGGTAGTGTGAGATGGGTATGCTTTGTAAACCTGTTTTTAATTTATCAAGTTAGAGACAACCTGGATCCATTTTCAGGTCTCTGGGAAGGCAGGCAAGCTGTCCCCAAGATCCTCTTCAACTTCCCTAAACAAATCTGGTTCCCTGAAGATATATGGGTTGTAGATGCTACTCTGGGGACTGGCCATTCGGCGCAAATGAAAGCGTGAGATTTCCAAAAATGAAAGCTTAGAAATTCAGGTGCCCGTGGAGAAGAGGCCTCATGATCAGAGGGAATTTTCTGGAAAAACTACAGCCCCTTCTATATTCTTTTCAGGGATCCAGAACCTCTGAGGACACCATTCCCTGGAGATTCCCTGATATTGGGGTGAAGTAGATTCTGGGGCTGTTCCTGAGCTGCTTCTCCCCCAGAGAGGTTCCACGATCAGCTCCAATAATTTCCTTGTCTTCATTTCCCGGGACACAGGCCCCCTAGATTCAGAAAAACTAGAATTCCATTCTTTTCTCTAAGGAAAACCATTAGACCCGCACTTAGCAACCACCAGGAGGGTATTTTTAGCTCCCTGGCAGAAGTGTAATGTACAAAATGTAATAATCTCGGCCTTGAAGTTCCTCACAGCCCCATTCAACATGAAATTGTGGCTGATGGATGTTCATGGAGGCAGCAGAAAAACAGGCCAATGAGCTTGTCTGCTGTTTGCCTTCTCTGTTCAGGCGTGGGGTAGTACCAGAGAGGGCGGTAAAGATCAGAAACACACAGACTTAGGAAATGCACTGTTTGGCTGGTGGGGAAACTAGCCCCCACAGGTCAAGTGTATCGCCATGGGTGAAATCACTACGCTGACATTTCGGAGTGAACCCTGCGCCTGGACTACTTCCTCCAACTGATGCTGTGCCCTTGGGCAAATCCCTTCACCTGTCTGCCTCAGTTTCCACATCTGTAAAAATGATCCTTTTCTACCAGAACAGTCTATAGTTTCAAGCATTACCTGGACTCAATAGAAGACAAACCGCGTGAGTGGTCAGAGGCCCTGAGCAATCAAGTGGCATCCGTTCACTGAATGTCTACGAGGCATTAGATGCTGCTGGGGGTTGCTCTGGACCTGGCCCGGTGTGCAGCTAACCCACTTCCTAGGCCCACGTTAGACAAATTTTAAATTGCATGATGCAATCCTATCTTATCTGAGCCTTTGCTTGGAGGCTGCCTAGCCTGACTTTAGCTGGTGGGAGCCCAGGAATCGTGAGTGGATTTTAACTCCAGCCCAAGCAAAACAAAACCAGGCGAGTTCATTCTGCTCCAAAACACTCACGGAACTTATTCTGAGGCCAAAGAGAAGTGATGTTTGAATTAGTTACTATTTCCAGACAATCTAGGGGTAGGGAAAGAGACAGATTTCATTCTCCTTCTTCTGCCAGGCTCTCCCCAAGGTGGATAAGCAAGGAGAGAGGAGGAAAAGGAGCAGAGATTTATGGGAAGCAGGAGAAGGAGGGCCTGGAGCTGTGACTCCCATCTGGGAGTGGGAGGAGATCAAAGCCCCTTGATGGTGTAGAGCCCAATTCCCTGGTCCTTTCTCCGCCCTTGAGCCTGGTTTCTGGGGTCCCTCACCATTTTTCTGTGTCCAGGTAGGATGACTTCACATCTAGATGGACTGGTTGAGATCTGGTCTCAGACAGGACCAGCAGTTAGCATAATGGCTATGTTGCTGGACTCCCATGTAGTCGACCACGGTTTGAGTCCCGGACCTGGTGGCTTGAACTCACGCCGGGCACGTGTGCGTGTGTGCCCAAGATCCTGAGAGGAGAATGGAGAAGAGATTGCAGCGTGGCCATCCCCCCTGGGGGGGTGATTTCTCACTTTCTATTTCTCTATCTCTCTCTGTCTTTCTGGTGAGCACACATGCAGAGTTCCAAGATGTACTTACTCAGTCATTCAAACATATTTAGGAAAGTACCTGCCCTAGAGCCACTGTGCTCAATGCTCTAGGGGATGCGAAGAAGTATTAGGTAAGGTGCTGTCCTCAAGAAACTGATGTCTCCATTTCTAAAATAAAGTTATTCCAGAGAAAGAAGCATTCTAGTTCATAAGCCAAATAACCACCCTCCCCAAAAGAAAAAAAATACAAAAAACAAACAAACAAAAAACAACCAAAACTCATTTACTAAGTGAATTCCTGTTGAATACTTAGGAGTTGTCCTTGTTTGGAACACTGATGCTCTACAGTGGAGTTGGGATGAGGTTCTTTTACATCTTAAATTTGCCTATATCCAAACATCCTTGAAAGCTCCATCAAACTGGTTCCCTCAACACCTTCAGTTCATGTATATCTCCCCTGGAGAAGGGGACCCTGGAAATGGGGAGGCAGGGAGAGTTGCCTACAGGAGGACAATAGAAAGACCATGCACTTCAGCTATGATCACACCCAGTGAGGAAGGCCCCTGTGAGGCGTAGATGCAGGGGATTCGGGGCTGGGAGGCGTGTGGAGGGAATGAGGAATTACAAGGGAGGAATAGATACGGTTCGATCTTATGCATCAAGGATCCATAGCCACTGCTTCAGTTATCCACACCAGGAGAGAGGCGTGATCACGGAGCATCTTATATATTATTTCCAAAAGCATCAAATGCATGGTAGTTCATTATCAGCCTCCTGATATGCAGCAGGGGCGACGGAAAGAGTCTTTGACCTTCCTCTTGAAATGAGCTCATCCCAGAGCCCACATCATCTGGTCACTAGTGGAAGCCAGTCTCAAGCTTTAAGGGTGCAGTGGATATTCCACTAACAGAAAATCACCTCTCTCGGGAAGCAAAAGAAGGAAGCTGCTGAGCAATAATAATAGCCAACATTTATTGGGGTCCCACTGTGTGCCAGACATTCTACTAAGCACATCATGTACATGAGGGTATTTCCAAAAGTGTGTGGACAACATGAAATTAAAGTACAGGTTCATTTTGCTGCAAAAAAGATGATCTTTTTAAAGGTCTCCTTGTATTTCATCTAGTCCTCACAAACAATCCTACGGAGTCATTTGTTATTTTCATTTTCCAAATGAGGAAGCTGTGGCATGGAGAAGTTAAAGGACTTGTCCAAGGTCAAGTGGTGGAATAGGGGACATGTGTGCCTGGGACAAAATCTGAACCTCAGTGCGGTGTCGCCTTTGGATACTGGAGAAGGAAGTCTGTACTTATCTCCTCTGGCTTCTTGCCACTGCCAGCTTTCAGGATAGCAGGCAGAGAAGCATGTACTGAAACCTCTTCCTGTCTCTTTGCCGAATCCCATTTCCCAGAGTGTGAAATGCGTTTCCCTCCTGTCAGCCACAATATAGCCGTATTATGCCTAATAAGACACGGGCTTCTCGTTAGCAGAAACTCAGCTTTCTACCGAGCAAAAGGGAGACATGGGAACTCTGCTTCTACCCAGCCTCCTCCTGTTCAGGGTGCCTGAGACTGGGGCCCGAGCCCACAGACTATCTATGTGTGGACTCTTCTCTCCACCCCTGGCTTCTCTGCTCTACTTCCCCTGGAAGTATGGGGTCTTCAGAAGAAAAGGAGGAGGTAGAAATGGAGAAGGGCATGCCCACTGTTGTGTGTTGGTGCTTTAACCTGTACAGCTGGCTGCTAAAGCCAACAGATGTGGGAGGCCGAGGGAAAGGGCAACCTCATTAGTGGAGCTAATGGGATGCTATAAGTATTATTCCTACACTCCTGCCTCTCAGAGTACCAGCTGAGGGGTGAGGAATAGGGAATGTAGAGTTAGCTGCACCTAGGAAGAGATGCTGTCATGGTTAATTTTATCTGTACATTTGACTGGGCCAGGGGGTGCCCAGATGTTTGGTCAAACATTATTCCAAGTGTACTTGTGAGGCTGTTTCTGGGTGACATTAATATTTCAATCAGTAGACTGAGTAAAGCAGACTGCTCTCCCTAATGACGGTGGCCCTAAACTATTCAGTTAAAGGTTTTGATAAGACAAAAAGGCTGACCTTCCACCAAATAAGAGGGCATTCTTTCTGTTTGACTGCTTTGAGCTGGAATATCTTTTTCCTAGCCTTCAGTCTCTAACTGGATCCTGAGCCTCTGGCTTTCAGACTGGAAGTATATATGGGCTCTCCAGCCTCCACAATTATGTGAGCCAATTCCAAATAATAAATCTCTTTCTGTGTGTATATACATCCTATTGGTTCTGTTTCTCTGGAGAATCCTGACTAACACAAGCACCATAAATATTCATTGGTGGGAAGCTGATTTGGAGCTTGGTAGGTTGGGTGTCTGCATGTGACCTAGAGTTCTGAGCCAATGCATTTAAATGCTTGCCTTTCAGATTCCAGGGATTACGCAAATGACCCCTGAAATATAGCCTTGAGCAGGAAACTCAGCATGCGGGCGCTTCCCTGGCCAAACATTCCTAGACATGGCCTGTTTTTCAAAGCCTGAAATTAAAATACAGGCTCAGAGCTCTTCCTTCTTTTCCAACTCTGTATGTGCTATGGGGCTGAAAAGAACCATATGGTATGAAAAGTTGAATATACATTATCTCAGCCTCACAGAGAGACACTAACATGGGTGTTGAGATGCAAGGAGAGTCTGGGGAAGGATAATGGTTAAACTTAGGGGGGCTGTCTTTACTAGTTTCCTTCTTCTAAGAAGGTGAGACTCTCTTTCCAACATGCAGTCTCTGTAGTTCCTCAAGGTCTCCAAAGAAGGTACCATCACAAGCTTCTCTGCTCATATATTCTGGGGTTGGCTCATCGATATTTCAAATACTTGAATTTTAAGGAGAGCCAATGTTTCTGCAATGCAGACATGAGTAGGTGAATCCAGGGTTAGCCGGTGAGGCAGTGTGGTGGGCAGGCTCAGCAATGTTATCTAGATTCAATCCCAGCTCCAACACTTACGGCCTATGAAAGCTTGGACAAATCACTTCAACTCTTTGTACCTCAGTTTCCTTATCTGAAACATGGATAACAATCCCCTTAGAGCTGTGAAGATTAAGTGCAATTATATATATAAAGAATATATATATATATATATATATATATATATATATAGAGGCTGACCTATATTAGCACTTGTATACATGTTTTTACTTTTTAGGTATTATTAGATGTTTATATTGAGTCATCTGAAAAGTCATGATGCATTTTTCTCTTTATTTAGAGAAAAATTTTGCTATAGGGCATGTGCGCTTGCCAGAGAGACAGACAGGAAGCGAGAAGTTACCCCCCAGGGAGGATGACCACGTTGTAATCCCTTCTCCTTCATTCTTCTCTTGGGACTTTGGGCATACACACACATGTGCCCGGTGTGAGTTTAAGCCTCTGGTTCGGGACTTGAACTGCAGTCAACTACATGGGAATTCAGTGATGTAACCCTTACACCATCTGCTGGACCCGTATTTTTCTATAGTTTCTATGTAAAAATGCATCATGACTTTCTGGATGACCCAGTTGGTTATAGAATAGTTTACTTTTCTTTGTATCCCCTACTAAGGCTAGACCTTACCAGGTATTCTAAGAATTACATATAATAGTAATACAGGAAGATGCTAAACACGCTCTTTCAGATAGGACTCACTTCCAGGATCCCAGCCCAACTTGGACTCAGCAGGGGTTCTTAAGACAAGGTGTTGGTTGTCAAGGATTTAGACACTGAGTTATACAGACCTATCTACTCTCACTGGGTTATGCATAGGCCATTCCTACTATAAGAGTCACACCTGGGAACGTAGGTACCCAAAGATTTAGCGAGGCAGGGTGGCATCTACCCATGACACCTTTGGGATGTGAGGGGTGATCCCCAAGGTCTCAGGCTGACTGTGCTGGGGTCTCAGCTGGGTGGAAGAAACCCACCTCCTCCAGAGCATGGATCAGAAGAGAGGCACTCCAAATGGCAACAAATAAAGTTCCGAAGTTTCCTGCTGGGACTTCTTTGCTAGTGCCATATAAATACGGTTTAGGAGCACAATGTCTTAAGTAATAAAGGAGGAAGAGGAAAAAATAATCCAGAGAGAAATCAACTTATGGTTCATTTAAACCTTATTGAAATTTCTACTGTGGAAACATTTAAATATCATAGTTACTGCGGTGTGTCTTCGCTCCTGCTATTCCCTGGCGATGTTTCCTTGCACATTAGGTTGGGGAGCAGAACAATAAAGCTGCTTAGAAATTGCTTTCCCACTGCTAGGTAATTACAACAGGTTTTTATTCCAAATGTAAAGAATGAACTGTTATTTTTTTTTTTAATAAAGGGAGCTCTCGGCCAGTCCCAGCTCTCTCCACCCCCCAGCTGGTCTGTGCTGGCCCTTTGCTCCCACATCCTCCTTCATGTTCCCCAACACGGCCTGCTCTGTTTCCTGCCTTTTCTCCAAGAGGCAGCTGGAAGCAGCTCTCGAGTCTCAGCTGCCGGCTCCTCTGTCTCCCAGGCCAGGAGCCTTGCGTGTCACTGTTTAGAGAAAGGGACTGTCTCTGTCAAGAACATTAAATATTTAGCCTGACTCCATCCAGGCCATCAAACACACTCCTGCTCCCTTTCCTACCCAAAGTGACACATTTCCCCACCTCCATCTTTTTTTAATCCCAAGCAAGCAATTTGGGATTAACGTGGCATTTGTCAGCTCTGTCTGAGCACAGGCGTGAGCTCAACGGCTCTCCCACCAGACAGAGCAAAGTGCCTTTTGTGCGCTCAGATGCACAGTTTGGCAGCCAACTGAGCACCTGCCCAAGCCTAGGCAGGTGTGTGTCCCCACCAGCTGCCCACGCCAGACTTCTCTCCCTCATCAGGCTTCTCAGGTTTAATCTGACCAGCTCCCCCTGTCACTGGACACATTTATTTCTTCTTTAACCCCCTCTGTCTCTGGCTATGATGAGTGAGAAAATGAACTCTTTTTGCACCGTCACCTCTTGTGTCACAGGAGAGAGGTCATAGCTGCAGCCTCTACTCTATGTGACACAGTGGGAGTCCAGGGCAACCTCTGGGGTGGGGCAAAGAGCAGGCCTTGGAGGTCAGTTATCATTCTGCAGCTGTGTGGCTTGAAGTACTCCCTTCCTCTCTCTGGACCTCAGTTTCCTTTGCTGTAAAATAAGGGAGGTAGTCTGGATATCTTGACCTTTTCATAATGTCCATTTCAACCCATTATCTGCTGTTTTGTCTTTCTATGACCATGTAGTCTTCCCTGAGTGTAACCATATAAGGTTGGAGCCACACGAGAGCACTGTGCTTGGCTGAGCCACAGGTCTCTGGGGGCAAGGTATCAGGTTTATTCCCAGGAGAGGAAGAGAGTGAGACTGAGGAATGTCATGGTGCCCTGGTGTACTGAAGAAACAGGAATGGAGACCCAGCAGCTTTGGAGGGAGGCAAGTGGGTGGCCTCTCCAGGACTGCCAGGGTGCTGGCTTCTGGGCTGGCCACCTGCACTCTTCTTCTGACTCTGACCTTCAAGTTTCTGAGCTTTGGCTTTCTTCACCTGTTTAATGATGATATTTTCCATATCTCCAACTTAGTATTATTAATGAGGAAATGAAAACATCTTTGGGAAGGAATAGAAGCCAGACAACCAATGGGGAAATCAAGATGCTCCAAGTAAGCCTAGAAATACTGACTGCAACTTCCCACTGCAGTGAGGCAGTAGCTTGAGGTCCAGCTGGGACATTCACCAGGGCCCACTGCCACTTCTTCAGGTCAATGTTACTGAGAAGAGAAAATGATCAAGTTTTATCTCCTCCAGCTGCCAGGCCCAGAACCTCTTCTGAGGAAGAGACCACTGTAGGAGGTGAGGATCAAGGGACCTGGAAGGGAAGCTGTTATTTGCTCCTGATCTGGGGTGCATATGAGGGTGGCAGTGTGGGCAGAGCCTTGGTGCGTGAGTGAAGGCAGTACCCTGGGCCTTCCGTTGCATTGTGGCTGGTTTCCGAGGTTTGGCCAGCTTGGCACAGAGGGCGAGGGGGTGGGGGATGGGAGGAGAGCAGCGGCTGTGCTGGGGGCGGACAAAGGGAGAAGACAAAGATTATTTTAAACCTGTATTAATCACTGCTCCAAACAGGGACTGGGGGTGGGAGCCGCAGCTGTCATAGGGAGGCTGGGTGAGGGTGGTGGAAGAAAGTCCAGCAGGGAGGGGCCCAGAACGCTTCGTTTCCACCTCGGTCCAGCCCAGCTGTAAGCCCAGGGCTTTGTGGAATCTTTGTGGTTTGCTCCAGAGTCCAGAGTGAATACATGACAAAACTATACTACGATCCAGTTTTCTGGTCCAACTGGTCTTCCTGCTTTCATGTGGTCTCCTTGATAGCCTACCCTCTACTGCTAGCCTAGACCAGTTTGCTGCATCATGTCGCTTTTCGCAAAAGCTGGTAATGGTTTTCCATCGCCAGATAAACGGGCCTCCTTGGCCTGGCATACAAGGTCCTTGACAACCAGACCCTCTAGACGTTCCAGCCCCACACCATGGGTACAACAGTGATTATCCTCTAAGCACCAACCATGTGCCAGGCACTGAGCTAGTGATTTTATTGACTGCCTACATCCACCTCTCAGGGTACTTTCTATATGTAAAGGCACTGACGCTTAGAAAGGGAGAAAACTTGACCACGGTGTGTCTGACTGATATTCGAGTTCACGTTCTTAACTTCCTGGAGAAGTCCACTCTCATGGTCCTCTGATTTGCTTGTTCTATTTCACCTCAGGAGCCTTTTCTTCCCTTTTGCCCTAATGAAGATCCTCCTCAATCATCAGGGTTCAGCTCAAATGCCACCTGTTTCTTTCTTTCTTTTTTTTCTTTTTGGAGAGGTTTTTGCTATAGGGCGCATGCACTGCCCAGAAAGACACAGAGAGACAGAGAGACAGAAAGTGAGAAATCACCCCCCAGGGGGGATAGTCACACCTCAATCCCTTCTCCTCCATTCTCCTCTCAGGATCTTGGGCACTCAGGCACATGCGCCTGGCGTGAGTTTAAGCCACTGGGTCCGGGACTCGAACCGCGGTCAGCTACATGGGAGTTCAGCGACGTAGCCATTATGCTAACTGCTGGTTCCAAATGCCACCTATTTCAAGAAGCCTCCTTGGTTGAAATTCCACCATGGACTCAACAAGCACCTATTTAATATTCACTGCTATTATCTCTATTTTATAGATAAGAAAATAGAGGCTTACAGAAATGAAATAAAGTATCTGTGTTTACACAGCTACTGAGTGACAGAGGAGGGTTTCAAGGCCAGGTCTCCTGATGGCCCCGGGTTCAGTGTTCTTTAAAATATTTTCAACTGTGTCCATGGCCCTTCTTTTATGCATCCGAAGTCCTTTGTTCGAGCCTTTATTTAGTGCTTATCAGATTCTGAGTGTCTAATGTCTGTACTAGGATATTAGAGTACTCAATAATAACTACAATATTGACTTCTTACTACCCACACAAAGCATTGCAGATGCTTATTCTTTTAGTTTTTACAACCATGAGGCAGTATTGCTGTCTCCATCCTTACAGATAAGAGACTGATTCTTTGAGGCATGAAATATTGTCTCTGCTTAACGCAGTGTCACGACATCTGTGGGATTCCATGCAGATCTGTCCCACACTCATGCTTTTCCTACTGTACAGATAGCCTCTGATAGGCTCTTCAACAGCCCGGCCCATTCTTTTTCTATCCCTGAGTGAATAAGACCCTAACAGCATTTCAAGTAGAGTGGAGCTCAGTGATTATGGAGGTGGGCAGTTCCTGGCTGGCCACCATGCTCTCTCTGGGGAGCTTGGGGCTCTGGGCTGTGCTGGACACCAGTAGCTCCTTCTTTAAAGCTTCAACTCAATCTTTTAGACTTAGTCTTCTAAAGAGGTGAGGAATTTTTTTTTTTTTTTTTGTCAAGGGTTTTGAGATGTTAAATTGGTGACACTTATAGCTCCCTCCCTCAGTGGAAAATGGGCACATTTAAAGAAGGAAAAAGAGTCACCCTACTGTGCCCATTCCTTTGCAACTGACATTACTCCATGACTCCCAAACTTCCCATAGACTCTGCCTTTCTTGACTTGGGTGGGGAAAAATGGAGAGGGTCAGAACTGAAGTCATCACCAGAGATATGGGCAGTCCCAGGAGACAGATGAGCAAACACTAGGGGGGAAATCTTCACCCTGAGATAGCTCCATGGAGTAGGGCACCCCTGGAGGGACTTATTTCCCATGAGATGAGCAGTTCCCCACACCAAAGGACTTTCTACAAGACATTGGAGGGTCTAGATGATGCATTTAAAAAATATTTTATTTAATTTTTATTTATTATTATTTTAAATTTGATCAGACATTGAGGGAGAGAGAGAAAGCAAGCCTCCAGATCCAGGACTCAAACTGTGGTTGGCTATGTGAGAGTTCAGAGCCTTAACCACCATGCCACCTGCTGGTGCCTAGATGATGTTTTAATTCATTAGAGAATTCTTTCTTGCCAAAAAAGAATTGCATGTAAATGTCACTTTTGGAGAGTGACAATTATTAAGAACCAGCTCAGATTCATTGGGTCCAGGTGACATCAAATTAATTTTTTGTTTTTATTTTTAAATGTTGATAAGTTCTAAACTGTAGTTTCTGAACCTGGTGCTATTGACATTGGCCTGATGATTCTTTGGTGTGTGTGTGTGTGTGTGTGTGTGTGGTGGGGGGTGGTGGCTGTCCTGTACTTTGTGAGGGGTTTAACACCCTGGGCTCTACCCACTAGATTCCAGTGGCATCCTCCCCCCCACCCCCATTCAGTTGTGACAACTCAAAATGCTCCCAGACATTGCCAAATGTCCCCTAGGGAAAAAAAATCTTCCCTAGTTGAGAACCACTGTTCTAAACTGATAAATCAGGAAGCTTCTATACACCTACTTCTTTAGCAAGCTATTTGATGGGTTTGGGCATTATCCATGTGAATAAGAAGGGAAAAGGTGGGCCGTGAATAGTTCTGCCAATAACTGGCAGAACATTGTGTACAACAGTGTGGATTTATGGATGGACATCAGCCTGGGGCCTGTCCACGCTGACAGGCCTCTGGGCTCTATCTAGTTCTGTGTATGTATGTGTGTGTGTGTGTGTGTGGGGGGGTGCATGTGGAGTGGGTGGTGTGTTCCAAACAGGGTCTTTCTGAGTTGTGATCCCCCTGCCTCAGTCTGGGATTATCCCAAGCATATGCGCCACTGTGCCTGGCTTTAAGGCATTATATGAGGGGGGGTCTTCAAAAAGTCTGTGGAAAATAATGTATTAGGAACAAACAATGGAGGGGTTTCAAAAATTTCTGCACCAGAAATAAACTAGTACTTTAACTCCATTCTCCCACAGACTTTTTGAAGTCCTCTGTCCTTGTATCTTTCTATCAACAACTTGGATAAAAATACCGATGACATGCTCACTCTATGTACACTTGTCATATAACTGGAGACTGGTAGACAGGAAGCTGTATCAAACAAAAGACTGAAGATTCAAAAGGATCTCAGACATTGAAATGTCTGGATTAAAAAAAAAAAAGATTCAGAGCATTGTGTACTATATGCTCCCATTTGTGTAAAAAGAGGACGAAATAGAAGAACCAGTATTTTTTTATACCTGCATAAGGAAACTCTGGACAGAGACATAGGAAACTAGGAACAACAAGGTCACTGCCTATGTCAGAGAAGGGAAGGCTGAGAAGATGAGGACCAAGAATGGTGGGGGAACTTTTCACAGTTTCCTGTTACTTTTTAATTTCTAAATATGAAAGGACATTTTCTATTCAAATAATGAAGTTAAAGACCGAACTGTACCTACAGTAGTGGTTACAGCAAATATAATACAACGAACCAGATGCGCATCAATCCCACGCTATTCTGGCTGGTGGCACAGCTGGACTCACATGGAAGAGGTCCGGGGTTTGTGTCCCAAACCTGGGTCTATTGGGTTGGTGGTCTGGACTGGCTGAGGCTGGGGTGGGTCACAGCATGGGGACCCCGTTGCAGGTGTGCCTCTCTCTGTCTTTCTCACTGAAGAGATGAGTAAATAAACTTCAATATTAAAAAAGTCACACTTGAGAAAAAATTGGCAAGTATGATGAGATCATGTGGAAATTGGGCAGGAGTTTTTAAGTGGTCACAGGCACTAAGCCAACCATTCGGCAAAGAAGTGCACCAGCATCCGCTAATGAAAGCTTGGACTGCGTATAGCAGCCAGACCAAGGGCAATGTCCCATTGCACTCCGGGCAGGTCAGTCCAGGTTTCTAGTCTTACCTTTACTTCTGTCCACTATATTTTTGGAAAGGTATTAACAAGTTGTACAAAGGACAGTGATCTAGATGGCAAAGGGCCTAAACACCATAAAAAAATATGAGAACTAGGCTGAAATTAGGAACACTTGAATTAGAGAAGAGAAGATTTAGAAGGGTCATGAAAGCTGTCTTCAAGCATTTGAAGGGTTGCCCTGTACAAGAGGGATTAGCTGCTTTTGTGTAGTTTCAGACTGCAGAACCAGACCCTCTTCAATTTACTGGGAGGCCAATTTCAGCTCAGAATCATGCAAAGGCTGCCTTGTGAGATAATAATAAAATAGCTAACACTTACTGAGCATTTGCACAGCTTCAGGCACTGTGAGAAGCACTTTCCCTGCATTGCTTCCCTGGCTTTTCACAACACTCTAACAAAGGGACTTTCTTCATTGTCCTGTTAACAAAAAGGAACAGGGAAACTTGGAGAGGTTAAGTAAACACCTCTGAGGTGACACAATCAGGAGATGGTGGATTAATGTGACCCAAACATACACATTCTTCACCACTAAGTCTCCTTACTACCTAAAAGCAGTGAGCTCTCCATCCTGACTAGCATTCAATGGAGACGTGAACACTGCCTGGCCACAACCCTAGAAGGAAGTTCCCATCTTGGGTTGGAGAGGCCTGCTCGTGCTTAACACACGATAGTACTCTAAGAAGACAGCCCTGTGCATGGGAAAATGCCAGCAAATGGAACGAGGCACGCAGGATCCAGTTTGCATTTACTTGGGTGGACTTTTGGATGAGGCTAGTGTCAGTAAAATGTCAGGTGAGAGCCAATGAGAAACACTATCGCAGCCCTGCGAGCCTCTTTCAAGGAGCCCAATAAAGCACTTACACGCCACCGGTACAATGCTTCCTCTTCACCACACCCCATGGTGAACATCTCATTTTAATGACCAACAGCCTGGTAAGAATGTATCCCTCCAGCAGGTGGGAGTGGGAAGGGACAGGGAAAAGCTCCTCCAGAGACAGAAGGGGAGAATGGCACACTAGGTGAAGTTGGTGGTGGCCATACTGGAGAAGGATGAATAGGAGGAAGGAGAAAGAGGAGAGAAAAAAAGAAGTTGCTCTGCCCAACCTCATTGAGGGTCCAGCCAGACCCCTTCAACTGCTTTAAGTACTTCACAATATTTCCAAACCACACAAACTCCACAAGGCAAAGGATCCATTGAGGGCCCTGATTCCTCCATTGTGGAAGAGCTAGGGGTGAACATTTATCATTTGAACAAAGGAAGAGCCAACAAGTAAACCAGGTGTATAGCTGTCTGAAGTGCAGGAGAGAAACCAAGGGGCTGGCATGCATTTTTATAGTTGTCTGACTTGCTGGCTGTAACAGAGCAAGACAGGCAGGGCTTAAACAGAGAAGGAATCACTCTGGAGCACCCAGGAGTGGAAAAGTCATACTCAATGTGAAGAAGCTGGGGAGAATGATTTGCAATCTGGAGAGGGTTCTCCTGGGGCCTGATTTACACAAGAGACTCTGAAACTTAGCATGAAGTTTTAAACAATCTCACGCCTTAAACCCAGCTACAGGGTCAGCCCTGGTAAAATGAGGAAAAGTCCCAGGTCCTGGGGAAGGCAGTGGGCTTTAGAAAAGGTCACCCTAGCTGGGCAGCCCAGAGTTATTGCTAGCGCATGCTCCAGGGAAGACAGAGGGGCTGGAAGGGTTGGGACTGATGATAGACTGTGCTCAGATCAGAGGCCGATGCTGTCACAAGTGAATTCTCACTGTGGGGTGGGCAAGAAGAGGTGCAGGTCCTTCTGTGGACACCTGCCAGGGAGGTCCAGCACTGCCATTAAAGGTCAGGGGTGGAACTAGAGTAGGGCTAGGAGTCATGGTAATTACAGGAGAGGAAGGATGGAAACAGGAAGAAGCGGAGGCCCTGAAAAAGAGCTGGAAAGGATAAGGGCACAGATTAGAGAGCAAGATACACACAAAGAAACCCAGAGGAAGGCAGAGGAAAACACAGGCAGTGAGACAGACCAATACTGAGACAGAGACAGGAACTTCTGCAGAGGCTGGGGAGGGAAGGGATGGGGAAGGAACAATAGAAAGAGGTAAGCACACAGGAGGAGAAGGGAGCAAGGAAAGCTGCAGACAGAGCAAACGAGAACCCTGGGGTCTGGTGAGGTGGGGGCTGCAGATGAGAGGACGGAAGCTTCTCCAGCAGCAGCCCATCATCCCATCATTCTCTGGTAGTAGTTCTGCTGACACAAGACTTCTCTCTGGTTGTGTCCGAGGGAAGTGGGAGGTAGCAGAGGTCAGTTTATCACTGGTACCTCTTTAGACCAGGGCTGCATGTTTCTCCCCAGGGAATGAGTCTGTCTGGGTGAACAGAGGCGATATGGCCACTGGACTAGGCTTTGTTGTACTGCACGTAGCCACTCTTCCCTGGATCAGCTGGCCAACCACAAACATCACCACCAAAAGGGAACTAAGGACTTCCCTGGGAATGCAGGGGGGAGATGACTCAGCCTTGCCAGTGGGTTGGCCCCACAGACTGACTGATGGCCCCTGACCCTACTCAAGCAGGGAGGAAGGACAGAAGGCAGGTTCCTTGGGCCTAAAGTGCATACATCCAGAAAATCAGTCAGTAGGCATTTATAGAACATCAGTTCTATGCTGGGTTCTGTCCTAGGTGCTTAGAATATCAGCACTCAGAACTGAGGCCCTGCTCCTGTGGAGTGCACATTCTAGCGAGGGAAAGTTCACCGAGTGAATAAGCCATGCCAGGTGCTAGAAGGAAAATGAGGTATTGAGGGAAAAATATCAGAGGAAGAGGGAGTGGGAGGCCTGGGGAGGTCAGAGTAGGCTTCTTTCAGGAGATGGCCTTGAAGATATCTAGGGGTGTTGGTGAACATTTCAGGCAATGGGAATAGTTGAGGAGAAAGTCCCAAAGTAGGACAAGTAGAAACATTCTTAGGGTGTTGAAGGGCAGCAGATGGATTGGCTGGCCTGGGTCCAGCAACCATAGCTCAACACTGCAATGCTGAAGGCCATATGGAAGACCAGATTTGGTTCCCAGGTGAGTGTCCATGATCCTGGCTAGCTGGAGGCCATATGGAAGACCAAATTTGATTCCAGGTGAGTGTCCATGATCTTGGCTAGCTGGAAGTCATATGGAAGACCAGATTTGGTTCCAGGTGAGTGTCCATGATCTAGGCTAGCTGGAGAATCACAAGGTAAAACCCTCTTGAGGGTATTTGTCTCTCTCTTTCTCTCTAAACAAACAAACAACAACCACCATAAGAATGTCCAGTATGGAGAGACCAAAAGGAGAGATATAGGTGGTGAATTCACAGAGGCTATAAGAACAAGATTGTGGAAGACCATAAAGGATACTGTAAAGACTTTGGTTTGATCTCTGGATGGGAGCCATCTTAGGTTTTGAGAGGAAGAAAACATATTCTGACTTCAGTCTGAAAAGGGTTATCATGTTGGATGCTGTATGAGTGGATAAGGATCAGGGATGCAAGTGGGAGGGCAATTAGGAGGGCATTACAATAATCCAAAGATGATGGTGGTTTGCATCAGCATGGTGGGGTGAAGATGGGAGACAGGGTCAGGTTCTATATGTGCTCTGAAGGAAGAGCCAATAAGATTTCTTGAGATGTTAGATGGAAATGGGAGATGAATAGAGAAGCCAGGGATGACTCTAAGGCTTTTTCTTGAGCACCTGAAAGGATAAAGTTTTCCATCAAGAAGATGTATGGGTGGAGCTGGTCTGGACCAGGCATGGTAGTGGGAAGAAATCACAAATTCTGTTTTAAACACAGCAAGTTTGAGATGTTTATTAGAGATGTTTGCAAATCTTAGGTGGAGAGTCAAAGAACTCCAGTGGCTAGATAAGTGTAGAGCTTGGGGAAAAGGTCTTCAATGGAATTATAAATACAGGAGTCTTCATGGGCAGAGTACTGAAGACCAGGAGATAAGAAGAGATGACCGGGAAGTGAATAGATGGAGAAACCCAGTCCTGGGCTTTTCCACATCCGTAGGTGGGGGGAAAGAGAAGCCAGCAAGGAAACAAAAGG
The DNA here is from genome assembly GCA_026018925.1 of Tupaia tana. Classification (NCBI taxonomy): domain Eukaryota; kingdom Metazoa; phylum Chordata; class Mammalia; order Scandentia; family Tupaiidae; genus Tupaia; species Tupaia tana. Next base: position 79,765,850 of record JAKSZU010000004.1, read on the forward strand.
GAGTGAATAGTGAGGTAGGAGGACTAGGACAGCATGATGTCTTGAAGCTTGGAGAAGACAGTTTGTCAAGGAGGAGCGATCTGGGTTATTTGAAGCTCATCAGATGAGGGGTGATAAGTGACCCTGGGATTTAGCAACACAAAGATCATGGTGAGGTCAACAAGAAAAGTTTCAGGAAAAGGAGGAAAGTGAAACCCCAAGTGTGGTGGGCTGTGGGGAGCATGGAACTGACAGGTTGTACAGAAGAGTGACTGAGAGCCCAGGTGTGGGCACCAGGTGGCCAGGGTTCCAATCCCAGCTGGGCTACTTACTAGCTATGTGACTTCAGGCAAGTTATTTAACCTTCCTGTGCTCCATTTCCTAATTCAAAGAATTGTTATAAGGATTAAATCACTTAGTGTTTATCAGGAACATGGACAGTATAATAATGTTTATCAAGTTAAAAAGGAAAAAAGAAGAGAATGAAAATGATGAATCAGACCGTTCTTTTGAGGAGGTTTTGCTGCAAAAAGAGACAAATAAATGGTGAGGGTTTGTTGGCAGGGAAGTGGAGTAAAAGTGGAGGTATTTCAGGAAGGAAGAAATAACAGGATATCTGAGTACAGGTGGGAATGGTCCATTAGAGAGGAGCAGTCAGTGATGCAGAGGGAGAGAGACTTGTTGGAGTGATGTCTTGCAAGAGTAGTACCTCAGGAAAAAAAAAGCTCATGGAAATATGTGTAATGGGAAAACTATGTATGAATTTTGAAAAGTTTTTGTACCAAAATAAATTCATACTTTAATTGTAAAAAAAAAAAAAAATAGTACCTCAGCTTTTCTTAAGGTGACCGGGAAGATGGCAGACATTCAGACTGAACGCGCTTACCAAAAGCAGCCTACCATCTTCCAAAAGAAGAAGTGGGTCCTGCTGGGAGAAACTGGCAAGAAGACACTTCTAAGATACTACAAGAACATCAGTCTGGGCTTCAAGACTCCCAAAGAGGCCATCGATGGTACTTACATTGACAAGAAATGCCCCATTTACCGGTAACGTGTCCATTTGGGGACAGGTCCTGTCTGGTGCAGTGACCAAGAGAAGATGCAGAGAACCACTGTCATCTGCCAGGACTACCTCCACTACATCCGCAAGAACAATCGCTTCAAGATGCACCACAAGAATATGTCTGTGCACCTGTCTCTCTGCTTCAGGGATGTCCAGATTGGCGACATCATCATGGTGGGTAAGTGCCAGCTCCTGACCAAGACCATGCACTTCAATGTGCTCAAGGTCACCAAGGCCGCTGGTACCAAGAAGCAGTTCCAGAAGTTCTGAGCCTGGACGTCTGCCTGCTCCCCAGTAAAATAAAGTTATCCCCCCTGCCACCACACCAAAAAAAAACAAACAAACAAACAAACAAAAAGAATAGTACTTCAAATCCAAATGTTCAAGCTCCACGGGGCTTCCCTCACCTCCCTCAGGGCACCTCCTCTAACCCCTTCTCAGGGAGACCAGCCCTGACTAACCTTTAAATATCACACATACACTCCTAGCTCCCTTCTCTGCTTCATTGTTCTCCATCTCCTTGGTCACCATCTAACTTATTACTCTACTTTTTATCTTGTCTGTCACCTGACTAGTATTTAAGCTCCCTAAATGCAGGAATTTTTGTCTGCCTTGTTGACAGTAGTGTCCCCAGAGCCTAGAACAGTGCCTGGTACACAATAAGTGCTCAATGAATGTGTGATGAAGAAACAAGTGAATTGGTATCTGCACTTAGGGAGTACTTTGGCCATCAGGGAAGACAAACTCTCTTCTTCATTTATTTGACACATAATTTCCAAGCATCTACTATGTTCCAGGAGCTGTATTAGGTTCTGGGGAATTGGAGATAAAGCAGCTGCCATCCCTCTCCTCATTTACCCAACGTGTGTGTGCATGTGTGTGTGTGTGTGCACATGTGCATGTGTTGGGAGAGGATATAATAAAAGATAATTCCATAGTTGTGTAAGAGGATAACTAGGAGAGGAAAGTCCAGGGTCTTGCAGGCTTGAGTACGGGGGCTGAGTACGGGGGCCAGGAAAAAGTGCCCTAGACAAGGGGCACGTGGGACCCATAAGCTATAGTTGGCAAAGTGAGATGAAGGGGGATGCTGGGATGGCCTACGGCGTTTCAGGTGGAGCATGTGCTCAGGTGGAGAAGCAATGCAGGCACGGCCCGGTGATGAGAGTAAGTGCCAAAGCTCGCCTCAGTTCTCTCGCCCTCCATGAAGCCTGCCTGGTCACTGCAGCCCCCCGACTCTGCTCGGACTCTGACAGCACGTGGTGTACCATTTACTGGGGCCTGCTCTGAACTGTGAGCCCCCTAGCCAATGTGTGAGTCTTTAGTTCCACTTTTTAAGTTTTTCTTTCCTCTCTCTCCCCCTTCTCTCCCTCTTTCCCTCCCTTATTTGTCTCTTTCTCCCTCTTTCTTTCCTTTTTTCTTTTCTTTCTCTCTTTTTTCTTTCCTTCCTTCCTTCCTTTTCTCTCTCTCTCTCTTTCTTTACTTCCTTCCTCCTTTCTCTTCCTCTCTTTCTTCTTTGTTTTGTGGAAGGTCAGTCTCAACAGGGGCTTCATGCTGTGATTCTCCCCCAAGCCAGCTAGTTCCAGGAGCTCTATGCACCCTGCGTGTACAGGGAAATGCTGACGAGAACCAGAAACCCTCCCGCATCATGATGTGTTGTGTTACTGCTGTGCCACCACGGCTGGCCCAATGTGAGTCTCGAGTCCTCAGGCAGGTGGTTTGTCTTCCAAGGCGAGACTACGGTGCCTATAGCAGCAATTCATAAATAATAAGAGCCTAAGAGCATTTTCTTACAAAGTAATTCTTGGGTGCATACCATGTGCACAGCTGCGGGCATGCGGAAGCAGCTGCAAACAGGACAGACCAGGTCCCGCTTCTTAGAACTACATTCTTGGTGGGAAGATTGTAAAGTATATAAATAAGCCCAGCAGTGAAAAATAACACAGTGCCCTGCAGAGCCAAACAGTGGTAAGTGAGAGGGACTGGGTAGATGGGCAGCCACGCAGACTGCATCTCTTGACACCTAAGCTGAGGCTGACTGATAATGATCTGCTAACCCAAGTAGTGAACAAAAGGGGCACAGGCAGGCGAGACATTCTGAAAATTGTATTCTAGGGAGCTCGAAGGCTGAGAGGACATAGCAAAATATCCTCTAAAACCAAAGGAGCCTTCCTCCAGGAAGTGAGTTTTGCTCATCTTTAACCTGCAAACGTGACCAGACAGCTCAGCTTTTAGCTGAAGCAGTGACCAGGAAGGACGACTCTGTGTCACCAGGCGCCCGCTGAGCAGCTGCTCTGGGCTGAGCCAGTTGAAGACAGGAAGGAGGAGAGTCTCTGGCCTCTGGGTGCTTGCCGTCCTGAGCTGAAGTAGGCGGGCAGGGACATAATCACAGTAAACAGCTGGCAGTGTGAGGAGGGCCGCGGCAGCCAGGCAAGCTGAGGAAAGCTCGGAACTCTGTCTGGGCGGAGGGCTGCATGAGGGGATGCGGGGTCTGAGATACTTGGCCGAGAAGGTGCTGTTCAGGGGGGCACTTGATGGATGACCAAGAGTTTGCCGAGGTCTGGGGGGCAGAATCCCCTCAGGAGGTGTTCAGGGAGAGGGGGAACATGAAGAAGGAATGACAGCCTAAGCAGGAACCAGGCTGTGGAGGTGAGGCTGGAGAAATGAGGGCTGTGAGAGTGCTTGTTGGGGGAGTGTGGATAGTCTTTATAAAAACTGCTCAAGTCCCTGAGGAGTTTGCATGTAAATGGAGTCCTTCCCGTGGTACAGGCAAGGCTGGAAAACCCAACACACACCCTCATGCCACTGTGCTGTGTCTTGCCCTGTGTTAGACTCTTGGGGTGGGGGGGGGCATCCCTGGCAAAGCCAACTACCCATCACCCCACAGAGGGGAACAACTTAGCGTACAAGGGACAAGGCCCTGGTGAGGAGGCCTGGGTGGCAGCCAGTGTTGGAGCTGTGGGAGAGAGCAATCTCTGGTTGCTGGGCCGGTGGTGTTGCCATCGACTTGGGGGTCAGGTCACACTTGGGGAGACGGGAATCCACAGATCTGTTCTGGAGGTCTGGGGAGCCTGCAGCTGAGGGGAGAGGGCAGGACAGAAGAGGGATCCAAGCCCCCATCACTGACTCCCACAACTGCCTTCTCACGGGCCTCTGGTCCCCTCAATCCTCCCTGCAATGCACCCTTCACACATCAGCCAGAGTGAGCTTCTGAAGCATAAGCCAGACCACCCTGTGCCGCTTCCAGCCCTCCATGGGGTTCTGTTACACCTGAGCTGCATTCCAAATCCTCCCGTGGTCTGTGGGTGAGGCCCGAGGTCTATGCCAGCTCCTCTCTACGCCAGTGTGCTCCTGCCTCACGGCTCCTGTCTGCCTCTGTAACATACCAAGCTCATTCCTGTAGTGAGCCTAGGTCACGCTGCATGTTCTCGTCCCGCCTGGAGCGCCTGCCCTGGGCCTTTGCAGAGCTAACTCCGCAGCGTCAGGCTCTTTTGCTCTTAGAGGACTTCCTCCTGACCTTGGCTACAGCTGCCTTTGACTCCCACCCCACCCTGTCTCATCCCCTTCGCAGCACTTTGCTTAATGTTGCCTTAGTCCTCTACAGTCTGTGTATGCCCCACCCCCAATTACCAGGAGGTAAAGCTGAGCTGGTTCTAGGGCTCCCCCCAAGACCCTAGCCCCACATGCACTTAGTGGAGACTGAGCAATGTTCTTCCCAGGAGTCAGAGATGGCAGAAAGCACCATCGCTGGACTGCGTGGGTAGCAACGTGGGAAGTTCCAGCTGGGGTTGGTGGAGGCTGCCCTGGGAAAGGGTGGGTCAAGGATCACCAGGCCAGGAGCCACCCGAGCGGGCCCGAGATGGGGAGAGACATGACTCTGCTACCAGGGCTGGCCTATGTGAAGGCCAGGCTCCTGCTCTGTGCTGCCTGGCCCTTCTGAAGATTTCTCTCTCCTCAAAAAATACCCAGAGACTCCTCTTCAGTCAGAGTCAGAGAGGTAGAAGGAGAAAGATGGGGAGGAAGGAAAGAGTGAGGAGGAAGAGGGATAGCAGGAGGAAGGAGAGGAAGGGCAGGAGGAAGGAGAGGGAGAGGAGGAGGCTGAGAGGGAGGAAGGAGAGGAGGAAGAATAGTAGGAGGAAGAGGAGGAAGGAAGTAGAGGGGAAGATAAGGAGAGGAAGGAGGAAGAAGGGAGGGAGAGATAAAAGGAGAGGGAATAGGAAGAGAGGAGAGGGAGAGAAAGGAGAGGAGAAGGAAGCCTGAGGAGGAGGAAGAAGAAGGGGAGGACAGAGCGGGAGAAGGAAAAGAAAGAAGGGGAAGGGAGAAGAGGGAAAGAGGGGAGGTCCGAGGGGAGGGGAGGGGAGGGGGAGGCAGCTCAGGAGGAGGGAGGATTCTGCCTTGGTTGTGGGGCCAGGCTGCAGACCAGCCTGCTTAGGGGTATATCCGCTTTACTTGGGGTCAGGGGAGGCCCTTGGGCGACAAGAACACACACCTTATTCCCTTGGCCTCACAGAGCAAAGGGCACAGCAAGGTAGAGGTGGAGAAAGGGGTAATAAAAATTAAATTAATAATTTTTTTTAGTTGGAAGAGCAAATTATTTGAAGACGAAGCAAAAATATCTGTGACATACTGAGCACTGTTTTAATGACAGCCCGTGTGGGAGGACAGTTTAGTCATATTTTTCATTTTCTCTTCCCCGGGGAGCTGCGTTCCAGTGATCGGGCCCTGCTATCAAATTGGCATGTTCCCTCGATCACTCACTGGGATTATTCAGCACAGGGTGAGTCAGGGGGCTGCCGAGTAACCCCTGCTCCATCTGCTCAGGACGTCCCGCTGCCCTCTGGGAGGGGGGCGCGAGAGCCCTGAGGCTGACAGGAACAGGCCTGGGGCGCCGTGGGTGGGCGGGAAGCTCAGTGGAGAAGCTGCCAGCTCCTGCAGGGCAGGCTAAGGCTGGCTGGCGTGTCCACACCTCCTGGAACCCCCAGAGCCGAGGATATGACTAGTCCCAGAGCCAGGACCACGGCAAGCTTGGAAAAGGACTGCTTCGAAGAAAGCTTGGGCCGCTGCCAGGAGGAAGTTCAGGAAGCAGCCCTGCCACCTCTCAGCACGAGCACTTCTAGGACTAAAGGCAAAACTACTGAGGATGAGTTTAAATGACCACCTGGAGGCCAGTGCTCACCGGGGCCCCACTCTCCTCACATCGGAGCTGGGCAGCAGGTGTGGCCACCCCACGGGATGGGCACCGAGGGACGCAGAGGCTCAGAAGGAAAGTGACTGCCCCATGAACGTAGGGAAAACATGTCAGGGCAGACTTGGAACCCGGCCTGTCCATTCTGGGGGCTGCCTGGCAGCCCATGGAGCGTGGTGATCCAGGGCTCGTTTCTCTTCTGAACTGGAGACGGTGAACACACAAGACGGAGACCAGGAGGGAACCTGCCCCCTACTCCCGGCTCTCTGGAAGATCTCAACTCACTGTAGCTCTTATTTTCTTTTTTAATATCATCTACTCAATACCTACTACTTATCCTCTGGAAATCAGGAGGGAGCAGGCATGGTTCTTCTTGTTTTACAGATGGAGAAACTGAGGCCCAGAAAAAAGAGGCGAGCGGCTCTGGTTTTGGCAGGAACCAGAACCAGAGGATCTGGTTTTGCACAATGCCAGCTGGACCCAACAGATCTTGGCTTGAGTCCTATCTCTGTCATCCACTAGCTGCCAGTAGGTGGCACCTTATTTAACATTCGAATCTCCATTTCTTCATCTGTAAAATGGGAATAATGAGACTCCTCTCAGAGGACTGCTGATAGGTTCAAATGAGCCATGTTTAAAATTCTGTGTAAACTCTAGACTGTGGTGCCCAAGCAAGAGGGGGTGTCCGTCTCCCTCCTGGGCATCATCGTAACATATTGGCTAACAGATGGGCTCTCGGACTCTCTGGGTTTAGTACTGGCTCCTTCACTTATTAGCTGTGAAACCTCAGACAAGCTACTTCCCCGCTTTGTGCCTTAGTTTCACAACCTGTAAAGTGGAAATCCAACGTGTGCCTTCCTGGTGGGTAGTTACTGGGATTAAATGCATTAACACACGTTAGGGTGAGGTGAGAGTGTTCTGGCACGCGGTAAGGGCTTAGTAAGTACTGGAATTACCACCATCGCCACACCACGTCTGCAGACCAGGCTGTGAACTCCGGGTCTGTCTTGCCCCTTGCTGTTTCCCAGGGCTGAGCAGACGGGCGATGCGGGGCGGGCTCTCGGTACACACAGATTAACGACGCGATGCCCAGCAGCACCTACCTGTGCTTGTTCTGCCCAATGATGCCAGGAGGCTTCTTTAAGTCCTTGCTAGCATTTCACATGAATGAGATTTCCCTTTTTTTATTTAATTTATTATTTTTTTATATTAAGGTTTATGCCATAGGGTGCCTTTGTTCACCAGAGAGAGACAGTGGGAGAAAAAGTGAGAAATCACCCTGGGGGTGAGGGTGCGGAATGGCCATATCACAATCCCTTCTCTTTCGTTCTCCTGGGATTTTCGGCATGCACACACACATGCAAATGCACCCAGTGTGTTTTTATTTTATTTTATTTTATTTATTTATTTTTGGAGAGGTTTTTGCTATAGGGTGTGTGCACTCACCAGAAAGACAGAGAGAGAGACAGAGAGAGAGACAGAGAGAGAGAAAGCGAGAAATCACCCCCCAGGGGGGATGGCCACGCCGCAATCCCTTCTCCTCCATTCTCCTCTCGGGATCTTGGGCATGCACACACACACGCCCGGTGTGAGTTGAAGCCACCGGGTCTGGGACTTGAACCACTGTCGGCTACATGGGAGTTCAGTGACATAGCCATTACGCTAACTGCTGGTCCCAGCACCCAGTGTGGTTTTAAAGCCAGGTCCAGGACTCAAACCGTGGTCGCCCTTGTAGGAGTCCAGCACCTTAACCACAATGCCACCTCCTGGTCCCAGGATTAATAAGATTTCTTGGGGTTGCCATGACAATCCAACAGCTCTACTGCACCAAAGCTCCCAGTCCCAGGGCCTGGCTGCCAGTCTGCCTGCCCTGGTGGCCCCTCATAACCTAAAGAGGTAAAGGGAGTCTTCCTCACCCTCCATGGTTTGCCTTCTTTCCTATCTCTTCACTCCAGAAAAACTGCTGGCCCTAGAAAAAAACGAAAACCACCCTGCCCAAACCAGATCCACTCACCTCCCTTTTCTCTCTTGGCTGGGCCCCTGGGCCTCTCTCCTCACTGCTGTCCCAGACTTTGCTTCTGGTTTTGTGGCTTCCACCTTGCTGCCTCCACAGGGGTGTGAGTCTTTAGGTGCTTATGCCTGGGGGGGGGAGCACCCCAGCCTTGTCTGTGCGTATCAGGCAGGTAGGTGTGTGCTGTCTGTATAAGGGTGTGAGATGTCTAGAGCACAGGGTGGGGGTGTGTGTGACTGGGTACCTGTGTACCCAGACATGGGGGACCACGCAGGGCTGTGCACACAGGTCTGGGAGCAGTGGGCTGCGACAAGTCAAAGGCAGGTGAGTCCATGGGCAGGAGTCTGGGACACAGAAGGGGGTCAGATTGTCCATGTGGGCGAGGGGCATCTGGGTGCAGGTGAGGCTCGCAGGCTTGCAGGTTTATATGTACCACATGGAGAGGGGCCAGGAGTGAGTCCCTAGAACCAGATCTCAAGTCAGAGAAAAGCACCTCGTTTTTTTTATTTCCACAAGGGAGCTGAAGGGTGGATAAACACAGGTCAGCCACAAACGAGAAAATACTTTCTATTTCCAAATATGCCTTAGGCCACCAACCACTTTGGGACATCAGAGGTCTCCCATCTCCAAATGCAGCCCTCTTTCTGTAAAGTGCAATCTCTCCACCTATCTAGCTCCCTCAGTCCTTGGGCATCCTTGCAAGAACAGCTCACGCAACTGGACTGCCTGGGTTTGTACCCCATCTTCACTCTACTATGACCCTAGGCCAGTGACTCATCCTCTCTGGCTCAGTTTCTTCACCTGAAAAATGGGGACCGCAATAGGTCTCCTTGGGGGGGTGGCGAAGATTCAAGAAAGTAATCTATGTGGAGCGCTCAGGGAGCAAAGGGCTCTGCTCGCTCTCACTCTTCTCATCTGGGACTCTTCTCTTTGGTACCTTGGTTATACCCCTGGTGGGAAATACGAATGAATTCAAAAGGCCCCACTGCCCACACAAGCAGCCCTGCTCGCGTCAGCTCTCCTTCACCTGCTCCCCATCGTGTGAGGCCTCACCTCCCCAAGCTGGCACACGTGAAGCGCCTAAAGACTGCTGTCCTCGCCTGACCAGAGTTTGGGCTTGACTGTGCAGGGTTATGGCTGGAGGTGCTCGTGGCCAGCTACCTGGGAGACCATGAGCTTCCTGAGGCCAGGACTGTCATTGGTCACCAGCTCTCTGGGGTCCAGTGCAAGGCTCCCCCTAAGTGCCCAATGACTCAGAAACTCAAGCTGAGTGGCGCCAGGAGGAGTGAATGAGTGTGTCTTACTGTTACTCACCGAGTGGGAGGCTTTGACTGTAAGCAACAAAGGCCTTGCCCTCCAGGAGCTTGGAATAGGGAAAGGGCCAAAGGGGGAGCTGAGAAAAAGACCAGCAATGACCAGGGCAGGGAGCAGAGCTGGGGGTAGAGGACTTACTCCCCACATCTGGGGCCACAGAGGCCTTAGCCCTCAGCAGTGGGACCACAGGCCAGCCTGACATGGCAGCCCCTCTACTTCCCTATGCAGAGCCCAACCTTCTCAAGGGCTCAGTACCACCTCACCTGTTCTCGCTGTCATCGGTGATACTGGCCGCCACACGGGTGCCGGGGACAGAGTGGCATGATCCCCTGTCGTCCCCCTTATAACTATGGCAAAAGTGATCTCTAAACCTCCCTCCAAGCCTCCTGGCAGTAGGGGCAGGACTATTCCTATCCTAAAGGCTTCTCACCATCGATCTGGACACCACAAGGCCTTACAGGGAGCACAGGGTCACTGTTATGGCTTTGCTCAGTCTCTTTCTACCTCTTGGCTCATTCCCTAGCTTAGTGCTGTTCCCACAAGAGACTCCACCAAGCCCTGAGCATCTCTTCTGTAGAATGGGATGGCAATACTGGCCCTCAGATGATTCTTGTGAGGACTAAGTAAAACGATGAATGTCAAGCACCCAAGGTCTAGGCCATAGCAAGCCCTTTGCAAATGCTAGTCCATCTCCCCTTCCACCCTCTGCTTCTCTTCCTATTGCTCAATAAACTTTGATCTGAAATGAGTTTTATGCTCTGCCTCTTGGCCTGAGGCGGGGACCACAGTGGGGGAGGACAGGTGGCTCTGGGATTCTGCTGCTCAAACTAAGTGACAGAAATGATGTGTCTACAGAAAGGCCTATTGAGATCTGTGCTGGCCACACATCAGTTTCTGGGGCTTCATGCTCCCTCGGCCAACTCCAGTGACTCTGCCACGGTGAAGAGATTGAATTCCATTAGCTTCACCCTGGAAGACTCCTTCAGAGTAAGACCAGCAAAGTTCTTTCCCGTTTCCCCTTAGAATGTATGTGTAAGCACGCAGTGTGGGGTGTGTGAGTGTAGGGTGGTAGCAAAGGAGAACAGAGGAAACCGGAAGAGCTGGGGCGAGCCGCCTGGCCATCTGGGTGCATTTAGGTGTGGGTGCGCCCTTGCAAATGGGAAGGGGAGGATGTGATGCTCACAAAGGAGCAGTCTGAGACTCTCACAGGCTTCTGTGAGACCTTAGGGGGACCACCACATCCATGGACTGTCTGCCGGAACTCCATGCAACATGGCCAGGAGCAGGGGACAATCAGGGCAGTAATGCTGGTCACCTCACCTAAACCTCCTTCTATGTCTCCCCAGAAGCCCCTCCCCTAAACTCCCTCCCTCCCTCCTTCCTTCAACCTCCCTCTTCCAACTCTGGCAGGAAAGACAGCCTCTTCACTCTCCCCACCCCCACCTTTATTTAAGAGAGATTTTTGGCTATAGGGTATGTACATTCGCCAGAGAGACAGAGAGAGACAGAGAGACAGAAAGTGAGAAATCAAACCTCCAGGTCCGAGACTTGAACTGTGGTCGGCCATGTGGAAGTCCAGTGCCCTTCACCACCACACCACCTGCTGGCCCCACCTGGCATGTTAAGCTGCCAGGTCTAGGACTCAAGCCTTGGTCAACTATATGGGAGTTCAGCAATGTAACCATTATGCCACCTGCTGGTAACTCCCCATCCCTTTTTAAAAAAGAATTATTTTTTTTTAAATTTTATACTCACCAGAGAGAGAGAAAAAAGAGAGAGAGAAAGTGAGAAAGCAAGCCACCAGGTCTGGGACTATGAACTACAGGCAGCCACAGTGGGAGTTCAGTGCGTTAACTACCACACTACCTGCTGACCCCTCACATCCCCTTTAAAGCCCTGACCATGCTGTGTCCTACACAATGATGCAGAAGCAGGTGCATTTCCATGCCCCAGCTTCCCAACCCAGGGAGAGCATTTCAGGTGTGTTCACCTGCCAAATGCCCAGTGCATGAAGCACTGCTAGATTCTACAGGATCCACACAGCAACCTCACCCTGCTGCAGGCTCGCCGCAAACTCGAGTTGGCAGAGGGGGCACTGCTTACTTGATGCAGTGAAGAGAAAAAGATTAGGTAGATGTGGCTGTGCCACTCACAAGCTCTAATGATTGCCGGCAAGCTACTAAGGTTCTCTGAGTCTATATATTTCCTCCTCTGTGAAACAGGGAAAAGGAAACCGTGTTTATCTAGTACACCACCATGTGCTCAGGGCCTGGCAAACAGCAAATGCTCAAAAAGGATTGGCTGAATGGCTGAATACGTGAATACAGAAAGATTGCTATTGGGATTAAATGAGATGAGAAGTAAAACATTTATCACCACGATGTCACCTAGTAAGCATTCAGTGTTAGGTAGTTATTATTGTTCACTATTATCCAGGAGCAAAATCTTACCATTCAGCTGGACTGGTTCCTGGAGCTAATATAAAATCAGGTAATTAAGGCTAAGTAGTGACAGGCCCCAAAGAATCTAAGCAGTTGCCCCTGGAGTCCAAAGGGCGATATATTATATTCCATTCCATTTATTTTAACAAGTTTATATTGAGCATGTCTTGTGTGCCTGGAATTGGTGAGATCCTATAAAAGATACAGAAGAATTAAGTCAAGCTACTCTCCTAAAGGAGTTACTTCTGAGTTGGAGAGGCAAGATCAACATCATTAGCATAAATGCCTTCTGGCAGGAGCTAAAGACTCAGGCTACCTTGTAAGGGCCAGTGTGAAACAGTCACTTATTTCTTCAACAAATAGCCCTAGCACACTTGCTGTGCAGCACCAGGCCCTGGCTAGGCACTGGGGACCCGAGATAAATACGACCAGTCAGATAAGCTGCTCCCAGACTGGAGAACGAGAACTCGTGGAAATGGGTCAGGACAATAAATGCTGAAGCAGAGCGTAAGCTCGGAGCATTGGCTTTGCATGAGGCAGAGAGGCGTGCTCCCTGTACTTTTGGGGAAAGGGCATAAGAAGAGGTGAGAAGGGGGGTGTGCAGAGCCCCAGTCTGACAGTACATGCCTGGAGGCTGGAGAGCCAGACAGTTCACAGGCTCCTCATGGGGACCACACCCAGCTAGTCCCACGAAGCAGCATCTCCTGGGAGAGTGCCCCTCCTCCAGGTTCCCAGGAACCCTGGGCCTTACAAGAATCCAGAAACATCAGTGCTCATCAGAAGGGAACTTAGAGATCATCCAAATGTAGGGGGAGGCTTGTTTTTCAGCTTAGTCTAAGGCTAGAAGGAGGACTCCAGATGAGGACACTTAACTACTCCCCTGGGCAGTGACAAAGTTGAAAAGATTTCATGGGCACTGATCCTGGGCCACTGCTCTAATTACTAAAGCACGAAAATGGTCCAGAATTCAGAATCTCCCAGAGCCCTCTGGCTTCACTCAAGTGCAGAAGACACATGAAGAGAGGTGGTCCCTGTTCCCAGTGCCTGGCTAGTGGGCCTGAGACAGGCACGGGGCCCCAATTAACAGTGAGGGGGAGGCCAGTCCCAAAGTGGGCCCAGGTCTCTGGGGAGCCAGTATGTGGGACGCTTTGTACTGCAAGTCAGAGAATACAGCGTGCAGAGATTAAAGGGGTGGAGGAAGGAGCGTGCATGGGCCAAGTGACTTAGTGAAACACCTGCACCCCATAGCAACAGCAGCAACTGACAGGGCCCTGGAGCAATAGACAGCAATCTGGTGGACGAAAAGTCTCCAGGGACAACAGTGAGTGTGAATAGGAGTCAGAGGAAGTTGGCTAAAACAGGCCCCAATGCCAGGCTCAGATCCTGGACAGCACCCTGTACCTGACTGCACCCTGAGGAGAGACCAGATGAGCTACTGCCATCCTGCCTCCTTGCCACTTCGTCACTGCAACGGTTTGTGAATATGCCTGTCTCATGTGCTCACTGCGCGCTATGTGAAAGCCAGTGGTTTGGAGCTCTGGGGCCAGGAGACCCTGTGGATTCAAATCTGGCTTTGCCAGATGCTTTCCAGTCTTGGGTAACGTTAACCCCCCTGATCCTTAGTTTTCTCATCTGTGAAATGGGGTAACAGGACTGACCTTGAGGTTGCTGTGAGGCATAAATGAGATGCACTGAGTGCCCAGCACCTAATACTAGCCTGGAACATACTAGGTGCCCAGTAAATATATGGTTATCTTCATGTACTCTCCTGCCCACTCTCAGCACACTTAAGATATCACAGTGCTTTGCTCATAATAGATGCTCAATAAATATTTTCAAAGGTACAGATTTACACATATAGACATAGGCAGATGTCATCAACATGCACGCATATGTCAGTATAGGCTGCAAGAGCTTGGGAACAGACTCTGAAGGCAGGACGAATTCCTCCAACAGTGTGCTCTGGGGCAGGACTGGGCAGTGCAGAAAGAGACGTGGGCCCCTTTCTCTTACACTCCAGGCTGGTTCGCTGTTCCCGAGAGCCTGGTGACCATGAGGCTAGGAGAGCTGGAGGAAAGTGCCAGGTCTGGTCCCTGGCTGGTTTCTGTGGCCCTACTTGCTGCCTGCTTATTATCCCCAGGCAAGAGGTCAGGAACAGCTGAGCAGGCGGGAGGTGAGGGGTGGGGGAGGGTTGTGCCATATTCAACAGGAATGTAGTGGGGGACCAAATGTCCCTGCCGACATAGAGTTAAGCTATCTGGAGAGGACACCCATTTGACATGTCCAAGGCCAACTGTGGTTTGGGCCTGAGAAGGCCATCTCTTATCTCAGCCTCAAAGATGCTACAGAGTGAAGGCTTCAAGGGATAAGCCATCGATTTCTGGTCTTTTAACTCACTTGTTAAGCTGCAGGGTCATTTGCCTCTGTTGCCATATTTGAGCAAAATGTGAATAAAGAGAATGATGTTGGCACTGAACCCCCTTAGCTGGTATTGCTGATATCCCTGAAGACTGCCAAGCTGGCTGGGTAGTCCCCATACATACTGGTTGGGGAGGGTGTGTCGGGTCAGAACCAGCTGGGTCACCTGCCTTTGGTCACAGTCCCCTACCTATTCACTTGCATGAGCCTCTCTGTGCCTGTCCTGTCTGCTTTCCATATCTGTGTTCCTGGGCACTCAGAAACCTGGAGATCAGAACCTCAATTTTTCCTTTGCTTCTCTCTCTACCATGCCCAGGCCGAGAAGGCCAGTCCAGGCCACTGAATGGGCCCAGGCTGAGCAGCAGAAGGAAGCAGAGGGACGTGCAATTACCTGGTGAAGTCAGGCAAGCAGACAATCTGCTGCCCTCTGGCTCATGTGGTGTGCATCTCTTTCAAGTATCTACAGGGGGTTTTGAGGACGGGTGGCACTCAGAGCAAATCCCTAGACTGTCAAGCCATTAACCTCAATTTCCAGTACCCTAAGTTCCTGCTGTTTCCCTCCCAAATGTAAAGTCTCTGTGAAGGGACCCTAGGGCCTTGGGACAAGTGCTCCATTGCCCAGGGCTCTGTCTCTGCTGGAGCAGTACCTGAGGGACCAAACTGAGGCTGACCAACCCAGAGGATCCCCTGTGTAGATGCCCAACACTGTTTCCAACGCCTGCCTGCCCCCACTCCCCCAGCCTCCCTCCACATCCAGAGTTCAGGGGTGCGGGTGGGTGGAGGGGTTGTAAGAAGAGCCATTCAGGGGGAGGTGAATCTGTTTTGTTGCTTGCTTCCCTCTTGCTTTCCCTTTAACTTATTTTCTGTTAACTCTCTCAATGAGTAGAACACAGCCCCACGTAGAGAGTGCCTAATTGAGAAATGTTAAACCTTCCCAAGCTGGGTTGGAAGTCAGCCTCTTTCGAAGCTGTCCACTGGGATGTACCCAGTGCAGGAGCTAAATATAGAAAGGGCTCCCTCCTCCCCCAGCCTCCCTGTCCTCTGCGGGCACGGGCACAGGCGAGAATCGATGCTGCGCTTGGCAGCAGCAGGCTGCCTGACAGCCACCCCTGCTTAGAGACCCTTATCTGCACCTGCTGCCGATTGGCTCTGATAGAGCCCTGACATACTGGGGACAGGAAGTCGCCATGGCGACCTCACACAGCAGGGGACAGGGTCTTGGCTGCACGGAGGCATACTCTGGACAGACACACACTCATACTCGGGCCACCAGTGTTGCAGGCTCCCAGCTGGCCAAGCAAGGATCCTGTCCCTCTGCCCTGACCAGTGCTGGCCTCCTGCAGAGGGGGTAGGCCTGCTGGTGATGGAGGGGGAGGCAGGCTGCGTTATTCACGCCGGAAGCCCATGGCATTCTCAGGGAGCTCTTCCGTGTGCCTCCCCAGAACACCAAGAATGTATGAATCAGTCCCAGCTCATCAGAGCTTTTCATGCTAAAGCAGCCCAAATGACTGATTTAGAAACTGCGTGGTCTCGTTCTGTGAGCGGGTTTCTGAGGCACACTCCAGAGAAGGCCCAGGGCTCCGTTATCTCCATGCACACCCTTCGATTAAGCACCTGTGACCGCACAGCGCAGTGTGCTGGGTACTGTACCCAAAGAGGCACAGAACGGAACACGGAGGGGAGCCGAGGGCCAGAGCACTCAGGCAGCAGAGAAATCATAAAAACAGTAAGAGCATTGGTACCGCCTCAGCTGATCGTCACCGTGCTGTGAGGAGCTGCTATGCTTCTGAGTATGAGATCAGAGGGACTCAGTGCCTTTCACAGGGACCCCCAGTAAGTGACAAATGACACACTCCAGTGTCATTCCAGTGCTGGGTAAGGACACCTGGTGTGCCCCAAAGACTGTACTGTGAACCTGCAGCATCAGAGTCACCTGTGTGTGTGGGGGGGATAGAGAGGGCCTTGCTCTGACCTGGAGCAGATTCCACGCAGATTCCAGGGCCTTGCTCTGACCTGGAGAGTGTGTCTCAGGAGGCAGCGGCAGGTCTGATCAGTCTGCAGGCAACTGTGGTGAGCGGCCCTTCTCGGAGGCACATGTGGGACTGTCGATGCTTCAGGAGCCTCGGCAAGCAGATAATCTGCCCAGTCGGGCAGAATCGGGGCATCAGAATCATCCTGTCAGTTCAAATGAACAGACATGCCTGGGGTCCCACTCCAGGCTCTTTAAAGTAGAATCTTTCGGGCTGGGCCAGGGTTGCTGACTGCAAAGCTCCTTGGGCGATTTTAAGAACTCTAATGTGCACGTTTCAAGCACCTTCATTTTACAACTGTGGGTCTGCAGCTCTGAGGGGTGGAGTGAGTCGTCAGGGAACTACCAGCAGGGAGAACCAGGAGAACTCTGTGTCCTGATTTTCATTTCAAAGCTCTTTCCACTTCCAAGTCCTGTTCTTGGGGCAGTGAACCAAGGAGTAGCCAAGGGGGTTGCACACTCAAATGAAGGATCCTGGTTTTCCTTCCCTAGACTCATTCATAAGTTTGAAGGAGAGCCTTCAGGCTGTAAGGGGGGTTGGTGGAGACAGACACACAGAACCTGCTCTAAGGTGCATGTGGGAGTGCAGAGAGCCCCTGGCCTCTGGGGTCAGCATCTGTGACTATGAACATACCTGGACATCTGTGCTGATTACCCTGCCTGAAAAACAGCCCCACTTCTTGCCTGGCAAACCTCCTGCCTGCGTTGTAAGGCCCATTTAAAGCACTCTAGACCACTCCAGGAGGAGACAGTTTCTCCTCTGATGGTCTGCCATTTATTGTCAGCATTACCTATTTGACAGCTGGTCATTTACTTGGGGTATGTGATATCTGGACTTATCACTATTTTTTTTAAAAACGAAACTGTTGGACCAGCAGATGGCATAATGATTATGTCGCTGGACTCCTAAGTAGTCAACTGTGGTTCGAGTCGGCCTAAAACTCACACCGGGCGCATGTGCATACATGCCCCAAATCCCAAGAGGAGACTGGAGGAGAAGGGACTATGGTGTGACCATCCCCTGCTGGGAGTGATTTTTCACTTTCTGTCTCTCTGGTGAGCACATGTACCCTATAGCAAAAGTCTCTCTTAAAAAAAAAATAAATAAAATAACTGTTTTCCTGTCTTATCAAGTCAAAACAGTGACTTGATTCTTGACATCATTTCAGCCTTGAGCTGGCTCTGCAGGTCACTGCTTCTTGTACCTTGGCTCTCCTCTCTGCCCTGGGCTCAGAGACATCCCAGCTTTGGGGACTGAGAGATCTGGCTGTGCTGATCACTCATTCCTTCCCTATTCCAGATCTACCTGTGCATGGGCATCCATTCCTGAATCCAGACTAACCAAGGTCATCATAATGGATCCAAAGAGAACCAGAGAATCTACTGTACAGTTAGTAGCTGGGCTTCCAAAGCGTTCCCTGCTCCCCTGACTTTCCTGGGTTCTAATATCCTGGAAGCCTTGCTGCCCATCCACTATGCCATTCCTCCCCATGCACTCTTTCTCTGAGCTCATGGGCTCAAACACCCACTCCTTACTTCTTGGCTAACCTCCTGTCCTTGAGGATCGGCTCAGCATTCGTTCAAGGCAGTGATATCTCTGACCTCATTCCCTACACTAGGCTCCTGTTTTCTCATGTTCAGCACCCGCCACACTCCGCAGGGCATAAGTACTCAGTAAAGATTGATGAACTGATCTCCGCAAGAGAATAGATTTGTTGTGGAGTGCGTTCAGGAGACCAAGGTGTTGTCTTCAGACTTAGAAGACATTTATTTTTTTTAATGCACATACAAAATAACAAAGGCGAGGGGACTCAGCCCAGGGGACTGCGGTCCTCCTGGTGTTCACATCTTATGTATTGTTCTCGTGGGTGGGGCAGACCTGTTGACTTGTTTCTAACTAACAGAATATGGGAGAAGTGATAGGATCACACTTCTGAGATGACAAAAAAATTGGCATCCATCTTGGGGGTGCTCCCTCTCTCACTCAGATCAACTGTCCTGAGAGAGGCTGCCAGAAGCTTTGTCAAGAGGCAAGCCACAAAGTGAGGGACTGAGACTAGCCAATGGTCACATAAGCCTTCAGATGACCGCAGCTCTGGCTGACATCTTGACCGCAATCATATGATGGTTCTTGAACAAACTCATTGTAAAATTGAGAAGTCACTGGAACATGGAAAAGAACTAAATTGGGTGCACATAGGGGAGCCTGAGCGTCTCTACACGGGGCTGGGAGAGCACTGTGCTTAAGGAGAGACCTGGGTTTATAACCCAGTTTAGCTACAACTCTTGGCATGGGCAAGCATAGAGTTCTAGAGTCAGACTTCAGGATCTGTCCCTGTCTCCCACCACGTACTAGACAAGTGTAAACTTAGGCAAGTTACTTAATACGAGGGGTCTTCATGTTATGGAAAAGGTACTGCAGAACTGCATTCCCGACTTAGAAATTGAGAGTTAATAAATGTGTGTTGTTTTAAGTAGCTGAGGTTTGGGGGCACTTCATTACGCAACACATGACTTAAAGCTGTGTATTCTTCCTGCGTACATGTACTCTGTGAATATGGCAAAGATAAGGGGCATCTAGTGGGGCGTCAGGCAGGTCAGTGGACTGCAAAGGAGAGCTGCAGGCCCCCTGCAGGCCCTGTGCTGAGAAGTAGAACCCTGATGAAGACAGAGGTTGAAGGTTCTGCCCACCCTTCCCTTTAAAAGCTTGCTCAAATCCCAGCTCCTCAAGTGACTGTTTAACCATTCTAGCCCTCCTCCCTGGCTTTTGCCTCTCTGTGATGTCTCCAGAAATACTGCCTATTTCAGTATTTCATTGTCTTAAAATGAATTCATTCACTTATTCAACTAATATTTGTTGAGTACTTCTCTGGACCTGGGACTGTTCACAGTGCAGAATCCTGCAGTTTATCATGCTGATGTCATTGTTTTATCTGCATTGTCCTTTCTCCCTTGGCTTCTCTGAGAAAAGAATCTCTCTGCCTCTCTGCACTGCTGGGCTCCCCATAATATCCAGCCCAGTCCACATTCTTTTTTTTGAGAGATTTTTGCTATAGGGCACTTGCGCTCGCCAGAAAGAGAGAGACAGAGAGACAGAAAGCGAGAAATCACCCCCCCCCCCCAGGGCAGATGGCCACACCACAATCCCCTCTCCTTCACTCTCTCTCGGGATCTTGGGCATGCACGCACACGCATCTGGCGTGATTTTAAGCCACCAGGTGCAGGACTCAAACTGCCGTCAACTACATGAGAGTCCAGCAACATAGCCATTATGCCAAATGCTGGCCCCACAGCCCAGTCCACATTCTACAAACACTTGATGATTGAGGAAGGAAAAAGGAAGAACAGCCTGCCAGAGTTTTATAAAGGTATATAGTGGTGCCAGATGGGGCAAAATAATGGATGGCTGAGAGTTTTAAGATACTTTCTCCTTCTTTCTCCCCTTGAACTAGATCAAGATTTGACTGACATTTATTTAGCACCTATCATATGTCTGGGAAGCAGCAAGCACCTTTTTGAATATTAGCTTGCTCCATCCTCACAAATATTTGCTTGTGAAGCAAATATAATTCCCATCTTACTAGTGAGTACATCAAGGCTCGGGGAGGTAAAATAACTTGCTTGAGTGAGATACTTATGGAGTGTTCTAAATTAATTCATTTAATTCTCCTCCAGTTCACACTGATGCAAATAAATATGAGGGAACTTCAAAAAGTTCATGGAACATGGAATCGAGGTGTGAGTTTATTTTGGTGTGAAAAAAAATCCATGTGTAGATTTGTTTATTTAGAATTGCTATAGGGCATGTGTGCTTGCCAAAGAGACAGAGAGAAAGAGAAGAAAGTACCCTTAACGGGACCTGGTCGTGCTGCCATCCCTTCTCCTCTATTTCTCCATTCTGTTAGGATTTTGAGCACCCACTTACACACATCTGGCATGTTTTTTTAGCTGCCATGTTTGGAATGTTACTTCAGCCAACTATGCGGGAATCTAGCTCCTTTAATCACTAGGCCTTGGGACTGGCCCGTGCATAGACCCTGTTAGGGGTACTGTTTGTCTGTTTCACTCATGGAGGAAATGCACTTTAAAAAGTTCATACACATTTTGGGACCAGTGGATGCATAATATTTACATTGTTGGACTCCCATGTAGTCGACCACGGTTTGAGTCCCAGACCTGGCAGCTTAAAACTCATGCTGGGTATATCCTGAAAGGAGACTGGAGGAAAAGGGATTGCAGTGTAGCTCTCCTTCTTTGGGGGGTTAATTTCTCACTTACTGCCTCTCTGGTGAGCACACATGCCCTATAGCAAAAATATCTCTTAAAATAAAAAAGTTTATACACATTTCGCATGAACTTTTTTGATGATGCCTCGTATTAGGTAATTTTCCCAAGTGTCTGTCCATACTTGGAAGCCAGTAAGTGGCAGAGACAAGACTGAAGCCCGAAGTCTGAGTTAGAACTCTGCTCTTGTCCATGCTAGTGGCTGCAGCAGAACTGAGGTTCCATGAGCTTAGTTCTCCCTTGTGCTCCACTGACTTTTCAATTTGACAATAAATGTGCTTTTCTTTAGTTTTTCCTTTGACAAATTTAACACTTTTTGTCTAAAAAATGAGGGAATCAGAGCTCCTCTCCTAGGTAATCATGGAAATGTCACTCATAGTCTTCCTCAGCTTTTGGAGGTTCTGCTGTTGGGGAGATACATGTGAAGAAAAGGAAAGGGAGGAGGGAGGATGAGAAAGAAATAAGAGAAAGAAAACATAAAGAACTAGCCACAAGGAGTTTCTCACCTCTGAGACTAAGTTTTGGTTCAAACTAAGTCTAACACCCTGGTCCTGTCCCTTTATTTTTATTTATTTTTATTTTTTGGTAATGCTGTGGCAGTAAGAGAATAGCGTGAGCTGGCAAGTAATAAAGTTTCCATAGACATCAGGTGGGAATTTAAAATTCAGAAAGCAGACTCTCAATTCTGAATTAACTTCCTTTCTTCCTGGGCACAAGAAGGTCTATATTTCTCTCATCTTCTCTCCAGCCTCACACATGCTCTTTTCATGCAAGTCAATGTTCCTGCCCCACAATAGGTGTGATTGCTTCCCATTATGTTGTCATGGCAACATCCATTGCCATCTGGGGGTGGGGAGGTGGCAGCAGAAACAAATGAGTGGCCAATCAGGCTTTCCAGGAAAGTCTCATCGTGACATGCAGCGCACTGCCAACTACTAGCTCTGTGTGTGGAATAACCGTTAGTGTTGGAGGACCCTATTAATGGAGCACAGCGATGGCCCCCTTCCAATCTGACCATGGGACCGAGGGTCAGAGGGACATTCAGTCTGTGTTAATGTGTATTCGCTGTGGGGTGGATTATTGATCAGTGCGGGAAGGGAGATACAAACAGCAAACAGTGATTTGCACAAAAGGGACACAAGGTCTAGTTCTCTGTTCCATCAAGGTAAGTCAAAGATTATAGAGCCTGGGGCCAGATGATGGCAGAGTGGTAAAAACATGAT
This sequence comes from Tupaia tana, assembly GCA_026018925.1. Lineage (NCBI taxonomy): Eukaryota > Metazoa > Chordata > Mammalia > Scandentia > Tupaiidae > Tupaia > Tupaia tana. Next base: position 79,787,794 of record JAKSZU010000004.1, read on the forward strand.
GCTCTGTAAGGCTTACCCACATGGGCAGGTCCCTGGTTTGCATCCAGAGACTTCCCTGAACAGCTTTGGCATGTGTGTGTCTGGGATCTGCGGTTGGTTAAAGCCTGTGGTGGATAGTGATCTCAAGACCCTTTGAGGGTGCTGTCTCTTATCTCTTTCACTCATGGAGGAAATAACTTAAAACAGAAAAAGATTACAGAACCTGATGTCACATGGTCACCACCCCTTCCCCACCCCAGTCCTAAAATAGAAATGGAAAACCCTATCTCAAGAACTCCAAGGACAAGAGTCCATGAATCTGATTCCAGTAACAGATTCACTATGATCCGAAGGATCTGCCAAGTATTAGCTGTGTGGTCTCTCTATTAATATCACTCAGCTTCAGTTTTCCCCTTGATGAGATAGGGATCATAATACCACAGCCCTCACAGGGCTGTGAGGACCAAATGCAGCATTTATGGTTCAGTGTTGCCTCATGGCAAGTAACCCTAATACCTCACAGGTGTTATCATGACTATTAAACTGGTCACAGTCACCTCTGCTGTCAAGGATGGTGCTGCTCGGCGTCTCCTTGTCCTTAGGCTCCGTGTTGTAGGGAACAACACAGAAGGAATACATTTTCAGTGACCTGGGAAAAGAAGCGATAGCCTTTTGCTGAAAGAGACCCTCTGTCTTCCTCTGTCTTCATTTCTCTAGGTGAGAGAGAGCCATTGCCACCTTCTCTGGGCACCTGGGACAGAGGAGGTTGACAGTTTGGCATTCCTTTTTAGAATAGTTGTTTGTTGACCTCACATGCCTGCAATTGAAGAGTTCCTTTAACTCCACCAAGGGCAGGTCCATGTTTTAAAAGCACAGTATCATCCTTAGCTGCCTCTGCAAGAGCACGTGGACTCAGATCAAGAAGACTCCAGCTTACCCTCGTAACCCAACACCCAGTGCCCGACACCAAGCCTCTGGGGCTTTCTGATCAAGAGTGGGGAGGAGAGCCAATCTGAGCTGGTGGCTGAGGTCGACTGGAGTAATTAATCCTAAAGGTTACCAGTGCCTGTCCTGCTGGGGAGCAGGAATCCAATTACCCACAGTGACAGCAGCTTAGTCCCCAGGGAACGCTCATCTGCAGGGCAGTGCAAAAACCTGTCCACTTGAAATTCTCCTGACAAGAAACCCACCCTTACCCCTCCACTTCCATCACACATCCCAGCCAAGCACAGATGACCAGAATGTCACCCAGGCCACAGTGCTTCAGTTGTGGAGCAAAGGAGCGAATTCTGAGAGGCTAGGCCAAGACAATTTATAGAGGTCTCCTGAGAAGAACCTATTTCCCTGTAGAGACAAAGGCCAGAAGAATTGGCCATTTTTCCAGGCTGAGCCAAGCCTATATGATACATCAAAAGTGTGAGGGAAAGAGAGACAAAGAGAGAATTTAAATGAGTTTATTTGGCCATCAAATAAATATGCAAAATTATGCAGATGAGGAAATGGGCATATAATTTTCAATCAATTGCTCTGGCATTATCTAAAATAGACCTGCAGTTCTGGATAGGGAAACCACTGAGAGACAATTCTAGCTCTCTCTGAAAGAATGTAGGGTAGGAGACAGGGAGGTTGTGGGAGGCATGTCAATACCAGATGACCTTTTTCTTTCCATGCCGTCCCATTCAGACTGAGATGGGCTCCTACTTGTCTAAGACTTCCAGTCTGGACAAAAGTGAAAAAGGGGCCAAGTCTTTTACATGGCCACCACCAGGTAGAAGAATTTGAGTTTTGTAATGCAAATAGGCTTCTTGGCATGAAAGTACAGGATTAAAATGATATGTTTCAATGTAGGAGCCAGACAGATTTGGTATTACAAGGCAGCCGCTGTTGCTTACACACAGGGGTGCCTGTAAGGTGCATGGAGGAGTAGATAAAAAAAGTATTTGTTGGGGCCTGGGCACCCTAGGATTTGCTAATCAGCATGGACCATTCAGGCAGGAATATATTAACCGAAACACAACCTCAGTGTAGTATAAGAAAGGCTGAGATTTCTCTTTCTTTCCTGGGAAGAGCTAAATTTGGTCCCAGGTCATTCATTCATTCAGTAGCATTTACTGAGTACCAATTCCATGTACTAGGTACTATGCTAAGTGCCTAGCATATAGGAATGAACAAGATAGGCAAAGTCATTGACCTCAAGGAGCTGGTAGTTAGTGGAGACTGCTGAACAGGGATCAACTTTGGACTCTGCCACTTAAGAATTTTATTGCTTAATCTCTCTGTGTCTCAGTTTCCTCATTTTTAAAATAAGGATAACAAAAGTACATACTGCCACCTCAGCATCCAGTCATGATTGAGTTACTCAATTTATCTTCCTGCTTAAACTAGACAATCATACAAAGTAGATGAATAAATATTTTCAAACATTAGACAACAGACAGTACAGGACTGTGACACTTGAGAGAGGGGAATCAAACAAGTAGATGCCCCTACAATTCTCCCCCTTTACTGCCTGAACCCAATTTCCAGGGTTCAGAGCACATGAGCTCTAGATAGAACCCCAAATTTTCAAAGTTCAAAAAAAACTGAAGTAGCTAGAAAGTTCAGGGCAGAATACTAGAAAGAACCTTGGCTATCTCAAAGGGATCCTTTTACATCTGGGCTAAATACTGACATGCATACAGAAGGAAAAAAAAACTCTACAAGACTGGAAAAATAACCACCACAAAGTAGTAGGCTAATTTCTAGAGTTTAAACAGGACTGGGAGGAGTTCATGCTTCTGTGAGCCAGAGTGAACAGACCTGATAATAACTATGCAAAGCATTAGCCAGGGTACTCAGAAAGGTACCACCTCAGTCATGGAGCTAAATTAGTCCCATACTCATACACAAGGCAGCTCCAGACTCACCCTAAAAGATCTTTTAAAAAAAAACCTTGAAAGGATCAAACTGATCCCAATGAACTTACTCATATGCCAGAAGAAATTCCAATACTCTTTAAAGGAATATAAAAAGATAAACAATTAGCATCCAGTAGAGTAAAATTCACAATGTTTGGCATCTAATAAAAAACAATGAAGTATTCAATAAAGAAAAATGATCAATAATCAAGAGAAAAATCAGTCAATATAAAATGACCCACAAATTACAGAGATGATAGAGTTAGTATAAAGAATATTAAAACTACTATCTCAAATATACTACATATGTTCAAGAATGTAGAAGAAAACATGAACATAATGAAGATAGAAATGGAAGATATATAAATGACCTGAATAAAAATATAATAACTGAAGTGAAAAATAAAATAAAAGATTAAGAGCATATCTGACACATGAGAAAGGATCAGTGAATCTGAAAAAAAAAAATGGCAGTAGAAAATATTTAAAATAGGGGCTAGTCAGGTTGCATGGAAGTTAAGGTGGTAATCCCACATGACTGACTGCACAGTTCAAGTCCTGGATTCGGTAGTTTGAAAAGCATGCCAGGCACATGTGCATATGTACCCAAAATCCTAAGAGGAGAATGGAAGGAAAGGGATTGTGGTGTGGCCATTCCTTTTGGGATGGTTTCTCTCTCTCTCTCTCTCTCCCTCTCTCTCTCTCTCTCTCTCTCTCTCTCTCTCTCTCTCCCTTCAGCAAGCACATGTAACCTATAGCAAATTTCACAATATGTATATAGATCCAAAATAATGCAAAGAGAGGAAAAACCCTGAAAAACAAAGTGAACATGGCATCAATGTCCTGTAGGCTAATGACAAATGACATGACATATATGTAATTAGAGTCCCTAAAAGAAAGGGAACACAAAAAATATTTGAAGAAAAGTTCAGAATTGGGTGAAACCTATAAACTCACTGTTTCAAGAAACTTAGTGAACTTCTAGTATAGTAAATATGAAGAAAACCACACTAAAGCACATTATAACTGAATTGCTGAAGTCCAGTGATAAAGAGAAAAATCTTTGAATCAGCCTTTAAAAAGGGACATTGCCTATAGAAGAACAAAGGCAATGTGGCAGACTCATACATTACGCAATCCAGAAAATGATGACAACCTTAAGCCCTGAAAGTAAAAATTGTCAACCTAGAATTCTATATCCAGCAAAAATATCATTCAAAAATGAAAGAATAAATATATTTTTAGATTAAAGCTGAACTCATTCATTACCACCAGATCTGTCTATAAGACATGTTAAAAGAAATTCTCCAGAACAAGGGAAATGATCAGACGGAAATTTGGATCCACACAAAGGAATGAAAAATAATAATCGGCACTGGGAACAGTAGCTATCTTGGTAAATCTAAGTATGCTTACTCATTTTTAATAACTCTTTAAAAGTGCTGACTATATAGAACAAAAATTTTTTTCTTTATTTAGTATTTATAAAATGTATTAGTATGTATGTATTAAAATGTATGATAATTCTCACAAAGAACAGGAGGTATAAAATTATATATAGTTATAATATTTTTACACCATATATGAAGTGGTATAATATTATTTGAAATAGACTTTGATGTATTAAAATTTATATTATAAACTAGAGGAACTACTACAAAATACAATAAAGAGGTGAGGCTAAAAAGTCAGTAATGGCAGTAAAATTAATCATAAAATACTCAATACAAAATAATGCAGAGAGAAAAACAGAAACAAAGTACATAAGACAATTAGAAAGTAATTAGCAAGATAGTAGACAAACTAGATTAAACTAAATTATAATTAAATTAAATATAAATGATCCAAAATCTTTCATTAAAAAGCAGAGATTGGGCAGTGCAGTCCTAATGCAATTAGACTCACATGGCTAGGTTGTAGATTTGTGTCCCAGGGCCTCTCTAAATACACTGGGTATACACATACTTGCCCACAATCTGGGCTGGCTTGGTGTGGATCATGGCATGAATCCTGTGTGGGTTATCTTTCTTTCTCACTTTCATGAAATACACTTAAAAAAAGCAGAGATTGTCATATTGAATTTCTTTTTAATTTCAAGACCTATCATATGCTGTCTATAAGAAATACACTTTAATACAAAGACACATGTAGGCTAAGAGTAAAAGGCCTTACTAAGGAAAAAAATATATTAAAAAAAACATGAATCAAAGCAAAACTGGAGTTACTATATCAGACAAAGTAGATGTTAAAAAAAGGAATCTTACTATGGCTAAAAAAGGAATATTTTATAATGGTAAAGGGATAAATTCATCACAAAGCTATAACAATCTGAAATGTATATATATTTGTAAATAGAAATTCTAAATATATGAAGGAAAAAGTTGATATAAAAAAGAAAAATAGAACTACAATTACAGGAGGAAATTTAAACATTGTTCTCTCAGTAATTGACAGAAAAAGTAAACTTAAAGATCAGTAGGAGTGTAAAAGACTTGGACAATTTCATCAACTTTCTTAACCTAATTAACATTATTAGAACACTCTATCCAAAAATAGCACAATACTTATTGTCTTCAGGTGCATGTAAATTACTGACTTAGACCATATTCTAGGGTATAAAGAATTATTTATTTAATTTACTATTATTATTATTACTATTATTATTTAATTTGACCAGAGAGAGACAAAGAGAAAAAGAAAGTGAGAAAGCAAGCCGCCAGGCCCAGGACTCAAACCATGGTTGGCTATGTGGGAGTCCAGCACCTTAACCACTGAGCCACCTGCTGCACCCATATTCTAGGGTATAAAACAAGTATCAGTATATTGAAATGAGTCCATATGATGTCTTTTCTTTGACTACAATATAATTAGACTAGAAATAAAAAATAAAAAGATACCTGGGAAATCTTCAAATATTAGAATAAATAATGCACTTCTAAATAACCCATGGGTCAAAGGAAAAAAAAAGGAAATTAGAAAATATTTTTAAAAGAAATGAACACAACATACCAAAGTTAGTGGTATGGTTAGAGAGGAATTTATAACATTAGATTGTTTCTACTAGAAATGAAGTAAAAAATAGACAAAAATCACTAATCTCAGATATGAAAGGCTGACCTTCACTGCAGCTTCCACACAATTGACCAAGATAATAAAAGAATATTATAAATATCTTCATACCAATAAATGAAAAAAATTTAGATGAAATGGAAAAATTCCTTGAAAGACATTAACCACCAAACTTCCAAAAATTCACTCAAGGAGAAATCGATCACTAGAATAATCTTATATCATTAAATAAATTGCATTCATAGTTAGAAATAGTTTTACAAATAAAATTTCAGGTACAGATGGCTTCATTGATAAATTCTATCCAACATATAGGGAAGAAATGATACCAATTCTACATATATTCTTCAGTGTAATTCAGGATATCAATAGACTAAAAATGAAAGCCCATATGATCATTTCAGTAGATATATAAAAAACTTTAAAAAATATGATATCCATTTATGGTTTTAAAAACTCTCAGCAAACTTCCTCAACTGGAAAAAAGGCATCTATAAAAAGCCTACAGCTCACATCACACTTAAAAGTGAAGACTAGGTATTTTCCCCGTTGGACTGGTAACGAGGCAAGGCTGTCTGCCCTCACCAATGCTAGTCACCATTCCATTCAGCATTGTACTGAAAGTTCTAGCCAGTACAAAAGCATAAAGATTGGAAATGGAAAAGTAACACTGTCTTCTTGGCAGTCTCCATGCTCACCTATGTAAAAGTATCCACTTCCCACAGAGGTTGTAATGACTGCATCACAAAGATTGACTGTAAGTATGTAGATTATTTAGAATAGTTCCTGGCATCTAGTAAGTGCTCAGTAAATGTTCATTACTGTTACTGATTCAAATGATTGCAGAACAGAACTGAGGCCATATAAGAGGAGTCTAGCCTGGTTTGAGGAGGTGAAAAAAATGCTGACCTGCCTCTGAAGCAAACATGTTCACATATGTGCAGGAATGGAGGACAGACATGCAGGATAAGAAAAAAAAAAAGCCCTCACAATTGTATTTCTCCTTACAAAGGCTTCTGACACTCAAGAACTTACAGAAATCCTTTAATGACCTTTGGAAGAAATGGGGCAGGTAGACTGATGTTCATCTGAAGGACGGGGAATTGCCATACCAGGACTAGTCCTGAGGTCTCCATCCCAGATCACTGCGCTGTCCACTAACACCACCCTTTATGAGAAAGCTGGCCCAGAACAACAGTGGGCCTTTAGCCCAGAATGGCAGTATGAGGTACCTGAAGATTCAACTCTTTACTTTTGCAAGGTTGCCAACCTCATATTTTGGGCAGCATTTGCATGAGGAGGGTCCCAGAAGACTACAACATAAAATACCCCAGTCTGATCATGGCACATGGTAAGTGCTCGTAAATGTTTACTTTGAAACTCCTATCTGACTGGAACCTGGAGAAGACACAGGTGGACTTAGATATAAGAAAATGAACATGCACAAGAAAACTACTTTGTAAACTGTGAAATGCTATACAGATACTGAGGTCAGTGCCAGCAAGTATCGGAGAAGACAATGAAGCCTAAGAAGGAAGGCCTATGCAAACTGTCAATTGGGTGAGTGCAGGAGCACAGTAGGGAGAAAAGTTGGAAACTTAGAAAAATAGGGTTTAAAAAGCATGTCATAAACAGAATGATGGGAACGGGGCTCGGGGCAGGGAAGGTTTCTCTGTCATCTCTTGAAGACAAAGTGCTAAGTGCTAGGAAAACGGAGTAAAGACACAGCCCCTCCCCACTGCTAACCAGCTCCTGGCCTTGTGCGGAGTTTCAGGCTCACAGATCCTCCCAGCCATGACAGTGAGCACTGGGATGGCTAAATCTGCAATGCTTTGGAGGCACAGAGAATTCTGGGAAGGAGCAGTGGAAGCTATTACTGAGATCAGGAAAGACCGGTGAGAGAAAATAGTTCCAATGTGAAACTCAGAGGCTGAATGAGATTCAGATAAAAACCCAAGACATTTTGTTTCCCAAAGGAACTAAAAGAGACCGTTTCTAGGTTGGAGTCAGTGAATGGTGAACCAGGCTGGAGTCAGGGCATGGTGAACCAGGCTGGAGTCAGGGCATGGTGAACCAGGCTGGAGTCAGGGCATGGTGAACCAGGAAGTACTGGAGATGGTGGAGTAGGTTTCTCTGATGATGGTTTTTCTGCACATGGGTTATACTCTCAAGATTTTGCTTCCTACTGTCAAAATAATTTTTGCACTAATAATTTTTTCTTTAAAAAAATTATGCCAGAGGCTGTCTGCACATTCATGAGAAAGAGAGAGAGAGACAAGGTGAGAGAGAGAAAGAAGCCCCCAATAGAGCATGGTCACACCACAATTCTTTTTCCTCCAATTCAGGATCCCAAGCACATTTGCGCACACCTATTGTGTAGGCCACTGAGGCTGGGACTTGAACCTTGGTCAGCCATGTGGAATCCAGCTTCCTCTGCACTATGCTTAGCTGTTGCACTATGGGGCCAGCATAATTTTTGCACTTTAAATGGCATGTGTAGCGGTCCTTGGAGGGAGGCACCAAGGAAGGTGGAGAGGGGAGCTGGGCAGGCACAGCAGAGCAGGACGTAACATCGTATGAGCTGCCTGGCACTGAGTGCCCCAGCCCCAGGGCCTGAGCTCAGAGGGGCCCTGCACCACAGGATGACCTTCCTTCATTCAGCCAAGCAGTAAACGCTTCTCGAGTCCCGATGTGGGCCAGGCACTGGAGTATGCCGGTGTACCAGATACAGGAGGTCCTTGTTCTCATGGGGCCTACATTCTCCTCAGCTAGCTGAGAAAACTTTCATTGAGCTCCTACGAACTGCCAAGCAATGTTCTGGATGCAGGGGAAATAGCAATGAGCAAGAGAGAAAGCTAGCCCTGAACGTGCTGATATTCTGATGGGGGAACGAGTACATAAATACAGAAATAAGACACAATAGGTAATGATAGGTGCTAGGAACGAAGTGACAGAGAGCAACAGGACCAGAGGCTGAACGTAGGCCCATGGCTGGAGTGTGCGGCAACTTTACATACAGTGTTCAGGGAAGACCACTGAAAGGACCTGACACCTGCCTGAGACCTAAATGGTGAGAAGAGCTAGCCCTGCAAAGACCTGGAGAAAGCAGAAGCAATAGCTGGTCCAAAGGATCCGAGGCAGGCCTAGGACTGGCATGTCCAAGGACCGAAAGAAGGCCAGAGCAGCTAATGTCTGAGGGCAAGGGGGTATAAAATGGGTTAGGAGAAGAGGCAGGGCTCTTATCCGATAAGACCTAAAAGGCCATGGCAAGGACTTAGGTTTTATTCTAAGTGCCTCATTTTGTCTTTTATCTAAGTGGCCCTAATGCATACTGGATGATATCCCTGAAGCAGGCTGGGCTTATTTACACATTAGTAAATACAAAATCCCATTATTTAAAGTTCTTCTCGTCAAACTCATGCTGGAAGCCCTCAGCAACCATTTTATCAAAGGATTAGCCCGGCAAAGGCTGGCCTCCTCTTCCTTGTAGGATAGCATCTCTGGACTGTTAGGACTCAGATGGATTTGTAACAGGTGCCACCCCCCAGCCCATTTCTCTGGGCTCTAGTCAGTCTGAATGAGTGACACAGCCCTTGACGAAGCCAACCTGGATGGAGGGAGATGGGGACTATCTCAAGGTTCCCATTAGAAGCTCGAGCTGTTGCTCCATCACTCTGTGCTCTATTCTACTTCCCGGTCCTTAGAAACAGGGGGCAAAAGACAGCTTTGCCCCCAGGCCACTGGACAAATGCCCACCTGCTGTCCTGGGGAGTGTGAGGGAGGCTCTGGCTGGCAGCCAACATGGAAGCCTCCCTCCTCTGCTGATGTTCCATCTGGGAAGGGTCACCCTTGGACTTGCAACCGACTGGGCAGAGCTGAACCCTGGGGAGGCCAGGGCAGGCAGCAGTGCAGGTGCCATCTGCACGTGAGCCCTGACCTGGGGGAGGAGAGGGAGGAGAGGTCGCCTTCCCACAGCCCGACCTCACACATTCCTTCAGCATCTCTGGGAAATAATCACACTCCCCGCACCAAAGAAACACAGTCAACAGATTCTGGTTTCCTAGATACGCCAGTGGCTTCTAAAAATAGCCAGGCAATGACAAAGCAAATTGGCATATGGACTGCAAATAATTCCAGTACCAGCTTGCTTGGCAGCACTCAAGCCTCCCAGTGCTGGGCGCTTCCTCCTCTTCCCTCCCCTGTTTCTGAAACAGTCTCTTGTTGCTGAACACTGCAGGCCAAGTGTGAGCTGGAGGGGCAGCTGGAGCCCCCATGGTGGGTCCTGCTTGGGCCGCTCAGACTCCTCTCACTTCACTCCTCATCCATCCTCATGCTCGCTGCACACTCACACCGAAGAGCCCCTCCTAGACAAGCCAGCAGTCTGCATGTGCCTCAGGACCCCCAAGCCACCAACCTCTGCCCTTTTTGTGACCAGGATGGAGCTGCCTGACCTTCTCCCTGGGGCTTCTCTCCTAAGGAATAGGACACTGTCCATGATACTTCTTATTTTGATCCAGTCCTCTCCTGGCCCCAGGAGGGAGACTCGGCAAAGTGCTTTTCCTTTCTCTGCTCCTTCTTTCCCCAAACCTTGCATGTTACCGAGTGCCAAGCTATGTGCCCAGCTCTGTGTTGGGCGGCAGACCTAGCCATGGGGATTCCAGGAGGAAAAAAGGTCCATGGTCTACAGGAGTGAGCAAGATGATTAAGCTCCTACTACACACCAGCCACCGCACTAAATGATCCTCCCTCACAAGTTGTCTCATTTATTTCTCATTCAGTCTATGTAATGACCCCACAATGCAAGAATTCTTCTCTCTTATCATCTTATTATGTGTTATTTGTAACTCTGTAAACTAATTGAGGGAAGTAGCTCAGAGGGGTTGACTAACTTACACAAAAGTAGGGCTGAAAAAAGTGGTTAGAATTTGCTTTTACAAATCTGTGGCTCCTAGGGCCTTGACCTCCTCCATAAACCATAGCAACTCGCCCAACCAGCGTAGTCTCCCATGGAGCTGGTGAAAGGGGATGGCAGTTAACAGGCCCCATCTCCGGGGTAGAAGAGACTCTGTAGAAAGGGCCCTTTATAGGGTTAAGGGGCCAACCAGGGATGTTGAGGCACCTGGGGACCAGCAACAGTAGGAACTGTGATTTCCCCCTTGGCCTGCAGAGCAGAGGCAGGCTTTGGCCTGAGATGAGGGACAGCAGGGCCGGAGCACTTATCAAGGAGCAACGCCCAGAGCAATGAGGAAATGGGGGAAACACCCAGCCCAGGTCCCCTGCTCGTGCCTCCCAGGGACTGAACTCAACTGATGGCATGTGCAAGGGAGCCCTGTGATGCAACCAGGGCTCAGAGCAGGCTGAGGAGCACAGAGAACAGAGGAGCTGACAGAACGGCTGGCACGGCCAGTGCATGGCAAAAGTAAGATATGCAAACAGCTCGGTCCAGAATCGCCCTTGATTCTTGGAGCTCATTAAGCCAGAGTTAAGATAACGTAGGAAAATTAGGGGCTAACAGGAAGTGTCCACGAGGAGGAGAGGAGGACAGAGAAGAGAAGGATGAGCAAGAAGGCTGGCAGACATGAGCTCTAGTCTGGGTCTCTTTGGACAAGCCTTTAAATATGCAAATCATTTTTAAAAAATTGTTTAAAACATCATTTACCTGCAAAAACATGCATTCTATCTGCAGTCTATGCCCAGATCACATTAGCAGCACCTCTTTGCTCTTTGGGTCTAGCCTCCATTGTTTGTGGAATGAGTGAAAGACCTCTTTTTGTGTTTCCCTTGTTACTCGGCTTTGTGAACACAAACCACTACCCACAGGAAGAGCAGCATCCTCACCTCACATCACCGTAATGGGAGCAGGCAGCATTGTCATCCCCACTTCACAGATGCAGGAACTTATCTGTGAAGAAAGCACATTGGCCCTGCTCTTTTTAGCCCTCAAATGCATGGCTTACATGCCCCTCACATGCTACCTTTCCCAAGTTCCTGTATCAGCTGGCTTCCAGCTGGATTCATCCATGGGAGGCACTGACAAAAGACCAGAGGGCAGGAGGAAGGGAGAGGCCAGGGTACTTCTCTCTCCCTTCTCTGCTGTGTCTGCTGGCTCTTTCCAGGTGGGCCACTATGATTCAAACTACAGCTGAGTGAGCCAATGGAGGGTCCAGTACAACAGCCTCCTGCCTGGGAACAGTGGCCTCCTCCTAATCTCTGGTTACCTCTCCAATCCCAGTTTGGCTTCTCACTCTTCTTTCCATCACCTGGCCACCAATTCCCTGTACTCTTGCAAATATTTGGTGTGGTCTGTTTCCCTGGTTTGAACTTGGACATTAATACAGCCATGTATAGAACATCATCCAGGGGCATCCAGGTGGTATATAACCCGTGTATATAACCAGTAAGAACTCAAGCCCAGTCTGAACAGAGCTCTCCTAACCACTTGTACCTGCTAGATCTTAATTCAGAAGTCATCCAGGTCTTAACGTCTCATTTTATTAGGGCCCAGAAAGGGTGAGTGATTTGACCAAAGTTATGTTAGCTATTTAATGGCTGAGCAAAAGACCCAGAGTATAAGTTCCTGACTATTCCCAGCGATACTTTTCTTTTTAGTATTGTCAACACCCTGCTTTTCCCCAGGCCTTTGATAGGAGGATTCCTGGCTTATCTTCATAGGCAACTTTTTCTCCTTGCCTTAGAGCTGAGAAGAGGCATCTCAGGGCTGTTAGGAAGATCAACAGGATAAACAGGGCTCTGAGCTCCTGGAAAGATAAGTGGATGCCTAACAGAAGGCATTATGGTGGTGGTGATAGCAGGAAAGTGATTATGGGTAAGTAATGATTAAAAAAAAAATTAAGTTACTGCAACAGCCACAGGCATTCTCTTCTCAAGGCAGCTGAAAACTCACTCTGTAGACATTTCTGTCTCTAACTATTTGTTGCATTGAAGCCCAAGAGTGCTTCTAGGCAGCCCTAATTTGTCCAAGATGAACACAAAAGAGGCGAGGCCATTATGAACCACGGCCACAGGCAGCATCTTTAATTCATGAGCAGGGCAGCACTGGCAGGAGCGAAGGAAGGGAGACATTAAGAGGAACTGCCTCGAGACTCTGCCTTGAACTCAAGGTAAAACTGAGATCCCAGCCGGTGCCAGCTTAACTAAGTGGTCTTCAGTCTGTGTTTGAGGAGAGAGAATATGGTTGTGGTGGGGAGAGGAGAAATTCATCCCGCACGTCAGATCATCGTGTGCTGAGAGCGTTAATGAAGACCCAACAGTGACACCTGTACTTTCATTCATTCTCTTGACAGATACTTACTGAGTGTGGTACAGAAGTCATGGTGAGGGACCAGCAGTTAGCATAATGGCTATGTCGCTGGACTCCCAGGTAGTCGACCGCGGTTCGAGTGCTGGACCCGGTGGCTTAAACTCACGCCTGGCGCGTGTGCGTGCGTGCCCAAGATCCCGAGAGGAGAATGGAGGAGAACGGAGGAGAAAGGATTGCGGCGTGGCCATCCCCCCTGGGGGGTGATTTCTCGCCTTCTGTCTCTCTGTCTGTCTCTGTCTGTCTGGCGAGCGCACGCGCCCTATAGCAAAAACCTCTCCGGGGGGGAAAAAAAAAAGAAGTCATGGTGAGTTCTGTATCGGAAAGTCTACGTTCAATTCCAGCTCTGCTCCTTACTGACTGTTTGACTTCGGGAAAGATACTTAACCTTTCTGTGCCTAAGTTTTCTCCATTTTAAGTGGGGATAATAATAGCAGTTAATTCATAGGTTACTAGGAAAATTCCTTAAAGTAATACGTGCGAGGACCCAGAACAGAGAGGGTGAATGACTTGGCCCACGTTACATACTCACTTAATGGCAGAGTAAGAGGCACTGAGTATGTCTCCCGACTACTCCCAGTGATATTTTCTTTGTTAGTATCATCCACACCCTGCTTTCTCCCAGGCCTTTGGTAGGAGGACTCACAGCTTATCTTCATGGCTAACTTTTTCTCCTTGCCTTAGAGCTGAGAAGAGGCAGGGCTGCGTTTGGGACCTAGGAAGCATGTTGGGACCTTGGTAGATACATATGGGTTCTGAAATCTGGGTTTGAATTCTCTAACTAGTGCTAGGAGCTGTGTGACTTCAGACACATTACTTGTCTTCTCTGAGCCGGTTTCCCCCTCCAAAGAGGAGGAGTTTTACATGGTGTCAGAATTTGATGAAATAGCAATGTAAAGTATCTAATAGATGTTTATTGAGTGTCTTTTCTGATTCGATAATGGTTCTGCCCTTAAGGCGTATGTCCAAGCGTGAACCAGGCATGCGCACTCAGGGCTGATCTCACAGGCTTTGAATGAACACTGAACCACCAATCAGGAAGCCTAGTTCTGTCCTGGCTCTGTCCTCATCAGCTGTGTGACCATGTGCAGATTGCCCAAGCTCTCTACCCGAGCATCCCCTCCAGTAAAATGAAGGGGTTGGGGTATCTGGTCTTAAGGCTCCTTAAAGCTCAACTATTCCCAGAGTCAAAGTGAGATTCCCCCAGACTCTCTGACCAGACCCAGTCTTGAGAACCAATGTGGCAGAGTGAAGAGGGTGTGGCTTATCAGGGTAGAGACAAGCTGCATCCTGGTGACGTGACGCCTGGCATAGCATCGACACATAGCACACGCCCAGAGACCGTTTCCTGGCTGCTTCCCTTGCCTGGCGTGATCACTACCATCCAATTCCACAGCCCAGGGCTGAGCCTGAAAAGTCCAGACGTGACCCGAGATTGTCCCATACTTTCCCTTCTTGCTATGTTCCACCTGCCTCCCCAAAATCACTTCTCTGGTTCTCCGACAAGCTTCCGGGCACCATCCCAGCATCTTCCAGACTCGGTCCTAGATACGCAGTTGAGTCGAGCCTGAGAGTTTATGGAGGGATCATCCTGGGCAGCTGGGCTGGTGGGAGGGAGTGTGTGTGTGACCTTTTCACTTCCATCTCCAGGATTCTAATCCCCGGTGTTATAACACCTGGGTCAACATCTTGGGAGTTTATTTCTGTACCCTCAGCTAAGGAGGCTGCACATGTTTCTGTGTCAATGTGAAAACCAGGAGGGCCCTACTCTGTCCTCAGGAGTTCTAAGCTCCTTGGTGGAGCAGGGGCCACCAGCACCACTGGGCTGCTCTTTGCATATGAGCAGTGGCAGCAGATGGCTCATGTCAGCGCTGGCCACTGAGACTTATGCATCGTGCTTCTCTCCTCCCCCACCCCTGCCTGTGCTCAGATCCATTCCATCAACCTGTGGGCCAGGCACAGAGCATGCAACTGCAAAAGCAAAGAGGAATAACACAAGCACCCTCCCTCTGAAGGGTCTGGCCTAGAGGGAAGATTATAGGCATATAAACAAATAATTGCAACGATGTACACGAAATGCTATGATAAAGCAATAAATGCAATGCTTAAGGAACACAGAAGATTCTGGGAAACATTAGGCCCCATAGAACACTCGGTTGAGAGAGACAGAGATGGGGGCTTCATCAGGCCCACACAGATTGTCTGAAAGCATTTCTGGTTTAAACTTCAGGCACTGGAATTATTCTTTTGAGGCTGTTGATGTGTGCAGAGGAGATCAAGCCTCAGGCTGCAGGTTTATAGCCGCCCCTTGGCGTGGCAAGACACAGTCGTCCCCACAGGGTGGCACAAGACTTGGGTCTAAAATGTCGCCGCAGCAAAACTTTGTCAGCCCAGAGGGTTAGGGCAAGGGTGCCCTTGGCTTGTCTTATTTTGGAGGAACAGAGGTCGGGGCTGCCGCAGCTCTGGGCTATTTCAGGACATGATGCACTTAAGAAATAACAGGCTGACCTGTCTTCCCTCCAGACACAGGCGCCCTGGCACCTGACTCCACTTTCCCTGGAGGGGAAAACATATTGTTTCTGGCTGTGACCCTGAGAGGGACAAGAGCATCCTCCTTCTTGACTGCTGCCTCCTACCTGGGAGGGGAGCCAGCCCCTGCATGCATATCCACTCTGCCAGTAGAGCCGGGTCAGGTGTCTTGAAGCAGATGGGAGGCCTTTGCTGCTCTTGTCTCCACATCATGGGCCACCCCACATATCCAAGACCTAGCACCGACGGTACAGATAATGCTTCAGGTCTCGCCAAAGATGCCCCCTTGACCTCGGTGGTCACTGACAGGCCGGGCACCAAGTGAGGTGCTTTTACTGGCCTGTGCTATGCAGGCATTCAGCAAGCCCCAAATGTGCGCCCACCTGACATGACGATCAGGAACTACGTAAGAGCCGAGCAGGAGCACTGGCAAACAGGGTCTCTGCCCTGCACCATTTATCCAACTCTTTGGGGGATGAAGCTATGCGATGAAGCCATGCTTTGAGCCAGGCAGCTGGGTCATGTTCTGGTGCAAAAAGGAAGCAGCAAGAAGGTCCACTTGATCTAGAGGGGAGTTG
Source organism: Tupaia tana (assembly GCA_026018925.1). Lineage (NCBI taxonomy): Eukaryota > Metazoa > Chordata > Mammalia > Scandentia > Tupaiidae > Tupaia > Tupaia tana. The sequence goes on from JAKSZU010000004.1 coordinate 79,804,164, forward strand.
TCAACAGCTCCAGAAAATCCAGCCAAGCCACTCTTCCCCTGCCCAGGCTGGGCCTCGCATTCCTAACTGGTCAGCGCTGCGGCACCAGAGGGAGAGGCTGGGCACTGAGAAGTCGTGACTGCATTTCTTGATGATGATGGCTGGCACACACACCACTTACGCTGTGCCAGCCAGTGCTCAGCACCGTCTGTAGGTTAGCGCATTTCGGCCTCATGACAGCACTGTGGGAGGTTGCTACTACCATCTCCATTGTACAGATGAACACTGAGAGGTAAAGGACTTGCTCAGGTCATCAGCTAGTGAGTGGTGGGGCCAGGGTTCGAGCCCTAGGAACAGAGATTTGGAGCCTGAGCTCCTAGGCACCACATTGCATTCATGTGAATTTCTATTTAACTCTGGGGCCTCACAGTATCTTTCTTTACAAGTAGATCTAGTGGTTAACATGGATCTAGAGTTGGACATGAGCAGACCGGGGCTCAAACTGTGACCTTGGGAAGGTCACCTACCCTTTGGGCCTCAGTTTCTTCATCTGTAATATGGGATAAGAACACCTGCCTCTAGGAAGGTAAAAATGTAACAATAAAATTAACCCAGTGTCTTCAACTGATAAACACCCCCTAAGTGTTTGAAATGACCATTTTACAAATACATGTTCTTGGCCTTTCATGTGTGACCTGACCAACGGTTAATTAATTTCTAGCTATGTGACCTTGGGCAGGTCATGTTGCACCTGTTTTCCCATGTATAGAATGAGGGAAAGGGGGTGTGATATATTCCTTAAGCAGCATTCTCCCCAGACTGGGTAGTGGGGAGAAGGTGGCTTCCAGCTGGCCTGAGGTTTAAAACCTTACTTATCACAGAAAATCACAGCTCGCATCCTCACTCACATGCAGATGCACTGAGATTGAGACCTCCCCGCTCTTTCTTGGGCCAGTTTAGGTCGTCCCACCCTCACCTCAGGCTCTCTTGGACCCCCCTCCCCACTGAATTTTTCTCCACAACACTCACCTCACCAGAAGCTGTCATACCGTATCTCCCACTTTCCCCCACTGTACTGTAAGCTCCAGGAAGGCGGGGACCTCGCCTGTCTGGTTCATTGCTAAATCCCTAACTCCTAGAGTACAAATCGTCTTCAAAATAGTTCATAGAAAATGCCTATTATGAAAAAACTATGCATAGACTTTGAGGGTTTTTTGCACCAAAATAAGCGTGGAATTTACTTCTACTTTTTCATGAGCTTTTTGAAATCTCCTTGGAGGGCCTGGCACATTGGGTACTCAGTAAATATAAATAATGTTGAATGAATGAATGAATGAATGGGGTGAAGAGCTCCCTGGCCTGCCTCTCTACCAAGGGCTCTGCGTGTAGAACTGCCTCCTGCTGCTCCTCCATCTGCCCAATTCTCTGCCCCGAAGTGGCAGAGAAGCCTTAGAACTTGGCTTCACAAGACACCGGATGCTTATAGAAAAAGCCATAATAATGGCCCATACATGGCTTTATTTAGCGTTAACTATATATCCTGCGTGTGGCTAAGTATTTTACATATATTAACCATGTTAATTTACCTAATGCTCATCACCATCTAATTGTTTCCAGTTTTCAGGGCAGGAAACTGTGGCATACAAACAGCCAGTTGTGCAGGAAACCCATAACAGGTGACCCGGTTCCAGAATCTCACTCCCAGCACAGTCACTCTGCAGTCTCCCAGATGTTCTCTGCTCTTCTCCCATCAACTGCTCTATTTTCCCTTGCTCCTCAGTGACAAACACCTCACCCAAAGGCATGCCTGTTCATTCACCTATTCTATAGATGTGGAGATGTGCCAGGCACTGTTTTAGGCACCAACCAGAGGAAGGAGTCCCTTCCTACTTTGGCACATATAGTCAGTTCTTTCATCATAAGTCCAGTGTTTAAAGAGCGCTTAGCTGAGTGGTTTATCAGGTCCTGGGATTGGAGCCTAGGGTGGGTGGGAAGTGGAGTCTGGCCCTGCTGTGACTTGGAAGGGGAACCAGCGCTCCCAAGTGACATACAGGAACGTGGCATGGACTCCCTCTCTATCCTAGTATCCTCCCTCCTTCTTGCTGATCACAAAAATGCCTTCTTTGCCTAATTATTACACATACTAATTATTTTCATTTACATGCCTAGCTTACCATTTATGCCTAATTATTGTGCAGCTCTGAAACAATTATGTATACTATTAAGAATGTAGCACGGAAACTTTGCAGTGAATTTTATTTAACTCCAGTAGCGAATGGTTGGTATGTGATTCATCTTGTTTGTGGTTCCTGTGGCATAACAGCTCTCTAAACTGAGTTGCGGGGGCCATGAGGGTGGGTCACCTGCCCCTGCTCTATGGCAAGGCACAGGAACAATACCAAGAGTAGCAGTAACAGTAACGGCTCCCCTTCACTGAGCAATCAGTATGCACCAGACACTGTAAGCATGTACACACGTTGTCATTTGAACTTCACGACCATCTTATTATTAAAGATAAGGTGAGTGAGGCACAGAGGTCAGATAATGCATCCAAGGTCACCCGCCTGGGAACTGGCAGGTCTGGGGTTCAAATCCAGGTACGTCTGCACCTGAGCCTGACCTCTTCACCACCTCAAATGTGCCTGTCCCATGAAGGCACAGCTGAACCCCGGGCGGGGGGAGGACCTAGGAGACCAGCTAGTCTATTCTCCCTTTTACCCAGAAGAGAAACTGAGGCCAGAGAAGGAGCGCAGCTTGCACAGCCAGGCTGAGACAGGCCTGGACGGAGGCCCAGTTCTCCTGACGCCTGGCGTTCCCGCCAGCGTTCTCGGAGGAAGTTGCACAGGGACAGAAGCAGCATCTCTGAATCCTGTTCACCACTCGGGACTGACGCAGGCAACGGGTGCACCTGGCTGCTGGATCATCCCCCTGGTCTGCTCCAGTTCCTGAAGGCTGAGGTCAGCCTTGGGACAGGCTCCCACTGGAAGATGCCTGGTCTCTCTCCCTTCTTTCTTTTTCAAAATATGCCTTTCCCTTCACTCCTCATTTGTCTCTCCTCAAAAGGTAACAAAACAGCTAGCATTTAGTAAGGACCTACTATGCACCAATTACATCTGTTTTCCCATTTAATCTTCATAATACTTCTGTGACACAGAATCAATCATTATCTCCCCATTTCTCAGCTAAGGACTCTGAGGTCCAGAGAGGGAAAATGACATACCCAAGGTCACATAGCTTTCTAGATCCAGGGCCAGGTATATCTGACATTCTGGAACCTGCTCTCTTAAGCCAATCACATCATGTTTTTGTTTTGTTTTGTTTTGTTTTGTTTTGTTTTGTTTTTGAGAGGTTTTTGCTACAGGGCACATGCGCTTGCCAGAGAGACAGAGACAGAAAGTGAGAAATCACCCTTGGAGGGATGGCCATGCCACAATCCCTTTTTCCTCCATTCTCTTCTCAGGATCTTGGGCGTGCACGCACATGCCCCTGGCGTGAGTTTAAGCCACTGGGTCTGGGACTCGAACCGTGGTCGACTACATGGGAGTCCAACAACATAGCCATTACGCTAACTGCTGTTCCCCATGGTCTTTCTTGCAATCAACCTGCTGGTTGGCCAGGTCGGTGCTCTCTCTTTCTCTCTCTTTATACACACACACACACACACACACACACACACACGCACATAACTTTTTTTTTTTTACTTTGCTAAGCAGCCAGAAGCAAACTTCCAAATGCTTTGAGCCCAAAGATTCAAAGTGGCTCCCAAGCAGACTTACTTCCTATTTCAAAGCTTTGGGTTTTTCCAATGACCAGTGACCAGGCCAGATTCTCAGGGGTGTTTCTGAAGACACCCACAGGCTCTCTGCCACTGAGTATGAGCTCTGGGTACCAGGAGATGGAGTTCCCCAGGCTGGAAAGTTTCCTCTTGTTCTGGCCTTTTGTTAGGTTTATCAACCGGCAGGGAAGAACAAAAGACAATGACATTTCAACTAGAGACCAGAACAGTCCCACTTCCAAACAGCACTCCTTATCGCTCCAGACTCTGACCCCGAGCCTGTCCACAGTGCCCTTTCTGTTTCCTGCCAGTGGTTATCAATGTTTCCAAGATACTCCTCCCTGCAGGGATCCCAGGAGACCAACAAGACAGAGCAGCCTTCCTCAGGAGCCATGGGCACCCATGGGCAGAGAAGGCTGGGCAGGGTGCCCCTCGGCCACGAACTCTGTTCTCACTTGGGCTTTGCTTCCAGACTTGGTGGAAGAGGGCACCGCATTTTATCATCCCCTTAATGGAAACTCCCCAGGTGGGCATGCCTCCCTTTTTAGCTATAAGCCACAGAGTTACCCAGAGCAGGGCAGGGAATATGACTGACAGCGACTCCATTTAGGGTAAAAGGGTAGGTCACTACCTTCCAGGTGGGCCCTCTGTCTGGAACGTTCCTCCTCCCTGATATGTGAGGCACTCACTCCTTGGCTTCCTGTGATCACTGTTCTCAAAGGGGCCTTCCCTGCCTACTGCCCGAAATATTTGTCACGCCTCTGTCGCTCTCCACCCTCTAACCCTACAGTAATTTACTTTATATACCACCCCTCTGACTTTTTTTTTTCTTTTTTGTTTGTTATCTGTAGATCATCAACCCCCCTAGAATATAAGCTCAGCGATGACAGAAATATTTTTCTACTTTGCTCACTGCTATGTCATTGACTGGCAAGAACAGTGCCTGTCACGCAGGGCTCAACAAGTAGCTGCTAAATGAATGGCCAGCTGACATGGTCGTGCCCGCTGCTCACCTCAGTGGAGAGCCACGGTGATAATACTCCGACAATCTGGGTCCTAGCTGCTGAGCCCACTCCTGCATGTCTCTAGGAGGCACCATGCAATTGGTTTGGAGGCACGTCACCACTCCAACTCCACGTGCACAAGCTGAGGTTAAGATGAGTTTTTCTGAGCACTGCATAAGGGCAGAGTGCCTTAGAGCACAGCCAACAGCCAGGGGCCAGCCAGGATGGAAGAAGAGGCTGCGAGAACAGGGCTGTCCTGGCCTCAAAGCAGCCCCACACCTCTCCCTACCCAGCCCTTCCTGGGGGCAACCTCACTGGCATGAGATGGTCCATCTGCCCCCTCTCCTTCCCCTGACTGCTGGTGTTCAGGGGAAAGGCCACGTAGCCGGGAACCAAGGAGGAAATCTGCTCCACAGGCATGACAGTTTCAGAGGACAGATAACAAGCCTGTGACGGCATCAGGGTTAATAGAGCCTCCCGCAAACTTGGATCCAAACGGCTCTGGCAGCTGCATTAAAATCTAAACAGTCTTTCCTGTGGATTTTTTTCTGATTAATGCAAATTTGTTTTGCTTTGCAAATTGAAAATCAGTTGCAAGCACCTGGTGTAATAATTCCAGCAGGGAACTGAGAACCCTGAAGGGAATCCAGGCATTCTCACACCAGCCAGCGAGCCCCTGGACTGACCTGGCCACCTTGCCCCACCTCTGGTCTACAGGCAACCAGGCCACTTCCTTGGTTCTCTGCAGCACTCCTCCATCAGTCGGTAAACTGCTCTCTGCTGAGCCTTTGGCTCACTGCAAGTGCTTTCCAGACACTGGGACTTCAGCGTCCTCCATCCTAAGCAATGGAAGGTGACAGGTACAATCAGGGAAGTCCTGGAGACTGCTGTGAGAAGCTCACCTTGACTCCTCCTGGGGGGGACGTCATTATCAATAAGAGGGCTATAGAGTGCAGATTCATCTTTCAGCGAGAGAACTGCCAGATCATATGGTAGTCCTATTATAGGTCGTTGAGGAACCTCCATATCATTCTCCACAGTGGTCGTCCCAATTCACATTCCCACCAGCAGTGCGGGAGAGTTCCCTTTTCACCACAGCCTCGCCAGCACTTATCATTTTTTTCTTAATCTTAGCTATTCTGACTGGGGTCAGGTGGTAGCTCATTGTGGTTTTGATTTGCATCTCTCTTGAGATAAGGAAGGTTGGCATTTTTTCATATGCTTTTTGGGACATCTTCCCTGGAGAGTTGCCTGTTGAAGTCCTTTTGGATGGTCTAATCTGTTTCACTGATCTATGTGATTACTCCCTAAATGCCATGGCTCTTTAATAAATCTTGAAATCAGGTAAATTGATTCTTCCCATTTTATTACTATTTTGCACAATTATGCTAGCTATTCTGGTTCCTTTATTTTCATATATATTTTAAAATGATGCTGTCTAAATCTAAAAAAAGACTTCTGATAGAAACTGCATTAAATAATTATATTTAAAAAAAAAAAAAAACTGACAGAGAGCTGAGGAGACACAACCTCCTGGTCGAAACACTCCCTTCTTCATTGCTCGTCCCAACTATGTGGCTCCTCTGAGGCTCTGTTGTGCTTTCTCCCACTGCACCAGAAAGCAGAGGGAACTTCGAGGAGCTTCCAGGGAAATCTGGGTGTGAAAGAGTCGCTGCAGGGAGCCCACAACTGTCTCTTCTGTCCTCCTAGTCATCATCACCTGTATGCAGTGCTTCTTGGAGCCCTGGGGCTGAGCAACGGGGACAGCCTCTGCCTGCCGGCCCCCACCCCCACCAGCTGTGCACCGTTCATTCAGCTCTAAGAAGTCGGGAGGGACGGCAGTTATGAACGGGTCCCGTCATGCTCCCCCTTTCCTCTGCTACGCAATTTAAAGGCAGGAGACAGAGAACCACTCTGGAAATCCAAATTAAAATGTATTCCTGCAGCAATCCTGCACCCAATTAAAGTAACCCAGAGCCTATTGTCCTTTGCTAAATTTAGAAAAAGCTCAGGTGTGTCTGATCCTACTCTGCACAGATATTTTTAATACAGATTTAATCATATTTTGGGTTAGAAGAAGCAGCTAATTAGGTAGGCAGATTTAGAAAGGCTGTCGGAATGCGGGACAAAGCGAGGTGATTTGATGCAATTCAGTTTTCTAGTTTTTTAAGCAATAAGTTGTGCGTGGCCAGGCGTTTATACTCACAACAAACTGACTTAAAAACTGGGGTGCCAACGAGCAAGAACGCTCTCTGTGTTAGTCAATGAATCCTAGGGCTGGAGGAGGTCCCGGAGGAGGGACTCATTCATTCTCTATCCTCGCACACTGCCAAACTCGAACACTCCCAGCAGCAGAGGGTCTTCACCACTGAGCCTGACACTGACCTGGAGTTCTTCCCCCCGGGGTAGGAAGGCGTTTGCTCAGGTTCTATCTCTCCAGAAGGCAGGAGCTGCTGCTCAGTGAATGCTGGCCAGGGAACCAGCCAGTCGCCGGGCCTCGGTGACGGTCTTCTGGCTCCTACCTTGTCTCTGGGGCACTTGCCTGCCATGATCCTGGATTCGGGCTTCCACCCTACCCCTTCTCAGTAAACCGATTTCTAGGAAGCACCACTGACTGCACTCAAGTGTAACAAAGAGAATAGAAGTCTTGCCTTAACCAGGTGCTGAATCATCATGTAATTGAATAACTTGATTCCAGAACCCCTCTGAGCGTCAGTTTCTCCTCTAGAAGCGCGAGGATTCTCTTCATATTAAGAATGACAAAGACATGATGAGACTTGGTAGTGACCTGCTGGAAATGCCGGAGGGGCAGGCCACTGCAGGGCAACACCCCCAGGCCGCTCGGTTCTGTGGGCCAGCACGGTTATGACATCACAAGCTCATTTTGTTTTAAACCAAAGTGGGAATAATGTTAGAGGGATATGGGCTTTCTTCCTAGCTCCCCACCCATCTTTGTGAGAAAGAAAGCTGAGCCCAACACATTGCTTTATTTATTTATTTTAGCTTTGCTCTTGGGTGTGTGTGCTCATTTATTCAAGCAATAATGTGCAAAAGAGTATCCATAGCATGTTATCCCTCATGTAAGAGCGAGGGATATATGAAATCACACAAGTATCTAGCTCATTTGCAAAAGGAAAACAGGAAGGATGAACCAAGAACTTCGGAGACTGGTTATCTACAGGAAGTGGGTGTGAAAGGAGGGAAATGAAAGGAGGAATGGGAGCAGGGAGCAGAGATGGTGAGGACAAGACACTTTTTGTATTGCTTTGACTCTTGACTCTCAAAGCCTTAGTAATGTTTCACAGAGCCTTCACGCCCCCCAAAATGAACAACTAAAACCAATAGGATCGAGAAGTCCTCCCCAAAGAAACCCACAGCTTTTCCTAAAGACAGACTCTTTGGTCCTCAAGGAATTGGATTCCATAGAAAGGTGAGACAATTATTTTGCTGTTGAAAGGAAAAGAAGATTCTGGAGTCAGGGGTTCAGATGCCAGCTGTATTGTTTACAGGCTATGTGACTCTAAACAAGTTGTTTGACCTCTCTGGACCTCTGTCTTCTTGTCGGTAAAATGGAGTAGGACAGTGAGTGCCTCACGTCATTATGAGATTCTTTTAAGGTAGAACAGAACAGGGCTTAGGGCGCACTTGCCGCATGGTCCACGTGAATGCTTTCTACTATGAGCACCATCATTTTAGGGCTCGATGGTTAGGGGCCATAGCAGTCATCTCTGTCCGCGGGGTGAAACTCCCTTCTCCCCCTAAGGCAGTCCTAGGCGCTGGGATGGGCTTTCCCAGGGGCAGGCTCACTGTGGCACAGAAACCCCTGAGCTCTGAATGCCCCTGCAGAGGGCTGTGTTAGTTTCCTACTGCTGCAGTTACCAGCAAATCACCACAAAGTCAGTGGCTCAAACAACACAGTGTATTGGCTTTCAGCTCTGGAATCAATGGTCTGAAATGGATCACACTGGTCTCTAAATCTCTGGCTATGGCCCCCATCCTCCATCTTTAAGGCCAGCAGTGGGTCAAGTCCTCCTCACATAGCATCACTCCAACCTTGTCTTCTGCTGGCCTCTTCCACATTTTATTATTTATTTATTTATTTATTTATTTAAAGTTTTGCCACAGGGCATGTGTACTTGCTGGAGAGAAAGAGAGAGAGAGACAGTGAGAGGGAAAGTGAGATATCATCTCCCAAGAGGGACGGCTACACTGCAATCCTTTCTCCTCCATTCTCCTCATGAGAGCTTGGACACGCACACACACATGGCTGGCAAGATTTTCAAGATGTCAGGTCCAGGACTCAAACCGTGTTGGCCATGTAGGAGTTCAATGCCTCAACCATCACATCACCTGCTCGCCAATGGCCTCTTCAACTTTTTTTTTTTTTTTTCTTTTTTTGGAGAGGTTTTTGCTTTAGGGCGCGTGCACTCGCCAGACAGACAGAGAGAGACAGAGAGATAGAAAGCGAGAAATCACCCCCAGGGGGGATGGCCACGCCGCAACCCCTTCTCCTCCATTCTCCTCTCGGGATCTTGGGCACGCACGCACATGCGCCCGGCATGAGTTTAAGCCACCGAGTCCAGGACGCAAACCGTGGTCAACTACGTGGGAGTCCAGCACCATAACCATTACGCTAACTGCTGGTCCCAGGCCTCTTCCACTTTTAAAGACCCCTAGGATCACACTGGGCCCACTTGGGGACTCCAGGCTACTCTCTGTTTTCTTTCTTTTTCTTTCTCTTCTTTTCTTTTACTTTCTTCTCTTCTCTTTTATTTTTCAGGAAGATTTTGCTAAAGGGTACATGTTCTCACCAGAGAGACAGAAAATGAGAAATCATCCTCCGAGAGGGGATGGCCATGCCGTAATCTCTTCTCCAGTCTCCTTTTGGGATTTTGGGCATGCATGCACATGCACCTGACGTGAGTTTTAAGCCGCTGGGTTCAGGACTCGAACCACAGCCAATTACATGGGAGTCCAGCAACATAACCATTCCGCCATCTGCTGGTCCTCCTCTCCCTTTTCTTAAGGTCAGCTGTTAGCACTTTAATACCATCTGCTGGCTGATTCTCCTTTACCATGAAAGGTTCTGGGGATTAGGATGTGGAAATCATTGGGAACTCTGAACCTGCTTCGCTCTCTCCACTTGTATTCAGGGCTTGGTGTCTTGGGGTTTCTTTGTTTGTTTTTACCATTTTAACCACTTTCTAAGTGTACAGCTCAGTGGCGTTAAGTGCATTCATACTGTGATGCAACCACCACCACTACACATCTCCAGAACTCTTTCATCTTGCAAAACTGAAACTCTGTACCCACTGCTCATTAACCTCTATTTTCCCTACCCTAGACCCTGTTAGCCACTATTCTCCTTTCAGTATCTATTAAGCCGACTCCTTTAGATATCTCACATAAGAATTATGCAGTGTGTGTTCTTTCACAACTGGCTTCTTTCACTTAGCACGATGTCCTCAAAGTTTGTCCGTGCTGTAGCATATTGGTCTCTTAGTTTTGCAACAACTCTGCACTGCTGGTTCCACCCGTCCATCTAAAACCTGGCCCTGCAGGAGGGCCCCATCAGGAATGGCATTTTGGGCTGAAAGTTTGCCAACGGGTGGCCTGGAGACTTCAACAGAATGTGATGTGGCATGATGGTATGGGCTACACTGTCGATTTCTGCGCTGTGGTCTCACAGAACTGGAATCAAACTTAAACCCTGCCATTTATTACCTGAGTGACTTTTTTTGCATCAACCAACATTTATGAATACCAATGACATGCCAATTACTATATGAGCATATGAGGCACAGAAACTGTGGGCACAGTGCCAGGCACTTAGTATGTACTCAGTGAAAGTTAACTTACAAAGGGGGTACAGGTAGTGGGCAGAGCCAAAAGAAAAAGTTCCCCTAGCATTCCACATGTGCGTCCTGTTAGGAGCCTCAGGAAGCCTTGATCAAGAGCTCTGAAATCCAGCAGAAGAGCATGCACAAAATTATAGCAGCATTTCATAAGACCTCGGGGAAGGCTGCTCTGGGAACTAGTCTCTAAAGTGGTCCTAAAGGAGGCTGGAGAGGCACCTAGGATGTAGGACAAGTTGAGAGCAGCATGTATGAAGAAGCAAGAAAGTCAAGGCTCATCTTTCAAAGCTAGTATGTTTTCCTAATCCTGGTTTTAAGTCTCCTCTTGCAGGAAGCCTTCCATTATTAAACCCACAGAATTCTCAGTGATTTTTTACTAGACATTCCCTCTACATTTCCCTACAGATTGTATGCTTTATTGATTTATATTTGTCAGTCATAGTATAAAAGAGTTTAAGGCATCTGGATTAAAGTATCTGCACTGCTCAGCTCTTTTTTTTTTTTTTTTTTTTTTTTTTGAGAGATTTTTGCTGTGGGGAGCGTGCGCTCGCCAAACAGACATAGAGACAGAAAGCGAGAAATCACCCCCCAGGGGGGATGGTCACGCCGCAATCCCTTCTCCTCCATTCTCCTCTCGGGAACTTGGGCACGCACGCACATGCGCCCGGCGTGAGTTTTAAGCCACCGGGTCCAGGATGCGAACCGCAGTCGACTACGTGGGAGTCCAGTGACATAGCCATTACACTAACTGCTAGTTCCCCACTGCTCAGCTCTTTAAAAACTCTCCTGACCTCTTCCAACCCAGCTAGTGTACTGCAGGAAGCACTAACCACGTGTGCGGATAGGAGTGGACAGGAGGGATGACTCCTCCTGCACCCATTCCACTAGCTTAGTGCTTGTTCTCCTTTTCAGGTTCTGGGAGAGGGAGTGCAGGGGCTCAGCACTTGAGTTTCTGGTAGCTGAGCTTCTCCCCACATGGCTCTGGGGAAATCACTTCAAGTCTCCAGGCCACCACCATCTCATCTGTAAAATTAAGAAGTGGAAGACAGAGGCTTGGAGATGGGGTCTCCAGGTCAACTTTAACCTTCTTTATCTGTAGTTCCTGTCTTCCAAATGGACAAAGAGATACTCAGAGGGCAGAAGCATTGCTCTGTTATACAGCTGAATTGGGGTTTGGATTCCAGGGTTGGAGGCCTTCTCCCTAGAAAGCACCTCCCACCCCATCTCCTAATCGAGGCTCCAGGGAGACCATGGGATGAAGCTGGGGTTACACACATTTGGGCCAAACTCCTGACAGTCACAGTCGCATGCTACAAATGAGCCGAGTTAGGTGCTCCATCTCTTCAAGGCCCAGTTTCCTCCTCAGCAGAATGGGCAGAAGTCACTTCAGGGATAAAGAAAACGACAATGAAATGCACCTGTCAGAGTCCCTGTCCCAGTGTGTGCCTGACCCAGGGCGGCAGTTGCCGGTTATTTCCAGATGTGCATAGTGGGCCTTCATGGATCACAGGGCCACAGTGTAGAACAGGATGTTAGAGTTCACCTAGAGCAGAGGTCAGTTCTACATAGAAGCCCATCTGATCCCCTGCTGAAAGTCTGCAGCAGAGACACAGCTGTGTCCATGGGAATGTCACATCCAAGTGACAAGGAAAGGCCTCCTGCTTGTGGAAGGAGATGGCACGAACGGAGGCCAGCTATGGTGGCATGCCAAGCTGGTACAGCTCATCGGGCCCCTGACTCCAACCTAGAGGCCTTCAAGGAGGAGGCAACAGCAGAGCTATAATTTTCCACCCCCTTAGGTCCCAGGGAGTTGGGGAATCTCATTACATCCTACCCTCCTCCCTCTCTCTGTCCTTTTTTCCTTTCTCTGTCTTTCTTTTCAAGGAAGGTACAGAGAGGAGTGTTACGTTGTGGGGAACATCCAGATCAGTCCAGCTACCACCTCTCTGTAGTTTGACCCTGTGTCCGGAGAACAGAGCAGCAATCACATTTTTCCAGCCTAGGCCTCCATCTGCCCCACCTGCAGAATGAGGGTTAGGCCAATGCACTCCCCAAAATACTGAAATAGGCCCATATAAGTACAGGTAACTCTAAACCCACAAATCCACAAAGCATATTGCAAAACTACTTTCTCCTTTATTTGCTTCCTCAAGTCTCCATATTTCTTCTACATGCAAGAAAGTGAGACCTAAAATCCGTATTTGTGTGTGTTGCTACTCTTACCAAAGAGAGCAAACAGAAGTAAGAGTTGTGAGTTTTGACTGTGTTAAACATCTACAGCCATCACTTAATTTAATTTGCTTTACCATCATATCAGTTCTGTAGGTTATTCCTACATTGCAGATAGAGAAACCAAGCTCAGGGACTTCCACGCTAAAGGACAAGAGGGAGTTGCCCTGGTCTCCCAAGGCTAAAGAGTCCCAGTCCTAGAAATCATACTCAACTCTCATTTACCCATGCCACCGGAGGAATGTAGATCACCCAAATTCCTTTCTATTTGGCTCTGCTGTTTATGATGCATTTTATGATATTTTAGAAGCAGACTTATCCTCTTGATTATGTTTCTGAAGGCAGCTACTAAGACAAATTTTTCCTCTCTGAGCCCATATACCACTGGGCTTGTGGGGAGCTGGCTGGTACTAAACAAGCTGTAAAATACCCTCCTGTAGCCACAGAGCTGGCGATATCAGAGGGAGAGCAGGTTCCAAGGAGAGGTCAAGGTGGCCCTGGGTGGCCTTAGGAGTGTGCACTGGCCAGGAAGGGCCTGGGGAGGGAGGAGAGTAGTCTGAGAGCTCCTCAGCTACCCCCTCCTAATCACTCCCCTTCTCCCTTCTTTGGTATCCAGAGAGTCAGGGAAAGCAGGCAGCTGTGATGACAGCACATCAGTGCCCTGGGCCCCGACCGGCTCCACTTCCCCAGGTGGACATCTTCTGTCCTGGTGAGAGCATGCCACAATCACGGCCATCTTCCCAAGTGCCCAGTGTTTCCCAGCCTCATAAGTGGGCCACTGCTGGCGAGGGAGGATGGTTTGGAAACGATGTGAGCGGCACAGGAGGGAGGGCTATTCTCCTACCTTAGTTTTCCTGGGAAGGGGGGTGGTGCAGGCTTCAGTCATAAGGCTTGCCCACCACAGCTGTCTCCCATCTATTTCCAACTGCCAACCTCCTGGCCCATTTCATCTCTGGTCTGCTGATGGGGCATCAGGGTCAAAGAGATTGATCAACCAGGAGTGGAGCTGAGCTCAAGTACCGGTTTCATGGCCCTCAAAAACTCTTGGCTACAACGGGCTCAGGTCAGCTAAAGACCACCAGGATCAGGAATCCAGAGCTAGGAGGTGCTGGCCATAGCAGAAGCCTTAGCCCAGGCATGGAAGGCCTTGCAGGGCCGGGAGAATGCAGTCATTAAAATGAACCAACAGGGAATTTGCAAATTACTCCTAGACCACCACCCTGCCAGACTTGTGTGTGGTCTGGAAAGGCCAATATTCTTAGAAAGAAAGAGAAAGGGGTGTAAATCTTCTACCAACTGTGCATGTGAGTGTGGAAATCTGTGTACATGTGTTTGGTGTATGTACATGGAGTGTGCTAATGCGTGCATGTGTGAACCCCTGCGGCTCTGTGTGGACTGTGCAAGCAGAGATGCAGATGACGAGGTGGCTGTGCACTCAGGCTCCAGCGTCTGAGCCTATATCCCTGTCTGGGTGCATTTGGACAAATGCTCTAACCTGCTATACTTCGGTTTCCTCATTCATAAAATGGAGATATTAATAGTACCTGATTCATGGGACTGCTGTGACTGTTAAACAAATTAACACATAGAGAGCACTTCTAATGCTCTGCACACAGCATAGACTCAATACGGTGAGCTGTTCTTCTTATTTTCTTATTTACCCAGATCAGTTGGCTGACAGAGGTCTCTTGACTTGACTCTAAACAGAAGCACGAAGGCACTGCTGGAGAGCACCAGCCTTAAAACCAAATCCACCCATCCACACGGCACACGTGAGTGAACACAGTCCACGCTTTTCAGGAGATTCCCACATTCACAGGAACCTCCATGGAAACTCCACCCTTAGAGTCCATACCACTGGAACCTTTTTCGACATTCAGCCACTTGATAACCAGGTCCTTCTGCTACTCCATCAACAGCCTTTCACATGGGTCCAGCCCGCCCCACCACATGCTCTCCAGCGTGATTGCGGAGAGCTTCCCGAAATGATTTTACAGCCTGCTCTCTTGGTTTTTGGATTATTTGTGCAACCACCTGCTTCCCTTACTCCCAGATAATTGAATTGCCTGTTTTTACTCATTTATGTAGAGAGTTATCTGCATAAATAAGATCATTTTAATATCTTATCCTTATTTTGTTGTAATTGCTTAGAGGGAGGAAAACATGTCCTTTTCCCCTGGGAGATGCAAATCTGTAGTATTTTGCTGATACACTTGGTGATAATAAAAAATGGAATGTTAAATAATTGAAGTGGCAACAATACTAATGTTGACAGTGACGAAGATGGGGACAGCCTCCATCTTCTACTGAACCCTTCTGTGTGTCAGGAACCATGCTGAGCCCTTTACCGGCATCAACTCATCTAATTTTGGCACCAGAGTGGAATTCTCTCTTTGCTGTAAACTTTCCCTATGCAGGTTTGTGGTCGAGGGGCTGAAGGGGTGACAGCCCTGGTAGCAGATCCAGGGGGACTCCCAACCTCATTTTAATCCACAGGAAACATAGAACATTCCAGAACACTTTTCAATTACACACACACACACACACACACACGCCCCCTATATAATTATCCCAACAAATGTACTAAAGGAAAATAAACTGCAAGATTGGCTTATAAAAATAGCAAAATGCACAGCATCAGCCTCCTCTGTATAATTCATGCAGAAGACATGGAAACATCTTAGCCTGATAAATTGTGCTTTTTGTAGTTTCCATGAATTTGCTGATTACACACACACACACACACACACACTCACACTTACACGTACCCACAGACTGCCCCATATGTATTTCTGTAATACTGTTCATATTTCATTAAAGAGATGGGGAGAGCCCAAATCTGAAGACTGGCTGTGCCCGTGGGGAGCTCTGAGCCTGAGGCTGGGAACCTGAGTGGCGAGACTGCCAGGCTTATTCAGATTAATAATAGTGAGCAAGTCCCTGTGATATGGCAGCAGTCGTGAGCAGAGGGCTCCCAGGGAGAAATGCACATCCAGTGGAGGAAGCAGACCCCTGAGCAGATAAAAATGTGGCAAGGTGGTCTCAACTGGGCTGGACTGAGGTGTATATCATGCTGGGTAAAGTCTCTTCACAACCTAAATGATGTATAGCGATTTAATGTATGAATAATAATAATAATAATACACACACACACACACACACACACACACACATAAAGTTAACTTCAACAACAACAATAAAAAACGTGGCAGTAAGGGTGTGATCACAGTGCCAGACCACAGGATCAGTGGGCTTCCTGGAGGGGAAGATCTTAAGGGAGAGGGAAGGAATGATATTCTAGGTAGAGAGCCACAAGAACAAAGGTGCTAGGCACAAGGAGATGGGGGGTAGACGGGGTTGGCATGCAGTGGGCAGCAAGAGGGGAGCCCTGGACCCCTGCCAAGGACCTAGTATCACTGCCACAAGAAGTCCTATTAGCTTTTGCAGCCTGCTTACCGGTCACTCAAGGGAACCTTCCTACTCCCAGCCCCAACTACACATGAGCCTCTTTCAACCACTCACAGCCTTCGTGCCCTTCCCATCATGGTGCTCTAACTCCAGTGGAACCAGCATTATCCATGTGACCTGATTCATCACTGCAGCTCCAGTGCCTAGCACTAGTTCATGGGAGTCACTCCATAAATGTCTGTGGAATGAATGAATGGCTAATGAGTGATTCTTCACCTCATCATTAGATGGCTGGATGGAGACTGCGAGACCAGATGGAAGGCCAGTGGAATAATTTTGCCTGCAAGATGATGGGGTATGAATCATAGAGAGTGAGTGTGTAAACAGATTTAGTGTATAAACAGATGTAGATAGTCAGCAGGTAGACTTTGACGGATGTGAGGTGAGGAGAAGGAGGTGCTGTCTGGAGAAGTCCCAGGTTAGGCCTATATTCTGGACAGGTGGTGGGCCATTTGCTGAGAGGAGGAAAAGGAAGAAGGAGCAGGTTTCAGAGAGGGGAGGGGGATGAATACATTGTAGACATAGTGAGTCCAAGTCTGACTTTCCAGAGGCTCAGGACATTCCCTTCCTGGAAACAGATACAGCGACCTCCCTGGCCACCCCCAGACACCCCTCCACAGGCAGCGCTAGCACTCATACTGGCCCTGTTGGAATGACCAGCCCCCAGCGCCTTTCCATTCCACCGACCATGCCCGCAGTCATCAGATTCCCTGGGGAAACGCAGGTGGGAAGGCCGACAAAGGCTGCTACTTTGCCAGGAGGATGAAAAGGATGTCTGGTGTATAAATGGAATTCAAGCAAACTCCTCAGACAGGCTGGCTGGCTGTTCCACACTGGTGCTCATCCCTTTCAGAACCTTCTTCCTTCATTATAGCAAGACTTGCCTGGAGGCGTAAGAGGGGCCTGACAGTACAGCCATCTGGGGGACCACAGCAGGGCAGGGCTTCATGGCCACCCAGTCTGTGTCTCAGCAATGTACAAGGAGAATGGGACAAGCCTTTGCCTGGGGTTCAACTCCTGCCTGGACTGGGTCAACCAGCCTCTCCCTCCATTCCTGGGCAGAGGAAACAAGGTAGAAGTGAAAAGAAATCACCCTCAACCCTGCAGTCAGCCTGCTCTGCCAAGTTAGTCTTTCTAAAATGCCACACTTGGTAATTGATCATGCCACTCTCCCACTCGGCAACTTGTGCTTCCTTGTTGCCTTTGAACTGAAGTTGAAGTCCAAACCCCAGCATTCCAAACCCCCTTCAGTCTGACCCTGACCGATCTTCCTGACACTTCATCTCTCTTGCCCCAGTGAGGCCATTTTACTCCAGCCAGACAGTTCTTCTCACTGACTCAGCCCTCATAAAGACTCACTGACTGTGAGTGATGGGAGAACCTTGGGGATCATCAAACCCAGACTTCCATATTACAGACAAAGACATCGAGGACCAGAAGAGGTAAGTGCTTCGCTGTAGGCCAGTCTCTGGGCTGAGTCTAGGGTATGTTCATTCATTTGCTCATTCAATACGTATTAAATGCCTATTTCCTGTCAGACATCATCACAGTCCATATCATAAGGTAGAACAGACCCTTACTCATTTATTTAACAAATCTTGATTAAGCACCTCTATGAACCAGGAAACAAAACAGAGAAGTTGTGGCATTCTTCAAGAATTAGGGAGTTAGATAATCAATAAGGAAGATATATGTCACATCGGGTGGTGAATTCTATGAAGGATAACAAAGGGGACAGGGACAGAGAAAGTGATGGCGGAGAGGCACATTTTATCCAGGGTGCTAAAGGAAGACCTTTTTGATAGGTGTACATTTGAGCAGAAAATGGAAAGAAGTGAGGATTATTTGAGGGAGGAGTGGTCTAGGGAGAAGCAGCAGCACTTGGAAAGGCCTGAGGCAGGAACATGCTTAGAAAATTAAAAGAATAGCAGGGAGTCCACTGGGACTGAACAGTGATGGAGAGAGTAACGCCAACAACATCAGAGAGGACACAGGGGACGTTCTTGCCGGGTAAGGACTTTGGTCTTTAGGTGACATGAGGTACCCTTTCCCAAGCAAGGGGGAAGTGAGCTGACTGACTTCTAGAAGACCAAAAGAGTCAGACACATCAGGTGTGATGAGAGCAGAGCAAGCCGCAGCGATTCCTGGGATGAAGTCAGGATGTTTCCCCAACTAGGTTCCCAAAGCAAGATAGGCAGGTATTCAGGAGTGTGTGTGTGTGTGTGTGTGTGTATTTGTAGGGGAGAAAGAAAGGAGAAGAGAATGATAGCTAAAAATAATGTGTACCATTTACTGAGAACTTGGTATACACCGAGATCTACGTTAAGTATTTCACAGACATTAGCTTCTCTAATATTCCATTCCTTCTTTTTTTTTTTTTTTTTTTTTTTTAAAGAGAGAATTTTGCTATAGGGCACATGCATTCATCAGAGAGACAGAGTGAGACAGAGAGACAGAAAATGAGAAATCACCCCCTCCACCCCCGCCCAGGGTGATGGCCACACTGCAAGCCCTTTTCCTTCGTTCTCCTCTTGGGATTTTGGGCATGCATGCACATATGCCCGGTGTGAGTTTCAAGCCACTGGATCCAGGACTCGAACTGTGGTCAGCCATATGGGAGTCCAGTGATGTAACTGCTATGCCATCTGCTGGTCCCTCTATTTCCTCTTTTTATAGATGAAGAAATAGAGGGGGAACCAGCAGTTAGCATAATGGCTATGTCGCTGGACTCCCACGTAGTCGACCACCGTTTGCGTTCCGGACCCAGTGGCTTAAAACTCGCGCATGTGCGTGCGTGCCCAAGATCCCGAGAGGAGAATGGAGGAGAAGGGATTGTGGCGTGACCATCCCCCCGGGGGGTGATTTCTCGCTTTCTGTCTCTATGTCTCTCTCTGTCTGTCTGGCGAGCGCACACGCCCTATAGGGAAAACCTCTCCCCCACCCCCCCAAAAAAAGAAAAAAAGAAATAGAGGCACAGAGAGGTTAAGTAACTTGTTTAACCAGCTACTGGTAACAATGGAGTTGGCACTTAACGCAAAGCAGTCTGGTTCAAGTTGCATTTTTTCAACCATCATGCAATGTCACAGAGTAGGAAGTATTCCAGATAAAGAGGTGGTGAGTTCAAAGGCCTTGAAGTTATTAAGGCCAGGTGAACAGAGCACAGATGGCGCTAGTATTTTCCCTTTCTATGAATGGTGTCCCAAAGATAAGGAAGCCCCAGGCAGGCCGGGGTCAGATGTGCTATGTGTGGAAGGAAGAGGGTCACTTCTCAGTCCTGGAGGCCTCAAAGCCTGAGGGTGGGGCCATCCAGCTTCCTGTAGGTCCCAATGATGCTACACCTGCACCCCAGTGGCCTAGGTAATTCCTAGTCATTCTTTAGATCATGGCTACTCAAAGTGTGGTCCCCAGACCAGCAGAATTGGCATCACTGAGAGCTTATTAGAACCACAGGCCTCACCAAGACCTACTGAATCAGAACCGGCATGCATTTTAGTAAGATTCTTAGCAGATTTAGAGCAGACATATTGTAATTTGTGAAACCTTGTTCTTGATCTCAGACCAAACATTTTTTCCCCAAGGAATCCTTCTCTGACCCTCCACCCCACTCCAAGGGCTTAACCCATGATTTCATTCTCTCTAAGCAGTTCTGAATCCTCCTTTGTAGCATTTAAATCACATTGTCACACAATTGTTCTCACTTGTTTTGCACATTATAATCATCGGGGGAGAAAGAAAAAGTGTGAGGGTCAACCACACCCTCATCAGTGACATCAGAACTTCTTGAGCTGAGACCCACGTATTTGTATGTTTTATCTGTCCCCATGCCCCATCTCACAACACACCCCAGTGTTTTCCATGTATGAACAAGGTTTTCAACCCTTGTGGTGATGAATACTCATGTCTTCTTTCTAGAGAAAGTCTTGTGAGAGCAGGGACTATGTTTGCCTCTTTTCCTGATTTCTCAGCTCCCTGAATGGTGCCCAGCATCACGCAGATGTTCTGTAAGAACATCCCGAGGACAGCAAGGAGACAGGACGGGAATGTGGAGGGAAGGGGGTCCTGTTCTGACCAGTTATCTTAGCTGAGCTGCAGAGACGTTCCTCCAGAAGACTGGGCTCCAGAGCTGCCAGTGATCTTCCTGCAATACAACCCCACACTTTTCTGCTTCTCACTGCCCACAGCTGCCTAGGAAAGCCAGCAGCTCACCAGAAGATGTGGATAATCCAAAGAGTCTCAGTGTTTAGAAGGTCTGCTGCCTCTGGACTGTGGGGCCACTCCAGCTCTCTTAGAGGTCCCCTGCCACCCCAGCCATCTCTGGGCACAGTGGGGCAGCATAGGTCTCTGGGGGACATATCACCTGGAAGAGCCCCAGCCCAAAGCCCTCTCCTGGTTCCCCTGGCCTCAGAACTACTCGAGATTTTATCATGGAAATAAATCAGGGCCTTGTTTTGCCCCAGAGTACACATTACACAGTACTTTTCCTCTCTCACTAAAGCAAACTTCTCTCCCATCCCTTCTGGAGAGGTTCATTTAATAGCGTGTGAAATGAAATGTCAACAAGAATTAGAACAAATGGCATCGTAATCCCCAGCAGATGACAGGCAGCCAGGGGCAGGCCTGCTCCAGCAGCCTGAGCTTCAGGGAGCCGACCAGAAGGACCCCACAGCCCTGGCTCCAGGCAGGGGGACCCCTAGGCACAAAGTCTCTCTGCTTGCTACTAGAATATGGTCTTTGAGTTTCTGACAGCAGAACAGAAACTGCCTTTGACATAGGAAACAGCTTTCTTTGACACACAATTGGCAAGGACAAGTGTCCCCCAGGGCGGGAGCCCAGAGGCCCTACCAGTCAGACCATCAGGGACCACGTGGATGCAGGGCCAGCAAAACGGATGCAGAGCCTTGACCTACTGCCAATAATCATCAGATCACCTTGTCTTGCATGGGCTGCGGCTTTTCACAGGCCCTTGTAGTCTGTTAGCTTCACCTGCCCTGAGGACCTGGAGTGTGAGAGAAAAATACCTCTGCCCTTTGCCCACCCAGACTGCAGTGCCCACATCCTTCCTTAACGGGAACAGCCAGTGTTCATCGGGTGCCTCCTGGGAGCAGGATCCTGCCTGCACTAAGACTTTTATGTGTATCATTCCTTTAAATGTGCTCATTCATTCATTCAAACACACATTTACTGAGTGTCAGCTATACACTAGGCACAGTTCTAGGCCCAGTAAGGTACAGATACAAATCCCTGCCCTCGAGGGGTTTATGCTTCTGTGGTGGGGGAGAGTGGGGAGAAGACAGATGGCCAAATATATACATCAGAACAAAACACTGGGCTCCTCCATCCAGGCTGACCTGCCTTTGCTGCTTCAGGACTTCCTAGAAGCCAAGGGAACAGCCAAGGGGAGACAGGAGGCGAGTGCGCCAGGCTCCACGTCCTTTGGCAATCCGTTGTGCCTACCCAGCTCCTCAGAGGTCCCTGGGGGCTGAACCCTCCTGGTCACCCAGGACACCCAGCTCACTGTGCTCCATTGCTGGCCCTTCTCCTCCCTTTCCCACTCACGCCTGTCAGCTAGGCTCACTGCCCCACACTTTGGCCTCGGCTCTGTTTGTGGTGGAACTGAAACCAAGACACTCGGTGATTTATGTTAGGGAGAAAATGAAAAAGGGAAGGGGGCAGAGATGCCATTTTAAGGCAGGAGAGCATTACGGTGCTTCCAATTTCTAGACAAGGAAATGAGGCCCTGGCTCCATTTAAGTGACTTTCTCAAGGTCAGCTAGTAGATGACAGAATTTGGACTTCCCTGCCCTCTTTCCGACGCCAAAGTGGATGATGCTCAAAGCACGGTTCCCTCGACTCTCACCTGACTGAAGAGCCCACATGAAATCCACAGAGGGCATGCGGGAGGGGGCAGGAGACTGGTGGGAGGCACCGGGAAGAGGTGAGCTTGGAACACAGAAGCAGCGGACTGTGAGGAAGAAGGGGATGCGTAGGAGTGGACATGAGTGTTGGTGCTGGGGAGGTGCAAAGGTGGATATGGGGAGACAGCAGTCCAGGCTGGCTGGAAGGGAGACCATTCTATTGGAGAGGGTGGAGAGAAAGCCACGCCCCAGTGTGAGCT
This sequence comes from Tupaia tana, assembly GCA_026018925.1. Taxonomy (NCBI): domain Eukaryota; kingdom Metazoa; phylum Chordata; class Mammalia; order Scandentia; family Tupaiidae; genus Tupaia; species Tupaia tana. Next base: position 79,826,589 of record JAKSZU010000004.1, read on the forward strand.
CAGAAGCTGCCAGAGGACCCTGGTGAATCCTGGCCAATCAGGGTAGGCTGCAAATAGTGCAGAGGTGCTCTGGCCCCTCTCAGCTCTCTCCCCGGACAGCACGGCCCCCAGTACAGCCCCAACAGCTCCTCAGACACAGAGCACTGTGCCACTCTCCCCTGCTCAGATTAGTTCAAACTACAGGAGACCTAGATGCTGGTTTAGGGAATACCCTCTTTCATAGAGGGAGGTGGCTGAGGCCCAGAGAGGGCAAATGATTACTCCAAAGTCATGCAGTAAGACAAGAACAGAGCTGAGGCTAGCAGTCAGGCCTCCCCATGTTCACTCAGGGGCTGAAATGGCGCGCTCCTTCCTCCCTGGAGAGGGGTTACGTTTGCATGGCAGTTTGTGTGCTCGTGTCTCCTGTACATGACCTGATGGGCCAAACCTGCAGGGAGGATGCTAGAGAGGGCAAGGGGTCACCTGGGTGCCTTCACTGCACTCAGGGAATGGACTAGAGCTTACAAAGTGCCTTTCCACAAATCTCTCTGCCTTGGGATGTGGGAAGGACAGGCACTGTCCACCCCATTTTACAGGGAAAGAAACTGAGGCTCAGGAAGTTCACTCAGCTCAGGCACAGGAGAGCTAGAATCCAAATGCAGAAACTCTGATTCCACGTTTCATGTTTTTTCCAATTACTCCAAGCTAAATCCAACCAGGGCCTCATAGTGATTACCTTTCATTAGCTGCAGAAAGCCTCTGCTTTGGCGAGTTTCATAAAAGACTAAATCTGTCAGGAAAACAGAAAGACAGGGCCCTCATCCATCTTCTCGACAACTATTTATTAGACTTATTATTATGTAAATACAGAGGAGGAGGGAAAGACTACATTAAAAATCCAATCAAGCAGGCTGCCTCTGCAGGCTGGGGGTAGATCGCAGGGTAGTGGAAGGAGGTCCGAGTCCCTCTGTCCCTTGCAGAGGCCCACCTGGGAGGGTCAGCTAAGTGGGAGCTAGGAAGGGGCAGGAGTGGGGCACAGGCCACTGGAAGTCTGCTCAGAGCCAGCATGGCTGGGCTGCTCCGCTACCGACCTGCCATTGTCATTCCTCTCCCAGTTAATTGAAAGGGTGGACACAATTGACGCCCAAATGGTGCTCTTGACAGTGACAGTAGGAGAGCAGCATAGAAGGGCCAGAGGATGCCTTTCCAGAGGGGCCTGAGACTCCTCTGGTTGTTCCCACAATAGAGCCTTTCACGGGTGGAGCTGAGCCAGCCCTGCCCTAAGCTCAGCGGGCCCTCACGGGCACCCCTAGCCAGTCTCTCAGGCCTCCCAGCAGCCCGCCAGGGCCGGTACTGGGCGGTCCTCTATCAGATATGCACTCATGTCACCTCCCTGCCGCCCACTATTGCCACAATGTTGCCTCATTGGTCTTTGTGCATTCCCCGCAGAGCCTGGCACATACAGGAACTCGGTAAATGTACATTCCCTGGAGGTAATTATGCTCCAAGGGGAGGGAAGTGAAAACAAATATGGGCATTTCAGCCATTACCTTACAGGAGGCTCAGGGCGAACCAGGCAACAAAGTCAGCAGTGAGCTCTGGCCCCACCTGGCCTGGGTATACGTGGCACTGTGCTGTCAACTGTCTGCATGGTTGCTCTGTCACTTGATTGACCATGAGCCCCATGATGATGGGACAAAGTCCCCAGTGCTAGAGCTGTGTCTGACACATATTAGATCTTTAATAGGTGTTTCTGGAGAAAGGAAGTCAGGTAGGGGGGCATATGGCAGGTAGCAGGTCTATGTCCTGAACCATGGCAGCTCCTCCCATCAACACATACTGGGCACCTTGCAGCAACCAGGAGAGGTAAAAGACAGCACACAGGGTGCCCCCAGATAGGGCAGAATGCCCCCCCACTTGCCCCTATCCTGGTGTCCTTGCGTAAGGCACAACTGGCACAGCAGGGATTTTCAGGGGAATGCAGGGAAGGTATCACACTCACTAATTACAGTGGTCTAGGACATGTGGTTCAGGCATTTCCTCCAGGCCCCTCCACAGTATTTCCCACCAATATAAGAAAGTAATGCCTATTCTAGACCCTGTATTGAAAGATTTACATATATGATCTACTCCAGGGGTCTCCAACCCCTAGGCCATGGACCAATATTGGTCCATGGCTTATTAGGAACTGTGCCAATAGGAGGAAGTGATTCATCTGTATTTAAAGCCGCTCCGCATCGCTTCCATTACCACCTGAAATTGGTCTCCTGTCAGATCAGCATTGATTCTCATAGGAGCATAAGCTCTATCGTGAACCACACATGAGAGGGATCTAAGTTGTGTGCTCTCATAAACCATGCTTCCCCCATCCATGGAAAAATAGTCTTCCATGAAACCAAGTTCCTGGTGCCAAAAAGATTGGGGACTGCTGACCTACTCTCATTGATCCTCACAACAATCCCATGAAGCAAGCACTGTCAGTACCTGCTTCACAGATGAGCTTGCTGAGGCTCAGAAAGGGCCCAGGGTAAGTTGTTTGTATAGAATGATCACTTTTGGACCCAGCCAATGTGTCCCTTCTATACTTTCTTAGAGCTCTGAGGTTCGGGGGGGTGTGTGTGTCTCACTTCAGTTTCTGTGCTCAAGACTCTCCTGGTAGCCAGTTTTTCTGCCAGACAAGAACCTTGAAGGAGGTCTGAGCCATGCACCTGCCACCAAGCAATGCTGGAGAAGAATGTTGGCTAAGAAATTGCCTCCTTCAAAGCCTGATGCCTGCACCAGTCTAGGTTCTCCAAGGCCTTGGTGAGCTAGCCCATGGCCTCTCCCCAGGTTGTGTGAGTGATGCAGGAAGCATGGGCTTTGGTGTCAGATGTCATGGACCCTGGTCCTGGCTTCAGTTTGTCACTTACAAGCCCTGCAACCTCAAACAAGCTTTGCTTTCTCATCTAAAAAAGTGGAGAACACCACCCATGTCAGTGGATGTTGTGAGGCGTAAATGTGCTTACATGTATATAGCATGGAGCCCAGTGCCTGGCACATAGTAAGTACCCCATAAATAGTGACTATAATTCCTTCTTTATTCATGGTAGAGCACATGGGCATATGAGAGAGAGAAAGAGAATCCTCCACAGGGTCCAGCCACACTATAATCCCTTCCTCCAATCCTCAGCCCATTGGATCCTGGCCTAACTTGCTCAAGTGCCTGCCATTTTTGGGTGGAGCTGGCAGGGGATTTGGACCATGCTCACCCTGTGGGGTTCAACTTCTCTTGAACCGTGCACTACCATAGTGCCAGTAGCTGGTAGCTGTAATTCTTAATGAACTGTCAGCTCAGCTGCCCCAAGGACAGACAGTGCAGGAAAGTGTTATGGAGGCTGTGTGGCCCACACTCAGAGTGCAGTGGACACACAAAGGTTGTGATTCATAATGGCACATGTGTACGTGTGTAGCAGAGAGGTTAGGGATGATCACAGGTGACTCCACAGCCCCTGATCTAAGTTAGTGTTCAAGTTAGTGGACAAAGGAAAAGGCATTCTGGACAGAAACTGAACAGCGTATGAGCAACGGTTTCTCATACCCACGGCACTGTGCAAAGGGCTGGCGCATAGTCGCTGATCTGGGCAGTATTTGTTGAATAAGCAAAATGGGAGAGTTGGTGTCTGAGTTCTCCATGCCATGACTAAAAGAAGAAGGCAGCCAGATTTTTCTAATGGCCCATTCAAGGCCTCCAGCCTCGGGGCCTGCCGAAATCACTCCCAAGCCTCCAGGCCCCCCTGGTTGAGTAAATGTCCGTTTCCTCTTTACCTAACCTCACTGGACTCTGAGAACAGCACATCCTCCTTGTGATGCTTCCCCCAGAGACTGGCAGATTATTATTAAATATTGAGAACGGAGAACTCTGAAGGTTATGTTGCTCTTTATGTTTGCAAAGGGCTTATCCACATCCCGTCAGAGCTACTCTTTGTCCTCTCCTTGCATCAGGGACCCACTGGAAAGGTAAGGCCAAGGAGACAGCTGTTCTGCTGGCAGATTCACACATTCCATCAACCAGTCAGTCAGCAAATCAATAACAAATACATAAGGAAGGACTGTATGTGTCAGGAGCGCTGGTAGGCTGGGCAGGAACAACGGCAGATTCAGGACTAGTATCTTTCCACTGGCATGGAATGTATTTCTCCATCCCTTCACCAGTCTATGAATGTCCTCTAAAGTGAAGTAAATCTCTTTGCAGGCAGCATGTAATTGGGTCTTGTTTTTTAATCCATTCACCCACTCTATGTGTTTTGATTGAAGGATTTAATCCATTTACATTCAAAGTAACTTTTTAAAAGTTTGCTATAGAGAGAGGGAGAAAGAGGCGCCTTCTTCCTGGGGTCTTCCTGCTGTGATCCTTTGTCCAGTTTCAGCCAGCCAGGATCATAGGCACATGAGCACTCAGCCTGCACAGGGAGACCTTGGGACGTGAACTTCCCGGAGCCCAGCATTGCGGAGCAGTGTTACTGCTGTGCCACTGAGGCTGGCCCAAAGTAATTACTGATAGGCAAGAACTTACTAGTACCATTTCGTTCATTGTTTTCTGGTTGTAGAACTAATCCCTTTCTTCCCAGAAGGAGGCTGGGTTGTGCTCTGAGTAAGTAAGGTGATTTTTCCAATTCCTGTGTCTGGGCAACCATTCATTCATTTATTAATACACTCAACATGTGAGTGATTACTATATGCCAGGCACCGTTCTAGGTGCAGAAGATAGGGAAGTAAAAGAAACAAGTCCTGCCTCATGGAGCTCACATTCCCAGGGGAAAGACAAACTATACACAATTAAAACATCTGTACAGCACTTTAAAATGTACAATATTTCTCCAATACTCTCTCAATTTTCACTGCAGTCTTGTGATGTATATATTTTTGTTATTCCTATGTTACAGATAAGAAATTCAGACACAGAGAGGTTAAGTGACTTGCCCCAGATCACACAGCTAGTAGTAATTGGTGAGACCAGGACTCAAACACAAGTTTTCAGACACATGAGCTCATGAGTCCTTGAGGCAATACACTGTCAGGACGGTGACGCGCTAGCAAGAGTGGCGGAGATTCATTGTAGGGGTTTTCCTTCATCTGTCTGGGGCTTCCAAGAGGTCTGGTAGACCAGCTGTCTAAGAATTGTCAGAGGAACCTATGAAAGTCTGGGTTAGGAGAGTAATTCTTTGTGTTTTTTTTTTTTTTTTCTTTTATTTGGATTAGTTTGCTTTGCTTTGTATACTTTGTCTTGGATACAATGATACTCTGCCAACGGGATAGTGTGCGTATACAGGTAAGGGGACCAGGTAAGCAGAAAGGGAAAAAGGACAGACAGAAGGCAACAGCCTGACCTCCAAGGATCCCTGTTCACCCACCACTTGTTCCTTCCCTAAACACTAGGGAGTTCCTAGTGTGCCCGGTGGTGCAGGCATGATCAAGGCAAGCCCTGTCTTCCTGCTCTGGGGAGGTTGCCTCACCATATCCACTGGATGAATGGGGCATGTCACGTGCATGGCCTTGTCTGTGCTCCTAGTCTGCTCGGCCTCTGCACAAAGATCTATTTCGAGGCACTGGGCTGGTGCTGGGCATGGGGCTCCCCTGCCAGAGATGAGTGCAGTTTCCATCTGTAAATGGCTCCAGCTCCTGGAAAAGCAGCCACAGACGACTGCTTAGCAGCAAATAGATCACTCCCCACAGAGCCTGTGACTCACAGGGCAGAGAGCCAGCCTCCCGAGGTGGTGCAGGGAGGCAGCTGCCCTAAGGGCACCAGGGAGGTGATCAGGACTCTGGTCCACACTAAGGATAGGATTTCTTTCACTGCTCCCCCAGATCAGCCTGGAGAGCTCTTTTGCCTTTTTCTTTCACTTTTTCTCCTCCAGGATTGGAGAGTTTCTTTCCCAGGTGTGCAAGGCATTTTTACAGAGAGGTTTAAAAACCCTCTGACCACTTACTGCAAGTTCATGGCTGGTTCCTTTCTGCTTTCCCTCCTGGACAAGCAGATCTGCTCCTCCCCTCTGGCCCAGTAGAGCCTTCCCCACTGCCACAGGGAAGGCTGGGTAATACTTCCTCATCACGACTGTGAGCTTCAGCAGAGTGAGGGCCCAGGGAAGAGTGGATAAAGGGAGGAAGAGAGAGGGGGGAAGAGATGAAGGAGGAGCAAGTGAGAAGGGAAAGGCCTCTGGAAGGCAAGAGAAAGAGGAGGAGCAAGCAGAGAGTGGGCAAGTACAAATGGAGATGAATACAAACAAAGCAGAAGGGCTTGGTATTACAGGGATCCTTTCTTTGGGGGCTAATACCATATTCCAATATGGGCAGAAAATCACAAATGCTTCTGGCTTTCACTCTAAGCTCAGGCTGCAGGGCTGGTGAGAGGATCATATGTTCCAGGTCCAGCATGATGTAACTGAAGCGCTTTGTCTGGGACTAGAGAATATGGTGCTGAGTCTGACTTCATCACCCACAGTTAGGTGAACCTGGGCTGGAGCTGGACTTCCCTGTGCCTCAGTTTCCCATCTGCAAAATAAGATGATGTGGTATACCCCACTGACCTGATATGGCCACTGGGACACTCAAAGGAGGTATTGTGGGTGAAAAGGCAAGGTAAATTCTTAAACTCGACAGAAAGACAGGGCACAGAGAACAACGGAGGGCTTGATCCTGGCACTGAGAGCACTAGGAGGGCAGCCAGAGAGAAGTCCTGGCGACAAGGGCCTAAGGCAGGGCTGGGAGAGAAAAACCAGCAGGCTGAGAAGGGAGAAGGAAAGGACAGGAGAGGGGACGGAGGGAGCAGACACCAGAAAAACGCACGGAGGTAGGTACGCAGTTTTAATTGTGAGACAATAAACAACCCTCTGTTTTGTTCTCGTGCCTGTTTTCTCTCCCTGCCGCCGGCATTCTAGGCGAGTCCTGCCTAGAGCAGCCTCCCACCTCCTCCCCACTGCTTGAAGGACCTAACTAAGCTTTTAGGTCTTAGATGGGATTCCTTCCAAGAAGCTTTTCCTGATTGCCAAGGATGGGTGCTCCCATATACCTTATGTCACTGTTTCCAAATATGTTTTACTATGATGCAAAATAAAAAAAAAAATTAACATATTTTATATCACACACACGATTGGACATAAAATGGAACAAAAGTTTTTAAGAAACAGCATTTTCCCTTGTGACAGGTGTGATGCTTTCTGCGGTATTTCTATTCTGCTCTATTTAATTTTTTGAGAAATGCTGGTCGTGACCCACTAAGTTAATTTCATGACCCACTAATGGGCTGGTCATCTGCTGTTTGACAATACTGCCTTCTGCTCACCTTGTCATCACATTTCCTCCTGCCCTGGGTGGCCAAGCAGGCGTCTGCATCCCTCCTGGATAGCAAACTCCCCGAGGACGGGCATCTCGCTTTGCTCTCCTCTGGATCCAGCCCCCAGCATCGGGCCTGGTTCCCAGAAGGTGCTTTAAAAGTGTCAGCTGGACTAATTACTGAGTGAAGGGAAGTCTGGCTGAGCAGAACAGTGCACAGCGAGAGTAGGACATAACAAGGAAGGCTCTGAAAAGCAGGCGGGTGAAAGGAAATTTTCTTTCTTGAGAGAGATTTTTGCTAGAGGGTGCGTGCGTTCACCAGAGAGAGAGAGACAGAAAGAGAGAAAAACAGAAAGAGAAGGGATGGCTACGCTGGAATCCCTTCTCCTCCATTCTCCTCTGGGGATTTTGGGCACGTATGTACACACACCCAACATGAGTTTCACGATGCTGGGTCTGGGACTCAAATCACAGTCGACTACATGGGAGTCCAGCGACATAACCATTACAGCACCAGCTGGTCCCTGAAAGGGAATTTTTTTTTTTTTTTTATTAATTACTTTATTTATTTTTGTATATACTTTCAATCATATTGTTTGGCTTACAATGAGACCATTTCGATATGTGAACATTTCTCCCCAGACCCGTTGATCGAAATATCTTCAACAGATAACACCACACCTCCCCATCCCGTCAATGCTCTACCTCTGTATCCCTTCTCCAAATGTCTTTCGTTGGGCCCCACTCCTCCACGTACACCTCATCTGACATTCACACCCATCTCTTGTGTTTGTTCAACTGTTGGTCAATCAGTTTCAGACATAGAATGCAGACAAACGGTATATGTTAAGTGGGGACATACAATGTCTCTCCTTCATAGCCTGGCTTGCCTCACTCAGCAGTACATCTTCCATATTCTTCCACTTTCTGTCAAAAGCCAGGGCTCTGTTGGTTTTTATGGCTGAGTAGTATTCCATAGAGTATATGTGCCACAGTTTTTCAATCCATTCCTCCATACGGGGGCATCTGGGTTGGTTCCATGACTTAGCAATTGTGAATAGTGCCGCAATAAACATTGATGTGCACACTTTTCCAATGAAGGATTCTTCTGTCTTTTGGGTAGATACCGAGGAGTGGGATCTCTGGATCATATGGTAGATCTATCTGTAGATTTTTGAGGAATCTCCAAATTATTCTCCACAGTGGTTGGACCAATCTACATTCCCACCAGCAGTGTAAAAGAGTTCCCCTTTCACCACACCCCCACCAACACTTATCATTTTTTGTTTTTTTAATATTAGACAATCTGACTGGGGTTAGGTGGTACCTCATTGTTGTTTTTATCTGCATTTCCCTTACGATGAGGGAGGTTGAACATTTTTTCATATGCCTTTTGGCCATTCGTATGTCATCTTTAGAGAGTGTTTTCTTCATCTCCTTCTCCCATCTTTTAATAGGGTTGCTCATCTTTTTTCCAAACACCTTTTTTAGTTCCTTGTGTATTCTGGTTATCAGTCCCTTATCTGATGCAACATTTACAAAAATATTTTCCCATTCTGAGGGCTGTCGATTCACACTAACTACTGTGTCTTTGGCCATGCAGAAACTTCTTAGTCTGATGTAATCCCACTTGTCTATTTTGTGGACGATGGACTCTGCTTTGAGGGTCTTCTTTAGGAAGTCTTTCCCTACACCAATGTCTCCCAGAGTTTCCCCAGCATTCTCCAGGAGCAGCTTTATAGTTTGAGGTCTTAGATTTAGATCCTTGATCCACCTTGACTTGATTCTTGTCAAAGGAGAGAGGTAGGTTGCAGGATATAAAATCAATATACAGAAATCGATAGCATTTCTATATACGAATAACAGGCAGACTGAGATAGAACTGAAAAAACTTATTCCGTTTACCATAGCCACTAAAAGTATAAGATATTTAGGAATAAATCTAACCAAAGAAGTTAAAGACCTCCACAAGGAAAACTACGAGAAGGTAAAAAAAGAAATTGAAAATGACACAAAAAAATGGAAGGACATCCCATGTTCATGGATTGGAAGAGTTAATATAATCAAAATGGCAATTTTACCCAAATTAATCTACCTATTTAATGCAATGCCAATCAAAGTACCAGACACATTCTTCACAGATCTAGAAAAGACAATCTTAAAATTTGTCTGGAATCATAAAAGACCCCGTATTGCCAAAGCACTTCTACACAAGAAGAATGGAGTGGGTGGCATCTCAATCCCCGATCCAAAAATATATTACAAAGCTGTGGTAATAAAGACAGCATGGTATTGGCACAGAAACAGACATGTGGACCAATGGAACAGAATAGAGTCCCCAGAAATAAGTGCCCAAACATACAGTCAACTGATCTTTGACAAGGGGTACCAGTCAATCCAGTGGGAAAATGAAAGCCTCTTCAGCAAGTGGTGCTGGAGAAACTGGACTTCCACTTGCAGAAAGATGAATCTGAACCCCTACCTCTCTCCTGAAAGGGAATTTTAAGAGTGCGCGTGAGGGCAGCAATCCTAGGTAGGAGAGGAGGAGGGCCTGGCCCTAGGCACTGGCTTCAGGGGCCACAGGAAAGACTTGTTCTTGAGACCGTTTGAAAGGAGCAGTGACAAGCGCTTTATTGCAGAGAGTTCTAGGGGTACAGAGAATAAGTGACAAAGAGGACCCAAGCTTCCCGTCTGCAGGCAGGATGCCCTCTGAGAGTTACTCTCCAATCCCTGCAGCAGACTGAAGGCCCACAGTGCAAGTTGCAATCACTGAGCATCTACTGTGCACAAGCACTCTGCCAGGCCCTTCGCCTGCACCCACTGTTCACAACCACAGGCCTAGGTCACAGCTGGTGAGTGGCCCACACTCAAGTCACATCATCTGAGCCCTTGGTCATCTGCTTTCCCCTACACCACCTTGCCCACACCTGGGTTCTCACTGCCACCTCCTGTCCATCAGTCTTTATAGATGACAGGTAAAATCTCATAAAACCTATAAGCCCCTAATTTCTTTAGAATCAGGATCTCTATATAACCAAGAGGGAAGCAGACATAAGAGGTCTGCAAAGAGTTTTTGGGAAGTGGGGACTATGAAAAATTATGCAAGGATTTAAACATTTTTGTCACCAAAATAAACTTGTACTTTAACTCCACTTTCTGTGAGCTTTTTGAAGTCCCCTTTTATGCATATGGGAGGGGTTGGATAGGTGGGGTGAAGATGACATCGATGTTGACCACCTCAAATATGGGAACATCCAAGGGATAAGGACCAAAACACCCATTCATTCATTCAGTCATTCATCAAACATTTGCCAAGCACCTTCCATGTGCCAGGCATGGGCCAAGGTGCTAAAGATACAATAGAGAGCAGAACAAAGTTTCCTACCTTTGAGGGGTTCACATGCAAGAGAAAAGAGGGAGACAAATATCCACCCAATAGATATCTAAAATCATGCCAGGAGGGATAAGTGTTGAGCAGAAAAACAAGGTAGGGTTAGAGTTAGGCTATGGTAGACAGAGCAGTCTGGGAAGATCTCTTGAGGAGGTAACATTTGAACAGACCCAGGAAAAAGCTCCAAAGGATTGTTCAAGGTTGTAGGGTGGGAGGAGGAAGAAGCGACAGCAAAAAGAGTCAAAGAAATGGTGGTAAAGAGCAGAGGCCCTGCAGGAAGACAGCAGGACACTTGGGGAAGAGGTGTCAGGGTCCAGGAACAGTAGGAAAGCCAGGAGGTGTGAACATCCTCACCGAAATCCTTGACAAAACTCTGCTGAGCTGGTGGCGTGGCACACCTGCGTCCATATCTGGGAATGGTGGAACCTTCTGGGAACACGGTTTGGTCCACTGACAGGACAGACCACTATCAAAAGCCCCTGTGGTCAGCCTCAGGGGGGTCAGGAGTCACAGTGAGGTGAGATCTGCTTAGGCTGGACTTGGGAAATGAAGCTCCTGCAGCCTCAGGGAGGTGCTGTTTGCTGTGTGTGGATCTATTTTCTAAGGGCCCTTGTCCCTACTCCCCACCTATCCTTGCAGGGCAGGTCTGGTCTGGAAGCCTAGTCCACACATATGCAACCTCCCTCTGACTCTCACTCTCCCACACAGGATATAAAAAGGGAGAAGGAAGCCCTGAGGCTGCTGTAGGGGAGTCCTAGGGCCTGGGGTGGCCCTAGCAGAGTGCTTCATCTGGCCCCAGCTCTTGTATTGCCATCATGTATCAGAGCTGGCAGCTTCTTGCATCCCAATAAACATAAGAAGTTTCTGGGGTGTGGCTGCCATTTCCCTGACATTCTTCTTCTCTCAAAAACAATGTAGTTGGACAAAGAGGGAATATCCTGCTTGGCTTTTCCCATTCACAGGACCAGGGCAAGAAAGAAGCTCACTTTCCTTCCCTCCCAGATGCTGAAGGCTAGACAGGAGCTTGACTCGAGCCATGCTTTGTGCTGAATATTAAGAACCTAGAAACTTCCATGCTTGCCTCCTTCTCTTGACACACAAGTCCAGTGCCTCTCAACAACTATCATCAGGCTTAAAAAGCCAATGGGGGGAGGAGAGAAAAAGAGAGAGAGAGTATGTGTCTGGTTCCTCCATGCTTCAATATGATTAAAAGATCAATTGCAGGACCAGCAGGTGGCATAGTGGTTAAGGTACTGGACTCTCACGTGGTCCACTATGGCTTGAGTACTGGGCCTGGTGGCTTGAAACTCACACTGAGGGTGTGTGTGTGTGCATGGCCAAAATCCCAAGAGGAGACTGGAGATTGTGGCGTGGTCATCCCCCCTAGGATGTGATTTCTCTTTCTGTCTCTCTGTCTCTCTCGGTCTCTCCAGTGAGTGCACACACCCTATAAAAAAAAAAAAAAAAAAAAAAAAAAAAAAAAACACCTCAATAAAATAAAATAAAATAGCAATGCCTCCAAAAATAGTTATGGAAAAGGAAATGTCTTATCCTGAAGCAGAATGTAAAACTGTAATTATTAAACTGGACACACAGAACTGAGTCTGTCTGGGCTACCTAAAAGTGACCTAACATTCACAGTAATTGGCCCAGGCCTCATCCAGGACAGCAGAACTGGTTCCACCAATGAACTCACAGGGACAGTGGGAGAGGAAAAGAGAGCTACTTTCTGACTATACTGAGGAGCTGGGTGTGTTCAGTTTTCTGAGTGTCAGAGCTGGAGTTCAAGCCTAGGTGGTCTGCTTCCACCAGGTGATCTGTCTCCACCTGGTCAGCCATGCCCTGACCATACCACTGTGTCACTTACTACAGGCCTGGCCACTGCAGAGGGAGAATCTCTTTAGTTTTCAATGTCTGTTCCAAGGAGTCCCTGGACTTCCCTAACAGCACTTATTCAGAATCCCATCTCTTCTGGGTTTCTAACCTGAATCCATCAACGGGGTATTTCCTTCCACTTCTCTACGCAGGAGATTTGCCTGTGTCCTCTGAGCCGAAGCACTCGCAGAGATCATCATTCGTGATGTGGGCCCTCCTCCTCCTCTCTTGCTTGATACTCCCAGTTCTGCTTTCATTGTTAGCCTAGACAGAGGTATTTGGTGGTGGCCCTGTGGCTGTCCTCAGATTCTGGCCAAGGTTTTCACAAGTGATTTCAAAATGAACTTTCACATTTCCAGGCCTTTGCACGTACTCTTCCCTCTACCTCTACCTCTGCACTCCCTTCTCTGTCTCCTGTCATAGTCTTTCAAGTCCTATCTCAATTACGATCTACTCCAAGAAGACTCCCTGGCATCCCTAGAAGGGAAATCACCCCTCCCCTGTGCTTCTGCTAGATGTTGGCCACACTTCCATGACTGGTGCATTTCCACACGTTTCTCCCTCCCAAGACATCGGGTACCTCAACACAAGATGCAATTGTGTTTAATGATTTTCATATCTCCAGTGTCCAGGACAAGGCCTGACATGTGAGGGCTCACTAAAGGTTTTTAGAACAAGTCAATGAATGACTCAATGAGAGAATGAATTCCTCTAGCTTTTGAATCAGATAGACTAAGCCAACCCTATTAAAACCCTGCTACATGGCTAACAGTGAGCCGAGTGACCTCGTTGTCAAGCCATCACTCCTGCACTTGAGGAGCGAGCTAGCTGGGAGACGAAGGGAATGAACAGGAGCAATGGTGGCGGTGGAGTAGTAGTGACTGCAGTGCTGGTATTAGCGACCAGCACTGAGGGCTTGTCATGGCCAGGCAGTTCTAAGTGAGTTCCCATGTGTGATTCTTCATTTTTAAGGTTTTTGTTTGTTTGTTTGTTTGTTTGTTTGTTTTAATTCCTTCAGAGAGAGAGAGAGACATGCAGGGTCCTGACACTGCAATATACCCTCAGCCCCAACCATCCCAGAGTGTGAGCATGCCCATGCCCAGAGTACTGGGTTAGCCTCACAGAGTGTTGTGTTCTATGCTACATTTCTGTCCAGCCCCTGGCAACTTATTTTAATCCTCATAACCATCCTCTGAGGTAGGTGCTATTATCAGCTCTAATTTATGGATGAGACACTGAAGCTTAAGGCCACCCAGCTAGGAAGTGGCACACCGAGTCTCAGCTGGAGTGCAAGAACTGCAGGACAAACTGCAAATGTTGCAGTTCAGAGAGGAGTGAGATGCTGTGGGTTGGTGTCCATCAGGGAACGCTTTGAAGGAAAGGCAGGACCTGAGCTGAGCCATGAGTCCCCTTCACCCCAGCTCTTCCTCCCTCACCTCTGTGCCTCTGGGGCTCTGGGGAGACTGCAGCATGGTGGATGACTGTGAGGACACTGACATCATCAGCGCTCCCACCAGGCGCCTCCCTAGTTCTGGAGCCCGAGGGGGCAGGAGCCCACGGCAGCCGCTGATTAATTTCCACTGACAAGAGGTTGCGTCTTCGGCAAGCGCAGTATTAAATAGCTCCTTTTGATCATAATTAAGTTTCTCTCCGGCTGATGCTATAAATAGCCATGCCCTATTGATTGGAGGGTCTGGGCTGTGAGCTCAGCACCCTCTGGGAGCCTTTCCAGGCTTGGCCTGGGCTCTTGAGTCCCACTTTTCTCATCCTGATGTGCAGCAACCCTAATTTCAAGGGCAGGTGCAGCTTGCACCAGGCTTGGGTTCAGCTCATCTTCCCAACCCTTCCCCACCCCCCACAACCAGGGTTGGATTACTGTACTTGGCTTCCTCCGAGAACCAGGCACAGGCTTTAGGAAGCCAGGACACTGGCCTCTTCCCTCAGCCTCCTCAGAACCTAGGCGTTTACCCTCTCTCTGCAAATAAGGACAATTTCCTTGCCCTCCCTACTGTGCCTAGACATTTCTCTGTTATACCAATAGGGAAACTGAGGCCCAGACAAGTGAAGATCTTGTTAAAAAGTCTCTGGAGGAAAAATGAACTCACACCTAGGTTTATCCTTTCCTACTTCTCTTCCTTAGCAAAAGTATGATGCATCTTGCTGCAATTGATGTTATGTCTAAGATAGAATGAGAGATGATGCCTGGGGCCTCCAATATGGGGTCACAATAGTGGGGTGGGGGGACACATCAAGAACAAATCACATTGACTATCATCCCTGAATAGGGGGAATTCCTCCTCTCTCCCCTGGCTGTCTACTGGAGTTGCTCCCCAGAAAGCAGCACAGGTCCTTCTCCTGGACTACTTCTCCACCCCCCAGAGCCTCTACCCACCTGGTGCTGCCACTTAGCCCAGTCTCTGATTCTTTGGTGCTTGGGTCTGTGTCGTCCTGCCTCAACCCAGGGAAGTTATGAGCAGGGAATAAGGCAGTGAGGGGGAGAGGACTGGTCTGCCCGAAGTTGCCAGGCTTTGCATGATCCCACTTCTGCCACCTACTAGTGTTCTGGTCCTGGGAAAGTAGCTTAACTTCTCCATGCCTCAATTTTCCTCATCTATAAAATATGTGGCTGGAATGAAATGACTTTTACAGTTATTTTCAGTTGCAAGTTCTACAAAGGATCAATTCTAAGTTAATAATAATAATAATAAAATGTGTGTGTATATGTGCCAGGAAGACACCATGGAAGAGCCATGTTATATTTTCATTTTAAAGCAAGGTGTTGCTTGGACCCCAAAGAAGGGCATCTACAGAGGACAGGCCCTGGTGTCAGGCTTCTGCTTCCATCTTTCTGCCAAGCCACAGCCCTCAGGCCAAATCTGTTGTTTTTGTAACATAAAATTGGAACACAGCCGTGATCCTTCATTTGCCTATTATCTGTGGCTCATTTTATGCCACAACAGAAGAGTTGAGTAGTTAATCACAATATATGACCCACACAGCCTAAACTATGTACTCTCTGTTTTCCAGCCCCAGCCAGAGCAGGCCATTGGAGTGGGAATCAGGAGAAAGAATTCTCCCAGTTGAGGTCAGACTTGGAAGAACCTGGGCAGAGCAGACTCCATTGTCCTGCACATCGAGGTACAGCAGGTATCACAGGTAATTTCCCAAGAGGCATAGAGGAGGACCTTTAAGCCCCTAGGGGCTCTGCCTAGTGACCTGGCAGCCTGGGGATAGGTTGTCCCAAACCCTCTCTCTCTCTCTCACACACACACACACAGGCACATGCATGAGCACACACATGCATACACAGTAGGGGTGGGATGGGACAGTGTTTTTATCCCAAGTCTGACAAACTGAGGATCCTACTCTAATCTGTGTTAAGGTCCTCCAGCCTGACCAGGCCATGCTCATCCCTTCTGGGGTCCATTTGAGAGATTTTTGCTATAGGGCACATGTGTGTGCCAAAAAGACAGACAGACAGAGAGAGAGAGAGAGAGAGAGAGAGAGAGAGACAAAGAGAGAGCCAAAGCGAGAAATCACCACCAGAGAGGGGATGACCATGCTTCAATCCCTTCTTCTCTAAGGATTTTGGACAGGCATGCACATGCGCTCAATTATGAATTTGAAGCTGCTGGGTCTGGGACTCAAATTGTGGTTGAATATGTGGGACTCCAGCACCTTAACCACTATACCACCTGCTGCCCCAGGATCCATGGTTAAGCTACTCTAGAAAAATCTCCCCAGGTCCCTGTAGAGCCTGGAGCCACAGAGGCCTGGGTAGGGGAGAATCTCAGATGCAATTCAAACGTGCTCAGAAGCAGAACCACTTCCCAGGAAGAGTAGGAAAAGGTGGCTGCTGACAAAAGCAGAATGGAGGACTTGTGATTCGATTCGCTTAGTTGTTTGATGAATGAATAGACGGGAGGGGCTGCCAGGGAACCAGGGAGCTGGAGCTGGCATGAGGAAAGGGATGTTAAGGAGAATCAGAATTGATGGGATAAAGCCCATGGCCATTTAGCCTCCAGGCTATGTGCTCCCCTAAGCCCCACAGCTCTCAAGGCTCAAGCGCTCCTGTTGCTCCCCATTATTCTAGACCTCCCGGGCTGGCAGGCCCCTCCATCTGGCATTCACGCTGGCAGACAGCATCGCACTGCAGCCTTCAGCCTCTACCCCACAGCACCCAGCTGGTGGGATGCGGGGGGCTTCAGTTATCTTTTTTTTCTTAGCATGAAGCTTGATCTGGTTTTCCAGGGTGGTGGTAGTAGGAGGGGCACAGAACCTGATGAGTTTTCACACGGAGCTGCCGGAGGCCATATGCCGTGTTCTCCAGCTCTGCCATTATGCTTCTTGCTTGTAATTGCTTTAGAATGACACTCATCATGTTCCATTTTATCACCCAATGACAAGTCCATAAAGGAGAAAGGAAAGACACTCGTGTGTGTACACACGCGCACACACACACAGTCACAGAATGAGCCAAGCTGCATAACTGTTAGGCAGAGTCATTGTTCTGAAGTTCCCAGAGTGGGACTCGGTCCACTTGCTCAATACAGAATGTGTTGCTCTCACTGTCACTGCCCCTGCCTGTCGAAGGAAGCCGTCAGGGTGGGCTGCCAGGCCCGTGTTGCCAGAAGCACTTTCCCACATCCCCTGCTCCTGCTAAACTCTTGGCAAAACCGTCACCCTTCTTTGTTGTAATTACTCAAGGATGGAGATTTCTACCATCTCCCATCCTCATCAGGCAGGGGTCTCTCTCATCCCTAATGGTCACATGGGTTGGAAGCTTCCAGAGGCTCCTTTGAATTAAGCAGCAGACATGTCAATTTTGCTCACTAACTCCTGCTTCCCGGGGCCAGCAAGGGCAGGAATGTCCATCTTCTCTTCCTGTTCACCTCTGGCTATGTTGGTAAGCCCAAGATAAGAGGCCACAGCTGTGACAAATGAATGGGACATCTTCTGTGGCAATACTGTGCCACACTCTGTTATACACAGCAAGTATGCAGAAGAATGCCAGTAGACAACCCCTTCCTAAGAAGTCTGAGATATGAGAAATGGTTTCTGGTCAAATGATCATACTGCCCTGACATCTTCTCCCTGTTCCATCTTGAACCAAAGCACCCCTTGGCCCACCTTTAGAACCTGTCTCCTCTGTCTAAGCCGGCTTTACAGAAGACCTCCAAACAAATCCCTGAGGCCACTCCAGCCACTTCAGGCTTGAAATCTGGGCCCAGAGAAAGTATCCTAAGGCTAAAGACCGTGTCTTATCGAGGATGCCGATCTTTAGAGCTCTTGATAAAGCGCCACTTAGTAACCTTAAGGACAGCTCAGGTCAGCCTCCAGAGAAACTGGATCCACCACGGGCCGGGGGCACTACATGAGCTGAAGACCAGCTAGAGCTGGGCACCCCCCTCCTAGAGGGTTCCCAAGAGCAGGGGCCCTGGCAGCCCCCTCCTCTAGCCCAGAAAGTTGTCAGGTACAAAACACTGGCAGTTCCTTGGGAAGACTAGCGACAGAGGGGAGGTAGGGGGAGGAACGTTGGGCTGAGACAGGGATTGAGGCTTGAAGTATTTGCAAAACTGTCTCAGCTTCAAGGGAGGAGGGAGGTTCTTTCTCTCAAACCCCTTCTCCTATTAAGATGGGAAAGAGCTTACATCCCCAGGGATGGGGGAAAGAACAGAACAGACAGTTTCCAGAGTGTTTCCCACTGCACTCATCTTTCTGTTTCTTAATGAGGAGCCCCAAGGGGAGCCTGGGGCCTTGGCAGTGGGGAGGTTAGCGAGTACTTGGGGAACTCCATCCAACTGATAGCTTTCCACTATAGAGAAGCACTATTTCATTCCCCATCCTACCCCCACCCCACCCTCACCCTCTTCCCCACCTCCCCATGCAGCCTGGACCCTGAGCTTATTCTGGGAGGAGGAGGAGGAGGTGTGGCTTGGAGGCGAAGTGCTCTCTATCCAGGGACCTGGGCTATAGCCCGGCCCATTTTGCTCCTCTCTGGCTCAGCTGCCAGGGGCTGGCAGCCAGAATCCCGGCTGGCCACAGAGGGGCCTGTCCACCTGCACTCATCACATATGCAGTGGGCATCCTCAGCTGTCCCTCAGAAAGCAAACATCAGCGCCAGCCAGCCAGCCCATTGTGCTCTTAGCAGCCCCATCACCCCCATCAGACCCTGCTGGCGTGATGTTTCCTGGTCTTTGTGGAATGTGTTCAATTTCCTGACCAACTCATCCCTGATAAATGATTGTTTCCCTGTTCACTCCGGGCAGCTCCAGGCAAAGAACAGGTGGAAGCTGGTATGACGGGAATGGTCCTTTCATTTCCTTGGCACTTGCAAACCAGGTTGACCTCTGCTTAGTGTAGGGAGCACAGGCTGCTCCACAAAGGCCCATCGCTTCTCTGCCAGCCTCCAACACTCACCACACTCTCCCTCTCTCTGCTCCTTTCCCTATTAATTTCCATATCTTCCTCTTCTCCTCCCCTACGCTGAAGATGTACATCCTGGGATGGTGATATGGCAATGGGAAGAAGACTTAGGGAACTGGGTATTTTACTAGAGGCCAGAGGGAGGCATTTAAGGATTTCATGGCATGTATAGCACAGGAATACCATGCACCAGGAAATGAAGTGATCTGGGTTCTAGTCCAACCGTGGTTGCCTCTGGCTGATCTTGGGGCTTAAACTCAGCTTCTCCATACTAAGATAAGGGGGCTCAAATAGACCCTTCTGTTCCTGTGTGAGCGATGCCTGACAGCCGAGCCCTTGGGCAGCTACAGTCCCATTTCTGTTCTCCCTATAGCTTCTGCCCTGCATTTTCCTGGCCCAAGTTGCTGGCATGCCATCTGGTATTCCTGGGTGAGCCAAGAGTTATTTACCAGTGATAGCTCTGTTCATCTGGCCATAGCCGCCCATGCATGAGGGCAAGAGAGCTCATCCAAGCCCCAGCGATAGCTAATATTGGGCACTCTCACACACCAGGCCCTGGCCTAGGCACTTTATTAATGCCATTAATTTTTATTCTCACATCAGTCCTCACTTCTGTTCAGTCACACTGTAAGAGTGGCAGAGCTGTGGCTGCCTTCAGAACCCACACTCTTACTAAAGCCTCTTCTGCCTTGCAGAAGCCAGGTGGTCTAGGGCCTACTCAGGCTATAGTCAACAAGCTCAGTCAGGATAAACGAGTCCACGGCTTCTCTCCTTTGGCCTCCGGTGAGCTAAGGAGGCCTCAGGGCAGGAGAAAGTTAGTGTACCAGGGAGGAAAACCCATTTTCTGCCTTCCCCAGACCCAACTAAAACACCCACACCATTCCCTCATATCCCCCATTTAGGGACTTAGCGCCCCCTGCCTTTGCGTTGGCCTCAGTACCTCAGTGTAAACGTCTTGAATTTGGACAGGTTAAAGCCCATGTGGACCCCATCCTATCCATACCCCTCTCCAACTATTCCACACTGTGAAAGTGAGACCCTATAGCAGGTTGTACAATGGCCACCAGCTCCTCTTCTCATTCCTTCGAGTTCACACTGCTATGCAATGTGGTACCCCTCCTATGCAAGGTAGACTCATTTCTCTACCCTTGGAATCTGGGCTTGGTCATGTGCTTTCCTTTGACCACTGAGACACTGTCCCTGCTATTCTTGGGCCCCACTATTGCCATCATCTGAAGGATCTGGGTCAGCCTGCGGGCCGAGCCACCAGACCTTGCTGCCCTAGGTGATCTTGGGTCAACCACCACATGTGAATGAGGCTATCCTTGTTTTTTTGTCCCAAGCTGAGCCCCAGGTGACTAGGAGATCAGCTGAGCCATCCCAGACTAGGAGAACTGCTGTGTCCACTCACATGTCCAGAATCATGAGAAACAATAAATGTTTGTGGTTTAAACCACTAGGTTTTGGGGGTGGTTTTGTATGCAGTAAAAACTAACTGATTCGGAGCCTACAAAGGAACTGAGGAAGATGTTAGAAAATAAGCCCTGAAGGAGAATGATGTGAACATGAGAGTGGCCGTAGCTCTCTGGTGGTTACACAGGTTCTGGAGCCAGAATGCCCTGAGTTTGAATCCCTTCTCTGCCATTAAGTAGCTGTGGGACCTTTGACAAGTCACTAAATCTCTCTCTACCTTAGTTTTCTCATTAGTAAAGTGGGGATAGTAATGATAAGGCCTCCTTGGTAGGGCTGTTGTGAAACCAAGTTAACAAACACAGAACACTTCGAGCACTGCCTGGCCCTATGTGAATGAAGGTTTTCTTATCTTTGTTGTTTGAATGAACAGCCCCATCCCAACTGTCAGAGTGTTCGACTGGAGGAAGGGGCTGCCTAACAGATCTCTAGCTCTAGTGAGGGCTGAGCTGGAGCAGTGAACCGAGCCTGCCAGGAAGGCTAGAAGTCAGACCACAGGACAGGCCTCCTGACAGGGAGTACCATGACCACAAAGAAGGTTACAGAGGACCTTCCAGCCAGATGGCCTCCTGGGCTGCGAGGTGCTCAGGCAGGCTGCCCTACCTCTCCCCAGCACACCAATGGACAGGTGGATTTTTTCCATTTTGAGAGGTCCCCAGCCTAAGCAAAGCTTAGGTTTTCTATCAGAATCACTTTACTGCCTTCTCGGAGGCACTGTCAGAGGGGATTAATCCTCCACAGAAAAGGAGAGGTGAACTTATCCTGCATCCTACTCCTGACCCATCCACTAGTCAGAGGCTCTGAACAGCCTCCTGGTTATAACTCTATTGCACTTCAGCAGAAGGAGGCAAACTGGCATTTATATACCATTATGGCTGCTGGGCACCCAGCCAGGCTGGGCAGGAGGGAAGAGGAGCCAAGATTCCTCCTGGGCCACAATCCTAGGCTCCAAGGTTTGATGGTCTTCCCTGGCATGGGACACGGTACTTGCCAAAGCAGGTTTGCACTGAGGACAGCCCAGCTAGGACCCTGAGATCAGCCGTGGGCAGGGGCAGGGGCAGTTCTGGGCAAGCTGAAACCCAGCGTTCTGAAGCAGAGCTTCTCAGCCTGTGGGCCATGGTACACAGCTGGGCAAGGATGGCCACAGGCATGCAGGCAGGCACAGGCCCCCTCAGTTCCCAAGGTGGACAGGCGCGGTGGAAGGAGCCTCTGGCCAGTGACCTCCTGCCCCACACAGGGCACCCCAGCAAGCAGGGCACCCCTAGCACTTACATTTGGAAGATCAGTTCTCCTGTGCCCCCTTCTTGCCAACACTGTGTGTCTGTGTGTGTGTGTGTGTGTGTGTGTGTGTGTGTGTGTGTATGTGTGTAGATAAATTCAAGGACTTGAATTGGTACCATCTCCCCAACCCAGAACTTCTCTCTGGATTCTAAATGTTGAGTTGCTTTCAAGGAAAAAGAGGCAGGTGGGTGAGAGGCCGGTCTAAGAACCAAAATGACAGCCCCAGATCAGGGTGATGTTTCTGGTGTGAGGGGCGGGCCACCTCTCAGCAGGCTTACCTTCCAAGAATGAAGGGACTCCACTAGTAAAAAGGGAACTAGTACCCAGAAGGTCCCTCAGGTTGGCAATGGCCCAGGTTACTCCTGGAACACCTTTTTCCAGCTCTCTAAACCAGCTTTCTCAGATGACTTAGCACACTCCTACAAGTTCTTTCTCACTCCTGATTCTCCAGGCGGAACAGACCTGATGCAATTTCTTCGGCCCCACCCTAGTTGGAAAGAAAATGTCCAGGGCTACTAGATCCTAAATTTGGGAACTTCATGCCATAAAATGCACAAACAGGTTAGGTAGTAGCATAGTGGTAACACAGCTAGGTTCACATGGGAAAGGTTCTGGGTTCATGTCCTGGTGCTTCCTTGCAGATACTGGGCACACACATATGGCCAGTGTTCAAGACTGGATGAGACTGGATTCGATTGTGGCAGAGGGACTCTGTTGGGGGTGCTTGTCTCTGTTTCTCTCTCTAATTGAAGAAATAAATATATAAACTTTTTTTTTTTTTTTAAAAAAAGGAAAGAAATGCACAGACCTTGGACCTGACTCACCGACCAATCCTACTTGGTTCGATTTTGTCCTTCAGTGTGTCTGACGCATACATGTGTGAATGCCTCTCACTTTGCTGGACGTAAACCTGCAGGACCACAGGACACAGCGATGGGCTGGGATGTGACCTCTGTGCATAGTCAGGCACACTGCTGGGAGCTGGGGTCCAGGACCACAGTCCCTGACTCTGAGGAGCCAGGCCTGCCTGTGCAAGCAGGGGCTGATAAATGCAGGCTTTCAGATGGAAAAAGAGAACCTCCGCAGGAGGAGATGCACCACCCTGTCCCATTGCCTCCAAGCCACCCATCACTAACACCGGTCTGCTGCCTGCCCTCCAGCCCTCCTCCCTCCACCCCTGCCTCCCTGCACACTGGAAAGCGAGCCAGTGAGATGCTCACATTCAGAGAGAGCCCTGCACCCTTGCCCTCTTCCCAGTCCTCTGTGATCATTTAATGGTTGGTTTCATTCAAATAACTCAAGGTAATGTAAGCCATGCTGCCCACGCGATGCTAATGGCAATATGTAGATTCCCCTGCATTCCTGTGGGGAACTCACTGGGTAATAAAATAATGGGGGTGGAGAAGGGAAGGGCCATCTACAGACCAATAGGATAATGGGAAGAGAAAAATCAGTTGGTGATGGAGTGGGTATGCAGAAAGTCAGCCCCTCTACAGTGGTCAGTCGAGGCGGGGTGGTGGGAGACAGTGTGGAGGCTTCCACTCACCGGCCATGCTGCACAGGTCCTCAGCTATGTAACCCAAGGGGATGGGAAGGACTCTGTATGCTGGCTCACCCAGGAAGCCCTCACTCCCCAGCAGGCTTGGGTCTGCCATGTCTGTATTTGGGTTACCCTAAATCTGTGCCAAAACACCAAGTCCCCTAGTGAGTTCCTTTATAATTATACCTGCCGTCCAGAACTATTTCCTAATAGAGCTTCCCAGGTTCTCAAAGCCCTTGCCCTTCTGGGGTATGAAGGAAGCAAATTTTAGTTCAATCCGAATAGGAGTTTTGTGACTGTTGGCTCTAACAATAGAATAGGCGGCATTGAGAAGGGTAAGCGCCCCAGCCCTAGACATGTTCAGGAAGATCTGTTGCTGTCTGCTGGGGAGGTTGTTGAAGGGAGTCCATCCCCAAAGGGGGATAGCAAACTAGGCTCTCTAAATCTAGGATCTGTGGGGCTTAAAAGGCTGTCTGATCTCATCCTTTATAAACCTCTTGGTCCCAGGGTTAATGTCTTGTGCTTCCCCCTCATCAGCCCACCCAGAGCTGCCCAGGGAGCTGAATTCACAACTTCCTGCTCTCCTGGCCTTATGCAATTGAGGCTGCTGAACTTGACCTGTGCTGAGCAGGCTCCCGGTCAAGTACCCTGGAGCCCTCAGCAGGAGTCTCTGAGTGGAATGTCCCAAGCCCCTCTGCAGACTGGCATTTCTGATGGCCAAGGACTCTTTTAACTTCTGCCTCTTTGGAGGAGAAAGAAGGGAAATGGAAAGGTCCCCAGTGCCCTCTCATCAAGGGCTGCTTCTCCAGGCTGTGGATTATCCAGGCTACTGGGCTAATGACTCATTTTTCTTGAAAGAATGAAAGACTTAATGCTTATGCTACCAGCTAGGAGGTGAGAATCAACCCCCTTACCATTCACAAGAGGACATTGAGAAGCAGAGAGAGGAAGTGACCTGCTCAAGGTCCCACGGCCTGCTATAGCTGGTCCCACTCCCACAACTCCTCACTCCCAATCCAACATTTCCCCATTGTCCTGCAGAGTCCAGCTCTAGCTGAAGGATTCAGGTAACCACGTGAGCCAGCTCAGGCACAAAGCACCTAACTCAGAGCATGGACACAGCAGCCTGTGCTCCTCAGATGAGCAGCTGACCTTACATGGAAATATTCAGAAAGTCAGACACGGTGTCTGGGGTGGGGGAAGGGGAGTGGGCATAGCGCTTCATAATCCCTCTCTGAGCCGTGCCCAAACTCTGAGTGTGCCAGTCAGGCTGCAGGAAAATGTTTTATTAATCAACACAATGCCCTTTTGCTTGCTTCAGACAAGCTTCTGCTGGAGTGGGAGAAGGGAGAGGGGGGAGCTTTGGCTTAGAAGACAGAAACACAAGTCCTCAAGTGCAAAACTCTCAGGAGAACTCCCAGCCGTTTCTGGAAGCAGAAGAGAAATGGGCCGGGAAGAAAGGAGAAAAGAAAATCTAGGGTCACATATGGCGTGTTGCTCTTCTTCATCTCTGCCGTGCAGAAATGGCATGAAAAAGGCAGAGCAAGTCCAAGAGCCGCCACGTCAGAAAAGCCAGCAGAGAGGGGAGTGAGGAGCACAGCTCATGAAGGAAGAGCTGCACCTGGACATCGGATTCCTCCAGGAGGGTGTGAAGCAGCACCCATGACATCCCAGGTCCCAGGAGGCTCCCCAGCACCCCGATCACCTACTTCATCTCCTGGAATGGAAAGCAGCTGCAGATCACTGCAGAGGGCCTATTGCAGAGGGGTGTGGACAACAGGGAGCCTGCGCTCTGCCGTGGGGTTCCAACAGGCTCCCCATCAGTGCCACTTCCATCCTTCAGCTCTCTTGACTGAGCTGTGGTCTCTCTGGTGGGCTGGGAGGAGGGGGCAGTTGGGGGCTAAGTGATCACCCAAAGCCAGGGTTAAGTAGGGAGACTGCCAGCCCCAGACTAGGACGTTCCATCGAGAACCAGAATCTCTTCAGATGAGGAGATGGCATAAGGAATTTTAAAAGTTATTATAAAAGATATTTACATAGGCTATTTATACAGTATGCGTATTTACAGTTTCCCCTCTCCCTGAAGTTAAACAAGCTCTACTAGTTTACAGTACAATTCCCACCTCTTTCTTTCCCCCCTCCTTTGCAAGTTCGTGCTTTGCCTGCTGCTGAGCTGCACGTGTCCTGTCTCCACCAGCCCACGCCCTGATCCCCACTCTTGGGGTCCGCCAGCTTTGTCTCCTGTGACTCTAACCTATCCTTGGTCACCATTCTACATCCACCTTTCACTCTCAGAACCTTTGCCAACAGCCCCCAGGAGTCTTTGAGCTGGGCACGATTGGGGGTGCTCCACCTTCTCTGCACAAGACAAAGGCTGGGGAAAGAGACTTCTCCCCCTTTAAGAGAACACGGTTCAGGCCCCATGGAAAGCTGGTGGTCAGTGATAGGGGCAGACACCAGTCAGACCAGTGCCAGTTTGTATCCCAGCTTCTCCATTTACCAGGGTAAGTTCTGAGGAAGCCCAGGTTACAAGACACGGATAACAGTAACCTCTCTCTCACAGGGTGACAGGAGGAGTCAATGGATCTACATAGTTTATATTTAGCTTAGTTCCTGGCACATTGTAAAGGCTCAGTAGAGTTAGTTATGATTCTTGATGTTGATAAGGATAATAATGATAGCGGTCCCTCCCTCACGTGTCAGGGCGAACCTGTTTCTACTCGTTCAGTCTCAGGAGGTGATGGCAAAGAGCTGCTTCTCCACCTTCTGAATAACGACCCTAAAGAGACTCGTGGGCGGCCATGAAATGGTCACGGCTGTCCTGGGGCCAGCCTCACTGTCTCCTAACCAACTGCAGATCATGCTTTCCCCAGAGGAGAGGTTGGAGTGGCCTCCCCTTTGTACCCTCATGCTGTGACCCCTCAGCTCTCCCAATGTGTCAGGCCATTGGCCTTCACTCCCTCTGCCTTTTGTCAGCTTTACCTCTCTTTCACAGCTTTGATTCCAACCTTTGATTCTCATTTTTACTTGCACTTGCTGATTGTTAGCTTCTCCTACAAGAGCGTTTGCTCTAGAAAATTTGTTTATTTTCTTCACAGATATATCCTCAGC
Organism: Tupaia tana; assembly: GCA_026018925.1. Lineage (NCBI taxonomy): Eukaryota > Metazoa > Chordata > Mammalia > Scandentia > Tupaiidae > Tupaia > Tupaia tana. Next base: position 79,852,970 of record JAKSZU010000004.1, read on the forward strand.
CCCCAGCATCATGCCAGGTACATGGTAGACCCACAGTATTTGTTGGTAAACAATCGAATAGATGAATGCATTTAATTTTCCACCATAGTCTTTCAGGGGCCAGCTAAAAGACCACGTCCTCCAAGAAGCTGTCCCTGATTTCTGCTTCCTCCACCTTCTCTTCACATTTTCCTGTCCCTTCCTTCTGTCTCTTACCTTGTCGAGTCCAGAAATACAGCTCACTGAGCCTCATGCGTCTGTTACTTGACTCCTATAAAGCTAGTGGATGCTACTGAAGTCAAAGGGCCTCACTCTGAATCCAGCAATGCTACTGCAATGAGAGAGCTTGCCGTGGTGCCTCAGTCTTCTCCTCTGCTGAATGGGAGTCTGTACTCACTTCACAGGATTTAGTCCCCAACCCTTTTCCCTCTTTGCAGCCCCTTATGCAATTAGGGCTGTGTCTTGTTCACAGTGACAGCTCCATGTATGTTTGCTGAATTGTTGAACCATCACTTCCCCCAGTTGCTTATCAAGGGACAGCTGTCTCCTAAAGGGACTAGATCAGGGGATGCTCCTAGTGACCCAGGGAGTGTACCTGACATTTTTCTTAAAGGAGCATAGAGAGTAGTGCTATCAGGGTCTCAGGTACTTGGAAGCTCTGCCCAAAAGGTCTGGTCCTACAAGGACCAGGACTGTGCCCCTCTACAAAGGCTGGATCTCTCTGCATTAGAGTCATCATCCTTGGCCAGATAGTTCTTGGACTGTGACCATTCACCCTATCTCTCATCCATATGCATATGGCAATGTAAAGGTTTTTTTTTAAGATTTTTTTTTTTTTGCCATAGGGCATGTACACTTGCTGGAGAGAGACAGAGACAAGCAGAAAGAGAAAGTGAGAAGTCAACACCGCCCCTGCCCCAGGAGTGATGGCCACGCCACAATCCCCTTTCCTCCATTCTCCTCTCGAGATTTTAGACATGTCTACACATGCACTCAGGATGAGTTTTAAGCCACTAGGTCCAGATCCAGGACTCAAACCATGGTTGGCCATGTGGGAATCCAGCACCTTAGCCATCATACCACCTGCTAAGGATCTCTTCATTTTTCTTTTTGGCAAAGCAAAACAAACAAAAACAATAACAACAACAACAAAACCCAAATACTGCTTTTCTGAGTGAGTGCTGTTTATCTAATTATCAATATAGAAGACTTAGCAAAACCTTGTTTTACTCCGAAAACTGACCTGACCTTTCAGCTCCAGCAGAAACACAGTATGAGAGGGAACTTACAGAGACCAAGAGCAGAGACTGGATGACAACATCAACAAAGCTGTTCACAATACTCCCAACAGGGAGGAAGGGACAAATGCCAGAGAAGTAGGGCATGGGCCAGAAAACCTTCCCCTTCCCCTCTTCTCTCCCTTCATTTCTCCTTGGCCAATCTCACCTCTTTTTCCTGCTTCCACTGATGGTTTTGGAAACTGCCTCTTTGCCCCGTCCCTGTCCTCCCTGCTAGGCTCCAGAACCATTTCTCATCTATCTGCTGGCCACCTCAAAGACACTCTGGGTCAAACATTGCAGTCCAAAGCCAAGCTCACTGTCTCTACCTTTCCCCTAGAACTCCTGCCAACCTACTTCTCCTTGAACATTTGCCAATTCCATACTGCTAGTCATCCGGCCTTGCAATTCCAGAGTTCCCTTTGACTTCTCCTCGGTATCTTTCTGTTCTCCTTTTTGTCTCGCCTTTTCTACTGCAACTGCCCTGAGTCAGGCTTTCATTACCTCTTACTTGGATTAGTCTTCTGACTGACTGATCAGGCTGAGTCCTGTGTCCAAGGGCTCCCCTCTAACATTCATCCAGAAGGTAGCTGCCGAACAAACCTTCCTGATCAACGTGTTACCGGAATGCCATTAGTGGCAGGCTCTCTAATGCCTACCAAATGAATTCCTTACCCTAATATTTTAGGCTCTATGCACCTCTAGAAAATTTTTGTCCCTGCTTATCCCCAGCTATTTTCCTCTTCATACATTCTGAATACTAGTAAACTGGCATATTAGTTAAGCTTCCCAAACAGCATGCCTTTTTGTAATTTACTTGGATTTCCTATATCTACCTATCAAAATTCTACCCACTGTTGTTGATCTAGCTAAAATGTCACCTTTTCTATGTAACCAATCATTCATTCATCAGCAAATATTCATTCAGTGTTTATTCTGCATCAAACACTCCTGATCATTTCAGCATTTGCCCCATTCTCTTATACACTTTTGGAAACATGCTCAGTTCCCCTGCTCGACTGTAAACTTCCTAGGACAGAATTGATGTCTTGTTCATGTCTACACTCCCAATATGTGCCTTGCACTTATTTCCTCAAAGTGACTGGTTGTGTGCAATTCTACCTGTTTGAGGGGAGAGGATGGGAGATGGAGGGTGATGTCTCACAGCTAAAAGTCTTTGCTCATCTCTCAATAATTTTGTTGAATTAAATCAAGATGTCCACTGTTTTGGTATCATTTTGCTTAATTCTCCCGGTTTCTTTTTCTGCTCAAGTATGCGTGTCCAGAAAGAAGTAAAAATAAACTAATGATACTTCTCAGCAGCTATAAGCCCATAATTATAGTTAACTCTCTGTTATCCAAGCCACTGGAAAAAGTGTCAAAAAGAATCCCATGCCAGAAACATAAAAACATTATTTCCACCAGTCTTTGACATGGGATTGTCTAATTTTTTTTTGGGGGGGGGGGTATTGTCTAAATTTTAGGCAGCTGGTTTGTCTTTCTAATTATGTTTGGCCGATCAGTTGAGATTTGCATTTACAGTCTCTCAGTACCTGCCTGGGTAATAGGAATAGAAGAGGGGATGGAGGACTATGCTGGTGGGAGGACTCCAGGTCATAAAGAAACATCTACTTTACAACCACCAAGGCAAGGCTTCCAAAGTGTCAACACAGCCTATGGTTGGGCTACCTCACTGATGATTACCAAGGAGGGAGACTTCTCAGCCCCCTAAATAGTCCACACGGCTGTCCAGAATTTGTTTTTGTTTAAAGAAGACAACAAAGTGCCTCTGGGACTAATCAGGTTCTGGGAAGGTGGAGCATTGGGCTTCCAGTCTTGTTGGGGGCAGGAAGTGCCTTGCTGTGCTACTGGGAACCACTGGATGCCAATCAAAGAAAAGGAGATTTGCAATTTCGCATTGATAGCCAGATAATGTAGAGGGGACAGTTCCCCCTTCTCAGTTCTGAAGCAAACAAATATCACATGTGGTGATTCGGCAGCTGCATTAGTTGGGGGAAAATTGATGCACATTTCATGTGTCAGAGAGCTGAATCCCAGAGAATGGAGCCAGCCTCCCAGAAAATGGTTTCTTTATATAGTTTCATCCATTTATTGTTTGATTGGACTTTCTGTATATTAAATTCAAGCTGTTCTGCTGCTCATGGGTATTATGATGCGTTGGCTCGGTGGGAAATAATGAAGGTGATGGGATTTTACAGCATCACATTACAAAGGAGGCGTCCCCCGCCTCATCCATCTCTCCATCAACTAGCTTGTGTGTGAGGTGGCACTTATATTAAAACGATTTTTCTGATTCCGTTTAATGACACTCATTCGAGTCCTGACACCAGGAATATGATTACATGAGCTGAAGGCAGTCTCCTTCCATCCAGTCATGGTCAGCCAAGTCTGAATATCTTCTCTCCGTGTCTCCACCTTCCCACGCACCCATCATTTGCAGAGAATTGGGCAGAGGGAAATGGGGGTAGGGGGGGAGGCAGGCTGGACAGAGGCAGGGGAGCTGGAGGCAATCAGAGCTGAGCCTCTTAGTAGAGAACTCTGGATGCCCCCAAAGCCCTGTGGGAACTCCTTCCTCCCTGTCACAAACAAATACCCATTAGAAGGTGGTCTGAGGGCAGTACTGTGTTCATCCAAGAGATTTCTGGGAGTCTGATCACTGCTTCTCAGAAAAATAAAATAAAATAAAATTAAAAAACACACTAACAAGGACATCATCAGAGGATAAACATTCCAGTCAGTCACCCTCCTGGAAGGAGGGTGGCTGTATGCAGTGCCACATATCTGACGGCAGGGGATAAGGTGGGGACATGGCAGGGGGAGGGTGTCTCACAACTAAAAGTCTTGGTTCTTCTGTTCAACCTGGCCTAGACAAGAGCTCTCTCCTGGGCGAGAGAAACAAAAATATTCAAGTAGTTACGGAGGGGCTCGTCCCCCCGAGGAGGGGAAAGCCATGCCGCCTTTTGTTTACACTATTTTAAGGCAGAATAATTGCTGCTCCTTGGGAAGGATCATGTTTGTGTGTACAGGCGGGCGTGTTTAAAGAGGGAAACCCAAACAAAACCAGAGAGGGGGGAAAAGAAGGGAGAGGTTGAGATCGATTTTGAAGGATTCCAGAAGAGAGCTGTGAAATGGGAACCAGTCTGGAAATCCCTTTCCCAAAATTGCAGCCATTAGAGTTGCTGGACTGGAAGACAAATCCAACCTGATGCGCCCTGTGTGAAGCATCCGAACAGCTAAAGTCCCTCCAGTGCGAATGCATCTTTCCCTCTTCTGCAGCCCTGCAGCCCTTTGGCCACTCTCTGTTTTGGAATGGCCTCTCGTTTCCATTTCTGAACTTAGACAGACCCCTCATGGCAGTGAGCTCCATGGCCAGCCCCTTGCCAGATGGCCCTAAATGTTGTCGGTGTAAGGAACTTCTATCCAGGTGTGGAGCTCCCTGCTTACTGCCAGCTCCAGCTTACTCTGAGATGCCTGGGCTACAACTCGGGCTCTCTGGGCTTGTTTGTTCCATGTTGAGGCCTCGGCTGCCCTGGGCCTTGGAGCCATCCTGCAAGGCCTCAAGGACTCTTCCTGTGACATGCTTCTGTCAGGGGTGGAGAAGGTCTAACACTGTGTCTTCCCAGCCAGTTCCTGCTTGTGGGAGTGGTGAAGATTTTGGTTAGCTTGGTAGGAGCAGAATCAGCAGGCACTTGCTGAGAAAACTCCCTATGGCCTCTATCTCCAAATACAGGTGGAATCTCTCGCATCATCCATTTCCACTGTCACAGCCCTTGGCCCCTGCCACATTATTCCTTGCCTAGGTTATTGTGGTAGCTTCTTCCCTACAATGTATTTACTACCCAGCAACCAGAGTAACTCTGAAAACATAAGTCAGTAGCTTAAAACTCTCCCATGGCTTCCGATGCCTAGTGGAGAGAAGGCAAAGTGGAGGACCCTGCATGAGCTGCTCTCCTGTAGCTCTCTGTCCTCATCTCCTGGTACTCCCTGGTATCTTGTTCTTGTAGCTCAACCATTAGGACCCTTTTGCCACTCCAAGAATAGGGTACCAAGGCCCCTCCTGCCTGATAGCCTTTGAGTTTGCTGTTGGCTCTGCCTGGAATGCTGTTCCCCCAGCTACCACATTGCTTCAGGTCTCTGCTCAAATTTACCTTATCTGAGAGGCCCTCCATCCTTGGCACTCCCTATCTCACACTGCATTTTTTTCTGTAGCCCGATAATGATGTTTTTATTCGTCTATCTATTTGCTGTTTGGTCCTTCTCCTAGAATGTGAGCACTACAGAGACTGCATTCCTCACTGCAATATTCTGAGTGCCTAGCAGGTACTCAGTAACATGGATTGAGAAAGCAAACTGAATGGAGGGAAACATCAAGTGTTGAGAGGCTAATCTGTGGCTCTCTCTGCTCCTCCCTGGCCACAGAGTCTGCAGCAAGGAGGATGGCCAAGTGACCAAAAGTAGTGAAAAGGCTAAGATGCAAACTTTTCTTGCAAGAAAGCCCCAACCCTGCTAAAGCTGATATGAACTACAGAACACCCTGTTTGGTTTCCCTGTGTTTGCCTTGCCATGACATGATGATAAAATTTGGATAGAACTTTTTGTTGGTTCTCATGATAACCAAAAGATGATTGAAAAAGGAGAAAACTGAGCTTGGGTAAACTAAGGTCTAAACCTGTTTGTTTGAATAAATAGCCCACTATATATCAGGCTCAGTGCTAGGCACAAATCATACAATGATCTTTGGAACAGAGAATAGCGCTTGAAGGGCTCTCATCCTTGAAGAAGTCGCATAAATAGCTGAAGTTAATAAAATGTTGCATGACTAGACAGAGGGCTGCAAGGGCTGCAACGGGTGGCAAGCAGAGAGTACTCAGCTCCTGGAGACCAGGAAGGCCTCCTGGAGGAGACAGGCAGGGCTGAGTTTCATGACTGAAGCCAGCCAGATACAAGAACAGAGCAGTTTCTGGAGAAGTAGGAAGAGTGTCTGAGTTCAAAGGGTGAGAACTGAGTCTCACTCGATTCAGGTTTCCTGTAGCTGCCACGGAGCTGACATGTGATCACAGTGTCTCTGTATTCACAGGGCTTCTGTGCTGCCTGGTGCACAGTAGGCCCTCAATAAATATTGATGACTGAAAGCTTCCTTACTGGAATGTAGTTCTGAGCCCTCTCTTAGGAATTTTAGCATTGGAGAACTGTCAGATAAGAAAAAAAAAATAAAAAAGGACTGAGGCCATCTGTCCCAGTAAGTGTCCTGTGATCAGAGTCCCCCGGGCAGGGACTCACCACCTTGCAGGTGGGCACTGTTAGCCAGTGTCCCGGGCCAACACACTCAGGCACTGGGAGATGGGCCTCAGAGGCAGTAGATGAAGGTGCAGCCAGAATTTGGAGAACTGAAGGGTTAACAAAAATGGATCTTGAATTGGCTCCACTTCTGGCTCTGGGGAGAGCCTGACCAAGTACCCCATTCTGTGCCCTGCCGGTATTGATCTCCCAGGCCTAGTCTCTGGAGCCTCCTGGAAGCTCAGGCAGGCCCCTTCCAGGATTATGTTTTAAAGGAAAATGCAAATCACCTGGAGGCTGCTTCATGCTTGGAAGAAGTAAAAATCGATTCTGTTTTCGTTAAAGTGATTTTTGGACACTGTCAAAAGCTCTCCCATCTCAGAGCATGGGGTAACAGATAGGCTACCGGTCTCAATTACATAACTGAGCCAACCAGGTAGTGGCAGGCCACCTCATCAGGAGCAGATGCTGCTCTGTGCCCTTCCCTAAGAGAGAAAAGCACGGTCTCCTCCTGGAGCTGGTCCTCCATGACCCTTGTGGACACTTGCTCATAGGACCTTCCTCCTGTGCTCCCTTCTCCACACTCCCATCCAAATTCCCACAATGGACTGGCTTGGACAGTCATGGCCAATCAACATGACAAACAAGGTTAAACAAAATGAAGGAGGAAGATCTGCTTTGAAAACGCTTACATCACGTAATACATTCCATAAACAATTATGTTGGTCTGATTTAATATTGGGAGTTCTATGGTAACCCTTCCCTCTGTTAACTGAGATAATTGGGGATTTATTTTATTTATAGCATCAATTATGAGCACGGAAATGAATCCTTGAATGGTGCATTTGGGAGCTCAACTGTCAAGGGGGCAGAAGGGAAACCTGGGCGGAGCACTAAGGTCTTCCCCATCAGCCCAGGAGGCCACAGAGGAAAGCCATCCTCAAGTCCTGAAGGCAGCTGGGCGGTTACCGTCCTCATGTGTCTAAGGTATTTTGAGACAGTAAAGAAATGGCAATAATTGGTTCCAGGAGCTCCATCCCTGGAGGACACCTGAGTAATGTCAGTGAGGTGCTGGGAAAGCAGGCAGAGATGGCAACCAGAGCCAGGAAGAGCGAGCGCCTGTGCTCAGCAGATCGGCCCCAGTTCTGCAAGGAGCTGAGGACAGTCTAACTAGACTGGAAGGAGGAACTCGGGGAAGAGGTAAGGCGGGGAGAATCTGGAACCAGGAGGAGCCAGGGGTCTGCTGGGAGCTGTTGGAAGCAATCAGACTGTGCTAGATTTTGGTCTTTGATATTTCATGGCCATTTGAGGCTCAAATGCCAATGCAGAGTAAGAAAAAGATGAGCTTCTGGAATGGCTAGTCACAGCTACTACTAGTCAGAACAGAAACCAGCCAGGGAAGAGGGTTTCTCCAGTGAAACCTCCAGAAAAGGCAAGAAGATCCCCATAGCCCTGCAGAGCATCTCAGCAGAAGAGTCAGACACCAGGCAGAGGCTCTCCTCTCTCCCAGGGGCCAGGGCTGGGGCAGAGCACACAGAGCTGAGGAGGCTGCAGGCTCTGCAGCCTTAAATATTGGATCCACTCTTGAGAGAGAACGGTTAGGTCTAAAAGGGACTGAGAGTTTTACCAGGCCAAGCAAATGGAGAAGGCGCCCCATTTACACTGACCTATCCATTAAAAAGCATTTTGCCAAGCACCTGCAATGTACAGCCAAGCAATGAGCCTGGTAATGGTGCTAACTGCCAGCTCAGGTCAAAGTCAAAGTAGCCCGATCCGGAACTGAGTTATACCAGCTGGGGTAGAGGGGAAGAAAAGGCTGCTTTTCCATTCAATACCTGAGTTTAAGAAAGACACTGTGAAAGATCTCCTTTCCTGCCTATTTGGTTCTCCTCACAGAGGCTACTCATTCTGATGCCCTGGGGAGGGCAAAAGAAACGTGTTCATTGTCAGGTGTGGGGTGAGGGAGCCCACCGGGCCCACAGTCAGGGGAAATATGCCTCTCTCCAGCTCAGGAATCCTTCCCTTCCTCTCTGCCTTCACTCTCTGGAAAAGTCCACCTGCTCCCCTCCAGGAAAGCAACAGTGAGGCCAAGACTGTCCACTGCCTGATGCTGAACTTGGGATAGAAGGTGAATGCCAAAGGAAATCAGCAGTTTCCCCAGTGTCAGTAAAACACTGAATTTTGCTATGATAGCAGCCATTCATTTCTAAGGCAGTGTTTAAACTGTCCAGAAGGAAAGGTTTTCTTTTTAAAGTCAGTGTGCCCGGTACAGTGCCTGGCCTATAGTACTCACTGGGCTGATGCTTTCTCAACTAGCAATATGACTAGAGTAGACTATTTCACCTCGAGGCCATAAAAAAATAAAAAAAGCAGTAACCCTGAAGGCCTAGTTTCTACTCTGACTCTGATGGTATAGGAATGAGCAGTGTGGTCGAATAAAAGGAGGAAGGACACCAGAGACGGCCTGAAAACCAGCTCAGCTACGTGGCTAAAGGAAATGTACTAACCTCTCTGGGCCTCACCTTCTGCATCATTTAAGGGTACAGGATGTTTCCCACCTTGCAGGGCTGTGTGAAGACTTAGATAATGTATGCAGAGAGCTCAGCACACTGCTGACACATAGTAGGCACCCATATGTTGCTATACTACTAATAAAAGTAATGGGCAGGTGGCCAGTGAGGTTACCATTGATCTCCTCTGAAATGATCCCATTTTAACTCTGGCATCCATCAATCTGCCCCATTTTTCTCCTCTGGCAGTCCTGAGGCATCCCTCTGGTGTCATGAGTCCCATCAGGGGGCACTCGAGGACACTGGCAGGCAGAGTTATATCAGTAGCATGGCTAGGGTGAGAGTGGGGTGCCTGGCCATGGGCGAGGTCTCCTTCCAAAAGGTGAAGGGATGGCCAGCCTGGAAAAGACAAAGTTGGTTCCCCTTTCTGACAGTGGTCAGTTCCCCATTTTATCCCTAAATGTCCCACTGTGCCAAAAAGTGCATATATACATACCGCCAGAGCCAAGAGACACAAGGTCAAATGACCAAACATTCTTGCCCACTCTGGTGAGCAGCTATTTGAAGAAGTGTGTGTGTGTGTGTGTTTGTGTGTGTGTATGTATGTAACAGGAGGAAGGGGCAGGAAGGGGCAGATAAGAAGTAAAGGGAATGCCCCAATCAAATGTGGCCTTCACAAACAGATGGTGACACCCTTTGCTCTGCCCTTGCTACTCCCACCCCCTCCCGTGTGGCAGAATGACAAATGTAATCATTTTAAAAGGTCCCATCACCTGCTCAGTCATTCCCAATAAGCACACACAGCACTACGGAAACACCGACACTGCCGCCACAGGGTTTCGGCCAGGAAAAAATCGAATCACTAGGACGCCACCAACTAAATTGTCAAAGACCAAATAAAAAGCTTCATGAATTCTCCATCAGCAATATAACGCTTCCTGGCCTAAGCAAATATAGACCCAGCATATGAATTGTGGAGGGATTTTGCATTATTCTCAATGGCTTCCAACGGCTGAAGCAGAAACCCCTATGAAATCTATGTCTCCATAAAGCTGCCTTTATTGGCTCTAATCCTGTTAGGGTGAAGGCTGTAATCTCCTTCCTGAGCCCCCTTGCTCTGATGGAAAGCTTCACATCACACCACCATAAATACATTTCCGTGACCTCAGCCAGAAAGGGGACCTCGGAGAGATGGAAGAGACAGAGCCACTTGTGCCCTCACTGAGCACCTGTCCCTCCCTCTGATGATATTGCTACTTCTGCGTCTGATCCATTCAGACCATCTCACGGCTACCCAGGGAGGCCAGGTCATTTATCACTGACTCAGGGTGAGAAGGCGAGATAGCTCCTCCTTGAATGAGAAAAAAACCAAACCAGGTGCCTCACTTTGCAGAACCCAAATCCAGAGTCACTTAAGAAAGTCCGCTCAGAGCCAGTAAACCCTGGCACATCTGCAGCAGCAGAGGAGAAAGTGAGGTGAAAGGGAAACCAGCCTGCAAATACATTACGAAGAAGACATGCAGGAAGGGTCCACAGAGACAGCTCAGTGTCTTCTGGTAATGGAAATCTGGACTCTTCTTACAACATCCACAGAACCCACCGTCCTTTTCCTCCCCGCCCACTGCCCCGTCTTTCTCCCTGAGGCACCCCTTGAATGCACACATGCATTCAGTGAGAAGGCAGCCTTCACCCCACCTCGTGACATCACACACAAATAAACAATGTATGGCTGAAAAAGGAAACGGTGACTTAATTTCCCAAGTTTTACAAAATACATGCCCTATCCCCAAAGGAAAACTCAGAGCAAGCCACCACCCCACTCCTGAACGAATCCCATGGTGCAGCTTCTCCTGCCCCCACAACTTGGGTGAAGGACTCTTTTCTCCTCTTCCCAGTCCCGACATTCCCCCAAGCTTCATTCCATCCACCTCAGCCCTTGTCTACTCCACCAGCAACGACTTACCCCAGCGTGGTCATGGTGACAATGGTGTACCAAAATGAGGCGGGGATGCTCGTGAACTTGCTGGCAGAGGAGCCCTTCTCGGCATAGAACATCACAGTGGCAAAGATGATGATGGCCATGGTGAGGGAGAAGAGGAGGAAGCCGAGTTCAGAGGCACAGCTCTTCAGCGTGTAGCCCAGGATCCGCAAGCCCTGGGAGTGGCGGGAGAACTTGAAGATCCTGAAGACCCGGAAGACCCGGAGCGTGACGAAGGCCCCGGACACGTCCTCGTTGTTGGTCATGACCAGGCCGATGTAATAGGGCATGATGGCCACCACGTCGATGATGCTCATCACGCTGCGGATGAAGCGGTAGCGGCTGGGCGCCGCGAAGAGCCGGAGGAGGTACTCCACCGTGAAGATCATGACGCAGGCGGTGTCCAGGCAGAAGAAGGCCACCGAGTAGCGCTCTCCGCACGGCAGCTCCTTGCTCCCCGGCACCGTGCCGCACGGCACCGTCTCCACCACGTTGGTGATGACCGAGACGGCAATGAAGAAGCCAGTCACGTAGTAGAAGACCAGGGCCATGGTGCTGGTGTGCGGGTTCTCGAAGGCCCGCCACATGGTCTGGCGGAAGCTGAGCGAGGGCATGGACTCCTGGTTGTTCTCCGAGTCATTGTCGTCCATGAGCCGCTCGGCGTTCTCCCTCTTGCGGTCTTTATACTCCTCGTAGCAGCAGTCTCCGATGATCTCGGGCAGGATGCCGTAGAAAGCCAGCTCGTCGTCGTAGGCCGAGATGCACTCGTAGCGCGGGTAGTGCAGCTTCCCAGTGCGGTAGAAGTTGAGCACGCAGCGGAACACTTCCGGGTCCCGGTCGAAGAAGTACTCCTTGGTGTCCTCATTGAAGAAGAACTCCTTCTCCGTGCTACCCAGCAGCGTGTCCGGGTAGCGCTCCAGTGTGGTCCTCCAGGTCTGGAACCTCCGCCCGCTCACGTTGAGGATGATCAGCTCGTCCTGCCGCTTGTTCTTGTCGGCCGGGGCGAGGGGCATGGGGCAGTTGGCCACCGGCATCCACCCAATGGCAGCGGCCCGAGCAAAAGGCAGCCAGGCTGCAACTCCGGCCGCCATGGCGACTCCAGCTCTTGGGCCGGCAGTTGCTCGGACACTTGGCACACCAGCTTGGAGTTAGTTCAGCGACCCCTGGGAGATAGGAAGAGAGAGCAGAGAGGCAGTGAGTCCATATCGTCTTGCAGGTAGGAATGGGACGCAGGGAAGGGTCACTGGTGAGAGCGATGGCAAAAGTCTCCAAGGCAAGTTGATAAAACTGAAATCAGCACCACCAAGGGACGCGATTCTGTCCCGCCCTCTGTCGCAGAGAGGGCGCCTAGCACTGGGCAGGGCGGAGGGCGGGATCACCAGATGTTGCTGACTGCCTGACAAACTCTCCAGTTCCAACAGGGCTCAGGAGCATTTGGAGGGAAAGCCTCTTTAGCAGGAAGATCTGGAAAGACGCGGGTAATAATCAGCTCTGAAAGGTTATGGCGTTATTACGAATTTAAATTGGGAGAGGGTAAATGAGTTCTCATTAAATGAATTTAAAAGTGGGATAAACATGCTAATTTTTATTTCACTCTTCACCCACCAGGGTAATCAAGAAGGGGGCGTGGAAGAGGAAGATCAGGTAAACATTCTTTCTACTCCTCCCTGGGGAGGAGAGAGCCGAGGCTGCCCATGTCTAGAAAATTCTGAGATGGCAGGTGACCATAGCAGTCCCAGGGCTTGGAGAAGCTCTGTCCCTAACTCCCACGGACAAGGCTGAACGGACAAGCCTTCATTTCTACTCTGTGGGACACTTGGTCTCCACTCCCTATCTACCAGCCTAGTGTCCAGCTGCATCCCTCGGAGCCACAGTGGAAAGACATGTAAGGGTGAGGCTGAGCTGGGTCTCTTCCCCCACTCTGTGAAGGGAGTCTTGGATTCTCGGCTTACCTGACTATCACATACTGTCCTTCTCTCTCCAGAGGAAGCTGATCCACGCTTACTGCCATCCCTAGATTCCTCGCCTCCTGTCTCCATCTGCCCACCATCCCTAGCTCCCATGGGTTATATAACAATACTCTTTGCCATGCCAGCCTCTCTCACCTGGCCCGCACTCCACCCTCAGAGATTCCTCCAGAGCTGGACCTCCTTGCCTCCTCACCCACAACCCCCTGAACCCACTTCGCCACAACTCCCCTTCACCTGCGTGGACGGAGGGAACGGTGACATGGAGAATTATATTTGGCTTCGGGAAACAGATTTACCTTCCCAAATCTGGCTTAAAAATGATAGTGAAATGACTCTGCAATCCCCAAATGTATACCATCTGTGGGAAGACATGTGGTGACACAGAAATACACGTAACAGCAACAGGAAATTGTTTGGGGTTGACACACTCATCTCTACTAATCCCAAACTGATCGCACAGAACAAATCCTAACTCGGAATTATTTGGACCCTATGGAATTTAGTTGGTTTGACTCTGTGTTTAAATAAATGAGGCAGAGGGGAGGCTTGGGATTTCTTTTTATTCTGTTACACAGACTCATAATGGGATCTGTTCTTCATCTCTCCCTGTAAACCTGCTTCACTGTCTCCTGACTCCCAACTCTTCTAGTCTTTCATAGAGCCCCTCTCTCCTCCTCTCACCCCTGAGCTGTCCCTGCAGTTCCCCATCTAGCTGCCTCCAAAACTGGACAGGGTTAAACAGAGCCCACCTGCTCTCCTTGCAAAAGCTGCTCTTCACCTTTTGCTCATGGCATCCCTAAGCACAGGCCTGTCACCTGGACTATTTTTCTTGTTGTCCCACCCTTTAAAGAGTTGCCATATCATGATACCCTAGCTCACTGCCTTCATGAAGGCCCAGATTCCCTCCAGCCTCCTTTCCACTCACCTTCTTGTCTCCCACTCTCATCCACCACCTTGTTTCTCTCATTCCCCTGAAATTCATTCTGCTCACAGTAATCTCCCCAAAGCAAGGTCCTGACTATGCTGTACTCCACAACCTACAACACCAAGCCCAAACTCCTTGGCCTGGCATCCTGGCACTTCCTCAAATGGATCCTGGCTTAATATTGCAGCCCAAGGGCCCATATACCCATCCCAGCCTCTAGCAACAAGACCACAGACAGGCTCATGGCCACCATTCCTTCTGTCGGGCATGTCCTTCCCCCTTACCCTTCCTACAAGACATCTGCCTGCTCATCGGCCTTCTCATGATGCCTCCTTCTTTCCCCACTATGAGGCTCTCTCCTTCTTTGGGCTCTCAGCACGTTGTTTACTCCTCTTCTCTAGCACCTATCACCCTCTGACCAGAATTACAGATACTTTGTACACATCATATTAATATTAATGACCAATAATAATGGAACACTTACTCTGTGCAAGGCATTGCACTGTCTCCCCTGGGTTATCTTATTTAATCTTCACAGCAACCCTAGGAAAAAGAGACTATCATGTTCCCCATTTCATGGATGGGTAAAACTAAGGCTTACTGAAATCTAGCAGTCAGACAACACAAAAGCAACAGAACAGGGATTCTACTTCAGGCACTTGGCTGTGCACATGGAGCATCTCAATGAGCTCACTAACAACCTGTGGGGTAAATGTCACCGTAGTCCTTGTTTGCAGATGAGGAAGGTGAAGCAGGTGGACTTGTGATAATCGTCTAAAAGATGCAATGAGGCCTAGAGATGTAAATTCATGCAGCCTCAAGGTGGAGTTCGAGGGTACAGCCAGGTCATTCTATACCAAGCTTTTTAAAGGCAAAGGCCACCACAACTCAATTTTTCTACCACAACCCGGAAGGTAGTGCTGTGTACTGCACCACCAGGTCCTCGAACTCATTTGAAGACAGATCTGAATCAGTTCAAGGGTGTCCTCTGACTCACTGTACACTCAGTCAGGTTTCCTCTAGGGACTGATCTCTGCCTCAGTTTCCCCTCTACACGTGAAGGGGAATTTTCACAGGTACCTCTGCTCCCTAACAAAGGCAGGTTGATTCAGATGCTATAGAACACAACAGGGATGACAATGATATTTCTGGTAAGTGTCACCACTCAGAGAATAGAAAAACAGCACAGACCTGATGAGCTCTTGGTTATGGCAACCGAGAGAACTGAGGAAAGAATGGGAACGGTGCCATTATCCGTGGCAGTGGGTTATCCACATGCCACTGATGAAAGATTCGGAAACACATGTTGTATCTTTATTCCAGACATGTACCCTTATAACTAACCACACTGTCTTTAGGACTAGGAGACTTTGTAGTCCCTTGGCACACACTTAACTAGGTTTTCTAAGGGACAAGTGATGTTTGGGAAGCAAGTCCACAATTTAAACATCACAGCTGGCTCGATTCAGACGTAGTTAACTTTTATTGAATACAAACAAGGCTCTGGGCACTGTCCTAGGTACTTAGACAACTTTTAAACTATTCCCTCGAAAATTCTATCAGAGGCATTTCTGCCCACAGGTGACAGGTAAAGATACTGAGAGAATGTTTCCTCCAAAGTGGCCAGATTTCATGTACTACATAGGACTTGGTGATTTTCAAACAGACCATTGGTCAGCTCGCTGCCAAATAGCTTTCCTGATCTAGGTGTAGCCAAATACTGATGTCCTCAGCGTAAAAGAACAGGATGCACAGACTCCTTGTCCTGCCTTCCCCAAGCAGCAAAGAAGAAGGGCACGTGAAGGCCCGCATTCCAGTTTTTTTTTTTTTTTTTCTTTTTTTGGAGAGGTTTTTTGCTATAGGGCGCGTGCGCTCGCCAGACAGACAGAGAGAGACAGAGAGATAGAAAGCAGGAAATCACCCCCCAGGGGGGATGGCCACACCGCAATCCCTTCTCCTCCATTCTCCTCTCGGGATCTTGGGCACGCACGCACTCGCGCCCGGCGTGAGTTTAAGCCGCCGGGTCCGGGACTCGAACCGCGGTCGACTACGTGGGAGTCCAGCGACATAGCCATTACGCTAACTGCTGGTCCCTCCAGTTTTAATTCTATCCTGGACTTGTGAAAGCAAGCCACTGTCACCCTCTGAGCTTCAGAGTCTTCATCTGTAAAATGAGAGACTTGGATGAGACAGTGACAAGGGACCATTTGGCTCAAATAATCCCGGCTTCTACTAGACCATGGCTATCAAGGCTGTAGCTCAGGTCTTACGGAGACCTCTTCATGACAGACAGCCGGGCCAAGTGAGAACTAGAGCATCTAGGCCTGTTGCTGTGGGGATGTAGTTACCCTGAGCCTCAGCTTCACAAAGGGAATTCTGGGAATTCCTGACGAGACTGGTAGGATAGGCATACAAATGCAGCACTTGGAACCCAAGGCAGTCTGAGGCCTGGCTCATGGACAAGACCACTGGCGCATGAAGGGGGCCAGGCTCCCGGTCCAAGAATCCTAGACCTCTGGCCCTAGTATTTCTGCTTTATCCTAGTATGGAGCTCAGAGAGTCAGGTCCCTGAAGGAGTTCAAAAGGCAATGAGTCGGAGCTTGCTGAATCAGGAGGTACCGTGAAGGCACACTGAGAAGACAACACTCTTCTTCCATTCTCTCCATGTTGCCCCACCCTGGCTCCTGAGCCTCAGTGCCTAGTACCTACCCCTGTCAACCAGAGCCCCATCCTTAACCCTCTCCACTCCAGGCCAGCCTCTTTTCTGAGGGCCACGTTTTTAACAAACTTCTTTTAGAAAAAATAACCCCTCCCCACCTATCAGAAAAGTCCCTGGTTCCAAGGCCAAATATTTATCCCATGCATTAATCCAGGACAACCTTCATAAAGAAGGCCAGTCAAATGCCAGTCTCTTTCCAGAGGCTCAGAATGTGTCACCTGGTAATCGTCACCCAAAAAAGGAGGCAATTATCCCATTGCTACGTTCTGTGTATGTATGTATGTGCGAGTCTGGGTTTGGAAGAGGACAAATTTCCCTCCATGCCCAGGGCACATCAGCCATACCCACTACCCAAACCTGTAGCCATGACTTGGCTCAAGTTGGGCTTCTCCATGGTTCATACTACAGAGTTCTCCCCGTGATGGGCACCAACACCACCTGGAGCCAGCCGGGTATGAATGCCTGCAACAGGCACAACAGTGCGGCCCCATTTCCAGCCAATGACACTGCACATGCCTCAAATGCCAATGTTTTACTAGGACATGGACGCCTCACAAATGAAAACTCTGAAGCTATTTTTGTTTTTGGCAGAAGAGTTTGACAGTGGGAAAGATGAGGGAGCGGGTGGCATGAGGAAAGAGACATTTAAAACAGGTGAGCACTGAAATGACAAAGGTAAAAAATCCTCAAAAAGGGAAAGGTTTTCCTCTGTTCCAAAGTCAGCCTTCCTGTTAAGCTGCACCTATTTGTTTAGGAGTAGAGGGATGAAAGGAGGCAGAGTGCCCAGCTTATCCTGGGGTTTGACGACCACTCTGAGCACAGGCACGAGACAGTCCCTCAGTGCAGAGTCCTTGGAAACTTCCTTTGTACCAGTTTACCAATCTGGCAACATGTCCTTTAGCCCAGAATGGGGCTTATCTGAGAGCAGGGGAAAGTGCTCATGATCCAGGGGGTTCTCCTGTGTCCACAGGATTTGGGTCACAGGCATAAGACTGACACGGGGAATCAAGCTGGAGATCCGTGGGACACAGACCTAGGGCTCACACAGATCCTCTTCTCCGACAGTGCCACTCCTAGGCTGGCCAGGGCACTTTCCTGAACTCTTTTTCTCTAGCCTCCTCAACAGTAAGAGGGAACAAGCTACTAATCTTTCCTCCTCTGGGGGTCCCTTTTGTACTTGCATTCTGTTGTATAAAGTAGACAAGGAAAAACAAACACAGCAGTTCCCTTCCTGTGCCAACGTGTCCACACAAGGAAACGCACACATGCCTCACAGTGAATTCGTGCACTCCCCGGAGCCCTTGCTACAGACATGAAGCATTCAGTTTCCCTTGAAATAATGATAAATAAGGCATCAATTTAACCATCACATACATTCATGCAAAATACAGAACCGCCTGCCTGGTCTTCCGGGCAGATTGCCTTGTGCTTAGGACCCGGAGAAAGTTCAGACGCTCTTGCTTAAGGAACACACGGAGCCCTTTTTGCCATAAGATTCCAGGTCTGAAAGCTCAGCCTGTTGCTGACATATCAGGGCTGCCCAGGATACAAGCAGAGCATCCTGGACCCGATTAATGTCAACACGAAGCAAGCGCTGGAATTTAGTTGATGTCAGGTAACTTCGATGCCCGGCCCCTTCCGTCCCCAACTCCCAGTGTAAACACCTTGCAAAGTGAGTCTTTCGAACCTCTCACCCAGGGCCGCGACGGCCTCCGGTGTCACTTAGAGACCTTTCCCAGAGCTCGAGGAGTGGAAGCGGAGTCGGGCAGGACCAGATGTTCGGATCCCCAGCCTCTAGTAGGCACACCGCCGGTCCGCCAGGCTGGAGAACTTTGCGAAGAGCCCCAAACCGCTCCCGGGTTCCACTCTCAGCCATTTCTCTCCCTCTTCCCTCACAAAGAGCGGGGCCAGAGCAAGCCGTCGCCACCTGCCGCCGGATCCCGGGGCGCTGCCTCCTAGCACCCCCGAGGGAAGGTAGGCCAATGGAAAGAGGGCAGAGGTTCACACCCCCACCCCTAAACCTCACAGCGCCTCGCAGCCCGGAGGTGGCTCCACAGCCGGAGGGAACCGACGCCCCCGGGCCGGCTGCCTGCTCCCCCACGGCAACCAGCCCCACCCCCAATCCTTCCGGCGCCCCGGCGCCCACCCACACGGGCGCGGGAGTGGGAGGGTGCCGCGTGGGAAGCTGGAGCAACAGGCGTGGGAGCGGCGCTCCTCACACTTCCTGGCTCCAGAAGGCTCGGTCGCGTCCCTCTTACCTTCCGCGAAGCGAGCTCCGGGCCCCGCGCCCCGCGCGCGCGAGGAATCCGCGGCCGGGAGCCGGGAGCCGCGGAGGCGCCGAGCGCCCAGCAGCGCGGGGAAGCGCCCAGCAGCCGCCGCTCGCGCGGCTCCTCTTCGCCGGCGAAGTCTCGCTGGCGCCCTCCCTCCTCTCGCTCGGTGCGTCCGTCCGTCTGTCCGTGGGGCCCTCCCTCCACCGCCACCGCCGCCGCTGCCGCTCCAGCCTCGGCTCGGCAGCGCGTCCCCTCCCCGCCTCGCCGCTCGGCTCGCGGGCTCGCGGGCTCGCGGGTTCCCTCGCTCGCTCCCTGCCCCCGCCGCTGCCGGCGCCGCGCGGAGCGGAGCCGGGCCGGCCACGGGCTCCCTCTCCCGAGGTCCCTCTCCTGAGGGGGGAGGCAGTGGGGGCGCGGCGCGGGCGGGGCGGAGAGGAGAGTCCGCGGGAGGCTGCGAGGCTGCGCCCTCGGCTCTCCCCGGATCCCCGCCAGCCGAGCGGCCCCCGGCCGGGCCAGAGAGCGCCGAGCCGCCAGGCAGCGGAGGGAGAGAGGAGGAGGACCCCGCGCCTCTCCGCGGGAGGGTGCCCAGGGCGAGCGAGGGGGAGTGACTCCGCGCGCGAGGGTGTGTGTGAGTGAGCGTGTGTGTGTGTGTGTGTGTGTGCGCGTAGAGGGGCGCGCGCGTGAGCAGGGGGTGGGGAGGCGAGGCAGAGCCTGGTGCGTCTCCCCGGGCGAGTGGAGGAATCCTAGGGTGTGCCTGGAGGTGGCGGAGTGTGCCAACGCGGGCGTGAGCGCGTGTGCCGGCGAGGGTGGGCACGGGGGTGAGCGTGGCAAGGTGAGCTTGGCTTCGGGGTGGGGGAGGCGCGGGGAGTACGGCGCGAGCGTGAGTTCGGGGGCGTGTGTGGCTGGGGACAGGGCAGAGGTGGCAAAGAGCGCCGCGTGTGAGCGCGTGGGGTGTGTGTGCACCTAACTGGGTGTCGCTTTCTCGCTGGCTGTCCACGCGGCAGCAGCACCCGCTTGAGCCCAAGCCCGGCCACCTGGCGAGGTGGAGCCGGCCACAGAATAAGCTGCTAGGCTTGCCGGGGGTTCTCAGCTCCGTGTACCGCGGCTGGAGAGGTTCCAGGGGAAGGGGGAATACGGCGCTTACCCCACTTACGAGCCGCTGTCCTGGAGCGCGAGGGCACTGCCGGAAGCTTGGGATTCGCCCTTTTATCCCGCCACGTGTGCCCAGCACCTAGAACTGAGAGTCTGGAATCCGGAGCGTGAACTCTCACGCCCGAACTCGTCCCCTTTCTCTTGGAGCCGACCCAGCCACTCTGGGCCTCTCTGAAGCCCATGGATCCCCCTGCCTGATGCCTCGCCCCAGGATGGGAAGTGCGAGGTGCCCAGAGAGCCGAGCTGGGTGTCTGGCCCAGACGCCCTCCCTCCGGCGGTGGCGCGCAGAGGGCGCGGTCCCCACGGCTGGCTAACTAACTACTTTGGCTTTCCCGGTGTCTCCGGCCGCGGTGCCCGGAATTCCGGAATCTCGGCCTGGCGCTCGCGAAGCGAGGCAGCGCTGTGCCTCAACAGGGACCGGAACGCTTAGCTCCAGCGGTCACAGTTCTGGGTGTGAAGAGGTGCGTGCCGAGATAGGGACCCAGAGAAATGTGAAATATGCGGTGAGTCCAGAACGGGGTTTCTGGTTTATGAGAACCACAAGCCCTGTTCCACATTGAGGGGTGGAGGAGGGAAATTGTGGTCTGAGCTCTTGTGGGCCGGCCAGTGACTGCTTGGAGCCCCTCATTCACCCACTTTTCTACTCTCCTCCAAGCCCCCTTCAGTATGACTGTGAAAGGTGCACAACTGGCCCTTCCAAAGGTGGGCGTGGGCTCTATTAGCATTTGCCAGGAGTCCCAGAGCTGCGAGAGATTTGCATACTGATTTGCATACAGTAATAATGATTAACAACACTGCCACTCCCTGGCAGACAGGGGAAGAATTCAGGGAAGGCCCTGGCGCTGCTCCATGTCTCTCCTCTCTTTCTCTGGGGAAGAGCTTTTTTTCTCACAACTGCCAACCTGAACTGCTCTGACCTCTAGGAGAAGGTGTCTCCGACTCTGGGTGAGCAGGTCCCAGGAGGGGCGCTTTCGTCCTCCACCCCAGGCCCAACTTTGGAGAGTTTAAACCCAGTATTTTATTTCTACCCAGATCTGAACAACTGTCTATTCCCATCTGCATCTTTGGGGTCTTTCAGGGGCCAGGGCTGCCCCTCAGCTTAGTGGCTTTGGAGGACAGTTAGCTGGGGATATGGTTTCCTCCCTGGAGAGGTCAACCATTGAGACAATTGGAACTTATTGAGGGTAGGACACTCATTTAGATCTCCAACCCTTTACCTGCCCCACCCCGTTCCTCCCCAGCTCACATCTCATTGCTAAAGTGAAGTCCGCTGTGGCTATGCTTTCTGTCTTGAAGATCTAGTGGAAAATAGGAAAGACTTGGATTTCTAGTCCATTTTATTTACTAGCCCTTCCCACAAACAGGTGACCTGGAAAATAAGAGTGAACAAGTAATGGGGAGAAAGAAGGTCTTTTGCGCTGGGCAGCTGGAGGAGCCACTGCCAGGAACTGCTGCCCTTCCTCTCTGCTCCTCAGCCCTCCATTGCATCTTTTCTGCACTGCCTGTCCTCACCATCCCCCTCTCCGCCTCTGGCCTGGCCTGGCCGGGATTTTCAGTTGCTTTTCCCCCATGACACGGCCGCTTTTTCTTTAACTCTCAGCTTCTATTTAAAAAGCTAATTTGGGAGCTTGTCGATGCTCCCAATTCAGACATTTTAAATAGGAACTGAAAGTCAGGAGCTGCCAGGGCACTAGATTTCCTTCCCTTGCCACCAGCACAGCAGAGGCGTTTGTTCAGTCACTCCGCTGGCCCTGGCCGGGTGTGTCTGTGCATGAAAGCCCACAAGCACGGGGTGTATTTCAGGCTATCTTTTCTATTTAAAGACAGTGCTCCTATGGATGACTGTTCTGTGTGTGTGTGTGTGTGTGTGTGTGTGTGTGTGTCCTTTCCAAGCTGTGGACATATGAGGATTCTTCTTTAGTTCTGTGGCTCTGTCAGCTATTTGCAGAGCTTGTCGCTGTGGTGTGGACTGTGAGGGCAAGAGGCAGCCCAACTCAAAGTCGCTGCTTCTTGGCTGGAGTGTCTGCGTGGCCGTTTCCCAGGGCTGCTCTGCTCTGCTTCACTCTCTGGAACTGTGCCTCAGCGTGGCTTTAAGGGTGGCTTCCACCTTCACTGAGGCTGTCCTACTTCAGCAATCTGCCCCATGCTGATGCAGGAATTTGGGGGTGGGGGTGGGCTTGTGCCCCTGAGGTTTGCATGCTTTCTACATTCCCGGTCTGTCAACCTTGGAGGTAAAAAGCACAGACTCTGAAGTCAGACTGCCTGGGTTTGAACCTGCCTTTTCTGTTAACTAGCTGTGTGACCTTGGGGGAAGCTGCTTAACTTCTCTGTGCCATGACGTCTTCTTCATCTCTATAATGGCAATAAATAACACTGTCTATCTTACAAGGTTGCTGTGAAAACTAAATGAACCATCACAGATAGAGCACTTAGGACAGTCTGGAGCTTGGGAAGTGCAGTGTAATTGTTGGTTGTTGTTCAAGATAGGAGGTGCAGGGAGTAGGTGCAGTGATATCTGTCTGGGGAGGAAGATAGAACTGCCAGTTGTACACACACACACACACACACACACACACTCATGCATGTAACAAAAAATGCCAAGCCATGGCCCATAGTGAGTCACGTTCACCTTGTCAATATAGCTGATTTCCCAAGCTCCAGAAGAGGAATATTTCTGGTGAAGGAATAGAGAAAGTCTCAGAATTGGAGATGAAGAAGGGGCTTGACCCTGTCAGAAGTCCACAGGGCGTTTATTTCTTAGGGACCAATTTTATGCTGGAAGAGTTAAGTCCTGGAGCGTCATTATCCATATGGTCCCAGTCTCTCTTACTCAACCATACAAGCTAGACCTTTATGACATGGAGCTCCAGGGAGGGACTCCAGAGGGGTAGCCCCTCATTCTTCCCAAGCCTCCCCTTGGGTTAAGGTCCTCTCACTTTGACGCTGCCATTGCCTCTCACCCCTTTCCACAGGGTGGAAATAATGACCATTTACTCAGTTGCCATCTTGCCATCAGAGTTTATTTCCTCTCAGCTCTTGAGCATATGGAGAAAGAAGATGGGGACCCTGGAGGCCACTAACGGGAAGGGGAACTCTAAAGGACTGAGAGCAGGAAGGCTGCCCAAGGGCTCCCAGGCAGCACCGCATCCTTGGATCGTATCAAGCCCTGAAGTTACAAAGTCCCCATATGCTGGGCTCCTTGCTAGGTCTTTGATAATCCTGCATGACAGATAGTACCACTCTTTCTCAAATGTGAAAACTGGAGGAGGTTGATGGAGAGGGACACTGCAGAGGGACCTAAAGATGCATAGCTAGAGCGAGGCTCTGAACTCGCCTTCTTACCGCTGTCCCAGGATGCTGTTGTTCTCTTCTGAGAGTAGAGTGGTCCTTAGAGAAAGGGTCTGCCCTGAGGGGAACCCTCTTGGCCTAGCTCTGTTGGCTTCTCCTGTATTTGGTTTCCATAGGGATGCAGGGGTGAGTGTGGGGGTGGGACTTAGTGCATCCAGGTTGGGACTCACCCTCTGAAGTTTCTTCAGGGTGAAGTTTTCCTGAGGGATTCCAAAGCATGGTGGTGACTTGTCACCCCCTAGTTTACAAGGAGAGGCAGATGGTGGTGGTAGTGGACACGCCCAGGAGCTGTGCCCTAGGACCAGAGGCCAAGGGTCCACTCCTGAGCATTGGCCTGTGTAGTCATGTCACTAGTCAGTACACTCAGACCAGTCATGGCAAGTGAGAGGCCATTGACATTGTGGGACTCCAGTGGAACATCCAAAAGTCAGCCCTTGCAGTGGCCTTTCTGCCAGCCTGACACCTACTCCAACCAAGGCAGATCCTGGGAGAGGCATAGCCTTAGTGGAAGGCTTTCTGCTCATCAAAATGCCTCTCCTAGGGAGAGGCTAGGGAAAGAAGAGGATGAAAGAGGAGGAGGAAAGCAAGTATGAGCAGGGGAGACAGGCACTGGGAGGGAAAAATAAAGGAAACTGTAATCATTTGTTTAGTTTCTCGCTAGAAACAATTTGGAGGAGGGTGGGTGGAGGCTGGGGGTACAGCTCTTGTTGGCAGTGACTGTTTGGTTCTCCTTGGTGGCTCCTTTGGCTTGTATGCTGGTGCTTCCATGGGCTCCATCCTTGGTGTTCTTTGCTCCTCGGCCTGCCCTTTACTTTCTCCTGGAGAGTCTATGGGAGCCCACGGTTTCAAGTTCACTCAGATGCTTAAGACCTGTTCCTGAGCTCTCCTGGACCCTGTGTCTATCCATAGTGTGTCTCTGTGTCTGTACGCAGGCACCTCTGTGCTTCTCACCACTTTCCTTCCTTCTGCAGGCAATGGTTTCCTTTAAAACCCTGTTCCGATCATGTCATCTCCATCACTTCCTTTCTGAACTTACCTGCTTCCACTTACACCTTTATTTCTAGCACACAGACCCTTGCTCCATTACCTGACAACATCTCATCCTTTCACATCTTCATGCCTTTGCACATTGCCGTACCTTTTTCCAGGGTGCCTCTGCTATTTCTTATTTCCCCCTGTCACCCTAGCAATCATCCACTCAGCCTCGAACCTTAAATACCCAGTGCAAAGTCACATGAGAAGTATTGTTGAAGCTCTTCCAGGAGGAACTCACCCTTCCCCACTTTTGGACTTCTGCAGTTCCTTCCTTCCTATCTCAAATACGGTTCTTATGACCTCTGTGGCCTCAGCCATCTGCATGGCCGTAGCCGTCTCTGAACGTTAAGCTGTTTCAGGCAAGGCAAGTCTTAGCCTTTTCTGAATCCTACCTCTGTGCTTGGCACATTGCAGATGCTCAGTACATTTGCATTATCCGTTTTAGCTGTCACTCACGTGACTCTCTTGATTGTATGCAACTGACAATCTGTGATAAATTTGTCAACTGGTCAATCTCCAGGTTTTATCTGATTGATCTTAAGCACTGGTATGAGGACAGAAAGGATGAGGGTGTTCGATTTTTGGCTGATCCTAGATGAAAAGACTCCCAAAGCACCCTTCCTCCAGCAGAGAAGGAAGGAAAGCTTTTTGTATCTACAAAGTGAGCCTCTATCAATGCTGCCTGCAAAGACTTAGCCAGTATTCTTCTCTTAAACCAGATTGGTTTTCAGGGAACTCTTTTCTTTCTGGCAGAATGTCAGTCACATCCCCAGAATATCGCCTCTTTGGGGACAGCCAGGACCTGGTCAGTTGGAAGTATTGCTGGTTGTGCAATTGTGCTTGCCATAAAGACCAGCATAGGGGCCCATCAGAAATCCATTTGTTATGGGGCCAGACAGTGACACAGCAATGAAATGCAACACCTTATAAGGCTGGCTCATATGAGAGGGTTCTGTGTTCACGTCTGGAGACCTCCCTGAGTATACTGGGCATGTGCGTGCTTGTGTTCCAGGGCTGGCTGAGTCTGGGGCTGTATTGCAGCCTCAAGACCCTGTTCAGAGTGTTGTCTCTCTCTGTTTCTTGCTTGTGGAAATAAATAAATAAACTTTTTAAAAAATAATTATTTTATTTAGCTTTATTTATTTACTTACTCATTTTTTAAATTTGGCCAGAGAGGGACAGAGAGAGAGAGAGAGAGAGAGAGAAAGCAAGTTGCCAGGTCCAGGACTCGAACCATTGTTGGCCATGTGGGAGTCCAGCACCCTTAACCACCATGCCACCTGCTGGCCCTAATACACTTTTTTTAAAAAAGTCCATTAGCCAAAACCCTGGCATAGCTCAAGGAGATGCCAAGACCAAAAGTTGCTGAATTTTAAGTATAAACTTATATGAAAATGACATCAACAAATCTGGGACAATAGAGGCTTCATGGGAAGAACATGGGCTCTGGCTAGACTTGATGTCAAATCTTGATTTGTCATTTACCAGCTGTGTGACTTTGAGCAAGCTACTTTGCTTCTCTGATCCTCAGTTCTCTCACCTGCGAAATGGGTAATAAGGATGATGTGAACTCATAGGGTTCGTGAGGGCTGACTTAGATAATGAATACAACATGTCTCCTATACAATAATAAATAACAGTGTTGGCTGTTACAGTATTGTAACTGAGTACATGAGTCTGGGCAAAGTTTCACAAAGAGTGTTCATTTTTGAAGAAGTTTAGACAGGTCACCCGAGAGCTTTCCATGTGATTATTGTTCATACTGGACCTCAGGAAAAACATGAAAACGGGGAAATTTGCTCCCAAGACCATTTTTTTTTGAGAGGTTTTTGCTATAGGGTGCGTGCGTTTGCCAGACAGACAGAGAGAGACAGAGAGACAGAAAGTGAGAAATCACACCCCCCAGAGGGGATGGCCATGCTGCAATCCCTTCTCCTCCATTCTCCTCTCGAGATCTTGGGCACGCACGCACACGTGCCCGGCGTGAGTTTTAAGCCACCGGGTCCGGGACGCAAACCATGGTCGACTACGTGGGAGTCAAGCAACATAGCCATTACTCTAACCGCTGGTCCCCCTAGACAGTTTTTTTTTTTTTTTTTTTTTTAATTGGCTCCTCTCTGCATTCAGTGGTACCCCATTTCGGCAGCCTGGAGCTTTAAGTGCTTATCCTCCCATTCCCTCCTCAACAGTAAGAACTGATAAACTACTTTAAACCAATATATAAGTGACTATCCCATCCAGAGATACAATGGTCACATTGTACAGGATCTTAAGCCAAGACAGAGAAACAGTGTGGGTGGGATTTCAGGCATTCATTAGAGTAATAGGGGAAATTCAAGGGCTCCAGGAGGCTCATATTGGCTCAAGAGTCACCATCAACTTATAAAACTGGAATCATTGACACATTTACAAGCAGAATTTTGCAGCTAGGAAATCTAGTCTCCAGCCTTTGCAAAAGTGTTATAATAAGGGGACACATGAACCAATTTCATATGCCAACCTCCTCCTGGTAAACAGGCATAGCTGATATATGCCAAGGTCCCCTTCAGCACTGTGCATCGTTGCTACTCATATTCAAGTTCATTTTTTTCTCCAGAGCTCAAGGCTGGGGTTGGATGTTTTTGCCTTGCTGGGTTTGCAAGAGACCCAGCTGCAAAATCATTAATTGCTTTGGTGAGTCAACAAGTAAACAAAGACAGCCCAGCTACTGTCCCTATGCTGCAAGGTCATATGAGCTTTCTGGACTTCTCTGCGAAATCCTTGTTAAAGATGGGTCTTCATGGTTCTTAAAAGGTTTTTTTTTTTATTATGGCAAATTTTAAACATATACAAAAGATGGGAGAATTGTATAATATACCTCCATGAATCCTCATATTGTTTTGATAATTATCAACTTAATGTCAATCATGTTTCACCTACACCCCACTCCCCTCATCCCATAGTTTTGAAGCAAATTAGAGATATCACATAATTTCCTCTAAAAATTCTTTAGTAATTGCACCCTCATTATAGCCAGCAAAATCCATCTCTCCAAGGGAGAGTCCTTTCTCCTTCCCCCCATGATGCTAAGGACATTTGTCTAGGACCTGCCAGGAGTGGTCCTTGGGTTGGGTAGTTCAAGGGCTAACCAGATTTTGTCCAGTTGCTTGGGTAGGAAAGGGCACACATAAAATGCTTGGCAGCGGTGCCTCCATGAGCAAGCTTTTTGGTGCAGCAGGGTAGCAACAGAACCTAAGTCAAGAGGCAAGAGTCACAGTTGTGAATCCTAACTGGACTTCTCATTTCTCACAGGCATCACTTCATTTAACTTTAAACTCTTATTTCACTCCTATTTTACAGATAAAACTAAAACTCTAGGTCACATATCTAGTAGTTATCTGTGGCAGAGACTGACTGTAGGCTAATCAAACTGAATTTCCCTTTTCCATGAATACAACTAGATTACATTTCCCAGGCTCCCTTGCAGTTAGGTTTGGCTCTATGGCTAAATTCTGGCCAAAGTAACATAGATAAATCCTATAAGAAATATCCAGGAGGGGCTGGCTCTGGATGACCCCTGGGGGGTTAAGGCAGCTGGATCCCACATAGCCATCCCAGTGGTTTGAGTCTTGGACCTGCTGGCTTGAGAAACGAGTTGTATGCCTGTGTGTATATGCCCAAAACCCCAAAAAGAAGGAAGAAGAGGTTGTGGCATGACTATTCCCCATGAAAAGGATGTTTTCTCCTTTCCCTCTCTCTTTCTCTCTCTGGTGAGTGCACATGCCCTCTAGCAACAAGGAAAAATAAAGAAGGAAAGAAGGAAGAAAGAAAGCACATCCAGGAGAATCCTTCATGCTCTCTTTATTTCTTATTCTCTGGCTGAATGGAGAGAATTCCAAGGGCCTAGAGGAGGACAGAGCCACAAGAAGAAAGGAACCTGGGTCCCTGGATGACTGTATGGAATAGAGACCCTTCCTGACTTTCTTTGGATTGTAAAATAAGCAAAAAGTAACGTTTTTTTAAATGTTAGGTTGCTGAAATTTGGGTGATATGCTTTAAAGTATTAAACCTGCCCTGATCAATACGGTGGCCCAGACAGGATTTAAGTCCTAAGTCTCACTATGCCAACATTGAAAGTCTTCCTCTGTACCACATCACCACCAGGCACAACAAATAAGAATTGCTTCTAAGAATCTCTTTTGTGCTTCACATTTGATAGAACTTCAAGAATTTCATGTCTTTGGTTTGTGCTGTCTGATATGAGAACCACTAGCCACATGAAGCTGTTTAAATTAATTAAAATGAAAAGTTCACCTTCCTAATTGCAGTGGTCACATTTCAATAGTGCTCATTGGCCACAGTGGCTCCCACCCTGGACAGTGCAGACAGGACATTTCCACAACCACAGAAGGTTCTGTTAGACTACACTATCTTACACAGATCTGCATTCGTAATATACCCTTCCCCAGAACCCCAGAAAATGTGAGAGAAGCTATAGGCACTGTTTAGGAGAAGACAGAGGGTAGTCTGGCTAGTGATGAGATTGCCACAGGCATAGAGGCCTCTCTCCTGACCTGGAACAACTTAGAGCTTTGTTCCTTTCTCAGCTAACCCTCTGGCTATAATCTTGTGGCCTTTCTGTATTCATAAGTAACATACTTTGCATACAATTTCCTTAAAAAGAAGCAGATGAAGTAATAGTTACGTTACTGGACTCTGACATAGTTGACCGCAGTTCAAGTCCCGGACGTGGCTGCTTAAAATTCATGCCAGGTGCATGTGCATACATGCCCAAAATCCTAAGAGGAGAATGGAGGAGAAGGGATTATGAGTGGTCATCCTCCCCTCCCCCCCACCCCGCAATGACTTTTTGCTTTCTGTCTCTCTGGGGAGCACATGTGCCCTATAGCAAAAATCTTTTAGAAGAAGGAGGAGGAGGAGGAGGAGGAGGAGGAGGAGGAGGAGGAGGAGAAGGAGAAGGAGAAGGAGAAGGAGAAGGAGAAGGAGAAGGAGAAGGAGAAGGAGAAGGAGAAGGAGAAGGAGAAGGAGAAGGAGAAGGAGAAGGAGAAGGAGAAGGAGAAGGAGAAGGAGAAGGAGAAGGAGAAGGAGAAGGAGAAGGAGAAGAAGAAGAAGAAGAAGAAGAAGAAGAAGAAGAAACCTTGTTTGCTCCCATTCCCATTGGACTGTGTTCCCTGAGAGCAGGGCCAGCATCTCATTCTCACCCTAGCACCCAGGCAGGTTCTGAGCATCAAACAGCAAGAGAGTGACAGAGGACCCAGGCTGTGAGTCCTGGCTGGGTATGAATAGGCAGAGACTTTTTCAAAAATAGAAAGCCACCCAAAGAATCCAGTACTTTGTCCATTTCTCACTTAGCAGCTAGTGCAACTTTCAAAACAAATCCAACTGTGTTGCCCATTGGTTGAAATCCTGTAAATCCCCACTGCCCTCAGAATTGAGTAAACATATCTCAACATGTCTCATGTTGCCATCAAATCCTTGTCTACTTCTACTTTTCTACTTTTACTCCTGGACCCCTTGAGCTGGTGCTCTTGCTATATCAAAGAGTTGTGTTCCCCAAGCCCCCAGGTTTTCTTTTACTACTGAGTATTTGCTTAGGCTGCTCCTTCTGTGGGAACTCTACCCTTCTTCCCCACCTCTGTTTAGCTAACACCCACGTGTATGGCTTAGCTTGGGAACACTTATCCCCCACTCCACTCCCTTACCTTCTATAGAACTTACCACACTTCCCAGCCATCCCTGGGGAAGAGCAAGTGGAACACAGTTCAAGAATCAAAAGCAGAGAGGATATCTTATGGAGATGTATCTCAAGTTCCTGGCCCTTCTGAATCTTGCTAAGTTAAGAATCTTGGTTCATCTTCCCCTTCAAAACACAGATATGAATGTGTGTGCACACGCACGTACACACAGAGATTTTCATGTACTTAATCCCTCCATGGAGTCACCAGGGAGTTGAGGGGAACCCTGTAAATCACAAGCTGTGATGCTCAGAAACCTCTGCTCCTTTACCCCAAGTAACCTCTTAGGAACCAATGCTTCTAAATCCATGGGCCACACCTTACCCTTCCTTCAACCTGTCATGACCTTAGAAAGAGGAGCCAGATACACAGAATGGGGTGTGGGAGTGTCTTGAAGCTGGTGCCTAGATGCACTGTGAGTCTTCCCTGCATCAGGTTGTTTTTATGGGGATCCTAGCAGAGAGAGGCAGTGACTCCAACGCCTGAGACAATATCACGATAAATTGCCATGGCGGCTCTTCGATGGCTCATAACTAGTAAATCAAATCTATTGAACAATACATTTACTGCAAATTTAAGAAGTTGTTCTTTCATTTTTAAAGTGTATGTGTTAAATCATGCCCAGGGTCATAAAGAATGGAGACAGCCGGTCTCGGTGTTAGGAAAAAAAAACAAACAACAAAGAAGAACAAAACCACCATGTGCTTAAAGAAGTTTAAACATTCCTTGTCCTTTGTTGATGAGAGGGTGAATACCCTTTGTGATAGTCCCATGGGGGTGTTCCTCCCACCCAGACTGACTAGAATCTCCAAATGGCTAAGCTCATGATGTCTTAACTAGAGCGTCTGAGTCAATTTCACAAATATAGGTTCAGTGTTAGTAGGTTCCCTCTCCACTCCAGATTCTTAAAGTGGACCCAAAAGGAAACAATAGCTTCAGTAAATTACAGAGCTGCTTACAGTGGTAGTATGGTGGTCAGGGGTGGGAGGGGAGCAGGTTACCAACTGTCTTTCCCTAGAAGATTCCTTTTACCTCCCATTTTATCCTATTCTAGTGCTACCAAGTTTAATTCAAGTTCAATTCAAGGTACTGTTTTGGCCAGGACACGCATGTATGCGTTGCCTTGTCTATATCCCCTGCCCCAACTACACATTAACAGGAGAGCCTGGGGACCAGACAGTGGTACAGCACTAACACAAGACTCTGCAAGGTTTGAGAAAGTTCCAGGTTCTCACCCAGAGACCTCCTTGAACATACTGGGCAAACATGGGTTCATGATCAAGAGCTGGCTGAAGCTAGGAAAGGATTATGAGGTCAAAACCCCTTTGGGAGTGCTATCTCTGTTTCTCTCATTCGTGGAAGAAATAAAGTTAAAAAATTTTAACTGAAATCTTTATCCAGTAAGCACTCATTAAATCATTCATTTGCTTAGCACATACTTACTGATGCCCACTAACTTGTGCTAGGAATGTGGCAGTGAATGAGGTAGACAGAGACCCTGTGTTCTTGGAACAAAGCTTATACGATGAGCTCTGCACTGATGTTTAGCTTTGGAAAACCTCATCTGGGGCTAAGGAAACATGAGGGGTGAATAGGACCAAGGTTTACAAACTTTTAAAACAGTCCCAGGAGGAAGATCTATTATTGTTTCCATTTTTTCAGATAAAGAAGTAGGAGGGACCAGCAGTTAGCGTAATGACTATGTCACTGACTATGTCAACTCCCATGTAGTTGACCGCAATTTGAGTCCTGGACCCGGTGGCTTAAACTCATGCCGGGCACGTATGCATGTGTGCCCAGGATCCCAAGAGGAGAATAGAGGAGAAGGGATTGCAGTGTGGTCATCCCCCCTCGGGGGTGACTTCTCGCTTTCTGTCTCTCTGTCTCTCTCTGTCTTTCTGGCTAGCGCACGCACCCTATAGCAAAAACCTCTCAAAAAAAAAAAAAAAACAAAAACAAAAACAAAAAAAACAAGTAGGAGGCAAGTATTGCCCAGCTGTGGGAGTGACAGTGCTAGTCCATATGATGGGGGTGCATGTGGACAGAGAGGAAATCCCAGGGAAGAGGCACTCAGTCCACCCTGAGTGGCCAGAGATGCCATCTGAGCTGAGGGATATGAGGCAGGAGTCAGCCAAATGAGCGTGAGGATGACTTGAACAGCAGGCAGAGTGAAGACATTGGAGCATGAAGCAGCTCGGCATAGGCCTGCAGGGTGAAACCAGAGGCAGAGCCCACCCTGGCCGAGGAGGTCTTGTGTGGCAAGCTAAGGAGCGCTATCCTACAGGCCATCGGGAGCCATGCAAGGGCTTCAGTCTGCACCGGTGCAGACAGATCTGTGTCTGAAAAACCCACTCTGGCCCAGCAGTGTGGTGGATGGATTTGAGAAGGACCAGATGGGAAGCAGGGGGACCAATTAGCAAGCTAGTGCAGTGTTTCAGGAGAGGAATGATGATGAGGGCCTCAACTAGGGCAGTGGTACTGCAGATGGACAAGAGAGAGCCTGAGAGACAAAGGTTGGAGGTATAAATAATCCAGACTCTAGCCAGCAAGTGGTATGGAGGTTAAGGCGGCTGGATCTCACATGGCTGACTGAGCGGCTTGAGTCCCAGAACTGGTGGCTTGAAAGTCATGTTGGGTGTGTGTCCACGTGTGTCCAAACTCCGGAGAGGAGAATGGAGGAGAAGGAATTGCAGCATGGCCATCTTTTCTGGGGTGGGGGTAAGGGGTAATTTCTCACTTTCTCTCCCCTCCACCCCCATGAGTGACTGCAGACACCCTATAGCAAAATTCAAAAAAAGAAAATTGGACTCTAAAAGAAAATTGACATGGGCAGTAAGGACGATTCCAGGCTGTTGTGCCACTAGGTAGATAACATTCCAATCTGGTGCACTGGGACTCAGTGCAGGGCTGGTTGGGGGAGGAGGTGCATCCCTCCCAGGAGGGATGACTAGAGCTCTTTCAGGGTGCTTTTCAGCCATAGTCGTATTATGCCAGGCTGCAGGAAGCTGTCCCCTGGGCACATTCAAGACTTGAGAGTGATGCAGCCCTCCAGAAACAGGCTGGCTTAACCTAAAACAAGCTCAATGACTCCTTTGGCTATAGGGAAATGAATTTTGAAAATAAGGCTGAACAAATCTCAGTCTAGCAGGCCACAATATCTAGAGGCTTATAGAACTGCCTATTGATCGATCACTTGAGAGATAAGAGATTAACTTTTGGCTCTCATCCTCTTCCCAGCCATTCCTCTTCCCAGCTCCTTATTGTGTTCCAGCATGCACGAGCCTATGCACGGGCCATGCACACACATGCACATGCACATGCGCATACGCATGTGCTTCATCACCCCCAACTTCTCACCCTCCCCCAGATGCACCAGGCCTTTCGCGCTTCCTCTTTGCACCTGCTGTTCTCTCTGCCTGCGGAGTCCTTCCTCTGAGTTCTACACTGGGCGAAATTGTGTTTCTCCTCTCAAGTGCTCTAGATGCCAAGCCTCTCTGATACTTGGCCCTGCTGCCTCTGAGGGGTTGTTTCTTCTACCCCAAGTGTCCTCCCCACACTTTCCTCCTGACAAACCACCTCGTGTTTCTCTGAGGTCTTTCTTCACAGCCAAGCTGAACCCCTGAAGTCTTTCTTGACTTGGAAATCCAAGTGGCTGGCACTAGGTCCAGCTCAAAAGCAAGTGAGGAACAATGAACACATCCCCTCCAAGCGGAGCACAATATCCTTCCCAGCTGGTGTCCCGAGTCCTTCACTTTACTAAAAAGGGTCATCTTTGCCTCTGGATGCTTGCATGTCACATGGGAGATAAAGCCTGCACATACAAGAGGAGGGCTGTATAGGTGGTGCCTGCCCTCACCCTCAGTTCTAGGTTATCAGATCTATTTCTCTGAATTGACCTTTATTTTTATCCCCACTTTACAGGTGAGGGAATATAGCAGCTCTGTTGGACTGAAATGATCTTGGAATTGTTTAACAGCTTTGGGTGGAAATGAGTAGGCAAGGCCAGGTCTGTTTTCCAGGTAGCCTATGCAGTTTGCTGGGGTTTTGACTCATTTCTGGAGCTGGAGAAGATCGGCTGCTATGAACCAACTTGTCAGTCTTCTGGGAACCTTCCCTGCCTGCCTCAGGCTGGGTGCTTCAACCTGACAGGTAGTGCTTGTCACAGGGCAGGACACTAGGGCCAGGAGGATCTGGAGTCTGGAATTTTCACCATCATCATGAAACGAAGGACAAGAGCAATGACGTGGTGACAACAAACTTTTGTTGCTATTTACTGTGTGCCACACATTGTGCTGAGGCTTTAGCTGCATTCGTATTTTCTCCTTACAACAGTCCTATGAGGCAGGTATGATCATCTTCATTTTTCAGATGAGAAATGGAAACATGGAAAAGTTTGGCAATTTGCTTGAGAGCATAGAGCAAAAGTGAGATTTGAAAGCCCACAGTCTGACTCCAGGGCTCCTACTCGGAAATCCTATGCTGCAGCTAGGTGTAGAGGCAGACCAGTACCTTGACCATCCCTAGTAGGACACACACGATAACAGGAGGCAAGCCTCTGCTGATTGCTCTGGTCTCCACTTTCCTTCCAGGCTCTCCAGCTCCAAGTAGGAGATGCCCACTACCTGCTAGGGTAGAGCTCTGTGGAGCCTGAGAGCACAGGTGAACTGGGGGTGCAGGATAGATGAGCTGGAGTACTCCCTTCTCTCCCAGACACCCCACCCCCCACCCCGGTCTCATAGCGATGGCCTTCAGGTTGCTGCCTCTCTTGGATGCCTGGATCACTGCTGTCTGGAGCCTAATCTCCATTCTGGTAGTTGGGGTTGCTATGGTAATTGAATTCGCTTAAAGTTGTCTCCAAGCTAGTCTGTCTACCGTTTTCTGCCTGCAGCCTGGAAGGGCACAAGCCCAGTGCTGAGGGCAAGAAGGAGGAGGGATTAATGCCCTAGAAAACCTGCATGCTTTTCCTGATCCAGAGGCCCTTCTCAGAGGCAAACAGAGAAGAAAATCATGGGGAAATGCTCTTTCTAAGTTTTTTTCATCTCGTCTTTGCTGACTTAACTCCTTTCTGCTTACCCTGGAAATAGACAGGCTGGAAAGGCAGGAACTGGCAATTCTGGGAGGACACTTTGAAGCATCTTCTGCTTCTCAGCATTTTGTTACTCATTCAGTAAACATTTACTAAGCTGTGTTAGGCATTGTTGCTTACCTTTGGATACTCTATAGCTGCTCAGGATCCAGACCACAGAAATGTCCCCTAGACAGCCCATTTCCATGTGGCTATACTCTGACACTTAGAATTCTGGCCAGCTAAAGATAAGGTTTGTGGGAATTTACCCTTTACTCCTTTCCCTGCTGGAGGAAGATTTATCCTAGAGCCCAGGGTTACGGAGTATGTGGAGAGGATCTAGATGTTCTCAAGGCTGAGTTGCAATGAAATGAAACCGTGCTTCGGAGAGACTACAGGAGAAAGTCATACTTGTTCCTCCCACCATCTCATGCAGGAGAAATTGTGACACATAGGATGAATGACAAGGATGAAAGTCAAGGTCAAAGAGTTGCCTGAGGGTGTGTGGGGGAATGAGGTCCTTCCCCTGGCCACCATCACTTAGCTTGGAAGATAGGAGAGTGGAGATTAGGAAGTTACAGTAGATTATCAGTGATGGTGTTTACAAGTCTCAGAGTTTTAGTAATAACTAGATAAAGCCAACACAAAAATATGTGTAGCTTCAACTATGTACCAAGAATCATGATGGGCTGGGAAGACAATGATGACTGAGACATGCAGAGACTCTTGAGTTCACAATCCAGGAAGGATGACAAATGAGCAATGTGGAAAGATGAGTCCCATTACAAAGGCAAAAGCAATGCACTCTGGGAGCCCAGAGCTGGGAGAGGAAGAAAGGATTATTTGGGAAGAGTACACACAAGGCAGGGTGCATTGTGTTGCAGGTTTAAGGGTGAGAAGAAGTTCTAGAGACAGAAAGTCATTCTGTGCAAAGCCAAAGTGTGAGCAAATGCACAGAGATGTGAAAATGAGCATGTCAGGTGGCAGAGTAGGCCGAGCAAGGAGGGTAGCAGGAAACGAATGAGGCAGGAAAAGCCAGACGATGGAAAGCCCAGTTTGAATTCCATCCTGTAAGCAATGAGGGACCATCACTGTAAGAACTGTGTTTTAGCAAAACAACTCTGGCAGCAATGAGAAGGATGGGCAGAAGTGGAAGATAAGGGGCGCCTAGACTAGGGCTATTGAACTAGCAATGAAGACCCAGTCAAGAACAGGAAGTAACAGACCCTATGGCTTCTGGTGACTGATTGGCTGTGGGAGCATATGTGCAAGAATAAGGACCAAGTATTGAAAGAAAGGGCAAAAGTCTCTGGGCAGAAGTTGAGATGGGGAATGAGCTGAACTAAGAAAACCCAAACATCAGTTTGAGGGAGTTCTGTTTGGGTCGAGTGAGTGAGGTACCTGCTATGCTTAAAGCCAAATGCCTGAGGGGCAGAAGAAATGTAGTTTTAGAACTTGGGAGAGGGCTGCTAGTCAGAAATATGCATATCAGAGGAGCCAGATTGTGGTGCCACAGTAAAATGTGATGGTTTGAGAGGCCAACTCATATAGGAAGGTTTGAGGTTCAAGTCTGGAGACCTCCCTGAGTACACGGAGCACACACTTGCCTGCAATGAGGGGATGGCTTAGACTACGGGTGGGTCGGGGTAACAAGACACTTTTGGGGGTAATGTCTCTCTCTCTCTCATGATCATGGAAGAAATAAAAAAGGATCATCAGCATAGACGTGAGAGCAGAAGTTGTGGAGAAGGCACAGAAATGAGGCAAACACAGCTCCTTGGCCAGTGGCAGGGTAGTCAGTATCTTTCCAGAAGAGGGGAGAGTGGCCTGGGGTTTCTAGCTGGTAGGAGAAAGCAAGTACATAGATGGCGTGGGCTTCAGAGGAGACGCTGCTGAGGGAACGTTCTTGGCATTGACCTCACTGGAGGTCTTGGTAAAACAGATTGCCAGGCCCCACTCCCAGAGTTTTTGATTCACTAGGTCTGAGATGCAGCCCAGGAATGTGCATTTCAAGTGGGTTCCCAAGTGCAAGTTGATACTGCTGGTCTGGGGACCATATCTTGTGTACTGTTGGTCTAGGTTAGTAAACCTGCACTTGAGAAGGTTCACAAATTCACCCACTGTTTATTGTGACCTAAGTAGGACACAATGAGAGGGAATAGCTAGGCTTGGGTTAAAGAGAAGAGGCAGACAAAAAAGTGGAGAATGTAAGGCAGCTCTTTGGCAATAAGATGGATGCTACTTAGGACATGGGGAGAGAGAAGGAGAGGAGGGAAACTAGAGGCTTGGCAAGGGAACGGCAGGCCAAGGAAACGTGATGACACAGGAGGGGTGGCCTAAAGGACCACAGCCATGCCATGTCTACAGGTTGAGACTGGAGCGGGGGGGGGGGGTGTGCATGAAGAAGACAAGGGCAAGTTAGGTAGATATGGAGTATCATGATTAGAGCCAGTTTAAGGCTCTGTTTGGAGTCCTGGCTGAAAGTCTAAGAGTGTCTCTCCTAGATAATCTCATCTGTCTCTCCATCCCTCTCTTCTTACCTGCTAGGGTCTTTGCCAGCCTCTGGGCCTCATGCCTTTCCAAGCAGAACAGACTCAGCTGCCTTATATCCTGGGCTGTCTTTCACTGAGGTTGCTCTGAGGACAGGAACACCTGGCACTTTCTTCATTTTCCTTCCATGACCCCAAATCAGATACCTTGAGACTACTGTGAGGAGGCTCTTGACCTCAGTGCTAGACACCTCCTGAGCTGCCCCACCCTGCCAGGGAAGCCACAGAACTTGAGCCTTATTTTCTCTCAGTGGAGCGAGTCCATAAAGAAAATCCAATTCATTGGTGTCCAAGAGAACATTACCAAGATAGACGAGACACCATGGGCAGTATTTAATTATGAGCAGGCAGAGCAAATAGGAGGGACGCAATAAAAATGCTAATCAGGGAGAAAAAAAATCCAAGCTTCATTTTCTTCTAGAATAGACTAAAACTCGTCTCTTCTCTCCTCTATTTTCAGCCCCCAAATGAGTGCCACAGGCCTGGTTCTGAATATGACTTGGTGACAGGTGAGTCCATTCCCACCCCATTCCCCCAATCTCTCCCTGCTTCCGTTGTTCTAGCCTCCCAGTTCCTAGAAGATCCATCCCAGAGGGAGGGAGGCTGGCTTTCCCTGCAAGCACACAGCTTCCACTTAGCCAGGGAAAACTGGCAGAGAACTTGGAAAGTGAATGAAGTTATTATTCAGAGCTCAATTCCATGTCCCAGGGAGCATTTTGCAAGGGACTCTCTCCCCCTTCAGTAGAATATCCTGAATTTGCATGAGAAGGGAAGGAGGCCAGAGAAGTGCCCCTTGACCCGCAGAACTCAATATGCTCAGCTGAGTCTCTGGACTGCAAGTCAATCCAACTCTGAGCCACTTAGGATGAGCTTGCAGATGCTCAGTCAGGCCCAAAGCCACACTTCTCAATTTCATTCAACTTGACTGAGCTTGACTTTGAAGTGTGGCACAGGGTTTTCAGGCCATTCCTGTCTCACTCCCAACTTGGCTGACTCCTCTTGCAGCCAGATCCTTTGGGTCATTCTGTCTTTCCTTGCTAGTTTGCTCAACTTCCACACTGCTGACAAAGACAGACTTTTTTCTCTCATCTCCCTCTCTGTCTCTGGGATGTCTGGGCCCCAAGCAGTGTGCTAGTTTTGAATAAAATTTGCTTTCTTGGGGTCTGATGGTAGTGCAGTGGAGGAACATGGCACTCCATGAGGGAGCTCACAGTTTAAGTCCAGAGACCTCCCTCAGTATGGAAGCCCAAGTGGGCATTTGGTCCAGGGCTGGCTGAAGGCTGGGGGTGGATCATGATGTCAAAATCCTTGTGGGGGTCTATCTCTCTATTTCTCTGTCTCTCTTGCTCACAGAAGAAAGAAATAAACTCTTAAAACAATCATTTTCTTCACAGCCCCAGTGTCCTGACTCAGCCCAGGTCTTTTTCCTGGGCTTGCCTCTTCTGTTACTAGGTGGGTACACCAGTCACCCTGGCTCGTTTCCATGCAATTTCCTATTCACTTGACGAGTCTCTCTCACCTATTCTCTAATTCCTGTGTGGCTGCTATCTTTTCTCGACATCACCAGGGTAGAACCTGGGCCTGAAGATCGTCTGGTATCTCATCCTGGATCATCTGCCCTCTCTTCGCACCACAGGGAGACAGCACCCAGACCTGCAACTCCTGGCAACTGCTCCTCCTGGAAAAATATCTGTCAGATAAAGTTTACCAACTCCACTACTTACCTGCTATGGGACCTCGGACAAGTTACTTAACTTCTCTGTGCCTCAGTTTCTTCATCCGGTAAACAGAGATAATGTTATCTACCTCAGTTTTGTTGGAAGAGTTTGTATGCAAATGCATACAAAGAGCTTAGAAGAATATCTGCTAAACAATAAATACTCAGAAAGTGTTAGCTATCATCATCATCATTATTATTGTTATGCTGTTTATTATTAAAGTCAGTGGTTATTTCATTTGCCTATATTCTCAAGGATTTGGAAGTGTCTAGCATAAATACTCAATAATCATTGAATGAAAATTTTAAAGCCAATTCTTCAAAGTGTTACCCTTTCAAGGAAAATTTATATTTAAAGAGAAGATTTGGCTCAGTTGGATGACACTGGCAGTAGCAAACTGAACTTTGGTGGCGGAAGCCACATGGCCGCCATAGATTTGGATCCATGGGTTGGCCTGAAAACACATTGGGCATAAGCACATCTGCCCAAGATCCTGATGAGCTGGAGGGCTGGGGAAAAGGGATCATGGCGGGATGACGCTCTCTCATGGCTGCTTCTCCCCTTTCTCTTTCTCTCATGCGTACACATACACTCTCTGTACTGAATAAAGCATGTAAAATTTAAATAGAGGCTCTACATATGCTTAACACAGAAATGGCTAATGGTACAGGCATCTGTGGAGACAGGATTTAGCTGATAATTATTTCACTGTCCTTCTTAGTAAGCTGGTATTCACTTCCTAGAAACATAGCTGGCCCTGATAGCCTGGTGAGTTGCTCACAGTCCTTTTCCCTGGGGGTGAATCTCCTTCTTAACTCTACAAGCAATAAAAGCCAAGAAAAAGAAATAGCAATGAAGATAACATAAAACTCTGCTAGCAACAAGGTCATCATTTCCTGGGTCCTCCTTGGGGTCCAGGTTACCACTGTCTGTGTATGTCCACATTAGCTTGTCTGCTATAAGATAGGGAGGGAGAGTGCTGCAGGCAGCTGACCTCAGACCCTAGCATAATGAAGATCCTTCTAGACTCAAGCCCTAGACTCTCCTGGTGAGAGCTCTGTCCCCTTCTACATCTTACCTTCTACATCTTCTGATAAAGGAGAGTGGAAATATGTTATCCAATTGTTGCTGGATGGTCTTGCTATAAATCTGTTATGAGTGACAGGACAGAATCTCTCTTGCAAAAAAAAAAAAATTTTTTGTTTCAAATTGGGAGGAAAGGGTTAACTAAGGCCTGTGAGCCACAACTGGTGTCACACCCTGCTGCTGACAGTACCTTCACAGATGTCTTCCCATGTGCACCTCACAACAGATGAATGGGGAGGTTGAGACCTTTATTCCTTTTGCCTTCCTGCTTTCTTTTGGCATTCTTTGAAAAAAAAAATATATATCTTTTTTTTTTTCTTTTCCTATGGTTCAACTAAATGTCACCAGTTCCCTGAGTAACCTTCCAAGGATATTTTAGGCATATATAAGCAAATACATATATATGTTGTTTCCCTGTTCCCCTTAAGCAAATGGAAAGCTCGCTTTAAACACTGTTATGCACTTTGCATTCTTTTTCACTTCATAATACATTTTAAAGCTTATTCTATATCAGTATATATAGACTCAGATTTTTTTTAGTGACTGTATAGTATTACATTATTGAAATTAGGTTATTTAACAAGCTCATTTTAATTGCTTCTAATTGTTAACTTTTACAAATAAAGCCTGTGGGCAAGTGTACCTGTCGGATATGTGAAAGTGAATCTGAAGATAAATTTCTAGAAGAGCAGAGCCAGCAAGTGGCATAGAGGTTAAGGTGTTGGATACCCCCTGACTTATTCCATGGTCTGAGTCCTAGATCTAGCTGCTTGAGGATCATTCTGGGCATGTGTGTGTGCATGCCCAAAATCCAAAGAGAAGGATGGAAGAGAAGGGACTGCGGCATGACCATACCCCCTGGGGGGTGATTTCTTACTTTCCCTCTCTTTTCTTTGGTGAGCATATGTACCCTAAAGCAAAACTAAATAAATTAAATAAAATAAATTCTAGAAGAGGACTTGTTTTTATCAAAGGCTTTATTTGATCCATATAATGGCACATTGGTAAACTGCCCATGAACTATGGCTAGAGTGGATCATGGCATCAGGACCCTGATAGGGTTTGCTCTCTCTCTCTCTCTCTCGCTTGCTCACTCGTGGAAGAAATAAATCAACTTTTTAAAAGAGGCTTTATTCATTTGTAAATTTGATAGTTATGGACGAATTACCTTCCATATAAAACTGTTTTTAGTTGCCAGAGGGCGTATGTGCTTTCCAAAGACAGAGAGAGATGAAGAAAGCACCCTCAGTAGGGCATGGCTATGCTGCGCTGTCTTCTGCATTTTCCATCCTGTTGGGATTGGGCATGCACACACTCCTGGTGTTGTTTTCCAGCTGCTGGGGCTGGCATTCAGACCATGACTAGCCATATGGGATCCAGTTCCCTTAACAGGATATGGGGCTGGTCTGAAATTTTTTTTTAAGAGACAAACTATAGCATAGAGAGCAAGTGACTTTACAAAAGTCATAAGAATTATAAAACAACTGGGGTGAGAATTCATGATTTTTGGTTCTTGACCTAAAACTCTCTGAACCCCTGGGCTCAACAAATTCAGGAATATCTTAGAAACCTCATACAGATTACTGAACTATAATAAAATCTATATCTTCACATATTGAACTTTAAGCACTGTGGATTCAACTTTGAGAAAGCCACCATCCCTACCTCAAGGAATCTAAAGTCTAAAAGGGGAGACAGGTAAGTAAAGAAGCGATTTCAGTTTATCCTGGTGGGATAAGAATGAGACGGAGATGATGCAATGAGAACATGGGAAGGGTTCCTGGTCAGACATTTAAGGTGACATTAGTTAATCTACAAATTTCCTTGTAAAACTAACTATGACTTTGTTCTTCTTCAACCCTCACTATTTCCAATCCCAAACCTTTTATAAGTTATTGATAAGTAGCCACATGAATGGCTTTGTGAAAGCATGGTGTAGTTGAATAATAACAATAAAGGCTACTACACTGTGTTCCCAGTAGTATGCCTTCTGGCTCAACCTCAATGAGCAGTGTGACCTTGGGTAGGTAACGTCTCCCTTGTGTCCTTAGTGCCCACTACTAGAACAAAAACGTAGATCAGGTGACCTCTGAGTCCTCCCCCGTGCCCCAGTTCTCATATGCCATGTTTCTATTTCTAAGATCATTGAACTCTATGGAAAGATGATGGACAAGGAAGTGTCTAGGCATTGGGGACTTGGGAAAGGGAGCAGAAGGGCTACATAGTCCTCAAGTTGGGTAAATAAGCC
This sequence comes from Tupaia tana, assembly GCA_026018925.1. Lineage (NCBI taxonomy): Eukaryota > Metazoa > Chordata > Mammalia > Scandentia > Tupaiidae > Tupaia > Tupaia tana. Next base: position 79,895,829 of record JAKSZU010000004.1, read on the forward strand.
TTAGGAATTTTGACTTTGAGAGAATATGCTGCATGTGTCACATAAATAGCAATACTGATGACAGCTTACTGTTATATTTTCCTAAGTGCTTTCATATGTCGTTTCATGTGCTCTATATAATGATATGAAGGAGAAGGTAGAGAAGTACTAGTCTCTTCTGGAGGTAGGGACACTGAGGCAGAGTCAAGGTAGGCTGCTCAGCCTAAGACCCATGGAGAGAGAGCAGTATCCCCTGGGCTAGAACCCAGGACTCTGTCCTGACACCTGACCAATCCTGTGATTCTGTGTAGAAGCAAAATTCTGGTTGGAGTGGTGCAAATCTCCATGACTTTCAGAAGCCTGCACTTAAATGGCCTTTGTGGTACCTCCCTCGCCATCCTCCCTGCAGCATAATAAGCCTTTCCCTGGTTGCTGGAACCAGGCCTTTATTTCCATAGAATGAGTCTAATGAGAGCTTTTGGTGACTCAGCACCAATCGATCTGGCTGCTGGGCTTGCTCTGGCCTTTGACTCAGCTGTGGTGAGACTTCTGCCAGCCTCTAGTTTCCAGGCTGGGTTCCTTTGATAACCTGCCTCATTCCCGGATCCTTTGAACCTGGGCCCTTTCTTTCCTCCCTGGGAGTCCAGCCCTGGTCTAGAAGCCTATCCTGAAGCTGATTCAGGACATTCACCCTGATCTATTAAACATTTTTGGTTTCTAGATCCCTTATGCTGTGCTCAGTTCAACAGTTGGACACCATCTACCGGATCTCCCCAATGCTGACCACTGATGTCTTTCTAGCTCCCATGACATAGTTTCCCAAATAGTCTGCCTGCTGGGTTCCCACTCCCACTGCAGCTAGTTTTGCCCCTAAGCTGCTCCCTACCGCAATAGAGAATGTCCCAATTTCAGGATCAATCTGGGTTATCTGGTTGTCTGCAAGCTCTAAATTCATAGCCATTCCTCCCATCAAAGCTAGAAGCAGATGAATGAAGCAACTCACCAGCCTACCCTTTGTAGGGCCCCATTGGCCCATCTGTGAATGTGCTGCTAGGTTCCCTTCCCTTGCAGGTATGAATAAGAACACAGCCATTTGGGGCCCCTTGAGGGAACACTCTGTCTGAAAACAGACGTGATTACTATTTCCATCACCTTATAATCCTTTAATCACACATTTGCAGCAGGAAGCCTGGGCAGGGTGAGTCCATTCATATAAACAGCAGGAAAAAGGAGGCTCTGTGCTGTATGCCAACCGTGCTTAGTGGAAATGTAGGAATTGCTGGCCTTTCATGAGCAGAAAAAGGAATAATCCAGGTATTTATCCCAAACAGCTCACATTCTAGTTGCTGGGATCTGGGCTTACATTATGAAGGCTTTGACAAAGACATATCACCCTTCCAGGGCCGGTGGGAGTGCTGGCTTGCACTCTTAGCTTGGCAGTGGGCTGGAAGGCCTGAAAGGACAGGCTCTCTGGGCAGCTTACTGCCCCTGATTCTCCTATGTATGCATCTTGCCCTTGGACCTTAGAATTATTGATTGGAAGCCCATCATCCTACCATGAATGAGATAAAGAATTTAAGGGAGTTTCCAAAACCACTGTTTGAAATGAGTCTCTAAGAGTCACAGGGCTGTTTTTCCTTTCCAGATGAATAAGATGGGGCAAACAGGTACTAGGACTCTAGAAGGGGAGGGAGAATGTTCTTCCAGGGCTTCTCTGTATGAACTGAGAATTTTAACCAGTGAGTCAGGCAGCAGAAACAGAGAGAAGGCCTTGGTAACAGTACAGTGACACAAGCCCACTCTAAGAAGGGCATCTCAGCCCAAGAAACATACCTAACTTTCTTCATTTTAGGTAATTTCCCAAGTAGAGGTAAGACTTTCTCTCTAGAGGATTGGTCTACTTGTGTATATGCATCTCTTTCCTGGGCTGAAGGGGCATTAGCATGGCTATTGCTGCATGACAGACCAACCCAGAGTAAATGTTTGTTTTAGCTCACAGGCATCTGCGGTCAGCTGATTTTGGCCAGACTTGACTGGATACAACCATGCACCATGTATTTCTCATCTTCCCTCTAAGGCCAGTGGGGATGGAAAAAGCACCTGAAAGTGAGCAGAAACATGAAATAACCTCAGCTGAGAATGGCTAAAGACAAAACTAAAAAGTGGAGGAAGAGAGCTCCCTCCTGCAAAGCCACAAAGCAAAGGGCAGGAATAGAGGAGGGTGAAGAATTTGGACTAATGGCACAAGCCTATGTAACCCAGAAAGATGTCAGAAGTATGTACCTGTCCTTGATACTCTTGCAGAAGTCTGCCTCTGCCCACCTCTTCTGCCTGGGGGAGATGAGATGAAGAGGGACCCTCCTGGGCAAGACCCAGTCAGCTCCGAGTAACTTGAATTCTTGACTCCATCTTTCTTGTGCTGGTGAGAATGTGGACACATAGAGAATAGAAAGACTCTGCCTGGAGCCAAATGATTACTTCAGTCTCGTTAGTGGTTAGGTCCTCATTAGTAGTTTTCATGTCTGAAGTTTCCCTGGGAAAATTAAATAGCCGAAGGAGCACAGCCAGGAGTGAAAAATAGAAGCAACTGCAGTTTCAGGTCACATGACCCACATGACTGCTAAATGGGAAGCAGGAGCCCGAGACAAGTAAAACCGTGCCCTGACCCGACCAGAGACCAGTGCATGGAGGCAAGATCTTGTAAACTATCCCAACAAAGAGTTCACAGAATTTTGATGAAAGAACTTGGCTATGCCAAGATCCTGGACTCTTTTAAGTCAACTGGTCTAAAACAAGGACTGTTGAGTTTTCATCAATACAAAACGACTGTGAAACCCACCACCACGGTGACAAGAGCTGTGATGGTTTTCCTAAAAATCTGTGTGCGACAATGTCTCTTCGTAGCTCTTCCATCCCCCTAAATTAAATATACACTTGCAGTTTTGTTCTCTACCATAAAGCGTATTACGTCACCATGTCTCATTTACTAGAGGTTACCAAAAGAGAGCTAAATTGGGATTTTGTTTGGCTGCCGATGACTTTCCCCTACTACCCTAACTCATTTTCAGTGGCATTTCAACACTTCGGTAATGAATTAGCTCTACTGGTTCTGGCACAAAGAAAAAGGGTTTAAATTAATTTTCAGCAAGGGATACTATTGGTCCAGGCAACTTCCCTCCCACTGTGTTAACATCAATGTCTTGTCTCGTTAAATGCCGATAAACAAGTGTAACACTCTAACAAGCCACAAATTGGCTTATTGACACCTCTGTCAGCTGTTCTCTGCTTCCAAATCCCTTGCTTTTTAGACATATCGTGGCTGTACAAAATGGGACTCGAACGGAACATTGGAATGAGGAGATGTTGGAACTAGCTTTCCCTGGATATGTATTTTTGCTCTGACTTTCGTCTAAGTAGATTGTGTTAATTTAGCCTCTCCATTCCCGGGGTTCCTTTGGGGCACGTGTACTCATGACTTCTGAAGGGGTCCACTCTCCTTCCCAGTCTTTCGCAACTTTCTTAAGGAATGTCTCCACTGGCTACTACACTGAGCAATCCTTGCCATGTCAGCAAGTCAGACCACTGAGGACAAAGTTGCCAGTAGCCTTTTAACCTGTTTGCCTTGTGGGGGTTCTGGACCCTAAAGACACTAGGACATAGAACAGCAGATGATGTTCAGTATGATGCTGCACTATGAATGGCCAGCCTGTCTGACAGCAGGGTGACAACAGCCGGTCACCATCCAACAGGCTCTTTTTATTAGAGGACAAGGGAAGAGAGTTTGGCCTTAACCCATAGCAAGAGAACCTTAGTTAAAAGACCAGGAAGAACTGCATGAAAGTGAAGACAAAAAAAAAATGTGAAAATAGTTACAGCTATGTCTGATGGCTGGTACATGGCACATGATCAGGGTCACCTATCTTGTGTGACCTCTTCTTCTTCTTTGGAGAGGTTTTTGCTATAGGGCACGTGTGCTTGCCAGACAGACAGAGAGAGACAGAGAAACAGAAAGTGAAAAATCATCCCCCCAGGGGGGATGGCCATGCTGCAATCCCTTCTCCATTCTCCTCTCGGGATCTTGGGCACACACACACGCACGCCCGGCATGAGTTTTAAGCTGCTGGGTCCGGGACGAGAACCGCGGTCAACTACATGGGAGTCCAGCGACATAGCCATTACGCTAACTGCTGGTCCCTGTGTGACCTCTTCTTAAGATCCCAGGAACAGTATAGGCAGCAATTCAGTCACCTGAAACAGGCTCAGGTGACTCCAGAGGATGACAGGGGATGGATGAGATGACTCATTCTTTTTGATGCAAATGTTCTGTAATTTTTCTAGTATTCAAAATCAAACTCTATTTTTCAAGTTCATATTGTTATGAATTCATATAGAAAATCCGTTCTCTATAAATCTTCCATGGGCATAGCAGTGCTATCAGTGATCAGTAGAATTAACAATAGGAAAGGGATATGAAAATGACATTGCAGCAGGCTGATCTCCAGGAAGATAGCTTTTCTGCCCCTGCCCAAGACTGCACCTCATTCAGTGTGGTTAGGAAAGGCACTCCATGCTCTTCCAGCTTTTCTCAAGGGCTCAGAGCCTACAGGAGACAGGAAATGGCAATGAGTGTATGTGAATCTGTGTGTCACATGGCTGGCACTGGGTGTAGAGGAGGTGGGCATTGAGGGAGGGGAGGGGAAAGAGCTAGTAAGAACAAAGGTTGGTCCACTCAAGGTAGCTTTGATCGCTGCTCCCTTTGAAGTTTTCCTTTGCAGGCTCTTGCTCAGCATGGAAGGGCTCCAGGGCCTCCCTCTTCTCCCCATACCCTCACTTGATAGCTGATCTCATCTAGTCTTCTGGCCCTAAATATCCAGACCTCTTCCCTGAACTATCTGATCGCTTGTCTCCACTGCATGCCTAGGGGAGATCTCACACTTACCATGTCCCCAGGTCCTGATTTCTCCCTCTAAATCTGCTTCTCCTACTTCCTTTCTCATCTCAGTAAGTGGCAACTCCATTTGGTCAGAGAGTCAAGCCTAAAAAACCTCTTTGCCTCCTCTTGCTTTCATATTGCACATCCAGTCTCTCTTATTGGCCTTACCTTCAAAATACTGTGTCTCCAGAGCCCAGTGCTTGCCACTACACCAGCCCTCTGTCTTAGTCCAAGTCCCCAGTCTCTTACTTGATCTTGCTCGGTTCACTCTTGTATCAGACCCTACAGTTAATTCTCAACAGTCAGACAGAAATGAATGCTGATCATGCTCTTTCCTGCTCAAAATCCTCATTCAGGGAAAAGCCCATGACTCTATATGGCCTTCGGGGTCACACAAAACCTGGCCCCCTAGCCTACATGGCTTCATTTGCTTGCCCTTTTCCCCCTGATCGCTGTGTTTTGGTTGCACTGGCTTGCTAGCTTTTCCTCACACTGCGCTTCGACCTTTGTAATTGGTGTTCCCTCTTCAGGGAATGCTCTCCCCCCCTCCACCCGCCTCTCCTTCCCCCCCCCCCCCCCCCCCCCCCCGTCCCTGCCCCTGCCCCCATTTGGTAAGGCCCACTCAATCAATTCTTTTAGGCCTTTCACTAAAACCTTCCCTGACCACCTCATATGATGTTGCTCTCTCTACCCCCAGAACTGGCACACCTTATGTTCATTTCCTGCCTTTTCTTTTCCATATTTATTACCATCATGCTTTACTTAAACATTGTCTGCCTTCTTCACTAGAATATAAATTCTTTAGGGTAGATTTTTTGGGAGCACAGAGGGTAATGAGGTGGAGGTCTGCTTGTCATGGCTGTATCCCAGCATATAACAGGTACATAATGGTTATGAATGTATGAACAAATGCAGGAATACCTTTCTCTCTCTAAATCCCAGTTGCCATCTGGAACCTCAGGTAAACACAGTACCATGAGACGCCTATTTTCCCCTCTTCACAGCTGTTTCCTCGGTCCAGAATATTCTCCTCTCCATCTAATGCACCTCATCCTTGAGGGGGGTCAATTTAAATACCATATCTTCAGCCTGGGGGACTAAATTAGGTTCCTCTGTTGAACGCTTCTGTAGTTCAGGGTATTTCTTTATGCAGCACTTTGCATGCTCAAAATGTTATAATAAATCATTCCTGGCTGTTGTTTACTATCTGTTTTCCCCATTAGATTGTAATGTCACCAGGCAGAAGACAAAGACTTTCCTAATCTGTGTTCATAGTTGGGTCCAATATGTGTGTGTGTTTGGCTAGGAATAGTGGAAAGAATATGAAATTTATCATGTTCAATTGGAGACATGATGAGGCCCCTCCATGGAGTCATAAATTTTATCAAATTTATATTGTGTCATTGGAAAAGTCATGACGTATTTTTCTATGTTTCTCAATGCAAAAATGCATTGTGACTTTCCCAACAACCCAATAAAGAGAGACACACCATTTCAAGGCCAAGGCTCACCCCAAGTTGTGAGAGGTGACTAGAGTCTGTATTTGATCCTCTGCCTGCTCTGAACGAGCCACTGATTGTCATGTTATAGGTTTAGGAGCTAGTTTGGGAACGAGTTAGGTTTAAGATCCTCATTAGATATCCAATGGAGATAAGAGACAAGATTTCAGGAAAAAAGACTAGAAAGAAATAAAAATGATAAAATACACATAATTTTAGAGTCAGAAGAAGCCATTTAACCTCATGCTCTCATTTCCCAGAAAAGAAAACTGAGGCCCAGAAAGTTGAAATGACTTCATTGAGGGTCACACAAATGACAGAATGGGGCTAAAAATTCAGAAATTATGATGCCAACATATGCTCTTTTTGTTATGCCACAATCACACTTTTTTCCCTTCTCTCCCCAAAATAAAATCCCCTCTCGAAAATTTTTTAAAAAGCTTAGCAAGAACATTAAGAAATGAAAGACAACATCTTAAAAAGTAAACTTGAAAAATGCCATCTATGTACAGTTTAGTACCTTTATTAACCCTTCACTGTGTATTTAACTCTAACCTGATTTCTTCCCCTTGGTGTTATTTATTTATTTATTTATTTATTTATTTAGAAAAAGAGCTTTTTGCTGTAGGGCATGTGTGGTCACCAGAGAGACAGTGAGAGACAGAGGGACAGAAGGAAGAAATCACCTCCCAGGGATTGGCCATACTGCAATCCCTTATCTTCTATTTTCCTTTTGGGATTTTGGACATGCACATGCACCCAGCCCAGTGTGAATTTCAAGCTGCCAGATCTGGGACTCAAATAGTGGTCAGCTATGTGGGAGTCCAGCACCTTAACCACTACACCACCCAGAGACACACACAGAATGAGAGAGAGAAACACCCCCAATGGGTTCTTCTTACTATGGTTTACCTCCAGCTTCAGCCAGTCCATCATAGTTGCAGCATAGTTGGTGTACTTGGGGAGCTCTTCAGACACACACCTAGAACCTTCCGATGAGTGTCAGCCTCACAGAACATTGCATCACCACTATGCACCATCTGGCCCTCTTAGCCTTATTTCTGAGCTTTGCAATTCCAGACTAGGCCCAAGATTATAATTTCCACTCAATTTTCTGTATTAACCCAAGGTTCTTCTCAGACATGGCAGATTACTCTCTTCTGGGTAGATGGAATACACATCTGAATCAAGTCCCCGGATTTTTCTCTTCCTCTCTTGAAACTCTCATTCTGCTGAGAACCTGTGATTCCCTTTTCTCCATAGTTTCCACCTTCTTCATGAAACTTCTGTTACAGATCTATTTGGATATGTGTGTATTTTGCTGGTAATTTGAATACAATCAATATTTTTTGATGATATTTCCTTATAGCATCATTTCAAACTTGGTTTAGATACCAACTCAATGTCCAATATGCATCACTGAGAAGGTTTCAAAGAAGTTGGAAACACCATTGTTTGCCTGATGGGCAGTTCTAACACACTGGGACATGCAGACATGGTAAGTGGATTCTCAGGTCAGTGATGGGGATCCTGCTTCTTGCCACTCCATTGCTTTCTTCCTGAGAGAGAAAAGCTACATCATGTTCTGCCTGAGTTACTGCAGTAACCTTCTCGTTGGTCTCTCTGCTCCCACCTCCCATAGTCTATTCAATAGAGCAACTGATCTATTTAAATGAACTATCTAAAATGGAGGTCTGGTTCTGGCACTCCTTAACCCCAAGCCCTGAAATGTCTCTTAATTCTTAAGAATATAAGCTAAAGTCTTCATATCAGCCTGAAGGCCCTCGGGAATCTGCCATTTACCCTTGCTATTCCCTCTTTGTTAATTTTTGATTTCCTCTTCTATTTCTATTTCCTTTCTATTTCCTCCTCTTAACTCTCATCTTCACCCTCTGGGCTCCCTCTACATCAGCCCTTTTGCTATTTGCTATAGATGGAATATTGGTGCTCCCCCACTGTATGTTAAACGTAATTTCCAGTGGGATGGTATTTGGAGGTGGGGCATTTGGAAGTTGATTAGGTCATGAGCTCAGAGCCCTAAGGAATAGGATCAATATTTTTATAAAAGAGGTCCCAGAAAGTTCCTTTGCTCCTATCACTGTGTGAGAACACAGCAAAAAAAAAAAAAAAAAAAAAAAAAAAAAAAATGTCTAGGAAGTGGGATCTCACCAAATTTGCTGGATTTGCCAAGGCCTAGATCTTGGACTTTCCAGCCTCCAGAACTGTTGTTCATAAGCTAGCTAGTCTATGATATTTTATTATAGCAGTCCAAATGGACTAAGACACTATTACATCAGATGCCTCTGCATTAGCATCTTTCTACTGGCTGTTCCACTTCATAAAGTTCTTGACTTCCCTCAAGTCTGAAGATATCACATCTTCTCAATTGGGACTATTATAGACACCCTATTTAATATGCCACCTTCACTCTATACTACCAATCCTCTTAACTACTTTACCTTTTTTTTTATCACTGCACTTAATCACCTTCAAATATTCTGTAACATCTACATATGTATGTTTGCTATCCACTGTCTAAATAGGATGCTCACTCTCTGGGGACAGGTGTTTATTTTGTTCTCTTTTGTTCCCATGTACCTAGAACAGTACCTAACACATGTCTAAGCAAGTGCCCAGGAAATAGCCTGTTGAACTGAATTGCTTGATTTCTAAGATTCTAGTAATAACTGGTAGCTGATATCTTTTGAATCCTTTCTCTGTGCTAGGGCAGGTTCAAAGATTTGTAGATGTATTAATTCATTTAATAGGCACTGAGTGCTAACCTGTGATTGTTTAAATCCCTGTTAACATGTAAAACACTACTTACTGATTTTGCAAGTATAACCAGCTGGAACTGGCCTAAGAGAAAAGGGAGAGAGAGTGTCATCACGCCATGATCCCCAGGGAGGAAGTAAAAATACTGCCTGCACTAGAATGGCCAATCAGAACTATTCAAGTTTCAATCCTTCATTAGCAGAGAAAGTTTAATGAACCACAAGGACTGTGATGCGCCCAGCGTGGGTTTTAAGCCACCGGGTCCAGGACACGAACCGCAGTTGACTACGTGGGAGTCCAGTGGCATAGCCATTACGCTAACTGCTGGTTTCCCATGACTCTCTTCATGGTAATAGTTTTATTTCTCAAACCCTCACCGTCACCTGCCCATCCAGGACATTGGCCCTTGTGGACTCCCTATTCCCTGGGATGGCTGGAAGCCTTCAGGGTTGCTGGGAGTGAGATGGGAACAACCCTCACATACAATCAATTTGGTCACAGGTGTTGCTGTTCCCCAGAGTCCTGTGCTGCTCAGAATGATAGCCAAGAGCTGTATGTGGCTATTGGGCACTTGAAATGCAGCTAATCTGAATTGAGACATGCTTATTGTAAAATACTCACTGGATGTTACAGACCCAGTACAAAAAATGTAAAGTATCTTCATCCTATCTTTTTCGTATTGATTACATATTGACATGATAATATTTTGGATACTGAGTTAATGAATTTCAACTTCTTTTCTCTATTTTACTTTTTTCGATATAGCTACAAGAAAAATTAAAGTTACATCTCAACTTGCATTTGTAGCTGGCATCATGTATTTCTCTCTTTTTGAATTTTTCTCATGAGAGTGAGAGACAGACAGAGGGGGAGAGATAGAGAGAAAGAAAGAAGCACTCTCAACAAGATCATGCTATGATCACACTATGATCATCCCAGCCTTCCTAGCAAGCCAGCTAGGATCATGTGTGTACAAGTCAACCAGGAACCAAACCCATGATCTCCCATAGGGGTCCAGCCTTGTTTCAGCAGTCATTACCTCTGTGTCCTGAGCTAACCCCAGCACTATATTTCTGCTGGAGCACACTAGCTTTCCTGGGCCAGCACACACCCTTGCCACCATGCCATTTCCACACTGTTTGATGTCATTAGGCAGGATGTCTGTTACCCCACTAGGGTAGCATCCAGTCTCTGCAGTGCCCCAGCCCTCACTCTGTCACTGTAGTACCACCAACACGTTGGAGTGCTCAAGGTCTCAAAGCAACCCAGTGGCAAGGTGGGAGAGAACATCTCCTTTCCCTTTCATGTTCCTGTTAAAAACATCTCAGTGTAGAGAAAGCTGTTTGTGCTCTAGTATCTTAGACTACATGGAAAGTTTTTTTTTTTCTTTTTCTTTTTTTAATTTACTGTCATCTCTGTAGGAAAACAGGGAGGTAGGTCAATGTCAGGTTTTTACTTTGTTGTTTTCTGTTTATTATTTGATCTTTGTTTTGCTTTATTTTTTATCTTTAAAATCAACTTTCTCAAGGGATAGTTTGTCTAAAATGAAATGTAAGTATTTTAGCTATGTAGTTTTATGAGTCTTAAGAGATGACAAACCATGTGACACCACTCTCATCAAGAGAGATCATTTTTATTATTCCAGAAAGTTCCCTTTACCAGAGAAGACTTGAGGGCTAACTGAAAAGCTGTATTCAGAAACCTACCTTCTTATAACTTTGTCAGGAGCCACCTGCCAGGCCTGGTTCTGTCTCCCTGGAGAATGATTATTAGCCAGACTCCTTCAGTTTTCATCTGTTGAAAGCAGAAGCCTCTGCAAGTTCCCTAGACTATCCAAATCCTGGTCTAAGATAAGCCTCTGCAACACATAGTCACGGGTTTTATGCTTTCTTTTGTTTTTGTTTAGTGAGATACAAAGTGATTTCGACACACTGATCAATCTAAGGAGGCTTCAAGAAGGAGACGTGTGCTGTGATTTGTTTCATTTTCTGCAGTATTGAATAAATGGAAAGGCAAGAATTGATAGGTTTGAGGAAGAACAGCAACAAGTCAGAGCCTGTATAGACTCTGACTCTCGGCTCGTCACTCAGATCTTTACTATTAGTTCACACTGTTTCATCCTCCCTTCCTACACTCAGATCATGCTGGATTATGCCAGTCTTTCAAACACACCAAGATTATCACTTCCTCAGGGCCTTTGCACAAGCCACTTCCATGGACTAGGGAGCTCATTGCCCTCTATATGCACACCCCACTTCTTTTCATCCTCAATTTAAATGGCGCTGCCTCAGAAAGCACTTCTTAGCCCACCCAATCTAAAAATAGTCCCTCATGGTATTCATTTTCTTTATTCCACTTATCTCAGTTTTTATATATAAATTCGCTTGTTTGTATGTTTAACATCTGTTTCTCATATTAGAATGTGACCTTTATGAAAACAGAGATTGCTCTGCATTACATTGTATTATATGTTCACTATTCCTCCTTTTCTTGCACTTGTATGGCTCAACTGTGAGTGAAGTATTCTTCCCTACTTCACTGATTTTCAACTTGGCCCTTGTTCTGACTAACACTAAGGAAATACACTGTGTTTGACCAGAGGCTTTGGACATACTTGTGTGGTATGGTTTGATTTCTCTCTCCCAAGAGAAGTTCTTCCCTACATAGCTGTTGTTTCTTCTTCCTAGAACCTGAAACGATCTGTGAAGCAGAGCTGAACTTACTCCTAAACACTTGAAGAAGTGGTATCCTCACCACCCTGTAGCTCTGTGAACAAGAAACATAAATTGTTGTTGTTGATGGCCACTATTATTTTGGGATGGCTTCTTATGTGTAGCATGATTGCAGTAATTTCTGAGTACTACATAAGCTTACTACACACAGGCACGCCATAAATATTTATTGAATAAATGAAAGTCAAAAGTTAGAGAGTGTAAAGAGTATATCATGAGGACTTTGGAAGTTCTAACTTAAGAAGAAAGGAGAGGGTAGGCTAAGGCACAGCAGGAAAGAAGAGCCCAAAGATTCTTTAGACTACATCCCTGGAAAGAGCTCTGTGACCTAGGGAAGATCTTCTAGTTTGTTCCCAACAACCATATTAGCATTTAAGGTGTCCTATCCAAAAATTTCTAGACATTTTTCTAGAGAAGACATTTTAGAAAGTGGAATATTGGCTGAAGTTGAGCCAGGTATTAAGATTTAGGTACAGAATCTTGAAATCACAGAACCATAAAACAGAAACAGAACTCTAACCCAGAAAAAAGGAGCAAATTGACTTCAGTCAGCTTTTTGGAGATAGAGTGAACACAATTTTCCACTTTTTTTTTTTTTTTTTTTTTTTTTTTTTTTTTTTTTTTTTTTTTTGTCCCTGTGCCCTTTCCACTACTCTGTGTTGAGTGTAATGAAGTTTGATAAGGGAAAAGAGGAAGGGGCATACGTGGGATGACATGTCAGTTAGAATAAGGATCAAGATCGAGAATTATCACCTATTTTCCTTCCAACAATGTCTTCGTGGGGAGAGGGCTAGAGGCATGCACTAAGGACCAGAGCAAGGGTCTCCTGTGGTTTGAATATTAAATCACCTCTTTGCAATAGGAAGTTACTGAAGTTTTTGTTTGAAAGACTCACTTGCGTTTGAGTTAAATCCAAATATGATCAGATGTTTAGGAGAGTAATTCCTTTGCCCAGATCAATCCTAATCTGACCACTCCCACCTTCACCCAAACAGCATTCAGATGGCTTTAGTTGTACTATTTCATTAGTACTACTGAGAGACATTCTTTGTAAAGGCTGATTCTTCCCCATGGCAGGCAGCATGGTACCAGGCTGGGGTGCTAGAGAGGGATATACCTCTTCTGTAACTGGAGGCCATTCCATCAGCTGCTTATGGTACTGTTCTCCTGCACCTTGCCAGCCCATCTGACTACACACTGGGTGTGCCTGTTCACCAACAACTTTGTCAGGTGTTCACAAGAAAGGCTGTGTCTGGGGAAGTGAAAAACATGAACATTTTGTCACTTCCCTAAACTCTTCAGAGCTTAGGCTCCCAAGGGGTCCAGCAGTGCCGTAGAGTTAAATTATTCCTATTTCCATGATCTCCTTGTTAACTTGTACCCCCTCTTCTTCCATGCCTATAACACATTCCTTGTGTCAGAGGCCAGGAGAGAGAATATGCTGATGGGAGTATCAGGATTTCAACAGGTTTCCCCCTAACTTTCAGGCATTTTGCTCGAGAGATATTTTTATAATCAGGAAACTCTAACCAATGTGACAGGCCAAGATTGAACATTGAACAGGAGCCCCTCCTTGGTCCTATCTTGGGGCCTGACATAGGAAGTGCAGTTGAGGGGGTGTCTAGAGTCAGAACTGCCCATTAATGTGAAAAAAAAACCTTGAAGGAACAAACTCAAAGGCTTGATGGCCTGCCAAATAGATTAAATGTTGATCTCTACAGTAAGGTAGAATTAACTTAGGGAAACGGGGTCCTCTGTGGAGAGATGGAGATTCAGGCTGGGAGCAGAATACCCCCAGGAAACAGTTTTAAGACTTCTCAAACTGGGCTGAGCTGGCAGTAGGGCTTTTGTCTATAAAAACAAAAGTGAGGTCCAGACATTAGCATCTCCCCCATGCCTGGCCCCTCTGCTTGAGAGGAATGTCCTGCATGCTTTCTAGTCCACCAATAGCATAGAAGATTGAGGGCAAGATGGAACTGACCAAGGATAGCCTGGTCTACAACAGGGCTCATTATTTTCTGTGATAGTAGTAAGGATTGGGAAAGAGGGCACAGAGTGTGTAGCTATGGCCTGAGCTTTTGGGAACTCTGCCTACTGGCTTGGTCTCTGGTCATTTGTTTGAGTGGTCATTACCACACTCTTCCAAAAAGGTGAAGGGTACACCCCAACCTTGGGCAGATGCTTCTCTCTCCCTCTTCCCCCTCTCCCCTCTCTCTCATTCTTGCTGAGCTTCCTGTTGTAGGCAGTGGGGGATGTTCTCTGCAGAGTGTAGTCTCGGAGCATCCTGGCTGTAGGTTGAATTCTTGGTGGAGCCTCAGTTTTGGGCACTCAAGGAACTGAAACAGAGCAGGCTGGAGGTGGAAAAACACCACAGCTTAATACACTTTGAAGGACAGTGAAAAAAGACCTTGGCCCCAAATCAGATTGTTCCTGATCTAAAATTAAAAGCGACTTAAACCTTAGCATTCGAGAAGAGCGGCAGATAATGGTTATGAGGGTGGGGAGAGCAATTGCTTTTCTTTTCACCTCATGGCTGGGAGCAGACCTTTCCAAGATTTCTCTGGACAGGATTATTTACTGTCTTTTAAAAAAAAAATTGCACTTTGCATGAAGATTTGCAAATGCCAGGCACACGGCATGCCGGGTGCCCAGCCAAACCTCTTGTGGTTAGCCTTGAAATGAGATCATTTCACAGTAAGAAAGAGGTCAGGTTGCAAAGAGGAGAATTCATTTGGCTGCATCAATATGTAGGCTGCAGCAAAACCACAGGATAAAATTTTGTTGCCCTGTCATAGCTGAAAGCCCTGGACACAAATCCAAAGTCCTAAAGCATCTACTTCCATGTCCTACAAGTCCCTCCTGTGTACTCGCTTCTTTCACTACCAACCACTCCTTAGAATGATATGATATGATTGCAATTCTATTCTGTAATGTCCATGGATCATAAAAATCTTCTAAAATCATTAATATATTTTTCTGAATACAAAAATAAAAATGTGTGAGAGGGTCACATTTGCCATTCCTAAATTATTTTGTATTTGTCCAGCCAACATAAAATGAAGGCTCTTCCTTTGCCAACCCAATTATCAGAGAAGTAGCCAGTCCACCCCATCCCAACTTAATTCAATCAGGAGTTCCTGGACACTTCCTGTATGTCCAAGATAGAGCCAAAAGCACATATGGCCAGTTCCCTGACCTAGATGTGCTTGAATCCTTGTTGGAGAGACAAGTGAATATGAAATTATTAGAAAGCAAAGCAAAACAAGTTGTGAAAATGAATGGTACTCTAACTGCACCAATATCCTAGTGGGGACAAGGCAGCTGAAATAGAAAAGGCATCATAGGTCAAGGTTATTAAGGAGACAATAAAGATACAGGACTTAGGATGGGACCACTTGTTCTGTTATTTCTTCTTCTATGCTGATTTCTATTTTGTCATCAGAGGATGAAATTATATCAAGCATCATACCCATGAAATAATGTTTAATTCAAACTTTGGGTTTCCTTCAGTATACTAGAAAGATCTGCTGATGCAGATGAGAAAACACCTAGGTTTTTGCTACTCCATACAGAAAAGTTAGTGAAGGCTGCCCTGGTAGGCCAGGGACTTTAACATGGCATTTTGCTAAGTAAAAGGGTTTTGTTAGGCATCTGAGAGACTGAAGATTAAGCGTCAGCTCTGTTACTTCAGCTTTGAATAACGTAATTTTAAAAAATAATTATTTATTTAATTTTACTTAACATTATTATTACTATTTAAAATTTGCTACAGGGCACATGCACTCATGAAAGAGAAAGAGAGAGAAAGTAAGAAAGCAAGCCACCAGGTCTGGGATTCAAACTGTGGTTGGCCATGTCAGAGTCCAGCGCCCTAACCACCATGCCACCTTTAGCAACATATTCTAAAAGTATTCTGAGTCTCAGTTTCTCAGCTATAAAGTGGGGGCAATAACAACACCCATTTCCTGGGTCTGTTGTAAGGATTAAATAAAGTGAGCATTTTGTGTGCATGAGCATAGCATGTACTCAGTAGCTATCTACTGTTATTATTCTCCTTCCTTTAAGAATTCCAGAACATTAATCCTTTTAGGAATTGAGTGTCCTAGTGTCTAATATAGTGGTAATAAACAAGCCAACAGGATATCAAGAGTTTACAGACTATATTCACCTGTTGATGGTCACCCCAGTCCATTTGACTTCTCTATTCATGTAGATCCTAGCTGGGGGATCAATTTCTGGCTCTTTCCCTAGAGAGAATGGAGGTACACAAATGACCCCCTCCAGTCATTTACCCCTATTTGTCGATTCTGGCCTTTTAATGGAAAGGCCACTGAAATAAACAACAAAGTATATTCTCTTTCTCTTTGGTTTGTTTGTTTGTTTGGAAGCAAAAAAGAAAAGACAAGCTTGGAGCGTATTTCAGATCCATAAAAGACAAATTAATTATCCCCAAGCAGAAGCTGACCTTTAGCTGGCCCCAGCTCCAGCGCCTGAGCCACAGCTGCACCTGCTTTGAAGATGACAATATCCACTTGCTAAATACTAATAATTAGTCACCAAAGCAGGATAAAGAATGCAGAGCAAAGTGAACCTGCAATTACTGTACTCATGTGCATCCCCTGCGCCCTTGGAGGGCCAATTACCCCAGCACATTACCATAATTGGACTGACATGTTAACAGCGTCCTCCATTCTTTGAAAGTGTCACTGTCCCCCTTTCCTGTCCCTCACAGTCTTGAGCCTGTGGACTGTTGTGAGCTATGCCTTATGGCTAGGGCTGGCTGAAGATGTCAAAGCTATGCATCCTCTGAGGGTATAAGGCGTATACCAGATGGCCTATGTGCAGGACACACATGTATACAAAGAGTTGAAAGTCGCTGTTTACACACATTCACAATTTCTCTCTCTTTCAACTCTACCCTTACCTCATATGAAAAAATAACACAATTTAAAAAGTGGCTCCACTGACCAATGGTAAAATGCCCTCTTTCTCTCTCTCTGGCATGCTAGCCCTTCCTGGTGACTACTTGTGTCCACTTAGACCCTACTCAGCAGTGGACTGAGCCTTGGAGGACTGAGATGGGTGGCCTGACCACAGGAGCCCAGTTGCTCAAGGAATGGAGCTCCAGACTCACACTAGTCAGTGAGGTCAGCTATTCATGGAGCTGCAGCCCTCCTCCACAAGGAATGGGCTGCTTTTGGTTCCTAAGGGGTAACTGGAGAGTTTGGGCAGGGGCAGGTTGGCAGCACAGGCTTAGCCAGTAGCTTTGCGCTGAGAGTTCATCCATGGTGACAGGCATAGTTCCTCCCAGTGGCCTTCGTCCTGCCCTCTGCTGCCTCAACACCATCTGATGAGGGGATCAATGTTGTACTGATTGAGGGAAGGCTGCTTAGGCACCAGCACCAGCCCGGCACCAGCCTCGTGCTGGCAAGAAAGCAGGTTCCTGCTGCTGACCTTTCTGAAGCAAAAAAATCAGTTTTTTCTTTCTTTCTTTTTTTTTTTTTTTTTGGTCTTCTCCCTCCTCCTTTCCATCTGATTTCTTTCCCTATTGAGCAACCAGAGACTTTTTCTTACAAGTCATTGCAACCTCCCAAGGGAAGAAAACTTGGTTTTTGGCTGTGTTTCCATACTCTGGTGAGCTGGGTCACTCGGAGCAAGTCCTGGGCTCTCTCCTGCCTTGCCTTGGGTCAAATAGATGTAATAAGAAAGGCCCTGGGGAGGCAACACTGGCTTGGGGTGGGAGCGAGTCTGGTTGAGATGCAAGCTTTGGGAACAAAGACACAGTGAGAAGGACTCTGAATCTACCACCCTGCCCAGGCCTGTGTTGCACAGCTCCAGGGTGGACCATGCATATTAAATACAGTGGAACATCACAGAAGTGACAAAGACTGGTATACTTGGAATTGGGCATCAAGGTAGCCCTGATCTTACACACACGCGCACACACACACACACACACACACACACACACACACATGCACACCCTGAGCCTTTGACTTTTCCCAGAGATGTTCTGGACCTTACAGGCCCCAGGCTCTCTGCTGTTGGTGTTGCTCATGCATGAAATGGTCCACAGGGACAACTTCTGCTCTAATAAGCACACAGTGTACCCTTCCTAAGCCCATCAGAAACACGCACCCAGGAGTACTCCTTGGTTACCTCTGCCACTCCCAATATACACCATCCCAGTATGGTGATGCTATGGAGTGTTGGTGAATGAATCTGGTCAGTGTTCAATCTCTAGAATGCAAAAATCCAGGTAAAGGAACACAAAGGATTTATTTTTGACTCATCAGATATTTTGTCCTATTTTCCTTAGTCATTCACACATGGAGATACAGACAGAAAGCTGCACACATATCCCCACAAGACAAACGCAGCTACCAACACAGAAAGATACGCCATACCCATAGGCACATTTATTTTCATGGACAGGCAGGCCTGGTACAGACATGCTAATGTGCATAGCAGAACCACACAGCACCCATAAGCACACACGATGTTGTACAAACACACATTTATATGTACATACTCAAAACAACACGCACACTCAAAAAGGCAGTTACAGGGACCTATCCATATGTGCAGCAATTGGGGGCTGTAAAAGTGACCTGGAATGTGCTAAGTAGCCTATTCATCATTTTGTCATCATAGCTTTTGGGTTGAGCTCTGTGGTAGGCATTTCTTTCTGGGTGGCCAACCCTTTATTGCTTGAAATATGCAGAGCCCGGTTGAGTGCTTTTGTAGGGTGATTTATGGAACATTTCCTGACCTCCCACAGGGCCCCCTGCTCCTATCTGCCCATCACGTTCCCTTGAAGAGATCAAAAGTTTTGGTATCTTCCTACAAACAGCTGCACACGGCTGGGAGCTCCAGGGGCTGAGGGGTTCCAGGCAGTATTTTCTTTTGCCCAGAATATGTGTTCTGGGCTTCTCTGAAAAGAGATAGGTCTAGGCACTCTGATTTTTCTCCCAGATAAGGAAGGTAGAATTCAGACTTTGTCTGCAGAATGTAATCCTTTATAGCCAGAAGGGTGAAGTACTTGGACTGAGGCATTGATGTTGGAGGGAGAGAGACAGTCCATGTGTCTCAAAGCGGGATCTGACGTCATTGAGCTTAATTGCTTTGCTTCAAACTTATCCCTAAATCAGTCTTAGTGGCAAGAGAATAGGTCCTCTTAAGATGGGTCCCTAAGAGCTCCCAGAGGACTGTACAGATATAACTAGCTCAGGCTGAAGACAAGGCCAGTGTGGCCTTGGCTGTGGGCTGGGGAGGGAAGCGGTTGTTTTTCAAATCCTTATACACATTCATGTTTACATATCAACTGTTTAGCTGAAATAAAGTGAAGCTAGTCTCTGGAATGATAGCAAAACTCCTGAGCAGGCAGATGTTGGAAAGAGAAACCAGGGAAAACTTCTGGAAACCAGGCAGATCTAGGTAGGGGCTCAAGAATCCATCCCCAGGGCAGAGAATATGTGATATCTCTTTATCTCCCCGACAGCTTCCACCACACTGAATGGCTGCTTTAGGGAGACAAATGATCCCTATTAATTCCATCAGGTAATGAGCCAGTCGGTGCCATCATTAATTACACTAATTAACACACATGGGCCTTTGAAGTTGGCACACACTCCTGTGCCATCCCAAACATTTCATTTCATTCTGTCTCTGCCTGGGGTGACTGCTTGGCCAAGACACAGCCACCCCCCACCCCACCCCCCAAGATCCTGTGAAAAGAAACCACAGGCACAACCAGCTAACTTGAAGCACTCGTCTTCATTTATTCATTCAACTAACAAGCAATGAGTACCTACTGCACTAAGTACTGGGAACACAGACAAAGAAGAGCTGGGCCTTCCCATCACATCAGAGAGACAGATGAGGAATCGACAAACATAAAGTGCTAAGTAGGTGGTTTTGTGAACATACGCATTATAATTTATAAAGCATTTTCAAATCTCAATTTAATCTTCAAAGCCCTGTGAGAAAGACAGCTATCATCTTCCCCCTTTTGAAAATAAGAAAATGGAGGTTGGCTCAGACTTAGTGGTATGTGCAACTAAGATACTGTGCTCCACAGGCTGGGCACCATAGAGTTCAATTTCCCACCCAACCTGAAGGCTGGGTGCAGTGGCATGCCCCTATAAGGAGGGACTCAGGAGTCTGAAGCAGGAAGAACATGACGTGGTGAGAGTGTTTCAGGAAAAAAAAAATTAGGAACATGACACAGTGAGAGCATTTCAAGAAAAAAAAAATAGGAGAGGAAACTGAGGTTTGGAACCAGTACACGACTTGTTGCCCAAGTTGATCAGAGATGGGACTGACTTTCATGCTTTTGATGTTGTGTTCTTCCAGGAAAGCAGAAGTAGCTGTCTGTAGCTACATCAGATTGGTGGCTTCAGGGAAGCCTTCTCCAAGGGGCTTAGACAGGAATTGAGTTTAGGGAATGAGTGTTGAATCAGTAGGAAGGTGAAAGGGGCATTTCAGGATTTCAGGAGGAAGGAGTGGCATTAACAGGCCTGGGTTGTTCTACAATCAGCCTCATTTGGTAGGCTATCTCAGGGTACACAGAAAAATGCATTTGTGAGGCAGACTGGAAGTACGTTTAAAACATCTTTAAATTCTAAAAGGCAAAAGGTGATTCTGGGATATTTCTCTGAGGCTGAATGGAAAATCAGGAAGAGTTTAGGAAAGGCCAGATGAAAGTTTATCCTCTGCATCTGTCATGCTGTCAGGGCTGCAAGCAACAGGGGAGGATTTTATTATTCAGACCTCTTTTTCCATCGTCCACTTTATCATTCTGCACTCTGTTTTTCCATAAGCTAAATATGCCTTCCCCTGTCTAAACACTTGGTTCCAGGCCCCTCTCTCTCCCAAACTGCACCCTGTGTGGGGTTTTGGCCTGGTTCCAACCATGTCTGTTTTTTGCCTCCTCTGTTGTCTGCCAACATAACCCTTATAGCCCCTTGGTACAAAAAGACCTCTTGCCTTGATCAGTTTTTTTTTAGTCCCTGGAGGTAAGGCTACCCTGGCCCTGAAGTGTCCAAATACCAAGCAGAGAGGGAGCAAGAGAGAATGAGAGAGAGAGATTGTGTAGGGTGAGATTCACTGCTTTAAGAATCAGCCCTTATGTATGATTGCACCCCCAAACTTCTCCACCCCTACAGCTCCCATAACACCTCCTTACTCCTTGTGAGAGCTGGATGTTTGGCCCCTTCTATTCTCTGCACGCTCTCCCACAATTGTGTCTTACTCAGAGAGCAGGGCACATAATAGGCTCAAAGCATATTTATTAAATAAATTAGGGTCTCAGGCACCAGGGCCCTCAAGCAGGCACGTGGACTAGATTCTCCCTGCCAGGGTATTCATATTTAATGATGCTTCAGAGCCTCCTGTAACCACTTCTTCCCACCCTCAGCCACCACTGCCACAAGATGCACGTCTGCTTAATTATAATTCATGAAGTGCTCGCCTATTAATAAAGCCTAATTAATCCAGTCACGCCACCCTGTGATGCCATCAGGGATGCAGAGGCCATCAGCCACTTCAGCAGCAGCCCTGAGCAGAACCAAGTTAAAGGAGACCTAGCTCGGGTCCGACCTCCCTCCACCAGAGGGCTATGAAAGTCGCTCTTCTCTAGAGCACACAAAACTTGGAGGCTGGAAGGTTCTGTGCTTGGCACTATCCCCATCCCCTGCATACACCGTCTCATGCTATTGTGTCATGCCTGCATACTTTATCAGACTGGAAGCTTCTTTGAGGACAGGATCATGCTTATTGATCTTTGTAACTACCTAGCTCTCCTTCCTCCACTCCCTTTATCCTGGCCCTCTGGCTTAGGGTTGGCTTTGTGTGCATGTGTGTGTGCACATGTGGTATGGAGCCAGTAGAAGGAATCACCCCTCCTGGACACAGTCTAGATGGGGCAGTGTGGGTTGTGGAGACAGCACTAGCTTTGAAGCAGATAGATCTCACTTGTAGGTTTAGCACTGCCATATCTAGTGTGTAGTGTTGGGCAAATTCCTCAAACTTTCTGTGCCTCAATGTCATCACTGGCAAAGTGAGAATAGCAGTGTCTATATTGTAAATGGTTGTGAGGTTCATATAAAGTAACTTAAAAATATTGAAGTAATCTACATAGAAAAGTCTCATGTCCTAAGTATTCAGTTGAATATATTTTCATAAATTGAACACATTTTTGCCACCAGCATCCAGAATAAGAAACAAACAATAGCAGCAACTGAGGACCTTGCTTGCGTTTTACATAAGTCAAGTAACTTCTGTGAAGTGTTTAGTTAAGTGTTTGGCACACTTCATAGACACTTAGTAATTATCGCTGCTATTATTGCTATTATTATCTCTCCCTCATTTCCAAACACTCTTATTCTGTCACCACCACAACTGTATTAGTCAAGGTTCTCCAAAGAAACAGAATTAATAGAACATACAATCGGCCCACTGTATCTGCAGATATAGAACTTGTGGATTTGGAGAGTCAACTGCATTTCAATTCATGATTGGTTGAATTTGCAGAGTTGGAATCCACAGAAACAGAGGGCCAACTCAGGAATTTGAATATCCACAGATTTTTTTTTTATGTCCATGGCGGGGGGGGGGGGGGTGTCATGAAATTGATCTCCAATGGATACTGAGGGGCCTCTGTAAAGTGATTTATTATGAGGAGTTGGCTCACACAGTTGTGGAGGCTGAGAAGTCCCATGATCTACCAATTGCATCCTGGAAGCCCAGGAGAGCTGGTAGCTTAGTTCCAGTCCAAGTCCAAAGTCCTAAGAACCAGGGGAGCCAATCATGTAAGTTCTAGTCTGAGTGTAAGAGAAGACTGACATCCCAGCTCAAAGATAGTCAAGTAGAGAAAGTGAATTCTCTCTTATTTCCCATTTTTCTTCTGAGTCCCTAACAAATTAAATGAGTATTGGGGAGGGCAATTGACTCTAGTCAGTCTACAAATTCAAATAGTAATCTCATCTAGAACCCTTAACAGACACACCCAGAATGATGTTTAATAAAATAGCTGGGCACTCTGTAGCCCAGTCAGGTTGACACACAAAATCAACCATCACAACAAAATTTTCGTCAAACAAAACCATCAGCTGCCAGGTGGCAAGAGCCTTCAGAAACATCTGCCATTACAAGGATCTGCCCTTCCATCAAAGTTGGCATCATTGGATTAATGTGTTGCAGACATCTTCCACGTTAATGGAATGAGATCCAGGTCTCTTTCTAGGAGCCAGGCACTATAGTCATTTCCTAATACTTTAAGGGAGTGATTCACAGATTCTCAGACTAGAAAGACCCTGGAGGCCATTAAGCCTGAGTACCTCTTGATGCAAAAGTGGCACTCTGGCTTTGGAACACAGGCAGTGTCTCAGCTGTCCTACATGTGGTCCAAGGATATGCTTGCAACCTTTCTGTTGACCACCTGTTAATTACAGAGCACAGGGATGAATAGATTATGATGGGAAGGATGTTTCAGAAAGAACCATGAATATGGGACCAGCAGTTAGCATAATGGCTATGTCGCTGGACTCCCATATAGTCAACCGCGGTTTGAGTCCCGGACCTGGTGGCTTAAACTCATGCTGGGCACGTGTGCGTCCGTGCCCAAGATCCCAAGAGGATAATGGAGGAGAAGGGATTGCGGTGTGGCCATCCCCCCTGGGGGGGGTGATTTCTCGCTTTCTGTCTCCCTGACTCTCTCTGGCGAATGCACGGACCCTATAGCAAAAACCTCTCCAAAAAAAAAAAAAAAAAAAAAAAAAAAAAAAAAAAAAAAAGAAAGAAAGAAAGAAAGAAAGAACCATGAATCTCAACAGCCACAGTAGACATAGCAACGATGGAATCAGACTTTGTGGGGAACCAGACAGCCCTGGAGCAAACGCTTTCTGCTTAGACTGGCTGGTTTACTGGGCTCTGAAAAAAGGAGACAACACAATGATTCCTTTCAGCAGAATAGTGGATACCTACATGGAGTGAGGTGAAGGGTTCTCCTCTAGCTCTATTTTTGAGTTGCATAAACTAGAAAGAGACTTCTTAGGCTTAAAATCACACCAGTAAAGTCTAGCCATTCTTTTGGATTCAGAAGTCTTTTGTTTCAAAACTTATGGGAAGGGAAGCCATGTAGAAGAGTGGCTGGTGTGTGGTTGAGTTTCAAGGTGAGAGAGTTGGGTCTGATGTAATAAAGGAAGTTCTACCTATGAGAGTTGCCCAGGATGGAGATGGTGAGCTCTATCACTGACAGTGCACTCACCTAGGAGGCACAACTGCTCCACAAAGGCATTGTGGAGGGAACCTGTGCTTCAGAAAAGTGATGACTTTCTATACCTGTCAACCCTCTCCCCATTGGGGTCCCCCATCTGTGAGCTGTAGCTGACTCAGACACACACATATGCAGGATCTTGGGGTGAGATGGAACTTCAATAGCATGTGGCCTGACCTCTACCCAACAGGGGACCATCCTTTATAGTCCTTCTGCACCATCTTCACCCACCAGTCCAGACCTACTGCCCAGTAGGGTTACTTACGAAGAAGGCACTCAAAAATGCATGTTGTCCTAATGACTTTGATAACCTATTTGATCTCAGTGAATCTTCACTTCTTCATCAGGATAATAATACCTATCATTAGGGCCTGAGGACAGAATGAGATATCTGAACCTATATAGTGCTAAGAGGTATTCAGTACATATGAAAATCCCGCCTTCTCTTTACTCCTTCCTTTCATCCCTTCTCCCTTCCTTCCCATAGCCTCCCTTTCACCTTCTTTTATATCCTCTATCACAATTTACAAATGTGCTTTTGGTTGTTGCTTACTTGTATATTGTCTGATGCCCTTATTTGACTGTCAACTCTTCCAAGGCAGTGTTGTCTACATTGCCTGCACAGAATGAGTACTAGCATTAAGTATTATTGAATAAACCAATGAACCAGTTTTTCAAACTTCACTGAGGCTGCCCTGTTGGTAGTTGGACTGGTCTCCCATCTGAAAGTTGTGCCTTGGGACAAATTAAATCTGCCACTGATATCTTCCTTCTAGATCCCAGAAGTCCTTTTTTTGCCCACATAAAACAGCTCTCTGGATAGTTGGTGGTTATCTTAATTCTCCCAAACTTTCTTTCCTCTGAACAAAATGTTAGGCTTTCCCCATACTTTGCCTCTTTCCATCTTTTGCCACTAATTTCTAGTGCCCTTACCAGCAGATACGCACAGGCAGGTTTCCCTTGATTGCATGTGGATATTGCCAAGGGCTAGTTTAATAATTTCTTTAAAATGGCATGGGATTTTGCATTAAATTCATTTGTTACCCTTCCCCAACACACACACACATGCACACACACACATGCACACACACGTATACACACATGCAAACAAGGAGAAAGTCTCTTGATGGCCCAAATGTCCATATATCTCTATTTTCAAGAATTTTTTTGACCTTTCAAACAGAAAGTCATGTGTGTAAACATGTTTGGAAAACTATAAGGCCCTGTGCAAATGACAAGGATTTTTCTCAACATTCGGACTAACATTTGTAACCTTTGAGGCATGCAAGGAGTGTGTTAGCTCCCTTTCGAAAGAGGCAAGTTTTGCCTATAGACATCTAAATCAGGGCAGACTATTGGAAGAGAAGAAAAGAAGGAATAAATTTTGTTCTGTGCAAAATGAACAATTTGTGTTTTAGAGTTCTGTGTTGAAAAAAGGATTCTGTTTCATGCCAAGTGGTTGGAATTCACTTACTGCTCAATAAATCCCATTGAAAGGCCTCACAAATTAATACAATGATGAGATTTCTGCCTTTTCCATATACATGAATTCAGTAATAACTATAATTATTATGAAGTTATAATAAAACATGATGCGTTATGCTGTTAATTCAATGACAATAAGGTGAAGTATGGGGACTTCCCCATCTCTGCATTCATCATCTTTTCCCTTAATTGTGAGACAATTGCCCAGGCTTAAAGGCAGAAGGAATTCCACCCTGCCTTGCTGGAGTTTCCTCCTCAGTGTCATCAACTGGTTTAGGTAGTCCCAGGCTTCAATTCTGCTAGAACACGAGGAGGAGGAGGGTTCTTCAAAGAAGCTTCCACCATTCTAATAAATTTCTTTTGAAAGCAAGCAGAGAGATGGAAGAAAACCACCAGTCTTCGCTCTCCACTTTGATCTAGCCTCTACCATTGACACTAATCATTTGAATCACCAATTCTTGCTCTCCTTGGCCATACATAATTTAGGCTGGGATGGACATTTCAGCCTAGGGGAACAGGTCTTAGGGTAGAGGTTTAAGGAGTTTGTGTTGTGTTCTAGAACTGGAGGATCCTTCAAGACTGCGGTGGTGTAGAAGATGCAAATGTGCAGCGAGAAGATGACAATGGAGCCAGCCTGCAGATGGGAGAGAAGAAATGACATCCATCCCAAAGAGGCTCAGGAGCAATCCTGGGCTCAGATTCTGTAGGTCCCAGGGATTTCCTGGGGTTTGATTGTGTTTCTCATCCTCAGCTGGCATAAGTTATGCCTGCATCATTCCGACAAATTCTTTTTTTTTAGCTAATATTGAATGAGTTTTTAGCTTTGCATCTAAATATCTCTCAAGACCTTACTGAAAACCCCACAAGGACAAGAATCATTTTTTCTGTTCCTCATTGTTTTTCTGATTAACTCTGAACAGTGTTTGGCATACAAAAGGTGGTGAATAAAATTGTTGAATCAATGAATGATGAATGAATGAGTAAATGAATGGAAAAAACTCGAACTGAGACCTAGTAAGGGTCAATCTTCCCAAAGCAGGTCCAGTGTGTTCCAGTTGGGCTTAGGAGACTCCCTCATTTAATCCTAAGAAAGAACAGTTTCTTTGTACATACCACTTCCTAGAGGAAGTCTAGGAGGCAGTCTTCTGAGTACGGTGGAGAAAGTCACTCCGAGCCAGTGGCAGGAAGTTTGCCCTTGGGAGCCCTAGTCCTCAGCCATGGGCTGCATGGTAGACTCCTTACTCTCGGACTCTGCCTCTAGCACAAGTTGGATTCCTCAGCCTGAAATAGTAAGTTGAGGAAGGACTCAGAGGTCCTTTAGTCTATTCACCTGCTTCTAGACAGCTCTGCCTCGGATTGCATCATAACTCAAGATGCTGTGATTCATCTGTTCACTCAATAATAACATTCAGCACTGCTCTGGAAGTGCTGGCCAGCTGCTCAAAGGTGGATGTGTCAGATACAGTTCCTCCCTTTAGGATTCTGAGAGTCTACTAGGGCAGAATCTAGATCCTTCCCTGTCTTCAAAATCTCTGGAGAACGAAATTCCAGAGTTATGCTTGCCCTTCCTGACAGCTCCAAAATTCTCCTGTAGGTCACGAGAGTGAGAAGGACAGAGCAGTTTACTTTGGGCCTGTTTCTTTGCCATACTTTAAAGGTTTTCCTCCAACGAGGGGGATTTTCTATCCACCAGCCTCACACCTCTGAGGGACAGAATTGGAAAGTCAGTATCTGCTAGATGGAGAAAGAAAGGACTCCTGGAGATTGTCTTCTCCAAGATGGCAGGGACGTTAAACAAAAAAATGTGAAAAACTCTCCTTGATGCACAGAAGGCAAGGAAAATACTGGGTTTTTTTGTTTTGTTTTGTTTTGTTTTTTTTTTCTGGATGATGGATTGTCTCTGCACTTCTGAGGGTATTATAAAGTGATAATGATCATGTTTCTCTCTTCTTGTGTACACAGCTATCATGGCCTAGAGTTAGCCTTTATTGGGTCCAAGTTGTGTGTCAATTATGCTTCTCAAAGCAAGGGAGGCAAGCCAAGAAAGATGGTCTCAAATTTAGTTACTATGGAGAATGAAGACTGGGTGGAAATTCCCCAGTGTTTCTAAGAGTAAACAAAACCTAGGTGACATTAGGCCTTTTCCCTTTGATCCCCAGACCTGTTCTTCATCCTCCCTTAATGCGAGGCATTGACTGATTACTATTCCTACAGCCTAGCCTGCCCATCTCCCAGCCTTCCCTATCCAGTCCCAGCAAATTGGCCACTCCAGCTATCCTGTCGCCAACACCAATTCTCTTGCCCTTTTATGCTCCTGCTCATCACTCAGTTCCCTCTAACCATATGACAATGGAATGGCCACAATTTTTCTCTTCACTTCTTCTCTCAATCTTTTCAGTGTTTCTAGGAAAAAACCTCACATCTATGCTGATGATCTCCATTGTGAATTAAGGGTTTCTGACTTCAGCTGCTCAGAGGGTTCCTTGTCAGTACTTTGGTGATAAGCATGGTGGTGGCTTTAGAATTTTAGCATTCTTTTCTCCTTCAATGCTTCTTCTACCACTCTTTCTCATGGCCTTCCTTGTCATGTCTATCATCCACCATCTTGAGCCCAGAATCTCTTTTGGATATAGGAAACCCAAACCTGCCCATATTTGATTAGACCAATGGTGGTGCCTATATCAAGCTGAAAACCAACTGGATTCCATTGCCTGAAAATTAGGAACTGAGACACAGAGGATTCCATTAGCCTATGTTGGACTCTGGAGCCAAATAATTGTAGACAAGCAGAGAAAGCTATAGAGAGAGATGAACAAAGTAGAGATTGAATTTGCTTGCCTCCCAATAAATCCCAACTCATACTTAAATTCTCTGAATAGACTTCTATCCTAAACAATCGCTTTTGCTGACTAAGACTCAGCAAGTAACCTTACCTCCTATCTCACTAATGAGGCTGAGGCTATCAAACTCAAATTCCTCCCAATGCAATCCTTTGGCCTCAATATATACTTCTCTATTCCTTCACTTATTCTCCCTGCCCTCTAGATCAGAAAAAGAAGAGTCCTGATTTTTTCCAGGTTCATTCCTATGAACCTGAATCCATTCCCTCTGGTCTCTGGATCTATCAGTAATAGTTCCTTTCTCTCCTATCAACACTCCTGATCCTTCCCCAAAATCTATAAACATGTTAAATACCTTCAACCTAAAAATGAAAATACCATTCTTTCACCCTTGTTTCCTCCTAAGCCACCAATTCATCTTCTTTTCCTTTTAGTTTTAAAGGAAAGGCAGCATGGGATGGAGGAAATGGCACAAAATTGAGAGTCAGGAAACGAGGACTTGGGTTTCAGCTCTACAATGTAATTAGAGCTGGAAGACATTTAATAAGGTGCCTAACCTCTCTGAGCTTGATGACTAGGCTGGAAAAATGGTAATGATAAAAATCTCATCTACTTTGCACACTTATTGTAAGGATTAAATGGGTTAACTTATGTGGATAAAAAGAACCTAACATATAGGAAATGCCCAATAAATGTTAAATCAGAAGATTGATTTATTTTATCATTGATACTTTCTATTTTCCACTCAATCCTCAATCATTTGCAACCTGGCTCTGTCTCTCATTCCCTCACCAGTCTGTTTGTAACTACTTGAGTTAAGGTCACCAATGACTTCTAATTTACTGTTCTCCCTGGTTTCTTTCTGTATCTCCTTGCCTCTGAGTTGGGCTCTTCCCACTTCCTTCTGAATTTCCCTAGCAAAAGTCTTGACTGCCTTTCACGAGTTTTTCTCCACTGGTACCTCTTCTTGCTCTACATTTGTGCAGTCTTCTCTCTTCTCAACTCACTACAGTCTCCCCTGAGGGATCTCACCTCCTGTCATACTCCTGAGTATCACTAGTGAAGAAATGAACACCAGGTCTTTATCTCTAGCTCTCCTTTGTGTTCCAAATTTTCTTCTAACCAACACCACATGAATCTATGCACGAGATAAAAACTCATTCTTCTCCTCCCTCTACCATAGAAATCTCTTCCTTTCCATTTCCTCCCCTCCATCCTTGGTACCATTAGGCAATCGGTCACCCAAACCAGAAAGACCAGTGTTCATTTTCTACTTTGCTCCTTAGCCCCAAACAGCCACCTTCTATTTGAATTCTGCACAATATTTTTCAAGTTGGTTTCCTTTTTAATGCCCCATGCATGCCATTGTCCTCATTTAGCTTTCATTGACTCCTGCTGGATCTTCCAGCTGGTTTCCCACTCAATTCCATCTCAACAATGCTCTCAATTTTCTTCTCAGAATATTTACCACACTCATGTACACACAGAGCTAGCAGTCATGGACTCTGGCTGCAACCTAATCTATGCACCTCCATTTTCTTGTGCTCCCACAGATAAACCTCATCTTTCAATGCATCAGTTTCCTTTCTCACCTCTAAGCCTTTACTTTCATGCCTGGAAATAACCAGTTCACCTTCAAGCTTCTACTAAAAGATCCTCTACACTGGGGAGTTTCTATGACCCATCTCCCTTCAAATTCTCATGTAGATGAGCAGCCAGTGTGTGTCAGAAACTTCAATTCCTGGAATCCTGTAATTGTTATCTTTGTCTGAAAAACTTTCTCTAGCTCTTCATGGGACCACTTCCTTCTCTGGATCAACCCTAAATGTCTCACCCATCCTACCTAGAGTAGACTCCTATCCATACTCTGTTCCCCCTACAGTCACTCTCTTATCACACATCCTTATTTATTTCCTTCCTTACATTTAATACAAATCCTTATGGGCAAGTTAGGTGGTTTGGGAAGCAGACTTTGGATGAAGTTTAGCTTGCAGATCACGTACTGAAATCATATTCTTGGAATCAACACTAGTAGGTGAGAGGGCAAGGAGGCAAGAGTAGGTAATTGGAGAAGTCAGTCTTCAATGCAACACTGATGACAGCCCTGGTTGACCTCAAAAGAAACTGGAGATAAAACAACCTATGCTGGGCTGAAATAGGTTTTGATACCCTGTCTCCACCAGTCATTAGACTGGAAGCCACACTCAGAAGGGCATGACCGTGGGCAGGACAGCTTTCTGCATCTAGCATTTCAGGTCCTTCTGGTTTCTATGGAGCCTTTACTCACTTCTACATTGTGTCCAAAAGATTTTTCAAAAATTCTGGAGCTAAGAATAGATATAAAAGTACAAAGAAACCCCCTAATTTGGGGGATAATTAAAAACTGTGGTTTCCTTTTTTAGCAATTGTTTGAAGTCCTGGGCTCCAGGGCTTTCTTTCAAACCTCCTGTCTCCACTAGCCTCATCTCTGGCTTCCAGCCAATGTGGAAAGAAGACAAACAGGTCCTGGGCTTCTCTCCAGCTCACTGCCCCTCAGGCTTGGCCCTGGAGTCAGGCCTGGAGCTATCTCTTCTTGCAAGCTCAGAGCACCCCCAGCAGTAGGGACACCCTGGTAAACCAGGGGGAAATTAGGAGGGAGAGGGAAGACTCAGAAAAGGGGCTTTAGGAGGACTGTAGAGTTAAGATCTTGGCTCTGGGAAATTCTCCTCTCTCTCTCTCTTCTTCTGGCAGATGGAGTCAATAAGGATTATATTCAAGCTCTGAGTGGTTCCAGTGCTTATTAGAAAAAGGAGGGAGGAGAAAATCCTCTTTTCTTTCTCCCCTCTTCAAAGCTGATGAGAAATCAGCAAAGCCTGGTGGATCAGAAGCTCTCGGACATCTTCCTCCTGTCTTATCTCCGTGGCATGTCTGGCCTCTCTCTTTAATTCACACTCACAAATGCCTCTGAACATCTTTCAGGATACTCTCCAGAACTCATCTCACCTTGGAACCTCCAGAGGAGTGTGCCAGAGATGTCCAAATGGGTGAGATCACAGCAGGTGACTTCTCAGAGACTTGGATGAAATGAAATTGAAGGATGAACCTGGGGCAGGACCCTGGCAGGAGTCAGGCTAAGTTGCCAGGCTCGCATGATAAACGTTCGAATCTCTGGACTTTCTCTGGTGATCCTATTTATCTATAGGTAGCCCCCACACGAGGCTGGTCTCAGCAGGTATTGCATTACACACACGCAGGCTCACATACACACACCCCACATATACAAATCTGTAGATATTGATGAGCAATGCCTTTTTTCTGAAGGGTAAATGAGGGGACAGAGGAGATTACATTGCAAATCAAATGTCAAAACTTCCCAAACGTCATCTGCTCACTCCTCAGATTTCCTTTTTCTATAGCAGTTACTTAATCTGTCTCTCCTGGCTGCTGTCATCTTTTCTTAAACCCCTGTCCTCATTGCCTTTGGCAGCCATGTAGATCTCCAGGATCCTCCCCATACAAGCTTCTCAAAATAACACTGGCTATATCACTCAGAGTGACCAAAGGGAGCCAAAGATAAAACAATGCACGAAGCCTGATATGTGGCATTGAGGGACTAAACTCTTCCTGTGCCATAGGAAAGCAGTGTCCTAGCATTTGAGGGGTCCCCAAAGCCAAAGATTCAAAGTAAACCTTTCCCAGTCCTGACTGTTCACCAAGACCTCCACTGCCAAATCCTGGAAAAGATCCCTAGACTTAGAGTCAGAAATGGAGATTTGATATTAGGTTTGTTTGTTTGTTTATTTATTTGGCATGAGATATGGGGTAACAAAAAGTACTTGGAATCTTTCATCTGTATATCAATAGTCTCACTGAGTTTGTCTCCAGAGCTGTTGGGGATAAGCGATGGCCCAGAAGGTGCCTGCATGAGTTTGGCATGATGGAGTAGACAAAGCTCCTTCCAGGGATTCTGTAGGGCAGGAAGAGTTCGATAGTGAAGGTGAGGTGGGATGGTGAGAGACAGACCACTGGAGAGACTAGAGGATGGGGGTCACAACTGATCTCATTCCACACTGCCACACAAGGACCAAAGATGGGCTTTTTTTCCATGGCAGCACTGTCTGAGAGAGGGAGATAGCTGGATTAGTCTAGGCTTGCCAGCCCAGCCCCTGACTTGTAAAACAACGAGAGCAGGATGAAATCTCCCCTTCAGCCTTTTCCTATCTCATGGTTCCCACACATATTTGGGACATGTGAACTAATTAGTCTAAACACTGTGGGTTACCAGTCTATGCCTTGTGCACAATTTTTTTTTTTTTTTTTTTTTTTTTTGGAGAGGTTTCTGCTATAGGGCACATGTGCTCGCCAGAGAGACAGAAAGACAGAAAGCAAGAAATCACCCCCCACGGGGGGGTGGCCACGCCACAATCTCTTCTCCTCTGTTCTCCTCTTGGGATCTTGGGCACGCACACACACTCACCCGGCGTGAGTTGTAAGCCACCGGGTCCAGGACGCGAACCGCGGTCGACTACATGGGAGTCCAGCGACATAGCCATTACACTAACTGCTGATCCCCCTTGTGCACATTTATGTAACATACTATGGCCTGAAGTTACACACTCTTGTGTGAGAAGTGAGAATTCTTTTTTTTTTTCTTTTTTTTGGAGAGGTTTTTGCTATAGGGCGCGTGCGCTCGCCAGACAGACAGAGAGAGACAGAGAGATAGAAAGCAGGAAATCACCCCCCAGGGAGGATGGCCACGCCGCAATCCCTTCTCCTCCATTCTCCTCTCGGGATCTTGGGCACGCACGCACACGCGCCCGGCGTGAGTTTAAGCCGCCGGGTCCGGGACTCGAACCGCGTTCGACTACGTGGGAGTCCAGCAACATAGCCATTACGCTAACTGCTGGTCCTGAGAAGTGAGAATTCTTACTGCCCTATCAGATGGAAGCTCCTCAGTGGTTAAGATCAGCTTCCCCCATTGGACTAGGAGATCACAGAGGACAGAGGGGAGGAGAAGGTTCTAAGGGGAGGGCAACTCTGTGTTGGGTGCCTCTCTTCCAACTCCAAGATCACTGACTATCTAGATCTTTAGAACAATATAACATTGCCCATCTGGGTCTGCTGGAAGCTAAAGATGAGGGCACATCTGGAAAGACTGTGGAGGTGGAGGGGCTTTCAGCAGATGCTACTGTGCATCTTTGTTTCCTCTTTCATGATGTTACTTCCACTTGCCTATTCTCCTGTGTCATCTGACTCTTCCCCTTCTCACCTACCTACACCAAGTAAATATGTGGTGTCAACAACCAGCAAGCCTTATAAGTTTTCGTTGAGAAAAATAATGACTGATAGGCCACCATTTGCAAATAGTATAAATTCAATGTATTTCCCATACTGGGGATGTTTGCATCTGAGCCTGCTCTCTCACTGTGGAGCCAAGAGAAAAGGATTTTCAGATGTCAGTGACAAAAGAAAGTAAACTTTTGGTTAGGGGTATCTATTACTCTTGTCTTCTACCTCAAGGTAGGTATCTATAGCAACTCTACTGGGCCCAGTGGGAAATAAATTCTACGGAGATCAGCAGGAAGGGCCAGTGCAATGGGTCTTAAGCAGAACTGATGTTAAAAAAACAGGCGACAGAGCCACAGAGGTAGAATGTTGTGGTAGAAAGAGCACAGGTTAGTCAATAGACCTGATTTCTAGGCCCCACTGAGCCATGCCATGGGCCCTGATTTCCTTATTTTATAACATAGACAGAAAGATATTTTGGATTGTTTTCCATACCTAACAAAGAAGGAATGCTGAGGCCATTGTGATGAGCAGAAATCTGTGAGGACTTTGTTGAGAATATGACAGGAACTCCCCTAGAGCAGAACTCAACCCGTAGAGGACCACACATGTCCATAGAGGACTAGGCATGGGTGCCTGGAAGCTCAGGAATGCAGCTCCACCTCCCTCCCAAGGAAACCACGAGTCAGGCCAGTGGGCAACTCCAGGCACAAAAACCCCCTGCACTGAGGGCCTCCTGGGACAGGAGCCAGGCAGGGTGAGTCAGATCCCTACATGGTCTCCCTCTTGAAAGTTTCCCCCTCTTTGTAATGCTATGGCTAGGGAGCTAATAATAACATCCTGTATAATTTTATTCAGATGAAATTCAAGAAAAGGTAGAAATCAGAACAGTGATTACCCATTCAGTGAAATAAGGGGCACAAGTGAGCCTTCTAGGTACTGGATTGGGTGGGTGGGTTTATATCTACATCAAAATGGATTGATGCAAATTGTCCACTAAGAATTCGTATGTCAATTACAACTCAAAAAAAAAAAAAAAAATTAAGGCCCATTCCTTGTGGTGCAGTAGTAGTATAAATGCCCTGCAAGACTGACCACAGATTCAAATCCCTTGGCTGGTCTGAAAACACACCAATTGTAAGCATAGGCACCCAGGATCTAGAGGAACAAGAGAACTAGGGAAAGGGGATCACAGTGTGATGAACCCTTGCTGAGGATGTTTCTCTCTCTGTGTTACATGTGTACACGTGCATTTTCCATTCTAAGTTTTTTTTTTAAAGAAAGGGCAAATAATGGAAGAGATCAGGAACGGTACATACAAGAAAATAGCTGAGGCATATAACAATTTTTTGCCAAGCTGTGGGGCTAATGTTTGTGGCCACACATGGTGACAGGGGTAGGAGTAGTCTCTGATAGCCCTGCAAATAGACTGCCTGGAAACTCACCTTTTGCAGAAATGCTGAGCTGAAGAGTAAAGGGCTTCTCATTGAATTTTCCACTTCTGCTGCTTGGAAGGAACCAAAGTCATCCAACATTTAGAGTTTGCAGACGGCTGAAATGTGACATGCGCCACTTAGAGTGGGCCGACATTGATGTACAGTGTTAATATTAAGCTCTAAGTGGCTTCTGTATGGTATCCAAAAACGGGGAATAAAACTGAGCAAATTCATTTCTTCTTTTAAAAAATGTGTGGTTTTTAAAAATGATGATTCAGAGCCTCAAAGTCATAGAATGGATCCAACGTCATTGGTGTAAACAGCCCTCTCATATTCAGGGTGAGTATGAGAAGTGTATGACCTCATTCACCTTAGAAAAGTTAGGAAAAGGAAGCCTCTTGGGAAACTGCTTGGGGGTCCTCTGCTCCATGCACCCTTGCCTCTTGCCAACTTGAGCACACAGGCTCCAGCCAGGCCCACTTTTTATATTACCTAATGGCTAAGAGTTAGGTATATGGACACAAGCTACCTGGGTTAGAATTTTCTCTCCATTATACATGGACTGAGGCATCATAATACCTCAGTATTTTCAACTGTAAAATGGAATAGCAGTATTATCTCTTAGCATTATTATGAGGACTAAATGGCTTAAAATATGTAAAGTGCTTAGGCATTCACATGCTTGAGACATTTTAAATGCTCAATAAATAATGTTCTTGGGACTAATATCATGATCCCTGAGCAGGCACCTTTTCCAGCAGCCCTGGCCGTCTTTGTTCTTATAGATCTAGCAGCCTATGGTGTCCTCTCCTCATCTTCCGGCAAATGCTTCCCACCATTTAAGGCTGAGTTTGATTCCAGCTGATTGCATCAGCCTCCCTCTCTCCTTGCTCTCTAATAGTACAAAGAACTCAAAGTAGGTTCAGCAAAATCTAAGCCTTTTTATCATTCTCTCTTTTATCTCCTCAACTGTATACTAACTTTCTGAGGGTCTGGGTCTTATTTACATAGACTTACCCCATAATGAGCACTCAGACATGTGCTGCATTTGCTGTCTTCTCCCAAGGTGACTCATGACAGAAACCCCAGTTATTACTGGAACTTCCAAATCAAAGCTCCCTGTAGTTCCTCTATGCAGATATACACTGTGGAAAAGAATCCACTGTGCAGAAATCTATCACAGGGAGCCCTTTAGGGAAGAGAGAATGTACTTCCTTTCATATGCTGCTTAGACTTCTCTAAACTGCCTGCTAGACTTCTCTACTTGAATGCCTACCTGACATCTCAAACAAAGTATGTCCCAAACAGCTGATATTTCTATTCAAATCAGATTATCCCGTGTTCCTCTCCATCTCAGTAAAGAGCCCTTAATCTATCCTTCCAGTTGCTCGTGTGTGTGTGTGTGTGTGTATGTGTGTATACACTTAATTTTATGTGTTCATTTGTCTGGACCACGAGGTGCTCAGACATGGACATCTGGTCCAACACTATATTGGGTGTGTCTGTGAGGGTATTTTTGGATGAGATTGACACCAATGGATAGACTCAGTAAAGCAGATTGCCCTTCCTAATGTGGCTGACTTTTATCCAATCAGTTGACAGTCTAAATAGAATGAAGACTGTCTTTCCTGTGAGTAAACAGGGATCCTTCCTGCCTGACTACTTGAATCAGGATTTGGTCCTTTTCTGCCTTCAGACTCAAACAGAAGCATTGGCTCTTCTTGGATATCAAAACTGCCAGCTTTTGACTACACTTCAGCTTTGCTGGGTCTCAGGTCTTTGGACTGGATCTACATAGCAGCTTTCTTGGGTCTTCAACTTGCTAAATGCAGATCTTGGAACTTCTCAGCTCCATAATTATATGAGCCACTTTTCTATAGTAAAAGTTTATACAAATTTTACACACACACACACACACTCACCCTACTGATTCAGTTTCTCAAAAAAAACCCTTAATACTATATATTTATATACAAATGTGTGTATGCGTGTATGTATTTATATGTCCTTCTGTTAACCAGCAGTAGTCTTGTTGCCAGAGGACAGGGAATGTAGGAAGGAGAGTTGGGCGTGGCCCCAGATGGCACATATCCTTCATGGCTTTGTCCCATCTCTGGATTAGAGAAACAAGGAGTGAGAGGATGGGGTGGGGAAAGGTGAGGTCATCCAAATGGCCCTTTTCTAATTAAGATGGTGTTACAGGGTGGGAGCCCATGAGTGTAGGAAAAGAAGAATGAGCAATGCAAAATGCATTGTTTCACTGACTCTCACTTAGGAAGAGAGTCTCTGTCTCTGAAAATAGCAACACCATCTCCAATCAACCAAGAGGGAGACTTCAGAGGCACCTTTCACTCCCTAACATTATGCTCTCTTCTCTGTCATCCAGTCCTATCAACGAGGATACTTCTTTCATGGACTCATAAGAAAGTGTTAACCATTGACACCTTTGGGCAGAGGAACTTGTAGAAAGAATTTCATTTTTAAAAAAATTTTAGGGCACTTTATACTCTTTGAGTTTTCTAAACTTATATATAAATTACTTTCTTAGATGTCCACAGACATCAAAAAGATAATCAGAATAAATGTATGTGTATACACACACAGATGCTCCATGATTTACAGTGGGGCTATGTCCCAACACACCTGTTGTAAGTAAAAAATTCCATAAGTCAAAAATGCATTTAATACCCTGATAAGACCATTATAAAGTTGAAAAATCAACCATAAGTCAACCCATTATTAAGATGGGGACCACTTGTGTGTGTGGAGACATATATACATACACATGCCCATGTATATATGTGAATGTGTTCATATGAACAACTGTGTATATTAAACATACACTTTCCATCTATAGCATCCTTTGAATTACCCTGTTCCCTCCCATTGCCACCCCTGTAGACCTATATCACTTCTTGACTTTGGACTGGTCTCCCTTCTACAAGTCTCTCCCTCTCAATCAATCCTGCACACTGCTACTAGAATTACCTCTCTCAAACCTTATCTTAAGTGATTCTGGATCATTTTCTTTCTCAAAATAATACTAGGAGTTGACTATCAAATGTGAATTGCCTCATTAGGTGCCTGCTGTTTAGGAAGCACTCACTGAATGCCAGTTTCCTTTTATTTTCATAGTCCTTCAGAAGGCCTCACTGACCGAAGAGCAAACCTCCACTTCTTAGTGCCCATGAGACACCTTCCTGGCCCAGTATCCTCTAGGCACATTGCAACAGTTGTACAGAACAGCTCTGGGATGCCTTCATATCTGGAAATTTCTTCTCTGTCCTTTTCTAGCCACAAAAGTTCTGTCTCACTCTTCAGGGATCTTTCAAATGCATTTATGCTACAAAGCTTCCCAACAGCACTCAGTGCTGTCTGCTGTCACAGGACTTAATGGTTCTATTTTCATTTGCTTTTTAATTTCAGCTTATTTATTCATTTCTTCCTTGAGGAGAGAGACACAGAGAAAAAGAGACAACACCCTCAACAAGATCTTGACCCGCAATCTATCCTCAGCTCCACTCAGCCTCAGATCGTGGTCAAATATGTGCCTAGCACACCTCGGAAAGTCTCCGGATACAAACCAGAAACTCTATCTGTGAGACTGCCTTGCAGAGTGACCCACATTCTGGTCTCCTCCATTTTTTGTTGTTGTTATTAAAAAGGTGTCACTTTTGGAAATCATTTATTGATATCTCTTTTTAAAGAAAATAGTATGACAATTTTTTGTTGTTGTTGTCAAAAGGTGAGTGCACTCACCATAGGTCAAAAATGCATTTACTAACCCAAGAAGCCCTGATAAGAGAGATGGAGAGAGACAGAGAGAGAGAAAATGAAAATTTACTCCCACAGGGGTTGGCTACACTGCAATCACTTCTCCTCGATTATCCTTTCAGAATTTTATTTAAATTATTTTTTATTGATAATAATGAGATCCATAATTTATTTCTTTTTTTAAAAATATGTATGCATACAGTGTGTGATAATTAAATCAAGAGTGTATACATATTCATCTCCTTCAGCACTGAACATCACATTATGTTTTGAACATTTGACGATCTACTCATTTTTTAAAACATTTTCTAAAAGAATTATTTATTTAACTTTGTTTATTCATTAATTTATTTTAATTTGGCTGGAGAGAGAAAGGGAAAGTGAGAAAGCAAGCCACCAGGTTTGAGACTCAAACCATGGTCACTCATGTGGGAGTGTCCAGCACCTTAACCACCACACCACCTGCTGGCCCCCCAGCAATCTACTAACTTTTAAATATATATATTAAATTGCTCATAGGGACCAGCAGTTAGCGTAATGGCTATGTCGCTGGACTCCCACGTAGTCGACCGCGGTTCGAGTCCCGGACCCGGCGGCTTAAACTCACGCTGGGCGCGTGTGCGTGCGTGCCCAAGATCCCGAGAGGAGAATGGAGGAGAAGGGATTGCGGCGTGGCCATCCCCCCTGGGGGGTGATTTCCTGCTTTCTATCTCTCTGTCTCTCTCTGTCTGTCTGGCGAGCGCACGCGCCCTATAGCAAAAACCTCTCCAAAAAAAAAAAAAAAAAAAATTGCTCATATATATTTACTCTGTAGTTGTACATCATCTCATGACCCCTTCCCCTTATTTAAAATTATAATTATCATTATTATGTCTTCTTAGTGAGTTGATCTTTTTAATACAATATAATGACCTTCTTTGTCTCTTTTTACAGATTTTATCTTGAAGTCTATTTTGTGTGTTTTTAGGATTGCTGCACCTTCTTTAGTTTGTTTTCCGTTTGTATGGAATGACATTTTCCAATATTTCCCTCTCAGTCTGTGTATGTCTTTACAAATGAGGTGTTTCTTACCAGCAGCATTGTGAGGGCTCTTGTTTTTCTTTAATCCATTCAGCTAATCTGTATTTTTAAAATTTAGATTTGACATGTTTTTATGTTTTTATTTATTTTCCTTTTGTTTCCAGATGTAGTACTCTCTTAAGTATTTCTTGTAGAGTTAGTCTAGTGTTGGTGAATTTCTTCCATTTTTGTTTGTCTGAGAATAATTTTATGTCTCCTTAAAATTTGAAGGCAAATTTTGCTGGGTATAATATTCATGGTAGAAACTGTTTTTCTTTCAGAACTTTGTATATGTCACCCCATTTCCTCCTGGCATCTAAGTTCCTGCTGAGAGGTTTGATGGGGTATCATTTATAGGTAACTTGCTGCTTATCTTTAATCATTTTTAGAATTTTCTGTTTATCTTTGACTTTTGATGTTTTGACAGTGAGCCTTGGAGAAAATGTTGTGATGAAATCCTTAATTCCTTGGCTCTGGATGCCTGCATTTTTCTGTAGTTTGGGGAAATTTCAGTTAATATTTGATGAAATGTGTTTTCTATGCCTTTTTCCATCTACTCACCTTCTGGGATACCTATTATGCAACTATTTGATTGTTGAATTACATCACGTAATTCGTGTATGTTTTCTTCATTATTAATGGTTAGTTTTTTCTTTCTTTTTGACAGTTTGGAATACTTCATAGATTGTATTTCTAAGTTCAGAGATTCATTCCTCTTCATGGTCGAACATGTTGTTGATCCTCTCTACAGATTGATTTTTTTAATGTTCTGTATTGTTCATCTCATTGATTTTTGTTTGATTCTTTTAAAAAAGATATCTGTTTCTCTATTGAATCTCTCTTCTATGTCATTTTTTTGTTTTCATTTTCTGAAACTGTCTGTGGTCTCTTATATCTCATTGGGTTTTAGTATCAGTTGATAGTCTAAAACCCATTTCCAACATTACTATGATGTCTTATGTTTTTTCTACTGTTAGTGTAGAGTTAGTGTTTTTCTATGAAGTAGAGATATTTTCTTTTTCTTCCTTTCTTTCTCTGTCTTCTTTTCTTTCTTTCTTCTCATGTTTCTTGTGTCTTTGCATTAATTTTTCAGCATCTGATGGAGTAATTACTTCTTCCAAATTTCTGGATTAGGTTTACAGTAGCAGTGTTTTTTTTTTTTTTTTTGTTCTTTGTACGTGCGCGCACGCGCGCGTGTGTGTGTGTATACTTAAATATGTGTGTGTGTAGCCTTTATGTAATGAAGACTTTATATGTTTTCAGAGACATCAGTGGAGATACTGGGGGCCTCCAGGCCAGGATTTTTGAGTTCTAAATGTGGTTATTATTGTGCACTGATGTTCCACCTGTAGAGGGGATGGTTCCCTTGAACTGATGGAGACCGATGCTATAGCGTGGTTGCTTGAGTTCTTGGACCCTGCAAAGAGAATAGGGTCCTCCTCTAGGGGAGGTAGTTGAGTGAAAATATCAACTGAAAATAAATAAGGATATCTTCCTTGAAAGAGTTGCACATAGCACAGATATAGGTGTTGGTTGAGAAGTTGTGACTCAGGGGATGGCTAGCTGTTTAGTTAGTCATTTGTGTGAAATTCCTAGAGTTAGAGGAAGTTGTTCACTGCAGTGCCTGATTCTCTTAACAGCTGTGGTGTCCCTTTGCAAGTTGTTCAGCACAAGTGGGCAGGGTGGAAGTTGTTGTTGGTACCGAAGGGCCTTATTATGCATCTTGTGAGGCTGTGGGGCTGAGTAGGAGCTATGCAGTATTGCTGTGGAGCTGAGTGGGGGGAGGGGGAATGTGCTGGAATTGAGGCCAATCTGTGAGGCTAGGGGATGGGGCTATAATTAGAGAGCATCTGCCATCTGGGCCCCAGGTTCTGGGATCATGTGAGAATTGCATGTGTCTGGTGGTAGGAGCTGTGTGGGTCTGCTAACCTATTCATGCCTGCAACTGGGATATTGGGCTGGAGCTGCTGTGCATTTGAAGGGTCAGAGAATAGGCTAAACTGCCTGAATCTGCCCACACTTCCACTTGTACATCACTGGTGCAAGCTGGGAAGTTTCCCAGCCTGAGTTTATCAGTGCAGCTTGATAGAGGGGTTGAAACTGCACCTGGCTGCAGCCCAAGTGAACCACCCATGCTGGCCCACAGGACCAA
Source organism: Tupaia tana (assembly GCA_026018925.1). Classification (NCBI taxonomy): domain Eukaryota; kingdom Metazoa; phylum Chordata; class Mammalia; order Scandentia; family Tupaiidae; genus Tupaia; species Tupaia tana. The sequence continues at coordinate 79,938,035 of JAKSZU010000004.1, forward strand.
GTTCCTGGGACTGGAAAGCAGGTGGGGTGATGCCCTATCTGTCCTCTCACCATCCCTAAGAGGGGAAATCCCTGGCACATTCCTTTTCATTTGTCAATCTTCTCCATTCACACTTACTATTATGGAGATCCAGAGAAGCTTCTATAGAAGGCAACAGAGGAATCAGGGAGCTCCTTCTGATGTCCCAGGGAAGGGAGAGGAAGAGTCAATATCTTTTAAAATATTTATTTCACCCCCCTTTTCCTTTACCCAAGCTTCCATGTCACTCTCTCATGTGCAATTTATAAATTTATTCATTAACTATTGAGCATCTAATATGTACTAGGCACTATACTACACACTATATGTTGAGTGATGAGATGAATCTCCCCCCTCTTCCCCCTCTATACATCTATATACTGTATTTCTATATCCTTTAGTTAATTAGCTGAGGAGACTGTGGAGGTTAAGGGGCACTCTCTGAGAAGGAGAGCTGAGCAGAGACATGAGTGAAGTGAGGATCGACTATGACAGTATCTGAAGGAAAAGTGTCCGAACAGAAGAGCCTGAGGAGGGAAAGAACTTGGCATGTTAAACAATAGCAGACATCAGTGTGGGAAGAAGCTAAGAGAGACAGTATAGGAGGAGGTCAGAGAGGTGATCAGGGGCAGGTCATGAGAGAGGAGTGTCATTATTTGATTTTAATTTTCTTTTATTTACTTTAAAAGTTTGTTTATTTATTCCATGAGCAAGGGAGAGAAAGAGACAGAAAGGCAGCACCCCTCAACAGAGTCCTGATACTGCAGTCATCCACAAGCCTCATCTAGTCCTAGATCATGGGTACACACAAGCCTGGCTTACTTAGGAAGATCTCTGGCTGCGAACCCATGAGGGCTGGCCTTATAGAGAGAGCATCATGTTTTACTGTTGAGTTGCCACTGCTTAATTCAGTTTAAAGTCATCCCCCAGGGTTCTGAATGAGCACTAGATTATAGGAAGTGGGGGACGAGACTGGAATCACAGAATCGATAGGGAAATGAGGTGAAGAGAGAGACAATGGGACCTTGAGACTAGGGTGGAGCTGTTAGTGGCAGATTTCAAGTATCCCTTGAAAGAAGCCTAGTAAGACTCACTTATGAATGGACTGTGAGGAAAGAGAGAAATCAAGGAATGTCTCTCTTTATTTTTTTACCTTAATAGTGATGCCAACTTGAGATCCCTATTAGATGTCCAAGAGAAAAATTCAAGAAGGCAGATAGATATATAAAGCTGACTTTTGTTTTTTAATTGCTAGTGGACTGGAGTACTTGTTAGAGAAAAAAAGCACTCTGCAATGGGCCATGGTCAAGCCACAATCCTTTCCCTCTATTTCTTCATCTCATCAAGACTTGGGGTATACATGCACACATGCCCAGTATGTTTTCAAACCACCCAGACTGGGACTCAAAAGACAATTGGCCATGTGGGACCTGATTTTCTATGTACAGTTCTTACCTGCTGCTCTATGGGGCTAGCACCCGGCTGACATTCAATAGAGAGATTTGGGCTAGAATTGGTTGACTCAATCGATTTAGTAAAAATTTCAAATAAATACCAAGTTCTTATAATTTGTTCAATAAACATTTATTGAACACACACTGCTAGGTTGAACCATATGAAATAGCCATCTTTATAGGTAAAAATGGTCAAATATTGGTCTATTCCATATAGTTTAAGCTAACATACCCAAAATGCCACACCAAGCAAGGTTATCCAGGATAGAGATAAGCACAATACCTTCTCTCCAGAAGCTGACAGTCCAGAATAGGGAATAACATTTTTATTTTTTAAATGGCTTTTTAAATTTATGTTTTTATATTATATATTTTTTATTTAACTTTATTTATTTATTTTAAAAATTTTTTCATTTCATTTTCTTTTATACATTCAATCACATTATTATTTGGATTACACAATGGATATTTCAACAGGTGAACATTTCTCCCTAGTACAATCGATAAAACTACAAAATATCTTCAATAGATAATATCACATTTCTTTGTGCCATTTATGCTTTGCCTCCCTATTTTTCTTCTAAATGTCCTTCCTTAGACCCTCCTCTTTCACACACACTATATCTGGTATTTACATCTATATACTGTATTTCTATATCCTTTAGTTAATTAGTTTCAGCCATAGAGTGCGGACACTCAGTATATATTAAGTGGGGACATACAATGCTTCTCCTTCATAGCCTGGCTTGCTTCACTCAGCAGTAAATCTTCTATATTCATCCACTTCCTGTCAAAAGCCAGGGTTTTGTTGTTTTTTATGGCTGAATAGTATTCCATTGTGTATATGTGCCACAGTTTTTCTATCCATTCATCCGTTCGTGGGAATTTGGGTTGTTTCCATGACTTAGCAATTGTGAATAGTGCCGCAATAAACATTGATGTGCAAGCACTTTTCTGATTAAGTATTCTTCTGTCCTTTGAGTAGATACCAAGGAGTGGGATTGCTGGATCATATGGTAGTTCTATTTGTAGATTTTTGAGGAATCTCCAAATTGTTCTCCACAGTGGCTGGACTAATTTGCATTCCCAGCAGCAGTGTAAGAGAGTTCCCCTTTCACCACACCCCTGCCAGCACTTATCTTTTTTTTTTTTTTTTTTTTTTTAATCTTGGTCATTCTGACTGGGGTTAGGTAGTATCTCATTGTTGGTTTGATCTGGATTTCCCTTACAATGAGGGATGTTGAGCATTTTTTCATATGCCTTTTAGCTATTCGTATGTCATCTTTAGAGAGTGGTTTTTTCAACTCATTCTCCCATCTTTTAACAGAACTGATCGTCTTTTTTCAAAACAGCTGCTTGAGTTCCTTGTGAATTCTGGTTATCAGTCCCTTATCTGACGCAGTTTACAAAAATATTTTCCCATTCTGAGGGCTGTCTATTCACACTAATTACTGTGTCTTTTGCCATGCAGAAACTTCTTAGTCTTATGTAATCCCACTTGTCTATTTTGAGGATTATCAACTGTGCTTTGGGGGGTCTTATTTAATATTTAATCACATACATCTTTACAGTGTATGACATTTCTTTTTCCAGCATGATTACCATGCATAACAGTCAAGACAGAAACATACTATACACATCATCATCAGTAAATAGCTTTTCATTTTTTTGTCAATTAAACATACATTTTTTCTCTTTTCTTCCCCTGTTCCTCTCCCTCCATTAACCATCCCCATATTACCCCTATCCTTACTATCTGTAGTAACTACTGTTGCCCTCCCTGCTATTATACCTTCCAAACTCAGTTTTTGCCATAGAGTGCAGGTAATCTGTATATTGAGTGGGGACATACAAAGTCTGTCTGTCATAGTCTGACTTGCTTGACTTAGTATTAAGTCTTCCGTATTAGTCCACTTTGTATGAAATGTCAGTGTTTCTTTTTTTATGGATAAAATTAAGAAAAGAAATAATGATAAGTGCTGGCAAGGCTTCGGTGAGCCATTGGTGGGGATGTAAATTAGTACAACCACTTCTTTGGAGAACAATATGGAGATTCCTTAGAAACCTACAAATAGAACTACCATACAACCCAGTAACTCTACTTTTAGATATTTACCCAAAGTATAGAAAAACCCTCAGCAGGAAAAAGCTTGCACATCCATGTTTATTGGAATATTATTTCTAATTGCTAGGAAATGGAGTCAACCCAAATGTCCAAAAAAAGATGATTGACTTGAAAAAATGTGGCATATGTACTCTGTGGAATACTACTCAGCCATAATTTTTTTTTCATTTAAATTGAGTGACAATGATAAACACTTATATAGTAGTTTCTATGCCCAGGCATCACTTATAATAAACACCTTACATGTATCAAATAACATAATCATATCAACTTTGTAAGGTAGCTACAATTATTATATTATTTCTTAAAAAGGGTAAAATAATTAGCTCTACCAAACTGGGGTGGATTAAAGATGGCTACACATTCTTTATCACTGAGCCTATGGAAAGGTAAGGCGCATTCTCCCATCACCCTGACCCCACCCAAATCTGGTGACTAGCTCTAGCTAATAGAATGAGATACATAGGTTGCCATGTAATCTCTAAGGCTAGGCTTTAAGAGATCTGTGACTTTCATTTTTGACCTCTTGAAGCATTCCCTCATGGAAGCCAGCTGCTGTGATAGAATCCCAACTGCCCCTAGACCACCATACTGTGAGGAAGCCCAAGTTCATCATGTGCAGAGCAATGCTACATGGATGAGCACTAATATGCCTGAATGACTCCAACTGATACCTCCTAGACTAGAATAACTACCTAACTGAGCCATACACAAATTCTGAGATATAGAATGGTAAGCAAATAAACCAGTTGTTATTTGAAGCTACTAAATTTTAGGGTAGTTTTCTATAGGGTAACAGATAACCAAAATACAACCAAGAATAGCTGGACTGCAATTTGAACCCAGGCTGTCTTCCTCCACAGTCCATGATCTGAACACTACACTACCTCTCTAACATATGAGGTGACATGATAGACACCATTGACTAATTGCTGCAAAAAATCTAGATGGTTCCTGCCTCCTGAATGTTATTGACACACATCTAGTCAAATAAATTAATATTCTCATCTAGCAGACACATTTGGAACAAGTTTCTACATGATTGTATGAGTAAATGTATATTAACTTCACCTCTACAACTATAAAGTGCATAATTGTATCATATCATTAACATCCAGTAAGAAGTAGTCAGTGTCTTCATTTTCTATTGCTGCATTACAAATTGCCACAAACCCAGGCGCATGTGCATGTGTGCCCAAGATCCTGAGAGGAGAATGGAGGAGAAGGGATTGCGGCATGGCCACCCCCCTGGGAGGTGATTTCTCTCTTTCTGTCTCTCTGTCTCTCTCTGTCTTTCTGGCAAGTGCACGTGCCCTATAGCAAAAACCTCTCCAACAAATTGCCACAAACCAAGCAACCTAAAAATAATATAGATTTAGTAGCTCAGTTTCCATGAGTGTGGAATCTGGACATGGATTAAGTGAGTCCTCTGCTAAGGTTTTCTCTAGGTGGCAATAAAACTGTTGACAAGGTTGCTATCTTTGAGGAAGCTTGGGGTCTTCCAAGCTCATGAGCAGATTTCAGTTCCTTGCAAATGTAAGACTGCAGCCCACGTTTTCTTGCTGTTTGTCATTTGGGACCTACTCACAGCTCCTAGAGGCTGCCTGCATTTCCCTGCCATGTGACTCCCTTCACAGTTCTCAGAACATGGTGGCTTCCTTCCTCAAGACCAGCAAGAGAATGCCTCACTCCTGTCTGCTAAGATAGAGTCTAATGTAACATAATAGTGTAATTTGGGGAGTAATATCTTTTGCTGTATTATATTAGCTAGGTCTTATTCACAGGTCTTGTTTGCACTTAACGGGAGGAAATTATGCAAGTATGTGACTCAATGAGGTCACATTAGGATGCATCTTCCACAGTTTACTTTCCTTTTCCCTTTTCACGATTTTTACTCTTGCACCCATTACCTGCCCTCAGTATTCTGTACGATCCACAAATGCTCGGATTGCATAATAAAAAAATGCCCCAAATAAGTGAAACAAACAATCTGTACCATGAAAGAGGCAACAAACAAACAGAAGCCACGTGCTAGAGGACTTGAGAGTAAGTACGTGTGTGTGACAGCTTCTTCTGCTATCTAGTGGAATGAATCCTGAGCTAGAAATTGGAGATTCTGGTTTAGTCTGGGTTGAGCCATCTGCAATTTGTGTAATTTGGGATAAGTAATTTAATCTCTGAGATGATTTTATTTATTTATTTATTTTTGCATCCTAGCCTATTAAATGTGGCTAGGTAACATAATGCATCAAAAAGGCACTGTAAACAGTTAGATTTACAAGGCACTGCAAGTTTGAGTATGAAGCAAGTTTCCAGGCACAATCGGCCCTTCCCATCTTCCTTTCTTTCACTGTTGTCTCTTCCCTTTTCAGAGCAGAACAGTTAGCAACAGACCTGTCACCTGGTAAGGTGGGAGGAGGAAAGAGCAGAGCCATGAGGAGGCATGTTGGATAGAGTCCCCTCTGGCATCTAAGGATGTGAGGTGGGTCAGGTAGCAGGCAGAGGAGACAGCTAGCACGTTTGAGAGAGCAACTACATTTAGCAAATGAGTACATATGTTAAGGATAATGAGGACCATCTTTCTCACTTTTGTGGATGGTACTAACAAACATGAAGGGGAACACCAGAAAGAATTCTAAATGGTTGGATGAAATTGAAGAAATCAGTATGGACTCAAGGTTTCTATACACAAATATAAAAACAGTATGATTGTGTGCATGTGTCTGTGTATACGCATAAGAGGGGGGAGTCTTCAAAAAGTTTATGAGAAATACATATTATAAAAAACTATGCAGAGATTTCGAATGTTTTTGCACCAAAATTTCACTTTTCCACAAAGTTTTGGAAGTCACCTCATACACATACATATATTTCTTAGCTCTGACTGCTGAGTGGGCCTGTAAGTGATGACACACAACAATGATGAGGGTACCACACGCTCAAATCTTGATGTCTGAATATCCTCCACCATTGAAAAGATCCAGTAGTCCCTGGAGAAAATAATTGATTCCAGGCTGGGACAGGGAAAGTACAAGAGTGTCCTAGAGCATCTTTTTTTCTTCTTTTTCTTTTTTTTCTGGAGCATCTTTTGTGCCAGGAAGTAAAGAGACGCTTAAAAATCAATGGGGACACATCCAAAGGACACAGGACCAGCTTGAAAGGGTTCTCGCCAGTTAAATCTGGGATAATTTGAGCATCAAAGCACATAATGATAGTAACAGATATGGCCCATTAAATTAAATAGGGATCCATAGGTCCACACTGATACAAATAAACAAATAAAGAGCGAAAAGGGAAAGCTTTTCTTTCTTTCTTTCTTTCTTTCTTTCTTTCTTTCTTTCTTTCTTTCTTTCTTTCTTTCTTTCTTTTCTGATTTGGGTTTTTGTTTTGTTTTTAGTTTGTGTTAGAGTACCCGTGCTTGCTAGAAAGAGACAGAGAGAGAGAGGGAAAGTGAGAAATCACTCCCTGGGGGGATGGCCCCACCATAATCCCTTCTCCTCTATTGTTCTTTCAGTTTAGGCATGCATGCTCAGGCCTGCTGTGTTTTTCAAGCTGCTGGGGTTGAGAATCAGACCACACAGTTGGTCATGTGGGATCCAGCTCTCTTAACAACCATGCCACTGTCTGGTCTTAAGAAAGAAAAGCTTTTCTTTAAAGGAAATGCCTAATAAGGACAGGATTATGGGAATGGAAAATTGCCATGAGATTATCAATGAAAGCCAAGTCTGGTGGGTAGTGGGTAGTTGAGGGACAGGATATCTGCCTCATATATAAAATTATTAGATTATAAGAGGAAAACGGCGACTTTAACAGGGAGCACTTGCCAATATGACCAGGGAGTCAGCTAGTATTGACACAGGTTGACATTGTGTGCCCTGGTCTGAGAGGAACAGCCTGTCACTCCTACAATCTTCCTAATTACAGGAAATCCTGACCTAACTCCGCCAGGAAGAAATCAGACCATCTAGGTTGAGGGCCATCCTAGATCAGGTAAGTAAGGCCTATTTTCCTTAAACCAGTTAAGAACTGGAAAAATAGAAGACAGGGAAACTCTTCCAAATAAAGGAGACCGAAGAGCCATGACAACCAAATGTAATTCATGTTCCTTGATGACATCCTGCACCTGAAAGTAAAGAGTCATGGCTGAGGGACCAGCAGTTGGCATAAAGGCTGTGTCACTGGACTCCCATGTAGTCGACCGTGGTTTGAGTCCTGGACTCAGTGGCTTAAACTCACACTGGGCATGTGTGCGTGTGTGCACAAGATCCCGAGAGGAGAATGGAGGAGAAGGGATTGCAGAGTGGCATGGAGCAATCTTCCCCCTGGGAAACAAATCTTCCCCTGGGGGAAGATTTCTCGCTTTCTGCCTCTCTGTCTCTCTGGCGAGCGCACACTCCCTATAGCAAAAAATCTCTAAAAAAAAAAAAAAGAAAGAAAGAAAGAAAAGAAAAAAGAAAAAGAAAAGTCATTGCCAAATAGACACTGTGGATTTGGAAGGTGATACTATGCCAATGTTGACTTTCTAACTGTGTGGAGAAGGCCCTTGTTGGGGGAAACACAATGGGGTATTCAGGAATGACAGGATATCATGTTTCAGCTCAGTCTCAAATGGCTCAGTAAAAAACTAGTGGTAGTAAGTATAGATGATTATGAACAAATTAATCAACACACACACTCAAATGAAGTGAAATATGAATAGGGAGAGTATCTGGGTGAAGAGCTATAGCACAGAAATTCGTAGTACTGTACTTACAACTTTGCAATGAGTTTAAAATGATTTCAAAACCAATTTTTTAAACATAATCATTTCTCTTCTCCAAGGAGATTTCAGTTCCTTGAGAATAAGGCTGTATGTTTTACTTCTGTTGTTACCCTTGGCATTGTGTGAGGCATACAGGAGGTTTTTATATAGGCTTGCTGGCAGGCAGGTTATGTCATAAATACATAGTGCTCACCCTTTTGGAATTCAAGCTCTCCCATTTTGCAAGTTTTCTTGGATTGAATTGGATGTCACATGATTGATCAATTAGAGATTACAATTTGCCTTCACAAACAGCTATTGGCTTTACCTTGATTGCATTGGGAGCAATCATCTTGGGAGAGAAGGAAATGGTGGTGAACAGTACAGAAATCACATAGCTGTTCTGTCTCAGCAGCTGGCTGGTCCTCCGGCCTTGCAAGCATTTGCTGACCATCTGTGGTTGAGAACAAGACTGCCATTTACTTTGACGATCTAAATAGAATCTTGTTGATTTGGGTCTGGTCATATGTGTTATTCAGGATTCAGTGACATTTAAGTTTGATGTTGTCAGTTTTGATCAACCAGTGAATTATTTTTGGCTTTCAGGAACAAAATATATACTTAGAGCTATAAAAGCACCTTTATTACTGAGACTCCTGCCGAAATAATTCTGATCTACAAACCTGAAATTCACTGGCCTCCCATCCCTTTTGTTTCTCAGAAATAATTGTTTTTTGCAACACAATTTATTGATGTTTCTTTTTGAAAGACTGCAGTACTAGACTGGGACATTCTGGAATCAGATACTACAGTGTCAGAAGGGGATTTAGAGGTTGCTTAGTGCACAGTGTCTGATCCAGACTAGACTGACTTCTGTACCATGGATCTGAAGGGTGCAGCTAAGGAGGAAAGGGTGAACATGCAGAGGACTCAAACCATAGATGCCTCTTCCCCTGGGAGGAAAGGCGCATGAGCCAGCAAAAACTTGTTTCTTTCCATAGCCAGAGTTAGAAAACACTGATCCACTCAGACCTCCCGGCCCATACAAGAATTCTACCCATGTGACTACTTGGGGTCCCAATGTCTGCATAAACTCCTGTAGTGCAGAGGATTTCAGTGTGTCCCCAAAAGCTCTGGCTGAACAATCCCAATCCACTACTTGACTGAGGTCCTTGTGTTTGCTTCTTCTCTGCCCTTCTTATCTTTATGCCTCTCCCCATCTTCTTCTTCTCTGCAGACCCACCCTGGGCAATCAGAGCTGGAGGCACATTTCTGAGGCAGCTTCACGTGGTGGCAGCAGCCCTCAGTTACCCCTCAAAGGGTGCTGTGGCTGTCGCTTGCCTGTAGTCTCTTTGACAGCTTTGTGTTCCGTGCTATAAATAAATGATTTTGAATGCTTATCTGCTTCCCTCTGTCTGCTTTTCAAGTTATTTTTGGGTGACAGGCCTCTTCTGTGTTAGGTGGGGGCCTGCATTATTGAAGACCATGTGCGCCTAGTCAAAGGGAAATAAGGTCAGCAAGCACATGGTGGATGCTGGAGTGGGTGGGCAGTGGGAGCAGGGCTTGTCATTGACATTCAGAACAGAGTTCGTGTCATCTTGCTAAAGGGTTCCAAGCAAGCTATGGGGCCCTTATGCCAGTCCTCACAGATAATCCTAAACTGAAACATCTCATTTACTTCTGTCTTCCCTGGTACTACTCTCTTACAACAGGCACCATAGAATGTCCAACCCTGGGCTAGAGGTTGGAACCCTTGCATGCCCACCCAGACCAGCAACTTACCAGTCGGTGGCCTTGTGTGAGTCACTATTTTTCTGTGTCTCAGTTTGTTTATTTGTTTGTTTTAAAACATAAAATGGGACTGCTGGTCACCACCCTGCCTAATAAGAGGTCTAGAAGGTGAGCTTTTACTTCTCCTAATGCAGGCAGTTCCTGCTGCTAAGGCTCCAGAACACAACCAGGACTCAGATCACTCCCCACCTCCCTTCTCCCAGAAGGGTCCTTGGTGACCAAGAGCCAGGGCCTTGGGGAAATTTCTAGCTTGGAAAATTAAGCTGTATTCTTTTGACCACACGTATCCATACAGAAAGAAAACAAAGCAAGAAACCCTGAATACTACAGGTTCACTTAGTGTCAAAACTTGGAGGAAGGCCAGGCAATGGTGCAATAGTGATACAATGGGATCTATGTGAGAGAGGTCCTGAGTTCACATCCCAGGACCTCCCTGAGTACAATGGGCACACACAAGCCTGTGATCCAGGCTGGTTGAGACTGGGAATGCACCATGGTGTGAGATTCTGTTGGAGGAATGTACTCGTATCTCGCTCTCTCTTTCTCTCTGTCTCTTTGTCAAGAAAGTAATAAATAAACTTTAAAAATAAAACTTGTAGGAGGCTTGAGACCACAGGACCTCCTCATAGGGGAGTCCTCCTCCAACACCTGCCCTGCTATCCAGAGCCCCCCAGTGTCTCTGCCCTTCTGTTACTGACTTCCCCCAGCTTGTACCTTCCTCTGCAGAGGGTCCTCCTTGACCCCTTCCTTTTCTCAAAGACACCCCTGCTGCTGCCTCTCCCCCAATCCTTAAAAATCCCCACCAGAACATCCCTGCACCTCTTCTTTCATGATATTCAGACCTCTGGTGCCTGTAGCCAGAGCATAACCCTAAGACATTCAGACCCTTAGCCACTGGCCTGCAGAGATATTTGTGTTTATTATGGTTTTTCAAGGCCAATGAAACAGAAGAATTGATTTACTCACTCAAATCATTTTTGTTAAGCATAGCACCGAGGTGTTTTCATACTTTAGGAAAATACCTATTGATCTCAAGGATCATTCCTCTCTCGGGAAGTTTGTTCTACCTGCTTTTGTCCCTGTCTTATCGTTTTCCACATGCAACTTGGTTGGACTCTGGCTTCGGGGCACTAGGGATGCCATTGAAGCCCTGAACTCACTCATCTGTCTTTGATGTCCTGTGTTGCTGCCCACTCTGTTCCTGCTGAGCCGTTCTCATGGCCTGGTCACTGACTTCCCTGACAGGACACTCTGTTCCTGGCCAGCCACGGTGCCTGTCAATCTGTGGTCAGCTGTTGTCCCATTCTCTCTGACCTGCCACCCTGATTGCACCAGCCCAAGTTCATTATCTGGACCTTTTCTGTTTTTCATCCTCCACTGATTTGTAGTGGGCTCCAATTAATAATTTTAAATGGTCACCAATTTTCCTCAAGCCTCAGGCAATAATGGAGACTTAGGTCTAAATTAAAATGTGCTCATTTAAAAGCATTTGCTCACTAATCGTTGCTGAAGTGCTATCACTTGGCAGGCCTGCATCTTTCGAGCTGTCGCCTCTGTCTCTGGAGGGGTTAACTCAGCAGTTCTTAACCAGATTTCATCCCTCTGGGGACATTGGCAATGTCTGGTGGCAGTCTGAGTTGTCAGTACATGGGGAGGTGGTACTGTGTTAATACGGTGCTAACAGTGAGCAGAGACCAGGGATGCTGCTAAAGTTCCGCAACGCACAGGGTAGTCCCCTACAACCAAGAATTATCCCTACATGTCAATAGTGCTGAGGTTATGAAATCCTAGTCTGAGAAAACTCCCAGTCCTGGGAGACCAGCAGTTAGCATAATGGCTATGTCGCTGGACTCCCACGTAGTTGACCGCGGTTCGAGTCCTGGACCTGGTGGCTTAAACTCACGCCAGGCGCGTGTGCGTGCGTGCCCAAGATCCTGAGAGGAGAATGGAGGAGAAGGGGTTGCGGCGAGCCATCCCCCCTGGGGGGTGATTACTCGCTTTCTGTCTCTCTGTCTCTCTCTGTCTGTCTGGCACGCACACGCTCCCTATAGCGAAAATCTCTCCAAAAAAAAAAAAAAAAAAAAAAGAAAGAAAGAAAACTCCCAGTCTTCTCCCTGAGAAACCTTTCTTTGCACAGTCCTGCATTCTCTAGAAGAGGCCTCAAAGCTTTTGTTTCTAGAGATCTGAAGGCTTAGAAATGCAAAATGATATCCTTAGATGTTTTAGGTCTGTTTTCTTTGGCCCATATAACGTTTGTTTATTTTAATGGAGCCAATCTTTAAAACTGAGAGATCTTACATGAAAACTGGGTTTACAGCTTACTCTAAAAAATGGAATAGCTGCTAACACTGGTCCTCAATCCCCAGGTGGCAACATTTAGCAGGAACAGAGTAACAGAACCCCGTACCCATTATAAGGGGTATTATTTGTCCAGTTCCCTCAGCCTTCCTATTGACCCTGACCTTTATTATTATGTTTGGACTGTCTTCTCACAGCAGAGAAACATTTCTACACCACATTGTGATCAAAAGTAGGCAAAGATTGGCTAGCTGCAGTGGCACAGTGGTAAGGCAGTGTTCTGCAATGAAGTCACATAGGAAGGTCCTAGGTTCACAATCTGAGTGTACACACTGGGTGTGCAGGTGTGCCTGTGCAAGGCTGGCTGAGGTTGGAAATGGATTGCATCATAAAGACCTCCTTGGAGCTGACTCTCTGTCATGAATAAACAAATCAATTTTTTTTTTTAAATGTAAGTGGGAAAAGAAAAGATAGACTGAGCTGTACCCAGAGGCTTTGCCATTTTTGTTGCCCACTGTGCCCTGTGGGCATTTGACTGTGCAACCTCTGCTCCAGATGGGTTCCTGCTGGGCAAGTGACTGGGGTCCTGGACCCTCAGAGAACCCTTCTTAGTCCAGCTCCACAGACTCATGAGATGCTCTTTCCTGAGTTCCAATTTTTCTGCTGGGACATGGGGCTCATGAGGATGAGGTTCTCAGCAGACCCACCTGAAATACTCCATTTGGAGCTGCAAAAGAGAGCGGCGAGAGCAGTCACTTATCCCACAGGAACCCTGTTCTCCAGCCCCAGCTTCTAACATGGGGGTGGTAAACTGTGGCCCACAGACTTGCTGCCTGCTTTCATAAGCCAACTTAGTGGTTTATCTACTGTCTGTGGCTGCTTTTGTGCTATACTGGCAGAGCTGAGTGGTTGTAGAGGACACTCTATGGTCCACAAAGCCTAAACTATTTACTGTTCTGTTTGTTTTTGTTTTCTTTTTTTTAAGAATTATTTATTTATTATCATTATTTTTCCATTTCCAGAGAGAGACAGAGAGAGGAGAGAGAGAGCGAGCAAACCACCAGGTCCGGGAACTCAAACCACGGTTGGCTATGTGGGAGTCCAGTGCTTTTAACCACCACACCACTTGTCAGTCCATGTTTTTGTTTTCTTGCTACAAGGGTTTTTGTTTTCTTACTAAGGGGCCACACATCAGTAAAGCAAGACACTCTGCAAGGCAGACCCAGATGGGAAAGTTCCTGGTCTGAGTTGGGAGACCTCTCTGAGCATGCCAGGTAAATGCTTGCCCATGTCTGAGTCTGGATAAAGGCTGGTTTGAATTATGGCACCAGGACCCTGTCAAGGGTGATGTATCTCTGCCTGTCTTTCTTTCTCTCTCCATCTCTTTTACTCATGGAATTAAAAAAAAAAACTTAAAAGAAAAATTTTGCAAACTTCCTTCTCTGATGGGGGTATTTTAAAAGTTCATGGAAAATGTGTTTTATGGGAAAAAAAAACTATGTGTGGATTTCAAAACTTTTTTGCACCAGAGTAAATTCATACTTTAATTCTATTTCCCATAACTTTCTGAAGTCCCCTCATATAGTACCTCCCATTTGTGGATACTCTGCCATTTACAAAGTATCCCAATAATCTCATGATACGGGCAGGGCAAGGATTATCAGAGGGACAGACAAACACTGTTTTGCATTGGCTGGATAATGATTTTTGTGTGTGCATTTCCTCACGGCAGCCTTGTGAAGGGACTATTTCAACTTTTCACTTGATGCAACAGAAAGAAGCTCAGCGAGGTTAGGTGATTGGCCTCAGGTCACCCCGAGTCCATCTGGCTCCATACCAGGCATCTCTGTTCTCCTGCTTGCTCTGGACCAGCAGTCTTGACTCTTTGATTCACTGCGGTGGAGGGTGACCACAGCACTCTACAGTGCCACATCTGGAATAGCTGAGCTGCTGGCGCTGTAGACTTCACCGCCCTGTCCCTCACACTGGCAAGTCGCTAGCAAGTAAAGAAGTGCTGCGTAGAAGTCCAGCTACTATGATTCATTCTTGCTCCTCTCTCCACATTGCCAAAGGTAGGGCTGCCCCATGAGTTTCTGGGCAAATATACCTTGTACCTGACAGACACCCATCCTGAACTAGTGTTGCCAGTGGAGAGAAATACTGTGGATGCCAGCCTTGGCTCCCTCTAACCCCACCCACTGGTGACAGGATGAAAGAGCCAGAGACCTAGAGCAGGGCATCAGAAAGGAGGACAAAGGGAGGGGTCTGAGCCAAGAGGAACACAGTCTGAATGGCCATGGTGGGGACGAGGGCCAAGGAATCAAGGCAAACAAAAGGCAGCCATGTGTTTCATTGCATGCTGCCTAGTGGCCTGTGAAGGGTAATAGATTCAGAGCTTTAAGGAGTTGTAATCCTGGCTGATAGGACAGGCCACATGGAACCTACACACCTCTGTGGAGTAATTTGTGCTACATTAACTGTGTGCACTCGGGCCTCCATGTGCAACCGTGTGTGTCTTGGCATCTGTGTTGTGCGTGAGCAAGCAGGGCTAGCCAAACCCACGGGACCAATAAATAGTTTCATGCATGGGAAATGATGTGAGGTACCAGGGAGAAGCGTTGACCCCAAAACATCTTCCTTATAGGCCTGCCATGAGCCTGATGTCCTTCTAGTTCAGATTTATGTTTTGCCTTATACAGCAACTGGCATCTGTTAGATGCTCAATAAATGTCAACATAAACCCATCCTTTCAACTGCGTGTGGTATTTTAAAGAGTATGTATATTTATTCTATTAAATGTAAAGTCAGAAACAAATGTTATCTAATTTTATCATTGCCATTCTTAATGCATTCCAAAAAATTGAGTTCCTATTGTTTGAATTACTTTCCTCTTTTAAAATGCAATAATAAGTTGGTATGAGAAGAGAACAGTGCAAAGGCCAGGCTGGTAAGCATAATAGCCTTAAGTTGTGTAGTCATAAGCGATGAGGCTGGCTAGATAAGATAGAGAGTCTGGAAGGAGAGCTTTGATGCCAGACTGGAGACTTTATTCTTGATCTGACAGGCTTTCAATAGGGGTTTGGCTACTAAAGAATAAGTGACATGGGGCCAACAGAATAAATGGCATGGTGGTTAAAACACTGGACTCCCACATGACTGACTGTGGTTCAAGTCCTGGACCTGGTGGCTTGCTTTCTCATTTTCCTTCTCTCTCTCCGGTGAGTGAATGTGCCCTATAGCAAATTTAACTAATAAAAATAATAATTCATAAAATTAAGGGGACCAGCAATTAGCATAATGGCTATGTTGCTGGACTCCCACGTAGTCGACCGCGGTTCGCGTCCCGGACCCGGTGGCTTAAAACTCACGCTGGGTGCATGTGCCTGCATGCCCAAGATCCCGAGAGGAGAATGGAGGAGAAGGGATTGCGGTGTGACCATCCCCCCAGGGGATGATTTCTTGCTTTCTGTCTCTATGTCTCTCTCTGTCTGTCTGGCAAGCGCACGCGCCCTGTAGCAAAAACCTCTCCAAAAAAAAAATTAAAATAAAAAAAAATTAAGTAAATAGTTCTTAAAGAAAATAAATTACAAAAATAAGGGTTTGGGACAATTGGGCTTCAGCATTAGGAAGCCAGCAAAAAGGACATCTGGTGGGGGCAGATGTTGATGGCAGTGACAATGGTCATTACCTTAATGTAAAGCCCGGCCTGAGCACTCACCGTGGGCTCCCTACAAAGCATCTATGAAATCCTCCCAACAGCTTGGGAGATAGTTTTTTCTCTGCTCTGGAAACAGACTCCTAGCTAAGGGTTCCAGAAATACTGTGAAGTGGCAGCAGGCCTGTAGGTGAGGGAATATATGGCAGAGTGTGGTAGTAAGGTATGGAGGTGATAAAGCACAGAGTGGATACCTGGGGCCATTTCAGCACTAGTGCCAGAGAAAGAGAGAATGGTGGGTCTTGGGTGGCCCTCATGGAGGACAGACAAGGCCACCTGTATTTCCTAGCAGAAGGCTACAACCTTCCCCAATCCACAATGGTGCTGACAGTTTAGTAAGGGCATCTGAGGACACATGTCCAGAGAGGTTATGATCCAATGAGAAGCAAGTCATCCCCTTTCCTACAGATTGGTATGCAAGGCCACAGATTGCTCTTCGGCCTGTGGTTCTCTTTGCCTTTTGAGAATCGCATAAACTCCCTTCCCCATTTTCCACCACACATTTCTTTCTGCAGACTTCTTATACTGTGATTGTGAAGGCCAGGTGTGATAAGAAGAAATTTCCTTGCTTCCAGAGATCAATGATCTCTCTCAGTCTTTCTCTCTCTCTCTCTGGCAAGATGCCATCCCTTTACTCACTGGGCTTAGGGAGCCCGACATGATATAAACCAAAATAAAATGAAACAGCTTCATTATCTGCCAGAGAAAGATGATTAAACTGGTCTACTTTGGGTCCTGATGAGCTGTCTCTGAACTATGTGTCCATTATCACTTTCTGTCTGGATTAGAATGACAGTATGAACTGTCTGTGGGTTAATTAGTTTCTTGGAAAGTTTATTCATTTCTCCCTCTCCTCATTCTGAAGACATAGAGCAATTTATACTGAGTCAAAATGCTTAGCTTCTACTTCATGTGGTCAGAATGTAACAAGCACCCACTTGTTGACCTATCACAGCCAGTGAGCCATAAGGTGGGGTCCCTTCCTGTATTTCTGCAGCCTTGTCAGCAGTACTGTCAATGGACACTCTATCAGGACCAGCAGTTAGCGTAATGGCTATGTCGCTGGACTCCCATGTAGTCGACTGTGGTTCGAGTCCCGGACCTGGTGGATTAAACTCACACGGGGCACGTGTGTGCACGTGCCCAAGATCCCAAGAGGAGAATGGAGAAGAGATTGTGGTGTGGCCATCCCCCCTGGGGGGTGATTTCTCACTTCCTGTCTCTCTGTCTCTATCTGTCTTTCTGGCAAGTGTACACGTCCTATAGCAAAAACCTCTCCAAAAATAGAAAAGAAAAGAAAAAAGAAATGGAGACTCTTTCAGGCAGAGATGATCACTCCTTGGGGAGCCTGATCTATGGCTGCTTTTCCTCAGCTCCTGGGAGAGGTCGGAGGGAGTTGATGATAAGCTTTCCCTTTTTCTTCCTTCCCTCACATCCAAGCTCATCATTGTCTTTAGTGCTTCACAAAACACTCACCACACCCAGGGAGACCCCTGGACAGGCTGTGCATTGATTCTGATCACAAAGTTGGTGCAAACCCTTTTCTTCTGTCACTATTCTGAATGCGATCTTTTTACATCTGACGATGAAGATCCAAGGGTAGAGAGGATGATGCCTGTTTGCTTTCTGAGATCAAAGGGGTTCATATATATGTAAAGATTGTTGACTTTGTTTGTGTATCCGTTAAGGTGATCTTTTTAAAATTGTTTCTGAGTCATTTTGCAGGTATGTTTTTCCTGTTCCAATTGTATCACAAATTCCTTTGAGGCAAGACCTACAGCTAATTAATTTCCACTTCCAATATTGAGGAACAGCACACAGTTGAGTAGGCAGATGCTCAAAAGTGTTCACTACGCCACTGAGCTTGGCAGTGCTGTGTAAAGGTTCAGGGCAATGCTCTGAAGCCAAAAGCTGGAGGCAAGTCTGGCTCTGACATCTACCTAGCAGTATGAACCAGTCCGCTCACTTCTCCTCTTTGTTGCTCTCCCTTTGCACACCTGTACAGCAAATAATCAGGCCGGCATCACTGTGTCCTCGGGCAGAGTACACAGGATAAGGCACAGAAAGTACCTAGAAGAGGGTCTGGCACACGGTAAACTCAGTACACACAGAGACCTGCAGATCTTGTGAGCACACAGCGCCTGCTCTGCCCCTTCTTCCTCTGGGCATCCCTGTCTGGCTTGCCTGTGGAGTGAGGAGGCTAAACTAAGCCAAGCAGGGACTCCCATCCCTTTTCTCTTTCAGCACGGAGGAGGAACCTCACTCACAGATCCAGGAATGAGGACTGGAGAGATCTTAGGACCTCCCACTTGTTCCCAGAACTTCCCAATGTTCCAGCTACTCCTGGAACCCCCTGCCCCGTCACTGGTATGCACATTCTTACTCTTCCTCCTCTCTGCGCTCCTGACACCGACCTGCTGTTCTCCCTGACGTCCACCCGCAGTGCCCACAAAAGCTCCCTAATTGAAAAGAAAAGGACCATGACTCAGCAATGGTGGCCCTGGAACCCGCTTGAAATTCCCGACAGATATTTATTGCAAAAACATTTCTCTTTCTATAACAATTTAATCAGGTCGAGCGTGATATGCAGGGAGGCAGCCATTCAACACGACTGCTAAAGCAGCGGAATTGGGTCCTGCTGATGGATTGTGGCGCAGGCCTGGTGGTTCGTTAGAAATTACAGTGGAACCGATATCCATTTGCTGCCTGGTGGCGTGGAGCGCTGTTGTTATGGCTAAACACAGCCGTCTCCGGTGCACTGCGAGGCCGACACATGTAAAGCAGCCTCCCGCCCTGGCGCCCGCTGCAATTCAGAGGGAATAGCTCTTTAATATGCTTTCTCCACAGCTATGGACAATTGACCTCAGAGACACTGGATTTCCCTGGAGCCACAGGTTGGCAGCGGCAGGAAGAGGGGAGAGGAGGCTGGTGAGGAGGATGGAGATGAGCCCCTTCTGGGATGAAAGAAAAGCCCATGCCTGTGAAAAGAGGCAAGCTTTTCCCCCCCCCCCCCCCGTGCCTGGTATAACTTTCCACTCAATTATGCCACAGCGGTTCTTCTCCTCCATCAAAGCCTCCCAAATACTCCTCCTCTGTGTGCTTATGTCCCCATTATCATAAAGCTTGGAGATGTCACCAGAAGACTCACTCAGATCTCAGGAGCAGGCATTGCTAGGTCAGGGGCTGTTAGCTCCTCCTTCCAGGCTGGGGAACAGCTGGCCAAGCTCAGGGCAGGGTCTTTGTTCTGATGGATTTTACTCCTGGCATAAATATGGACTTCCTGGAATTCAGGCCCTCCTGAGTCCTGAGCACATTCCCTGGCTCAAAAAGCAGAACAGGTAACTTGTCTTTGTATCACTCGTCAAAATAATGGTGAACACATAGTAGGTGCCCAATGAAGTCTCAGTGAAGTTTATTTTATGAGGATGAATGAGTGTATGAACCAAGCAGAATTTTTAGGGTTGTTTATTTTCTCTCCATGAGAGTCCTTACTCTTCTAGGCATCACCCTAGAATTCTCTCAAACACTCAGAGCCTTTAATACATTTAAAATTCAATTTGACTGAATCTGCCCATCTCTCCCATGAACACAATCAGATTTATATGTAACTTTTTAGAGCAGTCCCATTTCATAAAGTAATAGGTTCTTGTATTTAAGTTCTTGATGGAATCTCAACATTTAGAAGCATAGACAGCATATCCTCATCTGCACCTCCAGGTTGTCTTAGGAGAGAGGGAGAGAGTGCATTTTGCTAGGGCTTCCTCCAGCCCTAAGTGCAGGATACTATCCAGAGAACAGACTTTTCCAACAATTATCCAATGCCAGACTTTGTCAGTGAGCTTTTTGAGCTTTGGTACAGGGCCAGGATGCCTCCAGGAGCAAAAGCAAGAACAGAAAAGAAGGCTGTCATTACCACTCTCCCTGCTGAAGCATCAAATGTCCATCATAAGAGTCTATTAGGATCCACTCATTAAACCAGAAGCAACTGTATCACTTGCAAACAACAATTCATTAGTCTAAATGGCTCTGAATGTCATCCCCATCCAAGCACTCACAAGACAATTAATTACAGCACAAAGCTGGAAGAAAAATAACTATAACTTGTAAGACCAAATAGCAATCTCGTTCATGATATTCAAGTTTTCTCCAGGTTTCAGAAACTTGTAATAAGAGTTGATGCCAGCAGGTGCAAACCTAAAGAGCTTAAAGCAAGATTTTGCAATTTTGCATTGTGTGTTGGGTTTTTGCTCACCCATCTGACTTTCTCTAGGCTGTGAGCTGCTCCAAAAGTATCATGGTGTTAGGCCCTGAGTGCCAGGTCAGGTGTAGTCCTGACTTTGGAAGAGCTAAGGGTTGAGCATCATATAAAAGCCAGATACAAAGAGTCACAGTATCAGGAGGAGAGTGGCCCATGTCATGAGAGGCACAGATAAAGTGAGTTTGGGACAGCTTGGAGCACTTTTACCTGGAATATGAGATAGACGTTGAAGAGGAGATGATCTTCCATCTGGGTTTTCGATTTCTGGCTTCTGGCTGTTATGCACAACACAGAGCCAGAGGAATGGCTGCTAGGGCTGCTAACTCTGTGTCCAGGTGCTACTCTGAGCTCAGTCAAACCACCAATGCTCTCGACCACCAGCCAAGATCATCTCTGGCTTCTTTTTTGAAGAACTTACCCGTCACCCATGACAACTTTCTGACTGCTTCTAGAGTCAGCCTCTGTCTCCTTCAAAACCATAGTAGACTTGTCTGGGGGTTCAGCCCCTGGGAGCATGGCATTGTTCTCATTGATATTTATGCAATTCACATGCTCTATTTGTATTTTATAATAGGTTCTGTACTTGTCAAATTACTTTATTTCTTATCACACTTTATATCATAACTTAAAGTTTTTTGCCAAGATATGTTTGGTTTTATTTTTCTTTGTTTTTTTTTAGAGCATTGTGTGCTATCAGAGTTAATATTTCGTAACTCTCAAAATATCTTTTATCAAAGGCAGGTGAGGTCTGGATATGCTGGATGAATATTCTTCTACCGTATCTATTTTTTGGTGGCGACCCCTACAGATATGCTAGATAATATTACCTCTGGTTACACTTGGAAGAACCCTTTACCAGATTCAGCTCCTGAAGTGTGAGGTCCAGGCACATTTCAAGGTGGGTGGGTTTAGACATACAGCATCACACAGGACATTGCTGGCAAAGGAGTATGGAGGTGTGTATTAGTCCAGGTCTTCCAAGATTAAAGATGCAAGTATTTTGTTACCAAAAGTGTCTGTGTGAAAGAAAAGAAAATGGTGGTGATGGTGGGGGGAGTTGGGGAGCCTAGGAGATATGTCAGACTGTGATGCAAATCTTACCATGAGTGAAGGAGAGAGGGAGAGAAGAGTGAAGGAGAGAGGGAGAGAAGATTGGGTGAAAGCATCCTGAACTGCCAAGCAGTCTACGGAGGCTTTGGTAAAGCCATGGAGAGTGGCTGAGCCAAAGTCAGCTGACAAAGGAGTCATTAGTCTGCCAGGAATGCCTCTGCCTCGGTATCCCTGCTGCACTCAGTCTGTGGGAAGCACAGCTATGATGGCAAAGTGGCTGTGGATTCAAAGTGCAGTGTCCTGAATCCTGCTCAGCATCTCTTGCCGAAGGAGGCCCATTCTGTGACCTCCATGAGGTGGGAATTAAGCCTAAAGGAAGGGCTGCTGATCAGAAAGTGGGATCCCTCTGCAGTCCGTTTTCAAGGTGGAAGAAATGTCCTCAACCCAGGGTGTTCTCAGTAGACCATCCAACCCTTCTTTTTTCACTTACCCATATTCTCTTCCAACATCAAGCCCTTCAGAATCCACACTAGTGTTTACCATAAGACAGTTCACAACTGAATGGAAGTGCCCTTAGAAGGGGTAACAAATTAAATCTTTTAATTACTCCTTAGTATTAAATAACCACTAGGTCACTCCAGATTCCCAGAGAAAGGAAAAACAAGCAAACAAACAAAAAAACCCTGGCAAGCATGGTTGCAGTACTCCCTGTTGGCAATTTTATCCAAGGTAGTTCTTGCCCATGAAAAACCTCAAGTGGCCACTTCTTCTTCCTATGCCCCCCACCCAGGCATGAGCTCAGGTTGCTGGTGACTGGCCAACCTCCCAGAGAAAGGAGAGAGCGTACACAGACTGGCTATTGCCTCCCTTTCTGAGAGCCTATAGTCCCTTGTTCCCCACTCACATTAAGGCCTAAAAGAGAAGGGTGATTTAGCTGGTGGAAGTGTAGATGAAGCCCAGGAGGCTTAGAGCCATGAGGAAGAGAAAGGAAACTGGCATGGATTGAACATCTATCCTGCACCATGCTCTGCAGATGTGTTTATTCATTTGACATTCAGAGCTAGCCTGAGCAGTGCTATTATTATCATCCCTATTTCCCAATGAAGCCCTTGAAGTTCAAAGAGGTTTGCTCAAAGCCACACAAGGCAAAGTCAGGGTGCAAATGCTGAGTCCAAAGCCTCTGCTGCTATCTTAAACCTGGGCTCCATTAGAGAGAGAGACCTTCAGAGGTTGGCAAACTCAGGCCTTCTTCCACTGGACAGGGGGGCCAATGGTGACACTAGAAAGTCCACATGGAGATAAGGGTCTTTCTGCTGCAGGTACCCCACAGGGAAGGTGGTGCTTGGAGGCAAGTGGGTTGCTGCATGGACTCAGGTCTCTTTCTGTGTTGGAACTGATGGGGGGGGGGAGGGTGTAGGGATTGGTGGCGTTCACAGTGTGTTATCTCTAAGCTAAGCTGATACTTGCTGGCTTGGAAGTGGGAGAGTCCTAAGCCAGTTGTCCCCAGAGGGAAAACTGGCACTCTGGTTGTATCGTTAATCATCTGTCTCTGCTGTTGGAAAGGGACTGAGGAGGGTACAAGCTTGGGCCACAGAGTAAAGTCCTAACACCTTGGCCTGTCTCTGTATGGACACCCTGACAGGACTTCCAGGCACCATTCTCTGCATGCTCACTCCCTCCTTTCCACCTCTAGCCATTTGCTCTGGCTTGAAACGTGCTGAAACTCCATCACTCGGCTCCAAAGCCTGCTTGATTCAAAGTCAGATTCTCAGTAGAACCTTTTCTGATTCCGACTCCTCTTTCCTTCCCTTGCTCAAATCTGGAAGCAACAACAGCCTGGAGGTACTTACGTGCTCACTTGTGTTCCTCTGCATCCCTGGTGCCTATCACACTGTGACAGTGCACAGCATCAGAGTTGTCCTAGTTATCGTCACCATTATTGTCACCACCATCCTCATCATAGCTAACATTTGGCTCTGAGCTTACCCATGTGCCAGGAAACATTATAAGCACCTAAGCTGTATTAATTCATTTAATTTTTACATTAATCCTATGGGACCAATACTATTGTTATCCTCAATTTTCAAATGAGAAGACTGAGGCACGGGACCAGTAAGTAAGTTCACTGTTATTACTCAGCTAGTGGAAGAAACAGGGAGGAAATCACAGGCATTCTGGCCTTATCCCACACTTTCTTTGCGTTTGTTTGTTTGTTTTTCAAATTTTATTCATTTATTTTGTCTGTGAGAAACAGAGAAACAGGAAACTCCAATAGGGTCTTGATGCCATGATCTACCCCTCACCTTCAGTCAGCCCTGGATCGTGGGCAGACATGACCAGTTACTCAGGGAGATCTTGCAGAGAGGTCACGAACTGGGAACCTGCCCCTGGGAAACCTGTGAGAGCATTGTGCTTACTGCTGTGCCACCGTCCAGTCCTCGGTACATGCTTTTGACCGCCATACACTTAAGCCCAATAAATACTTGTTGAGCAACAGAAGAAAGGAAGGGTGAGAGGATCTGTTTACTTAAACTTCCTTCGGAACCAGCAGTTAGCGTAATGGCTATGTCGCTGGACTCCCACATAGTCGACCGCGGTTCGCGTCCCGGACCCGGTGGCTTAAAATTCACGCCGGGTGCATGTGCATGCGTGCCCAAGATCCCGAGAGGAGAATGGAGGAGAAGGGATTGTGGCATGGCCATCCCCCCTGGGGGGTGATTTCTTGCTTTCTGTCTCTATGTCTCTGTCTGTCTGGCGAGCGCACGCGCCCTACAGCAAAAACCTCTCCAAAAAAAAAAAAAAAATACTTCCTTGAAGCCCTCCTTGTCTCTTCACTGCACCTGTCATGTTCCATTCTGTGACCTCCGTTCAGGTGCTTCCCTGACTGCCTCCTCTTGTCTCCTAGAGGAAAAAGCTCCTATTTGAGATGTCCCTGTATTCTGCAGTGCCCGGCAAATAGTAAGTGCTCATTGAATGTATGTTGAATAAATGGGTAGTCCAGACCCGAGGGGCATCAGAAGGGTGAGTCACTGGCAGATGGGAAGGAGAGGCTGGGATCAAGCATTATGCTCGGTATCTCCAGAGCCCACTTCTTCCCAGCCTCTCTTTGTGAGCTACAAGGAAACCACCAGCGAGAAGAGACCACTTTCCGCAACTGCTCTGAAGGCTTTGTATCAGTTTTTATATCAATACAGTAGCCTCACCCCCTCCATAGTTTTTCTTTTTGAGATTTTAGTTAACCTGCAGTCAACCACAGTCTGAAAATGGGTGAATACAATATGGTAAGATATTTTGAGAGAGAGAGAGAGAAAAAAAAAATTACCACATTCACTTAGATTTTATTACAGTATGTTTTTTTATTATTGTTCTATTTTATTATTAGTTATTGTTTTTAATCTCTTACTGGACCTAGTTTATAAATTACACTTTATCATAGGTATGTATGGGGGAAAACATAGTATATACAGGGTTTGATACACCCCTAAGGGGTTTGGAATGTATCCACTGGGTAACGGGAGACCACATGGTCTCATCAGGACTGAAACTTGAAGTGGGGATCAATTGAGAGGGACATTGAGCCTGGGCTCCCCTGTTGTTAAGAATTCACCTACCCTCGACACAAGGAAAACAAAAAAAAAAAAAAAAAAAAGAATTCACCTCACCAAGGGAAGGCTTCTTCTTGAGTCCCTGGACCAGTGCCACGCCACTCGTGCCTGCTGCTCTGTTATCATCTGTCTATGTGAGAGGATCGATGAGGTGAATTTGTCTCTGGAGACTGCTGTGTATCTGTCCTGTGTCACCTCCATCCTCTCCCTATTGCTCACACACATAAAGATATATCCCAGGATCTACCAGCAACCCTTCCACCTTACTCAGATTTGGGGAATGCCAGGTGCCCTTCTACCCACCCACCCCTAATAGTTCTCAAACTTTCCCTGGAGGACCAGCTGTGAAAGTCAGCAACTGATGGCTCAGCCTACTAAAGAGAAAGGGGATCAGTGGTGCTCTGAGGAGTGAGAGAAAGGACACAAGGTGTGGCATTGGATCCAGACATAGCTCTGTCTGAGGAACCCTCTTCATATCCTAAGGCACAGGGAGATTCATGGTGCGTCAGAGGAACAGAAGGAGCACTGGTCCCAGGCAGAGAGTGCCAGGCGTGAGTACAACTGAACAGGGAGGGAGAGGCCAGCTTCCAGCGAGCTTCTATCCCAGAAAGGGCTCTGTAAGCTATAGCATGTTGTATGCATTCCAGAACAAAATGCACCCTCTCCCAGCACCGAGGACCATGAAAAAAAAAAAACCCTATGAATCCCTGTCCCTCAGTGCTTCTTCCCTGTCCTTCCCTTGCCTTTTCCTGACTCTCACTAGCTTCTCCTTTCCTCTCCCCCTGTCTTAGGACCTCCAGGAGGATTCACACATGTGAGTCTCTAGCTCAGCCCTCCCCTCGGAGCTCTGGACTATCTTAGCCTATATGATGGCTCCTTTTGAAGGAGGCACCTTAAAGAAAAATATGTTGCAAACTGAACACACTGGCTTTCCCCTCAAACCTGTGCCTTCTGCTCCCATGTTCCATTCTCAAGTAATGTCTCCACCATCCCTTCAGTTTCTCTAGTCAGAGATTTGGGCATCATCCTTAATCCTCTCCATTTCTTTTCTCCTACATTCAAACCATCATGGAGTCCTTTACGTTCTCCCTCCCAAATATTTCCCAAATTCTGCTGCTTCCCATTCCCACTGTATCATCTGAACTGCATTAACAGCCTTCTCACTAGTCTTTCTTTTTTTCCTTCTCTTTCTTTCTTTTTTTAAAGAGAGGTTTTTGCTACAGGGTGCACTCACTGGAGAGACGGAGAGACAGAAAGTGAGAAATCACTCCCTCGGGGGATGGCCATGCCACAATCCCTTTTGCCCCATTCTCCTCGTGATTTTGGGCACACACACACACATGTGCCTGGAGGGAGCTTTAAGCTGCCGGGTCTGGAACTTGAACCACAATCGACTATGTGGGAGTCCAGCAACATGACCAATATACCATCTGCTGGTCCCATCAACCTCCTCACTACCTTTTCAACCCAAATTCCAATATGCTCTCTCTGGCACTTGAAGAGATCTTTTTTCAAAAGCCCTTTGGTCATCATTATACTTCTAAATCAGAATACTGTTGGTGGCTTCCCAGTGCTCTTAGGATAAAATCTAACATTTTTTAGCATGGCCTGCAAGGCTTCTCTGGCTGATCCCCGCCTGCTGCTCCAACGTCATCTCTCAGCATTGTCTCACTCTCTGCTCCAGCCACACTGTCCTCTTGTCTGCTCCACTGGGCTATTCTGGTACATGCTGTTCCCTGCTAGTCTCCACAGTCTGAAGACATAAACACAGATGCTGAATACTTGTTCTCTAAGTGCCTGACAGTATGCTTTCTCTAAGTGCCTGACAATATGCTCGGCCCATAATAGGTGCTCCCTACATGCTCATTGAGTGAAGGGAAGGTCAGATGTGGTGAGACAGGAGGCAGAAGCTCTGAGTAGGGTCAGAGATTCTCTTGGCAACTTTCCTTCCAGCAGTAGGATCTCCTGAATGCCTGTCCCAATGAAACAACAGAACAAGCTGATGGCTTAGGAACACAGGAACACCTTCTTATGTGAATTGATCAGCTAGTAAGAAAGTAAGGATCTATGGAGGCCAAAACTAGAGTGAAAGCTAAGAACCTGGGAAATACCTAAGAGCCTCAGCCAGCTCCTCCCTCGGCATACCTGCTAAACCTGGGGACCTTATGCTTCTATCCTGGTGGCTGCCAGGGGCTCAGAAATCAGGAGATTATGCCTCAGGCCCATCCATAGTAGGCAGCTAATAAAACACGTTGCATAAGACTGAGGCTGCTTAGAGCTGTTTCCTCAGTGAAAGAATAAATGAATATAAAACCACTCTATGGTCGTCCCCCCCACAAACCCACTCCAGTCGAATCATGAGGAAAACAATAGACAAATCCCATTAGAGGGCCATTCTACAAAATACCTGAACAGTACTCTTCAAAACTATTAAAGTCACCAAAAATAAGAAAAGTTTGAGAAACTGTCACAGTGAAGAGAATCTAAAGAGATTTGATGACTAAATGTATTGTGGTATACTAAGTGGAATCCTAGGACAGAAAAAGGACTTGTGGGAAGAACTAAGGACATAGGAATAAATTATGGACTTTAGCAAATAATAATCTTATAAATATTGGTTCATTATGACAAATGTACTATACAAACATAAGATGCCAAAGATAGAAGAAACTAGATGTGGGGTATATGGAACTTTGTACTATCTTTAAAACTTTTCTGTAAATCTAAAACTACTCTAAAATCCAAATTATATTAAAAATAAAATAAACTCACTATGCAGAAAGGAATAGCAAGGAAACTTAATTTGATGTCGAAGGAAGGAAAGAAAATCATCCTTGATATTCATAACCTTGATATTCATTTGAGTTTGTAGCTCAAATAATCATGCAGAAATCTTAAGTTCGGGTGGCATCAGACTGGTGCAGCTCCCATGTATATGACAGGTTCCAACACAAATTTTCTGTGGACGAAAACAGTTTCACCTGAGGCCTCAAATCATTTCCCCAGATGAAGTTTCAAGGGATAGGAATTTATCATCAAAAAGCTACAAAGCATATAAGAAAACTAAGTGCCATAAGTGAAATCCAGAAAAAATAACAAATAGTAGAATCGGAATCTTAAATATTTCAAACATTATCATTATCATAGAATATAAAATTAATGTGTTCCCAGATATAAAAATAGAAACTTGAAAATGATAAGCAAAAATAAAGAGACTTTAACAAATGATCCATATATTTGAAAAAGAACAAATAGAGCTTTGATGAAAAACATAATCAAAGTTAAAAATTCAATGGACAATTAGAGTAGATTCAACACAGCTGAAGGAGGCATTGATGAACTGAAAATTGCATTTTGTAATGCTGTGATGATGTTCGGAGAAGGAATGTAAAATAAATTAATTAATTTTAAAAAAGATAGTTTCAGAATGTATTTCCAAAGAAACAAAGAAATAAACAGTATGAAATAAAGACTGAGATATAATAAAGTAAGAGAGTCTAACATTTACTTGCTAGTGGGATAATGAAAAAAAAAAAAAAAAAAAAACAAGGAAGAGGCAGTGATGAAAGATTTAATGACTAAAGAATTTTCCAGAATTGTTAAGGATACCAAAACCCAGTTCTGGAAGTTCTAACAAATGCTGAGCAGAATAGGTACAATGAAATCCTCACTTAGACAAAGCAAAGTAAATCTGAAAAACACAAAAGACAAGAGACAAAAAAAAAAATGTCAGAAGTAGGCAAAACTGATCCATGAAGACAAATATGAAAGCAATACTTATCTTCGGGGAAGTGGGTAATGACAAAGGGAAGTTTCTAGAGTGCTTATAAGGTTTCATGTTCATTTTCAAAAAGCTGGGTGATGATAACCCAGTTACATTCACCTTGTAAAAATTCAGCAGACTGTATATTTATGATTCATGCACTTGAAAGTAAGGAATATTTATAGTTTATTTTTTTTTTTTTAAATCAGAGAGAGAAGACAGATACCATTCAAAGGAATGGTAATTAGATCAATGACTGACTTTTCAACAGTAACTGCGGGAGCCAGAAAAATAGTTGAATAATATCTTCAACGAGCTGAGAAAATGACTTGAATTCCACACCAAGTAAAATTATCTTTTGAGAATGAGAATGAAATAAGTACATTTCCAGATACATGAATCTTACTAACATAAATTTTAAAGAATGCATATTAGGCAGAAGAAAAATGATCTCAGATGAAATGTCTAAGATAAAGAAGGAATGATGAGATGTGATGTTGGAAATAAACATTGACTGAATAAAGCAGTTACAATAATGTCTAAATTGTGAGATTACAAATAGCTGTAACTCAAAATACTAGATAAAAAGAGTACATAGTTGGAAAAGTGGTGATAAGAGTTAAAGCATTCTAAGGCTCTTAAACTGGGAGGAAGATAAAGATACTGATTAATTTTTGACATTATTAAATCAAGTCTGCATATTAAAATATCAAGGGTAACCACTAAAAGAATAAACATATAGAACATAATTTTCAAACTAGTAGAGGAAAAGCTGAAAGAATAATAATATTAACAGCACTTCAATCAATCTAAAAAAACAGCAAGAAAGGAGAAAAAATGGGAAATTAAAAAAAAAATGAGACAAATAGAAAACACAAAGTAAAACAGTAGAAATAAATCTAAATATATCAGGAATCACAATAAATATAAATTGATAAACTCTCCAGTTAAAATGAAGATGTTGCCAGGCTACATTTTTTTTTAAGTTTATCATAGGGCATGTGCCCTCACTGGAGAGAGAGAGGTAAAATGAAAAAGCAATCCCCCAGTGGGGATGGCCACACAACAACTCCTTCTCCATTCTCTTCGAGGGATTTGGAGCATGCAAGTACATGTGCCTGACGTGATTTTCAAGCCACCAAGTCTGGGACTTGAACAGTGCAGTTGACCATATGGGATTCAGCCACCCTAACCTCCATACCACTACCTGGCCCACAGTCTAGATTTTTTAAATCCAACTTTTAAAATAATCTTTTAAAATGTAATGACAAAAAAAAAATGAAAGCGAAAACATGAAAATATAGAAAAAGACATACTAAGCAAGGATTAACAAGTACTAACAATAAAAAGCTGGTGCGCGGGTCAGCCTGGTAGTGCAATGGTAGTGTGCCGCTCAGGAAGGCTGGATTCATGTGGACCATGGGCTTAGTTCCCTGGTCAGTCTGTGTACTCTGAATACGCGTGCTCACGATCCTGGCTGGCTGAAAAGGCTTGGGGAGGGGATTTGTTACAGTATGTTGAGGGTGGTTGTCTTTCCCATTTTCTGTCTCTCACTCTCATGAAAGAAAGAAAGAATCTTTAAAAATAAGTAAATAAATGGATAGATAGCTGATAAAGTAATGCATTATAAGGTAAGGCATTAACAAATATAAAGAAGATCACTACACAATAACAAAAGCTTCAAATCAACACAAAGATACAATAATCCTAAACTTGCATACAGGTAACACTATAATCTCAAAATATATAAAACAAAACTAGGTGGAATTATTAAATATTGACCAGATGTGAGATTTTGACCTACTTGTCTAGGTAATCGATAGAGCCAGCAGACAAAATCATCAGTAAGACTTAAACAACACAATTAAAAGATTGATCTAATGGACACATATACAGAATATTGCATTCACTAAATAAGAAATACACTCTTTTCAAGCACCCATGGAATAGTTTTTTAAAACTGATTAGCCATTGGACTATAAAGCAAGTCTTAAGAAATATTAATTTTATGAGATCACATTATCTGATAATTATGAAGTTAAATGAAAAATTAGTAACAAAAAGGAAACCAGCAGAAGACCACACCATTTGGAAAGTGAAAGCACATTTCTAATCAAGTCACAAATCGAATAAAAATTCTAATAAAAATTAAAGCTTAGATATGATTAACAACAAAAATGCTACATATCCAAAATTTAGGATGCAGCTTACTTAGAAATTAGAGTGGAATTTATAGCTGTAAAACTTACATTGAAAAAGAAAAAAGGTTGAAAATAAATTAGCTATGACTTTGATTTAAGAAACAAGAAAAGAGCATTGGGTTAGCTACCCACTCCTCAACACACAGATAAAGCAGAAAGAAAACCACGATTTCCAGAGAGATCTAAAATACAGAATTGGCATCTGATAAATAATTCTAAAGTCACCAATCTCCTCTCCTCGAGTTCATCTTGGGACTTCACTATGTCACACCAATGCACTAAGGACTGTATGGCCTTTGCATGAAGACTGCAGAACAGCTGTTAGAGCTATTGCCGCTGTAGTAAGCAGACTTAAGTATTTGGAAAGCCTGCTGAGAAGAGTGCCTGGTACATGTCTCTCCTTCTCTGACCCTGGTTAGTGAGCCATTGCAGGTATGACATCAGGCCATTAGATCTTTTTCTTGGATATTTAAGCTGGTTGATCCTCTGGTACTCAGAAGTATTTAATGCACTCTCTAGCAGTTGGGCCAAAGCAAGAAAAGAACAGCATCTCTTTAGTTTCATCACTCTTAGTGTTTCTTTGGTTTCTTTGTGTGTGTCTATGTGTGTGTATATTTATGTTAAGCCCTGTACCAGAACAGGCAAGGAGAAGTCACCACCCAAAGTGGATGAGTGTGAATGTTAGAGACCCTTTTCAGAGGTCCAAGGTCAACCATGATTCATATGAACTCTCTGAGGAGACCATTTGTCAGAGAAAGAGAAGAAATTTCCTCCAAAGAACAGGAAAATGGAAACCAAAGTTTCAAGGCCAGGAGCCCTGCTGCTTATATTGATTGGGAAGAAGAGAACTGCTGTCTCCAGGGGCGGGCCCAGCTGATGGCGGCATGGCAGAACTAGCAGGTACCCCTTGCCCTCCAGTTTCATGGGAGCCTTGTCCCTCTTGCCACTCTGAGCCTCTGCAGAATTCATAAAAGTATTTTAAAACCAAGGGAGAAAAACTAGCCCATATGTTTAGACCAGCCATGCACACATCACCAATAAATAAATAAATAAAACAAAAGAAGGGGGAGTAGAGAACAAAACAACAAAATTAACTAAGCTTTGACTGAGTGTCTAATAAACTTGACATTTTTAACAGGCACGTTGAAATTTCCCCCATGTACTGGTGACAATGATAATAACTGAATGCATAAGAGATAAAAATGTATTAAAAATAGTGACAGCAACTCATCCTGTTGAGAGTTTTAAACTTTAGATTTCTGTTTTAAATTCAAGGTCTATGGCCTCCCAATTAGCTCACTGCAACCTTTTCTTTGTTGAAGCTATGGAGGAGACTGTGGGCCCATGGGGAAAATAGACCATTACATCCCCCTACTTGGGGGACTGAAGGACAGAGCCCACAGGAGTTAGGATCTTCAGGGGCACCCACTCATAGGTAAATCACCCTGTTTATGAGGCCCAGAGAAGCAGTCTCAGTCATAGCCCAGTGGACACACTCTCTTCCCTTGCCCTACCACAGCCCACAACCTGAAGGAAATAGGAAAACTTGTTATGTTTTGTTTTTTAATTGAAGTAACATTCACATAACATGAAATTATGCCCACTCATGGTGGCATACAGATAGGGCCACCACTTAGGAGGCTGGAAGCCACATGAGAAGCTCAGGTTTGGTTCCCAGGGCCACTTTGAACTTGCTGGACATGGTAGCATCTTCCTGTAATCCTAGCTTATTGGGAGGCTGGGGAGGAGGATCGATACACAACAAGACCCAGTCAATAACATTGATCTCTTGGGAGCCAAAGAGTGTTGCAGCATTAAAATGTGATGCTCTGTGAAGCTAGTGCGCATGGGAAGGTTCGGGGTTCACATCCAAAGGTCTCCCTCAATACACTCTGTATGTGTGTGCCTATGATCCAAGGCCGAAGCTGGATCACTGAGTCAAGACCCTACTGGAGATGCTTCTTTCCCTCTCTCTCCCCCCTCCCTCTATCTTTGTCTCTTATTAAAGAATTAAACTTTAAGGGTCAACTAGTGGAGTGGTGGTTAAGGTGGCTGAAACTCATATGGCCAACTGTGTGGTTCAAATTCTGGACCTGGTAGCTTGAAGGACACATTGGGCGTGTGTGTAAGCCAAAAGGAGGGAGAAATGGGGGAGAAGGGATTGCAGAATGACCATGCCCCTGAGAGGCACTTTCTCACTTTCCCTCTCTCTTCCTGTTTCTCCAGCATGTGCACACACCTTCTGGCAAATTAAAAAAAAAAAAAAAAAAAAAAAGCAGCTTAAAAACAGCAACAACTTCTATCTCTTCCTCTCTTGGTCTCTCTCTTTCATAAAGAAACAAAAATTACTCATTTTAAAGTGTACATTTCAGTAGCATTCAATGCATTCACAATGTTGTGCCACTACCATTTATATCAAGTTCCAAAATATCTGGTACCACTACAAAAGAAAGCTCTGTTACCTATCAAACGGTCACATCACCCACCCCCAACTCCAAACAACAATCAGTCTGCTTTCTGTTTCTATAGATTTACCTAGTCTGGATATTTCATAAAAACAGAACTTTTGTGTCTGACTTCTTTCATTTAGTGTAATGTTTTCAAGGTCCATTCATGCCATAGCATATAACACTATTTGGATTTATTTATTTATTTTATATTCCATCATTGTGTATCATTACAGTATACAAATGAGTTACCCATCATGAATATACTGTCTACTTATTCAGTCATTTTTGTGCCTCAATAATATTCCATTGTGCATATATACCACACTTAGTTTACTTACTCATCCATTGATGGAAAGGGGATCCTTTAGGACGTTCCTTGAGCCTATATTGAATAAGTGGCCTGGAGATTATGAAACTGATTTGGTGCCAGCTATAAAATAATAATTATCCAATCAGAAATCCTGGTTCAGAGCATGCTAGACCTCTAATTCTTTATGCTTAGGACAAGATTGTTAGATGAATGTGTGGGCAGGTGGATGGATGGATAGGTTGATGGGTGGATGGAAGAATACTGAACTCAAAAGTTCAAAATCCTAGACTCCAGCTCCATCTTTGCCAGGATAGCTCTATAACACACCCATCACTTTCTTTGTGGGTCTTTATTTCCTCACACGAAAAATTAGACCACCAGACTAGCTTGTTTCTTGTGAGCTCAAGAGATACTACTAGATACTTTCTCAGGACAGAGCAGAATCCTGACTGGGCTGAACTGCAGGTTATACTCTCCAGAGGCAAGGAAATGGGAAAGTCAACTTACAGAAGGCTTTTCCTGACCTGGGTATTCTAGTCTACCAATTTGAGTTGGGTTCATCAGGACTTTGTTTTTGACCTCTTGGGTTCTTCATCCTCTCATACCTACTTCCTGCTATACCCCATCATCTCTCACTGGCACACCATGTCCTTTAGTTATTCTGTCCTAGTTGTCACCACCATAAGCTGCATGTTTCCAAATGGGAGGTTTTTTCACTCTTATAAATCAAACTCACAAAGCTAGATTCCTAACTGAAGCCCCCAACTTCTAACTGCCTAGATTCCCCAACAGACCAGCACAGGCCCTAGAGTCAACTGTCAGTGGAGATCTCTCCCCCAGCCAATTATCACCAGTATCATGTACTTGTGGGTTATTTTATCAACAAACTTATGACTTGTGTGCAGCAAGTTGCCATGGAAATCAAAAGCAATTTGTTGGTATTGGTATCTAGAAAATAAAGTGTGAGCCAAACTGAAAAATACCAGACGTAGAACTCTCAAAAGAAATAGAAAATTTCCTTTTTGTGAAGAGTAAGAAGGAAGCATCTTGCATTGTCCCAAGACGAAAGTCCAGGTGACACTTAAAAGAGGGAAGAAGGCCACTAGATACTGGACTTAGCCTCACTGAGACTGATATTCATTACTTGTCATGAAGGAAAGAAACTCTGAGGGTCTGCCCACTGTTTTCTCCATGGTAATGAAGATTTAAAACAGCAATTAAGTTAGGCCTGGTAGTCTAACCTATTACTATGCATCTTTCCCAGACCAGGGGCAGTGAGCTGGCCTCATGGATCACCACGACAGTAACAAGCCGGGGGTGGTAATGGCTTTTGCTTCAGAGCATTTTCTTGGCAATTTTCCTCCCTGTGGGACTCAGATCTGCTCCTTGAAGGATGCTCACTGACATGGCTCCCTGAGAGACTTCCCAGGGTAAAGTCTTGTTCTTGTCATCAAAAACACCAAAGGGAGGGACCAGCAGTTAGGGTAATGGCTATGTCGCTGGACTCCCACGTAGTCGACGGTGGTTCGCGTCCCTGACCTGGTGTCTTAAAATTCACGCCGGGCGCATGTGCGTGCGTGCCCAAGATCCTGAGAGGAAAATGGAGGAGAAGGGATTGCGGCGTGGCCATCTTCCCCTGGGGGGTGATTTCTCGCTTTCTGTCTCTCTGTCTGGCGAGCGCATGCGCCCTATAGCGAAAACCTCTCTAAAAAACAAACAAACAAACAAAACACCAAAGGGAGGCCCTGAGTGGCCACCAACCATCTAGTCACTGCAGTCAGTTTGGTTGTAGAGTCATTCTTACATGATCCCTGAGGATCATAGCTGCCTGGGTTGGCCAGGTCTGTCTATACTAGCTCGAATTTATATACCTCCTCAAGCCCAGGATTTCTCATCTTCTAATAAGAATAATCTCATTTGTCTTCTGTGGTTGACAAACTCTATGAAAGGAGCTGATGCAATGTTGGACACATATAGATACTTAATAAATCTGGGTTTCTTCTTCATAGTTAATTGCAAATCCAGAAGTTTCTTCTCAGAGAAGTGGCTCTTCTGAGGCAGCTGGATGTCTCCTGAGTACCCAAGGGAGTGATGGAGACACCACAGCAACCTCTATCTGGAGAGGAAGAGTGGGAAGCACTGGGTGCTGCAGTTTGCCCTGAAGGAGGATGGTCTTCCTGTCTGCACCACGGGCATATTCATCCATCACTCCTTAGGGAATCAGTGTGCCACCTTCTACTAGTCACTTTGAAGTTCCTCTTTATTCTAGAAAACTTGCCCCTCTGTCATTATGGTAGTGGCAGGCTTTGTATTCTGCTAAAGGAAATTTAGCTTGTCTGGAAAAGCAGGGTCCTTCCCAGAGCCTTGTAAACCATACCAAGAAAGGAACTATCCATTGCACCATTGCAAGCCTGCTGCAGGCAAGCAGGGTGCAGAAGTGGCATCCAGTCACAATGCCTGGATACCTGCCAGGATAAGCAAGGGTCTCAGCTCCTCTCCCCTCCTTTCTCATGTGGATAACTGACCAACAGGCATTTCAGGTCTCTGAAAATGCTTCCCGTGTCACTTGAGATTAGGATTCCAACTTCCAGTAGCAACTTTTCTGGTGTATGGAAAGTGAATCAGATTGCCCAGAAGAAACCTTGGACTGACAAGCTTTGTGACTTTGGGAAAATTACTTTGCCTCTCTGGGCTCCATTCTGATCTCCAACATGAGAGGATAGTTTGGCTAATCTTTGAGACTCCTTGTGGATCAAGAGAATCTATGGCTCTATGAGAGTATTTGTTCTTGGAAATATCGGCTTTTTATACACTCTTCCCAAGCTTGTAGAGATCACCCACTCTCCACCCAAGCTTATATAGATCGCCCACTCTCTACCCAAGCCTGTATAGATCGCCCATTCTCCACCCAAGCTTGTATAGATCACCCACTCTCCACCCACAAAATGTCAACAGGTAATTGTAGTGTGAGAAATGGGCCCCAGAGTCAGGGAGCTAATTCATTTATGTAAACAATTATTTATTGAGCATCTATTATATACTAGACACTCTTCTAGAAAGAGTGAAAGAGATACAATCCTTGCCCACACCAAGCATATAATCTAGTGAAAGAGACCAAAAATAAGCACGTGAATAAGTGAATAAATATGACAGCCCTGGTGGCAAAGAGTGCCAAAGAGAAACCCAAACAAGGGACCAATGTCCCCTAGGTATCCTGGGGATGGTGGGAGAGCTCGTTGATGTAGGGTGGTCAAGGAAGACCTCTCTGATAAGGAGACATGAAAAGCCCAAATCCTCTTGTGAGCTGTGCTGTAGAAAGCAGCTTTCCTGTCTTTTGTAGGAGGCAATGTAAGTTTTTTGTTTTGTTTTGGCTTTGTGTTTTTTTCTGGGGAGGTTTTTGCTATAGGGTCCATGCTCTTGCCAGAAAGACAGAGACAGAGAGACAGAAAGCGAGAAATCACCGCCCCCAGGGAGGATGGCCATGCCGAATCCCTTCTCCTCCACTCTCTTCTTGGGATCTTGGGCATGCACGCACACACACCTAGAGTGAGTTTAAGCCACCGGGTTCGGGTCTCGAACCGTAGTCAACTACATTTGAGTCCAGCGATGTAGCCATTATGCCATCTGCTGCTCCCAGAAGGCAATGTTAAGTTTTAAACAGTGTTCATCAGTAGAGAAGGGAAAGGGCTCTTTACATGGCTTTCACCTTAACCCTTCTTCTGCTTCTCCATAGCTGGGCGCTGGAGTCAGATTAACTCGAATCAGAAAGTAAACTGTCACTTATCACCCATCTGACCTTGAACAAGCTACTTAGCCCTTCTTTTTATTAGTATTATTATTTTAATTTGCCAGAGGGTGTGTGTACTTGTCAGAGACAGGCAGAGAAAGGAGAAAATACCCCCTTTCCTCTGGGGCATGGTCATGCCACAATTCCTTCACCTGTTTCTCTGTCCTGTTGGGATTTGGGGTATGTACACACATATACCCAGTGTGTTTTTCAAGCAGGCAGGGCCAGGACTGGAACTGCGTGGTTGGCCCTGTGGAATCCGGCTTCCTTAACTGTTAGGCCATGGAACTGGCTCTTTTTTTTTTTTTTTTTTTTTTTTCCAATTTTGTCAAAGAACACATGTGAACTGGAGGGGGAGAGACAGAGAGAAAGAGAAAGAAACTTAAAAAAAAAATCCCCATGGGGCATAAACATGCTGCAATCTCTTCTCCATCTCTCCTTCCCTTTAGGATTTTGGGCAGGCACACGCTCATGTGCCTGGTGTGTTTTTCAAGCTGCTGGGTCCAGGACTCAAACTACACAGTCACATGGGGTCCAGCCACCTTAGCCACCATGCTGCAGGCTAGCCCCAGACTTAGCCTTTCTAATTTATAGTTCTCTCATCTATACAATAAATTAAGTAAGTAATAATTCTTACTTCACAGGGCTGCTGAGAGGATTAGAAGAGCTGGAACATTCTGGGTTTCCAGAGTGCATGCCACTCCTTTGCTCCTTCTCAGGAGGGAGTGCTCTCTTGAGGTTTCCAATATTCTCAAGGAGGGTGATCCTTTGACTATAGTCTCAGGTTCCAGAGCCTCACTTTCTTTCGCTACAGATGTTCTAATGAACCTAACCACCCTCTGCATGAAGTGCTTCTCTCCCATCTGCAGTAACAATCCTATCAGCTCTGGACTCTTGCTCAGCATGGAGAAACTGGGCAGGACTTCTCTAAAGAGCTGAGCCAGACAGAGCCACCTGCACACTCAGGGCAGGGAGCACATGAGCCTGCGACTCAGCTGTGACCATCCCACAGCTCACAGAGTTCCACGGCTGGGGACAGGCTTGGGAGCTGCCTGCAAATCTGATGGTATAAGGAACAGTTTAAGGTTTTATTTTACAAAACAGAATAAATTAAAAATGCATTAGAAATAAGGCCCTTACTTAACTACAGGGTGTGCTAATGGGCTTGGGGCCTCCGCTCCCTCCTCCTTTAAGCTCTTAATGACTGAGCTTTAATGTATTTTATTTCTTGAAAAACAATCCCACAAGTGCTCAGTACAGTCAGAAAAACATTTCTAAAATCATTAGACCGCTGCACGGTAAATATTCATCCCAATCGCAGCTCCCACCTGCTTGCAGTGAGGCATTGATTTCCTCCTTGCTTTGTTTTGCTCTCTCTTGCTTTTCACGTCTCTTCTGTTCTCCTCTTTCTCCACCTCCTCTCCCCAGATCCTCACTTGAAGTACAGGTAAGTCTTGGTAGGGCTGAAGAGTTTCTGTTGATATTCAGTCCAACAGGAACCATCACACCAACTGCTGCAAGGCCTCCAGGTATTCTTGGTTGGTGAGTGGTCCTGGTCCTTTAAGAATCCACTCGCCTGGTGTCTGAAATTCTACCATGGAGACTGAACATTCACGCAGTAAGTTAAAGTTATTAGTCTGGCCGTTCAAAGATCTGGAATCCATTTCTAGCCTAGCTAATATAACTGTGTGACCTTGAACAAGTCACATCACTGCTCCAGTTCTGAGAATTGTCATCTAAATGACAATGTTGAACAAATTGTCCACTAGTTGATATTCTATGCTCTCTTTAGCCCAAGGATTGGATTTCAATCCCCCTCTGGCCAGTCACTAGCTGTGTAAGAGGGCAAGTTGCTTACTCTTTTTGTCCTTGTTTTTCTCATTTAAAAATTATATATGTGCACATACATATGTAAAACATATATCTGAAAGAGTGTTTGAAATTTAAAATATATACCCTATGTGGAGCACCCAGCATAGTGCCCAGCTCATACTAGGACTCAAAATAATTAATTGATCTCTTCTGGAACTGTAGTCATTCTTGTCATCTTGCAGACATGCAGGAGCTGACCCTAGGCTGGAGAGCACAAGAGAGCACCAACATTCTGGAGCAGCAGGCAGGTAGTTATATTATTATTATTTTTGGAGAGGTTTTTGCTATAGGTTGCAGAAAGACAGAGAGACAGAAAGCGAAAAATCAACCCCCAGCGGGGATGGCCATGCCGCAATCCCTTCTCTTCTCGGGATATTGGGCACACATGCACCTGCACCCAGCGTGAGTTTAAATCACCAGGTCCAGAACTTGAACCGCGGTCGACTACATGGGAGTCCAGTGACATAGCCATTATACAAACTGCTGGTCCCAGCAGGTGGCTATAGAAGGAGAGGAGGAGCATCCTGGCATATGGGCCCATGTCCTCCAGTCTAGAAGAGACTTTGGGAATGCATGCACATGCACATGTTTTTCAAGCTGCAGAGCTGGAACTTGAACTGTGGTTGACCATGTGGGATTCATCTCCCTTAGTAGCTGGGGAGTTGCTGGGCTTCCTCTGTAAATGTAATAACAGGGTTGGGGGGAAGAGTCTTCCCCCAGATGAAAGTCACCAAGGACCCACCTTCTTCAATGCACATCCTTGCTGTTCCTTTACTTGATCCCCAGCATCTTACGAGGTGGATTAGGGTTATTACGTCCCCAGCTTATAGATGCATAAATAGAAGTCAAAGAGGTGTACCCTTAGGTTACAGTGACCATGAGCGGCAAAATGAGATCACACATCTAGACCCTACATTCAAAGACGTTAACTAAATTTCACTTTACTCATAACTCTTCAAGGACATAATTGTGACAGTGAGGCAGATCATCACAAACATCATGCCCAATGAGGGTGCATTGTCAATATTCTGTGTCTCCTATCTACCACCACAGAGGGGATCAAGATTATTGGGGGTTTCTTGATTTCTGCTAGCTTTCATCAATAAATAGTGATTAGCAATGTGAGTTGTTTTTTTTTTTTGTTTTGTTTTGTTTTGTTTTGTTTTTGCTATAGGGCACATGTGCTTGCCAGAAAGACAAAAAGTGAGAAATCACCCACCAGGGCGGATGGTCACGCCACAATCCCTTCTCCTCCATTCTCCTCTTGGGATCTTGGGCACGCACGCACACGCTCTCAACGTGAGTTTAAGCCACCGGGTCCAGGACTAGAACTACAGTCAACTATATTGGAGTCCAGTGACATAGCCATTATGCCAACTGCTGGTCCCAGCAATATGAGTTCTTAAAACTCAGTCAAGTTTTCAGCTAACTAAAAAATCAGGATGATAGACTGTGACTTGATTCTGAATTGTGTATTTTTGTCCATTATCTATGAATATTGGTCTAACATACCATGAAGAAAAAAAAGTTTATGGAGAATGGTGACATGTCAGACACTGTGATAAGGATTAATTATACATTTTCTAAATTACTTAGAATTCTTTTTTTTTTTTTGAGAGGTTTTCGCTAAGGGCATGTGCGCTAGCCAGACAGACAGAGAGAGACAGAGAGACAGAAAGCGAGAAATCACCCCCCAGGGGGGATGGCCACACCGCAATCCCTTCTCCTCCATTCTCCTCTCGGGAGCTTGGGCATGCACGCACACGCGCCCAGCATGAGTTTTAAGCCACCGGTTCCAGGACTCGAATCGCGGTCGACTATGTGGGAGTCCAGCGACATAGCCATTACGCTAACTTTCCAATTTGTTCTTGAAGTCTCCTTGTCAAGAGTATCTACAAGCCAGGATAGCTACTCTCTAAGAAAGCCTTAGCCAGGGGAAAAGTTGATACATGTGTGTGTATCAGGTGAAACACAATGAAGAAGTTAAATTCATTACTCACAGGTCCAAAGAGTTCAGGGATACCAAGTGGGGGCTGAGGGGATTCTGGAAGCATCAGGGAGCTCAACCACAGAGGCAGTGAGAGAGAGAAAGAGAGGGAGTGAGAGAAGCTATGGAACCATGCCTTTATTCAAGTCCATGAGTATTATTCTTTAGGCCTTTTATTGGGGGTTACAGATTAGCTAGTTTTAAAAAAATACTTACATAGGGAGGAATTTATTTACAGGACTCATGTTGACCATTATTAGTCAGCAGTTGTGCAGTGTGTTGATGTTTGGGTCAGTGAAATGAGAAACAAACAGGCTATATTACAAACAACCACATGGAGGTGGGGGAATCTTTAACTAGACCAAAGGTGACAAAGTATGACTGGATTTCAAATAACTTATCAGGCCTAAAAATTGATGCTGAAGTAGCAACTAAATTGAAGAAATTTGTGACAGAATCAAGATTCAAGCCAGAGGGCCAGTCCTGTAGCCTAGTGGTTAAGGGGGACAGATCCCACATGGTCAACACAGTTCAAGTCTCAGCCCTGCAGCTTGAGAAACATTCTCAGTGCATGTTCATGCAAGACCCAAATCCTGACAGGATAAAGAGTTGGAGGAGAAGGGATCACAGCATGGCCATGCCCTCTTGGGGTACTTCCTCCCTCTCTCTTCCTTTATTTCTGGCTCTCTCTGGTAAGCACACGTACTCTCTGTCTATTAAAATAATCAACAGATGAAAATACTTTTAAAAATCAAGAGTGAGACTATCAGACTTGTCTCAAGTTTTAAAAAAGTTTTATTTTTAAAATTTATGATAAAAAGCACATGTGTGTGAGAGAGAGACAGCCCTGAATGCCTGACAAGGTGTGTCATACCACAATCCCCTTCCTCCAGGCCTCCAGCTCATCAGGATCTTAGGAATGCATGGACACACCAGTAGTATTTCAGGTAAACTGGGTTAGGGCTCTGAACTGTGGACCGTTTTATGGCTTCCAGCACTGCATTTCAGTACACTACCAACTACACCACCAAGCTGGAACTAACTATAAAAAAAAAGAATTATTTTATTTTATTCATTATTGTTATTATTTTAAAAATTTTACCAGAGAGAGAGAGAGAGAGAGAGAGAGAGAGAGAGAGAGAGAAAATGAGAAAACAGGTCACCAGGTCCAGGACTCAAACTGCAGTCAGCCATGTGAGAGTCCAGTGCCTTAACCACCGTGCTACCCATCAGCCATCAGAACTTACTTTTTAATCACTATAATATCTGCCTAAATGCCACTATTTTTCCAGTATAAGAAGGCAAATCATTAATGTTGGATAGAGGAGGCCAGGAGGTGGCATGGCGGTTAAGGTGTTGGACTCCCATATGGCAGCCCATGGTTTGAGTTCCAGACCCAGCAGCTTGAAAATCATGTTGGATGTGTGTGCATGCATGCCCAAAGTCTCAGGAGGAGACTGGAAGAGATGAGATTGTGGTGTGGCCATCTCCCTCAGTGGGGAGGGGAGAGGGTGATTTCTCACTTTCCCTCTCGCTGTCTTTCTCTGGTGAGTGCAAGAGTGCATGCTCCCTATGGCAAAAACCTAAAAAAAATAAATTAAAAAAATTTAAAAGTTGGGGAGATAGGAAGGAAAGATTACCCAGAGCAGCTAAGACATTCCCATTCCTCCCACTGTCTACCACCTACCACACCTATAACTAACACAGTATTAACCAGGAATTTCAAGGGTTCAGATATGTTCAGGTCTGTCCTACCCACAGGAAGAAGAAGTCACTCCACAGATGACATTAGCACTGTTTCTGCTGTTTAATACCACATTGTTCTTTGTTCAGGAGGAAGGAGGGAAATTTATGTTTTTAAAGAATTATTTTATTGAATTTTATTTTATTTATTTATTTCAAATTTTGACCAAAGAGGGACAGAGAGAAAGTGAGAAAGCAAGCTGCCAGGCCCAGGACTCAAACTGCGGTCGGCCATGTGGGAGTCCAATGCCCTTAACTGCCACGCCACCTGCCGGCCCCAGGAAGGAGGGAAATTTAAAAACTCGGTTCCTTTTTTTACTTAAACAGTGACTATATAATAAAGCTTCTGTCCCATGACCTTTCAAAGGATCAAGCGATGACCAGAAACAGGGTTAGCAATCTCCTGTTTTTGTGCCTACACAATGATATTGCTGTTTTCAGCACCTTGGAGAGAGTCTACACTCTTCTAACTTTGAGGCAATGCAGGGAGCAGGGTTTTTCCTGATGGCCTCACTTCATACTCTCTTCCTGGAAAGAAGAGAGCACCTGAGTTCAGTACATTCGCGCCCTAGGGATTTGCTCAGCCTGCATGGGGATTTACCTGCCCTGCTTTCACCAGCCACTACGTCATACAGCAAGTTTGAGAACTTGTGCAGTGAACCTCTGTCAAGGAAGGCAGAGATGAATGAGAACACTATGAACAGTGTCTGGCATCTGTGAGGAACTCAAAATATTGTTTAATAAGTGAATAAATTCTGTGTAGGTATCATCATCAATTCCCTAGGACTAGAGTACCTATGTCCTAAGAGGACAAAATAAGATAATGCTTGTAAAGAGCTTAACGAAATATTAACATATAAGATGTGCTTAATAACTGTTAGTGTAATCCTAAGAAAACTACCTAAAATATGAATAAAGATGTTTATCACAACATTGCTTATAATAATATAAAAATAGAACAACTTAAAAGCTTAACAATATGGTAATCCACACAATGAAATAAAATAGCCATGAAAAGATATTTTCAAAGTGCTTTTGTGATAGCATGGTAGTGGTTGAGACTTTTATCCTTGGCAATAGTGCAATTTACAGCACAGAGAAATACTGAAAACAAAGTAAATAAATATTACAGGGGCTGAGTTTAAGGAAGATTTGATTTTTAATCTTGAAAGACCCCATAGCAACAGAGTTAACAAAAATTGAACTGATTTGATGGCTTTTTACCTTGGAGATATAAAACAAAATTACCTTTTTTAGGAAGAACAGTGTTTGTAAACAAAGTTCATCCACTCTGCATCACCCTGTGGAAGAAGAGATGGAGAAAATGCTACCTCTTATCTTTTAAGTCAAATCAGAGGGTCCCAAGAGAATGGTTTATGAATGTCCAAGGCTGGGACCAGCAGCACGGGACTCTCACATGGCTGACTCTGGTTTGAATCTCAGACCTGATGACTTTCTCTCTCTCTACCTGGTAAATTAAAAAAAAAAAAGTAAATCAAATAAATAATTATAAAAATATAAATAAATAAATGTTTGTGGTATCTCCAAGAGAAAGAGCAAGAGATCTTGTTTCTCAGTTCTGCCACAGCTGGGGACAGAGCAGGGGGTAGGGTGAAGTGATGAGGGAGGCAAGAACAATCACCATGAGTACCCTCTAGATGTTCCCTACACCCACTGTCTATGTAGTAGGGCCAGGAAGAGTGTATGAGCATGGCAGGGATGCTGAAGTTGGAGACACCTGAAAGCACCATGGGAATTGTCTTCATC
This sequence comes from Tupaia tana, assembly GCA_026018925.1. Taxonomy (NCBI): domain Eukaryota; kingdom Metazoa; phylum Chordata; class Mammalia; order Scandentia; family Tupaiidae; genus Tupaia; species Tupaia tana. The sequence continues at coordinate 79,982,970 of JAKSZU010000004.1, forward strand.
AGGGCAACCTGCTGAGTCTTCTGCACATCCATAGGGACCCAATGACTAAGAATTAGGACAGTTGTGATGAACAACAAGAAGGGGTGGCAGCTTGTCAAGGGTTGCCATGTAGGTAAAGTTTTTGCTTGTTTGTTTCCTTTTTTCTTCCATTTTCTTCTTTGAACATCTCTACAGCAGGCAGTAAGGGCAGAGAAGAGAGAGAGGATGTATAAGAAAGAGTAGACCATGTTTTTCTGCCCCCCCCCCCCCTCACTTTGCAGCACAAGCCACAAGTTCAGCTCACTCCTTAGGGCAGCAGGAGATCTGAAGAGAGCTTTGAATCAATAGAATTTGAGACTGAATTTTTTTTTTTAATATGAAAGACTAAGCTTAATAACCAAAACCAGATAATTTTAATAACTGAATGTGGCTGCAAAGCTATGGAATCATACTGAGCTTTTGTCAAGGGTGTTTTTTTCCCCAGGGAGAAAAGAGATTTGACATAGCACAGTAGGAGGCAATTACTAGAAGAGTAAAAGCATTTCATGTTTATATACCAATGAGTTTGATACTTTATTATCAAACTGGTTACATTCATGATACGATGTAAATGCAAAAAATCAGGGTGCAAAATTGTATATGTGATATGCATCCATTTTGTAAAATATACAAAGGGCTCAAAGGAAACATATCTCAATGATTTGGGTAGATAGAATGATGAGTAATTTTAATTTTCTTCTTGATGCCTTTCTTTATTTCTCAAATTGCCTCAGTGGGCATATATTACTTTTATAGTCAGGAAGAAATATTTTAAAAACTTTACTTTGTTGTGTGAGTTTCTCTCCTGAGGGCTCCCTTTTTGGGGCAGGCTCTCCATCACCCTTGGTTGCCCTAGCACTAAAGTCCCCTTCAAGGACAGAGACACAAGTCCTATTTGAGTGTGAAATAAAGCTTCAGTCTAATGAGATTCTATTTCAGATGTTGATTTTAGTGTTTGTGAAACCTTTATCCTAGGGTTGCTGTGACTCAGCATCCCTGAGGCTAGACTCTGAGCTCAAAGCTCCATGGTCTTTTCACTAGAGTCTCTGAAATTTTAAAGAAACCATGTGCTCAGGGGCAACTGATTACTGTGTCAACTGCAATTGGTTTTCCTAGGGCCAGAGTAGCAGAATAGCAAGCAGTTGTAGTACATCATGAGCAGTCTGGTGGGATTTTATCCATATAAATAATCCACACAATGTCAGCTTAGATTTTTCATCCCTTGATAGAGAAGTATGCTTAGAACATGGCTAGAGAAACAGAACTTTTTCAGGATATAGTCATTTGCCTGAAGATGAAGCTTGAATGAGGTGGTCGAAGCAAAGCCACTACTCCAACACCTATTTTACAGGCATCTAGAGGTGCTCAGGTGCAGTTAAAGGGCCATGACCATCCAATTACCACTGGCTTCAATAAGGACACAGGAGAAAAGGATGCTGAGGGGCTAAGCAATGGCACATGGTAACATAAGTGGACTCACGTGGAAAAGGGCCTGGGTTTGTGTCCTGGGACATTCTCTGTTCATGTCAGGCATGTATGCATGTCTTTGATATGGGCTGGCTGAGACTGGGGGTAGATTATGGCACAGGAGCACTGTTGGGGATTCCTATCTATGTCTCTCACTCTCTCTCTCTCCCCCATGAAATAAATAAGTGAGCTTTTGAAAAAGAATGGTCACCCAAGTTTGAGAAAATGCAATACAGTAAGACTGTATGTTAAATAATTTTGTCTCCAAGCATCTATGCTGTACTACATTTTTCAGTAACAGTAACAAAAACTATAAAGAAAGAAAAGTAGCAGGACGCCAGAAAGAGAAACCTCCAAAGGCCCTGGCCAGTGCTGGGCTGTCACTCCAGAAAAGTGCCTGGGTGCACTACTCTGGTTCTGAAGGTTAGAACAAGGACTGTGTGAGGGAAGAAGCAATGGTCACAAAGGCAAAGTCTTCACTGATTTACAACAGGGATGTGGACTCTCCCAGTAACCTCCATTTGCCCCACCATAAGTGGGATTCACAGTTCTAGGCAGAACCAGCCATATAGACATAGTTACATGGTGTTTTCATGTACTGAGAAAGGTTTCTATCCTCAAAACCCTCTCTCCTGCTTCCAAATGCCTAAGTCATTCTAACAGGGATCAAAGTCCTTTTTCAAAAACTAATTTGTTTATTTTATTGATGATGATGATGATGATGTTTAATTTGCCATAGGACACATGTGTTCACTAGAGAGAGAGAGTGAGGAAAGCAAGTCACCAGGTCTGGGACTCAAACCATGTGGGAATCCAGCATCTTAGCCACCACACCACCTGTTGCCCCATAAAGTCTTTCATATAAAGAAAGAAAGTCATAAAAAGAAAGACCACAATCCTTATAAAAATAAACATGGTTCTTTAGATTTACATTAAGAAATGTCTAACATAACTTCAGATCCTATTCCGAAAGTGATTTTTCATGGAAGGTGAAGAGTAGCCATCAGGAGGTAGTATGTGTGAAGAAGGAAAGAGGATCTAGTGGCCAAGAAGTAGGGGGAAATGAAAGAGGGAGTCTCAGGGTAACAAAGTCAAACTACCTTCACCCTCTGGCTTGGAACTGGTATAGTTCCCAGGAGGACACAGGAACCTCCTAACACTTTGAAAGGGAAACCAGTATTAGCTCAAAGTCCCCAGGTTGTGCCTCATTTGTTTCTCAGTATTTGATTCCAGACTTGATCTCCAGATAGGTCATCCATTATAATGAGAGATCTGTTAAGGCCAAGGGATGGTTAAAATTGTGTGCTAGGGATTCGAACAATTACTCATCCATTAAATGTCAGACTTCCTTGAATAATTGAATAATATTGAATAATATGCTTAGGATTTTTTTGTTTTTCTATTTTTTTCTTTTATTATGCCAGAGGATATGTGCCCAGAGGGGAGAGAAAGCACACCCAAATGTGGTGAGATGCTGATACAATCCTTGTCTCACCAATTCTCCATTTTATCAAGACCCTGGGCTCAGTCTTGCACCCAGCATGTAAGCTGGGGCTGAGTCTTGAACCCTGATCAGCCAAGTGTAATTCAGCCTCCTTAGCATAGAGCTTATCTGTTGCACTATGAGGCTGACCCTCGGTTTAGTTTTAAATGAGTGCTATAGGAGACTGGAGAAGGATCAGGAGACGTAGGGTTAGGGAAATCTATCTATCCAATAATTACTTCAGCTTCTACCCAATAATTATATCAGCTTCAATTTGGAATGCATTTGTACTTTCTCTTTGAAGCACTTTTTTCATTATTGGCAACATCTTCTTGATACTACCTCCAAGAATTATACCATTCTTTCACTGCAGTATTTGGATTAATCATATATATGTGCCACCAGCCTGAGCTTAAAAAGTTTTTGCTGTATAGAGATTTCTGTCACGATGATGCTGGGTCAAAATGTTATAGTGTGATTTTATCCAATTAGGTCATGTTAGCCTCAAAACAATAGATTACTCTCTTTCCTTGCTTCTTCCTCCACTCCCACAGTTATTATCTTGTCAATGGCCTTTACCCTTTCCCACTCTCCTGGAGGAAAAGCTGCCCTTCCGCTGGCCCAAAGCAACACCTCCTCTTGCTCTAGATCTTACTCCAGTCTCAGGGACCAAGAATCTTATTTCTTCAATTATTTCCTCTTTGCCTTGTACCTTCATTTTTTTTTTTTTTTTGAGAGGTTTTTGCTATAGGGCATGCATGCACAAATGCTGGCTTGAGTTTTAAGCCACTGGGTATGGGACTCAAACCGCGGTCTACTACATGGGAGTCCAGCGACATAGCCATTAGGCCAACTGCTGGTTCCCTTGTACCTTTATTTTTATTTTTAAGACTGGCTCCTTCCTACAGTCACATCAATATGCTCAAGTCTTAAATAAACAAAGGAAAACTTCCTTGATTCAATATTTCCCACTTCTCTTTAAATTCAGTTTTTTTTTTTTAAAGAAGACTCTAGTTTCTCATCTCTCATTCAGTTCTCACCCTGCCTTATTCTGACTTCCAACTACCAATTTTCCCCTGAAACTATTCCCATTGATATTTTCTGAGTCCAAAGGACCCTTTCCAGTCATGAATTTCTTTGACCTCTTTCTCTCTATGTTCAGCATTAATAACCACACCTCTTCTTGACATGTGCCTTGACTTCCCTAACCCTATTCTTTCTTTGTTGTCTTTGTCATCCTCTGATGCTCTGGACACTTTTTTCTTGCTTTCACTCATGGGCTTCTCTTTCTGTGTCCACTTTTTCTGTTTTCTTTTTTTTATTTCATTATTTTATACATTTAATTGCTATACATCATTTAGCTTGTGAAGAGAATTTACCCAACATGAAATACACCTCAGACCAGTCCAGTTGAGAATACTATACACATTACCATCAACAGGTCATAAACCATTTCTGTGTCCCACAAATGTCTTATCTATTTTTTTCTACCTAATTTCCTTCTCTATACCTTTCACTCCATTCTCCCATCCTCCTTTCCTACTGTCTCCAGTGTCCATAACTATTTTCAATGCTCTTATGTCTTCCAGTCTTTCAGTTTCTACCATAGAGTGCACAGTCAGTATATATTAAGTGGAGACATACAATGTCTCTCTTTCATAGTCTGACTTGCTTCACTCAGCAATAAATCTTCTGTATTCATCCACTTTCCGTGGAGTATATGTGCCATACTTTTTCAATCCATTCATCTGTTCATGGACATTTGGGTTGGCCCCATGTTTTAGCAATCATAAATGACACCACAATAAACATGGATGTGCAAGCACTTTTCTTTCTTTCTTTTTTTTTTTTTTTTTTTTTGGAGAGGTTTTTGGTATAGGGCATGTGTGCTCGCCAGAAAGAGAGAGACAGAAAGTGAGAAATCATCCCCCCAGGGGATGGCCACACTGCAATCCCTTCCTCCTCCATTCTTCTCTCCGGATCTTGGGCACGCACGCGCACACGCCCAGCATGAGTTTAAGCCACTGGTTCTGAACTCGAACCACAGTAGACTACATGGGAATCCAGCGACATAGCCATTACACCAACTGTTGGTCCCTGCAAGCACTTTTTTGACTGAGCATTCTCCCATCCTTTGGGTAGATACCCAGTAGTAGAATTGTTGTATCATATGGTAGTTCTATTTGTAGCTTTAAGGAACTTCCGTATTGTTTTCCACAGTGACTGGACCAATTTACATTCCCACCAACAGTGAAGGAGAGTTTCCCTTTCACCACAATCTTGCCAACACTTATCATTTTTTGAATTTTTAATCTTTGCTATTCTGACAGGGATTAGGTGGTATCACATTGTGATTTTAATCTACATCTCCCTACGATGAGGGATGCTGAGCATTTTTTCATATGCTTTTTGGCTTTTCATATGTCTTCCTTAGAGAGTTCTTATACAGATCATTTTCCCATCTTTTAATTGGGTTAATCTTTTTTTTTTTTCCTCAGATAATCCACTTGAGTACTCTGTGTATTCTGGTTATCAGTCCCTTATCTGAGGCATAATTTACAAAGATATTCTCCCATTTTGAGGGTTGCCTATTCACACTAATGACTATGCCTTTTGCTGTGTAGAAATTTCTTAATCTGATGTTATCCCACTTGTCTATTTCTGGGAGTTTCCCCAGTGTTTTCCACCAGTAGTTTTATACTTTGAGGTCTTAGTTTAGATCTTTGATACATTTTGAGTTGATATTTGTTAATAGTGAAAGATGAGGGTCCAGTTTTATCTTTCTGCAGGAGGATATCCAGTTTTCCAGCACCATTTACTAAAGGGGTTTTCCTTTCCCCACTGGTATCCTTTGTCAAAAATGAGTTGGCTATGGGACCAGCAGTTAGCGTAATGGCTATGTCGCTGGACTCCCACGTAGTCGACCGCGGTTCGCGTCCCGGACCCAGCGGCTTAAACTCACGCCGGGCAAGTGTGCGTGCGTGCCCAAGATCTCGAGAGGAGAATGGAGAAGAAGGGATTGTGACGTGGCCATCCCCCCTGGGGGGTGATTTCTCGCTTTCTGTCTCTCTGTCTCTCTCTGTCTGTCTGTCTGGAGAGCGCACGTGCCCTATAGCGAAAAAAACCTCTCCAAAAAAAAAAAAAAAAAATGAGTTGGCTATACTTATGAGGGTTTATTTCTGGGGTCTCTATTATTTCCATTGGTCTACCTGTCTGTTTTTGTATCAATACCGTGTTGTTTTGGTTATCACAGCTTTATAATATATTTTTGGGCCAGAGAGTGAGATGCCACCCACTCCTTTTCTTGCACATGATTGCTTTGGTAATACAGGGTCTTTTATGATTTCAAATAAATTTTATGATTGCCTTTCCTAGATCTGTGAACAATGTTTCTGGTAATTTGACTGACATTGAATTAAATGTGAAGATTTATTTGGGTAGAATTGTCATTTGATTATATTAATTCTTCCAATCCAGAAACATGAGATGTCTTTCCACTTTTTGGTGTCATTTTCTACATCTTTTTAAAAATGTTCATAATTTTCCTTGTACAGGTCTCTGACTTCCTTGGTTAGGCTTATCCCTAGATATCTTATACATTTTGTGGTTCTGGTAAAAGGTATTACTTCCATCAGTTTTACCTCAATCAGCTTGTTGTTCATATATAAACATTGATTTTTTAGAGGTTGATTTTGTATTCTACCACTTTACTGTATTCATTTATTACTTCAAGAAGTTTTTTCATAGATATTGGGTCTTCTATGTATACCATCATGCTATCTGCAAATAAAGATATGTTCAACTCTTCTTTCCCTACTTGAATACCTTTTGTATTATTCTCTTTTCTGATTGTATTGGCTAAGACTTCCAGCACTATATTGAAAAGCAGTGGAAAAGTGGACAGCCTTGTCTAGTACCAGTTTTTAGTGGAAAAGCCGTCAGCTTTCCCCTTTTAGTATAATGTTAACTGTAAGTTTTTTTGTTTTTTGTTGTTTTCTTTTTGAGAGGTTTTTGCTATAGGGCGCATGCATTCACCAGACAGAGAGAGACAGAGAGACAGAAAGCGAGAAATCACCCCCCAGGGGGGATGGCCACGCCGCAATCCCTTCTCCTCCATTCTCCTCTCAGGATCTTGGGCATGCACACATATGCGCCCGGCATGAGTTTAAGCCACCGGGTCCGGGACTTGAACCGCTGTCGACTACATGGGAGTCCAGCGACATAGCCATTACACTAACTGCTGGTCCATAACTGTAGGTTTTACATAGATGGCTTTTATTGTGTTGAGAAATGACTCTTCCATGCTGATTTTGCTAAGAGTCTTAATCATGAAGTGATACTGTATTTTATCAATTTTTTTTCTGCATCAATAGAAATAATCAAATGACTTTTATCTTTGTTTCTGTTAATATGGTGTATTACATTTATGGTTTTGCATATGTTTGCATCCATGAAATAAAACCTACCTGATCGTGATGAATAATCTTTTTTATATATTGTTGGATACGATTTGCAAGTATCTTGTTGAGAATTTTTGCATCTATATTCATCAGAGATATTGGTCTGTAGTTTTCCTTTTTTGTCATCTCTTTATCTGTTTTGGGAATGAGGATGATGGAGGCTTCATAAAATGAATTTTGGAGGATTCCTTCCTTTTTGGATAGTTTGTGTAGAATGGGGGTTAACACTTCTTTAAAATTTTTGTAGAATTCAAAAGTAAAGCCATCAGGACCTGGGCTTTTCTTAGTTGGGAGATTATTTATTACTGATTCAATCTCATTGCTTGTTATGGGTCTATTCAGGCTTTCTGAGTCTCCTTAATTCAATCTTGGTAGATTATATGTGTTCATTAGCATATAGTCACTCATAGTATCCTCTAATGATGTTTTGTATTTCTATTGCATCTGTTGTAATATTGCCTGATTCATTTCAAATTTAATTAATCTAGTTCCTTTCTCTCTTCTTTTTTTTCTTTCATTTATTTATTTTTACATTTTTCCACAAACATTTACTTTACATAGCAAAAAATTTTAGCTCATACTCCATAATTCTTGATAGTTTACAAACAACTTTCGAAATTTTAAAATATTGAATTTTAAAGATAATGTTCAAAATATGTCTTATAATTTTGTATAATTTTATGACTCTATAACAACAGAAGCAGTATGGTTTCAAATATATATATATATATATATATATTTTAGAGTGCTGACATTTGGTATATATCAAGTGGGGACATACAATGCCTCTCCTTCATAGCATGACTTGCTTCACTCAGCAGTAAGTCTTCCATATTCATCCACTTCTTTTCAAAAGTCAGGGTTTTGTTGTTTTTTATGGATGAATAGTATTCCATTGAGTATATGTGCCACAGTTTTTCTAACCATTCATCAGTTCGTGGGCATTTAGGTTGTTTCCATGACTTAGCAATCGTGAAAAGTGCCGCAATAAACATCGATGTGCAAGCACTTTTTCGATTAAGTATTCTTCTGTCCTTCGAGTAGATACCAAGGAGTGGGATTGCTGGATCATGTGGTAGTTCTATTTGTAGATTTTGGAGGAATCTCCAAATTGTTCTCCACAGTGGTTGGACCAATTTACAATCCCACCAGCAGTGTAAGAGAGTTCCCTTTTCATCACACCCCCGCCAGCACTTGTCATTTTTTGTTTTTTTAATCTTAGACATTCTGACTGGGGTTAGGTGATATCTCATTGTTGTTTTGATCTGCATTTCTCTTACAATGAGGGATGTTGAGCATTTTTTCATATGCCTTTTTGCTATTCGTATGTCATCTTTAGAGAGTGGTTTTTTCAACTCATTCTCCCATCTTTTAATAGGATTGATTGTCTTTTTCCGGAACAGCTGCTTGAGTTCCTTGTGAATTCTGGTTATCAGTCCCTTGTCTGATGCATAGTTTACAAAAATATTTTCCCATTCTGAGAGCTGTCTGTTCACACTAATCACTGTGTCTTTTGCCATGCAGAAACTTCTTAGTCTGATGTAATCCCACTTGTCTATTTTAGGGATCATAGACTGTGCGTTGGGAGTCTTATTTAAGAAGTTTTTCCCTACCCCAATGTCTCCCAGATTTTCCCCGGTGTTTTCCAGGAGCAGTTTTATAGTTTGAGGTCTTGGATTGAGATCTTTGATCCACCTTGACTTTATTTTTGTCAGAGATGAGAGGTAGGGGTTCAGATTCATCTTTCTGCAAGTGGAAATCCAGTTTTGCCAGCACCATTTGCTAAAGAGGTTTTCCTTTTCCCAATGAATTGACTGGTACCCCTTGTCAAAAATCAGTTGGCTGTGTGTTTGAGCATTCATTTCTGGGGACTCTATTCTGTTCCATTGGTCCTTTCTCTCTTCTTAATCAGTCTAGCTAATGGTGTGTCAATATTGTTAATCTTCTTAAAGAACCAGCTTTTGCTTTCATTTGTTTTCTGTGTAATTCATTTATTTTCTATTTTACTTATTTCTTCTCAAATCTTTATTATTTCTTTTCTCCTGGCATTTTTTGATTTGGTTGTTGTTGTTTTTCCAGTTCCCTGAAGCATGATGTTAGGTTGTCTATTTGCCACCTTTCCATCTTTTTCTCACACACAACAATTGCTATGAATCTCCCTCGTATGACTGCATTTGCAGTGTCCCGAAGATTATGGAGACTCATGTACTCATTATTATTTGTTTCCGTAAACCTTTTTATTTCAATCTTAATTACTTTGATAGTTGAGAAGTCATTCAGAAGTAGGTAGTTTAGTTTCTATGTGTTTGTGTGTTTTCAAGGATTTTTCCAGAAATTAATATCAAGTTTAATTCTATCATGATCAGAGAAGATGGTAGATATAGCTTTTATGCCTTTAAATCTGTGAAGGCTTGATTTGCACCCTATCATCTGATCAATTTTTGAAAAGGTTTCATGTGGAGGTGAGAAAAATGTATATTTTGTGGTTTTAGAGTAGAAGTTCTACAGATGTCTTGTCAAGTTCATCTGATTTATCATATCATTTAGATCCTGTATCTCTTCGTTTATTCTTTTTTCTAGAAGATCTGTCTAAAGGAGATAATGGGATGAGATCCCCAATGATTACAGTATTGCAGCCTTTCTTTGCTTTTAGATCTAGTAGTCTTTCCTTCATGTATGTGGGTGCTCCTGAGTTGGGTATATAGATATTTATAAGCGTTATACCTTCTTGACGAATTAGCCCTTTTACTATTGTATAATGCCCTCTTTGTCTCTTCTTATAGTTTTTGTCTTAAACTTATTTTGTCTGAAATTAGTATCTCAATTCCAGCCCTTTTTTGATTTCTGTTTGCATGGAATGCCTTTTTCCAGCCTTTCGCTTTTAGTCTACATATGTCTTTATCCATGAGGTACAGTTCTTGTAGGTAACAGACAGAGGGTTTCTGTTTTTATATTCATTCAGGCAATCTGTGTCTCTTGATTGAAAAATTTAATGCATTAACATAAGCTGTTATTGTTGATATTTCTGAACCTATTCTTATCATTAAGTTAGCCATTTTCTTGTTTTTCGTTCTCTTATTTCTGTCTGTCTGACTTTAGTTTTCTTGGTATAGCACTCCCTTTAAAACTTCTTGAAGAGCTGGCCTGTAGTTAGTAAATTCTTTCAGGTTTTGTATATCTGAAAATGTTATTTTTTATCTTTTCTTCCCATATGAAGGATAATCTTGCTGGATATAGTAATCTAGGTTGAAACTGTTTTTCATTTAACACTTTGAATTTATTTCCCCATTCTTTCCTTACCTGCACTGTTTCTGATGAAAGGTCCAATGTTAACTTGATGGCATAACCTTTGTAAGTAACTTGACATTTCTCTCTTTACAATTTTAGTATCTTGTCTTTACGGTTTTGGCCAGTCTGGCTATAATGTGCTTCGGAGAAGATCTTTTTGGGGTACTTTGGCCTCTCTGGGTTTGAAAAATTTCCTTCTAGGATTTCATGGAATAGATTATCAATGCCTTTTTTGTTTTCTTCACCTTCTGTGATACCAGTTATCTGGATGTCTGGGCACTTAATGATATCTAGTATTTCTCATATTTTGTCCTCATTCTTCTTGGATATTTTATAAGTCTTTTTGATAATTTTTTTCTAGGCCAGAGGTTTTTGTCTTCTACATCCAAAATTCAAACTTCTGCATGATCTAATCTGTTTTTAATACTTTCGAGGGAGGTTTTGATTTCCTGTGTTATAGTCTTCATCTCTAACGATTCCGTTTGATTTTTTTTTTTTTTTTGAGAGTTTTTTTGCTATAGGGTGCATGTGCTTTCCAGAAAGACAGAGAGAGACAGAGAGACAGAAAGTGAGAAATCCCCCAGGGGGTATGGCCATGATGCAATCCTTTCTCCTCCATTCTCCTCTCGGGATCTTGGGCATGCATGCACATGCACCTGGCATGAGTTTAAGCCTCTGGGTCCGGGATTCAAACTGCAGTCAACTACATGGGAGTCCAGTGACATAGCCAGTATGCCAACTGCTGGCCCCGTTTTATGCTTTTTAATGGTGTCTATTTCTTTTTTCAAATTGTGGAAAGACTTCCTCATCTTCTGGAGCTTGTTGTCTCTTTTCTCTTGCATCTCATTTAGTTTTGTCACTATAAATATTCTGAATTGTTTATCTGACATTTCCACAAGTTCCATAGTATTATCTGTGGATGATGAGGAACTGATCTTTTCTTTTGGGGGAGAGATATTTTCTTGGTTTTTCATATTTCTTGTGCCTCTATGATGGTTTCTAGTCATCACATGAGTTATATGTTTCCTCCTAAATTCTTTGAGGTAATTCTGAGTGTTCAAAGGTGAGCAGAAGGAGGTGATCAGCGATCTTTCTGCTGCTCTATCTCCCTAATGTTTACCCAGCAACCTGCGCTATCATCTCTAGACTTGGATAATTCAAAGTCCTCCCAGTATCTGGAGAACAGAAACACCTGGGGCTGAGCTGCTGAACTTCAATTAAGGAAGAGGGAAGGATTCTCTTGGTGTGCAACGTGCACCACATGCTTCAGGAAACACTGAAGTCTGAGAATTCAGAGGCCTGTGGCAGGGGATGAGCCACACAGTCTCTCTGCAGCTCAGTGTCCCTGCTGCTCAGTGCAGCCAGGCCCATAGCTGGGGAGGATGTCTCCGTGGCATGGGGAACAGGAAAGACAGGCTTCTCCAAGTCCCAATTAACACACCTGAAAGTTGAAAGACTCTCTCTGCCCACCTTTTCCATGTTAATTATCTCCAGGATACTATCCAGTGCTCTGCCATTGACTCCACACACTGTCTTTGGAGGAACTCACTCTCTATAGTGAGTTTAACTACCCTTCTGTTTCTCCTCCCAAACCTTTACCCAAGTTCCAACTCTACCTATCTACTAGATAGATTAGTTTAGATATATCTACATTTAATTAGTTTAGATAGGAATGCCAGATTTAACATATCTGAAACTGAACTCTTAACTTTCTTCTGGAACATACAAATGTAAAGTTAGATTCTTTTTTAGAATCTCCTGTTATTCTCCTTTGACCTTCAGGATAAAGGTCAAGCTCCTTGATGTAGCCTACTAGGCACTTTATGAAATCATGGTTAGTCTCTGGCTACCTATTTGGAGATCACTTGACCCTCCTATCCATCCCAAAGCACCTACTCCCCAACTTTTTCCTCAGCAAGATAAGACTTCTCATAGTTCCATAAATGCACCAGGTTGCCAGATGCCTTTCCGCCTGTGTATCTTCTGCCTGCAATGTCCTTTATTGTATTTCTCTTTTCTGTTTACAAAATCTTTCTAAGGAATCTCTCCTCTGTGGACTCCCTCATTTTATCGAGATTTAGTTCTAAACATTACACATACTTGGACTATTTGTGTATCTCATGGGATCCTACCTTATATTACATATCTATCTTTACCACAGAGATGATGAACTCTTTATGGGTAGATGCGTTTCTTATTCATCATGTCTCCTGAGACTTCCATTTCTGACTTCTAGCAGATTTTCTGAAAATACTTTTGGACTAACCTTATTGTTTTATTTTCTTCATGGGTTAAAACCGAAAGAACTGTAATCCGTGAGTGATTTTTGTGACTGATGAATAGCTCTGAAATGTTATCATTGTTGTTAAAAAGAAAACTCAATAACTTTTTTCCTCTGTACTTTGTCTTCCTTTTCCATCCCAGTTCTCCTCAATTCCTAGACAATTCATGGATCCTCCTCAAAGTTGCCAAATACAATTTGGGACTCTTGTAGAAAGATGGAGGAGTTGGTAATGGTCAGCAAAGATGCATATGTGTTAACAATTTATTCCCAGTTGAGCATGCTTGGAAAATCAATATTGTGTTTACATTTTGGGTCAACAGCTCACAAAGGAAGTCACTCTTTCATTCCAATCAGCATCGAGGTTAGTAATGTCAATGGCGAGGCAAGCAGTTGTTCCCAGTCCACAACTGTTTTATTAAAGGGGCAAAGGCTCTGGATTTAGATAATAAGGAGGCAGATAATAGCTTGGGAAGCATTTTCTTTCTGATATGTGGGAAAAGTCACTCTTTGAGTAATATTTTTAAAAATACCATGAATGGGACTTTGAGGAAAGACCAAGTATCATTATCTCCATCCAGAAGCTTCTTTCCTTGGGGTCCAGGATCCTGGCAGAGAGATGAGGCTGACCATGGGAAGAAAAAACATATCTTTAAACTGAGGCAGAAACCCAAGTAGGCTTTCCTGGATGAAACATAGATCAGGAAATATCTGTTTCTGGAAAAATCTGTCCTTGGGTGAAGGTAGCAGCCAAGACCCATATTTTAAATGACCTCTCTACCAGAGACCAGCAGAGCTATGCTTCTCCAACTTCTGCCACAATGTCACACTCCAAAGATTCTTTTGTCACTTCAAGCCCAACAAATCCCAAATTATCAGTCCACTTGATCATATTCCATCTACCAAAATCTCTATTTTTTTTTCTATTTCCTTCTCCTGTTGTTGTCCTGGCCTCATCTTCATGCTTCTCCTCTCTGTATACAGCCAGATGGCTAATATTTTCTGTCCATTGCCATTGCCTTTACTTAGCCATTAGCCGTTTGCTTAGATTTTTACAAGGGCCTGTTGGTCTCTAAATAGCACCTCAATTCCTCTTCGGGGCTATTGAAGGTACTTCTGATAATTTCCCTCTTCACCTTAAAAAGCTTCAAAGGTTCTGCATGGCATATAGTATAAAATCAGACTCCTTATTCTCTAATAGCTATGACTCATTCTTAAGTCTGTTTTTTAATATCTAATGTTCTTTCCATTCCAACCACAATTTATATTTCTGGCCTTATTTCTCATGTTCACTCACCCAGGTTTCTTTATTCAATCTTCAAAATTCCTTCTGCATTGCCATTATATACTATGTTTTAGCCTTGAAAAGTTTATTTTGAAAATGAATACATCCCTCAAAGTCAAACACTAATACATTTCAGCTATTTAGCCTTTATTTCCCCACTCATTACCTAGGTGATCTCCCCTACCTCAGGACCCCTGAGCATTTGATGTCTCTATTGAGACATGGTGACTTACTTTCTTGCACTGCAATGTATCTGTAGCAATAACCCAAGTATGAGGGGATCTTCAAAAAGTTTATGGGAAGTGTCTATTATGAAACAATTATGAACTTGTTTTGCACCATAATGAACTCATACTTCAATTTCATTTTTCCACAAACTTTTTGAAGTCCCTTCATTTGTTTTGAGGAAAGGCTCATATGTTTTATCATGTTAGCATTCCCACAATCTTAATACAGTGCCATACTCGTAGAAGAATGGAGAAGTAAGTGATGTCATAAAAGAATAGACTCCTGGGCCTTTAAGGAGAATGTCCCATTGAGGATCAAGATTCTCTCTGAAGTTGTCCCCAGTGTCACCCAGAGAAACCTCTCTCCATTGGCTTCCTTGCCTGCCTTGCCCCACCCTTGAGGAGGGCCACAAATACATTTAAATGGGCAGGACTGGGTAAGACAGGGATGTCTTACTAGGCTAGGTGATTTTGGAGTGACTAGGGAAGGAATGCAAGGCTGTATTTCCACTGATGTGGAGGAAGAAGAGAAGACACCCAAGGAAAGAGGTGGCAAATGAACAAATACAGCATGGCTGACAGAGGGATAGGGCTGGGATGCAGAGTGGGGAGCAGTTTATCTTAACTGGAGCTGAGTCACAATAGGAAGTGAGTAAAATGAGGATAAGATGGTAGTGTGTGTTGGGGGAGGTCACAGCAGAGACCTAAAGACCAGGCAAAACAAAAGAGAGGCATCCTTCCCTAGGGCCCATTGCTCAGCTTAACTTGGGGTACTTACTTGCAGAGAGAAGGTTAAGGTCAAGGTCAAGGGTGAAGAATGACTGATTATAATCCCAGTGCTACCACTTCCTAGTTTATATGGCATTGGGATAGTAATTTAACCTCCCTGTGTATCAGTTTCCTCATCTTTAATTCAGGGACAATAATAGTATCTTTATATAGGGTTATTACAGGATGAAATGAGTAAAGCACTTAGAACAATGTCTGAACCATATGGGTTATTTTATTATTCCAGAGACCTTAAGACCAGGGCCTGGGACCCAGCAGTTGGCTTAATGGCTATGTCACTGGACTCCCATGTAGTCGACCACGGTTCAAGTCCCAGACCCAGTGGCTTAAATTCACGCCAAGTGCATGTGTGCCCAAGATCCCAAGAGGAGAATGAAGGAGAAGGGATTGCAGCATGGCCATCCCCCCTGGGGGGTGATTTCTCACTTTCTGTCTCTGTCTTTCTGGTGAGCACACATGCCCTATAGCAAAAGCCTCTCCAAAAAAAAAAAAAAAAAAAAGACCAGGGCCCAACACTCAGCATTATAAAATTTGTCAAAACACGTAAATCTCAGAACTCAGAAGACCTACCCCAGAAAAGTCCTTTTGAATAAGGGCAACTATGTTACACAGAACAGCACCAGACCCAGGAGAATGGAAAACCACAGATGCCCAAGTATGGAGGCCCACGCTGGGGTCTGATCCAGGCTGGAGACCTAGGGAGGCATTGCACCATGGTCTAGGCAGACACCACCAGTTCCAAAGGGGACAGAACTCAAGGCAAAGATAAGGGTCAGCCCAGGGGAAAGGAAGTGGGCCAGAGCTGGGCTCCCCACACCCACCACAGAGCCCCAGGAAAGGCGCTGAGCCAGGGCCTCATTAGCAAGAGGAAACTGACTTCTGAGCTGCTTGCCACGTCTCTGTGCCGTCGCAAAAATGCTCTGAGAAAGTCAGTAAACAGGTATTTGGGGAGGTTTTTTAAAAATCCCTATGAACACATTTTTAGGCAAGAATATAAGTTGAGAGAAAGGAGATGCCAACTGGTGAGGGGCTGAGCGTTATGAAGAGAGTATTACATCCCCCTCTGGGAAAGAGGACTGACACAGCAAAGAAACTTAATGAGACTCAATATCCTGCTTCCTCTCACTGCTCCTTTGCAGGGATTGGAACGCAAATCTCCTAAGTGGGGGAGGTTATTTGATGCGGGGTAAAAAGGAAGGTGCTTTGCTGCAAGTGTTAGTTAAGTTTTCCTTGGGCTTAAAAGGCCAGCAGGGTTTTTCTTTGCAAAACAAGAAGGAAGGAAAAAACAAAGCCTGTATGTGAAGATCCTGCAAAGTTTCCCTTTTCACTAGTTCTTCAGAAACTACCAGAAAGGAGACCCCAGTGCTGACATGATGCTGCCAGTTCTTCTAAGTGTCCCTGCAAGGGCTGGGCCAGACGATCTGCAGGGCTCAGCTCCCCAAGCAGAGGACACACCACTGGCTGTGCTAGAGAGACAAGATCTCATCACCCCAAACCCCCATGTTGTTGGAACTGAGCTGCCCTTTAGTTTACCTGAGAGTGGAGGGAAATAGTGACAAAAACTCTTCTAGGTGACTTAGGGATGGGTGGGGTGGAGCTTAACAAGATTTAGCTGCCACTCATGAGCCCTGTACTAAGGTAGGCACGATGCATAAATTATCTCTTGAGAATGCTTAGATAAGACTCAAGCTTAGCTGAATCGATAAGTGATTAATTCAGAAAGAAATGTATAAAGAGAGATTGAAAGAGAGAAGAAGGACTCAGGGAGGGAGGGAAGAAGAAGAGAAGGAAAATTTATAGTCAAAGACTGTTCAAATCCTAGGTTGCCCATGGCTAACAAGCCAGGACTTCAGTTTCCTCTCCTACAAAACAGTATTGTTGGGGTCAGCAGGTGGCGTGTTGGTCAAGGTGCTGGATTCCCACAGGGCTGACCATTGTTTGAGTCCCAGACCTGCAGCTTACTTTCTCACTTTTCCTCTCGCTATCTCTCTGTCTCTCTCTGGTCAAATGAAAAAAAAAATGATGAATAACATTAAATAAAATAATTATTTAATAAATAAATAAAACAAAATTGTTGTTCAGTGGATGGGAAAGTTCCTAGCACAGATCCTGGTACATGGTAGGTGCCTAGCAAATGATTGTTTATGTATTAATTTGACTTGAAGGAAACCAACATATTTCTCCCTAAAATACCGAGTATTGTTGAGTTGAAGAAGGATAAAATGCAAGGGGCTGTTCTTCCACCTCCTTTTCTGTGTCTGCCTGAGTACAGGACATAAATCTTTCCCTATGGAGACAACTTTCTTAGCACAGAATGGCATCAGTGAGGCCAAAAGAATTTAGGAGTAAATTTTACTACTTTCTCATAGTTTTGCCACCACTAGAACACATCTAAATTTATTGTTCTTTGTTGGATATGCTATATAAGCCAGAACCCCAAGCCTCTGCTCTGGGAAATACTTTTTTTTTGGAGAGATTTTCGCTATTGGGCACGTGCACTCGCCAGACAGACAGAGAGAGACATAGAGACAGAAAGCGAGAAATCACCCCCCAGGGGGGATGGTCACGCCGCAATCCCTTCTCCTCCATTCTCCTCTCGGGATCTTGGACATGCACACACACGCGCCTGGCGTGAGTTTTAAGCCACTGGGTCCGGGACGTGAACCGCGGTCGACTACGTGGGAGTCCAGCCACATAGCCATTACACTAACTGCTGGTTCCCCTGGGAGATATTTTTGAACTGAAGTCTTTTCTACATGATGGGTCCAGCTGCAAAGAATATGTAGGCACTGCATACCACACATCAAATTGCCTTACTGGGCACACATTAAAATGACCCTCTACAGGGTTTTCTCTCATTAATTTGACTTGTTTTGTTTTTGCCATAGGGCACATGTGCTCACCTGAGAGAAAGGGAAGGGAAAGTGAAAAACTACATCCCTGCTCCCCGCAGGGGGGAGGGATGGCCACACCACAATCCCTTCTCCTCCAGACTGCTCATGGGTCTCAGGCATGCCTGCATACACCCGGTGTGATTTTTCAAACTGTTAGGTCTGGAACTTGAACCACAGTCTGCCATGTGAGAATCCAGCACCTTAACCTTCACACCACCTGTTGGCCTTATTTTCAGGGCACTGTATCAAGTAAGAACTTGGGGGGGGTGCAGAAATTATGTTTTTTCCCCTTCAATGTGGCGAGAAAGCCAGGAGAGACAGAGATACTTCACTCGCTCCAGGACCTGCAAATGGAACCAGGAGAGCTGGCAGAGGCCAGCAGAAAGGGCAAGATTTCTTACCAGTCTGCACCGTTATCCGTAATGCCTAGAAGAAGAAGAGAAGGCTAAGTCTTTTTCTTGGTCCTTCCTTTTCCAAACTGAGATCAGCAGGAAAAAAACATTTCTAACACTTAATTCTTTGAATTTGTGACTTGTAGGAGTTTGCTTTTGGTCCTTCATATGTCACTGATCTTTTGTCTCCCAGAGATCAACTTCGTTTTTTTCGTCTCTGTCTTTTTGTGCAGTTTGTTGTAAGAAGGAAAATCGTAACAATATTTTCCATTCATCCTACCTTTATACACTGAGAGCTTGGCTTTGAAATCTGTGAATTTATTCCCTTGCTTCCACCATCCCAGAGGGACATAGGGTGTTGGCCTCAGGTCAGGTGACCAACCAATAAGGGTGCAGAGCCCAAAATGTCAGTTTGTTTGAATGTGCCAGCTCTTAGGGGAATTTATCTTAATCATTTCAACCCTAATTTCCTTTCTAACAGTAGGGGGCTCTTGTTTTCTTAGCTTACGTCTGGAAGAGAAATGTCAGACCTTGGGAGGGCCTGCACTTTGGTACCTTCTTTGCGAATATAATTCTTACATCTGCTTATAAGGCATAAAAAGACTTACTGGTTTTTTAGTTTGTCTGTTTTAATGACTCGTCTTTGAAATCGGTATTGTACACCTTTGGAAATTTGGACTTTTTGTGTCTGCGAGTATTTTTTTAGAGAACTCTCAATCTTTCCCCGTCTTTCTCTCAGCCCCTCAGAGGTGTAACTTTCATTCTGTCTTTGAAATGTATACATCCGGAGAGCAAGAGCAAGTTACCTGAAAAGTAAGGTTATAGTCTTGAGAAAAAAATTATATTTAGAATATGGAGACCTGAATTCAAGTTTGACGTTGTTATACGCTAATTACCTGACTATACAAGTCAGACTATACACGTCTTTCTTTTCACTGGAAAAAAAATATCTATATCTATCAAATAGGATTGATATGAAAGTGAAATAAAACAATGATATCTCTAAAATACTTAGCACAATGTCCTACTCTTTGAGAAGTCTCTATAAACAGTAATTATTAGTACCAGCTCCTTGGTGAAAGGACTTTGAGGGTTGGGGGTAGGAAGGTGTGGGAACAGTTAGCATCCCAAGCACTTAGTTACAGGTAAAGATCAAAAACGTCTCCACTAGTCTTTCATGAAAGTATAATGCTCTAACTAGCCTGGCAGTTACAAAAGGAGAAGCGCATCACCTGAGTTTTCATTGTGAATGCCAGGGGCCAGTGGGTAGAAAATATGCTGCAAGGTTGTTCTCAAGGAATCTGCTGGGCATCTATGAGCTGGGCTCTACTGAGCCTCCCAGCTTAGGCAGAAAAAGAGGGGCTTTGGGAGATCTGTTTCTACTTATGGTACTATAGCATCCAACTTGGAAAACACTGTTCACTCACCACTCACTGCAAAGAAGAATGTGTGGGCACTACAGACCACACACCAATTGTGTTGCTGAAAAAGAAAACAGCTGAACAGTCTCTCTACTGCAGACACAATGATGTCATTGAGGGAGCATCTAGGGGAAGGAGGAGAAGGGCGGAAGGGGAAAGCAGCTGACCTGCCTGCTCCATCCACAGGGACCTGTCCTAGAGGGCACTCCCCTCCTAATTCCTTGCCCTGTTTTCTTCCCTGCATTTGGCGAGCTGGGAAGTTGGGATGCTCCAAGATTTGCAGACTCATCGTTCATCTTCAGTGACAGTTTGAGTTTATTAAGTAGGTATTGCATCTCTCCTGCCAGGTCAGGGGGAAGGTTGAAGTTGATTAATGCCCAGGAGGCCAGGAAGAATAGGGAGGGGCCTGAGGTTCAGTCTTCACACAGTAAATGAGGTCAAATGGGCATATGAAGGGTAGCAAGGGGTGCAAAGTCAGCCCTGCAGGAACTATCCCCTGCACACTACCCTGTCTGAAGGTTAAATGTACAATCACCAAGGCTTGGGTTGTAGGGGCTCAGCAGAAGTCCATCGTGTTTGTTTTCAGCCCCTATGATTGGATGGTCTTATGTTTGGCAAACCTCATGTTAAACAATGGACACTTACCTTCCAGTGTTCTCTGTACTTGGATAAAATGAGCTTTGCAAGGAACTGATTTAGGAAAAACTGAATAGAATTTTCATTCTTCTGCAGGATATCTACAGAGGGACTGAGAGCTGATTAATGGCCAGGGGGAGATCCAAGCTCATGCGTCCACACCTTTTCTTACTAAGTATGCTGGATTTGGAAAAGGCAGTGACTGCATTGTCACCTTGGTTTCTGCAGCTGTAAAATGGAGAAATAGCGCCACTCCTCCAACTGACATTAATAGATACTGATTGATCAATATAACACATTCGTGCCATGAATCATGTTAAGGGTTTTGAGATGAATGAAATATGGCCTCTGCTCTCAAGGAGCTTATAGTCCAGTCTACCTACTTGCATCAGACTCATGCACCTGATGGTCTTGCTTGTCATTGAATGTTCCGGGTTTATGTGGCTCCCACTGACTTCACACAGACACAACCCGAAGGTAGCTTACTTCATGCCCCTGCTGCACAACTCTTGCCTCCTGCTTCAAGGCTTTCCTGTTGACATGGAGGTATGAAACATCTCTGGCTCCTGCTTGGTACCCCCATATGTAACCTAGAAAGGTAGGAGAGTTAATGCCCCATGGGGAAAGCTTCAACTATGAGGTCATGGAGTCCATGGATAAATTCTTCCCCAGGTCTCTTCCTGGATGAATTTTGCTAAGATGCAGTTGGCATGGCTTCTTGGAAGAATACCCTGTGAGGTCAAGAAGTAAGTCACACTGAGCAGCTTCCAGGTGATCATATATTCTCTTTGTACCTTTCCATTAATCTGTGAATCACCGTCTTAGTGTCTTTCTTTCTCCCTGGATATCCCCTAGTAAAATAAAACCAAATAGAGTCCTGGCCTTCATCCATCTCACAGTGAATCCATTGAGTCTGCAGACACATTCTATAGTGATATCTCTGGTCTTCAGATATTTAATTGGGACAAATGAAGTTGACAGAGTTCTTCAATTGGTTCTTTGATCAGTGAAGTAATGGTTATTATGCTAGTAATGGCCAGTGGAAGCCTCTGAAATTGATCAGCTCTCCCCCTTATGCACGAACCAAAAGAATAATCAGAGGAAGTGCAGGAGAAATTGCAGAGGTTAACCAACCACCAAAGATGTAACTACTTAGGGTAATGGTCTCATAGCTTCATTTAATTTACTTATGTTGTCCCCTCAAAATAAAAAAAAAAAAAAACAACAAAAACAGGTGAATTAAGGCATTTCATGCTGGACTACCATAAACTTAAACTTCATGTGGACTATGTATTCACAATCATAGTTTTGTATTGGAAACAATGTCTTTTTTTTTTTTTTTTTTTTTTTTTTTTTTTTTTTTTTTTTGGAGAGGTTTTTGCTATAGGGCGCATGCTCTTGCCAGAAAGACAGAGAGAGACAGAGAGACAGAAAAGAGAAATCACTCCCCAGGGGGGATGGCCACGCCGCAATCCCTTCTCCTCCATTCTCCTCTCGGGATCTTGGGCACACAAGCGTACATGCCTGGCGTGAGTTTAAGCCACCGAGTCTGGGACGCGAACCATGGGTCGACTACATGGGAGTCCAGCGACATAGCCATTACGGTAATTGCTGGTCCCAGAAACAATGTCTTTATTGAGATAGACTAACAGTTTCTGGTACATCGTATGCAGTAACAGAGCTGGTAGATCTATGGTTCTCAATTCCCATCAATAAGAGGATCAAAAGCAGTTACCTGCCTAAGACAGAGACAGTAGGATACTCTCATTGTCTTTCTCCAGGGCTGTGTTAACTTTTCTCTCTCCATCACAATATACTCTACATGCATCTTGATCATCTTAGAATTTCACAGAACATCCTTATGGTGCACACCAGGTTTGAACCACACTAGAACATTATCTTTAAAAGAAAGTTCAAGTTGCTGCACTTTGTACCTCCTGTCATTTAAAAAAGCACAGTGCTGGTAGAATTCTGAATGTTAGGATATATGATATTAGACATTTGAGAATATACTATACTAAGGAACATTGCTCTGGCTAAAATTTTGAATGACTCAGAAGATAACCATTTTCAAATAGGGCCAAAAAAGTGAGAAAACTCTACAGTAACCTCAGTGGCAGAATAACCTACCTGCCACTGGGCATGTATGATTTGGCATATCTGGTGATGTTCGAAATATCTATGATGGATAACGTTGCTCCTGTTGGCAATCCCTGATAGGAGAGATAAAGTACAAAACCTAAGGTTCTGGAAAAAGCCTGTAACTTCTGCAGCAGAAAGCTACTTTTCCATTTGAAAAACAGCTCCTGGTATAGCACTGGATCCCTTAGCAGAAACTGGATGCTTGACCGTGGTGCCAAGTGATGATGTAATTTGAGCTACCCATCATGAGCTGACTATTCTCAGATCCACTGAGTCATAAGGTTGGGTGAGCACAGCAATAAACGACCATCTAGTAGAAATGACATATTTGGAATATGGCCCAAGTAGGCTCAAAAGACATAAATAAGTACATGGACATCGCCCAGCATTCTGTATCATCTACTTATAGGGCACTAATGTCTCTCCCTCAATCCAAATCTATGGCCTCATAAGGGCTTCCTTATGACCAACCGATGGAGAAGAAAAAACTCAAGTCAGGTTTACAAATGACTCAATGCAGAATAGCAGTGCTAACTGAAAGTAAACTGTTGTCACAATACAGCGGAACTCAGGGATGGTTCTATGTGATGGAGAAAGGAAATTCTACCAGAGGACAGACCTAGGAGCAGCATCTTGTTTATCCATGATATTGCTAATAATAAAAATGCCCGAGTCTGGGGCCAGCAGGTGGCGTGGCGGTTAAGACGCTGGATTCCCAAATGACCAACTGCATTTTGAATCTCGATGGCTTGAAAATCTCACTGGGTGTATGTGCTTACATGCCCAAAATCCCAGGAGGAGAATGGAGAAGAAGGAAAGATTACAGCGTGACTACCCCCTTGGGGAGTGATTTCTCACTTTCCCATTCTCTGTCTCTTTCTGTCTCTCTCTGGTGAGCACGTGCATCCTATGGCCAAAAAAAAAAAGGGTGGGAGGAAATACTCAAGATTAGATAATTGATAAAGAGTAGGTGTCTGTTAAGTTCATGGCTTTGGAGGTCCAAGTTAAAGGTTGCATATGGTGAGCATCTTCTTGCTTGTGAATAACATGGCAGAGGGCATCACATGGTGAGACAGAGCAAGAGTGTGTGTTCGCATCTGTCTCTGTGTCATTCTCTTCTTACAAACCCACCAGGATTCAATTACGGGGTTCTTACCCTAATGACCTTAATCCTAATCATTTTTCAAAAGCCCTACCTCTTACTCCCATAGTTACATTAAGTGTTGACTCTCTTAGTCCTGTTATAACCAAATTTCATCACATGAGTTTGGGGTGGGGGAACACATTTGAACTATAGCACAGTGATATTTGGAGTTCGTTCTTTCTCTACTCTGGTCCTATTTTCCCTCATTCTTGCTTCTTGGGTTTGTATGCAGTAATAAATTAGTATTGCATAAACCATTATTTCAGGCTCTGCATTATCTCAGTTTCTAGGAAACTCAGATGAAGACGCTGCCTGAGATAATTGCTGTAAGGATTGTACTTTTGAAATAACAGAACTCAAAGTGCTTTGCAAGCACATGATGTAAATATTTAGCTTATAGTTATTGGGTCTATTTCAAGTTTGCGTTACGGGTACAGTGGAGTAGAAAAATCCATGGACAGTAGAGTAGGTAAACTCTTATGCTCTTGACTCTACTTACAGTCCTTTTCTTTGAATCCTAATCATCCTGAATTACAGAGTACCTGCCACTCAACCTATTCTCCATAAATTTCAAGGGCTCCCTCCTTCAAGAAGGTTCTTGGATTGATCCAGATCACTCTCTGACCCAATAATTATCATCATTAACAACAACGAATACAATCTCAGACCACAGTTTTATGTTGAATAGAACTTAATCTTGCATATCTTGCATATTATATGTATGTGAGTTCCCTGAGAGGAGGTGGTGTTCATCCTCTAATGTGACTTTGGGGTGACTGAAACACCCACTGTTTTAGCAGAGAGATTTTTGCTATTGGGCACATGCACTCACCAGAGAGACAGAAAGCGAGAAATCACCTCCAGAGTGTATGGCTAGGCTGCAATCCCTTCTTCTCCATTCTCCTCTCTGGATTTCGGGCATGCACACATGCCTGGCATTAAGCACCCACTTCTAAGCTATGCATCAAATTCCTCCTTAGGACAGCAGGTTTTCCTAACACAGCAGGGCTGACATGTGCAAACCATTCTGTACTCTCTCACCTGAGTCCTCTCTGACCTCTTCCCTAGCATGATTACAGGGAGACAATGTAGAGTAGATGACAATAGTGGAAAGGCCAGGGACCAGCAGTTAGCATAATGGCTATGTCACTGGACTCCCACGTAGTCGACCGTGGTTCGAGTCCCAGACCCGGTGGCTTAAACTCACGCCGGGCGCGTGTGCGTGTATGCCCAAGATCCCAAGAGGAGAAGGGATTGTGGCGTGGCCATCCTCCCTGGGGGGTGATTTTTCGCTTTCTATCTCTCTGTCTCTCTCTGTCTGTCTGGTGAGCGCACGCGCCCTATAGCAAAAAAACCTCTCCAAAAAAAGAAAAAGAAAAAAAAATATTGGAAAGGCCAGACTTTGTAGTAAAAAAAAAAAAAAAAAATGCATTTTTTCTTCTTTTTTTGGAGAGGTTTCTGCTATAGGGCACGTATACTCGCCAGACAGACAGAGACAGAGAGACCGAAAGCGAGAAATCACCCTTTAGGGGGGATGGCCATGCCACAATCCCTCCTCCTCCATTCTTCTCTCAGGATCTTGGGTACGCACGCACATGCGCCCAGCGTGAGTTTAAGCCACCGGGTCTGGGACTTGAACCGCAGTTGACTACATGGGAGTCCAGCAACATAGCCATTACGCTAACTGCTGGTCCCCAAAATTTGCATTTTTAATCCAGGCTCTAGCACTTAAATGCTGCCCAATTCTGAGCCTCAGTGTCTGTGATGGCTAATTTTATGCATCAACTTGACTAGGCCATGGAATGCTCAGATATTTAAACATTATTCTAGGTGAGTCTATGGGGGGAGGGTGGTGATTCTGAATGATTTTAACATTTGAATTGGTAGTCTGAGGAAAGAATACCTTCCAAATGAGGGTGGGAGTCAACCAATCCATGGAAAGCCAGACTAGAACAATGAGGCTGGGGAGCATGCATAAAAAGTACAGTAAGAGAGAAATCACTCTCTCTACTTGATTGTCCTGAGATGGGCCATCAATTTCCTCCAGCCTTCAGACTCAGATTCAGACTAACTTCCATCATCAGTTCTCTTGGTTCTCAAGCACTCGGATTTGAACTGGACTACATCATTGGTTCTCCTGTGTCTCCAGTTTGCCAGCTGCAGATCCTGGTCTTTTCAGCCTCTACAAATGCAAGAGCCAGTTATTTATAATAGTTCTGTGTGTGTGTGTATGTGTGTGTGTGTGTGTGTGTGTGTAGAACCAATGAATAAAACCAATAGGAGATATATGCAAAATACTTATATAATATCTATGTAATACATAGTATTTATATTATATATCTACTGTATAGACCAATAAATAAAACCAATAGAAGATATATGTAAAATAGTTATATGATATATATAATATATAATATGTAATATTTATATCACATATCTATTTTATAGATATATAATAGCTATTGTATAGAAATTACATATCTATGGTACAGATATATAATAGCTATTGTATACATGTTATATAAAGATAAAGGCCTATTCTAATTTATACAAAATATATCGTAAAATATATATACTATAGTACTTATGTTATATATAATCTCATAAATGATATATAATATAATTACATTATAATTATATAATGCATTTATATACATTTATAATATATTTATAGATGTAATATTATCATTTCATAATATATATTATACATCCTTCCAAAAGGAGACATATATGTATATAATATAAATAATGCATTACATTGTATTATGACATATATATATATATATAATATGTACATGGTGTTATATATTATATGTTATATATTGCCCAAGGAGATATATATGTATCTAATGTAAGAGGTCTTCAAAAAGTTTGTAGGAAATACATTTATGGAAAAACTATGCATGGATTTAAAAAATGCATTACACCAAAATAAACCTATTATTTATGTATCTCCTATTGATTCTGTTCCTTCAGAGAACCCAGACTAATACATTGTCTCTGTCAGTGAGCATCCCCCAAGTATTGTTGCAAGGCACATATTAAGAAGCAGATTGAAAGCAGATTTTTAAACTGCAAAATCTTCATACACTTCTTAATTGGCATTATCACTACTTTCCATACAGAAAGAAAAAAAAAGAATGAGCCTCTCTTACTTGAAGAAGGATTTGTTTTGCAATTCACCAATCACAATGGGGACCTTTTCTGACATTTGACTTTAGTGCCAAGAGATTCACTCTAAGCAGCTGGGATCAGGAGAAGTGAGAGGAATGTAGCAAACAAAGCTTTGGTCTAATCTTTCATTTTAACCAAAAATAACTTATGTTTGTAAAGCACGTTAGCATTTACAAAGTACATTTCACAAAAAGCATCTCATTTTGTTCTCACAACTCTGAGGCAAGTATAGTTTCCCCCATTTTGCAGATTAAAAAAACTGAGTAGAGGAGAGGTTAGGATTTGGTCTGAAATCTCATAGCATGAGAAAATTGGATCTGGAACTCACTCAACATCTCTTAGTCCTGATCACATGTTTTCTCATTAAGACTTGCTAAGCTAAACTTGGCCTGATTTATCCTGAGCCTTTGTTTCCCTCTGTCCTGGGATCTTCCTCCAGAAACCTGGTCAGGTTAAAAAGAAAAAGGAATTCTCAAGTTTTTCCAGAAGATTCTATTGCATAACTTAGGTGCTGTCTGATACCTTGTAGAAACAACAGTCAAAAAACACATTTGATGTCTTTTGTTGCCTTGTATTGAGTTCGGAGGTTAAGGTGAATATACTCACTTCAACCCCATCCCAGTCAATAGGATGCTTGTTCAGGTGCAAAGGTCTTGTCTACAAGCATGAAACTTTCTGCCAGTGCTTTGTTCCTTGGGCTCTGGCTGGGTCCTCAAGGTTGAAGAAGAAAGAAGTGGTGCAATTTTGAAATCATCTGTCCGGGAAAGAAGATAAGAGTCAGCATATGGAAAACGGAGTGAAATTCCTTTAGTGAGTGTCTTTGGAAGAAGATAGGTACTTTACCAAATGCAGGACAATTTTTGCATCTGGCTAGTACAGTGGGACACCATGGGGTAATTGAGACCAAATTACAGAGACTTTGATTATGACATTGGGCCTTCTGTAAGGCCAGCCAGCTGACACAAGCCACTTGCATATTCTCCAGTGGAAAACAGGGTAACTCACATTGGCTCAACTTTGCAAATGACTCTTCCTCTTCATTAGCAGCCCCAGGATGAAATGGAACTGATGGTGAGATTTTAATGAAGTTCAGTGTTTAGAATCCTTTGTGAGGCCACTGGTAGTGCCAAGAAACATTATTTCCCTTTATCAGACCATATGAAGGGCAACCGAGTCCTTTAGGAGTCGATCATTTACCTATTCATCCATCGTAGATCTTCCTAAAGATCTGCAGGAACAGAGGAGATGCTGAATTTTCAGAGCTATTTGCCTCACCTTTTTCCATGGAGTATCAAAGCCATAACACATGGACAGGGAGAAGGTTATCTAAGATGTGACTTAAGAGCCCAGGACAAAGTGACAATCAATATAGTATCACGAATGCTACCACTTAAAAGGTCAAAGCAACCTAGTCTGACTACTGCCAGCTTTCCCTTGCTTTGGTGCTCAGCTGGGCACTGTTGACAATCCCCTCTTCTTGCCCTGGCAGCAAGTAATTGAATGAGTCATTGACCCTGAACCTTCAAAGCAGAAGCACAGTTCCCACGGATATTAGGCTTCTGGCCACTGAGTAGTTTCCCTCTCTGGCTTTTGCTCTCTATGCTTCAGGTGTCCCCTTAACAAATACACAAATAAATGGGGCCATCCCTGTAGCCTAGTGTTAAGAAAAGCCTGCTTCCATGTGGCAAATTGCAGTTCAAGAATCAGCCCTTGTGTCTAGACAAACAGGCTGGTGCATGTATGTGCATGTCCAAAATCCCTACAGGCTAGAGAAGAGAAGGGACTGCAATATGACCACACGTAATTGAAGTGTGCTTTCTCTCTCTCTCTCTCTCTCTCTCTCTCTCTCTCTCTCTCTTGCAAGTACACACATACTCTGGCAATTAAAAATGAATGAATCATTGCTTTTGTTTTTTGAGAGATCATTATTAGTCATTAAAAACATGTATTTTTGTTGGGACCAGCAGATGGCATAATGGCTATGTTGCTGGACTCCCATGTATTTGACTGCAGTTAGAGTCCTGGGTGCGTGTGCTTGTGTGCCCAAGATCCCAAGAGGAGAATGGAGAAGAAGGGATTGCAGCATGGCCATCCCCCCTAGGGGGTGATTTCTTGCTTTCTGTCTCTCTGTCTTTCTGGCCAGCGCACGCGCCCTTTTGCAAAAACCTCTCCAAAAAAATGTATTTTTGTATGATTTATCTCAAGTGTTCAACAAAGTGCAGGGAAATAGTGTTACATACATTTTATCAATAAGGAAACTGAGGCACATAGAAGGTAAGAAATTTTCTCAAGCTTATATAGATAATAAGTATAATGGTTCCAAAACTTGACCCCCATCTGATCAACTCCATAGACTTACTTATTCTGTGTTGCATTGACTTCTTCATGTCTGTGGTGCTCTCCAAACACTGGCCCTGGTGTAGCACAGTTTCTGGAGGTCACCATATGTTAAATTTTGAGTAATACTTGTACAAATAGGTTTCCAGTAGATAATCATAGTATCATGGTTATTCAGTAGGGACTTTGGTGATACCCCAGGCTTATAAATTAGTTTTTTCTTAGTAGCTATGTGGCTTTGGGCAGATTGTTTTCACTCCCTAGATTATAATTTTCATATTTGTAGAACAGGTTTAGTAATCCTTTCTATCTAATAGGCTTATTCTTTTTTTTTTTTTTTGGAGAGGTTTTTGCTATAGAGCGCATGCACTCGCCAGACAGACAGAGAGAGACAGAAAGCGAGAAATCACCCCCCGGGGGAATGGCCGCAATCCCTTCTCCTCCATTCTCCTCTCAGGATCTTGTGCACACACGCACATGAGCCCAGTGTGAGTTTAAGCCACCGGGTCTGGGACTCGAACCGCGGTCGACTACATGGGAGTCCAGCAACATAGCCATTACGCTAACTGCTGGTCCCTCTAATAGATTTATTCTGAGAAACAAATTATATAGTATTTGTAAATACATTGCAATATATTGCACATCACAAGTATTTCCTAAATGGGGGAATGATGAAGAGAAAGAGGAGACTAAATCTTGGGGCAGATCTAAGTAACAGCAGGTGGAGAAAAGGTAAAGAAGGGTGATGTAGAGATGATGCCTTTGACTCCCGGGCAGGGGAGAGAAGCTCTTAGAAGAGAGGAGGTGATAGCCTAGTGAATTAGAACAGGTTTTCCAGAGAATCAGAGCCAATAGAATAAAAGAAACTGGATTTAAGGAACTGGCTTACATGACTGTGGAGGCCAGCAAGTCCAGAACCTGCTGGGTGGCCCAGCAGGCTGAAAACACAGGGAGCGCTGATGTTGGCAGTTCAAGTACAAAGCCAGTGTGCTGGCAGAATGACCTGTTCCTGGCGGAAGGACAGTCTTTTTGTCTCTTAAGACTTTCATCTGATGGAATGAACCTACACATTGCATGGATTCTTTAAGTAGTCTGCCTTACTCAAAGTCTAATGACTTAAATGCTAATCTCATCTAAAGGTAACCTCAGAATCATCCAGATTAGTCTTTGACAAATATCTGAGTACTGTAGCCTAGCCAGATTAACATATAAAATTAACCACCACACGGTCTTCCCCATCTAAACAGAGATGAATAAATAATCCCAGAAACCTCAATGTTGTGCAACCCAAGGCAGAAAAGAGGAGAATGTGCACATGTTGGCCTTAACGGCACAGGGACTAGTGTTTCCATTCCTCTTCTTCTATCTGGGGCTCCTTTCCCCTTCATGGCTCTTTAATGATGTCACCATGCAAATGAAGGAGACAAGGCAGAAGATGGTGTCAGGCAGCTGAATTGCAAGATGGAAAAGTTATTGTAAATATTTTGGTCAACCAGTCACTGAGTCATAAAGGACAGACTAGCCCTCCACACCTGGCCCACTTGACTCTACATGTCCAAAAAAGAACCTGGGTTATATAGGCAGAAACCTTCTGAAGAAATGCCAACAGTATCCCTCAGGATTCCAGGTTCTTCTAATCAGAGAATGTAGTATCAGGATACCGAAAAAAAAAAAAAAAAAAGAAAAGAAATCTTGACAGGCTGAAACGATGGTCTGGGTCTAACAAAATGGACCTTAGTGGAAATAAATGCACAATCCTTCATTTAGGTCCCAAACAAAATACTGTAATATAAAATAAAACGCCAAGAAGGATCCAGGGAGATGTTCTAGTATAAAATTGCACCTGGTTATCATTCCCCAGGGAAGCTTTTATCAAACTTCCCATTAAAATACCCATGAAAACATAGATAAGGCTGAAAAATTACAATGCTGAAAACTAAGACTGATGGACAACTTAATGGCAGAATCTGCAGGGAATCTCTGCTTTCTAAGAGGTGAGCAGAATTGGAATTTAAAGAAATAGATTTCCAAGGTTTAACCTCATATTGTATGAAGGTTTTGCTCATTGTGGAGGGCCCACTGGTGCTCTCCAATCTCTGTGCTCTCCTCTTCTGCCTGGGCCATGGAGAGACTATGTGTTACAGCCTCTTTGACCTCTGCGTATAGCCACATGCCTGTGTCTGGTTAATGACTATGACTAGAAATGATGGTGATTCCCTCCAGGACAGGCCTATAAAACCTCCCCACCACTAGGACAGCTGGTGGTATGGTGGTTAAGGCAGCTGGATCTCACGTGACCAACTGTGCAAGTATTGGACCCAGTGACTTGAGAAACACAGCAGGTACATGCATATGCATGTGCATGCCCAAAATCCCAAAAGGAGGGAAAAGGAATTGCAGTGTGACCATTCTTCATTGAGAGTGCTTTCTCACTTTATCTCTCTCTCTGGTGAGTGTACATGTACTGTGGCAAATATAAAACCCAGAAACTTCCAAAGTATAGATCTCTACACTCTCTTTTTTCATCATCAGACCAAATGGAACAGTCCCCAAAACACAGAGGGATGGTGAACACACAGATGGAAGGAGTCAAAGTCCTCTATGAGAAGAGTAGGTCCTTCTATAGCCCCAGCCACTTTCTCCAACACCAAACACACATCATATTATGATCTGAATGTGAAATGATCTTTTACTATGTTAAAGCATTGAGATTTTGGAATTGTAGAATGTAGTCTGTCCTAATAATCCCGCTAGAAGGAGATGATCTAAAAAATTTGGATGACATGATATATTTATCATTCCCTGGGTTCTAACAGATCCTATTAGAACATATAAGAAAAGGGTTGTAGGACCCAACAGATGGTATAGCAGTTACATTGCTGGACTCCCACATAGCTGATTGCAGTTCAAGTCTCAGACTCTGTGGCTTGAAAATCATGCTGGGCATATGTGTGTGCATACCCAAGATCCTGGGATGAGAATGGAGGAGGAGAAATTGCAGTGTGGCCATTCCCCCGGGGGGTGATTTCTCACTTCCCCTCTCACTGTCTCTGTCTCTCTCTCCAGAAAGTGCACGCACACTAAGGCAAAAACCTCTTAAAAAAAGAAGAATAAGGAACAAAAGAAAGAAAAGAAAAGAAGGGAAAAGAAAATAAAGAAGAGAAGAGAAAAGAAAGAAAAGAAAAAGGTTGTAGCTGGAGTCAGCAACAGGAAAAACTGATAAATTTACAGACTGTAATTTTCCATTTATTCATTCAGTCAATAAATATGTATTAGGTACTTACTATGTGCCAGGCTCTGCTTTAAGCATTGGGGATATAGCAGTAAACAAAACAGACATGGAACTGTGCTTATATAGCTGGCAGTCTAGTGGAACACACCAAACAGGAAACAGATCATTACCAGCATGAATGAGTGTTATGAAAGGACACATTGTAGACCACTTTGGGCAGAGGGGAGCATCCTCACCTAGACACTGAGAAAGTGAGATTCAGTGTGTTCACTAGTAAGGCACTTCAGAGAACAGGAAACAGGAGCAGGAGAGCCTGTGTTGCAAGAATTAGAATGGAAATCATGCACATCCATCTGTGCACTGACTTGCCTCAGTGGACAGAAAGGAGACCAAGATGGTCTATACACTGAACCTGGTGGAAAACACCAAGCCTGGAAGATTTTGCTTTGCTTATGGTGAGCAAGAGAAAATGCCTGATAGGGAGCCTAAGGTGTAAGGAAAATGTTATTCAGAAGACAAGTGAGAGGCACACTGGGGAACACATACAGAACTCTAAGACCCAGGTTGGGGGTTGGCAGTAAGACCAGGGGAGCAGATCATATTTTCTTTCCATTAAAAATATAATAAAACTGGGACCAGCAGTTAGCGTAATGGCTATGTTGCTGGACTCCCATGTAGTCGACCACGGTTCGTGTCCTGGACCCGGTGGCTTGAAACTCACACCGGGCACGTGTGCGTGTGTGCCAAAGATCCTGAGAAGAGAATGGGGGAGAAGGGACTGCAGCATGGCCATCTCCTCTGGGAGGTGATTTCTCACTTTCTGTCTCTATGTCTCTCTCTGGCTGGCTGGCGAGTGCACGCGCCCTATAGCAAAAACCTCTTCAAAAATAAAAGTAAAAAAAAAAAAAAAGAAATATAATAAAACCTCAGTTTTATTATTCCAGCAGGAGGAATGATGGTTAAAGCACTAGACTCCCACATGGCTGACTACAATTTGACTCCTGGGCCCAGTGGCTTGAAAAATCACACCAGGCATATGTGTGTATGTGCCCAAAGTCTCAGGAAAAGAATGGAGGAGAAGTGATTGTGGCATGTCCATTCCCCTAGGGGGTGATTTCTCACTTCCCTCTCTCTTTCTTCGGCTAGTGCACATGCCCTACAGTGAAAACCTAAAAAATAATAATAATAAAACTATTTAAAATGTATTAAATCATTTGTAGAAAACTAATGATTTATGACTCCATTTAATCTGCAATCGCATAAGATTTATGATCTTTTCATCAGGATAGAAAATTAAAACCTACCACTGGCATATCCAAATAATCTGTGCAACAATCATTTTGTCACTCTGAGTCTGTCCCTCTGCAGATGATATACGACTGAAGGCAGAAGAAAATTTCCAGAAGTGTGATCTGATATTTTTAATAGGATGCAAAAATACAATATCTCCAAGAAACATGAGCAAAACTCAGGACATGATGAAATTAAAATAACGTGATTAAAGAAAAGATGGATGATATATGGAAGAAATTAAGGAAAATAAGAAAAAAAATATTAGAAGAAGTAGAATCTACTTTGGAGGTAGTAAAAAAAAGAAAACTTTTAGCATGGAAAGTGGAATCTTATTTTGAAAGACAAATTTGAGAAATCCTGCCAGAATTTGTAGGCAAAGGACCAAGAGATGAAAGTGAGGGAGGAGAAAAAAAAAAAAAAAAGACTATAGGCATGTTAAACGAATTGGAAAGGTAAAAAAGAGTAAAGTGTTGTTAAAAATTTTGGTTTTAGATAGGAGACACCCAAAGATAATTTTTTACTGATGACTCAAAACATACATTCACAGGAGCCGGGGTAGCAGATAGTGTGGTAGTTAATGAGCTGGACTCACGCATAGCTGACTGTGGTTCCAGTTCCAGACCTAGTGGCTTAGAATCACGCTAGGCATGTGTGTATGCATTCCCAAAATTCCAGGAGGAGGAGAATGAAGAAGAAGGGATTGTGGCATGACCATCCCTCCCGGTGGGTGATTTCTTGTTTCCCTCTCACTGTCTCTCTCTGGCACGTGCACATGCTTCATGCTTCATGCTTCATAAAATAAAATATAAAATAATTAATTAAAATTTGAAAAATACATAAAGTATAAAACTAGAAAGTACTTTTTAAAAGTGTCAAAGAATTTAATATTGCATCCCTGCATTCAAACAATGAAGATGATAAGAAACAAAGAACAATTTTAAAAAGTCCAGATACTAAAAGATTTAAAAAAAAAGTTGTGAACAACAAATGTAAACATGATAGATGGGTAGATGTTTGTTTTTCCTGACTGTTCAGCATTGGGCAGGTCTCTGACTTCTAACATGAAAATTGAGTGGGGCAGATCATCATTTGCTTGGTACCTGGGCTCAGGCTTCAGTCTTGGTCCAGCCAGTCAGATTCTCCTATCTGATGCTTTGAAAGTCAAGGGAGTGGTAAGTGAAGTCAGAGAGTATTTGGGCATGGTGGCTATGAAGTCAAGAGTCCATCCATACAGCAGAAGTAACAAGAAAGAGTAGAGTCCATAAGTAGCAACTGCGAGGGTCCAGTCATATTGTCCTGCCATGTCCTACAGCATGATCTCGGCTCTATCTTGCTTTCCATAGTTCCTGCTTATTTTCAGAATCTGGTTTTCTCTTTGCAGACATCCATCCAATACTTTATTTTTCTGCTTCTGTTAGATAGATCAATTTTCTGTTGTGTTTAACACAAATGGAACTGCAATAGAATAAAACAAGCTAGCAATTATAAACCCAAATATATTAGCTATAACAATAAAAGTAAATGAATTAAAAACTCCTTTTCAAAAGTCAAAAGAAATCAGATTGCATTACAATTTTTTTACATATGCCATTATAACAAGAGAGACACCTAAAACTAAATGGCTCAGGAAAATTAAAAGTAAAAGGATTGGGGACAGCTAGTGGTGTGATAATTGGGTTAGCTGGATTCCACATGTCCAAAAATGCAGTTCGAATCACAAACCTGGCAGCTTAAAAAACACACCAAATGCATGTGTGTGTGCACAAAACTCTGAAAGAAGAAATGAAGAGAGGAAATTGCACCATCCCCCATGGAGAACAGTGCATTCTCACTTTCCCTCTCTCTGTCTCTCTTTGTCTCCTCCAGGGAGCAAACATGACCTCCAGCAAATTAAAAAAAATAAAGGAAAAAGGTTGGTAAAGATACATCAAGTGGATATAAATAAAGTAATAATGGAATATTAGCACAAAGTAGAATTTGCCTAAAAAGATTAAATTAAGAGGTTAATTTTACATTTTTATTTATTTTTAACCACATAAATTATAATTATGAGAATGGATTATTATAAAAAGTAAATCAATACAAACATACATGGGATAAAATATGAAAATACTTCCTTCCATTCTTATAATATAACTATTTCTAAGAGGTAAACTCTGTTAAGTATTTGGCGTATATATTTCTAGACCTTTATGCCTGTATTTACTTACATATTCACATGTAAATCTTTGGAGATTTCATTAAATCATAATTGTGGCAGTTAAGATGCCTTTCTGAGGATTGGCAACAGCCTCCAGCCACAACACCTTCAGGCCACTGCAGTGTCTGAGCCAAGGTCTTGCTCTCCTTGAGCAGCAATCAGTCAATCACTGAGCACAGAGGGACTCCTAGGGCCTGCCCATTTCTGGTCAGCGCAGGACTTCTCTATGAGCAATCCTTGTACTAAATTTCTGTTGCTCAGCTGAGACTTTCCTGGAGCAACAGTGCAGCCTTGGGCTCTTCCTGTCCAATATCCCTTCCTTCCTCCTCTTCATTTATGCTGTCACACTTCCATCATGGTTTGAAAAGTTTTTATACTGCCTACCCAGACCTCTCTCCTCTCTATATTTCATAAGCATGTATTCAATCAATCTCTTCAACTTAAACACCCATTTTGGCATCCAAATGACACAACTGATACCAGAAGTGATCCTAGAAAGGAGAAACTGAGATGGGGTTTTAAGACTGGATCGCTTGCTACTCAGCAGGACCCAATCGATGATATGTGAGGTCATAGTCCATGACAAAAGGCAGTGGTTCAACTGCTAAAATGCTCATCAGTAGTGACTGGGAGCACTTCCTAGGGGAGAAGAACAACCTCTTATTTTGAAAGGCTATGGGGGACAAGGCATACAAAGTCAGTGGGATTGGCTTGTTATTACAAAGTTGCATTGATACCCTGCAGAAGCACACTAAGCAAATAAGCCTGGTTAACTGTTTAAAACCAAGTTTGAAAGCCTGGAGTCTTTATCATAGGCCCACATCTGCAATAGTAGAATAGATTAAACTCAAGATTTCATGGTTAGCATCATGAGCTTGAAATAATAGTAAATGACAGCCAGGGCAGTTCTACATGCTTAAGTCAGGGCCTACACTGGAAAAACCTGGGATCCTGAAAAGTAGTTTGTGATATCTGGGTGGTAACCACAATGACTATATTTCTGCAGATTTCCCTGAACTATCCAAGGCTGCAGAGTAGCCCACCCTTTTCTATTAAAAGCTATAACTTCCCCCAATGTGGAAAGATACCATAGAGGCCTCTCTCACACAAGACAAAAGGGCCACCCTGGAGGAGCTGTCCTACTTCCTCCTGGCTGCTGTTCTGATGACAAGGAGTAAGTCCTAGTCATAATGAGCTAGGGAAATACTGAGTCTGAAAGGGGAGGAAAGAGATTATATACCAAAGGAACTGTGAGAATTAGCTAACATGTTCAGGTGGGAGCCAAAGGAGTATCCATGGGATTGAATTTTCAGGATGCATGCTCCAGGGGACATAAGGCTGGATAAACAAGTGTTTTTTGACCTTGGGGTATTCCCTTGGGAGGTGAAATTTGACAAACTACATACTAGAGTGGCTCTCAGAAGCCTTGATAAAGCAATGGCCCGTGGTGAATAAAGCTGAAATGCCTAAATTGCTGTGACAGAGGAAGGCAGATATTAAAAGGCCCAGAAACATGAGACCAGAAACCCACCTAAGGATTACATGACTTAGGAAGGCTAAGACCATTGGGAGCACACCTTATCTGTATCACTTTAAGTCATTGTGACTCCCCTCTGTGGGTCAGAGTGATGGTAGAAAAGATGGTCACAGACCTTGACTGATAGCTGAGAGGATGATGCCTTTCAAATATCCCCACCTCAAGCAATGAAGATCAGGTGACGGCATTTAACCACCAGAAACAGAAAGTTGCAATTATCATAAATGACTGGCAAAGTTAGGTGGCAGCCAAGGGACTCTGATCTACAAAGAGTTATAGAGATGGTTAACAGAACACAGTGTCCTTAGGGGCAAAACAGATGGGCAGCCAACATGAGTTCTGCTTAATATATACAATCAAAAGAAGGTAAAAGTGTCTGATCAGGAGAAGGTCAGTTGCCAAAATAAAAAGTCATAATTTCTTGCAGAGTCAATTTTCAGGTCTGAAACTATCTGATCAGATGCCCGGTCCCCAGGATAATGAAACCTATAACCACGTGGCAGGTATGGGCCACAAAGTCTCCCTCAGTCCTGCAAGAGGACATGCAGATATTCACCTGAGTATCTGCATCCTGGAAATGAGAAATATCCAAGACATTTTGATGACTGTTGGTCACAGGGTCCAAGTGAACACTGATTCCTGGAGACCTGCACTTTTATCATGTTCCATGTAACATTGGGAGCACAGAGAAGTCAGGTAATAAAAGCCACCTGATCGGTCAACTTCCACGGGGTTCATTGGGCCTGTGGATCTGCCAGGTGGTCATTTCCCTGAATGCATAATTTAATTGACATAATTGGAAATTGCAGTAAACAACACAGTGAGTCAGCCTGTGAGATAAGAGCTAACATTGTGGGGAAGACTAAGTGGAAATCCCATTCCTCAGCCAAAAGAGTAAATAAAAAATAAGATAGCATCCCTGGAGGGATAGCAAAGATTAGTGTGATCTTTAAAGGATGCAATGGTGGTCCCTTTCATATCCTTATTTAATTCACCAATTCAGCCCTAGAAGAAATTGGATGAACCTGGAGAATGATGTTAGACTCCTCTAAGCTCAACCAAGTGGTAGCCTCAGTCACAAATGCTATGTCAAATGTAGTATCTTTGCTGAAACAAAGTGATAAGGTCTCAGGTACAAAATACGCTCCCACTAGTTTAACAAGTGCATTCTTGTCTGCTCTAACCAAGAACAAGAATCAGAAATAGTACATATTCACACAGAGCAGATCGTACTTATTTTAAATTTGGCCCCTGGACTACACTGCTCTCCTACTTCCTGCCATGATATAGTCTAAGGAGAAATGGAATGTCTGATCATCCCATAGAACATCTCAGAGATCCCTTACATAGATGACGTCATGCTGATTAGATGGGCAGACCAAGAGCTGGCTAGTACACAGTAGGTGGTGGTGAGACACATGTGCCTCAAGAATGGGAGACAAAGCCTAGAAACAGTCAGGAAGCTTCCCTTATAATAAAGCTTTCTGGAGATTAGCAGTCAGTGAGGTGTTGGGATATTTCATCCAAAGAAAAGACAAATTGCTTCATCAGTCACCTCCAAGGAAGAAAGATTGGCCTCTTGGCTCTAGTGGCAACATAGTCCATGTCTAGGAAGACATCTCTGACTCATATACTGACTCATTTCTGATATATATAAGATTAACAATTTGTATGGGTCCTAAAACAGGACGAGTGGGCTGCTTGGGCCATATAGCCCTTACTCTGTTGTTAGAAAGCCAGCTTTGGGAAAAGAGGCTGTGTGGCATTTATGGCAAACCTTAGTGGGATAATCACAAGGAAGATCACTGAGGTTCTAGAGCAAGGCCAGAAGCTTTCAAAAAAAAAAGAGAGAGAGAGACAAAGAGTGCTATTGGGCCCAAATAGAGACAGAACATTTGACCTTATTCTAAGTGGTCCTAAGTGACCAATGTCATAACTTTTGTGATATGTTGAACACAGCAAGTCAAAGGTCATGGGGCCCTGCAGCAGCCATCAAAAGATGGAAAAGATGAGCCTGGACCAGAGACACAAGGAACCTACACAAGTAGGTAGACCAGGTTCTCTGTCATCCTGCAGAGTGGCCACCTGTGTGTGTGTGTGTGTGTGTGGGTGTGTGTGTGCGCGCGCGCGCACGCACGCACATGCCCAAAAGCCCTAAAGGGAGGAAAACTGGAGGAGAAGGGATTGCAGTGTGATCATTTACCATAGCAGGGGGTGCTATCTCTTTTTCCATCCCTCTGTCTCTCTCCAGTGAGTACACATGCCTGCTGGCAAAAAAAAAAAAAATTTTTTTAAAGAAAGAAAATAATAAGAAATACCAATAAGAATATCATATGCTAAAATTTATGGAATGTAGCCAAGGCTTTGCTCAAAGGAAAACTCAAAGAATAAAATGTTTTCATTATAAAACAAGAAAAATCAAAGTAAGCATTCAACTCAAGAAGTTAGAAAAGAAAAAAACAAGACAAACGTAAGTATAATAGGAAGAAAAAATTAACAAAGGCAAAAGTAGAAAATGATAAAAATAGAAAAATCAAATAGTTAAATAAATCCAGTGGATAGTTTGTTGAAAATATTTACAATTAGGCAAACCTGGGACAAATGCAATCAGTGAGAAGAAGAAAGACAAAACACCAATACGTACACAAAAAATAAGAGAGTGACTATGACCAGCGACAGAAAGGAAACTAAATGAGGAAATGCAATGTTCAATAGTATGCTAGTAAAGTTGTGAATTTATGTAATATGAACAATAGTTCTGGGAGCCACAAATATCCAATACTGTCTTACTGGGTAGAAAACCTGACCAGAGCCATGGCTAGGGTGGAAATTAGAAATACTTCCCAAAAAGGTCTTAAATTTTCATTTCTTTCAAACCTTCAAAGAAGGGAAGATTGCTAGATTAGGCAAGCTAGACTGAATCACAGCCTAAAGATTTAAAAATTCCAAATTTATTTTATTAATCTAACGTGCCCCAAAACCACATAAAAATCTAGGGCACAAAAGGAAGCCCAGCAAAATATCATTTATTAACATAGCAGTAAAAATCCTAAAGATGATGCAAACCAATAAAACTTTAAAACACATTATTTATTTAAAATACACCATGACTAAAGCTTATTTTAAAAACATGAGAGTAGTTTAGTAGCATGAAATATATTACTACAATTTACCATGTGAACAAATCATTGATAGATAAAAACAAAAAAACTGCAATCTTCTTCACAGATACCAGAACATCAAAATCTTTTTGATTATATTTTTAAAAATCTTTTAGGAAACTATGACGATAAAGACATTTGTCTAATAAATGAAGTTTGTATCACACTGACAGCAAGTACTGTACTTGATTATGATATCATAGACATATTTGTTTCAGAAGTGACTTAAACAGACTTGTTATCATCATTATTTATTCATCACTCTTCTGAAGACCCCAGCTAATTACATAGGGCAAGGTGTACAAACAACAATAAAAATAAATAAAATTGCATCATGTGCTTACTATATTCTAGGTTCTGCTCTAAGTATGTTTGTTTTCACTTAATTCACACAAAAACCCTGTGGGTTGGTATTATTACTATGCCCACTTTAAATATAAAGAAATAAGTCTGAAAAGTAAAATAATTTTCCAAGTTAGGTAAAAGCAGTTAATATTGGAAAGCAAGAACACAATTTTTGCAATTTGTAGATGTCATGACTACCTTCCTAGAAAGCCTGAGAATTAGCTGAAAATAATTTAAAAAGTACCAATAATAACAAAACATCCTCTCTCCCAGCCCTCTCAATCTTTTCTAGGATGCTACAAGAGCCATCAGGCAAGCAGATGTTTAATTTAGTCCTGGCAAGTGGGTAGGATGTCTGTCTTCCCATTTACTCATCTTAATCCTTAATTGCCACCCGTCCTCCTGAAGCAGCCTGTCTCATTTTCTTTGCTCCCACTTGCAATCAAGGGTTGAGCCCCAAAGACATCTGGAGTCTTAAAACCCAGTAATGATAAACAGAAACAAACACAAAACAAACAATCCTTCAGAAATTGTACATCTGTAAGACCCCAAAAACTCCAGTCACCAGGCTCAACAGTGAAGGGGGAGTCAGGGTTGGCAGAAGCACATCCCTCTTTAAGACCCAGACTCAGATTTTGGTACCGACTGTGGCTGCCAGTCAGGCAGGCCCTGGATCACAACACCAGCATCTGCGTGCTCTCTGAGAGCCAAGCCCAGGTCCCCCGGGGCCCAGTGGCCTGCCTGAGTGGGAGGCCTGCTGTGACAGCTCAGAAAGGAACAAGGCAAACCGAGTCACTACAAGGACACTGGGCATCTATGGAGGCAGTAACATTGAGCAAAGGGAAGAAGGAATGAAGGGATGAGCACAATGGCTAAAGCTGACCCTACCAGGATAAAAATTGCTATCCTAAAGACATTTAGCCTTGGCCACTATACTGGTCCCTGGTAAACAGCATGCACAGTGGGAAAAACCAAGATCTAAAGGACCCACATTTATGCCCTCACCAGCCTACTACTATCTTTGTGTCTTTGGTGAACCCCTATATCTTCCTTATTCTATATGTAGTCAACCTCTAAATAAAAGAGAAGACTCTAAAAGGAAAATCGTATTTGTTTATGAGTGGACATTACAATGTGGAAAATGCTTATAATAGTAATCTATGGGCATATTCAGGGAGCAAGGGGAGGGGACAAGGGTTTTAAAAGAAAATCAGTCAAGGAGGGATTATGTACCTTGTTTTGGGACAACTATTCTGACTACTATGATCAATAACAAGAATGGTGTTGGTTCTAGGTCATATAGGGAGATGACCTCACAGAAGTTTCTGAGTAGATGTCTTCAAACAAGTATGAGGATATTCAAAAAGTTTGTGAAAAAGTGAAATTAAAGTATGAGTTTATTTTGGTGCAAAAAATTTTATATCCATGCATAATTTTTTCATAATACACATTTTATATGAACTCTTACCCCTTTATTTGTTAAGGCTACACCAACCTTTGCCCAAAGTTGAGGTTCTAGAAGAGCTCTTGTGGTAGCTCTTGCTCTGAGACATACATGCATGAGATCCCCACACACCTTCATGACCTTCCCAGATACACTTTCTTTTTGATGAATTAGCCTTTTTTAATTTTAATTTTATTATTACTATTTTTTTATGTTTTTTCACATTTTATTGATTCACAAAATATCTTAAACTAAAACTATAGACAAAGCTAGAATCTAGTTACAAGTGCACTGTAATTTTCTTCTGAAACATTTTAAATTAATTAATTTGCATTCATTCCCTGAGCATTGTCACAACATACAAAATGTGATTTCCCATCCAAAATACACTGCATAGTGGCTTAATCATACATGTTATTGTCATTAATTTTCCATTTCTAGTTTCATATATATATACATGTATGTATATGTTTTACCCCTATTTCTCACCCTCTGCCATTTCCCACCCTCCTCCCACACTATCTTAGGTCTCTACTATTGTTTTCCATTCCTTTTTCTCCCCACATTTTATTGATTCATAGAACTTCTTAAGTAATCTAACTACTTTTCTTTTTCTTTTCTTTTCTTTTTCTTTTCTTTTTTTTTTTTTTTTTTTTTTTTGAGAGGTTTTTGCTATAGGGCACGTGCGCTCGCCAGACAGACAGAGACAGAGAGACAGAAAGCAAGAAATCATCCCCCAGGGGGGATGGTCATGCTGCAATCCCTTCTCCTCCATTCTCCTCTTGGGATCTTGGGCACACATGCACACGTGCCTGGCATGAGTTTTAAACCACAGGGTCCGGGACTTGAACCACGGTCTACTACATGGGAGTCCAGTGACATAGCCATTACACTAACTGCTGGTCCCAGTAATCTAACTACTTTCAATAGCAAGTTTAGCTGGTATGTACATATCAGTGAATACATGTCTGACTTTAGGTGTGAAACTGAGTAGAATGAATATACTATAAGGTAACACCTAGCTGAAGTTATAAAGCTTACTATGGTCATTAAAAATGTATTTTTAAATATATTTTTAATTTCAAGAAAAACAGTTTTAACTTTAATAAATCAAATAAATACTAAGGAATTTTACTTAAAACTTAAATCCAGGAAACAGGTTAGGATTCTGTTCAAATGGTAGATACATGAACCTATCGGCAGCTCAAAACAGGACAAAAATCCTTAAAACTGGAAAAGAAAGCCTAGAAGAAAATCAGCAATGTTTTGGTCAAAAGTCATAAAATGGGGACCAGCAGTTAGCATAATGGCTATGTTGCTGGGCTCCCATGTAGTTGACCGCGGTTCACGTCCCGAACCCGGTGGCTGAAAACTCACGCCAGGCATGTGTGCGTGCATGCCCAGGATCCTGAGAGGAGAATGGAGGAGAAGGGATTGTGGCGTGACCATCCCCCCTGGGGGGTGATTTCTCACTTTCTGTCTCTCTGTCTCTGTCTGTCTGGTGAGCCCACGTGCCCTATAGCAAAAACCTCTCAAAAAAAAAAATCATAAAATGCTATTTCACCAGTTCAGTCTTATGTATTTAATCTATCTTCTGTCATGGTCCAATCTTCCCAATTAAATTTGGGGATGTAATATTCAACTCTCTATGACTAAGTTGGCCATTTTCTTAGTTTTTGAACTCTTTTTTTAAATAATTATTTTATTTATTTATTCATTTCTTTTTTTTTTCTTTTTTTGGAGAGGTTTTTGCTATAGGGCACGTGCGTTCGCCAGACAGACAGAGAGAGACAGAGAGACAGAAAGTGAGAAATCACCCCCCAGGGGGGATGACCACGCCACAATCCCTTCTCCATTCTCCTCTCGGGATCTTGGGCATGCACACACACGCGCCCGGCATGAGTTTAAGCCACCGGGTCTGGGACTCAAACTGCGGTCGACTACATGGGAGTCCAGTGACATAGCCAATACTCTAACTGCTGGTCCCTATTCATTTCTTTTAATTTGACCAGACACACACACACACACACACACACACACACACACACACAGAAAGAGATGGAAAGTGAGAAAGCAAGCCC
Source organism: Tupaia tana (assembly GCA_026018925.1). Classification (NCBI taxonomy): domain Eukaryota; kingdom Metazoa; phylum Chordata; class Mammalia; order Scandentia; family Tupaiidae; genus Tupaia; species Tupaia tana. Next base: position 80,027,701 of record JAKSZU010000004.1, read on the forward strand.
CCAGGTCCAGGACTTGAACTGTGGTCAGCCGTGTGGGAGTGTCCAACACCTTAACCACCATGCCACCTGCTGGTCCCCATAGTTTTTAAACTCTTATTCCATGTGTCTGTATTTAATTTTCCTGGTATAGCACTCCCTTGAGAACTTTTTGGAGACCTGGTCTGGTGTTGGTAAATTCTTTCAGGTTTTGATTATCTGAGAATATTCTTGTCTTTTCTTCCCATATGAAGGATAATTATGCCTGGTACAGTATTCTTGGTTGAAGTTGCTTTTCCCTGAACACTTTGAATATATTTTCCCATTCTTTCCTTGCTTGCATTGTTTCTGATTAGAGGTCCACTGTTAGTCTGATGGGATATCCTTTGTAGGTAGCTTTCAGTTTCCCTCTTGCCAATCTTTGTATCTTGTCTTTGTCTGTGGTTTTGGTCAGTCTGGCTATAATGTGTCTTGGAGAAGATCTTCTTGGGTTGATTCTATTTGGGGTCCTTTGTATTTCTTGGGACTGGATCTCCAAGTACTTCTCTAGGTTTGGAAAGTTTTCTTCTAGGATTTCATGGAATAGATTATCAATGCTCTTATGAGTCTTCGCCTTCTGGGATACCAATTATGTGGATGTTTGGACGTTTGATGGTATCTAGTATATCTCATATATTGTTCTCATTTTTGGGGGCCATTTTCTTGGTCTCCATGGTGGGTTTTTCTAGACCAGCAATACTACCTTCTACATCTGAGATTCAATTTTCTGTATGATCTAGTCTACTTTTAATACTTTCAAGGGAGATTTTGACTTCCTGTATTATGGCCTTTATCTCTAACAGGTCTATTTCATTGTTTTTTAGAGTGTGTATTTCCTCTTTTAGATCTTGCAAGAATTTCCTCACTTCCTGGAACTCATCAGCTCCTTTCTCCTGACTCTTCTACAGTTCATTGTCTCTCTTCTCTTCCATCTCTGTTAGCTTTGTCATTATGAATATTCTAAAATCCTTATCAGACATTTCCATGAGTTTTACTGTACTATCTGAGGGTGAAGAGGTGTTATTCTTTTCCCTGGGAGGAGAGGTATTGTCTTTCTTTCCCATATTTCTTGTGATCCTGCGGTGATATCTAGTCATCTGATGGATGGTGAGTTTCTTCCTAATTCTTAAAGTTCAATCTGAGCGTTCAGAGGTGAGCAGAAGGAGGTGCTCTGCAATCTTTCTTATGTTCCGTTTTCACTCTTTGTGCATCAGATTCAAGGTGAAGAGAGGAATATTCTGACCCTAATCATATTCAAATGATTGGAAACTGTTCACTTGAACCTGTCTAGACACTTAGTGTGTAGAGGCTGATCAGAAAATGAATAAAGATAAGAAAAAAAAAGTAAGAGAATTAAGATGAGGAAAGAAGAAGAAAAAATAAAATGAAAAAGGAAAAGGAAAAAAAGAGCATAAAAGAGCCATAATATTATAATTTTAAAAAGCAAAAATGAAAACTGCTCAGTGTGCACACTTGCCACCCGAAACCAGTATTTCACAGCTGAAGTACAATATCCATATTAGAATAGGCATGGCTTAGTTAGTGCCTTTCCTAAATGAAATGAGGAAAGGCACCAATTAACACAATAAAGGAGAGGCTTGAGAGCCCAAAGAATATTTTACCTTAAAAAAAATTAAAAGTCACAGGGAGACACAGCGAGACAGAAACAGACAGAAATTAAGAGAAAGAGACACAGAGCTATCCCTACACACTAGAAATGAGTCTGTAGGGGAAGTCTCAGCAGAAAATCTTCATTTTTGGTTAAGGAAACCAATATTTCACAGCTGAAGTATGGTATCTGTATTAGGATCCAGCTACACTTTTTATTCATTGTTTCGGTTTAGACAGAAGTTGACCAAATGACTTCATTTTGCTGCCAACAAATTTCACATCTCCCCTTTTTATCGAGATCATTCTCCAAAAGTATCACTAATCAACCATTTTGTGATTAGGTTTTGATTGTGCCTTGATACTACAATGGATTTGTTTGTTCTGCCTGGTTCTATATCAGAGGGAAGTGATCTTTTAGCCACAGTTGAGCAACAAAGAAAGTCTTGGAGACATGGCTATTAGACTAAGAGTATCTGAGGTCTTCAGGACACATAAACAATTTAAATATGACATCCCCATCCAAGACTTGGTATTATGAACAATGCTTCCAACTGTATCCTGCTATAAAGTATATTAGTCAGGGTTCTCTAGGGAGACAGAATCAAGAGGCTATTTGTAAATACATAAGAGAATTGTTGATCAATTCACATACTTACAGAAGCTGAGAAGTCCCTCAATTGTCTGTCTGCAAGCAGAAGATTCTGGGATTCTGGTAGCATGGTGCAGTTCAAGGCAGACAGCCTCACAGGTGAGGAAGCCAATGATGTAACTCCCAGTCTGAGACTGAAGGCCTAAGAACTGAGGGAAGCAGCTGGTATAAAGCCTGGAGTCTGAAGGAAGGCAGATCAGCCTTGAATATTGATTTCCAAGGCAAGAGAAGACTCTTCTTTCTCAAAAGAGGTCTGTTCATCTTCTATATTCTCTCCATTCCCCTTATTGATTGGATTGTATCTGCCTACACTGAGGGCAGATCTTTCATATCTAGTCTACTCAGGCTCCCATGTTAATCTCTTCTGGAAACACCTACAGGGGCACACTTAGAATAATACTTTATTGGTTTCCTGAGTCTGGTGAAGTTGACAATAAAAATTAACCATCAAAAACCATAAAAAGAACAGTTTCTTATTGAACTTATGTAAACAACTATATTGCTATATTGCCATAAAAAATTAAAACATTCATGAATCATTTCTGAATTTTGGAGGTGATAAGTAAAGAGACATACTATATTTTTTCATTTTTTGTTCATAAAAGTATATTTTACAAAATTGTAAGCTGCAGATAGCTTAAAAGAAAAAGTTTTCTTAAATCTGGAAAATAAAACATTAGGATGAAGAACCAGCTATGTTTCAAGTATAAGTTTTAAAAACATTATTCATCAGTTATTTCATCTCATATAATTAATTTTTGTTCTGTTTGATCTTGCTTAGCATCTTCATGAACCTGTCAGTTTCTTCATTAGTGTCTTAGAAGATGTTATTTAGTTCATTGGTCTTAAAGTTATCAGAAACCTATATTCAATTACTTTTAGACTCTCTTTCATGAATCTGATTGCATATGCTTTTAGAGAAAAATCAAAACTATGGATGACAGAGACTTAAAATAGCCCTAATTAAAATATGATGATAGCTCATTACAATGATATAACTGACAAAGAAATTCAGTTATTTTTATTGCATACAACATTTTTTTTAAAGGCAATATCTTGCCATGTTATGAGTCCTCAGCCTCTCAGCTGGTACTACAGGTGCATGCCACCATACCTAACTCTTCTCTAGACAGAGTCCTGTTGTGTTACACAGATTAGTCTTAAGTCTAGGATTCTCCTGCCTCAGCCTCCCTAGTCACTGGGATTATGGGTGCATGCCACCACACCCAGACTGGAGCTTGTCCTGGAGATCAAACTCAGGCCTACCATTCGGTCCCAGACTGCTGAGCACAACATCATACCACAGTGGTTTTACCTGCGTACAGTGTTTTAAGATAACCAAAATTATGATTCTCTTCCCCCGAGGGATGCCCAAAGCTGGCATGCCCAAAGCGTTCAGTTCAAACCAGGATCTGAACCAGGATTTCCCATGTGTGTCGAGTTTGCCCAGCAGCAGCCTACTGCCTGCCTCACTAGGCTGGCCCGTATATCTTTGTGACTTCCTCAGACTATATATCTTTGCGACTTCCTCAGCTGTAAACAACTTTACTCAAACTTTCTGTGACTTACTTAAGACTTCAGTTTTGCCCTATATTTCCGTTCCCTATTGTGGAACAATCTAGTAGTTCTACATTAGGACAAAACTTTTATCCTGTCACACAAAATCCTTTCTCATACAAAAATTATTCTCTTTAACCTCCCTTACCAAAAATATGTCCTCACATTTACAACTTTCTTCACATCTCTCACTCTCTTATTTACTGATTTCTTTATGCCTTGTTTCTATTTCCTTCCTAAGTGTACTTCTTGAAACAGGCTTAAATACCTCTGAATTAAAATATATATATATATATATATTTCTCAATAAAAGAACACATTTTTATCAATTTTTCACCAAAATACATTTAATTTTGGTCTTTGCATATAGAATTACACATATTAATTAGAATCCTTAACTCTTAGTAATCTTAACTCTCAGGAAGCAAGCAATTTATTATTTCTAAGAACATGTGCTTTCTCATAGAATACTTTTTTCTTTTTTTCTCTTTTTTAAAGAATTATTTCATTTTATTTATTCATTCATTTATTTTAATTTGACCAGAGAGAGATACAGAGAGAGCGAGTGAGAGGAAAGGTGAGAAAGCAAACCACCAGGTCTGGGACACAAACCATGGTTGGCTATGTGGGAATGTCCAGTGCCTTAACCACCACACCACCTGCTGGCCCCTAGAATACTTTTTCAGTGTAGAATAGGAAAATGTTATTAATAGACCCAAATATATTTTGTATTTCTATAAATTTTGAAGACCCCAAAGGAGATCATTTAAACCTTCACATTAATCAGAGTATTTTAACTTATTTAGAAATGACTTGGACATTTTATGAGTATCTATTACTTAATTTGGTATAACATGACTTTAATATCTCAAATGACAGAACAGTTTATTTATAAACATTAATACCATTTATATTCATCTCATTTATTTTTAAAGACACTTTTTTTGATACTTACAAAAACTGAGAGTTTAAAGAAAGCTAGTTATTATTTTAAGTTATCTCACCATTTCCATAGTATGCAAATGTTAGGTGTTCACCTAAGTAAGAACTTTAAAATTAAATATGTAAGTATTTTTTTCATAATTCAGAAGATGTAGCTATTTTCATTAAATCAACAATATTAAATTAGTCATGTTTATCGAAGGGTTACACAAGCACAGATCTTTTTTAGACTGGATTTATAGTTTTATGAGTACATGTGCCTTATAGCAAATAAATAAATAAAACACCTAGCTGAAACAAATGTAATCCTGTCTGACCAGTAAATTCAGGGAAAAACATATACTGACAATTTTGAAGATAATTCTATTTTTATTTTACCACAATTTTAAACCAATTCAGTTATCAAAGATTTATACAAATCACATGAATTTAAAGGCATTTAGGTTAGTTATTACTTATTTTACTAGTTTTAATTTAAATGAGCACTCATTTACCTGCAAGCTAAGTTGAATAGAAATCCTTAAAGGATTTTATAATGTAGATACAATATACAGCACATTACATGCACATGCATGTAAGCACACGTAAACACATATACATACACACACAAACTGCAGATCTTATAACTCTCATTTGTCATGATGCGTGATTTTATGAATGTTGTGGACCAAAATCTGGGGCTCAACAATTTTGTTTTGTTTTGTTTTTTGTTTTTAAATTTAGTTTTTATAAAACAAGCCTCTTTCCCCTTTCCCCTTTCCTTTAGTTTCAAATGAGATTCAAGGTTATCTCTTGGTTGTTTGCATTTTAGCTAGAATTGACTGGACTATATAAGAAAAACAAATTCTCCAAACAGCCTTGAAACTTTATTTTAATACAAGTGAAAAAAGTCAACAGATTCAACATGAGTAGAGAAAAGAAACATAGAGATAGACCTCTGCATGCTAACCCTACAGTGGCAAGGTTTTTAAATGATTCTCTTAATAGTCACACATTTTAAATGTATAGCCAGCTGAAGGACCTGAAGGTTTGGCATGCCTTAGAATTCTGAAGATCTTTCCATTTCTCAATCTCTTGAGAGAAAAAAAAAAAATCGTAAAAATCCTGTCAGAAAATGTTAAGGGTTGGGAACCAGCAGTTAGCGTAATGGCTATGTCGCTGGACTCCCATGTAGTCAACCACGGTTCACGTCCCGGACCCGGTGGCTTAAAACTCACGCCAGGCACATGTGCGTGTGTGCCCAAGATCCCAAGAGGAGCATGGAGGAGAAGGGATTGCGGCATGGCCATCCCCCCTGGGGGGTGATTTCTCGCTTTCTGTCTCTCTGTCTTTCTCTGTCTGTCTGGCGAGTGCACGCGCCCTATAGCAAAAAAAAAAAAAAAAAAAAAAAAAAAAAAAAAAAAAAAAAAAAAAAAAAAACTCTCAAAAACAAAAAATGTTTAGGGTTTGGGCATAATGTTTTGCTTTGCCACATGCATCTAGCATGGGATTCTGCCTTTGCTCAGAGGATGGTTTGTGCTCTAGGATTCCAACCTGTGACCAAGTTTTCCCTAGTTGCAGGGAAATTTTCTTGAGACTGGTGGACACTCTAGTAATACTCTTACCTGTCTGTGACCAGGTTTTCCTTAACATGGGAGGTTTTTCTTTGGTGATCAGAGGCTCTATTCTTTCCCTGATTATTTCACAGGGTTGTCATGAGTATGTATGACAGTGCTTTGTAAACTGCAAAGTGAATACAAAGATGAAGAGTTTATTATCATTGTGTTGGTGTGTCTTAAAATCACATCTCTTGGGGACCAGCAGATGGCGAAATGGCAATGTTGCTGGACTCCCACGTAGTTGACTGTGGTTTGAGTCCCGGACCTGGTGGCTTAAACTTATGCTGGGTAAGTGTGCATGCCTGTCCAAGATCCTGAGAGGAGAATGGAGGAGAAAGGATTGCGGTGTGACCATCCCCCCCGAGGGGTGATTTCTCACTTTTTGTCTCTGTCTTTCTGGCAAGTGCATGCAACCTATAGAAAGAAAAAAAATTCTCAAAAAAAAATCATATTTCTCTCCTCCCTAATAAGTTATCAGCAAAAATTAGTATAATAATGCCTTTCTCAAATTATCTGAGTATTATGGGAGATTGTATGTGTAGTGCACCCGTAAAGTGATTGGCCAATAAATGTGAGGTAAAAACATCTAATCAGGTTCCAAGGCCTCAGACTTCCATATTCCCTGCTTACTCCACCCCCTCCATACACACACACACACACACACACACACACACACACACACACTCTCCCATTCCTCTTATAACCTAAAGGCATTTTCAAACTAACCTGTTCTGATCCTGGAAATTGGTTTCTCACTCTTCCATCTTCCCTGTCCCCTCCTTAACATCTTTCCATCAACACTTTGAAGGAACTACACATTTTGCATTTGGATTGTGTGACCTTTATTTTGCCCATAGGCAAGATAGGAAGAGTCCTTAAAAAGTCATCAGGATTAATCAGCTTTTTGTCTCAACCATGGATAATGTTTTCTTATCACAAGCCATGACCACACTTTCCACCTTTTCCCACTCCTTCCAAAATGATAATGAAGGCATTTCATATCCGACCAATCATTCAAAGAATCGAGAGCCCTGAGAGGTTGTGGGCTACACTTAACAGAGAAACTGAGTAGGAGTGAAGCAGTAAAGAGTAAGTAGGAAAAGGAGAGGAAGTGAATAATCCCAACTAGATGGAAGATTCTTTCCTTAATCATAAATTCACACTACTTCCTGGGCCATGTCCAAAGGCAGGGCTTGGGAGGGGAAAGCCAGCAAATGTGGAGCCCCATGCCTTAGCGAAGTAGGAGATACACTGGGAAGGAGAGAGGTGTCCAAAACACAATCTAGGAGAACCCATGCAGCCAGAATGCCCTCTCCAGGAGTGGCTGATTTCCAGGAAGGCTCCATGAGTTTGGAGCTCTCCAAGGTCTTGAATAGGTAGCCCTGTCAATGTCCAGATTTTTAGTGGCAAAATAAGGCAGTCGGGAGGAGCTGAACTAAAATAGGAAGAAAGTCGGGGTGGAGAGGGCACGTTCTCTGATAGCCAGCCAAGAGGGTGGGGAGCAAGGCTGAAGGCTGAATACCCGTGAGCTCACCACTCCAGCTGCCTCTCTGTGCATTGCCAGCATGACTCGTAAGTCATCAAAAATGTCTCCTGCTGAGAGAAATTCAGCACACATGATGCAGAGATTAACATTTGAATTCTGACATGAAGGTGACTCACCTCTCAGGAGACCAGGGAACTGGGCAAATTGAGGTTTGTGGGTGTGGGGGGTGGAGACCAGCGCAGAAGCTATTCTCAGGCAATCTGTCTTCATCTTACAGCTAGTCCCTGAGGTGCCTTTGCCACACTGAGGATATAAGGGTAATGTCCCATGTAATTCCCTTGGTTTTGAAGGATTGATACAGGTTCTGTCCTGTGCTCTTTTTGCCTCATTCTCTCTTCAGACTCCATTTCTTCTTTTAGAGTTAAGCATTTGAGCTGCCTTGTTCTGGGATTTGTGGGCTCTGAACTCTGGCACCCTACATGAAGGTGATGGCCAGCTGTCCCAGACTAGCCTTCTGTTCCTTGTTAAAATCATAACCAAGTTGGATAAACAGAACTAAAACTGCCTCTAGTGACAAAACTAGAAGCAGATTCAAGCTGTAATCAAAAGCTCTACCATGGGAAAGAACCTGAGCTCAAAGCCTATCTTGAAGATCCATGGGGCTTCCTCATAAGGATTCTGTCTGCATGAGAAACTTCCGGCATTGTTGTTTCTGGAAGGTCAGTTTATTTATGCTCAGCATCCTTAAGTGGCCTATGGTGGGCCTAGAGTAAATAGATAAAAGATTTTGTTTGTAGCACTTTTTTTTTTTTTTGAAACCTGTTGGGGAAAAGTTGTAACCTTTGACTTCTACCCTAAAAGCCCAGGGCTCTCTCCTTACACAGTTTATCCTCCCTTACACAGTTTATCCTTCCCTTACTTCCCTGGTCAGTATCCCCTACATGTCTTCTTACCTTTAGACCTGACCTGTGGCCAGTCCCTCAGGGCTACCTAGAATTTCTCTCAAGTTGAACTGGCCCTGCAGGTGGTTGGAAATGATGGTTACCTATGCTGTATGATTTCACAGTCACAAAAGACCCATTTCTTGGTGGCATTTCCTGTAGCCATTGCCATTATCTGAAATCTTATCAGTAAGGATGCATTCCATTGGGATAAAATAAATTGCTTCCAGGAGTCCTCTACTAGGGTAAAAACACCCTTGCCAGAGATAAACTCAGCAATCTATCATTTATATCCCAATGTAAACTCTCCTCCTCTCTCCAAAATAGTGCCTCATCATTCACAGGTGAGCCATAGTACATGCAGTTCCAGATGTTAAAAGAAACAGATGTGGAAGGCAGTACTGCCTAATGATGGCCATTATGGACTAGGAGTTAATATTACATTCTAATCCCAGCCAAGGGAGTTGGGGAAAGTCACTCAACATTGCTAGACCTCAGTTTTCTACCTCAAAATTATCTCTATTCTAACTGTCAAAGAAATTGTTGGAACTCAGTAGAAATGCTCGGAAAACACACACACACACACACACACACACACACACACACACGCACACACCAGCAATTATTTATTGCATAATTACCATGCTTCAGGCTCTAAGAGAGTAGCTGTAAATTCTCAGATGATTGAAAGTTGGTCCTTTCATGGAAAATGCTTTGAGTCTAGGCCAGTCATGGTGGCAGAGGTGACATGGTACTCTGCAATGCTGAGGCCACATGAGAGGGTCCCAGGTTCACATCCCAAGGCTTCTCTCTGTGTGCCATGCATATATGTTTGTGGTACTTTCTAGATGAGGCTGGGTTGACATGCAGTATGGGAATCCTGTTGTGAGGGATCTCTCACTTTCTACTTCTTCCTCTAATAGAAGAAAGAAAGAAACATTAAAAAAATCTCTGAGTCTAGTAGGACAGAGAATTAGCATCAGTGTACTAACAGCAATACTGTATTGTGCAGAATAGTCTAAAGAGTTCAGATGGCCAGTCTCAAATGCAGGGTGTGAGCTAAGGAAATGACCCCTGACCTGGAAGATTAAGTAGAATAGGCTAAGAGAGGGATTGGAAGAAGGGAAAGTGTCCCACCAAGAAGAAACGACTTGAGGTAATGTATGAGAGTGAAATATTGAGATATATATGAGTACATTTGACCAATTAAGGGTTTCTAGAGCTTAAATTATGAAGAATAGAGTGTCAGGAAATAAGGCTAAGAAATATGCAAGAGCTAAACCATGGAGGGCCTTTGGTCTTAAATTAAGGAGCTTGGAATTCATGTAGCAGACAGCTCACTCCAGACAAGTTTTAAGCAAGTGAGTGATATAGTTTAATTACAAATTCCTTTAGGAACAGTGTGGCAGGTGGATCAGAAAATAAGAGAGTAAAAATGCTCCATGGCCCAGTCGCAACAAGATGTGCTGGTTGACATTTCTATTCTGCAGGCTGAGGCCACACAGGAGGCCCAGGGTCAATTCCTAGCCCACCCAAGTTGGGTACAGTGACATGTTCCTGTAGCCCCAGATACTCAGGAGATGGAGGCAGTAGGATTGTGACATAGTGAGGCCCCATCTAAAAACATCAAAATGAGTTAGAAATTAACAAAAGTAACGTGTTCTGCAAGTCGATGGGAGGCTGCATGGCCACCCCTTTTGACTCACAGTTTAATTAGAATGCTGAGAGCTGCTTTGACTTGAAAGAAGTTATGGCTGTTAGACTGGGACCCCTGGAGGGACTTCTAGCAACATGTATAGAGTGTTTTCCCAATAGCTTTTTTACACATTATTTATTTATTTAATGACAGAAAAGAGAGAGAGACAGGGACCTCTGACAAGGCCTTGCCATGCCACGATCCTCCCCCGTCTTTCAGCCAATCAGAATGACATACACACTCACCAGAATGCCCAACATGGCCAGTCAACCTGGGGTCCAAACCCTGGGCCTCTCTAGATGGCTTCAGTATTGTGCAGTAGTGCACACTTGAGCCACATGAGCTTTTTCTAATGCCCAGATATCTAAGGTACAAAGAAAATTTTTAGTAGGCTGCCACAGGTCTTTCTGGCACTATCCTGGTCAATGTATCTGTCAAAAAACTGGATAAGAAATCAGATCTTTCAGTGACACAAAGCTAAATATAATATCTACTGTATTGTATGATAGAATAAGGGCTTTCAAAATATTCTATCAGGCCAGAACAATGGTTAACACCAATTATACCAGCTTGACCAGATAAATGTTAATACCTGCTTTTCCATTTCTTTAAAATTGATTTCATAAGTACAAGATTTGGGATATCTGGCTTGATGGCAGAAAAATTTATTCATTCATCAAATGCTTACTGAGAACCACTGTATGCCAAGCTTGCAACTCCCTATGCTCTATCACTATGTATTACACATTTTATTAAAACCAGGTCTGGAAAAAAAAAAAGAAGGAAAGAAAAAGAAACAGATCTGCTTCCCTTCTAATGCTACAAGCTTTTCTGGGTAAGTAACTAAGCCTTATCTTTATATCCCAGAGCTTAGGGCCAAGCACAGAGAAAGACTTTCTGAATGCCTATATGTTCCAATACTGTTCATCCATAACAATCCTATTACATTCACTTTATAGACAACAAATTTAAGACTCAAATAGGTTATCTGAGTTGTCCACTGTTTTGTTGCTAGAAGGTTTGCAAGCTAACATTTGAACCTTGATCTAACTGGTTCCAAGGTCAATTCTCTTTTCATTACACCACACTAACTCTACATTGCATAAAATCTCAGTAACATGAATTGACATTGAGCTGTAGTAAGACTGTACTGAGCCACTCCTCAAGATCTGGCCATTTAGGAGATTTATTTTGCCTAGAGGAAAGTGAGTAGGGTGGAAGAAAAGGGTAGAGTTGATTGCTGTTAGTTTTAATGTCCCTCCAAAATCCATGCGTTGAGCCATTGTAAATGGGAGCAAGAAAATGAAAACTTAATCCACCTATGGTATCAAAAGATAGAGCTTTTGGGAAGAGATGAGTGGGTGGTTAGGGCACAGCCCACATGATTAAGTTCTGATATGTTTCAAAGGCGAGGGAATGAGGCAGACAGAGACCTATAGGAAACACAGATTCTGCACTCACCCACTGTCTTCTCTCTTTCTGTCAGCCATGTTGCTGTGATGCCGGCCCATGCCTTTGGGATTTCCAACCACCAGAATTGTGGAGCAAATGAAACTCTGTTCTTTATAAACCACCCAGTCTCAGATATTTCTGTAAACAACGCGATAGCAAACTATGAGCGTCTCCGGCTCTATGTGTGCCCTAGTTAGAGCAGCTCAGAAGGCAATCATAGCCCAGGCTGCTCTGTTAGGATGATGGACCCCAGGACCAGGGCTGTGGTGGCCCAGTTCCGCTCTACTCTGCTCAGACTACATGCAGATTTCTGGGCCAGTTTCAGTCAAGACACTTTTAGAGGGAATGACTGCCAACTAGAAGTTATTCAGAGACGGACATTCAGTGTGGCAAAGGTCTATAAGGCACGTCATATAAAGAACAATTGGGGAAGGGCATAATAATTTGCCTAGAGAAGAGAAGGCTTAATAGGCAAACAATTGTTGTCTTTAAACGATTGAAGATGCAATTGCATAGCTTTCCTGTATGCTGACGATTGCTGGTTCGTTGCCACGGGCCAGGCACTCCATATATATTTAACCTAATTTTCACAATAGCTCTGCCAAGTCCTCTACTTTACAGGTGAGTAAAATGCCCAATAGCACCATCTGCTATACCAGAAGTTTGTTACCGTCCTTATACAGTATGCTATACTTTCTCTATGATTATGTTTGGTCCAAGAGGGCACCCCAAAATGTGGGCATCTTAAAGGCCATTCCCCTGCATGAAGAAGAGGGCTCACAAATTCAGAATTGCTCTACTCAATGAGTCAGTTTCCACTGTCCTGTCAGCTTCTACTGTCCTGCCAGTCAACTACAATCCTTGATCCCGAATCCTGAACTGAGTCAGAAATCCTCCAGCTCTTTGGTGAAGGTGTCACAAACCAGGGTTGAACTCATCACCAAAACCTTCAAGGTTCTTCATAAATAGTCTGTGCTTACTTCCACATTCTTGCCTTAAATATCTCCTCCCTTCCTCACCTCCCTCTACACTTCTCACCAGGCCACTTGAAGAGCCCTGGTAGCATGAGGGAGTCCTGGTTCAAAGACTCCCTAGAGCTCAGGCACATTCTACATTCCTAGAAGCTTGGACTTAAAACATTTTAATGTCCAAATGAATGAGTGCCCTCAAAGAATATTCACATCGAATTTCGCCCAAAAGCAATAGGTCAGCTCAGTTTACCAAAACAGACCCATCACATAGATAGGAGTTGGCATTAAAAACAACAGCTTTCTTGTTCCTTAGGGAGATAATGCTGCCTCTCATTTCACATAATCCCTCAGCAGACCCACATGGAATGTGCGCTGTGGTTGCCCACAGCAGTAACCTGACCAGTAAGGCATGTTTTATAGGCTCTGCCCCTTCTCTGACTGACTGCCCATTCCCACACCATGTTCCTGGGATCACCTCCCAAGTAACTCTTTGCGTACTCTCCCCCCACAAAAATTCTCTAAGAGGAATACAGTAAGAAAAGATACTACAAAGAAGCCCCAAATAAAACATTACTCAATGTCCCCTAATCTCTTTTCCCAAACCACCAGCCCGCCACTCTCATATCTGGCTGTCTAGTGATGTTAAGAATCTCTAAATATGTAAATATATTTTGGGTAAGTCATTAAGCTTGTAAGAAATAAGAAATTAATTAACATTAGCATGTTGAATCACGTAGGTGTCAGTAGCTAATATGGCTAATTGACATTTAATAAGTCTTGCTATCTAATTTACTATGAATTACATTAAATGTTAATTAATTGCTTAGTTATTCTTTACACAATTATTATATGTAAATGTGCATTTGATAGCTAATTATTTGGGTGATTGTCCTAATGGCAAGCAAGTTACCTGTGAATTCTGATCTGCAGATAGTCAGAATTCTCGTAAAATCATTCTCTTAAATACAATTGATTAACAGATGAATTAATATTATTTAAAATCATTGAAAAAAACCACGCCATCATTTTTTTTGTACCACAATCCCTGGTTAAGCTGGCAGGATGTATTCACTCTCGGTGCAGTGCCATAATGTACACTATTATCATTATCCATTTCATTAAGCTAACTCCTGGCCCTGATAAACGAGCACATCTTACAGTATATTACTATTGGTCTATGTTTAAAGCAGGTCTAGGTTTAAGTCAGACAGTTCATTAATAGAGTAATGTGGCTGGCACAAAAGCAGGCGTGATTTTTGATTGCTTTAGTAGAAGCATCCTGTCTAAAACAAAGGAAGCGAGAGTCCTGGCTTACCTTGTGCTAGTCTGGCTATGGAGTACTCTGTCAACTCTGGGGAAAACATATTTAAAGAGCTATAAATTATGTCATGTGAAGATCTGGCACAGAAGTTGAAGATGTTCAGCCAGATTTAAGAAAAAACTCCTGGGACAACAGAATCTCTCTCTTCAAATCTAAGATGAGGTTTGTGGAAAATAAATTCCTTTTTATCTTTTTTTAACTTATTGACTCAACTGAGAATGCTAGGATCGTAAGTTTGAAGGGAGAGGGAACAGATTTTGGACTCAGAGCTGTCTGAGGATCGAATGAGCTGCCTGTGGAATAATGAGCTCCCTGTCACTGGAGGAATTCAAGCGTAGTCTCGGCAATCACTTCTGCAGAAGGGACTTGAGCTTCAGATGGGTGGCTGGAGGAGATGACCTTTCCAATGCCTTGTAAGGCTGAGATTCATGGTCCTCATGGTAAACTGCTTGCTCAGTCCAACTCCCTGGCCTGGATTCAGCCTGAGCCCTCATCAGCTGTTTCACTTTCAACTTTGGGAAAAGCCTCACAGCGGTGGGCAAGCACTTGGAATCCAGTTGACTGGTAGCTTGGCAATGGACACGACCGGCCCTCGTGGGCTGAAGGTCAACCGGGAGGCCCATCTCAACCCGTCTGCACATCACGGCTTCCCTTCACATGTCCTCCAGCAATCCATGGTTTGAGACAGAGCTCAGAAGGGATCAACGGAACCACCAGAGTCATTTATCTTTGACAGGACAGGATGGGAGAAAGGGCAGGCGCCTGGCAGGCAAATAAACTTAATGAAGTTTGTAATGGGCTGCAGAAATATCAGCTTCATGATCAAAGCAGGAATAAGTCACAAGAAACCATTAATTAAGACTCTCACTATCTCCCTCTTCCCCTTTCCTCCTTCACTGAGGCAGTAACCATTCTAATTGTTCCCAGCCTTTCAAGGATTCAAAGGCGGCTTTCTTTCCCAGATTTCTAAAGGCCACTGAAGGGGTCAAGTGTCTGGTGTGATCACCGGCAGGCCCCTGGGCTTCTGACTGTCCACTCCTTGCTTTCTGCAAGAGGGGAAGGTATCCTGTGCCCAGTGCCTCCTCCCTGAACCCCCTAAATACAGTGCTCTGCCCTGGAATGTCCTTGCTGACCTTCAAGCCTGGCTGGAAAGTCCTCTCTCCCAAGAAGCCTTCTCTGATTGTGACCTTGCCCTCTTCTCCGAGGTTGTGCAGTCGCCCACAGGTCTACAAGGCTGCATTAGGGCCCTGGGCTCTGTCTGCTATTTTGACCTTGAAACTATTTCTAGTCTCAGGGTGTATGTATCTGGGCAAGGGTAGAATTAAAAATATTTAATAACCTGTATGGAAATATAGATCAATATGTAAGTCAATATATAAATAAAGAATGTTTAAGTCTATTTCCTTTTGTTCTCTAACTAAAAGTGCTTACTAAGTGATGCAAATGTACTGCAAGTCATTCATCAAACTATTCCAATAGCATCCTATTCATTTGCTGATTTTAAAAACTTGTTGGTGTGATCTTTTATTTGATGCAGCTGTCACTAGCTAAATGATGGCCCTCTCTGACTATGATTGGACATAGGAAATTGCAGTGAACTCTTCCAATCACATCCCTGCTCACTCACCAGTCAGGAGGTCCCCAGGGTCAGGAGCTTGGTGTGGCAGTCATGCCATGGCTGGGCGTGTACCTGATGCCAGTGCTTCCCACATGGCCTGGATCCAGAGACCTGTCCTAGGTCTCTGACAATGCTGCCACCAACCCTGCCTCCCTTGCGCCTACTCTGATGCCCGTCCATGCTGGCACTCTGGGGGCAGGGGTGAAGACTGCATACATCCTCATGATCAGTTTTGGTTTGCTCTGCAGCTGCTGGAGTCCCTCAGACCTGTCCTACATGACCCCCTCTCCACCCCCTGGCCACTGATCCCAGACCTCATTACCTAGTACTGTGACCACTTTCAGGCAACACAAAATGGTGTCTTAGGTTCTCAACCACCGATGCTATTTACCAACTAGTGTGGAAGTGGCTTAATGTCTCAACAACTGCTTTGGTACATAGACACATTCACATATCTGCCTCCCCAAGTACCTTGTCACCTCCTCAGGGGCAGGTGTTCTAGAAGGCATCTATCCCTTTCAAAGAAGAAAGCAAGTCTTCAAAGGGTCTCAGGATTGCATTCAATGACACAGCAGCATTGCCAGCCCATCGGGCCTCAGAAACGAGGCCCCTGTTCTCTCTTCCTCAGCACATCTCTAGAGTAGTAGAGAGTATGGTCTCCATTTTCTGCCTCCCCGACAGACGTGGCACTGTGAAGCACCGACCTAATTAGTAATATATTCTGATTTAGATAGGTAATATAATATAATATAATCCTATGGTTTTCTTCCTGAAGATGACAAAGGTAATCAGGTACCCCACAGACAGAGGCAGCCACAGGTCCTGTATAAATCTCCACCTGCTCAAGAGATTTATGGAGACGGATGGCTACGCAGCAGCAGGAGGGGTGGGAGCCAGGAGCAGAAAGGATAACGTATGACTACTGTCGACACAGGCAGACCCCTGTTGCTGAAAATGGCTTTCTTGTTGCTTCTGTTGGTTGAAGCCTCAACAAATGTAGAAAGATGAACAGGGGGTCTCCCTCCGGAGCTGAGATTTCTGAGGCCAGATCATTAGCAAGAATAATTCCTTCCCTCTCAGTGCATTGCATTTATCATCGGTGCCCTTGGCGGGCCGGGTAGATCTCATAGTTCCAGAGAAGAGAAGTGAGCAGGGTCAGGTCAGGATATGAATGACAATGGGCAAATCCAAAGCTATTATCGCCTGCTCTCATGCCCCTATGGCCTTCCTAAAAAAAAGTTGGCCTGTTCAATTAGTTTAATGACATGGTGGGAGATGGTATTTCCAAACAGTGAAAACAGCTGGGCTGTGATCACTCCGGCTGCTGGCGTGAAGCATGTCAGGCGGCTTTGGCGGTGGCACAGGGACCCTATCAGCCTGACACACATTTGGAGGAAATGCTATAATTCAGCACTGACACGTCGATCAATGGTGCCCATTTCAGAGCTGTCTTCCCAGGGGAGCAGACACGGTATTAGCCTTCAACAGCTCACCAGACTGTAGCTGCGTTGCGTATCTCATCCCTGTCCTCCACCTGCCTCTGCTAGCTTCTGAGCATGGCTGTTCCAGCTCTTGCATACACTGGCGGAGTGTGGGCTCTGAAGTCAGACATGGGCCTGAGTCCTGGCTCCACCTCTCAACCCTGGTGTCGTCCCGGCCAACATACTTCATCTTCCACATTGCCCTACTAGAAAAGGGTAGTGACAATCCAAATATTGTGGGTGTATAATTGTAAAGAGATAATGTATCTGAAGCATTCCAGGCTGTGCCCAGCACATGGGAGCCCTTCCAGAAGTGCTCTCTATTGGGGCTGTGTAGTGTCCTCTCATCTCTCTCCTTTCCCATTATTCGGTTCTCTTGGTCTTTGTCACATACCCATCACTAAGCCTTCTCTGTATCTGTCCCTACTTCTGTCTCTGTCAGCTGTCTCTGCTTTTCATTCCCTCCCTCTCTCCTCTGGGCTCTCTGGGTCTCTCTTTGTCTGTCTTCACTTCTTTCCTCTTTTCCTTAGCTATTTAATATTTCTGGGAAGCCCAGACTCCGTTAGCATTGCTTAGACCTGGAGCATTAAGGTATCAGAAGGCTTTCAAATCTTGTGCAGAAAACAATGAACTCTCCTGGATGGTGATCGCCACAGCCACGGTGAAGCATGAGCTGTGAAATCTGGAATTTACTACTGTAATTATCTTGCCTGAAGCTGTGCCAGCTTGGCTGGGTTGGCAGAGCAGCATGCCGGTCAGACGTGAATTGCCACCTTCCCATCCAGCATGGAGAAGTGGCCCAGCCCTCTGCTGGGTGCTAAAAATAGGCATCAGGGGGCTGGGGCAGCTCAGAGCAGGAGGCGAGCTAAAAATATGCTTCTGACAATGCAGCCTTCCTGTGCCCCACAGACTGCAGGCTGGCAGGGGCAGGGGCCCAGGCACCCTGGGGTCTGCAGCTGCATGGCCCCAGCTGGGCAGGCGGAGGCTGGGGAGGAAGGAACACAGGCAGACGCCAGAAGCCGGCAGGCCCATCAGTAACTTGGGATACGCACAGCAGGCTACCGCATCAGTCACAGAGCAGAGAGGCTGCAGAGCACACACAGACAGTGAGACAGTTCAAGACTACCCCCACTCCCCTAGGCCAGCAGGGAGGGAGGTTAACAGTGGGCACTTGCAAACACCCAAGGTTCCTTCAGTTTTGTCTGCCCACTCTGGCCTCTGCCTTCCACACTGAGATTGCAACTGCTTTACCCTTTGTTTATTAATCCTCTAGTCCACCAACCAACGATTCCAAGTCCACAGAAGAAAGTTTTCTGCTTCTCAACCCAGCCCCCAGTTGTCTAGCCACCCTGACCAAACCCCTGTTCTCTGCAGAGAGAACATCTTCTCTGAGTGCTGACTCTGTGGCAATCTCAGCAAGCCCGTGGAGTCAGCATTATTTCCTCTAAGTACAGATGAGGAAACTGAGGCTCAGGGAAACATAGCGATTTGCTAGTCTCAGCCAGTCAGCGGCAGAGCCTCGATGTGAACTCTTCCTGTCTGACTGCAGCTCCTCTGCTCTGTCCTCTGTGTCAGTGATTCTCAACTAGGCGTGGTTTTGTCCCTAGAGGAACGCTTGGCACTAACCGGAACTTTTTTCGTTGGTATAACTCGGAAAGGGGTTGCTATGTAATATGCAGAGGCCAGGGTTCTGCTAAACAGCCCACCATTTACAGGACAGCCCCCCACTCCCCCCACACACATACCTCTCAACAAAAAGGTATCCAGCCCCAAGTGCTGGACGGCAGTGCTTTGGACCCTGCTCTGAGTCACGGTGCAGCAGCGCCTCCATCCGAGTGCTTGTCATGAAGCAGTGAAGCAGGAGCACCTCCATTTTGAACTCCTCTCTGTACTGGAAACTTGCTTTCTCCTTTTGCCTAGAGTAAACAGAGTGATTAACAATCTTAGTGTCTTTGCTACCTTACTTAAGATGTTCCTTAGTGATATAATAATCAATTGCCAAACCCCTTGCCCTAGCCATAAAGGTCATTAAAATTCCATTGTGCTTAAGCAAAGGTCTAGAGATTATTAACCTGCTTGATCTGGCTTCGGTAACCACTCATGCATAGGAATCGCCACTCCTTCCCCTTTCACCTCCCCTTCCTCAATGACTACTGCTCCTGCCACGTCAACCCAAATGTGGTTCTTGCCTTCATAAGCCCCCTTCTCCCTACACTGCAGACTGTGGGGTTTTTCAGAGACATGAGTCCTCCCGCAGTCACTGGCCTATTAATCAATAAAACTCCAATACATTTGGCTATGTCTGGATGTCCTCTTATTTCTCGCTGATTAGACTATAGTAGTCAAACCTGGAATGCTTCAGGATTACCCCAGGAACTAGTTAGAGTCAGACTTGAGCCCCACCCTAGACACGTTCACTGCATCTGTGGAAGCCCTCCCCAGCCCCTTACTAGCAGATTCTCATTTAGTAAAGTTGCAAAGGGGGCAAGTGTCAGATCTGTCAGCTCTGACTAAACTTGACGTGATAGGAGCTTGGAAAATATTCCCAATTAAGAAAACACACATGCACACAAGTGTGCACACAAACACATACTCACACATCCCTTAGAGGGACCAGGGAGTCATGTAGCCTCCAAAGGTAAAACTCCTAAGACTCATAGCACCAGTTTTGTGGCCTCCCTCACCTGTGTATCAATTACCTGATTACTGCTTACTTTGGTCAGTGCGGTCAATGAAATTGTGAATCAGTGAGTCTTGCTCCTAACTCTTCTTTTGATACAAACAAGCTGATGCATTGCACAGATGGGACTGTTTGGATTAACAGCTGAAGTAAGAATGAGTGAAACCACAGGTGCATTGTCAAGATTAATATGCAGGCAAGTTGGAATTGGAATGGTACCAGGTAACATCACGCCTGGATAGGAAGGCAAAGTAATATGAATTGACTCAAGACAAAGGGAAAACAAATGGAAAGTGACAAGCACCAAGGGGGATGGTGAGCCCTGAGGGGCTGAGTAACTAAGAATTCCATCCAGCCCATCACCTAGTCTGCCCACTTGGCTTTTTCTTCCCCATCATCTGGGAAATATCCCCAGGACTAAGCTCCTAAGCATCTGGCTGGATAATATACCCTGAACCATGTCAATAACTGCTCTCCTATTGTTATCAATTTGGTTCAACAGATGTTCACCTCAGACAGGGAAGACAAATGAGACACCATTGTAGAAAAGCAAAGCCACGCGCTCTGAGCATCTTTGCTCCATAGGATGGTTTGTCATAGAAATTACTATTAGGGAAGCAAGCAGAGGTTCTAGACAGCAGTCTGCCTGTCTTCCTTCTTGCCGGCCTGCCTGCCTTCTGCATGCAAGTTCGGTGGCCGTGGTGGGAAGCACCCTCCATCCAGACTTCTAGAGAATCCCTGAGCAAGGGCTTCCTGAGGGTGAGTTCTCAATCAGAGGTTTGAGTTGATGGCAGCTTCACTTTTGTCTCTGCTACCCAGGAGGCGGGGGCTTGGAAGTGCAGCAGGACTCCATTTGCTGGACAGTGTTATTGAACAGAGATAGATATCACTCGGAATCTAGAAGAAAATAAGTTTATACCCACGAGAAGAAAACATTTTTACTATCAGGCTGACAAATTGGAAAATCTTGATAGACCAAGAATTGGTATAAGAGCAAGATTATACCAAATAGCTCCTATATAGGTGCTGCTTACTGTAGATTTTTACCATGTGCCAGGTTTAATATTTATTGAAGGTGCTCAATCAATATTTGCTGAATGAGTGAATGAAATCTCATTGTACCAGTGCACATAAAGAATCATGGGCCCTTTTCTTACTGTACAATTTTCATCTTCTCTTTATTCTCACACTGACTATTTCTTAAAGAGATTCTTTGCCATAGAGAGTGTGCACTCACAGAGAGATAGAAAGACAGAAAGCAAGAAATAAATCCCCTGGGGGGCTAGCCATGCCACAGTGCCTTCTCCTCCATTCTACTCTCAGGATTTTGGACACACATGCACACACACACCTGATGTGAGTTTTAAGCCTCTGGGTCCCAAACTTGAACCAGTCAGCCATGTGGGAGTCCAGCACCTTAACCACTATACCATCTGCTGGCCCCCACACTGACTACTTTATTTTGAAAATCTAGAGAGATGCCCAGACTGTAATAAATGTAAGACCACCAATATGCATGGTGTTCTATTCTTAGAGCAGCATTCCAGCCCTTGGCAGTACCTGGTGCCCACAGTAAATTGGTAGACTTGGTCCACTTTCCATTAAATTCCTTTTTTTAATCTTTTTTAAAATTATTTTATTCAATTTTATTTATTCATTCATTCATTTATTTTAATTTGACCAGAGACACACACACACACACAGAGAGAGAGAGAGAGAGAGAAAAGTGAGAAAGCAAGCCACCAGGTCCGGGACTCGATCCATGGTCGACTATGTGGGAGTGTCCAGTGCCTTAACCACCATGCCACTTGCTGGTCCCTGACTTTCCATTAAATCCTAACCCCCATGGCTTCAGGCAATAGGGCCAGTCATGGACCCAATCCAAACTGGGCCATTCACACATATAATTTTTATTAAACCCCTAATAATGTAGTTGAGACAATGAGCAAGAAATAGATATGATCCCATTTCATCATTCTACATTTAGATAATGACATTAATTGAATAATAATAAAATTCAACCATGATAATTGAGTGTTCTGGATGACAGTTACAGGGCAGGATGCTGAGAGTGCTTGATAAAGTGGGCCCAACAAAGCTGGGTATTCAAGAAAGTCTTCCCTTGAAGAAGTCTTTTATCTGACAGCAGAAGGTGAGTAGGATCTAAAAGCGGTGGGAGAGAGAGTGTAGTTTTCTACTTTTATAGAGGACCAACATCGAAAGGGCTTGGTACTTTTAAGAAACTGAAAACAAGACCAATGGGAAGTAAAGAGAGGGGAAAAAAAAACAGTACAAAGTCCTATCACTGATGATTTGACAGTAAGCCTTCATGAGTTGTTGCCCTACACTTTTCTTTCCACTGAGTTTGTCCTCAATGGTCTTGACAGCAGACGTGACAGAAATTGGGAGAGTAAAGGAACGACCAAGCTGGAGAGATGAGTAGTCTAAAAAACCAGAATGTCAAGGATTTAGCATTTGATTCTAAATTCAAGGAGAAGCCAGTAAGGGGTTTGGAGTGGCAATGGAGTGGCTTGATGAATTCTGCATTAAAAAAAAAGAAAAAAATTCTTCTGGTCCAATTTAGAAAATGGCCAGAATATCTGAGAAAGGATTGAAGTGGCTCTGGGAACTGATTTATGAAGCTATAGAGTAATCTAGGGAAGAGACAATGGTAGCTTGAACTAGGGGGGTGTTAAGGAGGATGGAGAGAAAAAAAAACTATTCAAGAGATATTTAGCAAGTAAAATCTATAAGTTTGATGATAGGCTAAATAAAGGAAATAAAAGAAGGGAAGGAATCAAGGAAAATGGCAGAGAGCTCATTCCTGGATAGACAATGCTGTGTGAAGCACTGGAAAACTACTTCATTATATAGGGTAGGAGTTGGGGTAGGTGAAAAAAGTGTGAGCTTTGTTTTGCACTTATGAAATTAGAAATGTCTTTGAGACAAAAATTGGACAAAGCATGTAGGCTACTGGATTTGTGAGTCTGGAACTCAGAAGAGAGTCACAGACGGTTTATACATTGGGAATCATTGGTGTGGTCTCTAAGTCATGGGAATGGATGAGATCACCTAGGGAGATAGTATACAATGGGAACAGAAAAGGTGAAGAGGGATAAATCTGCAAAGGATTGAAGAAGTGATGAGAGAGAGAGGAGGGACACTAGACACTTAGCATCCATCAGATTCTCTCTCTCACACATTTGAGAATTAGACCCAGAGATGAGCATTAGTTGCTATTAGGCACCAGAACTTGCATAACATGGGGAGTGGAGGACATTTCTGCCACATACATGCTGTGCCTAGAAAGGCAGGCTACAAGGGGCACGGGGATGGTTGGAACAGAAGTGGAGAGAAGAGGCAACATACCAAGTAGCCCAGACAGGTAGAGAGAGGGATCTCAGAGGTTGCTCCCTGCCCGTTCCTTATATCTCATAATCTAGGAGATAGCTGTGTTTCCTTCCCATAAGCCCCCTTTTTGTCTTGAGCAGGTATGGATGGGCTACTTTTTCTTGATGGTAAAGCATAATGCCAGGAGACAGCAAGTCATGTGTTGGAGGCAGGGAGCTGACTGGCTTAGGCAGGACTGACACAGACTAACAGAGCCCAGAGGATGAGAGGGTGATAAACCTATCACTGGGCACCTTCACTCATTCTCTCAACTGAACCTCAAGATGCACGAGCACAGACAAGCTTGTTCACACTCTCTTACTCTGTGATGCCCTGTGCCCCTCAGACCTCTCTAGTCCCCAAAGACAGAATTATTACCTCCCAATTAGGGTGAGAACACAAAGGGTGAGAGACTTTCTAAGGCCACAATGCACAAAAAAAAATAAGACTAGCAACTAACCCTTCCATACAAGAGAATAGTTATATGGAGGGGGAGAAAAGAGTGGCTGTTTTATAATGTACGAGGAAGAGTTTGGAAGGAGAGATTATTAATGACAGTACATATTTTTTTAGTTAGTAATCAATGCAATGAAACTGTACCCTCAGCAGGGATGACTAGAATTTCTATGAGAAGCATGGGTTAAAGAGGGAAGCTGGCATGGGCAAGTTTATCCCAATATCTAGTTCTGGTGGGAAGTGGTAATGTCCCCTGTTCCTTCCATGGTGAGCAGGGGTGGAGAAATTAAAGCGGTGAGGACCAAGCCTGCTATAGTTTGAATGTGTCCCCCCAAAATTGCTGTGTTGAAAGTTGGTTGTAGTAGTACAGAGAGGGTGGAAACATAATCTGACTGTGGGAATAAGAGACAGGGCCTTTGGGAACTGATTAGGATTAGATAAACTCTTCAAGGTAGAGTCCCAGTGGCTTCCTAGTGGTGGGTTTTAAAGGAAAGGAAGTGAAACCAGAGCAGAGAGGCACAGAAATGTGGACACAGGTGTACAGACAAGCTTGTTCACAGTCTCTTATTCTGTGATGCCCTGTGCCCCTCAGGATCTCCAGGGAGCCCCACTAAGATGCATCTCCTTGACCTTGAGTCACCAAAACCTAAAGCAGAATAAAAATCTCTATTCTTTATAAATCGCCCAGGTATTTATTTTATCAGCAACAAAACAGACTAAAATAGTCTCTTTGTAGACTCAGATTTAAAGAGAGGAGCCAAAGAACACTCTTGGCAGACCTGAGCTGATTGGACCTGTTTTAGTTCTCAGTGACCTTCTAGCTGCTCACACACTCAGCTATGCAAACTGCTCTGTGGCTTTCACTCACCCATGGATGGAGGATGACGGGAAAGGGAAAAGACTGGTTTGGGAGAGGGAGGATGTGGCCACTAGGAAACCCACCAAAACCCCCACAAACCAGAGCTGGGCTTAAGGGGCAAGGCAGAGAGAGTGATCTGGAAAACGTGTGCTCAAGCTCCTGAAACTGGGTCTTAGATTCTAAGAATGAGGTGGGGGTAGAGTGAATGTATCCTAAAATGGTAACCTAAGTTATGAATGGGAGAAATGAGCTTGGAATATGGGACTATGGCATGATCTGGAAATCGGGATGTTTCGAGGCATGGATCACTGTTGGCTATTGAGTGCTTTAGGATGGGAAGACTTGCTGAGAGAGAGAATAAGGTCTGGGCATGTAGGGCTGCTCTGGGGATGTGGAGAAAGAGAGGACGTCTGGGAGTAGACCATCCTGGAGCAGGACTTAGTATGAGAAGTTGGAAAACTAGAGGAGCTAAAGCCCATTCACAGCACAAAGTGCTTTTCTGAACTAATTTGACAGGTGCATCTCTCTTCCAAAGATCATCTCCCTGGTGAGTGTGAGGAAGGGACCTTAGAAAGGGTCTGCACCAGCAAGACAGGTGGTGACGAATAGGCGGCGATCAGGCCAATGGCTTTCAAACGTTTTCTGTCAGATAGAAAAACCCTGTCATCTCATTCCCAATTTTATTTCGTTCTGTTTCACCTCATATTTCATTTAATGGGAGCTGTCAAGGAGATCTTTGATTTTTCTCCCCCTCCTTCTCTGGCAGCGTATGCTGTCTGACAGCCTGAGACATAGGTTTTTGGAAGACCCACAATGAGGCAAATTGTCAAAGCCTCCAGTTTTAGGATCTATGTGTCCGTGTGCACTTCTGTGCATGCAAGCTTGTCTGTGCTCACCTGGGCATCTGAGCATGTGCACGTGTGTCAGGAGTATGAGTGTGCACATGTGTATGTGTGTGTGTAATGAAGCTAAAGCAGCCTTGAGTGAGGAGTCAGACATACGGGTTTGAGTTCTGACTCTGGGAGTTGGTATCCTTGTGTGACTGAGCCTCTATTGCCTCACCTGTCAAGTGAGTGTGACAGTACAGTTCCTCCACGCCTCAGAGACTTGTCATGACAGCAACATGAATACCCCCTCGTGATCAATTCTTGCTACTGGTAAGTACAACTCCCATCCATGTGTGCAAGGAGTAACTCCTGACCTAGCCTGAGTCCCAGGGGTCTCTTTTTATGCTGACCCCTCTGACATCCTAGACCCCCGATGCTTTGATCTGCTCAGAACCACCATGCCAGCTCCTGACCTTGGCCTATCTCTCCCGACTGCCTACCCTGCTCCTGCTCACAGGCTGCTAACCATTGCCAGAGAAAGTCAGCAAACATATTTTAATGGGGCAACTCTAGACTTATTCACCCATTTTTCTTTTCATCAAAGTGGGGCCAATGGAAATACGCATGTGCAAACAGCAATTTGAAAGTTTTTCCTTAAAAAAAAATTTTTGCCAGATGGCACATGTGTTCACCAGAGAGAGAGAGAGAGAGAGAGAGCACACAAGCAAGAAAGCATCCCACCATTGGGTGTGGTCATGCCACAATTCCTTCTTTTCCACTTATCCCTTCTTTTTGGGATTTAGACAAGCACATACATGGGCTGGTATGTCTTTTTCAACCCTCAGAGTGTAGGACTTGAAGCCCATGATCAGCCATGTGGCATCCAGTCACCTCAGTCACCAGGCCATGGGCTGGCCATTCACTTATTCTTAACAAATATTTATTGACCATTTACTATGGGCAAGACTCTGTGCTAATCTCTGGGGACACAGAATTGAATAAAACAGAAACTCTGTGCACAAGAGCTTTCAAGTAAGTTTAATACTTAGATTATAGAAGTGTTATAGTATCTAAGCCCAGAACCATGAAAGTGCAGAAAAGCAGCCCTGACCCAACCTAGGGAGAAGAAGTCTTTCTGGAAGAGGTGACTCTTGAATTGACTTTTTTGTTGTTGTTCAAGAGAATTAAATCATTTATTAATTATACATGATAATGGAAGATACACAAGTTTCATTCCCATCTATTATATCTGGTATTATTATTTAATTTAGATATATAGCATAGAATGTGCCAATGATCACTTTTTTAATAACCAAATTCTGTGACTTTGCTTGGGTGAACCTCAGAATGAACTTCAGGCCACAACAGTAACTGTCAGTTTAACTACACCAATGTTTCCGAAGACATCTGGCTTCTATATCCAAGCAGTAGTAAATGATTATTTAATTTCAAAATGGAACTTGGCACCCCCCTGAAGGGATTCCACCTTCACACCATTGGGAAGTTTACCAAGATGATTTCAGAGCAGACTAATTTTACACAGCACATTTTTTTAAAAAGACACCTTTATTCAACGTCATGATCAGACTATTACATTTAACAATCAACAGCATGGGTGCCAAAAAAATTTCTACATTAAAGTTCTTTGTTGGAATGCTTTACACTTTCCACAAAAGAGAAACGAAAATAACCTGTTACACAATTAGTCACAAATATAGTCTTCGTGTTTTTGCTCATACACATGGGTATTGTCTAAAACATGTCTTCTTTGTAGCAGGTAGGCCTTGTTATCATTGTGCTTGGCTAAGTTCACAAATCTGTTATAACTTATAGCTTCCCTGTCACTTCTCTGACTCTCCTCTCCTGCTAACATTTGTTTCCTGGTAGTTAATTAAAACATTCTGCTGGAACCAACAGATGGCATAATGGTTACATCACTGGATTCTCACATAGTTGACCACGGTTTGAGTTCCAGACTTGGTGGCTTAAACTCACACTTGGCACATGTGTGTGTGCCCAAGACCCTAAGAAGAGATGGAGGAGAAGGGTCTATGGCATGGCCATCCCCCCAGGCAGTGATTTCTCACTTTCTGTCTCTCTCTGTCTCTGGCAAGCACACATACCCTACAGCAAAAATCTATTAAAAACAAGTTTTAAGAAAAAAAAATTTCTGCCACTGCCATAGTTACTGCTGCTGCTGGAATCACCATAGACACCTTGATTTCATGATTTGTCAAAGTATTAGTCTCCACCCCCATAAGGGCCAGAGCTTCTCCCTCCAGAGTTTCCTCCCTTCATAGGTTCAAAATTTGAAGACCGATTGTTGTAGTTGCCAAAATCATTATATCTTCCACCACTTCCAAAATTGTTTTCCCCTACCACCACCAAAGCTGCCTCTACATTCTCCATTGTTTTAGCTGTCATAACTGCCACTCCCACCACAGTCACTGCCCTGGTTTCCATAATCCTGTCCACCACTTCCATACCCTCCACTTCCTCCAGAGTAACCAGAGCTGCCTCCTCTAGAACACTGTCAGTACCAAATCCATTATAGTCAGCCTCACTTCCACCGTATCCACCACTACCATGACTGCCACCAAAGCCACCATGACATGAGCAAATTTTCATTACCACCAAAACCACCTCCACAATCACCACCAAAGTTTCCAGAACCACTTCGACTTCTTGGGCTGGAAGAAGCACTGGCCATCTCTTGTTTGGGCAGGGCTTTCCTTACTTGCCAGTTGTGGCCACTCATGGTATGCTATTTCTGAATGACAGCCTTATCCACAGAGTCAGGATCATCAAAGGTGACAAAAGCAAAGCCCTCTTCTTGCCACTGCCTTGGTCAGTCATGATTTCAATCACTTCAATTTTCCCAACATGTTCAAAATAATCTCTTAGGTGATGTTCTTCAGTATCTTCTTTAATTCCCAGTATCTTCTTTAATGCCACCAAGAAAGATCTTTTTTGCAGTTAGGTGGATGCCTGATCTCTGAGAATCTTCTCCTGATACAGCTCTCTTTGGTTCTACATCTCTTACATCAATCTTGTGTGGCCTTCTATTCATGGCTGCATCCTCCTCCTCCACAGCAGCAGACGTGACAAACCCAAAGCCCCTGAAGCACTTGGTATTTGGATCCTGCATTACTATGCAGTCTATGAGCATTCCCCATTGCTCAGAATGGCTCCTCAGGCTCTCATCAGCTGTTTCAAAGCTCAACCCTCTGATGAAGCACTTCCGCTGTGTCAGTCTCTTTAAGGAACTCTGACTTAGACATGACATCAGTGGAAAGAGAGACTTCAGCAAAGCTTTTCCAGTGGCATCCACAGGCAGAAAAGCTGAACTGACTCTTGAAGAAGGGAGTTGGCCAGTTGAAGGGAGTATGTATGAGCTGATTCTCAGGACTTACTACTGCTCAGCAAACATTTACATTTTCTTTTGGGATCCTCCAGCTCTGTCCTCCAATTTCTTTTCCAACTTTTTACCACATTCTTCAAGTAGCTTACAGCCTCCAGTCTTCCTCTTCCAACATCTCTGCCCATGACCACTGGGTTAGTCCTCCTGAGTCATTGACAGGATCAGGTTACTCACTACTCACACACTCACATTGCATATGGAACAGTCGCAATGCCTGCACCTGGCATTCGAGACCCTCCATAAACAACCTTTCAACTTCATATCCTACGGTATCCCAAACACAAGTCAATCAAAGGTACTCCCCAGTCTTTGAAACTGCTATGCTCTTTCCTACTTCTCCATCTTTACTCCCTGCTCTGGGTGGAAAGTCTGGCCT
The DNA here is from genome assembly GCA_026018925.1 of Tupaia tana. Lineage (NCBI taxonomy): Eukaryota > Metazoa > Chordata > Mammalia > Scandentia > Tupaiidae > Tupaia > Tupaia tana. The sequence goes on from JAKSZU010000004.1 coordinate 80,057,048, forward strand.
ACCTCCATATCCCATTTCTCCCATGGAAATCATACATATGTTTTGAGTCCTAGCTAAGACGCCACTGTCTCACAATGCCTTTAGAATTTTCTACTCCACTTGTGAAAGGGGCTTTTCCTTCTCTATTGGAGCAGTGACCAAGAAAGCTCAATGTTGGATGCCACCACACAGACAAAAGGGACTCCTTTACACCAGAGACAAAAGGAGACAATTATAGAACTTTGGGTACCATAATTAATGGAAAAGTGGGCATATAAAACCAAGGAGCTCATAAAAATCATTCCACATAAGTTGCTACAGACACTGGTTCATGAAAGAATAAATGCAGAAGTTCATATCTGTTTCCTCCCCATATTCCAAATTTATTAAATGACTAAAAATAATTTTTAAAATATAAATTCATATGGACAAGCAACATGAAAGTAGAAACCACAACGAATGAGAAATATCCACATAATTTTGAAACTAGAAAGCTAATGGCAAAGAGTAGACTTATCAGAGAAAACTAATCTCTCACTGCCAAGAAGCCAATGGGGAGCCAGCTGATTTCCATGCATAGCAAATGTCCCCAAAGCAGCACTTCAGATCCTCTTGGTCTTGCCCTTTGCCACTTGTTCTTACCATGGTGCCATGCCAACTGTTCATGGGATCCAAGCACATACATGCAGGCCCAAGCCAACAGCACCTCATCTCATCTCTGCACTGCCACCCTCCAACTTCCCTGTTGATGCTATGGGACTTGCTCATGATCTATCATAAGCATCCCAGAACTGCAGAGACATTAACTCCCTATGGGGCAAACCTTTGTAGTAGTAGGTAATTTCTTTCCTCCAAAGTGTAACCATTGGTATTTGAAAGTCAGTCCTGCAAGAATGAGGAATCAGTTTCTCTTGAACGGAGTGGTGGCCAGCACTCTCCATTTCTGCCTTACTAATTTTCCTTTACTCCTGTGTCTTCTGGTATTGTGCTACTAATATAATATAGTACATGAAGGCCTTTCATTTGAAAGAAATTAACCCAAAACACCTTCAGAAAGCCAAGATATTAAAGAATAGACAGCCTTTAGAGACTTACGAAGGCAAATATAGATGAAAGGAGTAAAGATCAGATGATATTTAAAAACCTATATAAGGGCTGAGCAGGGCTGGCTCCATGGCATAGTGGTAACTGCTCAAGAGAAGCCAGATCTCACCTGGCCACCACAGTTTGAATTCCCAACCTGGTCAGACTGAAAACACACAGGGAACAGACTTGGGTGCCCAAGATCCAATAGGCTGGAGGACTGGAGGAAGGGAATCATGGCATAACCAGTCCCATGGAAGGTGCTTCTCTTTCTCTGTCTCTCTTTCACACACACATTCTGTGCACACATGTGTGTTCTATCATAAATAATGAAGAAAAAGAAGTTCAGAATTCTAGATCCACTCCCATCCAAGATGCCATGAAACTGTACCTTCACTAGTCTACATGAGCTTTGAGTGAAGTTTATTCCTAAGGGAAGTTTAAGACTTTGAACTTGGGGACATCAGGCAAAGCCAAAGGTAGGACTGGGTCAATTTACTGAAAGCATGGAGATTAAATGAGACTCTAAATACTAGAAGACAGAATCCAAACAAATAAATAGAAACAGTAAACTTGAAGGAGACAGAGACAATGTAAAGCATAAGAAAAAAATTTTAATAATAATGTTCCCAAATTATTGCCATTATAGAAGATATTGCATTCATGAGCAAGAGCACAGTACTATGAAAAATTAAAAGATCACAAAACAGTTTGTAAATTAAAAACACAATGGCAAGTAATAAACATTTAAATCAATTAGAAGGAAAAAGTGGGAATATTTTTCAGATAGTAAAACCAGAAGACAAAAAAAGAAACCCTCACTTTTTAAAAATAGGAATCAATCTAGAAGTCTAATATCCAGCTATTACATATTCCAGAGAAAGGATGAGCAGACACTCCATATGCCTAATGAGTGAATTTTTAAAGAACTATTGTCAAGAACAAAAAAGGTAAAGAGAAGAACCTCGGGAAGAGGGGGAACACCAAAAATAAATTGTATATCAAAATGGTGTTATATTTATCAACAGAAATATTAGATGCTAGGAGACCATAAATCAATACCTTTAAAATTATGAGAGAAAACAATTATTTCTTACCTAGAATTTAATGCTCAGGCAAACTTTCTCTTACTCTGCCTTACATTTTCATCAAGGGCTAAAAGAAAAAAAATATATACCCAATCAGGAAACAGAAGATAAAGCATAGTTAAAAAACATGACTTCTCATGATAGTGGAAGGAAATCCCAAGGTCATAGCAGTGTAGTAGGCTCTAGAGAATAAATAGTCCAGGAAGAAAAAGCTGACTGAGGACTTTCGAGGGTAATTTTCTAGGAATAATTAGGTGGGACAGACAGATTATTTCATGTGTTCAACTTTACTGAGAAAAGTGTAATAATTTTGCTAAGGAGACTGAAGATACTCATAGTATATATTAAACAACTAAAATGAGCAAAGATTGATCCCAGGGAAAATTTTTAAAATTTCTGAACAGAAATATAATCATTACATTATGTGGCTTAACTGTTAACATTTACATAGCAACAATAATAGATGCATTGTTTATTCTTTTAAGTTTATTTACTTTACCCATGAGAGGGTATACATACGTGCACATGAGAGAGAGAGAGAGGGCCCTTGACAGACACAGTCTCGTCCTGCCACAATCCCCTCCCCCGGCCCTTAACTCATCAGGATCTTGAGCATAGTTTCAGGTCAACTTGGAATCTGAACCTGCAGCTGACCTTGCAGTTTCCAGAACAGCAGTTCAGAACACCAGCGCACCTGAGCCATCAAGGCTGGACCAACACTATTTAATTAAAATTGTTAGGCCTTGCCCCATAGCACAGTAATTATGTACTGTTCACAAAAAGCCAGATCCCACATTGCCAGACACAGGCACGTGTGTGTGCATGCCCAATTCTGATGGGATTGAGAAATGGAGGGAAAAAGGATGGCAGCATGACCATGCCCCATCAGGACGTGCTTCTCTCTCTCTCTCTCTCTCTCTTTCTCTCTCTCTCTTTTCTTTCTCTCTCTCCCCCTCTCTCTTTCTCTCTGCCTTCTGGCAATAAAATAGATAAATAAAAATTCTTAAATAACTATTGAGTTGTCAGAGAAAGCATGATGTATTTTTCTATGTTTTCCTATGCAGAAATGTGTCATGAATTTTCCAATGACCCAATGTTTTAGTAAGGTAGAAGAAAAAGAAACATCTGCAGTAGAGGAGGGTGGAAGAAAAGAGTAGTGAAAGATCTAAATTCTCCCTTCTGCATTAAAAGACAACAGAGAATATCTAAACTTTAAAACTCTGTGGCTCAGCTGTGGTGATGCAGGCAGGAGGGTGCCGCTTGTGATGCTTGAGTCAGATACAAAGGCTCTGGGCTTGGGTCCAGGGTCACCCTGAAGAGGCCAGGCACTCAAGGATTGCAGCATGGCAAGACTATTGGGGGTCTCTGTCTCACTCTGTAAATAAATGAATGAACTTTTTAAAAAAAATACAGAAAGGGTTATACATAAATGTTTAGAAATAAAGTAATTATCAAGTCAAAGAGCAAAAAAAAGTTGAAAATTGTTGTTTTGGGGAAATAGGACAGAGGGTGAATAGGAGAAGCAATTTCTCTTTTCTGTTATTAATATTATGATAGCATTTGTCTTTTTTATTCTTTCTTTTTGTGATATGAACTTTCTGTTACAATCCTCCTGCCTCAGCTTCCCAAGCAGCTGGCACTACACATATTGCCACCATGCTCTGTTCTTTTTCACACAGGTCTTGCTATGTGGTCCAGAGCAGTCTCGAGCTCACAATCCTCCTGCCTGAGCCCCCCTCCACTCCCCCAGTTGCTAGAATTACAGGCACACAACACTGTGCCTGATGTTAGTTTGAACTGGGACTCAAACATAGGCCTCCATGTGGTCCCAGCCTGAGGAGTAGAGCTTCTTAGTAGCACACACTATTGCTGCTGGACCCCATTTGACTTTTAAAACTACACGCATTGTGGGACCAGCAGTTAGCGTAATGGCTATGTCGCTGGACTCCCATGTAGTTGACCACGGTTCGCGTCCCGGATCCAGTGGCTTAAAACTCACGCCAGGCGCGTGTTCGTGCGTGCCCAAGATCCTGGAAGGAGAATGGAGGAGAAGGGATTGCGGCGTGGCCATCCCCCTGGGGGAGTGATTTCTCGCTTTCTGTCTCTCTGTCTCTCTTTGTCTGTCTGGCGAGCGCACGCACCCTATTGCAAAAACCTCTCAAAAAAAAAAAAAAAAAAAAAAAAAAAAACTACATGCATTGTTACTCTGATTAGAAATTAGGGGCCAAGTCATCTAGTGGTGCAGTGGTTAAGGTGGCTGGATCCTACATGGTCAATTGTGCATTTCAAGTCCCAGACCCAGCAGCTTGAGGATCATGCTGGGTGTGAATGTGTTCATGTCCAAAATCCCAACAGGAGAATGGAGGAGAAGGGATTGTGGTGTGACCATCCCTCTGGAGGGTACTTTCTCACTCTCTCTCCTTCTCTCTGTCTCTCTCCAGCAAGTACATGCACCCTACAGCAAATTACAAAAAAAAAAAAAAAAAAAAAAAAAAAAAAAAAAAAAAAAGAGAAGAAGAAGAAAAAAGAAAAGAAAAGAAAGAGAGCAAAAGAAAGAGAAAGAGAAAGAAAAAGGAAGAGAAAAAAGAAAAAGGAAAGAAAAAAAACCGGAGGCCAGGCAGCAGCACAGTCATAACACAACACTCTATGAGGGTGATCCACATGGGAAAGTTCGAGGTTCCCACCTAAAGATCTTCTTAAACTCACCTGGTATGCACATGCTTATGATCTTTGGAGACCTGTGGAGGTCTCTCTCTCTCTCTCTCTCTTTTCTTTTTTCTTTTTTTTTTTTTTTAAGACGTTTTCCCTGTAGGGTACTTGTGCTAGCTGGAGAGACAGACAGAAAGCGAAAAATCATCCCCCAGTGGGGATGACCACGTCACAATTCCTTCTCCTCCGTTCTCCTTTTGGGATTTTGGGCACACATGCACACGCATTCTGCGTGAGTTTTAAGCAGCCTGGCCTTGCACTCGAAACACAGTAGACTACGCAGGAGTCCAGTGGCATAACCATTACACCATCTGCTGATCCTTGGGGTGCCTATCACTTGCTCTCTGTCTCTTTTGCTCAAGGAAGAAATGAAGAATTTTTTTTAAAAGGAAATTGTGTGTGAGAGAGAAAGAATGATAATTGTAACAATATATTAAATGGATTTTTAAAAATTGCCTTGGAGTTTGCACTAATGCCCCAGCCTGAGGAAAATGATGATGACGTGCCCATGCAATCCAAGGAGAGGGCTTAGACACATCTCACCTACAAGGTTTAATAAGAAACAGGGAAATTCCATCTGCCACCCTCACCCTGCCATCCAGCTCAATTTTATGTATAAAGAAGGTCAGAGGTTAATCAGAGATGATTCAGAGAGGAGACTTGCTGGGACTTGTTGGCTTAACAAGGAATCAGAATTGTTGCCCCTCCATCAGTCTAAGAAGGAGATATGTTAAGAAGTACTGATTGGACATAAAGAGGAGAAGGAAATCTTTGCTCCATAGGAAAGAGCAAGAGTTTCTGGAGGACCTGAACTGTGTCCTGGAAGTCTGAAGGGCACTGAGACTGGAGGCTGGTTTCCTATCTTCATGTGGCCGAGCCCAAGGCCCGGGCCTGCTGATGCTGACTGGCAGAACTGCCTGAGTCTGGTGGGCCTTCCTCAAGACAAGTGGATGTCGTAACAGGAGCTGGGCTGGGGTTACCTTGAGGAAGACCCTTAAGAATGACTTTCTGGGTGAAGCAACCCCAGCAGAAAGACTGGGGGGCCCTGAAGAAGCTTAGGAGAATTACCAGAGGTCATCCAGAAACCAAGAGGAAGAACCATTGCTGAAGAACCAAGAGGGAAACCTTTGAAGAACCTACAAAAGCAATAATGAGGGAATGAACCAGCATTGGGCACCCAAGGAGCACTGTATCTGCAGACCCCTGCTACCAAATTACAGTAGGGCCAATGGAGAGAGAAAGCCCCCCATCCTTCTCCTCCCTACATCCCTGCAGGAACCCCAGGCTGCAGCCAGCAGGTGGGATGGGATGGAACAGGGAGCTTCAAGAAATAAACAACCACCCCCACCCCACTGTGGGTAGAGCCTAGCTTGGAAAGAAAGAGAAAAGCTTAAATTGGATGTGAAATGAAAGTATTGATTTAGATCCATCTGGCCTTTTTAATATCTGTAAATAAGACTTCTAATATCTGAAAGTGACTGGAAAGCTACAGGGCAGGGAAGGGTGAGCCAAGGGGGTAGATTTGAAGAACAAGTGGTTATTTGCTAGCCGACTTACCCTTATTTTTTTGGGGGGTGGGGGAGGTTTTTGCTATAGGGCGCGTGCGCTCACCAGGGAGACAGAGAGACAGAGAGATAGAAAGCGAGAAATCATCCCCCAGGGGGGATGGCCACACTACAATCCCTTCTCTTCCATTCTCCTCTTGGGATCTTGGGCACGCATGCACAAGCGCCCAGCGTGAGTTTTAAGCCACCAAGTCCGAGATGTGAACTGCAGTCGACTACATGGGAGTCCAGCAACATAGCCATTATGCTAACTGCTGGTCCTCTTACCCTTATTTTCAAAAAGAAAAGAAGAAACACATCGACACCTATGCTATATGACAGACATGTAGATAGACCATCTCATTCAATCTTCACAGTGATCTTTCTAGGTAGTAGTGACTCTTCCGTTTTGAAAAATCAGATCACTGAAGCTCAGAGAGGATAAATTTTCCAAGATCACATAGCTAGAAAGTGATGGACATGTCATAAGTAGGACATGCCCTGGACCCATACACATCCTAAGCAAAGTGACTAAAAGCATGTCTATTGATGTCAAATAGATAGGAGTCATGGCTAGTAATGACAGCATCCCAGCATGGCTAATAATGACACCATCTCCTTTGGACAAGATGTTTACTCTCCCTCAGCCTCTGTTTCCTCATCTCTAATACAGAAATGTTATGCTAGCTATTTTGCAGGCTTTCGTAGGGAGTAAGTAAGGTCATTCATACAAAGACTCAGCAGATTGCCTGGGGCAGAGCAAGCACTCAATGAACAGTATGACGGAACCAGGTGGTCATTCAGAAGTGCCTGGAATACTAGATGCTCAGTAATTGGTTTACTCTAAACCTGAGTTGCTTCTCTCCTGTGATTTTATATACGTATATGTATATCTCCTGTATATGTATACACACACACACACACACACACACACACACACCAAAATGAAATGTGTTGCATTCTGCGTTGTATTGTAGATATTTCGTTAAAACATAATCATAAGGGAACCAGCAGTTAGTGTCATGGCTATGTCGCTGGACTCCCACCTAGTCGACCGCAGTTCGCGTCCCGGACCCGGTGGCTTAAAACTCACGCCGGGCGCGTGTGCATGCGTGCCCAAGATCCTGAGAGGAGAATGGAGGAGAAGGGATTGTAGCGTGACCATTCCCCCTGGGGGGTGATTTCTCACTTTCTGTCTCTATGTCTCTCTCTGTCTGTCTGGCGAGCGCACGCGCCCTATAGCAAAAACCTCTCCAAAAAAAAAAAAAAAAAAAAAAAAAAAAAAAAAAAAAAAAAAAAAAAAAAAAAAAAAACCATAATCATAAGATTGGAAAGGATCTTGGAAGTATTTAAGTATTTTCTCCCCTAATTAACTATCAACTCCTTGAGACCAGCAGTTGGCATGATGGCTATGTTGCTGGACTCCCATGTAGTCAACTGCAGTTCGAGTCCTGGACCCAGTGGCTTAGACTCATGTTGGGTGTATGCCCAAGATCCCAAGAAGAAAATGGAGGAAAAGGGATTACGACGTGTTCATCCCCAGGGGGTGGGGGGTGACTTCTCACTTTCTGTCTCTCTGTCTCTCTCTGTCTTTCTGGTGAATGCACATGCCCTATAGCAAAAAAAAAAAACTCTCAAAAAAAAAAAATCAACTCCTTAGAGCTAGAGGTCACACCTTGTACATCATTTATTAATTTTATTCTTATTTATTCACTCAAGAAATGTGTACCTATGGGTACAGTATGGCATAAGGTATTTAGAGAGACATTAGAGAACTTAATTAAAGTATGAATTAATTTTGGTGCAAAAAATAATTGAAATCCATGCATAATTTTTCATGATACACATTTTCCATGAACTTCTTGAAGATCCTGCATCGAGATTATTAGAATTTAGACCCTACCCTCAGGAACTTATAGCCTAAGCAAAGCTAACACTGGTGCCAGAAATAGAGATGCAGATGTAGTCCTGGGCAGTTTGGCACAATGAACCCCTTGTGGCAACCCTCACAGTGCCTACAGAGTAGGCACTCACCACATGGTTGTGGAACCGATAACGAGCAAATCTGCCTGTGACTATGGGAGTATGCTAGTTGTAAGCTCAGTAGGACAGGAGTTTTGAGTGACCTGAGCAAGCATTTGTGGGCATTAAAATTTGATGGTGTTGTGGGAAGTGAATGAATGGCGTGCCAAGCTCTCCGACCTTGGTTATTTGTCAGTCCTTCCCTCCTGCCTGCTCTGTGCCTGTCTTGCCCTCTGCACTGTAGAAGCTAGTCAGACTCATCCAGGAGCCTGATGGTAATCTGATTTGGTCATTTTCCAAATTCTAGACAGGTAAGAGCTTTGATCAGGGTCTTCCCAGTCGTGTCAGAGGGGAAAAGAACAGAGGAAGGGGAGGCAGGAAGAAGGTGACCAGCTCCAGCCAGCTCCAACTATATTAGGTTTCTTCCCTCTGGGGCCCTTCTTTTGGCTTTACCTCAAAGGAGGTAAAGGGGAGAAATTGCCCGTGGGTGATTCATCTTCTCTCTTGTTTTTTTTTTTTTTTTTTTTTTCCCTCCCTCAAGGAGTTCAAGGATGCATGAGTATACACACTCATACGTTCATACACACATACTCACACTCACACTGTGTTCTGGTAGGTGCACCCTACACAGAGGAGAGAATCACCCCACCACCACCACCACCTCACCTAGCCACTTGCATTTGCAGGGACACATCAGGAGAACACCAGCCTTCCTGCTCCAACACCCTCCTCAACTACCGCTGAGAAACAGGCTTCCCAGGAATGGAAATTCTATGCTGGCAACATCATTTGATTAAAATGCAAACACCCCAAGGAGGGAACCTGTATTCAGCCTTCTTAGCCACTCAGATCTCAGAGTGATTCAGAGCCCTTCTGAGTGGGATTTGAAGTGATTGAGAGGGAAAGCAGTTAGCGTAATGGCTAGACTCCCCTTCTGAGTCCCGGACCCGGCGGACGCCGGGCGCGTGTTTGCCCAAGATCCCGAGAGGAGAATGGAGGAGAAATTGCGGCGTGGCCAATGCCCTATAGTCATGAGAGGGACTAACATTGTCCATGCAGGGACAAAGGACTTAAACAGGGCAACCAGAGTTCCCTTCTGCCATTTGGCTTACTTCCATTCCGTTCAAATTGTCACCCACCACTCCACTTCAGACATCGTTCTGAGACTTCGGAGAGACAATGAGTATGATCCAGATCCAGAGCAGCTCATAGCTTAGCAACTGTTACCAAGTAAACAAACAAGTGATAAGTAAACGAATAAGTAATAAGTGCTACAGTTGAGGTACAGGTAAGAGGGACAGCACAGTGGAGGCCAATGAAACCCAGGCTGAGAGGTACAAGTCAGCAAGTACAGATTCAGGGCCAGCAGATGACATAGCGGTTATGTCACTGGATTCCCACATGGCTAACAGACCCAGTGGCTTGAAAATCATGTCGGGTGCATGTGTATGCATGCCCAAGATCCTGGGAGGAGAATGGAGGAGAAAGGACTATGGCGTGGCCATCCTCTCTGGTGGGCGATTTCTCACTTTCCCTCTCACTGTCTGTCTCTCAGTCTCTCTCTTGCAACTGCACACACCCTATAGCAAAAACCTCAAAGAAAAGAAAATCTTCTTGTAGAGCACAGAGCTGGATCTCTAGGCTTAGAACTAAGCATGCACACCCTGCCAATGTAAGAGAATAAAAAATGGCCATGGAAATAGAAATTGGGTAGGGAAGATTTCTGAGCCCAGATGATTTTCGCTGTCTAGAGAGGCAGAGTAGTATAACAGAAATCACGTGGACCGTCTCCGTGCTCTGGGTTAATTTATCAGCCTCGACATTTTCCAACTCAATGGCTTTGGGTGAGGCACTCTGCCTCTCTCATCCTCAGTTTTCCTCAAGGTGATATCAGCCTTGCCTGCCCTGTCAGGTTGTGAAGACCTGATGAGCTAACCTGTGTTACTGCAAAAGGGAGTTGACGTCTTCCTCTGGCAGTTCCTTCCTCTCTACCTCTCTGGGTGCCAAGATGAGTTTAACAAAGGACTTCCCTCCCTGCCGTACCTACTCCAAGCTTCCAGATGTATCTCTTGAGGCTATCATGAGGGTCCTAAGTACTTAGTCCCAGCTCTAGGCTCCAGTCTCAGGAGGCAAAAGCTTCCATGGGGAAAAGGGTAAAGTGGAGATGCAATAGAAAATGAGCTGCTTTGGGTTCTGAGCTAAGAAGGACAGCAGTCATGCAGTACTAATAACCACATGATAAAGACTAGCAACGGTTTGGCTGAGTCTTCTCCCTACAAGTTCCAGCAACATGTCTAGGCACGAATCGTAATACTGAGTACTCAGTGTTTTTATAAAAAATGATACATTTTCATCCTCTGCGATCACTCTCTTCTTTCTACTTCATTTATTCTAAAAACATACTGACAAGTAGAAAGGAAACAGAAGTTCAGAGAAAGTCAAGAATTAGCACAGGCCGAGTCACCTTGATTTTGTCACTCCCAGCTCCACTAGTATTCTTGACTTTCAGGGTGGCAGTCTCAGATAGCTGATAGCATTTAATAGAAGAACAAAAGGTTTAACTCCCCAACCAAAAAGTTTGCCTTTGGCAGAAGTGTGAAATAGGTGATCTTTACAAAGTGATGAGAGACCAGAGTTCAAATCTGGATACGTCTGCTGACCTTTGGGTGGGAAGCTCTGTGATATTTACTGTCTTTATTCATTAAATAAGCACTGCCTCATCTGCCTCTTGCATCTGTTTTGAGGGTAAAATGCAACAATGGAGGTAAAACTGATTTGTGAATTGTTAGTTAGTTAATGTCAATGGTATATAGTCCACAGCTGCCTCCTGTGTTGTAGTCGCTTTTTTAGTCCTAGTCTGTTGCCTTAAGCACCTTACTGGTGAACCCTATCAAAGTCTATCCCTTTGGACAGCACCCCTTTTTATAAATATGGCTCAAGTGGCCAATATTCACAAACTATTAGAGGGAAAGTGGCCATTGTACTGATTTACATGAACATATGAATAAATGTTCATATTCAGGAGTCATCCACCCCCCCTGGACCTTTTACTCCAAATGCATTAATCTCTAGTGGAACACAAATTAAACTTTAGTGGGTTAAAGGGAGACACATTTTAGGTGAATGGGATCTTTCCCATGCTCCTCAAATTACACACACTCAATCCATAAAATCCATGGTTCTTAAATGTAATTCGGAACCTTTACTCAGAGACCTTCATAATCTGACCCAACATTTCTCTCCAATTTTATCTTTCATGGCCTTCGTGGAGTCTTCCCTTTAGTCAAATAGTACCTCTTGTTATTCTACATTATATACCTCAAGTTCTGGTCTCCACATCTCTGTTTATATTGTTCCATATGGAATGTCCATACTCTCATCTCTGCAAGCCTAAATTCTACTCATTCTTAAAGACTAAGCTCAAAGCTTATTTCCTTGACTCCACACCCCAAAACCTTCCTTGATTCCCCAATACAGGAATGGTCTCTTCTTCCCTCCAAAGTGCCTCTCTTGCAACTTCCACTTTCTACCCAATGTGATGGTTATTCATATGCAAATCTTAGCTCAACAAGGGACCCGTTCCCAAAATGTATTCCCCACTGATATCTGAACTTGCACCCCTGGGTTCTCAGTTAATTATCACATCAATGAGTTCCTATTTGAACAGTGGGAGATATTCAGAAGTATCCCTGAGGGAGCCCGCAATTTCACTGAGGATATTGCAAGTGCCCAGTAGATGATAGATGAAGAATGCTTTAGTAGTGACAAGCCAAAAGAGATCACCAAGGTTGAAGCGAACATTTCTTGGGGTCAAATGCTGCCTTTCAGATCTTCTCTTTCAACACCCATTTTTTCCTGAGAGTGAGTAGTTCCCAGCATGCTGACATGAGTTAGTTTATCAGATAGTTTTCCTGGTTGTAAAGCAAGGAGGAGGGAACCAGCAGTTAACGTAATGGCTATGTCGCTGGACTCCCACGTAGTCGACCACGGTTCACATCCCGGACCCGGTGGCTTAAAACTCACGCCGGGCGCGTGTGCGTGCGTGCTCAAGATCCCGAGAGGAGAATGGAGGAGAAGGGATTGAGCGTGACCATCCCCCCTGGGGGCTGATTTCTCACTTTCTGTCTCTATGTCTTTCTGTCTGTCTGGCGAGCGCATGCGCCCTATAGCGAAAACCTCTCCAAAAAAAAAAAAAAAAAAAAAAAGAAAAGAAAAAAAAAAAGCAAGGAGGAAACATAAGGGTACAGGCCAGCCAGTGGCATAGCAGATAGGGCAGCTGGATCTTACGTGACTGACTGTGAGGTTCAAGTCCTAGATATGACAGCTTGAAAAACACACCAGGAACATGTACATGCATGCTCAAAATCCTGAGAGGAGAATAGAGAAGAAGGGGTTGTGGTGTAGCCATTCCCTTAAAGGGTGATTTCTCACTTTCTCTCTAATTTCTCTCTTCTCTCTCTCTCTCTCTCTCTCTCTCTCTGTTTTTCTCTTGTGAGTGAAAAATCCTTATGAAAAATATAAAAAGAAAGAAAGGAGACAAAAAAGAAAGAGAGAGAGAAAGACAGAAGCATAAGGTTAAGGCAAGTTCATATGAGTGTGGAGCTTTGCTTACCTCACCCTAGTTCTGGCCCAGGGGAGAAAAATAGAAAGGGACCAAATGCATGGATGAAGGTGAAGGACATTAGGGACAGAGTTCTTTCTCACTCTAATGCTGAGATCTGGCTATGATATGAGCTACACTAACCCCATCACCTTCTTTCTCCATTGTATTTTGTTTACTCAAGGCAGTGCAGAGAACACAGTTACACTGCCAAGCAACCTCTAACCCCTCCTGGAGTGATCCAAAGCCTACAAGATTAAATGATCTGAAATCTCCTGCAATTTGAATGGTGCCTAAAGAAGGAGCTCAACTTTCCTACTTAACTCAAGCATGGCTTCCATGATGGGCTGGATAATTACCTTCCTAACCCTGACTCCCGCCCCATGCCCTATATTTGCCAGGCTAATGCTATTTTGGGTGCCCATCGCAGTAAATAATGCAGGGAATAGCGGGGAGGCTCTAGAAAAAATTTTGGAAAGGAGAGCTTTTCAGTCTCTCAAATAGCTCTACACTACAATGAAGAGATACCATTTGGCATCTGTTCAAAATAAAATGAAATGAACTTTTTTTTTTTTAAGATTTCCAACACCACTCCTGCTATGATTGAAATTTCAACTTCTTTAAATGACATCCAATTTCTAAAACACTGATTTTAAATGTCTCTGAGACTTAAGGGAAAACAAATGAGCCAAATAAAAGGCATTTTAGCCTAGAAAATGGCTTCAACCTTCGAAATACGATTTAATGGTGTCCTTAAAACAGATATAATCTGATAGGATCTTAAAGAACCTCAGATCTGGGTCACTTTATAAAGCCCAGAGATGAGACTGGGAGAAGAAGCACTGGCTAGTCTTAAATATTAAACTTTCAACCTGGCCCACAGCCCTCGGGATCTCTAATTTAACAGAAATTCTGGCTAAAAGCTTCATTCGACGTGCAATATTTAGTTTTTTTCTAGAATAAGATCACAATGCTGCATGTGCTACCTGCATTGTTATCATTATAAAAAGAAAAAAGACTTATGTTTCTGTAATTATTTACAGCTTACTAAGCACAGTTACACATATTATCTTTTTCCCTTCTAGACTATTCCACTAGAGAGCCAACCACAAATAGCAAAAAATGTGGATTCACATTTCTATTTTTAAAGTTTATTTATTTCTTCTTTACTGAGAGAACACAGAAGTAGAGAGACATAGCACCACCAACTGGGTCTCGATGCTGTCATCCACCACCAGCCCCAGCCAGCTCCAGGTCAGGGGCATGAACATTCCCGGTGTACTCAGGGAGGTCTCCAATATGGGCCAGCTTCAGTGTCGCATTCCACTGTGCACCACCCTAGATTCACATTTTTTTAAATCACAGAAATCAGAGGTGATGTGTTAAGAGTTACATTTTGGTTTCATGACTTCTACTTCATGTGTCTGTGTCTCCCCCAGCCATCTAACATGAGAACATCAAGGGAGTTAGTGATGGAGAGTCAGAGTCAACCAAATGTGGGGACCTCCCGACAGAGCTGTAACATGATGAGGTCAATTTAAACAATGCCACGAACTAGGCCTCATAATTTGTAAAGGCAAAGCCCCACTTATTTATGTAAAGTCTATGCAAATGTCCTCAGTAGCCTCCTACTTCATATCAGTGTGATGACCTTGTGCAGCTTTGATGGATCTACGCAATCTCTAAGGAAACCCCAAAAGGCTTCAGGGCCCAGAAGCCCAAGGTTGACGGCCAGAAGTCATAGTGTTGACAGCTATAGCCACTATTGACTCAGCAGATAATTCTATGTGTACTCAATAAAGTTTTAATATAGTGATTCAAGCCTGACTGTACATCACAATCACTCATAGAACTTGTAAAACACACTAGGACTTGGACATCATTCCCACAGATTCTGATTCGGTTTTCAGGGAGAGGGAGTAGAAATTGACTTCAAAATTTTACAAAACTTCAGGTGATTCTAATGTGCAGTGCTGAAGACCATTTTTCTACATGCAGAGGTTCACAAACTCTAGCCAGCATCAAAATCATCTGGAAGGTTAGGACTTGCCTCTAGAGTTTCTGATTCAGTTGGTCTGAAGTGGAAACCGAGAATTGGTATCTATAACTAGTTTCTAAGTGATGCTGATGCTCCTAATCCAGGCATCACACTTTAAGAGTCACTGCTCTGAGACTATCCCACAGCCTAGTGGTTAAGGGATCCAGATCCTACCTGGCCAACTGTGCTTCAAATTCCAGCCCTGTTGACTTGAAAGACACATGGGGTGCATGTGAATGTGTGTCAAAATCCAGACAGGAAAGAGACATGGGGAAGAAAGGATTGAAGCATTACCATGCCCCACTGGAGGATGCTTTCTCCCTCTCCCTCTCCCTCTCTCTGTCTCTCTCTCTGGCAAGTGGACCCACTCTCTTCCAATAAAAAGTAGAAGAGTCAGCAAGTGGTGTGGTGTTTAAGGCGCAGGACTCCCGCAAGGCTGACCATGGTTCAAATCCTTAATATGGCAGCTTAAATCAAGCCAAGCATGTGTGCATGCATGTCCAAAATCCCAGAAGGAGAATGGAAGAAAAGGGACTATGGCATGTCCATCTCTGGGGTGTGATTCTGTGCTTTCCCCCGCTAAATCTTTTTCTATCTCTCTCTCTCTCTCTGGCAAGTGCATGCACCTTATGAGGAAAAAAAAAAAAAAAAACAGTGGGAAAAAACCTCATGTCTCCTTTTAAAAAAGAAGAAGGAGAGAATCACTGCTATAGGCCAGCTGTGGTGGCATAGTGGTAACACAATGCTTTGAGATGTTGAAGCCATGTGGGAAGGTACTGAGTTAGCATCCTAAGGTCTCCCTGTACACGCCAAGCATGCATATGTGCATGCCAATGATGCTGGCTGGCTAAGCCTGGGGGGGGGAGATCATGGCATAAAGATCATTTGGGGACTCTCTCTATTTCTTTCTCTCTCTCTCTCTCTCTCTCTCTCTCTCTCTCTCTCTCTCTCTCTCTCTCTCTCCCTCTCAAAATAAAGCAAACTGAAAAAAACATCACTGTTCTAAAGTGTCACAAAACACTTCATTGTATATCAAAATCAATTCAGCTAAACCATTTAAAATTATAGGAAACACCATTCACTGATTCTCAGACAATTTTTATTGAGGCCTGACTCAGTGTGATGAAACAAAGGAGTACAATGAAACTTGATTTTTGGACTCTCATTCTCTCGTTCCCTCCTTTTTTTCCTTTTCCTTCTCGCCAATGATGGACTCCACAGAGCAGTTTATTTTTGAAAATATCAAGAAGGTCATTTCTGAAATTTTGCCCAGGGGCCCCAAATGTCTACCAGTAGTTAGGGTTGCTTTGTGCTAGGTCAGTCCTTGGCAGAGACTGATGGGCTCTGGTTTCAGCACCCTGGAGAGCAGCCTCTGCGCTCTACACAGTGATAGAACAAGGACAATGGAACTGCAGCAATCATTTCCATTGAAAAGGAGAAAGAATGAAAGATACACAGCAGTCCCTGATCTGTGACAAATTCGTGAATCCCACTGGGAAAACATTGTGAAATCCCTAGATAATACAAGGCCCTCAAAAACTTAAAGGGCTTTCTGATCTATTTGATTTTAGTCAGTGGCATGTGCCAATGCCACATGAAAAGTTTTCAGCTCTGATTTTCTCTTTTGATTTCCTGCTCATATCCCTTTCTTCATTTCCCTTTCTGTCTTCCTTCTTCCCTCCTTCTTCCTTCCTTCCCTTCTCTCCTCCTTGCTCTCTCATTTAATGACAGCTATGTTGAGTCTATTGGGCTGTGAAGGACTCTCCCTATCATCAAGAATAATGCCTTGCACCTGGTAATTGCCTAATAAATAACTACTGAATGAAGTATTTAGAAAGGAATTTACCAATATCTCCAATTTATCTTGAAATGCGCCCAAAAGTTTGAGTGATTATCTAATAGGAGCAGTCATCAAAATTGCCTAGAATGTTTGCTAAACCAGATTGTTGGTCCCACCTCCAGAGTTTCTGACTCAGTTGCTCTATTGTCTGGAGTGGGAGGTGAGATGGTCTGATGGGTGGCTAGAAGGGAAGGATTATCAATGCTACTGTGCTGGGAAACATATAGTAAAATGTTAATAACAGTATCTAGGTAGTGAGCATATACGTTTTTATGTAAAATCTTTTCAAGTTTTATATATGTTTTTAATTTTGCATAATAAAGTGTTTAAAAATATGACAATATAGTGACCACTATCTGAATACCTTGCTTTAAAGAGCACATAGAAATTTACAGCCCAGGAGCCAGCCTATGACCTGATGGTTAAGATGGCTTATACCACATGGTCAATACCACAGATTGAGTCCCAGATCCAGTGGTTCAAAAACCATGTCAGGCACATATGCATGTGTATATAAAGTCCAAAATGAAAGGAGAGATGGAGGAGAAGGGATTGTAGTGTGACCATACTCCTTGGCAGGGAGTCGGGGGGGAGTGCTTTCTCACTTTCCCTCTCCCTGTGTGTGTCTCTCTGGCAAGTGCACATGCCTGCTGGCAAGATTTAAAATTTTTTCAAAAGGAAATTTAGAGTTTAGATCTGCTCTCTCATTCTCTCTCTTTTTCTCTTTCTTAAAAAAGAAAGAAACCACCAAAAGAGGCTGCAGACTGTAGTGTGGACTTTCCAGACATTACCTAGCCCATCATGCTGGGAGCAGGTCTACTCCAGCAGTCTGACTAGTAGAGGCCCACAGTGGGTATGCATCTCCGTTTGGTGGGAAGACACTCAAGCCACTGCTTTCCTTTTGTGTCAAAATCCAAATAGTTGGTGCTCTAAGAGCAGGTTGCAGGGCTTTCCCCAGAATCCAGGGTGCAGTCATTCTCTCCCAGGTGGAGCCTCAGAATAGAAAGAAGGAAAATACATGGCTGGCCTCAGCCACCAAGAGGCAACCCTGACCCCATGTCCCCCTACTTCCAGCTGTCCCAAGGCTAAAGCTGCACCTTCTTCCTCTATGCACCTTACAGATTCAGCATTCTGCATCTGGATGGGGTTACATTACAAACTGGGAACCACTGTGGGACAAGGCCTGTGTCATATCAGGAATAGAGCAAACCCTTACACTGGAGAAACCCTCTAAGTTGCTTCCAAACAAGGACAATTATAATGACCCCAATATCTGTTTTATTCTTTCTACCCCCCTGAAGAATACATGACATTTTGCAACAACAGAAGGACTTATACTCAATATAAGAAAGGCCTGTTCTGACCCTGGGGTAAATGACATATTGGCCAAGGAACCTGTGGAAACTTTTTTTTAAAAAATAACTATTTATTTTATTTTTTATTTATTCATTCATTGATTTTTTTTAAATTTGATCAGAGAGAGACAGAGGGTGAGAGTGAGAGAGAGAAAGTGAGAAAGCAAGCCACCAGGTCCAGGACTCGAACCCCGGTCAGCCATATGGGAGTGTCCAGCGCCTTAACCACCACGCCACCTGCTGGTCCCAGTGGAAACTTTTTTCATAAAGGTTCTCAAACAACAGTTCTATATCAGCATGCTTCTGAAGACCTCTGACAGTTACACAGACCGTAATTCTTGCATACATTAGAAGATGGTGCTAGTAGAAAAATAATAAGAAAGGATGTGAAAATTGCTTTAGGACCTGGCACCCTGAGCGTTGGCTCTGCTACTTGAGAAAGGTCTTTGTCTTTCACTGCTCCATCCCCTTTCTGCTTCTTCTCCTCCCTGGCCACAGAAACACAGGAAACTGTGACTCTGAAAAGGAGAGCAGAGCCCATGTTCCCCCATGCCACTCAGGAAAGCCCACGTGGTTATGTGTCATGCGTTTTTCCCTAGTGTCTTTTTAATTAGCTTAATGAAGTCCTCCCACTTGTGGGTACATTAAAAAAGAAAAAAAGTGGAAGCGAAGACCAAGGAGATGGAAAAAATTAATAAGAGACCTAAACAGCCCTGATGACTCAGCGTTTAGCACAGTGTCAGGAATGGAGCTGGTTTTGGAGAAATAACCTACCCCTTTCATCATCCCTAGAACTTCACCAGAGCAGCTGGCAAAGGAGTCAGCTTTGCATTCATGCCCTACCAGTGTCCCCGGCACCTGGGGCCTCCCTCAGAGTCCACTCCATGGATGAAACAAATTCAGACCTTGTCCTTTATGGGCAGTCACAGTGTCCCACTAGACCTGGAACTCTAATGTGCTGCATGCAGCCAGGCACACCATAGGAGCTCAACCCAGGCTGGATCCTTTGGCATGTGGATGTATGATAGCTTCCCTCCTGTTCTATCACAGTCACATCACTTGCCCATCTCTGGGGTAGGGAAAAGCTCCAGTAGGGGAGATGGCTGAGTGTTTAAAACTCTCCTCATGGAGCTGTCCCCACTATGTGCTCCTTACAGAGGGGACCTCACATAGATTTTTCTCCTCTGAATTCTCTGGGAAGATATATTGATCCAGTCCAAGTAACAGCAACTGATTCAGGTAACTGAATAAAGCTTCAGGACATGGTCTTAAAAATAAGTATGATGTAGTCTGACATCACCTGGTAGCCTTGCCACCTCCCCTACCCACTCCCAATCCACTGTAATCACAAAACATCATCCTCAGCTCAGCACTATCTTCCCCTCCTCAAACCAGGCACTCCTTATCAAGACCCAGGATGAGGTGAAGAGTCTGTGGGTAGAAGTTATGGGGATGAGGGACAGAAATGGAGCAAACCGTGCAATTCTATCCCATGTTCCAAAGCAGGCCTTGTCAACTCCCTGACACAGGGTTCTTGGGACTTTCACAATGAAGTCACCCAGAGGCCCATTTCATTCCTAGGCTGGTGGGTGTACTCAGCCTTCACCTTCCAGAAGATCTCTCCCCTCCCCTCTGTGCCTATTTAAAAAATGTCTTTACAGTTTCCTCCTGGATCTGGAACTGGCACTGACATGAGCTCCAAGAGATTCTTTGACTCTCCTTAGGTCCACCCAAGCCCTACCACAACTCCTTGAAATTACAATGCCATTTTTTTGTCCTGAGGAATTCACAGGATGTGTGTTTACATAGACCACTTTGCCACCTGCATGCCCTGTGGTCTGAAGCAGTGTTCTGTGCCACGTATCGCTTCCTGTACATGGAAATAATAACACCCTCCTCACTAGGACAGTGTGAGGATTAACTGAGGAAAAAATGTGGTACATGCAATGTTTAACCCACTGCCTGGTACACAGTACTACTAGTAAAAATAACAGCTTTTCCCACCTCAGCACTTATCACGCATTAAACAGTACTTAGATTAATCACCCCAATCCTGTGACCATCCTATGAGACAAATGCAACTGTCAGAGCCATTTCACGACATGGAAACTAAGATCATCTAAGTAACTTGTCCAAGACCCCCACACAGCCAGTGATAAGGCTGGAATTTGAACCCTGGTCCATTTGCATCCAGAGCTTGCCTCTGTACGTATGTATCCATGTTCTAGTCAATACATACTATTTTCCTTATTCCTTTCCACATACACCTCTTCCCAGCCACAACCTCACTGTAGAATTTTATATCAGGACACAGGACTCAACAGCAGAGGTCAATAAACTTTTTCTGTTAAGGCCAAAATAGTAAGTTATTTTCAGCTTTGTGCTCCATATAGCTTCTGTCATAATACTTAACTCTGCCAATGTGTACCAGGCACAGACAATAAGTGAATGAATGAGAAAGGTTCTGTTCCAATAAAACTTCATTGACAAAAGCTGGTGACTAGATTTGGCCCAATGGCCACAGTTTGATGGGCCCTGCTCTAGAGTAGTAGCACAGCTCTAGAGAAATAAATAGCTGTGGGTTGATTTTTAGATCGTTTTGTTCATTTCCTTGAATCTAGGCAGTAGCACTGATCAATAGCCAGAGTTATTTTAAGTTTATTAACTTAATTAATGAGAGAAAGGGAGGGACCCCCCTCAACAGTTTACACCATGCTACAGTCCTCTCCCCAAGCCTTCCAGCCAGCATGGATCACACATGCACCTAGGTCAACCGAGGATCCAAACCCCAGGCCTCCCATATGACTCCAGCATTGTGCAATGGCACTCTACCACACCGTCATGGCTGAGCCAGTTCTTCTTTGATTAGTTTCACAACTTAAACTGATTCCACTCTTACCTGAATTATGTCTCGTTTATGTTCAGAATGTTTCCTCCTATATTGACTCATCTGTGAATTTAGATTTTCTCTATTGAGAACTAATAATCCATGCATCAAGACTAAACGTACTCCCTTCCCCAGACAACTACACTCTCCAAGAGCCAAGGCCACTCTGCTCACAAAGCTACTGCATCTACAATCCAAGATTCTGCTTTATTGAAGGCTGGAAAGGCTTGCTACTTCTTTCCTGGGTAAGTGGACCACACGCCGTGGGGACGGAAACTCTCACCTCTGAGAGAAACTCAAGACTTTCTGATACTGCAACAGACTACAGCTTTCTGGCCTCCTTTCAGAGGTGACAAAGCCACCTTGGGTGCAGAAACAGCAAATGGGGTAATGGTTACATCACTGGACTCCCACATGGTCGACTGTGGTTCGAGTCTCAGATCCAGTGGCTTGAAATTCATGCCAGATGTGTGTGTATATGCATGCCCAAAAGCCAGAGAGGAGAATGAAGGAAAAGGGACTATGGCATGGCCATTATCTCTAGGGGGTGATTTTTTGTTTTCTATCTCTCTCTTTCTGGCAAGTACACATACCCTATAGCAAAAATCTCTTTCTTAAAACAATTTAAAAAAAAAAGAGAGAGAGAAAAGTTTCAGATATCTTCATCTCTGCCTCTCCTGCCCTTCCCTGGGTCCACCTTCACTGCTGTGAAGACCCCAGACTGGGCCCCACCACTTCCAGGCCATAGGCATTAGTAAGGACAGAACAGTTTCCGGCATCTCCATCTCTGCCTCTAGGCCCTCCAGCCTGGGCCCCACTACTTCCAGACCATAGGCATTGGTAAGGTAGGCAAAAATTCCTCTCTATCCTGTTATTTTCTGACTTTATTTTTTTTTTAAGAAAAAAAGCTTTCTTTACCCTGTATCTGTATCTTTATCTTTCTAATTTGTCTCTCCTTCCCTCACATAGGACAAAACAGTTTCAGACAATTCCATCTCTGCCTCTTCTGCCCTTTTTATGGTGCACTCACATGCTGTGCAATTTCATTTTTAACATAATTTTACTTTCTGCATCATGTTTTCTGCTTTTTTTGTTCTTTTTTTCTTCTTTCCTTCTTTTTTTTTTTTACTTCTGTTTTCTACTTTCCTTTTCTTTTACCTTACTTTCTTATTTTACTGCTTTGCACTTACCCACTGCCTAGAGAACTCTAGGTGCATAGTAGCCAAACATCTGAATACTGTGAGACTCAGAATTCTTCGCCCCTCACTACACTGGTTGTTAAAAGAGTGAAACTCCACTTCATAAATCTGATTTCAAAATTCCTCCTGTGATTCCTCCTGTTTTCCTGTGGAAAACACAGTAAAAAGGAGAAAATAGCACCGAATTATTTCACAGTAAAAGCAAATACACAAGCTCACACTTACAGAATACTTCTCCAAGAAATTAGCCAAAAGTAAATGCATTACCAAATGACTAAAAATCAGAAAGAAACCTCAAGGATGAGAGAATCAAGTAATACATCTACACCAAGGGAACACAGTAACTGCTCTCCAAGTAGGGAAAAATTAGAGGATATGACCAAAATGTCAGAAAAAGAACTTAGAACATTTATGGTGACAAAACTTTACATGATACAAGAGAAAAGAGACACTGAGTTCCAAGAGGTGAGGAAGTCCTTCCACGATATGAAAAAATAATTGGATACCATAAAAAAAGAGTCAGATAGAACTATTAGATATGAAGGCAGTAATACAAGAAATCAAAACCTCCCTCAAAAGTATTAAAAGCAGGTTAGATCATGCAGATGATTGGATCTCAGAGGTAGAATACAAAACCTCTGACCTAGAAAAAATTATCAAAAATACTGAGAGAATTGCCAAGAAAAATGAGGATAATATACATGAAATACTAGATACCGTAAAATCCCCAAACATCCAAATAATTGGTATCCCAGATGGTGAAGAAACTAATAAAGGCATTGATAATCTTATTCCATGAAATCCTGGAAGAAAACTTTTCAAGTCTAGAAAAGCACTCAAACATTCAGAATCAAGAAATACAAAGAACCCCAAATAAAATAATCCAAGAAGATCCTCTCCACGGCTTATCATAGCCAGATGCCCAAAACCACAGACAAAGACAAGATGCTAAAATTGGCAAGAGAGAAACGTCAAGTCACTTACAAAAGTTATCCCATGAGGCTAACACCGGACCTCTTGTCAGATACAATACAAGCAAGGAAAAAAACGGGGAAATACATTCAGAGTATTAAATGAAAAACAATTTCAACCAAGAATACTATGCCCAGCAAGATTACCCTTCATGTGGGA
Organism: Tupaia tana; assembly: GCA_026018925.1. Classification (NCBI taxonomy): domain Eukaryota; kingdom Metazoa; phylum Chordata; class Mammalia; order Scandentia; family Tupaiidae; genus Tupaia; species Tupaia tana. The sequence goes on from JAKSZU010000004.1 coordinate 80,080,523, forward strand.
AAAAAAAAGATAAAAAACATTCTCAGATAAACAAAATCTAAGAGAAATTATTAACTCGAGACCAGCTCTTCAAGAAATTCTGAAAGGAGTACTATACCAAGAAAACTAAAGACAGACAGACAGAAATAAGAGAACAAAAAATAACCAAGAATATGGCCAACTTAATGGTTGGGACAAGTCTGGAAATAGCAATAATAATGTTGACTGTTAATGGATTAAATTCTCCTATCAAGAGACACAGAGTGGCTGAATGGATAAAAAATTAGAAACCTTCCATCTGCTGCCTGCAAGAAACCTATCTCATGGATAAAGACATAAATAGATTAAAAATGAAGGGCTGGAAAAAGGTATTCCATGCAAATGGAAACAAAACGAGAGCAGGAATAGCTATACTGATTTAAGACAAAATATGCTTTAAGACAAAAACTGTAAGATGAGACAAACAAGGGTATTATGTAGTAGTAAAAGGGCTAATTCATCAAGATAAAATGCTTATAAACATCTATGCATCCAATTCAGGAACACCCAAATATGTAAAGACTGCTAGATCTAAAAGGATAAATAGACTGTAACACTCTAATTGTTGGAGATATCAACACCCTATTATCTTCTTTAGACAGATTGATAAGATGAAAAATAAGCAAAGAGATACAGGACCTAAATGATACCATAAATAAGATAGATTTGACAAACATTTATAGAACTTTCCATACCCAAACCACAAAATTCACATTTTTTCTCATCCCTACATGGTACCTTCTCAAAGACTGAACATATGATAGGGCACAGAACCAGCCTTTATAGATTCAAAGGCATAGAAACTATATCCAGATTCTTCTCTGACCATAAAGGAATTAAACTTTATGTTAATTTCAGGAAAAGTCCTTATAATACACAAATACATGGAAACTAACCTACTTCTGAATTACTTCACATCTACCAAAGAGATTAAGAAGGAAATCAAAAGATTCATGGAAATAAATGATAATGAATACATGAGTTTCCATAATTTACGGGACACTGCAAAAGCAGTCATAAGAGGGAATTTCATAGCAATTAGTGCAAATAAGAAAAAGATGGAAACGTGACAAAAGGACAACTTAACATCATGCCTCAGGAAATTAGAAAAATAACAACAAAAAAAATCCAAAAAGTGCCAGGAGAAAAGATATAATAAAGATTTGAGCAGAAATAAATGAAATAGAAAATAAATGAACTATACAGAAAATAAATGAAAATAAAAGCTGATTCTATGAAAAGATAAACAAGATTGACACACCATTAGCTAGACTAATTAAGAAGAGAGAACAGAACCCGATAAATCAAATTCACAATGAAATTGGCAATATTACAACAGACATACTAGAAAAACAAAATACCATAAGAGGATACTATGAGCAACTATACACCAACAAACAAGAAAACTTGGATGAGATGGTCAGATTCTTGGACATAAATAATCTACCAAGATTGACTCAGGAGGACATAGAAAGCCTGAATAGACCCATACCAAGCAATGAGATTGAATCAATAATAAATAAACACCCAACAAAGAAAAGTCCAGGTCCTAATGGCTTCACTTCTGAATTTTACAAAACTTTTAAAGAAGTGTTAACCCCCACTCTACTCAAACTATTCCTAGAGATCCAAAAGGAAGGAAAACTTCCAAATTCATTCTATGAAGCCTCATTCCCAAAATGGATAAGGACATGACAAAAAAGGAAAACTACAGACCAATATCTCTGATGAATATATATGTGAAAATTCTCAACAAGATACTTGCAAACAATATCCAATAGTATATAAAAAAGATTATTCGTCACAATCAGGTAGGCTTTATTCCAGGGATGCCAGCATGGTTCAACATATGCAAAACCATAAATGTAATACACCATATTAACAGAAAGAAAGATAAAAACCATACGATCATTTCAATTGATGCAGAGAAAACATTTGATAAAATACAACATCCTTTCATGATTAAAACTCTCAGCAAGATTGGTAGAGAAGGATCATTTCCCAACACAATAAAATCCATCTATGAAAAACCTATAGCTAACATCACACTGAAAGGGGAAAGCTAAAAGCTTTCCCACTAAAAACTTGTACTAGACAAGGCTGCCCACTTTCTCCACTGCTTTTTAATATAGTGCTGAAAGTCTTAGCCAATGCAATCAGAAAAGAAAATAATATAAAAGGCATTCAAATTGAGAAAGAAGAGTTGAAAATAGCTCTATTTTCAGATGACGTGATGATATACTTAGAAGACCCAAAGGTTTTCATAAAAACTTCTCTTAAGTAATAAATGAATACAGAAAAGTGCAGGATACAAAATCAACATCCAAAAATCTATAGCATTTCTATATACAAACAACAAGTTGACCAAAGTAGAGCTGAAGAAAGGAATCCCTTTACCATAGTCACAAAATGTATAAGATGTCTAGGGATAAACCTAACCAAGGAAGTCAAAGACCTTTACAAAGAAAACCATGAAAATCTTTTAAAAGATATTAAAAATGACATAAAAACTGTAGAAGGTCATCCCTGGATTGGAAGAAGGAACATAAACAAAATGGCAATTTTACACAAATTAATTTATATATTAAACACAATGTCAATTAAAATACTAGGGACATTCTTCACACATCTAGAAAAAACAATCATAGAATTTGTCTGGAATTATAAAAGATCTAGTATTGCCAAAGCAATCCTGTGCAAGAAAAGTAGAGTGGAAGACATATCACTCCCTGACCACAAAATATACTATACAGCTGTGATAATCAAAACAGCATGGTGGGAAACAGCAGTTAGCGTAATGGCTATGTCGCTGGACTCCCACGTAGTCGACCGCGGTTCGCATCCCAGACCCGGTGGCTTAAAACTCACGCTGGGCGCATGTGCGTGTGTGCCCAAGATCCCAGGAGGAGAATGGAGGAGAAGGGATTGCAGCATGGCCATCCCCCCGGGGGATGATTTCTCACTTTCTATCTCTCTGTCTTTCTCTGTCTCTCTGGCGAGCACATGTGCCCTACAGTAAAAAAACAAACAAACAAACAAAAAAAAAAAAAACTCTCCAAAAAAAAATCATAATAATAATAATTGAAAAAAAAAGTTATAAAAAAAGCCACCTTGGGTGGAGTGGGTTCCTTTGAAAGAAGTGTCCATGTGTTTAAAGGAAGAGCTTGGGGGATTATCTAATCAAGCAGTGTGTGGCGACTCATCTCCTCTGCAGCTGTTGCCAACAGAGGCTCCACCTGTGAGAGACAGAGAGAGACATATTTTGAGCTGATTTGTTTTCATTTGTATTTATTTGTTCGTGGTCATGGGATGTGTGATATGCCCAGATGGTCTCCAACAGGTTACAGCAAGAAAATCAATCATGGAATTGAAAGGAAGCCAGAATTAAACAGCAGGCCCATGAACCATGTCATCTACAGTCTGAGTGCTTTGGAGAAGACAGGTTTAGATAATATTATCTTTGTCATGAAATACACCAAACAGTGACTGTGATCTGGATCAGAGATGTCCAAACAATGGAAACCACAGATATTGCACTACAACCGATGGCCTCACTTTCCTCTGCTAAACCTGCCTTTGTTGTGGAAATTCCTCACTGAGGCAATGATTTTTGGCTCCCTATGAAACCACAGGCCTTGGAGAGAGCCCTTGTGAGATATGAGAAAGCAGAGGATGGATCCATGAGGTAGGAAAGATAATGAGTAGAGTCGAGGCACCAAAGAAGCAGCCCCAAATAATTAGAAATTGGCTCCATTGATTAATCCTTGGTGGTTGTCAAAACCTAAATTCTCTCCTGCCTCCTGTCCTCCCCAAAGCACTCAGACTGTACTACAAGTGAACATTGGCCATTGTAATTTCTTACTTAGTATCTTTCTCCCCAGTATTCTGTGAATTTCATCAAGATGGGGTGGTATTTGGCTGGTTCATCTTTGTGTAGCTCTACTATCTAGTATAGGATATGTTACCTCAATATTGGTTGTACCAATTTTATACACTAACATAGACTAGTCAATAAATCACCATCTAATTGGGTTGTCTCAGTAAATATTTATTCATAGACTGAAGTGGTGATTTCAAGACATAGATACAGAAGACACAAGCCTTCACTTGTTCTAGTCCTCTTTCTTCAAGCAGTAAAACAGTCTTTTCTGGAATGTCCCCTGGACGAGAATGCAAGTGTGATAAAATTCTAGGGGAGTTTCTTTGAAAACCTGGAGCATCAACAGGGAAATGGAATATATAACATGATCAGTTTTTGTTCCAAGTTATAAATCTCTATAGAATCCAATTCTGTTCCTTTGGGGTCTTTCATTTGGTATGAATTACCTTCATTCAGGAATCAAGATTCTTACTGTTCTCTTCCCCAGCTCTCTCATTCCCAAAGTGGGCTTTGGTCTGAGTGAGAGGAGTAAGGAGCTGTTGATTCATCTCAACGTAGAGAGTTTCATAGCTGGGAGCAGAAACTGCAATAAAGACAGAAGTTATGAATCTACAGCCAGCAGGGAAATAGAGTGGGAGGCTGCTAACACACCGTACTGTCTCTAGAAATTTCATAAGATTTGATCCACTCTCATGTCATACTAATCTACTTTTCTTTTTCGTTCAGGTTAGATTTCTCCTTCATTTTAGTCAAATACTTTTGTGCAATATCAAGTACATTTGTTCTCCTTGATTCTCTCTCCCGCTCTCCATCTGCTTCCTCCCCCTGCCTCCCATCTAGTTCTCAGTTTTAAGGCATCGCAGTATAGTTAAGTGAGCAGGCTTTGCAGGTCACACCAACCTGAGGTTAAATCCTTACCCAACAAGTTGCTACTTATTTGTTTGTAAGCAGATTACTTAAAACTCCTTGAAACCCAGGTTTTTTATCTGCAAAATGGAGATAATACTTGCAGAAGTGTGAGGATTAAATATAGACTGCCTGGAGAGTTTATCATAATGCAGGACAAATAGTAGGAATTCAAGAAATGGTGGCCACTGTTATTCTCATTGCTAGCCTCATTTCTCCATCTAGCTCCCTCCAGCTTTCTCATTCCCTTTGGGTCTGTGTCTACATATACATGGACTGGCTTAATAAACACTGATCTCATTCATTCCAGTATTTGGAGTTGACCAAGATGCTTGATTGGGCTGTTAATGTAGGACTAAAATATTAGTCCTTGATATTTCAAACTTTACCTCTCTCTCCCTCCTTTATTTCCCCCATTCTCACCTTAAGACATTTTACCTTGTCCATTTATCTGGAAAATACCTGCTGCAACAGTAGTCATCATCATTACCTTGCAGTCATAAGCCCCACCTGGATTCTATCCAGAACATTTGGCTAAGAGAGCTGGGGTATCTGCCATTTGGAGCTTCTCTCACTTTGTCCACCATGTTTAATTCATGTGTGTTGCAGACCATTTAAAGAGGCTCAATGAGCTGTGAAGATCAAGATATGAGCCTTACAGATTGTACATTATTGAATTTAGATGCTAAATATGGAGCCTACCTGATGCCAAGGAGGAACTAGTAAAAGCCTTAATGGTTTATAGCAATGGAAAGTAGGGTGGGTCAAGTTAGTAGCAAATTGAAAAGGTGCATGATTTCAAGGAAAGAGCCATTTGTCACACTAGAATTATTCTCAATCTTTCTCTCTCCCTCACCCTTTACACTCAATCCATCACCAAGGTCTGTCAATTCTATCTCCAAATAAATCTCAAGTGCTCAGTTCTCTTCATTCTCACTGCCATAACCCAAGGTCAACCTCCTATCTCTTCTCTCTTTGATTATTACAAAAGACTCACTTGTCTCTTTGGTTTTATCTTGCCCTCCTCAGATTCAAACTCCATCAAACAACCTTTCAAAAGTAGAAAACTAAATTCTGTCACTCTTCTGTTTAAAAATCTTCTAGCGGATGGTCCAGTTGCAACGGTGTGCTGGTAAAGATGTTACTGTTCCACAGGCTGAAGCCACCTAGGAAGCACAAGCTCAATTTTTGGACCACCCTAAAAACCCTGCACGGTGGTAGGAACCTATAGTCCCAGCTACTCCAGAAGCTGAAGCAGGAGGATTATGACCCAGCAAGACTGTCTGGGAAACAAACAAACAAACAAAAAATCTTCCATTGGCTTCCTGTTGCTCTATAATAAAATCCAAACTCATTATTGAGTTTTAGAGTTCTTAGTGACCATCTGCATCTCAATCCATACTCTCTTTTTCACACTCTCTTCTCACCATCTCATCTCCTTTCTATCACTCCAATGTGCTAAGCTCATTCCCACCTTAAGGCTCTTGAATTCATTGTTCCCTCTGCCTATGTTTTGTATGTCCAGTGCACTCTCATCTGCACACTCCAGGTCTTGGGGTAAAGCAGCCTTCTGTGGCCCCCTCTCAACATAGTCTGCCTCACTTCTACTCAGATCATCATCCTTATTATTCTTTCAACAACTTTGCTTATTTTTGTTTACTTTCTTGTGTCTGCCCCATGAGGTGAGAGATCATTTCTATCTGATTGATACTGTACCCCTTGGACTTTACAGTGGAAATATGTTAGTACTTGATTAATAAATATTTGGCAAAAGACTAAATGAGTATGTTTATTGCAAAAATTCACATTTCAGGATTTGATCTTTCACTGGTCAATTACAGACTAAAATCTCATCTCATACTTCTTCGCTGTCTTGGCTGTGGGATGCAAATCCACAGTTAACAAGATTATTGAATGTAACATGAAGATGCAGGTGGTTGATCCTCAGGATAACGAGAGAAAACAACAAAACTTCCACATTAGTGGAAACAGACCACTCATCTATTTAGTAAATACTCACTGAGTGCCTATAATGTGCCTTATACTAATCAGGCATCTATAGTACTTTGGAATCTAGCATAGCTTCCGAGTGGAATTTAAAGTCTGGGAGAAGCAAACATCAAACATATAACTATATTATCATACCTGACGTTAAATGCTATTAAGGAGACAAAAAGTGTCATGTTGAGAATAACAATAAGGGAGACAGAGTGGTCAGGAATGCCTCTCCAGAAAGAAAATAAAACATGTGGTGGCCGGCAGATGGTGTGGTAGTTAAGGGTGCTGGACTCCCACATGGCAGACCATGGTTAGAGTCCCAGACCTGGCGGCTTGCTTTCTCTCTCTCTCTCCCCCTCTCTGTTCCTCTCTGGTCAAATGAAAATAAATAAATAAATAAATAAAGTTAAATTTAAAAATTATTTTAAAAATTCTGAAGGAAGATGATTGAAGAGTGAAAGGGAGATGGTCCAAGGAAAAGAGTTTGAACACCTGGATGGTTTGATTATTAAAGTAGCAGTGTGAAGTTTGAGTTGATCTGTCTCCATGGATGGAGGAAAGTGACAGGTCCTTACTCCAGGGACCATGCACAGACCTATTTGCATTCTCTCACACTCCTCTTTCAGTTCTAATGAAAACCAGTTGTTTAAAAGTCAATTCTCTTTCCACAAAGATAACTTTTGCATCCTAAGTCTGGGTATTCTGAACTCAGTAGGAATCACCAGACAGGTCCCTCCTTTGTCCCAAAAACTATTTTTTGTCTTCATTCTGTGTGTTCAGTTGCTGGAAGGATCAAGCTGATGGGAAAAACCTCTTCACATCAACCTGTTCCTAGGTGGCATGGATCTGTCTTTCCCATCTACAGGAAGGAAACCATTCACCTCAGGGATTCATCTGGGTGACCGACAGTACATTAGAGCAGCACTTAGGCATTTATGCATAATTTTCTGGGCACACTGATTTAGGAAAAACACCTAAATTATTTAAGAGCCCATAACTTCTGCCAACTCATTATACAAGCCTGAGTGTGCAGACCAGGTGGGGAAGGAAGAATAGATTAAAAATCAGGGTCCTCCTGGAGTCCCAGAGCACTAATTGCACCTCTGCATGAGATTTTCTGGAGGCAACCATTATGAGATGGGAGATCTCCACTAGTCATGTCCACAGCCAGGACACTCAGGGCCTCCCTATCTTGCGCCTGGAGGAATCTAAAAAGAACAATGGACAAGCCACTGGACCAGGAGTGCATACACAAGATTGTAGTTTTGCTCATTAGCTACTAAAATTTGTTCCTATTTTGCTGTGTGACTATGGCAAATCTCTTCACCTTTCTGAATCTCAAGAGCCTTTCTTCTCTGGTAAAATGGATGTCACATAAGGTCAGGGATTTTCTAACATACATGTTTTTGGTAAGCATAACACTTTCTTCAGAACAAATTTAGATAAAGACTTAATACAGAAAACAGTTACAGTAGAGCTCATCTCTACTTTGCACCATAAGGAAGTGTTTTCAGAAGGTTCTATGTGGGATGCTTAATGCTCCAAGAAACTGCTCATTGACCACTGAATTAGAAGTCTGCATGATGTTTCATATTAAAGTATCACAAGGTTGTTTTTGTACCATGCTAAGGAAATTGTATCCCCTCGAGTCTTATGTTGACGTCCTAATCTTTAATGTGACTGTATTTGTAGATAGTGTTTTTAGAAGGTGATGGTTAAGAGGTAAGGCCCTGCTAAGATTGGAGACCTTACAAGAAAAGGGAGAGAGAGAGAGCTCTATCTCTCCATGTGGATACACCAAGGAAAGGCCAAGCGGAGACATAAGCAGAAGGTAACCATATGCAAGCCAGGAAGAGGATCCTTACCAGGAACTAAATCAGCCAGCACCTAGATCTTGAACGTCCTAGCCCCTAGATTTGTAGGAAATAAATTTCTGCTGCTTAAGTCATTCAGTCTATTGTATTTTTGTTATGATATCCTGAACTAATTAACATACCAGCTGCGGAGTTTGCAGACCCTTGGTCCATCATAATAGAGTTTGACTCCCTTTTTGTCAGTAAATCAGCATCCCAGTTTGAAGACCAAGGAATGCCCACTTCCTTCTAAAGGGCTTCCCGTTTTATTCCAGCTCACATAGAGATCTTAGTTCCATGAACTCTTCACTTCCATCTATTGTTTATCTCCTAACTGCATAAAGAAAATCATCTAACAAAATAATTGAAGTGTGCAATTAAGCCTGCTTGTGCTCCCACCTAACTCTTATCTCTCTGTCCAACAATCTTTGTTGACTCCCAGTGAGTATCAAATAAACATCAAAACGTCACATGCTTAATCTTTATGTTTCATAAGTTCTCTACAGGTAACCTAGGCTATGGGCTGATATGGATCTCTCTTTACACTGTGTTTTGTGGTTTTGATTTTAGTTGCCAGAAGATATGTGTGCTCATTATAGGAGGAAGGGGAAAAGCCATCCCTCAATGGGATATAGCCAAAGCACAATCCTTTTTCTCCCACTTCTCCTTCCCCAGGATTTTGGGAACATGTACACATGCACACATGTGCTACATGTTTTACGAGCCACCAGGGATAGGATTCAAACCACGACTGGCTATGTGGAATTTGGCTCTCTTAACTGCTGAGTTACAAGCTGTTCCTGTATGCTGTTTTTCTGCTTCTATACATTGTTTATCTGTTTCTTGATCTGACTGTCTAAACCTTGCCCCACCCTTCAAGGTTCAATTTTTAGATGCCATCTTCTCCATGAAAGCTTTCCTGGAAATATTATTACCTCTTATACACCTCCATTGCCACAGACTATGCTGATCATGGCACATAGCTCCCGTTTTCCTACTATAGCTCTTACATCCTCTTTTAGGTTATAAATGTCTTGAGGACAAGAACCATGTCTTATTCATCTTTTAATCTTTTATAATGTCTGGCATGGTGCCTTGTAATTAGAAGGCACACAATAAATAATGGTTAAATGAATGAATGGATGGATGGATAAATGAATCTGAGAATAACTGTATCTGATTAGGTTGGAAACAACTTAAGCCTATGCATAAAAGAAGTATGAACCTGGAATATGTGATGAGTTTAAGGGCAGATGTCAGAGATGAAAGGTGTAGCAACTCATAACTCATTCAACAGCTATACGTTTGTTGAGCATGGACAATATGCCAGGAACTATTATGTTGCTGATGAGCAAAACAGACGAGTTCTTGCCTTTTTGAGACTTGCAGTAAAGTGAGAGAAACAGACAAGTAGAAACTTACATATTATTTAAGCTAATAATTATAACAAGCAGTTTATTATATAAAGGAAAAGGTGAAGACCCACTCATAGTGGCACAGATTACAGGCACTACTGCATGATACTGGAGACCCTATGGAAAGGTTACAGGTTCACTTCTCAGGTCTACCTAAACATGTTAAGTACCCCCACTGCCACCCATGAGTTTGGCTGGCTACTGGGATAAGGGGGCATTATAATGTGAGGACTCTGTTTAGGGCCTCTCTCTCTCTCTCTCTCTCTCTCTCTGGAAATGAGTAAATAAACTTGGGATGGCAGGGGTGAGATGTTGCTCTGAGAAAAAATGAAAAAGGGATGTGATTTAGACTGGGGATCAGAAAAGGTTCTGCAAGGAGGTGTGAGATTTTAGATGAAGATTAACCAGGTTAACAAAGGATGAGTGAGAGTCACCCAGACTAGAGGCAAGCAAAAGCTCTGAGACAGGAAACGCATGTTTGCTAGAAACTGGAAGGTCAATAGGGCTCTAGTATAGCGGCAAGAGTGAGGGCAGGTGAGGGCTTGATCACACAGAGCCAGATGAGGAATCTGTTTATTCTAACTGTGGTGTAAAGTCACTGAAGGATTTCAGCAATGAAGGAACACGTTCCTCCCCTCACTTTGGCTTCTGCATGGAAGGAAGATTGCAGTGAAAAAGGCTACACAGACTATAGCTAGGAGATCATTGCAAGCAGGAGTCTGAAGTGGTTTAGACTGAAGAAGTGGCAGCAAATATGGGGAAAAGCAGTAATGCTGGAGAAATATTTTGAAGGTTCATTTTAGATGTACTTATAGCTACCTAATTTATCACACATATTTCCTTAATTGTAGTCAACGTCTCACAATTAGAATCTAAGTTTCATGAGATCATGGACTTATATATTGCTGAATCCTCACTGCTTACAAAAGCTCTTGACAGGTAGTAAGTACTGAGTACATGTTTGCTGAGCAAAATTATGAGGAAATCATTTACAAATTAGAGGTAAAACAAAAAGGAAAGTACAGAGAATGATTTTCAGGATTCGAGCTTCAACACTAAGAAGGAGCAATGTGACATTTATTGAAGTGGATCTTCCTGTATTAATCCAGCTGCTGCCCAGAGCCTCCCTCCTTTGTTTCTCCTTGTATATTACTCAGACTTCTCTCATAACACCTTGGGACACTTGCCCATTTATGAATCTTTCATTCCCTTCCCCACCTCCACCCTGTAGACTGTGAGTACCTAAGACCAGGCACCTTGCCTTATAGGTTCACTATTTTTTAAAATTTTGCTATAGGCCACGTGCACTCACCAGAGAGAGACAGAGATGGGGGAGGCCTAAGAGTGAGAAATCATCCCCCAGAGCAATGGCCACACTATAATCCCTTTTCCTCCGGTCTCCTCTCTGTATTGGGGGTACGCACACACACTGATGATTTTCAAACTATCAGATCCGGGACTTGAACCATGCAGCTGGCCATGTGAGATCTAGCATCTTAAATTCCATGCAACCTGTTGGCCCATAGGTTCACTTTTTATCTCTACTATCTGGATCAATAAGTGGTTTTTTGAGTGAAAGGATGAATGATATAACAATTTTGTGAGTGAATGAATGCTACAGCAATACTTTGAGAATAATTATTTGATTGAGACGAGAGTAACTAAAGCACAAATAGAGACTTAAATATTACAATGTCTATGATTACAGTGGGCTTTGGCGAACAGGCGGGGGTATCAAACTTGCTTGAGAGACTGTATTCCCACACTTTACCTTCCTACTTATCTCCATATCTTCGAGGAAAGTAATTTTTATATTTACTCTGGGACCAGCAGATGAGATAGTGGTTATGTTGCTGGACTCCCACATGGCTGACTGTGGTTCAAGGCCCAGACCCAGAGGCTTGAAACTCATGCCGGGCACATGTGTGTGTCCAGAGTCCCAACAGGAGAATGGAAGAGGAAGGGTTGCAGCATGGCCATTCTCCCTGGGGACTGATTTCTTGCTTTTTGCCTTCCTATCTCTCTCTGTCTCTCCCTCTGTCTCTCCAGAGAGAACACCCACCCTATGACAAAAATCTCTCTAAAAAGTAAATAAATAAAAAAAATAAAGTAAAAAAAAAAAAAAAAAACCACTTTAAAATATACATGTATTTACTCTGATCTCTGTGGGAATAAGGTATCCACCACTACCCCATCCCTCCCTTTTTAAGAACCCAGAGGAGAATCGGACAAATGCTGGTCTCACTGGTCAGACTTTGCACCATTGATTCACTCTCCCTTCTTCCTGTCTCAGGACCAGTAACTGAACAAATGCCTATTCAAATTTGAAGACTAGCTGCACAGAGACTCCTTGGGCTTCCTCTTCTTGAGTAGCTTTCGTGCACTAACGACTTCTCCAAAAATCCCTGTAGTGAGATTTTAATCCCTAGCTTAAGCAATATCAGAATGGCTTGTGGTTTCCCATTTGCCATGTAGGTATAGAGCCATCTTAAGAACACGAAGGGAGAATGTGTGACTAAGGCAAGACGAGATGTGAGTACTCCTAAATCCATTTGGGTTTTAACAGGAAAATCCCCACTCCTTAGAATGCTAGAGGAAAAGTTCCTCTGAATCAAAGTATACTAGACACTCTGTAGGGGTCAGAGAGGCAAACTGAGGAAATAAGAATGTCTCGGAAATTGTTTAGCTTCAAAGAACAGAAAGTTGCTTCGACTAACTTAAGAAGTGAAGCATTTATTGTAAAGGTACTGTGTAATTCAGAGAACCAAATTGTATCGGGGAACAGCAGAAGATAGATGGCACAGAGATAAGGAGCTAGTGAAAGGTTAAGGAAGTAGAGATAGCAACTGTGGATAGCTCTTTGAGAAAGTTCAACAATAAAATAGAGATATGAGTCAGTAACCCAAGGGAGTATTGGAGATGAAAAGGTTCTTGGAATGTAAATTGAGGAACAGTAGTCAGAGGAGGAACAAATAAGAAAAAGAAGGACGAGATAATTAATGCACAGTAGATGCTCAATAAATACTTGCAAATTAATTGAAACCACCTGGGCTGAGAAGAAATAAAGTTAAATATGACTCGAGGGACACTGAACATATTTTTAGCTCTGTTCTACGTGGTAGGTGACTACTTTCTGAGTCCTCAAGCAGACATTACCCTCTGAGGAAATCAGCTGCCCTTTCAGGCTGTAGTCAAGGGAACAGGGAGACATCCCTGCAATTTCAAAGCCACCTTATGCCAGTTTTCTTTGGTTCATGCATATTATGAAGCCAAACAGATTTGAAGAGAGCAGAAAATAGGCAGTTATAGCCAACATTGTATTTCCAAATTGATGTCATGAATCATTATTAGCCAAGTATGAAGTTGGTCATTCTTTTAAATAAGAATTCTTGCTTCTAGGCCAAGACAATAGTGGGTCTGGAGAAGAGGTCAGGAGTTCAACTTAATTATACTAGGCATTATATAGGAAGTAAAGAAGTAAACTGAGTAAATAAGATGTTTTAGAGATACTTTGGTTGCAAAGAACAGATGTACTCTCAAGCTGACTTGAATAAAATGGAGTTTATTTCAAAGACCCAGAGAAATATTACAGAGCAAAATTGTAAATAAACAAACCAAACAAAAACAAAACGATATTGGGAACCAGCAGTTAGCGTAATGGCTATGTCACTGGACTCCCACGTAGTTGACCGTGGTTTGCGTCCCGGACCTGGTGGCTTAAAACTCACGCCGGGCGCGTGTGCGTGCGTGCCAAGATCCCGAGAGGAGAATGGAGGAGAAGGGATTGTGGCGTGACCATCCCCCTTGGGGGGTGATTTCTTGCTTTCTGTCTCTATGTCTCTCTCTGTCTGTCTGGCGAGTGCACACGTCCTATAGCGAAAACCTCTCCAAAAAAAAAAAAAAAAAAAAAAAAAAACAATATTGAGCCCTACAGGGAATAAGGAGTTGGAGTGTTCCCTTTATCTCTCTTCTCCTCTTTATCTTCTTTCCTTCTCACACTGCATGTCTTCCACATCTTCTATGTTATCATCATCATATTTCTCTCTCCACAGATGCCATCTCACACCCCAAGTGACTATCTTGCGGTAAAGATCCCCCAGATTAATTGGTCAATCCTGTATTCCCATTTCATATTCCCTGAAAAGATCCATTTATTGGCTCAGCTAGGGCCAGGTATCTACTCTGGTACAACCTGATATCACAGAAGTAGAGACACATGACACTTTGAGCCACTCCTTCCCAGCTAAGGATGGGCAGGTTATCTAAACTGAGGTGACATGGGAAGAAAATAGTTGGCACATTTAGTCAGAGGATCTGACTAAATGCCACACTTTGAGCTGAACCTGATTTACAAAGATCTGTGGGAAAAGTTGACTCCAGTCTCCCACCTCCTTTTAGAGAAAGCTCTGCTCAAATTGGAACCAAAGGAAGGGAAATGCCTAGAGAGCTATTAGATCACAGCATCACCCTGCTGCTTCATGCTCTTGCCATGCTCCTATTTCCACACTTGATCCCACCCAAGAAGTGAACTAGCTAACACACTCTGACTGAAAGAACCAATAAGTAACTGATCACTGTATTTGAGAAGCAAAGTTTCCTTGGGAAAATCTTGTGGCCCCAATTGGTCTATCTCATCATTAGACCAAAGCAAACTCATTCTCTCTGAGACACAGCTCTAATGCCACCTCATTTGCAAAGTTTTCTGCACCACCACCCCCAAGAGAGAGTTGGTAACAACTCTATGCGCTTGTTGATCCCTTTTCACATCTTAATTAAGCTACATGATTAACATCTGTCCAGATGTTTTCTAGACCGTGAGTCCCATGGGAAGCATCTGACCATTCATTCCTGTATCCCCAACTCACATGGCACATTTCACATTTGATTAATGTGCAGTGAGTAAATGACACAGCCATGGCCACACTATATCCATTTATGAGTCTTTTTCTAGCAGAGGGTCCCACAAATCTGATGAGGTATGATTTTGAGTGGTTTTCAATGCCTAGGACATACTCAGATAGTCTGAAGTTGAGAAGAGGAAAGCATGGGAGACAGCTGGTTGGAAGGAGAATAGATTGTCTTCATGTGTCTATAGGCCTTTCTTGTAAAATTAAGATAAAACTTCCAATTAATTACCACAGGGTAAAAGAGGATCAAAGGTCAAAACTCCAGGGCAATAGACTTCAGTTCAACATTAAGAATATTCTAAGCGGCAGTGATGTCCAAAGATAGATTAGGCTATCTACAGAGGTGGAAAACAACTTGTCACAGGAATGCTAAAAAAAAAAGTCCTAAAATTGCTCATTGAACTAAATATTTATTTAGTTTCACTTAAAATTATGCAATCTATGTCTGCTGGTTTTGTTTTGTTTTTAGTATGCTGTGTTTTGTTTTATTTTAGTTTTTTTTTTGCTATAAGGCACATGTGCTCGCCAGAGAGACAGTGACAGAGAGAGAGATGACAGACAGACAGACAGAATGCCACACTCTGTGCTGAACCTGACTTACAAAGGTATATGGGAAAGTGAGAAGTCCCCCAGAGGGGATAGCCACACCACAATCCCTTCTCCTCCAGTCTCCTCTCAGGACTTTGGGAACACAAACACACTTGTACCCAGAGTGATTTTCAAGCCTCTGGGTGCAGGTGGGATCTAGCACCTTAACCTTCACACACCACACTGGCCCACAATTAATCTCTGCTTATAGTTTTTTTTTAAATTAAGAATTATTTAATTTTATTTATTTTTATTATCAGTTTTTTTTTTTCTTTTTTTTTTTTTGGAGAGGTTTTTGCTATAGGGCGCGTGCGCTCGCCAGACAGACAGAGAGAGACAGAGAGATAGAAAGCAGGAAATCACCCCCCAGGGGGGATGGCCACGCCACAATCCCTTCTCCTCCATTCTCCTCTCGGGATCTTGGGCACGCACGCACACGCGCCCGGCGTGAGTTTAAGCCGCCGGGTCCGGGACTCGAACCGCGGTCGACTACGTTGGAGTCCAGCGACATAGCCATTACGCTAACTGCTGGTCCCTTTTATTATCAGTTTTTAATTTGCTATAGAGCTTGTGTGCTCACCAGAGAGAGGGAAAGTGAGAATGCAAGCTGCCAGGTTCAGGACTTGAACCACAGTTGGTCATGTGGGAGTCCAGCACCTTAACCACCATGCCACCTGCGGGCCCCATTGTTTAAAAAATTTTTAATTCCAAGTGAAAAAAATTGTTTTTAATTTCACAACTTGGAGATCATCAGTATTAACATGCTGATATAGAATATATTCTTATCATTTTTCTATGTAGTTAAGCACTTAAAATTTGTATTTATTTGCAAATATAAAATATATTATTCATGATTCATTGTCTGATAGACCTTCAACTCTACATTTCCTTAAAACATATATGCAATGTCATTCATTTTTATGTAAATCTTGGAGCCATTTATTCATTAGAGGAATAGTAGTAAATATTCGATTGTATGTATGTATTCATTACTGATGAATCTATAATATAGTCAGGCACAGTAAAAAAAGAACACTGAATTGTGGGCTGTGAGATCTGGATTCTAGACTCAGGTAAGACACTTAGCTATACAACCTTTCTCAGCCTTAGTTTACACAGCTATAAAAGAAAAGGTTTGAATGAAGTGATCCAGAGGTTTTGGGGGACTTATTATTCCATTAGTAAATGAGTGTAATACTCTAATAGTCACTTTGGGTGCAACAGAATGGTAAAAGTAGAACCTATTTCCAGTTTAAACTGTAGTCTTATATACATAAAACAACTGAGTAACAATCTAAGACCATCATTGTTGGAAGTGACAATAGTAGTAAAAGTAAAATATACTGAGCCAGAAGGTGGTGTGGAGGTTAAGGCAGCTGACTCTGTGGTTAAGTCCTGGACTCTCCAGCTTGATAATCAAACCGGGCACATGTTCCTACATGCCAAGAATCCTGAGAAGAGAATGGAGAAGAGACTATGGCATTTTCTCTCTCTCTCTCTCTCTCTCTCTCTCTCTCTCTCTTTAGGTTTGTTTTTGTTTTGCTTTTTCTTTTTTTTTTTTCTTTTTTTTTTTTTTTTGCCTTAGGCCACATGTGCTTGTTTGTGGGGGAGGAGGGGACAGACACAGTAAGAGGGAAAGTGAGAACTCACTCCCCCAGGGGGTGAGGGCCACACCATGATCCCTTCTCCTCCATTCTCCTCCTGGGATTTTGGGCATGCACACACATGAGTTTGGCTTGATTTTGCAGCAACCAAGTCTGTGACTCGAACTGTGATTGACCATGTGGGAGTCCAGCAACGTAACTGCTATGCCATCTGCTGGCCTCTTCCCTCTCTCTTTCTCTGTGTCTCTCTCTAGTGAGTACAAGTATTCTATAGCAAAGACTAGCAACGACAAAAAAGTACACTTCGGGAACTGAGAGTCTGCACCTTCTCTAGCATGATGATTACAAATTTGTTACATATTAGGAGGAAACACTTCTGTAAAGGACGCTTTGGGGAAGGCTGACATTTTCCCTACAGGAGTAAGCCATTTGTTGCCAGGAATGTTGATTGTAGATAACAGACAGCTGTATCCTTCTACAGAAATTTATCTTGCCAAAAGAGAGCATCCTTGCCTTAAGTTATGCCACCTTCCTGAGGATAGCTCACATCCAAATGACCAATGTGGGGTTTAGCCCTTTTGTCTGAATTTCAGCCACTCCTACAAGGTCATTTCAGCTCTAGAGATTCAGAGGCTTGGCTAGAACCTCTCTTCTCACTAAACTACAGTTCAGATTTCCTCCCACCCAATCCTCCTTTTCTTACGTGTTACTCCTGAGTGCACCTCCCAATAAATCTCCTGCGTGAAAATTTCTATCTAGGGATATATTTACAGGGAAACTGACCTATGAAAACCCCTTTTATTTATCCTAAAATGTAAAAACAAAACAAAACAAAACAAAAACTGAAAATCCAAGAAGCTCCATGATTCTTAATCCAAAGAAATGTGCAGGAGCCAAAAAACATCCTTTACTTCTTTTCTTCATTGCTGCTATTCTTTTTACTTATCCATAAGCTTTAACAATGGAATAAGAAAAATACTTTATTTTTGTTCTTGGCTAAAGAACATCATAATCATCAAATTGGTAAAAACTAGTGATAGACATAAAAATCTTAAACTTAAAAGGGATGGGATGAAAGGAGCTATATTACATACAGAGGAACAAAACTTAGAATTACAACAGGTTTTCTGTCAAAAACAATGCAACTCCAAAAATGGTAGAGCCATATCTTTAAAAAACCAAAAGAAAACAACTTGTCAGCCAAGAGTTCTGTACAGAGTTAAAATATCTTCCAACAAAAGAAAGCAGAATAAGGGCTTTTCAAGTTTACAAAAACTGAGATAATTTACTGTGAGCAGAGCAGCACTTTAGCATTCCTTAGGAAATGTTAAAACCTTTCAGATAGAAAAAAAAAAAATCTGAGATGCAAATAAGGATCTACACAATGAAATGGAGAGTTTCCAAAATGATAAATACAAGAGCAAATATAATTTTTAAAAGTTTTATTATTTAAAAATCTCTTTAAAAACTAATTGTCTATTTAAAGTAAAAATATTTTTATTTTATTCATTATTTGTCTTATTTTTACATTCAATCACTGTGTGTCAGTGCAGCATACCAAATGCATTTTCCCTTCCTGAATACACCACATATTGGTTCGGTCAAAGATATTACCATACATATTATCAACAGATAATTTTCCATTTTTATGTTCCTTAAACATTTTGCTTCTTTCTTTTTCCCCTTGATTCCCTCCCTCTCAACAGTAAAAATATTAAAAGAACACACTTTGGAAGTTTATAACATGGAAAAACAAAATGTGTAACAACAAAAACACAAAGGCCAGGAGGGGAAAATAAAAATTGTACCATCTACTATTACAAAGTTCTTATACAATATGTGTGCTGGTAATATTATTTAAAGGTGAACTGTGTTAATACTATATAACATAAACCCTACAGCAGCACTAAAATATAAAAGCCAAAGCCATATAGGTAAATCAATAAAGAAAAGAAAATCATTTTTTAAAAATGCAATTAATTTAAAAGAAGCTAATAAAAGTAAAAAAACAAAGGCAGGATGGTGAGAATGAATGGGACAACTGGAAAACAAAGTCATAAAGGAAAGCTCGAACCCAGTCATACTGATAATTATGTTAAGTGTAAATAATGTAAACACATTAACTAAAAGCCAGGATTATCAGATTTCATTAAAATATTCAATGTTAAAAGAAAACAAACCAATCAACCTAGAATTCTGTCCTGCAAACAAAAACTAAGGGACTTTGTCAGTAGATGTGTCTTGCAAGAAATAATAAAAGAAGTTCTACAGAAAGAACGTATACAGATCAGAAACTTGGATCTACTAAAGAAACAGAGCAATAGAGAAAGAGTAATTTGAGATGAAATATTTTTCTCATTCTTATCTAATTTAATAGATAATTGTTAGCTTAAAATAATGATCACAACAATGCATTGGGTGGTTATAGTTTATGGGTGAGTAAAAGAATAGCAGCAGTGATGTAAAGGATGGAAGGAAAGAATTGGGAATGCCCTGTAATGAGGCACCCACAGTACCCATGAAGCAATAAACAATGTTACTTGAAGGTGGACCCAGAGTAGTTTTAAAGGTATATTACAAACTTTAGGGCAACTACTTTTAAAAAGTGTTCCAAAAAGAAGTATAATAGATACGCCAAGAGAAGAGGAAAAAATGGAATCATATAAAATGCTCAATTAAAGCCAGAGAAGACGTGCACTCACTTCGGCAACGCACATACTAAAATCAGAGAAGGCAGGGCCCAGCTGATAAGGCACCGTGCTTCATAGGCTGGCGCCACCTGTGAGGCCAACTTTGGTTACTATTTCCACCAGTAAAAGGTTAGAAGCAGAGGCACACACCTGGAATCCCAGGTAAGAGGGTAAGCCAGGAGAATTATGGCACAGCAGACCTTGTCAAAACACATAAACCAGAAAAATAAGAGTGAAAGTTAGAAAAGAAAGTACAAAAGGAAGAAAAGAACAAGTACGATGAATAGAAAACAACTACAGGGCCCTCGAGGTAGCATAGCAACAAGCATGTCTCCAGTGATACCGAGTCTGAATGGAAGCTCATGAGTTCGGTTCCTCAGTCAATCTGTACATACTGGGCATGCACAGCCATGATCCTGACTAGCTGGGGAGGCTGGGGAAGAAATCGTGGTGTGAGGCCCTGTTTAGGGTGCTAGACTCTGTGTGACTGTGTGTGTCTTTCTCTCTCTTACTCTGATGAAAGAAAGAAAGAAATTTTAAAAAGGAATAAGACAGAGATGTCAGAGTGGATTTTAAAACAAAACAAAAATATCTCTGTGGCTTGGTAGTTGAGGCAGCTGGATCCCACAGGACTAAACCCAAGATTCGAGTCCTAAACATGATGGCTGAGAAACATGCTAGGCACATGTGCATGCATGTCCCAAATCCCAAAAGGAGCGAGAAATGAAGGACAAAGGATTGCAGTGTGACCATGCCCATGGGTAATGCTTTCTCCCTCTGTCTCTCAGTCTCTCTGGCAAGTGAACACACCCTTTAGCAAAAATATAAAATAAAATATAAAATAAGATAAAACAAAATAAAAACAGAAATAGGATTTGACTATAAGTTGTCCATAAGAAACCCTTTAACTATAAGGACACATATAGATTAAAAGGAAATGAATGGAGGCAGGGGGAGGGGGAGGAGGGAATAAGCATTTAGTGAATATAGAATTTCATTTCTGAAAGATGGAAAAGTTGTAGAGATGTTGCATAATGATGAAAATATTTTAAAATTTATTTATACATACACACATTCTATAGATAAACATTTATATAAATGTATAAGTATGATTACATCATATGAGGTGTTTTAGTGCAATTATTAAAAATACTATGCTAGACATAAAGGCAAGAATTTTTTTTTTTGAGAGGTTTTTGCTATAGGGCGCGTGCACTCGCCAGACAGAGAGAGACATAGAGACAGAAAGCAAGAAATCACCCCCCAGGGGAGATGGTCACGCTGCAATCCCTTCTCCTCCATTCTCCTCTCGGGATCTTGGGCACGCACGCACACGTGTCCGGCGTGAGTTTTAAGCCACCCGGTCTGGGATGCGAACTGCAGTCGACTACGTGGGAGTCCAGCGACATAGCCATTACGCTAACTGCTGGTTCCCTAAAGGCAAGAATTTTTAAATAAAGTTATTTAACATTAGTGAGCTATACCATTCAAAATTACTAAGATGGTGAATTTATTGTTAGATGTTTTTGTCACAATAACACAAAAAGTAATAGAGGAATATGTAATGTGCTTACGCTAATGAAAAGAAACAGGAATAGCTATATTAATTGCAGACAAAGCAGACTTCAGAACAAGGAAAATTAACAAGGATAAAGAAGTCGATTAGTCAAGAGGACATAACAATTATAAAAATCATGCACCTAATAACAGAACTTTAGAACACATGAAGCAGAAAGAAAACTGCAGAAAATTCTGGACAGAAATTCCACACTGCTAAGTAACTGATGAAACCAAAAACAGAAAATTAATATATAGAAGACATAACCAACACTGTCAAAAAAATCTTGACCAGATTTCTATAGAATATTTTATTTAACAGTAGAAAACACACTATTTTCAAGTGCATACACTAAATATTTATTAATTTAGACCATATTCTAGAAAGACTACATAACAACTTCCAATAAACTTTGAAGTATTAAAATCATCCAGAGAATGTTCTCTGACCACAATGGAATTAAAGTAGTCATCAATAACATCAAAAAGATATGAAAAAGACCAAATATTTGCAAACAAAGCAACTTTTCTTAATTATTTTTTTATTCAAGATAGAGAGTACAAATCCACATGAGAAATCTCTCTCTACAAGATCTTGTCCCTTTTTCACAGCTCTCCAGCTCAGTAGAATCTTGAGTACACTCACATGCCCTGCATATTTCAGGCTGACCAGGCCAAGAATTCCAACCTGGTCCAACTTGGGCTGGCCATGTGGCTTCCAGCACTGCAATTCTGGTGGTATATCACTGACTGTACCACCAGGCTGGATCAGCAACTCCTTTTTTTTGGAGAGGTTTTTGCTATAGGGCTTGTGCACTTGCCAGAGAGACAGAAAGTGAGAAATCACCCCCCAGGGAGGATGGCCACACCGCAATTCCTTCTCCTCCATTCTCCTCTCGGGATCTTGGGCACACACACATGCCTTGCGTGAGTTTAAGCCACCGGGTCTGGGACTTGAACTATGGTCGACTACATGGGAGTTCAGTGGCGTAGCCATTACACCATCTGCTGGTCCCAGCAACTCCCTTTTAAATAACTTATGAGCTAAAGAATAAATCACAAGAGACATCAGGAAATATTTTGACTAAAAGAAAATGAAAATGCAACATATCAAAATTTCTTTAAAAAAATATAAAATAGGTCTTACAGGATAATGAATAGCATCAAAACCTCGTATTAGAAAAACAGGACTGAATGATGACATAGTGGTAATGCAACTGGGCCCACATGGGAAAGCCCCCAGTTTGCTTCCAAGGGTACACGCATGCATACCCATGATCCAGGGTGGCTGAGGCTGGAGGTGAGTCACTGTACAAAGACCCTGTTGGAGGTGCCTGTCTCTTCACTCCTCTCTCTTTTTGTCTCTCTGTTTCTTTCATGGAAATCAAAAATAAACTTTAAAGAAGAAAAATGGAAAACTTTTCAATCAATAACCTAAGCTTCCACTTTAAGAAACTAGAAAAATAAAGTAAACCCAAAGTAAAAGTAAATAATAAAGATAAGAGCAGAAATCAATGAAAAAAAAAGAAAGAAAATAACAGAGTAAACTGATAAAAAAAACCCAACTTGTTTTTTTCTAAATATCAATAAAAGTGATACCCTTCTAGACAACCTAATGAGGAATAAGAGAACAAATCACTAATATCGTGAATGAGAAAAGGGTCATACTTACAGATCTTACTGACATTAGAAAAGGACTACGTGACTATCATAAAAATGTTATGCCAATAAATGCAACTTAGACAAAATGGACAAATTCCTTCAAAGACACAAACTATCAAAACTATTTGAGAAGAAATAGCTTGAATGGCCTTGTATCTATAAAGAAATTTGAATGTGTAAGTTAAAAATCTTTCTGTAAAGAAAATTTTAGGCCTAAATAGCTTTACTGGAGAATTTTATCAGAAATTAAGAAACAGTTGACAGTGTGGAGGTTAAGGCAGCTGAATCCCACGTGGCCAACTGCACAGTTTGAGTCCTGGTCCCAGCAGCTTGAAAATCACTCTGGGCATGTGTATATGCATGCCCAAAATCTTGAGAGGAAAATGTAAAGAAAGGAATTGCAGCATGATCATCTCCCTAGTGGGGAAATCTCTCTCTCTCTCTCTCTCTCTCTCTCTCTCTCTCTCTCTCTCCCCACTTTGGTAAGTACATGTGCTATACATATGTATATACATATGTATATACATATAATTTGTATATACATATACAAATTATACATATATATACACATATATGTATATATACCTATATATACATATATGCACATATATACATATATATGTACACACACACATACAAATTCTTCAACAGCTCTCACAAAATAAAGTCTGGGGCAGCTCTGAACTCTTTTTATTACTCCAACATAACCCTGATCCCAAAACCAGATGGTTATTCTAACTAAACTACAAACTAATTTCCACCATGAACATAGACACAAAATTTCTTAACAAATTTTAGCACATCAAACCCAGCGATACATAAAAATCTAATACATCATGACCAAGGGAAGTTTATCCCCAGAATACAAAACCTGTTTAACATTCAAAAATCAGTGTAGTCACCCGATTTATAGTCTATGGGGAAAAAATCATATGATCGTCTCAATGATTACAGGGAAGAGTTTCTTCTGCGTG
The DNA here is from genome assembly GCA_026018925.1 of Tupaia tana. Taxonomy (NCBI): domain Eukaryota; kingdom Metazoa; phylum Chordata; class Mammalia; order Scandentia; family Tupaiidae; genus Tupaia; species Tupaia tana. The sequence continues at coordinate 80,104,575 of JAKSZU010000004.1, forward strand.
GTCGCTGGGGACAACCTGCCGCTGTGCTGACTGTGCTCTGCCAGACACGGTGTCCATGATGGCAGGAGAGTTGAGCCATTCTCTGAGAAGGTTCCACATGCATACTGGGAACTAGATTTTTCAGGCACAGGAGAAATGAAGATTTTCTACTCATAATTCAGCCTCCAGCAAGCAAAGCTAGTGTGGTAGGGAGCCCCTCTGGCCTTCTATCCCTGTCTCTGTGTCTCTGAGGTCTCTGTCTCTCTCTGCTCCTGTCTCCTCATTTTTTTTTTTTGGTAATTTTTCCTTTTTACAATTTTTTTAAAGGTAGAATTTCTCTCTGGCTCTCAGCTCCATCTTTTGTTTTGTTAATAAGCCCTTCTGCTCCTTTCTCCCAGGCAGGAGAGTTGAGCCATTCTCTGAGAAGAATTCACATGGATACTGGGAACTAGATATTTCGCGCGCCGCGCTTTGCCTGGCGCGCGGTTTTCTATTTTGTGACTTTTTTCTTAAAAAAAAGAAAAGAAAAGCAATTATCATTTTTTATTTTTTTGTCTTTTTTCTCTCTTTTTGTTGTTGTTTCTCTCTCTCTTTTTCATTTTCCTTCTTCTTGTCTCTCCACCCAATATCTACTGAATCTGCTGCACCAGCGATCACTACAGAACGGCAATCCGATTCTAGAACACCTCTGTCTGCTTGCTCCTGAACATTGAGGCTTAACTTCAAGAATTTGAAAGAAACACGCCATTCATCAGATGACAAGAAATCACCGTCGGATCACGAGAAATATGGGAAAACGAGAAAATACCTCTCCTCCAATGGAAAAGAGTAACTCTCCTTCATCCACAAGCAGTTCGGTGAAAGTCATGGAAATGTCTGATAAGGAATTTAGAGCATTCGTAATGTCGAAGCTAACAGAGATGGAAGAAAAGAGAGATAATGAACTGCTAAAGAGAAAGGAGAAAGAAGTTGCCGAGTTCCAGGAGATGAGGAAATTCTTGCAAGATCTAAAAGAGGAATTACACACTTTACAAAAGACTCAAACGGAACTGCTAGAGATCAAGTCTATAATACAAGAAGTCAAAATCTCCCTTGAACGTATTAAAAGCAGACTAGATCATTCAGAAAATAGAATCTCAGATGTAGAAGAGAAAATGGCTGGCTTAGAAAAGTCCACCACGAAGACTGAGAAAATGGCTCAAAAATTTGAGAATGATATGCGAGAAGTACTGGATACCATCAAACGTCCAAATATCCGGATAATTGGCATTCCAGAAGGTGAAGAGACCCATAAGGGCATTGATAATCTATTCCATGAAATCTTGCAAGAAAACTTTCCAAACCTAGAGAGGCATTCGAAGATCCAGTCCCAGGAAATACAAAGGACCCCAAATAGAATCAACCCAAGAAGATCTTCTCCAAGACACATTATAGCCAGGTTGACCAAAACCGCAGACAAAGACAAGATACTAAGATTGGCAAGAGAGAAACATCAAGTTACCTACAAAGGACATCCCATCAGGCTAACAGCAGATCTCTCATCAGAAACAATGCGAGCGAGGAGAGAATGGGAAAATATATTCAAAGTGTTACGAGAGAAGCAGTTTCAGCCAAGAATACTGTACCCGGCAAGATTATCTTTCAGGTGGGAAGAAAAGACAAGAACATTCTCAGATAAACAAAACCTGAAAGAATTTACCAGCACCAGACCAGATCTCCAAGAAGTTCTCAAGGGTGTGCTGTATCAAGAAAATTAAACACAGACACACGGAAATAAGAGTCCAAAAACTATGAAAGTGGCCAACTTAATCAGAGGGACAAGTCTGAATTTGAATATTATATCCCAGAATTTAATCAGGAAAATTGAACCAGAACAGAAGATAAAAGTACATGAGACTGATAGGTTCATGCACCTTCCATTTGAACAGAATCCTAACTTGTTTCCTGGCTTTAAGCAAAGTTCCTTGGCATTTCTTTGAGTTAAGTTATAACTGGTTTTCTTAGTAGTAATGAGTGAACTCACCATTGAAAGTAGTTAGATTATCTAGGAAATTGTGTGATCAATGCAACGTGGGTGGGAAGGGAATGAAGGACAATTGTAGACACCGGAGGTGGTGTGAGAGGAGGGTGGGAAGGGACAGAGGGTCAGAAAGAGGGGTGGAAGTAATTCTAGGAACTAGTAATGGAATTTTTTTTGTAATGTGCATGATTGTATCACTATGCAGTGTGTACTGGATGGGAGATTGCATTTTGTATGCTGTGATGAAGCTTAGGGAAGGAATGTAAATTGAGTTACAAAAAAAAAGTTTCAGAAAAAAAAATATATATATTCAATGACTGCAGTAGGATATGTAGCCACAGCTAGGTGCTACTTTATAGGATGTGTAAAGTAAGACTTGTGTTCATGGAAATGTGGGTATCACCTGTGTTTGCTATGAGGGTATTTGGATTGATTAGGGTCTTTGGCGTTACAATAAAATGTGAGGAGAAAACAGTATAGAAAGCAAACATAGATACCAGAGACTGTGGGAGGAGAGTGGGAGATGGCAGAGGGTAAGAGATAGAGAATCTAGGATGGGAGGAAAAAAGCAAAACATACAGAAGACAAGAAATGGAAGATCATTTGCTGACTATAACATGCTTGTTGATGTGCTTGATTGAGACAATATATAGTGTAATTTGGATGGAAAATCTCATTTTGTATGCTGTAATGATGTTCAGAGAATGAATGCAAATAAATAAAAAAAAAATGATTACAGGGAAATTATTTGCCAAAATTTTAAATATCTATTCATGATTAAAACCTCCCAGAAAACTTAGAATAGAAGGGAACACTCTCAATCTAGAAAAGGGTATCTATGGGAAATCTACAGCTAACACAATAATATTGAAAAACAGGCTGGCTTGGTGCAGTACTAATGCACTGCTCAAGTGAAATTGGATCCAAATGGAAGATCATAGGTTTGATTCCCCAGTTGATCTGTACACACCAGGCATACATGCCATGATCTGGCTGGCTGGGAATGCTGGCATTGGGGAATAGGATCATGACATGAGGCCCTACGAAGGGTGCTTGTCTGTATCTCTCACTCTTTCTCTCTCTGTCTCTCATATAAAATAATACATAAACTTTAGAAAACAAGACTAACTTAATGGTGAAATACTGAATATTTTCCTTCTAAGATGATAAGAACAAGGCAAGAATATTGGCTAACTCCTCTCCTATACAACATTGTACTGGTACTAACTTGGTAGAGTTAGACTAAGTAAATAAATAGCACCCATACTCTTTATTCTAAAATTTACTCTCTCCGATCTTGGTAAGGTAGAATTTGAGAAAGTCACATTTATCTGCTGGCTACTGAATAAAGCATCCTGCTACTTTTTCCACTAACCCTTCTTTTTTTTATGCTATATTATCTTTACTTAAGTATGAGGACCTCTCCAACATAAAATCTAGAGACCATTTCACCCACTGCTGTTTGGCCGCCAGTCTCTTGTCTCTCTCTTCAGCAAGGTGAGGCAGATACCTTTTCCCCGGGGAAGAGAAATCCATGGCTTGTTGCCTCTGCCAATAATAAAAATGTTGGAGAGTCGAGTGGCAAAGCTGTTGCCATTAGCATCTTTCACCTGACCCACACTGAAAGAGCCAGGATGTCTCTCTCTGCTGGTGATCACACCAGCTCTTCCCAAGTTAGCACCTCCAGTCACCAGACACAGGTTACCAGTGTCAAACTTGATGGACTCAGTAATCTTGCCCGTCTTCAAATCAATCTGAATGGTGTCGTTCACCTTGATGAGAGGGTCTGGGTAGCGGGTGGTATGAGCATCATGGGTCACCAGATGAGGGGTTCCTTTTGTGCCCTCAAAGATTTTCCTCACTTTGCACAACTTGTACTTGGCCTCCTCAGATGTAACACAATGGATGGCGAAATGACCCTTGGTGTCATAGATCAGACAGAAATTCTCTCCGGTCTTGTCAATGCTGGTGACATCCATAAAACCAGCAGGGTAGGTTATGTCAGTACGAACTTTGCCAGCAATCTTAATGAACCGCTGCGTGCAGACCTTCTTTACTTCTCCTTAAAGCATACTTAAGTCTATTCCTTAGGAAAATGATGAGAGGAAGACATTCCCTCAGCTTGTGGGGACCAGTGGATGGACAAGGGGCAAACACACCAGTCAATTTATCCATCATCCAGTGCTTTGGAACTGCTACCCGCTTCAGATGCTTTTTAGGGCCACGAGCCATGACTATGCTAGGTCACCTGCCACTTTGAAAAGAATTCTGGAAGGGCCTGGAAGCACAGCCAGTGATGGCACGATCTCCACCATCCCCTCTTGAACACCAGAAGAAAACTGCTTGGGATTGGACTGTTGGGGACTTCCATTATGATGTCATAGCACTACGGCGATGCTCACATGTCTTTCTCTCTCTCTTGGTCTCCTTTTCTCTCTCTTCTCAGGAGGCTAGAAAGTTAAGGAAATCAGTGCTGGTCTAACTCTCCCTCTCTTCTTAGAGCACTAGAGAGTTAAGAAAGTCAGAGCTTCTGCTAAGAATGCTTACCTATTTTTCATCCTTTTTGACACCTTCTCTCATTTCCAAGCGTTCAGATGGATGCAATGGTCTCAAAAGATGCTTGTGCCTGAGAGTTCTCTCATCCTGAAAAGGCAGAGGAGAGAAAAGTTCTAGATAGCAGGTAAATATTATATCAAGCTTCTTCTTGCTGGCTAAATGTTCTCCTTGACCTGGGGATAGGTGATATTTGACTATGGACTTAAGAGGCTCAGGGTCTCAATTCTCTTGATTCTTGGTACTAAGCTACCTCTAGCCTAGGAAAAAGGAGTTTTCTACATGGCATGCCAGAAGAGCATGTGAGGTCTCTTCAAAGCCTCATAGTTATGAAAAACTGGGACAATTGCTTGACCTTACCTTCTGCATACACGGCTTTCAGGAGCACTTCAGAATTGTCCATGACTGGTGTAGACAACAAGGACTCAGAAACCTATGTCCCGGTCAAGTCTTGACCAGTCTTCCCCTTACTAACTATTGATGGCCCCACAGAAGCAGAAAGAACCACCTCTCCTCACCTAGAGTTTGGTTCCAGATGTCAATGCATCCACTATTGGCCAGTACCCACATACCGATATGGTATAAACAGCTTTATTGCTCACTTAATGAGACCATCTAGGAAGAGTAGGGTCAAAACTAGGGTCAAGTAGGGTCAAAATCTGACTTGAGAGTAAAGGTAGTAAGGGTCAGTGGGGTTGGGGTTTTATGGTAATCTTGCAGTAGGCCTGGGGTAAGGGCCTGGGCTTGCATGGCACCTTTCCTCTGGTACCACAGCATAAAGCACCCTGGCTTTATTATAAGTTTTCCCAGATGTGGAGGAGAAAGAGGATTGGAGTAGTAGAGCTAGATGGCTGTCAGCAAACAACAAAAATTTAATCAAACTACATAATAAACCAACACTACCAGTTTTTCCTTCAGAGTCACCTCTCCGACTTTCTACCTTCTGCATGTGGGGTATTCCCCAAGGCCTGGCAACATCTATCTGGGAAGAATAAGCCATTGGGGCAGGAGTATCACTCCCACACAGGGAACAGCTGTATGTGTGGAGGTGACAGGACCTAATGAGCTTGCAGCAAATATTTAAATTGCTAAACAAGACAGCATATTTACAACCGTGTTTATCCCTAAGCATTTGCAGTAAAAATCAAAGTGATGCCATTATCTGATCCCCCAGTGGCATGTACTTGGAAGCATTTCTTTTTTAGCCAAAATTTATTTAGGGCTGTATATAATTCTCTTTTTCAAACAATAAGAAAGTTTTTATGGTGGGAGATTAAGCAAAGGAACCGGGAGGAGCTTAGTAAAGGCAGGAAAGAATCTGCATGACTTCTTCTGGGAAATGGTTATGAAAGCCTCATCCTCCTCTGCTCTCCTAGTGCAGGGACTAGCAGCAGCCTGGTGTAGAAAAAAGTACCATGACCATGAAACCAACTGACTCAGATTTTAACCTGAAGCTCAGTCCTTTAACATGTGACATTAGGAAATTTATTTTTTTATAACCTCCCTTTTACCCCCTACAAACTAAGGATAAACACAATAAGATTGCTGTAAGACATAAATTAGAAAATCCATATGAGGGGCCAGCAGGTGGCATGATGGTTAAGGCCTGACACTCCCACATAGCCAACCATGATTTGAGTCCCAGAAGTGGTGGCTTGCTTTCTCACTTTCTCTCTCCTCTCTCTGTGTCTCTCTCTGATCAAATTAAAATAAATGAGTGAATGAATAAAAAAATTAAATGAAATAAATAATTCTTTAAAGAAAAAAGAAGATCCATGTGAGTATCCAGTGTAATGTATGACACATACATGATAGGTATTCAGCAAATGTTAGTACATTTCTACCACTGTGCTCACCATCAGGACAACCACCGATAACAAAAAATTGTGGATTTTAGCAAAAGGCATTTCTTAGCTCTCTATTCTTCTGTCCACGTGCATAAATTGCTCTTCAAAACTACCAGTAATAGGTCATCTTCTCTGTGCTTTAAAAGCCTTCAGAGAACTCACCAGCTCTTCAACCCAGTCCATCTTCTGGACATTCTAACAGAAAGCTCTCCCTTAAACTGAGCTGCAGTCTGGCTCGCTGTGGCACAGCATCTTCCAAACAGCTGTTAATAGGAACGTACTCTAGAGGATGTTAGCAGTTGAGCAGAAAATAAAATTAATCCTTTGATTTCCATTCCTGGTAATGTTTCAGACCAAATGCCTTGAAAAACTATCCAGGTACAAAGAACCCAAGAGGGCTATGCAAAATATTTCTAAATATGTTTTTGAATGCACTGTGCATAGCAGATGTGGCATTCCAGTAAAAACAATCTTCATAAGCTGAAAAAGACACAAAACACCAACCCAGGCAGCTTGTTGCCCTGAGGACATCTGCTCATCACTGGCAACCTGGAGTTTCTTTTTCAATGGACTTTTCCCAGAGAAAAGGGAAAAGGATCTGCAGCCTACACAGGTAAAAAAGTGAATGAGACCCTTAAAAGCTCAATGAAAAGATAAACCAAGGAAAAGAACCCGAGAAAGGGAGAAAGAACATTTTCTATATTCGCTTTAGAACTGAAGAAAAGAAGACACTAACTCAGGTAGATTATGTGCGAATTCACACATCTAAAGAGATTTTTAAAAATACAATAGTAATCATAAAAAGTCGCATGTTGATCAGTCACAGATTGGGTAGAATAAACACAAATCCTCTTAAGAGTAATACACCTTAAACCTAGTCTTAGAGAATTTTTACAAGTTTCAATAGTGTGACTTTTCCATCTAAATTCATAAATTAGATTCACAGCAAATTCAGATATTGAACATTATATAAAATAAGTGCATTTATCAAGAATAAAAATGGGACTGGACCTATATGGGAAAGGTCCTCAGTTCACATCCCAGGACTTTCTGGGCAGGCCAGGCATGTGTGTGCCCATGATATGGCTGGCTGAGACTAGGGTGGATTGTGAAAGGAAGACTCTATTAAAGATCTCTCTTTCTTTCTGTCTCTCTCAGGAAATAAATGAATAAACTTTTTTAAACATGAAAAACTAACATTAGATTTTGACTAATTAATGACATGTTATTTTTAAAATTTTTTTAATTTCTATTTTTAATTAATTCGTTAATTTACATTCATTCACTGAGCATAGTCACTGCATACAAAATGTGACTTCCTATCTAGAATATACTGCATAGTGGCTTAATAATACATCTTATCATAGATAATTTTCCATTTCTAGTTTCATATATATATATATATGTGTATATATATATATATACACACACGTGTGTGTGTGTGTGTATTTTTCTCCTTATTTCTCACCCTCTGCCATTTCCCACCCTCCTCCCACACTAACTCTGGTGTCTACAGTTGTTTTCCATTCCTTTCCCCCCACACATTTTATTGATTCACAAAATTTCTTAAATAATCTAACTACTTTCAATAGCAAGTTCAGCTGATATATACATATCTGTGAATATATATCTGACTTGAAGCGTGAAACTCTGAATAGGGTGAATATACTATGAAGTAGTACCTAGCTGATGCTATATAGCTTACTACGGTCATTAAATAGATATTTTTAAACATAGTTTTAATTTTAAGGCTAATCACTCATGTAATAGATATGGAATATATTACATCCCAATTAGTGGAGGGCAAAAAAACAAAAGTTTTAGAAACTCAATCCTAAAGCAAGTTTACCAAAGAGAGAGAGAGAGAGAGAGAGAGAGAGAGAGAGAGAGAGGGAAAATGAAAAGCAGAATATTGAGATAGGAAATGCAAATTGGTAAATTTGAACTAAAATATATCAGTGATAACATCAAGTGTAAATCGACTTGATTGTCTAGTAAAAAGATGAGTACAGACTATTAGACTTGATAAAGAACAAAATCCAACTGACGTAATATAAATATATTGAAAGAGTTAGAGTAAGTGGTTTACAAAGCGCAAATATGCACTATAACAAAGCTAGTAGATTTCCGTTCCCCAGTAAGATGGGGTAATAGGAACTAGATTTACCTTCCTACCTGAAACAACCAAATAACTGACAAAGTGTGTTTTTTAAGGTGTTAAAGACACTGTACATCAGGTAACAAAAGACATTATTTGTTTTTATCCCTGGAAGATAAAAAATAATAACAATTTGAGGCCTAGCAAAGGTAACGTGGGTCGAATGCTGCCTCTCAGCAGACTGAGGCCACACGGGTAGCCCAGGTTTGATGGCCCACCCTAAAAACCAGGCTTGGTGACACATACCTGTGGTCTCAGCTACTCAAGAGGCTGAGGCAGGAAAATTGTGGCAGAGTTCTTCTCTAAACACAACCACACACACGAAAGAGAGAGAGAGAGAGAGAGAGAGAGAGAGAGAGAAGGAGGAAAAGGGAGGGGAAGATAAGGGGAAGAGCAAAGAAAGGAAAGGAAGAGAAAGGAAAGAAAGAGAAGGGAAAAAAAAAGAAAGAAAAGAGAAAAAGAAAGAAAACAAGCAAGATGCAACCTACAGTTACCCAAGCTTACTTCCCTTGAGAGAGACTCAAAGCCATGACACAGAGAACAGGCATCCAGGCAGAATTCAGGTAACTCCCTGAGGGAGGAGATGAAGCCAGGAGTCCAGGTGGATCAAAGTATAAATGGTAAGACAGAGTACCAGAGAAAAGAGAGCTGCATGGAGAAGAGCTCCAGAAATCTGTGTATCTCACTCCTATGTTCAAGAGTACTGATCCAGGGACCAGCAGTTAGCGTAATGGCTATGTTGCTGGATCCCATGTAGTCAACCGCAGTTTGCATCCCGGACCCAGTGACTTAAAACTCACGCCAGGCGCGTGTGCGTGCGTGCCCAAAATCCTGAGAGGAGAACGGAGGAGAAGGGATTGCGGCATGGCCATCCCCCCTGGGGGGTGATTTCTCGCTTTCTGTCTCTCTGTCTCTGTCTGTCTGTCTGGCGAGCACATGCGCCCTATAGCAAAAACCTCTCAAAAAAAAAGAGTACTGATCCACATATACACATGAGGAGACAACCCAAAATCAGAAAAAGAACTACCTGACAGCATCAAAGATGGGAGTGACCAGCAGTTACAAACAGCTAAGAATAGTCACTGTTTCCATCAGACAGGCTGAAAAATCTCAAGATTCACAGAGAGGTCTTGCTTCAATCATGGGGAGTAATTAGCCCTAGGCTGGTTCCACCTGACACATCACACAAACAAAATCCTGAAAGTTTCCAGGAAATAAAGTACATTCCAGAACAAAACTCGAGGATTCTTAAAGGAATACAAAACTAGTTAGCACCAATAAGGTAAAATTTACAATGTATGGCATCCAATAAAAACTTACAAGACAGGCCCAGCAGCAGTGTGCAAGCAAAACTGCACCAGGATGATAGCGGAGGCTGTATGAAGAGGCTAGGTTTGATTACTGGCCCAATGTAAACAGGCTGGACATAGTGGTACATAGCTGTGGTCCTAGCTAACTAGGACTCTGGGCCAGAAAGGATAATGATGTGGCAAGACGCTGTCAAAAATAACTGTCCCTCAAAAAACACTACAAGGTATACAAAGAAGTAAAAAAAAAATGACTCACACTGAATAGAAAACCCAATAAATCAAAACTGATCCAAAATTGACACATATTAGAATTAGCAAAAAAGGACACTAAACAAGCTATTGTGACTGTATTCTATATGTTCAAAAAGGTAAGTAGAGACATGCCAGTGGCATAGCGGTTGAGTGGCACAATCCCACATGGCCAATTGAACGTTTTGAGACCTGGACTGAGCAACTGAAGAAATGCAGAGCACGTGTGTGCATGCCCAAGATCTTGAAAGGAGGAATGAAGCAGAAGGGATTGCAGAACGGCCATCTCCCTTGGGGGAGGGAGTGCTTTCTCACTCTCCCTCTCTCTGCCTCTGTGTCTTTCCTCCTATAAATAAAAAAAAAATATATCAAAAACAAAAAACCAAAAAATAAAAAGATTCTTGTTGAACTTTTTGAGGTGAAAACTGCAACATATAAGATAAAAAAAATATAAGATTAACAATCGATCAGGCATGGAACAGGAAAAAATTAGTATAATGAAAGACATAGCAATAGAAACTACCAAAAAAGTCGCAAGAAAAAAGAAAATCTTAAAATATCTTGATTATAACGATGATTTCATAGTACACTTAAATTGTATACTTTAAATATATACATTTATTATTTGTCAGTTATACTCAAGGAATATGTTTTTAGAAAAGCTGTTATGGCTATATATTAATATCAATCAATATCTATTAATATTAATCAATTTTAAATATAAAGCAAAATAAAAAATAAAAATATCCATATTTTCAGTCATATGTGAAAGCTAAAAATTTGATTTCATAGAAGAGAATAGAATAAGGGTTACTAGAAGTTGGAACAAGGCTAGAGGGAAAGGGAATAAGGAGGTTTTGATTAATGGATACAAAGTTACAGCTAGCTAGGAGAAATAGATTCTAGATTCTAAACAGTACAGTAGGGTGACTATAATTAATAACAGTTAATATATAGTTTAAAATAAGCAGAAGGATTTTAAATATTCCCAAATAATAACAACCATTTGAAATGATCCAGATGCAAATATCTTTACTTGATCATAACATATTGTTTTCATACACCAAAAAATACACTATACCTCATAAATATATATAAAATTTTAAAATAATTTTTTAAAATAAAAAGGCACACAATAATCATTTCAATTTACCAGAAATATATAACAGTAAATTTGTGAGTCCCTAGTAATATGGCTTCAAAATACAGAACTACAAGAGAACAAGACAAATTATCATGGGAGATTTTAGTATTCTTTTTTCCATATTGATAGAACAAATACATTTAGTGAAGTTATGAAATATTTTATTACAATCAACAAACTTGACTTAACAGATATATGTAGAACCCTGCATTCAATAACTACATAATATAGATTCTTTTCAAGTACACATGGAAAAGTTACAAAAATGCAAGACTATATCCTTAGCTATTAATCAAATTTCAACAGCTTTAAAGGCTCAATGTGGAATTTATTCTCTGATGGCAATGCAATTAAACTAGATATTAGGAATAAATGTGGAAAATATTTACCATATATAGAAATTAAGCAGTATACTTCCAAGCACCCTGTAGTTGGAAAGAAGAAAACAATGAGAATTTAGAAAATATTCTAGTCTTAGTAACAGTAAAAATACCATATATCACTATGTTGGTTTACACTTTATCTATACATTAAACAAATATTTGTTGTAACCCTGCCACAAAAAAAAACCCATATATCAAAATTTATTTGCTATAGCTAATGTAATATCTACAAAGTTTAGAAAACAAGAAAAGCTTACAATAAGCTAAATACCCACCAAATGATAATAATAGTTACAGGCCTTTTTATTTAAAAAAAATTAACCCAAGGATTAAAAAAATAAATAGATAAAATCAAGAGCAAAAATTAATAAAACAAAATACAAATGTAAAATAGTATAGACAAAGCCAAAACTTTCTCAGAGAAAAAGGTTAAAAAAAACACTGAACAAGAAAAGAGATATAAAAAGAAGGTACAGATAAATAATAAAAGTGAAAAAGAAGTGCAATCCTGCAGACATCAAAAAGATATTGTAAATAACTGTATGCCAATAAATTTGAAATTTTAGATGACATTGATAAATTTCTAGAAAAATAAAATTTACCAAATGACTCAAAGAGGAATAACATATTCAAATAATCTTATAACCATCATAGAAACTGAATTTATAGTCCATAATGTTACAAAGAAAATTCCAACCTCAAATAACTTCTCTGGTAGTTCAACACAACATTTAAGGAGGAAATAATTTCGATCATTTGCAGAGAATGAAAAAAAGGATATACAGTCCCTAACTCATTGTATAAGGTTGCATAAAATCTTCATAACGAAACTCAAAAAGGCAAGTATAACAAAGACAAATTGTAGGCTAATCTTAGTATGAACATCAATATAAAACTCCTAAACAAATATTAGTAAACAGAATCCAATAATACATAGCAGTCCTCTATTTGCACAGTTCAGAAAAGCAGACATTTCAGTTACTCCAGTTTAAATAACACCAGTTTTCCCAATAGCATGGTACAAATTTCAGTTACTATTATATTGGCTGTGAGTAATTACATAAAGTACCAACTGCATTGTAGATCTTCATTTCACAAATCATTATGTAAATAACAGATTGCATCATGATTGGTGACTGTCTTAGTCTATTTTTGAGTTACTTTTGAAACACCTGTACTTGGGTGTGTTTATAAAGAAGGAATATTACTTAAAAATTCATGATTCTCGAGGCTAGAATGTCCAAAGTCCCAGGCCTGCAGCATGGGACAACAGAAACAAGAGAATGGAGGACATGTGCCCAGAGAGAGAGAGAGAGAGAGAGAGAGAGATCCTGACTGATCTCTCTTTTATAACTCTCACAAGAACTAACCCCTTTCTATGAGGGCTAAAACTCATTGGATCTCAGAGACACCATTCTTGAGACTGTTGCCTTCATGATGAAATTACCAGAAACTAAACACACTGTCAACTAGGCCTCGCCCTGGAACACAATGAAGGAATTACGTTTTCATTTCATACTTTTACAATATAGTAAATACAATCAAGTCCCAACACATGAATTTCTAAGGAACATATTCAAACCATACCCTTAAGTAATTGTATAACTTCTTTCAGTGTCTGTTGGTGATTGGTTACTGCACATCTGTTATTCAGTTCACAACTTTGTTTCTCAGTGGTAAGCTTGTGTAACTCATGATAAAAATGGATAGGAAAGAAGGGATAAGCCAACAAAGATGAAATGGCACCAAAACAAAGATGTGATAATACTAAAAGTGAAAGTCAAAGAAATGTAAATGAAGTTACAGAATAAATAGCTGATTATGGGAATGTTGACACTGCCACCTTCAAGAAGCTCTAGATGTACACGTAGAGAAATTTAGTGAAGACAACAACAAATTTATTAACATAAATAAGGAAGACGGTTATGCTGAAAAGGATTAAGAGGTCCTTGAGAAAATGACACTAGTAACAAACTTCACTTTAAAGTTTAAAAGAAAAAGTAAAGGAAAAGGAAAGATGTCCCCCTCATAATTTATAATAAGGCAGCAAGCATTGTCCTAACTGCTTTTTGATAAGTTTTTTTTAATTGCCAGAAGGGTATGCACTTGCCAGCAACAGAGAAACAGAGATTCAGAGATTGAGAGAGAGAGAGGGGGAAAAAGCACTCCCCAATGGGGCATGGTCAAACCACAATCCCTTCTCTTCCATTTCTCCATTTTGTCAGGATTTGGGACACGCACACACATGTGCCTATCATGTTTTTCAAGCTGCTGTCCTGAGATTAAATTGTGGTTGACCATGTGGGATCTGGCTCTTTTACCATTGGGCTATGAAGCCAGACCTAATAAGTTTTATTTTTTTTTTTAATTTTTTGCTCTTTTAAATTTTTGCCAGAGGACACATGACTTACCAGAGAGACCGAGAGACAGAAAGGAAAAGTAAGAAATCCTCCTCCATGGGACATTATCACACCACAATCCCTTCTCTTAATCTCTCCATCCTGTCAGGATTTGGGGCATGCATGCACACATGCCTGGCTTGTTTATCAAGCCACCAGTTCCAGGACTTGAACTGCATGAACAGCCAAGTGGGATCCACTCACCTTTACCACCAGACCACAGGCTGGCCCCAGAAAAATAAAAATTCAATTTTCAATGTTTCTACCATACTAAATTACAGTGTCCTAAGTACATATCTATTATACTGTTTTCTTAAATTATTCAATATGTTCATAACAGAGTTTTAATGTTTGGATAAAAAATTTTAAAGGTAACAAAAAATTGTAATTGTTCCCCTTGATTAAAATTGCTTTGCATGGTTTCAGCTTGCATAATCATTTTACAGTCCTGCACTACCATACAAAGTGAGGACTGCACATTTTATATATATATATATATATATATATATATATATATACACACACACACACACATATATATATGTGTGTGTGTGTGTGTGTATAAATTACATATATATATATGTAAGTTTTAAGTTATTATCAAATTGGATGTGTTACAGGAATACAAGACTGATTTAACATTAGAAAATCAATCACCACACTAACAAATTAATGAAGAAAATAATAGGCTTATCTCAGTTATTTAAGAAAAGCTTTCAAAAAATATATAACTTTAATTCAAGATACACAACTCCAGGATTAAAAATTCCATATAAGGGGCCAGGAGGTGGCATGATGATTAATGGTGTTGGACTCCTACATGGTCGAACACAGTTTCTAGTCTCAGACCTGGCTTCTTGTTTTCTCACTTACTTTCTCTCTCTCTCTCTCTCTCTCTCTCTCTCTCTCTCTCTCTCTCTGTCCCTCACTGGTCAAATTTAAATAAATAAATAATGAAGTTGAATAAAATAATTATTTTTAAAAATCCCATAGAAAACTAAGGATAAAAAATTTTTATAATCTGATGAAGAAACAAAGAAAAGTTAAATAAATAGGAAGTACAAAATACATAGTAGAAGTAAACCCAAAAGTATCCATTTATTACACTAAATGTAAATGGAGTAAAGAAAAATGATCAGACCCAATTTTGTGTTTTTTTAAAGAGAGATTTTTGTTATAGGGCGTGTGAACTCACTAGAGAGATACAGAGAGAGAGAGAGAGACAGAAAGCGAGAAATCACTCCCCAGGGTGGATGACCACACCCAAATCCCTTCTCCTCCATTATCCTCTGGGATCTCAGGCATGCATGCACAAACACCTGGCATGAGTTTTAAGCTACTAGGTCCGGGACATGAACCATGGTTGACTACATGGGAGTCCAGCAATGTAACTACTACACCATCTGCTGGTCCCCAGATCCAATATTTTTTTAAAAATGCAATTATATTCTTTTTAATACAGACATAACATAACATAGAATGAAGTAAAGAGTTACTACATAATAATTAAAGAGCTAATTCACGGGGAAGGCTTAAGAAACCTAATCTTACATGCACTTAAAACATAGCTCAAAATACATAAAGCAAAAATCTTAAGAATTTTCTAATTTACTGCCCAAATAGATTTTAACATCCTTTTTAAAATAATTGATAGAACAGTTCAAAAATCAACAAATAACACTATTTATAAGCTGATCTGATAAATACCTATATTGACTCAACATTTGGGTAATATATATTCTTTTAATATATCATAAAATACTGATAGAAATTTGTTATGCACATGACTATAACACAAGCCTTAAAACTTCAAAAAATTGGTGCTTATAACAATGTTATCTATGCATAAGACAATTAGGTTATAAGTCAATTCAGAAGTATAAATGTTTAAATCTCCAAATAATTTTTAACACTCATGAATGTCTTACTAAAAATAAAAAAAATTAAATCCAATCAAGCATCTCTCCCCAACTATCAATTTCCTGAAAGTACAAGGACAGGTGAACATGTTAAATTTTACCATGAAGTTATTAAAATCCAGATAAGGTAAGCTATATAAGACAAACAAGACAGCTTCATAGACATAAATTTGGAGACAGGGATGGTAAAGGAGGAGAATATATAATGAAGAAATTTAAAGGCACTTCAGTTAGTAGCAATGTATTCATTTCATTTGGATCTTGAGCCATACAAATTGCTAAAAGAATAATGCATTTTTTAAATAATTTTTAAACCTTTTTATTTATTTATTTATTTATTTATTTATTTATTTATTTATTTTTATTTGACCAGAGGGAAAGAGGGAGAGAATGTGAGAAAGCAAGCCGCCAAGTCCAGGACTTGAACCACAATCAGCCATGTGGGAGACCAGTACCCTTAACCACCATGCCACCTGCCAGCCCTAAAAGAATAATACATTAACAGAACGCTATATCTTCAAACACTGGGCATTGATGATATGAGGAGTTATTATTAAATTATATCACATATGGGATTTCCTTCAAAATAAAGGTGGGAGACCAGTAGGAAGCATAGGAGTGAAACAAATTTTTCTGAGTTGATAATTGCTATCTGGCTGATGGGAACATTGGGAGTCCCTTAAATTATCCTACTTTTGTATATGTTTGAAATTATCAGAAATAAAATATTTAAAAGGAACTAACAAATTCAAGGGCCAAATCTCCCTCATGACCATATGTACCTGTTATTTACTTCTCTTTGTCAGCCCACACCTGCCCTTTAACACTGTGTTCTGTACTGCTGGGGCTTAAAGTCTGAAAAACACATTTCTCAGCTTCCACTGCCAGCTAGCTGTCTTTTAGATTCCAATAATGGGAATCTCTAATTGCTGTTGGAGGATCAGAAGTGGACAAAGAGAAGAGTTTCCTGTTTTTGACTCCAACAATGTGGCAGTTTCTGTTTGTTATAATGAAGCAAAGCTAGGAAGATTCTAAACTCCTGAAGCCTGGGCCAAGCCAACATCTTTTCTGTGACTCTAGGTTAACACAGAAACTTGACTGGATTCAGAACTGACCAAGAGAGTTTCTCCAACAGTGCAACAGCAGGCATTAACCAGGGGCATCAGCAGCTTCTAATTTTTAGGTGTCATCCCTCTTCCTCTTTGTTTCTTTAGCACTTCTCCTTTTTGCTTCATCCCTTCAAGATATGTATATTCATTTCCCCTTATTAAATTTTCTTTACTCAAAATACTTAAAGTGGTTTCTGTATTTTTGTCTAGACCCAAACAGGTACAGTAGTTGGTATCAGGCTCATAGAAACAGAACCTCAAAAATGGCATTCTGGCTTTGGAATGCTGACCTGTTTGAGTGTGAGTTCAGTAATAATTTTATTACGTGTGGATAATGAGATACTATAAATTCATGCCTTGTAGTGCCATTACAATTTCTCAAAGCATCACTTGTTTGGAATTGTTTGGAATATAGTGTCTATTAAAGGTCAGGATTTGGAAGGCCAAGCGATTGCTGCACTTGAATGTTATGACAATGATGATGACTATAAAGACTGAGGTAAGCTAACTATTTCTGACTACCCTGGAGAGCTTACCCAAAGAACATGATGACTTCAAAGATGTAAACAATCTGTGTAAGTCATGGTCAGAGAACCAGGGTGTGTCTCTTATAAAACTAAAATTATCCCTTAATTCTTTTTTTTTCCTTTTTTTTGGAGAGGTTTTTGCTATAGGGCACGTGCGCTCACCAGACAGACAGAGAGACAGAAAGCGAAAAATCACCCCCCGGGGGGATGGCCACACCACAGTCCCTTCTCCTCCATTTTCCTCTCGGGATCTTAGGCACACACGCACTCATGCCCTGTGTGAGTTTAAGCCACTGGGTCCGGAACTCAAACCGCAGTTGACTATGTAGGAGTCCAGAGACATAGCCATTACCCCAACTGCTGGTCCCATCCCTTAATTATTATAGCCACAGAGCAGATATGGCTGAAAATAAGCTTCCAAACATCATTGTATATGTTATAATTTGCATTCAGTTGATTGTCTCATCAGTTCTCCTATGTGGAAAATAGGACTCAATTTGAAAGGAGTAGGAAGGTAAGATTTTGAGCAGAGATATTTTGGTAGACTTGGAAGAAATTAAGAACTAAATCCTCCAAGTCCCCTGAGCATCCCTTACTAACAAAAACAAAACAGTTACTTCCTCCCCATCCAAGGAGACTAGCCAAGCCTTGTTGTAATAACCTCACTTGAGGCAGTTGTCTTTAAAGGGATTCTATGCTCCTCAAGATTCATACCAGTATATACCTCTTGCTTCCAAATTCTTATCTATGATCAGATCCCAGTAAAAATCTCATGCAAAAATACATAGTTTATATACATCAAAATGATTTTATTTATATTACTAGAAACCTAGGAAGTATGTGGAGGAGTAGATTCCAAGAAGAGTGGTATAGCCTTAGATAAGGCAGAATTTATGAATTTGCCTGAGATTTAGGTATGCTTACCTGAGATGTTGTATTTAACAGTTTGCTTGACTGACTAACATAGACTCAAAAATAGTCTATAAGAAATGAACCTGATATGTCAAAATTCCCTGGCACAAAATAGGGAAACTGAGTTGAAACTCTGGGTGCAGAAGCACTCAATAGTATTGTCTCTGAATGTTCCCTAGCAGCAGTGGCCTATGTAAACAGTGGGGATTCATGACCAGACAGGTCTAGTAGGGCAAATCTTACTGGGGTCCCTGCTGGTCTTCCATGATTCTGTCTCTTTCCCTGAGTCTGGTCTTAAACCTTCCGTACATACTATGATATGTTACCCAAAATTCCTTTTCTGTTGAAATTAGTCAGAGCTGCCTATTAACAAAGAACCATGAATTGTACAGTGTGTATTTTTATCTGTTGGTTACAAAAACTATTTAGTAACTCACATCATATCAACTTTAATTTCAGTTTTAACCTATGTTTCTCAGGTCACACATTTGAAGATAAGAAAAATAGTGGTAGGGATAACAAATCAGGGCATGCAGATTAAAACCAAAATGAGATATTATTTCATACCCACCAGATAGTGCTGAGGGTGCAAATTGGTATAACCACCTAGAAAAAGTTTCTAGAAAACTGGATGATGTGCACAATTCTTAAGACCCAGCAATGTCTACTCTGAGGAAGAAATCATAGAGGAACTCTCTCCTATATCATTTATGAGAAAGGTACAAACATTTTTACAAAAGTATTGTTAGAAATCACAAAGAGAAAAATGAAAGTACCCAGAACATTTAATAGTAGAATGGATAAATAACTTGTGATGTATTCATTCGATGGACTATTAAACAGCTATGAAAATTCATTAATTACAAAACACATCGATATAGATGAATCTCACTAACATATATAATGGGGAAAAAGCAATCCACAGATGATTGCAAAGAAAATGATTCTGAATCAGTATAATAATTGAAAGAAGTACACTTAAACAATGTTTTGTTTGGGATACACAGAAAAGTGGTAAACTTCAGATTGGAGTTACCTTCAGAGAGAGGAGAGAAACGTACACCGGAAGGGTTCACAGAAGGACTTCAAAGGGGTTGGCAGTGTTCTATTTCTTAAGACATTGTTTTACTAATATTTTTAAACCACTTGTATGTACTATATATACTATTTTATAATTACAAAATGATCATAATTTTTAAAAAATTTATGACTCAGCTGGATGTCACTGGAAATGTTCATGAAGTTGAGATAAGCTAAACAGGTTTGGTTTTGTTTATAATTACAGAACTCAGCATCTTTAATATATTGTAGTAATGTAAATTATGAATCTCTAAGAGGGGGATTTAGAATTCCTAAACTTTTTAAATCCATGGAATATTTAGACTTGGAATACCTAAAATATAGATATGGCTTGAAAAAAAATACTTTTCTACTGATGTGTCCTAGTTCTATGCCACACTTCCCACCACCGACCCAGAGCTATTCATTTCTACATTCTTGGTCCCAAACCTCAGCTGAGTGTCTGGCTCCTCCCTCTTCCTATCTGGATTCTTGCTTCTTGCTGTCTCTTGGCTTCCTAGAGATCATAGGACTCACTAGCTTGGAAAAAACTTGTTCTGGCCTTTTGCTTTTGCCTGAGGCAGGATTTTCTTGGCCCATGGCCACACCCACCCTTTTGTGCTGTGTTCTGTCTGCTGAACTGGCTTTCCTCCCAGCACATGCCAGAGTCTGCTTATCTCTTGCTCCGCATAGTGGGCAGGTGGAGTCCCAGATCCTCTCTCCGTCTAGGCTCCCTTGCACTCAGTCAGATCATATTGAATGTGACCCGACATAAGATCATGAGACTTGAAAACCATTTCCCTGGAGATGGACAGAAGTGAAGTGACAGAGAAAAAGACAGGCAGACAGCCACCAGAAAAGTATTGTAGCATCTGCCCATGGGATCATCTCTGAGTGTATGGCCAATTTTGAGGCCCAGGTGACAACTCAAAATAATAAAATAGTCCATTTTCATCAGCAAGAAAAACCAGTTTGGGTTTTTTTAAATACATATTTTAATTTTTTATACATTCCATCACTATATATCATTATAGCATGCAAAATGAATTTTTCCCAGCATGAGTACACTGTATATTAGTCCAGTTAAAGATATTATCATACACATGATCATCAACAGATAATTAATCATTGACTAGTGCAGGCCTGATGCCATAGCCTTATGATTAAGGGAGCCAGATCCTATATGGCCAACCTGTGGTTTGAATCCTGGCTCCAATGGTTTGAAAAACCTGCCAGATATATGTGTGTGAGTGTGTGTGTGTGTGTGTGTGTGTGTGCGCACGCACGCGCGCATGCATGTATGTGTACATGCCCAGAATGGATGGAGAATTAGAGGAAAAGAGATCGAGGTATGACTACATCCCTGTTTCCCTTTCTCTCTTTCTCACTCTCTGTCTTTCTAGTGATTTGCATGCACTCTCTGAAAATCGAAGGGAAAAAAAAAACAGTTGGCCTGCAGATATGATTCAAGCAAGCCAGGCAGTTCGTAGGCAGAGGGTCCATGGGAGAAGGGAGGACTTGTAAGAACAGAGCCCCAAAATTCTGGGGGAGGGGGGGGGCAAAGGAGTGTAGGGCTAAATACCAGGCAGCTGGAAGCACAGAACTGTTATCATGGAGATTCCTGGAGGAAAGGACTTGAGTTTCCTGCTATGGCAGCTAACATGGAGCCAGGACGATTCTGTGTGACTATTTCTGTCCCTTCCATTCCTCTTCCTTGTTTATGTGGCCTAGAAAAGAGAGGTTACAAGTTAGAACTGAAAAGCAATACACTGTGAGTTACTTAGTAGAATTTGAATCTTTAACACAAAAATTAAATGGTACAAATTAGGGTTCTTTAAGCAGTTCTGGCTAGCATTAAGAGAAAAGAGATATTTCTGAAGAATATAAGCTTAAAAAACCATCAGAAACCTGGAGAAACAGGCTCAGAAACCCAGAATGGGCAGCAGGAATAATCCAAGTCACCCTTCAGGATGCACCTGGGTAGAATAATGTCCCCACTGCCACAGGCCACTGCAACCTAGGGATATTCAAAACCAACATGGAGTTGCCTGTGGCCTAGTGGTTAAGGGAGCCAGACCCCACACAGCCAACCATGTGATTCAAATCCTGAATTCGATAGCCTGAAAATCACACTGGGTGCATGCGTGTGCATGCCCCAAAGTCCTAGCAGGATGGAGAGCTGGAGAAGGGATTACAGCATTACTATGTACCATGGGAGATACTTTTCTCCTTCTCCCTCTCTCTCTCTTTGTCTCTCTGTCTCTCCCTGGCAAGCACATGCCCTCTAACAAATTAAAAAAAAAAAAAAAAAAAAAAAAAAAAAACATGGCTGAATATCAAATCTCCAAGTCTCTATACCCACCATAAATAATGTCTGAGCTGTTCCTGATTCTTAACAAGCAGCTCCCATCTCAAGACTCAAAGTGCCTGATTGGCTGACTCCAGGTCACTGGCTGATTCTCTCATGACTCTTGGACTCAGAAAGAGACTTTCCCTTTGGTTTCCACTGTGAAAGGAGAGTGATCTGCCAGAGTGATCTGGGAGACCCCAAACTAGAAGGGAGCACCCTTGCTAAGCAACCCAAAGAAATGACTAATGTTGACTAGCACATGATAATATTGCATGATGCTATAAACCAATGGTATCTGTGAATAATCATTATTAAAATGAGTTTACTGGGCAAATGTGCATGAGTGCCCAAGATCCCAAGAGGAGGATGGAGGAGAAGGGATTGCAGAGTGGCCATCCCCCCCACCCAGGGGTGATTTCTCTCTTTCTGTCTCTCGGTCTCTCTCTCTCTGTCTCTACAGTGAGCGCACATGCCTTGTAGTAAAAAATCTCTCTAAAAAAAAACAAAAAACATTTAAGGCCTGTCTTTAAGGCCTGGCCCTGCTGGTACAGGTGGTAGGACCGTGCTCTGCAAAGCTGGAGTTCCATGTTTGATAAGGGTTTGGATCCTGGTCTACCTGACATACACTGGTCACATGCATACCTGTGATCGTGACTGGATACAAGGTCATGGGAGGGGATGGCAAGACAAGATCCCTACGATGGGTGCCCCACTCTCTCTCTCTCTCACTCTTGCTCACTTACTCTTGCTCTCATAAAAGAAAATAAGTTTGCGGGACCAGTAGATGGCACAATGATTATTTCGCTGGACTCCCATATAGTCAACCATGGTTTGAATCGCACATCCGGTGGCTTAAAGCTCATGCCAGAAGTATGTGCATACATGCCCAAAATCCTGAGAGGAGAATAGAGGAGAAAGGATTGCAGCATGGCCATCCCACTGGGGAGGAGGGTGATTTCTCACTTTCTGTCTCTCTGTCTCTCCAGCAAGCACATGTGCCCTATAGTAAAAATCTCTCTAAACAAAATAAGAAGTTTGGAATGACTTTGTGTGAATAAATGAAGAAATGTATTTGTGTGGGTGCATGTGAATGTGAAGATTGCCAGTGGTGAACAGCAAGAATTTCAACAACATTGGAGGACCCAGTTCAGAAACTGCAGGGCAGGGGCCAGAGAACAGAGGCAGCCCGAGATCCCAGACCTGTAGGGAACAGACTGAGGGAGAGCCAGGAGCTTCTGCCAGGCTAGGGCAGGATCCCAGCATAACAGAAAACACTCTTCTCAGCCTCAGAGAGTGCCCATGCTACAGGGGCCTTAAGTAGAAGCCTGAACTGAATGAAGCCTAGCAGAAGGTCCTGGATCTTCCTCAGTCTGTTCCCTGCAAGTCTGGGTTCTTGTGGTCTTGTGGTCCACAAGTAGACATGTAGTCAGGGGAGAGATAGTTCCCCAAAGGCCCAAGGCCAGCTGGACACATGGTGCCTGAGAGCAAGACCCTGCCTGCACCTCACCCAGATTCCTCAGATCTCAGCACCATGGCCCTTTATGGAGGCTTTCCCCAAGGGTGGATTTCAGGAAAGGGTTTCCCAAGCCACTCTTCCTACTGTTCCCATTCCACACCTCACTGCATGCTCTGGTCTCTTCAGTTTTATTTTCTTTGCTTCCTTGGTTCCAATCCAGTTTACTACTGTAGCATACCCTTCTCACTAAGGAAGTAACCCAAAGTAATCCATCATTCTTCTTACAAATCAACACCATGAGGTGGTAAAGAAAGAGTGAACACCTTAAAGAGATTCTCTCCCTCTGTAGCTTAAAACAAATTGAAAGAGAATTGAATAAAAAGAGACTGTACAGTTAAACAGGTGCATATTAAGGAGAGTAGATGGAGGAGTGGCCCATCAATGTAAGAAGGGGTTCTTTATTACTGACTTGTATAGAATTATCAGGGCATAGGGATAATAAAAGCAGACTGACTTTTTAAAGAATTATTTATTTAATTTTATTTATAGTTTTTTTTAATTTGCTACAGGGTACATGCACTCACCAGAGAGAGAAAGTGAGAAAGCAAGTCACCAGGTCCTAGAGTCAAGACATGGTCAGCCATGTGGGAATCCAGCACCTTAGCCAGCACACCACCTGCTGGCCCCCAGATTGACTTTTTCTTTCTTTATTATTGGTTTAAAACTCTCCATTGTGGGACCAACAGGCATAATGACTACATCGCTAGACTCCCATGTAGTCAACTGTGGTTTGAGTCCCAGACTCAGTGGCTTAAATTCACACTGGGCACGTGTGCATGTGTGCCCAAGATCCCAAGAGGAGAATGGAGGAGAAGGGATTGCAGCGTGGCCATCCCCTCTGGGGTAATTTCTTGCATTCTGTATCTCTGTCTCTCTCTGTCTTTCTGGTGGCTGCATGTGCCAGATAGCAAAAAACTCTTTAAAAACAAACAAAAAAAAAAAAATACTCTCCACTGATAATGAGTCTCATTCCTTGCACCCAGGACAGACCAACCCCCTCAGTACTGACCAGCTCTCTGAAATGTTCTTTGTTTTGAGCACAGCTGTAGTCTTTATCATCAATAACTTTGATCTCTCTATCCATAAAACAGCATCCACAAATGGAAGAAAATTGAGGCTGAGGGAGGTCTGGATATCACTTAGTTCAACTTTCTCATTTCACAGTAAGGGAACAGGTGCAGAGAGAATGGCGGGACTTGGCCAATATAGTGGCAGATCTGGGTATCGATCTCAAGTCCCTGGTCTTCTGCATTCAGGATATGTCAAGCACAAAAGGTGGCAGAGCTAGTTAAGGAGTTTTCAGTTATTTATAGGTCCCATTCCTGATTCAACCAAGACTTTTTTCCTAACTATTGAAGATTCTAACAAAGTGCTGGGATCTCTGCCTGGGTCCTAAGACAACTTTCTCAGAGAAGGGCCAAACCCAACCCCTTATAGCCACCAGAATACCACTTGATGGCTCCCCTGGATTTAACTCACAGAATGCCCCTGCATTACTGCAATAAAAAGCACCAAAAAATGAAATAAAATTAAAAATCCACTCTCCCAGGCATGTAGACTTCAGGGTCAATTCTTCCTGTGCTGCTCTGACTTTTATAGCTTTTTCAATGGGCTGATCCATGCAGCTTGCAGCATTAATCATTCTGCACCCTTCATCCTGAAGCCAGAGCTTTTCTGAAACATCCAAGTTTCTCTCAACTCCAGACACCCCAGCAGCCCCAGCCCCTGGGGCACTGTGAGCTCACTGCCACCTTTCTGGGTCCCATTGATATCTTAGAGATACAGTGGCAGGAAATATTAACATACCTGGAACTCAGTTATATTTTTATTCTGCCATTCTTGGTTAGAAGACAGTTTTATTCTCAACATTCTATGATACAGAGACTGGCATGAAGGCCACAGGTGCTCTCAAGAACAAACAGATTCAATGTCAGTCAGAGTGGAGGGTCTAGGATGAACAAGGCAAATCAGCAGCTCCCCCCACTGCTGAAAAACAGAAGCTGGTGCCTCCAGAAGCAAGCTAAAGTTCTCTCCAATTGTCCATTATTTTTAGATTATCCATGCATTCTTCTCCTCATTAGCCCAAGTCATTGAGAGTTCACAGTTGGTGTGGCTGATTCATTGCCCAAGTGACTCAGCCTCCTGATTAAAAACAGACCACAAAAGCTTGTTAGTTCATCATTGCTTATAGAATAGTCTCAACTCCCTAGGAAGATATTCAAGGCCTTCCTAAATTGGCCAAAACCAACCTCACCAACTTCATCATCCATCATTACCATAAAGCCCCTCTTTTCCCTCTCCCCACACACCCCCTCTCTCTATGTCTAATGCCTACTCATCCTCTTGGATTCAGCTAAGTCACCTTCTACAAAGAGTCTGGGACCTTACTCTGAGCTCAAGGACCCTACTCTGAGCTCCCTTACTCTGTCCTCCATTACTCACCCTGCTTGGTAATCAACATGGTGGCCCCCGAATTATGTATTGAAAACTGGCGAGTCATTATAATAGCATTGAGAGAGTGGGGACTTATTCAAATTATGGTTTGAAAGTGCGATCTTTGGGAAGTGATTACACATTAGGGTAGGGGCCCCCTGGTCAGGTTTTATAGGAAGGAACAGACACATGTCTTGCTCTGCTCAAGCTCTTGTCCTGTGATGCCGGGTACCACCTCGGGATTCTACAATTCCTACCAACAGAAGACCCTCACCAGATATGGCCCCTTGATCTTGACCCTACAAAATGAGAGCTAAATAAACCTCTGTCTTTATAAATCACTCAGACTCAGGTATTTCTGTTACTAATAACACAATGAACTAAGATAGTAACTACCTGTTTCCTTGTAATCTACTGCATGATAAATGGGTGACTTGTGGACAAGTCTTTTAACCCAAGTCTCAATTTCACCATTTGTAAATGAAAAGAATGATAGCCTCTCATTTGGTTGTTAGGAGGAATATGTAGGGGGAACCAGCAGTCAGCGTAATGGCTATGTTGCTGGACTCCCACGTAGTCGACTGCGGTTCGTGTCCCGGACCCAGTGGCTTAAAACTCATGCCGGGCGCATGTGTGTGCATGCCCAAGATCCCAAGAGGAGAATGGGAGAGAAGGGATTGCAGCGTGACTATCCCCCCTGGGGGGGTGATTTCTCGCTTTCTGTCTCTATGTCTCTGTCTGTCTGGCGAGCGCACACGCCCTACAGCAAAAACTTCTCCAAAAAAAAAAAAAAAAAAAAAAAAAGGAGGAATATGTAGGCTACTACACAGAAAGTACTTGGTAAGCACTCAATAAATATCTGCTGTTATTATGATCAGTATTACAGGCATATACAAGGTTCATAATTCTTGGTCTTCCAAGTACCTAACCCACTGCCTGGCACACAGCAAATACTCAAGAATTACTGTTGAATAAGTTTGTAAATAAATATATTCCATCTGAACCTAACATTTCACCATTTTCTAAGCACCCCATGGCTTTTATGGTTCTTTGGCCTCTATCTGTTCGAAATTCTTGTTCCTCTTCATCCCACCCTCCTCCATTCTTTTTCTACCTCATAAAATCCTATCTACCCTGCAACACCAAGATCAAATACCACTCCCTCCTTTCCTCCAAGTAGATTTATCTGAACTTACTCAGAAGTTTGCTCATACCCTCATTATCATGCTGATGACATGATTATTGTAGTTGTTTGCTTCTATGCCAATCTCTCCTTTTTAAGCGAGCTTCTCTAGAACAGTGACTGATTTATGTGCCCCCTGCTCCAGCCCCAGCTTAGTAACTAGCATACTGTTGGTATACATTATGCACTTAATAGACAAGAGGTTTGATGAAGAATCCAGAGACTTATCCCAGTGTATTAGAGATGTTGAGGGGAAAAAAATCTAAGGACAGACTTTTCCTGGGAAGGTAGGGAATCTGTGTGCTTTCAGTAACATTTCTATTTATTTCTGCTACATACTGTACAAACACTCATAACAAAAATACAGAAGTAATTTAAAAGGGAAAGAAACCAGCAGCAATGATACAGCAGAAAAACAACACTCCATGATGCTGAGATCCTATGGGAAGGTCTAGAGTTCATGTCCAGAGTTCTCGTGGTATGTCCAGGACACACACACGTGTCCATGTTCCTGGCTGACTGGCTGCAAGGCTTGAGGAAGGATCGCTATGTGAAGACCCTGTTGGGAATACCTATTTCTTCCTTCGTGTCTCTCTCTCTCTCTTTCTCTCTCTCTCTCTCCTCTCTCTCTCAGAAGAAATCAATGAATAAACTTTAAAAAAGAGAAAGAAGCACCATCCGCCATCCTATTATACTAACACATCAACTGCTTTCATTTTTCTTTACTCCCCTACAGTCCTTTATTTATGTGCCTGCATAATTTTACATGGTTGTACTCATAATGTAGTCATAATCTGGCATTTTGCTTTTTTTATCTTAACCTTCTTTTATAACATTTTTGCAAATCACTATACTGTCTACAAAACCATTTATTCTGGCTGTAGACTATTCCATTTGTTGCTTCTAAATTGCCATTTTCAACATAATGCCCAAATAACTTTTTACATGAAACTTTTTTTCTTCTAATTGGTGGATTATTTTTTTCAAATATTTCTGCCTAAGACTTCAGAATTTTCCTGGGGTGTTGACAGAAGAGCTGACTTTTTTGGTTTTTTTAGGTTTTTTTTTTTAAGTCTCAGCAAACAAAGAGTGACATCTAGGTCTCTTATGACAGAAGCCAAGAATTATACTCCTCAAACTCTGGATGGACTTTTAGATCCATAGGAGCCCTTAAGGATCTTTTAAAACTACTAACGTACAGTCTCACCCCAGGTCGACTAAATCAGAATCTGGGAATGAAGGAATAAAAAATTTCAAAAGGCCTCCAGATAACAAAACCAGTGAGAATCGCTGGTCTAAATTCTACCAGTCATAGAATTAGCAAAAGCATAATGGCAAAGGGTTTGAAGGGTCCTTGTTATAGAGCAGAGACTTCAATGTCACCTGTTGGAGGTGGTCTCTTTGGACCACAGAGATTGGTGATATACAGAGAGGGCTGTTTAAACCTGACCAGTCACACAATCACTCGTTCAAGGAGTATGTATTGAGTGCCAAACTGAACAAAACTACACTCTAAATTCCAGTCAAATATAGCTAATGGCCCACTCTACATTTCTGCTTAGATGTAAATAGACATGTCGGACTTTACATGCCCAGAACCTAATCTTTCATTTATCCTGATAAAGCTAGCTGTTCCAGCAGTCTCCCCCATCTCCATTAATGGAAATGCCTACCTTCCTATTGCTTAGGCCCAAAACTAGGTATCATCCCTGTTGCTTCTCCTTTTCGTCTTGCATTCTAACACATTATATATCTTGAAGGCTCTCTCTTCAATACATCCAGAACCCAACCACCTCCACCCACTGCTACCCTAGCCCAAGCCACTATTATCACTTACCGAGATGATTGCAATAGTTTCTAAAAATTTTTCTC
Source organism: Tupaia tana (assembly GCA_026018925.1). Taxonomy (NCBI): domain Eukaryota; kingdom Metazoa; phylum Chordata; class Mammalia; order Scandentia; family Tupaiidae; genus Tupaia; species Tupaia tana. The sequence goes on from JAKSZU010000004.1 coordinate 80,133,497, forward strand.
TGATCCATTTCCCCCCACTTACAGATTTGTCTCCACACAACAGCAGAGGTAATCTTTTAAATACATAAATCACATTACATCACTCATCTCTGAAACTTGCAAAGTCTTCTCATCTCATAGTATGATGGTTAATTTATGTGTCTATTTGGCTGGGCTACTGAGGGCCCAAATGTTGGTCAAGCATTATTCTAGGTGTTTCTGTGGAAATGCTTCTGGATAATATTAATATTTGAATCTGTAGATAATAAAGCAGATTGCCCTCCGCAGTGTGTAGACCTTGTTCCATTAGTTGAAGATCTGAATAAAACAAAAAGGCTCATCCTTCCTCCAAGTAAAGGAGAACTCCTCCTGCCTGACTACCATCAAGTTGGGGCATTGGTTTGCTTTTGTTTGTTTGTCTTGTTTTCCTGCCTTCAGATTTTAAGTGAAGCATCAGCTCTTTTTAGGTCTCAAGCTTGCTGGCTTTTGGACTAGAACTTACCTGTGGATTCTCTTGTGTCTCCAGGTTGCTGGCAACAGATCTTAATATTGTCAGTCTTGGTCATTGTATGAGCCAATTCCATATAAATCTCTTTAAACGCTCACATACATACACAGTCATGTGTCACTTAACAACAGAGATGCTTTCTGAGCAATTCATTATTAGGTGATTTTTTCATGTGAATATAGTAGAAAGCACTTCCACAAACCTAGATGATATAGCCTATCACATGCTAGACTATATGATTGAATCTTATGGGACCACCACTGTACATGAAATGTCTTTATGCAGAGCATGACTTTCTGCGTGTATTTACACACACACACACACACACACACACACAAATCCTGCTGATTCTGTTTCTTTGGAGAACCCTAACACAGAGTAAATCCCAAGTCCTTACCAAGACTTCTATATCTTTACATAATCAGACCTCTCTGATCTCATCTCCTTCCTTTTGCCTTCAAACTGTGCTCAAATAAACCGAACATCTCTCCCCTCAGGACCTTTGCACATCATGGTTCTCCACCTGCCTGGAGAGTTCTTCTGCATGGCTCACTCTGTCACTTTCTAATGATGTCATTAGAAAGAACTACCTTAACACCTATCCCCCACAACACAGCACCCCATCTCCATGTGTCTTTCCTCAGTCTTCTTTCCCTAATCTAATTTCTCTGCCATGCTCATGATTGGTGATATATTAAATATTCTTTTCTTAACTAAAATGATTCAGGTAATACATGCATGCATGTGCACACACACGCACACGCACACACACACACACACACACACACACATACACAATCTATTAGGTAGTAATAAGAATTTGTATTCCTGCTATACAGGAATACAAACTGAGGAGGAGGGAGACAGAACATAAGAAAATGTTATTTTAAATACACTGATAAGAAAAGACCTCCCTCAGAAAATGAAATTGAGACAAGAGGTCAGCAGATAGCATAATGGTTACTTTCCTGGACTCTTATGTAGTAGACCACAGTTCAAATCTCAGACCCGGCAGCTTAAAACTCATGCCCAGTGAGTGTGCATGTGTGCCCAATATCCCAAGAGGAGACTGGAAGAGAAGGGATTGTGGCATAGCCATTGCCCTGGAGGGTGATTTCTCAACTTTCTGTCTCCCTGTTTCTCTCTGTCTCTCTGGTGAGTGCACACACCCTGTAGCAAAAATCTCTCTCTCAAAAAAAGAAATTAAATGGAGACAGAAATCTAGGTGAAATGATGGAAAACCAAGGCTGAAAATGGGAAGGAGAACAAGGCTCCCTACCCATATCCCCTGTCTTATTCAGGTAAATCTTGACGATGTCCTGACACACCTCTACCTCTTACCCAAGGTCTTCTCTTTGCCGACACATGGGCAGACTAGATGCATTGAGTAGTTTGTGCCCCTAGAAAGCTCACAGTCAGTGACAGCAAAGACTTAGAGAATAAGGACCCTGCCTCCCTCTCCCCTTTGGTGGGATGACTCTGAGTCATGTTCAAAACCATCTTCCAGAGATCCCCTGGGAACGAGCCCACATGCCCACCATGGATGCTCCAGAACACCCTGGATTGGTTTCCTCCTCTACTGTACCTGCCAGTGCTATCCAGGTTCACCAGCCTTGGACTCATTCACACTGAAATCCCTATCACAGTATGCAGCCTAAGACAGAAAAGGGCTCACCTGGTTCCCAGTGGCTTCTCAGTCTGAAGCTGGAGAGCCTGGGGGAGCAACAACAGAGGAAGAAGGCCTCTTCTAGGGGAGCCGTGTGTCGGGCAGGCCACAGGCACAGGCAGGGAGGTGCTGCAGCTGTCTAGGGTGGCTGTGATCCAAGCATCTTACACTACACCGCCCCCCACAAAATAGACTGCGATATTCAAATCAGGTTGAGGTCCTAGAGGGAGAGGGTGGCTGCACAGGCCTGGTAGTGAATTTACAGAAGCAGATTAACCCAATCTGCATACTAAACAGCATGTAAATTATGTTATTTCAACCCATAAGTTTAGATATGTCCATAGGAATAAAAATTTATGACAGTGATAAGATGTATGGTTGGTGTAAATAAGCTAGCCCAAGCAAAATATGCTAAAAGAGCTGTGGAATTTCTCCAAATTAAGTGAGTGATGCTGGTCCCAGCCTTCAGCCAGGAGCTGGGTAGCTGACTCCTGGCCCTTGGGGCACTCTTTGCAGCCTCCAGTTACTGTGGGACTGGAGGACCATTCTCTAATGGTCAGGGCTCACACACAGCCAGGGTTGCTGCAATCTGAGAAGAGGGCCCTGCCTTTAGAGGGAGGGTTACCCCTAGAGATGGAACAGAAACCACTCCGGGTCCACAGTAAATTTCTTTTTGGTAATAGTAATAATAATAAATAATGATAATAGTCAATATGTTTAAGGATTTAGTATGTGACTAGCTCACTTTTGAGTCTTCTACTCATTCAGTTCTTACCAACACCCCAAGGTAGTACTACTATGCGTTCTCTTCTAGTCTGAGGAGACCAAGACTCAGAGGTTAAACCTATCATAAGTAGTAGAACTGAACTCAGGCAGCCTGAGCCTGCACACTTATCCAAAATGCCCTACCAACTCCAGTGAGTGTCATGCTGAAGAGAACTTTGGGAGGAATTTACTTCAACTCTCTCACTTTACAGATGAGGAAACTTGGACCAAAAAGACTTGATGACTTGCCCAAAGTCACGCAACTAGTATACTGCAGAGACAAGATTATGACCTAGGATTTCAGACATCATGGTCAAAGTTCTTCCCATGTCCAGGCATTTCTTCCTTATCGTCACTTGCAGTGATCTGGGAAGATTCAAAGAGCTGGAATCAACTGGGGATCACCAGTCTTATACCTTTCTTTCCTGTGCAACCTTGAGTCCCAGGTGGAGACTATGTGTGTGTGTGTGTGTGTGTGTGTGTGTGTGTGTGTGTGTCTATAAATAATTGGCCCTCACATCTATGGCCAACTTCCCTATCCAAGTGTCTTGACTCTGTCACTTGACTGAATAATTATAGTTTCTAAGAGCTAGTCTTTCTTGCCCAGGGTAATCATCCCAAACTCAAACAGCTAAGCCAAAGAGGAGGTTCCTGAAGAGACTGGGAAGCCAGAGTGGAGTGGGCTGGTTCCAAGCAAGACACAACTAGGTCCAGTGACTGACTACATCAGTGTCTTCAGGACTGAGTATCTCCCTCTGTGCTCCCTCTCCCTGTAGGCCACACTCAGGGAGGTACCCTCCACAGGGTAGGGGCGAGAACAGCCCCACCCCTTCATTCCGAAGGCAGCCCTGCAGCAGGAGAGATCCCTCTCCCAGGGCTGATACATAAGTTCATTTATTCATTCAACAGGATTTTGGAAGCATCTATTTTAGGCACCAGCAGAGACAAAGTAGGTTGCAGGTTGTAAGGAAGGAAGGGAAAGCTGGAAGGAGAAGAAAAAGGAAGAGATGTTAGGTGCTTAGAACCAGGCAGGGACAATAGCAGGCTTCTGAAATTTGGAGTCTAAATTGAAGAACAGAGAAAAGAAGAACAAGACAGAAAAAGTGAAAAAACAGGAGAGTGGGGGAAACCGATTCCCTGAAATTAGGCAAGTTCATGGGTTCTAGCTGCTCCCATCTGCCCAAGAATCATCAGCAGAGAAGCAAAAGATCTCTTGGCAAAGTTCAGTGCGGATGGGCAAGAGAAACAGGAAGGGCCATATTCCAACTTTGTCCTATTCATTCTCTGCTGTCATCCTATCCACTCTCCACCCTTCTCGGGCCCCAGGAGGCTGACCCCAGAGGACTGTATCTCCCAGGCTTTCTTGTTGCTTCCCACAGGGCTTATCAGAAGGTAGAAGGAGAGGAAGGTTGGGACATTTCTCCTCCATGTCCTGCCTGCCTCGTGGCCATGTCTCTGGCTCTAGTTCTATGTGACTATCACTCCTACAGGTGGCCACCTTCACACAGTTGTCCCAGAGTCACCATCCCTCCACCATCACCATCTCACCAATTTCAAGGCTACTGTGACTACTCCTGAGTGCCTCATCATCATATGTGTCTTCTCTTAACCCTGCCCACACCTCTGTCAATCATCCCTTCATTAAGGTCTCTTCATTTGAGTCATCTAGGATGAATTCATTTTCTTTTGAGGACCTTGGCTGATACAGACCCCAAGCCTCCCTGAGAAAGCCTTGAGTACTTGTCCTTATAACCTTGAGATGACTAAGAGGGTAATTTCACTTACCCAACATGTGATTACTAAAGGCTTACTTTGTGCCAGGCACAGCGGAGGCCCAGAAATGAGTACCATGGGAGCACATTCTCCAGGACCATGCTGTCTGGTCAGAGATGAAGCTGCAGAAAACTGATGATCATTATTGGGGGTCTCAATTTCTTGGGAACTCCTAGACACAGCCTCTCACTGCAGACAAAGGCTGGGCTGCTTCTCTGTTCCCATACCCTTTTAGGCTGTCATAGTGTGATCACTTTTCCATTCAAGGCTGTCCTGGTCCTCTAATTTCACTTGACTTCTGGCCAAGGATGGAGTTGGGTGGAAGACGTACAGAGAGGAGAGGCCCTAGTGGGCTTTGAAATGTTTCTAGGGTCCCCCAACACTTAGGCCAGGACCAGCATAGGGGGTTATTTTGTCAAATAAGCCAATGCTCCTCCTGAGTGGAGGTACAAGCATGCAAGATCCCTGCAAGGTATAGCTCAGGGCTGCACCTAGGGAGAAAGAAAAGCCAGGGTCCCTGGTGCTATAGAGCTCCATCATCATCAGCTGTCCTGGGACAGAAATGCTAAGCACAGACATAGCATGATGACCCAGCAAGAGACCTTAACTGAAGGGTCACACCCAATGGAGTGCACCACTGAAGAGCAAGAAGTGTGTGTACTGAGTGACACAAAGTTGTGGAAGAGTCTATGGTTAAGAGTACAAACCTGAGCTGGGCTGCCCAAGTTCAAACGCCACTTGTGCCTCTTACTGCTTCCTGACTTTGGAGATGTTATTTGACCACTTTGTGCTTCACTTTCCTCATCTATAAATTGGGGATGATAATAGCACTCACCTCACAGGTTTGTTGTGGGGACTAAATAAATTATGGAAAAAGCAAGTTACGAAGCAAAGACCCTTAGGACAGTCTCTGGCATGTAAGTGCTATTGACATGTTTGCTAGTATCATAATTTGCTATTATGAAAAAGCAAATTGACTTGGGCAGAAAGGGAGAATGTCAGCAAGGTAGATATGCTAGGAGTGAAGGTTATCAGCCAAGTGACACCAAAGCACTCTTTCTTCTTTGTATTTTCTAATGACAAAAATTGTGACTCTTTTTTTTTGTACTATCTTAAAAAAATAATAAAACCTCAACATATGCTTCAAAGTTACTCACTGAATTTTACTTTCCTTTGAAGATGGCTCTGTAGTGTTTCTGACATGATTTTCTTCCCTTCTAGGAAGATTAGGGGCCTCTACCACTTGTGAGGTAAGACTTCATATGGGAGTCTAATCCAGGAAGGAAAAAAAAAAAAAAAAAACAATTTTGCCTGGAATCAAATCTACAGAAAGGTCTTGCCTCCCAAGTAGAGACCAAATGGCAGGTGGTAAAAAAAAAAAAAAAAAAAAAAAAAAAAAAAAAAAAAAAAAAAAAAAAAAAAAAAAAAACCGATTCTGGTATCAGGGCAGAGTTCAAATCCCAAAGAGACCACTTAGGAGCAAGGGGTGGTACCTATTCCAAGAGGTGAAATAAAAATGAATTGAGACAAGGTCTGCAGAACCTAACACTGAGCTTGCCTTGTCATTGGTGCCAACTGCTCTTTCTATTTTCTTGTCCCCACTAGCTGCGTAGGCACAGGAAAACTGCAGAAGGTCGCCTGCCCTCCTGTCGTGGTCTTATGCCAGAGAGCTTACAGGAGGAGAAGCTGCTGTTTCCATCCCTGTTGCTCAGAGGGCCCTCTAAGCTGGCCCTGCTTCCAGATTTGGCTTAAGGCTCCTCAAAGGAGCACATGCCTCCAGGCAGATGAAAGGAAAACTCAGGCAACGCTTTGAAGCCCACCATAATCCTGGACCAGCTCCTCCCTGCTATGGACATCCCCTGAAGGAGGAGATACAAAAAGAATCTGTGATGTACAAATAAGGGACAGCTGAGAGCTAGGATTTGTATCAACAGCTTAATTCTCTGCTTTCTTGTCAGCTGTGATGGCTGGCAGAGAGGATAATTTGAAATGAAGAATGTTTTCAAGGAGGAGCAAGAGTCCCTCATCTGAAACTAATTTGCTGTCCGAAATTGTCCTGCAGAAGTCGTTTAGGAGGTACAGATTCAGTTGCATACAAAAATACAGCCAACTCTCGATTATCCACACTCGTGGATTACCTCAAAACAACAGATATCTCAAAGGGATTTTTATTTGCTTTCATAACACAGGATTTTTTTTCCTCAATATTTTTGGCTTTTTGCATTTAATTGTCTTCAGGGAACAGCCAGAGAACTAGGGTATCTATAACCTTCTGTTCATTGCCAAACAGCCAAGGTTTCAGCACCAGGCCCTGCAATGCAGGAGCTGCCTGGATGATATTTGTAGATAAAAATACTATGCAGGAGGATGTAGAAAAAGGATGTGGGGAAAAAAGGGAAACTATTGAATTTTTGTACTTTTTACACATAGAGCAGAGAAAGTCAAAAAAGAAAAAAGACTCTGGAGTCAGACTATCTGAATTCAAATCGCAACTCGGTATCCTACTAGTTGTGACTTTGAGCACTTTTTTTAAACTCTCACAGCCTCCATTTTCTCATCTGTAAATTGGCATTAATATCAGTGCCAACGTTGGATGGCTGTTTTGAAGATTAAATGGGATCGCCTAAACATATTAATAATACATTTAGCATGGAACCTGACACTCAATGGATATAAATTAATACTAGTAAATGTTAATTACAACCAGCCCTCAGCAAGCCAGGGGACTGATCTCCTACAGCCTGTGCTCAGTAACATCTTGTGGAATTCACCACAGGACTCCAAGGACTGTGGACAGTGCAACCTTTGCAAGCTTCTGGGGTTGGCGGGAGATACCAGGTTTCAGGGGGAAAGATGGCTGCAGCTGTTTCTGAATACTGGTGTTCTCTGGAAAGCCCAGGACAGCTGTCAATTCCTGTGTATGCTGAGCAGGCAGACCCACCATCCAATCTCAATTATCCTCCCTAATGGGGTAAGGCGATTATGATTCAGGAAAATTGGCCATTAGTAGCTTGGCTTGGGAAAGTAAAGAGCCCTCACAGCACAGCACAAACATCAGGTCAGAAGAGAGGCCCAGGTCTATCAAAAGGATGTGCAGGGACCAGGGACTCCACTCCTGAAGCTACCATGCAGGAAAGGGAGGTTGCAAGGTCTTCAGCCCACTCAGATATGGGTCTGAGAAGTGGGGGAACAGATGTAGGGAGGACAGAGGTACCAGAGTAACAAGTCAAGCCATGAGAGCGCAGACCCAGGAGAACTGCTCTGGAGCCCAAAGACCCACAGTTTATCTCAGCCATCCTCCTGCCTCTGAGAAATTTGAAACAGCTCAGGTCAAAATATTATGGGTTAGCATTACCCTAGAGTAAGCTGACCAGGATGCATGGCTTGGTCCTCTACCAGGACCTCAATAGCAGTAGTAATGGCGGTAACAGTCTCTTACTATGCTCGGTACTGTGCTAAGCTCTTTACTTGGGTGATCCTATTTAATCCTCACAACAGCTTTACAGGGAGGGTATTATAAGGGGGTCTCTAAAAGGTTCATATGGAAAGATTCAAAAGGAAAATATGTATTATGGCAAAACTTTGTATGAATTTCAAAAACTTTTTACACCAAATAAACCCATACTTCATTCCATTTTTTCATGAATTTTTTTTTAATTCCCTAATTTGGTCCCCATTTTTTAGATGAGGGGATGAGTTTCTAAGTACAACAAATGACCTTCAGCCACCCACCTAATAAGTGGGATACAAACACAAACTGATTCAATCCCAAATGAATAAGGGACTCAAACCAAAGTCCTTGTGACTTCCAAGTCTGTTTTATGGGAAAACTAAGAAAGGAAACTACCGCTGGTGGGAGCTTCTACCGTCAGCATTCTACCTAACGGCCAACCAGTTCAAGGGACAGACAAGTGCTCCGGAGGCTGGGTCTGAAGATGACAGCCATGACGTAATTTTCTTTTTACATTTTTTTATAGGAAGGACTTTGAAAGGTCTCCACACATTTTCACACACACACCATCTGAGACCCCTCCCAAACCCTCCTACTCTCACCTCCTAGGCTCTCGAGTGCTGAAGGTCACAGGCCCACAGGCACCTGGAGGCAGATTCTGCTCTGACACGGGGTTTGTTACTGGACAAATGTGAGGACCAGACCTGGCCACTCCTTGCCCAGCAGCCAATTTCTGAGACAACAAGTTTGCACAGAGAAAGGCTTTACTGTGGAAGATATCAACCAGAAGAGTGGTAGACAGATTCTGAAAATATGTCCCCACGATTGAGAAGCAAGCAGGGCTTTTATTTTATTTTACTTTATTTTATTTTTCCCAGAGGGGTTTTTTTCTGTTGTTGTTGGTTTTTTTGTTTTTTGTTTTTTAGTTTTTTAGTTTTTTGGGGTTTTTTTTTGTTTTTTGGTTTTTTTTTTTTTTGCTATAGGGTACGTGCGCTTGCCAGATAGACAGAGACAGAGAGACAGAAAGTGAGAAATCACCCTCCGGGGAGATGACCACACCGCAATCCCTTCTCCTCCATTCTCCTCTCGGGATCTTGGGCACACACGACACGTGCCTGGTGTGAGTTTAAGCCACTGGGTCCGGGACGCAAACCACAGTTGACTACATGGGAGTCCAGCAACATAGCTATTATGCTAACTGCTGGTCCCGCAAACAGGGCTTTTAAACCCTGGTCAGAAATGTGATAGGTGAGGGTCTGGGGTAGGAATCCAGGAGCTTTCCAGACAGTTTCTATGACGTCATCTCTGAAGGATGGTGCTGTTTTCTTGGTGCTGGGCAGTCTTAGGGAGGGTCCAGAGTAAAATGGCATCATCAAGTCTGTTCTGGGTAAAGGTCAACACAAACAACTCTTAGGACCCCTGGATCTCTCCGGTCTTTAACTGCATGCTACTTGTGACTGTCTTGCAAAGGTTGAATGGTTAAGACTGTCACAATGTGGTCACTAGGGGACCATAATCACAGTGTGAAGAAAGTATCCATTAGTCAGGAGGGAAAGAGAGCATGAACTCATCTTATTGTTTAAATTACCTAGGACTCTAGGATGTTTCTTTTTTAAAAAAAAGAAAAAAGGAAAGAAAAAAACACCTGGTAAATATTATATCTAAGACTAAACAAAGAAAATGTATTTTTACTTCTTAGGGTCTGGTATCAGGCTCGGCTGTATCCTACAGCCTCTGCTCAGTCACTGCCTCAAGCCCTCATCTTTTTCTCTGCCTGGAGCTTCTCTGCCCCTGGCCACTCATTGATACTCATGGGACTTCAGGTCTGGAGGGCACTCAGAGCTCTCTTAGACTTCAAAGGAAGAAGGACTCTGAAACAGCTGCTTCAGAAGAGTTCCTGGCTGCCCTCATCTCCCTCTCTTTCCCCTCACTCTCTCAGTGCATCCCTATCTCCATGGCCAGCAACTGGACAGAGGGTAGCTGAAATAGCTCAGTCTGGCTCTGAACAACATCAGGGCTACTAGTCTAGTTTGAGAGAAATCTATCTCTGCACTAATTAGCATTCAGATAACAATGAGAATCATTCTCCTTCCCTTCACTGTCCTATCCACCCTCCAAGACCCTCCCCAATCAGAAGACTGAGTTTCCCGAGTCTGCTTACAGGTCTCATCCCTCCATTCATCACTACACTGCTGCTGGTTTCACCTCCAAGTACTTCATCTCCCCCATTTCTCTCTGCATTTAACCCAGCTCCCAACCACCAGGCTATCTTCCATTAGCTAGGGTTCCTGTATGCCTGTCCAGGGCGAAGCTCATCAGGATCTGGGAGCAAGTACCATGCCCAGTGCCCAGGGCAGAGACTCTCGGCAAGGGTGTGTGACTGGCAGGCTGTCTTGGCTCCCTACAAGCTCTCACTCCAGCTCAGCAGAAGGAGAATGGACTAAGCAATGACTAATGGCCTCACTGGGCCCTGGGAGCCAATAATCATTCTGCTCAGTCTCCCCAATATATAAGAGACACTCCTGAGACCCAAGTACAGATCAGGAGGTGGACTTTGTAGCCATTGGAGAACTTCAGCCCAAAGAAACAGGTCATGTGTAATTAGTCACAGTTCCCAGAGGCTGCTTCACCACCCCCATCCCACTCCCACCCCAACCCCCAGCTCTCTGGCCTTGCTTCTCTGAGCACTTGGATCTCTAAGCCAAGAATTTCCCTAGTCAGAGAGTAATTGCCCCTGGCTCCCCTTACTTCTAATCATTAAGCCAAGGTATTAGTTCCTGGGAGTGTGATTGATTTCCAGGGACTTGGAACTTAATTACATTTTAGCAAAGTCTGTTTGGAATCCTCAGAGAAGCGAGACACTTTCTGTTCTTTGAACTTACCATGTAGGAGGGCTTCAGCATCTCAAATATTCCATTCATTCTTACTCAGGCCAAGGGAAGGGCATTCTATGGCTGTCAGTTTTAATCTTTCCTTCCCCAAGATCTCCAACCCCTGGAGTTTGGCCAGAGGAACTTGGTTTTCTCATGCAGAAGAATTCTTCACATAATCATCCCTGCACCAGCAGCCACCTCATAATGCTAATGCCCAGGGAAGCATGAGTACTTTCTAGAACCCAGGCCTGCATGCTTTCTCTTAATAGCTTCAGGCTCAACCAGCAGGCCTCACCTGCCACACAAAGCTGGTCCAGGCCTCTGGCTCCAAACTCAACCTCAGGAGATACTCTTTTCATGATTCTAATCATCATCACTATCATTTCTAATAACAACCATTTACTGATTACTATGCACCAGGCATCATAAAGTACTTAACATTCTTAACGCATCCCATTCTCGCAAAACACCTGATAAGGTAGATGTTAGTCTCTTCATTTATCAGTGAGGAAATGGTGGCCCAGAGCAGTTCAGCAGTTCACCCAAGATCACACAGCTAGATGTGGCCAAACCAGGTTTTAAGTAGCCCCATTCTTCTGGAAAGTTACTTCAATGGCCAGTTCAGCAAGTATTTTGCTGACTAGTTCTGCCCTCTGTCTATCCAAGACCACCTTCTGAGGCTGCAGGTCCCCTTATGCCCTACGCCCCACCCTTGAGCCTGGGGCTGCTGGTTAGGGTACTGCTCCCTGCTTTCCAAGAGCAGCTGCTAGCAGAACAAAACAAATGGCCCAAAATGATAACTAGTAAATCTGAGGAAAGGCTATAAGGAGTTCTTTGTGTTATCCTTATAACTTTTCTCTAAGTGTGACATTATATCAAAATTAAAAGCTTAGAAGAGTAGATAAGCGTTCTGACTCAATTTATGTACCTATTCATAGTCATTTTAGTCTTAATCTATATTAAGACTGTTTCACATTAATGATTGAAAGCTTGAGAATGATTTTAGTAACATCTATACAATAAAACTGCGTGAGATTGCTTTTGAGACAACAGTGTTATAAATAAATAAATGCTATAAGAAATAACGTGGGGGAAATACATTTGATGGCAGTCACCTGCTTGTCTGGCCCGCAGGAATCACGTGAGCTGGATTCCTTGTCTCTCTGCTAAAGCCCAATGCTCAGGATGCCTCTCACCAGATCTGCCTCCTCCCTAGCCACACCCTGATCCTTGCTGACTGATGGCCTGTTCTATTACTCCTTATCATTCTGCAAGTACTCACAGCAGCTGTTGCCCCCAGGCCTGCCCCAAGTCTACAGGGTCACACGTGTCCCAACAAGTGGCTCAATCCTGTGACTGTTGAGAATATCCTAGACCAAAGAGAGCCTGAGTCCAGGGAAATCTACTCCCTTGCCTCATTGCAATCTGCTTCCTTCATGGGCACAGAGTTTCTGTATTATCAGGTAAGGTACAAGTTCATTGGGGGTTCTTGCTCACAAACTCAGATTTTCATCCTAGTGGGTCTATTCAACACAACTTTTAAAGGCATAATGGGGAAAGAGTTTGGTATTTTTAGAAATAGATTTGCAAACCTGGATCTTTCTAGAATGGTATGGACCAACAGTGAGTTCAAATCCACTTGCTAAACATCCATGCCAGTGGAAAATGCTTCTTCATAGAAAGACAGAGGCAGTGTGGACAACTCTGAGGATGTCAGTACATCTGAGCAGTGCGATGCGGGTAGAACTGTGGACACAGGCCTGGGAGTGGGCCAGCCTGTGACTTCCTCCACCCATTCCACAGCTCCAAGTCTGAAACCTCTGTCCCTAGAGCATGGACCCTCACCTTAAAAAGGGCTCTGTTGGGACTAGTAGATGGTATAATGGTTACATCACTGGACTCCCATGTAGTCGAATGTGGTTCTAGTCCTGGACCCAGCAGCTTAAAACTCGTGCCAGGCACATGTGAATGCACACTCAAAATCCCAAGAGGACAATAGAGGAGAAGGGATTGGGCATGACCATGCCCCCAAGAGGATGATTTCTCACTTTCTGTCTCTCTATCTCTCTCTGTCTCTCCAGCGAGCACACGTACCCTATAGCAAAAATGTTTCTTAAAAAAGAAAAAAGAAAGAAAGAAAGAAAAGGGCTCTGTTTCTACCCTTCTGAAGACAACCCAGCCACTTCCCCTGACCTGGCCGGCACCCAAGCCAAAGCACATGTTAGAGAGAGCTTGGCTCTCCACTTCCTGGAGTCATCTCCAAGGACACGCTCTACAGATCATGAGGTGCAGAATCCCTCTAAGCTTCAGACACTTGCTTTCCATTTGGTATTTTGAGAGCCACCAAGTCATTGCTAGAAGTGAAAGAGAGAGAAAAGTGACAATGAAGAGGGGAAGATGAGAGTTGAGATAGAAAAAGGAAGAGAATTCACATCGGCAGAAATTTCAAATCTTTCAATGTGGACAAGGAGAGCCACCCTCCATCTCCTCCCTGCCAGGCACTTGCCACCTCCATTTACATAGGCCCATTCATCAAATGGCCTGGAAATGTCCAGAGCAGCCAGATGCGATCTGCCCAGACAGCAGTGAAGGCCAGCCCTATTTAGCAGCAAAGCTTAGTCCCAACTACCCAAAAATGAAAGTGAAAAAGGAAAATAGCACAAGACACAAAGGATGTAGCAGAGAGATGTGAATGCCCCAGTCGAAGTCCAGGAAGTCCACTCAAGAAATCTCATGAAGGGAGAGCAACCAGGGCCGCCTTGAAGCCCTCAACAGGAGATAGCAACCAAGGGCTGGTGCCTGGGATTCTACGAGGAGCCAGATGTTCTACAAGACAAGTACCCTTGGGGACCAGCAGTTAGCATAATGGCTATGTCGCTGAACTCCCATGTAGCCGACCGTGGTTCGAGTCCCGGACCCAGTGGCTTAAACTCATGCCGGGTGCGTGTGCGTGCGTGTCCAAGATCCCGAGAGGAGAATGGAAGAGAAGGGATTGCAGTGTGGCCATCCCCCCGGGGGGTGATTTCTCACTTTCTGTCTCTCTGTCTCTCTCTTTCTGGCAAGCACACGTGCCCTATAGCAAAAAAAAAAAAAAAAAAAAAAGACAAGTACCCTTGAAAAATATGGGAGTATCAGGTAATTTTCTACCAAGATAGCAATAAAAGCAATTCATAGTATTCAAGTGGAAATTACTGTAAGATGGTGGGTAGGGGCCCCCAGAAGAAAGAGCATGAAAAGAAGATGCCCTAGAGTTAGACCCAGCTGCCTCATTCTGTTCAGAAAGATTGGCTGTCCCTTTACTTTGCTCTCTACAATCCTTTGCTGTCTTAATTCTCATCTGTGGCTTCTTGTTGCCTCTTACTATTTCCATGTTAATGAAGCAATAGCATTTATCATCCTCACAGGCCCCATTCATGCACATTCATTTCAACAGAGTGACCCTGAGTCTCTCTTTCCTTTTGATTAAACAAGCCCTTTTCCTTCACTTGTCATTGTCCACAGAGGGCTGTGCAGAGACCTCCACTCTTAACCTCCTTCCCAAGAGGTCCCCCGTCAACTGGGAACTGGAAACCAGAGGAGAGGGACTGTGAAACTACAGACAATAGAGAAACCTGTGGGTTTAGACTCAGGGAATGCAGGCTTTCTATGATGGAGCCTATCCTTTTTCTGAGAAGCTTGTGATGACCAAGAGAACAGCCCAGAAACTGCTGCATATGAAACCCAAAGCTGAGAACAGGGCCAGGGACAAGGGAGAGAGTGAGCTGATGTCATGAAAGTCGTTGTCATCCTGAATACTTCCTATTGAGTATTTATATGTGCCAGGCACATGACTAAGTTCCCTACATCATTTAATTCTCAAAATAGTTTTTAGGTAAGAATTTTCTCCATGTATATATGAGAAATCTAACTTTCAGATAGATTTGAGTGATTTACGCAAGTTGCAAAAATCAACGAGACCCAGATTCAGAGAAATTCTGACTAATGGTCCCCATGTCAGTCTTAGTTCCACTGCTTATCTCCCACCTCTCCCCAGCAGACCAGAGAAAATAAGTGCCCAGGAGGGGCTGTGCAGAGACCTCAGAAGGACCCCACCCTTGGTCCATAACCAGCTGAGGTAAAGAGTCCTCTCCAGTCCCACATCTGGATCTAAGCTCCTCACCTGAAACCGCCTGAGATCAGCCCCAACTACACTTCTCTGACTCTTCCATAGACTCAAATGGCCTCCTACACTGGGACTCAGGACCCCACTTCAACATCTAGTTCTGCTCACTGCCTCTTACTATGACTTTTTTCCCTCTCCTGACCTCATTTTACCTTCTATAAAAGGGCTGGTAGTTACCAGCATCTCCTGTTCTACAGAATGTCTGAAGAAGCATTAGAAATGAAAAAGACTGGCACTCTAGAAGGAGAATGCTAGTTGTTATTGACATTGAAATTTTACCTGAACAACAGAAGGTTCCTGTCTTGATTCTCTGCCTCTTCAGCCATGGGAGTCATAGTGTAGACTGAGAGTTGGTCAATAAATTCAGAAGCTGTAGGTCTCAGAAGGGGAATCGAGGACTCTGAACAAGGCAACCTAATAGTGCTTCTTCCCCTTAATCAGGCCAAAACCGCAAAGAGTCAGGCAAGACAAGGTGCAGGGAGGTCTCACACTTGGCAGAAACAAAAAGGATAAAATATAAAGGGGGAAGGAAGAAAAAATACTGTTCTCTACATCGAGAAATTCACCCAAATGATCAACCTTTAAAAGCTGTCTCAGCTATTCAAAACAGACAAAGACTCTGCCTATTCATGTTGACTGAGCTGGGTTGAGAAGACACATTTATAAAACATCAAAAAGAAGATACCAGTAGCTGTTCACAGCCCTCAGACCCCAAATCCTCTAGGAATTCCTTTCCAGATGGAAATCTCTAGGGTCTCATGTGTGGGAAAGCTAGGACTGGAGATTCACTTTGTTAACCTCTCCAGCTACCTCAATCCCTGGTAACCATCACCCCTGGCAGGATATAAGGAAACTTGAGCCTCAAAGAAGAGATGTTTTATTTAACAACCCATATACTTTTGGATGTATATATAATAAGATATTCAATTCCTCAACTAGTACATATTGATTGTTTTGTACCAGACATTGTTTAATATTCATATGGATAAGTAGTGATTAATATATGGCCCCACTCCACAGGAATTCTGAACTACTGGAAGAGACAGGCATGCTAACAACTGGCCATTAATACCTATTATGAGTGCAATGATGAAGCTATGAAGATGGTGCTAGGGGATTGACCAACAGGTAGCATGGTGCTTAATGCACTAAATTCCCACATGATCAACCATGGTTCAAGTCCCAGCCCCAGCGACTTGAAAATCATGCCAGGCATGTGTGTGTGCAGGCACAAAATCCTAAAAGGAGAATGGAGAAGAATGGATTGCAGCATGGTTATCCACCTGGGGGGTGATTTATCATCCCCCACCCCATCCCATCTGTCTCTTTCTCTGGTGAGCACATGTGCCCTATAGCAAAAACCAAAGAGGGGAAAAGAAGTGCTAGGAGAACATACAGATAGGATAGAGGAGTCTTCCCAGAAGATGTGACACTTGATCTGGTTATTAAAGGCTGAGTAGGAATTCTCCAAGGCACACAAACTCTTCAGACAAAGGGAACAGCCCCAGCCAATGCAAGATGATGTGAAACAGCATGACTGGCATGGTGTGATGGAGTGTGGAGTGCCTGGTGCCTGTTGTGGTGTATTGCAAGCAACTATTTGCTGGCCACTGGGACCGTGACAGAGGCACCATGATGCCCTGTCCCTAAAGTTAACCTACACGTTGCTAATCACAGATGGCCTTTGCAGTAGTCACATTAGAAAGATCATCCAGTCTTTTATTGATTCCTGAAAGTATCAGCAGGATATTTTACCAAGCTATCATTTCTTCCCTGAAGCCATTCTAAAAAATCACAGAGGTATTACTAAGTGAACCGGATCCTGGACTTTCCTCCCCCATCCTTTGGGCTGGGACTATGCTAGTACTAGGCCAAATTACCTTCAGATTCATTTCTCATCCTCTCCTTGCTCTAGTTGGCTTCTCAGTGAGGTCAGGGGAAGCTGGCTACCATGGGTTGGATCTCCCAGATGTCTGGCTGGGTCCAGCCATTAGCACATACTGTCAAGAGAATACATGCCTCAGGTAGTATCTCTGCCGTCCTTCCAACTCCCAAGGCTCCACCTCCCGTTAGATACATCTATCCTGGTTCAAGTTCCCAATGAACATAGCCACTATAGTTTCAGCTTCCACCTAGACACCCAAATTGGGCTCTGGTAACATCTCACCCTTTTTTTGTCTCCCCAGCCTAGCAGGATTTTCCAAGTAGTATTAAGTTGTACATTGCTACACCATCTCATATTTGGCTTCCCAACTCTCTTATTACCAGTTTCTTATACTACAGTCCCTCTGCTGTAAACACTTAAAAAGTGTTCTCTCTTCAAGAGATCCTAATACAAGATATTTTCCAAAAAATTCATGGAAAATGCTTGTAGTGAAAAAACACATTGACTTCAGGGGGCATTCTTTTCTTTAAAGTAAACTTATATTTTAATTCCATTTGTTACTAACTTTTTGATACCTCCTCATATAAAGCCTTCTATCCATCTTTAGGTCTCCCATACCACTTGGTACTGTGATTTTCTGAGTGAGTGCTAAGTGTTTGTTAGATGGGTGAGTAGATAGATGGGTGATTAAGTAGAGGAATGATGGCATGTTGGGGGGGGGGTTGAAAATGGCTGGAACTTCATGATTACAGGAGGATGTTTTAATTTTGCAGGAATAAAAGAGTATATTTCAACAGAACTATGAAGAAAGTGTTCCAAGAAATACAAAATGGCCAGAAGTTTGGAACAACTAGGCATCAAAGTCAGGCGAAAAGATAATCCAACAGCACAAAAAAGAGAAGACTTCATGAAATTCACTCTTTGTTGTATCTGAATTGATGCACTCATTCCTTAACTTTCTTTCTGGATCTCTTTTTATGTCAGCAGAGGGTGGGGAGAAAGGCGTGTCAGTGGCAAATAGTCCTAATTTTCATCTGGCAGACGTTTCCATCACATTTATTATGCCTGAGTCTCTGCAAAATGTAGGAGATATAATGGAAGGAACTTCATCACCATTGATTCTCAGTCATGTACACTTGAATAAGATGCCAAATGGCCACGGTTCTGGGCCAGGAAGATGCAGATTGGCCAGATAATTGTCCTCTGTAGGGCTCCTGGTGATTTTCAACAATTACATTCTCAGAATCCTACATCCTTTCTCTAAGTATATTGCCTTGAATAATTAACAACTCAAATACCAAGTCCTTCAAAGTCATTTTGTTCAATCTCCTAATTATCAGGGTAATATTGAAAGATGTTCGATAAAAGAGAGAGTTCATCTTCGCCACTGATACTGAAGTATGGGAGCACTGAATATTCGAGTTCCCAGCTCTGTCACTTACCTGCTGAGTTCCATAACATACTCAGTACCCTTTCATGAGCTTAAGATTCCTCGCTTTCTCCCATCTTCCTCACAAGAATTTTGTAAAAACCAGAGGAGATGATCGTGAAAGTAAAGTGAAAACCATAAAGCTCAACACCGTGATTTACTACAGTCAACATAGATCTAACCTAAAACCCTCTATAATTCCAGGTCACCTTGCTCTATCATTACAGGATCGATATGCCTATGACAAATTAGAATGCAATATGTCATATTAAAAGTAGGAGATCAGGGAGCAGGGTGGTGGCACAGAGGTAAACCATGACGCTCTGTGAGGCTAATCCACATAAGAAGGTTCAGGGTTCACATTTAGAGATCTCCTTGATCAGGCACATATGTGCCCATGATCGGGGCTGGATGAGGCTGGGGTGGATCATGGCACTTAAGACTCTGTTGGGGCTATTGTCTCCCACTTGTGAAAAACAAACATAAAAAAGTTTTTTAAAAAAGAGAGTAATAGAGCAATAAGAATTAACTTAAGAAAAAATACTGACAATAATCAGATCTGTGTTGATGAAAAATTACCAAAGTAGGTGAAGTATACCTTTGGATCACTCACCTCCTGGCACTTTTCTCTTCCCACACCCCCAAAATTCTTATCTAAGGTTTCCTCCAAAGGCCTATGCTCTGAGTCTACCAAATTTTGTCCACTCTTCTCATTTTCTTGCATCATCTTCTTCCTCTTCCAGTGCTGTTGATCTCACCTTGTCATGATTAAAAAGTGCTGACTGAGTCACACAAAGATATAGTATAGCCTGGGCATCCCCTTAATCACCCACGAAACTCAAACTTTCTAAAGTCTAAACATTATTCCTATAGTCTTCAGATTATATTTCAGGCAGAGCAAAGGAGATATTTGAAGAGTAGAAAGCGAAAGAGCCTTCTTAAAGGTTCTCAAGTTACACTCTTAGGAACACATTAATCAGACTCAAAGTAAGGCCAAAATTGTCCCACTGAGAATCTTTCCTTCATTCTGCTCTTCTTTTTTCCAGTGCAATTTAAAGTTGGAGGCCAGAGGCAAATCCACCCAGAGGATTACCATTCTCTCATATCTCTAGGTTGATACAGAAATAAGTCCTTTGTGTTAATAGTTCTTGGAATGGGAGTGATACCCTTCCAATCCAAGACACATTTGCAGCCAACTCCCAGGCATTCTTGTGAAGACCAATCATTTTCTGAAATTTCACTGGATTCTTGCCAGACTGGCTCCCCTGTCACACTGGCTGTGCCCCTGCTTCCTTTCCGCACCATGGGTTGTCGAGTGTTCAGAGAATAAATCTACTTGTCAGATGAGCTTTAACAAAGCATAAGGACGTAAGAGAGTCTGCAGCACTGACTCATGTAATGCATTGCAGAACCAATTTAAATGATCAAATTGATCAGTAACTTATTGAGCATCAACCAGCTCTGGTTATCCTCTGCTCAGAATACCCACCCTTCATTTTCTCTTCACGGCCCCTTTCATGACTCACCTTACTGACTCCCCACTCCTTCCGAATACCCACTGCCACCACCACTATCACCAATAATCAACTTGACAGGTCCAACCCAGGAGCTGTCCAGAATTTCAGTTAAGCACGTCAAACCAAGGGGAGGGGGTGATAACAGGCTTCCTTTTCCCCTCTTTGCCAGAAACAGATGGGAAAGGTGGGAGGAAAGGGATTATTTATTTTCTAATTTTGCCCAAAGCAATCTCTATTTTGAGGGTCAGTTCTCTCCACCCCCATCTCAAGCCCAATAAGAGTTTGACTGACAATAGCCCCTACCACAGCACAGTTCCACAAAGCCCTAACTGACCCTGTTTACATTGTCTGAAAGTGCCTCTGCACTGCAGAACTTTCAGTCTCAGGATTTTGCAAATTTTATGAGAATTTTCAGTCAAGCTGATTTTTAGCTCCCCCTTTCCCCTCTAGCTAAAATCAAGATCTTTCATCCAGCTCTGATCTTAGAGGGACTTTTTTCTCAGCACTCGAGACATGATTAAATAACAGGCACACGTGCATATACTAGATCCAAACCCTTTTATTTCCCAGATCTTTCTTCAGTAATGAAGGCTGAAATGGAAAACTACTGTGCAAAGAAACTGTAGCAGCAAGAGGAAGTGAAATAGACAACATGCCAGCCTGGCTCCTTCTGGAGAGAGAGGTGAGAAACTTGCTCCCAAAACAAGGCTAAGTTAAACGTGTGCACCAAATGGAAGTCTTTCCAAGGAGAACTTTGGGAAGTTCAGCAATTACTAGTAAGAGGACCATTAGCTGTGGATAGAGAAATCAGGAAACATCTACCTGAAACATCTCTCTCCCTACTCTCCAGAAAGCCTAAGAGGATGAGGAAGGGATTGGCTACAAGGAGCATTCTTTTCATCTTGTCCAGTTGACGTGATCATTAACTCTACCAATTATAGCAATATAAAGAAATCATTAAAATGCAATTATTACAGCTGTATAAGTTTATAGCTGCATAACTACATCAAAAGGCCGCCTTTGTAGGTCTTTATGTGCTCCATAAACCTGAATAAATTGCAGCAAAGAGAAAAAGATTACTTCAATATGAATCAAGAGCAAATTTGAAAATTCTGTCCTAGCCTATGGAAATAGCAGCAAAGAAAAACCTGGGTCCTTTTTGACCCCTATCTAGCCAGCTGGTGTTTTCTCTACTCTAGGCCTGCATCTTCTGTGACCTGTCTTTGGTCAAACTGATCCAAATAAATGAAAGCCAACTAAACAAGCAAAACAAGAAAAAAAGAAAATCACAGTCCCACACATTTGTATGTCTTTTAGTTCTTACATTTAGCAATCTTACGGCTAGATAAAAGAATTATCTCCATTTTGCAAATAAAAATTGAGACTCAAAGAAATGTTAAGGAACTTGTCCAAGGTCATAAAGAGGGTTGATAGTGTCAGTTTGCCCCCTGGACCCCACCTGTAAATTTTCTTCCTATATTTCTCCATCATGCTCTGTGCCCTAGAAGGCTGACTCTAGGGACTACTACCTCAGTAAGCTTCTTTACCCTCTGGGTTTTATTTGGGTTGGACCAATAGCAGGTAATGGCAAGAAAGTGGGAGAAGAAAGAAATTGGGTTTATTATTCCCCGGACCCCCTTCCTGTTGAGTCATGGTTTTGCAGTGGCCATGTTCTATCTATATCTTCAGGCCCTACTAAGTAGCCTTTTCCAGGTTCTGATAATCAATCCCTGTCTTTTCCCCCACAGGCCAGAGGTGGTAGCAGTGGTCCTACTGTTACTAGCCCCAGGGTGCTTTGCTACTCCTGATCTACCGCTCTTAATCCATTACAAACCCCCTTCTTTACAACTTATTCATTGCCTCTTTTGAATGTGCCCACTATCTCTTGCCAGGACCCTGACTGAGACACACAACTAATGAGTGCTGGGACCTGAACTAGAACCCAGATTATTAAAACCCTAGGATCCCAGGCCTGAATAATTCAGAAAATTTAATTTGCTCCAGACACAGACATGCTAATTGTCATCACCATTAAAGCTTTAAACTCTCTACTTCACTTGGTGCTGTGCTGGGCCTCTTACAGAGAGAATTACAAGAACATGAGCCCTGTCTTCCAGGAACCTGTATGCTACATCAAGCTCACTGACGTAACCACTATGTATAGTGCACCCATGGCACAGTGACACCCACCCCCATACCTGGATGGACAATAATGGGGTGAGGGTCATCTAAAGAAGTGAGGGCAAATGCACTAGGGAGTTGAGGGTTGAACATGAAATTCAGATGTTCTATTCCCAAGTAGGCAGGAAAAACAACTGGTCTGATCGTCCAAAATTGCAAATGATTCTGAAACATTTCTATTTGGCTTTGACATGCATGATTAGACAATACATCATTGATTTGTTTGGGGATTTGCACTACAGATATGCCTACCTAATTAATTTTCATTAGACAAATAGTGAAAAGAGTGGGTGTTCTCGGAGTTCATACACACCACTGCCCCCTGGGAGGCAGAAACAAAGCAATCCAGCCTCCAGTGTTCTCAGAGAGGGCTAAGGAGTAGATTGCCTGTACATAGCCCACAATGGTTTTTTACCCACTTTCACCTCATCCTGGCACTTTCACTCTTTAAGATCTGAAATCAGGGATACGAAATATTGTTCAGGTTCTCCAGACATGCCAGGCCCTTGCGGATCCACAAGGGCTCTACACTCCTCCTGGGGACCCAAATGCTTTGATGCAGCAACTCAGGCCTTTTAAATAAATCACAGAAGTGGAACATGAACAGAAAAAACTGGATGTAATTAGGAGTCAGAAGACTCTAGTTCCAGAACACCCAAGCTACGTATCCCAGGAGAAATCCCCAAACCTCACTGAATTTTAGTGGTTTAGGTAAGATGGAGAAAAGTAATACTAATGTCAAGAGGTAAAGTCAGACACCGTGCCTGGTACATAGAGAGTTCTCAATGAATATCAGAATGAAATCACTGAAGAGCAAACACTTTGTAGATGCTAACGTCTTTATGTCAGCATTATTATTATTGTAGACTTTTAGAGATGGAATCAATCTTGCCTAGTTTTCAGATAAGTTTTACCAAATTCAAGCCCTTATAAACTAATAGTATTCTAATTTTTTTTAATATTTTTTAATTTTCCAGAGGGTATGTGTGCTCACCAGAGACACTAGAGAGAGAGGGAAAGAGTGAGAAAGCACCTCCCATGGGGGATAGTCATGCTACAATCTAGTCTCCATTTCTCCTTTCAGATTTTAGGCACACACACACGTGTGCCTGGTGCATTTTTCAAGCTGTTGGGTCTGGGACCTGTACTGCATAGTTGGCTGGCCATGTGGGATCCACCATGCCACTGGCTGGACCACATTCCATTTTTTTTCTTTACAAATAATGGCACCTAGTACTTCTATGATGCTTATTACTTACCAGACCATATTCTAAGCACTTTATATAAACTAAGTCATTTAATCTGTAATTACCCCTAAAGATACTATAATTCTCCTCATCTTACAGATGGAAAAAATGAGACTCAGAGGTCACATAGCTAGGAAATATCAAGACTGAGATTCAAGTTCTGGGTCTGGTTCCAGAACCAGTGCTCTTTATCACTAGACCCTCCTGCCGCATGACTTTTTGGGCAACAAAGTCAAAACTGATGATCTAGAAAAGAGGTACAGATAATGCCCTGTCAAAGTGGGCGCTGGCTGAGGTGACCAGAGAAGGAGATTGAGAAGAAATTATGTACACAGAGATGAGTGAAATGGGACAGAGGAAGCAAAGGCATGGAGTGGGAAGTGGCAAGATGTATTAAAAGCACAGCAAGTAGTTGCATCTGAGCTCATGCAGAGGCTTGTGGGAGACAAGGGTTAAAGTTTCAAAGATAGGTTAGAGCGAGGAGACCCAGATGGCTAGGCTAAACTGAATGGATTTCCCCCACCCCCACCTCCACCCCCGCCCCAGAGAATGGGAAGTCACTAAAAGTGTTTGAGTAAGAGTTCAACAGGATCAGAACTGTGTCTGAGAAAGAGTTAAAGTGACAGTTGTGTGTAGGATGGTGTGAGGGGGAGAGACTGCAGGCAGGAAGACCATGTGTCCCAGCCATCTAATAGGCCTCTCTGCACCCACTGAGATAAATAAAGACTTGTTGACTGACTGACAGACAGGCTGATTGACACACTGCTTCCAAACCACAAGCCCATCTCCATCAGAAATCCCCTCCTTCATAGTCTTCCCACAATGGCAGCTCTGCCTAAATACAGGCACAGAGCTTTGAGTCTAAAGTGATCGGCAAGAGCCACGATGCCATGCTCGTACATGGAGGAGGGCTGAGAACTGGGAGATCTCTTCTCCAAAAAATAACACCTCCAAGGAGGAAGGCCAATGGCAAGAGAAACACCTCCATGAACTGAAAATAACCCCATTCATTTTTTGTTCTTCTCTCGTATTCCTCCATCGTGAAGAGAAAACGCATGACAGCTGCGTAAAAAATGATGGTTTTATTTCCATATGTGAGGTTGTCAGGGAATTTGGCTATAACCTTTTATTAGACGTTAATAATTTAGAAAAGGGAGAAGAATTCCCCAGTCAAATTTAATCTCATACAAATAAATACTTTGCAGGGAAACGAAAGCGTCACATTCATCCTGGGATGAACAGGCGATTATCAAGCCTTCACGCATTGCCGGCATCCATCAGCAAGGCCATTCACTCTGGTTAATGGCAATTACATTACTTTCCTTGGGTCTGTTTTCAGCAGTGAGATTTGTAGCTCTGGATATCGCTCTCCTATACTGACTCTCTACGTGTCTGTGAGGAGCTCTGTTCTTTCTCCATGTTCAAGTGTGCACCGTAATAGCTACACATAGGAAATAGTCCGGAGGGCCGGATGTTCACCAACAGGCTCAGGTCCAGTATTACCCCAGGGGGCCACCTACAACATAATGTCCAATTAAAGTCAAAAGGGTCACCTGAGGGTGCAGAAACAGCTTTGATTTCATGCTCTAAGTCAGGGCTTCGGTGTGCAGAAGGCCCGGCTGACCAGATGCATTTGATTATTTGTTTCTCGGGTTAGACGTCTCCTAGTCCCATGGTTCACACTGATAGCTGGACAAGAGTCAGATTTTTGCAGCACCGTGCCGTGCCCTTTGTCCACTGCCAGCCTGTTGCTAAATGTGAGTCATAACGTGTTTAGACATCCACATATTGAGGTTTGTGATTGCAGAAGTACTCTTCCCTTTACAAATAAAGCGAGCGTTAAGGAAGCAAGGATGTAGTAGATGATAACTAAGAGAGGAGTGTGTTGACTAGCAAGTACATCCCAGCTAATTTTTTCACTATAATAGAATGATGCATTTTCTCTCTATCGTGGGCCCATGGCGGATCTGTAGCAGGGTCACACTCTGACTTACTTGGCAGCATAGAGGTTTACTTTTGCTTACTTTTCTGCTCCTCTCCTAAAACCAGCCTGCCCACCCTCAAGGGAAGCAATGCTCTTCAGCCAGGCCAGGAATCTCTCCCACCAGGCATGGGATCCTCAATGATGTCAGACACAAAGCACCCAGAGTGAAGATGGCTCAGTAGATTGCTAGTAAACCAGTTCTTCAGAACAGGAAAAAGCAGCCCCTGAGTTATATTGTTTGCCTATTTCCATGGTGTAAATACGCCCACAATGGCCAATTTCAAGCTACCAACAGTTTAACAACCAGCTTGTAACAGTCCTGAACATTTAACAGACCACCAGTGTGAGTTAACTGCAGCATAGAACTGGCAGGGCCCGTGCTCCCCACTGCTCCTGCAGCCTCCAGGATTAGGCAGGTGGTGGAAAGCCCTACCCCACACATGGTCTTCACACTTGCTACACAGCCTCTGGAGTCTGTGGAACAGTCGGAACCCAACATGCTCCTTAATCAAAGTCTTGTTCAGAAAGTGTCACATGCCATAAATATAGGCTTTTAACCTGTCTCTTTGGCAGCTACCTCTGGGAGTAGGGACAGGGAATTCATCATACATTTCAGAACTAGTGGATTTCAAGGGAGCGGGAGAGGCTCTTAGTCCACGGGAACTATGGAATGAGTACATCTCTCAAACCCCATTGCAAAGGAGAGCGACAACTATTCAGCCTTTTCAGTGTCAGTCACTGTCCTGGGTGTCCAGGCTAGGGGAAAAAAAAAAAAAAAAAAAAAAAAAAAAAAAAAAAAAAAAAAAAAAAAAAAAAAAACAGCCTAGGCTCTGTTTTCATAAAGTACAGGAGGGAGGCTCAGGGATACTGACCTCAGAGGTATGGAGATGGAGAACTGCAGGTTCAGAGTTGGAAGCCCATTAACAGTTATTAAGGGGATTACAGGAAACATTTTGTAAGCATAAAAGCTGCTGCCAGAGGCTAGAGAGAGGAAGCAAGCAAGACACAGAAACAGGGCGCTGGAAACTGCGACTGGGTCAGGGACAGAAATGAGGGGCAGCAGAGACAGGTGGCTGGAGATGGTTCTGAACCAGATTCTGTGAGACCTAAAACGCCTGAAATGGACATATTTCTTTATCAATTCCAAGCTCTTGGGTGCAGTTCAAAGTCTATTCAACCAATGGTCTCCTACCCCCTCCCTCAATTCACGATTTAATTTTTCATCAGCGCTAACATGCTACTCTCCATTTGTTCCAACTCAGGCCCTAACCAAATGCTCTAACCTCACTGGCTTTATTGAGGTCATTTCCCTTCTGGAAACATTTTCTTCCCTTCTTAAGGACTTTCTCCTTCCTCAAACTTATTCCAACCCTCATCTCATCCAGAAAACCCGCCTGCTTAACTGGCCTGGCTTTGAGGACTTCATTTCTCTTGTTCCCTTAGCACGTAGGTGCTCAACTGGGACAAATCTTTATCCTGGGGACCTCCTAACAACTACGCAACTATTCACGAGTGTGGCTGACCCTAGACAAGTCATGTCCCTTCTTAACACCTTCATTTCTTCAACTGTTCGAGAGAGAAAGCCAGACCCAATGCCTTTCTGCTCCCTTGCAGCTCTGAAATTCATCAACTTTAAGTGACGATGGCCACACAGAAAAAGATCAACTGATGGAGTAACTCACCAATGAGAGAAGGGCAGAGAGATGTTGTGGCCATATGAGAACTGAGAGTGATGGGCGATGACAGTGTGACAATGATTCCTAGTTGTTCCAGGATCTATCGTTTCTCTCTTCCATAATGAAAACTGGATACCCAGAATGAGGACTGTATGTCCCATTGTAATCTGTCCTTGGCTAAGTTCTGGCCTATCAGATATAAACAAAAGTGATGCATTGCAGCTTCTTCTAAGACAGCTCATGCTCCTCCTTTGCTCCCCTTTCTTTTTTATTCCCCCCTCCATCCTGCTGTCTGGAATGCAGATGTGGTGGCTAGAGCACTAGCCTCCATCTTCAGCTCTTATGGTGACCTGGAAAGAATCTGAATCCCATAACTTCATGGAACAGAACCTCTCTATCAATCCCAAGTTGTATCCCTCTGAACTTTTCCTCAGAAAGAAATATTATTTAAGCCATATTCATTTTGGGTTTATGTCATTTAAAGCTGAACTTAATCCTAAATTACACAGAGACAGCTTTAAGGATGAAGAGGAATTACCAAGAGATCCAGATAATCAGATGGTGGAGAGTGACAATAGAGGTGGGACAATAAACAGCAGGTGAAAAGTAACAGGAAGAACTGACACAAGAACAGCACTATATCTGAACCAAAACAAGTCTCAGACATCTGTGAGCAGTTTTAAAAACCAATCCTTTAAGCCTACCTGCAAGAGGACTTCTCTTTTCATCAGGTCCAACACCCCAAGAACTCCTCAAAGCTCCTGAGGCATTTTGCATTACTAAACTGGCACTTGCTGAAATGCATCATATCGACTTATTGAGCGTTTCCATTTCCCAAACCCAGCTGGATCACATGCTCCTTGACAAAAGAGATTTTTCTCTTCTTTTCTCTTCTTTCTTTCTTTCTTTTTCTTTTTTTTGAGAGTTTTTTGTTTGTTTGCTTTTTTGCTATAGGGCACATGTGCTCACCAGAGAAACAGAACAAAAGTGAGAACTCACCCCCCAGGGGATGGCTATGCAGCAATTCCTTCTCCTCCATTCTCCTCCTGAGATTTTAGGCAGGCACACACACACACCCAGCATTCATTTCAAGCCACCAAGTCTGGAACTTGAACCACAGTCAACCATGTGAGAGTCCAGGACCTTAACCACTACACCACCTGCTGGCCCCAAGAAAAGAGGTTTTGCTCACTTCCCCCCCACCCCAGATATAATGATGACATATCAAATTTTCTGGTACAGGCCAGATTTCAAGCCTTCTGTCCTGGTACTCTTTGATTTTCAGAAAGTTTAGTGCTTTAATTCTCCCAACAAAACAATTTTTAAAATATAGGACCGGAACAAAACTCCCAACTTGGAACTCAGAAAATCTGATCCCAATATCCACAAACCTATCTAGGTGCTCGGTAAAAAGAAGAAAAAAAAATCATTGAATGGATTGAAAGGGTCCTGACAAGGGCCCAAGGGCATCTAAGTGGAAAGAATGATGTACAGGAATAGGAAAGGTGATGGAGTAGATTAGCAGAGGGAATGTGACTGACAGGAGTGTCATCAGGACGGGGAAAGACGCTGGGCCTAGAGCAGTGACCAAGGGCCGTCACACGGGGGAACAGCAGCTTTCCCAATAACGCACACAGCCTGTGCTGGGGAGCTGCAGCCTTGCACCGTGGGAAACTGGAAAGGTCTTTCATTAAGCAATAAATGTAAATGGCTAGAACTCCTATTAAAGGTGGTAACCTGGACACGCATCAAATGCCACTCCCTTCCCAAACCTCACTAACACAATGGCAAAGGGATTGTTTGCAAAGGTGTGAACCCGTAAGGACAAGACAAAGAGGGAAAGGAGACAATAGCAACAAAATTTGGGAAGCGCAAAAGTAGACGGGGAGAGGATAATGAATTTGACAGGCTAAAGAAATCTAAGACGCTGGGGTAGTGAAGAAAGCAGAAAGTTGACCCGAGAGATACAGCAGGGCAGTTGGCAGCACCAGATCTTTTCTGGGAGTGGATGTCAAGGGGAGTCACCAAAATAAAGAGCACAAGTAGAGATATATTTAAGAAGCAGGAACTTGTGGCTTCCTTCCCCATTCCAGGCACCTGGGCAGCTCCATCCCCACCCTGGCAAAAGACTGCAGGTTTCTTTTCTGCAGAAGCTGGCTCAGAGTGTTCCAGGTGGTAATGAGGGCAGATTTACTTTACCAAAACAGGGACATGGGTATTTTGAGTACTTCTCCAACACTTCAAGACAAATGAAAGCATCAACATGAAAAGTAGACCCCACAGGACCAGCAGTTGGCATATGGTGTACATTGCTGGACTCCCATGTAGTCAACTGCGGTTCGAGTCTGGACCTGGTGGCTTAAACTCACGTCAGGCGCATGTGTGTGCATGCCCAAGATCCAGAGAGGAGAATAGAGGAGAAGGGATTGAGGTGTGGCTATCCCCCCTGGGGGGTGATTTCTCACTTTCTGTCTCTCTGTCACTACCTTTCTGGCAAGTGCACATGCCCTATAGCAAAAACCTTTCCCAAAAAAAAGAAAAAGTAGATCCCAGAAAAAACTAGCTGGGGCTGGACAGGGGCAGAGGCAGGCTGGTGGGGGGACAGGAAAGCTATTAAGGGAAAAGGCTACTATATAAATAGACTCCCATTTGAAAGTGCCAGACAGGGTCAGATGGTGTCACAGCAGTAAAATGTGATGCTCTCTGAGGCTGTTCTTGGTTCGAACCCGAAGACTTCCCTGAGTATGTCAGACCTGTGGGTGCCTATGATCCAGTGCTAGCTTCAACTAGGGTGAATCACAGAAGTCAAGACCCTATTGCAGCTTCTGTCTTCTTATCCCTCTCTGACTTTCTCACTCATGAAGAAAAATAAGCAAATAAACTTAATTTTTTTGTGCCAGAAATTGATGTCCTCAGACCTATTGGCCCTTGGCTTGCCTGTCTGTCCCTAGAAAGACCAGCTGCACACAGCCAGAAACGTCACAGATGGAGACTTCTTACACGGCATCTGTCTAGTGGTCCTCAACCTGGCCAAGAGTCCCTCAAGAACCATGGCGAAGGAAGGAGAGAGGCTGAGCTGGCAGGACTGTGACCCTTGCCTGCTTCAATCAAACAGCTCTGCTTCTGACTGTTTATAAAACTGGAGTCCTTGTAAGTTCTTGTTTAAAAGGTAGTTCTCCTGTAAAAAGAAGAAGGAGGAGGAGAAATGAAAAAGAAAAGGGAAGAAAGGCTGAAAATCTCAAATCAAATCGAGGCCCTATTTTTGGAGCTCAAGAGATCTAAGAACTTGTTCCGAGCCAGGCTCTGGCCCAGCACTAACAATGGCTGTGCAGCAGCCCTAACAGATGGCTGGGCTGTCAGACAGCCAAACAGAGGTCCCTGGGGTCCAGGCCATGAGTGCTCCCTCCCTGGTGACCAATGACCCTGCAGCCCGGTGGCCGGTCTCCTGCTGCCTTCTTCTTGTTGATACTCTAGGGCAATCTCTCCAGTCCTAAGGCCTGACAGCTCTGCCTGAGAATCCCCCACAGCCCTGGCGAGCCCTCAGCCTAGCTGGTGCTTAAATGTAAGACTCTGGACTTCTGGCTTCCATGAAGGGGCAGAGAAGGGAGAGTCGTGCTCGCTGAAGAGCAAGACGGAATGTTCTCTCCTAGTTGTCTGGAGTCCTCGGCTCTCAATCCATCTATGGCTCCACTGGACTCCTCACATCCCAAGATAGGCAGATTCCCCTCCCCAGTTCCACCTTGCCATGTCCTTTCTCCACTTTCCCTGCAGTGCTCTCAGACAGCCCCCAGAGGCTGGTGCCATACTGCTCCTTGGCTCTCCCAGAGGGTTAAGACGGGACGGCAGCCCTGATCCAGATAACTCAGTCCCAGAACTCACCGGGCAGAGGCTGCCACCTCTCTAATCCAACCAAATCCTCCACACTCAGGAGAGGCTCAAACCTCAGAAAACAAGTGCTAAAATAAAAAGTGTCCCATTCTTCAGGACGTTCTGTCCCTGCTGCATAGCTAGATACACACACACACATCCTTCCAGCTCTGGCCTCCTCCCAGAATGATAAGTCACCTCCCCTGTGACCTGCTTGCAGAGGCTGGAGAAACTGGCCATGCTGCCATCCAGCCCCGTCCTACCCAAGAAGACCTTGAGTGAACGGAGAGCAATCTCTTCAGTAAAATGATATATATTTAGTAACATCCCCGAACTAGGCAAGCCTACTGAGAGACAGGGCTATCTGATGATAGGACTCTTGCAGGTGGGTACTTGGCTTACACTCCCTCTGACTCACCTTCTGCTTCAGTTTAGCAATAAAATCTTTTCTATCCCCTGTCTTGCTTCTTCTGTCTAGAAAAGAAATAATGATATGCCTACCAATTAAGTTAGGTTAAATTAAGCTAGAACTAGAAAGTAAATTCCTTGAGGGCAGATTTTTGTGTGTTTTGTTCATAGCGGTATCCCCAGTGCCTCAGAAAGAGCCTGGCACACAGTGGGTACTCAATACCTGTGACTGGATGAATAAATGCATGTACCAATCTTTCTGTTATGGTTTCAATGTGTCCCTCCAAAATTCACAGGTTGGAACCTAATACTCAATGTGATAGTATTAAGAGGTGGAGCCTCGAAGGAAGTGATTAAGCCACAATCATTCTGCCCTCATGAAGGTGTTGAATGGAGCACTCTAGTGCCTCTTTGTCCCTTCTATCCTATGAAGTCACAGCAAGAAAGTGCAAGCCCTCACCAGACACTGAATCTGCTGGCACCTTCATCTTGGACTTCCCACTTCTAGGACTGTGAAGAATAAATTTGCATTTATAAATTTATATTTATACCCAGCCTGTAGTATTTTGTTATAGCAGCAGGAACAGACTATGACACTTTCTTTCTCATCCTCTCTCTCTTTCTGAAAACTTTCCCCATACATGGCCTTTCCCCATACACCCACTCTTAGGGTGAAACAGGGGAGTTTCATTAAACAGGACACTTAAAGGACAGAGTGTCCTGCCTCTAAAGGAAACAAGGCATAAGAGATGAGAACCTTCCCCAAGACCCCTCAGGCTTCTGTGATTAATGGTGCCACCAAAGCAGCTCCCTTTTAATCCCAGGACCATTTGCTAACGGTGAAGGACAACCTAGTGATTTTGAAATGAAACAAAATGACAAGAACCTTCCAGAGAGTTCCAGAGGGAGCTGAAGCAACAAAATCCAAGCCTACCTCATAAATCATTTCAGCCTCAGAGTGTGCAGCCTCCAAACTGGAACCTGCTCCAGTCCCCACAGATCCCTGCTACCCTCTGTTGCTTCATCCAGCAGCTAAGTATGGTAAGGGCAGCCTCCAACAAGTTGGGTGAGGCAGAGCAAGTACAGGGCCCCAAGAGCCCACAGAAGAACTCATGGTCATGGCCGTCTCTGCTCCCAGGGAAGGATGCTTGCTCTCTTGGTCGCCTTCTTCCAGGCCCCCTCACGAAAACCAGCTTGCTCAGGTACAGTGCTCTGTGTCAGCTTTGCTGACCACCCTGAGGGTTCCTCATGGTCCCCACCCAAGCCCTCAGGTTCACACTGCCTGGGAAGTCATACAACATCTCTAGGGCACAGAGAGTGTGCAGTCCACGGAGTGTCCTGAGACTCCTAGTATCCTCCCACCTTGCTCCATCCCACCACTTTGTCCGAACACAACCTTTCCTTTCTCTTCTTTCTTGTGTTTAAAACTTTAAAAAAGAATTCTGTCAGATTCCTGTGTCTTGTCTTCCAGTAAAAACAACAAAAAGCAGGACTAGCAGGTGGTGTAATGGTTATATCTCTGGACATCCATGTAGTCGACCATGGTTTGAGTCCCAGACCCAGCAACTTAAAACTCAAACCAGACATGTGTACATGTGTGCCCAAAATCCTGAGAGGAGAATGGAGAAGAGATTGTGCCATGGCCATCCCCCAGGGAGGTCATTTCTCACTTCCTATCTCTCCAGCAAGTGCATGTGCCCTGTAGCAAAAATCTCTGTTTAAGAAAAAAAAAATGAAAAACTAGTCCAATAAAGACAAAAGACAATACTCCTTAGAACAAGATGATTCAGGCCATTTGGTGGTTGGCAGAGAATGGGGGGCAGGAGAGGAGTAAATGTAGAAACTAGCCATGGTTTGGCTTTTGGTATGGCATCTCCTATTTAATTACACAAATATTTGCTCTACCCATGTACGTCCCCCTCCACCCATGCAGGCAATATGGACACATCTCTAGATCCTGGCTGGATATGGTCTCAAAGGTGGTGGTGATTTAGACCCTGAATCCCAGTGCCCACCTTCGGAAAGGTGACTAGGAGATATCATCCTCGGGTAAAGGAAAGGCCAGGATCAAAGCTTGAGGCAAGGCAGTGAATTAAAAGTTCCTCCTAAAGTCCCCAGGTTTCTGTTCATTCAGAGTTCAAACTTCTATTTCAACATCCCTGAGAGTTTGCTAGGAAAACAAGTGATGCTCTCTCAAGTCCCTCCCTCCCCTCTTCTCTCCTTACAACTGGGTACAGCGTGTTCTGAACAGAGAGGAGGCTTCAGTGAGGTATGAAATGAAACAAATCCGCAGGCAAACAGCAAAGAAAGCTGGTGTATTTTTAATATGCAGGCACCATTTCGGGGATTGTGGGGAAGTTTCGCCTCTTCATATTGAAAAACTAATGCGCTGGAAAGAGAGCCAGAGGTGGGGGGCGGGGGGGTGTACAGCTCTCTCCTTTCAGCACAGCCTCTTCTTAAAGAAGCAATTGATTAAAGAGAAAGTGTGGGGAACCAACTATTCACACTTGCCAAATATTTCTAAAGGTTTCAAAATCACTCAAGGTGGTGGATTTTTTTTCCCCCATAAAGTGTCTACAAAATCTGTCACCTCGACACCCAGTGTTCAAACAGGGCAGTGTCTTGAAAAATGACTTTGTTCTCTGGATCACTCACAGTGCTGGCCTGACACTGCTTCTATTTTCTGCATCAGTGTGAAACCTGCTGCAAAAACAGCTACACAAGGGCTCAGCACACAGCTGACAGGAGCCCGGGAGAGTGGCCTCCACCCCCTCAGGCTGCCAGCTTCAGGCCACCTCCCTCTGGTCCCCTTTCCCCCTCTCCCTGTGACTAGGAGCAGCCCAAAGGCTCACTCATACCTCAGACTTGGAACAGTGGGAGCTGGAATCGCCTTCTCCATTGAGAACAAAGGAGAGTGGCAGGACCTCAGAACGGCAGATTGGGGAACACCTTAAAAGACCACCTCGTCCAAACCTTTCTACAGATGAGGAAACTGAGACAGAAAAGCCGGTGACTTTCCCAGCGGTTCACAAACATCTAACCATTTTTATTAAGCTCTTCAGCAACTCAGCTTCTTTCTTCGTTTAGGTCATTCCCACCTTGAGAACCTTGGGGACAGGAGCCTATCTCCCACTATAGAAGCTGGACACCCCAGATAATCACTTCCCATGTGTCTTTTGTATCCAGGGCACTCGACCTAATCTCTTCCAGACAGACACTGTTGTCCCATGTCCTGATTGAGAGACAATAACATGACAAAAAGGGAGTGAAGAAAGGTTTTACCTCTATAGTCATGGTTTGGGATGTTGGTCTGGCTATAAAAATCTTGATTCCTGATGTCCTTTAAAAAAAAAAAAAAGGCAAAAAGCTTATGTATTACTTCCTCCATGAGAGAGAGACATCTCCAAAAGGGTGCCCACACCGCAATCCATTCACAGTCCCACCAGCCTGAACAATAGGCACCTGTGCCCCTGGAATACAAACTCGTGACCTGTCCCATGTGGGCTCAGTTGCATTACCACCTGACCCTTGTCCTTTTAACCAATCTTTTGTCTTTCTCCCTAAGTCCTCCACAGTCTCTCTCTCTTGCTGGCAAATAAAAACTTGGCTGATAACCAAAAATGATACCAAGAGTTGGGCATAAACAGACCCTCCAGAAATCGACAGAAAAAATCTGGGGTAGTTTATTTGGCATGATTATAGCTGAACACCATGAAAATTCAGCTAAAAGTAAGAGAGAAGACTCTGTCAATATTGAATAAACAGTTGCAAACCATTAAGGTTTTTTTTATCTGTGGTTACCTGGAATAAAATAATTATTGAAGTCAAGGTTTAGGGCATGAAGCAGTTACTTTATAGAACAATATAAAAAGCATTAAAAAATTCAAGGTCTATAGGATAAAATGTTTACTTCTAATAGTACTAAATGGATTTTTTAAAATAAGGAATGAAAAATCCAAATTCTTAAGTTCTCAACTGAAGGCACAAAATGAAAACCAAGGATTTTCTATGACTATACTGGAATAATCTCTTTTGTCTTATAGCCACAGCTAAAATAGACAAACACAAACTGATCCTGCCAGTTGTTGAATTATAAGACTAGTTTAATTTACAGTCTTACACTGTGGCTTAAGTGAAAATTAAGAACATTGATTAGGAAAGAGGTAGACCTAAGAATTAGAACAGTGATTTATGGGAGGATTCAGATTGCTCAGAGAGCACTGAATTTCTAAATTTCATTGATTCCTATCTCTGATTCCAGCCTATCAAATCTACCCCTCCTTCCCTTCTCATACATCTCTTCCCACCTTCTTTAAAAATTCGATCTATGGGGACCAGCAGTTAGCATAATGGCTATGTCGCTGGATTCCCATGTAGTCAACTGCGGTTCGAGTCCCGGACCCGGTGGCTTAAACTCACACTGGGTACGTGTGTGTGCATGCCCAAGATCCTAAGAGGAGAATGGAGGAGAAGAGATTGCAGATTGATGACCATCCCCCCTGGGGGGTGATTTCTTGCTTTCTGTCTCTCTGTCTCTTTCTCTGTCTTTCTGGTGAGTGCACGTGCCCTATAGCAAAAAAAAAAAAAAAAAAACTCTCAAAAAAAAAAAAAAAATTGATCTGCAATGACCCAACTTGGGTGTCTTTCCTTGCAAGGAGAATCCAATTTTTTTGTGTTTCAATCCCTCTACTCTTCATTGTCTCCACACCTACCACTAGAATAAGATCTCAATCTGTGCCTTGAACAAAGTGAGATAGAGGGAGATGTCCACATTTGAAGTCCATATCCAGTACCTTAAGGGAAAGTTTTAAGGGGGAAAAAAGTACATAATCTTGATCATTGAAGTTAACAGAGACCTGGAGAATATATGAAGGAATAGATTATGAGCATGCTAGGC
This sequence comes from Tupaia tana, assembly GCA_026018925.1. Lineage (NCBI taxonomy): Eukaryota > Metazoa > Chordata > Mammalia > Scandentia > Tupaiidae > Tupaia > Tupaia tana. The sequence continues at coordinate 80,169,765 of JAKSZU010000004.1, forward strand.
CAACAGAAAAAATATAATTTTAGGTCAAGCTGAGTTTATTGATACGATAGCATCTGCCAGTGATTCTGTATTTGATGCAGTAGCTTCAGCATCAAGGAGTCATTTCATTTGTTCACTGGATGGGTTGATAGAAACCTGGACTCATTAGTGCTCCACACTAAATGCAGCTGAGATGCTAGAAATTACAAGGTACACTTTAGGGAAAGTATATTAAAAGACCTAGGGAGATAGGAATGTTGGAGTGGATCTATCATGAGTGCTTACCCATCTCTTAACTATGTCACCCAAGAAGACTCAAACACACTACTTTCATCAAGGCAATGGTAAATTGTTAGTGAAGGGAGTGCAACACCTCTATAGGTAGCTAGAGTGACAGTTCTCTGTCAGCCCAGGATGCTGGTAGAGAAAAGCTGTAGCTGGAAATGGGAAGCACAGTTTCAGTAGGATTGGGAATGTCACAGGATAGCACAGAACTGGGAAGAGCACTAGTTGCCAGAGGTATATTGAGCTTGACTACTGTAATAGGCAGCTTGTCAGCCTGTCTGAATGGTCTGGAGCATGGGAATCTTTGGGAAGGCAGCTCATGGGGTTCCAAAGGAAATGGAAACGGACACATGAATTAGATCCTTATTTTGATTTGACAGACCTGGAAAATGGAGGTCTGACTTGCCTGGCATATCAAGAGTTGTAGTCTATAGCAGATCTAGTTCACTTACCACCCAGCGACCACTCGTCAACCCCTTTTCCTCCTTTCTAGCGAAAGTCTAATTGAAATTTCTGGGAGAAGATTATTGCCTCCACAAAACAGACTCTCAGGAAGGAGCAGTCCCCCTTTTGTCGGACATAACCAGACAGCATGTGGTTCTTGTAGTCGGGGTGGCAGCCAGCCTGCAGCCGCAGAAGCAAGTGAACCAAGACACTGAGACAAGCATGGCAAAGAAATGTCAAGAACCCAGGTTCCCAGTGATAATTTAGAGCTCTTGAATTAACCAGCCCTTGTACTTCATAGGCTTCAGACTTTCCATTATGCAGTATACATTTTCTTCATTTTTAAAGCCAGTTGAGTCAATATTTTCGGTTATTGACACTGAAGGCGTCCTACTGACCCATGGCTCCTCACTCAATCTCCAGTTCAAGCTTCAGTTACTCTTGAGTAAGAACCCTGAAATTCCATGGCAACTATTACCTTGACTCTTTCTCCTTCAAGTCCCCAAAGAGCCCTGCAGCCATTTGCCAGAATATCTGTGTACCAGAGAGAATGAAATATTCAGAGTCCTTCTAAAGATGATTAGACACTGGCTCTAAGAGCAAAATCTGAAGACCCAGAACACTACTGTGTTATCAGAGTGGGTAGTACTGGAAGACAGGCAATAAATGGAGTTTCACCTAAGTCTGTCTCAAGCCCAATCAGTAGATGGGGTCTGATGGTGAAAAATGTAAAGTCATTCTCTTCAAAAGAAAACTTTCTGCAACTTGCACCTGTTACCATAAAGAAAAATTACATAACATTTCAAAAGACCTTTTTAGATTTTAGCGGTAAGATATATCACATTTGGATTACCATTCCAGTCCCTTTTCTTTTTCTTTTTTTTTTTTATTATTTATTTATTTAATTCCATTTGTTATTATTTGTGGTGAGCAGCCATTCAGAACAAACACGGTAACCTTCAGACATATACAGAAATGCATTGTGAGCTTCATTGCAGTAATGAAAGCATTAACATAGAAATACATTAGTTGTTAATACTGCAAAGCAGTATCTGTCTAAGGAAGCCACATGTGTTATTCAGATTTTGCCCCAAAAGATCAGAAGAAACTAAATGATGCCAGTCCAGTCATTTTCCCATCATCAGCTGATTAACATCTGAAAACAACTGGCTTTGCATTCCATTTCCTCTTCCCCCATTTTCTGCCCTATAAAATAATAAATCCAGGGCTAGCTTGAGGTCACAGCTTTCTCCATCAGAGAAGTAAGGGCCACCCAATTCTTACTTTTCTATACTTGTATGTCTTTGTGTGTGTGTGTTTTTTTTTTTTTTTTGTTTTTTTTTTTTTTTTTTTTTTTTTTGGAGAGGTTTTCTCTATAGGATACGTGTGCTCGCCAGAGAGAGACATAGAGACAGAAAGCGAGAAATCACCCCTCAGGGGGGATGGCCACGCCGCAATCCCTTCTCCTCCATTCTCCTCTCGGGATCTTGGGCACGCACGCACACGCACCCGGCGTGAGTTTTAAGCCACCAGGTCCAGGACGTGAACCACGGTCGACTACGTGGGAATCCAGCAACATAGCCATTACGCTAACTGCTGGTTTCTTTGTGTGTTTATTTTTATGTTTATTTCTAATCCACAGCACCCCTGCTCAGAAAAGCACATTCTGCCGAGCAAGTTCTGACTTTTTTTTTTTTTTTTTTTTTTTTTTTTTTTTTTTTTTTTTACCAAAGAGAGACGGAGAGAGAGAAAGGGAAAGAAAGCAAGCAGCCAGGTCCAGGACACAAACCACAGTCAGCCATGTGGGAGTCTAGTGCCTTTATTCACCATGCTATCTGCCAGCCCCTCCAGTCCGTTTTCCAGGAGATCAAGAAGGTTGTCATCTTTGAAAAAATATTAAAAGCAAGGAAAGTTCTGTAACCATTTCAGACCATAGAGTAAACATCTATTCATTTTTGGCCCTTATGACCTATAAGATCCAATGGTACTTGAACTATCTTTGGCAAATGAGGAGTTTAAGCAAGGTTGCATTAGCGAATCATAGCATATGGCCCTGAAGTCCTGAAAAAAGCCAGGTTCTTTTCAGTAAGTTATATTCTTCTTTTAAGAAATAATCTTAGCTTGCTGGTAGGCCCTGGTGAACGAGAATAAATGGCCATTAGGCTGCAGTTAATTATGCAACATGAGCTACTCATCCTGAATGGGGTAGCTGATCCACTTATCTACTATAAAATCAAACAGGCCCAGCAACACACCATCATCCATGGAAGTAATAAAAGCAAGACCAGGCTCACGAAAGTTCTAATGGTGTAAGTGAGGTTCATGAGCTTGTATTCCCAGTATGCCTATTCAATGACTGAGGTACCATCTTATAGAATGAAACATATTCTTTCAACCATCAATAATGCTGTTTCTTACACAGCCAGAAATCATGAGTTCAGAAACCAAAATGTGGATGCAGGGATGATACATCTCACTATTACACTAAACCACATGTTAGTAAGTTTTCCACTAATGACTCTGGGTATTGCAGACTTAGAAATTTTAGCACCCAAGGAAGACTTCTACTGAGAAATGCAACAGTTTATTGAATTGGGAGTTGAGACTCAAACCTAGTCATTTATGGCTCCTATTTCCACTGAATGAACAGGCCAAGAAGAAAAAGGAAAAGATAAAAGGAGAAAGAAAAACTACTAAAGTAATTACTCTAGGTCATCAAGGAGAAATAAGACTGCTGCAATACATCGGAACCAAAAAATAGTGTGAATTGAACAGAAGAAGTCGCATAGGGAAACTCATAGTATTTTCATTTCCACTGGCAATAGACTGAATAAGACTGTTGCAATCCCAAATAGATAAAACTACTAAGGCATCCGATTCTTCACAAATGAATATTTTTATCACCTACCCTAATTATAAACACCTAGACAGTCTGAGCACTAAGTGAAAACAAAAGAAACATGGACACAGTTATGGAGGAGGCCATTTTAAATACCAAGTATAGTGAAACTATATAAGATTTCAATCACAGCAAACACAAGAACAGGAGCATTATTAGGCACAGATTTACATACTTCCCTTTTTTTCTCTACTTTTTCACAGAGTGTATGTTCATTGTGGTTAGGTTTCCAATTTATTCTATGAATTACAGAATGTTAATAAAAATTTATGCCAGAGCTAAAGGAGGAATAGGTATCAACCACAGATCCTCAGGTTGCCAGATACAGGATCTGATGAAAATCCAGGGAGGGAAAAAAGCATTTTGGAGTTAAGCAAAAGCTAGCCAAATTTTATTAGGAAAAAAACTTTTTCTTTTAGAAATGTGACTATGGAAAGAAGGGTGTACATTGACGTTGGTCTGCAAAGGGGTGGATTGCAGATAGAAGATATTGGTCATTCATTTTTGGCTCACTTCTTACCTTTGGAATAAACTGTTATAAGTCTGTCTAAAATTATAACATCTTGAAAACATAGATATTTACTTTTCTGGATTCCCTTGCAGCTAGGATGCACACACATGACATGGAGTTACCCAGTCAGAAGCTCCTACCCTAGATACTTTCAATCAGAAGCTAGTGATGACAAAAGCCAAGATATAGAATCAACTTAAGTGTCCATTGATAAATAAATGGATTTTTAAAAGTAGTATATTTACAAAATGCAATACTATTTAGCCATGAAAAAGAATAGAATCCTGTCATTTGCAGCAACATCAATGGATCTGGAAACCATTATGTTAAGTGAAATAGACCAAACACAGAAGGGTAAATACCACATGATTTCACTCATTTGTGAAATCTAAAGAAGGCAAGAACAAAGTTGATCTCTTAGTAGAGAGTAGAATGGTGATCCTAAGAGGCTGGAAAAGGGAGGGGTAAAAGGAGGTGGGGAAAAGCTGATCAATGAGAACAAAGTTTTAGATAAGAGGAACAAGTTCTAATATTATATTGCACAGTGACTACGGTAAACAATTATATACTCCAGCCCTGCCTTTTGGCCGTAACTGCCATCTTCCAGTAATTAACCAAAATGACAAACACAAAGGGAAAGAGGAGAGGCACCCGATATATGTTCTCTAGGTTTTTTAGAAAACACGGAATTGTTCCTTTGGCAACATACATGAGAATCTACAAGAAAGGTGATATTGTAGACATTAAGGGGATGGGTACTGTTCAAAAAGGAATACCCACAAATGTTACCAAGGCAAAACTGGAAGAGTCTACAATGTTACCCAGCATGCTGTTGGCATTGTTGTGAACAAACAACTTAAGGGCAAGATTCTTGCCAAGAGAATCAATGTGCGTATTGAGCATATTAAACATTCTAAGAGCAGAGATAGCTTCCTAAAACGTGTGAAGGAAAATGATCAGAAAAAGAAAGAAGCCAAAGAGAAAGGTACCTGGGTTCAACTAAAGCGCCAGCCTGCTCCACCCAGAGAAGCACACTTTGTGAGAACCAATGGAAAAGAGCCTGAGCTACTGGAACCTATTCCCTATGAATTCATGGCTTGATGGGTGTTAAAAATAAACTAATCTGTGGTCTATAAAAAAAATTATATACTCCAAATTTCAAAATAGTTATCAAAAAGGATCTTGAGATATGTTAAGTGGGGACATATACTAAATATCTTCTCTATTTAGTAGGAGCTAAAGGACTCAATAGCATAGAAGTATACAGGGTGATGGAAGATACTACAAGCTGCATGAAAAGTTGGTGGGAGTATTTTATTTATTCAAAATAAAAACAGACCCAAGAATGCATGTAAACAAGTGGAATAAGCTATGAAACAGGTTACCACAGCAGAGTAAAACATGTCATTGACAATTGAACATGCACCTCCAAAAAATAAAACTGGTATAATGAATATCAAATTTGCTCAGCATAATGTAATGTTAAGTGTTGAAGAAAATGACTATGTCTATATCCTTACTTGATTATTTTATACTATGCACATGCTTTAAAAACCTTGGGGCCAACAGGTCACCTGGTGGTTAAGGTTCTGGATCCCACACGGCTGACTTCACAATTCAAATCCCAGGTCCAGCAACTTAAAAAATACGCCAGGTTCATATGTGTATGTGCCCAAAATTCCTAGAAGAGAATGAAAGAGAAGGGGTTGTGGCATTGCCACTCCCCTGGCTGGTCATTTCTCACTTTCTCTCTCTCTGTTTCTTTCTGGCAAGTGCATGCACCTTATGGGGAAAAAATGCCATAACTCCCAAAAAGATATACAACAATTATACGTAAGTCAGAAGTTACAATTTTAAAAAGAGGGATCTTGACTATTCTTACCACAAAGAAATGAAAAATGTTTATCATCACTCTAAATTAGTAATACACATTGTATGCATATATCAAAACATCGCACTGCACTCCATAAACGTGTACAATTATTATGTGTCAGTTTACAAATAGAAATAAGAACTAACAAAATTTTTTTAAAAAGGAATTACAAGGAAACGAAGATAGTAAGAAATTCTCTCTCTAGCGTCACAGCTGAACTCCTGGCACAAGCATGAGGAAAGGCTGATGGTGAAAAATTTAGGAAGATGTTTCTAGCTGAGTAATTCTGGTCATGATATTTCAGCTTTTCTGATGATCCAGTAGCCTTTAGATAAATTACCCTACAGACCAAATTAGCAAAGGCTGATTTTGTTTGGCTTGAAATCAAGAACTGTTTCTCGCCAGTCACATTAGTGGAACGGTAATGCAATGCTCTGTGATGCTAAAGCCACATGGGTAGATCCTAGGTTCATGTCCCAAGATCTCCCTGTCCCTGCTGGGCTCGTGTGTGTGCCATGATCATGGCTGGCTGAGGCTAGGAGTGGATCGTGGCCTGAAAATCCTGTTGGGAATGCCTGTCTCCCTTTCTCTCTGCTCTCTGTTTCTCTTTCATGGGTTAAATAAACACATTTTACTTATCTTTGTAATCGCCAGGGGGTGCTTGCACTTGTCAGAAAGATAAACAGAGAAAGAGAGAAAGTGCCCCTCAGTAGGGTATGGTCACACTACAAACCCTTCTTCTTCATATCTCCATCTGTCAGGGTTTGGGACACACACATGCGTATGCCCAGAGTTTTCAAGCAGCCAAGGTTGGTATTTAAACCACAATAGAACAGACATGTGAGATCTGGCTCCCTTAACCACTATGCTAGGAAGCGAGTCCTATAAATAAAGTTCAGAAAAAAAATCATAATGGAAACACAAGGTCACAGAGTAAATTGTTGGTGACTGTATTTTCTTTTCTCTCTCTCTTTTTTTTTTTTTTTTTTTTTTTTTTTGAGAGGTTTTTGCCATAGTGCACATGCACTCGCCAGAAAGAGAGACAGAAAGCAAGAAATCTCCCCCCAGTGGGGAATGGCCATGCTGCAATCCCTTCTCCTCTATTCTCCTCTCAGGATCCTAGGCATGCACACACACAAGTGCCTGGCGTGAGTTTAAGGTACTGGGCCCAGGACTTGAACCGCAGTCGACTACATGGGAGTCCAGCAACATAGCCATTACGCCAACTGCTGGTCCCCAATGACTGTATCTTCATCAGTCAATTATCTATTGCTTATAACAAACCACCCCAAAACTACTGACCTAAAAACCTTAACAAGTTTATTGCTTCTTGCAGTTCAGGGTTGGCTGGATGGTTTTTCAGGTCTTGCCTGAGCTCACTGTGACTTCAGCTAGCAGCTTGTCTGAGTCTCTCTCTCTGCATGTTCTCCCACTCTCTTGGGGACTAGTCCAGGCTTCCTTAAAGGATATTGTCTAGGGTTCCAAGAGGTTCAGATTCCCTGAAGCTTCAGGGCCTCTAGAAATAAAAGCTTAGAAGCCAAGTGTGTCATCTTTCCAAATAAGCTGCTCTCTGTTGGATCATACAGCTGACATATGCAGCACCTAGCCCAGTGGGATCCAGGTACTCAAACACTGCCAGAAACCTCTCTTTACTTCTTTATCTCTACACTGGACTAAACAGACAGTAATCAGCAGCTCTGGATTATGAGGTCCTTATAGACAATGAAATAGGACAGCTCCATAAAAACCACATAGATTGGGTTGCCCACAGAGAAAATTAAGAGGAAAGGATGTGTAAGGGACAGTGGCAGGGGCAAGCCTAGAATTCAGATGTCATGTCTCCTGCACCTCGGCTCTTTCCACTTCAGTGATTACCTTCAATTGCTCTATATTTCCAGATGAAAAGAAAGAAAGGAAAGTGGAGATCCCAACACTCTGCAAAATCTGCTCAAACTGCTCAGCACTGCGTAGATTTGCCTCACCTGTTAAGGATAATGTCCCATCTAAGGGAATCTGGAAGGCTAGACCTTGGAAAGTTGAGCTAGACCTGTGATACATTTTCCTCTATGAGTAACTCTATATCCTTCCAATAGTGATGATCTGTTTTGTTCTATGTAGACTGGGTAGGTGGAAGGAAAACACTCTCATCTGCATCACTCATACCAATATGGGCTTAACCTGATGTTTGAGCATTCCCCATTTATGCTCCTCTGTGAAGTCATGCTTCAGAGACAGATAAATGTATGTGTAATCCAACTCTCTCTCCACCTACTTGGTCTGGTAACCTTCGGCAAGTTACTCAGTCTCTCTGAGCCTCAGTGTTCTCATCTGTAAAGCAGAGTTGACACTCTTCCTCATAGAGAAGTCATGAAGCTTTAAATTAGGTAACACGCATACCACCTACCAAAGAGCAGGCCCCTGGCAGATACTAGTTCCCTCTCCCTAACCCTCCACCCTGCCTACTTCAAATGTGCATCCAGATCCTCGCTGCCCACATACATCCCTTTACAACAGAAAGCTGCTTCTAAACAAATGCTCCCTCCCCCATGACTCACGTATGTCCTTCCCTTTCACACAGTGTCCTTCCTTCATTCTTTCTCCGTGAACTCTGTGCCAGTTCTTCCTTAGGAACCCACTATATGGCTCCCCACACAATACAAGCCGGCAGACAAGGGAGAGGACGAGCTCCTCAGGTCTCCAGGGAGGCAGGACGCTGGATGCAGGAAGGGCTGGGACTCTCTGGTGCACAGCAGGCCTTCCCATGCCCCTCCGAGTTCGGTTGTCTCAAATGTCTCCTGGACACTCCAGTCAGTGGGAGATTTTCTGCCTACTTCTTCCCAACAAGGCTTTGTTCCATGCCTCCAGATGCTTCCTTTGATCTGAGCTAACCCTTCCCTCCGTCTGTGGGTAATATTAGCTTCCATTAAATTCTGCTCCTGATCCCTCTGGCACCATGTTAATTAAACACAAAATTGTCACCACATTCTCAACCCAGCCTCCTTCACGGGCACTGTGACCCAACAGCTCTTCCCATACGCCAACAAGCTTTGTTCTGTCCTACTTAGATCATTGTTGTGTGTTGTCCAGGCCCAGGTACAACCCACTCCATTCTACCCCATCTGAGGCAGAGATGGTCTCTCCATGGCCTTCACTCATTACTTTATCGGTAAGAGTTGATGAAATGATGAATATACACTGAGCAATGTATAAAGGGTTCATTCATTTATTCATTAACAAATGCTTCTTGAGCAAGACCTCCTATGTGCCAGGCGCTTTTGCTGATGCAAGAAATGTAACAGTGAAAAAAGAAGACCAAGTCCCAGTTCTCATAAAAGTTACATTCTAGTGCAATCTTAGTTAAGACCTGTGATTTTCAACCTTGGCTAGCGATTAGAAATACCTGAGAAGTTCTAAAAATCCCAACACCCAAGCAGCATACCAGAACAGTCAAATTACAATCACTAGTGCTTTTTAAAAATCTCTAAGTATTCCTTTAATCACGTCCCCTTATCCTCTACTGAAAAACAGAAAAATACACCACTCTCTAAAAAAGAGATAAAGTTGGCCAGCAGGTGGCATGGAAGTTAAGGCACTGGCTCCCACATGGCTGACTGTGCAGTTCAAATCCTAGACCCAGCAGCTTGAAAATCACACCAGACACATGTGCATTTGTGCCCAAAAACCCTGAGAGGAGAATAAAGGAGAAGGGATTGAGATGTGGCCATCCCCCTGGGGCGGGGCGGGGGGGCAGATTTTTCACTTTCCCTCTTCCTCTGTCTTTGTCTGGAGAATGTACATACCCTGTAGCAAAACTAAACAAAATAAAGAAGAGATAAAAATTGTGCTTGGAGCTCTGAGCTATGAGGGTGACACTTGAGGTCTGAACAAGCTCTCTCTGAAAGGAATGGGAAAGCCTGATGGGGTAAGAGCCTCTCTTATCTGAAGTTCCAGTTGGTTCCCAGAGGCAGGCAAAGGGGCTGGTCCTGAACAAGTCATACCATCCCTGATGACCAGGATCTCCAGGAGCTTGAACCACTGCTGTTGTCACCCTGCCCACACAAAATTACCCAGGGAACAAGTCCCTAAGCTGAAAAATGGGCTGGCCTCACCCATTCATGTTTTTTCTCTTCTGTAGGTGAGACCATGGAGGAGTCTTCCGCTAATAGGACACTTGTCCTCAGGGTCAGTCAAGATCTGGGGCTTCTTAAATTGGTGATGAAGCTCTAAGGAGCATCTCCTTAGAATCAGGAGGCTGCTTTTTTTCAGCAAAGCTTTGGTCTGACTCTGGAACTTGGTAGATTCTTATCCAAGGAAAAATGCTTCATGGGAGGGAGGGAGGGAGGTGTCAAAACTGTTCCTTCTCCTAGTACTGGCTTGAAACCAGCTCTGATTTTTAGGGGAGGCAGGGGTGACAGCAGGAAAAAAAAGCTGACTTTGGGGTCTAGGCATACTCAGTCCTCCTTCCACATGAAGTAGAGATGTGAGAGGCAATGTAAGTGACAGCTCAACTGGGTTTGAAGAGCTCTTGAGTCTGGTCACAGTTCTGACATTAGTTAACTGGTCAACCTTGGGCAAGTCTCATCCCCTCTCTGGGCACCTCTTCCTTTTCTAGAAAATTAAAGGGTAGACTAAAAGATATCTGAGATGCCTCCTAGGTTTAGTTGTCTATGAGTCTAGAATTCTAAGGGACTACAAGCAATCGCCTATTCAACTGACCAAGAGCATGCACAGGGCTGAGGAGAAGCCAGAGGATGCTTTACTTAAGTGGTTTGGGTGGAGATGTTTGTTCAGAGTTGGATTCCACCTCACTCTCCCGGCCAATGGCACCAAGACATTTGCCTGGTACGTGATGAGAGCTGAGGGGATAAAGACTCATCTACCCCTTTCATGTGTCGACAGAGACGTATAGAGCAATGCCCTCAGCCCCTGGGAATTCTGCCCTGGGCATGGAGGCATAAGGGAATGAGAGAAGGACTCCATTGGCCCCAAGGCTGAGCTTGATTCCAATTTGAAACTGTCAGAACTACAGCTTGGATTCTGAGCCGCTTTGGTCTCAGGGGGCTTATAGCTCCTCCTGGCTGCCTGAAGAAATTATTCACTTGAATAAATCCAAATTAGACTTAGGAAAGTAGCACATTTCTCTTCCCCCACCCCCCACCCCAGACAGGTGGAGTATTTCTTCACTGCCCCACCCTTCCATGCATACCCTCCTCCCTCCTCACAAGTCACAGCCCAGGAAAATGTTAGGAACTCAGCCATCCCCATTCCCCATTAGGGGTATGCTGAAGCCCAGCGGTGCTGACGCTAGCATGTGAGCTTTATTCACAGGGATGTCTGACAGACGAAACCCGCAGATCTTGCAAATAATGCACAATTGCTCCTAGACCTAAGTGTCAGTAGAGACAATAGGAAAGTTTCCCTGACTTCCCACCTCTCTACTACATCTATTCTTAGTGAAGTGCCCTCCTTTCATAGTTGCACCAAAAGGGGGGAGGGAGTGGTCAGTGAAAGAAAGGCTGAATATAGGATTCACAGGGATTTTTCTCATTGGTCATGTCCACTCACCCTTCTATTCCCTGCCCATGGTTGATTGGTCCAAGAGTAAAGACCTTGGAGACCCTGACCCAATGTAAGCCAACCAGATTCTTCATCCTAGGACTTGAGCACAGTCACACAGAGACCAGATAGCTGCAGCTCAAAGCATTAATTGCCCTGGAGACGAGGTTCAGGAGGGCCTACTATTGATGACCCTGGAGCTGCCCTGCTTGCTCAAATTTCCTTTGAGACTGTAAAGAACCATAATGTCCCTCATCCGGAGCTGGCTGGAGTTAACTCAGTTGCTCGTCTCTAAAGAAACTTAATTGGCAAAAGCTCCCACAAGAACCCTTCTTTCCCCCATCCCAGAACTTACACACTATGGAAATCACCTTTTTCTCTTTGTCCAACTCTTTCCCTAGACCAGAAGTTTCTGGATATCCTGACTATGGGTTGGTCTCACCTTCATCTTCCCACCTCTACTTCCCCTGGCTAGCTCCCCTTTTCCTCAGATCCTAGGTGGGGCCTCAACAGTCATCCCTGCCCACTACCTCCTGCATTCTTACTTGGGTTACAAGTTCCTGGAATGTGTTCCCATTGCACCAGGTACTGGCCCTATGGTAATGTGTTAAGTACATACTGAATCCTACAAGGCTGTGACTCCTTGAGGCAGGATGTTCTATTTCCGGCACATAGTACAGTACCTAGGATATACTAAGCACTCAGTAAAATTATTTCAAGGAAAAAAATAAGAGAATGAAGAGACATAAAGTAATCTTCTCTCCTCCTTCTCACATTAAAATAATAGAAATTAATTACCTGGTCCAAATTATTATTCATCTTGAAATACAATCAGTCAGTCAACAAATTAGTACTAATTGATGTGCCGAAAACCATTATTAGGCACTATGCAACTGGGATAAAAATGCAAATATAGACAAGTGAGGGAGGTGAAATTTTCCTCATCAGAAATATTAGAAATATTAGGAAAAGTTCATGGAAATGGCATATTATAAAAAACTATGCATAGAATTCAAAAAAATTACATCAAAATAAACTCATACTTTAATTCCATTTTTCCCACAAATGCTTTGAAGTCCTTTGCATAATCTGTAATAAAGAACTGTAAATTTTATTTTGATGGGTCAGAAGCAATCTATGCCTCTATTTTCTGTTTCTTAAAAATGGGCATGTAAGAATTCTGATCAATGATTTATTGAGACTGAAACAGGCTCCTGAATCAACGAACAGAAATTTCCAGAACAGTGCTAGATCCAAACTAGGTAGAAATCTTTGGCCAAAACTCCATATCGAAGCTGGCTAATGCTTTGGACCTCTGATCACTTCATCTCTGGCTCCTGGTCCCTGCCTGGCTCAAAAGAGCCACTGTATGAGGTTGTGGGCCAAGAAGCTCCAGGGCAGGTGGACAGGAGAGAGGTCGCTGAGCCTCTTTCTCCAAAGGACCTTGTTGCTGCCATCCCACACTACTCTGGCAGGTGTTGAATTGAGAGAAGGACCTCTCCCTCTCCCCCCAGGCTAGCAATTATAGAAACCAAATTGTCTCCTCAAGAGGTATTGTCACCCTGGTGTCATTTCAGCATAAAATAAATTGCACTGCCCATCAGACTGCTGGAGGCCAGCACTTGCTGGCAGCTCCCACTGGCTCCCAGAAAGAGCCTCCTCAGATGTGAAGACAAGTCAGCCAGCTGCAGCCGGCGCTGGTAGTAACCCTTCGGGCCCAGGGAGTAGGATTCTGTCATGCAAACACCCAGTGCATGCCTGAAAGGGCACAGCTTCAGCCTGGCACCAGCGACAGCTTTGCCAGCCTGTCTCCTATTTGTCAAGTCCCAGCAGAGTGCAGAGTAAACAATTCAGAGAGAAGCAAGGCAAATATGCTATAAATGTGGAGTCTGTTGTCCTAGGTGTATGTGCGTGTGTGTGCGTGTGTGTGTGTGTCTATATGTGTGTGTGTGAACCTCTGACACTGCCTGATTCTAGTCCTCATTGCCTCCTACCTGGACTGCTCCAATAACCTGCTAATTAATGTTTCTCCAGACTCCACATTCTCCCTCAGCAGTCCTCTCCCGTGGCCTAAGATCTGTGTTTCAGAATCAAAGATCTGGTCATGCCAAGTCATGGGAAATAAAGTCTAGTACTCACCACCCTCCTCAACCCCAAACTACTTTGTCAAATGCATGTCGAACTTTCCTTCTGACACCTTGTATTCCTCCCGAACCGGACACAGCTCTGCTATAATGTGCACCCCATTTCCAATAGTTGAATCCTTCTAGAACTTTAAAGTCCAGCTCAAATATTCCTTAATGACATGCTTCCCTCCACCCTCACTCTGCCACCCCAAAACTAGAAGATACTTCTTCTGCCTCTGAAAGATAAAAAAAGAAAAAAAAATAGCATGCTTTACACTTCGTGTGCATCAATACTGGTATTGACCATTATTATCCCCGTTTTACAGATAAGAAAATCAAGGTTTAAGTGGTTTGCTCAGACTCACAGAACTCCTAAATTAAAGGAAGAACTTGAACCCAAAACTACTGGCTCCAAAATGAATGCCTTCAGTGACTCTGTAACACTCTATTTAGCTCCAACGGGTGAGGAGACAGAAACTCATCTCCCTTGTCATTTCTATCACCATCCCAAATAAATTTATAATCTAAGCAGTGATAGGTGTATTTTGGTGCCAAGGAAGCCTTAAACATCAAGGCCCCTCATTTGAAACTCCTTCTTTTTTTAGAGAGAGAGAGAGATTTTGCTACAGGGTGCATGCACTTACCAGAGACATAGAGAGAGACAAAGTGAGAAAACTCCCCCCAGGGAGGATGGTCATGCCACAATCCCTTCTCCTCCATTCTCTTCTCATGATTTTGGGCCTGCACTCACACATGCCTGGCCTGAGTTTCAAGCCACCAGTTCCCAGACTCTTAACTGTGGTCGACCATGTGGTAGTAAAGCACCATAACCACTATGCCACCTGCCAGCCCTGCTGAACCCCTTTATAAGGTTCTGAGAGAGCCCCTGGCAATGTGTTCACATGACCTTAGTCTTTTGTAAAACTTTTAAAATAATACATTTTAACTCAAATCAACTAAAGCAGATATCCCTCTCTGACACAGCCTCCCTCCTTTACACTTCCTCTCATGTCAGTGGCACCAGAGTGGTCACGGGCATTTAGGGATCTAACCTAGGGACAACTGAATTGGGAAAGCTAATATCTGGCTTGGTTGTATTTATATGGGCACAGTGAAGTTACTGCTACCTGTCCCGACGGAGAGCTGACTCTGGGAGAGAGATTTTTGCTATAGGGTGCATGTGCTCACCAAAGAGACAGACACAGAGAGACAGAAAGCGAGAAAGCACTTCCCAGGAGGGGTGGCCACACTGCAATCCCTTCTCCTCCATTTTCCTCTCGGGATTTTGGACACACGTACACACACCCAGAGTGAGTTTTAACCTGCCAGGTCTGGGGATTGAGCTGGGGTTAACTACATGGGAGTCCGGCAGCATAACCATTACACCATTGGCTGGGCCCTGGAAGTGTACTTTCTAACAACTGTACCAGCCTACCTGGCAATACGACATGAAGGTGCAGGGCAGGGGTAGTACTATGCTGTAAACATGCCCAGGGCTCCTGGAATTGACCAGGATTCTTGAGTTGCAGAGCACAAACCTGTATCATTACGAAAAAAGAGAAATGTCTGTGAGTGAAGTCTCATGTTTTATGAATCCTAACTATCAATAATAGAAAATAAATTTGATCAACTGTGTTAGAAGAAAGTATTATTTTTCTATTCTGACTTTAGAAGACAATATGCCAAAATCATTGTCATCTGAGAAGCATTAAAGAGTAATACAACCAAAAAATGTAGAAAGGAAGTGCTGTAGAGGTGTACCAGTCAGCTAATTAATTTTTCAATTCTATTGTTTTTCTGGATTTTTGTTGTATTGTGATGTTTGCATTCTCAGCTTTTAAAATGTATAATTTATAATGATCTGTTTTCTTATTAGAAATATTCTATTTTATACCTAATTCTGTATTCCATGTTGTGTTTCCTTTTTCTTAAATAACCTACTTTCCAATGAATAAACTTCAGGTTACCCCCCAGATGCTATGCACTGAATTACCCTCTCCTCAAAATTGTATATTGAGGGGCTGGCAGTTGGCGTGGTGGTTAAGGTGCTCCCACATGGCTGACCGCAGTTCCAGTATTGGACCTGGTAGCTTGCTTTCTCACTTTCCCTTTCTCTCGCTCTCTCTGTCTCTTTTTTTTTTTTTCTAAAAACAAATAAATAATAATAACAAACAAAATTAAATAAAGAAAAGAAATTTTAATTGTATGTTAAAGCCCTTCCCCCACATGACAGTATTTGGGAGATGAAGCCTTGGGAAGGTAAATGGGACTAGTTGAGGTATTGAGGGTGTGGCCCTCATGATGTGATCAGTGTCTTTATAAAAACAGGAAGAGAGACCAGAGCTCTTTTTGCACCCTCTCCCCTGCCATGTGAGAATACAACAAGAAAGTGGCCTTCTGCACGCCAGGAAGAATGGGCTCGCAAGGAACCAAATCAGCAGGTACCTTGAGCTTAGATTTCCCAGGCTCCAAAATGCTGAGAAATATCTATTTGTTGTGTTTCTTTAAAAAAAAAATAAAGAAGAAGAAAGAAAGAAAGAAAGAAAAAAGAAAGAAAGAAAGAAAGAAAGAAAGAAAGAAAGAAAGAAGAAAGAAAAGAACACCTATCTGCCCTTGAATCTCAGTTAAAACAAATTCTAGCTTTACAATCTCCACTTCAAGTGCTCTAGCTTCTCTCCCTATCCAGAGATGCCCCATCCATGTGGGCCATTTTGGGGCCACAGTCACAGTTACGCTAGCCTCCCTCATGGTGCCATCACGGTTTACTTGTGTCATACCTAGTTATGGTCCTGTTTGCTCTCTTCCCGGAGACCACCTCGGGGCCTGACATGGAGTAAACACAACAAATGGTTCAAATGAGAACCTTCCTGGAGTCAGGAGCCACAGGCAGCCCAGGTAGAGGGGCAGGACCCTCCGAGCCTGGGTCTGCATGCTGGGGATGGCCCTGAGGTCTACCTTTTATGTATCTCAATCCCTGACTCCCTCTGTCTCTCTGATTCTCTCTCTCTCTCTTTCTCTCTCTCTCTCTCCTCTCGTTCTCTCTTTCTAGCTGGCCCTGATGCTAATGGGCCAATACGGCAGTCTTTGGAAGGAGAAAAACAGGAACCTGGGAATCAATATCAGTTCCAAATCTTTCCATCGCAGGCAGAGAATTCAGGGAGAGGTACCTGCAGACAGACGGCATTCCAGAGAGGGTTTATTTATATTTCGTTTTTGGTTTTCTTTCTCTTTCTTTCTTTCTTTCTTTTTTCTTTCTTTCTTCTTTCTTTCTCTTTCTTTCTTCCTTTCATCTTTCTTTCTTTCTTTGTTCTTTCTTTCTCTTTCTTCCTTTCATCTTTCTTTCTTTATTCTTCCTTTCTTTCTCTTTCTTTCTTCCTTTTGTCTTTCTTTCTCTTTCTTTCTTCCTTTTGTCTTTCTTTCTCTTTCTTTGTTCCATTCAAGCACTGTACCAGCAAACAGACAGCATTCCAGAGAGGGTTTATTTATATTTCGTTTTTGGTTTTCTTTCTCTTTCTTTCTTTCTTTCTTTTTTCTTTCTTTCTTCTTTCTTTCTCTTTCTTTCTTCCTTTCATCTTTCTTTCTTTCTTTGTTCTTTCTTTCTCTTTCTTCCTTTCATCTTTCTTTCTTTATTCTTCCTTTCTTTCTCTTTCTTTCTTCCTTTTGTCTTTCTTTCTCTTTCTTTCTTCCTTTTGTCTTTCTTTCTCTTTCTTTGTTCCATTCAAGCACTGTACCAGCAAACAGACAGCATTCCAGAGAGGGTTTATTTATATTTCGCTTTTGGTTTTCTCTTCTTTCTTTCTTTCCCTTTCTTTCTTCCTTTCACTTTTCTTTTTTTTCTTTCTTTTCTCTCTCTCTCTCTCTCTCTCTCTCTCTCTCTCTCTCTCTTCCTTTCGTCTTTCTTTCTCTTTCTATCTTTCTTTGTTCCATTCAAGCACTGTGTATCATTACAGCATACCACATGAATTTTCCCATTATGAATACACCAAATATTCACAGATATTACCATACATATGTATGGAAGGGTTTAAATCTGACCCAGACTGTGTTTTTCTCTGTCAGCAGGACTTGGCCCAGAAACAATCCAATACAAGGTTTCCTGAAGCAGGGATTAGATTTGTCAGTGACAGGTGAGGTAGGAGGTCTCCCATGGAGGGAGGCTGAGCAATGGAATCCATTTCAAAGATCACAAGGTGTGACCCCCGCCCAGGAGATGAGTCTCCAGTCAGTTAGATGGGAATGAAAAGGAAGAGTATTATTCAAATAGCACAATTACTGTCTGGCTACATTAATTGCTGCATTCATCTAAACGGATTAGACATTTTAATTAGCAGGGTCTGGTTGTTTGCCGAAATTGAGTTTTTGGCATGTGGGTGTTATGTGCACATGTGTGCTTGTTCTAGCGGACCCAGGCTGGAGCAAATCTACAATGGTAGATTTGAAAGAGTTGGCAGTTGGGGAGGAATTAGCCTTCTCTCCACAGATCTCCATCCCAGAGCTGGAAGGAAAAGTGTGGCATTCTCACCTGGCCCCCACAGAGGGCTTTGCAGCTGAAGAAAACATCTGTGGGTTTAGAAGCAGCTCCGAGAGGGAAAGGAAGAAGAGACGTATATGATGGAGAATGTTGACTTCAAAGCCTTCCTTTTCTTTTACTCCTAAACGAGGTATAAAAGCTACATGCCTTCCAAATCAGCCTGCAGGATGTGCACCCCCAGGGGGCAGCAGAGCACCAACACTTGGGAAGTCAGGGCCCAGTTAGTCCGTTATGGAAAGGGACGCTGTGGTTAAACAGAGCATTTAGCAGCAGAAAAAAAGAGCAATCTGAATAGAAGAACAAAGATTTGAGCTGCCTTGGGCCCTTAGGAGACCAGTACCAAAAGGGTGGGAAGAAGAGACCGATGGAGATAGAAAGAGAAGGGATGGAGCAAACTCAAGCTAGGAAGAAACAGGTCGGCATCAGTGTTGGGAGAGAAAATGAGGGTCAAGTTTCACGAAGCAAAGATTAGATTTCTGAACAGACCCAGCAAGGTACAGCACCGTACAGTGAACAGAATCAAAGATGGACCAGCCAGTACACCAGCTCAGATGCCATCTATAAAGGGAATCAAAATATCCCTGGAAGAGGTACAATGGCAATGCAACTGGACCCACATGGGAAGAATCCTGGGTTTGCATGTGAGCAGTGTGCACACCTATGCTGGAGATGCTATCTCTATGTCTGTCTGTCTCTCTCTCTCTCTCATGAAACATGTATATATAATCTCCCTGGAGATGTAAGAAACTAGAGAGTGTGTCTGGCAGAATTCCCCTCAGGAAGAGGATTCTAGGGCTTGGTGGAATACTCTGCTGAGCCTCATTAGGACTAGGGTGGGGGTTAGGGAAGAGTTGGGGAATAAGAAGAGAACTCAGAGATAAAGGAAGCCAAAGCGGGTCAAGTCTGGCTATAGAACTTCTGGATGATCCCACTAATGGCTTTTATTTTACGAGGTGGCATATGCAAGTTTGGGACCACCACTGAATTGCTGGGCACAACAGAGAAGCAATACCTGCCACCCACAGTCCCTATTCCACCCTCCCCCAAGGCTCCGGCATTGCCAAGAAGGGAGCCAAATCATGATCTGGCCAGGGTCCTCCTGTCTGGATCTGGGCTGCTTTATAGCAGGCTGTGTCCAGCAATCCTAGTGCACATAGGCCCTCCTTCTTTCTTTACTTCAGGACCCGGAGTAGTAGAGACCAGAGCAGGACCCGAGTATCTTTCTGAAAAGCTGCAGGAAATTTGTTCTCTGCCTTCTCCACACTGGGCAAGGGAAAGAGGCTCCAGCCTAGAGGCAGAGAGAAAGAAGGGTTTGATTCTGCAATTCATTTCGCTTCAGAGTTTGCAGCTGAGTTTGAACAGCTATTCTTCCCTTGTCTCCTACGGTTTGTTTCCCATCCGTTATAACGAGATGGCAATAATGCTGCTCACAGTTCATGGTCGATAGAGCAAAGGCAATGAGATAGTCTCTGGCAGGGAAGAGATCATCTTATTTGCTCTGTCTCTTTGATTATGGGAGCAGGTAGAAAATAGAATTTCATGCAGGTTACTCCCTTATGCTGCAATTGAAAGGAATGGTTATTCAGCATTTCCTGAGTGTCAAAAAGCTGCTAGGCACTCCCCAAGGAGTGGCTTACAACTCACGCCGGGCGCTCTCCCCAACTTAGAAGCTCTGTCCAACTAACAGGCACATACGGTTTCAAGGAAAGGCACACTCCCAAGGTCATTTTATCCAGGCCTTATGCCTCTGGATAGGAGTATGCATAGAACATTCCAGAAAGGGAGAGAGCCAAGTCTTTCATTTCTCCCATTGGTCATTTTACACGCAGTAAATTCTCTTTAGCATTAAGTCCACTCTCCCAACTCCCTGTCTGCCCCCACCCCACCCCACCCCACACATTGCTGCTACTCATTTTCAGACTGTTTCTTTCTGATATTTTGATAGGGCTGGGTGTGCGACCAGGCAGCTAAGGCAATCACAGCAGCTCTTCTCAATTGAGAAGAACCTGAAAAACCTCCTATTCTACCCTTCCCACACACCACAGCACAATTCTGTTGAGGCTGAAGGCTGCCAAGGAACTGTGCTTGAATAAAGTCTCTCCCCCCTGGTCTCACTTTTCTCATCCATTAAAGGGCAAGGTCAGACCAGATGTGTAAGATCAGCCTGGCTTCAGGTTGACTCTCAAAGGGAAGCGGCCCAATGAGAAGGCTTAGCTCAGCTCCTGAATCACAGGAAAGGCCATGCTGAGGGGGAGACCAGAGCAGTTGCAGCTGCAGATTAAGGGGTACAAAGAAGGAGAGAGAAAACAGAGAGTGGGTGGAAGGAAATTATTTTTTAAAAGAATATTTAAATTGTGTGAGATTATTTATTCTGAGCCTTCAGTTAAAAGCAACTTGAGAAGGAAAATCTGGATAAATAGTGATTAAATGTAAATAGTAATTATCTTTTAAAAATTTTTTTGAAGGAAAAGGAAAATCTGAGACCCTTGTGTGAGTAAAGCTCAGAGGTAGGAGCCACCCAGCTGGGGGCTGGGGTCTTCTGGGAATAACTGTGGCATGTTGTGAGGTCCATCTGAGGCCTGCCCTGGGACCATGTTTGTAGCCCCATGAGGGGTCAAAAGCCCTCTGAGACAGTCAGGGCCATGGAGCCTTGGTTGGCTCATTCCATTGAGCCTTGTGTCCAGACCAATCCACCTCAAGCCATTCCACTCAGAGAGCTGCAGTGAGACACGGAGCCTGCGGAGGCTAGAAGAGTGTCCTCTCTAGTGCTGGAGACAGGGAAATCTAGCAGACCAAAGGCACTAAAGCCTGGCGACAGTAACTGGACAGAGATGGAAGACGGGGTGCACGTGGACGGCTTTATGGAGTGATGGCAATAACCCCTCCATTCATACAGAGCTTTTCTGTTTATAGAGCCCTCACACCTATAGGAGGTGAGCAGGGCTGCTGTTTACTCCTGATTCACAGGCAGAGAGGCTTGAGTGGAGATGAGTTAAGTGACCCGCCCAAAGTCACATGGACAGTTCATGACACAGCAGGGGGCGCCTTCTCTGAGCTTTACTTTTTAATCTGCAAAACTGGGCAGTTAGGCAGATGGTAGCTAAACAGGGCCCAGGCTCAAGTAGACAGCCAGCATGTCTTTCTTTTTTCTTTGCCTGGCATTTGAAAATCTCTCTTCTTTGGGGAAGACAGGGAATTAGGTGGGTTCTGACAGGTATTGTTTAAAATCCCGCTTGCCACTTCTGCCTGTGGGTCTCTCAGTAGAGTCTCTGGCAGTTTCATTCTCTTGGAAGAGAAGACCATCATGGGTTTTGAGGGAGGATTTTAAGTTTTTTTTTTATTTCTGATAACACATACATACAAAGACAAAGAAAGACAAACAACCTCGACAGAGTCTCGCCATGCTGCTAGCCCCTTCTCCCAGCCCTCTGGCTACTCGGGATCTTGGGTACAGGTGCAGTGTGTTTCAGGTTGACCAGGCTGGATATCCAAACCCATGACCAGACATGTGGTTTCCAGCACTGCAGTTCAGTTTTCTACCAACTGTGCCACTGAGGCCAGAACATACTTGAAAGTTAAATGAGAGAATGTATAGTGCACTAATTTTGTGTCTGTCTAAATAAAGGCAGTTTTTGGGCCAGCTCTGTGACCTAGTGGTTAGGGGAGCCATATCCCACATGACTGATCACAGTTCAAGTCTCAGCCCCAGCGGCTTGGGAGGCATGCTGGGCGCACGTGCCCCAACATAATGGAGAAATGGAGGAAAAGGGGTTGTGGTGACTACACCCTTATTGGGGAGTGCTTTCTGTCTCTCCTTTATCTTTATCTGTCATTCTGCTCCTCTCTAGTGAATGCACGTACACACTAGCAATTAAAAAAAAAATAACTGCAGGGGCCAGCAGATGGCATAATGGTTACATCACTGAACTCCCACGAAGTGGACCATGATTTGCATCCAGGACCTGGCAGCTTAAAACTTATGCCAGGTGCATGTGTGTATGTGTGTGTGCATGATGCCCAAAATCCCGAGAGGAGAATGGAGGAGAAGGGATTGCAGCATGGCCATCCCCCCCCCAGGGGATGATTTCTCATTTTCTGTGTCTCTCTCTCTCCAGCTAGCGCATGCACCCTATAGCAAAAATCGCTCTTTAAAAAAAAAAAAAAAAAACAAGAAAACAAAAACAAAACAAACAAAAAAAACCCCTGCAATTTCCCTTCTTACCTTCTTTCTATTACAGCACATAAGAAATCACCTTCCTGGTATTTGCCAACAAATCTCAGAAACCTAGATAGAGTTTCTAGCCCCCTGCTCCCTCCACCTTGAATTAATAATAATTATTATCATTACTGTTGTTATTATTTACTAAGTGCTGACTCTGACCCCAACACAGTGCTCAGTGCTTTATCTGCATTAGCTCATTTAATTCTTCCAACAGCACAGAACCATTAACCTTATTTTGTGGAGGAGATAACTGAGGCACACAGAATTCAGGCACTTGCCTAAGGCTTTACAGTGAATGACAGAGCTGGGACCAAGCTCCAAAGCCAGAGCTCTTAACCTAACTAACCTCTAACTCACCTATAGCTATTGTCCATGGGCTTGGGGGCAAAAGTCCTTGCTCTTCCTCAGCCTGCACTGCCTTGTCCCATGAGCACAGAGGGACTGAGCAAGCTGGGAATCACCCTGACCACATTTAAAAGGCTAGATTTAACCATTTATGCAAAGGCCAATATTCTATTTGTCAAACCTGGAAAGGTTGAGTTGCCTTTGAGAAGCTGGAGAATGTGGATGATCCAGGAAAGCCGATTAGCACACAAAGGGATATTATCCCCTGCCAAAAAAGCCAGGCAGGCACTGAGGATATTGAGAAAACTTAGTCTGTGCAAACTATTCAATTAGAGAATCAGTTAGGGGGATTAGGAGCAGGAATGAATATGAGGTGTGAGGTGTGAGGTCCCCTCCTTCACCATCTAGAGAGGAAAGACTTCAGTGTTAGACCTCCTCCTGGACAACTCCATACGCCTGGGCAGATGATGGATCTCATAACTGATGCCCACCACACTGCCCTCCAGGGAGGTGGGTGTTCTTGCTTAGCCAGGTGAGGCCACATGAGAGGCCCAAGTTTGATTCCCAGCACCACTGCACATACCTGTAATCCCTGCAACTCAGGGAGCTGAGGTAGGAGAATTAGAACAAAGCAAGACCTTGTCTCAAAAAACTAACACAGGGACCAGCAGTTAGCATAATGACTATGTCGCTGGACTCCAATGTAGTCAACCGCGGTTCGGGTCCTGGACCCAGTGGCTTAAAACTCACACCGGGCACGTGTGCGTGCGTGCCCAAGATCCCAAGAGGAGAAATGGAGGAGAAAGGATTGTGGCATGGCCATCCCCCCTGGGGGGTGATTTCTCGCTTTCTGTCTCTCTGTCTCTCTCTGTCTGACGAGCGCACGCACCCTATGGCAAAAACTTCTCAAAAAAAAAAAAAAAAAAAGCTAACACACACACACAAAGAAGGATAAGTGAGTCCAACAAACACACACATTGCTTAACAAGATGTAGTAGAAAATCGGAAATGTTTTCCAATACCCATAATGTTAGGATACTCACAGAAAATCTTGATCCTTATTAGAAATTTGAAAAATAACTTTCTGATAGAGCAATAAAGTTGAAGAACAAGGAAGAATATACCAACTCTAAACATCAGGCCAAGGACAGAAGACCACCTTTTCTAGAGACAGGGGAATGAATAGAATAACATCTGTCATTGTAACTGAGCCATAAGAGAACCAGAATGACTATTTTATTCAGTTCATCTTAATAGATTAAACCATAGAAGAATTAGTCTTAGACTTCTTTCACTTCACAGTGGTTCTTACAGAACTTAGTCTTGATAGATAAATACAGCCTTATGCTTAACTAATAGAAGTTAATGATAAGCTTGTCTCACAGATACCTGGTGATGGAGAAAGGAAGAGAAAGATGCCATCAGCCCCTCCCATAGCACTGAGAAGATGATTTTTTTTTTTAATGTTTTTGCCATAGGGCACATGGGCTCACCAGAGAGAGATAGAAAGAGATAAAGTGAGAAATCATCCCCCAGGAAGATGTCCACACTGCAATTCCTTCTCCTCGCTCCAAGCCTGGAATGCAAACCACAGTTGGCCATGTGGGAATCCAGCGCCTTAACCACATCACATGCTGGTCCCTAGCTGAGATTTTAGCTGCTCAAGTATTGCAAAACCACACCGAGCTTCTAAACCAGGATCTAAGAGTTGTCTTGACAATTCCATTTCCTTCTGCTGGCTTGTTAATCATTGCTTATCTTTAAGCCCCTTGTGGAAAGAGAAACCCAGTCATTTTGCTCTGGCCTGCATGTCCAGGACAGAAATTCCCCCCAAAGTACTGGTGGCCCCCAACACTTCCTCTCTCCTTGCAATCCTACTGAAGACAATGACTAAGCCTCCTCACCTCCTGGTCATTTTTGCTGAAAGACAATGAATAACTTTGTTTACAAATGTATCTCACACTGATCTCTTCCCCTGTATAAGTTTTATATCTTGTCCAGGATAGCTGAGACAGTTATGGACTATGGTCTACTCCCTACCTGATATTGGCCTCACTGAATAAATTCTTTCCTTATTTACCAAGTTTTGTCTCTCTGCAGTAAGTAGCGTGAACCTGATTTCGAGCACCCTGAATGAGTATCCTTGCTCATTCTTGCATGACCATCCTAAAATGATGGTGGAAATAGAAGAGGAAAGAGTCAATCTAAGTGGAATATGAGATATTAGCATTTTGTTTTTAACCAACTTTTCTGGATGTTGATGTATTAGGAAAATCAGAATGGCCCACCCTCCTCATTTTCCTGTTCCTTCAGCCTAACCCTGCCCCATGTTCCAGGAACGTCCCATCAAGTGACAATTCTACAGAAAGGACCTCGTCTGAGAAAAGTCTACAATGGTTATACCCAAATAGTCATCAGTATTTGACTTTTTTCCAATTCTGGGCCCGTATTTTTAAAAGTCCTCTTCTTAGAGCTAGAGTCACTTTAGCAAGGAGTGATAGTACTACAATGTAGGACCACCTCAGGACACAGTAGTAACAGAGTGCTCAAATGCTGCCAGATCCATATGGAAGAAGACCTGGTCGACCAAGGCATGCTGGGTACGCACCCATGATCCTGGATGGCTGGGAAGGCTGGGAGTGGATCGTGGTGTGAGAGCCTGTTGGGGTTGTCTGTCTTTCTCTCTCTCTCTTCGTGATTTGAAAGAAATAAACTTTTTTAAAAACCTGTAATATAGGGGATCCTTACTAAGTACCAGGAGCCAGGCAAAGAGCTCCCCTGGATTATTCCATTTCATCCTCAAAATAACCCAATGGGATTGGTATGTAATTAGTCCCATTTTACTGAGGAAAACTGCAAAGCTGAGAAAGGTTATGAATTTGATCCAGATCACATAGTTAATAAATGAATGCTCTAAAATTCAGAATCCCAAGGCACTGAAAAGATTGTGATATTTTCTCCAAATATAATGCAAAAGAAAAAAAAAACTAAATGATAAAATAAATGTAAAGAAAACCCAAATCAGGAACCAGCAGTTAGCGTAATGGCTATGTCGCTGGACTCCCACGTAGTCGACCGCGGTTCGCGTCTCGGACCCAGTGGCTTACAACTCACGCCGGGCGCGTGTGCGTGCGTGCCCAAGATCCCGAGAGGAGAATGGAGGAGAAGGGATTGCAGCGTGACCATCCCCCCTGGGGGGTGATTTCTCGCTTTCTGTCTCTATGTCTCTGTCTGTCTGTCTGGCGAGCGCACGCGCCCTATAGCGAAAAAACCTCTCCCAAAAAAAAAAAAAAAAAAAAGAAAACCCAAATCTAATTTTTCCATGATTGTTTTCATATAATTTTTTCAAAGTACTCTGCTAACTGTTGAGTGATTTATCAGGATACAAACCCTGCTCTGTCTATTCCAGGCCTGAGTTCTTACTTACAGTCTTCTATTCCTAGGTAGACTTTGCTTGTCTCCAGCCCCCAGAGCTTCCAGAGCTCCCCAGCCCTCCCCAAAGGCCCAAACATTTATTACTTCTCAGAAGAGGTCACAAAGTAGATACTGCAAGGGGAGAAAGATGTTGTGGAAAGGGTGATTGAGGTTGCCAAGCTCAAATCTTAGGAAGGAGATTACAGAAAATCTCTTGCAGTTTACCAGTCACCGGGACTCCTTATCTGAGCCAAAGTAATCACCTTCGGAAGGGCAAATGCATCCATAGCTGCAGCCAGCGTGGGGAGATGCTCTTCTTTATCTTCACCAGGAGCTGAAGAGCTTTGGCTTGGCTATCAGTTTCTGTGAAGGGACTGCCACTCAGTCTTGGCTAGGAGAGACCAGTGAGGGCCTGGACCTAAAGAATCCTGTCAGGGGGACCAGTAGATGTTGTAATGGTGACATCACTGGACTCCAACGTAGGTAATCACAGTTTGAGTCCTGGACCCAGCAGCTTAAAACACACACCAGGCACATGTGCATGCATGCCTAAGTTCCCAAGAGGAGAATGGAGGAGAAGGGATTGTGGCATGACCATACCCCCTGGGGGTTGATTTGATTCTCTCTCTCTCTCTCTCTCTCTCTCTCTCTCTCTCTGTCTCTCCAGCAAGCATACCCACCCTAGAGCAAAAATCTCTCTTAAAAAAAAAAAAAAAAGAATCCCGTCAGGGTGAATAATTTGGCTGTGTTCTGCTGCTGCTCATCTCACACTGGAAGAGCTGAGTTCAACACCAATTTGGGGGCCAGACTTCATGGAGTGATGCCCATCTAGGATATACAAGTTTAAGGTAATTGGAAGAGAAAGTTTAGGTGAATAGACATGGGCATATCAAACCTGGCAGACTTCATTTTTCAACTGCAGTTAGTGTAGGAGACTGTTGAGTCTGCCCTGTCTCCCCACCACCACCCCTCCACCAGTACATACCACCCTTTAAAAAGCTCAGTGCTGTCACTCAAAGGGAAGACTACCATGCCTGTTGGTAGAATGCAATCCTGTCCCCCTCCAAAGCTGTTGGACCAGAGTGGGCACTTAACCTCACCTATGCCAATCAACACTTCTCTTCTGTAAAAATGGACTGGAACATAAGTTGGTGTCTTTGCATAGAAATGATGAATGCCAGGGCAGGGGTAGATGCATTCTGCCATGTACCTAGAAGAGCAGGAAAAAAAAAATGTCTTCCAAGAAGGAGAAAAGAATGAAGCTGGTGTATAGGGGATAAGAAGTAAAACCACAAAACCTGAACATTAGCTGTTCCACTCCCCAATAGTGTTCAAGTTCCTGGCTCTTCACTCCACTGAAGCCCAGCTTCACACCCTGCCCTGGCATCTAGGCTCATTTCCACTCTATACAGTTTTCTTCTTCCTGAAGTTCCTCTGAGTCAGTTTCCATTATTTGCAATCAAAAAAGGAGTCTTGAAAAGCAATTAACATTATCATCCAGATTAAGAGTCTACTAATGGTTATTGAATACCTATTTTGTGCCAGGCACTGTTCCAGAAACACTGCCATGATTTATCTCACTTATCATCATCTTTCATCAGCAACATTGTGAAAATTAGCATCAAAAAGTGTTTATGAAGAGCATAATTTCGTGTAAGACTCAGCTTTCGTGTCAGGTCCACATCCCTGACAGAGTCCCAGACAGGCATGCTGATATGAACACGAGTGCACAGGTCATTAAATTAAGACATGAAGAGACTGCAAGATATTTGCCTCCGATTAGCAGGAGGAAGACAAGACCAGGCCTGGCAGATAAGGCAACAGCTGAAGGCATTCCAGGTCTGGGTGGAGGGGGGGACTTTAGGCCTAACCAGTTTGAACAAATAAGAGAAAGGAATATAAAAGAGGTTGGGGAACTGCATCAGGTACCCAGACTGGCTTCACCGATGAGTAGGTATCTGTTTGGTCTCTGAATTCAGGGAGAAAGGAGAACTGAGGAAAGAACAAAGCAGATGGTGGGAGTGAAAAGGCTGAGAAGAAAGACCAAAGGAAATCTTCAGTGTTGATATCGATCCACCTGGCAAGTCTCAAGCATCCAGGATGCAAGAATCAGCAGGCAGTGTGATAGGAAAGGGCGGCTGGAAGAGATAAACATCCAAAAGGAAAAAGCACTAAGTAGAGATAGGAAATGAAGACAGAGAGAGCCAAGGAGAAGAAGAGGGGGAGACAAGAAGAGAGGGCACACAGCAGGGTCAGGAGAAAGAAAGGCAGCCAAGGACTATGAAATGTAAAGTGGACAAAGAAAAACTCAAACAGAATAATGGAGGGTCCGAGAGAAGCAGGGAAACCAGGCTCTGAGATAGATAGGAAAGAGAGAGTACGAGAAAAGAGAGAAGGAAAAGACCAAAAAAAAAGCATCTAAGCTTTGAGTGGGAGAGTGGGAGGACAACAGAACCCTTGGGGGGCTTCTGGCTAGCCTTACCATTATCCCTGGAGACATTTCCATGCTCTTAATCTTTCTAAGGGTTTTCTTGGTTTGGATTTGGGTTTTGGTGTTTTGGACTATTTTCTCTCCTCTGTTCTGTACATGGATTAGCTGGGCACTGTGACAAACATCCTTCCAAACATCTCTGATGTTCTCAGCCTCTCTGCACCTTCATATCACTCTGGACAACTAACACTGTGCATCTTCCTTCCTCTGGACTCTAAATGGTAGGTAGCCCAGTTCCCATAACAGCAATCTCTCCCATTTATCCACTGCTGTACAGGGAGTTGACAAGATGGCTTCTGCTCCTCCCAGTTGCTGTGTGAGTTAGCATTATTATGCTCCCAGGAAAATCCATTCACTCATTAAACGAGTATTTCATAAAGACAATTTCCAGTCTCGTGTTTGGTGCTAGAAGTTCAACACCGAACATGACAGGCACAGCCCCTGTCCTCATGCAGCTTACAGACCCACAGTAAAGACAGATAGTAGACACCTAATTACAGCCGTGGCAAGTGCCACAGGGAGAATCAGAAGATGACACAAAGTATGGCAGAGGACCTGACCGTAATGGAAGTATCAGAGCTTTCCACTGAGCTCTGAAGCAATGAGGACATTAGCGATTGGAAAAGTTATTAGATTAGCCCAGGATCTATCAGCTGCGGACCCTGGCTCAGAACCATCCACCTCTGACTCAGTGCAGCACTCTGCCCTGCTTGCCTCTGCCCCCTTGGGTGGGCCATCTTGCCAGGCATGAAGTACGCAGAGGTAGACATGACTCTCCTGCCTTCAGGGAAGACTTTCCTATTCCAACACCTCAGCGGTCTTCTCCACGCCTGGATCCTACTCAAAACTCCTCTCCTGGATCCCCGGCCTGCCTAATCTAACCACACTTTGCTCGTTCACCCTTCTCCTCCACTGTTCTGTGGCACATGTAGAACCGTACTCTACTGGTCCCCCTCCACTGTCCCAGGACATGGGTATTCCTGACGTCACATGCAGATCTAATCTACTCGCCCTCCACACTTAATGCTCTGCTATGTGCCAGTGCTGCTCGTGCTGTTTCTCTTACCTGAAATTGCATTCCTTTACTTCTCACAAATCTTATTTACCTTGAGTTTTTTTTATTAATAATTTATTTCTACCATAAAAGAGAGAGAGAGAGAAAAGTAGCCCCACAGGGTCTTCATGCTGTAATCCACCCCCAGTCTCAGCCAACCAGGATCATGGACATGCACACATGCCTGGCACAGAAAAACCTCAGGATTCGAACCCAAGGCCTTTCCATGTGGCATCAACATCATTAAGTGCTGTGTTACTGCTGCATCACCACAGCTGTCTCTTACCTCAGATCTTTTCTCCTCTTCTTTATATCCTTAACATATTGTAATGAGAGAAGTAAAGAACCCACATTCAGAACACTGGTGTTCAAGTCAATTTATTGCTTAAATTTTCTCGACCTCAATTACTCTCCTTTTTAAATAGTGAAATAATAACTGCCCACAACAGAAATATTGGCATGGGAATCAAAACACCAAAATGAAATGTTTCTGTAGAAAGCACTTTGTAAACTGTGGTACCAATTTAAGGAATGAGAGATTAACTGACTCTCAGGTCACGGCACTCTCTCTTCTCTGTGCATACTGAATGCCAAGCACCTGTTTTCTCTGCTTGAATCCCAGGGTTGGTTCTCTCTCCTCAAGGAAAGTGCTAGGCACTTAGTAAATGTTATCCAGATTCATGGAGTAAGCTTTCCTGGAGTGGAAGCAGACCGTCCAGGGAGCGTTGGCCCCACATTCACATGAAAAGAGAGGAGGCAGGCGGAACTCACACTTTGACCCTAGGCCAGCAACTGTCCAGAGCTGATGTCTGCCAGGCTGTCAGAACAAGGAGCAGCAAAAGGCTAGCTCAGAGGCTCCATGGTAATGCATTGGTCAAGCGAGCCTGAATCCACATCGCAGGTTTGGTTCCCCAGTTGCCCTGTCCATGTGGAGCACACTCGCCCGTGATCTTGATGGCTGAAAGGGGCAGGTGAGGAGAGAGGACTGTGTGTAAGACTCAGTGGGGGTGTCTGCCTCCACTTTGTCTCTCGTAAAGAAATAAATAAACTGGAAAAAAAAAAAAATGAGAGAAAGATAGCAAGTGAATGTTTAAAAAAATAAGAATAAATAATAATAATAATAATAATCTACAAAGAAAATGAAAAGCTATTTGCTGATGATGTGGATAGAAATGTCTTTGTCTTGACTGATATGCATGGTAATTGTGCTGGAAAAAGAAATGTTATACACTGTAAAGATATATGTGATTAAATGTAATTTTAAAAAATTTTAAAAAGGTGGAGAAAGAAATAGAAAGCCTAGTTCCTTAGACCAGCTCTCCTCAGGCTACCCTTGACCCAGAGCTGCCGAGCCCAGTGCACTCTACCTTAGAAATAAGAACCACCAGCCATCAGATTGATTTAGGGATGCAGCTTGATTTTTCCAACAAGGGCTGGAGCTCCTGTTGCCTCGGCCAGCCTAGCTGCATGCAGCCTTTCTGGAGCCCTGGGATGCTGGTGCTTTCTTTCCAGCTAGCCCTGTCAAACATCTCTGCTGCTCCCTTGTCCTCCCAGGCCCCTAGCTCCTTTTTCTGAAGCCTCCCTCTCTGAGCTAGCCCAGGGGCAGATTCTGCCACTTCCAGCCCCCCAAAGCTGGTATCACTCCAGAACAGATGGACTGTGACTTAGAGAGAAAGAGAAGCTGGTGCAGAGGGAGAGAAGAGCTGGGTTGCAGTGTGGCCCAACCTTCCCTGGGTGAAGTCCCTGCTGATGGGAAGCACAGGAGAGAAAGGAAATTTGAATAACAGGAGGTTGATGGAAGAGGGGGAAGGCAGAGGGGAAAGGAGGAAGAGGCAAAAGATGTTCATTAGTTGCATTGATTCAAGGGGAAAAACAAGTGATTAAATAATTTGCCCCCAACGAAGAGGCTCCTGCTCCTGTTTTCCTTCCTTGGCAGGAAGGAGAGCTCATCTCTTAACTGAGTGGCTCTCCTTGCTCTATCTGAGCTGGGGCTGGCTAGGGAAGGTGGAGGAGGGCCTCACCCAGATCCCAGCAATGCACACCAACGGAAGGGACTGGCAGCATAGAAAGTGTCCCAAAGTGTATGACCCTGTCGCCTCCCTGTCAGTTTCGGAATATACTACATGGAGTGTAGGTATGCTGCCCTCAGGCCCAATAAAAAGGCCTCTGAGGACAGGCCCTGTGACTGAGGGCATGGGAGGGAAGAAAGGTGAAAGGGAACAGGTAGAAGCTAACTGGGCTGGAATGTTTCACATCTTCGACAAAAGTGATCCTGGGAACCAGCAGTTAGCGTGATGGCTATGTCGCTGGACTCCCACGTAGTCGACCGCGGTTCGCGTCTCGGACCCGGTGGCTTACAACTCACGCCGGGCGCGTGTGCGTGCGTGCCCAAGATCCCGAGAGGAGAATGGAGGAGAAGGGATTGCGGCATGACCATCCCCCCTGGGGGGTGATTTCTCGCTTTCTGTCTCTATGTCTCTCTCTGTCTGTCTGGCGATCGCACGCGCCCTATAGCGAAAAACCTCTCCAAACAAAACAAAAAAAAAAGTGATCTTCACTCTTAGAGTAAAAAGTCAATTGTGATGGTATTCAAAAGGGAATGGAGATGGCATTTATGTTGTGCCTACTGTGTGCTGACTGCACTCAGTCTAGTTGACTGACCAATCTTCTTACCTGTGGGCACAGAACTCCAGCCCAGGGAAGACATATCCCTCCAGGATCTCTCAGTCTAGATGGGGAGACAAAATGTCAACAGTAATTTTCATTCAATATGGTAAGAGGTAAGATTGGGAGGTATCCAGGGGATGTAAGGGTGGGCCAAGGATGAATACTTCTGGAAGACTTCCATGAAAAAGTGGATGCTGGGGACCAGCAGTTAGCGTAATGGCTATGTCGCTGGACTCCCATGTAGTCGACTGCGGTTTGCGTCCTGGACCCGGTGACTTAAAATTCACGCCGGGCGCATGGGCATGCGTGCCCGCCCAAGATCCCAAGAGGAGAATGGAGGAGAAGGGATTGCGGCATGGCCATCCCCCCGGGGGGTGATTTTTCGCTTTCTATCTCTCTGTCTCTGTCTGCCTGGCAAGTGCATGCGCCCTATAGCAAAAACCTCTTAAAAAAATAAAAATAAAAAGTGGATGCTGGAGCCTAGTCAGGGAGTTGATGCTATTAGTCTAAGTTGGTTCCAAAGGTGCCCCTAGGGCAGCTGCCCCAGTGTTCTAGCCCATCTCCGTTGAAAGCTCACCAATTTCCCAGCTTCAGCTACCCTCCCTCCCACTTCCTTTTGCAACCCCATAAGGTGTGGGGAGGGAAAGGCTCTCCCCCAAGCCCTACCTGCTTGAACATGGTGTACTCCAAGCACTTTAGAAGAAAACATCAGAATCTTAATTAGAGCCCTCCCTTGTGCAGATTCCCACAATGGGACTTGGCCCTGCCAACTCATTACAGCGTGTTTGGCAGGTACAAGGCAACTCTTAAAAGCATTCTCTTTCAATTCTCCTTAGGATATATACTCTTAGAATAAAGTACAAATCCAGACAGGGAGAAAAGAGGGCCCAACTGCCCATGGGCTGCTCTGCTCTGGGAGAGAAGTAGAAAGAGGGGCTCCTCCAGCTTTCCTTCCCCACATCCTTTCTCATTCTTTGCCAGGTATATCCGCTTCCTTTTCAGCCAAGGGTTTGATGGGAGCTAATTCAGAGAGTAAAAGCAGATCTTTCCTCTCTAAAAACTATTTCAAAGAGAACTAAAAATCAGTAACTCCTACATCCCAAATAGCTAAAAAAAAAAAAAAAAAAAAAAAACCTCCATGTTATCCCGTTTCTGGTCATGTGATCTTGGTTCCTGCTTCCCAGGTAAGCATTGAGGTTTGCTATGGTGACTCACAGGAATTCCTGGAGAGCTTTTCCATGTGCTGCTTCCTCTCTCTCTGGTCATGTACCTAAAGGGCAAGCCTCAATTGTCCAGGATGGAGAAGCTGCCAGCAATGTCCCATACTACCCTGATGTTTCACCCAGCTTCCTGGACTGAGCCAGGCTGCATTCTTCTTTTTGCTCAGATGAAATGTCATTTAATTGCTTCCTCCACCCAAGCCACACATTCACATACACACTTATACCAGGGTCTCTGGAAGGCAGCCCAGCAGGTTGGTCAAATTTAACCAACTTCAGCTAAATTGAAAAAACTCTGACCACTACAAACTGGTAGGCTCTTCCCTCCCAATAGTTGCAGCCAAAGGTGCCAATGCCAGCCACAAAGAGGACTTTTCCTGAAGTAGCTACTTCGCACGCGTGCACATGCATATTTACAAGATCCTTTCTTGACTTTACCTGGAGTTACAAAACGAAAGGGCACACCGAGTGTCACCAGTGTAGATACAGCCACAGTCTGGAATAGAAAGATGGGTCAGCCCAACCATCTGTGGTTTTCTTACACCCATTTAGTCGACCTCTTGGCTGAAAACAACTTAAAATAGCTACCAAGTTCTAAATTGAGATCCAAGAACTAGGAGTTAGGGAGCATTTCAAGGGCTTCCTTGACATTCACTTTCCCTAAGAATTGCAATCTGAAAGAAACCTGCGGTACTATCTAAGCCGAGCCCCTGAGGCCCAAAGGTAGAAGCAACTTGACCAGGTCAATGTAAATGTAGAACCTAAAAATAGACCTCCAGGTCACCTAGCTCCCAAAATGTGGGTTTTGTACTGTCACACAGCCATTGGTTCTCCCCAAATCAGGTAGAACAGAGAGAGGAAGGATAAAGATTGACAGATGGAAACATCCACAATGGTAGCTATAAGAACTCTTTTAAGTTGGGACAAGTAGATGGAGTAATGGTTATGTCACTGAATTCCCACATAGTCGACCACAGTTCCTGGGCCCGGTGACTTGAAACTCATGCCGATTGAGCATGCATGCATGCCCAAGATCCTGAGAGGAGAATGGAGGAGAAGGGATTGCTGTGTGGCCATGATTTCTCACTTTCTGTCTATGTTTCGCTTTCTGTCTCTATGTCTTGCTCTGTCTCTCTGGTGAGTGCATATACCCTATGGCAAAAATCTCTCTCTCTCTCTCAAAAAAAAAAGAAAGAAAAAAGAAAAGAAAAGAACTTTTTTAGGACTCACCCCCAAGTTCTATTGCAAAAACCAATCACAAAACATTTATTGATCACCTACTTTGTGCTCATTGCTTTCAAGGTATTGTGGAGGGCACAAAACAGAAGAGGGAAGCACCCAATGCAGCGTCTGGTTCTGAGTCACATTCTAGGTGCCCATGCAACCTTTGTTGCACTGTGTTGCACTAAGCCATGATAATATTACCAATACAGGTTGAGGAACCTTTATCCAAAATGCTTCAGACCAGATTTTCAGATTCCAGATTTTTTTCTGACTTGGGGATAGGACCCAAATCTAAACACAAAATTCATTTATGTTCCATATATACCATTGTACTAGTCAGAAGGTAATTTTATACAATATTTTTGCATCAAAGTGTAAATTTTTCATTCATTGTATTAGGTCAGCACTCAGAAAAGTTTAAAGAGTACTTTGGATTCCAGATTTTCAGATTAGAACTCCTCAATCTGAATATCTTACTATTCTAAGCTCCTTACGTTCATTGTCTCATTTGATGCTCACCACAACTTTAGAAGTAGGTATTTCTACCATTTTTCATATAATGAACCTAAAATGAAGAAGTGATGGTAAAATTGTGCTTTCAACCACCAGATTATCAGACATGGGACACCCATTCCATGTCCATCTGTGACACTGTAGCTTGAGATCAGTCAGCAAGTTATTCAACCTCACTGAACCTTGGTTGACAACCTCATATCGCTGTTGTGAAGATTAGTCAGATCTTGACAAGCGGAGACCCTGAACATTCATTTTCCACATTGTGTGACATTCCCTCTATCCCCGAGAGCTCAGTGCTGGAGAGAAAAACTAACACATGCGCACGAAGTCAAAAGGAGTACCTCCACTTCCTCACCAGAAAAATGGGGACAATGCTATTATTTACCCCATAAAGTCATTGAAATGATAGTTACTATAAAAGAACAGTTAGAAGACAAGGACACAGAAGATGCACTGCCTTAAGTATTAGCTATTATCATTATTACTAGCATCACTATATTAGGGGTCTTCAAAAAGGTCGTAGAAATGTGTATTATGAAAAAACATGCATGGATTTCAATTTTTTGCATCAAAATAAATTTGTACTTTAATTTTATTTCCCACAACTTTTTGAATTCTTTTCATAGTATCATTATTACTAATTATAGAAATTTACTACTACTGAACTTCAGAAAATGGGGCTAGAGTACTGGGAGAAAATTTTATGAGGTGGAGTCCTAGTGAAGCATGGCTACAATTTATAGGATCACTGGGTACTTGGGACTAACAGGAGCCAGAGACACAAGATTCCAGCATTCCTTTTTTTTAAATAAGTTTATTTATTTAACTTTGTTACTATTATTTTTTTAATTTGACCAGAGAGAGAGAGAGAGAGAGAGAAAGGGAAACTGAGAAAACCAGCCGCCAGGTCCAGGACTCAAACTGTGATCAGCCATGTGGGAGTCCAACACCTCAATCACCACACTACCTGCTGGCCCCAAGGAGTCCAGCTTTACTAGTAGGTAAGGGTAGCATTTGTCTAGGCCTGGAAGAACTAGCAGTACCCCCTTTACTCCCACAGCCCCGCAACATGGGCAGTAGAAAAACAAAAGTTCTTGAACCAAAAATATCTAGTTACGTGTCGATCCCTTCATTTTTTAATTTCCTTGGTAACTTCCATGGGAAACAATTGACAATGTATGTGTAGCTCTACTTCTGACCTCCCTATGTTCAAATTATTTACAAGTCTTTCCTTGGGCAACAACAGCTGTCTTGAATTCTAAAGCATTATAAGAAGTCTTGATTTAAGGTACTGTAAGCTCTAAGCTTGTCTTCTTTTTCATAATTGTTTTGGCTAATTTTGATTCTTTGTATTTTCAAATTTCACTTTATCCAATTTTATAAAGTACTCTGCTGGAATTTCTGTTGAAGTTATGCTAACTGTAGAACATTTTGGGGAGAATTTATGCCTTAGTTTCACTGAGTCTTCCAATTTGTGACTATAACTCTAGTAAGTCCTCAATTTCTCTCAGAACTTTTTTGGCATTTTTTAGTGTAATTATCATGAACAATTTTTAATCTGACCACTAACTATTTAATGCTATTGAAATGCTATTAAATTGAAAATAAGATTTTCATTGTTAGTCCATAGACATACAGTAGATTTTTTGTATATGTGACTTCACTAAATTCTATTATTTCTTTTTGTAACTTTTGAAGACTCTGTAGGCTTTTCTACATTGAAAATCATGTTATTCATTGAGAGGGAATTTTACTTGTTTTGTTTTGTTTTTTTTCCCACTATGTGTACATTTTTTTAAATACCCTGTTTCACTGGTCTAAAATATAATTGAGAAGATGTTATTTAACAATCTATAATAGTATTTGAAAACTTAATAAAATAAAATATAATTATGGAAAAAAAATTCTTTCTGGTGGCCTGGGCTTAAGACCACCAGCTGTGAGGAGAGTGATCTTCCTGAGAAGTGATCAGTCAGGTGGCCCTGGGCTCTTAGAAAAACTAAGCAAACAGCTCCCCAGGCACCAGCAGAGCCTCCCTGATGTACCCCTTGCAAAAGCCATGATGCTGTCAGATCCCTCACCTCATAGGGCACTTCCTCTCCCTCCTCCCACCTCCCCTTAACCCCAGGCCAAGCTGGCAGCTGTCTCTGGTTAAATACGGGATTTTTCATGCCGTTTACAGTACTACCTTTTATTCTTGAACCTGGAAGTTTCACTGGGTATTAAATTCCAGCATCAGACTACTCTTTGTGCTCCCTGGTGAAAGAAAGAGAGAGAGGGCTTTAATGCACTCAAAAAGTGGGATGTGAATCATTTATGAACGGGCATCGCAGGAAGCCCAAAGCTGGTGTTAGGACAGGAGTTGCTTCCAGAAGGAAAGTGTTTATTGTGGACAGCTCAGCTCTGCCTTCACCCGTCAGCCCCTAAGCCCTTGTTAGCAGGATCACATGAAAGCATATCCTGGCAGTGGGGGATCGTGGGAGAGGAGGTTGTCCACTCTGTTAGGACAGAGTCAGCTCGGGCAATTATCTTTCAGTGATGAGAGAAAAGCTCTGTCCTGGCTGCCTTGGTTTGTCTAGCTTTCACTTTCTTCGTCTTTCAAAATTTATGTTATTTCTTCCTTTCATGAGAGAGAACAGAACCTTGACAGAACCTCACCACATCTCGATCCTCCCCCAAGTCTCCCAGTCAGCCAGGTTCACAAATACTGCTGCAGATACTGCCAGTGTGCTCAGGTCGACCCAGGATCCAAACCCGGGCCTCCCCTGTGGCTCAGGTATCACCCAGCAGTACCCCACCTCCTGTGCCACCACGGCTGGGCCAAAAGCTTTAGCTTTGTTCTAGAATTTTTTTCTTTAACTGTGATGACTGGCCATGGGGGAAGCCAGCTGCCAGGTGGGCTGCGTCAGTTGATCAAATCTACTTGGCCCAGGGATTCAGCCAATTTTCTAATCCCAGACTCCGTGGGGAAAACATGCAGATCCAGGGGCAAACAGCTTCTATACTTTACTTTTTTCTTGGAGCCACTTGCTCAATCCCTTCATTAGTAAGGTTATAATCGGATGGCAAATTGTTTCATTTTAGAATCATGAAATTGTCGTGCTAAAAGGAATGGAAGAAAAACAGATCAAGGCTGAGCACTATGAACATCTGGAAGTGGCCTTTCTCTAACCAAACCACCCCTCCCCTTCTTCATCCCAAGCAGCACTCAAGGAATTCAAAATAAAATGCAACTTCCATTCCTTTTTACAACAGAAAGGGCTTTGTCATTCCCAGTTACTGTAGGCTGGCAACTCACTTTTTATGCATGCCCTCAAGTAGCTAAGACCCTGAAATACAGAAAAGGACAGCCCCCAGAAAAGTCTCTCTGCAGGGCTGGTTTGGGACCCATTCAGTCTCTGCAAACCCAGCAAGGGCCCAGAAAACTGGCCTCAGAGCACTGGGGAGGACTCTCTCCACACCTAGGACAGGGGCTGATCCCCCATTCTGCTACCTCGAAGAGCTGTTGGGGAGCTCACAGAGGCTGTGCTGGAAAGCAAGAATGATCACTGACACTAACAACTACGGGACCTGGGGAAATACCTTCTTCCTCATCCTAGACAGGAAGGGATAGACAACTCGTAAGATTTCCCCAGCTCTGTGACTTGGGTGGCCCTCTGTCCCAGGCCTTAAGACACTTGGACTTGGACGATATCTGAAAGGACCCGAAGTAGAAGGGGTGAAGGGGAACATCCAAAGAATCATTCTAGCCTGCCCAGACATCCCCACCCTTAGCAAGAGCCTAGTGCCAACAGCTGGTTGGTTGCCAAGGACAGTCATTCACCGACACTTCCCAAAGTGGGGTGAGGCAGTTCCTCCAGCAGGGAATGGAATGTGCCAAAAGCAAGAACCCAAGCAGCCTTTCCTCAGGCTCTGGATTCAGGTTGAGGGGAGAGTCTGGTGGACCAAAGTGCCACTCTCACCTAGTAGCTAGTTTACCCCCAGAAGAAAAGAAAACCCTCCCACGCCCTCTACTTGTTTAGCCTGGAGGCACTCTCCTTAAAGTCCTGAGCAATATTTACCAAGTGCCAAATCCAAGTCAGCGTGAAGCTCTGACAAAGTTCAACTAACATCACCCCTCAGGCAGACACAGTTAGTGGGAAGAGAGGGGTGCCTGTCCCAGGGTCGGCATGGCAAGAACACAGAGTCTCCAGCAAGGGTGGAAGGCACAGATCCTAGGGTTAAATCCTAAAGGTCATCGCCTAGGACAGCCCAAAACAGGAGGCCAAGAGGGCTTGAAAAATACAAAAAACATATGCCGGGGTGTGTGGCAGGGGGTTAGAGGGACTGGACAGGAGGATGAGGCTTGCAACAAAATCATTGTAGCAGAAAGCAGGGCAATATACAGAAAACTATGTTGAGGAGCTAAAACTGAAAGGCCCCCTGCAGGCTGCCCCTCCTTGGGGTCTTAGTTCATCATCTGAAAGTACAGCAGGCCAAGAGAGTCCTCAGGAGGCCAGACCACAAGACTAGAAGAGTTTTTTTTGTTTGTTTGTTTGTTTGTTTTCTTTTCTTTTTTTGGAGAGGTTTTCGCTATAGGGCGGGTGCGCTCGCCAGACAGACAGAGAGAGACAGAGAGATAGAAAGCAGGAAATCACCCCCCAGGGGGGATGGCCACGCCGCAATTCCTTCTCCTCCACTCTCCTCTCGGGATCTTGGGCACGCACGCACACGCGCCCAGCGTGAGCCCAAGCCGCCGGGTCTGGGACTCGAACCGCGGTCGACCACGTGGGAGTCCAGCGACATAGCCATTACACTAACTGCTGGTCCCAAGACTAGAAGAGCTTTTCAGTCAATGTGCATAGGTTCCCCACCCCATGACAATTACCCTGGGGTGGGGGTGGGGCTAGGTGTTGCTTCGAAGTTTAGGGGAAACACACTAAGTGGTCTGGGAGTCTCTTCCCCTTTCCAGGTTTGAATCTCCTCTACTGTCAAATAAAGGAATTGGACTTGGTAGTTTCTAAAGCCCCTTCTGACATTTTGGCATTCTATGATTCTTTCAAAATAAATACTGACATGATGGTTGAGGCACTGGACTCTCACATGGCCGACCACGGTTTGAGTGCCAAGCCTGGATGCTTGCTTCCTCATTTTCTCTTTCTCTGTCTCTGTCTCTCTTTGGTCAAGTTAAAAAATCAATAATAACAAATAAAATTAAATAAATAGTTTTTTTTTAATTTAAAAATAAATATAAGTGAGATCATGCAATATTTGTCTTTCTGTATCTGTTTTATTCCATTTAGCATAATGTTCATCCCTACTATCGTAAATGGCATGATTTCTTTCTTTTTATGGCTGAATAATATTCCATTTTGTGTGGGCATGTACATATCTGTGTGTGTGTATACACATATATATCACATTTTCCTTATCTATTCATACACACACACACACACACACACTCATCACATTTTCTTTATCATCCATCAGTGGACACAGGTTGGTTCCATATCTTGCTTATTGTGAATAATGCTGCAGTAAACATGGGAGTGCAGTGATTTCTTCAATAAGTTGATTTCATTTCTTTTGGATATATAACCAGTGGTGGGATTGCTGGATCATATGGAAGTTCTATTTTTAATTCTTTGAGGAACCTTTATGCTAGATTGTCAGAAGAGTCATGGTGCATTTTTGCATAGAAAAACAGATAAAAATACGTCATGACTTTTCAGACAACCCAATAGCTGTACTAATTTATATTCCTAGCAATAGTGTATAAAGGTTCCCTTTTCTCCACATCCTGACCTCTAGAAAAGTCAAACTTATGGAAGCAGAGAGTGGAATGCTGATTTCCAGGGGCTGGAGAGTTGTTAATTAAATGGTATAAAGTCTCAATGAGGCTCTTTTCTGGCTAGAACCATGGAGGGTGTTCAAGAGAAGAAAAAGAAGGTTCCTGCTATAGCAGAAACCAAGAAAAAGGTTCCTACTGTGACAGAAACCCTTAAGAAAAAGCAAAGGAATTGTGCAGAGCTGAAGACCAAGCCCCTGAGAAAGAAGTATGCTCGAAAGATGCTTCAAAAGGCAAGGAGGAAGCTTATCCGTGAAAAAGCTAAGCACTATCATAAGGAATATAGGCAGATGTACAGAACTGAGATTCGCATGGCCAGGATGGCAAGAAAAGCTGGCAACATCTAAGTACCTGCAGAACCCAAATTGGCGTTTGTCATCAGGATCAGAGGTATCAATGGAGTGAGCCCAAAGGTACAAAAAGTGTTGCAGCTTCTTCGTCTGGGCCAGATCTTCAATAGCACCTTTGTTAAGCTCAACAAGGCCTCAATTAGCATGCTCAGAATTGTGGAGCCATATATTGCATGGGGGTACCCAAACCTGAAGTCAGTAACTCAGATAACTCTTTGATTGCTTGATCTCTTGGTAAATTTGGCATCATCTGCATGGAGGGTCTGATTCATGAAATCTATACTATTGGAAAACACCTCAAAGAATCAAATCACTTCCTGTGGCCCCTCAAGTGATCTTCTCCCTGAGGTGGAATGAGAAAAAGACCACCCATTTTGTAGAAGGTAGAGATGCTGGCAAAAGGGAAGACCAGATCAAGAGACTTATTAGAAGGATGAACTAAGGTATCCACCATGATTATTTTTGTAATTTGGTCAGTAAATAAGCAGTGGCTGTTTTCAGACTGAAAAAGAAAAGTTTCAGTGAGACAGGTTGAATAAATTCTGGGTGTCTATTTTACAGCATGGTGAATAAAGTTAATAATGTATTGTATACTTGAAAATTACTAAGAGATTAGATCTTAAATGTTCTCATCACAAAAATATGATAAATACGTGAGGTGATAGATCTGTTAACTAGTTCAATTTAATCATTGCATAATGTATACCCACATCAAAACATGGCCTATAAGCTGTAAATATGTATCATACGTATCATTTTTGTCAGTGATATCTTAATAACGTTGGGGAGTAGATAAAGTAAGCAACTAAGCTTAAAGCAATATAACAAAAATAAGAGACAGAACAGAAAGGTAAAGAGGAAAAGTTTGAAGAAGAAAAAGAACAGCAGGACAGCACAGGAGATGGGAGAACTGGCCATTTGTTTAAAGCAGATGAGCTTTAAAAGGGGTAGAACCTCTGGAGGTGTTGCCTTTTGATGCACTAAGAGGAATTAATTTGCCAAGACGTAAAATTTCTCCCCAGATCTTCAACCTCAGTTAAAAGAGCTCCCAGGTTGATTGGAACCCTTTGACTTTAAGTCCAGACACTGCTTTGGAGACTCAGGCCCCCACCTGGGGAAAGCTCATATCTAAGAACAGAGGATCCTTGAGCTTCTAATTATATTATTCATAAACAAAGAAGCTTGAGAGGTTCCTAGGCCTGTGGCCACCACCAAAATTCTGCAGCTCATGCCTAAGTGGGGCAGGGCTGGCTGAGGCGGGAGGATTAATGACAGTGATTGAATATTTTATAAGTGGAATATTGTGTATTTTCCAAAACCAAATGGAATGTCATTTTTTTTTTCCAAGAGAGATGGGGGATGTCACTGTCCTCGTTTCCCATTCAAACCACATACTCCACGGCAAACAAGATGAATGGGACTAGGAATTTCCAGAGGAGGGGAAAGGCAGAACGGGGGAAAGAAGATCCTCCTTCCCTTCATTCTCTCTTCGTGCCTCCCTGACCCACGTTGCTACCTCCCTCATTGCCATACCTGAACCCAATGTCTCCTGGATCAATTCAATTGCTCATTGGGGCAAAGTCCCCTTCCCTGACACCTGTGTGTTCTCTATACCACAAGAAGATTAAACCACAAGGTCACTGAGTTCATCTCTCTGTTTCCAAGAAACCCAGTCTCAGACAAAGGAAATCTGCCCCAGATCTTTCTTCATGTTCTTGATCCAAGTTTGTATTTTCTTCAGGAATGCCTTCCTTTAGTCTAACCGAAGTCCACCTTGTTGCAAATGAAGGTCATGCCCTCTGATGTTGACTTTTGTGGAGAAAAAAATATAACTGGCCTCCCTGCTGAGGGTGGAAACTGCCTGTTCTCGATATAAAAGTCTTTGGGATTGAAATGCTTCAAAACCCTGGATCTAACATTGCCTCCTACCCCATCCTCTTTAATGCATTATTGGCCTGTGCAAATGGAACTATTTGATTATCCTGGAAGGGTAAGAGGCCCCTTCCTTTCTCAATACCCTATTACATGCTCCAAGGCCACCCACATGCTTCGCTACTTTGCATTTGCCCTGCAATCTTTCATGCCAGTTGACTTTTCATCTCCAAATCCCTTTTCACATTAAACACAAACCCGCACACTCTGTCCCATTTTCCTTTGAAATAAATCATAAGCCCATGCCAGAAACGACTCAGGGTGTTCTCTGGAATTTGTAAACAGCATTAAAGTCTTGTGGGAAATGTCACAGAGTGTTGGTCTGAATTTATTAAGTAATTTCTCAGCTTAAAATATATCTTTCCAGCCTGCTGTCTGACAACATTTACCTCTAATGGAATTTTATCCACTCGTGATCACTAAGCACACTCCCATCCCAAAGCACAGATTCCCAAGCTCCTCCTGTTCGGTTCTCAGTACGGTAGATGTCA
Organism: Tupaia tana; assembly: GCA_026018925.1. Lineage (NCBI taxonomy): Eukaryota > Metazoa > Chordata > Mammalia > Scandentia > Tupaiidae > Tupaia > Tupaia tana. The sequence goes on from JAKSZU010000004.1 coordinate 80,213,722, forward strand.
GACACGCTAGACATGCCCCTGGCTTTCAGAAACCTTTTAGAGCTATAAAAGTGCCCAGCTAGTCTGCATTTCTGAGGGTGTCCGTCCACCGTCACACTGTACTTACAAAGCTCCCAATAACAGCCACATCAGCTCACACCAGTGACAGAACCAGAGAATGTCTGGAAAGGTACTTTACTGCCCCCCAATCTCTATCAGCCCCCATCAACCCAAACATACTATTTAAAATAAACAAGACTTACTATACAAAATAGCTTCCAGACCTGCCCCCTAACCCATCTCCTCTTCTTCAACCAAGTGTCGTCTTTAAGCCCCTCCTTTAGAGAAATGTTGGCACTGTCCTTGGGAGATTTTGAACTCTGGTTTCAATCAGTCAATTAAGCTCCATATCTGTAAAGGGCAGCCATTTTGTACAAAGTTAAAATGAAGTACGGTTGTGAAGAGGCTGTCAGCTTAGTCCTTCTTAAATCTTACCTCTCTCTGGGGCCTCAGGTCTACCTGGTTCCAGGGCCCACCTGAACCAGAGGAGAAAGCATCTCAGTAGTCTCACCCTAACATCTACTGGGGCCTGGATGATTCATGTTACTCTAAACCCAGTGTCCAGGGTAACCAGTCCTAGGCTTTGCCGTGACCCTGAATGTCAGCTTTTCTCTAGTCTCCAATACACAGAAGATAGTATAATATATTGGTCCAAAAATCTGTCTCCGGAATCAAGCAAAGCTGGAATCCCAGTTCTGCTCCTTTTAGCTGTGTGACCTCAGACAGGTTACTTTAAAACTCTGTGTTTCAGTTTCCTTATGTTTATAATGATGATACTATTAGTGTCTACCCCAAAGAGTTATCCTGAGAATTAAAACAATACGTGTAAAATGCACAAAACATTGCCTGGTTTATAACAATTGTTATTAAATAACTATTAATCATAATTAATAATAAGTAATTGTTCATTATTATTAAAGGCTTGCAACCATTTTAGTATCCATCTGGTGATGTACTCTTCTCATTAGACATTCCACTTCTTTGGTCCCTGTAAACTGTTTGCTGTCTGGTGATGAAGAGGTTTAAGAGGTGGCTGCTCATGCTGAGGAGTAGCCAACACCTGCCTCCGAGAGGCACACTTCTCCTCATACACTCTGCTTTGAGGATGCAAGACACATTCAGCTCTCAAGGGGTTTGCATTTCTGGAACTGATGGTAAGAGCTGTCCACCCTGCCTTCCTCCCAAAAGACTACCAAGAGCCCCCTCTTCACATGGGCTAAGCCAACACCTCCCTTGTAGTAAACGTGGAACTAGGACAAAAGGACTCAAAGGTCTTCGGAGAAACAGAAATGAGTTTCAACAGCTGATTTCAGAACAGAAGTTCAAGCAACAGTTCATCAGAATAATTACAAAAGTGCCCAAATCCCCCACCACCACCACCCTGCCAAGAAAACTAATAAGGGACAAGAAATCTGAGTAAAAACATAAATGAATTAGAAACTCACCAGGCCAGGTCTGAAATTTGGAAGTATTTTTATTAGAAATTTTATATTGTTCTAGAATATATGTTCTATTTGAGTATAACCTTTTCCTGTTCTAAGAATATACGGATGAAATAAATGGAATAGCTGATGCATGTGCTGCAAAAGATTTTATTTAGAGTTCCTTTTTATCTGGACTCAAGACAGTACCCAACCCTCTGTTTGACAACATCACTTTAAACATGTTACAATTAATTATGCTTTTTTTCACGTCACATTCTAATTTGGGAAGATGTGGGAGACATCCTTGTTTCTTGAAGAGACTTGCAAATTAGTCTAAACTCATTGGAAATACATTTACAAACTCATGATGGATTAGTTATGTTTACTGTCACCTCATTCTCTTTATTCAACTTTAGAAGACAAGTTTTCTAACTTGTGTCCAAAGTCCAGAAGATATTTTGAGATGAAATAGTCACACAATTATTTGTTCACTTTATACTTTGGATTTGTAGATAAGTGCAAAGAATCAGGAGACAATTTAAAATGTTTACTTTGACTCTTAAATCTTGATTTAAACAGTGGAATGAGAGGATCTTCCCACATGTCAAGATAAGCACCCACACGACCCAGGGGAGGTAAGACTATGTGCTTAACAGGTAGAGTAAGGATGCCTAACCTGAGAAGTCAGCATCTTCCTCAAGGCTGTGGAACCCAACAGTTAATGAGCAAAACTACAGAAACAACAGGCAACAGAAAGATAGGTAGGAAAGTCAAATGCAAACAGACGAGAGCTGAAAAGAAACCTAGGATTAATTATCACTGACTTAAGCCTACAGCTCAAATTTAATAGCCAATTTCATATTTGACATTTACTAGTATTTTTGTTAGTTACCATTTTTATATGTGTGTGTTCTTGGAACTTACTCTATTTGTATTTTCTCAACATTAGGAAACTTCCTGTCCTTAATTTTTTTGTTTGTTTGTTTTTAAAAATTCATGTGAAATTTCCTGCCAGTAGAATTGGTTTTGCAAGTCATGCCCCTGGAAAGTTGTTCTGAAATCTTGGTCTGCATCAGAATCACTAGAGCCTCTGAGGCTCTAAGTCTGGGTAGTTTCATCTTGTACATACTTCTTGGTTGAGAGTGAAGTGAGGACCACTAAATCCTGACAACCATGGCTCTAGAAAGCATTCCCATCTTCCTCTACTCCATGTGAGTAACTGTTTTCACTCTCTCACTTCTCTCATTTATACTTGGGAGCCTACATAAGGAAATACAAGGAAAGTCACCTGATAAATATGAAGAACCCCTTTGAGAGATGCTATCCCCACTCTCAAGTTACCTACTTAGTAAGAAAATGAGTATAGACATGGAAGATAATTACTACTACAAGGCAGCTTAGGAGAGTTGGGATGTCATGTTTTGGTACATGTCTAGATGTTTAGATAAGCAAAGGTCAGGGTTACAGTGACCAGAGCAGATTTTGCAATGAAAATTAGTCTTCAGGGACAACCAGTGGTGTGGTGGTTGGGGCATCTGGATCACACATGGATGACTGTGCAGTTCAAGTCCTAGACCCAGCAGTTTGGAAAACATCCCAGGCATGTGAATGTGCGTGCCTAAAGTCTCAAGAAGAGAATGGAGGAGAAGGGATTGCAGTGTGACCATCCTGCATTGGTGGTGCCTTCCCACTACCCCCCTCTTTCTGTCTCTCTCCAGCAAGCACACAAGCACACACACCTATAGAAAATTAAAAAAAAAAAAAAAAAAAAAAAAAAAGTTCTGAGCAGAGCACTAAAGGATGGATAGACTATGCATAGACAAGTATTTGGAGGTGTGTTGCAGGGTGAGAGAGGACTGATTTTAGGTTTCTGGGCAATTATCAGGGTTCTCTTTTTAAAGTAGTAATATTCAAATTAAAATTGCCTTCAGTTCCCACAGGCGCTATCTAGTTAAAGCTCAAAGAATAAAAAAAAAAAAAAAAAAGAGTCCATAAAATTTAGTACCAGCTTAATTTTTATTCATTGTGAATCAATGCAGGAACCAGAATAGACCTAACACATTGTTGCTGAGTGTGTTTTGGAATCACGACACATTCTTGGCCAGAATCAGAAAGGTGATAAAATTAAAGAGAAGGTCCCAGGTCTTTAATAGCACTTGTATTTGCAGTTCTGCCCTTGGCATCTCTCTCTCTCTCTCTTTTCTTTTCTTTTTTTTTTTTTTTTTTTTTTTTTGCTATAGGGTGCGTGTACTCACCAGAAAGATAGAGAGAGACAGAGATAGAAAGCGAGAAATCACCCCCCAGGGGGGATGGCCACACCGCAATCCCTTCTCCTCCATTCTCCTCTTGGGATCTTGGGCATGCATGCACACGCGCCCAGCATGAGTTTAAGCCACCAGGTCTGGGACTCGAACTGTGATCGACTACATGGGAGTTCAGCAACATAGCCATTACACCAACTGCTGGTCCCCCCCCTGGCATCTCTTGATAGAAACATCCCCAGAAACAGGAAGTCAGCAAAACCCAGTGATGAATGTAGGGTAAATTAAACCTGTAAGAGGGACCAACAGATGGTGTAGTGGATAAGGCACTGGATTCCCATGTGGTAGACCGCGGTTCAAGTCCCAGATCTGGCGACTTGAAACTCACTAGGCACATGTGCGTGCATGCTCAAAATCCTGAGAGGAGAATGGAGAAGGGATTGCAATGTGGCCATCCCTCCAGGGGTGATTTCTAGCTTCTGTTTCTCTGTCTGTCTCTCTGTGAGCACACATGTTCTATAGAAAAAAAAAAAAAAAAAAAAAAACTCTCAAAATAAAAGGAAAAAAAAAATCTATAAGATCTATAGGAGGTATATACATACCATCTTTGGACCTGGATAGCCAGGGCTTCTGCCTTTGACTACACAGCTTATAGACTGTGTCTCACCCCTCCTCCCTATAATGCTTCTCCCCAAGAGTGAAGATTAAGGGACATGCCCATCAGGAGGCTGTGACTTCCCTTATAGAAGACAGTCTGGGTATATCTCGGACACTGGAACTCCCTGCCTTCCACAGGCCTTCCCACAGGTCTGTCTCCCATGGGCGAAGAGTGCTACCAGTGTGCACTCTCCCAGTTCTAAGATGTGGGCAGAGAGATACTATGGGCAGATGGCATGGACAGAGCTTGGACGAGTGGGCCAAATCCATGAGGGTAGATGATAGACCACGTCCGCAAAACAAAGAGAAAGAAGGTGGACTGGGACCTCAATTCCTACTCCGGCCTGGACTGTGAAATATTAGGGGAAGACACCAAAGATGCCCAGCTTCTTGGAAACTGTGACAGTTCCTTTCTATTCCTTGTTCAAAAGCCAAATGTCAGTGAGCCATTTATTATCCCACACCTCATGTTGCCATAGGGAAGGGGCATTCCACTCCATCCCCTGGGAGAGAACAATAAGACTCTCTCCATGCTCTCTTTACTCCCCTTCTCCTCCCCATAAGAGGAGGGTGACTTGTCTGATTGGGGAGGTGGGAGAAACGTCTATGAATACATGACTCAGTCCTTCATGGGCTGTCTTATAGACGCTGCCCTCCCATGGACATCACCTTTTGTCTACCAGGCAGAGATCAGAAGGAGGTTCATGCTTTTCCATCCTGTGACCAGGACGTTGGAGATCTGATTCAGAGGACCAAGTAGAAAGCCTGACTGCATTGTCCATCCCAGCAGTGGTCCCATCATCTCCATCTGCAGACCTAGTCATCTATGGGTGTGGTGATGGAGAGGCAGTTCAGCTATGCCAAGTCTGAGCTGAGCCCTGGGGGCTTCATGGGTAATAATAGAATAAGGAGTGAGAAGGGGGAAGGAAGAAACAAGGGTACTTGCACATGAAACTAAGGTATCTTCTGCATTTCATTCAACCTCTTAGCTGCTTGTTTTGTTTTTAAAGCAGCAGGGAATGTCAATACCAGGGGATGTCAATGCCTGTACAGGCTGCTGATAACTTAGTTGGCTGGAAGGATCCTAGCTGGCTGGGAGGGCCAAGGAGGGTCACAGCCTGAGACTCTGTTGAGTCATGCTTCATTCTCTCTCTCTAAAAATAAAGAAGCTTTTAAAAAATAATGGTTTGTGGGGAGGGATTGTTTCATTTTGTTTTAGAATTTTTTGTCCCCACCGTGGCTCAGCTGAAGACACTTCGGGATATCGTAAATCTAGTACTGGAATTCATAAAACTACATGTTTGGGATGGTATATACACAAAGCTAAAGAGATGAATTAATATTTAAAGGCATGGAAGATGTGAAAATGAGGAACAGAGAGAAACAGGTAAACAGTTCTTTCAAGAGAACAAAATTTAGATGGGAAAAGATATAGAATAAGAAGCAGGAAGACCTTTTACATTGGAAATAAGGAAGGAAGGAGGGGAGGAGGGAGAGAGGAAGGGGAAAAGGAGGAAGGAAAGAAGGCGACAAGGAGGTGGGGGAGGAAATGACGAGGTAGGTAAATAGAAAGCAGAGAAAGGAAAAGAGAAAATAAGTGTTCTCTAAGTAAAAATACCTTTATCCACATGAAACAAGGGTATTTTCTGCATTTCATTCAACCTCTTTGCTGGTTGTTTTGTTTTGAAAACAGCAAGGAATGCCAAACAGCTGTTTTTACAGCTTCTGTCACTTTGTCAAAGCCAGCCTGTGCCGTCTGACTGCGGGCACACCCAGACAGCAGCGCTGGTGCGAGGCACTCTGGTGAGCAGATGGGCCGAGCTGCAGGCAGCATGGCAAGAGACGGTGCCTGGTGCCTGTCATGGCCCTCAGAGCCTGACCCAGGAACCAGGACCCCTAGGAACGCTGCTGAGAGAGAGAAACAAATGACCAAGATGGCATTTCTCTTTGCTGATTAAAAACAAACAAAAAAATGGGATCATCGTTCCTCAGTGATGACACAGACTGACCCATTTCTGACCTACGTGACCAGGGTTTCACCTCTGAAAATCTCAGCTTCCCCATTTATAGGATAATACTTCACAGGGTCCCCTAGGTTAAATGAAGTAATAATCAGATGCAACCCAGAATACAGTAGGCCTTCGGTAAGTAGGTCTGAAACTTGTATTTGGAAAAACAAACATAGATGATGATGAAGGTAGCTCGATGGAGAGATAAACAGCTGGCCATAAAGAAATAGGTAGGCATAGACAGAAAGACTGTGAGAAAGATGGAGAGAGGTCCAGGAAAGTACTTCGAATAAACTCTTGGCTCCTGATACCCGCATGAAGGAACGTCTACTCCTTTCCTCTCTTCCCACCTCCTACCAGTGGCAAGGCCCCTGGAAATCACAAAGGTGACTCTCCCTCCCACCTCCCTCCCAAATAAACTTCCAGCATCCTTGCTCTTAACACTGCCAAGTGCAACAGCAGTCTTTATCCTGGTTGGGGAATCTTCAAGGAAGGGACTCCCTCGCCTGGTGGCCTATTCCCTCCTACAAGTTACTGCACAACTTCGTGATATGTCTGTGAGGGGATGGGGGCGGGGGGTCACATAAGGAAGAACAACTGGAAAGAAGAGTGAGAGGTCTCGAAACTGCCGGGGCCAAAGGTATGATCGAAGGTCAAGGAGAGCATACCTGGACTAAGGCCCCTTCCTCTCAAGACCACATGTTTCCCGCTAGCCCTTCGCAGGGCTCCTGCCAGCTTGTCAGCACCCTCATCTTCATCATTCTCCTCCCAAAACAGAAGATCCCAGAAGAGACATGACTCTTTTCTGTGTGACTTAGACAACTGCACAGTTTTCACCTTCTTGCTGGGCACTGTGCCTAGTGGTCTGGAAATGTGGCCCTTGCCCAGGCCTGCTTCAGGAAGGCCTGAGAGCTGCTCTTACCCTGACTCAAATACCTACAGGCCAAGAGTCTGGGAGTTTAGAGTTATAGATGGAGCAACAAACCGTTCTTCCATGCAGTCTACCCTCTGTCTTGACAAATCGGCCTCGTCAGCCCGCACCCCACTCACAAGTGCAGAATCCCCAGGCTCCTTGGAGTGCTGCAGGGTATTGAGGGCACACAGAGCTCAGGGAAAGGCAACTCCAGCCCCCAGCTCACCCCCTGCCACTTCCCGCACCTTGGAGGACCCCCTCCAGCACACACATACACATTCAGCCTGGGTGTCTAAGCTCTCTACACCCCATTACACAGACTTCTCTTTAGGATGTGCTGGGAAGAAACTGCCTCCAAGGTCAGAGGACAGAGAATGTGACAGAATGGTTTGTGGGCCAGCAGGAGGTGTGGGGAGGTTAAGGCAGTTGGATCCCACCTGGCTAATTTAGCCATTCGAGTCCCAGACCCAGCAGCTTGAGAATCACATTAGGCGCATGTGCATGCATGCCCAAAATCCCAAGAGGAGAATGGAGGAGAAGGGATGGCAGTGTGGCCATTTCCCCTGAGGAGTTATTTCTCACTTTTCCTCTCTCCGTCTTTCTCTGGCAAACACACATGCTCTATAGAAAACAAAACAAAACAAACAAAAGTTATTACATACTTGAAAAAAGAACAGTCTGTTGCTTCATCTATAACTTGGACAGAGCTCTGGACTCTTGGCCCTCTAAGCATTAGGGTGGTGGTGAGAGCAGGCTTGGGGGTATTGGGCAGGGAATGGCAAGTGCCCAGGAAACTGTGATGTGGTATAGAAACGGCCACACAGAACTTGGGTGGGTGTAGCCTCCTGACCCCAAGAATTCCTTGCCTTTGGGAGGGCTAGGAGGGGGCCAGAACAGCAAGCACAGAGCTGGGGCCCTCATGTGCAGATCATCCCTGCTGTCAGCATCCTTATCAGCATCACATCCCAGCCGAACCCACACCCACACTCCCTGCGCTGCAGAGAGAACACTGCCCTTGGGCTTGCTCCCTGCCCAGGCCCTCGTCACACTCTTCCAATCATGGCTTTATCAGCTCCAGCCAGAAAATCAAAGTAGCTCAAGCTCCAAGCCGTTTTGGGGAAAGGATGCAGGGGCAGAGAGAAAGAGAGCCAGGCTGGAGACTGAGGCAGGGCTGAGCGGAGCGAGTATTCCTGGGGCAGGGCCTATTGTTAAGCAGGCCCCCACCAGACTTAATGGAGCGTTTCTGCTGTGCTTTTCACAGTGTTGTGGCTCTTAATAGGCTCCCCTGGTGGGCTGCTCAGGGCCCACGCTGCCTCTGAGCAGCTGCTGTGCTGAGCCAGGGAGCAAGACTTGCAGGCTCGTTTGCAGACCACGTGCTTGTCGCCTTCTCGGGAAGCCATCCCAGCACGTCCTGGAACAGGCTCCTGAGGAGGCATCACAGTTTAGTGTAATTCGTCAACTTCACAGCTGCTGCTTGGGAGCGAGGAGGCCGAGGAAGCCAGCGCCAAGCCGAGCTCAGGAATCTCAAGAGTATTCCCCAGGCCAGCAGAGCGAGTGAGCCCCAGCGAGGATGGGCAGTGCCATGATGGGCCTCCGTTTTCGCCTCCAGCCTGTCAAAGGCCAGGGGGCTTCCCAGAGATGGTCAGTCATTTGCTCCCCCAGGGAAGCTGGCAGACTGGGCACTCGGAGAAAGCCTGGTTTTCAGAAGTAGGAAGACTAGATTGAGGCCCCCTGCCTCATTCACTGGGTGTATGATCTATATAGCACATTGCTTTGTCTGTCTAAGTCTCTATGTGGAAGTGAAAGCATTTCTTCAAGGTCAGACATTGAGTTATGTGAAATATTTAGTAAAGAGCAGGTTTCTAAACAATGTGTCATTCAAAGTGTGATTTCTAAACACCATCATCAGTAACACCCAGAAACTTGTCAGAAATTCATGTTTGGGGGCTCTACTCAAGACCTACTAAATCAGAAACTCTGGGAACAGAGCCCAGTAATCTGTTTTAACAAGCCTTCCAGGTGATTCTGATATTGGCACAAGTTTGAGAACCCCTGATCAAGCCTCCCCACCCCAGTGAACTCTTCACTGCTATCTTGGCCCTTCCCAGGACAGCCCAGAACTCCTCACAATCCAGCAGCTACAGGGTCAGTGTCTGGTATAAGAGGGGCCACCAGGACCTTGCTCCAGCTGCCTCCATTTTGTTTGGCCAATACCATGTCATACTAGCATTCGAATATATTTCAAGTTTTATTTTTTTCATGAGCAAGAGAGAACAAATACTCCCAAGAGGATCTTGACATTGCAGTCCATCACCAACCTCAGCCAACCTCAGATTGTAGGCATGGGTGTGCCCAGGGTACTTAGGGAACTTGTAGTTTCCATCAAGGCTCATTCTTGGCATTGCCCATTCTGTGGGTCTTAACAAATGTACAATGACCTGTGTCCACCATTAGTATTGTACAGAATCGTTTCACTGCCCTAAATGTCCTCTGTCTTCTGCCTATTCATCCCTGCCTTCCCTCTACCTCTGGCAACCACTTATTCCTGCACTGTCTCCTTGGTTTTGCCTTTTCCACTATGCCATATTGTTGGGGGTCACACAGTATACAGCGTTTTCAGGTTGGCTTCTATCACTTGGTAATATGCATTTGAAGTTCCTGCAGTTCTTTTCATGGTTTAACAGCTCATTTCTTTTTAGTGCTGAATAACATTCCACTGTATGGATATACCACAGTTAATCCATTCACCTGCTGAAGGACATCATGGTTACTTCCAAGTTTTGGCAATTATGAGTAAAGTTACTATAAATATTCTAAGTGCAGGGTTTTTTCTGTGCACATAAGTTTTTTCAATTTCTTTGGGTAAATACCAAGAAGCACAATTGCTGAGTCTTACGGTAAGTATGTGTTTAGTTTTGTAAGAAAACACCAAGTCGTCTTCCAAGGTGGCTGTACCATTTTGCCATCTCATGAGTAATGAATGGGAGCTCCTACCACTAAACATCCTTGTTGGCATTTGGTATTGTCAGTGCTCTTGATTTTGCCCATTCCATGGCATGTACGTCATTGTACTACCCTAGTAACATATAATTTCAAGCACATTTTCATATGTTTATTTGCCATCATATATCTTCTCTGGTACAGTGTATGTCTTCTCTTGATCACTTTTAAATCAGCTTGTTTATTTTCTGACTGTTGAGTTCTAAGAGTTTTTTTAGAAGAAATGTCATTTGCAAATATTTTCTTCCTGTCTGTGATTTACCTTCTCATTCTCTTGAGATTGGCTGATTTTGTTATGTTTTGTTTTGTTTTAGTAACAAAGAGACAAAGGGTAAAAGCAATAAGTATTTAGGGAAAGGTGAATGTTACAAGCACTCAAAAAAGCTCACAAGGTCTCCCCAGGTCCAGGGACATAGGCCAGAGGGCTCTAATAAGTCCCTTGGCTCCTATTCCACCCATCCCCCAAAGCAAATCTCTGCCCTGACTTAAGAAATTCTCAGTCCAACTTCCCATGACAACTTTCAGCTTCAATATGCAAATGATCAGTGTTTCTTTACCACTCTGAGGCACTGAACTCTCTGGGAATCTGATCAAAGCTACATAAAAATGCCCATATAGGGATGACCATGTGGCCTAGTGATTAAGGGAACCAGATCCCACACAGTGGACCATGGCTTGAGTCCCAGACCTGGAGTCATGAAAAACACACTGGGTTTGTGTATATGTATGTCTAAAATCCAGACAGGGACTAGGGTAAGGAGAGTGAGGCAACAATGGTACAAAATTTAAGGGGAGGGCTCACTCATCGGGCCCCACAGAGAAGTCCATCCAAGATGTGTTTGGCCAGTAGCCTTAGCTATTTATGAAAATAGTTGGGTGGAAAAGCTTTGGCCCAACCAGAATGGATTGGACGACTACAACCATCTCAGGGCAAAACTCTCAAGTTCAAGCCCATCTTTGGTGACCTTTGAGACTGACAAGAGAACAGGAACCTCGTTAACACTTTCAACAGAGGCCCGGAAAAGCCTGACTGGAGCAACAAGGACTGGGTCTTTCTCCATCCCCTCTCCTGGGGTGAGTGTGCAGTCCTGTCTGCCGGGACCGTTCCTTTGCTGTGGTGAGACGGAGGGGTGGCCTTGTGAGAGCTGAATGTGGATCCTCTCTAGGTGAGCTGCTCCTTGGCCCTATTCACATGCAGCTGCCCTGAGCTCACCCAGTCCTCCTCATGGCTCCTAAGCATTCGCACTACCTGTTTCCCTCTAGAAATAGACTCCATTGTCCTGCAAGCCCTAGTCCTTGACTTTCTCCACTTCCTCAACCCCCAGTCTGTCAGCTGTTTATGGCTTCCCCAGTCTCCCAGGCCTAGGAAATACCAGCCACTGCAGAGGTGCAGAGCTCCCCCACCCCACCTTCCACTCAACCCTCTGGCTGGTGAGGAGAGGGAAGGGAAGTGTTGTAGAACAGACAGTAACTGAGAAGGCCAGGAGAAGGGATCATCAACAGCTACTCAGGTGTGAAGCTGGTGAGCCCTGAGGCTAAACTGGGTATGAAATTCATCTTTAATGTCTTCAGTAATGGAAGTCTTCATATGCTAAAGCCTTCAGCCAGGCAATCCAGGAGACAGAAAGGTGAGGTCAGCAAGTCCTCAGCTTAGGGTGACCCTCCTCCTTCCTGTCCCATGCACCTCTTTGTTCTGCTCATCTAAACCCTGATGCCCAAATCTTGTCCCATGCTCTATTCAGCTGTGATGTGTCAGACCTCAGGAAAGGCTACACTGAGGCCACTGAAGAATGTAGGGATGGAGACACACACACCATGCACACACAAATACACAGAGGCATAGCCCTCCGGAGTCTTATTTGGTGGAGTTACTAAACTAACTCCTTTTTTTTTTTTTTTTTTTTTTTTGGAGGGTTTTGTTTTAAGCACTCTTCAATTAAACTTTACAGGGAGAAAGCAAAGATGGGAATCTTGCTAGGACCCTCTGTTGTATATCGTTTCCTGAGTTGTTTTTTCACCCTGACCCAAGTCTCCTCATAAACTGTTCCTTGTTTTGGGAACCAAGGTTTTTTTGCACAAAAATTAGGAACTGGTGGAGCTGCTTGATACTAACTTTATCACCCCTAGCTTTTAACATATGAGACAATATTTGAACATATATTTTTCTTTCTTTAGACAATTGTGTCCCCATGTTTTACACTCAATAATAATAGAATCCACTCTTTTTCTTGTTTTATAATTTTTTTTATTTTACTCTGATATCTCCTTACTCTGGTATGTCTTTTTTTTACTCTGGTATCTCTTTTACTCTGGTATCTCTTTTATTCTGGTATTTTTTTACTCTGGTATCTCTTTTACTCTGGTATCTTTTTTACTCTGGTATTTCTTTTACTCTAATTTTTTTTTACTTTTACTCTTACTTTATTTTATAGGACCCTTACCTTACTCAATATTTGGCCGGCTGCAAGGAGTGTCTACTCGCCTGACGCTTCCCCGTACTCAGGCCCCACATTGGACGCCACTTTGCTGGGACCAGCTCGGCGTGAACACGTTTCTCTGAGTGGGTAAGGGGTGGATTAGAAATAGATACAATAACAAACACACAAAGACACACAAGTATAGAAAAGTGAGGATCGGGTGGACACAGCTTCTCTGATGGAGAAGTTGCGACCAGAACCAGCCTCAGGTTTATTCTTTTAAAGGACAGATAATGGGATGCAAAAGGAATGGGGAAGAAGGAAGTGGAATGCAAGGAAAATAAGGGAGGAATGCAAAGCCAGTTGTTTTTGATGTAAATCATGTGAAGATGTGAAAATGACTGGTGCCATATCATTTCTCTGATCCTTTTGGGAGACAATTTGATAAACGCATGTGACTTTTTTAGCCCGATATTGGACAGTATTGGGTATTGGGTATTAACAACACAGGAAGACAACCATTGACAACAGGCAGATACTGCTTTTGTATGTAGATGCTTCTCAATAGCCCTGCTAGAGTAGCTTACAAAAGTGCATATTAGCATGTGTCTACAGGCCACATGTTTTAATCACATGTTTTTAAATTGGCCGTTCTCCACAGTTCAGCCGTGCTGTGTCAGACCTCAGGAAAGGCTGGCACTAAGGCCACTGAAGAATGCAGGGATGGAGACACACACACACATGCACACACAAATACACAGTAACCTGAAAGTCACAGGATTTTTCCTAACCCTCATTCCTTAGGAAAGATGTTTGTCAAAGTTGGTAGAGCAAAGTCAATGAACCTACTAAAAAGTTCTATAGGGGACAATGAAACTATAAATAATTCAAAGTCTTTATTACAAGAACTTGGGCCACTGGACAGAAGCCTGCAAGTCAGCCATGTGTCCTCATGACATGTCTTGTTCCCTCACTTGGAGACATCACACAAGGTATTTTGCTACTTGGACTTATGGTTCATAAATAAATAGTATAGAGCTCCTATATTGTGCCAGGCACTGTGCTAAGAGTTGGAGATCAAATGAATAATAATATTTACTACATGCTTCTGTACAGAGTGTTCTAAGCATTCTATGCCCTTTGCTTATATTATCTCATTTAATTCTCACAATGACCCTATGAGGTAGACACTATTACTTTCCCCACTGTGGGGACCTTGAAGTAAAGAGAAGTAAGCAGCATGCTTATCGCCACCTAGCTTGAAAGCAGTGGAACAAGGTATGGGCCCAGGCTGTCTGATCTCACACCACATTCTTAATAACTACTCTGTATTCCCCTCTTAAGATGAAAATGCTCCCTGCTTCTTGGGCCTCACAGTCTAGTACAAAGTATGGCCCATGGGCCAAATCTGGTCTGATGTTTGTTTTTATAAATAAAGTTTTATTGGGGTACAACCACACTCATTTGCTTACCTCTTAGGTATGTCTATTTTCACACTACAACGGCCCCAACAAATCTTAAAATATTTGCTCTATGCCACTTTACAGAAAAAGTTTGCCAATTCCTAGTCTTGTAAAATAGTACCATTCTGCCTTTCCTAGGGATGACAGAACATGAGGTGATGGTTAGGATACACTTTCAGCTCACTAAAAAGTGAGCAATGCAGACCAGCCAAAGTATGTCCAGCCCAGCATCCACCCACTATTCCATGTTTTGGAAATAGCCTGCTCCTAATTGTTCCACCACCACTAAATTCCTGAGTGCTGGGCAGACAGACAGGGCACTGGCTAGCTAGAGTCATAGCTAGTTAGTTAGAGGATCTATGTGAAAAGAGGGAACAGAGAAAACCTACGTTCTCTGGAACCGAGACACTGCAAGCAGCTTAGGAGATAATGGGCTCTGCCTCCATCTGGTAGGGTTGCTCATTTATCCATCTAGTCATTCAACATTCATTAAGCACCTATTGTGAGCCAGGCCCCAGGGTAGGTGTCATGTTATTAGGGAGTTGCTCTGTGTGTACATTTAAGACAAAAATCATACATCGGACAAGGATTAGACAAAAAATGCCATATTGTCCCTTTTAATTCTACCATGCTACGCTTTAACATTGTTCCAGAGTTTACACCAGTGCAAAGAAGGCCTCCATACTCAAGTGTCAGGTGGTACACAAGAGGTGATCAAATTTGAAGGGAGCTCTTCCCTCTTTTCTTGCTTCCAAGGCAGGCTTTCAGCTCTTTCCAAATCTACTCCATTGTACTGCAGAGCAACTTTTCCAGAAAATAGCATGGCTAGATATGGAAATATCTATATATTTCCATATATATTATCAATATGTAGTAAGCCCCAAATTCTTTTATTCAACCTTGATTAAATGGCACTAATGAAAAAAACATTAAGTAAAGAATCTATTGACACAAGTGCTTTGAGAATGCAAAACCTTGGGTTAACATGGGACTTTGCTTCAACAGATGAAAAAGGTTAGAAAATATTTACATATCAGACACAAAATTTAGGTTAAATCCATACTTTTCCTGCATCTTGTCATCATAAAGTTGAGTTTCCATCTAATTATGTTTACAAAAAAAGATGAAGCACTTTTCATACTAGCGAATGATTTTAAAGTTCTAAGGACTGTTGATTTATAACCAGGAGACTACTGAAGCTTACTTGAATAGGAGACAACATGTGTTAAAATGTTTGTGGAGAAAATTGTTCACTTAAAGCAACTAAGCTGTGTTTATCAAAGGAGGTTGAATTTTCTCACCAGCCTTGCTATAATTAATCCACCGACTATGACCTCACTGGTCTTGTTATAATTCAACCAGTAAAAATGACTCAGCAGAGCCTCTTAAAATTAGGAGCATGACTGAAAGCATTCCTTCCCTTAAAAAAGATTATTTTGAAAGTAAAATAAACAAGTGGCTCTAACAGATTAACTTTAAAACACCATGTAGAATCTCAATTTTCCACAACAGAAAAATTCTCATGTAAGAACATTTAATGAAACTGGCTAAAGATTTTCCCCCCTCTAATGCCAATATGTGGACACATCTTCAAGTCACTAGGTTGTATTTCTTTTTTTTTTTTCTTTTTTCTTTTCTTTTCTTTTTGGTTTGTTTTTAAAGACAAATTTTTGCTATAGGGCATGTGCACTCAACTGAAGAAAGAGAGAGAGAAAGAAAGAAAGTGAGAAACCACCGACCCCCACCTACTGAGGGATGGCCACAACACAGTCCCTTAATCTCCATTCTCTTCCTGGGACTTTGGGCACCTAGGCACACCTGCCCAGTGTGAGTTTCAAGCCACCAGGTTTGGGACTCCAACTGTGGTCATACACATGGGAATCCAGCATCCCAACTGCTGCACCATTAGAAGGCTGTATTTCAAGTGGCCCAACCACAACTCATTTCTACTTCTTGCCAAGTCTAAGAGGAAATACACAAAGCTCATCTTCTCCACAAGCCACTAGCCAGAATCTTATGACCTTCCATGGAGCTCAGCCACACAGAAAGGCTCTGAGAAAAGCTGGCAGGAGGCGGGAGTGTGGGGAAGGCTCCAGCTGTTCTCTGACCCAGCCCAGAGCTCCCCTGAGCCAAAGACCTACTGGAGAAGTAATTTGCTTTTTAATGCATTTTCTCCTTCCAATCAAGAGCAGAGAAGTGCTGGCTGCTGTTGAAAGCTCTTTGGGTTAGGCATCAACATTAATGGAATGACAATTGCAAAAAGATAAATACAGCATTATTATGCCAAGGTCTCAGGGGAGCTGGCACAGTGGCCCCAGGAGACCTGCCAGAAAGCCATGTGGTGGCATCCATCCTCTCCTAAGCCAGGCATGTCCAAACTAGAAGGAATAGCTTTCTCCCAGACACAGCCTGCACATATCCCAAGAAAAACCAGGTTTGTGCTAAAGATACGGTTTGTGTGGCCCCAGAAAGAGACTCAGAGCTGGCCGGGTTTTCAGTGATCAATTGCTCAATTGAAAACAGCCGTCTTCTCATTTTCTGGGCTCAGCTAACCTGGAAACCAGCAAGGTACCAAAGAGGTATCAACTCCTCAGATTCTCAGATGCTGAGGGTTACCCAAGCACCCCAGCGGCAATCTGCCTCCTTTCTCTCCATACCAGAAACACCAACTCAAGAGGAAAACCTCCAGGGAGGCAAAGTCTTCCTCCTGCCCCCTGGTTTTCCCTTCCTCTCCATGTGTGATCTTCTGTTTCTTCTCTCTCCCGCCTCTCCCTTTTACTCCTTCCCCAACACCCATGCTGCCTCTTTCCCATTTCCTTTTCCTGGTAGCCTCTACCTGGAGGCCTGAGAGAAGATGCTCAGTGAAAGGAATTTCTCCCAAGCTGAGGAGAAAATAGTGCTTCTCAGTATGAGGAGGCCCAGGACTGAGCCAGGGGGTTACTTTTCTCAGCCCTGACTATGCCTCTACTTTGGGGGGAACACTGCTACATAAAGGCACAAGGACACAGTTTTGAGTCAGAGACTTGTGTTTTGAATTCTGGCTCTTGTATTTACTGGCTATGTGATCCTAGATTACTGGAGCTCAGTGTCTTTATCTGTAAGAGTGGGAATAACACCTACCTCAGACTTGTAAAGATTAGAAGAATTAAGGTAGATAAAGTACCTGGCCCATGGCTGGTGATCAATAAAATGAGCCCAGACTTTTTTTTCTTTCCTCGTCTATGAGTTGAAAGTAGAATCTCCTGATTATTCACAGCTTCCTTAAAGAAACAACCCAGGAGACTGGTGTCTGGATTCACCCGTATTATGCCTCACTCCTGCGCAGGTCATAGCACAAGTCAACATCTAGGGGTGTTCTCTGTCTTTTATCAAGCCTCTGCTGGGCCAGGTCAGAAGACCATGGTTAAAAGTCAAGTGGGATCAAACACTAGGAGCAGCTGCGTGCAAAGGGCTACATGGTCAACATTCGTCAATAGGCTCCCAGGGCCTGTAAACATTTGATCCAATTTCACCTCCCTGTTTTAGCCCTGAAGTGTGCAGCCTTCCAGCAGCCAATCCTCAGATAGCTGACCCCCTTGGCCCATCTGTGGACCCTGGGCTGGACACTGCCACCTAGTATCTATCTGAGACAAGCCCGCTCCTCCACACATGGAACAGGTGTTTAGAGCTCCTCTTTCTGGAAGGAGTCTTACCTCTGACACCAACATGTATGCCTCTATGCATTCAGACCACTGCATATTTTAAAGGACCTCCTCTGGTCTTCTGTCTGTCCTTTAGAAGATGCAGGGACTATACAGAGCCTGGAGGAAATCCAAGCTGTGCACTTACAAGGGTTTCTAAAATAAAAGTCATAATAATAACCAGTAAGATTAGTACAGCACTTTGAAGTTTCCAAAGAACTCGTATCCATTCAAACCCTACCAAAGTAGGCTAACAGAGCTAAAGAATTACCCCAAAATTTCAGCGGCTTAATTTAATGGCAGTATTTCTTGTTCTCATTGTAGCTCAGTGTAGGTAGGCATAAAAGAGGGAATTCTGTCCCATGTAGACATCAGGGGCACAGTTCTTTTTGTCTTATGGCATTGCCACCCTCTAGAGCCTTCAAGTCCCTCACTTCCAGAAGAAAAGTATGGAGGACCCTGGTGGAGGTTTCCATGGGCCAGGCCTAGAAATGGGAAACATCAATTCCACACATACTCATTGGACAGAACTTGGTAATACACCTACCTGATCCCAAGGGAGGCTGGGTGCTCAGGAGGATAGGAGACAGGATTTGATAAACAGGTAGCAATGCATAGTTTTTGCTTTAAAACCATGAGACAAGTATTTTTTTTCCCCAGAGCAGGAAACTAAGGTTCTTAATGGTTCACACACCCAAGATACTATTGTCAGTAAATGACCTTGAACCCAAGTCTTCTAGCTCCAATCCATTTTTTATTTCATGTAGAATTTTTTCCTCCTTGGGGCACAGATTGCTGAGCAAATTACTAAATCTTAAGAATGACTGGCCCTGACTATGCCACTTCCTGTTGTGCCTACTCCCAGGTATTTGAAATGCCAGAGAAAGGTACTACACACCTCCCTCCCACTTCCGACCAACCAGTCCTTCCTTCTACACCATGAGAGTGGGTTCAAGCCCTTCCCTAGTGACTCGACCATGAAAATAAAGATGTTTAACCACATCTACATCTGTGGCCTTGAGTAGGAAATCATGGTCCATGTCTTGGAAGAGTTCACAGTCTAATGAGAAAGACAGAAATGTAAGAAACAGCTGTAACTAGACTTGATTAGACAACAACAGAGGCCTCTACAAAGTGCTACAGGAACACAGATGAGCAAGAAATCGATTTTCTTGGAGAGTCAAAGTTACAGAGAGGTAATATTTGTCCTGGGCCTGAGTCAGGAATAGCCTTGCAGACAAGGCAGGGAAAGCACCACATGTCAGGGAAAAGCCTTTGCACAGATACCAACTGGGGAAAGATGTCTAGCAAGTCCTCCAAAAGAGACAGAATTTTACAAGGCTGCAGAAAGCCCCTTCTTACCTCCTAGGTCTTCTGGAACACTGGGAAAATGGGAAACCCTGAACAATATCATGTTCCAGACAGGGTATAAGGTCTTATGCTGTAAGGCCGAAGGATGGTAGCCTCATGTGAGTCCTAAACCATTACTTTCCTGTGGTAGAATTAGCTGTCTATCGTACGACACTTTGTATTTAAAGGCACTTTTTATACGTGATCTCATTTACTCCTCAGTTTGCAGATGAGGAAAAGAAATCTCAGAGAAGGTAAGTCACTTGGCTAGCAAGCAGCAGGACTAGAACTCTACCCCAAATCCTATACTCCAAAGACCAGATATTTTCTGCTAAGACATTCATGGGTAGGTGGGAGAACAAAGTACTATGGAGAGGGCACTTCAGGGGTACTTTTCAGTGTCCCCATTGGGAGCTTTTATTTCTTTTTTTTTTTTTTTTTTCACTTTGCCATAGGGTGCAAGTTTTCACTGGAGAGAGACAAAGAGAGAGAAAGAAGGAAAGTGAGAAAGCATCCCCCCATGCATGGGCCATAGCCATGTAGCAATCCCTTCTTCTCCATTTCTATCCTCTTTTGGGACTTTGGACACACATGCATACACACACACACACACACACACACACACACGGTGTATTTCTCAAACTGCTAGGTCTGGGACTCAAATCACATAGCCAGCCATATAGTATCCAGCCACCTTAACCACCAGGCCACAGGCGGCCTGCCATCAGGGTCCTTTCTAAAATGAGTAACTTATTTCCAATTATTTTTCCTTCCCCACCTCACACATGGAGTTGAGAGCTAATCCTGTGAATTCATTCCTAGGGGACCCTAGTTCATCTCCCCTGAGTCTAGAGAACTACATTTCCCACCTCCAAGCCATCTATAGCTCCTCTACCCTATTCTAATCACCCTCTCAGAAACCACCAGAAGGCAGAATATTAGGTGGAATTAGAGACAGATAAGGATGGAAGCAAAGCCTGACACAGAAGAACATCATCTCCTCTATGCTCCATGAAGTTCACAGACTTCCTTGAGACTTCTACAGAGAAGCAGTATCAGGCCACCTTCACCCACCCCAATGTCCAGGGCCTCTGTTTCTTCCTCCCAATCTTGCTCTATTCTTCTTTTCAATCCAGCATTGTATCAAGAGAGCAAAGATCAATGTTGTTTTCAGTGAGTCCCTCTGGCCTTTCTAGAAGGTGACCTGAAGGCAGAACTCCCTTCTGGAGCTGCTCAAGGCTCCTTCTTTCACCTGTCTGAAAACAGCCACTGGAAGGGAACAGTAGTGACTATGAGAACCTGATACTCCACCCAGGAAACCTGAGTGCTGGGCACCTTAGGACTACTGGTTACAGCTCGGGGCAGATTCTTACAGAAGTAAGCAGCTATCCCAGGGTTGGGGTTACTTTCTACTTATTGTGCACATATAGAAGTGGCCGCATTTTCCAAATAAAAAACATGGTTATAATCTACTCAAGAGTTTTTTTTTTTTTTTTGGAGAGGTTTTTGTTATAGGGCACGTGCACTCACCAGAAAGACAGAGAGAAACAGAGACAGCGAGAATTCACCCCCCAGGGTGAATGGCCATGCTGCAATCCCTTCTCCTCCATTCTCTTCTCAGGATCTTGGGCACTCATGCACACGCACCCGGCGTGAGTTTAAGCCACCGGGTCCAGGACTTGAGCCGTGGTCGACTACATGCAAGTCCAGTGACATAGCCATTATGCGACCTCATTTTTGTGTGTGTGTACACCAGGAGCCCTTTGAAACCAAAGCCTGTGCTGCATCCAGCTCTGAATCTCTTGTGCCTAGTGCAGTACCTCAGAGGAGCCCAACAGACACTTGTTAAATAATTCATCTGGGAACTGGCAGGCTGTAAGCTGTGCCCACCAGGAAATCAATGCTCTTTAAGCCTGTTTAGGTTTCTGCTCTTATATTTGTTTTGTTTTCTTAATTTCAAAGTAAAATTTCTTTTTTAGACAAATGTAATCTCTCTCGGTTGTTCCACAGAGAGAGGGACTTTGTCCACGCCAAAGTGTAGTGGTAGCAAGGAAAGTAAGGTCAAGGGCCACTGTAAGGGTAGAAGAAGACTCTGCATGAAGAAAATTATTGATCCTCATGCAAAAACTCTTAATAGAAACTGAATTAAGAGTACGCAACTAAACTCCAGGCTACAGAAATCCCATGGGTCATTCCACACGAAGGAGCCAGGAAACCAGCCTGAGAGTGGAGAGAAGTATAAAACAGTGTGGCAGGAAGATCTGGCACCAACCTGCTAAGATGAATTTCCATCAGGAGTCCCTGGAAATTCATCACAGGAATCTTTTATAGATGCAGCCAATCATGCCATGGCATCTGTCTCCAGGGTGTTTTAAGAGTGGCACAGACAGAATGGACGATCACTGCTCCTGCCTCTTTCTGGCTGTAAGGGTCTCTCAGAAACTCCTTTTGGTTTGTGCCTTGAAGGACACCATTTGACAAGTCTGACCCTTGATTAACCCAGAGCAAGGGACCCACACACAGTGAGTTTGGTGACCTTAGGGAGTTGAGAAAGACAGGAATGCTCTCAGGGCAAATAAGGGAAAGCAGCTGGTTCCCTTAAGTTATTTAATACAGTTCTGTTCCATTTGCAGGAATAAACAGATCTTCCTCACCAGGGAACTCAACAAAACATTTATCGAGCACTTTCTATGGTATATATTAGACACAGTGGATACAGCCGCATATTAATTAGTGTAGGCTAAACTTTGGTAACAAACTCCAAAAACGTAATGACTGCAAATACAGAAGCTTCTTTCTTTCTCATTTGACAGCCCAGGGAAGATGCTCAGGTCCTCCACAATCACTCAGGGTCCATGGCAGCCTCCGAGGTCACCGTGGGACCACCATCTCCTTCTTCTTTATCGTCAATGCAATGAACCACGGAGGGGAGGGAAAGGAGCATGGAAGAGGCACATTCACCCTTGAGGCCTGAAGGGGCCCGTTTCAGTGGGAAGGAGATGGCTTCACCAAGGAGAGAAGCAGGAAGCTGAGGAGCCCTTTCGAGACTTCCTCACCCTCACTCAGCTCTGCTAGGTAGCATATTAGGCCATTCCGGGTAAAGTGCAGCCCAGCTTCATCTGGTTCCTGGGTTCAGTCCCTCCGTGCTGTGGGTCCACTTCCTTGCTACAGGTACCAATGCTCCTATAAAGCTGGGGTGCATCGCCAGCCCCCAAATTACTCCCTCATTCATCTAGTCAATGAATCTTTATTGATTTCATATTATATGCCAACATGGGTAAGGCTAGTGCTGGGTATATAGTGATGTGTAAGTCATACATGGTCAATGGAACTCACACTTTTATGTGGATGACATGAACAAGAAAAACGGCAATCGTTAAATAAAGTATTTCCAAGAGAAATAACATTTTTAAAGAAAATAAGATAGTTATTTGGAGACCAAGTAGTAACTGGGCCCATGTGGGAAAGGTCCCAGGTTTGTGCTCCTGAACCTCCCTGAGAGCTGCAGGTGTGTGTGTGCATGCCCGTGACCTAGGCCAGCTGAGACTCAGGGTGGTCATGACATGAGAACTTTATTGGGAGTGCCTGTCTCTTTGTCTCTCTTCCTCTCTATCGCTCTCTCTCATGGAAGAAAGAAAGACAGGAGAAAGAGAGAGAGAAAAGGAAGAAAGGAAGAGAAAGTCTTCTTTTATTTTTTTAAATTTTCCAGAGGGCATGTGTGCTCATTGGAGAGGGACAGAGAGAGAGAAAGAAAGAAATCCCCCACACACACTCCATGGAGAATGGTCACACTGTAATACCTTCTTCTTCTTCTTTCTTAAAAAAAAAAAATAGTGTTGAGAATGAAAGGTCTAAAATCAGAGGGCTATTTTAGATAGAGAGGTCAGAGAGGGAGCAGCTATGTAACTAGCAGGCAGCCAGTCCTGAGTCCTTGAGGCAGGAATGGGCTGAAATGTACAAAGATCAACCAGAAGACCAGCGTGACTGGTGCTCCATGGGAAGAGAAGTAGCTTGAGATAAGATGAGAAAGGTCAAAGGGGTCATATCACAAAGGTGAGCCATGGTAAGGAGGTCATTTGATCACTGAGCAAATGCCTATTAGCACCAACAAGGAGTCCGAAGACCGAGGACACCCCAGTGAAAACATAACTCCCTGCCCTTGTGGAACTTCCAAGCCCCAAGGATGCATAAAGTCAACAAATAAATGACTAAGCAAACAATACCACATCAGGTGATGGCAAGAGCTCTGAAGAAGACAGAGCAGGATAAGACTTGATTGATGGGGCTGCTATCACAGATGGAACAGAAGGACAAGTCCCCCGGAAAATTGAGGACAGGACTGGAAGAAGTGAGGCACCAAGCCATGTGCAATCTGAAGGGACAGCATTCCAGCGAGCTCTTACAGTTCCCGAAGTCCAGGATGCCCAGTTCAAGCTGAAATTCAGGTAGACAAATATCACATGGGGCAACTTACACTAAGAATAGTTCATTTTATCTGATATCCAATTTTAACTGGGTGCCTTATATTTTTAGTTGCTCGATTGGGCAAATGTAAAAGAGAGAGAGCAGAAAAGCATGAGGGCCCTGAGGGAGAGCATGCCAGCTGTGTTCAAAGCACAGCATGGAGGCTACTGTGGGGTGGATGGTAGGAGGTGAGCCTGGAGAGGGAGGCAGAAGCATGAGTATGCAGGGCCATGAAGGCCATGGTGAGCACTTTGGGTTTTATTCTAAATGGAATGACAGGCTCTGGGGGTTCTGAGCAGCCACGTGAGGAATGGTCACAGAAGACTCGAAGCTGTACCCTAACTGCCCCCTCCAGTAGGGTCTATGGAGGAGGTAGAAGTCAAGCTCATTCCAGGTCCAAACATCCCACTGCATGATACTTGCCACCATGTAGTTATAGAGATGGGAACTGGAGAGTCTGGGCACCACCAATCAAATGGAACATCATTCCAATCAGTATCCAAGGCTCCAGTCAACACAATTTCATCTCCTAGGAAACAGGGCAATGACTGCTGCTGCCCACAAGCCCCTGGGCACAATCCTGGAGCCCACAAGCACCAGCCTCCATGCCAGCACCTACTCCACCATTACTTTCCATCCAGGTGGGGCTGAGTCCATCCAGGGAGGCAAATTCCCCCTCCTCTTCTTCTTTTGACCTGACTGCTCTTTTGTCATGGCTAGGATCATAAGGAAGGGACTGCATTTCCTGTGTCCAGCCTCTGCTATCAATTCTTTCCCCTCTTGTCAGCATCCTGTGCCTACAGTCTGGGCTCCTAGTGCTCCAGCTGCCGACTTTAATCAACACCAAGAGTTAAGACAGGCAGATGCTAACTATCCCCAGGATGCTCTGTAAAGCTCTCACACTCACTTAAAAAGGATAATTTTCTGGGATTGGTTCAGGACATGTGACTCTATAAGCAACTAAACTCCAGCCAGGAGGGGACAAGGAAAGAGCTGGAGCAAGGGAGTCCTTCCCTTAAAGACCTGAAGGAAGGTTCTTTGATGACTTAAGATGCTCTAGACCTCAGTTCCCAATAGCCTCATCTGATTCCAGTTTCAGTGGTTGAATGATCCTCTACAAAGAGTATTAATTCAGGGATTGGTATGAGTCATTGATCTACCTAGAAGGTGTTCTCCAGTGACACATCTCTGTCCTTGACGTTATCCTGTAAAATATCTACTTCAACAGCTAGAGTACAACCATGACAGGGTACCAATAATCCAAGTGTGATGTAAGGGAAAAACACTGAGCCAGCTGAGTAACCTTGGGCAGTCTGCTCAACCACTCTGAGCTACAGTTTCTGCATGTGTAAAACAGAAATTACAAATCCTGCCTCTTTATCCTACCTTAGGATAAACTGAGATGCCCCAGTGTCTGACATTAAGAACTCACTTTATATGTCCCCCTCTCTCAGTTTCATTTTATTTGTTTTTATTATAGAGAGCATGTGCACAGAGAGAGAGAGAGAGACCCTTGATAGGGTCTCTTCATGTCATGATTCTCTTTAGCCCAATAGGTCCTCGAGATCCCAGGCACCTGCTCAAACTCCTGGCACGTCTTCAGGCCTACCTGAAGACTCTAACCCACAGTCTCCACCCCAATAGAGGACAGTAATATTACAGTCTGCTTGCCTAGTACTTGCAGTACTACTGCACCACAGTGGCTCAGCCCTTCCCTTGGTTTTATTTCCTGTAAAATGGGTATAATAAAATTATCAATGTTATTAGAACCTGAAACCCGATCATCTTTGGAAAAGAACACTTAATTGTTGGATTCTACCATGGGGTAGAATAACAGAGCAGAATCAAGAAAATAAATACTGTTAAACCATGCGATTGAAAACTAATAACAGTGTGGAGAATGCAAACTCGATAACAATTTCAATGACAAAGATGCAAGAGCTTTAATTAACCACAAGCTCAGCTTGAAACAAGAGAGGGACACATTTACTATGAGGAGCTTACACAATAGAAGATGCTATAACGATAATGATTAACATATATTAAACACTTATTAAGTCCCAAGTGATACTCGAAGTACTGTACTTTACTAACACAATGCCCCAACAATCCGATGAGATGCATTTTTACCACCAGTTTATAAATGACAAAATTGAAGCAAAGAGAAGTTAAGTAAATTGCCTGTGGTCACAGAGCTTGTTAATAGCAGAGCTGGGACAGAGTAATTTTACTCTGGAAGCAGTTCTCTGGAGCTACTGGGTTAGTTCTAAGTATCATGTTAGGTGTAGCCACATTTTCCCTACGCTGGCATGACCCAGCAATCACCTCTTTTATGCCAAGAGGCTGGGAAGGAGGTTAGAAAGGGCATGACTTAGAATTAAACCCTCACTCAGGCCCAAGGTTCAAAGCCAAGCCATGACTTCAAGATGCCCAGTCACTCCCGGATCACTTACTGCCTAGCGGACCAGGGACTCCATGCCTCAAGGAAGAACCTTGAATTGTCACTAACTTCCTCCCCTTTTCCTTTCCCTCAACTCATTCAGCTGACTCCCGTAAGTTAATGGCTATTTAAAGTGACAGTACGGAAGAAGGTAGACAAGCTTGATACTTCTTTGGAGTCTTGCATCCTTTCCCAAAAGCTCCTGCAAGTTTTGTACTCTACTCCATACTTTATCTGGGTTTGTTTTAATATACAAATAATATTTTAAGCGACTTACCACTGAGTAAAATTGATGCTCTGGTGTGATGAACCACGATTTTCTGGCAGCTTCATAGAACCCCTAGCATACTGCTACATACCCCCAACTTGAAAAGTTCAGAACTACAGATGCATATTTCATAACATGAGAAGATGTCTGGGGTATATCATTAAGTGATAAAAGCGGGTTATCACACAGCATGATGCTATTTTTGTATACCATCTGGAAGGCTGTGAATGTATAGCGAAATGTTAGCAGAGGTTATCTCTGGACCGTAAGAATGTGGGCGATTTTCACTTTGCTCTTTTTGCTTCTTACATCATATAATTTTTCTACAACGAGCACATGTATTATTTGTGGAGATGGAGTATAAGATTTTGGAGTGGGGGGTCTCTTTAAAGGAGTAGGAGGTGGTTAGTTCAGCTTTTTGAGATTGAAGAGTGAATGGCTGCCTGAATTTTTTCAGACACTTGCTTCAGAAAGGTTATACCTTTCAGACCCGAAACCATTGCCCTCTGAAGCTAAGAGGCAAGTCACAAGCAAACACCACGTGTAAAATCTAAACAAGGATCTTTCCCGTCTCCCCACCTTGGAGTTTTGTTAACTCTGAAGGCTATGACCTTGAATTTCTGGAATATTCACACAAACTTCCCTCACCTTCAAGGTCTTACCACTGAGGATCCCAGTGGCCAACCTCCAACTCTGCTTATTAATCTTAGGGCAAAGTTTTCTGTGTCCTGCCCACACCCTCCCAGCAACCAACTCCAAATTCAACCAGGGTTTTGCCTTCTCACCTCCAGCCCTAGCGCTGATGGCTCTCACACACCAAGCTGACCCCACACTAGACTGGCCTTCCTCTCTCTGGATGCTGTCCGAATCCTGTCACAACTCTATACATTTGGAACTTGTGACTCAACACTCAGCTTCCTCCCCAAAGGCTGCACCACTGCAAATCTGATTTCCCATTCTTCTGTCTCTACCTAGTTCTGAGATTTCAGTCCAGGTCGCCTTCCTATCTCATTCATGATTTCATTAATCATAATTAATTATTTATTGCATAATAATATGTGACAAGCATATTGTAAATGCATTGTCTTTTATTTTTCACAGTAATCATGAAAGGTAAATTTCATATTCCTCATTTCATGAATCAAGAAATTGAGGATCAGAGAGCTCAAGTGAAACCTAAGATCACTGTTCTGATTATCTATTGCTACACAATAAATCACCCCTTACTGGTTTAAAGCAATTATTTTATAGTTGGTTGGACTTGGCTAAGTCAATTTTACCTGTGGTTGTTCATGATGTTACAATCCGATGGTGGCTAGGGCTGGAGATCTGGAAGATTTCCTCACAACGTGCCTATGTAGCAGTTGACACTGGCTATATACTAGGGCTTCAGCTGGACTATCAGTCAAAGCACCTACATGTGGCTTCTCCATGTGTTCTTACCACTTGGGTGAGTGTGGGCTTCCTCACAGCATGGTGACTGAGTTCCAAGAGTATGTATGCAGGGAGAAGAAGACAGATGTGCTGGCATTTTATGACCTAGCCTTGAAAGTCACATGGCATCACTTCTGCTACTTTAATTCTTTTTAAGGTTTTTGCTGAGGCCAGCAGGTGGCATGGTGGTTAAGGGTGCTAGACTCCCACATGGCTGACCATGGTTCGAGTCCCAGACCTGGCAGCTTGCTTTCTCACTTTCTCTCTTGCTCTCACTCTTGCTCTCTTGCTCTGTTCCTCTCCGGTCAAATTAAAATAAATAAAGTTAAATAAAATAATTCTTAAAAAAGAAAAAAAGGTTCTTGCCATAGGACACGGCACTCACTGGAGAGAGACAGTGAGAATTCACACTACCCTCCCACCTGAGGGGATAGCCACTCTGTAATCCCTTCTCCTCCATTCTCCTCCTGGGATTTTGGGCATGCATGCACCCATGTCCAGCATAATTTTCAAGCCACCAGGTCTGGGACTTGAACTACAGTCAGTCATGTGGAAGTCCAGCACCTTAACTATCATGCCACCTGCTGGCCCTACTCCTGCTATTTTTTATCAGCAATACCAAGGTCTGTTCAGGTTCAAGTGAAAAGGATATAGACATTACCACTAGATGGAGGGAGTATTGTTGCTTGCAAGAACATGTGGGATGGGATACATTGTAGTAGTTCTTTGGAAAATGCAGTCTTCCAGAATCACATGGCTAGGGAATTGGGGGCAGGATTTGGACTAAGATCAGCCTAACTGCAAAGTGTGTGTGTGTGTGTGTGTGTGTGTGTGTGTGCTCTTAAACCATGGAAGCACACTGCCAAGAGAGATCCATGACGTTCTCAGTCACTGAGTGTGGGATGCAGAATACAACACATCAGGGAGACATTAACCAACGAGGACCTCCAGAAGACAGAGCCAAGATTTTGAGATGCCTGGAAATAATATCATAGGATTTAACAGTTGAGAATATTTAACCTGATAAAATCTAAAAGTGACGTGATGGTTTTCTTCAAATGCAATAAGGACAAATATGTAGAAGAGGGAAAATTTATTATGTATTTCATCCTCCATCAGATGAGACACAGAGAGGCACATTGCAGCGCATTGATTATAGTTTGGTGCAAAGGGCAGAACATTGGCTTTGAATCCAAGCAAACTGCATTGTTCAGCTTCTGGCAGCAGCCTTAGGCAAATAATGTGTCCTCTCTAGGCCTCATTTGCCACATCTGTAAAATGGAGATAATAAAATATATCTTACTATTAAAACAGGATCCCAAAGAGATTGTATATACCCATGTTCATTAACAGCATTATCCACAATAACTTAAATGTGGAAGCGACCAAAATGTCCATCCATGAATGAATGACTAAGCAAAATATATTATCTACATGCAATAGAATGTAAGTCAGCCTTGAAAAGAAAGGAGAGATCTGGCCCCCACTTGGCATATTAAGCAGTTCAAATCCAGGACTCAGTAGCTTGAGAAACCAGGCACATGTGAGTGTATGCCCCAAATTCCCAACAGGATGGAGAAATGGAGAAGGAATGATTGCCTCATTAGGGGAAGAGGGGTCGGTGCTTTCTCCCTCTCTATCTCTCTGTCTCTCTCTGGCAAGCGTGAGCACCCTCTGGCAGATTTAAAAAATAAGGAAAGGAAAGGAATAAAATTATGACATGTGCTACAGCATGGATTATCCTTGAGGACATTATGCTAAGGGAAATAAACCAGCCACAAAAAGACATATACTATATGATTCCACTTATGTGAGCTACTTAAGAGTAGCCTAAATCATAGCAACAGAAAGTCATATGTGGTTGCCAGGATCCAGGAGGACTAAGGAGTGGGGAATTATTATTTAATGAGTACAGGGTTTTAGTGTTGAAAGATGAAAAGAATTCTGGAGATGGATGATCATGCTAGCTGCACAACAATACAAATGTACTTAATATCCCTGAACTATATACTTAAAAATGGTTATGATGATAAATTTTGTTATGTATATTTCACTAGAATAAGGAAAATTGGGGAAAAAACTATTTTACAGGGTTGCTGTAAAAATTAGAGATAATATATGTATAGCAACTTGACATACAGTAAGTACTCAACAGAAGATAGCTGCTATTGTTGTTCTTTAGAGCTGTTTAACAATGAGATGGGCTGCCTTGCAAAATCATGAGGTTCTCCGGGAAGATTCCTACGCTGAAGAGGCAATGAGAAGTACCAGATGGAATGTTGGATTCAAAGCTGGGAAGCTCTGGGCCCTTGCGCACCTTGGGTCCACCAGAGATAAAGTCCAACCCAAAGGGGCCCTGTTGTCCCTCTGATGAGCTTAGCCTTGGGGCCTTTTGGAACCTTGGAAGCACTGGTTAGGAGAGGACAAGAGGCAATGAGGGAGGTGTGGAGCTGAGAAGGCCACACAGTGCCTCTGATGGAGGTGTGAGGACTCAGAGGTTCTTTGGACAAAGGCATTTTCAGAGTCATAAAGATGTCTGTTGGGTTCTAGAAGCATCCCTCTAGACTGGATCCATCTAGGCATGGCTCCTGGAGACAGACTTCAATCCCAAGGGGAAAGTTACAATGAGACTTAGCTAAGGCCTGGGGCCCCAGAAAGAAGGGTAACTCCCAGAATCACTGATTACAAATCAAAACACCAAGACCCATATAAGGTCATACACACTTGCAAAGAACAAAGGAGAAGAAAGAAGGGAAGAACGGAAACAGGACAGGCAGGAACTTGACTGTCTATTTTTTAAAATAGATATTTATATAGCACTCAACACATGCCAGGTATGACTTTAAATATTTTGTAAATATTAACTGATCTGGGGACTAGCAGTTAGCATAATGGCTATGTCGCTGGACTCCCACATAGTCGACCACGGTTCGAGTCCCGGACCCAGTGGCTTAAACTCACACCGGGTGCGTGTGCCCAAGATCTTGAGAGAAGAATAAAGGAGAAAGGATTGCAGCGTGGCCATCCCCTCTGGGGGGTGATTTCTCACTTTCTATCTCTCTGTCTCTTTGCGTCTGTCTGGCGAGCGCACGCGCCCTATAGCAAAAACCTCTCCAAAAAAAGAAAAAAAAATATTAACTGATCTGATCATCACTATGATTCTATAAAGTATGCGTCATTATTATCCCTATTGTGAAGGTGAGGAAACCAAGGGGTAGAGAAGCTGTTACTTGCCCAAGTTTCCACAGCTAGGAAATTGTCAGGGTTAAACCCGGGGAATCTGGTTCCAGGGGTATGATGTTTACCACTCCACTCTTTTGCCTCCGCAGGTAGTAGGAAGAGTGCTAGCCAGCTGCATACATCATGCGATTTAATTGCACAGGAGGGGTAATTATTATCACCCTCAGATCTAGAGAAGGAGAACAGAGGCTCAGAGGGATAGAGAAGCTTCCCCAGGATCACACAGCTAGTAGAAAACTGAGATAGCACATCTAACATAGGTCACAGGTCTGTTGGCTCGTCCTATAGTAGCAAGTCCTCTGACCGGTATGGGGACTTAGGACCCACCAGGTGTTGGGCACAGCTTAGAGCTGCAGGACTCAATGACTTCATTTGTTGTAGTGGAGGCTGTGAGCTAAAGATATCCTGTCTCTCTTGGGCAAAGTGGGCCCAAGGGATGGATGAGTGTGCAAATCTCAGAGTCATTGCAGGATCTTGGTGCTCGAACAGAGACAGTGACCTGGGGAAGGACAGCAAATCCCTTCCCCTCCCTGCCACTTCTCCCCCACAAATGCAGTTGTACCTGGGCTTGGTGTCATAGTGATAAATTCCAGTCTCTGATGGCAAAACTCCCAGCCCCATCTTTGTCTGCTTGTTAAGCTGCAAGACCTTTTCCTGGCTCACCAGGGAAAACCTTAGAGAAAAAGGAGAAAGACTGGGTTTCCAGAACATTAAACTTCCATTGCCACTTCTGCCTGCCAATCTCCCTTCTAATCAGTCAGAGAGAAAGGAAGAAAGCCAGTGTACCTCAGAGGGAGCCAGGGGTGCGCGTCACCATGGCACAGCCTGCTGACAGAACCTCATCCTTCCCGCAAGAAGGGACCTTGGAAGGTCAACTCATCTATTCTCCTGACCTGGCCCAAACTCACTTCATGCAAAGAAAGAAGCCTGACTCAGCCAAAAGGACAGTCCTTCCTCTATATTTGATGACAAAAGTATCAACCAGCATTTATTCAAGAGCCAGTAAATATTTAGTGAATACTTTCCACGCACCACACACCAAGCTGATTAAATAGACCTCCAACGCTCTGTCTCCAAAGTCTATAGTCAAGCGCTAAGCTCCCAAGAAAGGGAAGTCCTCAGATTTGAAGATATAAACGCTGACCACCTTTCTCCCTCCACACCTCCACTGCCACCACCAGCACTCCCCAATGAAGGAGGAAGGCAACTCTCCCACCTTCTTTTCTGGCTTCGCTGGATCGAGAAAGAGTTCCCTGTGTAGCAGCAGACTTTTCCCATCCAAAAATTCAGTGGAGTTTGGCCGGCAGCGGGATACAGTGAAAAGTCCATTGAATTGAACGTGGAGTCAAACACAGATCATGCGACCTCACTGATAGTTTCCTTAACTGTCAGATGGGATAAATTATACCACCTACTTCATAAATCTTTCAGGCCATTCCAATCTCTTCAGGTAAGACTAGTGCATCGTGCCAGCATATATGAGAGTACCAAAGTAAACTTAATATATTTGCTGTTTTTCTCAAAATCTTCTTCCTAGAAATTTAAGGTATATGTGGGGTCAGCAGGTGGCATGGTGGTTAAAGTGCTGGATACCCAAATGATTGACCATAGGTCACGTCCTAGACCTGGCGACTTGAAAATTACAGTAGGCACATATATACATGTGTGCCCAAAATCCAGACAGGAAACAGAGAAGAAGGGATGGCGTGGCCATAGCCCCTGGAGGTCATGTCTAACTTTTCCTCTCTCTATCTCTGTCTCTCTCTAGTGAGCACACTCACCCTATGGCAAACACCTAGAAAGAAAGAAAGAAATCTAAAGCATGTGAAAAGATACAAGCCATAACATTGGTCATCACGGTGTTATTTGCAATTTCTCTGTCTTTATTATACTGTGCATATAGTATCTACATTTTAAAGAATAGTCATAATAAAAATAAACATCTAAGTGCCCAACACCCACCTTAAGAAAAAGAATGTTAACATCTTCAAAGCCAAACCCCCTCTATGCCTCATCCCACCTCACACACCTCCTTCCCCCCATTTTATTCTGCGCTAATCAGCCCTTTTTTTCCTTTAGTTTCATCATACATCTATGTGTATCAAAAAAAAGGTTTATTGGGAACCAGCAGTTAGCATAATGGCTATGTCACTGGACTCCCACATAGTCGATCGCGGTTTGCGTTCCGGACCCGGTAGCTTAAAACTCACGCCGGGCGCGTGTGCGTGCGTGCCCAAGATCCCGAGAGGAGAATGGAGGAGAAGGGATTGCGGCGTGACCATCCCCTCTGGGGGGCGATTTCTCGCTTTCTGTCTCTATGTTTCTCTCTGTCTGTCTGGCGAGCGTACGCGCTATATAGCGAAAACCTCTCCAAAAAAAAAAAAAAAAAAGGTTTATTTTCCCTATGTTTTATTTATTCTAATAGCCATTTTGTGCATTCTTGTCCATGAATTTAGTTCTAGCTTTATTTTTAGTTTAATAATAGTAAAAGTTAGGACCAGAAGGTGGTACAACAGTGAAATGTGGTACCCTGAAGGGCCAACAAGCGGGAGGTGTGGGGTTAGTGTCCAGAGACCATCTTGAGTACACTGGGCATGGGTGTGCCCGTGATCAGGGCTGACTGAAGTTGGTGTGAATTGTAGTCTCCAGACCCTGTGGGGGATGCTGTCTCCCTGTTTCTCTCTCTTGCTCATGGAAGAAAATAATAAACTTTAGAAGTATTAAGTTTACTGCTGATAATAAATTTGTTTATTATTTTTATAACCAGTATTTATTTAATATATAAGCATTTGCTATTGTCTTTATGTACCATTCTTGTATTTCAAACCTCCTGTGGGATCACTTTTTTTTCTTGCTTTTATATACCTTATAAATTCCTTTAACAAGTTCCTCTTAGTAACCAATTTCATCAATTTTGTTTTTAAAAACACTTTATAAATTGTCTTTATTTTTTTTTAAGAGAGATTTTTGCTGTAGGACAGACATATGTGCTCACCAGAGAGACAGAGAGACAGAAAGCGAGAAATCAACCACCAGCAGGGACAGCCAAGCTGCAATCTCTTCTCCTCCATTCCCCTCTTGAGATTCTGGACACACATGCACATGCACCTGGCATGAATTTCAAGCCTCTGGGTCCAAGACTCGAACGCAGTCAGCCACATAGCCACTATGCATGCTGGCCCCAGATAACATCTTTCTTTTGCCCTCACATTTGAGAGAGAACTTTGGTGAGGGTAAAATTCTAGCAAACTAGTTATTTTCACTTAACACTTTAAGCTACCATTCCAGAATCTTCTCGCTTTCATTGTTGCTGCTGAGAAATGAGCTGTGAATAGAATTCTCGTATTTTGTAGATGACCTAGCCTTTCTCTCTAACTACTTTTAAGATCCTCTTTTTGTCTTTAATGGTTTTTAGTTCTACAAAAACGTGATTTTCCTTTATCCAACCTGGGGTTCACTGGACTGTCAGATGGCAAGGACTGATATCTCTTATCAGGACCGGAAATGTTTTACTCATTATCTTCTTAAAAGCTACTCTCACATTCTCTGTCACCATTTGGAGTATCAGTTATATCTGTGGCACATCCCCTCACCCTGTTCTTTATATGTCCTCTTTCATCTTTTTATCTTTCTATTGCATTTCAGGCTATTCTTCAGAGCAACTCCTAAATCTCTGATCATCTGTATCTAATTTAATAGTGGATCCATTGACTTCTTTATTTCAATGTTTACATTTGTTTGTTTTCTAAAAAATTGCATTTGTTTCTTTTTTTACATCTGTCCAGATTATTCTAATAGCCTTTCACTCTTTCATCATACTTCTGATGCACCCTCTTATTTCATAAGCAAATTAAATGTATTTATTTTATATTCTATATTTAGTAAATTTAGGTTACTGTAATCTTTGAAAAAATTATTGTTCTCACTCAGAGCAATTTATTGCTTCATGTATTTGTTGAATTTTAATTGCAAACTCTATGTCCCTTGAAGCGTTATCTGGGAGAATTCTCTAAGAACAGGGTTTAAATATGTTCTTTAAGAAGGACTTGTTTGTTTCCAAGCCCTGGGTATATCACCAATCCAGGATACTTCAAATTTTCAAAACAGGGTTCAGGTTTAAGATCAGGAATTCTTGGGACTACCAGGTGGCACTGGTGGTTAAGGCACTGGACCCCCACATGGACAAGCATGGTTTGAGTCCCGGACCTGGCGTCTTGCTTTCTCATTTTCCCGCTCTCTTGCTGTCTCTCTCTGGTGTGTACACGTACCCTACAGAAAATTTTTAAAATCATAATAAAAATAAATTTAAAATAAATAATTCTTAAAAAATGAAAAGTTTAGGAATTTTCTAAGAAAATTTTTTCTTTCTGTGTTTCTTTCTATTTCTTCATCATGGAAAACAAGCAAATATCTTCTCTCTCTCTCTCTCTCTCTCTCTCTCATGTTTTTTCTTTTTCATCTATTGAGTTTCACCCTTCAGGGGCTCTAGTTTTGTGTAAGGATCCAACACACTTGATCCCTCAGCGAAATCTTTCCTCTTTCATGTAAATGACCCATATTATCTATTAAAATTCAATTTAGGGGGACTAGCAGTTAGCCTAATGGCTATGTCGCTGGACTCCCATGTAGTCGACCACGGTTCGCATCCTGGACCCAGTGGCTTAAAACTCATGCCAGGTGCGTGTGCGTGCATGCCCAAGATCCCAAGAGGACAACGGAGGAGAAGGGAGTGCAGCGTGGCCATCCCCCCAGGGGGTATTTTCTCACTTTCTGTCTCTCTTTCTGGCAAGCGCATAGCACCCTATAGCAAAACCCTCTCAAAAAAAAAAAAAAAAAAATCAATTTAGGGAGCTGGCAGGTGACATGGTGGTTAAAGGTGTTGGACTCCACATGGCTGACCGCAGTTCAAGTCCCAGACCTGACAGCTTGCTTTCTCACTTCCTCTCTCTCTCTCTCTCTCTCTCTCTCTCTCTCTCTCTCTGTCCCTCTCTGGTCAAATGAAAATAAATGAATAAATCAGGTTAAATAAAATCATTATTTAAAATTAAACAAAACTCAATTTGTGGGGCCAACGGGTAGCATGGTGGTTAATGTGCTGGATACCCATATGGCTAACCTTGGTTTGAGTCCCAGACCTGGCAGCTTGAAAATCATGCCATATGCTTATGCATGTACACCCAAAATCTCAAGAGGAGAATAGAAGAAAAGAGATAATGGCATAGGCAACCCCCCCTGGAGGGTGATTTCTCACTTTCCTTCTCTGTCTCTCTCCAGTGAATGCACATGCCCTATGGCAAAAATCTAAACAAAAATTTAAAAAAAAAAACAACTCAGGACCAACAGGTGGTGTAATGGTTACATGGCTCGACTCCCACATAGTTGACCATGATTCGAGTCCCAGACCCAGTGGCTTAAAACTCATGCAAGGTGCATGTGCATGCATGCTCAAGATCCTGAGAGGAGAATGGTGGAGAAGGGATTGTAGCATGGGTGTCCTCCCTGGGGGGTGATTTCTCACTTTCCGTCTCTCTGGCGAGTGCACACACCTGGTAGCAAAAATCTCCCTCAAAAAAAAAAAAATCAAAAAACTCAATTTGGTCCCCAAAACAAAGACTAATTCTACAGCTCACTTACTTTTTTTGATTCATGGTTTACTGTTACTGTTTATTACTAAGAAATTCCTTTTATTTTGTGCCAATATAGCCATGCAGTCAAGCATTCTTTAAAAGATGAAGGAATATTATATATATATTATATATATATATATACATACATACATGATACATGTGTATATATAATATACACACATGCAAACATTCATGAAAATGAATTTTTTTAAGGTTTTTGCCATAAGGCATGTCCCTTCTCCGGACAGAGACAGTGAGAGGGAAAGTGAGAAATCACCCCCAAGGGAGATAACTACACCATAATTTCTCTTCCTCCTTTCCCCTCCTGAGATTTTGGGAATGCACACACACACACACACACACACACACAACCAGCGTGATTTTCAAGCCACCAGGTCTAGGACTCAAACCTACAGTCAGTTATGTGGGAGTCCAACACCTTAACTGCCACACCACCTGCTGGCCTGAATATAATTTTAAAAACTATGCATTTATATGGAAAATTTTTGCCCCAAAATGAACTCTCGCTTAATTTTATTTTTCTATGAATTTTTTGAGG
The DNA here is from genome assembly GCA_026018925.1 of Tupaia tana. Lineage (NCBI taxonomy): Eukaryota > Metazoa > Chordata > Mammalia > Scandentia > Tupaiidae > Tupaia > Tupaia tana. Next base: position 80,250,967 of record JAKSZU010000004.1, read on the forward strand.
TCACTTTATGTTTGTGCATGTGCACACCCGTGCATATGTATAACTGCCTCAGTTTCATCAAATATATTTTTTCTTTTCCATATTTTGGGGGCATACTCTCCCTGGAGGAGTTTCATGAAATATCAAGCCCACTATACTTGATGGAAAGATAAGTTTATATTTATTGCCAAGAGAAGATGTCAATGTAAGAAATGAGTGCCAAAAAGTCAAGGTATGGGCCAGCAGGTTGCATGTTGGCTAAGGCACTGAACTCCCACATGGCTGACCACAGTTCAAGTCCTCACCTGGCACCTTGCTTTCTCACTTTCCCCCTTTGTCCCTCTCTGGTGAATTAAAAGTAATTAATAATAATTAATAAAATAAATAAATAATTCTTTAAAGTCAAGTTATACAACAGTGCTCTCTCTGGATGATGGGTTAAGTGATTACTGCTTTGTTGATTGTGCTTTTTCATCCTGTTTTACTGTTTATAATGGGAATGTATTTTCTTTTTTTTTTTTTTAAGGTTTTTGCCATTTTTGCCATAGGGCACATGTGCTCACTAGAGAGAGATAGTGAGAGGGAAAGTGAAAAATCATCTCCCAGGGGAGATGGCCATGCCACAATCCCTTCTCCTCTATTCTCCTCTCCTTTTCCTCTCAGGATTTTGAACATGCACACACACATGCCCAGCGTGATTTTCAAGCTGCTGAGTCTGGGACTCAAATCACAGTTGGCCATGTGGGAGTCCAGTACTTTAACCACCACACCACCAACTGGCCCCAGGAATGTATTATTTTAACAAAAATAGTTGTCTCCATTCTACTCACATAATACAGATATGTAAAACATTGTGGCTTCTCTGTTTTCCCATCATATTCTTAATTGTTCTTCAGAAGAACATCCCAGTAGAAAGTATGAGAATGTTGAATAGGAGTCTAGTGTACCAAATCTAGCATTTTGGGTCTTGCTAGATTTGTCCCTCTGCCCTCTCCCCTCAACCTCATGCTCAAAGGATAGTCCCAGCCACTGTCACCACTACCTCATCCCTAACACTGCTAGCTATCCCAGGCTTCTCTGGAGTGAGGGCTTCAGGAGATGCTCCACTGTGCCTGCCATGGGAGGAACACAGCTCTGGTCCTAAAGTCTGATTCAGCAGGACCACAAAAGTTCAATTTCTTCTCACCACTCCCAGACTCAGACAAAAGGCATATTATCACCTATTGTTTTATATTAAATTACTCTAAAACTTATGGCTTAAGTAACCAACATTTATTATCTCACAGCCTAGCAGGGTGGGTTCTGGCAGTGGATCTCTCGTAAAATGACTCTCAAGATGTTGACACGACAGTTATCATTTAAAGGCTTGCCTCTGGACCTTTCTACCACCAGGATCGTGAGCCAACTAAACCTTCCTTTTTCATAGCTCAAAAAATAAATAAATAAAGGCTTGACTGGGCTTGAAAGATCCACTGTCAACATGATTCATTCTTAGGTTGTTGGCAGAAGGCTTTAGAGCCTCACAGTTAGTCCTCCTTATAGGCTACCCAAGTGTCCTCACAATGTGGACACTAGCTTTTCCAGAGCAAATAACTTAAAAGCAGAGAAGAGGACACAGTGCCTTTTATGACCTAATCTCTGAAATCACACATTGTCACTTTCACTTAATTCTGTTTGTTAGAAGCAAGTCACTAAGATTAGCGCAAGGGGAGGGAAATGGGGCTCCACCTCTTGAAGGGAGGAGTATGAAAGCCTTTGTGGACATATTTAAAACTACCATAAAGGGCTGTATGATATAGGGATGAAATCTCTGAATTCTTAAAAATCTTACCGGAGAGAAGGTAACAAAATCTCATATTGCAATAGAATTAGCATACAATAGGACAAATGTAGACCATCAAAAGACAGGAAGGAAGGGCCAGGTGGTGGTGCAGTGGCAATGCTACTGGGCCCACCTGGGAAGCTTCTCTGTGTCTTGGGCCCTCCCTAGGCATGTCAGGCATGCATGCATCCCCATGATCTGGGTTGACTGAGACTGGTGGCAGATCACACATGAGGAACTGCTGAGGGGTTCCTGTCTCTGTATTTCTCTCATGGAAGAAATAAATATACAAACATTTTTTAATGAGAAAAAAGAAAATGCAGGAGATATATTTGAACACACACATGCAGAGAAACTACTTAGGAGTATGATCATTTTTCATGGCCCATCAGGAAGAAAACCCATGGGTCTGAACAACCAAATGAGCTTTCTTACAAGACTGTGGCTTACTTCTCTCCTTCCCTGGCTCACTTTCCTTTTTTCCCTTATCCTTGCTGCCCTGGACTGCACCATTCAGTAAAGTTCCAATACATAATCTTTGTCTTAAGTTCCATGTTCTAGAAACAAGGAATTAATCTTGGAAATTAATGGTATTAAATAAACATCTGTTTGGCTGGCTCAGTCACTTCGGAGTAAATGTTCAGACTTCCAAATTTTCTCCCTGAACACTCCATCACCACTCAGGCTCTTCCTTCATGATAGTGAGGTACATGGTGGAGCTCACTCGACTTTGAGGTTATGGGAGAGGAAAACTAATCTCTGGTCCAAGCTAACCACTGCCTGGGTTGCTCATCTAATCTGATTTCTAGACTTTTCCACAGAAGGGAAAGTGCCTTTTTTAAGGAGTGCCTTTCTCTGACTTGTCAGATGACACACTAGCACCCACAACTAAAGACCACGATTCTGGTCTTCTTTCTCCGGCTGCTAAGTTCCTGTTCTGTGAACTCTTTCTACTAACCCCAGGCCTCTGCTGGACTACAGGCTTTCTCGGCACCTCAAGCAGAGCATAGAAGAACATCTAAGTTCTACTGTACAGCATGTCCAGGCTGTGGTGAACAGGAGAACTGCCTCAATCTCATTTAATTATCCACTTCCTTGCCGTTTAACTCCTATGCCATGTTGAAAGGAATATAACGCTGGAGACATTTGCCCCCATGTTCATGAGTTCCTTCATCCCTAGCTGACTGTTTCCACAGTATCCAGTGATTTGGCTCCAAGGTAGTAGAAAATGAGAACACTGCGCTCTGACTCTAAGGTCCTTCCACCATCTCTCCCTTCTTCCTCCACACCCTTCAGGTGAGAAGGAGTTTCCCAGATGACTTCCATCACTCCTTAGTCAAAATTACCTTTACCCTCCTGTTTGTTTTAATTGCCAAAGGACATGTATGCTGGCCAGAGAAGTACAGAGAAAGGGAGAAAGCATCCCTGATAGGGCATGGTCGAACCACAATCCCTTCTTCATTTCTCCACCCTGTCCAGTTGTCAGCCATAGGGGCTGGAACTCAAACTGCTGCCAGCCACAAGGGATCCAGCTCTCTTAACCATCAGGCTCTGGGGCTGACTTGCTACCCTATTGTTTATAAGGAAATTCTATGATCATACATGTGAGGAATGAAAGAATCTAAAAATATTTTTTCTTTCTATACAAAGCCTAACTTTCAAGATTGTTTTGTCCTGATGGACTCAAAAACAAGAGATTGGCTTTGAGATTTTAAGCACTGAACTCTTTGTCCAAGGTAGTGCCTGACCTGCCTGAGGCAGTAAAACCCAATGCCTTTTTTTTTTAATTTGCTATAGAGCATGTGTGCTCACTGAAGAGAGACAGAGAAAGATAAAGGACCCCCCAGAAGAGAAGGTCACCGCAATCCCTTGTCTTTCATTCTCTTCTTGGGATTTTGGGCACTGATGCTCACACCCTTCACGTTTTTCAAGCCACTGGGTCTGGGACTCCAATGGTGCCATCATTCCAGTGGATCCAGTGCCTTAACCACCAGCCCACCCCAATTGCTTTGTAAAGCCCCAGGAGAACAAATGTACAGGATATGGATATCCATCCAAAATACATTTTAGACATTTTTAAGCAATTAAGGTGTTTTCTCAAAAAAATACTATTATCAATTCTTTGAGACCACATCAGGCTTACCTGTTAAAAATAGTGTCTTCTCTCCCTCCAGACCCCAGGTCCAAATGTAATTTCCCCTCTGTCTACACAGCTTAGGTAGTACCCATTTACCTGATTTTGAACTTAGCAGTTCTTCCAGAGTGTGAGTGCTCGTATTTACCCTTCTCGACGCAAGGTAAGAAGAAACTCTCTATAGCCCCATTCCCTTCCCTCACAGTCAGAGGAGAAAGATCAAACATAGGGATGCTTTAAGACATGAAAAGAAATGATATGAAGTCATCTTTCAAACTGTAACACCCACAAATGTCAAGTATTATCTCATGAAAGCAGCTTTCTCAAGCAGCTGAGAACGGTACTTCACCTAAGGTTGCCTCTCTAGATTCTTGTCTTTTGAATGGTAACACTTGTCCCCAGGGGCCAGGAAGGATAAAGCTAGTGACAGAGAGAGGCTTCCATACATCACTGGGGAAAAAGGATGGGGCAAGAGGGGACACCTGTGGAAAGTCATCTTCAGATGTGTTTCATCTGCCCAGACAACCATTGACTTCAGCTACCTACTGGTGGGGCAACATTAGGAGATACTGCGTAGAGGGGCTAGATGGCGGCTCAGTGGTAACACAATGGGGCCCACGTGCTAAGGTCCCAGGTGTGTATCCTGAGGTCGCCCTGCACATACCCCAGGTGCCTGCACATGCCCATTATGTGGGCTGGCTGAGGCTGGGGGTGTGTTGCAACACGAAGATCTTGCCAGAGTTGTCTCTCTCTCTCCCTCTCTCTCCCTCTCTCTCCCTCTCTCCCTCTCTGTCTCTCTCATGGAAGAAAAAAATAAATAAACTTTTTATATAATAATAGAATTTAAAAAAAAAAAAAAAAAAAAAAAGTAAAGAAAGAAAAGAAAGCTTAGGGATGGCATCTAGGGAAATCCGAATCTCAACATTGCCATGGGGGCAAACCAGAACTCAGAACCTTCGGGCTAGCCACTTCTGTGGCCACAGGCAGCGATCCATCCAGGCCGCTGTCCAAATTCATTCTTCTGGGTAGAAGGGGCTCTGATTTATGTCTCCAGCAGGTATGCCAGAGAAAATTCAAATTGATCAAAAATTAAATATTCATAGGACATTATTCATTAAGATTCATCTCACCGAGTGGATGAAATGAGGCAAGGGAAGAAATTAGCTTGCTTGAGAGTGTCAAAGTGATTATGTGATTAAATTGCAATTTATAATTTCTCCTTCAAAAAAAAAAGCATTACTTCTTGATTTGTGTTTTCCCCTCCTTGCTGTGCCCCCTTGTTGTGTAGGCCTGAGCCAAGGACACTCAGGGTTAATCAGACATGGGAAGGCTCCAAGCACAGTGCCTGATCTCGCTCCCCCCATCCTTCTCCCCTATCCCCCACTGATTCCAAGAGAGGCCTGCCCGCCAGCCCTAATACTGAGAACAGGGCCTCCAGAAACAAGTAACAACCTCTCCAGAGAAGACCAGACAAATCCCCATATTGCCATCCAAAGGGCATTTCCAGCTTCAGGCCACTCTTCTCCCCCTCTACAAGACAAAGAGGTATATGCACACAGAGCGCAGTAGCTCTGAACATGACCAGTCATCCCCGCAAGGCATACTGTACAGTCTCTAAGGAAGCCCCTTCCAGCCGTGGTCCATACTCTTACAGAAAAGGAAGAAGTCCTTCCCATCCTCCTCGTGCCCACTCCTGAACTTGCTATGCAAAGCTTCCTCGAGGCAAAGTCTGTTTGGGTCAGGTTACACTCATCCACTGAGACTCCATCATTACCCGAAGGTCAACAGCCCAGTTCCCCGGTTCCTGCCAACAAAGGTCCCCAGAATATGTGAAAAGTGAACATCAGGCTGGAGGGTGAGAAATAGATGCCCCAGTAACTCCCTGTCCACCAGCTGGCATGTCCTCTCCACCCAGTCCGCCCTCTGGGTGACTTCCAAAGCAGGCTAAGCCTGAATCTACTGAAGAACCAGGGCCTCTCCCAAAGCCTTGTCACACAAGCCAGGCCGCTGCAGTTTTCCAGCCGTGCTCTCCCAAGCCCTGAGGACCCTGAAGAAGCAAGACCTGCCCTGTGCAGGGAGCCGGGAGGAGCCTCGAGGGGGAGCGAGCTCCAACTAGAGCAGCTTTGCTTTCATCTGCTTTATATGCGGTTCCCCTGTGTGTGATTTCATTTCAAGAAAGGGTTTGCTGCTAAAAATAATTTTAAAACCACTGAATTAGATGACCTCTCACAAGCCCCTTCCAGGCCAGGAGCCTCTGATTCTGACTTCAGTCATATAGAAACAAAATGTACTGTGGGCTAGACAAAGGCTCCATTTTTCCCTCTTACCTCGCACTCTTAGAAACAGTCTGTCTGCCTAGAACCCAGAGTCTAACTAAAATGGCACGCCTGGGTGTGGAGGCAGATGGGTAACTGTGTTTATCTTCCTGTCTCTCTATCTTCTTGCATCTTGGCCTCTCGCTGTCTCTATAACTCTCGGTGTCTCTCTCTTGCTACTGCCCAATAAAGATTTAGAGGCTGGCTCCAGCAGCTGAGAAGGACGATATTAATTCCAAGCTTGTTTCCAAACACCACGGAGGCCTGCCCGGGTTAATTAGTTGCACAGGCTTTTCTTCAAGTGAGCGAGTCGGCAGGATATTTTACAGCTCTGTCACTGTGTTTATTTGTTCGTTTTCTGTTTTATTTGGAAATACATTTATCCGACAATAAATAACATCCGCCATGACTAGAGCCAATAAAGGCTGTGAATGGCCCCTCCAAGGGGTTGGAGGTCACAACCAGGAGGCTTTGATGCCCGGTAGCCCTACCCCAAAGGGTACTCCCAAGCATTGGGAGAGACAGGAAGGATGTGGGTGAGGCCAGTGGGAGGAGGCAGGGGAAGAGACCAAACCAAGGGGCATGAACGTGGCTAAAAACGGAAGCAGGAGATAACCCTAGTGAGCAAAGCCCACAGCAAGCGTGCAGGAGCCCAGGGTGTTAAAGATATGCCTGCAGCTTGATGGGAGAGAGGCAGAAGATTGAATTCCAGATCCCAGTTCCAGCACACACAAGCCCCACAAGTTCCAGGCAAGCTAAACTCCATGCCTCCGTTTCCTCACCCATAAAATAAGAAAGATAATAACAACTTTTTAGAATAGTTGCAAATATACTTAGGAGACCATAGACATGAAGGTAGTGTGCAAACAATGGAGATTCTCACTGTTCACATGAAAAGAACTCTCGGGTACAGTCTCCTAGACCACGTGGTCAGGATCTAAAGTCTTCCTGGGGAAATGAATCAAAAGCTCTTTGGCGAAAGAGCTTCAGCCTTCTGATCAAAGGGTCTGTGCTGATGAACTGAACACAGTCTCAGGGTTTGGCCCGTCTACACGTTCACCACAATCTTACCAGGGCTAGGTCAGCACTTGCACAAGTCCCAGTTGGGCAGATTGTGTTAGTCCAACCCAAAAAGCCATTATTAGAACTTCATTTTGGTTCACAAGTACTTATTTGGGGCTTTAGGAATGAGAGGATGGAAGCAGTGAAACGGCAGAGGGACCACAGCATAAAACCAAGTAGGCAGGACAGAATATTGGTGGGTGTGAGCTCGGGACTCAGGACGCCTCTCTATCGTTTTCCCACTGTCAACCTTAGAGATGCTATTTAACATTTTCAACCCAGTTTAGTTTTCTTATCTGTAAAAAGGATAATCATGGTACAGCTGAAGACGGTGAAATTCGTGATAGGACTGTGGCGCGTGGCAAGAGCTTAGTAGACACCAGGGATCCTTACCGCCCAGGAACACTACTGAAGGTGTGTAAAGACAGTCACTCATCCTACATGAACTTACTACCAGCTGAGGGCCAGTGCTGAGGGAGCACAGTAAGAGAGAATTTCAGCCTGATGGGATTTAATCAAGGAGTCCTTCCCGGAGGAAAAGCAGCTTAACAGTTTTAAAGAGAAAAGAGACGGGATATGGTTGTATAGAGACAGATAGGTCCTAACGTGTTTTCTGGTTATGCTAAAACTGCAGCCAAAAGGGGTGAAGGAACAGCGTTACCAGCGAGTCGCCAGCAGGTGGCGCCAGCCACCTCCGCACAGGGCTGATGGAAGCACCAGCGCCCAATCCACGCTCGTAATGGGCCCGCACCCAGCCCACCTCCAAAGGAAAAGGACTGCAAAGAAGGAAGAGGCTTGCTCAGTGTTCGTAGAGAGAGGCCGGGCCGGTGGCTACAGTATGGAGAAGAGGAAAGGGGCCTAGGCCTGCAGCCCGGTGCACTTTCACTCCACTCCCACACTGGGGAAGGAGAGCAGAGTGCTCAGTGTACCTTCCCTGAGGTCTGAGATTGTGCTTGGATATAGACACTGGAAAGCAAGAAGCCCAGCGCAGTGCATCTCCGCATGACTGGGCGGTGTCCCACCCTGGGGAAGAAGGCTAGGGGTGCCCACCCTGGAGCTGTGTGGCCCAGAGAGGATCCCAGCGGCCCTGTGGCTCCACACAGATGCATGAAAGTCAGCAGGAGGGCCGTGTCAAAGGTCGCCCAGGAAGCTACTGGATTAAGATCTGGATACCTAAGCAGAGATGAGGTCCCTGGGAGCCTGTACCGCTGGCGAGGCCATAGGCAGGCACAGCAGGCAGGGCGTGGGAGGAAGGGCGGTGCTCAGTGATGGAGGAAGGCTGGGTGAAATCTCCAGCATCCATCAGAACCAGGAAGGGACAAACCACACTGTAGAGAAGCCTCTCACAGGCCAACCAAGCACCCTGGTGGTTAAGGCAGTTGGATCCCACATGTCCAACTGTGCAGGTAGCATCCCAGACAGGCTTGAAAATCACGCTGGGCGCATGTGCATGCCCAAAATCCCGAGAGAAGAATAGAGAAGGATTGAGGTGTGCCCACCCCTCCCCATGGGGTGATTTCTCTCTCTCTCCTTCTCCCCACCACCTCCAGCTAGCGCAAGTGCCCTACAGCAAATGAAAAAAAGAGGCTTCTTACTCCTCATTCCTCCTCTCTGCTCGTAAATGCTGAGACCTTGAAGAGGAGGGCGATGAAATCCCTTCGAACCAGACTCCACTCTTCCAAACAGCCAGAGCCCAACTCTAGCTGATGCTGGGGAACAGGGAGGAAGAGAGCACTGAATCCAGTTTGCAATGGAAATTTTTAAAATGTAAAAGATTTGAGTCTTAATTACTGGAACAAGGCTGTTGTAGGAAAGGAAAGTGGCTGCAACATTATGGAACCAGACCAAGGTGTCGTTAAGGGAGCTGCTCCCCAGCAGGACAGAGCGCGCTGGTACAGTCTAGCCTGGGGCAGTTACTGGAAAAAATAAAAAGGTTTATACCCCGAGTGGAGAGTCCTTAGTAAATCTGACCCAATTACGTGCACGCAGGACGTAACTGGGCCTCGGATCGGTGTGCTGCAGTCAGAACACCCTGATGCAGGATGATGACTCACAGAGCGCGTCCTCCTCTTTCTGGTTCAGGCACTGCCTGGCCTCCCGGGGTAGTGAGCAGGGGACTCTGCCTTTGAGGCTCTCAGGAGGAGGAATTCTATGGTTTCTTCTTACAGGAATCTTGACGGAATGTGCTCAGAGGCAGCTGAAAGAGCCGGTGCAATGTGCTTACTTCTGCTGTGTTCCAGGAAGCATCAGCCCCCCTTACCCCAATATCAGCCAGCGGCCCCCTTTGGGAAGGAAGGCCAACAGCCAAGGTCTTCGAGTCTCAAGGCTGAGAAAGTCGGAGGACATCCTAGTCCCTGGGACACAGAGGCAGCACATCTAGAGGATCGGAAAACTGCCAGCAAGCCATGGTCCTCCACTAGAAGATGAGAGAAGATGCAGTTTTTAAAGAGCAGTGCAGGAACTGGTGATATTTGCAGAACAGAATGGTCCATTGGCTCCTCTACCTCTGGGGGGGGAAAGGGAAAGACTAACACTTACTGAGTGCCCATTCTGTGGGCACCAGCTTCACTCTTGTTTTATCTAACACTCCCACTACCCTGTAAGGAAGACATTTTCTCCATTTTTACAGATGGAGAAACAGGCACGGTGGTCGCCTAAGTCAAATGTTGCTGGATTTGCATCTTGGGTCTTTCTGGATGGCAGACATGGAGAGTCCATGTTGCTGCCATGCCATCAAGACCATTGGTTTTAGTTGTCCCCAGCAGTTCCTTCAGGGACACCTCAGTTCTGAGCCATAGTCGTGCTCCTCTCGGGGCCAGCTCCCAGCTAATGGCTAAGCAAACTGTTGTAGAAGGACTGAGCCCTCTGGCGGAGGCTTTATTAGATCTGCAGTACAGGCTGAGAACTTGTCCTGGCCAACCCGCTTCCTCACCTGTCCCTTCTCAGATGTTCTGGACATCTGGTTCTAGAACTCACTGGGACTCCCAATAGTCTGCTCCCAAACACTTCCTCTTTCTGATACTTTAAGCTTATTCTCACTCATCCTTGAGGTTACATTGCTGCAGTCCAGAGAGTGAGTCCCTGCTGGTCGCTGTGGCTTCATGCCTTCCCGAAGAGAGCCACAAAAGGTTTCAGGGTTAGGACAGTTCCCAAAGACTTAGTAACCCTTGATGACCGGGGGCTCAGAGCTCAAAAGCAATGGCCAACACTCAACCATGCTTTGAAGTCCGAAGACTAAGATAAAGGGTCTCCCTCACTTTTTCCCTTTTCCCACATATCAATTCCACCCTTAGGCAGCTAGAACATGAATTTGAGAGATGCAGTTTTATTATTTATTGTACTTACAGCAAAGCTTTATGATTCCTATGTTTAATTTAAAAAGCAATGGTCAGGAACCAGCTTCAGAGACCCTTTTCACCAAGTTGGCACCAAAAGCAAAGATGGAATCTTCTAACCCTCCCAAAGCTGAAGCCAAAGCAAAGGCTTTAAAGGCCATGAAGGAAGTGCTAAAAGGCATCCACAGCCACAAAAAAAGATCTACAAGTCACATGTCATTCTCCTCCCAGTGGTCCAAGACTCTGCAGCCAGGAGGCAGCCCAAAAAATCTCAGAAGAGCACCCTTCAGGAAAAGAAGCTTGACCACTATGTTATCAAGGTCCCCTGACTACCTAGTCTGCCGTGAAGACAGAAGACAGCACTCTGTGTACATTGTGTTGTGGCTGTCAAGGCCGACAAGCACCAGATCAAACAGGCTGTGAAGAAGCTCTGTGATATTGATGTGGCCAGGGTCACAGGCTTGAGCCTGTCAGAGAGGAGAAGGTGTATATGTGACTGGTTCCTGGTTATGATGCTTTAAATATTGCCAACAAAATTGGGATTGTCTAAACTGAGTTCAGACACCTAATTCTAAATATACATGTTTTCACCATTAAAAAAAAAAAAGCAGATAGTCATAGGCAACAAAAGAAAAATGTGTAAATTATACTTCCTCAAAATTAAAACTTCTGTGCTTCGAAGGACCCTATCAAGAAAATGAAGACATCTGAAAAGTGGGATAGATATTTGCAAATAATGTATCTGATAAGAGACAAGTATCCATAATACATAAAGAACTCTTACAACTCACCAATAAAAAAACAACCCAATTAAAAATTATAAAATGGGGGCCAGCGGGTGGCATAGTGGTTAAGACACTGGGCCCCCACATAGCCAACAGCAGTTCAAGTTTCAGGCCTGGCAACTCTTCTTCTCTCTCTTTCTTTTTCTTCCTCTCTCGTGCTCCTGTAGCAACTTTTTAAAAAATTAATAATAATAATAAATAAAATTAAATAAATAATTCTAGAAGAAAAGATAACATAATTTTGAATAGACATTTCTCCAAAGAAAATATATGAATGACCACTATAGATGTGAAAAGATTCCTGTCATAGATCATTAAGTGACTGCAAAACAAAACCATAATGATTTAGTACTTCACACTCACTAGGATAGCCATAATATAAAATACGGACAATGAGTGTTGGAGACAATATAGGGAAATTGGAACTCACGTGCATAGATGATAAAAATGTAAAATAATGTAGCTGCTTTGGAAGAGTCTGACAGTTCCTCAGACAGTTAAATATAGAATTATCATATGACTCAGCAATTCCCTCTTCACTATATATCTAAGAGAATTAAAAACATATGTCTACATAAAAACTTATATTCAAGTGTTCATAGCAGCATTATTTGTTTGCCATAAAGTTGAAAGAGTTCAGAGACCCCCAAAACACTCAGACAAGAAGCTATTTTAAATCTGAGGTGTGACCTGGCATGTTCAGGGACCAAGGTAACTAAAGTTATACTGTAAACCTCATCTTCTAGACCCCCAAAACACTCAGATAAGTCTCCACACACTGAGTGTCTAGACAGGCCTAGGTGCACAATAGCCAAGCATCTGAATACTTCTAGGGTCATTGAAATCCTCAATGCTTATCGAACCTCCTACTTTAAGGAAGAAACTTCCTTTTATAAATCTGAATTCATAATCTCTTTGTGTGGACACAACGTTGCAAAACACAGTAGAGAGATTTTGTCACAGAATGACCAGAAACCACCACAGAGGCATGAGAAATATGAGAAACTAAGGAAATATCTCTCCCCCAAGTGAAAAGAACAATCCTTCATCATCATCCACAGACAGTACAGTAGAACTTGTTGGAAATGCCTGATAGAGAATTCAGAATGTTCATAGTGACAAAACTTAATGAAATACAAGAGCTGAGAGACAATTAACTCTAAGAGATACAGGAGAAAAGAGACAATGAGTTCCAGGAGGTGAGGAAATTCTCTCTGAAAGAGGAAATACACACCATAAAAAAAGAATCAAATGGAGCTGTTAGAGATGAAGGCTGCAATGCAGGAAATCAAAATCTCCCTCGAAAGTATTAAAAGCAGATTAGTCCATGCAGAAGATCAAATCTTGGACGTTGAAGGCAAAACCTCTGACCTAGAAAAAAACTGAGAAAATAACCAAAAAGAAAAAAAGAGAGAGAATACTATACAAGAAATATTAGGTACCATTAAGCACTCAAACATCAGGATAATTGGTATCCCAGGAGGTGAAGAGACTAATAAGGGCATTGATAATCTACTCCATGAAATCCTGGAAGAAAACTTTCCAAATCTAGAGAGGCATTCAAATATTTAGACCCAAGAAATACAAAGGACCTCTAATAGAATCAACCCAAGAAGATCTCCAAGGCACATCATAGCCAGATTGGCCAAAACCACAAAGACAAGATACTAAAATTGGCAAGAGAAAAATGTCAGTTATTTATAAAGGTTATCCCATCAGACTAACTAACATCAGACCTCTCATCAGAAACAATGCGAGCAAGGGCTCTTTGTTCTCAGCCACAGAAGCGAGATGACGAAGGGAACGTCATCGTTTGGGAAGCATCACAATAAGACGCACACGTTGAGCCACCGCTGTGGTTCTAAGGCCTATCACCTTCAGAAGTCGACCTGTGGCAAATGTGGCTACCCTGCTAAGCACAAGAGAAAGTGTAACTGGAGTGCCGAGGCTAAAAGACGTAATACCAGTGGGACTGGTTGAATGAGGCACCTAAAAAGTGTATACCGCAGATTCAGGCATGGATTCCGTGGAGGAACAACACCCAAACCCAAGAGAGCAGCTGTTGCAGCATCCAGTTCATCTTAAGGATTTCAACGATTAGTAAGGCAATAAATGTTCTCAATTAAAAAAAAAAAAAAAGAAAAGAAAAGAAAAGAAAAAGAAACAATGTGAGCAAGGAAAGAATGGGAAAATATATTCAAAGTGTTAAGTGAAAAACAGTTTCAACCAAGAATACTATACCCAGCAAGATTATCCTTCATATGGGATGAAAAAATAAAAAAACATTCTGAGATAAACAAAACCTGAAAGAATTTACCAATGCCAGATCAGCTCTTCAAGAAGTTCTGAAAGGAGTGCTCTACCAGGAAAACTTAAGGCACACATACAGAAATAAAAGAAGAAAAAGCAACCAAGAAAATGATCAACTTAAATCTAGGGACAATAAATATCAATAATAATGTTGAATGTTAACTTCCAGGATTTAAACAAAAAGATTGGACCACAGTAATGCTGCAAATTCAACAGAAGAGAGATTAATTACATAAGACTGAATTGCTGAAATAGAATTTTATGACTTTTGAGTAAAACATTACTGATTTTTTTCTTTACTATGCTTTGTTTTCCCAATTTAAGGATTTTGCTTTCTTTTGAGCTATTAATAAGTTCAGCAATTTGTTAAAATGTTTTTTCTTCTTGTTTGATTGTTTCTTTCAAAGGAAACATAAACTTTTCTCCCTTCCTGACCCCTCTGGAATTGGAAAATTTGGAGAAGTATTCTTATTTTGTGGCCAAATAGTAATTTGCATAAGTTCAATAATACCTGTTGGATTGAATCAGAAATTGGAAATACTCATTATTGGACAGGACTTTGACTGGAATGTCATATCTGAAGATTAAATCAGAAAACTATGGAACTAAGGTAGATCTCAAGTAAGCCAACAGAAGCTCTTGGAAAGATGGCCTGGCACCGTAAACGTTCTTCCTGGCAGAGAGGATTAGAGAAGTAATGTGAAACAATTCATACCATAAAATAACCTGGATTTTTCCAGCCCAGCATTGTAAAGTAGAGGTTACAAAAGAGCAGCCACAACCAGAGGATTATCTTGAGGAAGACTTTGGAGGAAGAAAAAGAAACTGATCTTTGCTGGCAGATGGTATATCACAGAATACTTGGTAGGCAGGGCTGAATTGAGAAGGTTTATGTGTGAATTGTGTGCTGGCTGTTTGCTTTTCAACATTTGAGTAGCTGACATGTAAATATCCTTGAAAATATTTAAAACCATACTGTGTCTGTTGTTATAGAGTCACAAACAAAATTATAACAAATATTTTGAACATAAAAAAAGGTTGAAAGGGAACCAGCAGTTAGCGTGATGGCTATGTTGCTGGACTCCCATGTAGTCGACTGCGGTTCGCGTCCCGGACCCGGTGGCTTAAAACTCACGCCGGGCACGTGTGCGTGCGTGCCCAAGATCCCGAGAGGAGAATGGAGGAGAAGGGATTGCGGCGTGGCCATCCCCCCGGGGGGTGATTTCTCGCTTTCTGTCTCTATGTCTCTCTCTGTCTGTCTGGCAAGCGCATGCGCCCTATAGCAAAAACCTCTCCAAAAAAAAAAAAAAAAAAAAAAAAAAAAAAAAAGTTGAAAGAGCTCAGTAGTCTATCAATTGGTGAATGGATCACCAAATTAGTATATGACCATGCAATGAAATAGCATTCAGCCATAAAAAGGAACGAAGTGCTGATACATGCTGCCACATAGATAAATCTGGAAAACATTATGCTAAATGAAGAAGATAGGCAAAAAAAAGGACATATTGTGTCACTCCACTTATATGAAACATCTAAAATAGGCAAATCTAGAGCAACAGAAAGTAGATTGGTGGTTGCCAAGAGCTAGGAGGAGAGAGAAATGGAGAGTAACTCTTTAATGGGTGTGGGGTTTCTTTTGAGGGTGATGAAATGTTCTGGAATAAGATGGTGATAATTTCACAACATCATAAATATACTGAAAACCACTGAAATGTGCACTTTTAAAGGGTACATTTTATGGTATGTGAATTATATCTCAATAAAAAATATTTTATGTGAATGAATTGAATATTGTCTATTTCTCTAAGGAGACCAAATCACTTTAATTAAGGTGGCTTATTATATGACCTTTGACTAATTTCTTCCCCCCAGGTCCATGGTCTTTGACAAAATTAAATTGCGCATCTTCTATCTAAGAGGCTTATATTTCAGAAACTTCAGGACAGGGGCTAGCTTGACTGAAGTCATTAAGGCTTTAGTTTAGGGGAGACAAGAAGGGAGCTAGATGGAGCCCAGTGAGAAGCCAGATGTAGCATCAAGGACAATCAGGGGAATGGTGCATGGATTCTTCTTTTAATTTTGCAACGAATTAACTGATATTTTAATTTCATTTTCCCACTTTGTTATACATGAAGTCCCTCATATATAAGGCACTCTAAAAATTCAATGGTAAGAAAACAAAGCCCAATTTCTTTTAGGAGAATTTTATTACTATAGGGCATGTGCAATCACCAGAGAGACAGAGAGACAGAAAGCAAGAAATCACCCCCCAGGGGGGATGGCCACCCTGCAATCCCTTCTCCTCCCATGTCTGCTCAGGATTTTACAGGCACAAGCGCCAGGTGTGAGTTTTAAATCACTGGGACCAGGACTTTAACCACAGTCGACTGCATGGGAGTCCAGCAACGTAACTATTATGCCATCTGCTTGGCCACACCCCCCCAAAAGAAAAAACAGTTTTTAAAATAAGCTAAAATTGGGACCCGCAGATGGTGTAATGGTTACGTCCTTGGACTCCCATGTAGTTGACCATGATTAGTGTCCCGGACCTAGTGACTTAAATCTCACACCGGGCACATGTGCGTATGTGCCAAAGATCCCTAGAGAAGAACGGAGGAGAAGGGACTGTGGTGTGGCCATCCCCCCAGGGAGGTTATTTCTTGCTTTCTGTCTTTCTGGTGAGTGCACATGCCCTATAGCAAAAAAAAAAAAAAAAAAAAAAAAAAAAACCTCTCAAAAAAAAATAAGATAAAGATTTGAACAGACACTTCAGCAGAAAAGGTAGATAGACGGAAAGCAAGTACGTAAAAAAACAGTCATTAGAGAATTGTAATTAAAACCTTAGTGAGGAACCACTACACGCCGAATGGAATGGCTAAAATTTACAAGATGGCCATGTAAATGTTGGCAAGGATGTGAAACAACTAGAACCTTCACGATACAACCATTTTGGGAAACAGCTTGGTAATTTCTTCCAAAGTTAAACATACACCTAACATTTTCCAAGATATTTACCACCAGCCCCTCAAAAAATAGGTAGCCTAAGTCCAGAAAGGACTTGTATAAGAAATGCTTATAGTAACTTTATTTGTAATAGCGCAAAATTAGAAATAAACCACATTCCCAATATTAGTAAAATGGAGAAAAATCATCCTTACATACAATGGAGTGCTATACAGCAATAAAAAGAAATTAATTGGGCCCAGCAGGTGGCGGGGCGGTTAGGGGACTGGACTCCCACATGGCTAACTGGAATTCGGGTCCCAGACCTGGCTGCTTGTTTTCTCACTTTCCCTTTCTCTCTCTCTCTCTCACTCTTCCTCTCTCTCTCCTTCCCCCTCTCTCTCTCTCCTCTCTCTCTCTCTCAAGACTATAGCAAGTTAAAAAATAAAAATAAATAAAATAAAATAAATAATTTCTTTTAAAAAAGAAATGAATTGTTGATACACATATACAGATGAATCTCAAAAGAATTATGCTAAGTGAAAGAAGCCTGACAAAAATGAGTACATATTGTATTATCCCATTTGCATAAATTTTATAGAATGCAAACTAATATATAGTGACAGAAAGCCCATCAGTGGTTACCTGACACTGGGGGCACTGGGAGGGAAGGCGCAAAGAGGGTAGGAAAGAAGGATTGCAAAGAGGTACAAGGAGACTCCCAGAGGTGAGGGGTATGTTCGTGATCTTAGTTTTGGCCATGCTTTCATGGGTGTGTGAAAATGATTAAATTGTAAGTTTTAAATATATGCAGTTTATTGTATGTCTATTAAAGCTCAATCAAACTGCAGGAAAATATATTTAGAAGGAAAAGAGATGACTGATAGAGAGGACTCATGAGTGAAGATACACTGATTATCATAGGCTACAAACAAAATGGAAAAAACCTGACAGAGGCTGCATCTCAGATTATGCCTCATTCCTCTGACTTTCAGTATTTTTGAACAGAATGATCCCAGAAAGCCCAGAGGATCACCCTTCCCAAGATCCTTTGCACAAACTCCACCTTTATTCAAACACCCTCCCAACGCAGCTTTCAAGTCCACCTCACATCTAACCGAGTCCCTGAAGCTTTCCTTGTCTTCTGCAGGTAGAGTCTGTCTGTGGCTCAGTATGCACTCTCGGAGCACATAGGAATCCGGTAATAAATCCCCTTGGCGTTCTAGGATGTAAGAATGTGGTTTCAACTATTCCCAAAAGACCCTAGAGGTCCACAACTTTGTGCTGATCTGTCATTTTACACAGGCACAAATTTTATTTCAGCCAGCTATGAAGTCCCTATGGAATAATAGTAGCTGACATAGTGAGTAAGCTGAGCCCCACCCACTCCCAGGCCTTCATAGCCCAACCCAGCTTGGTTGGCCTCTACTTGATACAAAACACTTTTTTCCCTTTGTGACGAATGAACTGCCTCAAAAAGAGCTATAAGCTCATGATGGAAATGATGGGTGAGTGAAGCCGTCCAAGAAAGAGATGGTCCTTAGCCAGAAAATAGCTTTATAAATTACCTTAATCTTTTATTAAGAATCTGGAAGCATCACTTAAAAATCTTAGTTGTACTTTACAGCATTTTATGGGGAGAAGTTATATACTACAGTGGCATTAACAGGATTGGAAATTTGAAAAGGCTTTGGGCCTTGCCCCTCAGTAATGTCAAAAGCTCCCGGTAGCTTTAGTGAGCACTCATAACATTGCAATATAATTATGCGTTTAGCTATCTCCTTTCTAGTCTGAAAAGCAGGGTCGTGTAGATTCAAGAGCTGTATCTGGGATCAGATCTCCGTTCACTTAATAACTAGGTGAACTTGAACAGATTACTTAACCTCTCTGTGCCTCGATTTCCTTGTTTTTAAAATGGGAAGTAGAATAGTACCTATCCAATCGAGTTTAAATATAGCAATACATAAAAAGCATTTTAATCAGTGTCTAATCCATCAAAAAGTGATTGACAAACGCTAGTAATTAGTTTGAGAGTTTCCTCTAGGGCAGAGTTGATGTCTTAAGAACCTTTTCAAAAATGTCTAGTGCTCCACTGGCTCACGCAGTGCTTGGCGCATAGACTGTGCTCCACATCAGTCGAAAAAATGAGTGAATGAATCAGTGAGTAAAAGAGTCATGGCTTTGTTCTTAAAGTCTGAATTGCTAGTGTAACGAGGGCATTTTGGCTGGACTGACATGGTATCTAGACACCACTATGTGGTCAACATTCCCACCAGTCTCATGTCCCCCACCATGATTGATTTCCAGCTATGGAGAATCATAGTGGTATGGCCAACTGTGAATGGGAGGAGCAGAGAGCGTTGATAGAGGGTCATAACTAGACCTCTGTCTGCATCTGGCCATCCTGACAGAGAAATAAGAGCTAGAATCTGACAAAACCATTCAAGAAAGACATCGACAGAGCTGCCTCCCGATTCGGGCAGCACTCTTGCCGCCTGGAGGCATCTCGGCTTAGCACCCAGAGAGATCCTCTTAAAATCTAAGTAGGATCATGGCATGTCCCTGCACAAAACCCTCCAATGGCTTCTCATCTCACTTGGGACAAAATCCAGAATTCTTACAGTAGCTTAGGAGATTCATGATCTCATCAATGCTTCCTCTCCCACCTCAGCTTCTACTCGCCCTTCCTTGAACACGCCACTCCAGCTTTTTGCTGGATGCTGGCCTTCTGTGGTTCCTCAGATAGTCCCAAGAAATTCCTGCTCAGAGTCTTGAGATCACTGTTCCCTCCTGTATGCTTTTCCCCAGAAATTCATGATTCACCCTGTCGCTTTAGTTCGTTCTCTGTTCGAATGCTACCTCCTCAGAGAGGCCCTCTCCATCTACCTATCTAAAACTCTATGAAAGCAGGGAATTCATCTATTCTAAGAATTACTTAATCACCTCAAGTTAGCCCAGTGCCAGACACAGAATACTGAATAAATACTGTTGACTGATTAGGTGACTAAAACCCCAGGGGCCATGCCCCGTGGCCTAGTGGGTAAAGGAGCTGCATCTCACGGCTGGCTGGCCACATGGTTCAAACCCTGGCCTCAGGGCTTGCAAAACACAGCGGGTACACATGCATGCATGCCCAAAATCCAACAGGATGAATAAATGGAGAAGGCATTGAGGTGTGACCACATCCCATTGAGGGGTGCTTTTTCCTTCTCCCTCTCTTCTTCTGTCTCTCAATCTCTCTCTGGCAATTGTTTGTGCCTTCTGACAAAATTACAAAGAAAAACAAAGCAAAACCAGGAATCCACCTGTTTTCTGCTTCTGCCTACCTCCTAGGACTAAGTCTTCCCCCTAGTAGTGAATTGTGTCCAAAGTTGGCTCCTACATTTCCAGCAGAGTAAAGAAGATGAAATTGTATTACTGGAACAAAAAGCTAATTGTATAATATTCTGTTGGGGAAACTAGCTTGATAAAATGGATTTACATTTGCCAATGTTTTCAAGGAAAGGTTTAAGGGTCTTCAAAAAACAGAAGTGTTGGGGCCAGCAGGTGGCATGGTGGTTACGATGCTGGACTCCCACATGACCAAGAGTAATTTGAGTCTCAGACCCAGTGGCTTGCTTCCTCACTTTCCCTTTCTCTCTATTTCTCTGGTCAAATTATAGTAATAAATTAAATCAATTTTTTGAGAGATTTTTTTCCTTTAAGGCATGTGTGCTCACCAGAGAGACAGAAAGCAAGATATCACACCCAAGGGGGGATGGCCACGCCTCAATCCCTTCTCCTCCATTCTCTTGGGATCTTGGGCACGCATGCACACGCGCCCAGCCCGAGTTTTAAGCCACCGGGTCCAGGACTCAAACCACAGTTGACTACATGGGAGTCCAGCGATATAACTATTACACCATCTGCTGGTTCTAATAATTATTTTTTAAAAAAAATAAACTGAAGTGTGACTCCATTGAAAAGCTGTAGTAATGCTATAGTAATGAACGTAAAGAAAGAAACAGAAAAAAGAGAAAAAAAACCTAAATCATTAACGAGGCTTCCTCTACAGTGGGGCTCAAGAACATGCATTTTAAGAAATTCCTCAAGCAATTCTTAAGTAACTAGCTAAGACAGGTTTTTGGAAAGGATCTCAGAGATTTGATAAAGTATGAGTCCACACATTACACTGGGGAAGATGTGAGTTAGTACAGCCAAATAGGCCTGGGTTCAAACTCTGCCATCACTACCTACTACCTGTGTGACCCTCTGCTATAATTCACCTCTCAGATCTTGAGGGTTTATTTCTAGAGTAGTTAGTGACACCTCTCTTACTGAGCTGTTGTGATTTTTAAAACGTATGTAATATACCTAGAATATAGCACATTAATAAATGATAGCTTATTGCTATTCTTTTTATGATGTGTTTTCTGAATGCTTACAACCTCCCTAGAATGTTCCGTGGCAAATTGGCATTCTTACCCTGTGTCCCCACTATGTGACCTCACTGAAGCGAACTGCTTAGTAAAAAGGGCCTAATCGTGTGCAAATAGGAAAATCTTCATCCCATCCTTGCCCTAGAGTTCCTCTTCCCTCAAGAAACATTTATCTGCTCTTAACTATCCATTAATAATTAATCATAAACGCTTACACTTTCAGTCTGCAGTTTCACATGTATTTCAGAACTGAAGCGTGAGAGGGTAAGAAAGCAGGCACTACCATTGCTCATTCACAGAGGTCAGGTGAGTGGCCTGTGTGTACAAGGCCAGCATGGGGGTGTGCCTGGACTCAGAACCCACAAACCCTCACACATGCCATTATGTGACATTCCTGTCATTAAGACTTAAGGATGCGGAGGAGAAAGAGGCCAGGGCCTCCATCTCGCATCCATTTCTGACCTTCGCATAAAGGACTGGGGCTCTCGGGGGTAATGGCTGGAGAACGAGGGGTAGCCAGAACCCATCTCCCAAGCTTGGCTCTAGGTGCTGCAAGGATGGTCTCCTTCAAATCAGAGGGCGCAGCAGCACAGCCTGCCCGATTCCCGTTGGCTCAAGGTTGCCAGCCTTCTGCGACTCCACACCGCCACCTGCTGGAGGCCGCCTTGCTCGCAGCCAGCTGTCCACAGCTGGTCCTGGCCTGCCCTATTGCTCCGGGAGTCCTCTGCCCTCCCCTCTTCCGGGGCAGCTTTGGGAGCCACAGTCTAGGCTGGTGGCCTCAAACTGGAATTGGGGAGAGCACTCCTATTTCCTCCTCATTCTAATTGTCCATCTTTTTAAGATAGGTTCTGGCTGTATCATGATCTTCTTCCCTTAGGCTCCCAGCTGGGGCTACAGATGTACCACCCTGGCTTTTTTATTTATTTATTTATTTTAGGAAAGTTAACACAGTGTTGCCCCAGGACAACCTAAGCTCAGTGTCCTCCTGCACCAACCTCCCGGTTACTGAGATTATAGGTGCACATCAGGGTAAAGCCTTTAGGTTGGACGTGGAATCAAACCGGGCCTCCCGTGTGGTCCCAGCTTGTGGAGAGCAGCGTCTTAGGAGCACACACCTCCTTGGCAGGCTGCTACCGTAAATCCTAAATCTATGACACTGCGTGAACTCTTTGCTGTGCTTGAACTTCAGTTTCTTCCAAGTTGTAACCAGAGGAAGGTTCAGCCCTGAATTTCCCTGCCCTCCTAGAGTAAAATGGGACAGAAAAATAAAGACACCCACTCTGCCAGATGGAAAGAATTGGGACTTTGGAGAGGAAACTTCTATAAATTTCAGAACTGGGGGGATAAAAGCAGCAGCATTCACTGTAGACAGATAAAGAAATGAAGTCTCAAAGAATCGAAGGTTTGATTTATTCATTCACTCAAATACATTCATTGAGCGCCTACTATGTGCCTGATAGTGTGAAACACAGATGAAAACTCTGTCTCTCTGCTTTAAGCCCCTTTGCTGGGCTGGTCATCACTTTTCCCTACCCACCTTCCTGTCAGTGTTCCCTCTTTCTACATGCTTCCCCCGGTGTCCTTAGTAACCTCATTCCACTAAAAACAAACTCTTCTACATCCACCCTCCAGAACGTCCCTCTATCCTCCTCCTCCTCACCATAACTAGAACCTGGCCTTTCCCCAAGGACACCAATTCCCGTGCCGCCCTCTAAGTGGAGGCTGCACTTCCTCTCTTGTGAGCTCTGTTTTTGCCAAGCAGGGTGCACTTGGGGTCAGCAGTCTCTAAGACTCCCCGCCAGCTTCACGCGGTCACTTTTCTACCTTGTTTAGCGCCCTCGTCAGCCCAGCTTGACGGCACAGTTGGTAGCAACTGAAAGATGGTGCTGGAAGCCACATCCTGGTGGGCCTGAAAACACAGTGTGCGTACATGCTTGCGTGCCCAGGACCCTAAGGAGCTGCAGGGGTCTCATGAGAAGGGAGGAGACCCTGTCAAGGGAGCTTCTCTCTCTCTGTCTCTCTGTCTCTGTCTCTGTGCACACACTCTCTATCATAAATAAAATAAACTTTAAAGCCCTCCTTATACTGAGCGGTAGGTCGCTCATGGCCCACCTCAGCTCAGAACTACTGCTACACATCGGTTCACACCTCATGCTGAAACAATGCTGAAGCCAATCCATCTGGCACCCTAGCCTCCCTAACTGTCATGGTCGCTCCGTAGAACCTTCTGCTCTTGTTTTCAGCTACCTTTTCAAGGCCACAACTGGACCATTCCAGCAGATTTCACCTCTCAAACACTAAACTCGAACACCCTACTTAGAAAGCAATCCTTCCAACTCCATTCTCATCCTCCCACTGCATCATTCCTTGACCTCGCTGGGTTCCAGCACTTTAACCCCTTCGTTGCCCCCTGTTTATCTTCCCTCCCCCATCAACCCCAGGCCTCAGTCTTTCAAAACCCAAGCTAGACTTCTGGTGGACAACTTCAGGTCCAGCTGCAGTGGCAAAAGCAGGAGGGGGCTGCTGTGCAATGGCTGAGGCTGCCTGGGCCGTTCAGGTTTGGTTCCTGGCCCAGCCTGTGCAGGTGGAGGTGTGGTGGTGCATGCCCGTGACCCTAGCTGACTGGGAGGCTGGGGCAGGAAGACAGTGACAGGGGAGAGCCCACAGAAATATCTATTTCTCTCCCCCACTCCCAGCCCCTCCATTTTTCTCCCACTCGTACACACTTTCTCTCCCTCAATAATAATAATAACCATGATAACAATAATAAAAACATAAATGAATTCTTACCAGCCCCCTCAATATGCTCTCTTTTCTCCCTACTCATGAGCCCTAGAAAACCCTGACCCTGAATCAGGTCTACAACTCTCTGCCCTGATCTTAAATCTGGACTTCTGAGAAATAGAAAGAGAAAACTATTCACTCTGACACAATATGGTCTTTTTCTAGTTTCACAGAGAGCTACTATAAATCAGTCTCATTCTCCCCAAGTCTTCCCACTGTCCTGCCTGTCCTCCCACACTTCACTGAGAAAATCAAAGCCAAGAGCCCTCTCAACTTCTCATCCCCTTCTCTCGTCAATATACCCCCCATCACATGATCCTTCCCTCCGGCCTCCAAGCTCAACAGATGTTCCTCTCCTTGTTCAGAGTCAGCCTTTCCACTGCGCCTGAGTCCTTATCTTCTGTGTGCTCTGAATTTCTACTTCCTCCTTTATTTATGTATCAGGCAGGAAACACTCAAAAGACAGAAGCCACACCTTAATTTGAACAGGAAAGTGTTGTTTTATTTGGTTTGGTTTGCTTTTGTTTTTGTTTCAAGGTTTTTGCCATAAGGTGCATGCACTCACCAGAGAGAGGGAAAGTGAGAAATCACCTTTGGGGAGGATGGCCAGACCATAATCCCTTCTCCTCCATTCTCCTCTCATGATTCTGGGCACACAGGCACACAGGCCCAGCATAATAAGCCTCCAGGTCCAGGATTCAAATCATGATCAGCCATGTGAGAGTCCAGCACTTTAACTACCACGCCACCTGCTAGCCCTACGGAAGTTTTAATAAGAAGAATCATCAACTATAAGAGAGTATTGTATTCAGATAGGAAAAAAAAAAGAACTCAATAAAATACATAAATATCCCATATAGGGAGCAACTTCTACTTCTAGAGCTGAGACAGAGCACCCAAGAAAGAAAGAAATCTAGGAGAGGCCCCATAGCCTAGACTGATATCTGACCCACAATGGAAAGTTGAAAAGGGTACCACCTTGTCCTGAAGGATGGCAGAGGGTCTCACTGAGATGCTACGCCAACAGAACTCACCATAAAGCCATGTACAAGGACACTACAGAACTTGCTGAGGCCACCACAGACTGCTCAGGAAACCATCTGGGGTACCATGAGAAAATGTTGTCCCACAAAGCTTGCTGGGAAAATGCCTATAAGGATGGTACACTGAGAAGCCATGCTCTGGTATGCTGGAAGAAGCTGTCCACAGGAGGAACCACGTGCGGCTGGCCACTGTGTATTTGACTTGTCCCACTCTTGTGGCTGGTCACACGTGCTGCTGGTACTCAGCTACAGGAGTGTGCGAAGAGGAGCTCCTGGAACCAGGAAGAAAAGCCCTCTCTTCACAGTGTCTCTTTAGTACCCTCTACTGACAAAGTTTAACAATATGCCAGCAGGCAAAGAAGAAATGTTTACAGGGTCCAGTTCCACTGCCTTGGAGCAGGAAACGAGTAGGATATTTGGAGATGAGAAGTAATAAGTTGTTAACTGGCATAATTAGTATCTCAACCTCGTTTTCTTTACCAACTTCTTTTCTTTTGCTATAGGCTGCATGCACTTGCTAGAGAGACACAGAGAGATAGAGAGACAGGAAGCAAGAAATCACACCCGAGGGGGATGGCCACATCGCAATCCCTTCTTCTCCAGTCTCAGGATTTGGGGCATGCACCCATACGCACTTGGTATGAGTTTTAAGTTGCTGGGTCTAGGACTCAAATTGTGGTCAGCTACATGAGAGTATGTAAACATTACACCATCTGCTGGTCCCTTTACCAGCTTCTTTTATTCAATCTATAAACACGTGCAGATTTACTAACTAAACACACACACACATTTTCTAGCCCTATGCTCTCCACTATTTATGACCGCATCTTTCTTATTTTCTTTTTAAGGTAAACTTTTAGAAAGTTAGTCCTCACTTGTTTTCTTGCTTCTATTTTTCTCTTACCCTTTTTTGGAACATAGCTACAACTACCACTATCCACATGAATTTCTGGAACCAAACTCAATGATGAAATTTAAAGGATAGGGCTGGCAGGTGGTTAAGGTGCTAGATCCCCACATGGCTATCCATGATTTGTGTTCTGGACCTGGTGGCTTGCTTTCTTACTTTCCTTCTCTTTCTGTCTCTCTCTGGTCAAATTAAAAAATAATAATCATGAATAAAATTAAATAAAATAATTCTTTAATTCCCATGAAGTCAACTGCAGTTCGAGTCCTGGACCCAGTGGCTTAAACTCACACTGGGCACGTGTGAGTACATGCCCAAGATCCCAAGAGGAAAATGGAGGAGAAGGTATTGTGGCGTGGCCATCCCCCCTGGGGGGTGATTTCTTGCTTTCTATCTCTCTGTCTCTCTGTCTTTCTGGTGAGCGCACACACCCTATAGCAAAAACTTTTCAAAAAAAAAAAAAAGAGAAAGACAAATCACCAAAGTTGACATAAGAGAAATAAAAAATATTAATAGCCTGTTCTCTATTAAACAAATAGATTTTTTTTTAATTTAAAAACTTTCCACAAGGAAAACTCCAGTCCAACAGCTTCACTGATAAATTCTACCCATCACGGAAAGAAAAAAATCAGTTATACTCAATCTCTTTTAGCAGGTAGACATGAAAGGAACCAATTCTTTAAGAGGCTAGTATTACCCCACTCTCAAAAACTGACAAACAGGGAACCAGCAGTTAGCGTAATGGCTATGTCGCTGGACTCCCACGTAGTCGACCGCGGTTCGCGTCTTGGACCCGGTGGCTTACAACTCACGCCGGGCGCGTGTGCGTGCGTGCCCAAGATCCAGAGAGGAGAATGGAGGAGAAGGGGTTGCGGCGTGACCATCCCCCCTGGGGAGTGATTTCTCGCTTTCTGTCTCTCTGTCTCTCTCTGTCTGTCTGGCGAGCGCACGCGCCCTATAGCGAAAAACCTTTCAAAAAAAAAAAAACTGACAAACACATTATAAGAAAATAAAACTGGACCATTAACTCTCAAAAAGACTGATACAAATTTTCTAATAAAATGTTAGTACCTAGAGCCAATTCTGGGGAACAGTGGCCAAAGAGAAGCCAAATACCATGGACCAGCTTGATAGTGTGGTGATTAAGGCAGCTGGATCCACATGGCCGACCATGTAGCTTGAGTCCTGGACCTAGCAGCTTGAAAATCATGCCAGGCATGTGTACGTGCATGTCCAAAATCCTGACAGGAGAATGAAGGAGAAAGGGATAATTTCTCACTTTCCCTCTCTGTTTCTCTCCCTGTGCCTCTCTCCAGCAAGCATGTGCACCTTACAGCAAACTTTAAAAGAGAAAGAGAGAGAGAAGCCCTATCCCACATGGCGGCGACCATTGACCATTCAAATCCCTGGCCAGGTCAGCCTGAAACATGTTGAGCACATGCGTAAGTGCCCACGATCTGACAGACTAGAGGCCTGGAGGACAGAGACCGTAGTGTGACCAGACCCTGTGAAAGGTACTCATTCCTCCTTCTTCCTTGAGCATATGCACATACTCTATTATGAATAAAGAATTTTTTATAAATTATTAAATAGTAAGCAGGGGCTGACTCCATGGCACTGTTCAAGAAATACTGATCCCACATGATGACCTCAGTTCGAATCCCTGGCTAGGTCAGCCTGAAGCACACCAGGCACACACACAAGTGCCCAAGATCCAACAGGCTGGAGGATTGGTTGATGTGGAAGGTGTGCATCTCTCTCTCTCTCTTTCTCTCTCCTCTCTCTTTCTCTTTCTCTCTCTCACTTTACATATGTGCATGAGCCCTATTATGAACAAAGAAGAGGAAAAATGTTTACTGTATTAGCAACTAGGATAATTAATATATAAAATGGACTTTTGAAAGGATAATATATCATGATCAAGGGGAGTTTCTCAGGAGTGCGAAATTGATTCAGTGGTAATCAATCATTGTAGTTTAACACATTAAAAGAATAAAAGAGAAAACCCATCCAATTATCTCAATAGGAACATAGAAAGAATTTTATAAAATTCAACAGCCATTCACAATAATGCTCTCAACAAACTAGGAACAGAAAAGAACTTCTTTAACCCAATAAAGACACCTACAAAAGCCTAGTGCTCACATCACACTTAGTGGTGAAAGACTGAATGCTTTCCCTCCCAAGATCAAGAACAAGGAAAGAACATCTGCTCTTTCTGTTTCTATTTTACAATGTACAGAGTTCCTGCCAAGGAAAGAGAGAGTGGAGAGACACAATACAGATTACAAAGGAAGAAGTAAACCTTTGGTATTCACAGATAACATGGCTGCATTCACAGAAACTCCTAAGGAATCTACAGTAAAAATGTGAAAACTAATCCATGAATTGAGCAAAGCTACAGGATACAAGGTCAAGGTCAAATATCCATTGTTTTTCTACAGATTATGAATAAATAATTGGAAAAAAAATTTAAACCTAAATATCACTTAAAATAGCCTCAGGCTCAGCCATGGTGGCATGTGCTGTTTAGATGCTTGTGCTCTGTATGCTGGGACCGCCTGGGAGGCCACCGTTGGCTTTCCAGTCCAACCTAAAGATTGGGCATGGTAGCAGTCCCAGCTACTCAGGAAGCTGAGGCAGGAGGATTGCAACATAGTAACACTATGTCTTTAACATATATATATTTAAATACACATACATGTTGCATCAGGACTTCTAATTCTTATCAAGATGGAGTAACAGGAACAAGATTTACTCCTCATCCTGCAGCAACTAAAACTCCAGACAATATATGTGAAACAGGGGCCAGTAGGTGGCATGGTGGTTAAGGTGCTCAACTTGCACATGGCCAACCATGGTTCGAGTCCCAGACTTGAAAATTACAGCTTGAAAATTACAGCAGGCACATGTGCATGCATGCCCAAGATCCCATGAAGAGAATGAAAGAGAAGAGATTGCAGAGTGGCCATCTCCCCTCGAGGGGCACAAAAAAAGTTTGTTTCATTTTGTTTTGTTTTAAATTTGCTATAGGGCACATACTCTCATCAGAAAGACACAGAGAGAGAAGGAGAAGAGGGAAGTGAGAAATCACTCCCCAGACGAATGGCCACCCTACAATCCTTCTCTCTCAGTCTCCTCTTGAGATTTGGGGCACACATGCACACATGTTCAGCATGATTTTCAAGCCTCTGGGTCTAGGACTTAAACTGCACAGTCAGTTATGGGGTGTCCATGCCACCTGCTGGAACCACAAGGGAATTTTTTTTTTTAGGTTTTTCCCATAGGACTCATAGGCTTGCCAGAGACAGAGACAGAGAGAGGGAAAGTGAGAAATCACCTGGCCAGGGAATGGCCACGCCACAATCCCTTCTCTTCCATTCTCTTGTGATTTTGTGCATGCACACACACACCTGCTGTGATTTTCAAGCCACCAAATCCAAGACTTGAACCATGGTCAGCCATGTGGGAGTCCAGCGCCTTAACCATTATGCCACCTGCTAGACTCTTTGAATATGATGGAAATGTCCTATATCTTGACTGGAGTGGAGGTTACTTGGGTGTATACATTTCCTAAAACTGCACCACAACTGCCTGACAGCCTCCAAGGTGGTGGCATCTGATGGTGACATCTGTCTGGGAATTGTGCATTCAAAATGAACTCATTGGTTATATGTAAATTACTTCAATAAGGGTGTTTTTTTAAAAACAGAAATAGAAAAATTTACAGCTAAATTCATCCCTTACCCTGATTTTCAACCTATGTCTCTGACAGTCCTTAATTTTTATCATGAATTCTTAACTTTGTTTGCCTTAGAAACCTGGGAGTTGCCTGATGTTCTATCCTCGATGCCTTCTCCTCACATAATCCTGTTTCACTCACTGCTGGTATAGCTACTACCTCCTTGAGGATCATTCCAAAACTCTGTATTTCTTTTTATTAAATTTTTTTTATTTTAAATTAATTAATAAATCTTACATTCATTCACTGAGCATCGCCACAGCATATAAAGTGTCTTTTCCCATCCTGAATATACTGCATAGTGGCTTAATCATACATCTTACCATAGATAATTTTCCATTTCTAGTTTCGTATGTATGTATATGTATATATATTTTTTCCCCTATTTCTCACCCTCTGCCATTTCCCACCCTCCTCCTACACTATCTCAGGTGCCTACAGTTGCTTTCCATTCCTTTTTCTCCCCACATTTTCTTGATTCACAAAATTTCTTAAATAATCTACTTTCAATAGCAAGTTAAGCTGATATATACGTATCTGTGAACATGTGTTTGACTTTAGGCGTGAAATGCTGAGTAGAATGAATATACTATAGAGTAGCACCTAACTGATGCTATATAGCTTACTATGGTCATTAAATAGGTATTTTTAATATATTTTTTTATTTCAAGAAAAGCAGTTTTAGCTTTAATAAATCAAAGTCAAAGAAATGCTAGGAGAGCTTTGCTTAAAACTTAAAGCCAAGAAACAGGTTAGGATTCTGTTCAAATAGTAGGTACATGAGCCTATTGGTAGCTCAAGATAAGACAAAAATCCTTAAAACCAGAAAATAAAGCCTAGAAGAAAATCGGCAATGTTTTAGTCTAAAGTCTAAGATTCTATTTCACCAGTTCAGCCTCATGTACTTAATCTATCTTCTGCTGTGGTCTGATCTTCCCAATTAAATTCTAGGATATAATATTCAACTCCAGACTTGTCCCTATGATTAAGTTGGCCATTTTCTCAGTTTTTGAACTCTCATTTCTGTGTGTCTGTATTTAATTTTCCTCCGATAGCACTCCCTTCAGAACTTCTTGGAGAGTGGGTCTGGTGTTGGTAAATTTGTTCAGTTTTTGTTTATCTGAGAATGTTCTTGTCTTTTCTTCCCATATGAAGGATAATCTTGCCAGGTACAGTATTCTTGGTTGAAATTGCCTTTCCCTTAACACTTTGAATATATTTTTCCATTCTTTCCTGGCTCGCATTGTTTCCGGTGAGAGGTCCACTGTTAGTCTGATGGGTTATCCTTTGTAGGTAACTTGACATTTCTCTCTTGCCAATCTTAGTATCTTGTCTTTGTCTGTGGTTTTGGTCAATCTGGCTATAATGTGTCTTGGAGAAGATCTTCTTGTGTTCATTTTAATTGGGGTCCTTTGTATTTCTTGGGACTGGATCTTTGAATGCCTCTCTAGGTTTGGAATGTTTTCTTCCAGGATTTCATGGAAAAGATTATCAATGCCCTTATGAGTTTTTCTTATACAGACTTTTCCCCCTGGTGCCCTAGACAGGTAAACCCACCCCCTAATGAAAAATACAAATCTTAGGGCCAGCAGGTAGCACTGGATTCCCACATGGCCAATTACGATTCAAGTCCTGGATCTGGCAGCTTGCTTTATCTCTCTCTCTCTCTCTCTCTCTCTCTCTCGCCCCCCTCCCTCTCCCTCTCTCTCTCTGTCTCTCTCTGGTGAGTGCACATATACTATACCAAATTAAATAACAATAATAAATAAAAGTAAAATAATTCTTAAAAAAATTAAAAAGAAAAATACATATCTCAAACTCAACAAGTTCAAAACATAGACCAAGTACCACGTGATCTTAGTCATACCTTTTCTACTGCATTCTTTTTTCCCATTTTTATTTATTTATTATTCCTTTAATCACTGGTACATCTTTACTGCATACAAAATGAATTTTTCTACCTTGAATACACTGCATATCAGTCCAGTCAAAGATATTATCATACACATTATTATCAGCAATTTTCCATTTTTGTTTCCATTAAATGTTTTGCTTTTTACCTCCTTGATTCCCTCCCCACACCCCAGTGCCCACCCTTCCCTGCACTATCTTTAGTTTGCTTTTTTTTAATTTCAAGAAAAGCAGTTTTAGCTTTAATAAATCAAAATTTTTAAAAGTTAAGAAAAATTTACTTAAGACCTAAAGCCAGGAAAAAGATTAGGATTCTGTCCAAACAGTAGATAGAAACTAAAAACTCAAAAATCATATATGGACAGAGCTAAAATCTAGTAACAATTGCACTGTAGTTTTCCTCTGAAACACTTTTTTTCTCTCTCCATTCTCCCTTTTACCAAAGAGAAGCACAAACTAACTTATTTGCAAAAAAATAAATTTAGTCTCAACTTGGTCTGTTATTTACACAAAGCCCACTAAGAATACTAATTGATTAGTAACCTTTCATATGAAACTTCAGACTAGCGTTTTTTAAAAATCTCCCTTTAAGATCATGTACTTGGAAGTTTTCAGGCCTGTCAGAAAGTGGCATTCTTTACTTACCTGCCAGGCAGAACTGTTTATGGTACCAGGCAACCTTTCCAAGAGCTTCTGTTAGCATTCTTGAGATCAATCTTAGTTACTTAGCTTTCTGGTCATATCTTCAGATATGACATTCAAGTCAAAGTCCTGGCAATAACCAGTGTTTCCAATTTGTGATGCAAGGCAACAGGTATTATTCAACTTGTACAAATAACCATACTGTCACAAAATAAGAATACTCACAACTACTTTGTAATTCTGGAAGGGTCAGGAAGGGAGAAAAGTTGATGTTTCAATTCCATTTTCAAAAAAATTAACAAATTGCTGAAGCTATCAAGAGCTCAAAAAAGAAAAATCCTTAAATCTGGAAAACAAAGCATAGAAGAAAATCAGTAATGTTTTAGTCAAAAGTCATAAAATTCTATTTCACCATCCAGTTTCATGTAATTAATCTCTCTTTTGTTGAGTTTGCAATGTTACTGTGGTCCAATCTTCTCGTTTAAGTCCTGGACGTTCAGAAATATGATCTCAAAGTTATCAAAAACCTATATTCAAGAGTACTTATCAGTCTTTTTCATTAATTTCTTTAAAATTCTTTTTGAATTATAGTTTATTACAAAATATTTTAGAAAGAGCATCAGAATAAAGCAATTAATTATGGACAATGAAACTTAAAATGGCCATGGTTCAAGATCTGATTTTACCATAACCAAAATTGACAAATTTGATCATTTCTGTGACAAACTACATTAGAACTATTTAGCAATACAAGTATGACTAATAACATACTAAGACATAACAGATATTTAAGAATCTCATACAATTTTGGAACACCATTGACAAAAATTTCTATACACAGAGAGCTAAACACCATTTCATATTTGACAATGTTTCCCATATAAATTCAGTAGGTCAGAAAGTCTAATCTGTCTTTCTTTTTTTAAAAAATTATGGCAATACTCAGCATTTTTTTTCTTTTTAGCAGAAGTACATGAAAAGTAAATATTTTAAAGGAAGAACAATGGATTTGACCTGAAACTTGATTTTTCTAAAAGTGATTCCGAAGTATTTCTTTTCTACAACAGCAAAGAATCTAACATTGGCACAAATACATTCTTTTTTCAGCTGGGCCACAATAACTTTTGTAGTGTATAAAAACAGCACAATTGGAAATAGAATCTTAAACATCAAGAAATCAAATTTAGGGAACCAGCAGTTAGCGTAATGGCTATGTCGCTGGACTCCCACGTAGTCGACCGCGGTTCGCATCTCGGACCCGGTGGCTTACAACTCATGCCGGGCGTGTGTGCGTGCGTGCCCAAGATCCAGAGAGGAGAATGGAGGAGAAGGGATTGCGGCGTGACCATCCCCCCTGGGGGGTGATTTCTCGCTTTCTGTCTCTATGTCTCTCTCTGTCTGTCTGGCGAGCGCACGCGCCCTATAGCAAAAAAACCTCTCCAAAAAAAAAAAAAGAAATCAAATTTAGACTCTCCAAGGAAAGTGAACACATGACTAGTCGCCTGCACCAAAAATACTGAAAAAAGTGTCTATCTAACATGGAGTTTTCATTCATTTATATTGGATTCTCTTGATTGCTTTTTGTTCTCTTATGTCTGTCAGTCTCTCTTTAGTTTTCCTGGTATAGCACTCCCTTCAGTATTTATTGAAGAGCTGGTCTGGTGTTGATAAATTCTTTCAGGTTTTGTTTATCTGAGAATGTTTTTATCTTTTCTTCCCATTTGAAGGATAATCTTGCCAGGTATAGTATCGTGGTTGAAATTGCTTTTCTTTTAACAGTTTAACTATATCTTGCCATTCTTTCCTTGCTTGTATTGTTTCCACTGAGAGGTCCCATGTTAGCCTAATGGAATAACCTATGTAAGTAATTTGGCATTTCTCTCTTGCTTGTTTAGAATCTTTTCTTTACCTGTGATTTTGGCCAATCTGCTTATGATGTGCCATAGAGAGGATCTTCTTAGGTTGAATCTATTGGGGTCCTCTGTATTTCTTGAGTCTGAATACTTGAATGCTTCTCTAGATTTGGAAAGTTTTCTTCCAGGATTTCATGGAATAAATTATCAGTGCCCTTATTAGATTCTTCATCTTCTGGGATACCACTTATTCAGATGCTTGGGTGTTTAATGGTATCTAGTATTTCCCATATATTTTTCTTATTTTGGAGGGTTATTTTTTTCATTCTTTCTGGTGATTTTTTTCTGTCAGAGTTTTTGTCTTCTACATCCAAGATTCAATCTTCTGCATGATCTAATCTGCTTTTAATACTTTCAAGGGAGGTTTTGATAGCCTGTATTACAAACTTCAACTCTAGAAGTTCTGTTTGATTCTTTTTTTTTTTTTTTTTTTTTTAGAGAGAGAGAGATTTCGGCTATACAGCACATGCTTTTGCTGGAGAGACAGAAAGCAAGAAATAACCCCCCAAGGGGGAAGGCCATGCCACAATCCCTTCTCCTCCATTTCCCTCTAAGGATCTTGGGCATGCACACGACACACAGCTGGAGTGAGTTTTAAGCTGCCAGATCCAGGACTTTCAAACCACGGTCAACTATGTCAGAGTCCAGTGCTATAACCACTTATGCCTACTAGTCCCTTGATTCTTCTTTACATTGTCTATCTCCTTAAAGTCATGAAAGGACTTCCTCATCTCTTGGATTTCAATGTCTCTTTTCTCTTCCATCTCATAGAGTTTTATTGACATAAATATTCTGAATTCCTTTTCTGACAGTTCAATAATTTCCTCTGATTTTTCCATACTTGGATGCAAGTTACTGTGTTCCCTTGTTGGAAACGTATTACTTGATTTTTTCATGCTAGAAGGTCTTCTCTGATTTTTAGTCATTTGGTGATTTTTTTTCAGTTTTGGCTAATTTGTTGAAGAATTCTGCAGTTGTGAGCTTGTGTGTTTCCCTTAAGTGTAAGGTACTTCTGTGTCAATTTCTCTCTTCTACTGTGTTTTGTAGCATGTATCCAGCATGTATTTACTGTATCCACAAGAGGAGTTCTGAGTTCACAGGTATAAAGAGTAGTATCTCCCTTTTGCTGCTGGTTCAGTGGGGGGTTGAGGATTTCTCTGAGCCTAGCAAAATTCAGAGGTTTGGCTACTATGCACCTAGACCTATTTATACACTCACTGGGTGGAAGCTGAGCAGCAAAATGAGAATCTAAGAGAGAAGAAAAAGGGAATACAAAACAGAAAAAAAAAAAATAAAAGAAAACGAAGAAAAGAAAGAGAAAATAAAACAAAAGATAAAAATTGCACACTGTGCAAGTTCAGCACATGAAATGGGCAGAGCACCTCAGACGTAGCTGTCTCCCTGCAATGCCCCTGTCCTATGTGGGGAAAAACAGTACAAATTAGAAAGGGAAAAAAAAGGATTAAGTGAAACAATCTTAAAAAAAAAGTTGGTTGTTGTTTTTTTTTTTTTTTTTTTCCCCTACCTTTCTAGCTATGGATGTTGGAAGAGCGGGGCTGCTGTTCAGAACTGTTCAGCTCTCACGCTGCTCCCTGAAATGGGCAGAGCACCTCATAAGTAGATGTTGCTCTTCAATGCCCCTGTCCTTTCTAACTATGGGCTGGGGACATGAGATTGGTAGCAGGCAGCTGCCACTCAGGGCTGCCCAGTCCTCATGCTGCTCCCTGACGTGGGCTACTGCATTCTTCACATGCTATGTTGCATAGCACCTGACACATAGTAAGCACTTTATATATTATTTGTTGAATGAATGCAATATGGAATCACTAACAGCCAAAAAGTCTTCAATTCTCCCTCTCTCTTCTATATTACTAAGCTCATGACCAACATGCTTTGTGAAAATTGTCTAGACTAGCCTCCCTGTCCCTTTGGGAAGCAGAAAGATATCATCTTCTCGTAGACTGACTACGTGACATGGAAGGAATTCTTGCCCCTCTCTGGTCCTAATATAAAAAGTTCGGAATTAAAAGTGGATTCAAATTCCTGCCTACCACTGATAAATCTTCAGCATGTTAACTTTTGTGTTTTGAACTCCACTTTTTTTTTTTCTATGAAATAAAGAGGCTAATAGCTAAATTCTTAGGTTGTTGATATTACTAATGAGATGGATGGTTAACCTACTGCCTGGCACAGAGAAAGTGTCACTAAATGTTAGCTTATCCCTTCTCTCTCCTCACTCCCACCTGTACTCCCTTCTCAGAAGGCCAGGAGATGAGGGAGTAGTTGGTACAAATTCCTCAATGGCAACTTCTCAAATGACACTCTTCAGTAAGTTTTTTTAAGGTTTTTACCATAGGGCACATGTGCTGACCAGAGGGAGACAGAAAAAGACAGTGAGAGGGAAAGTGAGAATCACCCCCTAGGGGGATAGCCACATTGCAATCCTTTTTCCTCCATTCTCTTCTTGGGATTTTGGACATACATGCCACACACACCTGACATGAGTTTCCAGCTGCCAGGCCTGGGACTCAAACTCTGGTCAACCTGTGGAAGTCCAGCACCTTAACCACTATGCCATCTGCTGGCCCCCATTCTTCAGTTTTTTGTTTGTTTGTTTGTTTGTTTTTTGGAGAGGTTTTTGCTATAGGGCATGTGCGCTCACCAGAAAGACAGAGAGAGACAGAGACAGAGAGACAGAAAGTGAGAAATCACCCCCCAGGGGTGATGGCCACACTACAATCCCTTCATCTCCATTCTCCTCTCAAGATCTTGGGCACGCACACAAACGCGCCCGGCATGAGTGTAAACCACCGGGTCTGGGATTCAAACCGTGGTTGACTACATGGGAGTTCAACAACATGGCCATTACGCTAACTGCTGTTCCCTATTCTTCAGTATTTTAAGATAAGAAAACTTGCTCTCTCCTTGCCTCTTGCCTTCAGCATTACGATCACCTCCAGAATGGCCAGCAATTATTATTCCAGACAGATGTGGCCAACTGCAGAGGTGCTGCTATCCGGTGGTGCATTTGCCTGGGAAACCAGGAAAAGGAAAGCTGTGTTTAGCGGGTGTATTTTTCCCCTCCCCAGGTAAGCAGGAGAAAAAACAGAATTCAAATTGAAATGACCATGCGATAAAACTCCTGCCCACCAGGTGTTTATCCCAGTCCATAAAAATAACTATTTTAAGGTAATGAAAAAACACTCCCTGGTGGGGAAGCAAATGGAACCACATGCTTCTGAAACAGTTTGAGAGCAAGCCGTAAACTCAATGAGCAGACAGCAGATGCATGGCAAGCAGACTGGCACAGTCTGCCTCACTCATAAGTCCTCCCCAGACTCCAGGAAACGACAGACTCCTTGGAATGCCCATCAGAAGCCCCATTGCCTTCAAGCCCACAGGCTACTCAACTTCAGGGGGCTCGGGGGGGAGGCGTCTTTTTTTCCTATACATAGACCCTGAGAATTCAACTTCAGTTCTGTTTCTTTAATGCTACTCTACCAACTCTGTCCGTTGGGACATTGTCTCCCCTGTTCTTCCATTCTCTATTGTCACTAAAGACAAACTCATGGCTTTTATGGTAGGAAGAGTTTACTGCTAATCACTAAAGGAAATAGGAATAACAAAGACAAAGACATTTATTTACCTAATGAGCCCTTGCACACAGGATGACTACATGTCCCCGTGTGCACAGGACGGTCCTGGCATACACCTGTTGTCCTGCCATAATTATTAACGTCTCTCTCACACTCAGACGTACCCATGGAAAGTCACACGGTAGAATGCTATCCTACATGTACAGCACTGAATCTATATAGGCGTATTACCATTCTCCTGTTTAACCCTCAGAGCAATCCCATGAGATCAGTATTTTTTAAAATGACAAAGCCAAGGCATGGAGAGGTTAAGTAGCTTACCCAAGGTTACACGCAGTGTGAGCCAGGATTGGAACTTGGGAAATTTGGTTTAGATGTCCTTGTTCTTTTCTAAAAATTGTTTATTTTATTTATTTATTATTATTATTATCTAATTTGACCAGAGAGGGAGAGACAGAAAGTGAGAAAGCAAGTGGGACTCCAACCACAGTCAGTCATGTGGGAGTCCAGTGCCCCAACCACCACGTCACCTGCTGGCCCAGTGTTCTTATTTTTTTTTTTTAAAGAATTATTTTATTTAACTTTATTTATTATTATATCATTATTATTTTTCAGTTTGATCAGAGAGAGAGAGAGAGAGAGGAAGTGAGAAAGCAAGCCACCAGGTCCGAGACTTGAACCGTGGTCGGCCATGTGGGAGTCCAGCGCCTTTAACCACCACGCCACTTGCCAGCCCCATCAGTGTTCTTATTTTTAATCATTATAGTGGGTTATCTCAAGGTTTTGGGAAATCACTTGTCTTCCATTTAATAAATATCAGTCATGCAGACTATGTGCCAGGCACCATGCTACAAACTAGTACTACAACCATGAACCAAGCTTCAAGGTGCTTTCAGTATGGGGGAAAGTACTTCTAGATAGAAGTAAAAGAACAGGAAGTGCAAGTTGCATTGAGCACAAGTTGATTGGGAGTGGTGATGGCATCTAATCAGGACTAAGCCATCACGGAAAGCTTCCTGGAGGAAGTGACATGGGGGGGGGGGGGGGGGGGGGGCAAAGCTGCTAGAGGAGTAGTTAGCTGGACTGGAAGACTCAAAAGGCAGTTCAAGCCTAACAGCATATCAAAAGGTCCTGCGGCCAAAGAGACCATAATAAAGGGAAAATATTGAGGGACAATCACACATCACTTGATAATACAAATGCGTGCTGAGAAATGCGTTGTTAGGCAATTTCATCCTTGCACGAACACCATCAACTTACAGAAACCTACATGCTACTGTTGCAGGTTTGCTCAGGCAAGTGATTTTTTTCCCTCCACCATCATCTTACCTAGAGTTTCCAAAAATCCGTCAGCTGCCTTGACATCAACACCTGCAGACCCACCACTCACGTTAGCGTTATGCTCTAATGAATGATTCCTGCATTGCAGAAACCACCCAGAGCTAGCAGTAAACTTAACATAGTCTGGCCCCGCCTTGTCTTTCGGCACTGCAAACAAACGTTTTGCTGTGCTCGTGACCATCATGGTCCTGAGAGGGACATGCATCTGTGTCTGGCCTTCAGTTCAGGTCATTAGAAGTTTTTCCATGTTCGAGACCAGCAGTTAGTGTAATGGCTATGTTGCTGGACTCCCATTTATTCGACTGCGGTTCAAATCCCGGACCCAGTGGCTTAAATTCACGCCAGGCACGTGTGCGTGCATGCCCAAGATCCCAAGAGGAGAATGGAGGAGAAGGGATTGTGGCGTGGCCATCCCCCCTGGGAGGGTGATTTCTCACTTTCTATCTCTCTGTCTCTGCCTGGCGAGCGCACGTGCCCCTATAGCAAAAACCTCTCAAAAAAAAAAAAAAAAAAAAAACAATTAGTTTCTCCATGTCCGACAGAGGCCCTTCTCCAGTTTGTGTTGGTTGGTCTCCTTGGGTGAAGCAGACTCTTCAACAGCTCCCATCCCTCCTTCTTGTTCTTGCAGATCATGGCTGCGGTGACCTGCCTGACTGGCCAGCGATAACCACCACTGATTTTTCACCTATGTAGTTCTTAATCACTCTTAATTTTGCTTCCACGTCAATCACTCAGCATGGCCTCTTATTTACCTTACTCCCCTTAGCAGCGGATTCGGTACACTTAGGGGCCATTCTGGGCAAAACTCTGAGAGTAATCAAGCAGGAGAGAAGACGACGCCATCCAGAGAGATGGTAAGCACAAGATGTATGAGGATGCTGCTGGCAAAACACAGCCTACGTTTTCACGGTAAACTTTGTATTTTATAAGTGGAAGGAGTACATTGTAAGGTAACGACAAAGAGTGCAGTAGAATAAGTACATAAGCCAGGAACATGGTTGTTAGCCAGCATTATCATCAGCAGTGTTGTACACTGTGCACTGTTGTGAGACTCCACTCTTACATGACTGGCAGTGCAGTAGGTTTATTGACACCGGCGTCACCACAAACACATGAGTAATGTGTCACTCTGTGACGCTATGACAGCTATGACATCAGTGGGCAACAGAGAGTGTTCGTCTCCATTGTAATCCTTTTTCTTTTTTAAGAGAGATTTTTGCTATAGGACGTGTGCAGTTGCAGGAGAGACAGAGAGATACAGAGAGACAAAAAGCAAAAAATCACACATGGGGACAACCACACTGCAACCCCTTCTCCTCCACTCTCCTCTTGGGATCTTGGGCACACATGCACTTGCACCTGGCGTGAGTTTTAAGACACCAAGCCCGGAACTCGAACCACAGTCAACTATGTGGGAGTCCAGTGACATAACCATTACGCCATCTGCTGGTCCCAGCTCCATTATACTCTTATGGGACCAGTGCAGTAAGTGGTCCATCCTCGACCCAAATGCCACTGTGCGGCAATTAAGGTAGTTCTGTTGGGTGTAGTGTTGCCAAGGACCAGCAAACCAGCAAAAGTTGGACTAGAAACATAAGATAACCTGATGTACAAACCTTATGGATACCAAAGATGTGTCCTTTCAGGGACTGGAGCTCAGGAGAGAGGACTGGGCAAGAGACGTGGGTTTGGGAGTCACCTGAGCAGAGCTGTAGCCTCGCCATCAGATTAGTGAACTCTTCCAGGGGAGTGTATAAAGTGAGAAGAGAAAGAACTTCCACAAAGAAGAATGGAAGGAGCAGTCAGGTGGGACACCAACAAGGAGATCCGGTGTCACCAGGACCAGCAAGAGAAGGAGGAGAAAAGGACAACAGTGTCTGAGGCTGCAGGGTGTGTAAGTCAGGATCTAGACATATCCACACGGCTTATCAACAAGGTGCGCTTTGGAAAAACCTTTGGGGATCAGTTCACAGTGCTGGCAAGCATGAGCCTGTGAAGGAGTGAGGAGAGTCAGAGAGACTGTCTGTGGGTGGAGGCAGATACCAGGTCCTGAAACACAGATGCCCAGTTCCTCGCTTTTTTTCTTTTTCTTTCTTTTTTTCCTTCTTTCATTCTTCTCTCTGTCTCTCTCTCTTTCCCTCTCTCTCTCTTTCTTCTCTCTCTCTCTCTCTCTCTCTCTCTCTCTTTTCTTTCTTTCTCTTTCTCTTTCTTTAATTACAGTATGGACACTTAAAATAAGGCCCACCCTCTTAGCACTTTTCTAAGTGAACATTACTTTCAACTATAGGTAGATGCTGCCCAGCAAGTCTCTAGAGATTTTTGTCCTGTTTACCTGAAATTTTATTCTCATTGATTAGTAACTCCCTATGTCCCCCTTCCCTGAGCCCTTGGCAACCCCCACTCCACTACTTCCCTATGAATTTGATTATTCGGGCACCTCATATAAGTGGAATCAGGCAGCATTCGTCTTTCCATAACCGGCATCTTTTACTTAAGAGCCTGACTAAAGACAGCCTTTGTCACCAATTGGCAGGAGCAGAGACAGCAAGGAGCAGAGTGGCACCAGATGATTCTGGAGAGAGAAGCAGAAAACAACAAAGGTTTGTACATCAGGTTATCTTTTTATTTTTTTTTTAAGTGAGATTTTTGTGCTTGCCAGAGAGACAGAGAGAAAGAAAGCGAGAAATCACCCCCCAGGAGGTAGGGTCATGCTATAATCCCTTCTCCTCCATTCTCATCTTGGGATTTTGGGCACAAACACACACGTCCAGTGTGAATTTTAAACCTCTGGATCCAGGACTCAAACTGCAGACAGCTACATGGGAGTCCAGTAACGTAACCATTACACCACCTGCTGGTCCCACATCGGCTTATCTTAAGAGCACTAAAATGTTTCATGGGGGGGATGACATGATCGCCATGCGGGGTAAAGGAACTAGAAAGTGGCCACTTAGGAAGCTGGTGCTACTGTCGCGAGGAGAAACAAGATCGTGGACACATCAAAGTGACCGTGTTGGTGAAACAGACATAGAGGGATCTGAGGTGCCTGGTGGGTAAAACGAGTAAGACGTACTAATAGATCGGTGGTAAAGAGAAAAAGATACTGCTAAGTCTTCCGGTCGCTCATTAAATCTGTACCATGATCCTATGAAACACATTTCATGGATAAGGAACTTGAAAACCAAAGTACTCGGATGGTGTGCCCAGTTACACGGCTAGCGGGTCTGTGCTAAGTACAGAAGTCAAGTAGCTCTTCCTTGAAGAAGATTCGCTTCCTTCTGTTATGCCACTAAAAGCTATGCCTAATCAAGACCGCTAGTATTGTTTCCATGATCTGTTTGCCTACGCAACAGGAAAAATAAATTAAAATGTTATCAAAAATGCTGGCTGCAGTTCAAGCCAGCTGGCTTCCAGGGACAGTACAAATTAATTCCTTTGCTGAAGAAAATGACTTCTGGGGTTTATTGGTTATGAAAAGTAAGGAAGGGTTCCTGGGGAGAGTTAAGATGAGAAAGATTTGGACGATAAAGAGTTAAATTGTTCTGCATGACAAAATTGCAGGAATCCTGGAGCAAAGTGTTGCTGTAACCCTAGTGCCTCGCACACAGGTGCTCAGTAGATTTTTTTTGAAGGAATGGTGTGTTGAGCAGGGGGTTATCCCCAGAAAAGAAAATGGGAGTCAAGAGTCCAGAGAGAAGCAGCCTTAGAAATTTGGTGAAGAAAGAGGACTAATGAATTCAAGATGGAATTCTTTGAGATGAAAATGATCCACGACCTTCTAGGAACAGTATTAACAGACCCTCAGCTTTAAATTTTCTGTTTTAAAAGAAAAATCATTACAAACTAGACTGGAACAGAACTTCCTTGTATGATATAAATTATGTAAATTCTGACCAAATGCTTAAGCAATTGTCTGATAAACTTTAAAGGCAAAGCATTCTTTTTTTTTTTTTTTTTTTTTTTTAGAGAGATTTTTGCTATAGGGAACATGTGCTTGCTGGAGAGGCAGAGACAGATAGACAGACAGAAAAGTCCTCCCTCTGGATGGCCACACTGCAATCCCTTCTCTTCCGTTCGCCTCTCAGGATTTTGGGTGCACACACACATGTGCCTGGTGTCAGTTTTAAGCTGCCGGGTCCGGGACTCAAACCGTGGTCAACAACATAGGAGTCCAGCAATGGAACTATTACGCCATCTGCTGGTCCCAAGGCAAAGCATTCTTATGGCAAACTAGTTGCCACCTGTCAACTGTCGGTCAAGCAACCAGTGATTTTTAGGAAGAAATTTTTTTTAATTGCACTTAGTTTAAGAACAGTCATCTAACTACTTTTGTTTCCTATAAAATATCCTTAGAGGGGTCAACAGGTAACATGGTGGTTAAGATGCTAAACTCAGGGCAGGCAGGTGGTGTGGTTAAGGGTGCTGGACTTTCACATGGCTAACCAGTTTGAGTCCCAGACCTGGTGGGTTGCTCGCTCTCTCCCTCTCTCTCTCTCTCTCCCCCTCTCTGGTCAAACTAAAAATAAATAAATAAAGTTAAATAAAATCATTCTTTAAAAAAAAAAAAAAAGTTAAAAAAAATGCTGAACTCCTGGGGCCAGGGGGTCATGTGTTGGTTAAGGCATTGTACTCCCACATGACAGGCCATGGTTCAAGTTCCAGATCTGGTGGCTTGTTTTCTTACTTTCTTTCCCTCTCTCTAGCGCGTAAGCGTGTGCACATGTGCATGTGCCCTAGAATAAGTTAAAAGAATAATAATGATAAACAAAATAAATCTATAAAAAAAAAAAAAGATGCTGAACTCCCAATGATCAAGTGTGGTTCGAGTCCCTGACCTGGAGGCTTAAAAAATCATGCCAGGATGAGTATGCATGCCCAAAACTCCACAAGGAGAATGAAGGAGAAGGAATTTTGGCATGACCGTCTCCCCCTAGGAATTGATTTTTCACTTTCCCTTTCTTTCTCTGTCTCCCTCTGGATAGTGTATCTGTCTCCCTCTGGCTAGTGTACATGCTCTAATGGCAAAACCTAAAAAAGGAAAAAAAAAATCCTAGCAATAGATAATTAATTTTTTTTTTCTGTAGGGTACATCACCAGAGAGAGACACAATAGAGAAAGAAGGAAAGTGAGAATTCCATCCCCTACAGGGGATGATCACACCACAGTCCTGTGTCCTCTGATCTCTCCAGATTTTGGGCACACACACACATGCCACCTGATGTGACTTTCAAGCTGGGTCCAGGACTTGAACCGCACAGTTGACTATGTGGGATCTAGCGTCCAAACTCCACACCACCTGCTGGCTCCTAAATTGATTTTTTATTTGCATTTAATCATTGTACATCTTTACAGCATGCAATATGGTTTTTCTAAGCATGCATGCCAATCAAGTCAAAGATATTATCAGCAATAGTTTTTTTTTTTTTTTTTTTTTTTCTTTTTTAGGTTTTTGTCATAGGGTGTGTGCACTCAGCAGAGAGGGCTAGTGAAAAAATCACTCCCCAGGGGAGGTGGTCATGCTGTAATCCTTCTCCTCCATTCTCATCTCAGGATTTGGAGCACACACACACACACACACACATAAACGTCTGGCATGATTTTCAAGCTGCAGGGCCCAGGACTCAAACCGTGGTCAGCCATGTAGGAATTCAACCTTTTTACACACGGTCTCACCATGTCATGATCCTCCTGCCTCGGTAGCTGGGACCAGCAGTGCACACTGCCATGCTCAGCTTTCTAGGGTAGGCCGGGACTCTAACCCAAGCCTCTAACGCAGCCTCAGCCCACTGAGCACCAGAACCCAGCATCACAGCTGGGTCAGCATTCTGTGATTTAATAAGGCCTTCAGGTGATGCTGACCCGCTCTCTAATCGAGAATCTCTAGTCTTTAAAACCCTCCTTAGCGTGCCCATATCGTACCTGGCCCCCAAAATTCTCAGTGAAATGCTACTACACAGTCTTTAAAAGTGGTGTTGGGGGCAACAAAGAACAATTATG
Source organism: Tupaia tana (assembly GCA_026018925.1). Classification (NCBI taxonomy): domain Eukaryota; kingdom Metazoa; phylum Chordata; class Mammalia; order Scandentia; family Tupaiidae; genus Tupaia; species Tupaia tana. The sequence goes on from JAKSZU010000004.1 coordinate 80,295,946, forward strand.
AGGAAGATAGCCATTGGAGTTCTTTTACTTGGCAAGGGTGGCACAGAAAGCAGGAGCACTTGAATTAGTGACTTACACAAGTCTCCCTCCCCTCAAGACTGAGTGTCCTGAGGCCCAGAACGGTCTGTTTGTGATCACTGTGTCGGTAACAGACATTCAGTGGTTATTTCTGGACTAAAAGGAGGACTAGAGGAAAACAAAGCAAGGTGGCAGGAAAACGGGGGAATGGGAAATGTACAAACTCCTTTCAAAGATTCAGAAATCCTGGGTTGCCTGGTCACTTTGTTCAGGTCAGACTAGGCCCTGCAGGGGCCGAGCAGGAGCCATGAAGCAAGAAATGACGGCACAGAAGCTTCTAGCACCAGACTACTCCAAAGGGCCATTTACCAGGAAATTGCCTAGAAATGACGGTGCAGCCATAACCGGGCCATTACTTTCCCTACGAATATGTTTCCCTTTTGTGAACAACAAGGACCCATTCAGCCAACTGTGTGGCGCTTCAGCTGAAATAACAGAGCAAAGGAAATGTGTAATTGGCTTTCATCAAATTGAAACTGTAAGACAGACAGCCTGGCCGAGCCGAAGTTCTGCTTCTGGCTCTAGTACAGAAATTATTTTCTGCTTAATGTCAGGCCATATGTGGGGAGGAAGGAGGAATAGAAGGGAAAGAGAAAGAGGACCAGATTCAGGGTCAGTCTCAGCCGTCTGGCAACGCTGCTTAGCCCAGAGCTTTGTCTGAAACGCTCACCTCAGAATGACTGAAAGGCGATCTGGCTGCAGACTGCGGGGGAAGAGGGTACCTGGGGCAGAGATGGAGTAAGGAGAGGCAGAAATGGGAAGGGTTGGAGAAGGGGTAACCTTTAATGAAATAAAGTAACTTCCAGTAAGTTGTTTGTGGGTTTTTTTTGATTTTTGGTTTTTGGTGGGGTTTTTTGTGTGTGTTGCTTTTTTTTTTTTCCAGTGAGTCAATCCATGTCTTTCCCACCTATCTGCCTGTATGAAATTTATATTTGGAAGTAACAAACACACCATCAACCAGTTTGTCAGTTCATCACCTGGCATGTGTGATGATACTGCTTTATTATTTAATAACTTCAAAGCTTAGAGTGAAAAAGAAATGTGTAACTTCTCCAAAGGGACATAAATCATTATTCCAGGAACCCATGATTAATCTGTATTTGAAGGATGAGGGGAGGAGTTAAAAAGTATCCAAATCCTTGGGAAATTTGTTGGGTAAAATTTGGGAACCCCATGGTTTATCTCATCCGCTTTCAGGAAATTCCTTCTGAAATTCCCTATTGCATCTACTTCAGGAATCTTCCATCTACTACTTCTTTTAGGTCCCTGTGAGCTTTGCATTTCCCATCCCGGCTCACTAGCCACAGGAGATCACATGAGTTCTCCCACATAGAAATTCAAGGGAAATAGGGCTGGGCCCTCTGGAACCTTTGAGGCCCCCAACAACACAAGGGTGCAATTTATAGGGTGCTGCTCTCCCCAGCTCATGGATTTCCACCTTGACTTTTTCATTGCCATCCTATCTCAGGTCAGGAGAGCCAAAGGACCACATGGCCCTAGTTTCGGTCCTCAGGAAGACCAGCCAAGCACCCCCAGTCATCGAAAGAACACTGAGTCAGCCACACAGGCCTGGCTGGGCCCCACCTCCACCACCTAGCAGCGCCACAGGGCAATGGTGGAATGGAAACTGTGGGACTGGAGGCAGGCGGGAGGACCTCGCTCCTTAGCCTCAAGCAAGCTTCTCAGTTATTCTCTTCTTCCGCGGTCTAAATCTCAGTTACCTCATTAGTAAAATGGAGACTGTAATAACTTCTTTAGGGTTGGCCCATAGTGAAGAAGTTAAGGAGCTGGATCCCACATGGCTGACCACAGCTTGCATTCCACTCGGCAACTTGAAGAACATGCCAGGTGCATGTGCATGCATGCCAAAATCTTGACGGGATGAAGAAATAAAGAAAAAAGGATTTCAGTGTGACCACGCCTCATTGGGGATTCTCTCTCTCTCTCTCTCTCTCTCTCTCTCAAGTGCATGTACCCGCCAGCAATAAAGGAGAAGAAAAAAAAATCTCTCAAAAAAATTAGCTACTTTAAAATGTTACTGGGTGGCTTAAAAGAAGTAGTGTGTAATATGTGAAGTACCTGGCACGGTGCCTGGTTCACAGGGCACTTGATGTTAGATTTCTTTCTCTCTCCCTCCTGGGCCTCCCTCTAACACAATTCAAGATAAAGAGTTTCCGTGCCTCCATCATGACTAAGCTGAAAGCCAAGCTGAGCTAAAACAAAAGGAATCTGTCCCTGAAGGTGGTTTCTTCAACTGCCTGTCCTTGGAGTCCCCTACCTGCTGGGCTTTTTCAGACTACACCCATAAAAGGAAAAATTGTCTCGCGCAGGAAGCTTCCTAGGAGGTGGCTAGGCGGGAAGCTGACAGCTGCAGGATTCATCTCTCAACACTAGGGGGCGCGATAAGCCCAGGAACGCAGTTTGGGCCACACCCAGAAATCCCTGAACTCCGTCGGTGCCAGATCGCCCACATTCGACCGACTCTAGCAGGAAGGGAAGTTTTAAGGACAAACCAAAGGGGCCTTTGCGGGAATAAACGATGCAAGAAAATGCAGGGAGCAGGGGAAAGCACACCTCCCCGTGGGCTTGGCCTCTCTGGCTTCCAGACTGTAACCCCTGGGTTGTAGAGGTTGTAGTGGAGAGAGGTGTTTGAGGAAGAGGAGCTAGGGAAGACAGGCCGGAATACTTTTCCCATTCACTCCAACTTCTGATCTAGTTCACTCAGCATCTTAGCAAGTCCCCAGTGGGTCACAGCTGGGAGGAGTAGCAAAGAGCCCCAGAAGTTTAGTTGCAGCACTGGAACTTCAGAGAGGAAAATGAGCTTGAGCTAAAATCTCCCAGGTAATATATTTGATTTTTTTCCCCCAGGTTTTTGACATATGTTGCATGTGCTCCAGGAAAGAGAGACAGAGAAAGGGAAAGTAGAAATCATACCCCACCCCCCAGGGGTTATGACCATGGCACAATCCCTTGTCCTACAGTCTCCTCTTGAGATTTCGGGCATGTGCATGGACACACACACACACACACACACACACACACGGCATGATTTTCAAGCCATTGAGTCTAGGACTTGGCCATATGGGAGTCTGAAGCCTTAACCATTACACTATCTTCTGCCCACCCCCCAGATAACATATAATACAGTAATCCCCCGGAGTTTACCTTGTACATCATCTTGCCTGGATACTCACAATCACTTGTTGTACGCACAGATTATCATCTCACTGTACAAATAAGAAACCAAGGTTCAGTGAGTGGCCATAGCTGTCCTCTACCCTACTAAGCCGACACTACCACTCATGATTCCCTTCTCTCCTATTCTGCCTTGTTGTAAAATTAGTACAAACCACACACACAACTCTAGGATTTGCTACTCAGTTCCAAGTATTCCATAAATTGAGATTTTAAATATCAATTTAAATGTTGCATTCCCCATCTTCTTAACCAACCTAAAGTGATGGAGAGGTGATAGAACATACTAATTTTGAGAGTACCCTTTGGAATCAGATCTAAGTAAATATCCTATTTTTGTTGCTTTTGAATTCCATGGCATGGCTCTCTTTGTGTCTCAATTTCCTCATCTGTCAAATGGAAATCTTAGCATCTATCTCATGAGATTCTTCTAAGAATTAAATGAGATATACAATGTAAAACAATAATGTAATGTCTAGCTTGATAAGTGTATCTAGCATTTATAATAAAATTAAATACTAGACTTCAGGGTCAGCAGGTGGCATCCACCTAGGGAGGATGACTACTCCACAATCCCTTCTCCTCCTGGGATCTGGGCATGCACACACATGCACCCAATGATTTTCAAGCCACCAGGTCCGGGACTCAAACCACCTTTGGACATGTGGAAGTCCGACACTCTTAACCACCTTGCCACCTGCCCCCCCCCCAGCAAAAACCTTTTATTTAAAAAAAAATAGAACTTGAATTAATCTTTAGAAATTAGTCCATTATTTCCATGCCGTTTACCAATGATGTTAAGTGAGAAGGTTACTTCACCAAGTCGGTTAGCACACTTGGTTGAATAGCATTTCCGCATCCCCAGATTCATGTCTCTACAGCACCTCAGAGTGTGAATTTATCTGACACTGGGCACACCAGTGTGTACGTGTGGTCCCAGGTACTTGGGAGGCTGGGGCAGGAGGGTTGAGTTTCAAGCCAGCCTAGACAACTGAGCAAGACACCATCTAAAGCAAGGAGGGAAGGGAAGAAGGAAAAAGAAAAGAGAAGGGGAAAAAAGAACATTAACTTATTTGGAAATAGGGTCTTCGCAGACACAGTGACTTAAAATGAGATCATAGAGGGTGGAATTCTAAGTCCAACACAACTGGTGTCCTTATGAGAAGAGGACACAGAGGCAGAGGGAGGAAGGTCATGTGAAGGGGGAAGCCAACTGCCGAAAGCAGCTACCACCAGGGAATGCCAAGGACTGCTGGGAACCACCAGAAGGTAAGAGGATGGCATGGAAGAGATTTCTCAGCGCCCCCTAGAGGAACCACCTTGTCAGCAGCTGGCCCTGACCTCTCGCCTCCAGACCAAGAGAGAATACATTTCTGTCGTTTTAAGTTACTATTCGCGATCATTTGTTACAACAGCCCTAGGAAATTATAATTTAGTTTACAACAGAGCAAGAACCAAACTCCAGGTGTTTTTACTTCCAGTCTATCGCTTTTTTATTCCATCATTGCCTCCTCAAGCCAGCAATACGCATTCAGGAACACCCATGTAGAGAAAGTTTTTATGTTGTTTTTGTTATATATTTTTTTTCATGAGTGAGAAAGACGGAAAGTCAGCATCCCAACAGAGCTTTTGCTGCAATCTACCACCAACTTCAGGCAGCCCCAGAGCTTGGGTACACGCATGCCTGCATACTCAGGAAGGACTCCAGATGCAAACCTGGAACCTTCCCATGTGAGAGCCACAGAGTGCATGTTTTACTGCTGAGCCACTATCTGGCCCCCACAAACCTATTGGGTGAAAAATTAATAGCATCTATAATCTTTTATCACTTTTTTTTAATTAAGCGATTGCCTGACACACAGCAGGCATCTAATATTTACTGGTAAGCTGATAAAATAATAGACATAAAAGTGCTATGTTATACAAACTTAAGATATTGCCGAGCCCATTTTCTATTTCTTTGTACACCTTCACACCATATTCGCAATTGACTTACAAGTTTTATATGGTGAAGAATTACAGGGACCAACAGGTGAGGTAGCATTACATCACTGGATTCCCACATGGCCAACTGCGGTTCAAGTCCCAGACCCAGTGGCTTGAAAATCATGCCAGGCACTTGTACGTGTGTGCACAAGATCCTGGGAGGAGAATGGAGGAGAAGGGATTATGGCATGCCATCCCCCTGGGGGGTGATTTCTCACTTTTCCTCTCACCAAGTCTGTCAGTCTCTCTCTCTCTTTCTCTCTCTCTCTGGTGACAAAACATCTTAAAAAAAAAAAAAAAAAAAAAAAAAGAATCACAAAATTCCAGAGCTCTTTCTCACTGCTGCAGCCTGTAAGCTATATGAGGTTCATAAGCCCAGTCTTTTCCCTGCCTCCAGGGGAGACAAATTAAGAGGAAAACCATCTGAACACCCTCAGGACTCTGCATCCTACAAGGCAGAGATGATCTCATTCTTTCAGTGTCCTTCCCACTCAGGAATGGGTAAAAGGGAACCCAGGAAGTCAGGGTAGCTGCCGGTTCCATTAAAGGAAGTAGGTCACAGGTCACTCACTGCTCCCACTGGTCAACCTGGGAGTGGAACGGGTGGTGGTGGGTTAACAGCTACAGAGGCAGGGAGAAGCTGATTCACTAGGACAACTTTTAGGGTGACTCAGAAGCCTGCACAAAATAGCCTGTTCTCCCACATCTGCCTCATTGTCAGGCGATGAGGCACTTCCTCATTGCACACCCAGAGGCAGAGCAAAGGGGAGGAGGAGGAAATGGGATTTTTCAAGTTCATGGGCCTTATTCCAGCACCTAAAACCCTGTTTTTAATCGTTTCAAACATTTTGTTTCAAGTCACTATTTCCTGAGCACCTACTATGTGCCCGAGCTTTCATCTTACCTTTTAGATTCTCAGTCTTCTGGACACAGGGCACAATGTCTTTCTCAAGTTCTGTATTTACTACGAAAGTACTTGTGCCGCTGTCGAACACCTCAGCTCTGTCTTGCTGTCCTTCATATACACGTAGAAATGGCCCTACCAAGTTTACGATCAATAGGGGGAGGTATGGAGCTGTTTTTCTGACTCTAATGCTGGCTTTACAATCAACTGTGCCCATTCTTGGGATCAGTCCTCCTTGTGAGAGTCAGTGTGTGGTGAGCAGAATATAGCAAGGTTACGGAGTGCAGACATCCCAGCCGGCGATTTTTGGGGTTTTGTTTTGATTTCACCATTTACTCATTCTTATGATCTTGATTTCTCTGAATCTCTATTTTTCTCCTCTAAATTGGACACGATGATGTCTATCTTACAGAGTAGGGAAGATTCTTCATACAGTACTGAAAATGACATAAAATGTTATTATATTGAAGTACAGTGATGGCATGATACATGCTGGTTTACTTTGTTCAAACTATGATTGCAGACTTAACACATCCTTCCATGAGACTGTGAACTGCATAGGACCGGCAGCACATGCCTGGAGGACCATCTGCGTGGGGAGTACTAGGTTCCCAATACTCTTACTAACAATAATTGTTAAGACTAGGAATAATGTATCTAAAATAATATATTATTTATGAATAATATTTGCCTTGTAAGTATTTATTATTATGTATTAAAATAATGTGATTATTAACAGTGTAACCAGCTCAATCAATCTGTCAGCTAAAGAAATTTGGAAACTTCCACCTCAGGTAGGAATGGAATCAGTATCCTCTCCTCACAGGGTTATTTGGTCCTGCCTAGGGCTTGCTACCACCAAAATTTGCATTCCCTTATTCAAAGGACAAATATTCCTTGCATCCTCTACAGTGTCCTTTGTTTCAACTTCATTGCAAACGCCATTGCCCCATTGTATAATAGGGCCAAGGACACAGAAAAGCCCCCTTATCTGGTAAGCAAAGAGTGGAAAACTTGACACACCAATTTGCAGTGGTTTGACTTCTGCCTGGGAGGCAAGTCGGGTGTACGTCTTCCCAGGTGCTATCCCCTGTCTCCGTCCAGGGTGTCCAGAGCTAGTGTCCTCTTCTGCACAGAAAGTGAAAAGAGGAGGTGGTCTGCGGGTGTTTCAGCTCTGTGCGCTTGCTTCCAGCACCGCACCCACAGGATCGTCCAGAAAAACAGAGGGCCAGGGGAGCCACGTTATCAGGTTTCCAACAACTAATTCTAAAGCAGACACCACAGCTCACTTCATTTATTTAACATTCTGGGTAAAATTCCAGTCAGGCCACCAGAAGCCCGCCTTTCCCAGCCTTCCCAAACAGTCGGGGTAAAGCACGACGCACTCGCCACCGCCCGGCGGGTAACCGCACACAAGGTGGGACGTCGCAGCTCCAGGGCTGGGAGGCGGGAGAGCCCACCCTCACACCCGGGCTGGATAAGGGCGCTTCCTCCCGGAAATGACGCCAGCTCAATCCCAGCCTAGCTCTCCCCAAACAAAAGGGATCTGGGGGCCCCGGGAGGAGCCTGAATGACATTGGAGGAGCCCCTCCTCCAGCCGGCGTGGATTGGTGCCAGGGCTGGGGAAGCGAGGCGACGATTGGCCCTGGTGAATGCCAATGCCCCCGCCGGGCGGTTAAGGGGGCGGGGCCTCGGGGGCTGTGGATGGGGAGCGGGTGGCGGAGGCGGCGGGGAGCGGATCCCGGAGCGCCGCGGGAAGGTAGGAGCCGCTAGCGCTGGGGCTCGGCGGTGGCGGGGAGGCCGGGTCCTTCGGAGGACAGCGAGGGCAGCAGCGCGGGGAGCCTCCCGCCGCCGTGCCAACTGCCACCGGGCCCATCCCCCGAGGGGGCGGGGCCGCCGTCTCAGCTCCCTGTATTCCCTGAGGAGGCGGCTCCTCATCCTTCCAGGGTCCTCGCAGCTACTTGTAGTTCCCCGTCAATACCTAGCTCTTCAGCAGGGGTTTCCCTCCTGACGTCCAGGTTCAGAGGTTCCTCGCGCCCAGCGCCTCAACCTGGGCGGAGGACTCACAGGTTCCCATTCCCAGAGCGGCCGCCCCCACCCCCATTTTGTACCCCGAGAAGCCAGACATCCCTCCCTACACCTGTCCCTGCTCTCTAGGGTGGGACTACAGCTGGGTCCCTCCGCACGATTAAATCAGTTTTCCGAAAAGGGGGGAAGGGGCGTAGCTGAAATCAAAGACCCGACCTAGCGAGCCCGCTCCACGCTCACAGCGGCCTTCCCCCACTTATGCTCTTCCCATCCCCCATTCTCGGAGGCTCAGCCTTCCTCCTGCACCCGTCGGACCCCCGTCCTCCGTGGGGAGGCGAGAGCTCGCCTGCTGCGGGACTTTTTCAGACTCTGGAAGAAGGAGAAATAGTAAACTCCCCACCCCCACCTTCCTTCTACTCTGTCTCTTGTGGGAGAACCTAGCCTCTAAGGGATTTTTAGGTTTGAATTGCGTTTCATTTTTGCTTTCCGCTCTTTCTTCCCTGAGAACTTGATGAAAAACCATCCTCTGATATGCACAAGTGCGGTGGGTGTGTTGGATATCTGCAGAGCTGGCCTTGTGTGGGTAGGAATGCAGTGTGTATTGTTTGACAGTCAATGAATAACAGCATGTTTTCAAATGAAACGGTGTGGATAGGTAAATACAACATTCGGTTAGGAGTATTCCCCAGTCTAAGGTGGGCTGGTCGGTTGCTCAGGGAGACTGCAGTTCACCTTGAAGGTCTACTGCAGGTTGAAACAAAAGGCAGGAAGTGTGCGAAGAAAATTCAGGTTCAGTCGTTGAGGTTTATGATTAATCTAGTCCTGGAGCCTTTGATTACTCTCTGGCTCCTCTTTTATAGGGCCTCTCTCCCCACCAGAGTCAACTGATAGATACGTGCTGCTGTGGATTGGCTTTACAATACCAATATCATCTACCAAATTTTAGAGGCTGAAATGTAAGAGCCAGTTTTTGTTTTGTTTAAAATAATTATTTAATTTTATTTATTCATTCATTTTATTTTTTAATTGACTAGAGTGAGACACACAGAGAGAGAAGGAAAGTGAGAAAGCAAGCCACCAGGCCCAGGACTCCAATCATGGTTGACCATGTGGAAGTGTCCAGTGCCTTAACCACTAGCCTCCTGCTAGCCCCCCCGTAGGAGCCAGCTTTAAATCTCAGAGATGAGGGGCCAGCAGGTGGTATGGTGACTAAGGATGCTGGACTCCCACATGGCCGATCGAGGTTTGAGTCCTGGACCTGGCTACTTGTTTTCTCTTTCCCTCTCTTGGTCTCTGGTCAAATTAAATAAATAATACAGTTAAATAAAATAATTCTTTAAAATAATCTCAGAGATGAGGGTACATAAGACAAGGCATGCTTGAAGCTGGTCACATGTGTAACTACCAAAAATTGTCTTTGTCAGTGTTTTGTCAGGTAGACCTTCATTTCGGCAGGTGCAGAGCATTGACTATTTGAACCTAATGTAAATGTCATTGAATTCCCAAGAGTCATCTGCAGCTAGCACTTCTATTTATTAAAATTTGCCATGTTTTTTAGCATTGTTTTGCTTTCAACCCCAAGTCCATCTCAGTACTGTTATCTAAATATATAGACAAAGTTGATGGCAATGAGATGCACAGAGCTGGGCTCACAGAGGGTGATTGTAGTAACAGTCGTCTTTTACCTTTTTGCTTAGACTTCCTAAAGGTCTAATTTGGATTTGTAGTTAGGTCCAAAGGTTTTAGAGCCACTCAGTGCTCACAGATCTGCTTACTGAGTATTTCCAGATCTCCAGTAAGAAAGCACAAAGGAGAAACTGTGGAGGGTCTCTCCAGCAATTAGAAAGTGTATTGCCAAAGGAGGGAAAAGATGTGGGCCCCCAGCAATAGCAGCACAAAAAACTAAAAGCAGAACAGGAAATCCCCCAACGATATATCTTATTACATGAGCAGAGAAGTGAAAATAAACTAAGGTAAGAGACTACAGGAACCAAAATAAGGGTGATTGCCAGCATTTAATAAACAGAGAGGCAAAAGCAAATAATAGTCTCTGATTATTTGGCACAATAAGCAAGATCTATTTGAAACATATACTTCTGGGTCTTGGAAAATTTTCCTCTAATATTTCAGCACCTGTTTGGTCATGTTAGATGAAGAAAAGCATTGTATGCAGGGGATGTTTATGTATGTGTGTATGTGAAATCTCTAATTAAATGATAAATTATTTGAGGACAGATAATATGTATGTGTGTTTTTCATCTTTGACTCTCTCACAGTGAGTCAAAGTATATATGAGTGGGTCTTCAAAAATTCATGGAAATGCATATTATGGAAAAAAATCATGCATGGATTTAAATTTTTTACACTAGAGTAAACTTCTATTTTAATTCCATTTTTCCGTAAACTATTTGAAGCCCTCCTCATAGTGTGACATAATGAGTGAGTGTTGAAGTCAGTTTGAAGCCTTCACCCTAGGGTAGACTAGAAACATAATGCTACATCTTGTTAGTGTAAACAATCCACTTTTTGTCTTGATTTAACTTGGTTTTTTCCCTTTCTTATAAAACTCTCTTAAATGACTCTAAAATACTGAGTTTTCTAGAAGAAAACATCTGCTGGTTAGATAATATAATTTTACTCTTATGAAATTTGAACGAGACTTAAGAATGTAATCAATGCCAGTCATTTTAGAACTTTCTTTTTAATTTGCCACAGGGTGTGTGTGCTCACCAGAGACACAGAGGGGGAGAGAGAGGGAAAGTGAGAAATCACTCCCTGGGAGGATGGCCACAGGGCAGTCCCTTCTCCTCCATTCTCCTCTCGGGATTTTGGGCACACATGCACACGTGCCCAGCATCTAAAGCTGCTGGGTCCAGGACTTGAACTGGACATTTGGCCATAGGGAATCTATTCTCCTTAACCACCATGTCACTGGCTGGCTCAGGATTTTAGTTTTCAAGGAATGATGGGAATTAAGTAAATTTAGGACAGGACTCTAGGAACTGATTGTTCTGAGTTTTGTTTAAGAATTGCTTTTGAGTGTTTGGTTTTAACAGGTTACTGATCAACTTTGGGATTTTTCTAAAAGGATTTTAAATGATTTCATGCTTTTAAACTAGCACTAAATATATGAACAGAGGCACAGGACAGTGTTGGATCCCTAAGTGTGATCATATAGACTGATAATGGTGGGCATAATATGCTCAGGCTACATGGATTTGCAGTGCTACCAGTTCATTTACAGGACAGGATTTGGACTCTGGCATTTCTGAGTGACGCAGAATGGTGTTTTTTGTGGGTTGCTATTGAGGTAATGTTTGGTGGTGTCACACAAGAAGCAGAGATTGATTTCTAGAGGAAATTTGTCTAGTCTGTGGCGGTTGACCCCAGGAGTGGCTTGTAACCTGTTTCTAAAGGCTGTTTTTTTATTTCCTGAATGTTTGCTACTGACAACTAAAAATCAAGTTTTCTGAGTTTCAGTTTAAAGTATTTCAGTGAGAAAATGGCTTTTTTTTTTTTTTTTTGAGGCTATAGAGTGATTATTTACAATATAGACTTTAAAGGCAATCCATGGTTCTAGTCTCAACTTTGCTAGGGTTTCTTGATGTGTAACCCAGGGCAACAGCAAAGTTTCTACCACAGTCAGTTTTCACAGCAGTGAGACAGAAATAACTTTTAGAGATTTTTTTTTTAAAGGACTATATGAACTAATCTGTATAGTATATATTATCACAAAGCAAGGTGCATAGCACTTAGAAAGCACTCAATAATTTATAGACATTATTATTACCATTATTAATATAACTCTGAATTAAAGAATTTAATATTAAATATTCTTTTCCTCCTTAAACATTTTAGCAGAGGTGAAGAATTACTGTCTGATTTTGGTTATTGATTAGTTTGGTTTAATTTTTTTTTTTTTATTTCACTAAAATTCCTAGGTAGAGGGAAACAGAACTTGCATTTGTCATGATCTCAGACATCTGAGCCAGAGATTTTCAGGAGGATGAGTGTCTGTCTTGGAGTGTGTGTGCTTAATAATTTACTCATGCAAATTATCATTCTTTAATTTTTTTGACCCAAAGTAAAAGAAATGCCAGGAATTCAGCTAACTGGTGAATCTGACTTTTCAGTTACCCTACTCCAAAAACTTGCTCTGTTAAGTACCACCATCCTGAGTGCCATATTAATGGTTTTGTTGGAGTGTTACTATGCAGGCTTGTACTACCTGTGAGCTGTAAAGGATTTCTGTGGTAGTTTTGATTAGAAGTGATTTGGCCTTTTGAAGACAACCTTTGCGGCTGCCCCAAAAGTTAAGCAATTATAGGAACAACCCATACTGGAGTGAGAAAAAACCATGGATGAGGTGTTAAGGGTAGAGGTGGGGGAAGGCCAGGGCAGGGGGTTGTGGGTTGAAGAAAACAAGACTACAGACAAGGCATTGAAGTAAAGAATGCAGTAATATGGTTCCATCCTGCCAAGTATTTCCAAACTCTACATTTCAGGTACAAAGCCAAAGCTTCCCATCTAAATGTGTCTCTTGCTGTTGAATGGATTCTTTCTGACTCCTGGAGCCACAGGGAATATAATCCTCTATTGTTATGGGGTCTTAAAACTATAACCCTTCATTGTCACTGAGTTCAATAGAAATTAGGAAGGGAAACAGGAGAGTGCAGGTTGATGGGGTTTACAGACCAAAAGGCTCTGACTCAGCCTTGGGACTATCTGCATAGACTCTTTGTACAAAGTTGCTGGAAAAGGCTAGGCTAAAGTGTGTTTTCAGATATCCCCTCAGAAAGGAGAGATCTAGGAGGGAAGAACAGAAAGTGATAGGGACCAGTAGGTGGCGTAATGGTTACATCACTGAACTCCCATATAGTTGACCATGGTTCGAGTCTTGGACCTGATGGCTTAAAACTCATACTGGGCACATGTGCATGCATGCCCAAAATCCCAAGAGGAGGCTGGAGAAGAAGGGATTGTGGCATGGCCATTCCCCCTGGGGGATGATTTCTTACTTTCTTTCTCTCTGTCCCCCTCTGTCTCTCCAGTGAGCACACACGCCCTATAGTGGAAAAAAAAAAAAAAAAAAAAAAAAAAAAAAAAAAAAACTCTCAAAAAAAAGAATTATAAGTCATAAAGAAGAGAAAAAGGATAGACGAATAAGTCATAGGTAAATCGTAGGAAAAAGAGAGAAAGCCTTTTTTTTCTTTCTTTTTCGTTTTTGCTATAGGGTGTGTGCGCTCACCAGAGAGAGACAGAGAGAGAGAAAGTAAGAAATCATTCCCCAGGGGCACGCCTATCCTTTCTCCTTCAGTCTCCTCTTAGGGTTTTGGGCATACACGCCTAGCTGATTATCAAGCTGCCTGTTCAGGACTGAAACTGTGCAGTCTAGCCCGCTGTGTGGGACCCAGCACCTTAACTTCCATGCCACCTTTTAACCTTAACTTATTTTTTTTTTAAGGTAGTGGCCTGTTGTTTGGTTTCTGCTAATTAGTCCTTTCTGTTTTAGCAGGTGCTACAGAAGTAACAACAAAATCAATATAGTTCTTTTTATTTCTATTATTATTTTTTTAACTTGCTATAGGGCACATGCACTCACGTGGGTGGGTGTGGAGAAAGCTGTCTGGTTCAGGACTGAACCACGTGGGAGTCCTGCATCCCAACCACCACGCCACTTGCTGGCCCCACCAATCTAGTTCTTAACTGGCTTAATATTTGATGGTACAAGAAGGACCTGTTATGATTCTATACATCATCTTCTGTTATCTTTTGTCTTTAAACTGAAGGCACAGAAGTAATGTTCTTAAAGGGCTCTGTCCCTGAAGGTTTCTCATTTGTAAGCCTTAGCCCTTACCACGCTGACTGACTCTTGGCGAGTTCCTCTTGGGGGTCTGAATACTTCTCACTCAGCATGTCTCACATCACAGTCACCATTTCCCCACTAAAACCAGTTCCTTTTCTAACATCCCTGTTTCTGTTAACATCATCATCATTCTAGACACTATCTCAAAACCTCAACTGGTGTGAGATTATTTCTCTGCTTAGTCCTCTAAATACAGACAGTCACCAAGTTACTCTAAATAAATTCTCTTTATGATATCTCTTGTATCCATCTTTTCCATTCTTACAGCCGCCGCCCTAGTTCACACATATTTGCTTTATACCTATACTGTTAAATTTTTCTTCCAGTAGCTCTTTCTGTTTCAGTCAAGTCAGCCTTCTACTTTAAGCCTCAACCTCCTAAAACTATGCTTTAGTTCTGATACTCACTTGGTTAAAATTGTTTAATGGCTTCTCACTTCCCAAAAGATATACTCTGATTGTGTTGGCTGGGATACAAAGTACTGTACATTTCTTTCCAACCAGCATTTTCTGAATATCCCTTTAGACCAGAGACTGCTAGGTGCTGTTTCATCAAGCTGAATAAGCAGAGTAGTGTGCCAACCAGATGAGAGTCTTATGAAACAGAAGACAGATATGTAAACAGATGAGTTAATAGAATGCAATAACTGCTTCTGAGTTACATATGTGGATCCATATCTATTATGTATTTAACTTAATGTAAAAATTAACCATGATATTTTTAGAAAGCTAATTTCTTAGTCATTAAAAGTTGACTCAATTAAATCGGTCAAGTTTTTGTGTGTGTGTGTGTGTGTGTGTGTGTGTGTTTAAAGATTTTTGCTATAGGACATTGTGCTCTCACTGGAGAGACAGAGACAGTGATAAAGTGAAAAATCACCCCAAGGGGGATGGGCACAAACATCCCTTTTCCTCCATTCTCCTCTTGGGATTTTGGGTACACATGCACATGTGCCCAGCATGATTATCAAACCTCTGGGTTCGAGAATCAAACAGTGGTCCGCCATGTAGTAGTCCAACAGCTTAACCACCACACCACCTGCTAGCCCCAGAAGATTTATTGGAAGAAATGTTTTTCATCTATGACTGTAGGTGCAAAAAACTCATCCAGGTGGAAGTATATACTTTTCTTAAGTAATGTGCATATACCATCAACCTAGACATGTGTTGAACATGTCCTTAAATTGATATTTCTAGAAACTGGTCAGGCCATCTCTTTTTGGAGCAGATCAACCTGCCAAATCAGAAGGAATAAATTTGCTTTGATTTGTGAATTAGACACACAAATGATAGACAATGATGACCCACTGTAAAAGGGCAAACCACTATCCTTGCAGATGAAACTAAATGTATGGTGGGACGCGGATATGGTTTATTATTTGTTGATGAGGACATGCGTATGTTCTCGACTTGGCTGGACTGAGGTGTGTGTCACGCTGGGTAAAGTCCCTTTACAATCTAAATTATGTATAGCAATTAAATGTATAATAATAATTAAAATTAATAAATAAAAACATTATTTAAAAAAGAAATAAATGTATACATTTCAAGGATGAGAAATGAGACAACTAACTAGTCAGTAGCTCATTGAAACCACACAGCCTTCTGTTAAGAGTTTGGATTGTTGGGACCAGCAGTTAGCGTAATGGCCATATCGCTGGACTCCCATGTAGTCGACCATGGTTTGAGTCCCAGACCCGGTGACTTAAACTCACGCTGGACACGTGTGCATGTGTGCCCAAGATCCCGAGAGGAGAATGGAGGAGAAGGGACTGTGGTGTGGCCATTCCCCCTGGGGGGTGATTTCTCACTTTCTATCTCTCTGTTTCTCTCTGTCTTTCTGGCAAGTGCTCGCGCCCTATGACAAGAACCTCTCCAAAAAGGAAAAAAAAAAGAAAAAGAGTTTGGATTGTTATCCCCGTTTTATAGATGAAAAACTAAAGTTCAAAGTTTAAGTGAATCAAGGAACTAAGAAGTGAAAGAGCCAAGGTGCAAACCCAGCTCTGTCAGACTCCAAAATGCATGCACTTTCCACTACAACATACCATCTCCTGAGAGAATTATTGCCCCTAAGGAACCTTGGAACAAAAACAATGGATAGATTTGTTGTTGGTAGTATTCCACTGATAACAAGTTGTTAAACTTTTTTTTTTTAATTAGTGATCTGACTTAACAGGCAACGTGTAAAGACAAAACACCACCACCAGCTATATTTCTTAACAGACTTGTGTAAAGTTTTTTGCAGTTCAGGGAGAATTAGGTCATGGGCATAGCTAAAAGATAAATACCTGAGGTATTTTCTGATTAGTCCTCCATACTATACTCTCTGTGGAGTTTTTTTTCCAGTTTGGAATCCCAGGGGAGTCAATTACTTCATCCTATTTTAGATTTAAAGGGCTTTCACATTCCAGGATGCCTCTACAATTATGGCCCATGAATCATTTTACTGAAAATAAAATCTATCTACATCTTACAGTTTCTTTGTTGTGATATTTTACAAATCATGGTGAATTGATTTCAGAAAAGTTAAGGGACTGATGGGTAGATGATACAGACATATGGATATATATGTGGGGACTCTTCAAAAAGTTCATTAAAAATGCATATTATGAAAAACTGCATGGATTTAAAAAATTTTGTACTAAAATGAACTCATACTTTGATTCCACTTTTACATAAACTTTTTGAAGTACCATTGTATTTGATTGAAATCAAATTATAGTTTGGGGACAGCAGGTGGTGTGGCGATTAAGTGGCTGGATCCTACATAGCCAACTTTCCGATTCGAATCCCAGAACTGGTGGCTTGAAAAACACTCCAGATGCATGTGTGCATGTACCCCAAATCCTAAGAAGACAATGGAGGATAAGGGACTGTGGTGTGTGGCCATACCCCTGAAGGGGGTACTTTCTCACTTTCTCTCTCTGTTTTTCTATCTCTGGCAAGCACATGTGCCCTATAGCAAAAATGACAAAATATAGATAGATAGATAGATAGATAGATAAATATAAAATTTCATTTAAGCTAAATAAAGCCAGCTAAAAAATATTGTTGAAATGGTGCAAACTTCTCGTATTCTAATTATAAAAGATATACTTTTAAAATGAATTTATCAATGAAAAGAATTTATTATTATTCATTATCATTAACATCTTTTCCAGGAGTTTAACTAATATAGTTCTTCTAGTTTGGTCTTGTCTCAGATGAGAATACTTGAAAGAGTGTAAATAGATATCCAGGTAGACAGACCTGTTTTTAATAGCTTTGTGCTAATGTACTCATTTGAGGGGGAGAGATGTTTGAATGTTTGTTTATGAGCATAAGGCTACTTCCTCCTTTCAGTATACTTATAAATATTATTGGTGATAAGAGGGACAATGAGAGAGACAGATACACACACACACACACACACACAATCTATACTAGAGATGAATGAGTCTTAAAAAGAATTAAACAAAACAAAAACCTGACATCTGTCATTGTGTCCCAGGAAGTATATTAGACTGGATCTTAAAAACACATGAGTGTTGGGACCAGGAGGTGGCATGGTGGTTAAGTCACTGAACTCCATAATGGCTGACCATGGTTCGAGTCCTGGATGCAGTGGCTTGAAACTCACACCAGATGTGTGTGTGTGTGTGTGTGTGTGTGTGTGTGTGTGCGCGCCCAAAATCCCAAGAGAAGAAAGCGGGAGAAGGGATTGTGGCATGGCCATCCTCTCTGGGAGGTGATTTCTCACTCACCTGCTCTCTGTCCCTGTCTGTCTCCAGTGAGCACAGGTGCCTATGGTGAAAACCTAAAAAAAAAAAAAAAAAAAAAAAAAATCAAAACCATCAGTATTAGACCTAGTTTTATTCTAACTGTATTCACATATTCACATTACAACTCTGGCCTCAATACTCATCTGTAAAATGAGATTGCTGAATCAGGTTCTTTCAGAGGTCTCTTCCAGTTTTGTAATCTCAGTTTTAGCTAAAGTTTTCCACCACATAATTCCTTTTTTTAAAAGAATTATTTTTATTTAATTTTATTTGTTATTATTATTTTCCAGTTTGATTGGAGAGGGAGAGAGGGAAAGTGAGAAAGCAAGCCACCAGATCCAGGACTCGAACCATGGTTGTCCATGTGGGAGTCCAGCACCTTAGCCATCATGCCACCTGCCAGCCCTCTGCCACATAATTCCTATAGCTAATAAAATGAGAAGATCACATGTGAATAGTGATTACCAAGTAGCAGTAGTTACTGAGGAAACTCCTAGAGTCAACTGTATGTTGTAGGGATCCCAAGAGTCCGGTAATATCTTTTACCTTCTGCTGGAAGAAGCTTGACTTGAAATACTGGTAGTAAAACTTATTGCTTAATATTGTAGAATTCAATAAAATGCAGTTTGTTTCTGAAACTTGATTTTAGAATTTTTATAAATAATAATAGTAAAACAGCTTTCTTTAACAGATGTCAAGATATCTGCTTTCTTGATTAGACAATTTTCTGATAGCATGTTGACATGTTCTTTTTCCTTTTCCTAAACCTAAGTCATAGTTGGAATGAGAGAGGCCATTCGAAATTTTGTCACCACTCTCTTATCCCGAATGCATAAATAACTCTTCTGAAAAAACCAGAAGTGCCAGAGAGTAAGAGAACCTTAAATCTTTTGAGTTAATCAAAGTAATATGTTAACACCTTCCACCCCCAGATATGAGAATTTTGGGATACATTATAAAATAGCTATGACTTGTTGTCTATATTTAACTTAATATTTATAAATGTGACAAGTTTCTATTATTATTATTTTATGTATATTAGGTTTTTAAGGAAGTGTACTATCTAGTTGAGAGTTGTCAAAAACACCTGTTTTGTATATCAGTCTTGGCTCTGAGTTTTAAAAATATACTGGCCTTCCACAGAGGGCATGGAGGTTAAGGTGGCTAGATCCCACATGGCTGACTGTGCAGTTCGAGTCCTGCACTCTACCTGGCAACTTGAAAAAACATGTAGGGCAAGTGTGCGTGTCCAAACTCCCGAGAGGAGAATGGAGGATTAAAGGAGAAGGGATTGTGGTGGCCATCCCTTCACTTTGCTTTTCTGTCTTTGTCTCTGGTGAGTGCACATGCCTTATAGAAAATGAAGAAAAAAATATATAGTGACCTTTTGTGTTTTGGTTTTGCTTTTATGTATGTAAAAGTGTCTTTACATAATTGGCACAAACTTGCTTTACATCTTTGTTCATATCTGACTACTAATGCTGAAAACTTACTGAGTGGATTGAATCTGAGCCAGCTGTAATCCAAATAGAAACCTTTTTTTCTTTTTTTTTTTTTTTTTTCAGGTTTTTGTGATAGGGTGTGCATGCTCAACAGAGAGAGAGATGGTGAGAGGGAAAGTAAGAAATCACCCCTCAGGAGGAATATGTATATATCAGCTGTGCTTGCTATTGGAAGTCTTTAAACTAATTAATATCTTTAGTGAGTCCATAAAATGTGAAAAAAAAAAAAAAAAAAAGGCATGGAAAACAACTATACATACCAGAGACAGTATGAGAGAAGGAGAGGAGTTGGCAGAGGGTAGAGGTAGGGAATGGCGGGGGGGATAAAAAGCAAAATAAATGAGAAACAAGTAATAGAAAATTATTTGTTGAAGATAACATGTATGGTAATATCCTTGATGGAGTCAATATACAATGTATACTAGATGGGAAATCTCATTTTGTATACTGTATTGATGTACAGTGAATGACTGTAAATAAATAAATATTTTTTTTAATTAAGGGGGAAAAAAAGAAATCACCCCCGGGAAATGACTATGCCACAATCTCTTCTCCTGGGATTTTGGGCATGAATGCGCATGCACCCGGTGTGACTTCCAAGCTGCCAAGTCTAGAATTCAAACTGTGGTCGGCCAAGTGGGAGTCCAGCACCTTAACCACCACGTCACCTGCTGGCCTGCCCAAATACAAACTCTTAAATTTGATATCTGAGTATATAATAAATAAATGATTTTTATCACTATTAAAAGAGTCATCTTTTAGGAACCAGCAGGTCACGTGGTGATTAAAGTGCTGGACTCCCACCTGGCTGACCGAGGTTCGGACCTAGACCTGGTGGTTTGAGAATCACCTGAGTGCATGTGTGCCCATGCCCAGAATCCAGAGAGGAAAATGGAGGAGAAGGGATTTGGGTGTGGTTATCCCCTCCAAGGGGGTGATTTCTCACTTTCCCTTACTCTGTCTCTTTCCAGTGAGCACATGCACCTTGTGGCAAAAACCTAAAAAATAAATAAATAAAAAAGTAATCTTTTAGGTAAAATAACTGATTTTTCTAAAGAATTATTTTATTTAACTTTATTTATTTATTTTATTTTTAACAGAGTAGGACAGAGTGAGTGAGTAAGAGAGAGAGAGAAAGAGAGAGGGAAATGAGAAAGCGAGCCACCAGGTTCAGGACTCGAACCATGGTCGGCCATGTGAGAGTCCAGTACCCTAATCACCACACCACCTGCCAGCTCAACTGATTTATTTTTGTATAAATAAATATACAAAAGTTTGTTTTGTTTGAGTTTGTTTTTTTCCCTTTGTTTTGTTAAGTAGATCTGCATAGACTTTTTCTGAGGTGTTTCCATGTCAGGAATTATCTAAGACTTATCTAAAAACATTGCTTTCCCTTTTTCATTACCCACCACTTAGAAAGAAATAAAATGAGACCTTCATTTCCACATAAAAACATACCACACCCAGATACTAGACAGACAAACATCTTACTTGTACTCCACCCTGCCCTGCCCTACTACTTACCTAGCTGTAGACATTGTTTGGGCTATTTCTTAATTCTACCACCCAGTCTCTGTATGGTAAAAGGGCATCAATGCCTGCTAGCCTATAGAATTCATCAGTGTTCCAGAGTAGAAGCTGAGACTTCTAGGCGAACAAAGCACAACTGGAACTAGAAAGAGCAGAATTTATGTATTATCCAGGCAAGGGAGAAGATCAGGTGAAATGAGCAACGCCCAAGCCACAACAGCACACTTCTTAGGCAAATCAGTGGCACGGTGGTTATGGTGCTGGACTTCCACTTGGCCAACCTAAAGAGGTACAGTGGAAGGCATGCCCTTCTTGATACCCGTAACTCTTATGAGCGTCGGCTCATGAAGTTTATCT
Source organism: Tupaia tana (assembly GCA_026018925.1). Lineage (NCBI taxonomy): Eukaryota > Metazoa > Chordata > Mammalia > Scandentia > Tupaiidae > Tupaia > Tupaia tana. Next base: position 80,317,152 of record JAKSZU010000004.1, read on the forward strand.
TAAGACTCAGGGCTCTCCTGGCTATTGACCCCGACTTGGTAGGAAGTAGCCTGGAAGTAGACCAAATGGTGTGCTGGGCAAGCGCCTTTGCAATCACTTACTGATAGCAAAATGAGTTTCATCATTAGGCCTTGAATGGACTTATTTTTCCAGGGTATTGAAATATGTGTTAGTTCCTCATTTTTATCTATTTGTGTGTACATTTTTATCAGGAAAATGTAATAGCTATAGCTGAATGTACCACAGTGTAAGACAACGTATCAAGACAACTTGCCCATAAGTGGTTTTTATTTCATAGTTATAGATTGTATAATTTCTTAGATATAGCTGGTGTCTTGGACCAGTTGTTGGCATGGAGGTTAAGGCTCTGGATTCCACCTGACTGACTCTGTGGTTCAAGTCTCAGACTGGCCGCTTGAAAGACACACCAGGCATGTGTTCATGTGAAACCAGAATCCCAAGAAGAGAAAGGAAAAGGGATTGCAGCGTGGCCATTCCCCCCCACACACACACCCCCCGGAATGATTTCTCACTTTCCTTCTCTCTGTGTGTCTCTTTATAGCAAGCACACATATCCTATGGCAAAAATCTAAAATAAATAAATAAATCTGTGTCTAAACTCTAAGGAAAGTTGGGTCTTGGAAGGAATGAGCTGAGCATCTGGTTGAAATGATCTTGTCTTTCAGAATCACTTAATGGATGATGACAATGACAAGTAACAGCTTATTTAGAAAATAAGTAGCAAATGAGTCTGTAGACTCCAGTGTGCATGCCAAATATCTGGCAATCATATTCCCAATAATGAATATGAGGTTAGAAACAACCCTTTTCTGAAACTCCTAGGCCACAGTTTGGCCAAATATTTGGCAGAAATTGCTGAAATAGCTTATTTATTGCAAATTTGTTTATTATTTGCAAATGTTATTGGTTCTGTATTCCTTTTTAATCACCAGAGGGCATGTGTGCTCTCCAGAAGGAGAGAGAACACCCCTCACACCCTCAACAGGTCATGGTCACACCACAATCCTTTTTCCTCTATTCTCCATCACAACAGGATTTAGGGCACACACATGGGCCCAACATGGTTTTCAAACCATGGTGAGCCATGTGTGATTGATTCCTCGAGCACCATGCTTAAGTACAGCAGTAAAGGGTCAGCCTGGTTCTGTTTTCCTGACTACACAACAAATCATGCTTCCTCTCCTAAATTGAGAAATTCATAATTAGTTTAATGACTGATTCTTGTCCAAATGGAACAACCAAAAATTTGTTGTTACATTATTTCTTCCTTTGACACTGTCACCATTTGACTGGTAAGTTTCAACAACTCAGACTGTCACACTTGGTGCCTTAAAACGCAAGCCAGCAGGCCAGCTGGTGGCATGGAGGTTAAGGCATCTGGATCACAAATGGATGACTGTGTGGTTGGAGTACGAGACTCAGTGACTTGAGAAACACACCAGCATGCATGCCCAAAATCCTGAGAAGAGAGTGGAGAAGGGTTTGCATCATGGCCATCCTCCCTGAAGGGTGATTTCTTTCTTTTGCTCTCTCTCACTCTCTCTGGCTTGTACATATGCCCTATTGTAAATTTAAATAAATAAATGAATGAATGAATGAATGAATGAATGAAAACATGACAAAGGCCAGCCCATGGTATGGAGGTTAAAGCAGCTGGATCCTACATGGCCAAATGTACAACTGTAGTCCCAGATCTGTCAGCTGTAGAAACTTGCAAAGCATGTACAGGCATGCTTAAAATCCTGAAAGGAGAGAGAAAGAAAGGAGAAGGGATTGTGGCATGACCATCCCCTATGGGGGGTGCTTTCTCACACACCGCCCACCCTCCCTATCCTACTCCCATCCTAATCTTCAGGGAGCACATGGGTCCTCTTGCAAATTAAAAATTATAGATCCTCAACCTTCCTATTTCTAGTTCCTAAAGGGAAGTCAGATTCCTGGTATCTTTTATATATTTTTATACATAAAAATATAATTTGAAGGACTGGCTGTTTTCTTCTTGTCAGTATTAACCTATAACTGTGGGGCCAGCCGGTGGGCATAGTGGTTAAGGGGACTGGACTCCCACATAGCCAACTGCAGTTTGAGTCCTGGATCTGTGGCTTGCTTTCTCTCTCTCTCTCACTCTCTCGCTCTCTCGCTCTCTCTCTCTCCCCTCTCTGGTCAAATTAAATAAATAAAGTTAAATAAAATAATTACTAAAAAAGAATCCTACAAGTGTTAGACTTCATCATTGTAATGACAGTTAATATTAATGGGATTTATCTAATTGTTTATAGTATAGTCACATGGACAATACGTCTCTTATTTTGCAGATTGGACACTTTTCCACCATGCTGATGGCATTTTAAATGTATTTGTTAATTTTCCCGAATCTTAACTGAAGAAACCCTTAAGAGTTTATACTTGAGGACCAAAGTGTGACTCTACCAGTTACCAGGTCAGTATCGCCTCCCTCCCATACCCACCCTGAAGACTATCACTGCCATCCTAAAACATAATGCAGTTTTACTATCTTGAGTTACACAGCTGTGGCCCAGTTTAATGTTTATTCTGTATTCACTTCATGTAGACATGAAGCAAAATGTTTGGTACATATCAATAAACCATTCTAGATACTAAAATCTGTTTGCAGAAATGATACAGAGATATTAAAGTATTGTTCTTTTTTAAGAATTATTTTATTTAATTTCATTCATCATCATCATTTTTTTTTTTTTAATTTGACCAGAGAGAGACAGAGAGGGAAAGTGAGAAAACAAGCCACCAGGTCCGGGACTTAAACAGTTGGCCATGTGGGAGTACAGCGCCCTAACCACCATACCACCTGCTGGCCCAAGCATATTATTCTTTATGTTATTGACAAAGAATAGAATTTTTTTTAACCTAGACTGGACAGCATTATAATGAAAGTGACTCTGAAAATTGTTTCAATTTTACTCTTTTTTTTAAAAAAATATTTTATTTAACTTTTTTTTTTTTTTTTTTTAAATTTAGATTCGACCAGAAAGGGACAGAGAGAGAGAGAGAAAGTAAGCTGCCAGGTCTGGGACTCAAACTGTAGTCAGCCATGTGGGAGTCCAGCGCCCTTAACCACTACACCACTTGCCAGCCCGTCAATTTTACTCTTTTATGAGTCTTTATATTTACCAGAAGATATCAAAGACTTTGATTTTGGTACAGTCTGATTTAATTCTTTATGTATTTACCTCTTATTTAATTGGACTCCCTAACAAATAACAATTGATTTTTACCTAGAAGCTTAGAGTGGAACCAAGAAAGACTTTATGGATTATCTAGTCTGCTTTATATTCCTGTTAAGAAATTCAGGGCCAGAACATCTGGGTAATGTCTTTCCTCCCAGCCATGTAGTCACTCATGGGCAGAGCTGAGACTAAACTTCGGCAATCCTCATTCTCAGTCTCTTATTTTTACTTACATCGCACTGCTTCTTTAAGCTACAGTTTTAGATCATTACTTAAGAGTATTTAAGGACTATAGCGATTGGAAGGTATGAGAGTGATATGGGTGAACACTATCATTTTTAGCTCTATTCCTACCGTCCGACCTTATGGAGTTGGTGTTTATGGAGGACCTTTATCATGTGCTGATTATTCTGCTTAACATCACAGGAAGGAACAGGAAGAGCATTAAACAACAGGATGTGTCCTGGGCCTTTTATCTTTCTCAGGGAAGTAAAAACATGGAACTATTACAAAGGGGGAACTCATCTAAGAAACCAGTGTAACTCAACAAGTAATTCAAACTCCTCACCAGTTTTCTTTTCTTTAAGAATGATTTTATTTAATTTTATTTATTTATTTTTAATTTGACCAGAGAGAGACAAAGCAAGAGAGCTAGAGAACAAGAGAGAGAGAGAGAGAGAGAGAGGGGAAAGTGAGAAAGCAAGCTGCCAGGTCCGGGACTCGAACCACTGTCGGCCATGTGGGAGTCCAGTGCCCACAACAGCCAAGCCACCTACTGGTGCCCTCACCAGTTTTCTGTCCAAGATTCTGTCACCAGTCTTCACTTAGGGTCCCCAACCACAGAGACCAGCTGAAGATATTTCTGAGGTCATTGATCATTGGCTGCCTCCAGTTTTGGTAATGCTTTTCTTATTATAGAATCTTTTGAAAAATGAGAAAGAATGGTAGTAATTAATAATTAAACGATTATTAGTTCAGCAGGTGGTGCGGAGGTTAAGTCAGCTGGATCGTACATGGCTGACTGAGCAGTTTGAGTCCTAGACCCAACAGCCTGAAAAACACACTGGACGTGTGCATGGCCAAAATCCTGAGAGAAGGGATTGCAGCATGGCCACCTCCCCTGGGGGATAATTTCTCACTTCCCCTCTCCCTCTTTCTGTCCCTGTCTCTCTTCAGTGAGTGTATGCACCCTATAACAAACTTAAATAAATAAAGGATTACTTAGTTGATATCAAGAACTTGGTAAGATGTTTCGCATTTTCATTAACTCAGTCTTCACAGCAACCCTGTGATTTAGAAATCTTCATTTCCCTTTCACAGATAAGAAAACAGAATCAGAAAACTTGTCCAGTCACACAGTTGGGTAGATATAAACCTGGCATCTGACTGCAAAACCAGGTGCTCTTTCCAACATACCATCTTACTTCAGCCTAGTTTCATTAGGTTTGTTGGGGGGAGTTTGAGGTTTTTTATTTTTATTTTGTTTTTAAATAATTTTTAATTTATTTTTGTTATTTATTTTTCAAATTTGACCAGAAAGAGAGAGAAAGGGAAAATGAGAGTCTCACTGGGTCCAAGACTCAAACTGTGGTCGGCTATGTGGGAGTCCAGCGCGTTGACCACCATGCCACCTGCTGGTCCCCAGGTTTTATATTTTTATTTATTTATTTGTTTTATTTTTATTTTTAAGAGAGATTTTTGCTATAGGGCACATGTGCTTGCCGGAGAGACAGAGAGATAGAAAGCAAGAAATCGCCCCCTTGGGGGATGGCCACACTGCAATCCCTTCTCCTCCGTTCTCCTCTCAGGATTTTGGGCACACATGCACACACACCTGGAGTGAGTTTTAAGCTGCCAGGTCCAGGACTCGAACTGCAGTCAGTTGCGTGGGAATCCAGCAACGTTACCATTACACCATCTGCTCGTCCCAAGGGTTTTTTATTTTTAAAATAACTGTTGTAAGACACCTAATACTAAAGTAAGAACTACTTGTTGCTAAAATTGATTAGTTAGAAAGTTAGCAGTTAGAGCTGAGGTTGCAGTGGGGATATTTTACTTTGTGATAAAAGATTTGTATGGTGTGTGTCCTGGAACACAGTCTAACAACACAGTGCAGTATGCATCTTGTACATGTTCTTCACTTAACGGCAATGGCTCGGCAAGGAGTCACTGACATAGATATGCCCCCTTAAGTTTAAGAGTGGCGGGTATATGAGGTAGTCATTTCGTGTCTCGCTTGAAAGAAAACTATATATGAGAGTGGCAACTTGGAAGTAAAAAGTGGGAGAGGAATAGCATTGTTTGCTCTTTGAAAGTTATAAAATATATCGTACCATACAAACTGATCAGAAGACCTTCTCAAAACTGTATAGCAGTCTGACTTCTGTTTGTTTGTGGTTTGTGAGAAAGACTGAGTTTGTGCCATGCAGTTTGCCATTTAACATATTCCAGAACATGCAAATCCTCATAGAAATGTGAACTTGTTAAGCCATAAGATTCGGTTTGTAGTAGCCTAGCCAGTGAAGATGTTTAAACAGTATTTTAAGACGTCATTTAAGTATATTTGCATATGTTCGCATTCAAGTCTATTTCACTATATGATGGATAAATACTGTGTTAGCTGTTTTCTATGAAAGTTAACACTTTATTTTAAAAATTTTAAAAGAATGTTTTAGTTCAGTTCTTGTTACGTCATAATCCTCCTGCCTTAGTTTCCCAAGTAACAAGCCTCCCTGCCAGCTTTGAGGGCAGGGAATTTAACTAGGCTTCCCACAAGGCCTCAGCCTGCCTACAGCTGCTTCTGTCTACAAGCATGGCCTTGCTACCACCAGTGGGCCAAGATGAGGCAAAATGTAAAGATAAATTTCTTCCATACTCCCACCAAACATTATGTTTGCTTAAATATTATTTCAACCAACTGAAGAGGAATGCCAGAATATTTCATATACAGTTTTGGAATTCAGTTATCTAAAACTGGGAGAACTTTTCATGATCTAACATTTTTTCAGTGAAATAGCATTCATTGACAAATAATTCTGCCTGAATGTCTAGTGAACAGATTAGTGACTAATTCTTTCTGAGGCTTTCTATATTTGTCTGTAAAAATGCTTGGAGGAGGGAACCAGCAGTTAGCGTAAAGGCTATGTCGCTGGACTCCCACGTAGTCGACCATGGTTCGCGTCCCGGACCCGGTGGCTTAAAACTCACGCGGGCCGCGTGTGAGTGCATCCTCAAGATCCCGAGAGGAAAATGGAGGAGAAGGGATTGCGGCGTGACCATCCCCCCTGGGGGTTGATTTCTTGCTTTCTGTCTCTAATGTCTCTCTCTGTCTGTTTGGCAAGCGCACACGCCCTATAACGAAAAAAATCTCTCCAAAAAAAAAAAAAAAAATGCATGGAAGAGAGACGATAAAAAATTGATCTTTGTGAGTGGTGATGAAATCAATAGAATTTTATTTTCTCTTACTGCTCAGTTTGTGATAAACATCAGAAAGCTCTTACATATCTATTTAATTATAACCATTACATTTTTAAAAAGTGTTTTATACTGTAATTGTTGCTGTTTTCTACCTGTCTTTATTTTTAAATTTTTATTACATCAAATAAACTCTGTCTTCTGGAGATTATCTGATTATTGTCTTTGGTTTAGGCTTTCAGGATGAATCTGGAAAAACTCAGTAAGCCGGAACTGCTGACACTATTCAGTATTCTTGAAGGAGAGCTTGAAGCAAGGGACCTTGTTATAGAAGCTTTAAAGGTATGTTAAAATAAGAAAAAAGAGAGAGAGAGGTCATTATATGTTTTGAAAGTGGGTTTCACTGGATGGAATTTAAGGATGGTATTTCTACAGCTCTCATTGAAGCTGAAGGTGGAATATATTAATAATTGCTATATGTAGCCAACTATGTGGTGTGATTTTAGGAATACTGGTGAATATTTTCTGCCCTTAAAATAGTTCCCCTAGTCTCTTTACATGATGTCATGACCTTGAACCCCATTCTTTTACTGGGCTTTAGCTGTTTTTGAATGCTGATCCCTTTGAGAACTTGATGAGACCCCAGTTCCCAAAACATGTATACAACCATATGCCAAAATTCTGGATATAATATCTAAGAAATCAAGGATCCCATGATACCATCCATGGACTCCATGGACCCCAGATAAAGAATTCAAGTATTCTTTTTGTTTTTCTTTTTCTTTTCTTTTTAAAGATTTTTTGTCATAGGGCACATGTGCTTACCAGCAAAAGAGAGGAAAAATGAGAAATCACCCCTCCAGAGAGATGGCCATGCCACAATCTCTTTTCCTCCATTTTCCTCCTAGGCTTTTGGGCACACATGCACATGCAGCTGGTGTGATTTTCAAGCTGCCAGTTCCAGGACTCAAACCACTGTCAGCCATGTCAGAGTCCAGTGCCTTAACCACCACACCACCTGCTGGGCCCCTCCTTACTTTTAAGTATTCTGTATCTGTTACTATACAGGGGTTAGGGGAAGTTGTGTTTGTGGGGGGCAGGCGACGTATTGGAAACTTTCTGTAAAGTTTATTTTTAAAAAAAAAATACAAGGAGACAGGACCAATAGGTGGCATAGTGGTTAAGATGAGGGACTCCCACATGGCCAACCACAGACTGGGTCCAGAATTAGTGGTTTGTGTGCATGCCCATAATCCCAGGAAAAGAATGAAGAAGAAGGGATTGCAGTATGGCCCTCTCCCTTGGGGGGTAATTTCTCACTTTTCCCTCTCACTCTCTCTTTGGCAAATGCATGCACCCTATGACAAAACCTTAAAAATTTTAAAAAGAAAGTAATAATAATAAAAAAAAATACAAGAAGGTATAACTCATTTCAAGTGTTAGGAGTCCTTTACAATGTGGTAAGGCTTTTTCCCAATCTGTCTCAAGAGCATGTATGGACAGGGGAAGAAAAGAGCTTAAAGTTATGTATCTAAACAGTAGAAAGATGATGCTGTCAAAACATGAAGGGAAGTGATCAAAGAAGGTGAGACTTGAATATGTTGAAGAAAGTATAATCCCTGCCAAGTGCAACTGAATAAATATCTGAGTAGATTTTCGTATGAGAAGTTATACTGATGTACATTTTAAATATCACTAATAAAAAGCTTATAAAATACCTTACTAAACTTTTCAAGTTATCCTAGCTGTTTTGTTTGTTTGGTTTTTAGTTTTTTTTTTTTTTTTCTTTTTTTGGAGAGGTTTTTGCTATAGGGCGCGTGCGCTCGCCAGACAGACAGAGAGAGACAGAGAGACAGAAAGCGAGAAATCACCCCCCAGGGGGGATGGCCACGCCACAATCCCTTCTCCTCCTTTCTCCTCTTGGGACTTGGGCACGCACGCACACATGCCCGGCGTAAGTTTAAGCTACCGGGTCCTAGACGCGAACCGCGGTCGACTACATGGGAGTCCAGCGACATAGCCATTACGCTAACTGCTGGTCCCTGTTTTTTAGTTTTTGATATAGGGTGCATTCACTCACCAGGGAGAGAGACAGAGAGAGAGAAAGTGAGAAATCACCCTCCAGGGTGGATGGCCACAGTGCAATCCTTTCTCCTTCATTCTCTTCCTGGGATTTTGGACACGCACACACATATATCTGACATATATCTGACACCAGGTCTATGACTCAAACCCAGTACAGCCATGTGGGAGTCTAGCACCTTAACGACTTCACCACCTGCTGGCCCCTGTATGTTTTGAGTGACAGATTAATTTGTCTTTTAAGGCTGACTGTAAAAGACTGACATTTCTATCTAATTAGGTATGCCTCAAGGTAATTAATCACTGAAACTTACTGTTTTTTGTTTTCCCTACAGTTTTGTAGTATGTGTAGTAAGTAACTTCCCGGGTTTTGCTTTGTCCAGAGCACATAGGCAGTTCTCTTCTGATTAAGGGAGGATAGAGCCTGTCTTGTGGCTTCCCTGGAAATCACACGCTTGTGACTCTGACATATGCCTAGTCACATATGTAAAGTTCATTGCCTGAGCCCTTGCCTGTCATGCCACTAATCATAACCGTTTGACTTCGGTGGTCATCACTGTCAGAAGCAAACTCGCCCTGTCTGTAATAAGAATAAATGATTAATAACAAGTATCTGTGGGCCAGTCAGTGGCACAGCAGAGCAACACTGTGTGGGACTGACTGGCTCACACAGGAGGGTTTCAGGTTACATTCAGATACCTCCTGAGTATGCTAGGCATGTGTACGCCCATGGTCTGGGGCTAGCTGGGGCTGGGGGTATTGCAGCTTAGAAACTGTGGGCCATGCTCTCTCTCTTGCTCACTCTTGCTTGTGGAGCAGATGGATAAAGTTGGAAAAGCCAGTATTTATATGTAACACCTTACAGTTGACATGACATCACAAACGCTCCAGTGGTGTAGAATTCACTTTTCGCCCATGTCAGTGCATGTTGTGTAACCCATATTCAAGGAGCAATCAGTGAGCAATCTGAATGGATTTCTCCAGTGTGTCCTCAACAGTGCCTAATTTTTTGGCTCCTCTGCCAATGTGTATATAACATAAAAATGTTCACTCCAGTTGATGACTCATTTCTGCCACATTCTCAGGCCTTCCCGCTGCTATTGTTACTCTTGGTAATGTCTTAACCTTTCTCTATAAGTTCCTATCAACTCTATTCTGTTTCTCATAACCAAGACACACTGTTATCAGTGATCTTAACCTAGTTAAACCCAGGACACTCTCTCATTTTCCATCCCATGTTTATGATCAATGAAGAAAAAAGAAAAAGAAGCATTGGAGAAAGTTTTAGATTATTTCTAATCCTTACCCCTAATGCCGGTTGTTACTTACCTCTTTCTCTGGTACTCATCTGCTTCGATCCCCTTGTAGTTGAGGTAGGAGTTATAGGGATGACTTTCTCTAGCGGGAAAATCAGAGGATGACCTTATTTAGGATGACCCTAAAAGGTTTTAGCATTATAACCTCTGTGCTTTCTAGCCTTAGAAGCTGTAGCACTTTATATGTCTTTTACTAATCATTGTGCCTTAGTACCCAGCATAGAGATGCTTAATAAATATTTGTTGAACAAATGAAATTACTGTGCTGTTGTGGTGTGCTGCTTTAAGAGACTGCCATAATGCTTCAAAGTGAGTGTTGTGCTAGGACCAACAGATGGCATAATGGCTACATCGCTGGGCTCCCATGTAGTCGACTGCAGTTCAAGTCCTGGACCCGGTGACTTAAACTCACACCAGACGTGTGTGTGTGCCCAAAATCCCGAGAGGAGACAGGAGGAGAAGGAATTGTGGCATGGCCATCCCCGCAGGGGAGGGGTGATTTCTTGCTTTCTGTCTCTGTCTTTCTGGAGAGCGCACGCACCCTGTAACAAAAACTTCTCCAAAAAAAAAAAAAAAAGTGAGTGTTGTTAATTACTGAATTTTAAAACCTGATCTTATGTGCCCTGCAACGTACTGCCCTCTGCTTTTACAGTTAACAGATGCATATTGCACATGTTTTCCTAAAATATATTTTTCTGCATGAATCCAATTTTAGTTACTATAGGCAGCTTCTGACAAGTTGAAAGAGCAGCTTAAGAAACAAGAGCTATAATTAAGAGCATTTTTAATATAAGATACCACTCAGAATCAGACACAAGTGTTGCATGTAGTCTGCATGTGGTCAGTAGGTGATAAAGTTATTCTGAGGCTTAAACTCTGCAGTTTAGGTGAAATGAGTAGCTCCACCAGAAGTGACACATCTTCAAGCAATCTATTGTTAGATAAAATAGGTGGCAGTTGGGGTTAAAATTGTTTCAGTCCTTTGAGAAAAACAAGTGCTATACTAGATTCATTAAGTTAAAATGAGTTCTCATTTTATTTATGGAGTGATTTTTGTTTTGTTTTATTATTTGATGTTCGTTTGGTAATAAAGATTTTACTGCATTATTTCTATGGCTTTTGCTTAACAACAAACACCTGTTGGACCTTTCTGGCCTAATATGGAGGCTTAGTAGTGTTTTTCCTTTTAGTATTAGTTTTTAATTTATGTTTAGTGAATTGAAAGGTTTTGGCTTTTGTTCTAAATAGCTATGAATTCCTTTCTGCTTTGCTTTTTTTTTTTTCCCTTACCTTTAAAATAGTTTTTTTTTTTTTTTTTTTTTGACATAAAACTATTTAACCTAAAAATCTAAATAAGTTTAAAATCTTCAGTGTTGCCTCATTGTTTTTTTTTTTAGAATTATTTTATTTAACTTTATTTATTATTATTATCATTATTATTTTCCAGTTTGATCAGAGACACAGAGAGAGAGAGAGAGGAAGTGAGAAAGCAAGCCACCAGGTCCGAGACTTGAACCGTGGTCGGCCATGTGGGAGTCCAGCGCCTTTAACCACCATGCCACTTGCCGGCCCCAGTGTTGCCTCATTGTTATTTCTCAATGATTTATAGTAGATCACACTACTAAGGGTTGTGTTTCTTAAGGAATATATTCTAAAGTTCCTGTAGTTTGTAAACAGACCCTACCTATAGAGTTAGAATTGTGAAAAAAGCTTTACTCATTTTCTAAAATTTCTGCAAAGTGCCAGATTGCAACTACACTCTCCTGGAATCCCCATAGTAGCATTCTTTTTCTCCTCAAAAGCCTCCTCACTCTTGGCCAAGAACCAAGGAAGCCAGTAGAAAATAATATAAAGTTATATGTCTTTGTATTTGAAGAGTAATTGTTAGAGACCATTTGTATTGTATTTGGTCTTAATTAAACTTCATATAAAGTGATTTTCTGTTTTTGAAGAAATCATGTCAGAGAATGACATTGTTTATGAAGCCTCTGATTGTTTATTTTCATGAATAAGAACACTAAGAATTTTCTCTACAATGAAAGTGAATTGATTGAGGCTGTTGTGTGGTGGGTAAGGCACTAGGCTTTCACATGGCCAGCCATGCTTCAAGTCCCAGACCTTGCAGCTTGCCTTCTCACTTTCCCTTTCTCCCTCTCTGATTAAATTTAACAATAATAAAATAAATAATTATTTTTAAAAAGAAGAAAGTAAGTTGCATTGATCATGAACTCTCTAGAGTAAGCCGGGGAGGAACTACACAGTTTGGCAAGAAAGGAACAGTTCTTTAATTCCAAGCAAATTTGGAAAGTGGCTTCTTGGCATGATCAGTTATTGCTCCAGAGGATGAGAGAAACTTAATTAATAGCCATTTAAAAAATCTTTAAAATAGATTTGACTAGGGAACCAGCAGTTAGCGTAATGGCTATGTTGCTGGACTCCCATGTAGTCAACTGCGGTTCGCGTCCCGGACTCGGTGGCTTAAAACTCACGCCAGGCGCGTGTGCATGCGTGCCCAAGATCCTGAGAGGAGAATGGAGGAGAAGGGATTGCGGCGTGACCATCCCCCCGGGGGGTGATTTCTCGCTTTCTGTCGCAATGTCTCTCTCTGTCCGTCTGGCGAGTGCACGCGCACTATAGCGAAAACATCTCCAAAAAAAAAAAAAAAAATAGATTTGACTGTTAGTAAAGTTTAGATCAGATAGTTTATTTTTGAATCTTCCACAATGGGTGTTATATATGCTTGTCTTAGATCTGATGAAAAGCTACATTAGCTATGACTAAATCAAATCTACCCTGCATTTATTGGTATCATTTCATTTTAAAACATTCTTCAAATTATAAAGTATTATAACTTTCATATAGACTGAGCTTAAGGAGTCTTGAATTCCTTTCCACTGATGCCTCAATCATAAAACAGGTATAATTCTTTTAAAGACTAGGAGAGAAGTTTGTGGGTTTTGGCAAAAGGCCATTGCAAAATTTCCTAAGCAAGAAGATTAACAAGCAAAATGTTGTAGACATGACAAGTTAGGAATATATTTGGAGTATGACGTCATGTTATATGTATCTCTGTGGGTTTAACTTTTAGAGTTTTTTAGCAACCTGGGTCATCTAAATGTTACTTATACATCTGGTTGAGACTAAATAAAATACTCTCCTGAAGATATTCTTGAAATAGTAAGGATCTTATGACAGTGCCAAATATGTAGAATAAAATAAAAGTTATTTGAAAGGTACTGTGGCATAAGAACATCACAAATACAAGTTCACTCTAAGCCCAGAGTCTGATCCTGCTTTTGGTCGTGGAACCTTGTACCTGTTATAGAAGCAAATTATGATAAAGGCTGAATCAAAATGATGAAGGTAATATTGAACTTAGCAATCATCATACATTTTCTTGTACTATTAAGCTTGTCAAGAGTATTTGCATTTTTTAAAAATTCAGATAGGGAGTGCCCAATGCTAAGAAACTTGAACTCTGTAAACTGGTACTGTGTGGGACTACTAAAGGCCAGGCAGGAGGTGCATATCTGTATCCTAGATCTGGCAAAGCTGTGGCAGGAGCATCACTGCAGCATGAGACCCTGTCTTAAAAATAAGAAAAAATCAATGGGACCAGCAGTTAGTGTAATGGCTGTGTCACTGGACTCCCATGTAGTTGATTGCGGTTCGCGTCCTGGACCTGGTGGCTTAAAACTCACGCCAGGCACATGTGCATGTGTGCCCAAGATCCTGAGAGGAGAATGGAGGAGAAGGGATTGCGGCGTGACCATCCCCCCTGGGGGGTGATTTCTTGTTTTCTGTCTCTCTCTCTCTCTGTCTGTCTGGCAAGCGCACGCGCCCTATAGCAAAAACCTCTCCAAAAAAAAAGAAAAAAGACAAAACAGATACTAGTTTTCCTGATGATAGATCTGTGAATGTCTTAAAAGGACTCAAGTTCAAGTATTGTTTGTCACCCGTAGGTGTACACCTTATCACTTTTTGGCCAGTATGATCCTATTTGGGGCTGATTCCATGGGACAACAGTAATGCCTTGCTCAGGAGAAGCTAGATCCCACATGGTGACTGCAGTTTGAATCCTTGACCTGGTCAGCGTGAAACACTTCGAGCACACATTCAAGTGCCAGCATCCAACGGGAAGGGAATCACTGCATGATCAGATGCTGTAAAGAGTGCGTCTCTCTGGGGCAGGTGGTGTGGTAGTTAAGGGCACTGGTCTCCCACATGGCCCACCACGGTTCAAGTCCCAGACCTGGCAGCTTGCTTTCTCACTTTCCCTCTCTCTCTCTCTCTCTCGCTCTCGCTCTCGCTCTCACTCGCACTTTGTCCCTCTCTGATCAGATTAAAAATAAATAAATAAAGTTAAATTTTAAAAAAAAGAGTGCTTCTCTCTCTCTGTCTTTCTCTTTCTTCCTGTTCACAAGCACATGCACACACTCTATCATGAATAAAGAAAAAATAAGTATGAGCTTTCATTATCAGACAGTCTTAGGTTTAAATTGCCACTGAGTTGTATAATCTTAAACAAGTTATTTTACTCTGTAAGCCTTCTCTGTAAAATGGTATAGTTAGTGGAAGGATTAAATGAGATAGCAAATGCTAATCAATATGCTCAGAGCATATTTAGCATTGGTTATTATTACAATATAGGTTTCAAAGCCTGTCCATTTAGGAACAAAGGTATATTCCGTAAATCAAGAAATACTGGTAATATGCTGTCCTTCACAAAGAAGATGAGAGTGCTTATTTTTTCAGTTCAATCTATGTTGTTATTAGTGGTGCTTGCTCTTTAGCTTGTTTATCTTGTGGGCATTGATGGTTTTTAATTGATCTAGCCTCACATTCACAACCAAGGCATGTGTTTTGAGACAGTGGGCAAGAGGGGATTACTCTAGAGCAGTGGTCCCCAACCTTTTCGGCATCAGGAACCATTTTCATGGAAGACAATTTTTCCATGGACGGGGGGAGAAGGGAGATGATTCCAGTGTGTTATATTGTGTACTTTATTTCTGTTATTTTTACATTATAATGTATAATGAAATAATTATTCAACTCACTAGTGCAGAATCAGTGGGAGCCCTGAGTTTGTTTTCCTACAACTAGCTGGTCCCATCTGGAGGCTCCTATGAGAACCTAATGCAGTGCTGAGCTGACAGGAGGCAGCACTCAAGCGATAGGGAACAGCCATAAATACAAAACTTTGCTCTCTCACCCACCACTCACCTGCTGTGTGGCGCAGTTCCTAACAGGCCATGGACGGGTACCAGTTTGTGGCCTAAGGGTTGGAGACTCCTACTCTAGAGTATGGAACAGATGTTACTGTCCACTCTCTTTTTCTAATAAAAACAAAAAATATAGGAATAATGTGGAAACCTTTTTAGCAGAATTTATTTTTATCCATTGATTTCTTTGTTTATTCCTCTGTCGTTTGATTTGGATATTATTTATTCATTTATTTAATGAGTAAGAGAGATACAGAAATCTAGAACCTGTGACAGGATCTTGATGCCCTGAATCGTGGGTATATGTGTGCCCTGTAGTCTCCAGCTGCAAACCGACAACTTTGCTCTGAGAGTCTGCCTCACAGAGCATTGTATTTTACTGCCAAGCAACTGTCTGGCTCCTATATTTTGTTTTTTGTTTTTTTTAATAATTATTTTATTTAACTTTATTTACTTTATGTTTTTATTTTAATTTGACTGGAGAGGAATAGAGTGAGAGAGAGAAGGCAAGCCGCCAGGTTTGGTAAACGAACTGCAGTCAGCCATGTGGGAGTCCATCGCCCTTAACCACCACTCCACTGGCTGGCCCCTATGTTTTGTTTTTTCTTTTAAAACAGTTTTATTGAGGGGTGCCAGCAGATGATGTGGTGATTAAGGCACTGAACTCCCACATGGCCAACTGAGGTTCAAGTCCTAGACTAGGCAGCTTGAAAATCATGCCAGTAGCGTGTGCATGCCCAAAATTCCAAGAGGAAAAGGAAGGAGAAGGGATTGCTGCATGGCCATCTCCCCTGAGGGAGCAATTTCTCACTTTCTCGTTCTCGATCCCACTCTGTCTCTCTCTGACGACCGCACATGCCCTATGGCAAAAAACCTAAAAAGGAAAAAGAAAAATAAAAGCTTTATTAAGATATAATTGGCATACATAAATTCCATGTTTTGATGTGTACAAATTGATGATTTTGATATATGTATTCCAACATGAAACCAATACCACAATCACGGTAACAAGTATCCATCACCCCTGCCATTGCCTTGTGCCCTTTTGTAACTCCCTTGCCTAATCTTTTCCACTACCCTCACCCCAACACCAGCCTACAAACCACTGAGCTGCTTTTTGTTTCCAGAAATTAATTCACATTTTCTGGACTTTCATATTGGTAGAATCATGCAACATGTACCCTTTTGGCCTGGCTTCTTTCACTCAGCATAATTATTTTGAGATTCATCCATGTTGCTGTGTGTATTGATAGTACATTTCTTTTTACTACTAAATAGTGTTCCATTTTATGCATCTACTTCAGTTTATTTTCTGCATTCATCTATTGATGAATATGTGTGTCATTTCTAGTTTTGGACTATTACAAATAAAGTACTATGAACATTCATATACAAAGCTTTGCATGGACTACGCTTTTATTTCTTTTGGCTAAATACTTGGAAGCAAAATGCCTGGGGTTTTTTGTTTGTTTGTTTGCTTTTGGAGAGGTTTTTTTTTCCTATAAAGTGCATGTGCTTGCCAGAAAGACAGAAAGCGAGAAATCACCCCCTAGGGAGATGGCCACACAGCAATCCCTTCTCCTCCAATCTCCTCTTGGGATCTTGGGCACACATGCACATGCGCCCGGCGTGAGTTTAAGCCATCGGGTCCTACTCGAACCACAGTCGTCTACTACACAGGAGTCCAGCCACGTAGCCATTATGCCATCTGCTGGTCCCCAAAGTGCCTGTTTATATGATACGTAAATGTTTAATTCTTTAAGAAGATGCTGAAGTGTTTTCCAAAGTGCTTGTCCAGTTTATATTCTACACCATGTATAAGAGTTCTAGTTGCTCCATATCCTTACCAACATTTGGTATGCCATTTTCTTTCATTTTAACTCTTCTAATAGGCATGTAATATTTCTTTACAGTTTTAATTTGCATTTCCCTAATTATTTCTTGTGTTGTGCTTATTTGCCATTTGTGTTTTCTTTGTTGAAGTATCTATTCAAATCTTTCATCCATTTTTTTTTAGTTATTTGTTTTCTCATTGAGTTTTGAGAATTCCTTATGTATCTGTATGTAAGTCCTTCATCAGATATATGCCTTACAAATGTTTTCTCCCAGTCTGTGTTTTATTTTATTCTCTTCACTATGTCTTTATTATCTTCATCCCATCAGGGTTCTAGAGATAAATACATGCATCCAGCATAATTTTCAAGCCACCAGAGCTAGTACTCAAGTTTGAGTTCACCTGGGATCTGGCTTTCTCTGCACAGTACTTCACCACTGCACTATGGGACCACCCCTCTCCTGTTCATTTTTTTGTTTTTGTTATATATCTTATAGTTTCAATTTTCATACTTAGTACTGTAATAAAACTTCAGTAAATTTAGTTATGGTGAAGTGTTTGGCATAGAAATCTCCGATTGTCATAGCACCATTTATTTGTTGGAAAGACATCCTTCCTCTCTGGAATGACCTTTGCACCTTTGCCCTAGTCAGTTGTCCATATATTTAAGAGTTTATTTCTGGACTGTCTTTCTGTTCTATTGATCTATATGTCTAGCTTGATGCCAATACCATATTGTCCTGATTATTGTGACCTTACAGTAAGTCTTAAAATTAGGTAGTTTTAGTTCTTCAACTTTTGTTCTTTTTAAAAATTGTTTTGCTTATTCATGGGCCTTTGTATTTTTATATACATTTTATAATTAACTATTTCTTCAAACATCCTATTGGGATTTTATTGGACTTATGGATCAACTTGGGGAGAATTCACATCTTATCAATATCGTGTCTTCTAGCTCATGAGCATGGTATATCTCACCATTTACTTAGGTCTTTTTAAATTTTTAGTGATTCATTCTTGTTTTCAGTATATAGGTCTTTCACATCTTTTGTCAGATTTATCCCTAAGTATTTAATATGTTTTATATTATAAATGCTATTACTTTTTAAATTTTAATTTCTAATTATTGCTATCATATAGGAATAAAATTTATTTTTATATATTGATTTTGTATACTTTAACTTTGCTAAACTCATGTATTCTAGTAGCTTTTAAAACAAATTCCAGGGGCTGGCAGGTGGTGTGGTGGTTAAGGCACTGAACTCCCACATGGTTGACCAGGGACTCCCATATGGCTGACCACGGTTCAAGTCCTGGGCCTGGCAGCTTGCTTTCTCCCTTTCCCCCTCTCTCTCTCTCTCTCTCTCTCTCTCTCGTCAAATTAAAAAATAATAATAAATTAAATTAATTCCATTGGGTTTTCCACAGACAATTGTGTCTGCAAATATGGATATTTTATTTCTTTCTAATCCAGACGCTTTTTGTTTTTCTTGTTTATTACATTGACTAGAACCATAGTACAATATTAAATAGAAATTATAAAAATACCTTTGTCGGGGCCAGCAGGTGGCATAGTGGTTAAGTTCCTGAACTTCCACATGCTGACTCTGGTTCGAGTCCTGGATCCAGTGGCTTGAAACTCACACCAGACAGCTGTCCAAAATCCTTAGAGGAGAATAGAGAAGATACTGCAGCGTGGGCATATCCCCTATGGAGGGGCAGGGGTGATTTCTCACTTTCTCTCCATCTCTCTGTGTCTCTTGGCAAGCACATGTGTACTATAGAAAAAAAAATCTTGCCAAAGAAAGTAAATAAATACCTTTGCCTTGTTACTGGTCTTAGAAGGAAAACATTCAGTCTTTTATCAAGTTTTATGGTGGTTGTTGTATCTGTTGAGGGCATAATTGATTTTTATGTCTTTGTGGTTTGTCTGAAATATTGTCTAAAAGAGATCTGCATCCTTTTTGTTGTTGACCTTCTCTGAGATCAAGAAGAGTGGTATAGGGTAGGTTTTCCAGCTTTGTTCCACTTTTTAGAAACTAAAATTTTATAATTTAATATTATAATTTTGCTGAGTTTAATCATTTATCTTCCTGAGGCCAGCAGTTGGTGTAATGGCTATGTCACTGAACTCCCATGTAGTCGACCGCGGTTCGAGTGCCGGACCAGTGGCTTAAACTCAAGCCGGGCACGTGTGCGTGTGTGCCCAATTTTCCCGAGAGGAGAGAAGGGATTGTGGCGTGGCCATCCCCCCCAGGGGGTGATTTCTCACTTTCTGTCTCTCTGTCTCTCTGGAGAACGCACGCACCCTATAGCAAAAACCTCTCAAATAAATAAATAAATAAATAATTTATCTTCCTAATGGCAAAACTTAGTAGTAATTTAAAAATCATAAGCATTTTGAAAAAGTAGCAAACAGTACCTCTGCCAGTTTTATAAGCTGCTCTCCTTTAACACAACTTTATCCCTTGTCATTATTAGTTTTAATAGTTTATTGGCTTCTGGGCCAACCCTATAGGATGGCAATTAAGCTCTGTGCATAGGGAGCCAGATTCCACGTGGTCAACCATGCTCTGCATCCTGACTCTGGCAGCCTGAAAAACAGGCTGGATGCATGTATGTGCATGTACCCAAAATCCTGACAGAATGGAAAAGTGGACTAAAAAGGATTTTCTCTCTCTCTCTTTCTTTTTCGGCCCTCCCCCTCTTTCTCTCCCTCTCTCCCTGATACTTACTGGCAAAAACAGTTTTTTGGCCTCTTAGAATACATAGTTTTTCTTTCTTCCTTTCTTTTCTTTCTTTTCTAGTTTTAGGGTAGTGTATTCACTTGCCTCGAGAGAGAGAATGAGTGAGAAATCATCCCAATGGCCACACTTCAATCCCTTCTCCTCCATTCACCTCTTGGGATTTTGGTCATGCATGCATGCATGCGTGTTTTTCAAGTTGCCAGGTCTGGGACCAAACCATGGTCGGCTCTGTGGGAATCTAGAGCCTTAACCACAATACAACCTGCTGGTCCCAGAAACAATTGTTTTTAAATAGTAGTAATCTTCTACAACAAAATTTTTTCTCAAATCTTTATTAATATTACTTCCCTAGGAAAACACTTTAGCCATATATAATTCACTTTGTAGGAAAAGATATTAGAGCTAATTTTTTTGTTGTTGTTCCTGATACTAAGTTAGTATTATTCCTTTCCTACCCATTTCTAATGATTATGGAGGAAGGAAGAAAAATGAAGGCTTTAATAAAGATACCTTTTTACTGTATCAGTCTAAAAAGATATCTTTCAAACATGTTTGAAATACATTTCACATTTTGCCACAATCTAAGACACATATACAATCTAGTACACGTGCACACCTAAATATTTATATTGACTAAAACCAAAATTTCACTAAAATTTACTGACTTTAGTATTTATACTATGCCATACTATATAATATTTTCTTTTCTATTGTACTTCATTTATCTTTAAATGCTGACTATGACCCTACTGGACTAGTTTTATGATCCACTAATAGGTTATGACCCACAGTTTGACAACCACTCGTTTAAAGATTTTTTTTTTTTTAATTCCTTAATTTACTACATAGTGGCTAGATTTTACTTTGTTTCATGTTGCCAGGTCCAACTAAATCTTGGAAACAAGGTTAACTTAAGTGTGTTCTTTATAAAATTTTAAAAGAATTTTGCTAAGATACAGAGTCATAAGCTATCCCCAATGTTTATTCCTTTAAAAAGAACTAGTGGGGCCAGCAGATGAAGTAGTGGTTACATCACTGGACTCCCGCATGGCTGCCAGCAGTTCGAATCCTGGACCCAATGTCTTGAAAAATCACATCAGGCGCATGTGCGTGTGTGTGTGCCCAAGATCCCAGGAGGAAAATGGAAGAGAAGGGATTGCTGCATGGCTATCCACTCAGGGAGTGATTTCTCACTTTCCCTTTCACTGTCTTTGTCTCTCTTCCCCCAACAAGTGTACATGCTCTAAGGCAAAAGTATCTTTAAAAAAAAATTAAAAAAACAGCTAGCATTTTGTGTAGCTCTCTACAGTTTTCAGAATGCTTCCATGTGTTGAATTCTCTTTATGACGTAACAAAATAGAAATTACAACACCCCTTTTACCTGCAGATACTGAAGTGCATATCTTGTCATTCCAAATACTATTTTTCAAATGAACTGTGCTCAGCTAAATGAACTATGGGATCTGGCCATAAGATAAGAGATGAAATACGTTTCTTGACAAAAGTATACCGATGAAAATGAGGAGAAACGTACTGCTATACATCACTGTCTTCAACTTATCAGGGAAAGTTTACCAAAATCTATCAAATTTTTAAAATGCATCCATCTGGAAGTAATTTCATTTCTAGAAATGTATGTTATAAATGTTCTTGGGCTTGTACAAAAAATGTGTAAGAATAGTTATTGCGGTATTAAACACAGAAGCAAAATGCCAGAAACAATGTTATGTCTATTAGTAGGGTTTTGGACAAGTAAGTTAAGGTATCATTATACAATAGAATATTATGGAATCATTGAGGAGAATGAGAATTAAATCCTTATTTATTTATTTATTTATTTATTTTTATTTACATTCATTCACTGTACATCACTACAGCATACAAAATGAGATTTTCCATCCAGAGTACACTGTATATTGTCTCAATCAAGCACATCCACATACATGTTATTGTCAATAAATAATTTTCCATTTCTTGTTTCCTCTATGTTTTGCTTTTTTCCCCCACCCTTGATTCCCTATCTCTTACCCTTTGCCATTTCCCACTCTCCTCCCCCACTGTCTCTGGTATCTATGTTTGCTTTATATACTGTTTTCCCCCCACATTTTATTGAATTACTAAAGATCTTAATTAATTTAAATGTTTTCATAGCAAAAACAACTGATATATACATTTCTATGAACACAAGTCTAACTTTAGGCATCCTATAAAGTAGCACCTAGCTGGGCCTATATATCTTACTGTAGTCATCGAATAGATTTTTTTTTTTCTGAAACTTTTTTTTTAACTTAATTTACATTCTTTCCCTAAGCATCATCACAGCATACAAAATGTGATTTCCCATCCAGAATATACTGCATAGTGACTTAATCATGCATATTATTCTCTAGTTTCTAGAATTTTTTTTTACCCCTCTTTCTGACCCCCTGTCCTTTCCCACCCTTTTCTCACACTATCTCTGGAGTCTACAATTGTCTTCCATTCCTTTCCCACCCACATTGTATTGATCAGACAATTTCTTAAATAATCTAACTACTTTCAATAGCAAGTTCACTTGGTATTATTAAGAAAACCAGTTTTAACTTAAAGAAATGCTAAGGAACTTTGCTTAAAGCCAGGAAACAGGTTAGGATTCTGTTAAAATGGTAGGTGCATGAACCAATCAGTCTCATCTGCTTTATCTTCTGTTTTGGTTCAATTTTCCCGATTAAATTCTGGGATATAATATTCAGTTCCAGACTTGTCCCTACAATTAAGTTGGCCACTTTCTTAGTTTTTGAACTCTTATTTCCATGTGTCTGTATTTAATTTTCCTGATATAGCACATCCTTGAGAACTTCTTGGAGATCTGGTCTGGTGCTGGTAAATTCTTTCAGGTTTTGTTTATCTGAGAATGTTCTTTTCTTTTCTTCCCACCTGAAAGATAATCTTGCTGGGTACAGTATTCTTGGCTGAAATTGCTTCTCTCTTAACACTTTGAATATATTTTCCCATTCTTTCCTTGCTTGCATTGTTTCCGATGAGAGATCTGCTGTTAGCCTGATGGGATGTCCTTTGTAGGTAACTTGATGTTTTTCTCTTGCCAATCTTAGTATCTTGTCTTTGTGGTTTTGGTCAGCCTGGCTATAATGTATCTTGGAGAAGATCTTCTTGCGTTGATTCTATTGGGGGGTCCTTTGTATTTCTTGGGACTGGATCTTTGAATGCCTCTCTAGGTTTGGGAAGTTTTCTTGCAGGATTTCATGGAATAGATTATCAATGCCCTTATGGGTCTCTTCACCTTCTGGAATGCCAGTTATCCAGATGTTTGGACGTTTGATGATATCTAGTACTTCTTGTATATTATTCTCAAATTTTTAGACCATTTGCTCAGTCTTTGTGGTGGATTTTTCTAGGCCAGCCATTTTCTCTTCTACGTCTGAGATTCTATTTTCTGAATGATCTAGTCTGCTTTTAATACTTTCAAGGGAGATTTTGACTTCCTGTATTATAGACTTCATCTCTAACAGTTCCGTTTGAGTCTTCTGTAAAGTGTGTAATTCCTCTTTTAGACCTTGCAAGAATTTCCTCATCTCCTGGAATTCGTCAACTTCTTTCTCCTTTCTCTTTAGCAGTTCATTGTCTCTCTTCTCTTCCATCTCTGTTAGCTTCGCCATTATGAATGTTCTAAATTCTTTATCAGACATTTCCATGATTTCCATTGAACTGCGTGTGGATGAAGAGGAGTTATTCTTTTCCCTTGGAGGAGAGGTATTTTCTTGCTTTCCCATATTTCTTGTGGTACTGCAATGATTTCTTCTCATCTGATGGAAGGTGTGCTTCTTTCTATTTCTTGAAGTTCAATCATGCTAGCTTGTTTGCTGGAGGCTGAATTATCAGTAGAAAATCTTCATTTCTCTTGTTCCCTGAAATAACTAGTTCACAGGAGCCATATTCCCCCCAGTGGAGTGTAATCACACTACAGTGCCTTCTCCTCCTTTTCTTTATCCTGCTAGGATTTGGGGCATGCACACTGAGTGCCTGTTGTGGTTTTCAAGCCACTGGAACTGTGGTAGACCATGTGGAATCTGACTTCCTTAATCACTAGGCTACAGGGCCAGCCCAAGAAATAGGTGTTTATGTATAATGTGGAACATTCTTCAAGATTCAGTAAGTGGAAAAAAATAGAGCACATGCATAGTCCCGGAGCAGCATGCATAGTGAGAAGTAAACAAACAAAGCAGTATAGAGTGTAACTGGTGGAACTGGAAATCCATCTCACTACACCTCACGGAGCCTCTTCTTCCTTCTCCTTGGCTTGGTTTCTTTGAGAGTGGTAGGAGCTCCCAGAATGGTGCCCTGAGAAGGGCCTGAAGTTACTGAGAGGGAAGTACAAGTTTCAGTGTGGGGGTACTTTAACAGAAAAGGGCCAAAAGAAGCAGGAAATGTGTTCATATGTATGGGTTGTTCATAAATTGGATGTTAAAAAGAAGACTGCATTCCCAAGTAATTAAGTGTCTTTGTACCATTTAGAAAAACGTTGGCGCCCAAAGGTAACAACTAGCTCTTAAATATAAGTCTGGTATCAGCTATTTGCCATACAACTTTTTATCACATGTTGTCATTCATATTACAAATTATGGCATTCAGGGATTCAAAACTGAGGATGCAGGAAGATAAGTCATTTTCTCATTTAACTTGACATTTTCCCATGAGCTTGGTTTTTGTTCAGTTTGGTTTGGTTTGGATTTTTTTATACCTTTAAGGAAAGAAGAGGCTTATAAAATGGTGCCTATTTAGAGAACACACAGTTCTCTAGCAGTTGGGGAGAGGCTTCAGAAACAATTATAGCAGTGAGGAATTTCATTGCATTCATTCAGCCTGAAACTAAAACAAATAAAAAAGGGAAACAGCTTATTCCTGTTATTTTGACTTCCTCTTATTGTGTCTTCTTTACATGTGTTAGCCTTGTGATTTAGGATTAATCAGCAGTCATTTCCAGTTGCCTCCATAAAGAGAAGAGAAGCAAAGAAAGGCAGAGGTTGTGTCTAAAACTAAAACCTGGGGCCCACCATTGAGAATTTCAGTTCAGCTAGTTGAAGGAATAAACTGATAGGTAGGAGAAAAGAATCTTGAACATTGGTTGGAAATCTCTATGAAAGGCATTTATAGAATGAACTGGGGATTTTATTGTATGGGATATTATTTCTTCAGAAAACCATAGTAAATTAAAAATAATAATAATAATAAAAAGAAAATAAGAAAATATTATTAATATTATTATTTAAAGAAGAAGAAAACCATAGTAATATGTCTTCCACAAAACCATTCTCTCATCTGTGCACAAGGATACTTTTTTTATTTCTTTTTTTCTTTTTTTGGAGAGGTTTTTGCTATAGGGCATGTGCACTCGCCAGGCAGACAGAGACAGACAGAGAGACAGAAAGTGAGAAATCATCCCCCAGAGGGGATGGCCATGCCACAATCCCTTCTCCTCCAGTCTCCTCTAGGGATCTGGGGCACACATGCACATGCGCCCGGCATGAGTTTAAGCCACTGGGTCCGGGACTCGAACCGTTGTCGACTACATGGGAGTCCAGCAACATAGCCATCACGCCACCTGCTGGTCCCACAAGGATGCTTATTTATAGCATTGTTTAATGTAGTATTGGAACCTATAAACAATTTAAATGTCCATCAATCAAGTACATTGACGGCTGCATTAACTGCTGTATTCTTACTATAATAAATTACATAACTTTTTTTTTAATGAGGGAAAAGAGGTATATATTGATTCAGAAAGATCTCTAAGACAATAAGTGAAAACAAGTTGCAGAACAGTTCTACATAATAACAGTATGTAATTAGGTTTTATATATACATATGCATGCACACATATATATATATGCTTGGAAATGATCAGGGAGGATACCCATCATACTAAAAATGTTAGGAGAGGAAAGAGATTGGGTCGTGGTCAGGAAAGACTTTCATTTTATCCCTACAGTTAAAATTTTCATGGGAAAATATTTACTAATGATGAAATGAAAATAAAAATTATATTTGTAAAAAATAGAGTAGGGACCAGCAGATGGCATAATGGTTGCTGGACTCCTACATGGGTCGACTTCAACCATGGGTTGAGTCCCAGACCTAGCATGTGTGTGTGTGTGTGTGCATGTATGCCCAAAATCCTGAGAGGAGAATGGAGGAGAAGGGATTATGACATGACCATTGCCCCTGAGGGGTGTTTCCTTACTTTCTGTCTCTCTAGCAAGCACACATGCCCTATAACAAAAATCTTTCTTAAAAAAATATATAGCATGAGCAGTGGGATGGCAAGGAGCTGGGAAAAACAATTCGTTGTGACAATCTTTACTTGGTGTGTACTTCTCACATCAGTCTGTACTAGTTTTGAAGTATAGATAAGGGAGTGGAGACAGCACAGAGTGCCTAGGGAAAGCATGAGCTATTGCCTCCACTTCCCAGATGTCTTTTTAAAAGAGCGAAACACAAATTTCTCATTGATGTTCACATTCTGATCTTGTACGGGATACCTAAAAGTTATTCTTCTGAAGCAGATTCTTTTCACAGGTCATGGACTCAAAGTTAAAATATGACTGGCCACACACGTAGGAGCAGCTACATGGTTAAAATGTCAAGGTCATCGGAAAAGTCATGATGTATTTTTCTTTGTTTCCCTATGCATAAATGTCTCACGACTTTCCCCACAACCCAATATTTTATCATAGTAGGAGACGTACAGCCTTTCTCTTTTTTTGTTTTTGGTTTTTATTTTAGTCTTTGCTATAGGGCACATGCACTGATTTTGGGGAGGGGAGAGATGAGAAATCACCTCCCAGTGTGGTCATGCTGCAATCTCTTCTCCATTTCTCCCACTTTGGGGATTTTGGGCACACACGCACTTGTGCACAATGTGTTTTTCAAGCCGCCAAGTCCAGGACTCTCAGTTGGCCCTGTGGGATCCAGCCACCCTTACCTCCTGCCACCTGCTGGCCCCATTACAACCTCTCAGTATTTTTCCCACCTTTTGTTTCATATGTGTAGTTCATAATATTTTACTTTTTAACAACAACAACAAAAAAAAAATAGTATTTTCTGCCTTAGAAATCCAGCTCTACCCAGTGAGTTCTGTTACTTCAAAAAACTTTTTTTAGCTCTAATCCAATACCTATTGTACTGTTGGTTCAACAGAAAATTAAATTGATTGGTAGAAATTAGTATCTGGGGACCACTAGATGGCATAATGGTTATATTGCTGGACTCCCACGTGATCGACCACAGTTCGAGCCCCAGACCTGGCAGCTTGAAACTCATGCTGGACACATGTGCATGCATGCCCAAGATCCCAAGAAGAGAATGGAGGAGAAGAGAGTGTGGCGTGGCCATCCCCCCTGGGGGGTGATTTCTCACTTTCTGTCTGTCTCTCCGGCAAGTACGCACTCCCTATAGAAAAAATCTCTCTCTCTCTCTCAAAAAAAAAAAAAAAGGAAAATAATATAATTAGTATATGATGATGTTACTAATTTCAGAAGTCCCTGTTCTTACTGATTGGAAACTTGTAGAGATTTTTCATTCACTTATTAATAAGATATTCCCCTTTTCCTATGCCACTTTATTCCAAGGTTAATGCTCCAGCTCTTGATCTCACCTTTCCTTACTTCTTCATGGCCTCTTTTCTTCATCTTCCTCTGGTGCTGCCGTTTCTTCTGTCATGCTACCTCCAGTCCCTAGCCCGAAGTCTATTTGAACATGTCTTCCTATTCTTTTTTAAGGAAATTCTCCCTTCAATCTCTTGCCTTCCTTTTGAACTGTCACCCTATTTATCTCCCTGTCTTTGCTCTCAGATTTTTTTAGAGGTTTTTGCCTTAGGGTGCCTGCGCTTGCCAGAGAGACAGAGACAGTGAGAGGGAAAGTGAGAAGTCACCCCCCAGAGTGGATGACCATGCTGTAATCCCCTCTCCTCCATTCTCCCTCCGGGATCTTGAACATCCATGTACATGCACTTAGTGTGAATTTCAAGCCACCAGGTCCGGGATTCAAACCTCAGTTAGCTATGTGGGAGTCTAGCGATGCAACCACTATGCCATCTGCTGCCCCTACCCTTAGATATTTAAATGACATTTGTATTCCTACCTGGAGTTTCTCACCCTTCATCACTAATTTGTACTTTGCCTCTTCTACTCTAATGAAATTTAACCTTTTGAAGTTAAAAGTAACCTCTAGTGGCTTCTTTCTTTATTTACTTTTTTTCCCCCCCAAGAGAGATTTTTGCATGTGCACTTACCAGAGAGATAGAGGGGCAGAAAGCAAGAAATCACCCCCCCACACACAACCGCCCGCCAAGAGGGAGATGGCCATGCTGCAATCCCCTCTCCTCTTGGGATTTCGGACACACATGAACAAGCACCTGGCATAAGTTTCAACGCTCTGGGTCTGAGACTCCTGCTAAGGTCAACCACGTGGGAGTCCAGTGATGTAACCATTACGCCATCTGCTGGTCCCTCTAGTGGCTTCTAATTAGATTCCCTAACCTTCAGGACTTGACAATATTGACCATCCTACTTTTTAAACTTCTCTTTCCTTAGTTTCTGTTATATTCTTATCTTGGTCTCAGACTCCTTTGTCTTCTTTTCTTCTACATGCCTCTTAAATTTGATACCTTGTATGACTAGGCCAAGTGTTCTTTCCTATGGTTCTCATGGTATAATGTCCAAAATTTCTCGTAGCACTTAGTTTTTTGCTATATGGAGTATGCTCTCACTGGAGAGAGACAGAGAGCAAGCGAGAAAGTGAGAATCCCCCCTCCCCCCACCACAGGAGTCGGCCATGCTGCAGTCCCTTCCCGTCCATTCTCCTCTCAGTATTTAGGGCACACACATGTAACTAGCATGTTTTTCAAGCTGCTGGCCTGACCCAAGATTCAGACGATGCACTCTGCCATGTGGGATCCAGCCCCCTTAACCTCCACACCACCTGCTGGCCCAGCTCCTTTTATAACTATATTGCAATAGCATTGTCTCTTGCCTTTTAGACTTGAGACCCTAAAGGACAAAAGCCAAAATATTCATTTTTGTATGATTCGTGTATTATTTAAAATTCCCTCTATCCTCAGTCTTTACTCCCATTTATCTCTTAGCAACTGTTCTTAGGTGTTTTATTTGTTTGTGTTCTTATAAAATATGTATTGCTTTGTGTGTATGGATTTGCATAAATAGTGTTCCATAGCTTGTTCTGGGTCTTACTTTTTATGTTACTGCGCCTTTGAGGTCCTTCACATTGCCATGTGTGCACATGATCTGTTGTTTCTATGTGCTGGGTCATTCTACACTTATTTTTCACTGTCCTATGCAACTTCATTCCTACACCAAGCATAGCACAGTAGTACGTAATACGTATTGAGTGTTTGCAGAGTGAGTAATACACAAACGGTATTCCCTTTGTAGCCCTGTCTCTTTTAGCAGCTCCACTGGTTTCAAAGGTGGTTAACACCCAGATTTGATTTTTCTCCTGTCCCTAGACCCATATGTCCAAATGCCTTTTTGACATATCTCCCTCAATATTCCATATCACGATCTCAACATCTTTTCCTGAAAGCCTGTTTGTTCTGCAAGTATTCTGTCTTGGTTAATGGCATCACCAACTACCCAGTCAGTCATCCAAGCGAACACATCAAAGTACGTATGTATCTTCTTTCTTTTTCATCTTTCTATCTAAGCAAGTACCAAAACCTGTTGATTCTACCCAAAACACTCCTTGCACGTAGTCTCCTCCTTCCTCTCCTACTTTAACTTTAGATCCTAGGTCTCCTCAGCTAGTCTGGGGAGCAAGCCTCCTGACTGATACTCTGTTTCCAGTTTTATACCCTATAATTGTAGCCAAGCCATCATTAGTATCAATTTTATCCTACCATTTTTCTCTTTAAAAACTTACTGTGTCTCTCGGCCACCAACAACATTAAGTTTCAAAGCATTACATTCAAGGCATTTACAGACTGGCCTGAACTTAGTCTCATATCCAGCCAGTCTGTCATTTGTAATCTAACTTCTGGACCCTAATTCTTCGTAGCCTTGCTTGAATTGCTCCCTTTGGGATACCATTTTCTTTTCTTTCTCTCTCATACTTAGAACCCTTCACCTAAATATACCCAGTAAGTTTTTATAAAATTGAATCATACTAAAGGTGGTTTCTCTTGTTCTGTTGTCTTCATTAGAGTAGTGATAATGTGAGAATTTATCTTTTTAACATCTAGTAGTTTTCCCCATTAAACCTAAACTCCATGAGAAGCCGGTGCTTGCTTGTTCAGCCCTGCATCTCCCAAGTATCTAGAACCTAGTAATTACTTCCTAAGTGTTTGTCGTATGAAAAAATGAGTCTAGGCCCTTGAAGTCTAACTGGAAAGTATTCAAGGCTCAAAATAGATCACCATTTATTATTAAACCATATTTTTGAGAAGAGAAAGCTTAACTGTTATCCAGTTTTATAACTTTTACTGTTGTTGATAATTCCTGTTCAGTGACATTATTTACATTTCCCCTGTACTAAGAAGGAACAATTTGTTCTTCAGACAGGAAATCACTGCTCTGTGTTTGTTTCCATATTTGTAGTAAAAGATACCCATTGGCATATGTACTTTTGTTCACTATGTTGTGTTCATCTAAACAAAAGTAAATTTAAATATTATCCTTTCCTATTGAATTAAGATCGTCTGTATTCCTTGACTGATTACTAATGAGAGTTTAGTGAGTATCTCAGAAAATAGTAAAGTTCATTTTGTTTGTTTTTTAATAGCACAGTATTGCTTGTTTTTCTTTATCCATCTAGATGTATGCAAAAAAAAATGATATCCCAGACTTTATAGCTAAGGACTTCTGGACATCTGTCTAAATTATACATGTCCTCTCTCTGTCTTTCATAATGTATTTACATATCCCTCATTTCTCTAAAAGTTTTTTCTCTTTTAATTGCCAGGGGGTATGTGCTCTCACCAGAGAGGGAAAGAGAAAGACAGACAGAGAAGTCAATCCCTAGTGGGGCAGGTCACACTGTAATCTACGTTCTCCATTTCTCCATCCTGTGAGGATTTTAGGCACACAGTGACCTGCTTTTCAAACTGCAGAAACAGGAATTGGAACCGGGATGGGCCATGTGGGATGTGGCTCCCAATGCTCGGGCTCAACTGTTGCTTAATCACCTCCAGTGTTTTGTTTTGTTTTGTTTTGTTTTTAAAGGCTGTTCAAAATAAGGCTGCCTCAGCCCCTGAGCTGGAACTCCACGTGTATGCCACCTTACCTGGCTCTTTTTAAGACAAATCCCCTTTATATTGCCCAGGCCAGCCTTGAGCTCAAAGTCCCCCCGCCTCAGCCTGCCAAATTGCCAGGATTACAGGTGCACCCTACGGTACCCCCGCTGTGGTTTTTCAGTTGTTGTTTGTTTGTTTGTATGGAGGTTGGTTTGGGGGCTTTCACAAAGTCCTCATCATCCACCTCCTTCTTTGTTTGCTTTCCAGGTTGATAACTCTGAGTTCTTTCGCCTTTAAAATTTCTGTTTCAGTCTCTTCCTTTTCAGGCAGTATATTACATCTGAAGGGCACATGACTGCCTTCTCTTCTGAAGATCATTAAGTCTTAGAGGCCTACATGTAGAGCCAGTTCTCCTGTTCCTATGGCACTAAAATGAGAAAGGGATCTTGCTTATAACCCTTCTTGTCTAGGGACATTAAAGCTTCCTAGTGGTCTTGCCACCCTTCGGAATAAAAAGGAAGAGTTTATGTTGCCAAAGATATCCTCTGTGCTTCTGACCTATGCAAATTCCTGTCCCCTTGAGGACACCTCTGCTGTGATGATAAAAGGCAGTCTTAGACTGGGGTTACTTACAACTAAAAGGGGCAGTGGTTCTTTTTTATTAGGTTTTTGAGAGACAGAAAAAGTGAGAAATCACACCCTTTGGATAGGGGAGAGGCAGATGGCCATGCCACACTTCCTTTTTTTTTTTTTTTTTTTTGGAGAGGTTTTTGCTATAGGACGTGTGCTCTCGACAGAGAGAGACAGAGAGACAGAAAGTGAGAAATCACACCCCCCAGGGGGGATGGCCACACCGCAATCCCTTCTCCTCCATTCTCCTCTCGGGATCTTGGGCACGCACGCACATGCACCTGCCGTGAGTTTAAGCCACCAGGTCCGGGACGTGAACTGTGGTCGACTACGTGGGAGTCCAGTGACATAGCCATTACACTAACTGCTGGTCCCACCACACTCCCTTTTCTTCCATTGTCCTCTCAGGACTTTGGCACACACACGTACCTGGTATGACCTTCGAGCCACTGGGTTCAGGACTCAAATAGCGGTCAGCCATATGGAAGACCAGTGCCCTAGCCACCACACCACTTGCCGGCCCGGCAGGGGTTAACTTTAGCATGCTCAATAGTGCCTTACTGTGGTGGTGACCATTGCCAGGTCACACTTCAAACTGTCGTTCAGCACCCCACAGTGCACTTGTCTTTTTACTTTTCCATCTTGGCCTCTTCACCTTCTTCCATTGTGGTTCTTCCTCCATTTGAGTCCCAATCTACCTGAATGACTGCTGGTTAAAACTATATAAATGGGCAGCTACCTGCTTCCCTTTATCCTCTGACTTACGAGGGTCATAAGGTCGGGCCAATCGTGCTCGCTTACTGTCATGGTCGGCACTCTGTGTGCACTCTGCCCCTGCGATGTACTGTAGCGCTCTCCTTGCTTTTGTGCGCCTGCCCTGACGTTGTGCTCTCGCCGCGATGTGGCTCTCCAACTATACTCCTTGTCCCCTTTGCATTTTGTTTTGTCTCTACCTTCCCCACCCTCTACCTTTGTCTGAACTTATTCCTATTACTTCATAAACTTCTAAATATGAACACTCCTTGCTTCTCAGCCAACCTAACGACCCCTTCCCAGGACGTTACATTTGCCGTGCTTCCTTGTGATAAGTGTTTGTAATGTAAGAACTTTACTTGGGAACCAGCAGTTAGTGTAATGGCTATGTCGCTGGACTCCCATGTAGTCGACCACGGTTCGCGTCCCGTACCCGGTGGCTTAAAACTCATGCTGGGTGCGTGTGTGTGCGTGCCCAGGATCCCGAGGGGAGAATGGGAAGGGACTGCAGCGTGACCATCCCCCCTGGGGGGTGATTTCTCGCTTTCTGTCTCTCTGTCTCTCTCTGTCTGGCGAGCGCACGCACCCAATAGCGAAAACCTCTCCAAAAAAAAAGAACTTTGCTTAAGCACATTTAGAGGTAAGACCCATCCCACAATTAAGTCCCCCCTTCCATCAAATCCCCTAAATAGAGGAAGCAGATAATCTTTTCATGCGTTATTTAGTGAGCCTTTTAAAAATATTTTAACCTTGAAGTTAGTTTCTGCATTGTCTGTTATTACATAGTGAATGAAAGCGCCTAAGCACCTCTCTAATAAAGATTTTCATGTTCACAGGATACACCCAAAGAATCGCACTCCAGTCTGCAGGCTGGGTCTCATTGTGTAATACTTCAGAGACAGTTTAGGCTGTGTGGGCACCCACCACCACCACCGTCATGGCGTTTCCTGTGATTCTTTAAATTGCTGATAGTCCCATTTATCTGCCAGAACCCACCCACTTCCAGGGTTGGTCTTTTCCTTCCTATTCCTTACGAGTGTGAAGTCTGAGTCGTAGAAAGTTCAGATCAAATAAGTTGTACTTGGTGTTCCTCTAAACATTAATGATATTGTTTGGAAAACATTTATACAAGTAGAGACTGCATGTTCATTGCTGCTGTTAGACTTATACTCGTTCAGCATATTATAAGCTTCTTGAAGGTCAAAAGACAACATTTTACATAGTCAAATCTATATTCCCATATCACCACCCACCTCACTGAGCATAGTACCCAGCAAACATTAAGTATTCAATTAAAGCATTCAAAGCATTTGTACCTGTGAGTCATCCATCTCCAAAAAATGTTCCAATATCTCTAGCGATAGTTTTCTAATCCTGTAACACAGAGATTTTATCTACTTATTTATTTATTTTACATATTATATATTTGATGTTAGGCCAAACTTCTCCCAGCTTGTAGACTTTTGTAGTATTTGTTACTTTAAAATAAGGGACCAAAAGATGGTGTAATGGTTATGTCATTAGGCTCCTGTGTAGTCAACCGGCAGATTAAAACCCATGCTGGGCATGTGTGCACTAGTGCCCAAAATCCTGAGAGGAGAATGGAAGAGAAGAGATTGTGGTGTGGCCATCTCCCTCTGTCTCTCTGGCAAGCACACATGCCCTATAGCAAAAATCTCTCTTTAAAAAAATAAATAGGGACCAGCAATTAACGTAATGGCTATGTCGCTGGACTCCCATGTAGTGGACTCCCATGTAGTCGACCGCGGTTCGCGTCCTGGACCCGGTGGCTTAAAACTCACGCTGGGTGCGTGTGCGTGCATGCCCAAGATCCCGAGAGGAGAACAGAGGAGAAGGGATTGCAGTGTGGCCATCCCCCGGGGGGGTGATTTCTCGCTTTCTGTCTCTCTGTCTGTCTGTCTGGCGAGCGCATGTGCCCTATATCAAAAACCTCTCCAATAAATAAATAAATAAAACAGCAATTCTGATTATTTTTCACTTCTATTAAAATTTATACATTTATTATAGCTTTAATTATTCAAAATCATAGATTAAGGAGTCAGACTTCTTCAGTTCTTTATTCTACCCTAGTGCTTTTCTAACTTTTTGGACAGTAACACAGTGAAAAATAAACTCTTGGGGGCCAGCAGATGGCATAATGGGTACATCACTGGACTCCCACAAGATCGACCATGATTCAAGTCCCAGACCCAGGGACTTGAGACTCACGCCAGGTGCATGTGTGTGTGTGTGTGCCCAAAAATCTTGACAGGAGAATGAAAGAGGAGGGATTGTGGTGTGGCCATCCCCCTAAGGGGTAATTTCTCACTTTCTGGCTAGTACACATGCTCTCTAGCTAGTACACACACTCTCTAGCTAGTCTCTCTCTCTCTGGCTAGCACACACGCTCAATAGCAAAAAAATCTCTCTTAAAAAAATTAAATAAATAATTTTTCATTGTGCCTCAAGTATATACCAACACACACACACACACACACACACACACACACACACCTGTATTATGTTGCTGGAAGAAAAGTTCCTCAAAACTATACTTATCTTCCGATGGTCAGTACTCTCCAATGTTTTCTATTACATTTTATTTCATTTTTCAGCTACTGATTAAGACCTGCTATATTTAAATTCATTCTACAAAGTTATTTTTGGAGGAGGGAATATCTGTATATTACTCATTCAGCTAGCATATTCAGTGCTTATTATATATTATTTACTGTTCTTCATTACTTAACTAGCTTTGTGACTTTGGGAAAGTCACACGTGAATGTCCAGTTTCTTCTAAAAACTGGAGATAATAGTCATGTCTCCTTCAAGAAGAATGTGTTAGGATGAGATTAGATACATAAAGACTCAGCACACTGCACGGTAATACATGTGTGTCAGCACCTCCGTTACTTCTGCTGTCGTTTATTAAAATTACTTTGATTTGAATGCCATCCATTTCAGAAACTATATATAAAACAATATATTACCTATCACTTAATGTTTCCTTTAATTTTATGATATATTTACATTTTTAAACTGCCTAGAAACAGCAAAATGTGCAGATCTGAAGTGTTTAGTGTGCTTTGGCAAATGCACACATCTACAATCCACACCCCTCTCAAGACACAGAAAATTCTCTTCACACCAACCCAGTCAGTCATCTCTCTATCCCTAGAGGGAAATCCTGATCTGACTTTTTTTCACCATTGTTTAGTTTTGTCTATTTTACAACTTTATGTAAACCAGAGTTCACATTCTTCTATGTCTAGCTTTTTATTGTTGTTACTCAGTACAATGATGTTTAGGTTTTCCAGTGTCATTATATGTATCAGTAATTTGTTCCTTTTTATTACTGAGTCATATTCCATTGTATGAATGTACCACATTGAATTTATTCTCTTGTTAATTGATACTTGATTATTTTCAGTTTGGAGCTATTAGGAATAAAGCTGCTATAGATAATTGTGTAACAGTCTTTTTGTAACTAGATGTTTTCATTTATTTTGGATTTATACTTAGAAGTGGCATTACAGCTAGATATTTGTCTAACTTTATGAGAATGTTCTAGATCAATTTCCAAAGGAATACCATTTTATGCTCTCACCAGCAACATGTGAGTGTTCCAGTTGCTCTGTATCCTTTCTGACATTTGAGGTGGTTGGTCTGTAGTTCAGTCATTCCACTGGCTATATACTGATGTGTTATTGTTTTAATTTACATTTCTCCGATTACTAATGACTTGAACACTTTTTTATGTTCTTGTTGGTCACTCAAATTTTTTATGAAATTTTTAAAGACCTCATCATACATGTATGTGTGTGTGTTTAATGAGAGAGCATAGGAGGGAGGTGAGATATATAATAGATAGGTTTTTGACAGGGTCTCTCCAAGTCAGGTGATCTGCCTGCCCTACTGCCCCAGTCAGAAACACAGGAGAACGCGACTATCCCTGGCCTGTTTAGGTTGGGCCAGGAACCAAACCTAAATATATGGGCTTCCCATATAGGCTATCACGAAGTGGCACCCTCCTGCTTGCATCACTGGGACTGAGTCATTCCCGTGGTATTTTAAGAGATGTATAGCCTCCTGCAAAAAGAGAATTGGATTTAATGCTCATTAAAAAATATTTTTTATTCAGTCCAGCTGGTAGCCTGGTGCTTATGTTGTCTGGATCTCACATGGCCGACTACACAGTTCTATTCCCAGACCTGGTGACTTAAGAAACTTGCCAGGCATGAGTGCATGCATACTCCAAATCGGAGGAAAAAGGATTATGACATAGCCATCCCCGCTTGGGGGGGGGGGGGTGGTGGTGCTTTATTTCTCTCTCTCTCTCTCTCTCTCTCTCTCTCTCTCTCTCTCCTGAGTGTGTATACCCTATAGCAATTTTTAAACTTTTTTTAGAATTATTCATTTAATTTTATTTATTATTATTATTTTTAAATTTGCTGTAGAGCACATGCACATACAAAAAAGAGAGAGAAAGTAAGAAAATAAGTTGCTGGGTCCAGGACTTGAACCACTGCCGGCCATGTGGGAATCTACCACCTTAACCACAACACCATCTGCTGGCCCCAGCAATTTTTTTTTTAATTGTACTTTTTCATTTGGGACAAATGTACCACTTTGGTGGAAATTTTGATAATGGAATAGTCTATGAATTTTGGGGACAGAAGATATATGGGAGATCTCTGTGCCTTATACTCAGTTTTGCTGTGAACCTAGAATTGCTCTAAAATATAAAGTATCTTAAATGTTATAGTTTAAAATCCTTTATGTTCATAGCATTCTCCTTTCATACATTCATTAATTTGTTCAGTACTTGTTAAGTTCCTATATACATTTTCTTTTTAACCTCAAAAAGTTATTCATGGGTTCCCAGTCCAGAATGTACCATGTAAATTTTCAATTACATATCCAGACTGAAAAAATAAAACAGAAGGAAAAAAAAAAAAAAAAAAAAACTTGACACATTTTATTTCAAATTAATTCGAATTTTTCATAGACTCTTTGGAATTTGAATGTTAAAGTAGTTACATGTGCTCTTTACCCTATTTTTATATTATCAACAAGCAGCCTAACTAGCTGGAAGTGCCGTACTTGTAACCATTTCTACTCAAATTAACCATTTTCATCTTGAATAGAATTTAGTGTACATTAGTGAAGCAATAAATGATTATCTGTCTCTGTGTAAATAATTGCTTTTAAAAATATCTGTGGTTCCAAGTTGACTCCAAAGGAAATCTTTGAAGTTTATTCTACTTCAAATTGACTCCAAAGGAAATCTTTGAAGCTCATTCTACTTCAAAGTCAGTCAAAATTTTTTCAGTTTATTTATTAATTATTTTATGTCTTAAGAAAGAGAGAAAGAGAAACAGGCTTCCTTGACAGAATCTATGACACCATGATTCTACCTGCTTCCCCTTCCAACCTTCCCAGTCTTCCAGCTACCTCTGGATCATTTTCATTGAAAATGGTTTTTTTTTGTTTTTTTTTGTTTGTTTGTTTTTTAATTTGCTAGAGGATATATGCACTCACTGGAGAGAGAAAAAGTAAGACAGAGAGAGGGAAAGTGAGAAAGTACTCTTCCGGGGGAAGGATGGCCACTCTGCAATCCCTTCTCCTCCTTTCTCCTCTCTGAGGATTTTGGGCACACAAGCACACACACTTGAGCTGCTGGGTCCAGGACTTGAACTGTGCAGTCAGTCAGTGGGATCCTACCGCCTTAACTACCACACCACTGACTGGCCCAATTGAAATATTGTTTAAGTCATGAAAATTATCTCTCTTTACAAATCTCAGGTTTATTTATTTTTAAAAATGAAAGTTTGATTCAGATGAAGCTAAATCTCTTATCAATATCATCAAATTTAAAATCTAGTACTTTTTCATCAACTGAAAAGGAATGTCCATGGTTTAGCCTCCATAGCATAGCAGGTGGGCACTCTGCAGAGGAAACCAGATCCCACTTGGCCAACTGCATTTTGAATCCTAGCCCTAGCGCCTTGAAAAACTCTGGGCATGTGCTCCTGTGCCCAGGATCCAGATGGAATGGAGACATGAAGGAAGAAGGATTAAAGCATGACTAGGCCCATTGGGGGGTGCTTTCTCTCTCCTCTCTCTCTCCTCTCTCTCTGTCATGCATGTACATGTACCTTCTGACGAGAGAGAGAGAGAGAGAGAGAGAGAGAGAGAGAGAGAGAAGAAAGGGATTTCCGGAACAGGGGTGCTGTCTAATGTTACCATCTTTATCCAGACGGTTGCTTTACTTCCAGTTGCTCAGGTACCTTTTCATACTTTATAGAAAATAGATTCAATTTGTATGTGAAAATAATTCCTCTTTAGCATGTTTTTGGTAGCATTAACAAAAACCATTTGGGAATCATGTTCCGTTGTCTTTCTGTTGTTCCTTAGGGTAGAGGTATTTCAGATTTTTTTTAAAGAGCCACAAGTTTTACATTACTGATTACTTTAAAATTGTCTGCTAAGGGGCAAATGTGCATCCTAATGCAGTTATGGTGCCAACCTGAGTCTGGAAAATAAAGTCTTGTGGTTTAGTGTAAATTCAGGCTGATTAAATGGGCCTTAATTCTTCACTTTTAGATCTGGGTCTGGAATCAGTTTTCATGTTGGTAATCGTCCAAAGAATAGTGAAAAATTGATGTCCTACTCAAAGATTAGACTACACACACACATGCCTCACCGGTATAATGGGAAACAGAGGAGGATGCTCCGTATTTCATATTCCTTTTGAAGTTACTAATAATAAAGCTGGAACTTTTAGAGCGCATGTATGACAGACTCTAAAAATATTGTGTGACATGGGACCAGCAGTTAGCGAATGGCTATGTTGCTGGACTCCCACGTAGTCGACCGCGGTTCGCGTCCTGGACCCAGTGGCTTAAACTCACGCCGGGCGCGTATGCGTGCACGCCCAGGATCCCGAGAGGAGAATGGAGGAGAAGGGATTGCAGCGTGGCTATCCCTCCTGGGGGGTGATTTCTCACTTTCTGTCTCTCTGTCTCTCTCTGTCTGTCTGGCGAGCGCACGCGCCCTATAGCAAAAACCCCTCCAAAAAAAAAAAAAAGATATTATGTGACATTACGTTCACCTTTAAGTAGTGGTGTCTCACATTGAGTCTGTGGCAGTAAAACTAAATGAGTAATAACCGATTAGTGTATTTTGTTCACT
Organism: Tupaia tana; assembly: GCA_026018925.1. NCBI lineage: Eukaryota > Metazoa > Chordata > Mammalia > Scandentia > Tupaiidae > Tupaia > Tupaia tana. The sequence continues at coordinate 80,356,813 of JAKSZU010000004.1, forward strand.
ATGATACCTTTTGTCTGAATTTTTAAACCATCATGTTTTCTGTCAATGCAGAAATTTCTGTTCAGTTAAAAGTGTATATTGCCATTGAAGTAAAAAATGTAATAATTGTAAGAAACTGATTTTAGCTTAATTAAGGTATTAAAACTCAGCCTTGACAGTTTTGAATATAGGTTCTTGGTGTTTAAACTTTGACCTGAGATATAACTGATAGTGGTAGCATATCTACCTAGTCATTCACCTTGTGGCAGCCAGTCTCTAAGATAGTCCCCAATGAGTCCTACCTCCTAGTATTCACACTGTGGGGTAGTGCCCTCCCGCATTTACCAGTGTCAGACCAGCCCAGTGGCATGGTGGTTAAGGCAGCTAGCTCCCACATGACCAACTATACAATTTGAGTCTCAGACCCAGAAACTTGAAAACACAGTGTTTGTGTGTGTGTGTGTGTGTGTGTGTGTGTGTGTGTGTGTATGCCCAGAATCCCCAAAGGAAAAATGGACAAGAGATTGCAGCATGACCATTGCTCATGGGGAGTGCTTTCTCACTTTCCTTCTCTCTGTCTCTGTCATCTCTGGTGAGCACAAATGCCTTCTATCAAATTTAAAAAAAATAAAGTGATGGCATGTTACTTCCAAGATTAGGTTATAAAAGACAAAGGGGGTGGCAGCAGATGGCATAGCAGTTACGTTGCTGGACGCCCACATGGCCGACCATGATTCCAGTCCCAGACCCAATGGCTTGAAAATCACACTGGTTGCATGTGCATGTGTGCCCAAGATCCTGGGAGGAGAATGAAGGAGAAGGGATTGCAGCATGGCCATCCCCCCAGGGCAGTGATTTCTCACTTTCTTTCTTACTGTTTCTGTCTCTGTCTCTCTCTGGCAAGCACACACACTCTAAGGCAAAAACCTCTTAGAAAGAAAAAAGGGACTAACATCTTGGTGTCCCTGCCTGCATCCTGCCTCCCCTCTTTCTCTTTTTCTCCCTGTCACCTGCTCTGAGAACGCCAGTACTTGCAAGGAACCAAGACGTATGCCAACAGCCACGTGAGTAAGCTTGGAAGTAGACCCATCAGCCCCAATCACAGCTTTGGATAGCTGTGGTGCTGGCCAGCAGTTTGCAACCTCATCAAACCCTGAGCCAGAACCACCAGCTAAGCCCTGCCCAAATTCTTGATCCTCAGGAACCATACGAGATAAAACAGTTTTATTATTTAAGCTGCTAAATTTTGAAGTGGTTTGTTATGCAGAAATAGATACCATTACATACTTCCATTAAAGCTCTTCATTATTCAAATCTCTTAATATCTGTTTTTGGCTATTACTCACACTGTTAAACTTGTAATCCATACAGTTCACTTGACTGAGTCATTAAGTTGGTTGAAAAATACCATGTTCTGGCTCTCATTTTCCAACCCAGTGTTTGGTATAATAAACATAGATTTTGAAGTCATCTTTTTATATTGGGTCCTATATTAGAATGTACTTAAAAGAGTTGCTGTGTGACAAGGAGCCTTTTTTTTAGATTATTCCACAGATTCTTTGCCACCTATTTTATATAAGTTGTAATTACTACACAAGTGATTATGGAATTACTATGCAGTATTTCAAGAGAAAACAGACAGCATAACAACTGTTCTCATGCTGAGACCTCACCAAAGAAGCTTCTTGTCTATTACTCGTAACTCTGTGATGCTTATTAATTATACAGGATAATAACAGTGTGTGTTTTAAAGAGCCATGTTTTTAGGATTAGTTAACTATACACTCAAACCTGAGATACAGCTTCTCAGCAGATCTGATGTCAAGGTCATGAATCGGAGTCTCCCAACTCCTACTCTTTCGTTCCAGTGTCTCCATGGTGTTCTGAAAAAGAAGGTCAGAAAAGTATCTGGGTTTACTTTTTCTATTTCATTTTTGTCCTGCCAAACCAATGTCCGTAGCAAATCATTCCTTTACCATCACTAGTCCATTCAGAGATAGTTACCATGAATAAGGAACATGACAGGAAAGTGGAACACCAACTGGTTGAAAGACTTTTTTCTCTTTTTCCTTTATCTAAGTGTTTTTCTGAACATGGATTTGCATTGACTCTTAGGCTATCAATCTCATGTTTTTATAGCTAAATTTTATTTATTTATTTATTTATTTATTTTATTTTATTTTTGGAGAGGTTTTTGCTATAGGGCGCGTGTGCTTGCCAGAAAGGCAGAGAGACACAGAAAGACAGAAAGCGAGAATCAACCCCCACCCAGGGGGGATGGCCATGCCACAATCCCTTCTCCTCCAGTCTCCTCTAGGGATCTGGGGCATGCACGCACACATGCCCGACGTGAGTTTAAGCCACCAGGTCCAGGACTTGAACCGTGGTAGACTACATGAGAGTCTAGCAACATAGCCATTACACTATCTCCTGGTCCCTATAGCTGAATTTTAAAAAGCAGATGTTCTCAATAAAGGAAAATATTGTTGAGCCTTACGTTATTTCACACTGTTGTTTATGAAATATAACTAGCTTTTTTGTTTTACTTTCACCGTAATTTAAAATAATAATAAAAGTGACTAGTTGAGGAATTAACCTGTTCTTTTTTTCTCCTCCCTAAATGAACTGGAGGTTATTCTGAAATGTCACGAATCCCAGCCTCAGTGAAACAGGCTATGGCATATACTGAACAGCAGTGCCAGAGGCCACAGGACCAACCTAGAGTTTGGATCATGAGTCTGTCTGAAAGCATGCCAGGTCTACACACACCTAAGATCCCGACAAGCTAGAAGGAGGAAATCACAGCGTAAGACACCCTGTTCAGGGTGCCCATCCAAACAATGCATACTTTCTGTCATGAATAAAATAAATAAACTTTTAAAAAGGAAAATAGACCAGCCACTGTAACACAGTGATAAGACAAGTGTCCTGCAAGACTAGAAGTTATATGGGCAACTGCCGGTTTGGGTCCCCCATTTTGACCTGAAAACATAGCAGGCTGCACATGGGTTCCCAGGATTCTGAGGAGCTAGAGGACTAGGCAAAGAGAATTGTAACATGATAAGACCTTGTCAACCTCCTTGTCTCATGCGTGCTCTCTCATGCACACATGTACCTTCTATTTTTTTTTCCTTAGAATTTTCTTTTTAATTTGGAGCTAGAAAACCTAGGAATCTGTCTTAGACTCTTATCTTTCAGACCTCCTCTCATTTTAATTCTCTCCATTTCTCTTTCTCTTTCTCTCTCTCTCTCGCACAAACACACACACACACACACACACACACACACACTTATAATAGGGTTAGAAAGATGGTAACTTAAAGAAACAAACAGATTTTTCTCTTCATGTTTCTAATATACAAATATTGTCCAAATATCTCGATAACAACATAACTTAAGATGGCTGTAGTCAAGCCAGAAATAAAATCCAAGGCTTTTATCTGTGCTTTGAACATTTGCCAGCTGACTGTCGCATAAGGCTAAATGGTGGGTTAGCCTTAAATTCGGACAGCCAATGAGGAAGAAAGCCTCATATTTTCAGCACTGAAACATACTTCCATGTTAAAGAAATCCCATGTTTGCATTATTTTCTTAAGGATTATTTTAGAGGTTAGCCATTAAATTGCAAATTATCTTTTCTTTTCAAATAGGTTCTTATTTGTGGATATTAATGTAACTACTAATAAAAAGTTTTTTTAATGGATGACAGTTTTCATAACTAGATTTCATTTGAAAGCTTGAATTGTACAGTACTTTATTATGATTTTTGAGTTCCGTCAACCATGTGCTCTTTATTTCTTTTTAAATGTCTCAAAAAAATTTCATATCCATGTAATGATTGTTAATGTCACTCCTTTTATGTGGGTGTAATATCTAATACTCATATGTACTGGGTTGTTGGAAAAGTCATGACGCATGACTTTTCTGATGACCCAATACTAGTATTTGAAGCTCTTCCTAGATGATATAAAGAAAGAGGGAACCTTAAGAGAGTGTCTTTCTACCCACCTCCTAATCTGGAGACCCCTGCTTGGCCTAGTCCAGACACTGTAGCCCTAGACCACCTACATTCTCTTTTCACCTTCTTTCTCCTCTCAAAGCTCACCAAGCCCTGAAGATGACGAAGGGAAGGATGGGCCGTCCACTGTGGCACGTTGGTAACAATGCACAGCAATGCTAAAGCCACATGGAGGGTCCCCGTTTATGTTCCAGGGTCTTCCTGTACACACCAGGAGCACACGTGTGTGCCTGGATTCCTGGCTAGCTCAGGCTAAGTATGGATTATGACATGAAGACCCTGTTGGAGTGCCTATTTCTCTGCCTCTCTCTCCTTTTTTTTTTTCCCCTCTCTCTCTGAATAAATAACTGTGTAATTTAAAAAAATGTAAGGATAGAGGTTAGTTAGCAATTGCACAGAATAAATGAAGGAATGGAATTTGGCTGCAGGTAGAGGATTTTTTCTGCACCTCTAATCATGAGTGCCTCTGCCCTCTTGACCCATCAACAGTTGAGTGCAGTTTCATATGTACAGATCGCAAGTAGGCCTGGATTAGAATGTGATCATACTTATTTTTAGCATCCTTCACATATCCTCTGGCACCTTGTTAGGTCTCTATGTAAACTCATAAAATTATCATGATTAGCATATTTTAGAAATGCAAATGCCATAACAGAAAGAAAACAGGCACAAGTGGTGAGATGAGTATTCGTAAGTAGACATAAGCAGAGGTAGTAAGTATGGTGGCTAGGAACACCAACTGTGGAACCAGGCTGCCTGAGTTTAAATCCCAGTTCTGATAACTGCCTAGATGAATAACCTGGAGCAAGTTACTTAACCCCTCTGTTTTCTCACATAGCAGTGCCTTAGAGGGTTGTAAAATTTTTAAATAACTATTTAATTGTATTTATTAATATTATTATTTTAATTCACCAGAGAGAGAAGGAAAGTGAGAAAGCAAGTCAGGCATGGTGATGAGTACCTATAGTCCCAGCTACTTGGGAGGCTGAGGCAGGATTGTGACATAGGAAAACCATGTCTTCCAAAACAAGGAAAAAATGTAATACATAGCTAGCACTCTTAATTTTTTTTTTTTTTTTGAGAGGTTTTCACTATAGGGTGCATGTGCTCACCAGACAGATAGAGAGAGACATAGAGACAGAAAGCGAGAAATCACCCCCCAGGGGGGATGGCCACGCCACAATCCCTTCTCCTCCATTCTCCTCTCGGGATCTTGGGCACGCACGCACACACGCCCGGTGTGAGTTTTAAGCCACCGGATCCGGGACGCAAACCGCGGTCGACTACGTGGGAGTCTAGCGACATAGCCATTACGCTAACTGCTGGTTCCCAGCATGGTTCCCAGCACTCTTAATTATTAACACACAGTCTTTCTGATGTCTCAAGCTGATTTGTAGGCAGAAGGTTACATTTATACTAATAACCACTACCTTTAATGTATGAACTACTAAATAAGAAATGCTCTCCTCAGTAGTTTTTTTTTTTTTTTTTTTTTTTTCCTCTTTCCTAGGCTCAACACAGAGATACTTTCATTGAAGAACGCTATGGAAAATATAACATCAGTGATCCCTTAATGGCTCTACAGCGAGATTTTGAAACACTGAAGGAGAAAAATGATGGTGAAAAGCAGCCGGTCTGCACAAACCCACTGTCCATCCTGAAGGTGGTGATGAAGCAGTGCAAGAACATGCAGGAGCGCATGCTGTCCCAGCTGGCTGCTGCCGAGAGCAGGCACCGAAAGGTGGGTTTGCTTGGCTGGTGTGCACTACGTAAAGCCTGCAAAGACACAGATGGGCCCGACTGCAGTGACTCCCACTGCTAACACAGTACCTTGTAGGTTGGGACCACTTGGAAGTCTGGGTTTGATTCCCAGTCCAACCTAAAGGCTGGGCATGGTGACATGCACCTGTAATCCCAACCACCCAAGAGACTGAGGCAGGAGGATCACAAGTTTGAGGACAGCCTGGGCAACAAAGTGAGACCCTATCTGAAGGAGCCAGGTGTGGTGCACACCTGCAGTCCCCGCTACTCAAGATGCTAAGGCAGGAGGGTCACAACACAGCAAGACCTTGTCTTAAAAACGGGTTGGAGGAGACTATAAATAAGGATTGGTGCTTTCTTGTCAGCTGCCAGTTTCACAATAATTCAGCTGGATGCAGAAAGCCCCTTAGCTTATAACATAAAGCCAGGAGATAGAAAAGCAAACACTAGTTTTTCCAAATGTTAAATTAGGAAACATGCCAGACACATTATTTAAGATGGTATTTTTAATATGTCACTCCAAAACACTTGGTATGTTTTTTTAGCTCTTGATCATCAAAATTTTGGAAACAGACTAGGGTTTGGCCAAGCTTGCAGCCAAACGGCCCATTCTCTCTTTGCCTACTTAAGTAATAAGTAGAAAGACTAACAGGTATTTAGGGAATGCTGTATCGGAGAGAGAAAGAAAACTTACCTAGCTAAACACACGAGCCGATAGATTATTTTCATTTATTCTTAGTTTTGAGTTTCACTACATTTTATTGCTCATGAAACCATAAAATGTCCCTAGAGTTGTTACCCTAAATTTGTTCTACACTATTAGGAAAGTTGTGTGTGTGTGTGTGTGTGTGTGTGTGTGTGTATTTGGTTCCATGTCTGACAGCTCCTAAGTTAGGAAGGCAAACCTGTGCTTCCCTCTACCTCATCTTATTGGAATTCCAGTGCTTGTTCATTTATTCACTACTCATCATTTACTGCTCATACTTGGCCTGAAAAAGATGCTTGGCTAGAATCTGCATTTTTAAAAGCTGTCAGCTTAGATTTCTATCAACAAGGAGGGTATCACTGCATTTAGTAAGAAACATTTTAATTTGAAAAATTGGATTAACAGCTGCAAAACTTGATGGGCCTTAGTTCAGTTTATGGTTTACCTGCATTAAAACCATCTGCTTCATCACATCTGATAAATTGTTCAGGCTCCATGTCTCGCCTGTTATCTTTTCTTTTCCTTCATGGAGTCCACATGAAAGGCCAGAGTGGAGCTTCTTAACTGTGGATGAGCCTGAGAGGTTCTGTAATCCCCTAGAAAACATACAGAATGTCAAAAATTCATCCATTTTTGTGAGAAATGCACTATTTCCGTAGCTTTAATGAAATCTCATAGTTGCCTAAGACCTAGAGAAACTTTACCTCTGGTCTAGAATGAAGTAATCTGAAAATATTTATACCATAGTTCAAAAGGTGTCATTGGGAGCCAGCAGGCAGCTGGATTCCACATGGCTGACTGTGCGGTTTGAGTCCCAGAACTAGCAGCCTGAAAATCACACCAGGCACATTTGCAGGCATGCCCAGATCCCAAGAGAAAAATGGAAAAGGGACTGTGGTGTGGCCATCCCCTCCTGGGGGTGATTTCTCACTTTCTTTCTCTCCCTCTCTCCCTCTGTCTCTAGCAAGCACACTCATCCTATACCAAACTTTAAAAAAAAAAAAAAAAAAAAAAATCAATGGATCAGCATTAGTTGCCTAAATTCTTCCTTTTTCCTTTTCTTTTTTTAATTGCCAGAGGATACAGTGCTCACCAGAGAGAGAGAAAGAGAGAAAGGAAAAAGCCACAATCTGCACTCCTCCTTTTCTCCATACTGTCAGGATTTGGGGTATGCGTGCACACATGCCCGGCATGTTTGTTAAGCCGCCAAGTCCCGGATTCAAACCATGTGATCAGCCATGTGGGATCTGGCTCCCTTAACCACCAGTCCATGTGGGCCAATCTATTCTTAAGTGTTTTATCAAACTAGAACACTGACTTTGTTAGAGATCACATAGTACCTATAGGCTTATACTAGGTTGTTGGGAAAGTCGTGACATATTTTTCTTTGTTTTTTTCTATGCTCAGTTTTAGTTTACCCTAGAGAGTCCTCAATTTACACCTGTTACCTTTGTATAGTTGTTATTTGTATTAATTTATTTATAATAGAGCATGTGTATACGCACGAGAGAAAGAGAGACACCCTCCAGGGTCCAGTCACACTGCAGTCCCCTTCCTTTAGTCCTCCAGCCCTTCAGATCCTGGGCACTCACATACATGCCCAGCACGTTTCAGGCTGACCAGGCTGAGGACTCAAATCTCAGTCACCATGAGGGATCCACCTTCACTTGCACGGTGCTTTACCTCTGCATCACAGAGCGAGCCTTTGGCACAGTTATGAACAATACTTTGACTCTCCCTTTGACTCTCAGAAATGTCCTCTTTTGAACAGTAAATTATGTGATTACTCTGCTTATAATGAAAAAAATGAGAGTTTCATGGTCTTCTCATCCTCCCAAAATTCAGAGGCAGTCACTTTTATCTTTTAGACATTGATTTTGGTAACTAGTCTCCATGTTTCTAAATAATATACTGTTCTCTCCTTATCAGTTTTAGATATTTATATTTCTTCTGTGATAGTTGGATATATAGTTATATGACACCCCACTTCCATTTCCTCCCCATCATCTTCCCAAAACACACTACCCCTCTTTCCTCACCCCTGTTCTCTGTCACATCTAGTATTCCCAAATCCCGAACCCATCACATCCTGTTTCTTCAGAGGATGAGCATCTGGCTGAACCCAGGCAGTAGATCTCTCACTGCCAACGTTCTGTGTGCAGGAATAAGCTTGAGGGGGACAAAGAATTCTTCTAAAAATAGTTGGAGCCAGTCCTTCTGTTTTCTCTCCCATTTCGCCCCTCCTCTGCAGTGCCTGCTGCCTGCAGGTTCCGTCTCTCAGAGCTCTGAAGAAAAATGGCTTCCTGCCCCTCTTCCTACCACTCCTCCAGCCTTTTTCCTTCTTCAAAATGTTATTAAAATGTGTCTGCTAAAATCTTGCTATTTGTGTTTGTGGGGTTTTAGTCTTTTCATTCCATTTCTCTAATTTTAGAGGGCTTGTGGAGAGAGAGAATGACCTACCACCTTTAGTCAAGTCTTTCCGTAAGATCACAAAAATAGATAATGTTTTAAACCAGGAGGAAGTCTACAAAATTCTTTTCATTTTTAAAGTGTGTGTTGTTTATCTGTCTTTATTCATGGTAGAACACGTACACTCACATGTGAGAATGAGAGAGAGAGATTAGCACTGTCCGCAGGATCTGGTCACACTGTGATCCCCTTCCTCCAGTCCTCCAGCCTGTTGGATCTTGGGTGCGCACACACATGCCCAGCGTGTTTTACACTGACCAGGGATTTGAACCACAGTTTTATATGGGATGTGGCTTCTTTGCATTGCATTATCACTGTGCCACAAAGCTGGACCTCATTTTTATTTTTAACGGGTTGTTTAGTGTCACAAGAAGTTTCTCTCCCCATTCATAAAAATTGTTAGTAAGGAAAAGTAATGAGAAATGGCCATTGGCCCTATCCTGGAGGTCCGGTCTAAGAAACCTCTGAAGCACAAACAGAAGCTATGGTAGTAAGTAATCCGTTGCCATTCAGAATGTCATACAGTTGTAGGCAGGAGTATGTGGAAAACATACCTTTAAATTTGCATTCTCCTTAGAAGTGGGCTTACTCCTTTGGCATTAAGATAAGTGGGATAAGAGTAAGTAGGTTAATTTAAAAAATCTGAAAAATCTCCACTTGATCCCAACAATTTAGCCTTTCTATATATAGGGTCAGTCAAGAGAGTCTTTTTGCCTCTTACCCACCTATAAAAATTGCTTATTATTAATTAAGCACAAGTCAGATGCCATCTATTTGTAATGTTTCATTTCAGACTCATTCTTTAACGCCTCTGGTGATTTGAACATTAAGTGGAGAACCTCAGCTTTCACCTTTCTATGGTCCTGTCTTGCTGTTACCCACACCCGGCCCCTAGTCATACCAAACTGCCTGCAGTTTTCTGGACTTTCTGTTAATTCTCTGCAGCCTTCCTTCAGCATTTGATTAGTTGCTCTCTTCTGTTCTTACCATTCTGTGCATACTTCAAGTAAAGTAAATATCTTACTATTTTCTAGCACATAGCTCACATGTCTTTCACCCACTAGACAATATGCTCCTTGATGACCTTGGCTGGGATTTACTTACTTATTTATTTATTTAATCTCTAGACTATCTTAAGCACTTTATATTGGTTGTATTATTACTATGATTCCTTCGTATTGGAAATTAAATTTTTAAAACTCTTTAAAGGTGATCCTAGACCTTGAGGAGGAAAGGCAGAGGCATGCGCAGGACACAGCAGAAGGAGATGATGTCACCTACATGTTGGAGAAGGAAAGAGAGCGGCTGACCCAGCAGGTAATCGAGGGAGAGGGATTCACAGCAGCACATGCCTACAATCTGTTTCTCAGAGATTATTCTGTAGGGTGGAAATTGGTGTCGCTCAGGAAAGGGCTATGTGGTCAAGTAAGTCTGGGAACTACTAGATTAGACAAAACTAAACAGGTCTCTAACTTGAAATTTGTTAGAATCTTCCATATACAAAAACACATTGTGAGTCTTCAAGAATAAGATGCTGTGTTCTATGCTTAGCAAATCCAGGTTTTCATAAAATCTATATTTTATGTAGATCATGCACTGTGGGATTATTATTCCATAGCACAGGCTTTGGGGAACACAACTTGGAACTCTAGCTCTGAAACCTTTTTTTGACTTAGAAGCCCCAGTAAGGAATACATTTTAGGGGCCAGCAGGTGGCATGGTAGTTAAAGTGCTGGACTCCCACTTAGCTGACAATGGTTTTGAGTCTCAGACCAGGAGCTTGAAAATCACACCGGGTACATGTGCGTTCGTGGCCAAAAGCCGAAGAGGAGAACGGAGAGGGAGGGATTGCAGCATGAATATCCCATAGGGGGGCATGGTGGTGATTTCTCATTTTTCCTCTCACCATCTCTCTCTCTATCTCTGGCAAGTGCATGCACCCTATGGCAAAAACCTTTTAAAAAGGTGTTATATCACAATCCAATATATGTCTATACATACACACACATCTGAAACAAAAAATTTATGAAATGATACATAACCCTTACAGCCTACAATATACATTGATGTTTTTTCTTCTATTTCATTTTGTTTTAATTCTGGGCATAGTTCACCAAATCAGTTTCCCTATCCATTAATGGGTCTCAGAGTTTGAAAAATACTGACTAAATACTTTCCTTGTCATTCAAAGTCCCTATACCTTAACAGGGATGGGGAGACAATTAAAACAGACTATATTTGTATAAAAAGTATAACTGAAATACTTCCGTTTAGGGAAAGGTCTGAGGCTTGAATCCCAGGACCTCCCAATCATGCTAGGCATGTGCAAACACAGCTGTTTATATTTATTCTTTTTTTTTCCATATGCTAGAGGAGTGTGCCTTTTCGTGTGTCCACGAGAGAGAAAGAGTGAGAGAATGCCTCCCAGTGGGATCTGGTCACATCATAGTCCTTTTCCCTCCACTTCATCCCATCAGGATCCTGGGCACATACTTAACAGGCATGAAATACCCAGGGCCAGGATTTGACAGCCCTGTAGGATCCAGCTTCTTCTGCTGTGGGCTGGCCCCTGATCATTTTTAAGTCCAGAAAAAATTATTACCGAAAAACTTCAAAAGTTTAAAACTTTATGGGACCAGCAGGTGGCATAGCGGTTAAAGGCACTGGGATTCCCACATGGCCAGCCATGGTTTGAATACCAGATCTGGTAGCTTGCTTTCTCACTTTCCCTTTCTCTCTATCATAGTCTCTCTCTGGTCAAATTAAAGAAGTGATAATAACAAATGGAATAAATAAATTTTTTTTTTTAAAGTTTAAAACTTTCAAAGTTTTGTTTTCAGCAGCATTCATCACAGAAGCTGGTTTATATAGCTTTCTATTTTGATTAGGTCTAATGGTGTGTGCTCTCCACATACCTAACATACAATGATATTCCCTTTAATTACGCTGAGATAATGTGAGAACTGAAAGTGCCTCCAAAAGAAAGATTAGATCCCAGTATCTGCATTTTTGTATTGGGTGTTGCAGTACTTCAGAAATACTTGACTAAGCCCCACAGTATAAATGGTAATTCTATGTACTAGAGAACAGCTAACCAAGATGCAGTACTCAATCAATAGTTTTATTGATATCTATTGGGTTGTCAGGAAAGTCACGATGCATTTTTGCATAGGAAAAAAAAAAAAAAAAAAAAACAGAAAAATCAGTCATGATTTTCCTGACAACCTAATAGTGCTTTTCTTACTCTAATCAAGATGTGTGGTGTCATTTTTTTCTAGTTGGAGTTTGAAAAGTCCCAAGTGAAAAAGTTTGAAAAAGAACAGAAGAAGCTCTCCAGTCAGCTGGAGGAGGAACGCTCCCGCCACAAGCAGCTCTCATCCATGTTGGTGCTCGAGTGCAAGAAAGCCACCAGCAAGGCAGCCGAGGAGGGGCAGAAGGCAGGCGAGCTGAGCCTGAAACTGGAGAAGGAGAAGAGCCGGGTCAGTAAACTGGAGGAGGAGCTGGCAGCTGAGAGGAAGAGAGGCTTACAGACTGAGGCCCAGGTGGAAAAGCAGTTGTCAGAGTTTGACATCGAAAGGGAGCAACTGAGAGCAAAACTGAACCGAGAAGAGAACCGGACTAAAAGTCTGAAAGAAGAGATGGAAGGTTTGAAGAAGATATTGAAGGACCTAGAGGCTTCTCACCAGCACAGTAGCCCTAATGATCAGTTGAAGAAGCCAGCAACTATGTCCAAAGGCACAGCAACCGAGCCTCCCATGCTGGTTTCTGTATTTTGCCAAACAGAGAGCTTTCAGGCAGAAAGAACCTATGGGAGCAGCACAGCGAAAATGACAAACGCAGGGTTGGCTGGCCCCACCACCCCCCCTTACTCTTACGCAAAAACCAATGGCCATTGTGACCCAGAGATACAAACTACTAGGGAGGTGACTACAGGCAACAATATAGAAAACCAAGTTCCTCCACGAGAAAAATCCGTGGCGTTGGCCCAAGAGAAGCCAGTTGAGAATGGTGGCTGCCCTGTGGGCACTGAGACTCCTGTCCCAATGTCTAGTCACCTCCCTTCCAGTGGGAGCTCGCTGTCTCCCAGCAGCACTGCCTCCTCCTCTCTGACATCCTCGCCGTGCTCTTCCCCTGTACTAACTAAGCGTTTACTGGGATCATCAGCTAGCAGCTCCGGTTATCAGTCATCTTACCAAGTAGGGATCAACCAGCGGTTCCATGCAGCTCGGCACAAATTTCAGTCACAAGCAGACCAGGACCAACAAGCCAGTGGTCTGCAGAGCCCTCCATCCAGGGATCTGTCCCCCACCCTCCTAGACAACTCTGCTGCCAAGCAGCTGGCCCGAAACACAGTCACTCAGGTGCTCTCCAGGTTCACTAGCCAACAAGGGCCAATCAAGCCCGTCTCTCCCAACAGCTCCCCCTTCGGCACAGACTATCGCAATCTGGCCAGCACTGCCAATCCAAGAGGTGACACCAGCCATTCACCTACTCCAGGGAAAGTGTCCAGTCCTCTGAGTCCCCTGTCTCCTGGAATCAAGTCCCCTACCATCCCCAGAGCTGAGAGAGGAAACCCTCCACCTATCCCACCCAAAAAGCCTGGCCTCACGCCTTCGTCATCTACCACCACTCCTCTGACCAAAACTCATTCCCAGGCATCTTCACTGGGCACCACAGAAGACCTTGCTGGCAGCTGCTCTTCCAATGCCGTGGTAGCCAATGGCAAGGATGTTGAGATACTTTTGCCTACCAGCAGTTAGTCCCCGAGAGGGCATCTCCACATTTGACATTCCATCAGATTTCGTCCAAGAGCTCAGAGTCAGGCCACTGAGTCAGATTATGTTATTTATTTGGATAGTAGCTGAGACCATCTGTATAATACTTTTAGTGTATTTCACCTTTTTGTATTTTTTTAAGTAGAAACTGAGTAGTATTGATTTTTATGGCTCACATCTTTGTACTAAAGCTAGAAGGGCACCTCAAAGACGTCTCAAGCTCAGCAGTCACTGTCATATTGTGACGGAGAAAGCTAACTGAGTACCAGGTGGTGATTTGCTGTCTATTTTGGGACTAGAATCACTCAGCACTCATTTTGAATTATGCAGAAGTGGTTCACGCAGATTTTTATTCCAGATGAACATGTTTTAAAAGTGCCTGAAATAAGACTGCCATATGAATGTGATTCTGCAGCAAAAACACAAAATGGATCATTTAATTGCAGAAAATGAGATCCTCTGTGAATTCTGAATGTTAAAAACCAACACTGCTTTTAATCCTCTGTTACTGTTTATAATAATAAGCTTTGTGTTCTGAAACAAGGCTAGATACATAGATTGGGAATCCTTCTAACGGTGGGTGTGAACTCACCACAAAGCTGAGCTTTATAGAGCCCTTGAGAAACCCTCCTGAGCACTAAGCAGTTAGGGTGCTGATTTTCTTGTACTTTTAAAAAATTAAGTCACTCCTAGTTTCCTACATAAATCACATCCATTCAAAGAAGGTCTTCAGTTATCTACTGTTGTATAAGAAACTTCTGATTCTGATTACTACTACTTGAATAGGAAATGGTTATTCATTCTGTGTAAAAGTTTTACAACAGAATGACATCTTTATTCTGTAATCAAAAAGCAATAACTTAAAATTCACTCTCTTTGTAATATAAGTCAGAATTATACCAGTTTTTACCAAATTGTTACATTTATTCTCCAAGCTGCCAGCACTTAGCATCTGTATCTATGGAGCCAAATTAACATTTGCCTAAATGAAAGTATAAATGTATCTGTACAGAGACATACCCCTTTACGTGTTGAACATTCACGCACTTAAACACATAAATATTAGTGTGATTATATCTTTGGAGTTTGCAGTATAGTAAAGGACAAGTAGAATTGCACATTAAGATTACCTAGCAAGGCAACTCGATGTGGCTGGGACCCAGTCAGTCAAAGGGGAAGAACCCTGTCCACAGGAAGGTAGGGGAAAAGTCAGATGAAGCCCAGGTTTTCAGCATCATGAAGAGGCACAGCTAAACCAACCCATGTCACAAAACCCAACTGGTCATGTGAAAGAGGACCAAGTGAAACACACCTAAGAGTAGTGGCAGCTGTAGCAAACTGAAGTGCCTAAGCCCCGTGTGAAGAGCCATGCCATTCAACTCTGGCTGCTTGCTGCCGTGCAAGAATAGAAGACCAGAGTTACCAACTCTCCAGATGTTTAAACTGCTGGCTAAACGCTTCTGTACCTGGATTTAGTTGCAGGTTGCCAAGTTGCAACCTCTTTTCGCCATAGCAAATTGGCGTGGACAGAAACCTCCAGATTTCTAGCTGTATAGGCCAGTAGCTGACAAAGTCCATAGAATGTAACTGTCCTGTCTCCAAACAGGACTGTCCACAGCCCAGCTCAGACATGGTAGTTGTATGATTTTGTGCCCACAGCGGGGAGGGGGTGTCCTCACATACAGTCTCCTAGCCCACATCTATCCAGCAGCCTCCAATCACCTGCTGTAATTTAAGTTTATTTCCTCTTAATCCAGGACAAGCTATGTATAAATCACAATGGAAAATACTGGTGGCTACATCCCTTATGGCTTGATTGAGGTAGTATATCAAAAATTTAAACATTCCTAATGCCCAAGGGTGTCTACCAAAATGATGTAGGGGGTATCTTCAGCTATCCAAAACAATCATACATTGAACTTTATTCCCTTACATAGCCAAAATGAACAGTATTTATTAAAACAGCTGAACTTTCTAAACAGGACAGGAGGCTACAGTGCTTTAAATGGTAATCTTAAAAGTTGCATTGTGCTCTTCCTTTGTTTTGGGATAAATGTATACAGTACATAAAGAGATACTATAAGGAGGTTTATCTCTTAGGAAGTGCACTGAATCATGTATTTCTTTTACAGTGTAATATGGGGGCGGGGATATGCAAAAGAAATGTGTATTTTTGCTAGTTGCCTATCTTCTGAGATAAATAAGCACAATCTTGCAATGGATCCAGTAATCCAGTTAGATGTTATAGAGTAGTATTTAAGTTTGCGGTAGATTGTATGTGTGTGCTAAGTAAAAGTTCCATGATTCACAGTTTTGGTATAACCCATGTTGCAAAAGTTATTTTACTGGTCAACAGATGATAATGATGTGACTTATAACACAAGCATTAACGAGTCATTAACATTTGTAAAGCCAAATGTACCATGCAGAAGTCTTCATTTTTATAACAGACTACATTAAAACAAGTTAAATCATACTGTCTGGGGAAAAAGTAGTCTTGTTTGTATGAAGTGAAGAATGTTGCACAACTGGGGCACATTTTGTTGGGAAAGGAGTGGGTGGCGTAGAGCGAGCATTTGATCGCGGCTCTGAGAAAAACAGATCAGATCAGTAACACATCCAGGTTAAACCTCACAAGAAACTAGGAAATTTGTTTTCTGTAGAACCTTAGAGCTGGAAAAAGCCTCCACAATAATCCTGTTTATAACCTTTAAACTACCTGAGGGTTCTGGATCTTTTGAGATTCTTAGAAAACGTATAGATCTAGCCCCAGAAAAACAAATGTGCATATATGCAAGATTTGGTTGATGGCTTTACAAAATTCAAAGCCTCTCAAGCCATCCATGTATTCCAGCTTAAGAATGCCTGATGGGGGTAGGTGACACGGTGATTAAGGCTCTGGATTCCACATAACTGACCACAGTTCCAGTCTCAGACCCAGTGGCTTGAAAATTACACCAGGTGCATGTGCGTGCATGCCCAAAATCCAGAGGAGAATGGAGAAGAAGAGATTGTGGCATGAGCATCCCCTCTGAGGGCTGATTTCTCACTTTCCTCTCTTATCTCTCTCTGGCCAGAGTGCATACACACTATAGCAAAGACAAAACAAAAACAAACAAAAAACCTGATGGAAGATCGCCCCATAGCCTCCTATTAGGGGAGCCTGATCCCACGTGGCTGGCTGGTTCTAATCCTGGCCCTGGTGGTTTGAAAAAACACCAAGCCCCAACTCCTGACAGGATGGAGAAGGGGTTGTGGCATGACCGCACCCCACTGGGGAGTGTCTCATGCTCTCTCTCTTTTTCTTCCCTGTTTCATGACCACATATGCCCTTGGAAAAAAAAGAGTCCTGCCCGCACTTTACAAGTGACTAGTGCATCCCTGGCCTCCCAGTCCAGTGCTGTTGCTGCCGTGCAGATGCAAGTTGTAGCCAAGGCACTTGGAGATCTTTGATGTACAAAAGATGTCCAGGCAGGGGATGTTTACATATCTTAAGTTTCCAGCATTTAAGCCAATTAATGATCATTTCAACAAACACTAGTTATATCTGTTTTCCCATAACAGTCTGTCAGCAATGCTGCCTTGTTGATTTGTGTGTGTATTAAAGTGGGGGGGAGGTTTAAAAGACAGAGTCCAAAACACTTTTTCAATCTTGTTTTGTTTTGTTTTAGCTCCAAATAAAAAGTCACATGTGGCCTAGGCCTGTGGTCTCAGCTACTGGGAAGCAGAGGCAGGAGGATCCTGACATAAGCAAGACCCTGTCTTTTAAAATAATAAATTTTAGATGTTGAAAAGACATTACTGGGAGGTGTCAAAACCTGATCCCTGGGGAGGCACCTACTTAATCTGACAGGAATCCCACTCTCTAACTCGATGTAATAGACACTAGGACTAGGCTGTGCCACCCAGGTGCCCCCTGGGGAATGAAGGATTTACCTCCCTAGGTACGGGAATGCTGGAAGTAACTGTCCCCAGCTATAGTCCCTTACAGGAATTGCCTTCATTGAAAATCAGCTTGGCCAAGTTCCCATCTTCCTGGGGCGCTTCACACGAAGACTGATTGATGTGAGTTGATACTGGCCCCTTATCCCAAATCAGAAGAACTCCTTTTTTCTTTCCTTTCCTTTTATAAATGTTGCCAGAGGGCGTAGTCACTAGTAGGGCGCCCCCTAGTGGGATGTGGTCACTCTGCTATCCCTTTGCCTTCACTTCATCCCATTGGGATTTGGGGCACACGCACATGTACCTGGAGTGTTCCTCAAGCCACCAAGGTCTGACTGACTCTAGAGAATGCTGAAGAGTCATCCCAGCTTCAAAACCCCTGTAGGCTTGGCTGAGACCTTTACTGAGGCTGTGTTGTGGCTCAACACTTCCCTCCACCCAGTCCTGCTCCCTCCTCTCTTCTGTTTCCTGGGTATGGATCCCAAGGGCATTCCCAAGTAAGCCTCCTGCATCTGGGTCCCTATCTCGGTCTACTCTGTTCCTTTAGAGGACTTATTTTCTGAGTATTTAAATGGTGCCAAGCTACGATTTTACATGCATTAATACTACTACAAGAGGTGGGTTAGCCCTACTTGAAAGGCAAGGTGGCTAAGGCTTGCTGAGACACAGCCAATGTCCAAGGTCCTACAGCATCGCAAGCCTGAGATTCAGTGTCACAGCTGGGATTCAAACCCTCATCCATTTGGCTTTCAGGTCCATGCTCCTCCTACTGTCCATACTGTAGTCTCAAAGAAGTAATATACATTTGGAGAGTTTAGTGTTAGCTTACTGTCGGTCACATGCCTAAGCGTGAATTCAGTGGTTAGCTAGCTCTTTTGAAACCTGTAGGTGGGAACACAACTCTGAAAACTCGGTTTTGGCGAGAGGAAAGGATGATTTACCTAGATATTCAATGTTAGCGCTAGAAAGTAGCCTACTGACCCTTGATTCTAGCTCCTTTTGTTAGGTGGGGAGAACAAGCCCTGGAAAAGCCAGGGGGCTTGCCCAAGCTTCCACGGCTGGTTCATGGTAGAGCCTGGCCTATTGGGTTTGTCCCCTGCCACCTCCTTCCTCAGCTCACTGCTCCTCCCTCAGCGGGCCCAGCCCTGGCTGCTCCCCCAGCCCGCCCTCCTCTCACCTGCTTCTCCTCAGTGTCTAGCTTTGATCTTGTTCACCTGGACTGCCCCAGAGTCCAGGCCTTGGCCTCTGCCTAGGCCTCCGGGCTGGCTGCCACACTTGTTGCCACAAAAATGCTGTCCTCATGTCTCTGAACAGGTCTGACAGCTGGAGTGAGGTGGGGGTGGGAAGGATGTGGAATTTCTCCTCCCAGGCGGTGCCTCTGTCTGTCTAGCATCAGCTCTGGGCAGCACTTACTCATGGGGCATGTCTTGCTTGTCAGGTATGGACAAGAAGCCACAGAAGCCCTGAGTGTGTATCCACGCCCTGCTCAGGAGTCTGGCTTGCCACACTTGCCTGTGGAGGAGGGGACTGCAGAACAGGGAGCAGAGACAAGCGCCTGCTGTCCTTCCTCCCAGCCCCACCCCAGTTCCAACACAGGGCTCTGCTAGCAACCGCCTATTGCAGTCTCAAAAGACTTCCCATCTCCCCTCTCTGAAATGCCACCCTCCCACCCCCTCTCCCCCAGCCCACCCAACCCAAATCCAAGCCTTCCAGGGTTGTCTGTGCCTCAGAGCAGACAAGGTGTCCTCAGGAAGACCCCGATCCAAAGGGATTCGGGGTGGTGGGGTGGTTTTGGGGTGGTGACCAGAGAACACACAGCCCCTTCATCCCTAACATGTTTTCCCTCTCCTGAGTCTTGGTGAGTCAGCGCCACAGGGCCACACACAAGGCTCTATTCAGGGCTCCTTTTCCCTCTGCTCTGAGATCTTGGCATCCCTCACTCCCTCTCCTCTATGCGGGCCTTATTCTCACCATGGGAAAGCGCTGCTCCCTGCCCTGCGCCTCTGCACTTCCCTCCGCACCACCTCCCCTCACACACACACACACACACACACACACACACACACACACGACAGCCCCCAACACACAAGCACATCTTCACCCTTGCCTTCTGGGGTCTGCAGACCCAGCTGGATACAAACATAGGACTTAGATCAAAATAGAAATGATATATTAGTAAACCCTCATTTGCATATTCAATAGGTATTTGTTGCTGCTGGCTCTCAGCAGGCCTTGAGGTTGAGGACACACACACACACACACACACACGCACGCACACACGCGCTGCGGTGTCTGCCCTTCATTATTCAGCATGTAGTTATCAAGTACGGATTCCGGGTCAAGCATTATGCCAAGGGCTGGAATTACAGTGGGGTGGGGTGCACGGCTCGCAGAAGTGAAGTGACATCTCAAGGTCTCTAAACAGTAATAATACAGTGGTCGGGGGCGGGGTGGGGGGGACCTCCTGGGCAAGCCATAGCAGGTGCCCCAGATGGGTGGTGAGGCCCCAAGTGCCTAAGGGGTTCAGGAGAGCAGAGAAATTGGCGGATCTGGAGACGTGGGCGCCTGGTTTAAATCAGGAGGAGGATACCGGTTGGCACTGCGGCTGTGTGTACACTGTGTAGGCAACAAAGGGATGGGAAAGGAGTTCGAGCAAGAAGAGAAGTGAAGAACGGGGGAGGTTTGTCGACCCGGGCAGCCGTGGGCCAGGGAGCGTCGGCTGCCCTCCATCTCCGCGCCAGAGAAAAAGATGATACGCGAGCCTCCCTTTCCGGGTTTCGTGAGAATTGAAAGCGACAGAGCGGGCGAGTGCCCTGCACACAGTACTCGGTGTAGTCTCTGCCCTTCGTGGAAGGGCACTGCGGCAGAGAGCGCGGCACGAAAGCCCCCTCTAGACTGGGGGACGGGTGGTTTTAAAGCAAGCCCGGCTCCCCGCGCCTCTTCGCCCCCGCGGGCTCCTCAACCGGCGGCCCCACCCTCCTTCCTAAAGCTGGATTGCTCGCGCCCCCTGGTGTTCCAGACCCTGCGAGTTCTCTCCACCTAGGCGCGGCCGAGCGCCCACCTCCGGGAGAAAGGACCAGGTCTGAGCCCGGGAGACGCGGGCGCCGGCCGAGATGCACGCTCCCTTCGCCGCTCTTTGCTGTCCAAGTCCCCAGCATGGCTACGTTCCCTGCCTAAGAAACGACAAGCCCAGGCTACGCAAAAGGGGCGAGAATCCCAGAAACCACCTGACAGGGTTGTTGTGAGCCTTAAGCCAGCGAGCAAATCTTACGTAAGACATAAAGTTCGTTCCTGGTGTGAGCAAGAGCTCGCCAAATGCTAGCTGTGAGCATTCTGCAGCTCCTGGAGCAGTGCCTGACGCCCAGTAGATGCGCAGTAATTGATAGAGGGGCCAGAACGACTCTACCAACACTATTTATTCACTCGTCCGTTTAATTTCGCTATTTGTTCTCTCCACACTGCCCATGTAGATGTCTAAACCCTAATGAGCCAAGTAAGGAAGCCAGAGCCAGCACTCTAGGAAGAAAACAGAGTTTGTTCATTCAGACTTCCATGCCACATTTCCTACGAGGTGCCAGGCTCTGAGCTAGGCACTGCGGTAAAAATAAATCAGCGACTGCCCCTTGGGGCCTTAGCTGCTGGTGAGGAGCCGTATGTCAAGTATGCTGTTATGGCGGACTATACTAAAATAGGCACGAACTGTGGCTGCACGACTAAGCCCAGTGGAGCCAGGAAAGATACGATTTTCCTTCTCATTTTGTCTTTCTCTGGTCAAGATAGATAGATAGTCCTTCAGAGGATTCCACATGGCCACTGGGAACTAGATATTTCAGGGGACAGGAGAAATGAAGATTTTCTACTCATAATTCAGCCTCCAGCAAACAAAGCTAGTGTGCGATCACAACAGAACAGCAAACAGATTCTAGAACACCTCTGTCTGCTTGCTCCTGAACATTGAGGCTTAACTCCAAGAATTTGAAAGAAACACACCATCCATCAGATGACAGGAAATCACCGTCGGATCACGAGAAATATGGGAAAATGAGATAATACCTCTCCTCCAATGGAAAAGAGTAACTCTCCTTCATCCACAAGCAGTTCGGTGAAAGTCATGGAAATGTCTGATAAGGAATTTAGAGCATTCATAATGTCGAAGCTAACAGAGATGGAAGAAAAGAGAGATAATGAACTGCTAAAGAGAAAGGAGAAAGAAGTTGCCGAGTTCCAGGAGATGAGGAAATTCTTGCAAGATCTAAAAGAGGAATTACACACTTTACAAAAGACTCAAACGGAACTGCTAGAGATGAAGTCTATAATACAAGAAGTCAAAATCTCCCTTGAAAGTATTAAAAGCAGACTAGATCATTCAGAAAATAGAATCTCAGATGTAGAAGAGAAAATGGCTGGCTTAGAAAAATCCACCACGAAGACTGAGAAAATGGCCCAAAAATTTGAGAATGATATGCGAGAAGTACTGGATACCATCAAACGTCCAAATATCCGGATAATTGGCATTCCAGAAGGTGAAGAGACCCATAAAGGCATTGATAATCTATTCCATGAAATCCTGCAAGAAAACTTTCCAAACCTAGAGAGGCATTTGAATATCCAGTCCCAGGAAATACAAAGGACCCCAAATAGAATCAACCCAAGAAGATCTTCTCCAAGACACATTATAGCCAGGTTGACCAAAACTACAGACAAAGGCAAGATACTAAGATTGGCAAGAGAAAAACATCAAGTTACCTACAAAGGACATCCCATCAGGCTAACAGCAGATCTCTCATCGGAAACAATGCGAGCGAGGAGAGAATGGGAAAATATATTCAAAGTGTTACGAGAGAAGCAATTTCAGCCAAGAATACTGTACCCGGCAAGATTATCTTTCAGGTGAGAAGAAAAGAACATTCTCAGATAAACAAAACCTGAAAGAATTTACCAGCACCAGACCAGATCTCCAAGAAGTCCTCAAGGGTGTGTTGTATCAAGAAAATTAAACACAGACACATGGAAATAAGAGTCCAAAAACTATGAAAGTGGCCAACTTAATCATAGGGACAAGTCTGGAGTTGAATATTATATCCCAGAATTTAATCAGGAAAATTGAACCAGAACAGAAGATAAAAGTACATGAGACTGATAGGTTCATGCACCTTCCATTTGAACAGAATCCTAACTTGTTTCCTGGCTTTAAGCAAAGTTCCTTGGCATTTCTTTGAGTTAAGTTAAAACTGGTTTTCTTAGTAGTAATGAGTGAACTCACCATTGAAAGTAGTTAGATTATGTAGGAAATTGTGTGATCAATGCAACGTGGGTGGGAAGGGAATGAAGGACAATTGTAGACACCGGAGGTGGTGTGAGAGGTGGGTGGGAAGGGACAGAGGGTCAGAAAGAGGGGTGGAAGTAATTCTAGGAACTAGTAATGGAAAATTTTTTGTAATGTGCATGATTGTGTCACTATGCAGTGTGTACTGGATGGGAGATTGCATTTTGTATACTGTGATGAAGCTTAAGGAAGGAATGTAAATTGAGTTACAAAAAGAAAAAAGTTTCAGAAAAAAAAAAATATATCTATTCAATGACCGCAGTGGGATGTGTAGCCACAGCTAGGTGCTACTTTGTAGGATGCGTAAAGTTAGACTTGTGTTCATGGAAATGTGTGTATCACCTGTGTTTGCTATGAGGGTATTTGGATTGATTAGGGTCTTTGGCGATACAATAGAATGTGAGGAGAAAACAGTATAGAAAGCGAGCATGGATACCAGAGACAGTGTGGGAGGAGAGTGGGAGATGGGGGAGGGTGGGAGATAGGGAATCAAGGATGGGGGAAAAAAAAGCAAAACATACAGAAGACAAGAAATGGAAGATCATTTGCTGACAATAACATGTTTGTTGATGTACTTGATTGAGACAATATATAGTGTACTTTGGATGGAGAATCTCATTTTGTATGCTGTAATGATGTTCAGTGAATGAATGCAAATAAATAAATTGAAAAAAAAATAAAAGAAAATAATAAAATCAAAAAAAAAAGATAGATAGATAAAGGGACACCAGCAGCTAGCGTAATGGCTATGTCACTGGACTCCCATGTAGTCGACCGCGATTCGAGACCCGGACCCGGCAGCTTGAACTCGCCTGGCACATGTACGTGCCCAAGATCCGGAGAGGAGAATGGAGGAGAAGGGATTGCGGCATGTGGCGATTCCCCCTGGGGGGTGATTTCTCGCTTTCTGTCTCTCTGTCTCTGTCTTTCTGGCGAGCTCACATGCCCTATAGCAGGAAAAAAAATCAAGTTACAGAAAATAATCCTTTTTTTTTTTAATTTGCAAAAATAAGACATCTTAACTGCAGTCAACACTCTTTTCACTATTTCTGCTATATCACATTTCATCCATGTTGGGTAGCCTTGGAGTAATGACCATACTCATTTTTGGAATTCA
Source organism: Tupaia tana (assembly GCA_026018925.1). Classification (NCBI taxonomy): domain Eukaryota; kingdom Metazoa; phylum Chordata; class Mammalia; order Scandentia; family Tupaiidae; genus Tupaia; species Tupaia tana. The sequence goes on from JAKSZU010000004.1 coordinate 80,380,906, forward strand.
GCTAAAACCTAAGTTGAATGGGGGACTATTTTTTGAGAAATATATTCATGTGGTTAGCAGTTACTTCCATACAGAGTTTTGCTAGCCACGCTGGTATATGAATGGCTTCTTGGACTAGCCGATCAGTAACTGTGCTACCTAACATAAAGACATGAAGAGGCGATGCCAGAGGCTGTAGTCTGTGGATATATCATAGAGCTTCTGGAGCTGAAAGTAAAGTCAGATGTGAAGGAGAAACAAGACTTTAAAGGTGTGGAGCCAAAACCTGTTTAGAGAAAGTTCGTCCTGTTATCAGATACATAAAATTACAATTAACTTTCTCATCGATGACTAGCCAAAACAAAAGTTCTCCCTACATAGTAAAATATTCAGTAATGCAGGTTACATCATTATAAGTGCACCATTCAGGGCTAGTCTTGTGGCCTGATGGTTAAGAGAGCCAGATCTCATATGGCTGACCTATATTTCAAAGCCCAGACTGGCAGCTTGAGGAACACCCTCAGCACATGTTCGTGCGTGCCCAAATCTGACAGGATAGAAAAAAGGAAGAGAATGTGTTGCAGTGTGACCATGCCTCATGGGGAGGGGTGCTTTCTCCCTCTCCCTCTCTTGCCCCCTCTCTCTCTCCCCTCTGTCTCTCCAGTGAGTGCCCACGCCCTCTGGCAAAATAAAACAAAAATGTATCATATACATGAAGATGTAATAAAGGATTATGGAGTCAAGAGATGGACTTTCTTTTTTCATTTTATTTTAGGGACTTTTGCTTCTGACCAATTAATAAGAGCTATTTAGATTCATTCTTGCTCCTGAAACAACTAAATATTAAGCAAAATATATTAAACAACCAGTTTCAAGACATCGGACATCAGATAACAAATGACAAAGACAGGGGAAAAAAAAAAAACAACCACCAAATAAGTCTTATGATTGCCCAGCAGGAAAGAGGAATTCAGGCATAACTTGGTGATCTCCTTAAGTTGAGGGGATGGAACTGGGAGTCTGTGGAGGAAGGAGTATTGGACTCAGGAGAGCTGACGCAGAGCCGCAGCTGTTCCACAGGCACCCACGCACCAGCACTGGCACCACTACTAACACGAGAGATCTACACCCTGGGTCTAGCACAGAGAGGGTTCTCCTCAGTCATGACTCTCCTCACAGCAGGAGCACCCTAGCAGTCTTTGCCACTAAGGATGCAAACAGCCCTTGTTGTTACCATGGACGCCCACAGCTCTATCCCTGAGGACCCCCACGGGCATCATCCATGCTGACTTCAGCTCCTGGAGCTACACAGAGACGATGCTGAAGCACTCAGCTCAGAGGCGGTGCTGATGCTCTGTGCTGGGCCCTCCCAGAGCCGGAGCCACTGCACCCCACCCAGATAGCATCCTTGTGCCCATTCATAACCGAAGCCTTACCCCACCGAAGCCTGTCCACAGAGTCTGGAAGAGGTGAGTATTCCTTTGAAAACATAGACATCAATGCACAGCTTCAGAAACATGAAAAATCAAGAAAGCATTATAAATAATTGTAAGAAAGTTCAGTGAGCTATGAAAGAACACAGGCAACTCAATGAAATCAGGAATATAATACATAAACAAAACTAGAAGAAAATCAAGAAAGAGATGGGAATCATAAGGAAGAACCAAACAAAAATTCTAGAGCTGAAGGAATACAATGAATAAAATGAAAGATATAATACAGAGGTTCAACGGCAGACTTGGTGAAGCAAAAGAAAGAATCCGTGAACTCAAGTACAGATCATTTGAAATAATCCAGAAGAGAAAAATAATGAAAAAGAAAGCCCATGGGGGTCTAGCAGGTGGCATAGTGGTTAAGGTGCTGGACTCAGAGTTGGCCGACCACAATTCGAGTCCCAGACCCGGCAGCTTGAAACTCACACTGGGCACGTGTGAGTGCGTGCTCAAAATCCTGAGAAGAGAATGGAGGAGAAGGAACTGTGGCATGGCCATCCCCTCTTGGGGGATGATTTCTTGCTCTCTCTCTCTCTCTCTCTCTCTCTGTGTCTCTGGTGAGCTCAGGTACCCTGTAGGGGAAATCTCTCTTAGATAAAAAAAAAAAAAAAGCCCATGGGATTCATGGAACACCATCAAGTGAACCAATATTCACATATTTTATAAGGAATTATTTATTTAACCTTGTTTATTATTATTATTTTTTAATTTGACCAGAGAAAGAGAAAGAGAAAGGGAAAGTGAGAAAACAAGCCACCAGGTCTGGGACTTGAACCATGGTTGGCCATGTGGGAGTCCAGCGCCTTAACCACCATGCCACCTGCCAGCCCCCAAAATTCATATTTGAAAATCTCAGAAACAGAGGTGAGAAAGAAAGAAAGGAGAAAGAGAACTTTCTTCAAAGTTTATCTAAAGAAATAATGCTGAAAACTTCCCAAATCTTAGGAGAGAATGGATATCTGTATTCATGAATCTCAAACATTCTCCAAACAGAATAATCCCAAAAAAGACTATACTAAGACATATTATAATCAAATTGTCAAAACTTAAGAATAGAATTTTAAAAGTAGTAAGAGAAAAGTAACCTATCACATATAATTAAGCCTCATAAGACTAGCAGGAGATTTTTCAGGTGAAACTTTGCAGGACAAAAGAGAGTGAGATGATACACTGGGTCTTCATAAGGTTTCATGGAATATCATATTATAAAAAAACTACACACAGACTTCAAAAGTTTTCTTACCGGGACCAGCAGTTAGCATAATGGCTATGTCGCTGGACTCCCACGTAGTTGACCGCGGCTTGCATCCCGGACCCGGTGGCTTAAAACTCACGCTGGGCACGTGTGCATGCGTGCCCAAGATCCCGAGAGGAGTACGGAGGAGAAGGGATTGCGGCATGGCCATCCCCCCGGGGGGTGATTTCTCGCTTTCTGTCTCTCTGTCTCTGTCTGTCTGGCGAGCACACGCGTCCTATAGCAAAAACCTCTCAATAAATAAATAAATAAATAAATAAATAAATAAATAAAGTTTTCTTACCAAAATAAACTTGTACATTAATTTCATTTTCAATGAAGTTTTTGAAGTCCCCTTATACATCCAAAGAACTGAAAGAAAAAGTTACCGTCCAAGAATACTATACCCAGGAATATTGTCCTTTAAAATTTAAAAAGAAACCAAGCCTTTCCCAGAGAAATAAAAATGGAGGGAGTTCATAACCTCTCCACCTATCTTACAATAAATGTTTAAGGAGGGCCAGATAGTGGTGCAGTGATAAAATGCAATGCTCTGGAAGGTAATCCCACATGGGAATGTTTCCAGTTCAAGTCCACAAACTTCTCAGTATGCCGGACACAGACTTGCCCATAATCTGGGGCTGGCTGAAGGCTGGGGGAGGATCATTGTGTCAGGACCTTGTTAAGGGTGCTTTATCTGTGTGTGTGTGTGTCTTTCTGTGTCCCTGTCTCTCTTAGTTATAAAATAAATAACATTTTGGACCCGCTTTGGGGCCTAGTAGTTAAGAGAACCAGATCTCACATGGCTGACTATAGTTCAAATCCTGACCCTGGTGGCTTGAAAAACATGCCAGGCACATGTGTGTGCATATCTAAAATTCTGACAGGATAGAGAAATGGAGGAGAAGGTATTGCGGTGTGAGCCCCACTGGCGGATGCCTTCTGCCTCTCCCTCTTTCTCACTTTCCGTCTCTCTCTGGAGAGTGTACATACCCTCTGACAATTAAATAAATAAACTTTTTCAAATGCTTAGGAGAGGTCTTCAAAATTAAAAGAAAACATGTTAAGCATCAATGAGAAAGCATAGATCTACCTGGTGAAATGAAAATAAACATATAGGCAAAGACAGATTAATGTAACACTCAAAAGGTGGCGTGTAAATTACTTTTAACTTTAATAAAAAAAGTAGATTAGGGTTAGCCCATGGCATGGTGGTTAAAGTGGCTGGATCCCACATGACTAACTGCCTGGTTCAAGTCCCAGACCCAGTGGCTTGAAAAACATACCAACTCTGTGTGCGTGTGTGTGTGGTGGCGGGGTGGGGGGCTCAAAATCTCCAAAGGAGGGGAAAGTGGAGGAGAAGCCATTGTGGTCTGACCATCCTCAAGGGGGGCTACTTTCTCACCTTTCCTGTTTCTCTCTCTCTCTCTCACTGTCTCTCTTCAGTGAATACACATAACCTTTGACACATGTTTAAAAATAGTTAAATCAAAGTTTATTAATGGATACACAATATAAAATCAAGTGATGGGACCAGCAGTTAGCGTAATGGCTATGTTGCTGAATTCCCATGTAGTCGACCGTGGTTCAAGTCCTGAACCCGGTGGCTTAAACTCAAGCCAGGCGTGTGTGCGTGAGTGCCCAAGATCCTGAGAGGAGAATGGAGAAAAAAGGATTGCGGCATGTCCATCCCCCCTGGGGGGTAATTTCTTGCTGTCTCTCTGTCTTTCTCTGTCTCTCTGGCAGGCGCACGCACCCTGTAGCAAAAAACCTCTCAAAAAAAAAAAAAAAAAGCAAGTGAACTCAGTCTACAAAATCACAGAGTATTAGGAGGTGTAAAAGTATTTTGCATGCAGTACAAGTAAATTTGTTACCAGCTAAACTTAGGAGGTTATAACTCCAAGATATTTCCCAGAAGCCTTTAGCTAACCACACAAAGAAAAGACCTAAAATATTGGGTTGTCGGAAAAATCATGACATTTTTTTTCTGTGTTTTTCTATGCAAAAATGCATCATGACTTCTCTGACAACCCAATAGACACAAAAAAGATAAAGAAAGAATAATTGAAGCGAATCACTACAGAAAATAACCAAGTAACAAAGGAAGACAGCAAGAGGTGGACAAAACATTGCAAAATAGTTAACAATGAACAAAATGGTAATACTAAATCCTCAGTTATCAATATTATCTTAAAAATAAATTAAACTCACCAATCAAAAGTGTAGAGTGACAGAATGTTTAAAAAAAAAAAAGAGTCCAGCAATATGCTGTCTACAAAACATGCACTTTAGATTTAAAGATGCAAATAGGCTAAAAGTGAAGGGATGAAAAAAGATATTCCATCAAAATAGTCATCAAATAGAAGCAGAAGCGGCTATACTTCTAACAGGCAAAGAGATTTTAAGTGTCAAACTGCTTTTAGAAACAAAGGTCATTGTACAGTGCCAATTTAGCAGGCAACCATCACAATTATAAATGTGATCATGTGTTGTTTAATGAAATTTCAGTCAATGACAGACCACATACAGGACAGTGGTCTCATAAGATTATGAGTCCTAAAATATATAAGAAACCACAAAAGACCCAGACTAGCCAAACAATCTTCAGCAAGAAGGATGGTGAATTTCCAGGCTGCTCACCCTGAAACATGCTAGGCATGCATGCAAGTGCCCAAGATCTGGTGGTCTAGAGGCCTGGAGGGCTGGGACGGCAGTATGACCAGAACCTGTGGAGGGTGCACATCCCTCTCTGTCATTCTCACTCTCACATGTGCACACACATCCTAAATCATGGATAAAGAAAATAATTTTTAAATTAGTTTCATCTCTTTACACTAGCAATGGGAATAGAAATTAATAAACAATAGTATTTATAATAGCATCAAAAATATAAAATGTAGATAAATCTGACAAAAGATGTACAAGATATGTACACTAAAATTATAAAACATTGCTGAGGCAAATTGAAGAAGATCTAAATAAATGGAGAGATCAAAAGTCAATATTATTAAGATGTCAATTCTCTCCAAAATGATCTATAGACACAGTGCGATCCCAACAGGCTTTTTTGTAGAACTTACTAAGTTAATTATAAAATTTGTATTAAAATGCAAAGGACTGGGGCCAACAGGTGGCATGTAGTTAAGGTGCTGGATTCCTACATGGCCAACCCCATGGTTTGAGTCCAGGACCCAGAGACTTGAGAATCACACTGGGTGAGCGTGTATGCAACCCCCCAATTCCCCAAATTCCAAGAGAAGAATGGAAGAGAAGGGGTTGCAGCATGTACATCCCTCCAGGGAGTAATTTTTCTTTCTTTCTTTCTTTTTTTTTTGGAGAGGTTTTTGCTATAGGGCGCATGCACTTGCCAGGCAGACAGAGACAGAGAGACAGAAAGTGAGAAATCAACCCCCAGGGGGGATGGCCACGCCGCAATCCCTTCTCCTCTGTTCTCCTCTCGGGATCTTGGGCATGCACGCACATGCGCCCAGCGTGAGTTTTAAGCCACCAGGTCCAGGACACGAACCGCGGTCAACTACATGGGAATCCAGCGACAAAGCCATTACGCTAACTGCTGGTCCCTCCAGGGAGTAATTTCTCTCTCTCTCTCTCTCTCTCTCTCTCTCTCTCTCTCTTTGGTGAGCACATGTGACCTATAGAAAAATTTTAAATAACAATCATAATAATAAATAAAATTAAATCATTCTTAAAAAAAGGTAAAGTTTGACAATTATTAGGAATTGACATCTTAATAATATTGACTTTTGATCTCTCCATTTATTTAGATCTTCTTCAATTTGTCTCAGCAATGTTTTGTAGTTTTAGTGTATATATCTTGTACATCTTTTGTCAGATATCTCTGCATTTTATATTTTTGATGCTGTATTTCTAATGGGTGAAGAAGACAATATGCAAGAATACAGGAATAGATGGACAACATAAGCAGAAAGATGGAAATTCTTTTTTTTTTTTAAGAGAGATTTTTGCTGTAGGGCATGTGTGCTCGCCGGAGTGACAGAGAGAGACAGAGAGACAGAAAGTGAGAATTCACCCCCCAGGGGGGGGATGACCATGCTGAAATCCCTTCTTTTCCATTCTCCTCTTGGGATTTTGGGTATGCACGCACACACACTCAGCGTGAGTTTCAAGCTCGGACTTGAACTGTGGTTGACTACATTGAAGTCCAGTGACATAACCATTATGCTATCTGCTGGTCCCAAAAGATGGAAATTCTGAATGGAATCCAGAAGAAATTCTAGCAATAAAAGTCATCATAACAGAAATAATGTGTCCCTTCATAGACTGTACACAGCTGAGAAAGAAGATCCGAGCTTAAGATTACCTCAACAGAAACCTCCATAACTTAAAAAACTAGAATAAAGAGGAAACAAATTCAAGGAGTAATGTACATTAGCGTAATGGCTATGTCGCTGGACTCCCATGTAGTCGACCATGGTTCACAACCCGGACCCGGCTGCTTTAAAACTCACGCCGGGCACGTGTGCGCTCATGCCCAAGATCCCGAGAGGAGAATGGAGGAGAAGGGATTGCAGCGTGGCCGTCCCCCCTGGGGGGTGATTTCTTGCTTTCTGTCTCTCTGCCTCTCTCTGTCTGTCTGGCAAGCGCACGCGCCCTATAGCAAAAACCTCTTTAAAAAAAAGAAAAGAAAAAGAAATACCAGAAGGAGAGCCAGCAGGTGGCATCGTGATTAAAGGTGCTGGACTCCCACATGGCTGACCATAGTTCAAGTCCTGGACCTGGACCTGGTGGCTTCCTTTCTCAGTTTCCCTCTCTCTCCTCTCTCTCTCCATCTCTCTCTGATCAAACTGGAAAATAATAACAATAATAAATAAAGTTAAATAAAAAATAATTCTTAAAAAAAATACCAGAAGGAGAAGAAATAGAAAACAAAATTTTTTAGAGAGATGTTTGCTATAGAGCACATGCACTAGCCAGAGAGACAGAGAGACAGAGATACAGGAAGCAAGACATCACCCCCCTGGGGGGGATGGCCACACCACAATCCCTTCTCTTCCATTCTCCTCTCGGGATCTTGGGCACGCACATGCTCCTGGCGTGAGTTTTAAGCCGCCAGGTTCGGGACTCAAACTGCGGCCGACTACATGGGTGACTAGTGACTACCACTACACCATCTGCTCGTCTCCAGAAAAAGCCATAATGACTGAGAATTTCCTCCAAATTAATATCAGACACCAAAACACAGGTCAAGTAAGCTCAGTGAATACCAACCAGAATACATGCCAAACAGAGAGAGAGAGAAAGAGAGGTAGGAAGGAAGAAAGAAAGAGAATGAGAAAGAAAGGAAGGACAGAAAGAAGGAAGGAAGAGAGGGAGGGAGGGAGGAAGAAGGAAGGAAAGAAGGAAGAAAGGAAAACGCCTAGGCATATCATATTCAAACTATGAAAAATCTAACATTTAGAAAAAAATCTTGAAAGAAGTCGGATGAAACAACCCTTGTCTATAGAGGAGAAAAGGTAAGAATTACACTTTTACTTGTCAGAACCATGCAGGTAAAAGTGGAGTAAAATATCTAAGGTGTGCGGCTGGCAGATGGAGTGGTGGTTAGAGGTGCTGTACTCCCACATGGCTGACCGTGGTTCGAGGCCTGGTGGCTTGCCTTCTCACTTTCTCTCTCTCTCTCTCTCTGTTTCTTTCTGGTCAAATAATAATAACAATAATAATAATAATTGATAAAGTTAAATAAAATAATTCTTTAAAAATATTTAAGGTGTTACGAGAGAAAAATTACTGACTTAGAATTTTGCGTCCTATGAAATTCTCCTTAAAAACATGAAGGAGCAATAAATATTGTCTCAGACAATCATTGAGGAAATTCGTTGCCATTAGACGTGCCTTCCTAGAAATGTTAAGGAACTTTCCACGGGACAACCGTGTCATGCAGCAGTTAAGCCCTGTACGTAGGGAACTAGATCCGACATGACTGACCAGTTTGAATCCTGGCCTGGGGGCATGACAAAATGCCAGGTGTGTGTGTGCATGCCCAACATCCTGATAGAATGGGGAAACGGAAGATAAAGGATTGCAGCATGACCACGCCCACTGGGGGTGCTCTCTCTGTCTCCCTCACATATATTCAAGAGCACATTCCTTCTGGCAATAAAAAAGATAAAAGAAAAAGAAAAAATATCATTTACTGAAAAATCTAAATGAAATAGGTCAGAAAATTAGATCTACATAAAGAAAGGAAGAGCATTAGAGAAGGAATAAGTGAAGATAATATTTTAAAATGTTAAAAGTTTTCTTAACATTCTTAATTGATCTATGGGGCCAGCAGGTGACATGGTGGTTAAGGCACTGGACTCCACGTGGCTGACCATGGTTCGAGTCCCAGACCTGGCAGTTTGCTTTTTCACTTTCTCTCTCTCTCTCTCTCATGAGTGCATGTACCCTTATAGGAAAAAAGGTTTTTTTTAGAAAATAATAAATAAAATAAATATTTTTAAAATTCATTACTTATTTTTTTATTTTTTGAGAGAAATCTTTTTTGCTAAAGGGCGTGTGTGCCCACTGGAGAGACAAAGACAGAAAGTTAGAAATCACCCCCCAGGGGGATGGCGATGCCACAATCCTTTCTCCTCCATTCTCCTCCTGCTCCTACATTCTCCCCTTGGGATTTTAGGCACGCACATATACGCCTGGCATGAGTTTTACATCGCAAGGTCCAGGACTCAAACCATGACTGACCACATGGGAGTCCAGGGACATAACCATTATGCCATCTGCTGGTCCCTAAAAAAATTCTCCATCGATCTAACAATAGTTCAAAAGTGATAATAGGAACAATGTATTTAATTATGTTTAATTGTATTTAATTGTATGCTTGTGTATAAATGAAATGAATAACATCAATAATACAAGAAACAAGAGGAGGGGATTAAGATTACTTTGTACAGGGACCAGCAGATGGCTTAATGGTTAGGTCGCTGGACTCCCACGTAATCAACTCCAGTTCAAGTTCCAGACCTGGTGATTTAAACTGCATGCCAGGCACATGTGCATGCATGCCCAAGATCCCGAGAGGAGAATGGAGAAGGGATTGAGGTGTGGCCATCTTCCCACGGCAGGGGGGGTCGTGCGGTGATTTCTCACTTTCTCTTTCTCTGTCTCTCTGGCGAGTGCACATGTCTACGTAGTAAAAATCTTTCTCTCATAAAAGATTACCTTATATTATAAGGTACACTACCAATGAAGTAGTATAGTATTATTTGAAAGTAGACTTGGGGGACCAGCACTAGCCATAATGGTCATGTTGCTGGACTCCCATGTAGTCAACCACGGTTCAAGTCCTGGACCCGGTGGCTTAAAACTCACACCAGGCACGTGTGCGTGAGTGCCCAAGATCCTGAGAGGAGAATGGAGGAAAAGGGATTGCGGCGTGGCCATCCCCCCTGGGGGGTGATTTCTTGCTTTCTGTCTCTCTGTCTGTCTGGCGAGCGCACGCACTCTATAGCAAAAAAAAAAAAAAAAAAAAAAAAAAACTCTCCAAAAAAAGAAAAAGAATTAAATAAAAAAAACTGAATGGATGAAGAGAGATACCACATTCATTCTAATCAAAAGAAAGTTAGCGTTAGCTATGTTAATTTCATAAAAGACTTTAGACCAAGGAAAGTTATCAGAAATAAACAAGGGCATTAAATAGTGATACAGGGGTCAATTCTCCAAGAAAACATAAAAACCCTCCATTTATATGTGCCTAACAACAGCATATCAAATACATGAGGCAAAAACTGATAGAACTGCAAGGAAAAATAGATGAACCTACTATTATAGCTGGACATTTGAACATCTCTCTATCAGAAATGAACATATCCAGCAGGCAGAAAATTGGCAAGGACAGTTAAACTGAAAATGCCATCAATCAACTGAATATGAAGGACATCTAGAGACTATGTCAGCAAAGAGCAGTAGACTATACACTCTTCTCAATTCACATGAAATGCACCCCAGGGCAGACGACATTCCAGGCCATAAAACACAGGTTTTTGCTTTTTATTTATTTATTTTTTTTCAGAGAGATTTTTGCTATAGGGCATATGCTTTCACCAGAGAGACAGAGAGAAACAGAGAGACAAAAAGTGAGAAATCACCCCCCAGGGGTGACGGCCATGCTGTAATCCCTTTTCCTCCATTCTCCTCGCAGGATTTTGGGCACACATGTACACATACTCAGTGTGAGTTTTTAAGCTGCCGGTTCCAGGACTTGAACTGTGGTCAACTATGTGGGACTCCAGTGACATAACCATTATGGTTATGAGACCTGCTGGTCTCATAAAACACATCTTATTAGGGCCAGTAGGTAGTGTGGTGGTTAAGGTGCTGGACTTCCATGTGGCCGACTATGGTTTGAGTCCCAGACCCAGTGGCTTGAAAATCACAGCAGATGGGAAAGAAAAAGCAAGCCATCAGGTTTGGGACTCGAACCACAGTAGATCATGTGGGAGTCCAGCGCCTTAACCACCACACCACCTGCCGGTTCCCCAACAGAATCTTGATGCAGTGATCTACCCTTAGCTGTAGCCAGCCCCCTAATCATGAGCACACTGGTGTCCAGCATACTCACAGAAGTCTCCAGACACAAATTTAAAACCTTCCCATGTGGGTCAGCCTCACAGAGCATCATGTTTTACACAACGCCACCATCTGGCCCCCTATACATAGTTTTTATCTTATTTTTTCCCCAGGTTTTAAAATGCTGCATATTTGGGACCAGCAGTTAGCGTAATGGCTATGTCGCTGGACTCCCACGTAGGCGACCGCGGTTCGCATCCCGGACCCGGTGGCTTAAACTCACGCCGGGCGTGTGTGCGTGCATGCCCAAGATCCCGAGAGGAGAATGGAGGAGAAGGGATTGCAGTGTGGCCATCCCCCTGGGGGGTGATTTCTCACTTTCTATCTCTCTGTTTCTCTCTGTCTCTCTCTGTCTGTCTGGCGAGCACACGCACCCTATAGCAAAAACCTCTCAAAAAAAATGTTGCATATTTTAAAACTTGTGCATTCCAATCATTAACATAATTTGAACAAAAAATGGCACTCTGGCTAAACTGCATTTTACAGCCTGCAAGACACTTGGACCAGTTTTGTTTTTCCTCTACATTTTGCTGTCGTCCACCCAGCTTCTCCCCTCACCAGCATGCAAGTTCTTTTTCCTCCCTGTCAGCCAGACGAGCGGATGGGAAAGGCAGGTGCACCTTCCTGGTCAGTAGTGCTTGATTCTTTGATGTGAAAGGGGCAGCACAGTCACTTAAACTTGATGCAACCTCTCCGCATCTTACAAAGTTGAATGGCCAAAAGAAGTGAATAAGAGGGCAGTGCCTGTGGGATGGACAGCGCTTATCGGCGGCGCACGCCTCCCCAGAGCGTTTCTTTGGAAGGCAGTGGAACTTTCTCTTGCGTTTCTGTCTTCTTCAATTTTGACTTAGCGAATTTCTCAATCTCGGCCATATCAGTTTGCAGGGGAAGCAGAGTGAGGCGCACTAGAGAATGATGTTTGGTCTATGCGGTGGCCACTGCAGAGCCCATCGTTTTTAAATAATGCACTTTTTTTTCTTTCTTTTTTTTTTTTTTTTTTTTTTTTGAAGAGGTTTTTGCTATAGGGCGCGTGTGTTCGCCAGACAGACAGAGAGAGACAGAGAGATAGAAAGTGAGAAATCACCCCCCAGGGGGGATGGCCACACCGCAATCCCTTCTCCTCCATTCTCCTCTCGGGATCTTGGGCACGCACGCACATGCGCCCGGCATGAGTTTAAGCCACCGGGTCCGGGATGTGAACCGCAGTCGACTACGTGGGAGTCCAGCGACATAGCCATTACGCTAACTGCTGGTCCCATAATGCACTTTTTAAAAATAAACTTTTGAAGACCCCCTCATACAACACCAAGAGTGAACGCTATTGTAAACTGCATATTCTAGGTGTCAATGCAGATTCAAAAATCTTAGCCAATATACCACTCCGGTGGGAGACATGATACTGGGGAGGCTGTGTGTGAGGATTTGGGGTATATGAGAACTCACCACACTTTTTATTCAATTTTGTTGTGAATATAAAACTGCCCTAAAAAATAAAGTCTATTAAAAAAAATTTTTTGAGAGGTTTTTGCTATAGGGCGTGCGTGCTCGCCAGAGAGACAAAGAGAGACAGAAAGTGAGAAATCACCCCCCAGGGGGGATGGTCACGCCGCAATCCCTTCTCCTCCATTCTCCTCTCAGGATCTTGGGCACGCACACACATGTGCCCGGCGTGAGTTTAAGCCACTGGGTCTGGGACTCGAACCGCAGTTGACTATGTGGGAGTCCAGTGACATAGCCATTACACTAACTGCTGGTCCCAAATTTGCGTTGTTTTTGAGGATCCTGGCAGTTTTGAGGAGTACTGGTTATGTGTTTGTTCCTCCGATAGAATTTGTCTCATGTTTTTGTCATGGTTCAATTGGGGTCAAGGGGTGGAAGACTACTGCTCTAGTCTGTTGTGTTGCTAATGACACAGAAATAGCTGAGTCTGGATGATTTAAGGGAATGGATGTTTAGTTAGCTCATGGTTTGGAGACTTAGAGGTCCAAGAGCACCGTGCTGGCATCTGATGCCTCACTACATGGTGGCAGGCCGGAGCATGTGTGTGTTCCTGCATCCCTGTCCTGGTCTCATTCCCTCTCCTTATACACCGGCAAGTACTCAGGTGGGAGGCCCCACCATGATAACCTTATCCAATCCTAATCATTTCCTGAGTCTCTAAGTTCCGACCCCCTTTTCTATTTTTTCAATTGCCTGAGGATGTGTGCTCTTGAGGGGGAAAAGGGGAGAAAGCTGAAGGGGTTGTGGGAGAGAACCCACCAATGGAGCAATATCTTCATTTCTCCATCCCAATGGGATTTGGGGCCTGCACACACTACTTGCCTGCCTAGGTGTGTTTTTCAAGCTACCTGAGTCAGAATTCCAACCAGGGTCCCCTATGTGGAATCTGGCTTCTTCTTTTTTTTTTAAAAAAAAAAAAAGAATTTTTAATTTGATTTATTATTATTATTAAATTTAATCAGAGAGAGGCAGAGAGAGCTCTCTTGGCCTTAGCACCATTTTCTCAGACACCTCCGCGCCATGAGAGCCAAGTGGAGGAAGAAGAGAATGCGCAGGCTGAAGCATAAAAGAAGAAAGATGAGGCAGAGGTCCAAGTAAATAGCTTGTGCACCTATGGAGTCCACCACAGCGGAAACGGAATGTCGGAGGCTCGGGGCACTGGTACTACTAGTTGAACTATGAGATACTGTCGACTATGCCTCTAGATCTAGAACTTCCGTGGCCAGCAGATCGCAAAGACCTCTGAGAGACCACGTTGCTCCTAACAAAACAGCCCCTGTGGTCCTTTTCCCTGGACCTGTGACATTCTGGGACTAGTGCTGTTACTTGTGGCCGAGTGTAATACGTGTACAATAAATCATCTTTTCTGTCATAGCTGAAAAAAGAGAGAGAGAGAGAGAGAGGCAGAGAGAGAGAGAGAGAGAGAAAACAAGCTGCCAGATCTGGGATCTGAACCATGGTCAGCCATGGGGGAGTCCAACAACTTAACCACCATGCCACCTGCCAGCCCCAGGGATTTGGCTTCTTTAACTAGTAGACTACAGCTAACCCTCCCACCTTCACAACAGCACACTAAATTTTAACAGATTCATGTTTAGGGGACACATTCAAACTATAGCAAAGACCACAAAGGTAAAATGTTCCCATGCCGTCTAGTCAGGAGTGCACACTGCTGACTGGTGAGCTTGACCTGATCACCGTGCTGAGGTAGGATTTGTCAGACTGCCCTGCTTCCTTTCCACACTCCTTTTCAGTACTGTACTCTTTGGAAGGAAGCCACCATGCATAGTCCATGTTAAGGAGCAGGAAATACTACCATACCTCCTTCAGGGCAGAGTATCCACCTAAGTTATTTGGAATTCTGCATGGAAGATTTGTCTGTTTGACTCCGTTTATTCACTCCTTTATTTATATCAGTATGGATTCATGAATATTTATCTTACACTTGGGGTTACAATCCACAACTATTTTATTTTGTTGTTCAAATTGTCCAGTTCTGATCATTAGGATCTTTTCATTTAATATCTGTGTTCACCTTAATTTGTAATATGAATAGATATAATCCACATAAACAAAAACTCTTCGCAGTCCTCCATAATTGTTAAGAATATAAAGGGGGAGACCAGCAGAAGGCGTAATGGTTACAGTCGCAGGACTCCCACGTAGTTTATCGCAGTTCGCGACCCCGACTGCATGGCTTACACCTGTCGCCTGCGGGTGTGCATGTGCGTGCGTGCCCAAGATCCCAAGACGAAAATGGAGGAGAAGGGACTGCGATGTGGTCCTGTGATTTCTCCTATCCTGTCTCTCTGTCTCTCCAGCGAGCGCACGTACCCTATAGCAAAAATCTCTAAAAATTTTAATTAATTAAAAATTTTAAAAAAGAAAGAGTGTAAAGGGTTTTGAGACCAAACAGCTCAAGAATGGCTACTCTAAGACTCCACCCGCAGGTGTACATGTGGCTCTTCTGGAGGAAGGGGCTGTAGTCTGTGCAGCAAAGGAAGCTACTCTCCACCACCCTTGAGAACACCGGTTTCCGTGCCACGCCCACTCCTAAGGTTTTTCTTACAAGACGAAGCTCAGCCTGCCATGCCTTTCCTGCAAACGCCACAGCGGGGCGCCCGACCCACAGTGAGTCACCCACAGCGAGTCGGGAAGGGGCCAGCATCTTGGCTCGGCTCACTCAGCGTTCTCCGCGACCGAGCCAAGGCCTGGGCCTGGCCTGAGCAGTCTCACCCGTCTCACCCTCACTCCAGGTTCCGCTGGCTCGCTGTCCTGGACCACAGCAGGGGCGCAGGTGCGGCGCCCGCAGGAAGAGAGCGATTCTGCAGCACTGGCAGTGCCTGGTGACAAGTAGGACACAGCCCGAGCTCCCATCCTCGGAATCCTCCCCGACCCCCGCAAGGAACCCTCCAGCTGCCCATCCCGGCTGAAAGCAAGCAGGGCCGGCTCCTTAGGCCTCGGCCCTGGGCCCGCCCGCCCCTGGCTGGCCGGGCTAGCAACGCCAGGGAGACACTTTCCTCGCGAGCGCGGGACAGACAGCGATAAACCGCTGCAGCTGGAGACTGCGCTAATTGATACAATAAGTTCTGTAATTGCCTCGAAAATAAGGTAATGATTTGGCAGAGGGAATGCTTTGATCTTATCAGCCAAGAGAAAGCTCTCCAAATGAAACTTCAGAGAAGGGCTGGAGGCCTCCTAGCTGGGAGTGTGAAGCTGGGGGACAGCCTCGTCCTCCCTTCTCCCATGTCCTCTGTGCCCTGAGGACAACACTCCAGGTTGTTCCAGAAGGGAGAGAAAGACCCTTCCCCTCTGGGGACTGGAGAAGAACACACACATAGGCCATAGGTTGTGGGTGGAGGGTGGGTTCCGGGCTGTCTGGGACCGGGGGATAGCTGGAATGATTAGGCTGAGGAGAAGGAAGTGGGAGTGTGCTGGGATTGTGGAACACCTGACTTGGCTCAAGCCTGATGACATTTCTTACTCAGTAGGGGCTGCCGGTTTGGGCCTTTCAGGCAGGAAAGGGTAACAGGGAGGAAAACCTTGAGTGTCCTGCCTTCTCCAGGAATCTGCACACACACTCACACACACCCTGCTCTTCGCTCTGCTCTTCGCTGTGGGTGTCCCTGCCTGGCAGAGGCCCCAGCACAAAGAGGATTAGAGAGATGAGCTAATCTGGTTTGTATCCCAGACATGGCCCCAGAAAGGGACCTTGTCTACCCTGATGATTAAAGGGGTGAAGGAGTGAGGAGTCCTTCTTTGGGGGCCTGCTGGCTGACAATAACAGAGACTCCTCCCCTTCAGAGTCCTGAGGGTCCTAGAGTCCGGACTTCAGAGTCAAATTTAGGGAGCGGAGGAGCAGGGTCTGGGGAGTAAGAGGGTGCACTGTGCTACAAGGAACGGAGACAGAGAGAGGCTCGCGCAGAGGAGGCTATCGCCAGAGCTCACCTTGCTTGTTTCACAGTGGGGAAACTGAGGCCTGAGATGGGAAAGTGACACGGACCTGCGAACAGCTCATGGCTAAGGGGGTGGGGCCATCGGGGCTTACAACCCAGCGCACCCACACTGTGTCACATGAACTGCAAAGGGAAGGTGTGAGATAGAGGACAAGGGAGACAAAAACCGAAAGAAACACTGATACACACCAAAAAGAGAGAGAAGCATATGCTCATGTGCTTGCACGCGCACGCGTGCACACACACACACACACACACACTGGGAAAGCGACTCAGAGCCAGAAACACATGGAGCGATAGATGGGACGAGTGGAAGAGAGCAAGGCAAACCATCACACAGAGTCACACTGAGAGGTGGGAGTGACACGGGCCGGGGGACAGAGACAAGAGACAGGGATTCAGAAAAAGAGGGAGACAGCCGTTCGGATGAGGGGAGAGGCAGGCAGACTAGACACACACAGAGACAAATGAAGACAGGGAGACAGACACGAGAGGGAGACAGGAACAAACGCTAAAGGGCAGAACCGGGAGCCAGAGAGAAACCCTGAGAGATGGGGAGACAGAGATGGGAACAGTGAGGGTAAGAGGCAGAGTGGGAGAGGAGCCGAGAGTGGGATCTGCAGACTTTTGTTCACTGTAAGCAAATCATGCTTCTAGATCATTCTGGGATCCAGAACAGGTGCTGGGAGAGAATGGGGGCTCAGTGCTTAGCCTATCTGATACAGGCAAATTGGGCAAGGAGGGCTTGGGACAGAGTGGGAATCCCCTCCCTTGGAGAGAGGTTGGTCGGTGACTGGTGACCACCCAGGATCACAGCAGAACACCCAATGGCCTCACACAGAACCTAGGCCACCTGCCCAGGATGGCTGTCAGCCCCAGCCCGGCTCCAGTCTGATAACAGCTAAAGTGCTAAAATGCTCCAGACCCTCACAAGTGTCATCCCAGGGTCCCGCCTTCCAAACCTCCTCTCCTCCTTCCCCTTGGCCCTCAGTGTCTTTTTATTCTTCCTGGCCTGCTGGAAGGCAATTTTTCTCCTGTTCAACTGGGACGAAAGAGGTCCTGCCTCACCGAGCCCCCTTCCCTGGCTTGGGGCTGGATGCTCCTTCCCCTCCCAAGTCCATTTGCCCTGGCCTCTGAGACATGTTGCACGCCTCGCCTGGGAGCTCATAAATACCAAGGAGAGGCCGGCCAGGCTGTGTACAAAGTATGGATCCCCACCCTCCCCCAGTGAAAGCCCCTGGGCTCTCTCTTCCCAAGCTCCCTGTTCTCCCCCAGACACCTGCATGGAGTGGCAGGGCAGGAGGTGAGGACTAGAGACCTATGTGAACCTGGCCCTATTTCGAAGGAGACCTGCCTTGGCCTGCAAAGAAATCTCAGGAAAGGCGTCTCAGGGCCCCTTGTGCAAGCAGCAGGCTCAGGAATTCCTTGACTCCCATCCAAACCTCCCCCCAACCCCTTCTTGGCCTTTCTCTCTGCTCATTACCATCCACACCACCTCCCACCCACCGGGAAAAAGAGAAGGTCATCGCCAAAGGGGCCCGGGGAAGGGGGGCCTTCTGGGGGATAGCCCAGGGTGGAGTGGAGCTGTTTACCCACACTCAGCTCCCTTTGGCTCCTCTCTACTCTCATCCGAGGGCCAGTAAGAATTCAAAATCACTCAGCCACACGTAGCTGGGAATAGAGCGAAAGATGAATTCTAACTCGAAGTGGCCCCACGTGGAACAGAGTATGAGGTAAGGTATGAAAAGTCGGAGTGGGCCATTCTGAGTACTCACTTTTCAGATGGCAGGAGGCTGTGGGTCCATCACAGGGGAGAAAGAAGACCTGGCTCTGCTGGCTCCGTGGGAGCTGTCCTGCTGGAGGCCCCAGAGGGCAGCCTTGGGGTGGGTATGCGTGTGTGCGCGTACACACACGTACACATGCACGCAGGCTGGGATTCTTCCCCAGGCCTCTGCCGACTGCTCACTGTATCTACAACTTGCAGATCTGACCCCAGCAGAGCCGAGTGTGCCACCCTCATATGGCTTATTGTACTTGCATGAAGGTGCCTTCAGAATAAGGACTCCTCCTCCCCTCTTTGTTTAGGTTTTTGTCATAGGGCATGTGAGCTCATCGGAGAGAGACAGAGACATAGTGAGAGGGAAAGTGACAAATCAGCCTCTGAGGGAATGGCCATGCTCCAGTTCCTTCTTCTCCATTCTCCTCTCAGGATTTTGGGCATGCACACACAGTTTCAAGCCACTGGGTCCAGGACTTGAACTGCCGTCGACCATGTAGTAATCCAGCACCTTAACCACCATGCTACTTGCTGGCTCCAGAATAAGATCCTTTAGCTCCTTTGTCATATGAAGCCCTGGCCAGTGCTGGGCACACAGCAGGTGCTTAATAAGTGCTGACTTGACTCCAGGCAGGGCTGTCCAGACAAGAACTTGACTCTGAGATCAGTGCCTTCTCACCGTGGCTACCATAACTGGGAGTGAGGGTGAGGGATAGGACAGAGAAGCAGGTCAGGAGCTGGCCTGAGCCTCTGGCCTTGACCCTCTGCCTGGAAGCCCCACAACACGATCTTGCGTGAGGAGCTGAGCTCTCCAGTGAAGTCTAGGACCTTGAGACTGGAAGTTTATTTTGAGATTTGAAGCTCCAAAGTGGCAGATCCCAGAAAACCTCTTCTCTGGCTCCAAATTTGTTCTCTAGTTAAGTGGTTGAGTGCAGCTCTTGCAGTCAGCTGGTTCCTGCAGCCTGGGGTTCCTCCTGGGGAGCTGAGGACTTGGAGCGGAGGGGAAGAAGAACCCCATCCTGGGTTGTCCACTCCAGGGCAGAGGTAGCCTATAAGTTTTAGAGAGATGTCTTGTTTCCTACCCCATTCCCTTCCTCTGAGAGCTGATGTTTCTGGGGGCCTCCTCAGCTAAGAAACATGCTTGAAAAGTTGAGCGTCTATGTTGTGCCAAGACATGGTCCCATTTGACTACGAAGACAGTTAAAGCCAAAGAAAGGGCCTCCGAAGTGAGTGGGGCCTATGTGGGTGAGTCCACTCAAGGTTAGGGCTGATGCGATCATCTCTAGCTCCCCACCCCACAATCCCAGGAGCACATGTAGAGATGAACAGGCCAGGGTCACACCCAGGTCTAAACACACAGGGGAGTCTGCTGGAGCTTGAACCCTGCTGTCCCTCACAGGGGTGGGGCTGGGCTGGGAGGAGGTGAATGAGTGGTCCAAGAAAAGGGGTCTGGCCAGGAATGAGCCTTTCCCACCTGCCGTCTTAGGGAAACAGCATAGTCTGTGCCTTTCTAAGGAAATAAGCAGAGCCAACCACAGCCCACCAGGATGAGAGAGAGAAGGGGAGGGGGAAAAGTCAGCTGGCTGCCCAGAAGGGACATGGTCCTAGTTCCTATGGTGATCATGCTGGCCCTGTGTAGTCTCTGTAACAAACCCACTCCCACCCCCACCAACTCCAGCCCAGCCATCACTTTCCATCCTACTCACTTGGGGGGAGGGGGGGAGTGTCTTCTTCATGACCTGGGACCCTCTCAAACCTACCTGAGCTCTCCTCCTTGGCTCACTCTGCTCCAGCTGGCTGGCCCCTTGCCAGCCTCTGCACACCAGCCCATCCCGCCCTCCAGCCTCTGCACACCAGCCCATGCTGCCTTCAAGTCTCTGCACTGGCTCTTCTCTCAGCCTTGAAATGCTCTTTTTTTAAATAATTATTTCATTTTAATTTTATTTATTCATTCATTTATTTTCATTTGACCAGAGAGAGAGAGAGAGAAAGTGAGTTAGTAAGCCACCAGGTCCAGGACTTGAACCATGTGGGCCATGTGGGAGTGTCCAGCGCTTTAACCACCACACCACCTGCTGGTCCCAGCCTGAAATGCTCTTCACCGAAACCTGCCTGGCTTGTCTCCTCAGCTCCTTCAAGCTTGTTTGAATGTCACCTTAAAGAGTCCTACCTACCATAATAACCCTGCGTTACTGGTTCCCACTGCACTTAGCGCTTTCTAACATGCTGTATGTTTTAGCTCTGACATTGCTGTTCCTCGCCTACCTTCCCGCTACAGAACGCAAACTCCCTGAGGGCAGAGGTGGCTTTGTTTTGCTCTGCTGCTGCTGTGTCACGGGTGCCCAGCCCAGCTCTGGCACATGGTAGGAAGTATTTGTTAAATTACTGTGCACTTAGCCTCTTACCACAGTGGGGGTAAGGAGTGGGAGGTGGGGATAAAGCTTCTCTGAACCCTTCTCTGCTCTCTCTGCCTCTGGGACTTCCACAGCCTCCCTGCAGCCAGCTGTGCCCTGTCGCTCACACCCCAGCTCTCTGCCCCCAAAGGAGGACTGACAGGTTGAGGGGTGGGCAGTTACCAGCCTGCTGTTTACACCAGGACTTTATAGTTTAGGTAAATCGTGGGGAGAACGCCAAAGGCTGGGACTAAGGGGCCGGGTGGGAGAAACTGAGGCTGAAGAAGGGGTTGGAGCCAGATCCCAGGAGAATATTGGAGGTCGGAAGGCTCACAGATTTAAAATGAATGTCTCAGTAAGGGCCACTCTGCCCCCAGGGGCTCTACCTGCCAGCCTGGAAGTGCAGGACAGAGGTGGGAAAGGAAAAGGAGATTTCAGAAGCCAGCAGCACCCCAATCCGTTCTGATTTACTGCGTCCCCAAGCGGTGTGCCTCAAGGCAGGCGAAAGAGGGACCAGTGGGGAG
Organism: Tupaia tana; assembly: GCA_026018925.1. Taxonomy (NCBI): domain Eukaryota; kingdom Metazoa; phylum Chordata; class Mammalia; order Scandentia; family Tupaiidae; genus Tupaia; species Tupaia tana. Next base: position 80,402,372 of record JAKSZU010000004.1, read on the forward strand.
AAGAAGGGGTGGGGAGGAGAAAGGGAGAAGGCTGCAGGGCTTCCACCCTCTCCGCAGGACCCCCGCCCTGGCCTCTGGTGCGGGAAAACCGCCCAGCTGTTTCTGATTCTTTCATACTCGCAGCCCCGCCCGAGGGAGAGGGGGACTGAGGCACGGGGGAAACGGGAAGAGGCTGCCATTTGCTGAGCCCGAGCCCAGCTTTCAGAGGAGCCGGCGCCCAGTCCTCAGGTGTGCCCGCTCCGCGTCCGCCAGTGACTTCTGGTCTCGGCTGGGGAACGCACCCGGGCTGAGCCGGCGGACCGGAGCCCTGTCTAAATGTTGGTGGGTCTTGGGGAAAGGGGCGGCGGAAGCGGGAGAATGCGGGGAGCCGAGCCCTGGGCGAGACTCACCTACCTGAGGCCGTCTGCCCACCGCGCCCGGGGAGGCAGTATTGAAATGGGATTAGGACTTGATCGCCCACTCCCGGCGCCAGGGATTCTACCCATTTCACAGAAGCACGAGAACAGAGAAGGCCCGAGGAAACGAGAGCGTTCTCCGAGCTCAGCTCTAGAGTCACTGTAGGTTAGAGAGCAGGGGACAGCGTCTGAAGCCCCCTCCCACTCCGCGCGCCTGGCCGTCACCCATTAAAGTTGGGGTTGCGAATGAAGGGCGCTAGGACCCGGTGGCGCGGCGTCTGCTGGGACTGGGCGCTCGGGGCGCAAAAGGGTGCCGCTGCGCCCCGTCGCATCCCGCCGGAGCAGGTGGGGGCGCGGCGCGGTGGCGCGCGAGGGCGCGGAGGGGCGGAGGCGACCGCCACACCTTGGGCGCCGCGGGGCCCGGGGCTGGCGCGGGCGGAGCCGCCGAAGGGCCGCGCGTGTCCCCGTCCTCGGCCCCGCCCCGCGCCGTCCAATGAGAGCCGGCGGCGGCAGGGGCCGTCTGCACTCCCCGCCCGCAGCCCCACTCCGCGCCGCAGACCCCTTGACACCCGCACCCGGCGCTGGCGCAGCGCGCTCTAGACCCGGGCTCCGTGCTCAGTTGTCCGCCCGACGCTCTTACTCGCGCCCGTCTCCGGGACCCTTTGCCCGGTCGCTGGACTCCAAGTGACCTTAGGTCCTCAGCCGGCAGTGAACCCCATGGCCCCCCAGGGGGCTGAGGTAGGAAAAGCCTGAGTACCCTCAGACGGCGCCCCGTCCACGCCCCTCCGGGCTGCGCGGCGGGAGTCTCCCGGGAGCTATGCTGAAGCCGGGTGGTGCGGAGGAAGCCGCGCAGCTCCTCCCTCGGCGCGCCCGCGCCCCAGCGCCCGCATCCGCGTCTAGACCCGCCGCCCTCGACGGCTCCCGGGCTTCAGCCCGCCTAGGTCTTGCCTGCCTTCTGCTGCTGCTGCTACTGACGCTGCCCGCCCGCGTAGACACATCCTGGTGGTAAGCAGGTCCCAGGGTTGGGCGGCTGAGAGAGGGCAGAGAGGCCCGGAGCTGGCTGCTCAGGGAACCCGGCTGTTGCTTCGACGGAGTTAGAGACGATCCTGGCAGGACTGTCACTGAAGTCTGGGAGAGGCGAGGGAGGCTCCGGGGGGCGGGGGTTGAGGCGCTGCGTCTTACCCGCCTGGTAAGGAGAGGCCGGACATTTGGGGCGAGCATGCCCGATGGCAGAAGTTCCCAAAGCCCATAGGCTGAGCTCCCTCTATCTCAGCTCAAGCCTCTGGGGCAGAAGCTACCTTCTAAATTTCTCTCATGGTGAGTTTAAGGAACCAATTTCCCTTCCAGCCCCGCCACCCCATCACCTAAGGTCACCTCCTGGAAGGTGGAGAAAGGGGCAGTGGCGAGATCAGAGGAGCCTGTCACTAGCCTACCCCACCCAGAAAGGGAGGAAGGCTTTGGTGAGGCAGCGGCACTAGCAAGAGGTTTAGAAATGGAATCGAGGCCATAACTACCCCATTAACGCCCACAATTAAAACAAACAAAACACTTGCGTGTGCAATAATCTAGCCATTTGTCTTCAGCCTCTACTTTGAAGATGTCACTTGGAACTCTGATGTCTTGCATCCTTCTCTCTTCTTACCCAAATGACCCTATCTCCCATCTCTCCCCTCCAAGAGCCAGAGGCTTCTGGAATCCTTAAGTAGGGAGACCCTCTCTTCAGAGTTCCTGCAGGTCTTAGACTCCAGACACTTCACAAGAAGACATGAGGCAAAAGACATTAAAAATCCACTGGATGTCAGTTGTTCTTTTCAGAATGCCCCCAGCCCACGCGAGGTGCTGCACCAACTCTGGATGGCACTCCTCATCCCTCCGGAGAAAGCTGCTCTCCCTCCTCCCTGCCTTGGGGGGGGGGGGGGGGGGGCAGGGTAAGGGGGGAAGAGTTGGAGCTTTCTTCTTCACCTCACAACTGCCTCAGAGATTGGGCTACTGCCCTATCCCTTGTCGTGCAGTGACCCCCCCCTTCTTTGCTCCTCCTCCTGTGCAACCTCTCCCCGCCCCCTCCAGTCCAAAGTGTGGTCTCTTCTCCCCTTGCACCCTGTGGCTTTTCTTGACTTGGAATCTTGGCTGGAAGGGCGAGGGGTAGTTGGCTGAGGGGCCAGCCAGCCTGGGCTGCAGATTCCTATCATTTCAAGATGCGTCTCTCTCCATCCCGCTCCCCCCCAAATCTCCTTCCCCCCACCCCCGTTTTCCTGTTTTAGAAAAATCTCTCTTTTGGATCTTTTTTATCTCTGCAGTGTTGGGGAAGGCAAGGAGGGGGGTTCTGGATGGGGGAGCAGGGAGGCCTATATCTTACATCTGGCTTAAAGCATTCCTTTGGAAAGGGAAAGGGAAGAAGGGGGACAAGGAGAAAAGCCTTTCAAAGTTCACAGCGAGATCAGAGTTACTCTTGCCGTTCAGGGGCTCATTTTGGCTGGGGACTTGGGTCTTCCGGGTGCCTGTTGAGACAGCATGAAGTTGCTGCTGCCCATCTTTATCTGGCCCAGGGAGCAGTTTGCTTATAGCGACTCCTGATCACTTCTCAACACCAGGGGAGGTAGTCCTGAGGACTAGCTGGTGCTGAAAAGTGTCACTCAGAATTTCACCGTCCTGGTAGTGGTCCCTAAAGGCTCAAGTGGGGTTCTTCCTCATCCCCATTCTGAATCCTTCGTCACTCCCTCTCACTTTTTCTTGCTCCCTCTTTTGCCTTCTTCCCACATGGTTCATATTAAAGATTTGGTTAAGCTCCCAAGGGGAAGAGCTAGCAGGGGGAAGCAGGTGACACACCAAGGAACTTCTCAGCCTCTGTGAAATGGAGAACGGTGGCACCAGGATCAGGATGGGGAGTGAGTGCGGAGGTCATGGCATTCTCCTTGCCCCACATCTGTTGTAGCTACAGGCCCACGTGCTGGCCTCAGAGGTTACCGCTTCTGGGACAAAGTGAAAAGATGTCTTCTAAAGGAAGCTCAGCCCTTCAAGGTATTCTCTTGGGAAAAACCCAGCAGGATCAATATTCTGTACAACCTTGGAAGAGATACTGTGTGTGTTCACGGCCCACTCTGGAGCGGAAGGCCTTCGCTATCACCGTCTTACAGTTTGATCTGCTTTACACTTCCCCTCACTCTCCACCACTCTCTCCTCTCAGTTCTTAGCTGGTGGAGCAAATGGTCCTAGTCTATGACAGAGAGAGGAAAGAGGGGATCCTGTCCTGCGCTTCCCTATTCCATGTGCATCCTGCAGGGGACTGCATCTAGAGAATCACAAGAGCAGGACTGAATTCAGGGGTTTACAAAGAGAGAGGAACAGGGCGGCATCCTAAGTGAGCAGCTCTGTTACCGACGAGGGTTGCCATTCGCTGAGCCCTTACGGTGCTCCAGGTGCACGGGCAAGCACCTTCTGGGCGTCCCCTTCTTCAATCCCACAATAACCTAGTGGGGTAAGTACAGTATCATCCCCATTTCACAAGTGAAAGTGAGGGATAGGAAAGGAGTGTTGGAAAATTTGTGCAAGTTCACACCAGTTTTGGGGCCAGACTGTTCCACACTTCTGTAAGCACAGTGTGCCTCTCTTGCCCCTGGGGTGAAAATGAGCCTGGTCTTTGGAGTCAGGTGGCTTTGGTTCATCCTGGTTCTCCTCTGCCTATCCCTGATGGACAGAGCTGATACAATCGCTTTATCACTGGATCTCCCTGAGCCTGTTTCTTCACCTCTAAAATGAAGATCTTTCTTTATCATGGGATTTCAAATTGCAGAAAAATGTTTTGTGGGCCTAGCCCTGTAGCACAGGGGTTAGATGTTGAGCATGGGGAGCTGGATTCCATATGGCTGGCCATATGGGTTCAAATTCCAGACCCTGTGGCCTGAAAAACACACCAGAAATCTTGACAAGGTGGAGAAATAGAGGATAAAAGGTTGCAGCCTGACCATGCTCCACGAGAGGTTTTCTCTCTCTCTCTCTGGCAAATAGAGATGCCCTCTGGCAATAAAACATTTTAAAAGGAAAGAAACAAAGAGAACATGAAAAACATAATTTAGAAAGTGTCTTGTGAAATGTAAAGTTCTATACAAATGCCGTGACAGTAAGAGCAGGTTTGAGGAGGCTGATAGTTTATTCCTATGTTCAACGTTCTATATGTGCTAGGCGAAACCATGTACACTAGGGGTTATCACAAAAGGAAGGAAAGAGAAGATCCCTGACTTCACTGAACAGACATAAATAAAACATCTGCAAACAGGCTGGCCATGTTGACCAACAATAAAGCCGGCACTGAAGTTGATGGCTGGCTAGGGGGAGAAGGGAGTTATGGGTAAATCAGAACAGTTTGCTGTTTATTTGACAAACAGTTATTGAGTACCTACTATGCACCAGACACTGTTTTCATTACTGGGGATACTGAAGTGAACAAAACAGACAAAAATCCCTGTCGACGTGGAACAATGCATCCAAATCCCCCGGGGGCCTGGGGGACGTGCAGTCTGACTCAGTGGGCCTGGGGTGGGCTTGAGGGTCTGCAAGTCTGACAGATGGCCAAGTGATACAGATCTGGCTGTACAGAGATTGCTGCAAGGTGTGTAGATAATCACACTTTGAGTAGCAAGAGGCAGAGTAGGGTATGAGCCATTTTGTGAAATGAAGAGAGATGAACTGATCAGAAGCAGATAAAGAGAGCACTCTGGAGCAGGAAGGTGGGGAGGAACCAAAGCTAGAGAGTCAGGGGCATCAGGTACCCTCTCCAGATCACGGCATGGGGAGGGGATGTGCCTTAGACATCTCTGTGCCCTAACAGCTGAGCAGTGTTTGACACACAATAGGCATTTTGCAGCCATGTGTTGAACTGAGGTAGATGGGCTTGGCCTTGAGCTCAGCTTTACAGAAGCCCCAGCACTTGCTTCGAAAAGACAATTATTAGGGACCAGCAGTTAGCGTAATGGCTATGTCACTGGACTCCCACGTAGTCGACCGCTGTTCGAGTCCTGGACCCGGTGGCTTAAACTCACGCCGGGCACGTGTACGTGCGTGCCCAAGATCCCGAGAGGAGAATGGAGGAGAAGGAATTACGGCATGGCCATCCCCCCTGGGGGGTGATTTCTCGCTTTCTATCTCTCTGTCTCTCTCTGTCTGTCTGGTGAGCGCACGCGCCCTACAGCGAAAACCTCTCCAAAAGAAAAAAAAAAAAGAAGAAAAGAAAAGAAAAGACAATTATTAGACAGCAGGCAAGTGCCATGCTCTGCAGATTATTTATTTTTAAGTTTTTGCTATAGGGTGTGTGCGCTCACCAGAGAGAGACAGTGAGAGAGAAAGTTAGAAGCCATCCCTGGGGTGTGTGTGTGTGGGGGGGTGGCCACACTGCAACCCCTCTCCATTTTTCTCCAGGGATTTTTGGGCATGCACACCCGTGAACCTGGTGTGATTTTTCAAACTTCCAAGTCCAGGACTCGAACCAAGGTCAGCCATGTGGGAGTCCAGTGCTGTAACCAACTCACTACCTCTCCCCCACTCTGCAGATTCTTAAAGCAGTTACTCAGCAGAGTAAGGGTGGTAGTAGACAAATTTAATTCCTTTGCCATCTTAGGTCCTGAACAGATGTTCCCACGCTCCGAGAGGATGTAACAAGAGGGACCGCTGTGGGCTACAGCAGAATAGATTTAAGGCAGACCACAGGAAGGACTTTTTCCAGAGTTTGGCCTGCCTGACTCCAGCCTGTTTCATGAGGGCTGAATTATTGGTCTCCCATTCCCATCTAACACCCCTCCTCCCAAGCCCCAGTTTAAAATAAATAAATAAATAAAAAACCACCCAGTGCCTAGAGCAGCACTCTGGCGCTGAACTGGGAAAGCAGAATGGTGGTGAGACAGGGACAAGCTCCAACTCCAATGGTCTCGATTCTCCAAACAAAGCACCACGGCAGTGGGTGTAACTCCAGGCTGTGCGTCAGGCAGCCCTTTCCGGCCTGGCCCAGCCTGGGGTGTTTATTTTGTTTGTTCCTGGAAGCTGTTACCCTGATGGACAGTGCCGGGGACGCTGATTCCATGGGATTTGTTAGTGGAGGCCCGGCCCTCTCACCCCTCCCCCGGGACAGATGGGCCCCATCAGCCCTGCTGAGTTCCCGAAGAGGCAAGCATCAGCCCTCCTTGTGTTTGTTTGAGTTGGTGTCACCAGTGGTGATCCAGTCTGTGGGTGAGGGCTGGCTATGGGAATGCAGTGTGTGTGTGGTGGGGGTGGACACAGAGCCTAGGGCAGTCTAGTTTTTCTCCTCCCCCCACTGGCTGCCCTCCCTTCTCCTCACCCACTTCTAGGCCCATTTTGGGGCTGTTCCCAAACCACAGGCTCATTCATAGCTCGGACCAAATCTTTTTCTGTCTGCAGCAACGACTGCCCTCCATGGCCTCCACCTGTTCAGAAAGGGGAGGAAGGTCATCCGTTCGATGTGTTTCGGACAAGAAAATAGAAAATTCATAGCAAATCTAGAAGGTGCTCTGGGGTTGCAGGGATAAAAACAGGAGTAAGAAGTGGAGCTGGCCTTGAGCAGTTGCGCTGGAGGATGTAGGCGGAGGGATTAGATCTCATTGGTGGTCTCTTGGTGATAGACTTCTGATTTATCCATGAAATATTCTTCCTGAGGCGTGTGGTGGAGTCTAGGGCTAAGTGTGTTTGAGGGAAGAGCAAACATTGCCTTGGGAGCCTTGAGAATGACTTTAGCAGCCCACCTATATTCTTTAGTAGCCCATACCAGCTGCCCTCTTAACTGTTCCTACTGGCAGACTGGGGAGCTTCACTTCCTTCCCAGCTTCCTGCCCTCAGGGAAAGTCACTCTGTTAGTTCATCTTCACCCCTGGCTTCCCATGAGACACCATGCCTGTGAGGTTGAGGAAGATGGTTTTAAAAGGTTCCTTAGTTAGGATAGGACCTGGCAGGGTCAGCAGGTGGTGTAATGCAACTAGATTCAGATGCGAAAGGTCCTGGGTTCACATTCTCGGACTTCTCAGAGCGTGCTGGTCATGCACCCAGCCTATGATCTGGACCAGCTAAGATGGGACAGATCATGGTGAGGACCCTAGTGGGGGTGCCTCTGTCTCTCTCATGAAATCAACCAACCAATCAAAATCAGTCCTGGGACCTGGAAATAAAGGGTATGGGGAGGTAAGTTATGGGTGGGGTCTTCCTCCCTAGACCTCAGGATTAGGAACAAGAAATGTTTAGCTACATAGGTCTGACTGAGCTCTAAACATTCCTCACAATTGGCTACTGTGTCTCTTCCCACTGGCCCCTCCCTGTCTCCATTCTTGCCATCCAGCCACCAGTGTGTCTCTTTTACATGTGGGCGTTAAGAGTGTTGTCTCAGACCCTTGTTTTGTTAGTTTTTTCCATGAAACTCTTAATGTTTATTAAATAAATGAACGATGGGTTTGTGTGATGTACCCACAGCTTCTGTGTGTATGACACATGCCTGGCTTGTGTTCTGGGAGTTTGTGTCACTGTGGCCTTTGGCTGGGAAACTAGTGATGGTGGGAGACCACTTGGTTACTCTCTCTGCAACTGCATCACCTCCAGAGCTTGTGTGGAACAGTTCTATCCCTTGGCTTCAGTAAATGTGGGCTGGGGACGGGGAGAGCCCTCTAAGATCCAGAGGTCAAACCTCCTTACTGTCCCTCCTTTCCGCAGAAAAAGGGCCAGGATGCTCTGACAGGGCCATTTCACCTTGCAGGTACATCGGGGCACTGGGGGCCCGAGTGATCTGTGACAATATTCCTGGTTTGGTGAGTCGGCAGCGGCAGCTGTGCCAGCGCTACCCAGACATCATGCGCTCAGTGGGTGAGGGAGCCCGAGAATGGATCCGAGAGTGTCAGCACCAGTTCCGCCACCACCGCTGGAACTGCACCACGCTGGACCGGGACCACACTGTCTTTGGCCGTGTCATGCTCAGAAGTAGGGGCTTCTTCCACCCTGCCCCAGCTCTTTCCCTTCCTCTACTTGGGTGGTGAATGGGAAGGGCAGCCCTGATGCCTCCCTCCCCGATATACTGCTTCATAATCAGAAACAATGGGGGACAGAGCTGAGAACATACTCTCAGTACCTTAGATTTGTAGGCAGGGGCTCTTCTAAATCTCAGTGCTCTGAGACGACAGGATAAAGGCAAAGCATTCCCTATAGCTTCCCTCATTTTCTCTGCCCTCCCCAGTCCGCAGCCTGGGGGAGTCCCTGCCTGTAAGACTGAGAACTAGGAATATTTCTTACCACCACCATCACTACCATCACCCCAACATTCCCAACACTACAGTAATGGTAACTAGAGATAAACAGAAAGGTGATATGTAAACACTTGAAGAGTCAGTGGCTTGGCCCCAGCTCAGTAAAAAAATTAGGCTAAACTAGACAGTAAACAAAGAGAAAGGGACTGCCATGGGAATCTGGAGGTGTCAAGGGTACAGGGATGACGATTCATCAGTTCTGGAGAACAGGGAGGGAAGGAGAACAGGCAGTGGAAGAAAGCAAGTCTCTTCAACAGGCTGACCCCTGGGCAGGGGTCTCCATTGTACAGGAACTGTCCAGCAGAGAGGGCCTGAAAAGGCCTGGAATGTGGCCCAAGGCAGGCTTAGCTGAGCCAGTGTTGCCCTCGGTTGGGGGGAGGGGGATGATTCACCATGAGACTTTTCAATGGATGGACACAGGGAATTTGGAAGGAAACAAGAGTATAGGTCAGTCCAAGAGGTCAGATGTACAAAGAAGCGGACAGAGAGTAGTGAGGGCTCTGGAAGTGCTCATGGATGGAAAGGGCACCTCAAATAAAGGGGGTGTAGGAGGTGGCTCTAGGAAGGAAGAGTAGAGCAGAGACTCAGGCTGCAGTCAGAGGTTATGTGGGCTGAAGAAGGGACAGACCTGAAACACAACGCTCCCTTTCTCTCTAGGCAGCCGGGAGGCAGCATTTGTGTATGCCATCTCATCAGCCGGTGTGGTCCACGCCATCACTCGTGCGTGTAGCCAGGGTGAACTCAGTGTGTGCAGCTGTGACCCCTACACCCGTGGCAGACACCATGACCAACGAGGGGACTTTGACTGGGGTGGCTGCAGTGACAACATCCACTATGGCGTCCGCTTTGCCAAGGCCTTTGTGGATGCTAAGGAGAAGAGACTGAAAGATGCCCGGGCCCTCATGAACTTACATAATAACCGCTGCGGTCGCACGGTCAGTACTCGTGTCTGTATGTGTACATTCGTATTTGCTGGGGGTGACCCGTATGCATGACACTGGATGATATGTGAAGGTGGAAGAGCTGTGTGCTTCTGGGTCACTTCCAAAAGCCCCAACATCTTGGAACAGGAGCACTGAATGCAAGGAAGCCTAGGAATCCTTACAGGGTCAACCAGGTGCATAGAGTCTTCACATAGGTGGAAAGTAGGAAAAGGTGGAAAAAAGGAGGGAAGTAACTTTTTAAGAAGAACAAGAACTGCTTTCAGGCTGGATGTGATGCTGGATTCACATGGAAGATGAGGGTTTGAGTCCTGGGTTAATGTGTACAGGTCAGGCACATGCACACATGTTGGTGATCTTGGCTGCCTGGAAAGACCTGGGGGAAGGATCGTGGCATGAGGGTGCCTCCCCCCTGCCCCCCGCTCGGTCTGTGTCTCCCTTTTGCATGAAAGAAAGAAAGAGAAGAAAAATCCTGCCTTCATAAAGACTGCGAGTAGCAAATTCACTAGTATTTGGGCAGCTCAGTACCGTGCTGGAGAATGGCATACCATGAAAGTGGATGGCACGGTATTTGGTACATTCACACACATGCAGACTAGAGGATGCACGAGGGTACTGTAATCATGAATGCAGCCCTGTGGCTCTAATGTCCTACAAGCTATCATGAAAAGCTTGTTGTCTTAGTAATTTGATGCAAGGGTTCAGCCAGCCGGGGCCTGACCCAGCAGATCGCAGAGCACTTATGCTGTCAGCCATAGGGGTGACTGAAAAATGCCCTGCCCAGCTGCCTCTCTCTTACCTGCCTCCCCTCTCCCTTAGGCCGTGCGGCGGTTTCTGAAGCTGGAGTGTAAGTGCCATGGTGTGAGTGGCTCCTGTACTTTACGCACCTGCTGGCGTGCACTCTCAGACTTCCGCCGTACAGGTGATTACCTGCGGCGACGCTACGATGGGGCTGTGCAGGTAACGGCCACCCAGGATGGTGCCAATTTCACAGCAGCCCGCCAAGGCTATCGCCGTGCCACCCGGACTGATCTTGTCTATTTTGACAACTCCCCAGACTACTGTGTCTTGGACAAGGCTGCGGGTGAGTAAGGAAAGCAGGTAGGACATGGAGCCTCAGCTCTTAGTGCAGGCACCCCTGGTTAACCACAGTCTGCTGTTTAGTCTCAGGAATTAGGGAGGGGTTGCTGTGAGAGATGCTCGTCTCCTCTCCACATGAAACCTGGTCAGGAGATTGCTGACTTAGGCCTGTTCGCCAGGCCCAATGCTGTCCAAATAGAGAGGAGGTTACTCAGCTCCTTGCAGCCTGAGGCCACATGGGGCTCATTTGTATCCCCAACATCTAAGATATAGCAGGTACTACTGAATGAATGTTTACATGAGTCACCTGTGTTCAGTTCTGAGCAATGGGTGGGCTACACAGAAACATAAGACACAGCTTAAGTCGTTGGCTCTTTACAACCTAGCTAAAGAAATGAAATGTAATGAGTGGATAAATGTAACCACAAAGAGGGATGACTGAAGACATCGAGAAAAGTTTATTTGAAAATTGGAAACTTCAGCTGCTCTTTGAAGTGTGGGGATTATCTGGTATAGCTGGAGAGAAGAATAGGCAGATGGTCTCTGCACACGAGCAGAGTGGTAGGTGGGAAAGCACGTAACGTGTTCCAAGGACAGAGAGCAAATCCGTCTATGTAAAGGTTTCTAGTAAGGGAGACTAAAGCTAGAAAGGTAGGTTGGAACCAGACCATGAATGACCTTGAAGGGCTTGGGCTGGCCTATGGCATGGTGGTTAAGGCAGCCAGATCCCACATGGGAGACTGCACTGCTGGAATCTCAGGCCCAGTGGCTTGAGAAACATGCTGGGATATGTGTGCATGCCCAAGATCCTGAAAAGAGGGAGAGAGAGAGGAAAAGAGATTGTAGCAGAGCCATCCCTCAGGGGAGATACTTTACACCTTCCTTCCCTATCTCTTGCTCTCTGTCTCTCTTTCTCTCTGGGGAATGAGTGCATCCTCTAGCAGATAGAAAAAAAAAAAAACAGGAAAGAAAGAGAGAGAGAGAGTGAGAGAGAAAGGCTTTATACAGTGCACTGCCATTGAACATTCTAAAATGGAGTTGGGGAAGCAAGAAAAGAGGAGATCACTACCAAAGACCAGTTAAGTAGAGTAAATGTTTGGTTGCAAATGGTTATCAGAAAGCAGTAAATGGTTTTTCTTTCATCTGTTCTAGATATTTATGATGGAATTCCTGGGGATGCTGCAAGGAGATCCTGCAAGGGGTTACAGTATTTATCCCAAAGAGTGGAAGTTACTTTCCCAGTTCATATTCCAGGTTTAGACAGGTTAAATGACATGTAGCATGACAGAACAGCTCCTTCCCTGGTTACTGTCATGGGGCTCCCGAGCTCTTTTCTACAGATTCAACAGTCAGGAGTCGGGGAGCTGTCTTCAGAACTGTTCCCCTATCACTCTCATTCCTAGAGAGTCAAGTGGCTTAGAGCAAAACAGCACAGGAACAGGGTGGGCCTCCACCCAAGTAACAGAGAAAGTAATTTGTGTACTTCGAAGGGTGCTAGAAGAGAAAAGGTTGGGAGAGTTCTGATTCTCCAAGTGATTTCCTACCACTAGGTTTTCCTTCCTTATGTTCTAATTCAGAGGGTTACTCTCTGGATGCCTGGATATAGCTTGCTACATCTGAGGTGTAACCCTACACTGCCATACCTAAAACGCACTTTTAAGGGGAAGGATCTTTGGAGTTAGGAGAGAGAACGAATCATATGTGTGCTGGTTTTTCTGAAGCATAAAACTAGACCTTATAAAATCCAAAGTGGGACCCAGAATTCAAAGAGTATAAGTTATCCCAAAAGGTGGTATGGCACAGGAGTTCCCTCTGAAGCAGGACTATCCAAGAGAGTTTTCCATGACGCTAGAAATGGTCTCATATTTGTGTTCTCTAGTACAGTGAACCTAGCCACATGTGATCACTGAGGACTTAAAAGTACAGCTGGTGTGACCAAGAACTAAGTACTTTAGTTTATTTACATTTTTTAAAGAGAGATTTTTGCTATGGGGCATGTGCCCTCGCCAGAGAGACAGAAAGTGAGAAATCACCCCCCAAAGGGGATGGCCATGCTGCAATTCCTTGTCCTCCATTCTTCTCTTGGGATTTTGGACATGCACACACACACATGCCCAGCTTGAGTTTTAAGCTCCCTGGTCTGGGACTCAAATTGCGGTCAACTGCATGGGAGGGAGTTCAGCAATGTAACCATGATGCCAACTGCTGGTCCCTAGTTTATTTAATTTTGATTTGAAAAATTTCAAAGACCACTTGTGGCTAGGAGATACTGTACTGGACAGCATAGCTTCAGAGTTAGGAGAGGTATTTGGTGCACAAAAGAAGGACTTAAAACTTTTGGACTTAAAAGAATGACATAATAGGCCCAGTCACCCACACTCCAGAGCAGTGTCTCCTAACACTTCAGATTGTACAATTCTATCATTAAAAAAAAAAAAAGAGCATGTACCTCCATTATATGTATACTTATGTAAGTTATAGCTATGTTATATGTTTATTATAAAGTATATGTACAAACTATATTTTTTACATTGATAAAAACAAAAATAGAAGTTCTAGCAGTTTCTTTCCATATTCCAGTGAGATGTGGAGACTGCTACTATAGAAATCAATAAATCTATTCTCCTTCTTGAACCCCCTAGTCCACTTTCCCATTTCTGAGTCTTCATTAATAAGGGAAATGGTAGGAATAGGTATTCTATAAGGTCCAATCCGTCCCAAATTCTATGATTTCATGACCTATTGGCAGGATCTCTTTTTCCTTTTTTTTTTTTTTAATTGCCAGAGGGCATGTTAGACAGAGACAGAGAGACACACAGAGAGGGAGAGGGAAAAAGGACGCCTTCCGCTCCCCAGTGAGATATGGTCACGCCACAGTCCCTTCTCCATTTCTCCATCTGTCAGGATTTGGGCAGACATGCACACTTGCCCAGTGTGTTTTTCAGTCCTCTGGGTTGGGATTCAGACTGTAGTTGGTCCTGTAGGATCTGGCTCCCTTAACCACTAGGCCACAGGGCCAGCTCGGCAGGATCTCTTTTGTTGAAATAAGTCAGAATGAGATCCTGAGCATTCCCCATGCAGAACAAAACATCATTTCTACCTTTCAAGTGTTCCCACTGTAAGGGGATAATGAAAGAGATACTCCTTAGCAGCTCCTTAGGGATATGCCTCCAGCCAGTTATCTAATTGGTTCCCTTCCTCAACTGAACAGAGAATATAGATAACAATCCACTAAGTTAGATATCATTATGCCCATTTTCATAGATGACAAATTATAGACCAAGTTTTTGAAAAAAATTATTTAATTTTATGTATTATTATTATTATTTAATTTGCTGTAGGGCTCATGCATTCACCAGAGAGAGAGAAAGTGAGAAAGCAGGCCACCAGGTGCAGGACTCAAACCATGGTCAGCTAACCACCATGCTACCTGCTGACCCCTAGATTAAATTTTTTAAGTTTATTTCTTCCATGAGAGAGACAGACGGGTAGGTATCCACAATAAAGTCTTCATGCTGTGATTTATCACCCAGCCAGCCTGGTTCACAGGGACATGCACCTTGTGTGCTCAGGGAGGTCTTGGGACACCAACCCAGATCCTTTCTCATGTGGGTCTAGTTGAGTTATCACTGAGCCCTTGGCCCTTAGGCTAAAATGTTTTGCTTTTGTTTTTTTATTATTTATTTAATTACTTGTTTTATTTATTCATTTTTAAAGAATTAATTAATTAATTAGTTTACTTAAATTTTTTTTCTTTTTTCCGGAGAGGTTTTTGCTATAGGGCGTGTGGGCTCGCCAGAAAGACAGAGAGACAGAAAGGGAGAAATCACCCCCCAGGGAGGATGGTCACGCCGCAATCCCTTCTCCTCTCAGGATCTTGGGCACGCACGCACATGCACCTGGCATGAGTTTCAGCTACCGGGTCCGGGACCAAAACCGCAGTCGACTACATGGGAGTCCAGCAACATAGCCATTATACCAACTGCTGGTCCCAAGTTAGTTTTTTTTAATTACCAAAGAGTCTGTGCGCTCACAAGAGAAAGAGTGAGAAACAGAAAGCACCCCCTCAACAGTGAGTGATCATGCTGTAATCCTTTTTCTTCCATTTCTCCATCCCATCAGGATTTTGGGCACGCATACCCAGTGACATGTTTTTTAAGCTTTTATGGATTGGGTCTCAAACTGTGGTTAGCCATGTGGAATCTCAATCCCAATGCACAGGGCTTAACTACTGGGCTAGCCTAGGATTAGATTTTGAAAAAGGTATGGAAATATGTATTGGCAGAGAGGGAATTGCAGGTAAAGTCAGTGGTCTTAATAGTGGGAAGAAATAAACCTGGTACAGAGAGGGCAGTGAGGAGATAATCATTTGGACTTTATATTCATTAAAAGGGATTCTTTTGGGCTTTCTTCTGAGAATGTGGGTAAGGGAACCCAGAGCAGCTGAAATCAGAGGTACCCTGTTCTTACTCCCTCTTTTCCCCACCACAGGTTCCCTGGGCACTGCAGGCCGTGTCTGCAGCAAGACATCTAAAGGAACAGATGGGTGTGAAATCATGTGCTGTGGCCGAGGGTATGACACAACCCGAGTCACCCGTGTCACCCAGTGTGAGTGCAAATTCCACTGGTGCTGTGCTGTGCGGTGCAAGGAGTGCAGAAACACTGTGGACGTCCATACCTGCAAGGCCCCCAAGAAGGCAGAATGGCTGGACCAGACCTGAACACACAGATACCTCACTCATCCCCGCACTTCAGGCCTCCCAACTCAAAAGCACAAGATCCTCGCATGCACACCTTCCTCCACCCTTGACCATGGGCTGCTACAGCTATTTAAGGACTTGGAGAGTAATCCAGAGGGACTATGATGTCCTGGCTGGTTCCGTAGTCCTGGGAAGGAGTTGACAGCGGATATAAGAAACTGAGCGGCTCCCTGATATCCCCCTCTGGAGGCTTGAAGGGAAAGTAGAAGAGGCAGGGGGTCTTCAGAGTGATGTGAGTTGCACTAAAGTAGATGGTCCAGGCTCATTTTATCTTTCCCTTGCACTGGCTTTATGACACTTTTTGGGTGTGCAAGAGGAAGTCTACTTGGAGTGCTTTTTTTTTGTTCTGATCTGGCTGAAGGTAGATGGGACGGAGATGAACTGCATGTCCCTTCCTTGGAATCAGTTTGAGCAGACTGCCTGGTACCCAGAAGATCTTAGGCTATAATGTTCTCCTAGTACTGAAAGCCTGAGATTGTTAGACAAGAGTTAGCCATAGCAGACAAGGTTCAATTCACATGCTCATATGTTCATAAACTGTTGTGTTTTGTAGGGGAAAAAACATCATTTACACAGTCATTCATTCTCTCTCTGTTCCATCCTATATCAGACAACACTGTTGCTTTTACTCACTTGCTGCCTGTTCAAATTGAGGTGGCCTGGTTCCTGTGCCTAGCAGGTGATTAGAAGAGCCCAGGATACTCTTAAGAAAGAGGAATTTAGTAAGTCTGGCTAGGTGTTGGGATTTTTTTTCCCATGCATGAGGTTAGCCAGGTTAGGGAAACACTGAGTAAATGACAGGTAACTCACAGAGAGTGTGAGAGTAAACAGGCCTGATCTCAAGGGCCCACAATGAGGTATCAGTGTACCCCAAGCAGGTAGGGATCTCTGGCTTTGGTAACTCTTTACAAGAGGATGCTAGCCTTTGAAGCTGGAAGCAGAAGCCAGTGGCTAGATAGGGAAGGAGAGCTGAGGCTTGGGGCCAAAGTGGTAAACAGCTTAGAAGGCAGCCTTCCCCATGTACACAACAAATCTTTATATACTGATTTTCCAAGTCCTGGCTATTATAGTTCACTCCACATTTGGCGTAAATAGAGGAGCATTCCTTCTCTGTCACTACCCCTTGTCTGATTCGGTTTGCAGTTAGAAATAGCAGGCTTAGTAAGCCGGAAGGGTAGGACAAGGGGTCCCAGAACCCTTGGTGTCCTTTTTATTCTTTTTTTTTTTTTTTTTTGAGTCTCCTATAGGGCATGTGTGCTCACTGAAGAGACAGAGAGAAAGAGGGAAAGTGAGAAATAACTCCCCAGGGGGATAGCCACACTACCACACTACCGTCCCTTCTTCTCCATTCTCCTCTCAGTACTTTAGACATGCATGTAAACGTACCTGGAGTGATTTTCAAGCTGCTGAATCTAGGACTCAAACCACACAGTCAACCATATGGAATACAGTTGCCTTAACCTCCACGAAATCTGCTGGCTTGTGGTGTCCTATTTTTATGTGCCTTGGAGAATAGTTATCTCTTCCCTGTTGATAATTTAAAGCAATAGTCTAATATAGAAATAGACAGTTATACAAACCTGAGTTAAATCACAGCTGTGCCACTTAATGTTTTGATATTTTGAACAAGAATACCTAATTCTCAGCCTCTATTTTCTCATCTGCAAAATGAGTGTACATTATCTTTCTCAGATATTGAATTGTTTTATTTTTAATGCCAGAGGGGACAAGTGTGTACATGAGGGAAAGCACCCCCCAAACTGGGCCTGGCCATGCCACAATCCTTTTTCCTCCAGTTCTCCATTTCATTATGATCCTGGGTATTTGTGCATGACTAGTGTGTTTTTCAAGCCAGTAGGGCTGGGACTTGAACCCTGCCTGCCACATGGGATTCAGCTTTCTCTGTGTAATGCCTAACCACTACATTACAAAGCTGGCCTCGATACTGACTTTAATACTGAGTTAAATTATGTCCCCAGAGCCAACAGATACTCTTTCTTTTTTTTTCCTTTTTAGTTTTATAGGGTGCATGTGCTTACC
Organism: Tupaia tana; assembly: GCA_026018925.1. NCBI lineage: Eukaryota > Metazoa > Chordata > Mammalia > Scandentia > Tupaiidae > Tupaia > Tupaia tana. The sequence continues at coordinate 80,419,876 of JAKSZU010000004.1, forward strand.
AGATACAGAGACAGAGAGAGGGAAAATAAGAAATCTAACCCCAAGAAAGGATGGCCACATTATAATCCTTCCTTCTCCATTCTCCTCTCAGGATTTTGAGCACTCATGCACATGAGCCTGGTGTGTTTTTCAGGCTACCAGGTCTGGGACTTGAACCACTCAGACAGAGGCATGGGATCCAGCCGCCTTAAACACTAAACCACCAGCTGGCCCCCAACAAATGCTCTTCACCAAAGCCCCTGATTCAGCCTATCATGACTTCTCTAGGAACTTTCCATTTCGGAGTGTAAAGTACGAGCGGCAGGCTGTAGATTAAGGGGCCTACCTAAGGAATTTTGGAGCTAGGCCCCCTTTCCTTTCCCAAATTCCTCTTCAACATCCCTTAGGTTCTCATATGTTTGTGGAGCAGCTTCACTCTTCAGGCAGCAACAGGTTAGGGGAGCCATAGCTCTGGGACTCAGAGGCAGATTTATTTGGATGATAGGACTAATATTTGTATAACCTGCTGAGACCCGTGTGGGAGAGTTTAGGGTGGTTTTTCTTTTGGTGAGGGGATTTGCTCCAGTTTCACATCCATTAACACAAAACATGAGCTAGTCAGGGCCCTTGTGGTCTGTGGTGAGGGGATGCCTGTGGAGAAATGGGGCTGAGTGAGTCAGGCCAGGGGAATGTCTTCCTTGCAGAGCTGAGTCAAAGGATAACTGATGAGCCAATGGTGGGGTTAGGAAGGGGGAAATGGGAGGGGAAGAGAAGAGCTTCTGAGATTTGGGGATTAAGAGGAGGAAAGCCTTGGGGTAATAGGGAGGTAAGGGGGTCATGGTCAGTCTGAACTTAAGGACAGGGTTGAATGAGTTTGCGAAAGGGTGCTGTTTTGTATGCTGGGCTACTAGGAAGAAGCTCAGGTTCCAGCCAGCCCCAGTCCGCACAAGAACATGCAGATTACCACATAAATAATGGCCTAGGCCTTCCATGGGAAGTCAACCTGATTTAACATCTACCAGTGCCCTACTATCCATTCTTTGGTTTTTGGTTCTTGTCCTGTGGAAGGAAGTGGGCACCTTCTGGCATCTTATACAGCTCTATGCTTTTCTCTGGGCCCCAGATTCTAGATCATAAAGATGCACATTTTGTAATTTCCTAAATGTGGTTAGAAGAAAAACAAGATGTCCAGAGTGAAAAGTTGGAAAAGTGAGGTGGGTGAGAGACGATATCTATTTGAGCCCCACTATAGAGGTCATGTGGTCCCCAGAAGGACTAATGGCTAAGAAATTAAATTTTTCCTTTTGGTCCTTACCTTGCTTCTGTATCCCGACTGGCTTTAGATAACTGGTGGCCATTACGCACTCTACAAACCAAAACAAATTTATTTGGAACAAGAACAAAATACAAACTTTATTTGGTGCAGTCAGGGCTCCACTTAATTCTGCTGCTACTCCCTCCCTCTGCTTCCAATCACCCCCTCTCCCATCCTACCTCTCTAGGGTAGAGGTCTATCTCTTAAATCAGCAGTGTCTTAATCTCTCCTCTCTTCCATTCTTTCCTCACTTCTTCTAAATTTTAATTGCAGTAAGCACTATTTGGAAACAAAGTTAACTTAAAAGATATCTCTGTCCTTTAAGGATCTTAGAATCTTTGAGAGAAGATACATGACTAAAGTACCTTTGCTGCACAGCCTGTAAGAGTTTCTCCTGTGTAAAAGAATGCCAGCCTTACCTAGCCCTGCAGATTAAGAGCCAAGTGTTATTATTACTAGCCCTGAATAAAGGCACTAATCCACACTCTTCCTTAGAGTGATGCTGGAAATATGAAATCAGGGACTTCAGATTAATTATAAGAATCAAACAATGCCTGATCCTGAGGGTCTGTTTGCAAAACGTCTCATAGACCTGACTTAGGAATACTCACTGCCTCATTTCTATTCCTCCCTGTAGCACAGAGTAATTTCTTTTTTCTCTCACTTCCCTTATCAAGAACACCAACTATTAAATCCCCTTGCCAAATTCTCAGACTCACTTAGGACATGAGTTTCAACATGGCTAATAGAAGAGATAATAAGGATTTTTTTCCTCTCAGTCTTTCCGAGGTTTTTATTTAAATGCTCACAGTGGTCATAGGGCAGAAGCCCAAGCGAGCTGGGGAGAAGGGAGGACGCCAGGGAGGGTACGTTTCTCTTCCCTGGGAGGCATTCAGTCTAGCTCCTGCAGCCAAATTACAGCACCAGAGAACAATGTGATGCATTCCTGGGCAGGTCGGTGGGACCCTGGGCGCCTGGGCCTTGTGGAGAGAGGTGCCAGACACAGAGCTCTCCGTAAGCAATCCTGCAGAGCCGCCCCCTGGGTGCAGAAATGAAATACGGGAGAGCTTCACATTACACAGAGACCTGTAGCTCACACCTGGTTATTGATGGCCTTGGTGGAGGCCTCTGCCCCTGCCCTCTACTTGGGAACTGCCTTTACTATGGGGGTTGGGCATCTATGAAGCAATGTTGGAAAACAAGAAAGAGATGCTTCCTTTCACTCGTTGCCCTCCCAGTCAGCTTGAGCACAACCATGAGGATACGCACACCCAAGGTGCACAAATACGGACACACACGGCTTGTCTCGGGCTGCATAGTCCTCCCCTTCTCCCCAACAATAAAAAAATATGCAACTAGACTTCAACCGAATCCTTCAAAACTCATACCAACCTCAGGGTCCAGCTATAAACAAGAAATATTACAAAGTTGCATTATCAACAGGCAAACAACTGTTTGGTTTGGGGATTGGTACTCTGGGAGGTGGCACAAGAAGCATGCAGAAAGGGCATGGGGAGAAGAGATCAATGATGAAGAACTACCCCAGGCAGAGTGGTGGAGCCCATACAATTTCTCGAGGATGGCTCACGTGGAGACAGTGAGATGCCCACCTTATGTGCCCTGAATGATGGTGCAGCCTCCTGCAACTACTGAGGTATAATTGCCAAACCTGCTGCTCATGACCTGTTGTTATTGCTGGGGTTTTTTAATTTTTAAGAATTATTTGTTTAATTTTGTTTGTTATTATTATCTTTTTTTCAATTTGACCAAAGAGAGACAGAGAAGGAGAAGGAGAAAGTGAGAAAACAAGTCACCAGGTCCAGGACTCAAATTGTGGTCTTCCATATGGAAGGGAGTCCAACACCTTAATCACCACGTCACTAACCAGCCCATTATTGCTGTTTTTAACTCTTACTGGGTTAGAAAGCAGGAGAGCATTGGATTCCAGAGATGATCTCTCTAAGAGAGGCACTGAGAGAGATCACTCAGTGGCTTTACTCAGGTAAATGTGTCATAGTTGCTACACCAAACTGAGCTTTCCCAGAGCCGTTATTCTCTTTGGGTGATTGGCAGGTCTCAGGCAATAGCAGTAGGGTGGCAGTGTTATTCCTATCCCTGACTCCAAAGGTAAAAGAGATAGGAGAGAGTTGATAAGCTCATTTTCCCCCTTCCCATTCATGGTTTAAGTGATCTATGAGAATCGTTTTGGCTATTCCTCACATATTTGCGATGGTTGAGTCACCTTGATTTGAGACGGCAAGGGAAGCATTTTCCCCTTGGCTGCCTAACTCTGAACTGTCTGGTTTAGATACTGCCTTTGCTCCATCCACTCTGCCTGAGACTACTGACGGAGCAGCTGTGCATGGATGTTCTCTCTCTCTGACCAAAAGAGCCTAAATCTGGTGACTTTACCTTACCACCCTCGCCCCTGACAGCATCCCTGACCAAACAAAAAAGCTAAATCAAGTGAAGAAGAAAAGAAGACAGTTTCATGCATAGTTGTCCTATTTGACAATTTCCAACATGAGGCTTCTCCAAGAATAACAAAAGCTTTTCATTTATAAAATGCTTTAGCATATACATAATCTTCACAGCAATCCTGTAAGGTAGAGGTTAGTCTTTTTTCTTTTTTCTCCCAAATGTCATTCAGAGAGGTCCAGCGATTTGCCTAAGGGTCACATGGATGGTCAGTGCCTCAGTGAGAACTAAAACCCAAGTCTTGTGACTTCAAATCCTGTGTACTTCCCCCAAAGCCTGAGGATGCCCAGGGTTGAGGGCACTAGAGACCCCACATCTTCAGAGTAGAAACTGATCCAACATACTCAGTCCTATCAGAGTCCTAGGACTGCCAGGAGAATGGAGCTGAGCAGTGTACAAAGAAACAGCCTAGGCCTCCCTGAACCTCATCATCAAATGCCATTTTTGCCATTTCTGCCACTACCTTCACCATCACCATCACCAAGTGATCACTATACAAGTATCCCATGTTGAAACGACTCTGGCTCCTAGTTCTTCTGGCTCCACTTGTTCAGAATAACATAGAAATTTGTTTGATTTTATACAGTTCTTTTAAAGTGATGCTAAGTGTGTAGACAGAGTAGAAAGAGTCACGAGAAGCCATCAGAGGAAATTAGTAAGATTTTGGGCTTTTACAATATATATTAGAATTTTGAAACTTTACTCTCTTTAAAAATGTTGTCAAGCCCTATAACCTGGTTTGGAAACTAAGAGCAGAGAATGAGAATACCAAGAAGCCACCCTACCCCAAGCCAGATGCCTACTCATGGCCTAGGAGGGGTCCCGGGACCTCTAGCTAAGACAAGCAATTCATCTTCACCAGGGGAAGGGATATCTACGCTGCAGAGAAACCCCCGTGACATGGGGCAGAACACAGATCTTCACTTGATCAAAAACTTTTGCAGCTCTCAACCCCTCTTCCTCCCCTTATTTAAAAATCTGGACCTCTGTTTAGGTGCAAGACAGTGAGGAAAAGCAGCTCCAAGAGATGGTGTGTGCAAAGGGAACCCTTTCCTGTTCAGTCATGGAATGTATTCGGTCAGAGGCAGCAGCCTAAGTCCTCGTATCCCCTACCTAGCCCACTCCTGTACCCCAACTGTGGAGGCAGAAGGGCAAACTGCAGGAACACAACGTTCATCAATCACAGGCCCAGGATGCTACAGCTCCCTGACCTGGGCCCCGACTTGGGCTAAGGAAAGAACACCTTATGAAAACGGTTTACCTATAGTCAGGATTTCTCCCAGAGAAAACCTTACTTTTGGTCCATCGATCTTGGCTCTTGCTGTTCTCCCTGCTTCCCACCCCCACTGCCTCCGCATGTGGGCTCAGAAGTCATCATCTAAAGAATTCCATTGCTCACCTCCTGCATAGCAGCACAGCCCCATGAGGCCGCACACCAGATGGAGGGGATAAAAGTACGAGGTCATGGCTTCTAGCAAGAGGCTTTTTCTTAAACTAACCCTGACTCCTGGAAAAGAGGCAGAGCAGGAAAGTGTCGGGTGAGCTGCTGACGACAGCAGCTTCATAGGTCTTGTGTAAAAAGGAAGGAAAAAGCTAACTTGGCTTTCAGTGGAAATTTCCCTACTCTCATCTTCAGGTCTACTCCTCGTCTCACGCCTGCTTCTTGAAGGAGTCTGAGTAGAAGGCAGAGGTTGTCAAACCAGAGGGTTAAATCCTCGCCAATTGTAGGGACCTATTGGGCAGGCTGCCACACACATGCTGAGGTAGAGGCCAATCCCTGAAAATATGCCTTGTTTCTCTAAGAATATAAAGTAAAGGGAAAAGGTATGGAAGGTGGATTAGGACTCTGGGGAAATGGAAAAGGTCATCAGTACGCCTTCAAAATGTTCGTGTATAATAAACAAAGACAAGCGGATGGAGGAAGGTCATCATTCCCAGAATCATCATGCTTGCTGGGTGTCAATGTCAGAAGCAACAATTACAATGAGACAAACAGTTTAATGAACTGGGAGACAGAGGTCTCAGAATAGGGAATCAGGTACATTAGAGATGACGTTCTACAGGAGGTGGCTTTTGAGTTTGATATTTAAAAGATATGAACTGTTTGAGGGCAGTCAGAGGGAAACATTCTAAATAAAGGAAACTGGTATGTGCTGAAACTTAGAAGAATGTGCAAGCAATATATAAGGAATTTCAAGCAAGTATACATTATATACACTGGAGAATACAGAGAAATTAGAATGCTGAGATCAGGGCTTAAATAATGTGAGGTGACTGTATGTACCTAGACTGTCAAATGATTCAGAGTCCCTAAGGAGCCATAGAGTACCTGGATTTGCAGCAGTAAACATCAGGGTACCCATGCAAAAGCACAAGGATGAGTCTGTCTATTACAGATATAGGATTAAAAGAAATCTTCACTGTAAAGACCAACGAAATGCTACATATCATTAACTACAGCTACTTATCATTTAAGACTCTGGGCTAAGTAAGAGATATCAAATATCCTACCAAGAATTGTGATATATAGGCTTAAAGGCCCAAAACCTGGCAAAAATCAAGCCAAACCCTTAAGAAATTATAATGTGGGACCAGCAGTTAGCGTAATGGCTGTCGCTGAACTCCCATGTAGTCGACCGCGGTTAGAGTCCCGGACCCGGTTGCTTAAACTCACGCCTGGCGCGTGTGCGTGCATGCCCACGATTGCGAGAAGAGAATGGAGGCGAAGGGATTGCAGCATGGCCATCCCCCCAGGGGGTGATTTCTCACTTTCTGTCTCTCTGTCTTTCTGGCAAGTGCATGCGCTCTATAGCAAAAACCTCTCAAAAAAAAAAAAAAAAAAAAAAAAAAAAAAAAAAAAAGAAAGAAAGAAATTATAATGTGAAAAAATAATTTAAAATAGAAATTATAATGTGAAAAATAATTTAAAATAGAAAATATATGCTTGCTTGCCTCACTCTCAACCTTAAAACTTAACTAGTCCCCTATATACCATTGGAATCACATGGCTAGCAGATTCATCATATCTGATGCCATAGTGAATAGGAAGGCAGTTGGAAAAGAGCTTAAGAGACTGTAAAACCTCGGGACCAGCAGTTGGCGTAATGGCGTTGCTGGACTCCCATGTAGTCAACTGTGGTTCGAGTTCCGGACCCGGTGGCTTAAACTCATGCCAGGTGCATGTGCATGTGTGCCCAAGATCCTGAGAGGAGAATGAAGGAGAAGGGGTTGCAGCGTGGCCATCCCCTGGCAGGGTGTGTGTGTGTGTGTGTGTGTGTGTGATTTCCTGCTTTCTGTCTCTCTATCTCTCTCTGTATTTCTGGCGAGTGCATGCACCCTATAGCAAAAACCTCTCCACAAAAAAAAAAAAAAAAAAAAAAAAAAAAAAGAAGAGAGACTCCAAAACCTGTTCACTAACAAACAAGACAGTTCTAATACACTACAGGGTGCCAGAGCAGCAGCCATAGGCAGAAGACAAGTTCTGATTCATGATCTCCAGTTAGATCTGAGAGATCATGTACCCAAAGCAGAAAACAACAGCTATGCACTGGGCTTCTGTCATACTTCTTAATCAAACTTCCCTAACTTCTGAGGACAAAAGCATAAGGATAACCTTATAACTCCCCAGCAATCCCTGATGCCACTTTCAGAAGAAAAATATTGGAGTGTGGGTCTGACCTTATGTGGAGCTGAGGATATATATTTTTAGGCCCATTAAATAAGTCAAAGGTGAGCAGTATCCTAGGGTTCTGCTTTATTTAACTAGCACAATTTGGTACTGGAAGGCAGGTAGTCACTTAACAGCGATAGCATTGGTATCATCTTAATTTCTCTCCCCTCCCCTAGGCAGTTTATGAAAGGTGATTTCTGAAATCCTTCACAAAAGAAAAGCTCAAGGGTTTGCATTTGACAGGGACACCACTATGAATTCATTAAGAAGCATGTTTCAGGTTGCACTATAATTTCCCTATGTAACATAAGCCCATGGAATCTGACATAAGCTGATTGCTCATGCTGGTTATTTTATTTACATTTCTGAATGGAAGGGATTTCAATACTCATAAAATATCTAACTGACTTATTATTTTTCATCTATTCTCCCAGAGCAGCTATTATAAAATAGGTGTAGAAACAGAGTCTCAACTCGTATGACTGGTTAAGCAACCAGGGAAAAATTATTGCTCAAAACACAATTAAAAAAAATTCAAATGGAACTTGAGGTCACCCAAGAGATATGGTTACTCTCAATGTTATCTGAAAGATAAAAGTTAAAAAAAAAAAAAGTTAGTTAACTGTGTTGGTTATCTTCATCCAAGTCCTGTGGGTACAGTAGGTGGTAGCTTCTAAGGAACCCAGCGGGGCTAGAGTTTCTTAAGTCTTTCTCTGGAGACCCAATGTTAGCAGACACAGTAGCTAGTATAAATAGGAATGCAGGCAAGTTAATGAGAATGGACTCTCTACCACCCAAAAATATGAATGTGTCTCTTTACAAACCTGTTCCAAATTAGTCGATTTGCTTAGTCAATTAATCTGGTTAGTACATATTACTGGACTGAGATAGCCCAATAAAGATAGAAATCTTTTCCAGTTACTTAGAAAATCATCTTGGTGGTTCCTCCTGTAAAAAAGTAGCATTGTCTAAGATACAGAAATGACTGGCAACATTTAGTTTGGAAAATAAGGCAACGAAATCTGACTTTAGTGCCATATCCCAATATCCTTTTATGGAGTGTGTAGCGTACCTGTTTTTAGAATCAGTGACCACAAGACGCAGCTTTGATATTAACAGATGAGCTCGGAGAAATTCTGGGTAGCTCTTTCCTATTCTTTCTTACATATCCACTTTGGTCCCAACTGATACTAATTCATACTGCTTTATAATGACATCACACTGTTTCATTTCCAAAGCAATGGCCCTTAGTCCTTACTAACCTGTCATTATTAGGAATGAGAAGATATAAAAGAGGAAGATAAAATGCATGAGCATAGAGGCTTTTGTCTTATGGTAGTCACTATGTGACTCTGAGGAGAGAAATTTCTTACTTCAACTTTGAATCATGGGGCCCCATAACCTAGTGGTTAAGGGAGCTGCCTACATAGTTGATCACAGTCTGAATCCCAGCACCGGCAGCCTAAAAAACATGCTGGGCACACATACGTGTGGGAGTGTGCCAGATCCCAACAGAAAGAATAAATGCAGAAGAACAAATTGCAGCATGCCCAGGCCCCACTGGGACGTGCTTCCTCATCTCCCCACCCCAACCCTATCTCTTTCTGGCAAGTATGTGTGCCCTCTGGCAATTAAAAAAAATTTTTTTAATGAATTATGGAGATCTTAATTGTTTGATAAATTCTCAGCTATTTATACAGACACTATAATGAATCATGTTGTTAATAAAAACATGAACTTCAACAGCTAGGTCAAAGACGAAAGTCCTCCATATTTTAAAAAATTAATAAAATAAAGACATCTCTTTCTATATCTTGTTTGACTTAAATGGATCCTAACCAAATAAATTCTTCCAAAGGGGAGGGTCAAGTCCTCTATGAGTCTAGATTGACTTTTTGATCACTATAGCTCATGGGAGGCACGTGAAAATAATTCATTAGTTACTTCCAGCCAAATAAGTGAGTGTGCCACGGCGAAGTAATCTACTGTGGCAGTAGCCTCTGCCTTACATCTTAACACCTGTCTCAAGCCTCCTACTACTAGACTATAAACTACTTGTGAACAGAGACAATATTTTATGCTGTATATAGTTATCCAGTAAAAGTTTGTTCATAGAATGAAGAGATGAGCAAATAAATCTATTAGCAGTAAAACCTTGATACAACAAATTTAAAATCCAAGACCTACAGTATTCATGGAACAGTCATTACATATCATAGCATGTTATAAAACTGTAGTTGCCATATTCTTAAATGCTGAGGCCCTTTAAAAAGCCAAACTTTGAAAATGAACTAAGATAAGCCCTCCTGGAGTTCTATTCAATAAGTCCGTATTGACAACGCTGTTCAGGGTAACCAGGACTCTCTGAACTGAATGTTCTAGTACAATTTTTGTTTTGTTTTGTTTTTAAAGGTGGTAGTACAATAGCTAAAATACACCAAGAGGAAATTAATAAGAAAAGTCTTCACAGCCAGGACTTAGTTGAGAATCCCTGGGCTCCCAATAAAGGCTAAAGCCTCATAGAGATCAGAGTCAAGTAAATAAAAAATCCAGCTGAATTTTATCAGAGGGCAAAGTTTCAACTCTGAGTACCCCAGCAACCGAGGATGAATTATGTATAAGATTAGTAAAGTGCCTTCATCCACACCCCAGCCAGAGAACATTTTTCTGTTTCACTATGACTGAAGGAAAAGCAGCAATGTATTTGCCTGCCAAGAACAGCTGTGGCTGTATTGTAGATAGAAGTATAACAACACTGAGGATTAACGTGTAATTGTAAAGCTGCTGCTACCTGGGCATAAGAGCGTGAACTCTGGCTTCAGAAGGAAATAGGGACTCCAGTACACTGAATAGATGGGAACAAGAGCTGGCATGTTTCTAACAGAGGGTGAGAATATGCTCATTTCTTAAATTCTCCCTTCAAACTGCTTCGTTCTCTGAATGTCATATAGAACACATACAAGGGTGCTTAATAGGAATACAGCTTTCTTTTTTTTAAAGAAACATTTAACTTTATTTATTTACTTTAATTTGACCAGAGAGAGACAGAGAGAGAGAGAGAGAGAGAGAAAGAGAGAGAGAGAGAGAGAGAGAGAGAGAGAGAAAGAGAGAGAGAAAGTGAGAAAGCAAGCTGTCAGGTCTGGGACTTGAACGCAGTTGACCATGTGGGAGTCCAGCGCCCTTAACCACCACGCCACCTGCCAGCCCTGGAATACAGCTTTTTCGACACTTTGAACAGTACATGCATGTTTTATTTCTAAAATGTATGAAATTGCAGAATGAGGTCAGAAGGTCATTATGTGGTCTGAATTCTCTTTTATTTTTGAGAGAGAGATGTTTGCTATAGGGCGTGTGAGCTCACCATAGAGACAGAGCGCGACAAAGAGACAGAAAGCAAGAAATCACCCTAGGGAGGATGGCCATGCCGCGATCCTTTCTCCTCCACTGTCCTTTTAGGATTCTGGGCTTGTATGCACATGCTTCTGGTGTGAGTTTAAGCCACCAAGTCTGGGACTTGAACCATAGTTGACTATGTGGGAGTCCAGCAATGTAACCATTAGTGGTCTGAATTCTTTGAATATCAGTTCTCTAAATTTTGCTGAGCCTCACCTGAAGCTAATATAATTTCTATTCTTGAAGGTAGATGCTGCCAAGATGGATCTAAAGTAACCTTAACGTTATTACAAAACTAAAAGAGATGTTCTTTTTTCAGCAAATTCAGATAGAATATTAAAACCCAATCTTTTATTGTGGCCCTATCAGCCTCAGTAAGGAACACAACCAAGTTTCCTATGCATCGATATAACTACTAGAAGTACATCTGCTACCTTAAATTTCTTCTCTAGAATAAAAAAAAATCCCACAGGGGCCGGCAAGTGGCATGGTGGTTAAAGGCGCTGGACTCCCACATGGCCTACCACGGTTCAAGTCTCAGACCTGGTGGCTTGCTTTCTCACTTCCTCTCTCTCTCTCTGTCTCTCTCTGATCAACCTGGAAAATAATAATAATGATGATAATAATAAATAAAGTTAAATAAATAATTCTTTTTTAAAAATCCCACAAGTTCTATTTTAGACCAAAAGTTTATCCTGTTCAGTTAAATCATCCCCCATAAACCTTCACAAACTTGCCCTTTGATTGTAAATGTGAACTGATATTAAAGCATAAACTATATATGCATTTATACTTTATATCAAAATTTTTTAACACAATTTCAGGGAGTCAGTCAAATCCTCTCTGAATCATTGTTAACCAAGGCCTACTGTTCCTTTAGTATTACAGTAGATTTTAGGCAGTTAGAGAGGCTAAAGTCCTTTATACATTTATGTGAGTATGTGATTAGATGACTAAACAGCATTTTCTTACTGGCTATCTAGCAAGAAGAATGAAAGGAGTAGTAAGGCAGTTTGAAAAATAGAAAAGCAAATGTGCATTCTTTATTTTGAAGGATCAAAGCTCATCAGGTCAATGTATACTGTGAAGGGTTCGCCCGGGCAGCTTATTTGTCTACTAATATATTTGCCTTTGCAATAAGGAGTTTGCCAATCTAAGCAATCTAATACTTTCTATTTTTCTGACAGGTTACATTAGTCTCTTTATTTAAAACTCTTCCCAAATTCACCTCTCATTAAAAAAACAAAACAAAACAAAACAAAACAAAACAAAAAAAAAACACCAAAAAAACACTTCAGGGGTTGGCAGGTGGCGTGGTGGTTAAGGTGTTGGACTTTCATATGGCTGACCACAGTTTAAGTCTCAGACATGGTGGCTTTCTCTCTCTCTCTCCCTCTCTCTCTCTCTCTCTCTTTGTTCAAATTAAAAAATAATAATAATACTGATGAATAAAATTATTCTTAAAAAGAAACTTATCTAGCAAAGCTACTTAACTACCACCACTGGTTCTCCATCTCCTGAGCATCACTATTTTTGGTTTGAAATGCACTCTTTTGAACTTGTTTTGAAGTACATTGTGCAGTGATACATTATTGAGACCAAAAATATATATCATGACTAAAAGTAATAGGCTATCTTTTTAAAAAATATATTTATTTATTTATTTATTTAAATTATACCAGAGAGGGACAGAGTAGGGTGGAGGGCAAGAAAGCAAGCCACCAGGTCCAGAACTTGAACTGTGGTCTGACATGTGAGAGTCCACCACCCTTAACTACCATGCCACCTACTGGCCCCATAATAGGCTATCTTATCAACTGTGTAGTTTCAGGCACATCACTTTGGTGACACAAACTTTCCTTCTGTAATATTTAAATATTTCAATCTGTCCTCCAATGGTTTCAGTACGAATAAAGTTTAAATTCTATTTTTTTCCCTTCAGTTATTGCTATAGGGCTTGTGCGCTCCCTGGAGAGAGACAGGGAGAGAAGGAAAGTGAGAAACCACCCCACGGGGGGGTGGGGGGGTGGGGATGGCCATACCACAGTCCCTTCTCCTTCATTCTCTTCTTGGGATCTGGGTATGCACACACACACACACACCTGGCATGATTTTCAATCTGCCAACTGGGGACTTGAACCACCCAGTTGGCCATGTGGTATTCAGATGCCTTAACCTCCATGCCAAGTGCTGGCCCAAAAGTATAAACTCTTAAAAAAAGAACTAGCTGAAGTTCAAGTTACTTTGGTTTATAATTGTAATACATTAAGCATCTCACCAATTTAGTTCTTTGAACTTAAGAAATTTGACTGATGGGAAAGAAACAAAATTCTACTCAAGAAAAAAAAATCCTAAAAACTATTTCTCGAGATCATAATTTTCTCTTTTGTATCCCATTTAGAGGACTATAGTGGGTCTGCAAAAGACAAAGATGTTTTCTAAAACAAGATCAGGGGCCAGCAGGTGGCATGGTGATTAAGGCGCTGGACTTCCACATAGCCAATCGTGGTTTGAATCCCAGACCTGACAGCTTGCTTTCTCACTTTGTCTCTCTCTTGTGAATTAAAAAATAATAATAAATAAAAATTAAATAAATTATTATTTTGATAGGGGCTGGCAAGTGGCATAGTGGTTGGGATGCTAGACTTCCACATGACTGACTGAGGTCTGAGCTCTGGACCTGGCAGCTTGCTTCCTCACTTTCCCTCTCTCTCTCTCTCCATCTCTCTCTGGTCAAATTAAACATAATACTAATAATAATAAATAAATAAAATTAAACAAAAAAATATAACAAGTTCAGTAGGTTTTCTGATGTGAATTCAAAGATCACTAGTATAATGTGTTTAGAATGACCAATGTACATCAGTATCTAAGCATAGATCTTTCAAAATCTGCTAAGCAGTTCATTTGCTCTTATGTTAGGAGTAATTTAATAGGTTTTCCTAAACTTTAGCAACAAGATTTACACTTTAAGGAAAATATGACTAAATATAAGGAATTCAGAAGGAGCTTTTGTGAGCTTCATACTTGATAGGCATATGTTAATATGAAAAGAGGATGCTTTCCACAAACTTCAAAACTGACTTAAAGATAAAAATATGGATTAAAAAGTACATTCTCAGGGCCAGCAGGTGGCTTGGTGGTTAAGGCACTGGACTCCCACATGGCTAACCGTGGTTTGAGTCTTGGACCTGGCAGCTTGCTTTCTTACTTTCTCTTTCTCTCTCTGTCTCTGGTCAAATTAAAAAGTAATCATCATAAATGAAGTTAAATAAAATAATTTTTTAAAAACTGTATTCTCTGCCCAGCTACTGTAGCATGCACTGTGGATACTGCTCCTGAGCAGGCTGAAGCCATATGACAGGCCTGGGTTGGATTGCTGGCCCACCCTAAAGCCAGGCGTGGTGGTGCATGCCTGTAGCCCCAGGGTCTCAGGACACTAAGGTGGGAAGATTACAACATAGCAAGATCTTATCTAAAAAAAAAGAGGTACATTGTCCTTTTATTCTTGAAAATAAGAATAAGAATTCAGTACTTAGAAAGCCTGGATAAAGAAGAATATCAGCAATTTTAAAAATTATTCTGCCTTTTTGAAGGAGAACAATGAGGAAGAAGCTTAAGCAATATATTTTCTCTTTCAATATACCAGCTTATAAAGAAAATCAAAACTGGTTAGGCCAGCCTGCCCAAGTAAAGGCTTTCAGAGGTACTGACAATGAAACAAAAATGTAAACATTTAAAAATTTTGATCTGTCACATGGACGGTTCGTTTTGTAATCAGTATAGTCTCTGGAAAATATCTCTGGAAATACCAGATATACTACTGTGGAAGGAAAACAGTTACAAAAAACAAAAGGAATATGGGCTTAGTTACAATTCAAAATGTTTTCAAAATGATCAGTTTTTATCAAAGAAGACTCATAGCTTCAAAAAATAATTATTTTCTAGACATTTCGCGCGGCGCGCTAGCGCGCCGCGCGGTTTTCTAATTTTTGATTTTTATTGAAATTTTTTGAATATTAATTTTTGTTTTTTAGATTTATTCCAAAGTTTTTCTCTTCTTTTTCTCTCTTTCTTGTCTGTTTTTTGTTGTTGTTGGTATTGTTTCCCTCTCTCTGCTTCCTTTTCTGCACACTTCCCAACCCTCGTATTAATCTTCAAAATTTCGGGAAGAAACCGACCATCCACCAGATGACCAGAAATCGCTGCAGGACCACAAGAAATATGGAGAAGCAGGAAAATGCCTCTCCTCCAATTGAAACGGATAGCTCCTCTTCATCCACACACAGTTCAAGGGAATTCATGGAAATGTCTGATAAACAATTCAGATCACTCATAATGGCAAAGCTAACAGAGAGCAAAGAGAAGAGAGACAAGGATCTGCTGAAGGGGAAGGAGAAAAGAGTTGAAGAGTTCTAGGAGGTGAGGAAATTCATGCAAGATCTAAAAGAGGAGTTTCACACTTTACAAAAGAATCAGATGGAGCTGTTAGAGATGAAGGATATAATACAAGAAGTCAAAATCTTCCTTGAAAGTATTAAAAGCAGACTAGATCATTCAGAAAATGGAATCTCTAATGTAGAAGAGAAAATGGCTGGCCTAGAAAGGTCCACCATAAAGACTGAGATAATGGCCCAAAACTTTGAGAATAATATGCAAGAAGTACTAGATACAATTAAACGTCCAGGGGCGGCAGTCGGGGGCTCCGCTCCGCGTGCCGGCGCATGGGGTTGGGGAGGCGGGCGCGGGGGCTCCACTCCACGTGCTGGGGCGCGGGGTCAGGGCGCGGGGGCTCCGCTCCACGTGCCCTTCTGGAGTTCCGGCCCGATTGGGGCTCTGCCCCGCAAGCCGTGGCCGGGGCTCTGCCCCCTCGTGCCGTGGCCGGGGCCTGCCCCGCGAGCCGTGGCCGGGGCCTGCCCCGCGAGCCGTGGCCGGGGCCTGCCCCGCGTGCCGTGGCCGGGGCCTGCCCCGCGTGCCGTGGCCGGGGTCTGCCCCTGCGAGCCGTGGCCGGGGTCTGCCCCGCGAGCCGTGGCCGGGGCCAGCCCCGCGTGCCATGACCGGGGCTCTGACCCTGCGTGCCGTGGCCGGGGTCTGCCCCGCGAGCCGTGGCCGGGGCCTGCCCCGCGTGCCGTGGCCGGGGCTCTGACCCTGCGTGCCGTGGCCGGGGCCTGCCCCCGCGTGCCGTGGCCGGGGTCTGCCCCCGCGAGCCGTGGCCGGGGCCAGCCCCGCGTGCCGTGACCGGGGCCTGCCCCGCGAGCCGTGGCCGGGGCCTGCCCCGCGTGCCGTGGCCGGGGCCTGCCCCCGCGTGCCGTGGCCGGGGCTCTGACACTGCGTGCCGTGGCCGGGGTCTGCCCCTGCGAGCCGTGGCCGGGGTCTGCCCCGCGAGCCGTGGCCGGGGCCAGCCCCGCGTGCCGTGACCGGGGCTCTGACCCTGCGTGCCGTGGCCGGGGCTCTGACCCTGCGAGCCGTGGCCGGGGTCTGCCCCGCGTGCCGTGGCCGGGGCCTGCCCCGCGAGCCATGGCCGGGGTCTGTCCCGCGAGCCGTGGCCGGGGTCTGCCTTGCGTGCTGCATCAGCTGATGGCCGTCTCTGCTTCCCTGAGCCGCGTTCCTGAAACTGTGTTCCATGGAGATTCACCTACATTTGCGGGGCTGCACGAGACCCACCCTTGGTCCAGCCCTGAGTGGAGTCTACGTTCCCTCTTGTTGGGAACTTTATGATCTGATAATTGGAGAAAAAAATAAAAATCATGTTTATCATAAAAAATAATTAGAATAATAATAATAATGATTGGGGGATACATAGGAAAGATATTGAATGTTGAAGTGGGGAGATTAATGTCTCTGTACTGACTGACATGCATGGCATTCCCTTTTGAAAAAGCAATGTAATACACTGTAAAGTTATATGTAATTCAATGTAACAAAAAATGGATAATAATAAAAAAAAAAGAGAAAAGAAAAAAAAAATAATAATTATTTTCAAATTAAGTGATGAAACATTTATATTATCAGTTTAATTTTTAATTGTAGCCCTGTAGTTTTAATAAAGAGGAATAAACTATCATAAGTTTTAGCATTAAAAAGTCAGATGGAGAATATAAAAAAGATCTTTCACCTATGAACAGCATTCATGTCACTGGTAATGACCATGGAAGACTAAGAATCTTTAAAAATAATGATGTTTTTCTACTGGTCTATATCAATACATAGCTATAACTGTCTATCAACTCTCCTAGTTCTGAAGATGATCTTTACCCTGGGAAAAAATAATGAGAATAGTGGACCAGCCTTCCTGAAAACTTTTGCTTACTAGTCAGTAAAAAAGACACTTGGCATTTATATCTGCTTATTATTTTTTAAAATGTAATTTAGGGAGAAAAATTTTAATTATTTTTGGGAAGAGGCTGAAGAAACCCCAGTGAGACATTCTGTAGAGAGGTCTTTTGTTAGTATAACATCTGACCTTCTATATCTTTGGAAATCGTGCAACTTGGCTAATGTAGTCCTCAAAAAATTAATCAAGCAGATTGTAAGGCCCTAGTTACAGTGGAGCCAGCCAATTATGAGTTGCTCAGAAATTCATCATTGGTATGTCCAACCACATTTTCCCACATAAAGATTAGTAGAAATATGTGGAAACAGGGCCTATTCCCTCCCCAGCACAGTATGTGTTCAGTGAAACAAATTTCAACAAAGTTTTGCCTAGTAGAACAAACTATTTATGTGGAAATCTTTTTGATTCCTGTCTTTTACCCATAATACCTTTTCTGCCAACATTGCAAAAACTGCCCTATTTAGTTAAAACCCATATAGGGACTTTTCTGTTCAAACTTTTATATTCAAACACAGTTCTGAATTCAAACTAAAATCACATGCCACAAGCCTGAATTCATCACTGTTAGTGAAATCCCCAAACACCATCTTTAAGTCTTTTCACTGTTGTGGTGACACCTTCCAAGCCTTACTAAAAAGAAAGCTTTTCTTGCAAGAGAGAAATGAAAGGGGCTAAAGTAGATGAAGATTGGTTCTCTAAGGAGAGGGCAGTACTGCTCTTAAAGAAGCTCCTTTCAGATAAGCAGAATCAGATTCCAGTTCAGTTGGTTTTCTGGCTACCCTTACTTTGAACTCTCATATTTAACCCAGCAGGCTTCAAAGTAGGTAAGAAAATGGCCTACCACTTAAAAGCAATTTTTCCTTTTTCAGGAATTCTGGCCTTGGAGAATATCAGCTCTGATATTAGCACATTCCACATCTCCAGGGATTTATGCAACTTTTTTTCATTGCTCTATGTCTAATGTCAAACTAGGTTTTCATCTCAGCCAGGAGAAAAATCAGGGGTAAAAAATCCTAATCTGCTGAAAATGAAGCCTTATTCCACATAGCTTTATACCATGCAAAAGAAGGAGCACCAAAACTACTATTTCATTCACTCCCATTTACCTAAATTCTACGTACAGGGAGAATTATTAAAAATCATTAATCCCCAATACCAGGTTTCAAAAAAAGCAACTTTTGTAACAAATACATTTTAGGAAATTCAGATTTAATAAGCTCTATTCATGTGAGGTAATACAAAAAGATACTAGATGAGGAAGAGACAATGGTAATAATGAAGAAATTTTGGAAACTTTCTTAATTCCTTTGCTTACTAAATTACGAACACGTTTGTTTCCAAGACTGTTCATAAATTTCTACTTTATTTGGCCATCAAATATCTGACTTGTAAAAAATCTTTTTTTTTTAAACTTTATTTAATTTGACCAGAGAGGGGCAAAGAGAGAGAGTGAAAAAGCAAGCTGCCAGGACTCGAACCGTAGTCAGCCATGTGGGAGTTCAGCACCCTTAACCACCATGCCACCTGCTGGCCCTGACCTGTAAAAAATGTTAACATATGTGTTTGCAACTTACTATTAGGTTCTGTCCTATGAGGCAGTTTCCCAGTCTGGAATTTGAAACATTTCCTCACTTTCCGTGGTTCACATATGTAATGATATACCAAAGTATATCACTAATAGTATTGCTTAAATGATGAGCTTATTGTTAGGACATATCTTCTCCAAATATGAGGGAGGTGAGGTTTCCCACTATAGCTGCATTTTGGTTATGATACGACAATCACAGTAGCAACAGCTAACACTCACCTACTTTTACTATAGGCAGACATAGCTCTAAACACTTGACATATGTATATATATATTTTTTTTTTTTTTGAGAGGTTTATGCTATAGGGTGCATGTGCTCGTCACAAAGAGAGAGACAGAAAGCGAGAAATCACCTCCCAGGGGGGATGGCCACGCCACAATTCCTGTTCCTCCATTCTCCTCTCAGGATCCTGGGCACGCATGCACACACACCCGGCGTGAGTTTTAAGCTACCAGGTCTGGAACTCGAACTGCGGTTGACTACATGGGAGTCCAGCAACATAGCCATTACGCTAACCGCTGGTCCCAACACTTGACATATTTTAAACTCATTTAATCCTCATCAAAACCTGTAAGATATGGGACTAACTGGTAGTGTGGTGGTTAAGGTGATGGACTCCCACATGGCTGACTGTGATTCAAGTCCCAGACCTGGTAGCTTGCTTTCTCACTCTGCCACCCCTAATCTCTCTGGTGAGTGCACGTGCCCTTTAGCAAATTAATAACAATGACAACAGCAATAGTAATAAATAAAATGAAATAAATAATTCTTTTTAAAAAAGAGACAGTACTATTCTTATTTTAGAATGTAGAGTAGAAAGATTAGTAACTTACCTGAGGTTGCACAGTCAATAAGTGTAAAGGCTGGAATTCGTTCAAAACAAAAAAGTCTGGCTTCAGAGTATGCTCATAGTCATCTGCAATGCTGCTCCTCCTCCATCTTGGTAAGGTGGCACTATCCAGGTGTTTTAAATTCCTCATATTGGGGGTAGGTAGAACAAGGCTTCTCAAGGTTTAGATGGGCATATAGGATTACCTGGGAATCTTGTTAATGCAGATTCTGATTCAGAAGGTCTGGAGTGGTGCCTAGGTTCTGCACTTTTAACAAGTCTGGGTGACAGTGATCCTTTAATACATAGACCAAACTTTATAAAGCAGTGAAGAAGTAGGTTTTAAGCCTCTAGGTCCCTTGCTGTTTATCTCTCTATCAAGGCATTTATATGTAGTGTTTATAAGCTGGAGACTTCCCATACTGTAATAAATTTTCATTAACTCTTAACCAGAACATTTCTTGGGGACAGATGCATACCAAATATTGGTTTGCAGGTATTTTCAGTAACTACGTAGCTTTCAGGAATTTAAAACATACATGTAAAGACCATGGGGATAAAACGTGGCTCCAAACATTCACTGTCAGGAACATTCTAAACACCATATACTACCAACTATAAAAATACCAAAGGATAGTGAACAAATGCTTCTTTATTGTTCATCAACTGGAATCACAGTATATCAATAACTTTGGTCTACAAAAGAAGCTTCTGCTTTAAAATATGTAATTATTTATTCTTATGCTCTGCTAGAAGAGTGTCCAGGAACTTATACTATGTAATCTTAAAGACTCTTCTGGTGCCATTAGTGATCTCTGACGCAAACACTGGATATTATCGTCGATGGATGGAGTATTCAATGAGTGTGTTTCACATTAATTTTAGCCAGTATCTCATGGAAATGCAATGTTAACAGCTGCCACACACCTAGCCATATTCTAGGTCTCCCTCTTTGTTCTAGTTAGCCTCCTTCCCACCCTACTGCTGTAAGAGCAACCAAAGAATCGTCTCTTCCATTCCTGCCTGTGATCTCAAATACACAGCTGCACATTTTTTTCCCTAGCTGTTAAATGGATGGGATTCCCTTTCTAGTGCATTTTCCCCCAGATTACACAGTAGGTCATTTCCATTTGAGAAGCACTCACTCCCCAGTCAGTACCAATGCAAATAGCAGAGTTAGGGATGATCACTAAGCTTCCTTTTTACACTAAAAGGAAATAGAATAGCCGGTTCCCAACCCAAATATCTATACTCCCTGAACAACAGTGGAAAGTCATTCTTCATCAAGTCTGACCCAGAATCAAGTGCAGACTCAGACTCCTAGGCCTACAGCCAGTGGCAACTTAACACATTATACAATTGACCTTCAGGGAAATGAGAAACCAGTGCTCTCACCACTGGTGCCAGAAGAAAGCCAACTCATCTCTAAGGCATAAATAAACTATTCTTAAGGCAGGAAAAAAAATTCAGAGAAAACAGGGAGATGTAATAGAGGTATGCAGAGAAAAAATACAGAAATATAGGGGATCTTCAAAAAGTTCTTGGAAAATATATATCACTAAAAAACTGTGCAAGGATTTTTTTAAATCTGTGCACCAAAACAGACTTGTATTTTAATTCTACTTTCCATGAACTTTTTGAGGTCTCCTTGCTCATTATCAAGTAAGTATTAGTTTTTCTAAAGTTCTTAGTGTTTTTACATTTGAGAATATAATGAACAACGTTTTCTTTCTTATTACCTTGTAAAAATGCAAAGATACACAAGGAAGATTCACTTTTCAAAAAGGCTTGGAGACTTAAGAGGAATTATCTTTGGTAACTTTACTTTGAGCAAGTGATATTAGCACGTTTATGTAGAAAAGTAAATACTCATGAATACCCTAGTATCAGTCTTCAAATATTTCCTGGGTCAAGAAATGGGAAAGCAGCTCAAAACTAAAGGGTGAAAATGAAAATAAAGGCCCTTATATGGTTCTATACTTAAGATTCGGGAAGGTCAATAAGAACACACAGACACAATAGCTGGAAGAACCTCTGCGTATTGTACCCAGGGTGAATGTCCCATCTGTCCCATCTCACCTACTTGTTCACCATCCTAGTTGCATTCTTGAATTTAAAGTTCATTAAATCCTTAGAATAAATTATTTCACTTAAATGGAAAAATTAAAAGGCTCATTTACAAAATAGAGAATTATTTTAAATGCTGAAGAAAATTTACTAATGGTAAAAGAGAGTTGGATTATTCTTTAACTAATAACAAGTGCTATGTTTATCACCAAAAGTGATCTACAAGGATCAATTTTATGATGTTATATGAATGTATTCTTTAAACATTTAAGCAACAGAAATATAGGTCAAATCACCAAAAACTTATGTTTGACATATTTATGACCAAAACTTTACAAATCAATTCCTGTAATTTACTTTAACAAATTTCTTCCACTGCTCAACTGGGTTAGCACAAACAGATCAGAATGTTTTCTTGTGTGTTTTTACAAATACTCTACACAAGTCCTTGAGATCATACTTACAGCTTTAGCAAAAACACCCATGATTTCAGGAAACTGGTGTGTGAAAAGGGCTATCATTGCTGTAGTAGAACACAGTCCTGCTGTGAAATGGATGAAAAAAGGAAGATCCTTCTTTGGGTAAACAGAAACATGATGAAAGGCTGCAAGGGAGAAAAGGCAGAGATGACTCTTATTTCAGGATACAGTGTAGAACATGTATCAGAATATTGCACTGTACTCCATGAGTATGTACAGTTATTATGGGTCAACTATAAACAACATTTTAAAAATTAAGAAAAATAATACCATGTAAACCAATCTTAATATTTTCAAGTGAAATCTATTTTTAAAACCTAAAAAGGAAAAGTAAAATTTTTAAAGAACAAGAAATCTCTGGCCAAGTAAGGTAAAAGAAGGGTATGCATTATTTTTTCTAGCATCCACAGCAAATCTACATAGTCAGACTGTGCTGGGGTCTTGGAACAGGATGACATCGTGGGAAAGAACATCGATTATAAAGTCATGCTGAGGTGGTTTTGAAAAAGAGCTTTGTCGTTTATTAGCTGTCTGATCTTGAATAAGTTGCTAAACTCTCTAGAAGTTGCTATGGAGTTGTTATGATGAACATTGTAAGTGCTTAATAAATGTACGCTGTTATTAATTCTTGTTCTTAGGGAGCTCAAAGACTAGTATAAAGAGACAGATATGCCACTGGAGATTTTCAGAAATATCAGTTAATAATTTATCCAGTTATTAATGTGCTCTATATGTGGTATTTTATTGAGCACTGTAAAAAGTTGAGCTAGAAAACCAAAGCCCTAGGAGTCTGGCCAAAATGAAGTCCTTAGTCTTATTTTACCACATTTACTCAGGTATTTTTTTTAAGTGACTGGTTATTTCATTACCAATTATATTGAAGTATTTATATTTTATTTGAAATTCAAAAATAATTGAATAGCATTACTGTGCTGAGCCTATTTCAGTGCCTGACACACAGTAGTTGCTCAATAAATGTCTGTTAAACTGGGAGCTATTTAGGAATTTCATTTGTCCAGGAAGTTGACTGCCCAGAACTGGACACTAACCCAGGAACTCCTGATGTAATACCTTCCACTAGTAAGGGATGACTAATTCAGTGCTGAACTATGGCCAGCCATACATTTAACTTTTTTAAACCTAATGATTCACAGAGATTGCACCTAAGCTTCCTTCAACAGCTATTACATTTTACATCTTAAACTATATTCATACCAAAAATCAAACTCATTAAAAATCCTGAAAATTTCCAGAGCCTTGAGCTATTATTAATGCAAAATTACAACAGAACTGAATTTTTTTACAGTTACAAATATGAAAAACTATAGAGAACATAGTGCTTTCAGCAAATAAAGAACCAGCAGTCCCTTTTGCTCTGTCTCTCAGTCATGAGAGGGTGATTTCTTCTAGCAAACCAAAAGAAACAAATTCTGGTATTTGAGAAATCAGCTAACCTGTATAGCATTTTATGGTTTTTAAGGTGCTTTCATTTATATTAGCTCTTTGATTATTTTTCAATAATCCTAAGAGATAAATAATATTATTCTTGCTTTATAAGGAAGAATACTGCATGATTTTAGTAAGAAAATTTCCCAAAATATGAGATTTTTATACTGTAGGAGAGGTATGATTATTTCTTTTTGGATTGCTTTCTGTAGATTCATTTGTCAGTCAATGCTTGGCTTATATATCAATATAATGAATGAATGAATAATACAGAAACACTCCCTTGGAATAAAAGTTCAAATCTCATCAGTGGCTTGTAGAAAAACATTTATCAGGAGGCATAAAAGACAACTCAATAGCTATATGAACTAGAGGAATAGCTCAAGTCTGAACTTATAAGATCTATAAGCAAATTCCAGAATGCTGTAAGTCTTATCAAGCTTGGAGGAGAATTAAAAACCAAAAATCTCATAAGTACTCCTGGGTATTAGAACTCCCTATTATTTTATTTATTTATTTCAGAGAGATTTTTGCTATAGGGAATGTGTGCTCGCTAGAGAAACAGAGACAGAAAGTAAGAAATCACTCTCCATGAGAGATGGATACACCTCAATCCCTTCTCCTCCATTCTCCTCTTGGGATCTTGGGCATGTGCACTCACACGTCCAGTGTGAGGTTTTTCTTAAGCTATCGGGTCTGGGACTTGAACCATGGTCAACTACGTGGAAGTCAGCAACATAACCACTATACCATCTGCTAGTCCCAGAACTCCCTATTATTAAAAATTTGTTCATTCTACCACAGTGAGAGATATAAAAAATACTTAAAGAACGTATAGTATAATCAAGCCCAACTGCAATGAGAAAGATACAAATCCTTCCTGTCTTACCTCCTGGAGTTTGCTATATGCGGTTACAATTAATAAAGGTTTGCCAAAAAGCAAGTTGTCTCATCTTGTAACTTATGACTCTGACAACATGATAATAACCCTGATTTTATTCATACTACTATGTAAAGTTTGCCTTATATCAGACAACCTTTGTAAAGGTTTACAAAGAGAAGCATTCTTTTAGGCTAATGTATTAGCCTAATATAATCCACTCTTGCATATTGAAGTTCCATAATTAAATATCCATCCCTTTGCCTTAAACATCCTTGTTCCTCTTAAAATGGGGGGAAAAAAGAACAACTGCTATCATCACCACTCTAAGAAGGAAAATAGAATTTCTCTCTTTGATTCATTGTCAAAGTCAGTGGATTCTTCTCAGGAATTACCTTACCTAATATCTCAGATCCTTATCCTCACTTGGAAATTTCTTCCTCCTTTTAGTTTCTAGAATATCTTGTTCTGGTTCTTGTCTTATCTTTCTGACCATTCTCACTAAATCAACTCTTTACCTGCCACTCATTTTTTAAGTATTTTTGTGCCCCTATGATTTCACCTTTTCCTCTCATTTTACACTGTTCCCCTTAGTGATCTCATTCATGCCTAGGACTTCTTTTGCTACCTTGAAAATGAAGATCCCACGTCTGTTTTGTGAGACAGAGACAGAAAGAGGTATCAGGACCTCTGGCAATTTCGTTTACACAACCCAATTCTGTCCCTAGCCCACAGCTGACTGGACCAGGAATGAACACCTTGATAAATCTAAATCCCTCTTCAGGAAGTTTTAGAAGTGAGTTAGAGATATTCTCATTCCGTACTGTTTACCTGAATTGATGACATGTAAACACAGAGCTGTATATGATCCCCTACAAACAGAGATCATACAAAGAGAAAAAGGGGCTGGGGAAAGGAAAAAAGAAAGTGAGAGCAAGAGAAACTGAAAAATGCAGCCAGAGACAGAGAGAGAGAAAACAAGCCGCCAGGTCCGGGACTCGAACTACAGTCGGCTATGTGGAAGTCCAGCACCCTTAACCACCAAGTCACCTGCCAGCCCCAGAGAAGTTTAGCTTCTTGAAGGCAAGAACTAGACTGAAACACTGTCAGCAATTAAAACCCTACATATTTCTGGTTCTCCTCATTTTGTGTTAAAGTTAATTTTATTTCTTTATAGGGTAGTGAGGTACCCTCAATGAGGTCTTACATATGTGATCCTCCCCCCAGGTCTTCCAGTCAGCCAAGATTACAGGCATGCCTGATGCATTCGGGTCAACCCAGGAACCCATACCGTGTCTGCCCATGTGGCTCTAGAAATGCACAGTGGAGCCTTAACGCCTGTGCTACTGCAGCTGGGCAATCCTCCTAACTCTTTAACTGTTCTTTTCCAAGGTGGAAAGTTTAGCCCTTCCAACTTTATTCTTCCTAGAGATTATTTTGACTATTCTAAGTTCTTTACTTTTCCATATAAATTTTGGGATGACCTTGTCTTTTTTTTCCCTTTGGTAAAATTCCTTCCGGGATTTTGAAAGAGGTTATATTGAATCTACAGATGAATTTTGGGAGAATTTTCATCTAAATAATATTGGGTCTTCCAGTCTAATAACATAGACTATCTCTCCATTTATTTGGATTTTCTTTAATTTCTCTCAGCAATAGTTTGTAGTTTTTAGTATATGAGTCTTGGAGCTATTTTATTGAATTTATTCCTAAGTAGTTTATTCTTTTTGATGCTATATGATTGGAATTGTTTCTTAAATTTCATTTTTAGATTATTCATTGCTAGTATATACAAACAATTTTTGTATATTGATCTTATATCCTACAACCTTGCTGAACTTATTAGTTCTAATAGTGTTTTTATGGCTTCCTTAGGATTTCCTACATAGATGTCATGTCACCAGTTTTACTTCTTCCTTTCCAATATTAATTTGTTTCTTTTTCTTACCTGATTACACAGGCTAGAACCTCTAATATGTTGAATAAAAGTGGTAAGAACAGACATCTTTGCCTTCTGACCTTAGGGGGAAATCATTCAGTCTTTCACCATTAAGTATGACGTTAACTTTAGAGTTTTTGTAGATGTTATCAGATTGAGAAAGTTCCTTCTGTGTGTAGCTCGTTGAGAGTTCTTTTGTTTGTTTTTTAAGGTTTTTGCCATAGGGTGTGTGTGCTTGCTGAAGAGAGACAGAGAGAGAGTGAGAGGAAAAGTGAGAAATCACTCCCTGTGGGGATGGCCACCCTGCAATCCCTTCTCCTCCATTCTTCTCCTGGGATCTTGGGCAAGCATGTACACGTGCCCAGCATGAGATTCAAGCCACTGAAACTCAAACCAAGGTTGGCCATGTGGGAGCCCAGTGCCTTAACCACTAAACTACCTGCTGGCCCTTTGTTGAGAGTTTTTACCATGAATAGGTAATTGGGTCTTGTCAAAATGCTTTTTCTACATCTGCTGTCCTTTATTCCATTAACATGATGCATTATATTTTTTGGATGTTAAGCCAACCTTGCGTTTGTGATATAAACTCCACTAGGTCACACAGTATGCAGTACTTTTTGGATATCGCTAGATTCAGTTTGCTAATATTCTGCTTAAGATGTTTCTGTCTGGGACCAGCAGATGGCATAATGGTTACATCACTAGATTCCCACATGGTTGACTACAGTTCAAGTCCTGGACCTGGTAGCTTGAAACTCATACTGGATGTGTGTGTGTGTGTGTGTGTGTGTGTGTGGGTGTGTGTGCCCTAAATCCCAAAAGAAGAGAGGAGAAGGGATTGCAGCATGGCCATTCCCCTAAAGTGTGATTTCATACTTCCTATCTCTCTGTCTTTCTGGCGAGCACATGCGTCCTGTAGCACAAATCTCTCTCTCAAAAAAAAAAAAAAAAAAAAAAAAAAATGATGTTTCAGTCTATATTCATGAGGACTATTATCTTATAATCTTCTTTTCTGGTAAAATCTTTGTCTGGTTTTGATATCAGAGTAATACTAATCTCACCAAATTAGCTCGGGAATGTTCCCTCCTCTATTTTCTAAGAGTTTACAAAAGATAGGAATCATTTCTTTTTTAAATGTAAAATGACTACTCTTTTTCTAATATCTTCGGTCTTGTGTCCTTCACTGTATCTAGTGCAGGGTTCGGCATAATAAATGAATTATCTAACTATTAGGTTGTCAGAAAAGTCATGACATATTTTTTCTAAGAAAAAATTCAACATGACATTTTGTTTTGGAGAGATTTTCACTATAGGGTGCGTGCACTCACCAGAAAGACAGAGACAGAGAGACAGAAAGCGAAAAATCACCCCCCAGGGGGATGGCCATGCTGCAATCCCTTCTCCTCCATTCTCCTCTTGGGATCTTGGGCACACATGTACACGTGCCCAGCATGAGTTTAAGCCACCGGGTCCAGGACTTGAACCATGGTCAACTATATGGGAGTCCAGTGACATAGCCATTATGCCAACTGCCAGTCTCAAGACTTTTTTGACAACCCAATATATCCCAGAAATGGCTTAGATAGTATGTATGTATGTATTTATTTGCTAGAGGATATATGCACTCAGCAGATAGAAAGCGAGAAAGCACATCTGCCCTCCCCACATGGGGCATGGTCATGTCACAATCTCTTCTCCATCTCTCCCTCCTTTCTGGATTTTGGACATTCAATGCACATGTACTTAGCATGTTTTTTCAAGTCTCCAGGTCTGAGACTGGAACTGCATTGTTGGTCATGTGGGATCCAGCCACCTTAACCACCATAAGCCACATGCTGGCCCTGACAGTATTTTAAGGTGTCTCTCTTCTTTTCTTTTTCTTTTTTTTTTTTCCCTCATTAAACTTTGTTTTCATGGGTTTAAAAGTTCTGTGATAAATTTTGGGCCAAGTTGTTTCCATTAAAAAGTACTAATTTTAGAAACTAATAACTTAAAACTGCCACACACACAGAGAAAAAAACCCCACAAAATGGTCCACAAAACATTTTCTTTTCATTCTGAAGGGTTTTATGATGCATTGTTATCATTAATCAGTCTTTTATTATTAAACTTAAATGGCCAATTAAGACAAACAGTTCTGAGACTGTTCTTCCAGCACTGATTAAGACTAGGATGGCAGGAGTTAGGGATATTCATTCAGCCTTCTGAGCTTTCTGGGCAGACCTAGTGACCTGGTCAGCTCCAGCAGCCTTCTTGTCCACAGTTTTGATGACACCCACGGCAACTGTCTGTCTCATATCACGAATAGCAAAATGACCCAGAGGAGGATAGTCAGAGACGCTCTCAACAAACATGGGCTTGCAAGAACCATATAAACAATGGCAGCATCACTGGATTTCAAGAATTTAGGGCCATGGGACCAGCAGATGGCATAATGGTTACTCCTACCTAATTGGCTGCGGTTTGAATCACAGATCTGGTAGCTTAAAACTTACACTGGGTGCAGGTGCGTGTGTGCCCAATACACTGAGAAGAGAATGGAGAAGGGATTGCAGTGCGGCCATCCCTCCTGGAGGGTTATTTCTCGCCTTCTGTCTCTCTCTGCCTCTCTGGTGAGTACATGTACCCTATAGCAAAAACCTCTCCTTAAAAAAAAAAAAAAAATAAGGATTTAGGGCCATTTTCAAGCTTTTTACCAGAACGGCAATCAATCTTTTCCTTCAGCTCAATAAATCTGCAAGCAATATGAGCTGTGTGACAATCCAGTGTAGGGGCATAGCCAGCACTGATTTGGCCTGGATGGTTCAGAATAATCACCTGAGCACTGAGGCTAGCTGTTTCCATTGGTGGGTTGTTATTGCTGTCACCAGCAACACTGCCGTGCTGAACATCTTTGACAGACATGTTCTTGACATTGAAGCCCACATTGTCCCCAGGAAAAGCTTCACTCAAAGCTTCATGGTGCTTTTCAACATACTTTTCTTCAGTTGTCACACTGACTGGTATAAAGGTGACCACCATACCAGGTTTGAACACACGAGTCTCCACTTGGAAGTGCCAATACCACCAATTTTCTACACAGCCTGGAGGGGTAGATTCAGTTGGATGAGTTGGTAGTAAGATGCAATCTAGAACTTTAAGCAGTGTAGTTCCACTGGCATTGTCCTCTTTAAGGGCAACTTTCCATCCTTTGAACCATGGCATATTAACACCTAACTCCAGCTTACTGTCATCATTTCAACCAGAAGTTGGCACAAATGCTACTGTGTTGGGATTGTAGCTAATTTTCTTAACATAGGTGCTGACTTCCTTAACAATTTCCTCGTATTTCTTCTGACTGTAGGGTGGCTCAGTAGGATCCATTTTGTTAACACCAATAGTTAGTTGCTTCACACCCAGTGTGTAAGCCAGAAGGGCATGCTCATGCACCTGCCTGTCCTTGGAGATACCAGCTTCAAATTCACCAATACCAGCAGCAACAATCAGGACAGCATAGTCAGCCTGAGATCTGACTGTAGTTATGTTTTTGACATGGTCTCTGGGTCCTGGGACATCAGCAATAGTCACATAATACTTGTTGGTCTCAAATTTCTACAGAAAGATATCAATGGTGATACCACGCTCATATTCAGCTTTGTTTATCTAAAACCTAGGCAGACTTGAAGGAGCCCTTTCCCATCTCAGCATCCTCCGCAAATTTTTCGATGGTTCTTTTGTTGATCCTACCACATTTGTAGATCAAATGGCCAGTGGTGGTAGACTTGCCAGAATCTGTGGGTCCAATGACAATGATGTTGATGTGAGTCTTCTCCGTTTCCATTTTGGCTTTGATTTAGTGGTGGTTTTTATGATACCTGTGTCCTGGCGGCAAATCCATTGCAAAAAAACAGTGTCCCAAATTTCAACCAAAGGCACTGTATTCTCCATAAAATGGAAAACAATCTACCTTACTCTTTTTTTAAAAAAAAGATTTATTTATTTAATTTTACTGGTTATTATTCTTAATTTTAATTTATTATAGGGCACATGATGTGCTCACCAGAGAAAGACAGAGAGAGAGAGAAGGAAAGTGAGAAACCAAGCTGCCACGTCTGGGACTCGAACTGTAGTCAGCCACATGGGGAGTCTAGCACCTTAACTACCTCACTACCTGCTGGTCCCCAAACAACTACTTTTTTTGGAGAGGTTTTTGCTGTAGGGCACTTGCATTCACCAGAAAGACAGAGAGAGACAGAGAGACAGAGAGCAAGAAATCACTCCCCCATGGCAATATCCACATCACAATCCCTTCTCCTCCAATCTCCTCTCGGGATATTGGCACACACACACACACACACACACACACACACACACGTGCCCGGCGTGAGTTTAAGCCACAGGGTCTGGGACTCGAACCATGGTTGACTACATGGGAGTCCAGGGACATAGCCGTACGCCATCTGCTGGTCCTGAACAATTACTCTTAAGTTTAGGAAAAATAAAATATTTACTTACTCGGTAATAGTTCTCTATCAGCAGTCTCTGTGCAACTGGGATAAGGATAAAATAGATGTCCTTTCTCTAATGGGTATGGAATCATTCTAAAAGCTGAGGGAAAAAAAACCCACATACGTTGTCATTCCATTCTTTCTGATTTACCATCCTATACTACAGATCAGAGCTATTTTAGAGACATATTTTTATGAGATTTTCACATAGTATTTTATTTTGTTTTTTAGAGAAACATTTTAGATGTAACCAACAAAGTTCACAAATGAATTAAAAAGGGGAAGAACAATATATATTTAGAGAATAGTGAACAGTCTAATCTGGCTGGAGGAAAACTAAAGGGAGCAATAGATAATAAGACTGACTGAGTCCTTCTTTACCTCAGTCTCCTCATTACAAACACAATGGAAAATGTCCTATGTACCAAGGAGAATACCAGTCAGTAAAGACACATACAAGATGAATGAGAGAGATTGCCTCACTCTGAGAATGTATAGACTGCTAAGAAAAAGTAAAGGAATTTTAATTAGTCAAATGCTCTCAGCTCCCAAACTATATAGTCCCAGTTTTATAATTTACATTGTCAGTATCAAGCATAGTATCTAGCCCTTAGTAAACGGTTACTGAAATTCTCACATTTTCTTGGGTCAAGGACCACACTGCTCTTCATGTCTCAATACTTTTTTTTTTTTTTTTGAAGAGGTTTTTGCTATAGGGCTCGTGCGCTCGCCAGACAGACAGAGAGAGACATAGAGACAGAAAGCAAGAAATCACCCCCCAGGGGGGATGGCCACGCCACAGTCCCTTCTCCTCCGTTCTCCTCTTGGGATCTTGGGCATGTACACACACGTACCAGGCGTGAGTTTTTTTTTTTTTTTTTTTTTTTTTGTGGTTTTTTTTGAGAGGCTTTTGCTATAGGGCGCGTGCACTCGCCAGACAGACAGAGACATAGAGTCAGAAAGCGAGAAATCACCCCCCGGGGGGATGATTTCAATCCCTTCTCCTCCATTCTCCTCTCAGGATCTTGGGCACGCACGCACACGCGCCTGGCATGAGTTTTAAGCCAGCGGGTCCGGGATGTGAACCGCGGTCGACTACGTGGGAGTCCAGCGACATAGCCATTACGCTAACTGCTGGTTCCCCCCCCCCCCCCCCCCCCGTGTGAGTTTTAAGTCACTGGGTCCGGGACGCGAACCACGGTCGACTATGTGGGAGTCCAGCGACATAGCCATTGTGCTAACTGCTGGTTCCCAATACTTTTTTATAATACCTTATGCTGAAATAAATATCTAACAATTTCACTTGTTAGGTAGCATATCCATACAACTTTAAAAGTTTATAGTTTAAAAGTTTAAGTTTTGATGACTTAGCAGCAATTTGAAAAAAGATACACAACATTTTCTTAATTCATTTTTAAATAACCATTGTTTCTTACTAATGGTATGTATACAGAAACCTACTGGCTCCTTCTCAAACTTTGAAATCAGATTAGACATCATCAACCTCACTGCCTATTTCACACTGATTTCTG
The DNA here is from genome assembly GCA_026018925.1 of Tupaia tana. Classification (NCBI taxonomy): domain Eukaryota; kingdom Metazoa; phylum Chordata; class Mammalia; order Scandentia; family Tupaiidae; genus Tupaia; species Tupaia tana. Next base: position 80,452,293 of record JAKSZU010000004.1, read on the forward strand.
GTTGTACTTCTTTTAATCACAGAAATGGATAGAAACCCAGCTTTGCAAAGATATGACAACATTGAAAGAGAGAGTGACTTAATATTGAAACTGTGAACTATTTGGAGCTAATATATAGTTTCAGTCATATCTGAGGATGTTAAGTGTGTTTCGTTGAAACTTATATTCCATGGCACTCTTGTGAATTGCTGCAATGTCCCAAGTCACCTCAGTATAAAGTTTGGGAACTGAACAAATCAGTAAGTTTCAATGAATGAGTACTGAATTTGTCTTTCCATTTTTATTGATAGGTTGATTGAATTACATGAGTCCAACTGATAAAACATTTTGATTAGGGGGCCAGCAGATGGTATGGTGGTTAAGGTGCCAGACTCCCACGTGACCAATTGCAGTTCAATTCCAGAGCCCACTGGCTTGAAAATTATGCCAGGCGCATGTGCATACGTGCCCAAGATCCCAGGAGGAGAATGGAGGGAACAGATTATGTTGTGGACATCTCCCATGGGGGGTGACTTCTTATTTTCCCGCTCACTGTCTTTCTCTCTGGTAAGGGCATGCACCTTATGGCAGAAACCTTAAAAAAATTTGGTTAACTTTCTTCACGTTCTTAGCGGTTATAACAAGTTACAAATAAAAGATTTGGTAGTTAAAAATGGTCCAATTTATTCTCCAAAGAAGATATGTAAATGGCCAAAAAATACATGAAAAAATGCTCGGGAACCAGCAGTTAGCGTAATGGCTATGTCGCTGGACTCCCACGTAGTCGACCGCGGTTCGCGTCCCGGACCCGGTGGCTTAAAACTCACGCCGGGTACGTGTGCGTGCGTGCCCAAGATCCCAAGAGGAGAATGGAGGAGAAGGGATTGCGGCGTGACCATCCCCCCTGGGGGGTGATTTCTCGCTTTCTGTCTCTAATGTCTCTCTCTGTCTGGTGAGCGCACGCGCCCTATAGCGAAACTCTCTCCAAAAAAAAAAAAAAATGCTTAACACCACTAATCACTAAGGAAGTGCAAATCAAAACCACAATGAGATTCTACTTCACACTCATTAGGATGATTATTATTATAAAACCAAACCAAAAAAAAAAAAAAAAAAAAAAACCCACACACCACAAAACCTAAGAAGTACAAGAGTTGGCAAGGATATAGAAAAACTGAAATTCTTGTTATACTGCTGGTAAGAATAGAAAATGGTTGAGCTGCTGTGAAAAACAGTACAGTGATACTCAAAGAATTAAACATTGAATTTTATGATCCCTCAATTCTACTTCTGGGTAAATACCCAAAAGAATTGAAAATAGTAACTTGAACATATATTTGTATACTCATGTTCATAGCAACAGTATTCATAATAGTTAAAAGGTGAATACAGCCCAAATGTTCACTAATGATGAATGAATAAACAAAATGTGATATATAATGAAATAACATTCGGCCTTAAAAAGAGTAAACTTCTAACACATACTACTTATGGATAAGCCCTGAAGATACTATGTTAAATGAAATAAGCCAGACATAAAAGGATAAATATTGTATGGTTCTACTATGACAACTTAGAGTAGTCATATTGACAGAAAGTAAAATGGTGGTTGCTATGGGCTAGAGAGAATAGGAATGGAGAATTATTATTTAACAGATACAGAATTTCATTTTGGTATAATGAAAAGTTCTGGATATGAATGGTGTCGATGGTTGTCCAACACTGTGAAGAATAATAATCCCACTGAAGTGTACATTTAAAAATGGTTAACACAGGGCCAACCATGTGGCATGATGTTTAAAGTATTGGATCTCACATGGCTGACTCTACATTCGAGTCCCAGACCCAGAAACTTAAAAACATACCAGGCATGCCTGTGTGCATGCCCAAAATCCCAAGAGAAGACTGGAGGAGAAGGAATTCTGACTGGCTATCCCCACTCAGGGGGTAATTTCTCACTGTCTCTCTCTAATCTCTCTTTCTCTTTTTCTCCCTTTCTCTCTCTGTCTCTCTCAGGCAAGTACACATGCCCTATAGCAAAAATATATTTTAAAAAGGTTAACACAGTAAATTTCATGCTATATTTTATCATAATAAGAGAATAGAATTGATATTCGTTATAAAGGAAATAATTTCATGTCATGCACATCTGAAAAGCATGTGAAAAGGAAAACCAGATCAATTTAAAAATATTAGGCTAGCTCTATCATATTACAAAGGTTATAAACCAAAGGGCATAAATTTCCTTTTTGTTTCCTTGCAAATATATAACTTAAAGGAACGTATGACAGAGCACCATAACAATTTCTCATTCTGGTTTTCCTAACACGACATCAGTATAATATCAGGAATTTCTTCTACCAATAAACTAAATATATCACTATGAAGTTCACTTTGAAACCAGTCAACAACAAATCCTCACAGAAACTCAGACAATCTCATTAAAAAAGACTGCCGGTGAGTTCATTGACTAGTCAGAGAGATTAGTGTTATATTTTAAAAAGAATACTTACTGCCTTCCCATGTACACTGTAGCAGATTAAGAGCCCCTTCTATTCTCTTCCAGTGCTGAAGATGAAAGAAAGCATAAGCAATTGCTTCACTATCACCCCGTTTTAGAATGTGTTCTGGAGGTAAAATTAAACTTTTCATCTCTAGTAAATACTGGAAAGATAACACACACGGAAAAAAGAAAAATTAAATTGTGTTCAATTCAAACACCCACAAAACATAGATCTAAAACGTCAAATTGACTAAAAAATAAAAAACATACATACATTAAACTAAGTTGAAATGACATGAAGGTCCTATTAATATGTGTATAAACTGCTTATATGTATAAATTCCAAAAGTCAGAATATTTTTCCTGTAGGTAAAAATAAGGTGGCATAACTGGCTTACAGTGTGACCTCTCTAAATATAAAATAATTCAAACTGAGGAAATAATACAAAAATAAATATTTACCTTCAAAAAATAATTAAATGTGAAAATTATAAAATACAATTTTGAAACAATACTTTGTGGTAACATTCTTTTCTCCCTTACTTCCATTTTAATGGTGGAAAAGTTCAATTGAATGAATATTTATGGATCCCAAAGCACCATGCCTATTAGGGAATAGCAAAAACATCCTATCTGTTTTCTGGAGCTTCATAATGTAATGGGAAATCATTTAACTACACTGTGGTGAGGGCTTTAGAGGAATAAAAAAAATGTATATAGGAATACAGATAAGAGATTTTTTTATTTAGTTTTTTTTTATAATAGCTTTGTTGAGATATATATAATTCACGTACTTTAGCATTCACCAATTTAAAGTATACAGTTCAATGGTTTTTAGTATATTTACACATATGTGCAACTAGCACAATTTTAGAACATTTGGATCACCTCAAAAGAGAAGCCCAGGGCCAGCAAGTGGCATGGCATTTAAGGGCACTGGACTCCCACATGGCCGATTGAGGTTCAAGTCCTGGACCTGGCGATTTGCTTTCTCACTTTCCCTTTCTCTCTCTTTCTCTGTCTCTCGTCAAATTAAAAAATAATAACAAATAAAGTTTAATAAATAAATAATTCTTTAAAAAAAAGAGAGAAGCCCATACCCTATAGTTATCTCTCCTAATTCTACACTCACTCTAAGCAACCACTACACTATTTTTTGTTTCTACAGATTTGCCTGTTCCAGACATCTAATACAAATGGAATCATAGAATATGCTGTCTTTTAAGACTTGTTTCTTTTATTTAGTGTAATGTTTTCAAGGTTCATCCAGTTTACAGCATGTATTAATACTTCATTCCTTTGTATGGATATCTTGTTTATCCATTCATCAGTTGACAGACATTTAATTGTTGCCTTTTGGCTATTATAAATAATGCTCCTATAAACATTGGTATACTGGGACCAGCAGTTGGCATAATGGCTATGTCGCTGGACTCCCATGTAGTCAACCGTGATTCGAGTCTCAGACCTGGTGGTTTAAACTCACACTGGGCGAGTGTGCATGTGTGCCCAAAAACCAAGAGGAGAGTGAGGAAAAGGGATTGCGACATGGCCATCCCCCCCGGGGGGCGATTTCTCCCTTACTGTTTCTCTGTCTCTCTCTGTCTTTCTGGTGGGCGCAGGCGCCCTATAGCAAAAACCTCTCCCCTCAGAAAGCAAAACAAAACACTGGTGTACCAATACTTGGTGTGAACATATATTTTCATTTTACTTGGGTAAATACCTTGGAGTAGAACTGCTGGGTCATGTGAAAACTCTAATTTGGGGGTATTATAACTTAGGGGTTAAAAATAAACCACTTGATGGAATTTGAGCTGATATTTAAAGATGGGTAGAATGTATAGAGCAGACTGGGGTGTGAAGAGCGGAGAACAGGAGGACCTAGTCAAAGCATAAGGCCATCTTGAACAAAGACACTGAGCCAAGAGAGCACAAAGCAAAATGCATTGAAGGAATCAGTGAACGTGCCTGTTAAAGAAGTTATAGTCTATCAATTCTTCTTCATATATAAAACTAAATTCTATTATAAATTATGAAAGAAAATACTCATCCTAAAATTATAATCCATAAAAAAGGCAATGCTAATCAGTTTTTGCTAATCAGTTACTGCTAATCAAATGTACTAATTTCATGAAGACACAAAATTAACCACTTGTACAATATGTCATCTTTACTATTAAAGTAGTCAATTTAGAACAAAATCTTTTAAAAATATCTATTTAGCTAAATATGTCCTCTAAGGAGACCAGAATATTCTTCATCTTCTAGAATAGGTTTGAAACAATTTTTTCGGTTCTAAACAGTTTGATATCACAAGGTCTAAATCACATTAAATTCTGTTATAAAATACAAAAAGAGAAATATCCCAAGGGTATCTCAGAAGATATAGTCTCACATTTCAAATTCTGATTTCTCAAGATGCTATACAAACTAATGAGATAACATAAATTAAAGAGTTGAAGTTGTGAAACACTTTGTAAAATTGCCATAAATACTAAGACTCCAGGAAGAATCTTAAAAGCAACAAAAAAAGCCCCAGTGGTTTCAAAATATAAGTCTTGGGGCCAACAGGTGGTATGTGGTGGTTGGGGCTCTGGAATCCCAGATGGCTAACTGTGGTTCGAGTACTGAACCTGGTGGCTTCCTTTCTCACTTTCCCCCCTTCCCCCACAGGGCACATGTGCCCTATAGCAAATTAAAAAATAATAAGAATAAATAAATAATTCTTTTAAAAAAGTAAGCCTTAGGTTATTAATCAATTGGTATGCATTCATCATATTAAAACAATTTTTCTTCTTTATGAAATGCGCCTTTCCAACAATTACTGACAATTACTGCCCATCTTTAATCTGGCTCTGTCCTCAAAGTGTAAGAATGCAGTCTACTCATCGATTTATTTTAGCAGATGTCACAAACTATGAGATTATTTACTAATCCAGTTTGGGGACTTAACATTTCCCATTCAGTTTCTTAAAGGAATGCAGCAGAGGTTGTGTCCTGGTCAAGCAAAGCCCATTTGCTGCCTGGTTGGGTTCTCTCCCCTTACTGCCTTGGGCCTATATTCAGGAGGGTAATATTCTTTCTAATCCTCTCTAATCCTTGCCCATTTTTTTAAAACACAGTAAAAGATCACTCGCACCAGGCAGCTGTGGGAAAATGGACTCAAATAGCTGACCTCTGACCTGACTCCTTATGCTCTTTGCAAGTGCACTAAGAGCTTCTTCAGTAGGAAGCAAAGAAAATGTGGCCATCGTAGTGGAACCGCCATCATGAGAAGAGTCATTTTCAGAAGAAAATTATTTAGTACTTAAACCAGGTCTTATTAAAATTCTGCTTCATTTTACAGATAAAGGAGACAAAATATCCCATATCATTTTCAATAAGTTTTAGAAGTCAGAAGCTTTAAAACTAAACCCCAAAATGGAAGTATTTAGTATATTGGTAACTACTTAGGAAATGTAAACAAAGATCCTCAGTTAACAATTATTCATAAAACTTATAGAAAATATCAACTTATATGTCAAAAAGTGCTTTTTTTGAATAGCATTTATACACCTGTATTTTTACAGTTTACTAACCTAAGTGATGACTCAGGTAGTAAATAGTATATATGGCACACTTATTAGGAAATGATACTTTAGACTTTATATTAAAAATCATTGCTATTTAAAAAAATTTTTACATAAATATTGTGAATTTAATAATTTTTTAAAAATCATCCATATGCTACTTTATTTTTTATTATCATCTTCTACCTGTCAGCAAATGTCCTTTCCAATTTCACTTTAAAACAAAGCAATCTTTTGGTTTTTAATTAGACACTGAAATAAATTTTTTAAAAGAATTATTTAATTTTTCTGTCATTTTTTTTTTGAAGTTGACCAGAGAGAGACAGAGAAAGAGAAGGGAAGTGAGAAAGCAAGCTGTCAGATCCAAAACTCAAACCGAAGTATATGTATGTGTGTGTGGTGTGTGCATATGTGTGTATATATATATATATAATTGAGGTAGAGAGGAAAAAGACATTATCTCTACTTGGGAAGACTGGGAAAGACTCCTTTATAAAGGAGACAACTGATAAGCAAGTTCTTGGAGAATAAGTAACAACTTGCCAGGTGCAGAAGAGACTGAACATATGTCCAAGGGGAGTAAAGAATTCAGATAACTGTGACACTGGAGACAAGGAGCACGAAAGAAGTGGCAAGGAGTTGGGAGTCTAATATTGCACCTAGACTGTAAAGGGTTCCCATGGGGGGAGGGCAGGGGTAGGAAGGAGTCTTGAGAATGTTCATGGAAAATGCATATTAAATACTGTATATGGGGACCAGCAGATGGGGTAATAGTTACATCACTGGAAGCCCATGTAGTCGATCAGGGTTCAAGTTCTGGACCCAGTGGCTTAAAACTCAAGCCTGGCACATGTGTATGCATGTCCAAGATCCTGAGAGGAGAATGGAAAAGAGACTGTGGCATGGCCATCCCCCCATGGGGTGATTTCTTGTTTTCTGTCTGTCTCTCCAGTGAGCACACACACCCTATAGCAAAAATTTCTTAAAAACAAAAACCCTGTGTATGGGGGCCAGCAGGTGGTGTGGTGGTTAAGATTCACAGAGAATCCCATGTAGCTGATTCTGTGGTTTGAATCCTGGACCTGGCAGCTTGAAAAACACACCAGGCATATGTGCTCAAAATCCCAAGAGGAGAATGGGAAAGGGATTGAGGCATGGCCATTCCTGCTGGAGGATGATTTCTCACTCTCTCTCTGTCTCTCTCCAGTGAGAGCACGCATCCTTTAGTAAAATTCATAAAGCAAACTAAACCTAACCAAAATAAAATAAAAAAACTGCATGACTTTCAAAAAATTTTCTGCACCAAAATAAAATGTTTTTTCACAAACTGTTTAAAGTCCCCTTTTGTGAGTAGTACTAGGGGGCTGGCCTTTATCCTAAGGAACAGAAAATAAGCAGGGTAAGATCACTAATTAAATAGGTAATTTTGGCAATAGCTAGAGTAGACAGGTGCTAATGGCAGAGAACCAGTGAGGAATCTGTTTTAATAGTCCACATGAGGTGGTAAAGTATTTGAGATTATTTCAATTGATATGATCAGAAATGCAAAGACTACGTCTAGCAATATACACAGCTAACAGAAACAGTGGCTACCTCAGAGAGGTAGAATTGGGAGGGAGAAAATGGGATGCTTTACTTTATAAACATCTGGTGCATCTGAACTTTTTCTAAAGAATTATTAATTTAATTTATTATTATTATTATTATTATTATTATTATTATTATAAATTTGACTAGAGAGAGAGAGAAAAATGGCAAGTGAGAAAGCAAGCTGCCAGGTCCAGGATACAAACTGCGGTTAGCCATGTAGGAGTCTGGCACCTTTACCACCACGCCAACTGCCAGCACCACATCTGAATTTTTTTAAAAAGCATTCATTGCTTTTATAATTAATGATAACAATAATTGTTTAAAAAGTATAGGTAGTGAAGGTACACAATGATTAGTAACAGTGGGGCTGGAGTAGAAGGCTAGACCTGAACAATGCTTCAAAGGTTATAATATGAGTTGGTAATTGGGAAAGGGCAGAGGTAACGGGAAATGAAGAGAAGAGGATAATAAAGATATAAATTAAAATAAAGATATAAATTAAAATACAGATATAAAAAATATGAGGCAGTCTGGGGAAAATACTTAAAAATAGTATTTTTAAAGTTCAGGTTGAGGGGTCAGCAGTTGGCCTGGGGATTAAGGTGCTAGAATCCCACACGGCTGACCATGGTTCAAGTCTTGGACCTGAGGGATTGCTTTCTCACTTTCCTTCTCTGTCTCTCTCTGGTGAGCATACATACCCTATAGCAAATTTTAAAAAATAATAATAATGGGACCGGCAGTTGGTGTAATGGCTATGTCGCTGGACTCCTATGTAGTCGACCGCACTTCGAGTCCCGGACCTGGTGGCTTAAACTCATGCTAGGTGCGTGTGAGTGTGAGTGCATGCCCAAGATCCTGAGAGGAGAATGGAGGAGAAGGGATTATAGCATGGGGACTGTGGGACTGTGGTATCCCCCCTGGGGGGTGATTTCTCGCTTTCTGTCTGTCTCTCTCTGTCTTTCTGGCGAGCATACTTACCCTATAGCAAAAACCTCTCCAAAAAATAAAAATAAAAAAAATAATAATAATAAAATGAAAATTAAATAATTAAAAAATTTAGTTTGGGACTAGCAAATGGTGTAATGGTTATATCATTGGACTCCCACATAGTCAACCATAGTTCAAGTCCTGGACCTGATGGCTTAAAATGCACACTGGGCACGAGTGCGTGCGTGCATGTCCAAGATCCCAAGAGGAGAACGGAGGAGAATGGACTGTGGCATAGCCACCCCCCCCGCCTCAGGAGGTGATTTCTTGCTTTTGTCTCTCTGGCAAGTGCACATGCCCTATATCAAACATTTCTCTAAAAAAAAAATTAAGTTTGAGACACATTAAAGTATCTAAAATATTTATCATAAGTAAAAGTTCCCAAAACTAGGTGAAAACACAAGTCTACAGACAAGGAAGGAAGCCAGAGTTAAAAGGATTTGAAAATTATCAACAAATAAAATATAGCTAAAGACATAAACCAAAGATAATAACTGGCATGTGCTGTAGGGCCTTTCACATTATGTTTGAATCACCCTATTGTTTTATCTGTAATAAATCAGAAATTGCTCAGACGATTTTAACTAGTATTAAATTCTAGAAAATAAACTCAAATAGTGAGAGTACTTTGGTTTCTTGCTTCTCACTAAAAATATAAAAATTAAAGCTATTTTGGAAGTGACAGTTAAAAAGATGTAATGACGTATGGTCTGATGATTTCTTTTATGACTAAAACCACACCTATGCTTACACTTAAATTCACTTTAATTTTGAACTGCTTTGATCTTTATAATTTATCTTTAGATTACCTTTTTCTATTACTTTGTAAATCTTACAGCAGCTTTTGACCAAAAGCAATATAATTCTGACCTGCAGTAATGATAATGCTTTATAATCTTCCTCTTAAAAGCAGAGGTTAAAAAAAAAATCTCTCTGAAGGCATCTGAAATTAAGGGACTTTGCTCTTGATCAGTCATGCACACAAAGAACCAATTTATCTCTGCAATTAGTTTTCTCAGTGCACATTCTATGAGATTGGACAGGCAGGCCGAATGCAGAATCCATATGGATGTGTATTAGGGCAGACTGAAGACAGTTCCCAGAGAGAAAGCAAACATAACTGCTATGTGAATAAACTAAATGAAAACATGATACTACCTAACAGCCTCAGGAGCAAAGGAAAAGTGGCCTTACACTGAAGGGAGAGGAAAACGAGACTAGAGAGGACATTTGCCACAGAAACGCTTTTTTCCACATCATCTGACAGAGCTGTGCCTCAAGAGATAAGCATTTTGTATTTCGACTCTTCTACTTAGGCCACAGTTCAACAAAATGGAAAGGCAAAAGTTTCAATGTGCTGTAAGTTGGGTCACAGACTTCAATACCACTTTCCCTCTACTCTCTTGACTCCCACCATGCGCTCAGAAACCTCAACCCCCAGCCTGTTTCATCTTGTCTTTTACACATGCTGCCGTAACACAAGTATGGCAGTCCCCACTTAACCATGGAGATACATTTCAAGATCCCCAGTGGGTGCCTAAAGCCATGGACAGTACCAGACCTTATACATGCTTTTTCCTATACATATCAGTGATACAGTTCAGTTTATAAATCGGTAGACTAACAATAACTGGCCAGCAGCAGTGATGCAGTGGTAGAGCAATGCTCTGATACTGGACATGCCCAGGAAGGTGCTGAGTTTGTGTTCTGAAGTCTTCCTGTACATGCAGGACACGTACATGCCTCAGATCTGGGCTTGTTAGGGCTAAGGGTGAATTGTAGGGTGAAGATCCTGTTGAGAGTGACTGTTTCTCTCTCTTTATCTCTCATGGAAGAAACAAAATCAACTTTTGGGACCAGCAGTGGCATAATGACTATGTCGCTGGACTCCCATGTAGTTGACTACGGTTTGAGTCCCGGACCCGGTGGCTTAAACTCATACCAGGCACATGTGCGTGTGTGCTCAAGATCCTAAGAGGAGAATGGGGGAAAAGGAAATGCGGTGTGGCCATCTCCCCTGGGGAGGATTTCTCGCTTTCTATCTCTCTGCCTCTCTCTGTCTTTCTGGTGAGCTCACGCGCCCTATAGCAAACACCTCTAAAAAAAATAAGTTTAAAAAAAGTTTTTGAAAATCGGTTAATAATAAAATAGAACAATATACAGTTGACGCTCGAACAATATGGGGGTTAGGGATACTACCCTCCACCCTCCGTGGAATTGAAAACCCTCACATAACTTTTTTTCCCCACTCCTTATTCACTCTCTTTATGTGAGAAGGGGCACAGGCAGGGCATCTTGGGAGGGTCTTTATAGCACAGTCCATCTTTAGCCCTGCAGCCACTTAGGATCACAGGGATGCTCAGTGTATTCAGGTAGACCGTGGGACACAAATACAGGGTCTTTCCACATGATTGGCCCATGCACAACATTTTTTTTTTTTAAGTTTGCTACAAGACACATACGCTCACTGGAGAGACAGAAAGAGAGAAAGAGGGAAAGTGAAAAATCACCCCCCAGGGGGGAAGGCCATGCTGCAATCCCTTCTCCATTCTTCTCTTGGGATTTTGGGCATGCTCACACATGCACCTGGTATATAAAGCCACCAGGTTCAGGACTTGCTGGTGACCATGTGAGATCCAGCCACTTTAACCACACCACTGGCTGACCCCCATATAAAACTGTTGACTCTCCCAAAACTTAACTACTGGGTCCAGCAGGTGGTGCGGTGGTTAAGGTGCTAGACTCCCACATGGCTGACCGTTGTTTGAGTCCCAGACCTGGTGGCTGGCTGGCTTTCTTTCTTTCTTTCTTTCTTCTCTCTCTGGTCAAATTTTTAAAAATAGTAATAATAATAATGACAGTAAATAAAATTAAATAAATAATTCTTTAAATAAAAAAACTTAACTACTTATAGTTTACTGTTGATCAGAGCTTTACTAATAACAGTCATTAACACACATTTTGTATATGTATTAAATACTATATCCTTACAGTAAAGTAAGACACATGAAAAATACCATGAAGGAAGTCATAAGGGGGCAAGGTGGTAGTGCAGTGATAACACAACTGGATGCGTATGGGAAATGTCCTGGGCTCGTGTCCTAGGACCTCCCTGAGCACACCAGGCACGTCGTGCAAGTCCATGATCTGGACTAGCTGAATCTAGAAGGCAGCATAAAGACCCCTGTTGGGGGTCTCTCTCTCTTTCTCTCTCATGGAAGAAATAAATAAATAAACTTTGAAAGATATAAAACATAAGAAAAAGAAAATATATTTACAGAACTGCACAGTATTTATTAATACTGTAAGTTTATACTCCTTACGAGATAAATCTTCTGTTAGTATCTACATCAATGTTGTCTTATATGATAAAAATGTTGTCTTATAGGATAAAAACAGTGGAGTTTAATACTACTAACACTAGACATCAAGATAAAAACATGATGTGAAAAAGAAATTCAGAGCCAGTTCCATGGCCCAATGGTTAAGGCAGCCAGATCACACATAGCTGACTATATGGTTCAAGTCCTGACCTGGCAGCTTGAGAAACACTCTGGGTGTGTTGTGTGAGCATGCCTAAAATCCCAGGAGAGAGAGAGCGATGGAGAAAACAGCAAACAGTATTGCTACATTGCTACATGACCATTCCCCACAGGGCATGCTCGCTTCTTTCTATCTCTGTCTTTCTCCGGTGAATACACATTCCCTCTAGCAATGAAAAAAAAAAAAAAAAAAAAAAAAAAAAAACCAAGAAAGGAAAGGAGGAAGAAACTTCTATTTATTTACAGATATAATGATTTGTATATTGATAGTGACAATGCAGCAATATGATTGATTGCCTTTGGATAGCCCAAGGTAGTTAGTTGATACAATTGCTTCATGGTAGCCCAGCCTATATACTAATGAATGAATTGTTATAAAAGATTTATGGGATTATTCAAGATATATGATTCCGCATTACTAATCACAATAAAAAAATACATGAGAACCATAAGAGATCACTTTTTAACGTAATTTGCAATGTACCGGAGATAAACTGCTCACATGGGGATGATTAGCATAACACAGCATTTCAAGCAAATACTTAATAAGATCTGACTCACCAAAATAGTAACTGTAAGTGGCTATGAAATGATTATAGTAGTACAGTATATAGTAGGTTGTCGAAAAAGTCATAACATATTTTTCTATGCAAAAATGCATAATGACTTTTCTGACAACCCAATAGTACAGTTAATTTTATGTAGTTATGATTTAATACTGCATCTTTAAGTTTGTTTACATTTTTCTAGACTGTGAAGTTTTTTTGAATTATCTCAAGTCTCAAAAAAAGTTTCCAGTGTTGGGACCAGCAGATGGCATAATGGTTACATCACTGGACTCCCATGTAGTCAACTGTGGTTAGAGTCCTGGACCTGGTAGCTTAAACCTCACTCCCGGCACGTGTGTGTGTGTGTGCGCCCGCCCAAGATCCTGAGAGGAGAATGGAGGAGAAGGGATTGCAGCGTGGCCATCTCCCCTGTCGAGTGATTTCTCACTTCCTGTCTCCCTGTCTCTCCAATGAGTGCACGTGACCTGTAGCAAAAATAAATAAATAAATAAATGACTATCTTAAAAAAAAAAAGTTTCCAATGTTTTTACTGAAAAAAAGCCCACATAAATGGACCCATGCAGTACAAACTTGTTTTATTCAAGGATCTACTGTCCTCACAAAAAAAGTAATGTGAATGTGGTTTCTGTCTCACTCAAAGTGTTATTGCACTGCCCTTCCATAACCCACCTAGTAGTGGGTAAATGAAACAGAGGAAGGTGAAACCATGGATCAGGGTAACACTGCAGTCTGCAGTAACATGTAAACCTATTGTTAAAAGCTACAATCTTCTATGGTAGAAAGGACTCATACATCTTCCAGGCTTCAGTTTCCAAACAACCAGAATGGATTTTACTTTTTATGTATCAGTTTATTTTTAAAACTCCCCTTGCACTTATAAAAGCTTTCAGGTACAGTCTGCTTTTCTCACATATTAAAAATAGTTTTATTATAAAATAAGAACTAATAACTTTCTAAAGCTACAAATAACATATTCCTTAATATGTGTTCAAGTTATAGAGTTTTGCTAAGGAAGTTTTTATTTTTTAAGTTTACTTCTTTATTCTGGGAGAGAGAAAGAGAGATATACCACACCTGACAGGGTCTCAGTGCCAGCACCCAGGCTCAGCTTCAGCCAGTCTGAATCATGGGCGCATTCGATACTCAGGGAGATGCTAACTGGCAACCTTCACATGGGGGTCTGCCTCACAGAATCTTTGCATTTTAGTGCTGTAATAGTCCTCTTGTTTTTGTTAGGTTTTTGACATAGGGCACAAGCACTTGCCAGGGAGACAGAGAGAGAGAGAGGGAAGGAAAGTGAGAAAGCCTAGGAGTTATGGCTACACCACAATCCCTTCTCCATTCTCCCCTCGGGTCCTTGGGCACACATGCACATGCACTCAGTGTGTTTTCTAAGCTGCTGGGTACAGGACTCAAACTGCACAGTCAGTCATGTGGGATCCAGTGACCTTAACCACTACATCACCTAGCTGGCCCTGCTTTGGTGCTGTTGTAAAAATTCAATTGACAGTGGGACCAGCAGTTGGCATAATGGCTATGTCGCTGGACTCCCATGTAGTCGACTGCGGTTCGAGTGCTGGACCCAGTGGCTTAAACTCACGCTGGGCACGTGTGCGTGCATGCCCAAGATCCTGAGAGGAGAATGGAGGAGAAGGGATTGAGGCGTGGCCATCCCTCCCGGGGGGGTGATTTCTCGCTTTCTGTCTCTCTCTGTCTTTCTGGTGAGCGCACATGCCCTATAGCAAAAACTTCTTCAAAAAAAAACAAAAAACAAAAAAAAAAAAAACAATTGACAGCTACAAGAAAGGGTTTTAAATGCTCCCAATACAAAGTAATGACAAATGTTTGAGATGATGAATATGAAGTTATTCCAACTTGATCATAACATATTGCATTCATGCACTGAAAAACCACATTGCACCCCGTAAATGTGGACAATTATTGTGTCAACTAAAAATAATTTTAAAAAATCAATATGTGTAAATATATTTCTAGAATTTCTATTTTATAATTTTGTTTTTTAAAGTAATTATTTCAAATTAATAAAGTCTAGAATAATTTAGTAGTAGTATGTTTATAAAAATATCTTGAGGGCCAGCAGGTGGCATAGTGGCTAAAATGGCTGTATCCCACATTGTGGAATTTGGGTCCCAGACCCAGTGGCTTGAAAAACACATTGGGGGTGTGTGGTGCATGTCCAAAATCCCAAAGGGAGAATGAAGAAGATATTGTGATGTAGCCATTCTCCAGGATGGGGTGCTTTCTCACTTTCCCTGACTCTCTCTGTGTCACTAGTGAGTGTATATGCCCTATTAGCAAAACATGTTTACAACTCTTCAGGCCCAGGCACAGTGATGTCAGTAAAGGTGCTGTTGCCCAGTGACTTAAGTAACATGGGAGGTCAAGGTTCAGTCTCTGGCCCAAACTAGACAGACCAGTGCCTGCCTGTGAGCCTAACTGACTGGAAGGCCAGAGCAGGACAGTGACATGGCAAGACCCTGTAAAATCTCTCTCTTGGGGCCAGGAGGTGGCATGGTGGTTAAGGGCACTGGACTCTCACATGGCCGACTGCTGTTTGAGTCCCAGACCTGGGGGCTTGCTTCTTCACTTTCCCTTTCTCTCTCCCTTTCTCCCTCTCTGGTCAAATTAAAATATAATAAATAAATAAAGTTAAAAAAATATTTCTGAAAAAAAACTCTCTAAAAAAAATTAAAACTTCGATGAAATAATACAGTAAGTTACTGTTAGATCACAAATTAAAGTTGGGCAATACTATTTTAATTGGTATACGAAATATCATTCTAGGTACACTTACATCTATAGTATATCCATGGATTTAATGTTTACAACATTATCTATGACTGCTCTAGACAGCCATGATTTATGACAGCCACCATCATCATTTTGCTAAGTCACAAAGATGAATCATGTGTTCTAAGGGTTGTGTATACATGTGAGTAACTCATCTAATGAGTAAGCTTAGCAGACTAGAGCATGTGTATCTCAGCAATGGACCGTGAGCCATTCTCATGTTTACATTTCATGGGTAATATTACATGTGACAGTGGTATTTTCAAATATGGAAATCACAATGATTTTTTGTTTGTGGGTTTTTTTTTTTTTTCATTTTTGGCCATACAGTATATGCACTAGTCAAAGAGAGAAGAAAATTATCCTTCAGGGGGGTATAGCCACACCACAATCTATTCTCCTCCATTTTGCTCCTGGGATTTTAGGCACACACATGTGCATGCGTGCACGCACACACACACAGTACACACACACAGAGTGATTTTCAAGCTGCCAGGTCTGGGACTTGAACTACAGTCCGCCTGTGGGAATCCAGCACCTTTAACCACCATGCCACCTGCTGGTCCCAAAATCACAGTAGTTTTTGACTATATTAATCAAGAATGTCAATAGCCTACTCTAGTATTTAAAGTGTTAAAGAGTGGGACAAGCAGATGGCATAATGGTTATGTCACTGTACTCCCACATGGCTGACTGTGGTTCAAGTCCCAGACCTGGAAGCTTGGAACTCATGTCAGGTGTGTGTGCGTGCATGCCCAAGATCCTGAGAGGAGAATAGAGGAGATAGGATTGTGGTGCAGTTATCACCCTGGGGGATGATTTCTCACTTTGTTTCTATCTCTCTGGTAAGAGCGCACACTCATAGCAAAAAGCTCTCTTAAAAAAAAAAAAAAGTGTTAAAGGGTACTTTATCCTGGGTCCAGCAGGAGCATGGTGGGTAAGTGTGTTGGACTCCCACGTGTCTGACCATGGTTCAAGTCCTGGACCTGACAGCTTGGCTTGCTTTCTCACTTTCCCTCTCTCTCTCTCACTCTGTCACTCTCTAGTCAAAATAAATAAATAAAGGAAGAAAGAAAGAAAGTTCAATAAAATAATTCTTAAAAAGTAAAAAAGAGTATTTTATCTGGCAGGGAAGATACTGTGATCATAAGGAGTACTTCCTATAATAACAAGACAAATAGAGTATCTTCACAATTAAAAACTAAAAAAAGGGGAGAAGGAGCTGGCCCCATAGACTAGTGGTTAGAGGAGCCAGATCCCATCTGGCTGGCCATGCCTTTCGAATCCTGGTCTGGGTGGTATGAAAAGCACACCAAGTGTGGGGCCAGCAGGTGGTGTAGTGGTTAAGGCACTGGACTCCCACATGGCTGACTATCGTTTGAGTCCTGGACTCAGTGGCTTGAAACTTATGTCAGGTGTGTGTGTGTGTGTGTGTGTGTGTGTGCATGCCCAAAATCCCAAGAGGTGAATGAAGGGATTGCAGCATGGCCATCTCCCCAAGGGGCTGATTTCTTGCTTTCTATCTCTCTGTTACTCCCTGTTTCTCTGGTGAGTGCACACACCCTATAGCAAAAATCTCTCTTAAAAAAAAAAAAAAGAAAAGAAAAGCAGGACCAGCAGTTGGCATCATGGCTTTGTCACTGGACTCCCATGTAGTCGACTGCAGTTTGAGTCCCAGACCCGATGGCTTAAACTCATTCAGGGTGCATGTACATGTGTGCCCAAGATCCCAAGAGGAAAACGGAAAAGAAGGGATTGCGGCATGGCCATTCCCCTTACGGGGTAATTCTCTCTTTCTGGCGAGCACACGCACCCTATAGCAGAAACCTCTCAAAAAAAAAAAAAAAAAAAAAAAAAAAAAAGCACACCAAGTGCATTGTGTACATGCCCAAAATCTGAATTAACTAGTTATTCTCAAAATAAGATATACAAGTGGCCAATAGATATATTAAAAGATGGTCAATTTCGGGATCAGTAGATGGTGTAATGGTTCTGTCACTGGACTCCCATATAGTTGACTGCAGTTCGTAGTCCTGGACCTGGTGGCTTAAAAAGCTCACACAAGGTGTGTGCATGTGTGTGTATGTGCCCAGGATCCCAAGAGGAGAGTGGAGGAAAGGGGACTGTGGTATGGCCATCCCCCTGGAGGTGATTTCTCACTTTCTGTCTCTCTGTCTCTCTCTCTCTCCAGTGAGTACATGTGCCCTATAGCAAAAATCTCTCTAAAAAAAAAAAAGATGCTCAATATCATTAGGAAAATGCATATCAAAACCACAATGAGATACCACTTCACACCCATGAGGATAACTCTAATTAAAAAGACAGATAATAACAAGTGTTGAGATGAATGTAGAGAAATTGGAGTCCTTGCACCCTGCTGGTGGCAATGTAAAAACAGCACAGACACTTTCAAAACAGTTTGGCAGTCTGTCAAAAAAATTAAATGCATGATAATTACCAGATAATCTATCAATTTCACTTCTAAGCATATACCCAAGACAAGTGAAAACATATGTTCACACAAAAACTTGCATATCAACGTTCATAGAAGCATTATGCATGCTAGTCAAAAAGACCAATCCAAATGCCCATCAGCCTATAAAGAGATAAACAAAATGTAGTATATAACCACACAATGGAATAGTATTCAGCTGTAAAAAGGAATGAAGTACTGATGCATGCTAAATTACATTAAGCAAAAGAAATCAGACTTGGGGACTAGCAGGTGGTGTGGTGGTTAAAGTGCTGCGCACTCCCACATGGCTGACCATGGTTCAAGTCCTGGATCTAGCGGATTGCTTTCTCACTTTCTGTCTTTTTCTGGTCAACTTAAAATAAATGAATGAATAAATAAAATAATTCTTTTTTTAAAAAAAAAGAAATCAGAATTAAAATAATACATACGATTCTATTTGTATGAAAAGTCCAAATTAGGCAAATCCATAGGGACAACAGGTAGATTAGTAGTTACCAGGAACTGGGGCAAGGAGGACTGGGGACTACTAATAGGTGCAGGGTTTCTTTCTGGGGCAATAAAAAATGTTCCAGAATTAGTGGTAATAATTTTACAAACTTGTGAATATACTAAAGGCCACTGAATTGTGTACTTGAAAAGAGTGAATTGTATGATATGTAGATTATCTCAATAAAATAAAGAACATATTTTTAAAAATTATGTGAATTGACTATTTGAATAAAGAGTATGAGACACCAGAATGAATAAAACAAAATGCTGTGAATATTTAGAATATATAAAACATTTTCCACTAAAAAGTGAAGAACTGACAATTCCTGTAATAGCTGAAATATGTACTATCTTTTCCATGTTTGGTGACTAAAAACAAAACAAAAAAAGTTTGTTGAACCGAAGTCATAGCTAGGCAATGAAGAATAAGTCAAAAATCATGAAAACATGCTGTTCTTTTTTTTTTTTGTTATTGTAGTACCATCATAGTTACTATACACTGAAAATCATTCAGTAGAAAAAAATCCATATAAGCAATCAGTATTAATGAAATATCTAAAAGTGAATTCATAACCTGAAGAGATTTATATAATCTTTCTCTATTGCACTTCTAATAGTTTCCAGCTTTAACAAATTGTGTAGCTCTAGACTCACAGTCATTTATGTTGTAGTTACGTGGACAGTTGTCAAAAAATATTTCCTTCTAAAATAGTTTTATCTTTTGTCACTTTACTGCTAAGACTCATACAACTGTTTAACACATTTACCTTAAAATTTGTAAAAAAAAAAATGAAAAAAACATAGATAGATAGATAGATAGATAGATAGATATAATCACTGTTCATTAGGTTAAATAAGTTATTTCAACCCGCAGTTGAAGTTTGAGAAAGAAAACCCCTAAACCCCTTTATGTTTGCTTGCCTCCAGGTGAGTCAGGAATAGAGACCATAATAGGAGAAAAGAGAGTGAGAGGTTTGTACATATTTCATCACATAAAACACTAGCAAAAATGGACAGCCACAAATTCTAGAGCTCTCCCAATTCATATATTAATAACATTAACGTTCTTTAAGTGAAATATTATTGAAGCTGTTAGAACTTAAACTTTCTCCACAAAACCTTAATAACTAGCCTGCTTGATAATACTTGGCTTAAAGTATTTATCCATAACAATAATCTAAGTTTACAGCACCACTATACTTAGCTGGATATTCTGATAGGACTAAATTGTCTACTGCTTTAATATTCAGTAGAGAAGAAAATATTTAAGTATTTAAAAATTATTTTATTTAGCTTTATTTATTATTATTATTATTATTATTATTATTATTATTATTATTATTTTCCAGTTTGATCAGACAGAAAGAGAGAGAGAGGGAAAGTAAGAAAGCAAGCCATCAAGTCTAGGACTTGAACCACAGTTGGCCATGTGGAAGTCCAGCACCTTTAACTATCATATCACCTGCCAGTCCCAGGAAAATATGTAAATTTTTACCTATAAATAAAAATTATTTTTAAATGTTAAAGTGTATATGTGAGGAGATTTCCAAAAGGTTATAGAAAATGAAATAAAATTATGAGTTTATTTTAGTATAAAAAATTTTGAAATCCATGCATTTTGGCATAATACACATTTTCTATGAACTTTCTGAAGACTTCCCCATATAAACACAAGCACACACATGTAAGTTTTACTGAGATATATTTTACATAGCAGATTTTACCATTGTGAACTCATGCTTATCTTCAGTTAATCCCAACTCCCACTCCCAGGGAACCACAGATCTGCCCTTTGTGTTTATAGTTTTATCTTTTCTACAAATTTCATATAAATGAAATCATATAATATGTTGTCTTTGTGACACAGGAGTGGTAGTTAAGGCGCTGGACTCACTCCCACATGGGCGACCGTGGTTTGAGTCCTGGACCTCACTGCTAGCTTTCTCACTTTCCTTTTCTCTCTCTCTCTCTCTCTGTCTCCCTCTGCTAGAATTAAAAATAATAATGATGATGATGAATACAATAAAATAATTCTTTAAAAAATTGCTATAGTATGCAGTTAAAATTGTGCTTAGAAGTTTTCAGATTTATATGGATATATAAAAAAAGAGAAAAGCTCTTAAGGATCAGCAATGCCAGTGAGAGCTTATTTCTTTGCAAAGACTAATAGTAAGATTGATAGGTCCCTAGAGATTCTGACAAAGGAAAAAAAATGTAGCAAATATTAGGAATTAAAAAGTGAACAATTCAGGGGCAGCAGGTGGTTAAGGCACTGGATCTACATGGTTGCCTTCACAGTTCACAGTTCTAGTCTTGGATCCAGTGGCTTGAAAATCACTCTAGGCACATGTGTGTGCATGCCCAAAGTCCTAAGAGGAGGATGGGAGAGAAAGGATTGCCGTATGGCTATCCTCCCTAGGGAGTAAGTTCTTACTTTCACTTTCTCTCTCTCTTCTCTCTCTCTCTCTGTGTCTCTCCAGTGAGTGCATGTACTCTGTAGCAAAAACAAAACAACAACAACAACAACAAGAGTGAACATTACAACCAATTCTGTAAATACTAACAAGGTAATAAAATGATCTTATGATAACTTTATTCCAATAAATTTGACAGTTATAATGAAATACTTGGTTGTCGGAAAAGTCACGATGTGTTTTTTCATGTTTTTCAAAAATGCATCATGACTTCTCTGATGACCTAATAAATTCTTAGAAAAATATAAATGATCAAAACCACAAGGAACAGAAGCCAGCAGGTGGTGTGGTGGTTATAGGTGCTGGATTCCCACATGGTTACTGCGGTTGGAAGATGGGAGGGAAAGGATTGCCATCTGGCTATCATCCCTGGAGAGTAAGTTCTCACTTTCCCTTTCTCTCTCTCTCTGTCTCTCTCTGGTCAAATTAAAAAATATTAATAACAAATGAAATTTAATAAATGAATAAATAATTCTTTTAAAAACACAAGGAATAAAAATCTCAAGTTATGAAATGACTAAAAAATTTCAATTTGTAATTAAACTATTAAAGAAATTAAATTTGTAACTCAAAACTTCTCACAAAGAAAAGTCCAGAGTCAGATGGTTTTACCAGAAAATTTTACTAAATATTAAAGACAAATAATTCTAATTGCACAAATTATTCCACAGAATTAAAAAAGAGGAGCCACTCTTTAACTCATTTATAAAACTAGCAATAAGGGAAAAGTACAAACCAAAAATAATAAAGATAAATAGGAAATTAACGTAATTAATATCAGAACAGTAGTTATTGTAAGGTAGGAGTGAAGAGACTGTAATTGGGAAAAGGCATTCAGTGGGGGCTTCTAAGGGTTGATGATGTTTTATTTCCTGACTTCAGTGATAAGTTTCCAAACATTTGCTTTATCATAAATCATTAAGAGGCACATCTCTGTTTTGTACACTTTGGTGCATGGGTACCATAATTTTAAAATTTTAAATGGGGGGCCAGCAGGTAACATGGCGGTTAAAGGCACTGGACTCCCATATGACCAACCAGGGTTCGAGTGATGGAACTGGCAGCTTGCTTTCTCACTTTCTCTCTCTCACTGGCCAAATTAAAATAAAAGAAATAAAGTTAAATAAAATAATTTTTAAAAAGCATTTAAAATTTTTTTAATGCTTTTTTTTTCTTTTTTGAGAGATTTTTGCTATAGGGCATGTGCACCTTCTGGAGAGACAGAAAGCAAGAAATCACCCCCTGGGGGGATAGCCACGTTTCAATCCCTTCTCCTCCACTCACCTCTTAAGATTTTGGACATGCATGCACATGCGCCCAGCCTGAGTTTCAATCCACTGGGTCTGGGATTTGAACCATGGTTGACCATGTGGGAATCCAGTCACCTTAACCACCACACCATCTGCTGACCCCTTAAAATGCATTAAATTTTTTTTTTTAATTATGGGATCAGTGTCACTAAATGAGAGAATAAATGCTTGTGGACACACATTCTTGGACCTCAGTAATTTTCTTGATCATATCTTTAATTACTATTAAAGGCTTCCAATTTTCTCTCCTTGGAAATTAAGTTCTACAGACTAATCTCTTTACTGTCTACTAGCTTCAAATTCCATGAATACACACTGGACTCAATAGCTATAATTACATTTGCACTAAGTTCACGTATTTTTTATTCTACTACTCTTCCTATTATGGGACTCTGTCTACAAAACCCCAAATTCAATCTTGGGTGATAACACATAAAGATTAACCAATATCTGTATTGCTGCAAGATGTACAGTAAAAAGTCAAATGAAGCAGGCATATTGTTTACTCTGGAACTGAATAAACATCAACTCAGTAGTTTTTCTGGGAACTTATCTGTTCCCTACCATTGATTATTTAAAAGTATTTGTCTTCAGCTTTTGTCTACCCAGTCCAAGCTCAAAACCCAGGCAGCTGTCTAGAAATATATCTTTCACAATAACAGAACATTTGATTTCTTGGTCTGAAGTATGAATTAATCTTTTATTAAGACCCAGCCATTGGATTGTGTCTTCTCTGCAACAATAGTAAAAGAACAGCTAAATGGACACAGCTGAATTTTATTTTGACAGCAGTTACAAAGCCTATATTACTACCATAAACTACTGCTTCTACCTACCTTTCTAAATGCTTTAAAATCTCCTGTAAGGTGAGTAAGCAACAAAATATAGCAGACTAAAACAATTCTGACCCAAATTATGGCAACCCAAACTTTGGTCTACATACTGTCATCAATTTGACAAACTTAAATAAAAGTAGTATTTCCATCATAAAATGTCTCACTTTTGGAACATGAGGATTAAATTCCACAGCTCTATGAATTGCTTCCACAGCATTAATTTCTGCTGTGCTTAACCCTCTTCTAGAGGCGGTTTCTGGAGAAAATCTGTAAGGAAACCACAAAGAAGAAATGAATATACCAAAAAGAAAAAAAAATCAAGAATGTATACCATAATGTACCACATTGAATCTAAGAGGTTTCTGGTGATGGCCAAAGACAAAGCCAGATGACTCTTAAAAATAAAAATAAATTCTTCTGGTTCAACACATAAAACAAGGTAGTATAAGGAATGGAAGTCTGCAAACTTAAAACCTAGATTTAAAAAGCCCTCAGAAGTCCACTGAAGGCATACTTTGGGAAAGGTAACAACGCAAGAAATGCTACACAGGGACATCCTCATGAGAATCTCATAAAATAGAAGAATATTTTTTTATCAAATTTTTATCTGAGAGGAGACAGACTGTGAATATTCCATTCTAATTCATATCAAGACATAGTAAGCTAAGATGAAACAAAATGGTCACCATTTGGTTGTTCCTGAATATTTTATTTATGGACTAAAGAAAATCTATTAAGGGCAGCTGAAAATACAAAGAAAGCAGAATACCTCAGAACTATAAGAACAGATAACATGAAACCTATTTCCCTACCACACACTCTGTTATCATCATAGCTACCATTTACTATATGTACTTTGTGGATATTGCATTAGGCACTTAACATCCATAATCCTCACACAATCACCCTACAGTATTATTATTTTCCGTTTATAGATGAGGAAGAGATTCAAAATTATTAACTGGCCCACATTCTACAGCTGATATGTGACAGAATTTTCATTTGAGTCCAGGTTTACTTAACTCTAAAAACCTTTTCTTTCCACAATACAGAGTAAGAAGCCTCAAAGTCCCAGAAGATCAAGGGATATTCATAAGAAAGTAGGAAGGAAAAGGGGCATTGTTTAAAGTCACTGGAAGAAAAACATGACATTGAATTTAGCAGTCTTTTCAAATTATTAAAATTTTCATAACTACTTACTTATCTGAAACAGTCCTTGTCTTCAACAATGCTGCTGTATAACAGATTGCTGCTGACTTTGGGAGGCTTATATCTGTAATAATTTTCAAGTTAGGTAAGAATTACCAAAACAATTTAAGATAGTTTTAGTAAGAATAATTCATAGGGCAAGTTCAACAGACACAATATCGTGGCAGAAGCACCTAGACATGTAGTTGGAGGACCTGAATTTGAATCTTGATTCTATTCATTACCTATGCATCCATGACCTGATATAATGTCTTTAAGTTTTCTCTTCTCAGAGTACACAATAATAATTTTTGTGGCAGAGATTAAGTTATCTCTATGAAAGCTCTCTGCACAACAATGAGAAGTGCTCAACAAATGCTTATAATAATTTGTTTACAATAGTACTATTCCAGAGGGAAAGGCTCAGAATAATTAGAACTATGTAAAAACTCCATCTTCTCAAAGAGTAAAAGGATTAGGAAAAAAGTTAAGGGCCAGGCAGGTGGCACGGTGGTAAAGGTAGCTCAATTCCACATGGCCAATTGCACAGGTAAAGTACTGATCCTGGTGGCTTGAAAAACATGCTAGGCGTGTGTACATGTGTGCCCAAACTCCTGAGAGGAAAATAGAGGGAAGGGGATTGTAGTGTGTCCATCCCCCCCCCCCCCCAGTGATTTCTCACTTTCCCTCTCTATTTCACTCTAACCAATGCACATACCCTATGGCAAAACTGAAAAAAGAAAAAATATCTTTCTGACAGTAGTTAAATACAGGTTGATACAATCAAGGATGATTTTTATTTTTTCTTCCTTCTAAATTTTTGTCTTTTTTACACTTTTTTTTTTAATTGCTATAGAGCATGTGAGCTCATGGAGAGACAGAGAGAGAGAAAAAGAGGAAAGTGAGTGAGGATCCCCAGGGAAATAGCCACACGGTACTCTCTAGGGATTTGGGGCACATATACACAGCACTCAAGTCTATTTTTTCTTTTTCTTTCTTTCTTTTTTTTTTTTTTGGATAGGTTTTTGCTATAGGGCGTGTGTGCTCGCCAGACAGACAGAGAGAAACAGAGAGACAGAAAGTGAGAAATCACCCCCGAGGATGGCCACGCTGCAATCCCTTCTCCTCCATTCTCCTCTTGGGATCTTGGGCACACACGCACACGTGCCCGGCGTGAGTTTTAAGCCACTGGGTCCAGGACGCGAACTGCGGTCAACTACGTGGGAGTCCAGTGACAGCCATTACGCTAACTGCTGGTCTCTCAAGTGTATTTTTTCAAGCCACTGGTCTGGGATTTGAACCACACAGTCAGCCATGTGGGATCTGGCTGCCTTAACCACCATGCTACCAGCTGGCTCTTTTCAAATTTTCTTAAATGATTTTTTTAATTTAAATTTATTTATGTTCATGTTCATTCACTTAAATGATTTTTTTAAAGAGATTTTTGCTATAGGATGCATGCACTCACTAGAGAGACAAAGACAGAAAGGGAGAAATCATCCCACAGCGGGGGGTGATCACGCTGCAATCCCTTCTCCTCTTGAGATTTTGGGCATGAACGCACATGCTCTCAGCACGGGTTTTAAGCTGCCAGGTCCAGGACTCGAACCACGGTTGACTACACGGGAGTCCAGCAACATAACCATTACACCATCTGCTGGTCCCATAAATAATTTTTTAAATAAAATAAAAAATAAATTAATCTGGAACTACAAATAAATTTTATGATATAAATCCCTTTTTAAGGAATGCCCTAAATAATGCTATCAGCAGAGTAAGACCAAAGAACTCTGCTGACAATTTCAATTCCAGAGTTATACTAGCAAATGGAGAAGTAGGGAAGTAAACTCACTTTCACTTCTTCAGGACTCTCGAATGGTCAGAACCAGGGATTCATGAAAATTACTGAACACACAGAAGCATATCTGTTTAGATATACTCTATGAGTTTTAGCTATATTTTATTTTAAAAATTACTTGTTCTTTCTTTATTCATGATAAAGTACATGTACATACACATGAGAGTATGGGAGAGAGAGTAGAAGCAGCAAGGTGGGTATATTTATGATGGAAGAGGAAGAAAGGAAGGAGGACGGGAGAACAGCACCCCACCAGGGTCTCAATGCTGCAGTCCACCCCCAGCCTCAGCTAGCTCTGGATGGGTGCACACGTGCCTGGTGTACTTAGGTCTCTTCACTGTATACAAACCCAGAACCTTCCCTTGTGGTCAGCTTTATAGACCATCATGTTTCACTCTGTGCTGTCATCTGGCCCCAGTCAACTTTTATTTTATTTTTAGAGAATCAGGTCCTATTCCACTTTTTTTTCTATTGAATCCCTGAGCTTGCTCATCATAGGTATCAAAAGCAGGCCATGTAAATTACATATGGAAAGAATTTCTCACAAAATTCTCCATGAGCCTATGCTATTCTGAAGCACTGACTAAGAATTCCAGATGTTTAAAAGAAATAAACTTTTCTTTCCAAGCATAACACATTTCAAACTTTCCAAATCATGGGGATTCCCAAGCTAATGGGTAGGAACTTACAACAGAACAAGTGTGAATAAGTGACTTACATGTATTCTGTTACGGTGAAAGATATGACCAGAAACATTATGTTAGTTAGAAAGTTTTCAGCCTGAGGTTAAAAACTAATGCCTCACTCAGAATGAGACAGAAGCGACTAATGTATCTAATGTTCTCAGAACTCCATTTGTGATAAACTGGCATTTTTATAGTAAAATAATAAAAATAGCCGATATATATTGAATCATTACTATGGAAGTCTGGTGAATAAAAAAGAAAAAAAAAAGAATACCTGTTTTTTCTTTTTCTTTTTTTTTTAAGGTTTTTGTCATAAGGGGTGTGCGTTCCCTGGAGAGAAACAGAAAGGACAGTGAGGAGAAAAGTGAAAAACCTTCCTCCCCAGGGGGGATGGCCATGCTACAATCCCTTCTCCTCCACTCTCCTCCTGGGATTTTGGGCATACACACGTGTGCCCGATGTGATTTTCAAGACTTCGAGCCAGGACTCAGACTGTGTTTGGCCGTGTGGGAGCCCAGTGCCATAACCACTACACTACTAGCTGGCCCTGGGATACCTGGATTTAAGTTCAGACTTGCTCCTTATTGGTTGGGAGATGTTACCCAATACTTAACCTTCTTGAACTCCAATTTCCTTATTTAGTAACTGGAGAGAGTGAAAATACTTGTTCTACCACTTCACAAGATTATTATAAGCATCAGATGAGATAAATTATACTTTGTGACTAAAAAAGCATTGAGGGGGAAGGGGGTATCATGGTATAATGAGAACCAGTCAGGGAAACCTCTCCCTCTTCTCTTTCTCCTGGACTTTCTCTGCTGATAAGAAGAGAAGTAAAATCAATTTCACTAAATAACTAAAAATAAATAAAATCATTGTAAAAGTGTTATTTGGAATATCCTTATACATACCATTATGCAACTTCTGTTAGCCTTTCTGGACACTCCAAAACAAATGAGTTACCTTCCTAAGCACACAACACCCATATCTTTCCAATGATCTCATTTAACACACTGTCTTCTCTATAACAGCTGTTCTTACAGTTCACACAGGTTTTTTTAAAGAATTATTTTATTTAACTTTGTTTATTTATTTACTTATTTTAATTTGACCAGAGAGGGACAAAGCAAGAGCAAGAGAGAGAGAGAGAGAGAAAGTGAGAAAGCAAGTTGCCAGATCCGGGACTCGAACCACAGTTGGCCATGTGGGAGTCTAGCACCCTTAACCACCATGCCACCTGCCAGCCCCGAGTTCACACAGTTTAGGCCTAGTCCACTGTAAATCCCATGAGGGCCAAGTCTATGTTTTCTTGTTCACCACTGTATTCCAAACACCTTACTTATATTAGGCATTTAATAAAGAAATGAATAAATTTTTTTTTCTTTATTCATGAAAGGGCACATGCTAGCACACATGAAAGAGAGAGAGATTAAGAATGAGTAGCACCCTCCAGGATGTGATCATGCTGAGATACCCCTTCTCCAGTCCTCCAGCCCCTCAGATCTTGGGCATGCACACACGTGCTTGGCATGTTTTAGGGTGACCAGGTTGGGAATCTGAAACATGGTCACCATGTAGGATCCAACTTCTCTGGAGTAGCACATTATCATTGTACCACAGAATCAGCCCCAAATGAATAAATTTTGACAGAAGAAAAGCTCTCCCTTGCAGGGTTTTGCTACCAAAAGTCCTAATAAGGATACTTAATAGCAACTTATACCTACACATACTGAATAGTGATTGGTAAGAATGGAAAGGAAAATTAAAGAACTAATAGAATAGGATCATATTTACAATACATAATTATAAAAAGAATATTTTCACTATGCTATCAACTAAGACAAATATGACTCACCATCATATTTTGCTAGGACTGCCTGAACATCTGCATAGGCTTGTAATTCTAAAAGTGATTCTAAAAGATTTTCATGGATGTTCAACATGGTAAGAGGAGGAAATTCTTTCATCAACTGTATATTGGAAGGAAAAAGAGATTAAAATCATAACAAAGGAACTCAATATAGCTGAACTAGATTTGTAAAAAATTCTTTTGTTTCTTAGCAAAACTGTTGAAATCTAACTCTTGTTTTGTTTTGTTTTGTTTGTTTGTTTGCTTGTTTGTTTTGAGAGATTTTTCGCTATAGAGCGCGTGCGCTCACCAGACAGACAGAGAGAGACATAGAGACAGAAAGCGAGAAATCACCCCCCAGGGGGGATGGTCACGCTGCAATCCCTTCTCCTCCATTCTCCTCTCGGGATCTTGGGCATGCACGCACACGCACCCGGCGTGAGTTTTAAGCCACCGGGTCCGAGACGCAAACCGCAGTCGACTACGTGGGAGTCCAGCGACATAGCCATTACGCTAACTGCTGGTTCCCTGTTTGTTTGTTTGTTTGTTTGTTTTTAAGAGAGAGAGAGATTTTTGCTATAGGGCACATGCATTTGCCAGAGAGACAGAAAGTGTGGAATCACCCCACTGGGGAGATAGGCAAACCATAATCCTTTCTCCTCCACTCTCCTCTTGGGATTTTGGGCATGCATGCACATGTGTGCAGTGTGAGTTTTAAGTTGCTGGGTCTGGGACTCGATCCGAGGTTGACTACATGGGAGTCCAGTGATGTAACCATTATGACATCTGCTGGTCCCAATACCTAACACTTAAGAAATGTATGTGTATTAAACAAATATCTTGTTACAGAAGCAACCAATTAAAAAAGTGATTCTACATTAAAATAATTGGAATTAAGTTATAGTTTTAGTTTAGTTTTCAAAGGATGAAACATAATTGTCCTGTCACCAAATTTACTTACATCTCTCATTATTTTTACTGCTTCTCTTATTCTTCCTAATTTTCTTGCACACATTGCCAATCTTCTTTTAATATATACCAGCACATTGGTATCTCTCCCTGTTTAGAAAAACAAGTGATACAACTTTGTATTATGAAGTACTATTTCATTAAAATATTACCCATTAACTTTATTTGCTTACCCTATAAGAGTCAATTATTATTAAATTGTATCAGATTGGAAGAATATTAACAACTGCTGAATTAGATAATGAATACTGAATGGGAGTTCTATTTTTGTGTCTATTTTAAGTTATATGTACTTAAACTTTTAGCTTAACTATATACTGAATTACTTTTGCCTCTAAAAGTAAGTAATCTGAGTACAGTACATATAAGCTAACTTGCATATGATTGACATGTAAATTTTAACATTAACACAAAAGAGACACCAGCAGTTGGTATAATAGCTATGTCGCTAGACTCCCATGTAGTCGGCCGTGGTTCGAGTCCCGGACCCAGTGACTTAAACTCACACCAGGCGTGTGTGCATGTGTGCTCAAGATCCCAAGAGGAGGATGGAGGAGAAGAGATCACAGCGTGGCCATCCCCCCTGGGAGCTGATTTCTCGCTTTCTGTCTTTCTGTCTCTCCCTCTTTTTTCTGGCAAGAACACATGCCCAATAATAATAATAATAATAACAATAACAATAACAGTAATAATAATAAAAACTCTCCCCCCCCAAAAAAACAAAACAAACAAACAAAAAACCCACATACTCTAATAGAAAGATATAACATCAATCTTTTCTTTTTTAAGAGGTTTTTGCCTTAGGGTGCATGCACTTGCTGGGTAGAAAGAGAGAAAGAGAGAGTAACAGGAACAGTGAGAAGGAAAGTGAGAAATCACCCCCCAGGGGATTGGCCACGCCACAATCCCTTCTTCTCCATTCTCCTCCTGGCATCTTGGCCTGGCATGCACAGACGCCCAGCATGATTTTCAAGCTACTGGGTCTGGGACTTGAACTGCAGTTGGCCATGCGGGAGTCCAGTGATGTAACCGCTATGCCATCTGTTGGTCCCTATAACATCAGTCTTTTAAGTTTCTGTATAAACAACCCATTATTTTAATATTATCTTCTGTTTTAACTAAAAAACAAACAAAAAAGTCCAAAAAAATCTCATTGCTAATATAAACTTTTTTCAACAGCTAGTAACTAACAAACTATAAAACTACTTCTAGTAAGGGCTGACGAATATTTCTATAACTATCTCATAACTATATTTGAGATCATACAAGGACAAATGGGTTACTCTTTTATAGATGTAGTTTCATTGCAAAGTTCTAGGCGGCAAAATTACATATTCCCACAGTCATGTGTTACAAAAACATGTTTTAATAAAACATACTGCATACATTAGTTTAGAAAGAAAATATCCAATTTTAACTTCTACAAACAAAAGATTTAGAAGTTAACTGCTAGCAGATAATGTGTTATATAAACATATTTCAATTTATTGTCTACTATCTGCCAAAATCATGAAACTCAAACCCTTTGGCCACAAAAATAGCAGGAAGCAGCAGCATTGCTGATTCTAACATCTTTGGTTAAGTGTCTCAATCATAACTGGGAGAGTAACTGTAAGAATGGAAAGAAAGAATCTCGGTTGCTATGGCCTGTCTGATCCCAAACACATGGAGAAAAACCAACCAAAGAAAGAATCAATGCCAAGTATGAAGTTAGATTTTGTGCTAAGAATTAGATGGTCTGAAAGAGGCTGTTCCCGGGCATTACAAGCAATATGTACATGGTCTGACAAGTAAACCAAATGATGTACCTTTACTGTTGCTTGGAGTAATGGTGAGGACAAAGGTAATTGCTACTTATCATCACTAGAAGGCTCACTTGAATCCTCAAATTTTTAAAAATTATTTTATTTAACTTTATTTATTATTATTATTTTCCAGTTTGATCAAAGAGAGACAGAGAGGGAAAGTAAGAAAGAAAGTCACCAGGTCCAGACTTGGCTCCAGTTCTGAGTATATTTTAGATACTTTCATGATCTGCCCAATTCTTTCTGTGAGATAAATTGTTGTTACATCTCAGAGCACCACATTTCCTAAATTTTTTTCCAGAGAGATTTTTGGTATAGGGTACCAGCACTCACCGGAGACAGAAAGTGAGAAATCACACCCGAGGGGAGATGGCCATACCACAGTCCCTTCTCCTTCATTCTCCTCTTGGGATTTTGGGCATGCACACGCAAGCACACACACACAAGTATTTTAAGCCACCTAGTCCAGGACTTGAACTGCAGTCAACTATGTAGGGGTCCAGCAATGTAACCATTATGCCATCTGCTGGTCCTACCAAATTTCTTCTTAATAACCAAAGTAGATCTATTTCCATCTACAAGCATTCTCTGGCTAACATATTTCTGGCAGACATATTTCTGTCTTGCTGGCTTGTAGGTATTATGAATAGATTAGTTACCTCTTACAAAAAGTAGCTAACCTCTAAGTATTAAGTTTTTTTGTTATTTTTCTTCTGCTGTTTTTATTTTGTTTTTGTTTTTGTTTTGTTTGGTTTTGGTTTTGGTTTTAGCCATAAGGCACATGTGCTCACCAGAAAATGGCAGAGAGACAGAAAGTGAAAAACCACCCCACCAGGGGAGATGGCCACACCAAAATCCCTTTTCCTCCATTCTCTCCTCAGGATTTTGGCCAAGCACACATACATGACTGGTGTGATTTTCAAGTGATCAGGTCCAAGACACAAACCATGTAGGAGTCCAGCACCTTAACCCATCACACCATCTGCTGGTCTCCATTGTTTTGTGTTTTAAACATACAGAGTCAATTGCAGGGGCAGGCAGGTGACACAGTGGTTAAGGGCGCTGGACTCCCACATGGCCAACTACAGTTCGAATCCCAGACCTGGCAGCTTGTTTTCTCTCTCTCTCCCCTCGCCCTCTCACTTTCACTCTCACCCTGCCCCTCTCTGTCCCTTAAATTAAAATTAATTAATTAATTAAAGTTCAATAAAATAATTCTTTTTAAAAAAAGAGTCAATTGCAGGAGCTAAAAGACAGTAAAAATCTGTTGATATTTGCTTACTCAGTTGAGCTTCATGCTGAGGACTTTGGTGCTGGCACTGCTGTGACCGCCTATAAATTGTTTCTCCTGCTTTGAGTGCCTGTTTAAATAACCGTTCGGCATCTGCAATAGTTGTTGCTTCTTCCTCAGCCAGTAGAACATATGCAGTGGCACAGCTGTAAAGAAACAAACATAGTGATTTACAGTAAAATGGTAAAACAAATATTTTCTCTTGGATATTCCTTTTGCTCTACATCCTGTAGCCTTACCTATACTTTCCATCTTTGAGAGTGGAAAGTGACTTCATTCAATATTTTAATTTATTAGGGGCATATTGGTATAGTCTTCATGTCTGATGCTACAATTTTTCCACTCTATTTTAGTCTTTTGCTCTTTATTTTTTAATATTTTAATTATTATTATTGTAATTTGACCAGAGAGAGAGAGACAGAGAGAAGGAAAGTGAGAAAGTAAGCTACCAGATTCGAGACTCGAACCATGATCAGCCACGTGGAAATACAACACCTTAATCACCACACCATCAGCTGGCCCTGTTACTCTTTATTTTTCTGTTTTATTTCTATCTCCATTCTCTGATCCTTTGTCCATTGTTTCCTTTTTACGGAAGAGGGAAAGAAGATATAAAGGATTATCTGAAAAGTAGTTTAGGAGTTTCACTAGTTTCTCTCTAGTGGTCAGACCTGCTTTTAGTCACTACATACTTTGTAATATCCATCTCATGTGGGCAGGTCTGAAAGTGAAGACTGGGAAGAAAGTCTCTTGGCCAAGCGAGCAGTTAACAGCTAACTCAGAAACATAGTCCAGGATTAAACCTCCTTCCCAAACTGAGTATTCCTTCTGTATACCGCCCCATCTTCCTGTGGGCTTACCCACGATAACATGCAGCTTAACTTCCCTGGATCTGAGTTCTACTCCTTTCTGCTACTCTCCTGCTCTAATTCCTCACACCCATGCTTAGTCCTCATTTTCATGTCTTCACTCCATTAAAACACAGATCTTTCTTTGTAACTTCTAAATCAACAAGTGGTTAGTAAGTTAAACTAATTATTGTTTTGGGGGAAAGAAGGAAAAAAAAGTTTTTCTTCCATTCTTAGAAATAACAAGTACATCTCTTCTGGAAACAATGTCTTTGGTCTTATTATCTAAGCCTGAATTGTCCCATAGTCTAGTCATTGGCCACAATGTTACTTGAAATATGGCCAGATAGAATGGAGATGTGATGTAACTGTAAAATTGGATTTGAAGACTTAAAAGGTAAAACAGGGCCAGCAGGTGATGTGGTGGTTAAAACAGGGCCAGCAGGTGATGTGGATTCCCACATGTTGACTGTGGTTTGAGTCCTGGACTTCTTGGCTTGCTTTCTCACTTTCCCTTTCTCTCTCTCTGTCTCATCAAATTAAAAAATAATAATAACAAGTGTAATTAATTAAATAAATAATTCTTTATTTAACAAAAAGAGGTAAAACACATCATTAATAGGTCTAAAAGTATACTGGTTATATGGTAAAAGAAAAGTTTAATAGTTTGACTATAGCTAAATAAAACATTATTCAGATTAATTTCACCTATCTCTTTTTACTTTTTAAATGTGGAATAGAAAACTTAAAAGTTACATAAATGGTTCACATTATATCTCTATCAAATAGTGTTTATCTAAGCAAGAGGAGAAAGATTATTGGTAAAAGTACAAAGTCAGACACAAAACAAAGTAATGGAGGGCCAGCTGGTGGCATCATGGTTAAAAAGGCTTGGTTCCATGTGGCTGACTGTGTGGTACAAGTCTCAGACCCAGAGGCTTGAAAAACATACCAGGTGCATGTCTATACCCAAACTCCTGAAAAGGAGGGAGAACTGGAGAAGGAATTACAACGTGACCATTTCTCACGACCATTTCTTTCTTACTCCCCTCCTTGTGCCCTCTGTCCAAAAATTAAAAAAAAAGGGGGGGGATGGTACGATAGCTATTACCAAATGAGAACAAGAGTCCTTCAGATATGTAAAATACAAACCATACTATTTCAGCCTTCTTTAAATAATATGCTAACACATATAACAAATTCACTAATCAGCTGAGTTCTCCGTTACATTACACTGGACTTCTCTGAAAGACTAGATTCTTGCTGTTGCGCCAGCTCCACAGTCCAGTGGTTAAGGGAGCAGACCCTACGTGGCTAACTACAGTTCAAGTCAATCCGAGAGCCTGGAAAACTTACCAAGTGGGTGTGTGAGCACGCTCAATATCCCAACAGGGTGGAGAAGTAGAGAAGAAGGGATTGTGGTGTGATTGCAACCCAATGGGGAGTACTTTTTCTTTCTCTCCCTGTCTCACTCTGGTGAGTGTGTGTGCCCTCTGGCAATAGAAAGAAAGAAAGAAAAACAAAGACATACTGCTGCTTTAAATCAAGGCTTTCTGCCTGCCATTCTAAAAACCAATTCAAATGCTCTTATTTTGTTGTTGTTGTGGGTTTTTGTTTTTGTTTTTTTTTTTAGGTTTTTGCTATAGGGCAAGAATGCCTGCCAGAAAGACACAGAAAGAGGCAAAGTGAGAAATCAGCGTCCCCCCCCCCCCCACTAGGGGGGGATGGCCATGCCACAATCCCTTCTCCTCTCTGGATTTTGAGCACACACATACACACACACACACACACGCACACACGCACACACACACACACACGCGGTGGTGTGATTTTCCAACCACTGAGTCCAGGACTCGAACCACTATCAGCCATGTGGGAATCTAGCACCTTAACCACCATGCCACCTACTGGCTTCAAATGCTTTTAATTAATCATAATAAAAATACTTTTGTAGAAGATCTAGATGTGTATAAATTGTTATAGAATCAAAATGTAAATAAAAATTTAAATTACAATATAACTTAAAAAAAAAAAGTGTTTCTCCCCATAAAGCTTTTTTGCATTTGTCCAAAAGTGCTTTCTATGGAGATATTAATATATTACTTATATAAATATCTAATGACTCTTACTTTTGGGAGTGTTTTTATTTTTATTTATTTATTTTTAAAGAATTATTTAACTTTCTTTCTTTCTTATCTATTTTTAATTTGACCAGAGAGGGACAAAGTGTGTGTGTGAGAGAGAGACAGAGGCAGAGGCAGAGACAGAATGTGAGAAAGCAAGTAGCCAGGTCCAGGACTCGAACTGTGGTCAGCCACGTGGGAGTCCAATGCCCTTAACCACCATTCTACCTGCTGGTCCTGGGAGTATTGTTTTTTAAATTAAGGGGAAAACCATACAATAGTCATACCTTAGAGTACTTTAAAGTGTATAATTCAAGGCTTTTTAATATACTCTCAAGGTTGTACAGCCATCACCACTATGTAATCACACTTTTTCATTAACTCCCCAACCCCCAAAACACTCATACTCATTAAATAGTCACTTCCCATTTCACCTGGCTTTGCAACCCCTGGCAATCACAAATTTATTTTCTGTCTCTTGATAGTATTCTTTGATGGACAAAAGATTTAAATTTTGGTGAAATCTAATTCATGTAACTTTTCTTTTGTTCCTCATGTTTTTAGTGTTATATCTAATAAACCACTGGAAAATCCAAGATCATGAAGATATGCCCCTGTTTTTTGAGAATTTTATAGTTTTGGCTCTTACATTTAAATACTTGGTTAATCTTTTTAAGAGATTTTTGCCTTTAAGGTGAATGTGCTCCCAGGAGAGAGACAGAGATAGCGAAAGGGAAAGTGAGAAATCACCCCCAGGGGGGATGGCCATGCTGCAATCCCCTTTCCTCTATTCTCCTGGGATCCTGAGCATGCACATACATGCACCCAGTATGATTTTCAAATCACGGGGTGCAGGACAAGAACCGTGGTCGGCCATGGGAGTTCAGCAAAGTAACTACCATGTCATCTGCTGGCCCCAAATCTAGGTTAAAAAAAATTATTTTTTGGAGAGTTTTTTGCTATAGGGCACGTGTGCTCACCAGAAAAAGAGACAGAAATCACCCCCTGAGGGGGGATGGCCACGCCGCAATCCCTTCTCCTCCATTCTCTTCTTGGGATCCTGGGCACACATACACATGCGCCCGGGGTGAGTTTAAGCCATCGGGTTTGTGACTCAAACCACAGTCAACTACATGGGAGTCCAGCGACGCAGCCATTACATCATCTGCTGGCCCCAATTCTAGGTTAATTTTAAATTAGCTGGTATGTATGGTATATATATGTAGCTATCAGTTTTTCTAGCATTATTTGTTGAAAAGACTATTCTTTCTTCCATTGAATGGTCTTGGCATCCTTATTCAACCTCAACTGACCATAAATGTAAGGGTTTATTTCCAGATTTCCAATTCGAATCCATTGATTTAAGTGTCTGTCATGATGATTTAATTATTTAGCTTCATTGTAAGTTTTACATTGTGAAGTGTAAATTCTCCAACTATTTCAAGTTTTTCTTTTTTGGAGAGGTTTTTGCTACAGGGTGCATGTACTCCAGGAAGACAGAGA
Source organism: Tupaia tana (assembly GCA_026018925.1). Classification (NCBI taxonomy): domain Eukaryota; kingdom Metazoa; phylum Chordata; class Mammalia; order Scandentia; family Tupaiidae; genus Tupaia; species Tupaia tana. The sequence continues at coordinate 80,489,551 of JAKSZU010000004.1, forward strand.
GACAGAAAGAGAGAAATTACTCCCCCGGGGGGATGGCCACATTGCAGTCCCTTCTCCTCCATTCTCCTCTTGGGATCTTGAGCATACACCCACATGTGCCCGGCATGAGTTTAAGCCACCAGGTCTAGGACTCGAACCACAGTTGACTACATGGGAGTCCAGGGACACAGCCATTACACCACCTGCTGGTCCCTCAAGATTGTTTTAGGTATTTAGAGTCTCTTGAAATTCCACATGAATTTTAGGATCATCTTGCAGATTTCTACAAAAATCATAATTGGAAGTTTGATCCAATTACAGTGGATCTGTAAATTAAATTGGGGAATACTGACTTCTTAACAATGTTAAGTCTTCCATCCATGAACACAGAATGTCCTCCCATTTATTTAGTTCTTCAAATTATTTCTGGAATGTTTTTTAGTTTTTGGTGTACAAGTCATGTATCTCATGGGTTTAATTTATTCATAAGTATTTTAGTCTTACTAAGGGAATTGTTCTTACTTTCCTTTCTAGATTGTTCACTGATGGTGTATAGAAATGTAACTGATTTTTATATGTTGATCTTGTCTCTTGCAACTTTGTTGAACTCTTTTTACTAGCTCTACTTGTTTCTTTGTGTATGAACTTTTTATGATTTTCCTTTCCGCATATAAGATCATGCCAGCTGGCATCATTAGCCTAGTGGTTAAGGGAGAGGAGCCCCACAAGGCCAACTATGGTTCAAATTCTGTCCTTGATGACTTGAAAAACACGCATGCCTCAAATTTTAACAGACTGGAGAAATGTAGAAGAGACTGTGGCATCATCATTTTCCATTAGGGAGTGCTTTCCCCTTCCTCCCCTCTCTCTTTCTCTGTCTCCTCTGTCTCTCTCGGGTGCACACACATGCCCTCTGGAAATTTAAAAAAAAAAAAAAGAGATCATGCCATCTATGAATATAGATAGTTTTATTTTTTCCATTTCAATTTAAATGTGTTTCTCTCTCTTGCCTAACTGAAAAGGCTAGAACCTTCAGTATCATCTTAAGTGGTGAATACAGATATCCTCACCTTAGTCTTAGATGAAAATCTTTCAGTCTTTCATCATTAAGTATGTAGGTAGCTATGGGGTTTTTATAGATGCTCTTTTTCAAGTTGAGGAAGTTTCTAGTTTTTTTTTTTTTTTTTTTTTTGGAGAGGTTTTTCCGCTATAGGGCGCGTGCGCTCGCCAGACAGACAGAGAGAGACATAGAGACAGAAAGCGAGAAATCATCCCCCAGGGGGGATGGTCACGCCTCAATCCCTTCTCCTCCATTCTCCTCTCGGGATCTTGGGCACGCACGCACACGTGCCCGGCGTGAGTTGTAAGCCACCGGGTCCGAGACGCGAACTGCGGTCGACTACATGGGAGTCCAGCGACATAGCCATTACGCTAACTGCTGGTTCCCAGGAAGTTTCTAGTTTTTTGTCAGAACTTTTTATGATAAAATAGTGTTGGATTTTGTCAAATGCTTTTATGCATTGAGATGACCATGTGGTTCTTATCCTTTGTTCTACTAATTTGATATTTTACATTAATTGATTTTCATACTTTTTTTTGCCATGAAAGGTGTTGAATTTTATCAAATACATTTTCTGCATCAATTGAGATGATCATGTACTTTCTTAATCCTGTTAATATGTGGGCCAGCCAGGTGGCCTAGAAGTTAAGGCAGCTGGATCCCACATGGCCGACTGTGAGATTCAAGTCCCAGACCAGGCAGCTTGAAAGCCACACTAGATGAATGTGTTTGCATGCCCCAAATCCCAAGAAGAGTCTGGAGGAGAAGGGACTGCAGCATAGTCATTTCCCTCAGGGAAATGCTTTCTTACAGAGGGAAGGTACTTTCTCATTTTTTTTTTTTTTTTCTGTTTCTGTCCAGTGAGTGCATATGCCCTATAGCAAATTGCAAAAAAAAAAAAAAAAAAAAGAAACCTGTCAATATGCTATATTACACTAATCTGTTTTCTATTTCAACCATTCTTGCATTCCAGGAATAAATCTCATTTATTAAGAGTGTATGATACTTTTAATATATCATACACCTTCCTGAGGCTGCGATTCATTATGTTAATATTTTGTTTTCAGTCATTATTTCTTCAAAAATCCTTTCTACACTTTCTCTGTCTCTTCTCTAGATTCTATTATGCATAAGTTGGTATACATGATAATATCCATGGGTCTGTTAGACTCTGTTCATTTTCCTTCTTTATTTTTTCCTGCTTCTCAGACTGGGTGATCTCAGAGTACCTAAATCAAGTTTACTGATTCATTTTTCTTCCTGCTCAAATCTACTATTACAGTAAAGTTTCATTTTAGTTATTTTAATAAACTTAATTCGAAATTTCTACATAGTTGCTTTTTATTATTTTTTCTTCTTTACCAATATTCTCTAACAATGAGACATAATTCCTATGGCTTCCTTTATCTCTTTTTGTATATTTAAAACATTAGGATGCCAAGAAAGTCACAATGTATTTTTCTGTTTTTCTATGCAATAGTTAAAGTATTTGTCTATTAAGTCCAAAGTCTAGGCTTCTTCAGGAACAGCTTCTATTAGTTTATTTTCCTGCCTATGGGCCAAATTTTCTTGTTTATTTGTATGCCTTATAATTTTTTGTTGAAAAATGGAAATTTTTAATAGTATATTCTAGCAACTTTAGAACTTGTATTTTCTCTTTAGGATTTGTCGCTGCTGCTTGTTGTAGCTGGATTTTGTTTGTTTGTTTTTATTTAGTGACTTTTCTGAATCAATTTTTTTAAAGATTAAATTAAATTAATTAACTAACTTTTTAAAAAATTTGACCAGAGAGAGACAGAGAGAGCAAGAAAAAGAGAAAGCAAGCCATCAGGTCTGGTACTCAAACCATGGTCAGCCATGTGGGAGTGTCCAGCACCTTAACCACCACGCCACCTGCTCGTCCCCTGAATCAATTTTATAAAATCTATATTCTTTTTCATGTGTGACCAGTGAGGTCTGTGCTCTTTTAGCTTAGTGATCAGTTAGAGATTTGACAGAGATCTCCTTACACATCTGAAACCAGACAAAATGCAGAATAAAAGGTCTTGCAGATGGGCTATACAGGGGCACATCACCAACAGTCAGCGAGGTAATTTACAACTCTGCCTTAGCCTTCACTTCCTGCTTGTGCAAAACCTGGAGGTTGCCAGACTTAAGCTTCTCAAGTCTTTTCTGAGCATGTGCCCCACTCTATCAATGTGTGGGCTCTGTGAAATTCCCAGGACTGTGTGAGAGCTTTTCAAAGCCTTTATTCCCCAATGTGTTTCATTCGCCAGCCTTTCCTCCTAAGCTTTCTGGTCTGTCTTTTGTTTGTCCCAGGCAGCAGAGGATAATGTACTTGCCTTTAGTTATTTTCAACAAATGTTCCCCAATACAGTTTGTCAGTCCTGGGAGAATTTTAAGTTAGCTGGAGTAACCTTTGTGTTGGTCCTTCAGGAAGCTACCAGACAGTTGAAAACAAACGACCACGGTTCTTTGAAAATAAGGTCCGTTCTTCCTCTGGTTCGAGAAACATATACCTGAAACGCACACTGTTGTCTTCAAGGTTGCCACTGGGTTAAAGAGTGGGGTGTGGGGCCAGGGCAAGTTAGAATACCACACAACTTTCTTACAGAAATTCAAGTGTTTATTTCCTCCAATTAAGTATTCACCAGGTTACTGTAAACTTTCAGTTTTCAGAGTTGCAATAAAGTTTATTCTGGCAAGTTTTGTTAGTTTATTTGCTGCTTTTAGAGTTTCACATTCTGCCATTTTTGTTCCACCTCAGAAAGGTCTTCTTACTAAAGATAACAAATCTACTGCAGGAAAGGGTTCAGGGGACAACCCTAAATTCACATTAATCAGGAACCATTCCTTTATTAGCCCCAACTGGGACCATATTAATCTTGGCATTTACTTAGTCTTTTTTTAATATTGATCTGTCCCACTTAAATATTAAAAAGACTTAAGATTTCACATTTTGTCTCTTCAAAATGTTGAGTTGTTACAAAAACCATTTTTAAAATGTTGTTAACATGAAAAAAAATGGTGACATAAATACGTTTTACTAATTTTGGATCTTCTCACACCTTCGAGCCCATTAGCAACTAAATTTGTAAAAACTGAATGAATGCTTTAAATGATAAAATTAAAACAGGTGGCACAAGTATTTTAGTATCCTTTTAACTATTAAGTATTATCACCATTTTCCATTAGCATTCTCAATTTCAAAAATTATTTCTAGCATAATTTCTATTCAAAGACATATCAAAGTTTACAATTGCTGAAGCAAAATACACATATCAGTGAACACTACAAATTTTATTTCTAGTATGCAAAAAGAAAAAGAGGACTCCTAATGACTCCTACTTTCTTAGAGAAAGATAAAAGGAAACATAAAATTATTTGCCTGGGTTTCCTTCAAAGCAAACTTATTTTCCATGTATTTCAAACTTACTCATTGTTTAATTCTAAAGCTTGATAGGCTGCTTTGATTCGAGCTGGAGGATTTCTTTCCCTCCATGCCTTCTGCATAACTGTAGGAAAAATATTTCAAGATGCAGATGAGATGGTAAACATAAATAAGCATATGCAAAACATTATGAAGAATGAGCTAGGGGAGTAGACAAAATTTTAAATAACATCTCAAGCATAATGAGACAAGAAACTAGATTACTAGCTTATATTATGGGTAATTTACATTAAATTTGGAAGCACCTTATACAATAAAAAATTAATATATTCTTCCTCTGACTTATTTGAATAATAACAATAGAAGTACTTAACCAAGATAATTACATCATCATCATATTTTTTTCTTTCTTTTTTTAGGTTTTTGCCATGCGGAGGGGGTACATACTTGCTGGACAGAGATAGAGAGAGGGAAAGTGAGAAATCACCCTCCTCCCCCAGGGGAATGGCCCACTGCAATTCCTTCTTCATTCTCCTTTGGGATTTTAGGCAAGCATGCACATGCACCTGGCATGATTTTCAAGCCACTAGGTCTGGAGCTCGAACTGCAATCAGCCATGTGGAAGTCTAGTGCCTCAACCACCACACCACCTGGTTGTCCCAATTATATCATTATTTTATATGAGCACTTTTATATCTAAATGTATGTTAAAACAGAATCTGAGTTACATCAGATTATAATCAATATAAAATATTCCAGTTCTCTGAAAAGTTCTATGGAATTGTTAACAATATACAAAAACTTAAAAACAAAGTATTTGTCTAATCAATTTTTCACTCCAGAAAGAAAACTTATATTTGTATTTTGTATTAAAAGTTAAAAAGTAAAAAAGGAATTAATTTAAAATATAGTACATGTCTGGCAAATGTTGGTCTTTACCAGGATTCAACAAAATCTTGAGTTAGGATTTCTATGGACTATCAATATTAGTTTTGCTATCATTTACTGTATCAAAATAAAGATTTCACACTTTTTAAAAATTAAACAAACAAATAAGCAAACTAAATTCATAAAACTTATCTAGTCTAGTTCAAGTTTGATAAGAAAAATAGAGAACCTATGAGTGTTGCTTTTGGAACAAAACCCACAACTGTCCAGAAAGAGTAATGTGGAAAATGTTTGAGTTTTCCTTTGGAAACAAAATATTAGTCTTGGCTTAGAAAAGGAGGCAATATATTCCACTTGTGTAACAAAAGTACATTTCTCATATCAAACATGTCACCAACTAGCTGACAGCTAATGCTTCCTGAACATGACAAATTGATGCAAGTCAGCATCCATCTGATACTGACCAGGTAAAGAACATCATTCTGCTGAAACACTAAAATATTACATAAAAAAAAAAAATGAGATTTACAAGTTTTGATGATGGGGCTATCTACTACAAATTGTATGATATTTACAAATCAAATTTTAACACTGAATCTTTATCAACACCTTAATCAATAAATTGCTATTTGGTACTCTAGCCTATTAAATACATATCATAATTTATTTAACCAATTTTCTTCTGAAGGACAATTACGTTACACCCTTTTCTTGTACTTAAAAAACATTGTGATGATAATCTTTCAGTATCTATCTTTGCATACCTGACCAAATGCTTTCTTTCTAGAACAGTTAAAATATATGTATCTTTTAGGGACCAGCAGTTAGCGTAATGGCTATGTCGCTGGACTCCCACGTAGTCTACCGCGGTTCGCATCCCGGACCCGGTGGCTTAAAACTCATGCTGGGCACGTGTGCATGCGTCGTGCCCAATATCCTGAGAAGAGAATAGAGGAGAAGGGATTGCGGCGTGGTCATCCCCCCGGGGGGTGATTTCTCGCTTTTTGTCTCTCTGTCTCTGTCTGTCTGGCGAGTGCACGCGCCCTATAGCGAAAACCTCTCAAAAAAAATATATATATATGTATCTTTTAGAAGATTTTGGTTATATACCTCCAAACTCCTCTCAATAAAGATAAATTAATTTATATTCTTTCAGGTAATATAGGAAAGTAACTGTTCCCTCTTTCCTTACCAATACAGTATTACCATTAATCTTTGCTAATTTAATATATGAAGACAATAATTTTTATTTATATTTTTGGTGAGGTCATCTAATCCATTTTTAAAACATTTTTTTCCCTTAATTTTATGCTTTCAAATGTTCTATCCAGCCTTTCACATTGTTTCATTAGGCCCAGATTCAGTGGCACAGGTGGTAGGTAGCATACCAATCTACAGTGCTGGAAACCACATGGCGAGTTGTAGATTTGGATCCTGAGTTGACCCAAAACATAACGTGCATGCCTAAGATCCTGTCTGGCTGGAGTGCTGGGGGGAGGGGATCATCTTCTGGTGAGACTCTGTTGAGGGTGCCTATCTGGCCCCAGAAGCTCTGAACTACAGAGTGGGGAAGGAGTGATAACGCTTTCTCCATAAGCACACTTACCCACTTACTCTCAGAGAATGCATTGCTCCTAAGGGAAGGTCCCTTCACAGTAAGGCAAAGGAGGCATTAGTATGGAATAATAAAGGCAGGGGAGCCTTATGTTGGCCAAGTGATAAGCTCTAGGCAAAACTCCAAGATTTCTCTTAGAATCTGAATTCAGAAGAGAGATGGTTGTCATGGAGATGCATGTTAACATGTTTGTTTGACTTGAAAAATGAAATCAGATTTCTCTGTCAGAATAAGTCCGATTTGGTTGAAAAGATTAACAGTAGGATTCATAATCAATTAGGTTATGCAGAGTTCATTTTCCAAAGTTTTAAGAGCTAAAATATGTAGCTCTAAAGATTTGACTAAAATATAATTAAAGCATATCATAACAATTAGAACATTATAGTAAAATGAAATTTAAATTTAAAAAATTTTGTACAAAAATGTTTTATTGTGAACCAGCCACCGAGGTACAGAAGTAAATCCAACACTGCACTCTGTGATGCCGAGATCACATGAGGAAGTCCCAGGTTTATGTCTCAACGTCTCTTTTTACTCGCTGTGGAGTGGAGGGGGCAGGGGGAAGATGAGCTTGCATGCATGCCCAAAATCTCAGTTGGCTGAAGCTAGGGGGTAGATTGCAGCATGGGTCTTCCTGTCTGGAATGTCAGTCTCTTGTGTGCTGAGACCTAATAAAGTATAATATAATTGTTTTATCCTGGGAAACTATGTATGTGAGATAGAAGACCTTCAAACATAAAATATTATCATAGTAAAATTACATAGGAATGTAGAGCATGAGGGGAGGTCTTCAAAAAGTTCATAGAAAAAGGCTATTATGAAAAAATTATGCGTTCATTTCATGTTTTTCTTGCGCCAAAATAAACTCATACTTTAATTCATTTTCCACAACCTTTTTGAACTCCCACATGGCCAACCATGGTTCAAATCCTGGCCCTGGAGGTTTGAAAAACATGCCAGGCGCATGTGTGTGCATGCCCAAAATTCTGATAGAAACAAGAAATGGAGGACAGGGATTATGGCATGACCATACTCCCTGAGGGGGTGCATTTGCTCTCTCTGTCTGGCAATAGCATACATTACATGGGAGGGAAAATATCCTGTCATTAAGTCATACACTTAGAAGCATGTCAATATTTTCTTTTATAGAGAAGAGCTTAGAAAGAACTAAACATTTCTATTATCTTCACCATTTTAAATGAAACTCTAACTTATGACTAGACTAAACATATTTCATTTTTCTCTATATACCCAATGTTTACACATTGTCCTATTCTTTCCTTTTATGTATACTTTTAAGTGTTCATTTTCTGGACCCAAACAGGATAAACTACTTTCTGTATGAGCAATTGGCTATAATTAATCTGAAAAGCTTTTTTTTTTTTTTTTTTTAAGAGAAATTTTTGCTATAGGGAGTATGCGCTCACTGGAGAGACAGAGAGAGTCAGAGAGACAGAAAGTGAGAAATCATCCCCCAGGGAGGATCGCCATGCTGCAATCCCTTCTCCTCCATTTTCCTCTCAGGATCTTGGGCATGTACACACATGTGCCTGCCATGAGTCTTAAGCTACCGGTTCTGGAACTCGAATCTTTGTCGACTACGTGGGAGTCCAGCAATATAACCATTATGCCATCTGCTGGTATCCTGGTTTTTTGTTTTTGTTTTTAATTTTTCTATCAAGTGCATAGGCATTCTGGGGAGAGAAAGTCAGAGAAAGCACCCCTCAGAAGGGATGGTCACACTATAATCACCTTCTCCTCCTCTTGAGATTTGGGGTGCCTGCACACATGTGCCTCCCATGTTTTTCAAGCCACCACATCCAGGACTTGAACTGCACGGTTGGCCCTGTGGGATACAGCTGTCTTAACCACCATGCCACTGGCTGGCCCTCTGAAAGGTTTTTTTAAGTAATAAAAGAAGCATAAACTATTTTAAATTCTTTATAAGAAGGAAAAGTAATGAATCAACCTAATTTACGATCATCATTTGTTTAAATTTAATCTGAGTTTCTTAACAATAATACAAACAATTCTAAGCCATAAGACTGTATCTTAAATAACTCTAAGGAATGTTGAATAATCACTCTTACACAATGAATAGATAAGGATACATACCTGTGTCTGAAGGACGTAAGAAGTCTGTGTCACAGGTGAAAAAGGTCTGATGATCCTGAGCCGACAAGTTCATGTCAAAGTATGTAAGTGGCTCTTTACCAGTTACCCAAGTGTATCTTCACCAAAACACAAGAAAATATTTAAACTGGACATGAGAGAGACTCTGTCTGGTATAATAGACGCTATTTAAATTCCAAAAACATACTGCTACAGATTCTATTTTGAGATGTTTGAAAGCTTAGTATAATCAATTAAACAAAAGCAGTAGTAACTTGTATACATAAACTACTTAGAGTATCATAGTAAAATATCAGAAGCCAAACAGGGAAAAAATGGATTAGTCCATAAACAGTGCTTTTAAAATTTCACCTGAAGGAACAAAACAATTTGAGTTAGATAAATATCTTATTAAATATATTTAAATATTAGGTTGTGATGACAGTGTTTTTGCATAGAAAAACACTATTATGACTTTTCCAACAACCCAATAAATTCTCAGTGAGTTAGGATTAAGTATTAAAAGTGAGACTATAGGGTCCAGTAGATGGTGTAATGGTTACATTGCTGGACTCCCACATAGTTGACTGTGGTTTGAGTCCCAGACCTGGTGGCTTAAAAAAATCACACTGGGCAGGTGTGTGCATGCGTGCCTAAAATCCCAGGAGGAGAATGGAGAAGAAGGGATTATAGCATGATCATCCTCCCTTGTGAGGAGCGGGAGGGTGGGGTGGGTGACTTCTCATTTTCTGTCTCTCTGTCTCTTTGGTGAGCACACATACTCTGTCTTAAAAAAAAAAAAAAAAGTAAAACTACAAAAATTACCAGAAAACTCAGGTAAATATTTATCAGATGTTGAGGAGTAATGGCTTTCAGAGCATAAAAACAAAGAGAATCTTTTCTAGATTTTACTAGACAGAAATTTAAACTTTCATGCTTTCTTCTCAAAGCCAATTAAATTAATAAGGTATTAATAAGCTGGCTAATAAATATATTTTTAAATGTCAGATCTCAATAGATTTCAACAAATAACAAACTAAATAACTAAGCTTCGCTTTTCACCTATCAAATTGGCAAAGATACATGGTTAAGGGTACACTGGGCTATCCACATACATAACTGCTGGTACAAATGTAAATTGTGGTATATCTATTTCTCCTTCCAGAAATCAATCAAAAGTCTTAAAAGTGGGGTGACTACATGGAGCAGCAGTAATGGCTACTCAAGAGAAGCCAGATCCTATGTGGTGACTACAGTTCAAATCCCTAGTTCAATAAGCCTGAAACACATCAGGCATACACTCAAGTTCCAAAGATCCAGTGTGCCAACACTGAAGAGACTACAGCGTAACCAGATCCTAGAAAGGTGCTCATCTCTTTCCCTTTCTCTTTCTCTCACATGCACTTGTACACACTCTAACATAAATAAGGAGAAAAATCTCAGGGCCAGCAGGTGGTATGGTGGTTAAGGTACTAGATTCCTCCTGGATCCAGCAGCTTGAAAATCACACTGGTGAATGTGCATCTATACCCAAAATCCTGAGAGGAGAATGAAAGACAAGGGATTGCTGTATGGTCATCCCTTTTGGAGATGAATTTTTTACTTTCTCTCTCTCTCTGTCTCTCTCCAGCAAGCACATGTATCCTCTGGCAAAAAAATTAAAAAAGAAAAGAAAATAGGAAAAAAGAAAATAATCACTTTAATAATAATTTTATTATTACATTCTCTGTACTTTTGTCTTTGAAAATTTTCATAGTAATAATTTTTTTATTTTTAGAAAATGACTGCTAGAACTGACATACTTTAATAATACTGTAACAACTATTACTTAAATGCAATCTCAGTACGCACTATTGAAAAACTGAAAAAAGCTCACATTTGTCACCATTCACATTTGTTTCCAGCAATTATTCCTCAAATAATTTATTTTTATAATTATTTTTAATTTTGTTTATTCATTCATTTATTTTGACCAGAGAGAGAGAGAGAGAGGAGAAAGTGAGAAAGCAAGTCACCAGGTCCAGGACTCGAACCACGGTCTGCCATGTGGGAGTGTCCAGTGCCTTAACTACCACGCCACCTGCTGGTCCCCAATTATTCCTCAAATAATTTAAGCCATCTTTTTTTTTTTTTTTTTTTTTGGAGAGGTTTTTGCTACAGGGCGCGTGCGCTCACCAGATACACAGAGAGACATAGAGACAGAAAGCGAGAAATCACCCCCCGGGGGGATGGTCACACCGCAATCCCTTCTCCTCCATTCTCCTCTCGGGATCTTGGGCACACACGCACACGCACCTGGAGTGAGATTTAAGCCACCGGGTCCGGGACGCGAACCGTGGTCAACTACGTGGGAGTCCAGCGACATAACCATTACGTTAACTGCTGGCTCCCTAAGCCATCTTTATCTAGATGGATTTTTAATGTTTTACTAGTACATCAAACAGATAAGAATGAAATAGCAATGTAAGGGTGTTTTAATTATGCCACTATAAAGAAAAGACATTGTTACATTTATCTGCTTAAACTCTTCCTCACGACACACTACAAAAGTTCTTTTGAAACATTTTTTTTTTGGAGAGGTTTTTGCTATAGGACGCATCCACTCGCCCGAAAAAAAAAAAGAGACAGAGAGAAAGAAAGCGAGAAATCACTCCCCAAGGAGGATGGCCATGCCGCAATCCCGTCTCCTCCATTCTCCTCTGGGGATCTTGGGCACGCACACGTACCTGGCGTGAGTTTAAGCCACTGGGTCCAGGACTTGAATCATGGTTGACTACATGGGAGTCCAGTGACATAGCCGCTATGCCAACTGCTGGTCCCCATGCATCTTATTAATGACCTGATTCAATTCCACATTTCCCAGATTGTTCAATTGTTTCTCTAACAATTGCATGATTTCATGGATCCTGTGACTCTTTGTGTAATTTTTTAATTTAAGATCCTTAAACTTCAAAAAAATCATAAACCATTTTTGAAGTTATTTCTACAGAGATAAGATTTATTCTGGCGTGACAACGAAGTTATAAAGAGTTTTGCCCAGTCTTCATTCTACAAGTGAAAAGGGGAAATCTAGATACATTTTTAGACAGAGAAACTTCCTATAATTTTTTATTTAAAAAAATTTTAATGGAGGTCATAGTATTCAAATCCACCTTCTCTTTGTACTGAAGATATATTTTCATTAAAATCTAATTTTCTATTAGGGGTTAGAAATGGTACATTAAGTTATCTAAAAAGAAAAAAAAACAGCAGTTGATATTAATACAGTAGTGATGTCTGCTTCTTTAACCAGTATGAACGCCAACAGGTCACTTCTAAAAGAAACCATGGAAGGTGGTATAATCCTATGAAATAAAAAACAAACAAAAAGAAAACATATAATCTGAGAGAATTCTCATTAAGTTTTCTTCTACTTTAACTCAAAATAATAACTCTGATTTGCAGTATTTATCCATCGAAGTCCCAGTCAAAGCAGTTATTCAGTGCATTGCCTGGTCAATCCTCCTGTAACTTAAAGTGAGATTATCTGCACTAAGGTGGCATCTCTATAGGATTGGAGACACAGTCACTTCCATTGTTACAGTTATTCTTCTGTGGCCTTCTGAAAAAGCCTGCTTGATTGCAGCTTCTGTTTTGTGTTGTTTTTTAGAAACAGGTTCTTTTTTTTTTTTTTTTTTTTTTTTTTTTGCTATAGGGTGCGTGTGCTCACCAGAAAGACAGAGAGAGACTGAGAGCTAGAAAGCAAGAAATGTGCACCCCCCAGGGGGGATGGCCACGCCGCAATCCCTTCTCCTCCTTTCTCCTCTCAGGATATTGGGCACGGACACACATGCGCCCAGCATGAGTTTAAGCCACTGGGTCCAGGACTCAAAACATGGTCGACTACATGGGAGTCCAGCGACATAGCCATTACACTAACTGCTGGTCCCTAGAAACAAGTTCTAAAGTAATTATTTACCATACGGCGTATGAGGTACTCAGGCACCTTGAGCAGTAGAAACATTCTGTTGAAACATCTGTCAGTTGTTTCATGGTTCCGGTGTTACTCATCTCCTTGTAGGTAAGCAGGTGATCCACCCTAACCAAACTGCTGTGGTCCACAAGCAGTTTTCTCCATTTCCTGCTTCCTCTGAGGGAGCAGCACAGGGGCAGGAGGACAGGTATTCAGAGACCATGAGTTCAAAGGCATAGGCCAACTGGAAGGTGCCTAGCAAAATGCGTTGGGATTCCTCTTTCACATACACACACATGTGCACGCGAGCACACACACACACACGCACACACTCCACACAGGGTTCAAAATCCAATAGTAATAATTTTTAAAAAGATTGGGACCAGCAGTTAGCGTAATGGCTATGTCGCTGGACTCCCACGTAGTCGACCGCGGTTCGAGTCCCGGACCCGGCGGCTTAAACTCACGCCGGGCGCGTGTGCGTGCGTGCCCAAGATCCCGAGAGGAGAATGGAGGAGAAGGGATTGCGGCGTGGCCATCCCCCCTGGGGGGTGATTTCCTGCTTTCTATCTCTCTGTCTCTCTCTGTCTGTCTGGCGAGCGCACGCGCCCTATAGCAAAAACCTCTCCAAAAAAAAAAAAAAAAAAAAAAAAAAAAAAAAAGATTAAAGGCAAGCAACTGGTGGCCTGGTGGTTAAGATAGCTGAATACCACATGGCCGACTGTGCAATTCACCCAGACCAGTGGCTTGAAAAGCATAACAGGCATGCGTGTATGCATGCCCAAAATCCCAAAAGGAGAAATGGAAAAGTGAGTGCAGCATGGCCATCTCCCATGTGGGATGCTTTCTCACTCTTCTCCCAACCCCAAGATGTCTCTCTCTTCTGCTTTTCCAACTTTTGTTGGAAACTCACATAATATTAAGTTAGAAAAAGGTTAGGATACAAAAGGATATACACACTATGATGTTTGAGGGTATTTTTTGTTTGCTTTTTTGAGAGGTTTTTGCTATAGGGCACGTGCACTCACCAGAAAGACAGAGAGATAAAAAATGAGAAATCACCCCCCCAGGGGGGATGGCCATGCCGCAATCCCTTCTCCTCCATTCTCCTCTCGGGATCCTGGGCATGCACGTATACGTGCTCGGCGTGAGTCCAAGCCACTGAGTCTGGGAGTTGAACCACAGTCGACTACATGGGAGTCCAGCGATGTAGCCATTACATTAACTGCTGGTCCCACTGTTTCAGTTTGTTTCTATATGTGCATATTAAAGAAAGACCAAATGAAAATACTCTAAAATACTAAAAGCAGTTATCACTTGGTGATCAGAGGTGATATTTTTTACTTTCTTTTTTATATGTTTCTGTACTTTCCAATTTTTGAAAATGAACTTGCATACATTTTATAATTATTTAAAAAGGGATTAAAAGATAAATTACTGGGCTGGTCCCATGGCCTGGGAGTTAAGAGAGCTGGATCCCACATGGCTAACCATGCTATTCAAATCCTGGCCCTAGCAGCTTGAAAAACACACACACAGAAAAAAAAAAAAAAAAAAAAAAAAAAAACCACAGAGCACATATATTTACGTGCCCAAAATCCTGACAGAATAGAAAAATGAAAGAGAAGGGACTGTGGCATGACCGTGCCCCACTGGGGGATCCTTTCTCCTTCTCCTTCCTCCCTGTGTCTCTCTCTGGCAAGTACATGTACTCTCTGGTAAATTTAAAAAAAAAAAAAAAAAAAAAAAAAAAGAACATTATAAATGTTATATATAAAACAAAAATTTGGGGGGCTGGCAGGTGGCATGATAGTTAAGGGAGTCGAACTCCCACATGGCCAACTGTAGATCGAATCTAGGACCTGGCGGCTTGCTTTCTCACTTTCTCTCTCCCGCTCTGTCCCTCTCTGATCAAATTAAATTAAATAATTCCTTTAAAAAATTAAAATAAAAAAAATTGCTATAGGGCGTTTGCACTCGTCAGAGAAAAGAGTGGAGAGAGAGAAAAAGCAGGAAAGTATCCCTCAGGGAGATGACCAAACCACAATCCCTTTTCCTCCATTCTTCTCTGGGGATTTTGGGCATGCACCCACACATACTGCGTGTGTTTTTTTGTTTGTTTGGGTTTTTTTTTTTTTTTTTTTTTTGGAGAGGTTTTTGCTATAGGGCACGTGTGCTCGCCAGACCGACAGAGAGAGACAGAGAGACAGAAAGCGAGAAATCACCCCCCCAGGGGGGATGGCCACGCTGCAATCCCTTCTTCTCCATTCTCCTCTCGGGATCTTGGGCACGCACACACATGTACCTGGCGTCAGTTTAAGCCACCGGGTCTGGGACTCAAACCGCGGTCGGCTAGGTGGGAGTCCAGCGACATAGCCATTACGCTAACTGCTGGTCCCTGTTTGGTTTTTAATTACTTATTTATTTTATGTATTATTATCATATATATACTTTTAGGTTTGCTATAGGGCGTGTGTGCTCACCAGAGAGAGAGAAAAAGAGAGAGAGAGAGAAGGAGAAGGAGAAGAAAGAAGAAGAAAAGTGAGAAAACGAGCAACCAGATCCAGGACCTAAACTGCAGTCAGTCATATGGGAACCCAGCACCTCAACCACCATGCCACCTACTGGTCCCCAGGGCACATTTTTAAAGCTGCTGTGTTCAGGACTTGAACCACACAATCAGTCATTTGATATCCAGCTGTCCTAACTACCACACCACCTGGCTAGCCCAATCAAAGACTTTTTTTTAGTTATTCTGTAAGACATATAAAAGAAAAAGAAGAAGCAAACTTCTTTCACTTACCAAAGCTTTTATTGGCATTCTAAAAATTGTTTAAATTTTATAATCCACATTATTCCCAAAATGATGTAAAGAAGTTAAAAATATTACTTTCTTGGGGCTGGCTCCATGTCTTGTGGTTAAGGCAGCCAATCCCACATGACCAATTGCACAGTTTGTACCTCAGACCCAGCAGCCTGAGAAACACACCAGGCATATATGCATGCACAAAATCCCAACAGGACAGATGACGAAATGGTGGAGAAGAGATTACAGTGTGACCATTCCCCATGTGGGTGCTCTCTACCTCTTTCCCTCTGTCTCTCTGCCTCTCTCTGGCAAGTACACGCAATCTAAGCTTGAAACATGCTAGGCACAGGAACAAATGCCCAGGATTCCCCAGGCTGGAGGACTGGAAAAAGGGGATCGTGGGGTGACCAGACCCTGTGCAGGGTGCTGTCTCTCTCTGTCTCATATGCATGTGCTCTAACATGCATAATAAGTAAATAACAGCATCTTAAAAAATAAATAAATAACAGCCTCAGTAACTACTAATAAATGTAGTAAGAGGATTAAGAACCTGTCTCTTAGGGGCTAGCAGGTGATGGGGTGATTAAGGGCGCTGGACTCCCACATGGCCAACTGTGGTTCAAGTCCCGGATCTGGCAGCTTGTTTGCTCACTCTCTCTCTCTCTCATTCTGTCCCTCTCTGGCCAAATTTAAATAAACAAAACAAATAAAGTTATATGAAATAATTCTTTAAAAAAAAAAAAGAAAGAATCTGTTTGAATCTGTTTCTTGCAGTATTCTTTTTTTTTTTTTTTTTTTGGAGAGGTTTTTGCTACGGGGGCACTCTCCAGAAAGACAAAGAGAGACAGAGACAGAAAGTGAGAAATCACCCCCCCGGGGAAATGGCCATGCCACAATCCCTTCTCCTCCATTCTCCTCTTGGGATTTGGGCATGCACACATGCACATGGGCCCAGAGTAAGTTTAAGCCACTGGGTCCAGGACTCGAACCTCAGTTGACTACATGGGAGTCCAGCGACATAGCCATTGTGCTAACTGCTGGTCCCCCTGCAGTATCCTTTTGTACAGACTAATTGCACATCCCATAAAAGTTTAATTTTTCACATCCTAGGGTATCTCTGTCTTATACTATCAAGTCCTTAAGCACAGGGGTTATTGCTTTGTCATTTTTGTATTGCCATCATTCTGCAGTGCTCATACACAGTAGACACATGATGTTCCTTTCAATGAATTAGATAACATGCCCCAGTCTACCTCCAGGTAAAATACAGCCTTTCTGTATGCTATAAAGATGAACAGTGATTGAATATAAAAAAAAATAATAAAATAAAATAAAACCCTCAAAAATCTTTGTTGTATGTTTCATAAGGTATTTCTTCATCTAAAGTAGAAACCAAAAAAATAAAAAAATTAAAAAAATAAAGTAGAAACCAGAAGAAAAATGGATACAGTGGTATAGATAGGAAATGGTGATATAAAATCAATACAAAAATACTGTACCCAATACTGTTGTACAAATGAAGTTTACATTCATATTCAGATTGATATTTTCTAGTGAATTCATAAACAAACATTGCAATTGAGCACACCTATGAGCATACCTATATTGATGTCTAGAACTTTTTTAAAAAGTATTTGTTATTAAATTGCTATAGGGAATGTGTGCTCATCAGAGAGAGACAGAGGGAGAGGGGTTGGGAAAGCAAGAAATCAAGCTGCCAGGTCCAGGACTCAAGCCGCGGTCGGCCATGTTTGAGTCTAGCACCTTAATTACCACGCCACTGCTGGCCCCTATGATTTTTTCTTAATCTCACAAATTCTTGGAAAGGGTTTTTTGCCATAAACTTGGAGACTAATATATAATTATTGTGTATCACAAACATATGTTTTGATGTAATGCTTTTCTCATTATTATAAGAGTAAACACAGACAAGATGCTGCCATCAAACCTTGGGCCAATCACTACCTTCTTATTGATGTGTATCTCCTAGTAGAAGGGCTATGATTTATAAAAACAAAGTTTCCATAATATTTAAGATACATGCCATACTTATACTGAGAACAAAATGTAATACCTCCTATATTCTGCTCCTCTGAAAAGATTTAGAGGGTTTCTCCAGACCTTACATTCTGAAAAACAAGGAGAAAAAAATAAAAATGAGACATTTTAATCAAATGAAATGAAATCCTAATTTAACCAATATTTATTGTCTGCCCACTGTATGCTGCGACGCAATGGTAGCCACAGATGGTACAAAACTGCATAAGCATGACATGGCCAATGGCGATTTGAGTCCTAGACCTGGTAGCTTGAGAGTTATGCCACGCACTTATGTGTGTATGCCCCAAATCCCAAGAGGAAAATGGAGAAGGGACTACTGTGTGGTCATCTCCCCTAGGGAGCAATTTCTCACTTTCCATCTCTCTGTCTCTGGCAAGCATACACACTCTAGGGCAAAAACCTTAAATAAATAAATAAATAAATAAAAGCATAAGCACACCTCACCCTTGCTTATTTCTGTCTCCATAGCATTCAGTTCATAATTCAATTAGAATACTTACCATATAATGTGATTAGCTGTTTAGTTTTGTTTTCCCTTTAAAACATGATATCATTCTGATATTCCTGGAGCCTGGCACAGCATCTGGAACTGACTCGTTTAATTGAATTAAATATAGCATGAGAGTGAGTCATGTAAACAATAGCCTAATGTGTGATAAGTGCTACAGTAGAGATATGTTCTGTTCCAAGAGAAAAAGAAAGTAATTAATTTTGCTCTGGGGAAATCAGGGAAGACTTTTAAAAGGAAGTGACACTGAACTGACATTTAATTGTTGTGAAAGATGAAAGAAGGGGGCCAGCTGGTGGTGGGGTGATTAAGGTGGCTGAATATCACATGGCAGGCTGTGCGGTTTGAGTCTCAGACCCAGCTTGAAAAACATGTGGGGTACACACGCATGCGTGCCTAAAATCCTGAGAGAAAAATGGAGAAGGAATTATGGTGTGGCCATATCACCCCCCTGGAGGGTTGATTTATCTCTCTCTCTCTCTCTCTCTCTCTCTCTCTCTTTCTCTCTCTCTCCCTCCCTCCGTCCCTCCCTCTCTCTTTCTCTCTCTCCCTCTCCTTCTTTCTCCTCAGTGAGCACACATGTCTTGAAGCAAAACTTTAAAGAACTTAAAAAAAAAAAAAAAAAAAAAAAAAAAAAAACAGAGAAAAAAGATAAGAAGGTTGCCAGATGATGAAGAGTCTAAGCAGAGGAAGAATTTTAACTCCCCACACAGCATGGCTAGCCTAGAGTACAAAGTAGGGGGTAGGAAGCAGAGCTATGAATAAGGCTAGAAAAACAGCTTGGAATAAATGGATGGAAGAAGCTTATAAATATACTAAGGAGGTTAGATACTATCCTTAGCAATCAAAAGCTATCAATGATTTGTAAGCAGAAAAGTAATATCAAATCTTTGTTTAAATAAGCAGTGCTCAAAATATGATTAATGAAACTGCAACATCTCTTTTAACAATAGATCCAAGACATTATTTGCCATTTAACTGTGTTGACTTGAATTCAGCTGTATGACCTTCAGAGTGAGGGTTTCCTTACATTCTGTGTCCTGGGCACTTCCTTTGTCTTATCCTAATTCTGCAAAGTTGAACTGATGGTACAAATCGATATGGACAAAACTGTTAGTACTACAGCACAAGACAGTGACATTCCAGTGTACTAGTGACTATTGAATTCTTCACCCGCACATCCTTGTAGTAAAGACAAGGTAAATTTATTTTAAACATCATACCAGGTGTGATGGTGGTCTCTAGTAACAGCAATTGTTTTGTGAGCTGAATTTTTGTCATGGAACACCACTTTTACTCGTAAGAGCCACAAAGACAAGTTTATGGTTATTCAAAGATTCTAGGCAGAGATTTTCTTTAACATGAACAAAGAAAATCTATCAAGTTTAAAAAGGAAAATTAACAGTATTTGCTACCAATTATTAAATTTGAGTTTCCAAATAAATAATAGAATTTTTAGAAAACCTCTATCTGCTGGGGTCAACAGGTGGCATGATGGTTA
This sequence comes from Tupaia tana, assembly GCA_026018925.1. Classification (NCBI taxonomy): domain Eukaryota; kingdom Metazoa; phylum Chordata; class Mammalia; order Scandentia; family Tupaiidae; genus Tupaia; species Tupaia tana. The sequence continues at coordinate 80,509,427 of JAKSZU010000004.1, forward strand.
AGGCACTGGGCTATCACATGCCCAAATGCGGTTTGAACCCTAGACCAGGTGGCTTGATAAATCACACTGGATGTGTGTATGGGCCCTTGTTTCCAAAAATCCCAAGAGGAGAACTGATGGCAATGATGGTCATCCCTCCTGGGAGGTGACATCTGCCTTATGGCAAAATCCTGGGGGGAAAAAAAACACCTCTATCTGCTACCATGAGCCTGGCAATTACACAGTAATTTTCTGTGAGACTAGTGGTAATATTAACAGATAAAACTTTTGCTATTATTCAATAAAATGTATCAACACTTAAGATATGCATAGCTCAATGAACAAGTATTGTCCAGATCACTAATGCATAATGCTTTCAAATTACCCAAAACTATCCTTCGAAATGCAAGATATGCCAATGGATTTTAAAGTAACAGAGCATGCAAAGTTTAGATTTCACACTGTAACTGCTTTCAGCAAATATCTCTCAGCAAGTTTTAATGTAGTAGCAAAAAATAAAATCCTAGTTTTCTGAGAAGGTTATTAAAGTACTCTTCCTTATTCCAACTACATATCTGCGTGAGACCAAATTTTCTTCATATACTTCAATCAAAACAACACATCACAACAAACAATGTAAAGGCAGATAAAAGTATAAGATATTGGGCCAGCCTGTAACATGGTGGTTAAGGCAGCTGGATCCCATATGACCAGTTACATAGTTTGAGTCTTAGACCTAGTGGCTTCAGAAACACCTGGCCCATGTACACATCCAAAATCTCAAGAGGAAAAATAGAATGGGTGCAGCATGATCATTCCCCATTGGGAGAGCGCACACCCTCTCTCTTCCTCTCTCCCTTTATGTCTCTCTCTGATAGGCATATGTACCCTCTGGCAAATTAAAAACAAAAAGAATAAGCTGTCATCTATTAAACTAGACATTAAAGAGATTTAAACAAATGTAAACAATGCCAAGTCTTCTGCCTAAACTTTTTTTAAGAAACATAATTATTTTTCCTTTTTTTGGAGAGAGATTTTTGATATAGGGCACATGCATTCACTGGAAAGACAGAAAGACAGAAATCACTCCCTAGGAAGGATGGCCATGCCACAAGCCCTTCTTCTCCATTCTCCTGTCAGGATTTTGGGCATGCACGTTCACAGGCCCAGCCTGAGTTTCAAGCTGCTGGGACCAGGACTCGAACTGTGGTCAGCCATGTGGGAGTCCAACAATGTAACCACTACATCATCTGCTGGTCCCCATAACTATTTTTCATAATATGCCTATTAGCATGGACTGCCATAACCAAACATGATAGACTATACGCCTTAAACAACAGAAATGTATTTTTTCAGTTCTGGAGGCTGGCTATCTGAGATCAGACTGTCAGCATGGTCCAGTTCCAGTAAAAGCTCTCTACCTGACCGGAACTTTGCTGTTCTCCCTGTGTTCTTGCATGGTACAGAGAGTGCTCTGGTATCTCTTCTTTGTCTAATAAGGACATTGGTTCTATCAGATCAGTGTTCCACACTTACTTAATCTTTATCACCTCTTTAAAGGTGCTATCCCATACAGGCCCATGTGGAATTAGGGATTCAAAATATAAATTTTGGGGGACACAATTCCATCTACAGCATTCTGCTCCTGGCCTTCCAAAATTCATGTTTTTCTTTCTTTCAAAATATCTTCATTCTGGGGGACCAGCAGTTAGCGTAATGGCTATGTCACTGAATTCCCATGTAGTCGACCGTGGTTTGAGTCCCAGACCTGGTGGCTTAAACTCATGCCGGGCACGTGTGCGTGCGTGCCCAAGATTCTGGGCGGAGAATGGAGAAGGGATTGCAGCGTGGCCATCCTCCCTGGGGGGTGATTTCTTGCTTTCTGTCTCTCTGTCTCTCTCTGTCTTTCTGGCGAGCATACACGCCCTATAGCAAAAACCTCTCCAATAAAAAAAAAAATCTTCATTCTAACCCATCAGCCCCCAAAGTCTTAACTCATTCCAGAATCAATTCTCAAATCTAAAGTCCAAGGTCTCATCTAAATATTATCTGAATCAGATGTGGGTGACAATAAAGGTACAATGCATCCTTAGACCAAATTCCTCTCCAGATGTAAACCTATGAAATCAAACAAATTATGCACTTCTAATATACCATGTTGAACAGGCATAGGACAGATAGACCTTCCCATTCCAAAAGGGAGAAATCAGAAGGAAAGAAGGGATGATGGGTCCTAAACAAGATCAAAACCATGCAAGGCAAATTCCATTAAGTTTTTTTGGTTTTTTTTTTGCAATAGGGCATGTGTGCTCACCAGAGAAACAGAAAATGAGAAACCACCCCCAGGGGGATGGCCACACCACAATCCCTTTTCCTCTAGTCTCCTCTCGGGATTTTGGGCACACATACACATGCACCTGGCATGAGTTTCAACCTACCAAGTACAGGACTTGAACCATGGTCAGCCATGTGGGAGTCCAGCAATATAACTATTATGTCATCTGCTGGCCCCAATAATTAAACTTTTGAAAATACGTATTTTAATAATTTTTGCTTTTATTTCCAATATGATAAATACTAACGTTATAGTCCACATATAAAAAATGATCTTTGAGGTCTTCAATAATTTTTAAGAGTGTGTAGTATTCCTAAATCCAAAGTTTTTACATAGAAGGTAGATCAGAAGAAGTATCAGAGTTAGGGAAAACAGTTAAGATATTATAGCAATAGTTTATTTAAAAAAAATCAAAGGCCTAGATACAGAGCAATGAATGTTGAAATTAAAAATAGTAGGATAGAATCAACATAATTTTTGAGGGGACATTAATATAATTTGGCAGTCAAGAAGTAATGGGAAATAAAAGATATAAACTAAAACAATGGTGTTTAGTATGGGAATTGGGTGTCATTACCAGATTTTAGGATTTATTAAGACTGGAAGATGATAGTTTCATTTTGGTCAGATTGAGTTCAGGGAGCTTAGGATCACCAAAAGGGAAGATTTTTAGCAAATAGTTACAAATGTGGGTCTAGAACTTAAAAGTTCGAGAGGGTGAAAATTTAAAATTGGTTCTCTCAGCATATATATCTGTGGAAGATAATATTATAGAATGATATGAAGTTATCCAGGGAGAAAAAGCTGAACAAAAGATTTTGACTGGGACCAGCAGTTAGCGTAATGGCTATGTCGCTGGACTCCCATGTAGTCCATAGTCCACCGCAGTTTGCATCCTGGACCCGGTGGCTTAAAACTATAGGGCGCATGCGCTCGCCAGACAGACAGAGAGAGACAGAGAGATAGAAAGCAGGAAATCACCCCCCAGGGGGGATGGCCACGCCGCAATCCCTTCTCCTCCATTCTCCTCTCGGGATCTTGGGCACGCACGCACACGCGCCCGGCGTGAGTTTAAGCCGCCGGTCCGGGACTCGAACCGCGGTCGACTACGTGGGAGTCCAGCGACATAGCCATTATGCTAACTGCTGGTCCCTTGACTAACTTTTAAAGTTCAATTAAAGCATTTCGTTTGTGAAATATTTTATGGCCTTCCTTCCAAGAAATGACCACTCCCTCTCTCCTGTCACCACAATATTTTATATACAGCTTTTGCTTTCAATTTATTTATATGTCTGTATCTTTTTCTGTAATTTGCCAGAGGATGTGTGCACTCACTAGAGAGACAGAAAGAGAAGAAAAGTAAGAAAGCATCCCCTCTTGAGGGATGGTCATGCCACAATCCCTTCTCCATTTCTCCTTTCTGTTGGAAATTTGGCAAGCATACACATGTGCCTAGCATGTTTTCAAGTTGCCAGGTGGGGGAACTCAAATCCCCCAGTCGGCCATGTTGGATCCACCTGCCTTCACCACCATGCCACCAGCTGGCCCTATATGTCTGTATCTTAAGCAATGTCCTTAAGGTTATTTTCATTCTCACTACGAATGGTATATTCAGACTTACAACAGGGAATAAGGTAATATAATACATTGTTGTTGTAATTATTTACATACTGAATTCTGAGTTTCTTGAAGATAGATCTACGTCATATTAATCTTAATATGTCTTATTTTTAAGAGTTCTATAATTGTTTCATGAACAGGGAGAAAGAAGAAGGGGAAAGAAAATTATCATTATTCTTGTTGCACTCTAGAATAGCTATCAACCCCATCCCCCCTATTCCTGGTCATGCTGCAGAACTCTGCTTAAATGGCACTTTCTTGGGACCAGCAGATGGTGTACTGGTTACTTTGCTGGACTCCCACGTAGTCAACCTTGGTTTGAGTCCTAAACCCGGTGGCTTAAAACACACCAGGCACATATGTGTGAGAGCCTAAGATACTGAGATGAGAATGTTGGAGAAGGGATTACAGCATAGCCATCCCTTTGGGGGGTGATTTCTCACTTTCTGTCTCTGCCTCTCTCTGTCCCTCTTTGTCTCTCCGGCGAGCACATGCACCCTATAGCAACAAGAACTCTCTAAAAAAAAAAAAAAAGGTACTTTCTCAGGTACTTTCTCAGGGTCTTTGCCTCACCACATCTAAAAAAATGCCAGCAATTGCATCCAAATAGTATTTTTCTGCTAAACTAACATAACTCTAGTGGATAATTTTATTGAACAGATGAGACATCATGGTAATCTCAAGGAATAAACTCATTTGTATTATAACTATATAACTATCACTTATACCAAACAAAAGAAAAATATCTAAAAATATAGTTTTTATTTGGTTTTGAACATTTTACTTTCCCAATTATATATCATTAATAATATTTACTTTCTATTATTGGATATATACAGTGTTACAGTCTATAATTAAAAGTATAACAGATTAATCCATACATGAAGAACTGAAATCTATTTTCATAGTTCTGGAAGCTAGTGAGTGCCTACTTTCTAGTTCATAGATAGTGCCTTCTTGCTGTATGCTCACATAGTAGAAAGGGCAACCAGCTCTTTGGGCCCTCATGACCTAATTACCTCTCAAAGGACCCATCTCCTAATACCATCACATTGGTGATTGGGTATCAATATATAAATGGAGGATTCGGGGGGCACACAAACATTCAAATCATTGTTGTTATTGTTTTGAGTTTCTATCTCTCACAGCCAAACTCCATCTTAACTATACAGCTCTGAAAACACATTTAAAACACATTGTTACCTGACAAATTCTGTCTGCTGGTTTCGCTTTCTCTATTGCTAGGAGAACCTGGCTCTGAAACGCTGCTCTCTGTTCCTCCCATCAGCGGTCGCAAATGACTTACAGATACTTGTTCAATAAAAGATGTGCCATGCTTATGGAAGTACCACCATTCAAATACCTATAAAATATAGAAAACATCCTTCATTTAAAATAGAATTCATTAGCAAATATATGCACTCTAAACATTCTCTAAATATCTTCCTGTTCAATTCAGCATTTTAAATGCTTTCTCCCCCAACACACACCAAAGAACAACCGCAAAAAAAAGGAAAAAAAAGATTCCCCAATAACACATTCCATGTGAAAGTAAGATACCTTTTTAATAGTTTTGTCTTGAAATTTAGACAAGCTTAGGTAAAAATATGTATTTGCAATAAAGATTGAAAAACATGCATGCCCAAAATCTTAAGAGGAGATGGCCACACTGGCCATCCCCTATGTGTGGGGGTGATTTCTTGCCTTCTCTCTGTTTTTTTTTTTTTTTTTCTGTCTCTCTGTCAAGTGCACGTACCCTATAGCAAAAATCTCTCCTGAGAAAAGGGAGAAATGCTTCATCTATAAGTAACTTTTATGATACACTGTCATTTTACTCTACCTGTAGCATAATTAAAAACAGTTTTAAAACAATAGCACAAGGGATCAGGTACTAGACTAGGATCAGAATGCCCATGTTTGTCTTTCAAATCAGTCTTTTATTAGCTGCATGTTATGTGCAAACCACTTAATCACTAACATCGCAGAGCCTTGGTATCCTCATCTACTAACTGTAGTTAACAAGAATTATAAGTGTTTGTTTGTTTGTTTTTAAAGAGAGATTTTTGCTATAGGGTGTGTGTGCTTGCCGGAGAGACAGAGAGACAGAAAGTGAGAAATCACCCCCCAAAGGGGATGGCCATGCCGCAATCCCTTCTCCTCCATTCTCCTCCCAGGATCTTGGGCACACATGCACACACAAGCACTCATGAATTTTAAGCTACCAGGTCCAGGACTTGAACCATGGTCAACTACATGGGAGTCCAGTGACATTACAATTACGCCATCTGCTGGTCCCAGAAATTACCTTTTGATTCCCAGTATTTGACATTATTAACATAGATTAAAGAGTCCAGTTGATTCCCATATTGAACCATTTAAAAATTATGGACAGTCATAATGGTACAGCCATAATGCAACGCTGTAATGCTGAGGCCACATGCAAAAGTCCTGGGTTCATGCTCCAAGGTCTCACTGTAAACAGTGGGTGTGGGGAAATGCCTGTGATCCTGGCTGACTGGGGTTAGGGGAGACCACAGCATGAGGACTGTACTGGGGGTACATGCCTCTCTCTCTTTCTGTCTCTCAGAAAAAATAAACTATTTTTAAAAATCAGGATATCCACTTGTTTCCATAACTTATCAGTTATAAAAAGAGGATTCAAAAGAAGCTCTGTGCTAAATTAGCAGGAATTTTAGCATCTGGACACTCTTATCAATCTTCCCAACTGCCTTTGCATGGCTCATGTGATTTTTGGCTTAAATGATTACTTCCTCAGGGAACTTTTCCTGATTTCACAGAACAGGTAATTGTGTTATGCACTTCCACAAGATCTCCTATTTTCTGTAAGGAAATTTTCCTTACAGAAAATAGGAGATCTTTTTTTTTTTTTTTTCGAGAGAGGTTTTTGCACTTGCCAGACAGACAGAGAGAGATTAGAGAGATAGATAGTGAGAAATCACCCCCCAGGGGGGGATGGCTATGCCGTAATCCCTTCTCCTCCATTCTCCTCTCGGGATCTTGGGCACACGTGCACACGCACCCGGCGTGAGTTTAAGCCACTGGGTCTGGGACTCAAACTGGGGTCGACTACATGGGAGTCCAGCGACATAGCCCTTACGCTAACTGCTGGTCCCTTACAGAGTAATCTTTTAGCTTGTAATAATTGTTGCTATTCTTCAAGCCTCCAAGAACACTTACACTCTCCCTTTAGGTAGAAGTGACATTTTCTCTCTCTCTCTCTCTCTTTTTTTTTTTTTTTTGCATTGTTTTCCAGAGGATGTGTGCATTAGCCAGAGAGGCAATGGGAGAGAAAACAGAAGGCATCCCACAACTGGTTGTAGTTGTGACACAATTCCCTCTGCATTTCTCTATCCTGCAGGGATTTGGGCATGTGCGTACGCGTGTGCGCACATACACCCACTCATTGTGTTTGTCAAGCTGCTGGGGCTGGGATTCCACCCGCACAGTTGGCCATGTGGAATCACAGGCAATGGAGTTGGCCCCCTCCTTCAGGTTTTTTTTATTTGTTTTGTTTTTCTTCATTTTTTTTTTGGGGGGGGGGGGGGGGAGGTTTTTGCTATAGGGTGCGTGCGCTTGCCAGATAGACAGAGACAGAGAGACAGAAAGCGAGAAATCACCCCCCAGGGGGGATGGCCACGCCGCAATCCCTTCTCCTCCATTCTCCTCTTGGGATCTTGGGCACGCACCCGGTGTGAGTTTAAGCCATCAGGTCCGGGACGCGAACTATGGTCGACTACATGGGAGTCCAGTGACATAGCCATTACGCCAACTGCTGGTCCCAGGTTTTCTTTGGTTTTTGCCATAGGGTCATGTGTTCACCGGAGAGAGGCAGAGACAGTGAGAAGAAAAGTGAGAAATCACCCCACGGCAGATGGCCACGCCACAATCTTCCTTCTCCATTCTCCTATCAGGATTTTGGGCACACACACACATTCTTGTGATTTTCAAATCATCAGGTCCAGGTTTGAACCACAGTCAGCCATGTGGGAGTCTAGCACCATGCTATATGCTGGACCCCTCCTTCAGGTTTTTAATAAATAAAATCACTATTTTGGTGAGATTTTTGTCTTGCTACCTTAGTGTAAATTTCAACCTTCTTCCCTGATACCTTTTTCCTTAATTTGTCATAAGACACTTGCCAGAGAAAGAGAGAAAAAGAGAAAGATGAAAGAAAGCAAGCACACCCCCCCCCCCCCCCAGGGGGAATGGCCACATTGCAATCCCTTTTTCTCCATTCTCTTCTTGGAAGGTACATACATGTACCCAGCATGTTTTTGAAGCCACTGGGTCCAGGACTCCAACCATGTATTTTGCCATGTGGGATCTGGCCACCCCAACCATCAAGCCACTGGCTGGCCACTCCCTTGATACTGTATATGTCCTCTGTTTTGATTTTTACTCTTAGCACTTACCATTAACAGTAAGAACATGCTATTTATTTTACTTATTTATTTATCTTTTATTATCAACCCCCCCAACACAATGTAAGTTCCATGAAGACAGGGATATTTTTCTGTTTTGCTCACTATAGTAAATCCAATGCATAAAAATGGTACATGACATCCAGTAAGCACTCAATAGAACTGTCAAATGAATGAATCAATATCCAAATCACTGGTAGACTAAATTCAATGAGGCCAGAATCTGTTTTGACTGCTTACCGTGATATTCCTGATATCTTTAAGTGTCTGAGACATAAAAGGTTCTGTCTACATATTAGTTGAATGAATAAACCAAGGTTAGTTTTCTGTTTTACCACAAAATTAATATCTTCCTCTTCTTATTTATGCACAATTTCCCTTAAAAAGTTAGTTCTGCCAAATGTAGTAGACAAATGCATTATTTTATTTGAAAAATAAATATATCGGGGCCAGTAGGTGGCGTGGTGGGTAAGGGTGCTGGACTCCATATGGCTGACTGTGGTTCGAGTCCCAGACCTGGCAGGTTGCTTCCTCACTTTCTCTCTCTCTCTCTCTCTCTCTCTCTCTCTCCCTCCCTCCCTCTCTGGTCAAATTAAAATAAAATAAATGAATAAAAAAAGAGAATATATTCACAACTACCTAAGATTATAATATTTATAAAACTATTTTAATATGACCACAAACAGGACACAACACTAAAAATAAAAATTGGCTTCTAAACTCTATGTTATTTTTTGCTTCAGTAATTATTAGAACAAATATGCGACACAAATGCCAAAAGTATGCAGAAATTTTACACTACATTGTGGCCTTCTGACTAAATCCTGCAACAGTCATAGGAATGTTCTAGAAAACCAAGGTATAGCATTTTTTCTATTATCTCATAGATATGTTTTATGCTTGTCCAAAATGGCTTCTCTTTCTGCTCATTTTTATTGAGTTAGCAAGATGTTAATCACCACCAAATGTGGCCACTGTATGGCCTCTACCATATGTTTTACGAAGTAGAATGAAACTTATTTGAAACAACCTGAAGAAATTATACAAGCAGAAATTGTTCATGTGGCAAAAAATAGACAAGATTTATATTGAGTAATTTTTTAATTTTATGATATAGAGCATGTGCATGAGAGAGAGAGAGAACATGCATTCAAGAATGAGAGGGGGAAAGGAAGAAGAAAGATAGAGAAAAGTACCCTTGACAGGGTCTCCTCACGCCTCAATCTTCTTTCCCCATCTCTCCAGCTCCTCAGGATCCTGGGTATGCCTGAATTTTTTCAGCCTTTCAGTTAATTTTTAACATAAATGAACAATGGTAATGGTAATTGCTAATAATTATCAAGAGCTTTCTATGAACCAAGCACTGTGCCAAGTCTTTTATATACACTGTCATTTAATCTCATAATATCCGATTTATACAGATGAGGACACACATTCTAAGGTTAAATAACTATCTCTAGGGAGCAAGCAGGTAGTGTGGTAGCTAAGGCAATGGATTCCCACATGGCTGAATACAGTTCAAGTCCCAGACCTGGAAGGCTGAAAATCACACTGGACGCATGTGCATACATGCCCAAAGTCCCAAGAGGAGAATAGAAGAGAAGGGTTTACATCTTGGCCATCCGCCCTAGGGAGTGATTTCTCATTTTTCCTCTCTCTGTCTCTCTCCATTCAGAGCGTACAAGCCCTATGGAAAAATCACAAAACAAAATTATCATCTCTAGTTCATACTGCTGGGAAGTAGAAGATTGGAATTCTTATTCAGGTTTGCCTGACTTCAAAGTTTCTGACCATTTCACCAGATTGCTTTCCAAATATACTTCCGTGTACACATCTATGTGATTATATGTGTGTGCAAGTTGGATAAGTCCAGGTGATAAAAATAAAGTATAAACACAATCATCTTTGCTAATAAAAACCTACAATATTACAAGGGTAATGACACAGTTTAACTCTTAAAACGTCATTTGAATTTCCTAATTTTTGTATATTTAAAATCCTACTTTAGAGGCCGACACATGGCATGGTGGTTAAGGCACTGGACTCCCACATGGCTGACTGTGGTTCCAGTCCCAGACTAATGACTTGCTTTCTCACTTTCCATACCAACTCCCCTTCTCACTGTCTCTCTCTCTTGCTATCTTTTTCTAGTGAATCCACATGTCCTACAGCAAATTTTAAAAGTAACAACAATATAAATAAAATAAACTTTAAAAAAGTCCTATTTTAAAAAGAGTAACAATTGACTTTTAAGTGGTTTTAGACATCATGTGTAAACATACATACGTAAGTTATTTCTCTTTAAAATGGGGATGTTACAATTTAGAAGTTTATGTGACTTGCCTGAAGTTATCAGCTAGTAAGTAGTACAGTCAAGACTTGAAATTGTTATCTTATGGTTCTAAAATCAGTGCTTTTTTTTACTACATCTGTTGTTTGGAAATAGCTTATTTTCTTTATTTAGACTTCTGTGTACTATTAACTAAACATGCTAAAACATGCCTAATTATGAGTGATGTGTTTTGTGATTATAAATCAATCGTGAGGCTCTTATATTAACATATGGCTTCTATCTTTAATTCCCCCAATAGCTTTTTTTTAATTATTCAAAAGAAAAATCCCATTCTTGTTTGGCATTTCACTTTAACAAATAGTCAATGTTCCTACTTTTAGAAAAAGGTTCAATACAAATGCTATTATTTCTATTATAGCTGGAGAGCACCACCTAGAGATGAGAAAAAAGAACAAAAAAAAAAAAGAAAAAAAGAAAAGCTTCATTGGCCTACCATGCATGGCGTAATAGTTGAGATTATAATTTGTGGCAGTATTTTTCCAAAACATACACTAAAAAATACTAGGTTCTAGGGATTTTTTGAGAATTATGAAATTTTTACCAACTTTTAAAAACTAAAAATGGTATCTTTTTCAAGGAAAAGTTTAATGAAAGCTAAACGGGTTTCTTTGTTATGTGACTTCTCAGAATAATGATAGCCAGAATTCATTTAATGCTCACTCTGAGCCCAGCCACCATGTTACAAGCTTTAAAACATATTATCTCATTTGATTCTCATTATTGTTGAAGTAGATACTATTATCACCTCCAGTTTACAGATAAGTAAACTAGGACTTGAAAATATTAGAGTGAATTCAAGACTCATAAACTTTAGTCTGCCCAATGTACTAAAAAATATTATGAAATGTTATATGAAATTGATATATTTGAATGTGCACATTCACGTTCTCTTGAAATTGTTTGAAAAGGTGGCAGAGTTTGTAATAATAGGCCCAAGTCTACACGGCAACAATTAGCTTTCACTCCATTTAACAGGGGCACGCACTGCCCAGATTCTTCAGTTCTCAAATTAAATAAGGAATCTAATTCTTACACATTGCCTAATTTACTAATTTTTGTTACCAACCTGGGCCATGCAGATTTAATTTTCAATTTACCCAAGACCTCCCCTGCTACCCCATGTGTAAATAAATACTTTAATATGAAAATAATACTGCAAATCTCTAAAAGTGGAAGAAAAGATTCAATGTTATCCAAACTTGCTTGAATTGAAAACCTCCCTTTTTTTAAATGCTAAACTCATTTCAAAATGCTCATCTATAAGTAATTATCATTATGTAACCTTATAAAGGATCTTTAGGTAAACAGCAAAACATGAATGAAGGAAATGGAAACTACTTACAAATATTAGTCCTGATATCAAAGAAGATGTCCCTGTAAGTGCCACATAGAATTTGGGTGTCAATGAATTTAAAAATATTGTCACTGTTAAAAGGAAAAAAAAAAAAGGTTTTAAAAAATGTGAATTTAAAGTACTTACGTTACAAATATACAGGTATCTTTACAAGTAAGGGGACAAAAGTAGTATTAATAACTAGTATGAAATTAGAGAAAGTTTTTTTTTGTTGTTGTTGTATATTGGTCATAGGGCACTTGTGCTTGCTGGAGAGAAACAGAGAAAGGGAAAGTTAACCATTATCTCCCAAGGAGAATAGCCACACTGCAAACCTCTCTCCTCCATTCTCCTCCTAGGAACTTTGACGTATCTGCACACACACCCGGCCTGATCCTCAAGCCACCAGATTTGAGGCTAGAACCAAGATCAGTCATGCGGAAAGGAGTCGAGCTCCTGCGCCACCTGCTGGACTCACAACTTATCTTTTTAAAAAAATGTTTAAAGAATTATTTTAGTTCATTTGTTATCATTATCACTATTACTTGTTTAATTTGACTAGAGAGAGGCAGAGATAAAGGGAAAGTAGGAAAGCAAGCCTCCAGGTCTAGGACTCAAACCGTGGTCAGCCATTTGGAGTCCAGTTCCTTAACCACCACCGCCATCTGTCAGCTCCCATCTTTTTAAAATTTTTATATGAGGGGGGTGGGACAGAGAGAGAGAGAGAAAGCATCTTCACAGGGGCAAATGGTCACACACAATCCCTTCTCCTTCACCTCTCCCACCTTTCAGGATTTTGAGCTTGTATGCACACATGCCTGGCATGTTTTTTAAGTAGTGGAGTCCAAAAGTTGTAATGGAAAAAAAGTTACTATAAATTCCCATTGCATCCTATCACACTTTAAAAATGCACTCACACATGTAAAGGTAGGCTTTTACACTGCTGATAAATTAAATAAGCAGCAAATCAAAAATAAGATCTTTTTAGTTTGCTTTTCAGAGTAAAACTAAAGCACTTACAGGTCATAATCTACACAAGAACTTTTGCCAATCCATAGAGATAAGAAGCTAAACAAGTAGAAGGAGGTTAAAAACCACTCCTTAATTATTTTTGATGTGCTATAAACCAGTGTTTTGAGTTAGAGGGAAGAAAACAGTATATGTATTTGATATGTCAGCAACAGAGGCACAATAACTTGAAAAGCAAAAACTGAGAGCTCTCTGCACCTAAAATCCTCTGTTAGATTCTTCGCTTCAAATAACTATCTCATAAATACTTTGGGTTTTAAAAAGTAATAAAAATCTATGCGGTTGCCAGGTGGCGTGGTGGTTAAAAACGCTGGATTCCCACAGGGCCGACCATGGTTCAAGTCCTGGACCTGGTGGTTTTCTTTCTCACTTTCCCTCTCTCACTGTCTCTGTCTGGTCAAATTGGAAAATAATAATAAATACAGTTCAAATGAATCGTTCTATTTAAAAAAAGAAAGAAAATTTAAAATCTATTATAGCTAACTACTCTTATCTAATGCTGTATCAAGCTAACGTATAGAAAAATAAATGATTAATTAGTGAATAATAATTGAGCATACAAACCATCATTCCACATTTCAATCACCTGTTACAGAAATGTCAAATTAGGTCTTCATTCTAGCTTGGTTTAATAACTAAATCCAAATTTACATCATACCTATCTAAAAAATTCAAATATTTCCAAACATTATCTCACAGCCTTTTTGTCATCTTACGGAATAGAAAACAGGATATTTGCCTTCTTTGCTACAGAAAAGCAAACAGCTGTACCGGTAGTCAAAGTCAACACATAATAGAAATATTTCCATTTTGTAAGATTGCTGCTCAGTGCTTGAGTGACTATATTTTATCATGTTATGGTAAAAGGCCCTAGGCCCCACCCACATCCACGGCATCCTGTCTATAGCTAGAGAATAGAATTTCCCTTCTTACAGTTCTTTGTATTTTCAGCCCAGACCACATAGCTAACGCTCTACAATGATGAAAGCACTAACCAACAAACTATCTGCTGTTCGTACCACGAGCGCTTTCTACTTCCTGTACTGTTCTATTACTCAAGATAAAGCCTAAAACAGACAAATATATCACAAAAACTATTTAACAGAGAACTATTTTAAAGCAAGAGAATGGTTGGCTAAGGTCATGACATATTCCTTAAGACCTCTGAAATAAAGATGTGCACATTTTTGTTGTCTGCGTGTGAGTTCTCTCAGCTTGGCGGCAGGAGACTTTAAAAATGATTTTCAAGGGGCACTACCAACGGTGGGGGTGTATTTAAATTCTGTATCCAAATAAGAGAATGATGTCTTCCGTCCTACCACCTGAACTTGTCCCCTGGCTTTGCCTCGGGTAAACGAGGACAGGAGAGGGCGGATCTTAAGCTCTAGGGAGGAGCCGGTAGCTGCAGCTCGAGTTTGACAGCCAGTTGCGGAGTTGGTACCCAAGAGAAAAAGAACCCACTAGGTCGCCCACCACCGAAGCTCCCCCGAGGCCCTCCATGACTGCTCTCTCTACGACTCTCTGCTCTTCGGGCTCCCCGCCCATCCCCGGGAGGTCTGGGCCTCTCACCCGCTGCCAAGTTCTCACACAGCCTCAGTGGGACCCTCAGAACGTAAAGCAGTCCCAGCCCCGCCACGAACCAAAACGAGGCCCCAGTCCCCATCAGCCCAGCCCGCAGCCGTTCCCTCCAGCCCAGCGGCTGGCTCAGGCCCGGAGCAAGCGCAGCAGGAGACGCCGCAGCAGTCGCGGCTTCACATGAGCCGCCGCTGTCCGCCATCTTGCCGCTCCCGTAGGCGCCGGGAGCTGGGAGGGGAGAAGGGCAGGAAGCCGGGAGTCGGGAATCCTGGGATAGTGGCGGACCGAAGTTGTCCTTTGCGAAGGCTGAGTCCTGGGGAAGGGGGAACCCAGAAGACTTGGAGGGTGGAGGAGCGCGTCCCACGACTGAGCCCCACTATTCCTTCAGTGGGCGGGGAAGGGGCGGATAGCGGCACCTATTCCGGAGGTCTAGACTGGGGTGTGACCCCGGAGTTAAGGGTTTTTATTTCCATACGAGATGAGGGTCACCTTCGCCCCATCTCCGAGGTTGGAAAAGCCACCGATCGTCCCAGGGGCCAAGCAGCTGTTAGCGCTTTGGACTCGGCTGTCATGGAGATCACGGGTACCGGGAAAACTTAATACAAGTAGCGACTGCTGTGTGTTCTGATGGAGCCCAGGCGCCGAGACCATTCGAAACACGCTGCGTCCTGCAGTAGAATGGGGGAGCGAATGTAACTCAGGGAGAACGACGTTAGACTTCAAATCACGGAAGGCAAAGCCGACTTCCTGGGGCGCTGGCGCTCGGAGCCGTCACCCACGCGCGTAACTGACATGGCGCCCTCGCGGTCGTCGTTTCCGGGCGGGTCCTTCCGACGGCCCCCGCGGTGATTCCATCACTCAGCTTCCTTCCCGGCCTGCCTCGCGCCGGCGGCCGGGCTGGGCCAGAGCAGCCCAAGATGGCCGACTTCGAGGATCGGGTGTCGGATGAGGAAAAGGTAAGGGGTCCGCCTCTCTCTCTCACCTCCACCCTCGCGAGGGAACAGGGGCCCGACCCGGCTGCGGTGGGAAGCCTAGCAGTGTCCCCAGAAAAAAGAAGCCTCTTGGTCGGTGCTAGCAGACGCTCTCCGCAGTTGGGACGCTTCCCTCCTCAGGGGCTTCCTTCTGCCTCACGGTGGCCCCAGTTCCCCATTCCTCAACTCTTCTTTTCCTCCACGGCCTGAGGCACAGCCCAGTGGACCTCAAGCTAGAGAAGAGACTTTTTCTTTATTAAATCGTAACCGTGGGCTCTTTTCTGTTTTTCAGAGGGGGCCATAGTGATGTCGAGGCATTATCAAGAAGCAGTAATATTTTACCGCCTTTCGCTGTGGGGGATCACCCCATCCCCCCCTTTTTACATATGATTGGGGCTAGTTTAGGGCGAGTCACTTCCTGGTCAGAGTGGCCTCTTAACTTCCCTCTTGCTCCTCCTTCCTCAGGAAGTGATTTTGCTGTCACGACTCCACTCGGGAGAGGTCTTCAAGTGTCCATCTCACTACACTTCCACTTTTATGTACTGTCGGCTGATCTAGTTCGCTGTAATAGATGTGTAACCTCAGGGGCCTGCCTGCAGAATTTGACCCCTCTTCCCTGTAGACTCTCCCTTGACTGTATGTACTTAGGGCCAGGGTGACTCCATCCCTTGCATCTTACATCCTCCTAACTATAATTTTTGAAAAGTACTTTTCAGTTTCTTGTTAACAAATCAAGAATGGCCGATGAATTTTTTAAAAACTCCAGAAAGGTTTTATATAGCACGTAAACCTCATGTTAATACATTCAAGTATGGACAAAGCATCCCTCCTTTGATATTCCACTGTGATACCTCTAAATTTAGTTAGATGTGTCAGTGTGCAAATTGTGTACTTCTTTAAGAGTCTTAAATACCAGTGCTTATGCTAAGTTAGGTGGAATAACTTTTTTTGGCAATCGCACACCCTTCTAATTGTTTGTCAGCAATTTCATTAAATATCTGATTTTAGGTCCCGTAGAAATGAGACTCGTTCTTCTAGATGATTTGTTATGTAGGACAAAAATTACGTTTGTTGTTTCCCATGGTTGCTGTTACAAAACACGTGCCTTTAAATGCTCTGTAAATTTATCTGGGCTCTTTATTTTTTTAATAAAACAGATTGGAATGTGGGAGGGGATTGTATATGATACAGGCATTCTCTGTGTAGAATATATCTTACAGGGCCAGTCATGCGGGGTGGTGGATAAGGTAGCTGGATCCCACAGGGCCCACTGTGCCATTGAAGGCTCAAAATCTGTAGAACAGAGAAGGGGTTATGACATGGTCAACTCCTCCCCCTGGCAGGGGTGATTTCTCTGTCTGTCTGTGTCAGTTAGGGAGTGCAGGGGAGTGCAGGAGCCCCGTAGCAAAAACCTTAAAAAAAAAAAAAAAAAAAAAAGTATGTATCTTACCTACTGAAATGCTGAGGAAAGTGTCCAGCATGCCATTATACATTTTAGGATTAGATTTTTTTCTGATTTTGAATTGGTTCTCATAAATGTTTAAGAAGACTTATAGGTGAATTTATGTGGGAAAGAAAACTATAATAAAATGTTTATTCTAAGGCAAATAGTTATGATTAAGACAGAATTAGAGTAGAAGTCCTGGGATTAGGAAACATCTGTTAACCCAATTGATGGTCTACTTTGTTTAAGCATATGTGTAGTTACAACAAAATTTCACAGATAATTTAGATAATAAACTGAAGTTGTAAACTGAAGTTCATTGTGCCCAAGCAATACACATTTATCTGGGTTGTTGGATTTTTGTCTTTGACACTAGGTTAGAATACCTTTCAATTAAATTTGGGAAAATGTGTGTATATTTCAAAGTGTAAAGGTGTTTTGGGATATTGACAGTGTTTTAATAATACCAGTGGTCCTGATTTTATAACAGTAAATCTATGACCAGTTTCCTCTTTCCTCCCCTTCTGTTGCCAAATATGTTTTAATGCTGCTTTTTATCTTTGTTAAATTTTCTGAAAAGGAAATAAATCTTGAGGTAAATTTGGTGATGATGATCTCTGATTTTCTTGCAGTTATTTCTTTAAAAGCTAGTAAAATCATCACATCTCTTAACTAAGTGCTGAAGTTATCACTTGATAAAGAGGAAGTTGGGTTTCTGCTGCATTGTTACCTGAAATGGTCATGATGAACTGTCTAAATAAAACAGGAAGTTGAAAGTGTAATAATTTGCAGAAATAAATGTTTTTAGGCGTATCCTCGAGTTCACAGTTTCTGAGAAGGAGCTCTGTCTGCTCTTCTAGTTAATTCAAACTCTTAGTTAATTAGCTCTAGATGTTTAGCAAAACTAAGATACCATAATTAGGAACCTTGAAATAGAAAGTGAACTACTTGTTTGGTCTTTGCATTATCTTTTTCCTTTATTTCATGATTCAGCATTTTAAAAACAAATAGAATTTTGGGGATAAAAAAGTGATTACCACATTTTTCCTCTTCAGACTAACTGCTAGAATATTTATGTACAACTTCAAATATACCATAACTGGAAAGTAGATCTGAATGCTTTCAGTTTAGACAGTGGTATCATTATTAAGGCTTTTTTTTTTTTTTTTTTAAACACGGTTATCAGAAGTAACTTAGTAGAGATGGAAAAAATGTTGGGCCTGCTCCATAACTCAGTGGTTAAGAGAACCGGATCCCAATGGGCTGACTGTGGTTCAAATCTTAGCCCCAGTGGCTTGAAAAACATGTTAGGCTAGTGTAGGCACGCACTTTCAAAACCTCAACAGGTTGGAGAAATAGAGAAGGAATTGTGGCATGACCATGCCCCATTGGAAGGAGGGTGCTTTTTCCTTCTGTTTCTCTGGCAAGCGTCTGTATGCAACCGCTGGGGACTTAAAATAATGTAACTAGATAGAGGAATTTGAAGGCTTACCTAAAGCTCCTGAAAGATATTGATACTTTTATTTTTAGCTATTTTATTGCCAAAGAAAAAGAGAGCGTACTCTCAATGGGGCCTGGTCATGCTGCAACCCTTTTTCCTCCATATCTCTATCTTAGGACTCTGGGCAGTGCAGGAGTGTTTTTCAAGCCACTGGGGCTGACATTAGAACCAAAGTCAGCCATGTGGAAATCTGGCCAGCTCTCTGAGTATTGCCCTTAACCACTGTGATACAGGGCTGGCCTAGTGTTTGTATTTTTAAACTGAGTTTCCTTGGTTTTATATAACGTTTTTAGTTTCTTACTAGATGAATCATTATCCTCGTAAGTTGAAGTGAGTACTAAAGCTTATTTGCTGCAGCGGTTTTCTAACAGGTCATCAATTAGTATCTGCCATTTTATCTTCTTTTCAGTTAGCTTTGTTGAATAGTCTTCATATAATCTGTTATAAAATCCTGGGACAAGGGACTAGCAAATAACTTAATGGTTATGTCGCTGGACTCCCACGTAGTCATTGAAGTCCTGGACCAAATGGACTTAAATGCCAGGTGGGTGTGCATGCCCAAGTTCCCAAGAGGATAATGGAGGAGAAGGGATTGCAGTATGGCCATCGTCCCTGGGAGGTGATTTCTCGCTTCCTGTCTGTCTCTCTGGCAAGTGCACACACCCTATAGCAAAAATCTTCAACTCAAAGAGAAAAAGAAAAGAGGGACCAGCAGTTGGTGTAATGGCTATATCATTGGACTCCTAGGTGGTCACTGCAGTTTGAGTCCTGGACCCGGTGGCTTAAACTCACGCTGGGTGCATGTGCATGCGTGCATGCCCAAGATCCCGAGAATGGAGGAGAAGGGATTGTGGCGTGGTCATCCCCCGGAGGTGATTCCTGGCTGTCTCTCTGTGTCTCTTTCTGATGAGTGCCCTATAGCAAAAAAAAGAAAGAAAAGAAAGGAAAAAAAAAAATTCTGGGACAGAAGCCTAAGTCTAAACAAGTATAAACTCAAAATGCTTTATCTTTTGTTGAGAGGATACATTTATTAAAAATCTCTCTCTCTAAAAAAAAAAGAGTATAGATTTATCATAATTATTGGCTAAATAAAATACTGCCATTTATCAGAAAATCGAGACCTTGGGTTTGTCTGATTCTCAAGCTATGCTTTTTTCCACTATACTGTTTTCCCCATTTAATGTCAATGAACAATCAGAATTGCAGTATCTACAACATAAATTACAAATGGGGCCGGCAAGTGGCATGGTGGTTAAGGGCGCTGGACTCCTACATGGCCGACTGGTTTGAATCCTGGACCTGGCAGCATGTTCTCTCACTTCTCTCTCTTTCTCTCTGTCCCTCTCTGGTCAAATTTAAATAAATAAATAAATCTTTAAAAAAAAAAAGATAAATTACAAATGAGGTATTGGAAAAGAATGATCCTGAGTGTTGGGAGATTTGGCAGCTTCTTGCCGTGCTTCTGGCCATTTGTGTGATTTTTGGAAAAGTTACCTGATTTGTATGGATAGCTATTCCTTTTAAAATAGGGAGGTAGAGGAAATTGAATCTAACTGACCCACCAAAGTTTAAGAAACTTTTTCAAGTTCTTAACTTTAAAAATCTCCATTTCCAAAATTGAAACATTGGGACCAGCGATTGGCATAATGGACTCCTATGTAGTCGACTGTGGTTCGAGTTCTGGACCCTGTGGCTTAAACTCACGCCAGGCGCATGTGCATGCGTGCCCAAGATCCAGGGAGGAAAGTGGAGGAAAAGGGATTGCTGCGTGGCCCGGGGGGATGATTTCTCACTTTCTGTCTCTCTGTCTCTGTCTTTCTGGTGAGTGCATGTGCCCTATAGCAAAAACCTCTCAAAAAAAAAAAAAAGAAAGAAAAGAAAATTGAAACATTAAAACATTCAAGGAGGTTCTGTTATCGTCTGCTTTCCAACAGTTGCCCTGATAACAAGACCATGAGTTCCTTAGTAACCAAAACCAAGTCTTGTTTATCTAGTGCCTAACAGCACCAGAAACACAGTGAATGTAGGCACAGCCTGTTGGTATGAAAGAGATCACTGGTTCATTAATTCTCATATTTCCCTAGCTCGCACTCCTTTATCTTCTATAAAACATGTTCTCAATATTGGTGATAATCACTAGGAATTTCTTGTGTTAGGAATGGGTCCACATTTTAGTTGCTTCTTTGTGCATTTATCATGACTGAGCATTTGCTCTGCCATACCACTGCTGGGAACATTTGACCTCCTAAGAGTGTTTCCCTAATATATCCCATAAAACTACAAAGCTTTATGGATACCAAAATGATGGTATTTGTATATAATCCGAGTCTTGTGAAGTCTCTTATGAAGCTATTTCCTTCGTCTACTATAAGTCCTCTCTTGTAGAGCTCAGTTAAACCAGGTATCATTTGCTGTTTTCTTTCTATACTGCACAAACTTCTCTTATCTCTTTGGCAGACCAAAAAGTAGTCTTTATATGCATTAGGATGGGGAAATTAGTCATGCTACTGAAAACAAATGATTGCTTGGAGATTTTCAAACTACTTGATAATTTCAATAACTATTTACTATTTTCCCTTTTCCCATCATCAAAGCCTCTTGACAGCCTCTGCATTTCTGTTCATCCCACCATTGTTCCCTAAGTTGCATGGAGTCAGAACGTAGTCATCATCTTTTTCTCCTTTAACCTCTTCTCTTATTCATTTAGGATTCAAAAGATCTCTAAATTTAAGGTTTTTTAGGGGGACAGCAGGAGACATGGTGGTTAAGGTGCTGGATCCCAAATGACTTGTGGTTCAGGTCATCGACTCAGCAACTTGAATAACACTGGGCTAGTATGTGCAAGTGCCCAAAATCCCGAGAGAGGGGATTACTGTATGGCCATCCCTCCTGGAGGGTAATTTCTCACTTTCTCTCTCTTTGAGTGCTCACACTCAGGAAAAAAAAAAGATAGATCAGAACATGTCATTTCTCTGCTCAAAACCCTTAGTGGCTTGCACTTTCGGTATAAAAGTTGTTTCTTAGTGAGTCCCTATATGTTCTGGAACTTTACCTCTTTGCCACTTACCTCTTTCTCTGACTTTATCTGCTTCCTATTTTCCAACTGCCCCTACTCACATTCCAGCCACACAGTCTTACGTGAAGGTCTGCCTTGCTCTTTTCTCTGGATTTCTCTTCCTTCTGAATCTTTTACTTCTTCAGGTTCTTAACCAGAAGTCACTTGAATGAAGCTTCCTCAGGTTATTCTATCCAATTCCAAACCCTAACATTTCCAGTTTTTGGCTTTAATTGCCAGAGGGTGCTCACTAGAGAGAGAGACAAAAAGAGAAAGCACCCTCCAATAGGGTATGGTCATTCAGAAATCTCTTCTCTATTTCTCCAAGCTGTCTGGATTTGGGGCACTTCTGGTATGTTTTTCAAGCTGCCAGGTCTGAGATTTGAACCACAGAGTTGGCCATGTGGAACCCAGCTTCCTTAACCATTTGCCCAAGGGGCTGGCCCACATTCTGAGTCTTTATAGTATTTCTGGGACTAAACTGGGAAAATAATATGCATCTTTTTTGAAACTTTTAAAAGTATTTACATATAAAAACATTAAGTCTTTAAAATTGAATTTAGTATTCTTTTTCTTTTTTTTAAAACTTGCTTGTGGGCCGTGTGCTCACCGGAAAGAGACAGAGGAAGAAAGGCAAGAAAGCACACCATATGGTCATACCACAATCCCTTCTCCGTCTCTCTTTGTCCTTTTGGGATTTTGGACATGCACACACACATGTGCCCTGCGTGTTTTTCAAGCCCCCACATCCAGGACTCAAACTGCACAGTCAGCACTGTGGGATCCAGCCTCCTTAACCATTATACTACCGCTATCCCCAGAATTCAGTATTCTGTCTGGTCCTGTGCTTTTTGATAAAGGCACTGAAACTAGAATTATAGAGCTGGTTTGATACCGAAATATATGAGGAAATCTTAAGTTCATAAAAAAAATGCGTATTTCGAAAATGCTATGCTGGGGTTTCAAAATTTTTTCCCATCAAAATGGACTCATAATCTTTTTTTTTTTTTTTTTCTTGGAGAGGTTTTTGCTACAAGGCGCATGTGCTCACCAGAAAGAGTGAGACAGACAGAAAGCGAGAAAATCAGCCCCCAGGGGGGATGGTCACGCTGCAATCCCTTCTCCTCCATTCTCCTCTGGGGATCCTGGGCACACACGTACATGCGCCCAGAGTGAGTTTAAGCCAGCAGGTCCGGGACTCGAACCGTGGTCAACTACATGGGAGTCCAGCGACATAGCCATTATGCCAACTGCTGGTCCCATGGACTCATAATTTAATTCTGCTTTCCCAAGAGCTTTTAAAGTCCCCTCATATGCATGTCAGCAGCTTGGAATTTATACCTATTCAGTTTATTGCCCCAAATAGTTTACTGTTGATACACAGAAACACTTAGAAGCAGACAAAAAAATGAAGAGGCAAGTTATGTTATTTTTGTTTTTTAATTATTTTTTCCCCTCTCATTAAAAATAACATTCTAAATATCTTAAAATGGGAAAAACTCCCTTGGAAAAAGCCTTGAATTCTAGGCAACTAGAACTTTTTTGCCATGATAATAAAGTAAACATCTTCCAAGAGAAGAAATGCAGCTATTTATCCTTGAATATTTCTGGAGTATGGTAGAATAAAAATAAGTAAAATAAATATTTACAGAGGTGCAATTTATTACTGTAATCTTTTCTTGAAGTATATTAACTACTTAAAAAACAAGAAAATTTGAAAGATGTGTTATTACTTTAAAGGAAAGTTGGGGCAAAGACATTTTAGAAGAGGTTTTTGGTCATTGAATAGTTACTACTACTTGTAGTTAATGCTGAAAACTATGAATGATAGTACTGATGAATAATATAAGTTGACCAAGACCCAAAGAATGTCTGAAAAGAGGAATTATTTTCTCCATAATTTGAAGGGTTTGCTCAGTTTAATAACTTAAAACAACAGTTAAGCTGATAATAGCTGACTTGTGTCAAGCCTCTCCCTTATTTATTTATTTATTTATTTTTTTGAGAGAGAGAAGTTTTGCTTTAGGGCACGTGTACCCACTAGAGAGACAGAGGGATAGAAAGTAAGAAATAGCCTTGGCGGGGGGGGGGGGGGGGGGGGGGGGTGGCCACGCAACAATCCCTTCTCCATTATCATCTCAAGATTTTGGGGAACCAGCAGTTAGCGTAATGGCTATGTCATTGGACTCCCACGTAGTCGACCGCGGTTCACATCCCGGACCCGGTGGCTTAAAACTCACGCCGGGCGTATGTGCATGCGTGCCCAAGATCCCAAGAGGAGAACGGAGGAGAAGGGATTGCGGCGTGACCATCCCCCCTGGGAGTGATTTCTCGCTTTCTGTCTCTATGTCTCTCTCTTTCTGTCTGGCAAGCGCACGTGCCCTGTAGCAAAAAACCTCTCCAAAAAAAAGATTTTGGACGCACACATTCACACAACACACATGCCTGGCGTGAGTTTTAAGGTGTCAGGTCTGGGTCCTGAACCGCAGTCAACTATGTGGGACTCCAGTGACAAACCATTATGCCAGCTGCTGGTCCCACGTCTCCCTTAAAGTATTGTGCCTTAATAATTTATCAGGTCAGCAGAGGGTGTGGTGGTTAAAGCCCTGGATTCCCACATGCCTGACCACAGTTTGAGTCCTGGACCTGGCAGCTTCCTTTCTCACTTTTCTTCTCTCTCTTCCTTTCTTTCTCTGGTCAAATTTAAAAAATAATAGTAAGTAAATAATTTTTAAAACAAAAAGACATATCTATCTATTAATAGTTGTTGTTTTGTTATTATTAATTTGCTAGAGGGCACATGTACTTGCCAGAGAGAGACACCAGAGAAGGCATCCTCCCTTCAAAAAAATGGGGGGAGTATGATCATGTTGCAATCCCTTCTCCTCTCTATTTTGTCAGGATTTTAGGCATGAATGCACTCACCTGGCATGTTTTTCAAGCCTCTAGGGCCAGGATTTAAATTGTGCAGTGAGCTGTGTGGGATCCAGCTCCCATAACCACCAGATCACAGAGCCAAAACAAGACTTAACATATATTATCTCATGTAAGTAACCTTCACAAGCATTCTTTTTCTGTTTGTTTAGATTTCTTGCCTAGGGACAAGGGTGAGAAAGCACTCCCCATGGGAATGGTCATGTCACAATCCTTGTTCTCCATTTTTCCCTCCTTTCAGGATTTTGGGCACGCATTCACATGGACCTGATGTGTTTGTTTTTTGTTTTTAGCTGTTTTTGCTATAGGGTGCGTGCGCTCGCCAAAAAGACAGAGAGAGACAGAAAGCGAGAAATTATCCCCCGGGGGGGGGATGGCCATGCCGCGATCCCTTCTCCATTCTCTCGGGATCTTGGGCACACGCGTACATGTGCTCGGCGTGAGTTTAAGCCACTGGGTCTGGGACTTGAACCGTGGTCGACTACATGGGAGTCCAGCAACATAGCCATTACGCTAACTGCTGGTCCCAGACCTGATGTGTTCTTTAAGCCACCGGGTCCAAGACTCAAACCTCATAGTCAGCCTTATAGGATCTAGCCACCTTAACGACCACACATGGGTTGGCTTAAAGCTTTGATTTTTAAACTTACTTTATCTATTTCTCTCAACCTGTGACAACTGTAGCTTTCTGAGGCAAAGATTTGACTGAATTTCTGTTCAAAAAAAAAATCTAAAGAAGAAAGCCACATCCGTGTGAACATTAATGATAATCTGGAATTTTACTTTCTGTTAACACTGCACGCTGTAGTTGGATGTCTTAAGTTCTAATTCCAGCACTAGCCTTTTATAAACTTGTAACCTTGGAAAAGGCACTTATATTTCTTTTTTTAGAGAAGTTTTTGGTGTAGGATGCCTGCACTTGCCAGAAAGACAGAGACAGACAGAGAGATAGAAAGCAAGAAATCACCCCCCAAGGAGGATGGCCACGCCACAGTCCCTTCTCCTCCATTCTCCTCTTGGGATTTTGGGCATGCATGCACACGCGCCGGTGTGAGTTTAAGCCACCGGATCTAGGACTCGAACCGCAGTCGGCTACCATGGGAGTTCAGCGACATAGCCATTATGCTAACTGCTGGTCCTGGCACTTATATTTTTTGAACCTATGTCTTCATTTATAAATAATGATAATAGTCATTTCCTTGCCTATTTTTTGGAGGGGCATACACGCACATATACCCCGCATGTTTTTTAACCCATAGGTCTGGGACTCAACCGCAAAGTTGGTCTGTGGGGTTCAGCCTCCTTAACTACCATGCCACCCGCTGGCCCTCCTTGCCTACTTTAACAAGCTGTTTTAAGGATCAAAAGATAAAAGTGTTATAAAAGAGTTGAAACAATAAAATAGTATTTATTCATTAACATTCTTAACGTGTGCCAGGTCTCAGTCGCGGGTATATAACAGTGAACAAACACAGGTTCTTAGGTTCTGTGCCAGGGGTTGGCAAACTACCAAATCCAGTCTACTCCCTATTTTTATAGAGTCTGTGAGCCAATATTTTCTGAATGGTTGAAAACAAATTAAAGGGAGAATATTTTGTGGCACGTGAAAAGTCACGTGAAATAGAGTTTTATTGGAACTTAGTCATGCCTACTTGTTTATGGTAGGGATGGAAACCATTTGGCCCATGAAGCCCTAAAATATTTACTATCTTCCCTTTCTGTTACCAGCTCACTGACTCATGCTCTATGCTCTTGTAATTCTTTTTGGCAGTGTTGGACATAAAACATAGGAGTATATTGGGACCAGCAGTTGGCGTAATGGCTATGTCACTAGACTCCCATGTAGTTGACCACAGTTCGAGTCCTGGACTGGTGGCTTAACACGTTTGCATGTGCCCCCAAGATCCTGGGAGGAGAATGGAGGAGAAGGGATTGTCTCGTGACCAACGCCCCTCCCCCAGGGGGGTGATTTCTCGTTTTCTGTCTTTCTGGCAAGCGCACATGCCCTATAGCAAAAACCTCTCAAAAAACAGAAGTATATGTTCAATACTAAGAAGTTCCTTGAAGAAAACTAAAGCAGGTAAAGAGGCTAAAATAGTGAAGGATATGGAGGACACACAGCTAGGTTATTGGTGGGGATTAGGGAAGCAGGGTATCAGGGAAGGGAACTTTCGTAGATGATATTTGAAGAGAGACCTGAATGAAGATAGGAATGAGTCATTTGATAAAAGAACATTTCTGGAAAAAGAAACAAAAAATACAGTAGCCCTGAGACAAGAGTGTAACCATAAATGAGGAGCTAAGTAGTAGGAGACTGAGTTAGGGAAGGAGGAGCCAAATTTTGAAGGGCCTTGTAGGCTGTAGAGGGGGGAAATGCACACACATACACACACACACACACACACACACACACACACGTATATATAGATTTTTTCCCCCTTTTAAGAGATATTTTTGCTATAGGGCTTGTATGCTTACCAGAGAGAAACAGAGAGACAGAGAGCGAGAAATTACCTCCCCAGGAGGGATGGCCACACTGCAATCCCTTCTCCATTCTCCTCTAGGGATTATGGGCACACACACACGCGTGTCCAGCATGAATTTGAAGCCACCAGGTCTGAGACTCAAACTGCAGTTGGTCATGTAAGAGTCCAGCCATGTGCTGGTCCCAAAACTTTATATTTTAATGAGGCATATCTTTATTTATTTATTTATTTCTAAGAGAGATTTTTGCTATAGGGACTGTGTGTTTCTTGGAGAGACAAAGTTAGAAATCACCCCCCTAGGGTGTGTGGCTACGCTCCAGTCCCTTCTCCATTCTCCCCTTGGGATCTTGGGCATGCATGCATATGTGCCCTGCATGAGGTTTTTGTTGTTGTTTAATTTTATTTTTATTATTATCATGTTTAATTTACTATAGGCACGTGTGCTCACCAGAGAGCAAGGAAAGAAAGAGAAAGCAAGAGAGCAAGCCACCAGGTCTGAAACCATGTCATGTGGGAATCCAGCCCTTAACCACCTTGCCATCTGCTGGCCCCACCCAGCGTGAGTTTTAAGTCAATGGGTCCCAGACAAGAACGAGAGTTGACTCTGTGGGGTTGTAGCATTGTAACCATTACACCATCTGTTGGTCCCGAGGCATATCATGATTATGTCTACTACTACTTCAGTGTACTTTGGTAGTATTGTGTCCAAATAGTAATGAGTTAACTTCAACTACAAAGACTGTTAAGTGTTCATCTAAATATCAAGGAATCTACCTTTGTAGTAGCTCTCTCAGGAAATAACATGGGATGCCTTGCTATGATCATGTGTTTTAGGATCCCATATTAGTAAATAACGATGACTACATTTGTCTTAATCACTCACTTAGTATTTCACTTTGCCATTGCATGTCTTTCCACCTCTCCACTTTCATTTAAAAACCAGAAGGCTTACTACTCCATGGCACAGGGCAAGAGAAGTTGGATTCCATGTGGCAACTGCAGTTTAAATCCCCAGCCTGGCCAACATGAAACATGTGGGGGGGATTGCTAGGTAACGACCCTGTGGAGTATGCATCTCTCTCTCACTCTTTTGTGCACTTGCTCTACCATGAGTAAAGAAAATAAATAAATAAGAACTCAGAAATGTTTTGATTTCTTTAAAGGGAAATTTCTCCTGTTCTTAATAGTCTCAAATACGCTAGGATTGCTTAGTAAGTTTTTTTAGTACTTGAACCTGGATTCAAATAATAGTATCTGATGTTCCTCTCTCACTAGCTTTTATACACTTTGAGATTTTGGAAGTGGGTTAGTTTATTTTTCTCTTTCAATATATTCCCCTCATTTAACTAATTCATCAATCTATATTTTCAAGCATAAGGCCCTGTGCAACTATTAAGTGAATAAGGGGAAGCTCCTGGTCAAGGAGTAACTTTGGAAAACTAACTATAACCTTAAAAAGCCTTCCTTGTTATCTTAACCATTTTGACAACACTGCCTCATTCTGTCCTTTCGCTTCCTTGACTTGGTTCTTTTGATTTTGATGTCACTTGAAGACTTTATGTCCTTTTTTATCTCCTAAAAAAAATTAAGAGCTGGATATATTCCTACCTACCTTGATGGCTGAAGCAGAAGGATTTCAAGTTTTCTCAACAATATAGTGAGACCCTGCCTCTTAAGTAAAAGACAGAAAACAAAACTTTTTTAAGGCAGCGTAGTGGTTAAGAAACTGGATTCCCAGATAGCCAACCATGGTTAGAGTCCTGAACCCAGCAGTTTGAAAATCATGCCAGGCATGTGTGTGTATCTCCAAAATCCTGAGGAGAATGGAGAAGGGAATATGGTGTGGCCATGTCCCAGAGTGTGATTTCTCACTTTACCTCCCTCTGATTCTCTCCAGTTAACACACACACACCCCGTGGCAAAAACTTAAAAAAAAAAAAATAATTACGGGATGAGAGATGTTGGCATGGTACTTATCTTTTTTAAGTTTACTGTAGGTGCATGTACTTGATGGAGTCAGACAGACAGACAGAAGGAAAGTGAGAAATCATCCTCTGGGGGGATGACTCTGCTACAATCCCTTCTCCACTCTCCTCTTGGGATTTTGGGCATGCACACACACGTGCCTGGCATGTTTTTCAAGCTACCATGTCTGGAACTTGAATTGCTCAGTTAGCCATGTGAGATCCTGCTACCTTAACCTCTGTGCCATGTGCTGGCTTCCCTTTGCATGTTAAATCTAAAAAATTAAATAAATAATCAAATCTAAAAAATTATCTTTAGAGCCACATCCCATTTGTTTGACCATGGTTCACATCCTGGCCCTGGCAGCTTGAAAAACATTTTGGGCATGCCCCAAATCTTGAAACAGAAGGAGAAATGGAGGGAAATGGATTACTGTGTAACCACACCCTGTTGGGAAGTGCTTTTTCTCTCTCTTTGGCAGGTGTACAAACCTGGCAATAAAAAATACATTTATCATACAAGTAATTTACACGGTTGACTATGTGTGAGTTCAGCGACATAATCATTATGCCATCTCCTGGTCCCAGAAAAAAAAAAGAATATCTTGTAATATTACTACTAGAGACAGTCCCAGTTAAAATTTAATAGCTATACATATGTATAAATATATGTAATGTTAATAAAACCAGGAACTCATAATTTTATAAGCCCATTAGAACAGCATATCATAAACATCTTCCCATGCCAACAAGAGTATTTCTCAGACGTTTTTGCTCTCAAGACCCCTACACTCTTAGAAAATGAATTTCTATTTATGTGGCGTATATCAGTGTATTAGATATTAAAATGGAATTGTTACTGTTATTGTTTAGTTAACTGACAGAAGGTGCTTGCTTTTGCCAGAGAGACCAGGTGGGGATAGGGAGAAAGCACCCCTCACTGAGGAATGGTCATGACATAGCCCCTTCTCCATATCTCCATGCTGTTGGGATTTTTGGACACACACATACATGGACCAGGTGTGTTTTTCAAGCCCTTTGGGCTAGAATTCAAACTATGCTTCACCATGTGGGATCTAACTACCTTAACCACTAGAGTACTGAACCAGCCCCAAATTTTGAGATTTTTGAAACATTAACTCATTTTAATAATAATCTGGAGCTAGCAGGTGGCATGGTGGTTAAGGTGCTGGATCCCACATGGCCAACTCCACAGTTTGAGTCCTAGCCCTGGTGGCTTGAAAAACAATGCTGGGCGTGTATGCATGTGTGCCCAAAATCCCAAGAGGAGAGTGGAGGAAAAGAGATTGCGTCATGGCCATCACTTTGCAAGGTGATTTCTTACTTTCCCCCTCTCTCTCTGTCTCTGTCTCTTTGGTGAGTGCATGTATCCTATAGCAAAAAATCTAAATAAATAAATAGCAATAATCTGAATCATCTCCAGGATGCACTGGTTAAACTCTGCAAAGAAAGCTAACTCCCATGTGGCCTACTAGAGTGAGCTCTGGGCCCAGTAAGCTTCATGCTGGACATACAGATGTGGGCCTAGGATCCTGATAGAATGGAGAACTGAAGGAAAAAGGACTGGGAGGGGGACCGCCAGGTGTCATGGTGGTTAGGGGCGCTGGATTCCCACATGGCGGACCATAGTTCAAGTCCCAGACCTGGTGGCTTGCTTTTTCTGTTTTGTGCTGTTTTATGATATTGAAATGAGTGTATAACTTTCTTCTTCCAGGATGAGTTGAGATGACCACATGATTTTGCCCCTTTAATTTGCAAATTACATTAATTTATTCGTTATTAATTTATTATTTGAAACATTCTTATATTTGGATAGACCATATTTAGTATTGGTCTATCTAATACTACTTAATTCAGTAACATTTTATTTTGTTTTGCTTAAATATTCATAAGATAGGATCGTAGCTGTCTTTAATGCAGTATGTTTTAACTAAAAGCTATTTGGTTTTCTAAAGAAAAATTCAAAATTTATACAGCCTATGTATTCTGAAATCAGAATATACCTATAATGATAATAACAGCTTGCAGTATTTTATGGAAAGGAAATCTGAAGGCTCCTAAACAATAAAGATTTAAATAAGAAATTTTATTTCAATGAATGTGATACGTTTTATAATCTGTTAATTCCTTCTCATTTTGTATATATTAACTTTCATAATTAATCTCTTACTGTGTTACTTCTCTTTAGGTACGCATAGCTGCGAAATTCATCACTCATGCACCCCCAGGGGAATTTAATGAAGTATTCAATGGTGAGTAAAAATTAGTATTATTTTAAGCCCTTCTTAACGACTATAATTTATTGAATGTTTACTGTTTCTTTTAATCCTTATGATGTGTTATAGCTATAGATAAGGAAACCAAGATTCAAAAAGATTAAAATGTCTTGTCCAAGAAGTGTCGAAGCAAGGATTCAAACCCAGATCTGAGTCAAAAGCAAACTCTTAACCTATAAATTAGGTTACTTGTCAGGTATGAGTAAAGATTTAGAGTAATTTGGGCCAGCCCCAGAAGAACAGTGATTAAGCACTCTACTTTAGGAGCCAGATCCCACATGGCTGACTGGCTGCATAGAGAACATGCCTGGTGTGTATGTGTGTGTGTCCAGAATACTGATGGGATGGGGGAAATGGAGGAAAAAGTATTGCAGTGTAACCATGCCCTTCTGGGCGTGAAGGAGTTGCGCACTTTCTCTCTCTTTCTCTCTCTCTCTATTTGACATCTGTACACACTATCTGGCAATATAAAAGAAAGTTCAAGTAGTATAACATCAACAAATTTAGAAAATATATTAAATTGGTTTGTTTCATTTGTATTACTATAAATTCCATAGCTTAAATTTCTTCATTGCTTCTACTCACAGAGTCCCATAGTAAAAGGATGCTTTTTAGGGGCAGTGGAGCTGAACTGACTGTAACTAGAAACCTTACTAAATATACAGATTCAATTTTATCACTCCCTCAAGATTTTCATTCATAGATCTGGATGGGATCAGGTGATCTATATTTATCAAGTCTTTTACCAGGTTATTCTGGATCACAGCCAGTTTGGAAACCACTATTCCAGTGTAATTTCAAGCTTCCAAACTATTTGTATTTGCTATCTTGTTAGTGTTTTACTATAGGTATGTGCTCTGTCCAGGGAGAGAGAGGAATCACCCCCAGGGAATGGCCACATTGCAATCCCTCCTCCTCTTGAGATTTTGGGCGCGTGCGTGTGCGCACAAACATACACACACACATGCCCAATGTATTTCTCAAGCCGTACAGGTCTGGGATTTGGACTGTGTTGGTCATGTGGGATCCAGTGCCCTAAACACTAGGCTACCTACTGCCCTTCTATTTGCCATCTTAACACAACTTAAAGTTGAAAAATGTAGATGGGCATGTTGAACTTCATATTAAAAATCAATCACCATTTAATTTTAGTTTATTTGGTTAATTCAGCTTAAAGGTATCTTAAGTAAAATCATAATCTTTGTGCATATTAGTTCAGTTTAGCAAGCATTTTATTTTAATTTTTTTAAGTCTCATAACTCAAAGTTTTACCAATTTTTTAATATGATTTCTGATTTACATAGAATATGTTTTAGGGATACAATATGGTTTTCCAAAACATGAACTTGTACTGATTAAATCAGAGCAAGTAAGCATCTATCATCTCAAATATTGATCATTAGTTTGTGTTATACACATTCAGGACCTACTCTTCTTTATTTTATTTTATTTTCTCCTTTTTTTTTTCTTTCCTCTTGTTTCTTAATTTGCCATATGGCATGTACACTTACCAGAGAGAGAAAGGAGAGGGAAAAAGCACCCACCAATGGGGCAGGATAATTCTGCAATCCCTTCTCCATTTCTTTATCCTGTCAGGATTTGGTGCACATATTCACACACACCTGGTGTGTTTTTCAGGCCTCCAGGTCTGGGATTCAAACTACATGGATGGCCATGTGGGATTCAGCTCCTTTAATTACCAGGCCACAGAAGTGGCCTGAAGATCTACTCTTCTCTATTTTGATGTATACATGAATAGCACCAACTATCCTTACTTATCTACTGTGCTATAGTACACTAGAATTTTTTTCTCCTTTTTTACCTGTACTCTTACATCTTTTGGTCACTTTGTATCCACTCTTTCATCATCCTTCTCTTTCCAGCTTTTGGTATCTACCATTATACTCGCCACTTTGATATACTCAAATCTTTAAGCTTCCATCAATGAACAAGAACATACAGTATTTGTCTTTTAGTGCCTGGTTTATTTCACTAAGCATTTCCTCCAGTTTTGTGTTGCCTCAAATGACTGGATTATCATTTATTTTGAAATTCTAATTTTAAATTAGAAAGTTAACTACCTGAGAGGAACTGTGTAATACTCATCTGTTCCTGACCCAGAGTACCACTGGTAGAACAATAATCTCTGTTGGTAAATTAATGATGCAGAGGAAAAATAGCTAGAAGAAACATACTTACTACAAGGAGTACAGAATACAATAGAAATAAACCAAGGTATTTTCTATAAAATTGCATATGGATTTTGAGCAGCCTTTCTTTTCCTAGTCTTTCTTCCTCATTGATCAAATGTAGACTTTCAGTAATGGTTTTTAGAAAATTCTCTTTGGGGGTGATGGTGGCACAGTGATAAAATGCAAGATTCTGTGAGACTGACCCATGTGGAAAAATTCCACTTTCACTTCCAGAGACCTCCCTAAATAGGCTGGGCATGTGCACGCCCACAATGTGGGGTTGGCTAAAACTGGGTGTGGATCAAGACCCAGTTGAGGGTATTACTGTCTTTTCCCCTCTCTTGCTCATGGAGGAAATAAGTAGATTTTTGAGGAAAATTCTTAAACTTGGACTTTAGCTTAGATAAATTATTGTTTTTCTTTCTTTAATCATACTAGAGTATATGTACATGCATGTGACAGTGAGAGAGAGAGGGAGAACAGCATCTTCAACAGGGTCTGGTGACACTGTAATTTATCATTTCTTTCCTTCAGGCCACTATCCTTTTTTTTTTTTTTTTTTTTTTTAAGAATTATTTCATTTAACATTTATTTATTTTAATTTGACCAGAGAGGGAGAGAGTGAAGTGAAGTAGAGAGAGAGGGAAAGCTATAAAGCAAGCCTCCAGGTCCATGACTCAAACCGCTGTCGGCCATGTGGGAGTACAGTGCCATTAAGCAACATGCCATCTTTCTGCCCCAAGGCCGCTATCCTGTTTGATCTTGGGCACTCATGTACATTTTAGACGTGTTTCAGGCTGACCAGCTGTGGATTTGAACTGCAGTGATTATGTGGGACCCAGCTTCTCTTAGATGTATATTACCACTGTGCCACAGAGCTGGTCCCCCAGATAAATTCTTGACTTGACAAAATAAATGTTCTTTGTAGTTGTAAGTTCCTTGTTTTATTTCTGACAACTAAATATACTTTACAGAAAAGCAATGAGAATAATTGTTACAAAAGCGTTAGCTAAGGATTGGCAAACCACTCTTGGCATTAGGGCTGGTTTTTATTGGCCACTTCCAGGTCCTTTGTTTAGAAATTCTGAGTCTATGGCCTTAAGCTTCTCTTTTGGAGTTAATACTTGGTAATTACTTAGTAACAAAGACTGTACTCTTCCAAAAGAAAAGTGACTAGACTCTGCCACACAGCTGCCCAACAAGGTTATAGACTCCTACACTAGATTCTCTAAAGAAAAGTAACTGTGTTCAGGAATTTTATTGCCACTGACTGAATCGTGCCCAACTTACTTGATCTGGATTCATTTAGATGCAAAATTAACAGTCTTCACTAGTTTTCTGTAAACCATATTTTTCATTTACTATGAAATTCCTGAGAATTTATTGTGGTTAAATTATTTTTGTGTACATAACTGTATGAAAATCTATGAACATTAGCATCTGTTCATTTGCATTTGTAGGGGGTTTTTTTAGTCTTTTTTTGTTTTGTTTTGTTTTTGCCATAGGTCACATGTACTCACTGGAAGAGAGAAAGAGACAGAGAGAGGGAAAGGGAAAAATCACCCCCTGGGGAGATGGCAATACTGCAATCCCTTCACTTCCATTCTCACTGGGTTTTAGGTATGTTTGCCCAACATCATTCTCAAGATGCTGGGTTCAGGACTCAAACTGTGGTTGGCTATGTGAGAATCTAGCACCTTACCCACCATGCCACCCACTGGCATCAACTGTCTTAGAATTTCTAAATGTAGTATGTCCAAAGACTAATCTTTGTGAAGCCTGAGTTTTGTTTTTAAGGATTTTTTTTTTCGGTTTGAGCAGAGAGAGAGAGAAAGAGAAGGAAAGTGAGAAAGTAAGCCACCACATCCAGGACTCAAACTGCAGTAGGCTACGTGGGAGTCCACTGCCTTTAACCACCACGCCACATGCTGGCCCCCAAAGCCTGAATTTTTTAAACATACTCTAGAGGGCCAGGCAGATGGCATGATGGTTAAGGCAGCTGGATCCCACATGGCTGATTGTGTAGTTCAAGTTCTGGACCTAGTGGCTTGAAAAATATGCTGGGCACGTGTGCCCAAAATTCCAAAATGAGAATGGAGGAGAAAGGACTCTGGCATGGCAATCCTCCTGAGGGGTAATTTCTCACTTTTTTCTGTCTCTCTCCAGCCAGTGCTTGCCATCCTATCACAAACTTTAATAAATAAATAAATGAATGAATGAATAAATAAGTGGGCTGGTAGGTGGCATGGAGGTTAAGGCGCTGGATCCCATGTGGCCAGCTATACTGTTTGAGTTCCAGACCCAACAGCTTGAAAATCACATTGGGCACAGGTGCATGGTGCCCAAGAATTCAGAGAGAAGAATGGAGAAGGGATTATAAGGTGGCCATCCTCCCTGGAGGTGATTTCTCACTTTCCCTCCCTCTCTCTCTCTCTCTCTGTCTCTGGCAAGCACATGTGCGCTATAGCAAAAAAAAGCTTTAAAAAACTAGAAATCTGCAAAAAATTGTCAAATTTGACCTCTACTGAATATTTTAATGTGTTTTTCCCCCTCAGATGTCCGGCTACTACTTAATAATGACAATCTTCTCAGGGAAGGGGCAGCACAGTAAGTATCTTCCTACATCCACTTACAATGTTATCTTTTTTTTTTTTTAATATTTATTTCATTTTATTTTATTTATTCATTCATTTTATTTTAATTTGACCAGAGAGAGACACACAGAGAGAGAGAGAGAGAGGAGAGGGAGCAAGCCACCAGGTCCGGGACTCGAACCGTGGTTGGCCATATGGGAGTGTCCAGTGCCTTAACCACCACGCCACCGACTGGTTCCCTTGTAATGTTATCTTAATATTGGATAAACTCCGTTGCCAATAAACTAGTACCCTGAAAAGTAGATATAAAACATTTTAAAGCAGTTAACTTAAGCAATTTTAGTTGTATTTTTTACTTGGAGAAAAATGTGTTCCCCTAAAATATTGTTTACTTCCTCAAAAATTTACAATATATGAACGTATTTATTTTGGGGTTATGCATAGATTTTCCTTATGAAAGTAGAGTTTAATGTTATAGGTTTTCTTTTATATTTCTTCTAGTTCGTGTTGAATTTTTGGAACTGCTAGTTATAGAAAAATTAAGTTGTTATTGAAGAATGATGATGATTCTCAAATTATCAGAGAAAAGCAGATATTCATTAAGTGCCTTAATATAAGTAAAAATTAACCATACGATAAAAGCATGATTATTCTACTTAGTCATTAACTTCTTATCACTGTTAAGCTAATGAATATTTCTGAAATATCATTTTCATTTTGTATTTGCCCTCAAAAACATTATAATGGTACTCTTTTTTTTTTTTTTTTGGTCTTTTAGATTCTGTTCTCAATGTCATCTAGCCTTTAAGGCCTCCCATTATCTGGCTTTATCACTACTCTCTTATACCATTCAACACAAAGTTCCACTTCAGTTACTATTTCTCCAACTGGCCAAGTTTCTTTGTAAAGAGAAAAACAGAATTCAGTAATGACTGGGAATGGATAGGACAGCACATTTTGATGCAAAGCAACAAATAATTATTATTTGGTATGATATGTAAGTGGTTTTGATTTATAGCTATAGAAGAGTTTTAAGAGCAGCTGCTCAGGGAAACAGTTGTCTCCTGTCCTGTCCTAGCTGCCCTTTTGGACCACATTTTGGGACTAGATCTACAGACAGAATTGTCACAATATCACTATAATTGTCATCATGGTTGATATCCTAATGTACATTGATTTAAGGAAACTAGGCATATATTAAAGATACAGTCTAGGGGCCAGAAGGTGACGTGGAGGTTAATCCCGTGTAACTGGCTGCACAGTTTGAGATGTGGTGGCTTGAAAATCATTCAGGGCACATGTGCATGTGTGCCCAAAATCCCAAGGAGAATGGAGGAAAAGAGATTGCAACATGGCTATATCCCTGAGGGGTTGATTTCTCACTTTACTTCTTTCTCTCTGTCTCTGGTGAGTGCATGTGCCCTATGGCAAAAATCTAAGGTTAAAAAAAAAAAAAAAGATAGGTTCTAATGCTGGCTTCTCATATACATAGAATCTGCCATAGAAAAGGACATTTATGATTTTCTAATTCAACCCCCCTCTTCTCTCTGCCATTTCATTGAAAGAATCTCATCTACATCTGTCAACAGATGATTATCTGTCTGAATGTATTAGTAATAAGGAATTCGCTATCTCACAAGGCAAGATTTTCAATTTGCCAGTCACATTAGTCCTAGTTTTATCCCTGAGAGCTACCCAGAATAAATCTACTATAGGAACCAGCAGGTGGCATAATGATTACATTGCTGGAATTCCATATTTTGGACCATAGTTCAAGTCCTAGACATGGCAACTTAAAACTCATGCTGGACACGTGTGTGTACGTGCCCAAAATCCCGACAGGAGAATGGAGGAGAAGGGATTGCAGTATGGCCATCCCCCCTAGGGGGTGATTTCTTGTTTTCTGTCTTTGTCTCTCCAGCAAGTGCACGCATCCTATAGCAAAAATCTCTGTTAAGTCAATCATTCAATCAATTCATCAATCTACTCTGTACTTCATTTGATAAAATATTGCTAATGGGGCTGGGGGCTGGAATGTATGTCACCCAAGGGTAATTGCAGTTTAAGCCTATTGTGCCATTTCCAACTAGGGCTAACTAGAAATTAGACTATAGTTTAGATGTTTCAGTTGCTTTAATTGCACTGACACTGAAGCCTTGTATTTATAAATATTCCAGTTCTGAGAGGTTTGAGGTTCTTGGAGAACCTTTTAATTAAAGGAGAATTTTCCTGGGTCCAAATACTTGATTTTCTATAGAGTTGGGGAATTCAGTTTTATTTTTATAATGAATTGTTTCAGTCCCTTGGCCATAATTGTCATAGTAAGCGCTTAGTAATGGTCTCATTAATCACCATCCGCATTACTACCT
This sequence comes from Tupaia tana, assembly GCA_026018925.1. Classification (NCBI taxonomy): domain Eukaryota; kingdom Metazoa; phylum Chordata; class Mammalia; order Scandentia; family Tupaiidae; genus Tupaia; species Tupaia tana. Next base: position 80,547,900 of record JAKSZU010000004.1, read on the forward strand.
TTTATATAAAATGAAAGAGGCTTGAAGGGACCTAGGATGTGAATTTCCACCTATGCTTCTGACCACTAAAACCTTTCATTCCCTAATTGCCAGGGAATTCTAGAATAAGTCGGGCATAGTAGGTCATATTAAAGAGTGAATTTTATTCTGAGAAAGATGGGAATTATTAAGTGTGTTTTGAGCAGAGGGGCTGCCAGGTGACATGGTGGTTAGGGGCCCTGGACTCCCACATGGCCGACTGCAGTTTGAGGCCCCGACCTGGTGGCTTGCTTTCTCACTTTCCACCTCTCTCTCTCTCTCTCTCTCCTTCTCTGGCCAAATTGGAATGAGTAACTAAAAGTTAAATGAAATAATTTTAAAAAAAGAATCTTTAAATAAGTGTTTTGAGCAGAGAATGACATGACGAAACTTACATTTTGGAGTAATTACTGGCTGTTATGCAGGGGACAAAAGCTAAAGACGAGTACTTGCAGGACTATTAGAGTAGTTCAAGGATAGATGGTGGTGGTTTAGACTAGTGGTAGCAGTGAGGGTGGTGAGAAGGAGTCAGATTCTGAGTATGTCCTTAGGTAGAGCCTGTAAGATTTACTGATGGAGGGCCAGCAGGTGACATGGTGGCTAAAGGTGCTGGACTCCTACATGGCTGACAACAGTTTGAGTCAAGGACCTGGTGGCTTGCTTTCTCACCTTCTCTCTCTCTGTCTCTCTCTGGTCAAATTTATAAAAACAATAATAATAAATGATTATTTAAAAATAAGAGAGAGATTGATGGATTGGATGTGAAGTGTGAGAGAAAGAAGAGTGTCAAAGATGACCCAATTTTTGGCTTGAATAGCTGGCAGAAAGGAGATAACATTTATTTGACATGGTATTAAATGTATGTCTTTGTCTGGCATTGTGTTCCTAACAGAAATAACTGAGACTGGCTAACTTATGAAGTGCAAAGGGGTGGGCTTGGGTATCAGGCCTTGTAATCATAGCAAGTGCTTACAAAGAAAGAGAGCTGAGTACAGTCATCTTCCTTCTGTACCAACCTACTCTCAAGGGAATTCCTTCTCAGCAAGAACTCAGCAAGAACTCACTCAATCTCAGGCCAGCCAAAATGCCTAGTAGCAAAGGAAGCTAGATCCCACATGGCCAACTGTGATTCAGGTCTTAGCCCCAGCAGCTTGGAAAACACGCCAGCCATCTGTGCGTGCCCCAAATCCTAACCAGATGAAGAAGGGATCGCAACATAACCAGGTTCCATGGCCCATCGCAGCATGAACACCAGAGCATGCGCTGGTTTAAAAAGAAAAAAGAACTCAGTCTCAAGAGAGAGCACTAATCAATTCATAAGGGCAGTGCCTTCATGGTCCAATTACCACCCACCAGACTTGACCTCTTAAAGGCCTGATGACCACCCAAACCATTACACTTGGCTACTAGATTCCAAAACAGGAATGTTTGAGGGGCAGACCATTATTTAGTCCCTAGCAATGTAAGCGAATTTTCACATTGGTTTTTGTAATTTATAATCTAGAGTAGAATATTTATTCCCGATTCCTGAAGTTTTAAAAAAATAGTTATTCTATCAATACTTTCCATGAACATTTAAATTATATTTCTTTCTGAAGAGCCAGTGTATTTGAGGCTCATTTTGCTACATGGGGATGTTGTGTTTTTAGGAAATTATTAGTGTTCTTTTTTTCTTCTTTTTTTTTTTTTTTTAAATTTGCCAGAGGGCACATACACTCACTAGAGAAAGAGGGAGAGGAAAGAAAGCACCTCAAGAAAATGATGATGACATAGTCTGGTCTCCATTTCACCATCCTGTCAGGATTTTCAGCACATATGCACACGTGCCCAGTATTTTTCAAACTGCCAGGTCCAAGATTCAAAACGTATGATTGGCCATGTGCAATCTGGCTCTCTTAACCACTGGGCCATGGGGCTGACCAGGAAATGATTAATTTAAAACACAACAATAATTCCACAAAATGAGAAGCCTGAAAATTAGTCTTAAATATTTGAAGTTTAAATGTTTGTTGTTTTTATTTCTCTTGAAAAGCCTAGGGGAAAAAATTTAATGTCCACTTAAAACTTTAGTGTTTTAGTAGATATTTTAGTAGGTTGAAATTGGGTTGTGTGATGCTAATGCCATGTGGGAAGGCCTGTGTGCAGGCTGACCTTGAATCTAAACCCTGGGCGTTCCCATATATATAGCTCCAGTATCTCACTGCAGTATGCCACTACTTGTACGCCCAAGGCTGGGTACTGACTTTTGATTATGGTTTTTCCACCTTGTCCTGCCTCAGAGAACTGAGGATATAAAAGATATTTTTTTTAAAGTGTATATCAATTGAAGATTCTTTTGAATTACTGAAAACTTTTGCCTAAGTGATTAAAACTGTTCACAATTCACAATGATCACATTACTTAAAGTTTTGAAATGTTCTAAGTAGGAGCTCTTTTGGAGCTTATGAGTGAAGAGGAAAAAAGTAATTTCAGAGCTTGAGGTGCTTCTGAGATCTCTGGAAAGGAATCCTTTGCAGAAAGCTGGAAGGCATATTGTTAACCCTAGATATCTGGGGAGGAAGGGGGAAAAGCACCAGGTGGAAGTTTTACATTTCCTTTCACTGTTCTGTGAAATATCTTTTCTCTCTATTTACACATGTTCTCTTCCTCTCTCCCCCTTCTCAAACTTTTTTAAAAAACAGTGCATTTGCCCAGTATAACATGGATCAGTTCACACCTGTGAAGATAGAAGGCTACGAAGATCAGGTAATAATTGCTGGTTCGATAGGCTGTGCCTAGTAGTTGAAAGCCTAAAAACCAGTCAGATACTGAATAAATTCATATCTTAGTTTTCATAGTTTCTGTAAACAATAGAATATTCTTTCTCTCTCTGATAACAGTAGGAGTTTCATTGACAATAAAAGGGAATTGCCCTCTCAAAAACAGTAAAAGAAGTTAAGTCTTGACAATAAAAGCATTGAGTCTTAACAAGTTTTCTGCTGTCTCTAAATCTCCTTGTTAGGAATGACAGAAGCCATTATATTTCATAGAAAAATAGGCCATTCCTATTGAAATTTAGACTCTTTTGATTTAGACTTTTTATAACTATAAAACATGTTAAAAAATACAAAAGTATATTAGGTTATAGCTCTGAATAAAGTTTATACAGAGACTGTATTAGACAGAAACCAAGGAAGAAAGGGTATTAGGATGGGGAAAGTTCACAGTTTAAGGTTGACTTAGTTATATGTATAATATTTCCTATAAGAATTAAATGGACTTCATTGAAAAATCACTATGTAAAAGAAACCTAAATGAAAGATTAACTGTCTTTCTCAGAATCTTTATTAATTTATTTGTTTTGCAAATTCTGATAAAACAACTGCCCTTTTTACAGCTAATCATATTTGTAATTATTCTTTGGAAGGTCTTAATTACAGAGCATGGTGACCTGGGTAATAGCAGATTTTTAGATCCAAGAAACAAAATTTCCTTTAAATTTGATCACTTACGGAAAGAAGCAAGTGACCCTCAGCCAGAGGAAATAGATGGAGGCCTGAAATCATGGAGAGAGTCCTGTGACAGTGCTTTACGAGCCTATGTGAAAGATCATTATTCCAACGGCTTCTGTACTGTTAAGTATCTGCTTGCTTTATTATCCCAAAGTGTTTTGCTTTTTACGTCTTCCTTGTCTTTTGAGTGCTTTAACCTGCCAGACATCACTTCTTTCTTTGTAGTTACGGTATCCTCTACATTTTCTTCCCTAAATTATTGTTCAAAAGGGTATAAATAAGTAGATTTTTTAAAGAGAAATTCTTGCTTATAGGGTGCATGCGTGTGCTATCTCGAGAGGCAGAGAGATAGAAAGCTAGAAATTACTCCACCCCCACCCCCCCAGGGATGACCACACTGCATATCCTTCTTCTCCATTCTTCTCTCGGAATCTTGGGAACGCATGCACATGAGCTGAGTGTGAGTTTTAAGCTGCTGGGTCTGGGATTCAAACTGCTGTCGACTATGTGGGAGTCCAGCGATGTAATTGTTATGCCATCTACTGGTCCCAATAAGTAGAAATTTTAACACAGAAATTTCCTGTTTAGGGGCCGCCAGGTGGCTTGATGGTTAAGGGTGCTGGACTCCCACATGGTTGACCGCGGTTCAAGTCTGGAACCTGACGGCTTGCTTTCTTACTTTCTCTCTTTCTCTATCTCTCTCTCCCCCACTTCTCCTTCTCTGGTCAAATTAAAATAAATAAGTAAATAAAGATAAATGAAATTGTTTTTTAAAAGAACATTGCTTTTTAAGATCCCAGTGCATGAAAATTTTGTTTCTCAATGTATTCTATTTCACATTCATCTAATTAACTCAGAAATTGCCTTACATCCATCAGAATAAGGTTGAGTTTTTTTTCTTTATCATTTTCCATTTTTTCCCTTTTTTTTGGAGAAATTTTTGCTGTAGGGTGTATGCACTTGCCAGAGAGACAGAAAGAGAAAATCACACCCCCGGGGGGGGGATGGCCATGCCACAATCCCTTCCCTATTCTCCTCTCAGGATTTTGGGTATGTATACACATGTGCCAGCATGAGTTTTAAGCCACCCAGTCCAGGACTTTAATTGCGGTCGACTACATGGGAGTCCAGGAATATAATCACCACACCATCTGCCGGTCCCTCAGAATAAGTTTTGAAAGGTCTTTAGCTAAAACATGGGGGAAAATGGTAAATTAAGATTTACCTATATTTGGTTTTACCTGTATCACCCACATTTATGACTTTTTGGCACAGGGATTTTTTGTTCTGTTTTGTTTTTGCCAGAGCGTATGGCCTTTTGCCAGGGCTAGAGGGAGATAGTATCCCCGAATGGGGTGCAGTCACACCACAATTCCTTCTCTGTTTCTCCACCCAGTTGGAATGTGGGGTATACATATATACATGCCTAGCCTGTTTCTCAAACCATCAGGTCAGAACTCAAATCAGGTGCTATAGTGGTTAAGGTGCTAGACTCTCACATGGCTGACTACAATTCAAGTCCCAGACCTGCAGTTTGCTTTCTCACTTTCCCTCTCTGTCTGTCGCTGTCTCTCTCTGGTCAAATTTAATAATGATGATGATGATAAGAAATAAAATTAAAATAAAAATCAAATTTGCTTTAGTTGTATCTTATTATTTACAAATAAACATAGACGTGTATAAAGCTCATGCACATGTTCTCTCGCATGCACGTGTGCGTGCGCGCACACACACACACACACACATCTATTTTGGGCCAGCGGGTGGTGTGGTGGTTAAGGTGATGGATCCCACATGACTGACTCCTCAGTTCAAGTTCCAGACCCAGTGGCTTAAATAACACATTGAGTGTGTGCACATACCCAAAATCCCAAAAGGAGAATGGAGAAGGGATTGTAGCATGGTCTTTCCCCCTGGGGATGACCCCACTTTACCTCTCTGTCTCCAGCGAGCATACATGCCCTATGGCAAAAATCTTAAAGAAAAAAAAAAATAACACATTTTGTGGACTGTAAAGTACTGTTTGTTTTCTTTGCTTTCCCTTGGTGATGTCATTCTATTGACCTCTCCCACACTAAGTTGATGTTCCTAATACTACTACCTAGACATCTCTGTCTAGATTTCCCTGTTTGTTAATCCCACCATATTTCTAATCATCCAGTATAACTAAGGCACCTTCTTTCCTTTGCTCTGTATTTGTAATATACTCTAGACTTCACTGTGCTTATGTATTCTGTATGTGACCCCCCTCCTTTTTGTTCCCATTATTGCCACCCTTAATGTGGCCTCCTAACCAACCTCCAACTTTCTTACATTTTATACTGTATATCAATATTGCTTGTTCTCCCAGGATAGTAGTTTTAGTCTTGTTTTGCTGTCTCTCCATTGCCTGTAGAATGAAATCCTAAACTCTCTTCTTATAGGTACTAACATGACCTAAGTCTTCCATGCTGTCCTGTCTCTTCACTGGTCCACTTTGCACATACCCTCTAACCTGACGGAACTAATATTTACTGAATAAGTCCTCAGTATCCTGCTTAAGCTGTTTTCCTCGTCTTTATTCTCAGTCTCAGGATATCAGAATCTCATGTTTTACGCTGGCTTGCTGGTACAGTAATGAAACCCTACTCAAGCTGGATCCATATGGGAAATCACAGCTTCAGTTGTCTGGCTGACCTGTACACACTGAGTGTGCACACTCACTTTCTTGGCTGGCTGGGGAGGCTAAGGAGGCTCATGGTGTGAGACCCAATTAAGAGTCCTTGTCCCTTCTCTCTCTTCCTCTCTGTCTCTATCTCATGGAAGAAATAAACTTAAGGAAAAAAATAGAATCTTCTATCTTGCAAGACAGCCTACATGGCACTTGTATTTCCCTCTGTACCACTGTCTCTGTTAGAACCTAACACATTCAGCTTTGTGTTCATACCCCACGAATGCTATTATGCATAATCTATGTGATAGTCTTTTCCAAGGATTTAGAACACTGCTTTTGTACAGAGTCATTTAGATTAAATATGTTTTTTGGAGTCTAACTTTTTTTTCCCCAAACAATAGGTTTATGCTAAAACTATAGATGGACAACAGACCATTATTGCCTGTATTGAAAGCCACCAGTTTCAGCCTAAAAACTTCTGGTAAGAAAATAGATGTTCTCTTCTATTTTGTATCTAATTTATTTCGGAAAGAAACTAATTCAGACTTGGTTGCTTTGTTGTTTGTTTCTCATTTTTGTTTGCTGTAGGGTGTGTGTACTTGCTGAAAATAGATAGGGAGGGAAAGTGAGAAAGCACCCCCCGGAGGATGGCCATAGCAGGATCCTTTGGGCATATGTGCACACATGCCAGGAGTGTTTTTCAAGCTGCTGTGTCTGGGACTCAAACAGAGCAATCGGCCATGTGGAATTTAGCCACCTTAACCTCCATGCCACCAGGGGTGGCCCAGGACTTAGGGTTTTTTTGTTTGGGGGTGCTTTTGGTTTTTGTTTTTTTTTAATGATAGGACATGTGTGCTCACCAGAAAGAGAAAGTGAGAAATCATTCCTGTTGCGATTTGGGGCACACTTGCACATGCACCCGGTGTGATTTTTTTTTTTTTTTGTTGTTGTTGTTGTTGTTGTTGTTTTTCTGGGGTTTTTTTTTTTGTTGTTTTTTGGGGTTTTTTTGCTATAGGGCACGTGCGCTCACCAGACAGACAGAGAGAGAGACAGAAAGCGAGAAATCACCCCCAGGGGGGATGGCCACACCGCAATCCCTTCTCCTCCATTCTCCTCTTGGGATCTTGGGGCACGCACGCACACATGCCCGGCGTGAGTTTTAAGCTACTGGGTCGGGGATGTGAACCGCGGTCGACTACATGGGAGTCCAGCGACATAGCCATTACGCTAACTGCTGGTCCCCCCAACCCCGCCCCGTGTGATTTTCAAACCGCCAATTCAGGACTTGGAATCCATGCAGCAGGCAATATGGGATCCAGTGCCTTAACCTCCATGCCACCTAGCCACCTACTGGCCCCGGGACTTTATCTTTCTTTTCTTAAGAATTATTTATGTTATTTATTACTATTATTATTATTTTTAAATTTTTTATAGGGCACGTGCACTTATGAGAGAGTGAGAAAGTGAGAAAAAGCAAGATATCAGGGATTCAAACCACTGGCAGCCTTGTGGGAATCTGGTGCCTTAACCACCACACCACCTGCTGGCCCCAGGGACTTAGTTTTTGATCATAACTAGCGTGGAATAAATTACCTGACTTAGAGATTTCTGTTCTCCATCTATAAAATGAGGGATTTAACCATTATTTAGATTCATTCAAAATCTGTTTTTTTTAATGAAGTGTCCAGTTGAAAGAGTTTTACCTTGGTTGGGGTTAATAAGTAATTGCATAACACAAAAGCTTATCCATCTTTTCTGAAGACCCTTCCATGAACAGAATAGGTATGGTATTTTTCTTACTTTGAATTTAAAAAAAAAAAAAAAAAGGAAAATCAAAATAACTTCAACCCATTGAATCCAAAACTTATATTTGAGTAGACAGGATAACTTACACCAGTTGAATCCAAACTTACATTTGAGTAGACAGCTTTTGAGTTTGTCGAACTGGCAATTTCTTTTTTTCCCTCTTTCCCAACTTCTCTACCTCAGTAGCAGATTACCTCTTCCTTGTACAGTTTGCTAATTCTTCAGTGTTTGTATGTGTTTTAATAGGAATGGTCGCTGGAGATCAGAGTGGAAGTTCACCATCACACCACCTACAGCCCAGGTGGTTGGAGTGCTTAAGATTCAGGTGAGATTCCACCATGTTTATAGACGATGGTTAAAATCTCACATTTTTAAAATAAACATGCACATTTGTATTTATTCCAGTATTCCAGTATTAGAAATAAGGACTAGCTAGCTATGTGTAGATTCAAAGGGAGATAGATTGTAGTAGAGAAAAACAGACACCTCCTTCCTAGGAAAGCAATTAAAAGCTATTCTGGGTTAATAAAAGATAGTCATACAGAGGGTACTGCTTGCTAGTTATTTTTTCCATTCAAAGATAATATAAGATCTTTCTAGATATTATTAAACAATATATATGAAACATATAAAATATATATATTTTAAAGTTTATTATTATTACGTCATCAGAAAGTCATGATGCATTTTTACATAGAAAAATATGATATGACTTTTTCAACCACCCAGTGTTTCTTAGTTTTATTATGGGGTGTGCTTGCTCACCAGAGAGAGAAAAGTGAGAAATCACCCTTTGGCGGGGAATAGTCACGACACAGTCCCTTCTTTTCATTCTCCTCTCAGGATTTTGGGCACACACAAGAGCGCCTCAGGTGTTTTTCAAGCTGCCAAGTCTGGGACTCAAATTGCAGAGTGGGATCTACCAGCTTAACCACCACACCACTTGATGGCCTTCAGAATATATTTTTATATTTTTAATATATTTTAATTTTATATTTTTAATGTCAGACAGACAGACAGCTGACTAAGATAGCTATTGAGCCTAATTTGATGCCTGTCTGGATTAAAGTCTTCTAATATACTAAGAGATTTTACTTCCTTCATGGTAATTTAATTTATAAGCCTGACTAATTCTAAGGTCATATTAAACAGTTATTGATAAGTGAGAAAATTAGTACCTAATTTTACCTATCTTATATCATCAGTCTTTTTTTTTTAATTTTTTTTTAGAGGTTTTTGCTATAGGGAGTGTGCACTCACCAGAGAGAGACAGAGACACAGAAAGCGAGACATCACCCCCCAGGGGGCATGGCCATGCCGCAGTCCCTTCTCCTCCATTCTCCTCTCGGGATCTTGGGCACGCATGCACATGCGCCCGACGTGAGTTTAAGCCACCGGGTCCGGGACTCGAACCGTGGTCGGCTACATGGGAGTCCAGCGACATAGCCATTACACTAACTGCTGGTCCCTCTCATCAGTCTTAACTGTAATAGTAATTAGCAAGAGCTGACTTTTTAAAATAGTATATAATTTAATCAAAAGCATGTGTAGGGGTGCTGCCTGCACCCATTCTTCTTATATCGATAACTTCTTGATACAAGCAGATCCTGACCACAGGAGCATGTCTGGCATAAAATGTTTTTTGCACCAAAATAAATTTATACTTTTTTTAAGAGAGTTTTGCTATAAAGTGCATGCACTTGCCAGAGGGACAGAAAGTGAGAAATTACCCCCCAGGAGTCCCTTCTCCTCCATCCTCCTCTCTCCAGGACTTGAACCACAGTTTTAAGCGGTGGGAGTTCAATGATATAACCATTATGCGATCTGCTTGTCCCAATAAATGTACACTTGAATTCATTTTTCTGTGAACTATTTGTAAGTCTTACTGTATAGTCAAAAAGATAGTTCTAGGAAGGCAATAATTTCTGAGGATTTGTGTTGGATCATGGTCACACCGAAATTTGTTTTGTTAACTCAAATATTTTTATATTAGAGATGAGACCTACAAAAGGTTTTGTTTTGGAACAGGTAGAGTTAAGCTTAATTTCTAAAAATTAATATATCATTAGTTTATTAGATAATGAAATTGATATTTTTAGAATTTTTAATTCATAAACAGTGAGACTCATTGGCCTTACCCTATATTCCTATCCATGTCCTAGTTATTGAGTAACATGACAGAAGTTCAGACCAAATGCATAATCTTTATTCTTGGACAAAAAAAGGATTTGCTCTGTATACCTCTTTTTTTTCAGGTGGGTTCTGTGAAATATATACATTTTTCGTTCCTTCCATAGCCAGATCTCCTTTTTTAACATCCCCGATCCTATTTGTACTTGTTTTTCTTTCTGTTATTCTTTTCAGCCCCATCAACTTACAGTTTTTTGTTTGTTTCTTTTTTTTTTTTTTTTTTTAAGTTGAAAAACAATCAAATAAAACTAGCGTTTGGGCGTGACACCTCTATTTTGAGTATCTTTGTCCTCACTACTTAGCCTGGTCTGTTTTGCTATACCTTTGCTATTCTGATTTTTGCTTGTAAGTACAAGGAGTCTATAAATTCATGGAAAATGTGTATTGTGAAAAAGATTTTTGTTGACAACCAAATATCTTTCACCAAAATAAACTTGTACTTTAATTCCATTTCCCAATAAATTTTCTGAAGCCCCCTTGTATTATACGTGTTTTGTCATCTCCCTGTTTTCCAGTGTTCGTTTTTTTTTGCATTGGCAGGCTCATTCTTTTGTTTGTACCTTTTTTAGGTTATTGCCATAGGGTGCATACACTTGACAGAGATAGAGAGAGGGAGAGTGAGAAATTACACACCCCGCACCCCCAGGATGACCATGCCACAGTCCCTTCTCCATTAAGGATTTTGGGCATGCCTGCACACACACCCCGTGTGATTTTCAAGCCACTGTTCCAGGCCTCAAACTATGGTTAGTCATGTGGGAATCCAGCGTCTTAACCACCATACCATCTGCTAGCCCTTCCAGTGTATTCTTTTTTTCCAGTGTATTCTCTCTCTCTCTTTTTTTTTTTTTTTTTTTTTTTTTTTTAGAATTATTTTAGGGGCCAGCAGGTGGTGTGGCAGTTAAAGACACTGGACTCCCACATGGCTGACCACGGTTCATGTCCTGGACCTGGCAGCTTGCTTTCTCACTTTCCCTCTCTTTCTCTGTCTCTCTCTGATCAAATTGGAAAATAATGATGATAATAATAAATAAATAAAGTTAAATAAAAAATAATTCTAAAAAAATAATGATTTTGGGACCAGCAGGTGGCATGGTGATTAAGGTGCTGGACACTCCCACATGGCTGACCATGATTCAAGTCCTGGACCTGGTGGCTTGCTTTCTCACTTCCCCTCTTTCTCTCTCCGTCTCTGTGTCTCCCTCTGTCAAAATTTAAAAAAAATGAATGAATGAATAAATAAAATTAAAAAAAAAAAGATTTTATTTAACTTATTTAATTAATTAATTTATTTATTTAGATTTGACCAGAAAGGGACAGAGTTGGGGGGGCGGGGTGTTGAGAAAGCAAGCTGTTACATCCAAGACTCGAAATGTGGTTGGCCATGTCAGAGTCCAGCACCTTAGGGACCAGCAGTTAGTGTAATGGCTATGTCGCTGGACTCCCACGTAGTCGATTGTGGTTCGAGTCCTGGACCCGGTGGCTTAAAGTCACGCTGGGGGCATGTGCGTGCGTGCCCAAGATCCTGAGAGGAGAATGGAGGAGAAGGGATTGCAGTGTGGCCATCCCCTCTGGGGGGTGATTTCTCGCTTTCTATCTCTGTCTCTCTCTGTCTGACGAGCACAAGCGCCCTATAGCAAAAAAACCTCTCCAGAAAAAAAAGTCCAGCACCTTAACCAACACACCACCTGCTGGCCCCTAAAGAAGACACTTATTTTTGTTCCTTAACAGTATGATATGTAGTGGGCTCATATTGTTCCGGGAAGTCCTTTTTTTATGATTCGGATCATAGTTTCTACCTAGATGAAGCTTGGCTATTAGTTATCCCTCTCTAATGATAACCTAAAAGAGTAAGCCCATGGAGCCAGTAGGTGGCATGGTGGTTAAAGGTACTGGATTCTGACATGGCCAACCACAATTCAAGTCCTAGACCTGGTGGCTTACGTTCTCACTTTCCCTCTTTCTCACTATCTGATCAAATTAGAAAAGAATAATAAGAATAATAAATAAATAAAGTTAAATAAAATAATTCTTTTTTATTTTTTTTAAAAAAAGGAATAAGCCCATAATGAGACACTTTATTTCTGTATAGATCAATGAATATCTAACTTTTTGAAAAAGCATAGCACAGGGAGATAGTATGCATGTTGGATAAGGTTGGAGCTCTAGAATTTGACCTAATTCACACCCTACCTCCTCTTCTTAACTAGTTTACATAAACATGAGTAGTTTGGGGGTTTTTTTTTTGTTGTTTTTGCCAGTGGGTGTATGCATTTGCCAGAGAGAAAGAGGTAGAGGAAGAAAGCACCCCCGAATGGGGTGTGGTCATGCTACAATCCCGTCTCCAGTTCTCCATCCTTTTGGAATTTGGGGGTGTGTATCTGTATGCATTTAGTGTGTTTTTTAAGCCACTAGGGCCAGGATTTAAACCATGTGGTTAGCCAAGTGAAATGCAGCTCCCTTAACCTCAAGGCCACAGGTCTTCTCTGTGGGTAACTTATTAAACTGTCTCAAGCCTCAAGTTTCCTAGCCGTAAAATAGATATAATAGTAATCTGTATCATGAGAGATTAAATGAGATAATGTAAGTAGTAAGGGTTCTGCATAGTGCCTTACACATAAAATATCTTAAATAATTGCTATGGTAGTGAAGGTTACTGCTCCTCTTCTCTTTTTCTACTTTATCTCTAAAAACATACTTTTTGTTCAAATACTTCTGGAATTATAGGCCAGAAGTCTTAGTCTGTCTAGGCTATTATAATAAAATACTCTAGTGTGGGTAATTTATCAACAACAGAAATTTATTGCTCACATTTCTGGAGGCTAAGAAGTCTAAGAACCAGGTGCTAGCAGATTCAGTATCTGGTGAGGGCCTTGTGACATACAGATAGTGTCTTGTTGCTGCATTCGCATTTGCAGAAGGTACAAAACTCTTTGTCCTCATAAGGCTTGAGTTGGGGGAGGGTGGAAGAGCTTCCTCAAGCCTCTTTTATTAAAAAAAAAGGTACTAACTCCAAGAGATCCCACCTCTTAATACTATTGCATTGGGTATTAGGTTCCAACATAAGAACTAGGACCAACACCAGCACACCAACAGTCAGATCATAGCACTAGATGAAGGAAACAGCATTACCCAGACTAATGTTCTAGTATTACACCCCTCATTTCAGCTCCATTTTGTTTTCCTCATAGAAAAAGTATAATTTTGTTGCTCTTATTGTATGGTGCATGTGCTTACTACAGAGAGAGAGAGACAGGGAAAGTGAGAAATCACCCTCCAAGAGAAATGGCTTACCACAATCCCCTCTTCTGTTCTCCTCTTGGGATTTTGGACATGCGCACACACATGTCCAGCGTGATTTTCAGGCTGCTAGATCTAGAACTCAAGCCATGGAATTGGCCATGTGGAATCTAGTTGTCTTAACCTTCATGCCACCTGCTGGCCCAAAAAAGTGTAATCTTTAAAACATTCCCAGCTATTTGCTGATAAGTTATAGAGTAATATCTTCGGCTTGACTGACAGTGCATAGTATTTGTGCTAGAAAAAGAAATGTACACTGTAAAGATGTGATTAAATGTAAATAAATTAATTAATTTTTTAAAATTCCCTTTTCCTGGTTAATATGATTTATAAAGTGCTCTGCTTGTCAGTATGTCACCAAACACAGTAATGTCACCTTTCGCACATATTCATATGCACTGTGTTCTTTGTTTTTCTCCAAACTCGCCTGTGAACTCCATTCTAGATCTTTTTCATCCCCTTACTAGAAACTTTCTACCTTGCCCACTTAAGTGAAGTTCCTGTTTTCAAGACACTGTAAAAATCCATGAAAATAGATACCCTCTTCCTATTCTGTGTGGCCAGTTGATAGACATATTAAAGTGATGGACCCTATCTTGTAATTTATCAAAACGTCTTGAGCCTTGTATGTTACTGTATGTTAGTCTGTTTCTTACACTCTTCCTTGCTAATTGTTTTCATAATGCAGTACTTCACTTTACCTTACATCTTCAAAAGTGCTTTTAGGGCCTTCCAGTGGTATTGTGTTTAAAGTGGCTAGATCCCACATGGCCAGCTGCGTGGTTCAAGTCCCAGACTTGGTGGCTTGAAAAACATGCCAGGCATGTGTGGGTGCATGCCCAAAATGTCAAAGGAGAACTGGAGAAAGGTGTGGCCATCTCCCCTAGGAGGTGGTTTCTCACATTCTCTCTCCTATTTCATTTCCCCATCCGTTTAATCTTATTTTTTGCAGTCAGTTTTTTTTTTTTTTTTTTTTCAATCTTGTCTTTAACCTTCAGTTAAGTTTACTTATTTATTTCTTTAAAAAGAAAGGGGATGGAGGAGACAGGCAGAGAAACCCAACAAGGTTTTCATACCATGATCCACCCCAGGTCTCAGCCAGCCCCAGAACATTGGCACACACCCAGTGTGCATGGGAAGGCCACAGAACCTTCCCAAGTGGATCTAGTTGCATTACCACTGTCCACTGTTTGGTCCCTACTTACTGATGTTGGTGATCGTGTGTATGGAGAGATGTGTTGTTAAGATATTAGGATCCATTAAAATGCCTTGGTTTTTACAGAGGAAAACTAATGTTCGGCTATGTTATATTTTTGAAGAATTATTTTATTTATCATCATTATTAATATCTTCTAATTTGCTCACACACGCTCACCAGAGAGAGAGAGACCAAACCACTAGGTCTAGGATATGAACCATGGTTGGCCATGTTAGGAATAGAGCACCCCAACCACCACACTTATTTGCTGGCCCCCATGATTTTATCTTAATACTATTAAGAGTAGGGTCTTGGGACCAGCAGTTGGCATAATGGCTATGTTGCTCAACTCCCATGTAGTCAACTGCGGTTCGAGTCCTGGACCCAGTGGCTTAACCTCACGCTGGGGGTGTGTGTGTGTGTGTGTGCATGCGCAAGTTCCCTAAAGGAGAAGGGATTATGGCATGGCCATCCCCCCGGGGGGTGATTTCTCACTTTCTGTCTCTCTGTCTCTATCGAGTGCATGCGCCCTATAGCAAAAAAAAAAAAAAAGAGTAGGGTCTTTGTTAAGCTAGCAGGTGGCATGGAAGTTAAGATATTTGGATCTCACATAGCCAACTCCGCAGTTCGAGTCGTGGACCCAGGAGCTTGAAAATCATGTTGGGTGCATGTGAATGCTTGCCCCAAATCTTGAGAGAATGGAAAAAAGGGATTACAGCATGGCCATTCCACCTAGGGGTTATGATTTCTCCTCACTTTCCTTCTTTCTCTCAGGCAAACACACACACCCACGAAAACTAAAAATAAAACAGTGGGATCCTTTTTTTAAAAAAATTCACAATGCCTAGCATAGTGCCTAGAATGTAATAAATATATAAATGTTGAACTTAATTTTTTTTTTTTTTCTGCTAAGGAAAGAGAATTTAATGTTCTCTGCATCCCCCCCTATTTTTTGGCAAAGGGCACATGTACTCACCAAACTGAGAGAAAAAAAAGAGAGAGAAAAGAACCCCAAAATGGGGTGTGGTTATGCCACAACCCTTTTTCCTCCCTTTCTCCATCCCATCAGGATTTGGGGTGTACATGGCGTGTTTTTTTTTTTTTTCTTTTTTCTGGAGAGGTTTTTGCTATAGGGCGCTTGCGCTCGCCAGACAGACAGAGACAGAGAGATAGAAAGCAGGAAATCACCCCCCAGGGGGGATGGCCACACCGCAATCCCTTCTCCTCCATTCTCCTCTTGGGATCTTGGGCACGCACGCACACGCGCCCGGCGTGAGTTTAAGCTGCCAGGTCTGGGACTCGAACCGCGGTCGACTACGTGGGAGTCCAGCGACATAGCTATTACGCTAACTGCTGGTCCCTACATGGCGTGTTTTCTTCAAGCCATTGAGTCTGGGATTCAGGCCATGGTCAGCCACAAGGGTTCTTGTTTCCTGTGCATTATAGGGAGCGCTAACTGCTGCACTACAGGGCCAGCCCTATGCATTTTAATTAAGCTTAATTGTGAATTACCATAGATTATAGTAATTATATGTTCAGAGTTGGTTAAGATGGCTTACTCATTTAAGGATGGTTTAAAGCATGGGTTTTTTTTTTTGTTGTTGTTTTTTTTAAAGAATTATTTATTTACTTTTATTCATTCATTTTATTTTTAATTTGACCAGAGAGATAGATATATATAGAGAAAGAGGGAAAGTGAGAAAGCAAGCCACCAGGTCCAGGACTCGAACCATGGTCAGCCACGTGGGAGTGTCCAGCACCTTAACCACCACGCCACCTGCTGGTCCCTTAAAGCATGGTTTTGTGCCCTAAGCAATAGATTGCCATATGAACTACACATAAACTTGCTCAAACATCATCTCGTGCAGGTTCACTATTATGAAGATGGCAATGTTCAGCTGGTTAGTCATAAAGACGTACAGGATTCAGTAACTGTTTCGGTGAGTATGGATTTATTTAATGTCTATCTCACTTGTGTCTTGTTTTTCTTCTAAAAATTAAGCTCCAAGACTGAGTGCTCATTCTGCCCGTTGGCAGACTGAGCAACTGAGTTGGCAGTGCTATATTGGATCAGTAGTGCTTGTGGCTTTAGAGAAACTTCTTTCTCCTTCTCTTTTCTCATTTGTAAGATTTGGTCAAGCACCGCCATACCTTCTGTCAGTAAACATCAGGAGCAAGGAAAGTTTGCCAAACTAAATCCTATAGCGCTGTTATATTAGAAAAAACTTTTCATCAGAAAGTATTGTGTTCTTTACCTTGAAAAAAGGAACGTGATTTGTTCTTATATACCTTCTTTCATAATCTCATTACTGCCTTACATTCTTAGAAGTTACTGAGTACCCCCAAAGTGCTTTTGCTTTTTATTATATATATGTATCTATAAATATTTACCCTGTTAAAAATCAAAATGGAGAAGCATTAAAAATATTTATCCATTTATTTAAAATGTGAATGATTACTAATTAACATAATTAACTTTATTGAAACATATTTTCAAGCACATGAAATTGGAAGGATTCATTAATTTTACATCTGCACAAATTATGTAATGTCTGGCTTAAAAGGCAGCTGGATTTTTTTTTTTTTTTTTTTAAAGAATTATTTTATTTAACTTTATTTATTATTATCATCATCATTATTATTTTCCAGTTTGATCAGAGAGAGAGAGAGAGAGAGAGAGAGGAAGTGAGAAAGCAAGCCACCAGGTCCGAGACTTGAACCGCGGTCGGCCATGTGGGAGTCCAGTGCCTTTAACCACCATGCCACTTGCTGGCCCCAAGGCAGCTGGATTTTCATATCTGCTTTATGTTTTCCACTAGCCCTCAATGTGATGAATTCCTCACATCTTGAAACTTCTAGGAAAGTGCACTGTACAAGCATGAGCAAGTGAGAATAAAACAAGCAAATAACTTTGTCTTAGTAGTATTATGAAAATAGAATGTAGTTCTGACCTCTTCATAGACTGTCTCGAGACTGCTACTGTGGGCATTAGCTCTTCCTTTCTTACCTTTAATTCTGTTATATTTAATGGTGAAAGGAAAAGAGAACTTCATTTCATTTTATACCTCAATCATGTAATGCAAAATGTGATTGTCTGGTTTGACATTTTAAGTGGCAAATAATGGAGTATATGAGCTCACGTTATGTGACTAATATGTCAGAGAACGTTGTTTAATCATTTTAAACCAGAAATATTTCAAGGCACCAAGATTTCAAGACACAATGTCTTTTGGGCATACTATGGTAGAGTGGAAAACGCATGGGATTTTGGGGAGGCAAAGACCTAGATTCAAATCTCATCTGCAAAATGAAAGTGGTGATAATAACTTAAATGCTTCACAGGGTGGATGTATGAGAATCAAAGGAGGTAATGTGCATGGGACTACTTGGTAAAGATTGTTATACACATGGTAGTTAAAATGGACTTACTTTTCTGTGTCTATTATTTCTTACATATTTTTAAAAATTCTTACTGTCCTCTCTTCCTCCCTCCATTAGAATGAAGTCCAAACTGCCAAGGAGTTTATTAAAATCATAGAGAATGCAGAAAATGAGTATCAGGTAAAAGATTCAGAACTAATTTTTGTAGATCCAGTACCTTACTGTTTTGCTGTTAACCTCTCTGTGTCCTTTAACGTAAATTATATATGCTGTTCAGTGCTCCTAGGTGTGTAGACTCTGCAGACCTTGCAACTTGACATTTTGCTTACAATCACCATTTTGCTTAACAGTCATGGTTTCAGAATTGGAAGGGGGACTATAAACGGTAGTTTCAGAAATAATATATAGGTGAGCTTCCTGACCCACTTCAGAGATGGGAGAGGAGCTCACTAAAAATTATAATGTCCTGTTTGTCCTTGTTGGGACTCAAGCAGGTCCTTTGACTAGAGTTACTTTTCTATTCATAACCAATCCCATTTCTGTTCAAGCAACTCATCTTCAATTATCTATTGCAGACAGCAATTAGTGAAAACTATCAAACAATGTCAGATACCACATTCAAGGCATTGCGCCGGCAGCTTCCAGTTACCCGCACCAAAATTGACTGGAACAAGATACTCAGCTACAAGATTGGCAAAGAAATGCAGAATGCTTAAAAGAAGAAAGAAAGAAATGCAGAATGTAAGATTCTTCGATATATGGAAAGAAAAGAATTCAACGCCAACACATGGTCATAAGATAAATAAGTGATTTATAAACAAGAGTGATATTTTGCTAGGGCTTTCAAAGTTAACAGGTTTTCTAGCCTCATGAAATACTGTTGATCCTATAGCATTGTCTTGATTCTTTTGTGTTCTCTGCCTTGTAATTTTCTGTTACCACCATATCTACTTGTAAATCTTTTGTTGTTAATTTTGCTACATTTAACGTTGGAGAGATCAATCGATCCTGGAGTCATTTTACTGTTAAGAAAATTTTCCTAGCCATGAAGTCCTGTTACTGATTGAGACAGGTAATACGCTCCATACTCTTCTCCCCCTATCCTTTAAAGCACTGCTGGTACTTGAATGGTTTTTACTGATCCACCAGTGGCTGAAGAAGCAATGCTGCAGACTACAGCTAAGTGGAAGACAGGGCCATCCTTTTCCTTCCAACTGCCTTGATCATCATTTATAGCATCTCACAGCTGTAGTTTTCAACAGTCTGGATTGGAGTTTTCAAGTCCTTGGTGGGACAGAGGGTGTACAAAGGAAGTTGCAAAAGAAGTTTTCTGGTAATTCCATGATAGCCAGCTTCTCTGAGGAACTTGTTTTTAAATCCAAAGACATGAACCACATTCCCTGCACGTTTGCTTTGTTTCCCTTCCCTCACTGTCTCCTCCCACTCTCGTACATTGTAGTTAATAGGCATCTGCATTTTAGAAGAGTTTTACCCATTTATGTTTGTTTTATTTTTAAAATTTTCAAGAACTGCTGACATACTGTGGATGTTGTAGAGCATAAAACTTGAAAAATGCAGATATGGAAGGAATACTAGGTACCTTGTGCTTTAATACTTTGTGGCAGGATGTACTATGAACAGATGAATCAAATAGCTATGTAAATCACAAAAACTAAAAATGAACCAAAGTGAAAGGGTAATTTCCAGGTGTCTTTCTATTGTAACCTGTTATTTAAGGGAATACTAGTGATTTCTTCTAAATAGGATATACAACTTGTTTTCAATTACTCATCCTCAGTCCTGCCTGCCAAGAACTCAAATGTAACTGTGATAAAGCAACCCTTCCCAGGTATATTGGCAGGCATGTATGGGATCTCTGAATACACAGGTGACATAGAGATGGTATGACAGCTGGTAGTGGTGGATTCATTTACATTGTTTACACTTCTATGACCAGGCCTTAAGGGTAGGTCAATTTTTTAAAAACCAAGTAGTGTCTTCCTACCTATCTCCAAATACATGTCAAGAAAGAAGAGTGTTGTGCTTCAGCTCTGTTTTTGCTCAGTAATACAGTCAAGCAAAAGTTTGTTTCCAAGTGACCCATTGAGCTGTGTAAGCATTTTTGTTTATTTCAAATAAAATATATTTGTATTATTTGTCATTCATACTATCCATCCATACCACACTATCTTCTGTATCAGATAGCCAATAGAAATATACCTGTTTTGTTCTAAAATTGTCTGAGTCTCTCCTTTTTGATGCATCTCTTCAGCCTATGTTCTCAACATAAGCTGTTCAGCTGTATTAGATCTTGTTGAGAACATAGAGAACTGAAATTGAGAATTTGGGGTAATCACTGTTATTGCAGACTCAGTGACTATCCAAGGACTTGCAAAGAACAGCTTTAAATGAGCAGTGCCTCTATAGGCCAAATTGCTCTTCACCCAAGAGCTACCAACAATTCAGACTACTAGAGGATTTCCCTCATTTGAAAAGAAAACCTAGTTGTCTTCTCTACCAGTAATTGAGAAAGTATACTCACTAGGCAGGAAGTAGAAATCAAAGATTCCCTGCATGTTGAATTTGGTAATACTCCACATTGACTTCACTCAGTTCTGCTTTCCTCTACTGAGTGGTTTAGCTTTAGACCATGAGGGAAAAGGCTTTTATTCTGGTTCCCAACTAAGAACCAGTTGCTGGGCTTCTACCCTCCATCCAAGGCCAGTTCAAATGACCTTTTCTGGGGGCCAGCAGGTAGTGTCGTGGTTAAAGGTGCTGGATTCCCACATGGCCAACCGTGGTTCAAATCCTGGACCTGTTGGCTTGCTTTCTCTCTTTCTCTTTCTCTTTCTCTTTCTCTCTCTCTCTCTCTCTCTCTCTCTCTCTCTCTCTCTCTCTCTCTCTCTGTCCCTGTCTGATCAAATTGAAATAAACAAATGAATAAATAAAGTTAAATAAAATAATTCTTTTAAAAAAAAGATTTTAAAAAGATGATGTTTTCTGGAAAGTTTAGCAGTACTCGTTATGCAAAAAGATTCAAACATTTTTCCTTTTAGTCTTAACTCAGTCAGCCTGCCCCCTTCCCCAAGCTATCCCATTGATTTTCTTCCCCTTTTTTTGTTTTGGAGGTTTTTTGTTGTTGTTCCTATAGAGCACATGTGCTTCTCAGAAAGACAGAGAGAGAAAGCGAGACGCCACAGTCCCTTCTCCTCTTGGGATCTTGGGCACGCACGTGCACACACACCCGGTGTGAGTAAGCCACCAGGTCCAGAACTGGAACTATGGTTGACTATATGGGAGTTCAGTGACGTAGCCATTATGCCATCTGCTGGTCCCTATCCCATTGATTTCTTTAGTCCAGACAGACTTTTTAAAAACTTAATCTTGTGGCTATCTAAAGTCTTTCGTTACTTGTATAACTGGAAACGAGCCTTTGCCTGTCCTGCAGAGACCCCAGACTTACTTACCTCTATCTCAGCAGAATAGTTGCTGGAATCGCATCTGTTGTATTACATGCTGCTGATATAGTATCCTAAGGCAAAGGTTTCCCAGCTAGAAGGGAAGGAGTTTGCTTTTGAAATAACATTGAAGATCCTTTCATCTGAGCTGTCCCTCTGTAGGGTGCCTTGTTCTAAGATAGGGGGTAGTGACATTCCCTGAAATGGGGTAAAGGCCCAAGATAGAGTCATAGCCGCTGGACTTTATCAAACCTGACTGCAACATTCTGTAACTTCCCACCATTTAAAATAACTTTTTCAAGGATCCTGGGCGCATGTGATCAACAGACTCCAGACAAAGAATGCAGATCTTTATGGTGCACTAGACCTGTGCAACAGATTAGAATAATTATCAATTAAGAGAACAAAGTATGCTGACCTCATGGACAATTTGAGCTATTTTTGAACCCAACTTCCTCAGTAGCTCACCCATTCCTCAGACTGACTACCAGATACAAACCCCTGAGGAAAGCCATACACTGGCAACTCTCTTTTAGGATCCCCTCCCAGTTTCTTCTCTAAGCCCCACTTTGCTTTACCTCCTTTTCCCACACTTCTTGTCCTCATTCAGGACCTGACAAAAGGCAACACTGCAATAGTTCCAGTGCCTGATTGCTGTCTTCATAATCGGAACACTTGATGCTTAACTCTTCTAGGTTCATGAGATACTTGGCAAACCACTGTCAAATGACAAAATTAAAGATCTTAATTGGCTTTATTTGTGATTCTAGATTCAGGCAACACTTTATTCCATAACATGAAATAAGAGTTCCAATAAACAGAGCAGAGGAGGTTGAATGTATAGATAGAAAGGCTGAAGAATTTGTAAAAGAACAAAAATCAGATTGGCCTTTTCAAAGTTACAATTATTTTGTAAAGCCTGACAGATGACCAATGGGCAGATGACTGATTAATTAACATCTGGTTTACTTCAAATTACGTCTTTTGTGTAAGAATTAAAGCAGAGGAAACTTCATTGTCATGCTCATTAAAACTAGCCAGTGTGAGAAGATCCTTGTTGACTCTCATTCCCCTAGAATCTGGGATAGTAAGAGAGGACTTTATTGTAGTTTTGGCCAGAACTTGGCATAAGTGACAACATTTTGAGTTTTAGTGTGACCTGTTGGGGCATAGTGCTGGAGCTTAGTTAAAACAACAAGCCGCCTATAATTTTTACTTAACACTACCAAATGAAGTTGATCTTCACTATCGTTAGCCCCGAGCTATGTTGGAAAATCAAAGAAAAACAGGTTAGTAAATAGAAGCAAAACCAGGTCCTATAAGTTATAGTAACTTAATCTCTAAAACAAACAGGGTATATGAGGAGACTACAGATATTCATAGAAAGGGACAGCAGATGGCGGGGTGGTGAGAATGCGGGACTCTCACATGGCCAAATGCAGTTTTTTGTTCGCTTGGTTTTTGTTTTTTTTGGAGAGGTTTTTGCTATATGGTGCATGAGCACGCCAGAAAGACAGAGACAGACAGAAAGCAAGAAATTCCCCTAGGGAGGATGGCCACACCACAATCCCCTCTCCTCCATTCACCTCTTGAGACCTTGGGCATGCATGCACGTGCGCCTGGCGTGTGAGTTTAAGCCACTGGGTTCAGGACTCGAACTCGGTGGCCTACATGGGAGTCTAGCGACATAGCCATTATGCCAACTTCTGGTTCCGGCCAAATGCAGTTTTAAGTCCTGGACCTGGCAGCTTACTTTCTCACTTTCCCTCTCTCTGGTCAAATTAAAAAACTAATAATAAATAAAATTGAAATATTTTTTTTAATTCATAAAAAATGGAATTAAAGTACAAGTTTATTTTGGCACAAAAACATTTTAAATCCATGCACAGTTCTTTTATAATACACATTTTCTGTGAACTTTTTGAGGACCCCCTTCCCCTCTCCATATATAAACATGCAGAATATCTGAGGTATCAAAAATCACTCTTTTACATATAAGGATATACAATTGATTCTTGTTATTTAGCGCAATTACCTCTTTTTAATTTGCCAGAGGGTGTGTGCGCTTGCCTAGAGACGGGGAAGAGGGAAGGAATGAGAAAGCATCCCCATGGGGGATGATCACACTGCAATCCTTTCTCTTCCTTTCAGGACTTTGGACACACACATACCCATGCACACAAACACCTGGTGTGTTTTTCAGGCCACTGAGTCTGGGACCTGAACCAAGTGTTTGGCCAAATGGGATCTAGCCACCTTCACCACCACGCTATGGGCTGGACTAGTGTAATTATGTTTTATAAAGTCATGCAAATACTAAATTAGTGAAGCTGTAACTCATGCCTAAAAGAAGTTTATCTAACCGGAATTTTTCTCTGTAAAGCCTTGTGCTTAGAACACTAGAAAACACTACTACACAACATATGGGGGCCATTTTGAGCAGTGAAATCACTAGCAAAAAGCATAAAAATACAAAACATGCAGCACTGAACACTACAGAAAGGACACTGTTTATAAGGCTGAAACAAGAAGGCAGGGCATCACCATGTTCTACTTCAGCAAGGGGGGAAATTTCTAAATACGCAATCACAAAGTGATAAACTGAACCTGTCAGTCTGTCCTTTGGCCAGTGGTATTCTGACCAATTTCAGTATTTCCGTTTAAGAGCACTTTTAGCTGCCTTAGGGAGAATAGTCTAGTTGAAATACATAAGATCAGGGAACACTTGAGTGCTTAATTATAGAACCTAAGTAACTGAATGAGAAGAAAATACAAAGCTGCTAATATTCTGCAAAGTTGTTCATCTTGGCTCTAGCTTTATTTCAGTAATGTAGTTGGCCAAAGTTAACTTTCAGATGGCCTCAGTGCTGTTTGGAACTATACTAAAAATCACCCTATTGGACAAACCAATAGGGTGACATAGTGGTTAAAGCGACTGGATCCCATGTGGCCAACTATGTGGTTCAAGTCCCAGACCCATTAGCTTAAAAAACTCTCCCCAAGGGCCAGCAGGTGGCATGGTGGTTAAAGTGCTGGACACTCCCACATGGCCTACCACAGTTTGAGTCCCAGACCTGGTGGCTTGCTTTTTCATTTTCCTTCTCTGTGTCTGTCTTTTTCTGGTCAAATAATAATTGAATGAATAAGTAAAAATAAATTAATAATTCTTAAAAATAAAAAATCCACTCCTGGAATGAATATAGGTATTTCTAATACCCCAGGATGGCCATCCCCTCCCCCCAAAAGTGATTACTCACTTTGTCTTTCTCTAGTGAGCACAAACTCTGTGGCAAAAATCTTTGTTAAAAAAAATTTTTAAAAAGGGGGGGGGCCAGTAGTTATCGAAATGGCTATGGTGCTGGACTCCCATGTAGTCGACCGCGGTTCGTGTCCTGGACCTGGTGGCTTAAAACTCATACCAAGGGGACCAGCAGGTGGCTTGGTGGGTTAAGGTGCTGGACACTCCCACATGGCTGACCAGGGTTCAAGTCCTGAATCTGGTGGCTTGCTTTCTCACTTCCTCTCTCTCACTCTCACCCTCTGTCTCTCTCTGGTCAAATTAAAAAATAAATGAATGAATAAATAAAATTAATAAATAATTTTTAAAAAAAAACCTCATACCGGGCGCATGTGCGTGTGTACCCAAGATCCCTAGAGAAGAATGGAGGAGGGGATTGCGGTGTGGCCATCCCCCTGGGGGGTGATTTCTTGCTTTCTGTCTCTTTCTCTCTGTCTGGCGAGTGCACATGCCTTATAGCAAAAAAAAAAAAAAAAAAAAAAAAAAAAAATCGCCTCTCCAAAAAAAAAAGAAGCAGCGAAACTTACACAGGATGTGAAGGGTAGAAAGGAAGACATCTAGACATCTAGAATACCATATGTGGAAATAACCGCTACAAATTTAAGTGACAGATTTTTCAAGAGAAATGCTTTGAGAAGTGCAGCTGAAACCAAAGTTACATAGCATCACATTTTTTACCCACGTTTTTATTATAGTACAGTTGTTTGTGTATGTTGAGAACATTCAGGAGATAGGCTTGAGCAGAGAAGGGGGGAGATTATGTGTTCAGGAATATTGGGGATTTGAGATTTGCTAGAAAGGGGAAACAGATGCTTGGTTTAGGTATGGTGGATGGTCGATGGTCGTTTATGTTTTTGTTTTGTGTTTGTTTATTTGCTATAGGCCAACTGTGCTTTTGAGGGACTGAGGAAAAGTGTGAAAACACCCCCCAGGAGAGATGAACACTGAGCAATCCCTTCTCCTCCATTCTCTTCTCAGGGATTCCAGCACCATGCACACACACCCAGCATGTTTTCTGGCTGCGGGGTCCAGGATTCGAACCAGTCAACCATGTGGGATCCTGCTGCCTTATCCACCACACCACCTGACTGGCCTGATGGTAGGTTTTTGAGATGGTAACAAAGCAATTTTGAGTTCACCGTTTACTCCTCTGGAGCCTCATCAGGTGGAAACTGGTAAAATGTCTGGCTGTGTTCCCAGTTTTCTCCTCTACCTTGCATAATCGATTTCTAAGACAACAGTTCCTCCTGCTCTACTTTCCCCATCCCTCTAACTTTGGTTCCCACTCACATGGCCTTTCCAGTTGCTAAAGCCTGTTATTCCTGGCTTTCGTGGGTTGTCAGCTTAGGAGAAGGTACAGGGGAACCCAGCTGGAGTGTGACCTCACACTAGGTTAGATTGAGTGTATAGCCTTCTATGGGAACTTTTGGAGAACAACTCTAACTTTGATATATTTGAAACTCTGGCATATTTGATTTAAAGTTTTAAAAAATATATAATTCATTATTTTGGCCTTAGTGTATTTTAATTTCCTTTTGGAGGATAAACAGAGGCAAAAGCTGGTTATGTTTATTTTTGTGGTCTTTAATTTGTCTAAACACTATTTTCAAGCATACTGGTCTTTTCACTTCTCTTCCTGGTACTGATGCTGTGGCTATTAACCATCTCTTGCTCTCCAGAGAAGCTAATATTTTGATACAGAAGTAACCCTTACTGGGACCAGCAGTTGGCATAATGGCTATGTCACTGGACTCCCGTATAGTTCACTGCGGTTCGAGTCCTGGACCCCGTGGCTTAAACTCACACCGGCCGCGTGTGCGTGCGTGCCCAAGATCACAAGAGGAGAATGGAGGAGAAGAGATTGCGGCTGGACATACCCCCTGGGGGGTGATTTCTTGGCTTTCTGTGTGTGTGTGTCTCTCTCTCTTTTGGCGAGCGCACGTGCCCTATAACAAAAACCTCTCCAAAAAAAAAAGGGGGGGAAGCAACCCTCACTTGCATACCAGTAACAATTACAGTGAAACACAAACTGGAGTGCGATTAAATGCCCAAATAGTGGCTCAGGGCTCAGGAGTAAGGATGAGTGTGTGGCAGAGAGTCATGACTGCGGGTCTTGGCAGAGCCCCTAGTCCATTTCTCCCACACGTACGTACCTTTATCTCAGAGACATTCGGTTCTCTCCCCCAAACTTCTCTTCGCTCCTGTCTGAAAGACCGAGAAGGCAACTTGGGGGAGAGGGTCGTGCCGTCCTCTTCTGTACTGGTTTCTGTCCCTGGCGGCCTAGGGGAGCTGCCCGGTGCAGCCGCTGTCGCCCCGGGCCCCAGTTCCTGCCCTTTGCACTTGTGTTTTTCGCTAAGTCCTGAGGCTCTGGAGAGTGGGCGTGGGAGTAGCCCCAGCTGGGCGAGGCTCTGAGGTCCTCCGGGGCAGTTCAGGGGGCCCCCGGCAGTAGCCACGTTCCGATACTGGCTGGGAGCCAGGGGAGGGAGCTTGGGGTAAGGGGGTGGGCCCTGAGGGAGGGGTCAGACTCCTTAGGAAAGAGTTAATGCGAAGAGGGGGAGGGGATAGGACGGAGAGACCGAAGGGAAGGCTCAGGTAGGAAAAGAAGCGAGGAGGGCAGCCTGGTGGGAAGAAGGGAGCCCGCAGGATCAGAGGTCAGAGTTAGGGGACTTCCCCCAGCTACACCCTCATCGCAGGGCCGCTAACTTCCAGCCGCGGCAGCGACTTTCAGTTTCATTTCCACGGACCTCCTTGCCTGGGCCGCAGCCGCCGCCGCGATGCCCAGTAAGTTCAGCCGCCGGCAGCTCCGGGAGACTGGCCAGCGCTTCGAGAGTTTCCTGGTCGATCATGGGCAGAACATGGAGACAGATCGCGAGCGCCTGCGGACCATTTATAACAGCGAATTCAAGAGCAGGTACGGACCGGCCCACTCGCGGCCCCGGATCGCGGGCCCAGCTCGCCGCCACGACCCCCGCGCCGGGGCCACCCTTCCCGCCCTGGGGCGCGGGGGACGCAGCTCCCCCAGCGGCTCAGGCCGGTCCTGGGGCGGCGCAGACCTCCCCTCCCGCGCGGTGCCCACGCCCCGCTAGCGCGGCCAACACCGCCGGAGCCCGCCGGTTCTGCGGCGGCCGGGCTACTGCGCAGAGAGCCCCCTGGCAGCCCATACCCAGGTCCTGCACCCACGCGTCACTCGTGGGGGACAAGGGGCACTGCTCGCGATGGGGGAGGGGAGGCTGCAGGGGGGCCAGGCGCCGCGAGAGCGTGGGGAAGGAGCTGCCTGCTGCTGCGAGCTGCAATCCCTTCACCCTCACTCCAGCCCCTAGTTGAGGGGCTGCCGCTTTGGGGTTCACAGGGGGAGCTGGAGAGGCCCAGAGCAGGAGAGAGAATCTCAGGGAGCTCCGGAAAGAAAAAAAGGGCACAAACTACTTGCGCACCAAACCTCCATTAGCACCTGTGGCTTCTCCATGGAGACCCAGGCCAGGGACAGCCTTCTAGAGGCCCTTTTCACCCTGTGGCTGAAGGCTTTTTGGTCTCCTTTTCCTGTTACCACCCAATTGAAAATCAAAAAGGGATTCTGTCAGACCACAGAATGGTGTTTGGAAAACACCTCTATCAACAGGCTGCTGCCTTGGGCGGAAAACCAAGAAACAATTTAATAGGACTAAAAACAGATTTGTGCAAATAAATACAGGGTGGTGAGAATGTGGGCTTGATCACAGACCTTCTGGAAAAGACCTGGGGTTTTAGCAGACGGAAAAGCCAGTGTAGGTGAAATAAGACTGCTAAAACGCCTAAAGAAGTCAATACAAGTGTGGTTTGGGTAGGGGGAAGTGGGAGTGACTCTATTGACCAGATCATATCCGGAATACTGTGTTGGGTGTTGGCTGGTACATCTTAGAGGGACATTAACAGGCGTTAGCAACATCTGCGGAAGGGGCAAAGATGGTGAGGACCTGTTTTATGCCATTGCATGGTACTTGGCACTGTGGGGACTACAAGATGAAAAATGCACAATCCCAGGGGAGCAATGGAGGTTCTAAGCTTACAAGGTGTTATAATAAATGAGAAAATAAAATGAGGATTACAATAAAGATAGCAAAAGTGCTGGAAGAAAGTAAAGAAAGAGTAATTACCTCTGCGTCGAGCCTCATGTACATGCCCACAAAATGCCACTGGGCTCTGTACCCGAGTCAGCTACTCCTTTTGGCTCTGTTAAATAGATTTATTCAAGACTTTTTAGGGTTTTGCCACAGGGTACAAACCTGTGAGAGAAACAGAAGGAAAAGCCAGAAATCACCCCGAGGGGTGGGAGGGATGGCCACACCACAATCCCTTCTCCATTCTCCTTTCAAGTTTGGAACACACAAGTGTGCACACATATTCCCTGTGTGATTTTCAAGCCACTGGGTCGGGCAGTCAGATTGCAATTGGGCATGTGGGAATCCAGCACCTTAACCACCACATCACCCCTAGTCCATTCAAGACTTTTTTAATAGGGCTCTTTTAATAGGGGAGAGAGATTTGAGTACAACTTGGCAAATAGCAAAAGCAGCTGAGAACTTATAGACAAAGTACAGAGCGAGGGGATCAATGTATGGAAAATCACTAACAGGCGACATCAAGAGCTGGGACTGGGGCAATTCTCCCTAAACTGATTTAGCAGGATTCTTGCTAAAACAAAGCTAGGCAGGCCCAAGACCAGGAGGCCCAAAACTTTTTAGCAAATTACAAACAACAACAACAACAAAACACATTTAAAACAGAAAGAAAACCATGTATTCTGGGGCTGTTCCATGGCCTAGTGGTTAAGGGAGCTGGATCCCACATTGCTGATCCTGGTTCAAATCCCAGGTCCTTATGACTGGGTCAGGTGTGTGTGCTCCAAATCCCAACAGGGTGGAGAAATGGAGAACGGATTGCCATGTGACCACAGGGAAGCTCTTTCTCCTCCTTCTCTCTGACCAGCATACATGTTTTCTGATATTTAAAAAAGAAAAAGCCACGTAGTCTGTAAATTATGGGTGGATTGGGAACCAGCAGTTAGCGTAATGGCTATGTCGCTGGACTCCCACATAGTCGACCGCGGTTCGCGTCCCGGACCCGGTGGCTTAAAACTCACGCTGGGTGCGTGTGCGTGCGTGCCCAAGATCCCGAGAGGAGAATGGAGGAGAAGGGATTGCGGCGTGACCATCCCCCCTGGTGGTTGATTTCTCACTTTCTGTCTCTCTGTCTCTCTCTGTCTGTCTGGCGAGCGCACGCGCCCTATATTGAAAACCTCTCCAAAAAAAGAGAAAAGAAATTATGGGTGGATTATTTTTAGAGATTATTGCTATAAAAATGTGTATGCACTCTCCAAAGAGAGAAAGTGAGAAATCACCCCTTAGGGGGGATGGCCGCACCACAATCCCTTCTTAATTCTCTTGGGATTTTGGACTCGCATGCACACCTCCCTGGTGTGAGTTTCAAGCCTCCAGGTCCAGGACTCGAACTGAGGTTGGCCATGTGGGAGTATAGCACCTTAACCACTATAGCACCTGCTGGCCCCAGTTATGAGGATTTAGGAATTTTCAAAGGTAAAATTTACACAGGCTTGTTTTCTTATGCAAATCCCACTTCCCTGTAATCATTAAGAATGTGATAGAAAAGGTGGCCTTGACATTGGCCTTGAAAGTTAGATAAAATTTTAAGAGGAGGAGGAAAGGCCTCCAGAGAGAATTCAAGAGGACAAGCTATTGTAGTTATCCTTGACTATTTCATGGTAGAGAGGATTATACTTCCCTGTTACTCCAGAAGGCAGAAGTTACTTCATCATGCCCTACCCTCTATATGGGGAAGATTTCTGTTCAGATTTAGAGAACTTTCCTATGCCTCCTTGAAAGGCTGACTGGAATGTTGTGAAATCAGTCTTCATCCTTCTAATAGGAATTCATTGCTTCTTACTCTGGACTCTCGGAGCGTTTATCCTGTCTATATCAAGACTGCATTCTGCCTCTCGGTAGAGCTGGCATGTGGCTGTCTCCACCACTAGCCTCTCCAAACCTCTACCTTTAATCATATTTGCATATGCCCTGAAATTGCTGGAGATTACACAGAAGGATTAACTGACTAAGGACGGAAGTGGTAATTTAATAATCAGTCTCCAACATAGAACTTTATATGTAGTAAATGCTCAATAAATGCTTACAAAATCTGATCAAATATAACAAGTCACTCAAATCTAGGGATTCTAGGGAGATTCCTGCAATTCCAAAGTCATTTTTTTTTTTTTTTTTGGAGAGGTTTTCGCTATAGGGCACGTGTGCTTGCCAGAGAGACAGAGAGAGACATAGAGACAGAAAGCGAGAAATCACCCCCAGGGGGGATGGTCACGCCGCAATCCCTTCTCCTTCATTCTCCTCTCGGGATCTTGATTCTCCTCTCGGGATCTTGGGCACACACGCACACGCGCCCGGCGTGAGTTTTAAGCCACCGGGTCTGGGACGTGAACCGCGGTCGACTATGTGGGAATCCAGCGACATAGCCATTATGCTAACTGCTGGTTCCCCCAAAGTCATTTTATGGATATCATGAAATGCTGTGTTTTCCACTCTTTCCACTTCCCGTCTCCCTTTACTCATTTAGCAAAAAGTATTTACTGAGGCACTACTCAGTTGGGATTTGGAGCACACACACCTGACCCCCTCGGTTCCTACCTCTAAAGAATATAATCTAGTAGGGAGCAGCAGATTTGTAGACAGAGGAATGCAACCTGGTGCTACAGGAGTTCTTAAGTGTTTTTGTAATTGGAGTTCAAGTCCTGGTTTTGCCATTTAGTGGTTGCATTTGACTTTGAATAACTATCTGAATTATCCATTTTCCTAGTTTGAAAATATGAAAAATAATGTCTTGGGGGGGGTGAGGCTAAAATGAGCTATTGTGGTCAAATCATTTACCCTGGGAAGCTAGCAGATCTTTCAGGCTTTGTAAGAGGTAACTCTCCACAGTGCAATAAAGATTAGGAGTCTGTTGTGTGGAGTAAGGAAGTTTGCAAGAAGAACATTCTTGCTTCTGGCGGGAGAGTCATTCTTTTATTCAGCAAATAGGGGCTAAGTGTGTCTTAGGAGCAAAGCAAAACTTGGAGTTGCCCGAGATTAACTGCCTAGGAAGTGGCAATTAAATAATTATTTAATTACTGTTGTCATGAGTCTCATAAGAAAACCAGTGTGTATTAAGAATATATAATATAGCCTGGAGACCTGAACTAGACTAGCGCCCAGAGGCTTCTAGGAGAAAGTGATATGTGAGCGGAACTTGATTAATGAGAGCCAGCAGATGTTAACGGGAAAAGCCCTCAAAGTAGAAGGAGCATCACCATCAAAGGCTTGAGGTGGCCGGGGACAACCTCATGACAGGAGACTAGCGGGAGGAAGGGGCTGAACCAGGCTGGGTCTTGTGGGGAGGCTTCGTAAGTTTTTTGTTTGTTTTGTTTCGTTTTTAATCTCATGAGAAATCGCAAAACTGAGACAGACGGTTTCACAAGAGGAGACTGACATAATCAAGGTTTTAAAAAGATCATTTTGGCTTTTGACATGGGGAATAAATAGTTTGGTGGTTGGGCCTCTAACACAGCCAAAAAAATACATTTTACTCTGGGGCCTCGTTTACACAACTTTTACCAAAAATATGTGCCCTTGAAACAGTACATAGCCTTGCTCCTTGCCCTCGATCTTCTTTATTTTATTTCAGCTTAATAGAAATTCTGGTTTTAACCCACCTGTGAGAGTGGAACCCACAGTTTATAAAACACAGAACTAGATTTTCCTTTAAGATCACTTCAAAAGCGGATACTATGCCCTGAAACACCATTTCTCTAGCGTTTGGCCTTCTCTGAACTAGGTTTAAAATATTCTTTATCTTTCACCCACCAACAACTGGAGGAGCCAGGGAGGGGTTGTCCATACTGGCAGAAAGGTCTACGTAAGAACACAGCAATGCTAGAAGCTGAAAGGGGCTGAGGTTCTGTTAAGGATGGGTTGGCTAGAGGCCCAATGTGGGGTAAAGATCTGCACCTCTTTTCTTTAAAATGGGATAGCAGTTGCTACCTCAAAGGGTGGTTGTGAGGACTAAATGCAATAATGCTTGTAGGTACTTGGAACAACACACAGTAAATGCATAATAGATGTTTCCTGTGATGTTGTTACCATACTTGCATTGTCACTATTGCTATGGGGGGTCTCATTTGCATGGTAGAGGATTAGATTTACTCTTGTAGATTGTGGGCGTGATCAGATTTGTTTGATGATAATCCTGCCCATTCAGGGGACAGGCCCTGGAAGGGGTATGAAGGCAGGTAGAGAGAACAGTTAACAGAGTTAGCAGATGTTAAGAGAAAAGCCCTCCAAGGGAAGGCCTAAGAAAATGAACAAGATGTATGATTAGGCAGGTCACAGAAGAAGTACAAAGGATTAAATAAACAGAAGGAAAGATCCTTAGCTACATCAGTGATCAAGGAAATGTAACTTTTTTAAAGAGATTTTTTTGCTATAGGGCGCATGCCATTGACAGAGAGGCAGAGAGACAAAGTGAGAAATCACTCCCCTGGGAGGATGGCCATGCTACAATCCCTTCTCCTCCATTCTCCTCTCAGGATCTTGGGCACCCACACATGCGCCTGGCATGAGTTTCAAGCTGCTGGGTCTGGGACTCGAACTGCGGTTGACTGTGAGAGCCCAGCAATGTAACCATTATGCCATCAGCTGCTCCGGGAAATGCAAATTTACTTTTTTTTTTTTTTCCCAAAAAGTTTATTTGTTTGTTCCATAAGCAAGAGAGACAGCACTCCCAACAAGGTCCCAACAACGAAGTGATCTGCCTCAGCCCACCCTTACTATGTCTGTCATATGCAGGGAGCTATTTTAAACTGGCAACTTTCCCTTGTGAGGTTGCCTCACAGAGCATTGTATTTTGTCACTGTACCACTGCCTGGCCCAAGATACATTTTTGTTGTCAGGTTGTAAAAGAAAAATTGAAAGATTAGAAATTTCCAACATAAATGTCTGGGAAAAGTTTCTTTGTTTTGTTTTGTTTTGTTTTGTTTTGTTTTGTTTTGTTTATTTGCCAGAGGGTGTGGGCTCACCAAAGAGACAGAGGTGTTGATGAGGGGAGAGAAGACACCACCTTAATGGAGTGTGGTCATACGGCTATCCCTTCTCCATTTCTCCATCACGTCGGAATTTTGGGCTACACATGCACAGAACCTGGCATTCCTTTAAACTCTCTGGGGCTGGAATTTAAATCACACAGTTGGCCATGCGGGATCTGGCTCCCTTAACCGCCAGGCTGCAGGGCTGGCCTGGTGTTCTCAAATGCTGGTTAGTAAGAACATAAATTTAGGGGCCAGTAGATGGCATAATGGTTACATCTCTAGATTGCCACATAGTCCTGCTACTCAAGTCCCAGACCCAACGAGTTAAGACTCACACGGTGTGTGTGTGTGTGTGTGTGTGTGTGTGTGTGTGCACGCATGCCCAAGATCCTAAGAGGAGAACGGAGGAGAAGGGATTGTGATGTGGCCATCCCCTCTGGGGGATGATTTCTCACTTTCTGTCTCTCTGGTGAACAAAGCACCCTATAGCAAAAATCTTTAAAAAATTAAAAATAGGGACCAGCAGTTAGCGTAATGGCTGTGTCGCTGGACTTCCACGTAGTTGACCGCGGTTTGAGTCCCAGACCCTGTGGCTTAAATTCACGCCAGGCGCGTGTGTGTGCGTACCCAAGATCCCGAGAGGAGAATGGAGGAGAAGGGATTGCGGCGTGGCCATCCCCCCTGGGGGATGATTTCTCACTTTCTGTCTCTCTGTCTCTCTCTGTCTGTCTGGCGAGCACATGCGCCCTATAGCAAAAAAAAAAAAAAAAAAAAAAAAAAAAAACCTCTAAAAATAATAATAATAATAAATAAATAAAAATAAAGAACATAAATTTGTACAGCCTGTTTAGAGGACAAATGGACAATTTGGCAGAACTTATAGAAATTGTAAAGGTTCATTCTCTTTAACACAGAAGTTCTATTTCAAGAAACTTGTTCCATTAGACCTGCCTACAAGCACAAGGGTTTTGTGCATAAGTAGTTACTAAAACATTTCCATAGCCAAAAATTGTAGGCCCCCTAACTGTCTTGCCGCTGCAGGAATAGACACAACATAATGCATTCATACCGTGCTATCCTCTGCAGCTGTTCAAAAGAGCACAGTGGCTCCAAAGATAAAGCACTGTTGTGGAAGGACAGCCACAGTGGTGAGGAAAGCCCTACTGCAGAATAGTAGTGCGGCATATGTACTCATTTTTTGTGTGCTTAAAAATGTTTATATCGGGACTAGCTGATGGCATAATGGTTACATCGCTGGACTCCCATGTGGTCAACCATGGATCAAGTCCTGGACCAAGCAGCTTATAACTCACACCTGGCACGTGTGGGTGCGAACTCAAAATCCCAAGAGGAGAATGGAGGAGAAGGGATTGTGGCATGGCCAGCCCCCGAAGGGGTGATTTCTCGGTTTCTGTCTCTCTGTGCCTCTCCAGCGAGTGCACATGACCTATAGCAAAAATCTCTCTTTTTAAAAAAAAAAAAAGAAAATATGTTTATATCTGCATGCAAAACAGGAGAAATTGGGGCCAGCAGTTGGCATGGAAGTTAAGGCAGTGGACTCTCACGTGGCCAACTGCAATTTGAGTCCTGAACCTGGCAGCTTGTTATCCTTTCTCTCTCTCTCTCTCTCTCTGGTAAAATTTAAATAATAATAATAATAAATGAGTAAAATTAAATAATTCTTTAAACAAAGAAAATAGGAGAAATATGTATCAAACAGCAAGTTGGATATACATCCCAATTAAATATCTAGTTGGGAGTGAGAGAATCAGGCAGTTCACAGAAGAAATACAAAAGACATCTCAGGCCAGCAGGTGGAATGGAAGTTAAGGCACTGGATCCCACTTGGGCAAATGTGTAGTTGTGTCCCAGATACAGCTGCTTGAAAAACATGCCAGGCTAAAAAAAAAAAAAAAAAAAAAAAAAAACAAAAAAACATGCCAGGCTTATTTGCATGCGTGTCTAAAATCCCAAGAAGAGACTGGAGGAGATGGGATTGTGACATGGCTATCCCCCTTGGAGGGGATGGTTTCTCACTTTCCCCCTCTCTCTGACTCTGGTGAGCACACACATCCTATAGCAGAATCTTTGAAAAATAAACAAACAGACAAGGTCTCATTGGTTGCTTAGGCCAGCCTTGAGCTCTGGATGCACACTTGAGCCTCCTTGAGTCTGTGATTACAGGCACATATACCATCTCAGCCAGTCTGCAGGCCAGACTAGGAATCCATCTGTACCCCCTCGTGGTTACCTATTAATAGAACCTATCACCATGACTGGGCCTAAATGTTTTTAAATACTTTGGTGACCACCCTTTCATTTATCTCTTTGTGTATATACACTTATATCACATCTTTATAAGTTGACACACAAGGGATTATTATCATAAATCATTTTATTACAGGCCCTCCCTGTATCAGCATTCCTAACTCATATCAGTGAGGGTATTTTTTTTTCCTTTGATCAATGTTTTATTTTATTATTTTTTTATTTATTTCTTTGGAGTGGTTTTTGCTGTAAGGGTGCATGTGCTCAACAGAGAGAGACAGAGAGCAAGAAGTCACCCCCCGGGGGGGATGGCCACACTACAATCCCTTCTCCTCCATTCTCCTCTCGGGATCTTGGGCACACACGCACACGCGCCCAGTGTGAGTTTAAGCCACCGGGTCTGGGACTCAAACCGTGCTTGACTACATGGGAGTCCAGCAACATAGCCATTACGCCAACTGCTGGACCCTGATCAATGTTTTATTAAAAAGGGATCATGTTCCATGAACACCCTCTCTCCTAGGTTTCTTAATTAGCATTTTATACATAACTACCCATGCAGTAAGCCATCTTAATCTTTTCAGTACATTTCAAAGTAAGTTCTAGACATTGGTATACTTCACCCCTAGCACTTCATCATGATTATCATTAAACTAGAGTTCACAATTCATTTATAGTTTTTTTTTTTTTTTTAAGGAAAATTTATATATACTGAAGTCTTCACTTTGTTTTTTAGGTTTTTGCCATAGGGTGTGTACACTCAGTAGAGAGAGACAGAGACATGTAGAGAGATAAAGGGAGAACTCTAACACACACACACACACACACACACACAACCAGGGAAGATGTCTCCACCACAATTCCTTCTCCCCCATTCTCCTCGGGATTTGGGGCATGCATGCACACAACACCCAGCATGATTTTCAAGCCACTGGGTCCGGGACTCAAACCTGAGAGTTTGCCATGTGAAAATAAAATACCTTCGCCACCACACCACCTATTGTCCCCAAAGTAGACAAATTTTAAACGTATCATTTTATGAGTTTTTTCCTTCTTCTTCTCTTCTTCTTCTCCTTCTCCTTCTCCTTCTTCTCCTTCTGGTTTTATTGCCATAGGGTGGTGTGCTCAGGATTTTAGGCACACATGAACCTGCACCCACACCTGGCATGATTTTCAAGCTGTGGAGTCTGGGCCTCAAACTATAGTTGGCCATATGAGAGTCCAGCGCTTTAATCACCACATCATTTACCAGCTCTTCACTGTGTAAGTTTTCCTTTTTTTTTTTTTTTTTTGGGAGAGGTTTGTTTGCTATAGGGCGCGTGCGCTCGCCAGACAGAGAGAGAGAGAGAGACAGAAAGCGCGAAATCACCCCCTAGTGGGGATGGCCACGCTGCAATCCCTTCTCCGTTCTCCTCTTGGGATCTTGGGCACGCACACACATGTGCCCGGCATGAGTTTTAAAACACCGGGTCCGGGATGCAAACTGCGGTCGACTACATGGGAGTCCAGCGACATAGCCATTACGCTAACTGCTGGTCCCGTGTACGTTTTATTGATATATTTCTTTGTGTAACCAACTCCCTAGTTGAAATATAGAATGTTACATCAGGACCAGCAGGTGGTGTAATGGTTAAAGCACTGGACGCCCACGTGGCTGACCGCAGTTCAAGTCCCAGACCTAGTGACTTGAAACTCACGCTGGGCACATGTGCATGCATGCCCCAAATCTTGAGAGAATGGAGGAGAAAGGGATTGTAGTGTGGTCATCCCCACTGGGAGGGAAGATATTTCTCACTTTCTCTTTCTGTCTCTCCAGTGAGAACGAGCGCCCTATAGCAAAAATCTCTCAAAAAAAAAAAAAAAAAAAAAGGAAGAGGGAACCAGCATTTAGTGTAATGGCTATGTTGCTGGACTCCCAATAGTCGACCGCGGTTTGTGTCCCAGACCCGGTGGCTTAAAACTCACGCCAGGCACGTGTGCGTGCGTGCCCAAGATCCTGAGAGGAGAATGGAGGAGAAGGGATTGCGGCGTGACCATCCCCCCTGGGGGGGTGATTTCTCGCTTTCTGTCTCTCTGTCTCTCTCTGTCTGGCGAGCGCACGCGCCCTATAGCAAAAATCTCTCCAAAAAAAAAAAAGGAAGAACGTCACATCACCTTATCAGGGCCCTTGTGCCCTTTCCACGTCAGTCTTTACCCACCCAGAGGCAACCATTACTCTGATTTTTTTTCATGGTATGTTTATGCGAGAGATTCGTTTCATGGAAATCATACGATATGTACTCTTGCGTAAGACATAATGTTTTTACTTACCCATCGTGCCACTTGGTCACTGGGCAGTATTCCATTACGTGAGTAGAAATCACAGTTTGTGTCCATTCTCCCATTGTGGACATTGTTTTTCAGATTGGGGCGACTTGGGGGTACTATGAATATCTTGCACAAGTAAGTCACTTTGTGGACATGTATTTTCAGTTCTCTTGGGAACATATCTAGAAGTGGAATTGCTAGGTCCTTGAATAGGACTGTTTGTTTTGGTTTTTGTTTTTAAGAATTATTTTTTATTTTAACTTTATTTATTTATTTACTTGTTTTAATTTGACCAGAGAGGGAAAGAGCAAGAATGAGGAAGTGAGAGAGAGCAAAGTGAGAAAGCAAGCCGCCAGGTCCAGGACTTGAACCACGGTCGGCCATGTGGGAGTCCAGCGCCCTTAACCACCAAGCCACCTGCCGGCCCCAGAACTATATAGTTTTACTATTCCATGGTATGAATGCTGACAATTTCTTCAGCCATCACTCTGTTGACATGCATTTGTTTTATTTCCAATTCTTGGCTCTGCAGTAAGAATCCTTGCATATCTGCTGTTATATGTGGGGACTTTCTATGAGATACAGTCCCAGGAATGGAATTCCTGGGGGTTTGTTTGTTTGCTTGTGTGTGTGTGTGTTTTTTTTTTCAACAAAGAGAAAGAACAACACAGAGAAAACACCCCTCAGTGGGGCCTGGTCCAATGTGCAATCTCCCATCCTCCATTTCTCTATTCATCAGATTTTGGGCATGAACATATACTCTGCCTATTTTTCCAGTCACCATGGCCAGGGTTTGAACTGCAGTTGGCCGTGTGGACCTGACTGCTTATGAACTGTGTTTACCACTGCACTTGGAGCCTGTCCAGATTCCTGGGTTTTAAAGGATACTTGTATTTTTAATGTTTGTAGGTGTTTTCCAAAAAAGGTTGTAATACTTCCCTTTTCTTTCTTTTTATTTAGAAGTTTTTTGCCATAGGATGCGTGTGCTTGCCCGAGAGAAAGAGAGACAGAGACAGTGAGAGAGACAGTGAGAGGGAAAGTGAGAAATCACCTGGGGGTGGGGGGTGGCCATGCCACAATCCCTTCTCCTCCATTCTCCTCCTGGGATCTTGGGCATGCATACACACGTGCCTGGTGTGATTTTCAAGCCACTAGGTAGGTCTAGCACCAAACCACGGTTGGCCATGTGGGAGTCCAGTAACATAACCACTATGTCATCTGCTGGCCCCTATAGTTCCCTTTTCTACCAGCAATGTGTGAGAGTTCACTTTCCCACATACCAATAACAGCAATGTAGATTAGAACTATTTCTCATTTTTGTCAGTGTAATAGGGATAAAATGATAACTCATTTTTACCTTAATTTGAATTTTCTATGTATGTAGCAGTTTTTAATACTCTTGGTCATCTGGATTTATCTTTTATATTAAATATTCAATTTTTCTTTTGAATTGTTTTCATTTTTACCAGTTTATAAGAAAATATGTATATTATACAAAAATGAACCCTTTGCCTGTGATCTGCATTATAGGTATTTTTCTGGTGTTTACCTATTGAATTTATGTTATCTGTTGTCGGACAAATTTTTTTTTTTAATTTTATTAGTTTGCTTTAGGGCACATGCACTTGCATGGGAGAGAGAGAGAAAGAGAGACAGAGGCAAGTGAGAAGTCACTCCTTGGGGGAATGGCCACAACGTGTTCCCTTCTCCTTTCTCCTTTGGGGATTTTGGACACGCACGCACATGCACCAGTGTGATTATCAAGCCACCAGGTCTGACACTTGAACCAAGTAGTGGGTCATGGGATCCAGCCACCTTAACCCGTATGCCACCTGTAGACCTCACGAAATACTTTAGAATAGTGAAAAATGTTATGTTCTCTTTTATGCTTGTGTAATTCCATTCTTGGTTAGAAAGCTTTCCCTACAAATCCTAGGTGACTAAATGTATAATACAGAGATTGGGGCTTTTTTTCCCTTTCTTTTTCTTACCTTTCTTTTCTTTATTTTCTTTCCTTTTTTGTTTTTTAATTTTGCCAGAGGGTGCAATATTTTTGTTTCTTTTATTATTATTTTCGTTATTTTATTTTTTTTGATTTTTTTTTTTTCTATAAGGCACATGCGCTCGCCAGAAAGAGAGAGACAGAGAGACAGAAAGCAAGAAATCATCCCCCAGGGGGGATGGCCACGCCGCAATCCCTTCTCCTCCATTCTCCTCTCGGAATCTTGAGCACGTACGCACACGTGCCCTGCGTGAGTTTAAGCCACCGGGTCCGGGATTCAGACTGCAGTCGACTACATGGGAGTCCAGCGACATAGCCATGACGCTAACTGCTGGTTCCATTATTATTATTTTAAACATTCAATTGCTATACATCATTTTGTTTGTAAAGAGAATCCACCCAACATGAAATACATCTCAGACCAGTCCAGCCGAAAATACTATACACGTTATCATCCACAGGTAATGGGTACAGTATTTTTTTAAAGAATTTTAAAATTTAATTTCAAGTGTTATTATTATTATTTTTAAATTTGCTATAGGGGGGGGCTGGCAAATGGCGTGGTGGTTAAAGGCGCTAGACTCCCACATGGCCGACCACGGTTCAAGTCTCGGACCTGGCAGCTTGCTTTCTCACTTCCTCTCTCTCTCTCTGTCTCTCTCTGATCAAACTGAAAAATAATAATGATATAATAATAAATAAAGTTAAATAAAATAGTTCTTTAAAAAAAAAAAAAAATTTGCTATAGGGCACGTGTGCTCATCAGAGAAAGACAGAGAGAGAGAAAGACAGAGAAATTGAGAAAGCAAGCTGCCAGGTCTGGGACTCCAACTGCTTTCATCCATGTAGGAGCCTAGCTCCTTACCACCAGGCCATGTGTTGGCCTCAAGGGTGCAGTATTTTTAATTTTCACCAGAGGGAGAGGGAGAAAATACCCCTCAAAGGGATGTGGTCATGCCACAGTCCCTACTCCACTTCTCCATCCTGTCAGGAGTTTGGGCACGCACACTGCCCCAGTATGCTTCTCAAGCTGCCCAGTCTAGGATTGAACTCTTAACTACCAAGCCACTGGCCAGCCCAGGGACTTTTTTTCTTTTTTTTTCCCCCCACATGAATGTGATAAGTTTGTAGTGAAGATAAAACAAACAAAAAACAGTATATCTGCCTCCTTAGTCCAGGGATAGGTGA
Organism: Tupaia tana; assembly: GCA_026018925.1. Taxonomy (NCBI): domain Eukaryota; kingdom Metazoa; phylum Chordata; class Mammalia; order Scandentia; family Tupaiidae; genus Tupaia; species Tupaia tana. The sequence continues at coordinate 80,589,579 of JAKSZU010000004.1, forward strand.
ATCTGAGTTGTGGTAACATATGTGGAAAATAATTCAAGAAGTATGTAAGAGGTAACATCCACAGTAGAGGTTATAAAACTTGCAAAGATGTTTTGCCTGCCTATGTGTCTTTGTTGATGTTTCCCAAAAAACAGGAGATTTCACATGTAAATCTTGATTTTTGCCTTCTCTCTCACTGGAAAGACAAAAAGCAAGGCATCACTCCCCACTCCCCCAGGGGGGATGACCATGCTGCAATCCCTTCTCCTCCAGGCTCCTCTTGGGATTTTGGGTACACACACACATGCGCCTGGCTTGAGTTTCAAGCTGCCAGGTCCAGGACTTGCACTGCAGTCAACCATGTGGGAGTCCAGTGCCTTAACCACTGTGCCATCTGTTTGCCTTCTCTGAAAAACCAGATCTGGCCATCTTGGGCCTCCACTCCCTGCTGCCACCATTTGGCTGGCGAAGAGCAGTTACTTACTTAAGATACTTCCCAGTGTGCTCAGTCCCACAAAGTTCTCTTTCTCTTTTCTTAATTTTTAAAAGAATTATTTATTTAATTTTATTTGTTCATTCATTTATTTTAATTTGAACAGAGAGAGAGGGAGAAAGTGAGGAAACGAGCCTCCAGGTCCGGGACTAGAACCACAGTCAGCCACATGGGAGTGTCCAGTGCCTTAACCACCACACCACCTGCTGGTCCCAACTTTTTTTTTTTTTTAAGAGAAATTTTTTTGGGGGAGGGGGCAGAGATTTTTGCTGTAGGGCTTGTGCACTTGCCAGAAAGACAGAGACAGAAAGCGAGAAATCACCCCCCAGCAGAGATGGCCACACCGCAGTTCCTTCTCCTCCATTCTCCTCTCGGGATCTTGGGCACACACGCACTCGGTGTGAGTTTGAGCCACTAGGTCCAAGACTGGAACTGAGGTTGACTACTTGGGAGTCCAGTGACATAGCCATTATGCCATCTGCTGATCCCCAGCTCTTTCTCTACTCTAGCCTCTACCTGGGATCCCAGAGCCACTTTTTGTGGCACCCACACTGTCATTTTCTCACAGGAGAGTTATCATGCCTACACCAGTGACTCAAAAATGGGACCAAACAGGTGTCTGAGAGGGCTGCGAGTGAAGACACCTGTGAAACCTGACATTTTAGGCGTTTAAATTTGTACGCTAAGCTGCCCGGTGACTGACAGGGGCCCTGGTAAGAGTTACTGACACCCCTTTCATTGCTGGACTTCCAGCAGTGTTTGACCCTGATACCTGATTATTGTAAAAACTCCTTCCTTCCTTCATCTCTCCCTCCCTCCCTCCCTCCCTCTCTCTTTCTTCCATAAGCCAGAGAGAAATGGGCAGCACTCCCCATGCGTACTGATACCACAGTCCAACCCCAGCTTCAGCCAGCCCCAGGCCATGGGCACGTACACACTTAGGGAGATTTCAGGTATGAACTGGGAACCTTCCCATGTCTTCACATTTCACGCCTTTGCCACCACCCAGCCCCCCCCATACCTGATTTTTGAGACATCTCCTGATTCTCTCCCCTCTCTTCAGGGTTTCTTCTCTGTTTTTACTTTCCCTCTAAATTGAACTGGCCTTGGCTCTTCTCAGTCTACTCACACTCCCTGGAGAGATCTCAGATCTTTCTTGGTTGTATCTCCTACCTGGGGCACTGTAATATTAGACTCTAATCTTGACTTTGGCCTGAATTCTCAGCTTCTGATTCATGGAGCTGGCTGCCTCTGGACCACAGGAATCTCCAACTGAGCATGTCCAAATCCAAACATCATGGTCAGTTCCTCCGATCTCCTCCTCCACCTGGCTTTACCTCCAGATATCTCAGGAATAGGCCCCCAAACTAAGCCATGGATTTGGGTGTTATCCTCGACTCCTCCGTCTCCCCAGCCTCCATACCCACTCCTGACAATCTGCACGTTCTGCTAGTTTTACATTCTAAGTACTATCAGAGCTAGTCCCTCTTCCTCTATGTCTACCCCTTCCTTGTTCAGGCCTTCATTATCTTTTAACTGGACAGTTGTAATGGCCTTCTTCTAACTTGTCTCCCTGCCCACAGTCTTGCCTCCAGCAAATCCATCCTCCAATCCTGATGCCAGAATGATTTGAAATGCAAATACGATCTTGCCACTCCCCTTCTTAAAACCCACCAGCTACAGTGGCTCTGTAACCACGGTGTAGCCTCTGGCGTGGGCTGAAAGTAAGTTGGTACTACTCCTACTACTATTGCTACTAGTAGTATACTGTTACTACTAATGAACACTAATAATAGCAGCTAACATTAACTGAGCATTTTCTGTTATACCTTTAGATGATTTGTTATCTTTTTAAAATAAATCAGAACCAATTGGAAGTTTATAGCTCTCATTTGCTTGGGATGAAGGAGAAAGGCAGAGTTCCAGGCAGGGGGCACCATGGAAATATTCATAAACATAATTGATATTATATACTCCAGTGAGCAACCATGCTGATTTAGCCTTCAGAGTTAAACAGGGGTGGTGGGCCAGCAGGTGGTATGGTGGTTAAAGTGCTGGATCTCACATGGCTGACTCCACGATTCAAGTCCTGGACCCCAGTGGCTTGAAAAATATGCTGGGTGCATGCGAATGCATTCCCAAAATCCCAAGGGAGAATGGAAGAGTAGGGATTGTGGTGTGGCCATCCCCCCGGGGATGATTTCTCACTTTCCCTCTCTCTGTCTCTCTCTTGCAAGAACACATGTTGTATGGCAAAAATCTAAAAAAAATAATAATAAAAACAAATCAAAGAGTTACTGTAGTTCTTATGAATGAAGATTTGCTTTCATTCCTTTCAAAACATCAAGTAAGAGCATCGTTCAGGTCTTGAATGTATCGATAATGTATGTCCCACGTGGGAATGTTCCCAAGTTCCTGGCAATTCATAAAGGAGGGAGAAGGACTACTGGCCCCAGGGTCAAGTCCAGGCTTCCTGGCCTGGCTTATTGGTCTCTGCCCCCCTCTGCCTCCTCCTGCCACCCTGATCCTCACACTTTTCACTGTAGTCCAACCAAACTGTATGTAATGCTAACTATCGCTCTCCTTCACTGAGGTCTCCCATGTGCCGGGCACTGGGCTAAGTGGTGCAGTACATGCCAGTATCTTGTGTAAGCCTCACGGCAACCCTCCAAAAGTGAGTCTCGCTGTCTCCTTTTTATAGAGGAGCAAAGCAAGGCCCTTAGAGGTGGAGTTTCCTGAACTGGCCTGGCTAGAGTGCTCAGGTGGGCAGCCGTGCCCCTTACCCCTCCAGGCACAGTTTCTTGTGAACGCACCGCTCACTTTGCTCACGCCTGTACGCCCTTCTGCTGAGTAGTGCCCAGTTGTCCTCCGGACTCATTTCTGACAGGTCTCCTGGGGAAGCCTTCATGGACTCTCCCATCTCTGCTCCCAGGCTGGGCCCACTTCCACTTGACCCCATGAGCTGCCCTGGGCCTCAGTGGCCACCCACATGGCACAGGCTAAAATCCACGTGTTTGGTCCACGTGCTGTGCGAGGCAGGGCTGGGTCTCGTGTGTCTTTGAAGGCCCGGCGTGTAGCACAGTGTCTGGGATATAACAGGCCTCTGTTGAGTGTTTGTTTAGTTGACTAGACTGAATTCCAGGCGCTGAACCTTGAGGTGATTGTCCATCTGACCAGTTTTCCCTGTCTTCACCTTCTCTAGGCACAAAGCCAGGCTATTTGATCTCTGGAGAAGGATCCTTTCCCTTCCTGCACCCTTTGGCTTCGGGTGGAAACTGCTGTCTGATCAGCCTCCTTGCCCACACACTCTGGACATCTGTGCTGTCTCTGATCCCCTCTCTCATCCACACCAGCAGGCTGGACCCACAGCTGCCCCTCTGAACCAGCTTACTCAGCTTCCCCTTAGCTCTTTCTGCTAAATGTTTATATATTTTTTTCTGTCCAAAATAGTTTTTAAAAAAAATTATTTCTCTCTCTTCCCTTGGTCTACCCAATCAACAGCCATAATTGGGCCTTTCTCCTTAGAAATGTACAATCTACTATTTAATGGAATGATCCCATTTTGCTTGGGGAAGTCCCTCTGCCTTCCCTTAAAACATTAAACATCCTCTGAGCCGCCGGAGTCTCCATGTGTCTGGGTCAGCCTGCTCTGCAGCAGGGCTCCATGCACAGCCCAAAGCACCCTCAGCCACCCGCCTCGCCAGCTGCCCTGCATCCCATGGCCCTGCCTGCCCTCACTTCCCAGTGTCCTCTGCTTCTGGCAGCTTTGGGACCCCCATCCCTGGCTTCTCCTCCATGCTGTATGGAATGAAGATTGCGAATCTGGCCTCCGTCACCAAGACTCGGGTCAGGTTCTTCCGATTCGACCAATGGGCCGACGTGCGGCTCCCAGAAAAGAGAGTGAAGCCGAGGTCAGATATCAGCAAACAACATAAGTCACTGCTAGCCAAGATCTTTTATGACAGGTGTGTGTGTGTGTGTGTGCATTGTGTATGTGTGTGTGTGTGTGCAGTGTGTGTGTGTGTAAGGGGGCAAGGCACGGATGAAGGGCGATGACTGGCTGAGGAAGGAGTGGGTGGTCTCAGGTTGGGTTTGGGGGAAAGGCCTTCTAGGAATGGAAGGAAGATGGTCTGGGGGAGGAGGTGGGGTTCCTGTGCAGAGCTGGCTCTTCATGAGACTTCGCGGCCTAAACCTTTCCCCAGGGCAACCCACAGTCCAGCCCTCCAGCCCCAACCCCGCTTGACTCCCACTCTCCCCAGGGCTGAGTATCTTCAAGGGAAACATGGGGTGGACGTGGAAGTCCAGGGGCCCCATGAAGCCCGAGATGGGCAGCTCCTTATTCACCTGGATTTGAACCACAAAGAGGTGCTGACCCTGAGGCTTCGGAATGGAGGAACCCAGCCTGTCACCCTCATTTGCCTCTTTTCGTTCTGTCGGACATCCCAATTTGCCTTCTATGGTGGAGACCAGGAGCTGCCTTGCCAGCTGGGCCCTGGTGAGTGGGTTTCCAAAGGAAGGAGCCTCTGGGAGATGGGGGCTTTGAGAAGCATGCTATTGCTCTCCACTGGGCCCCTGCCGTGGGTGGGGCAGCCTGGGGGAGTGCCCAGGGTATGGATGCTGGTGAAGGGCTCCACCCCACCCCCATTCACTCTGCCATCCTCCTTCCAGGTGCATGCTATGAGCTCCATGTCCACTGTCAGACCAGCTTTGTGGGCTACTTCCCAGCCACGGTGCTGTGGGAGCTGCTGGGACCTGGGGAGGCGAGCTCAAAAAAAGCCAACACTTTCTACATTGCCCGCTTCTTGGCTGCCGTCACCCACAGCCCCCTGGCTGCACAGCTGAAGCCTGTGGCTCCCTTCACGCGGACCCGGGTCACTACAAACCTTGTCACAACCAATCGGATAGAGGAAGGAGAGAGACCTGACTGGTAACTACCCCGCAGTCCATTCTGGGCGTATCCTGGCAATGACGCTGTGGCCCTTGGGAAGAGCACAGAGCTAGGAGCCAGAGCCCCTTTCCTAACAGCTCCAGGCTTAGGGGCAGCCATGTGAGCAGGAGAGCAACCTTGGACAAAGCCTGTGCCCACCTTTCAGCAGTACTTCTGCATGCTCCTCAGAGGGGTTTTCGCAGAGCCTGTGTATGTGAGGGGTTTCTGTACTTGTGACAGCTTTTCTTGTCCCGCTCCTGCAGGGCCAAGGGCTACGACCTGGAGCTAAGTATGGCGTTAGGGACATACTACCCACCCTCCCGCCTCAGGCAGCTGCTCCCCAAACTCCTTCGGGGAGGTATCTTCACTGCCCCAAAGGAGATTGCTGAGATCAAGTAAGCAACCTTCCCTCTTCTCCCCACACTTTCCCCTGCTCTCTGTGTCTTGCTTCTGGCTTCTTTCCTTTGCCTGGAGTCCTCTCACCTCTGTCCTCCATCCTCAGCCTCCCAGACTCTCTTCATTCCTCCCCTTACTGAACACACACTGCGTGTGTAAGGCACTGTTCCAGGTGAACCAGTACATCAGGGCCTTGCCCATTCTAGTGGGGGACAGCGAATGCGTATCTTGCAATTACTTAATTTTTCTCTTTATTGCCAGAGGGCAAATAAACTCACTACAGAGAGAGAGAGGGAGAGAGGGAGGAAGTTCCCGCCCAACCCAGTGGAGCATGGTCACACCCCAATCTTTTTTTTTTTTTCCCATTTCTACATCCCTTCAGGATTTTGGATTCTCATGCACATGCACCTGGTGTGGGATCTGCCACACTGTGCACAGCTCAACCACTACACCACAGGGTCACCCTAATAAGGTCAAGGTATTTTTAAAAATTTAAGTGGGCCAGCCCCATAGCACAGTGGTTAAGCGCTGTGCATGGGAAACCAGACCTCACATGACTGGCTGCAGTTCAAATTCTGGCTCTAGTAGCTTGAAAATCACGCCAGGCGTGTGTGCATACGTGTTCAAAATCCTGACAGGGTGGAGGAAGGGAGACTGTGGCGTAAGCACAACCCATCAGGGGGAGCTTTCTCTCTTGTGTTTCTTTGGTGGGTGCACACTAAACTAAAACTAAAGCGGGGTAAGGGGTTGGGTCTGTACTGTTCAGAGGGCACTCAGTCCTGGCCTCTTTGAGGAGGTGACATTTGAACAAAGAACGACATTTTAATGAGGTGAAGGGTGGGTCCGGGAGGACCTGGGGGGAGAATGTTCTGGCCATAAGACCCACAGTGCAAATGCCAAGTGAGGTCTGAGGCGGGGGCAGGGGCATCCTAGGAAGCAAGAGCAAGGGCTCCCTTCTCTGAGGCCTTTGACCCCTGTCTGCGTGGCTGTCCTTCGAGTGTGCGCTTCTTCCTGGTGCTTTCAGTTGCAGAGCCTCAGATGGGGATGGGTGGGTGGATGCTCCTGGGCTTGGAGTTTACTGACCTGCCCTGTACCTGTCCCCTCCTGTGCTCCCCGCACCATCACTGCCAGGGCCCAGCTGGAGACACCCCTCAAGTCAAGGAACTACGAGGTGAAACTCCGGCTGCTACTGCACCTGGAGGAGCTGCAGATGGAGCATGACATCCGGCATTATGACCTGGAGTCCGTGCCCATGATGGAAGACCCTGCCGACCAGAACCCCCGGCTGCTCACGCTGGAGGTCAGGGCTCCAATCAGGTGCAGGGAGGGCAGGCTCAAGGCTACGGGCCAAACACTATTTCTGACAGGACAAACAAGAAGAAGGATAAAGAGGTTCTTGCTCCACAGGGCTCAAGGAAGTTTGTGCTCACAAAGAGCTGTCAGAGCCTGTTAGTGGGGAAAATCTGGAGTTTTATCCAGGCTTTGCTACTACCAGCTGTGTGACCCTGTGCAAATGCCTTGCTTTCTCTGAGCCTTAGTTCCCTTATCTGGAAAGCACAGAGCTGGATGGATCATTCTTAGAGCACTTTTTAGCTCTTATATTTTGAATGTGTACATGTCAGCCCAGAATTACACGAGGATGGATTTCTGCACCCAAGTGCAGGTGGGAATGGAGAGGGTGAGGACGACTGTATTTCAGGAGGAGAGTTGAACAAGATTTAAAGGAGAATAGGAACTGAGCTGGCCACAAGGGCAGCTGGTGTTCTGGGAGCTGGCTGCCCGGTCCTGGAGTCATGCACTGGAGGCTCTGGATTCCTGGGTGCAGCATCTCTGAGCAGCGTGGGAAGATTTGCTGTTTTCCTCTTGACACTTGTGCTGTCGGCTGGGAGAAGGTTGAGGGCCTCAGGGGCAGCTATGTAAGGCCTTGAGTCTTGGTTTGGAAGGCCCAAATCTATCCTTATCCTGCAGAGTTTTAGAGAGCCTAAGCATTTGGCCCTCCTCTGGTCTTCCCTGAGTAGATGCTTGTGTTCACACCTCGTAGGTTCCCGGGGTGACCGAGAGCCGCCCCTCAGTGCTACGTGGTGACCACCTGTTTGCCACCTTGACCTCTGAGATACACCAGGAGAACCCCGTCACCTACAAGGGCTTTGTGCACAAGCTGGAGCTGGACCGTGTCAAGCTGAGCTTCTCCCCGAGGTGTGTGCCAGGGGAATCGTGAGCTGCCAGAGCATCTCTAGGCTTCTTCCTGAGGCCAAGGGAGGGAAGGACCCAGACACAGGAATGGGTGAAGTATTGTCACAGGAACCTTGAGATACCTCAGTGACTTCCTTCCTCTTTACATGGAGGCCTCAGAAAAGGAGGAGGAGTAGCTGGGGAGTTCCGGCCAGTCACTGCTCACCTCCTACCTCTAACTGGAACTCTCTGCCTCCTCCCGCCCAAAGCCTCCTGAGCCGTTTTGTAGATGGGATGACCTTCAAAGTGAACTTCACGTTCAACCGGCAGCCCCTGCGGGTCCAGCACCGTGCCCTGGAGCTCACAGGGCGCTGGCCACTGTGGCCCATGCTCTTCCCCGTGGCATCCCATGATGTCCCGCTGCTGCCACCAGATACAAAGTTCAAGTGAGTCTGGGGCTACTTGGGAATATAGGTGTAAAGGGTGGAGTTGGGAGGCCTCTAGGACACTGCATGGCTTCAAGTTCCTATTCCCGGCCCCTCTGCCAGGCTGTATGACCGGAGTCTGGAGTCCAACCCAGAGCAGCTGCAGGCCATGAAGCACATCGTTACAGGCACCACCCGCCCAGCCCCCTACATCATCTTTGGGCCTCCGGGCACCGGCAAGACCGTCACCTTAGTGGAGGCCATTAAGCAGGTGGGGCCTGTGCACTGGCACTGCTTGCACAAGCAGTTGTCCCCAGATTCTGGTTCCCTCTAGCTCCCTGAATGCTTCTGTTTCTGAACGACCAACAGGGAGGTAGGAGGGCCAGCAGATGGTGTAATGGTTACATCACTGGGCTCCGAAGGTAGTCAAACACAGTTCAAAGGTAGTCAAACACAGTTCGAGTCCCAGATCCAGTGACTTAAAACTCACACTGGGTGTGTATGCGCATATGCGCATGTGCGCTTTCTGTCTCTCCAGTGAGCACACACACCCTATAGGGAAAAAAAAAAAAAAAAAACTTAAAAAGGTCGGGGAAGGTAAGGGGCCAGTCCTATAGCCTAGAGGTTTAGGGAGCTGGATCCCACATAGCTGACTGCAGTCCAAATACAGGCCCCAGCGGCTTGAAACCCACACCTAGCACATGTGCTTGCATTCCCCAAATTCCAGCAGGATGGAGAACTGGAAGGGAAGGGGAGGTTCTGCCACATGGGGAGGTTCTCTGTCTCTCTCTCTGGTGAGTGCCACACTCTCTGAGGATTAAACAGGACAGGGTGGGGAGAGACAGGGAGATGAACGTGCCTGTTGAGTGCCATTGTGCAGGTTGGGCACTGCATGGCTTTTTTTTGAGGTTTTTACTATAGGGCATGTGCGCTCGCCAGAAAGACAGAGAGATGGAAAGCAAGAAATCACCCCCCAGGGGAGATGGCCAAACCGCAATCCTGTCTCCATTCTCCTTTCGGGATCCTGGGCACTCATGCACACGCGCCCGGCTTGAGTTTAAGCCACCGGGACTCGAACCACAGTCGACCACATGGGAGTTCAGCAACAGCCATTACGCTAACTACTGGTCCCAAGGCACTGCATGGCTTTTAAAGTCAGTCCTCCCGTTTCAGTCATCATAGAGCTGGTTTATGAACGAGCAAGCAATGAGTGCTCTAGTCAGTCTTGCCACACCACTATCCTCCCCACTGCCTTCCAGCGAGCCAGGGTCAGAGATGTGCCTGGCGTATTCAAGTTTACCTGGGCCTTGGCCCCAGGCCTCCCATGTGATTTCCAGCATCGTACAGAGGCCCTCTATCCCCTGGGCTGCTGCAGCTGGACCAGGCTTGGGTATTTCCTGCAGGAGTGTCTGGCATTGAAGTGCTTTTAGACAGGCAGAGGCCTAGGGGCAGAACTATGGGAGGCAGATGCCACGCTGTCCAGCCTGGATCACGGCTTGTCTCAGGAAGCTGCTTCCCACACTGTGCTTTTCTGCATCTCAGGTGGTGAAGCACCTGCCCAAAGCCCACATCCTGGCCTGCGCTCCATCCAACTCAGGGGCTGACCTCCTCTGTCAGCGTCTCCGGGTCCACCTGCCCAGCTCCATCTACCGCCTTCTGGCCCACAGCAGAGACATCCGCATGGTGCCTGAGGACATCAAGGTACCTGGGGAGGTGCTGAGGACCAAGGGATGGCAATGCCAGGGAGGCTCGGGGCACACACTGGAGCTGGAAAACTCGGAGACCTGGATTCAGACACTGGCTGTGTTACTCTGACTAGGTCAGGACCCCTCTCTGGCCTTCAATTTCTCTATGAAGTGAAGGAGGTGGATAAAGGTGGTTGGGGGCCCAGGAACCAGGCTGAGGGTGAGAACAGAGGCCAAACTGATTCCTCCTGTCTTTTCACACTCAACAGCCCTGCTGCAACTGGGATGCGAAGAAGGGGGAGTACGTGTATCCTGCCAAGAAGAAGTTGCAGGAATATCGTGTTTTAATTACCACGCTCATCACTGCCGGCAGGTGGGGAGTGTGTTACATGTGTGTCTCTCAATTGCAAGTAAAGGGGCAGGAGGCTAGGGAGATGGGAAAGGACACTTCCTGGTTGGCAAGGTGAAGGGCTAGCTTGGAGTGAGCATTCAGGTTTGGGAGTTGGGTGCCCGGGTGTGACTCCTGCCTGACCTTACACTACCCAGGCTGGTCTCGGCACAATTTCCCATCGATCACTTCACACACATCTTCATCGATGAGGCTGGCCACTCCTTGGAGTCTGAGAGTCTGGTGGCCATAGCAGGTGAGGGGCTCAGGGTGGGCTGCAGGTGTACCCTGCCCGGAGTCTCAGAAGTCCCACCACTTACCTTTTCCCCCATGCTTTCTTCCTCTCAGGGCTGATGGAAGTCATGAAAACAGGCAATCCAGCAGGGCAGCTAGTGCTGGCTGGAGACCCTAAGCAGCTGGGGCCTGTGCTGCGTTCCCCACTGACCCAGAAACATGGGCTGGGGTTCTCCCTGCTGGAGCGGCTGCTCACCCACAACAACCTGTACAAGAAGGGTCCTGAGGGCTATGACCCCAAGTACATAACCAAGCTGCTACGCAACTACAGGTATTCCCGCCTCTCGCAACCCCTGTGTCCCACCACCTCTGCCACCTCACCCCCCTACGGCTCCTGCTGGAGGTCTGGCCTTACAGTCCTGTTGCTCACAATTCTCATGATGCAGAAAGACTGAACTGGGAGGTAGGAGGGCTCCATTCTGCCCATCGCTGCTGCTCGTCTTAGCATGTGTTTTCACTCTGGACCCGTTGGCTTGTCTGTGTGTTGGGGACAGTCAGTGTTTCCTAGGCACGCATCTGGTACAGGTCCCAGGTGAAATTTCCAGACAAGCCAAGCAAAAATGAAAAGTGTGAGAATACAGTTTTTCATAAATCTATTTGAATTAAAGAGCTATATACTTCCTTTAGTAAATGAGCTCAGACATCTAAAATTCTTAGGTGAGTTCCGGGCTGTCCCTGAGTGCTCAGTAAACATAAGCTACTGTGTCTTATGTTTTTGAATTGAACATGGGTTTATCAATTAACACTAAAATAGGGGATCATTTATTTTTTTTTATTTTTTTTTAAATTATTTATTTTTTATTTATTCAATCATTTATTTTAATTTGACTAGAGAGAGACAGAGGAAGAGAGAGAGAGAGAGAGAAAGTGAGAAAGCAAGCCACCAGGTCTGGGACTCAAACCATGGTTGACCATGTGGGAGTGTCCAGCGCCTTAACCACCATGCCACTTGCTGGTCCCCAGGGGATCATTTATTTTTGTCCTGTCCTTTGGCAAAACCAAAACCGGGAAATGGGTCCCTGTTTTCTGAGTGCATGTATGGCAGGGTGACGGGGGTTGGATAGGTGGCGTCCTGACCCTCCTATAGCATACAGAGTAGCTGGACCCAAGGTGCACACCCTGCCTAGCTTTTTAGAGTGGGCCAGATACTGAAGCCTGCCTCCCACATGGCCTCAGCCTGCCAGCAGCAGCGTCCAGCTTGTGCTGACTTTCTTGGGTCTTGTTTTTATTTCAGGGGCCGGGTCGGTGCTACCCCTGAACTAGGTGCTCTCTGGAGCCACATTTGGTTCTGATTTCTGTGGTTCCCAGTGCCTGATAGCAACACTGCAGGTTGTGTCTGCAGTCCAGGGAACAGGAGGAGAGTGTGTACGGGCGCACAGCAGATAAGCGGGGTTCCCCCTAGGGTCCGCAGGAGCAGGACAGAAGGCATATGGCCCTTGGTCTTGCTCTTCCTCGTCTCGCCTTCCAGATCTCATCCCACTATCCTAGACGTTCCGAACCGGCTTTATTACGAAAGGGAGCTGCAGGCCTGTGCTGATGTGGTGGATCGAGAGCGCTTCTGCCGCTGGGAGGGTCTGCCTCAGCAGGTGAGGCTGGATAGGGCAGGCGGGGCTCCCACCCCCTCACCCGACTCCTCCTACTGGAGGTACAGGTAGGAGGAGCTCTGCGTGGACGCCATGGGCCCCTCCCACTGCTGCCTTGGCCTGGGTCCCTTATTTCCTGGATGGGTTTAGGGTGGGAAGGGAAGCAGGGAGGTCCAGCTAAGGGCTTCCCTTGACCCCACATCCAGGACTTTCCCATCATCTTTCACGGCGTAATGGGCAAGGATGAGCGTGAGGGAAACAGCCCATCCTTCTTCAACCCTGAAGAGGCCGCCACAGTGATTTCTTACCTGAAGCTGCTCCTGGCCCCCTCCTCCAAGAAGGGCAAAGTGCGCCTGAGCCCCCGAAACGTGGGCGTCATCTCCCCATACCGGAAGCAGGTCAGGCCCTTAGTTCCCAACAGTGGTGGGACCACCTTAACAGCCTGACCACTAGGCAGAGGTTTCAGAGCTCAGGCCTGTGCGGGCTCCCTATCTTAGAAGAGGGGCAAGGCCAGCTTCCACCGCTGTCTCTGCCCCTAGCCCCCTGGCCACCTGCCTGGCTCCCTCTTGCTCTGGAGGAATGGCATGAAAGACACCTGTCCCCTCCTTCCAGGTGGAAAAAATCCGTTACTGCATCACCAGACTTGACCGGGAACTCCGAGGACTAGATGACATCAAGGACTTGAAGGTGACACACTGTTCACACATGCTCCCTGCCTTCTGTGTACCCCTCACGTCTCACTTCAGGACCTCCTCAAGCTCCTGCTCACGTTCCGGTTAAGCCCATGTCCCTGTCCCACTCCCACTGCCTTGTGACGGAACTGGGGCTCTCCCCAGCCTCTCCCCCCACTGGAAATCCCACAGGAGGCCTGTAGCAAGCACCCACACCACTCTTAGGATTCCTGGGATCCTGCAGGTTTGCGGCCTCTGCCCTAAGGATGAAGTCCAAACTCCACTGCCTCCCTGGCCTGGCCTGTGATACGGATTGTCTGTCACCCCCCACCCCTAGCCCCACCCTCTGTGGCTTGACTCTGTGGTGGTGCTTGTCAACACTGACTGCAGATAAAAATCACCTGGAGAGCTTTTAAAGCTGCCTGCCTTGGTCCCCGCCCAAGCAATTAACACCCCAGGGGCAGAGCCAAGGCACTGGTATTCTTTTACAGCTCTTCAGGTGACTCTACCACGCATTCAGGACTGAAAGCACTGCCAAGGTTAAGAAGCCTCACCTTTGGGAATTCTTTGTTCTTTTTTTTTTTTTTTTTTTTGAGAGGCTTTTTGCTATAGGGCGCGTGCGCTCGCCAGACAGACAGAGACAGAGAGATAGAAAGCAGGAAATCACCCCCCAGGGGGGATGGCCACGCCACAATCCCTTCTCCTCCATTCTCCTCTTGGGATCTTGGGCACGCACGCACACGCGCCAGGCGTGAGTTTAAGCCGCTGGGTCCGGGACTCGAACCGCGGTCGACTACGTGGGAGTCCAGCGACATAGCCGTTACGCTAACTGCTGGTCCCTTTGTTCTTTCTTTAAAGAATTCTTTTTCATTGTCCTTATTTATTATTTATTTTTGAAGTTGACCAGAGAGAGACAGAGAAGGAAAGTAAGAAAGCAAGCTGCCAGGTAGGTCTGAGACTCAAACCACAGTCAGCCAGCCATGTGGGAATCCAGCCATCTTAACCACCATGCCACATGCTGGCCCCTCACAATTGTTCGGGAATTCTGATCAGGAGGTCCGGGTTATGACCCCAGGGTTGTATATTCTTAACAAGCACTTAGTGATTATCTTCAAGAAAGTTTGGAAAACTGCTGGAGTTACTGAGTTCTTTGCAGTGTTGTTTTCCTTGCGGAGAACACCTATACCCTTCTCCCTTAATTGGATGCACCCTCGGGGCTTCAGCTTCCCGAGTTTTTCCTGGCCCTTGTCACTACACTCACTGTGCTGATCTCCAGTTCACCAGTGACTTCTCTGCCCTCTGGAGCTCGAGCTCTCTGGGGCAGTCCCTGTGCTTCCCAGTTGGTCTCAGGCCCTGCCTGTCCCTTCCCTCCAGGTGGGCTCTGTGGAAGAATTCCAAGGCCAAGAACGCAGCGTCATCCTCATCTCTACTGTTCGAAGCAGCCAGAGCTTTGTGAAGCTGGACCTGGACTTTAACCTTGGTTTCCTTAAGAACCCGAAGGTCTGAGGGCTGTTGGAGGCCAAGAATTTTCTCTCCCTTGGGGCCCTTCCAGCCCCTGATGCCACCATGTCTTCCTTCCAGAGGTTCAATGTGGCTGTGACCCGGGCCAAGGCTCTCCTCATCGTAGTGGGCAACCCCCTTCTCCTGGGCCATGACTCCGACTGGAAAGAGTGAGCGTCCCCACCCCCAGATCCCTCCAGTGGCCATAGCCCCGGGGTCCCCAGCCCAAGGCAGGTGCATCTTTATTAAGCACCTCCTTAGGGCTCAACCCCGGAACTCTCCGAACAGCCTCCATTCTATCTGAATTAACTGACATTCATAGGGTAAGCAATTCTCCCTGAGATGAGGGAAGGCCAGGCGAAGCCACCCTGTCCTGGGACTCCTCTGCCAGCCTCCAAAGCTCCATGTGTGCAAATGTCCCTGTACCCCACAGATTCCTGGAGTTCTGTAAAGAAAACGGGGGGTACACTGGGTGCCCCTTTCCTGACAAACTGGACCAGCAGCAGGGACAGAACTTATTCCAGGGTCTGATCAAGCACAGCGCCTCTACCTCAGGTATGGCTAGACAGCCGGTCTGGGCAGGGACGGTGCTGGAGGAGGAGGAAGGAAGACAAAGTGCCCCTCCTTTCTTTCTAGGGTCCCACAGTCAGGACTACCTCGCCCAGGAGCGGGAGTGTGAAGGGAGCCTGCCCCTGCAAGTGGAGCCAGAGTGGAGAAATGAGCTCTGAAGACCCAGCAGCTGCTGAGCTTCTCACACCAGCCAAGCCTTAACTGCCCCGCCCGACCCTGAACCAGACCCTGCCTGAACCCAGCCTAGCCGCCCCTCCAAGGGACAGGAGGGCTAGGGGAGGGAGTTTACAACCTAAGCCATTCCACCCCTTCCCCTGCTGGGGAGAATTACACATCAAGCTGCTAAGTTGGGGGGAGGGGGGAAGGGAAGAAAAACTATGCAAAAGCCTCCATACTGTCTCCTCTTCCTGAGCCCTCAAGCTGACCCTGAGGGGGGGAGGATGGGACTGTCACACCCTGCCCAGGGCCACACCCTCCCTGAGCTAGAGAGGAACCCAGTCACCATGTCCAGAGGATGAAACCCAGTGGGAGGTGGCAGGGAAGCCACCCACAGATTTCTAAGTTTAGCCCCTGCTATAGTCCACTCCCCCTCACCACCTCCTAGGCCCAGAGCCAGGTATGACCTCAGTCTGCTCCAAGACTCCACCCTGCAGGCGGAGTCCTGCCTTTGCAGTTGGCCTCCAGGCAGCAAGCAACTCCTAAATGAAGAGCAGGCCTCAGGCTGGCAGCCAGAGGAAGACAAGGACCAGGAGAGGACATGTTGGAGCCTGTGGCCTTTATTCGTGCCCCCACCAAGTGCAGTCAGAGCAGAAACCCCAGGGGCCTGGACTGTGGGTTTCGTCTCCCAAGTCCTCTACCCCGGACACTCTCGTGTGAGCCAGAAATGTATAAAGTGCTGGTGTGTGACCATCCTTCAGGGGAGGCCAAGGGAACAAGAGCCCCAGCCCTGGTCCGGAGCAGGGGGTCGCTCTGCCCAGCTCTCCCCAAGACTGGGAAACTCATGCAGTCCTGGGCAGCAGGAAACTGGAAAAGGGAGCCTTCAGCATGGAGTCCTGGAGGGAGAATGGGGGCTGGGGCAATTTCTGCACCCCTGTGAAGGGAGGTGGGCAAGTTGGAAGCCGGGGGAACCTCAGAGAATAGGACAGCCCCTCCGGCGCTTATTCTTGCGGACCTGGAGGCCTGCCCGAGTAGCCATCTCAAACACCTCCCGGACCCCCTCCTTGGTCTTGGCTGAGCATTCCAGGTAGCCAAAGGCGCTGATCCGGTTCGCCATGTCTCGGCCTTCCTCAGACCGAACGGGTTCCTGAAAAGACAGAAGGAGGATGTCCAGCCCTGGCCCTGCAAAGCACCCAGACCCCATCTCTCCTGGGCAACTAACAGGGACCAGAGATCCAAGACCAAAACTCCCATCCCAACTAGCCCTACACCCCACCCCATGGGACATACTTCTCTAACCTGAATGTCTACCCTTTGGCTACCAGAATCAGGTTTTCTTTGTGTGTGTGTGGTTTTTTTTTTTTTTTTTGTAGGCCATGTGTGCTCACCAGCCAGAGGGACGGTGAGAAATCACACACACACATACACCCAGAGGAGATGGTCACACCACAATCCCTTCTCCAGTCTCAAGATTTTTGGTCATGCATGCACATGCACCCAGCACAAGTTTCATAACCTTTATGCCATCTGCTAGTCAGAAAACTGAATCATCAGTTTTCTAACATGCAGGCCTGACAGGTATCCCCAGTTTAAAACCTCACCATGAACTATCCTTATGAGCCCACATTCCTTATTCTGACCCTGTGCTCTAATAAACTAGCCCTCTGGCTAGAGCCACGTGTCAGGTCCCTGAGGAAGCCAGCTTCCTTACCCTCCCTCTTGCAGCCACTAGCCCACCCCTCCCCAGGTGCAGCCCCCACGGAGACAAGCTGTCTTCCTGAGAATGAGCATTTTCTTACTCCTCAGCAGCACCAATTCTAGACAGAATGGACAGTAAACCAGAATAAGTGAAAATCCCAAGTGACCTGAGACAAGCCACTTCATTTTCTGATGACATCAGACCTGAGACCAAGGGCCCTCCAGGTTTTTCCCTCTGCAGGTGCAAACACACAGCCAGCAGCCTGTCCCAGGGCAATGAGTGGGAGAAGGAATGCCCTTTCAGGCGACAGCCCTGCTCACCTGCTTCATCTTGGCCAGCTCCCTCCTGGTGTGCTCATCTTGCCTCAGGTCCTTCTTATTCCCCACCAGGATGATGGGCACATTGGGGCAGAAGTGCTTCACCTCGGGCGTCCACTTCTCAGGAATGTTTTCTGCAGACAGGTCCCAACAGGTGTCGGTGCATCCACTGAGACCAGGGATCCCCCGCCCCAGACCCCCTCACCTTCCCTCAGCAGTCTTAGAGGCTGTTTGCTCCGACAGTCCTTTCACAGCTTCGAACCTCTCCTCCCCAGGGTATACCCTCCCGAGGGCCAGAGTACCATAGTAAAGGAGACAATTTGGGCCTAAATGTCCCCTGCACCAACCCCCACAGCCTCTCAGCCTTTGAAGATGGCTGAAGGCAGGCCAAGGCTGATTCCAACTGTTCTCAATCCCCTCCCTCCAGCCAGTGCCCTCACCCAGGCTGTCGGGGCTGTCAATGGAGAAGCACATGAGGATGACATCAGTGTCCGGATAGGAGAGGGGCCGCAGGCGGTCATAGTCTTCCTGCCCTGCTGTGTCCCACAGAGCTAGTTCCACCTGACACACAAGACCAGTGAGTTAGCCAGCCCTAGGGCTCCCGACCCTGCCACCAGAGGTCCTTTCTGAAACCACTGGTCCTTGGGGCTTGCTGAACACTTGTCTTCTGGGCACCAACTATGAGCCAGGACTCATCATCATAGTCGCACGGTGTAAACTAGGTATGTTTCTTAAGAATCTAGAACATATTTGATCTTTGTATAGTTTATGGGTTGCCACTGCAAGCTCTGTTATTTCCCACAACCACCCTTGAGAGGAGGTCTTGTCATTATCCCCCTTTTGCAGCTGGGGGAGTTTAAACCCAGAGGCAAAGAGACTCCGTTAGGATGACAGAAGCAGGTGCATCCAGGGTCTTCAAGGCTATAGATTCATTTCCTAACTTCCACTGGCTCACAGCAAGGATGGGGGTGGGACACAGGGAAGGACACTAGGACAGGAGATCTCTAAGTGACCAGGATGGGGAGGGACTCCTGGCCCTCACCTGCTTGCCATCCACCTCAATGTCTGCGATGTAGTTCTCAAAGACAGTAGGGACGTAGACCTCTGGAAACTGATCCTTACTGAAGACAATCAGGAGGCAGGTCTTCCCACAGGCACCATCCCCTACAATCACCAACTTCTTCCGGATCGCAGCCATGGCTGGGGCTCGTGGGAGCCAGGAAGTCCAAAGTCACTTCTAGGCCTCCAACGTTCCTGGAAACCGAGATATCCTGCAAAGGGACAGAAGGGTGGAGGGTGACTTGCTCAGACACGTTCTGGCCAAGAACCAATCATGCAGACAGCAGAGCTTGAGATTCCTAGTGTCTGGGTCAGGACAGGTCTCCCAGGCAAGTTAGAATTCAGCAGAGGTGGGGAGAAGAACCCATCTGAGCCAGAACACGTGAGTCTAATCTAATCCACTCATCAACCAAGACCCTGGATACCTAAAGAAGCATTCAGAGATCAGGGACCATCAGCTTTTATGTGCTTTACTTATCAGGATTTCAAATCAGACTTCATTTGTTAACCAAGATTTTGAACAATCAGTACAATCTAATCTGGAACACACTGTCTCTCAGTGAGAATCATGCCTGTCAGTCATAAATGACTCCCTCTCCAAGGCCACAAACTAGCAGAACCAGCTCCCAGGTGGGGATAAGGCAAAGAATATAAAGCCATTTGGACATTTTGACAAAAAACGATCTCCCTCGGTCCCCAGATGCCTGGAAGGCAGACGGTTCCCATTTTGACAAACTAGGAAACAGCCTCAGAGAAGACGAGAGAGACACACGGCAGGGACAGCACAGAGCAGGGCTGTATTCGGGTACCTGTGCCTTTCTGACCACCCCAGAGGTGGGAAGGGAGCCGGAGTAGGGAAGCCCAGACAGAGGACAGTGGCAGCAGCCAGCCGGCTTCCCTGGCCCACCCCACCCAGTCCCCAAAGCCCCGAGTCACACAAAGGCGGCTCAGTCCCGGCTGTGCCCACAGCTCCCATTCGGGCAGCCTGCCTTCCTCCCCCCTTCCTCCTGGGCCTGGCAGCAACACTGGGTCACTCAGCCCCAGGCAGGGGACAATGACCACACTGTGGGAAGCCAAACATCCACCACAGCAGATCGACTGAGAATAATCCACTAGGGAATCACCTCCACCTACTCCTTGGAACAGCCTTCCTCCCTCTGTCCAGCTCACCCGTAGGCCCTGCCCACCCCTCCCTGTGACTCAGGGCAAGGAGTCAGCTTCCCGGGGTTTCCATGTGCCCCCCACCCCCAACACATGCACGAGCATCTGCACAGTTCATCACACCTTCCCAGCTCCCCCTACTTCCTCCTTCCCTGGGGAGGGGTGCTAACCTCCGGCTGGCTGAAGTTCCCAGGCCTGCAGCCGGGAGGAAGAGGGCGGGCTCTGGGGCTGTGATGAAGTCAAGGCTGTTGGGAAGGGGGAGGGGGCTGGAGCCTGGGCTGGGAGGAGCCCCAAAAGAGAGAAGGAGACTACCCGGGGACCGGAGCAGTTAAGTAAGAAGGGACGGTAACCTGATCTCAGCCCCAAACCTGGCTTTTCCTCTCGGCCCCACATCCTGTCAAACTGGGCTGAACTCTTCTAATCCTCAGACGTCCAGCACCAGCTCACACCCGGCCTCCTCTGCCTTTTAGGAAGCAGATACTCCAGCCCAAAGCCAGTCCTCTCCAACGTGGGATCCTGGGCGCCCCTCCCTCCGCCTTGCACGCACATTCACAAAACTGGGATGTGAGGGTACTGGACGTGAGTCAGACAGAATTTACAGAAGGTGAGAGTACAGGGCCTCACCACAAAAGGGGCTCTGACACCCCAAAACACAGGAAAGAGGCAATCGCTGTGCCAGCAGAAGTCTCCGCAACAGGGAGACTTCCCCAGCAAGGAGGTTCCATGGCCATTTCACTCAGGTGACCGACACTAACCCACGCCATTACTTCAACTGCTCCAGCTGCATCAAGTCGAGCTGGGGAAGCCGGGCCAGGGTGAGCAGTGCTGCAGGAGGGCAATCCTCGCTGGGATGAATGAGGACCAGGCACTCAGGCATGAATATGCCCCTGCGGTCCCCCATCAGGGCGTTTCACCCAGCACCAGCTGGTGGGAGGCAGAGGCCAGAACTCTGGGGCAGAGCACGCATTAAATGACCTGGAGCCCCCTGGGGTTCTGGTTGGGCCAGAACAGGACCAGGCCAGGCTAGGCCTCTAGGCCGGAGACCAAGACGGCATGGACAACAACTCCCTGTGAGAGGCAACCCCACAGCAACTCCCCCACTGACCCCAAGAGGGACCACCGAACCCTACACAGGGCTTGGAAGCAAGGGGGGCGCTCCTGAGAGGAGCCACTGGCTACACCAGCCTCCTGCTTCAGTCTTTCTCTAGATATCCTAGAGGATCAGAGCCACCCCCCCCCCCCCGCACCCCGCCCACCTACCTGGAAGTCTAGGGGTTATCTGGCGAGACACCTCGCCCTCAACTTTAAGACCAAGAGGATGGACAAGTGTCGCTTTTGGTAGCCCAGCCCACACCCCCAGGATCATCCTGAGCCGGGTTTGCGAGTGTGAGAGAAGAGGAGAGACTCTTACACACTTACACAGACACATACACAAAGGAGCTGGCTCCTTCCCACCTCCCCTACTCCCCCCTCCTACAGGCAGACTCCAGGAACCGTCTAGGGCGGCCTCCGACCAGTGGTCACACCCCGCCCCTATTCCCGCCATTCCACCACCCGGCCTGGGGGAATTCCCACTCCGCACCCGCGCCGCGGCCGGGACCCACCCCTATCCCATACTCCAGGTCCACCAGGCGACAGCGTCTGGGCTGGGGCTCCCTCGCGGAGACCCAGGTCGCCCCCAGTCCGGCGGGACAGGTTCCGGGAAGCCGGGAGAGGAAAGGAAAGGGCTCATTCTCGGACCCCAGGAGGTGAGAGCCTCTGCCCGGCAGTTCCAGGGATCCCTCGCTGCAGCCGGGGAGGGGCCCAGCCCGCCAGACCCCGGGACAGCCCGGACGCCGCGTCCAAGGGGAGACAACGCGGCCCACGCTCGGGCTAGAACCCCCTCCCCGGCCGCGCCCAAGCTCCAGGCGAGCGGCGGAGAAAAGTGCTCCCCGGGGGACGAGTTCCCAGGACGCCCCGCCGCCCCCAACCCCGGCCCAGGTACCTTCTCTCCGCCGCCTCCAGCTGTGCGGCCGGTGCCCGGGGCCGAGACTGACCCGAGGGCCCGCCCCGCCCTCCTTCAGCGCCGCGGCGGGGAGGGGCGGGCCCGGCAGGGGGAGGGTCGACCCGGGGGCGGCTCTTGGCTCGGCCCGCCCCCGGCTCCAGCCCAAGACTGCGGCGGGTCGCGGGTCCCAGGCGTCGGCCTCCCGGATATGGGGCGGGTCACCGGGAGACGCCTGGACAGCGGAGCAGTGGGTGGTGAGGCTGGACCCCCGAAGACTCAGCCTCTGCCCCGCCTGCCAGCCCCTAGGGGCGCACCGGCGTCGGGAAAGTTGAGAGGCGCTCGGGGTGGGGTCAAGAAGGGCCACTGCTGCCCTCGCGTGGCCGACCGTCTACCCACTCCAGCCCCACCTGGGACCCAGCAGGAGGCAGACAAGGACTGGGCGGCCCCAGGGCACTTGAGGGGGCGCAGGTACAGAAGGTGCCCACTCTCTGCTCCTAGAATCGCTGAGGAACAAATACAGTCCCATTCAAACCTCAGCCTTAAAGACGTTCCAGAACCTTTCAGACCTAGACCCCTTTTCCTGGTCACAATTCCCTTCCTTCCCCTGCCTAGAATTTCCCTAGATCCAATTCCTGCCTGCTAAAAAGGCACTGGACATGCTTCTAGATCCCCAGCTGAATTCAGTTTCCACTCCTACGGTATTACTTCTGTGCCATTTGGGGACTTCCTACGGTCTTACTTAGCACAGAGGGCATTTACCTGCAAATGTATCTCCTTCTCTGTAAGGTGGCTCTGAGAAGGAGGAGGTGGGATAAGGAGCGCTACCAACATTTTATTGCTTGTGCTGGGTATACCAGCTAACCCTTTTACAGCTCTTGGCAGGTAAGCAGAGCCTTCGCCTTTTGCCTATGAGAGAACTGAGGCTCAGAGAAGTGGCTTGTGCAAATGTTTGCAATTGTGACAGAGCAAGAAGTCAGACACCAGCTGGCTCCAAAGTTAGTGCTGTCTCCTGGCTGCCTGTCACGCTCCCCAGCCTGTCTTTTCCCTATTGTCTAGCACAGTGTGTGGTACATAGCAGGCTTTCAACAAATGTTTGCGAAGTTAGAAGAATGTTAGAAGTCATATAAACTTTAAAGATCCAAAGTAAAATCCATGCATTTGATAAATGAGGAAACTGAGGTCCCAAGCCTTTTAAAAAAAAATTTATTTGTTTAATTTTATTATTGTTATTAATTTGATCAGAGAGAAAGGGAAAGTAAGAAAGCAAGCCCCCAAGTCTGGGTCTCGAACCATAGTCAGCCATGTGGAAGTCCAGTGCCTTAACCACCATGCCACCTGTCAGCTCCTCCCAGGCTTCTTAACTTGCTCAATAAATATTCATTGAGTATAAACTGAGAACTATGTGTTGAAATAAAAATCTGCCTTCAAACAATTTGCAGGCTAAATGAGGAATACAAAAAATTTCAAGGTGCTAACATTGGGCCAGCCAGGTGACATGGTGATTAAGGCGACTGGATTGTACATAGCCAACTACACCATTTGGGTCCCATGAAGACCTGGTGGCTTGGAAAACACCCTAGGCATGTGTCTGTGTGTGTGTGACCAAAATTCCAAGAAGAGAATGGAGAAGGGACTGCAGTGTGATCATCCCCAGGGGGTGCTTTCTCTCTTTCCCTCTCTCTCTTTCTGGCAAGCTCATGGACTCTATAACAAATTTTTAAAATAAATATTTAAAACCAAAAATGATGGCTAACATTTATTGAACCTTTATTACATGAGCCTGGTTCTAGGCACATTGACTGCTATAATCCTTATAACCACCTTATGAAGTAGTAACTGACAAGAAAACTGAGGCTCAGCAAGGTTAAAGAACCATGTTGGCTCTAGCGCCAGAACCCAGAGCTGAACTTGAGAGTCCCTGCTCTTACCTGCTACTCCCCACTGACTCCGAATATAGATGTATAATGCAGGAGGTAATCACAGTGTTTAGGGCGTGCAAGGTGATGTGTACATTTTAAATAGTAAGTTAGAGATACTGCAGGCCCAAGAGATATAGGAAGCTCAGGAGAGTAGTGGTGGTGGTGAAAGATGAACATGGAGAAGAAAGATATGAGATCAAAGGCTTTTACATGCCATGGTTCAGGAGCTGAATGTGAACTTTGTTCTAGGCGCAATAAGGAGCCAGTGAAATTAGCAAGTCAGGAGGCTGAAAGGGTAAAAACTAAGGTGGTGACAATGAGGGTATATGTGAGTGACATTTAGGAAATACTTTTAAAAACATGTAATCAACAGGCCAGCTTGTAGCCTGGGGGTTAAGATAACCAGATGGCCAATTGCATGGTTGAGTCCCAGACCAGTGGCTTGAGAACACACCAGGTGCATGTGTGCCCAAAATACCAGAAGAAGGGAGAAACAGAGGAGAAGGCATTACTGTGTGACCATTCCCCAATGGGGTGCTTTCTCCTTTCTTTCTCTGGTGAATGCATATGCCCTCCAGCAATAAATAAATAATCAAGAATACTTAGTGGAGAATTCTTTTTCTTTAAATAATTATTTTATTTAACTTTATTTATAATTTACTTTATTTTTTTTAATTTGACCAGAGAGGGACAGAGTGAGAGAGCTGGAGAGCAAGAGAGTGAGAGCGAGAGAGCAAGCCTCCAGGTCCAGGACTCGAATCACGGTTGGCGAAGTGGGAGTCCAGTACCCTTAACCACCATGCCACCTGCTGGCCCCCTTAATGAAGAATTCTTTTTTTTTTTTTTTTTTTTGGAGAGGTTTTTGCTATAGGACGCGTGCACTCGCCAGACAGACAGAGAGAGATAGAAAGCGAGAAATCACCCCCCAGGGGGGATGGCCACACCGCAATCCCTTCTCCTCCATTCTCCTCTCGGGATCCTGGGCATGCACGCACACGCGCCCGGCGTGAGTTTAAGCCACTGGGTCCGGGACTCGAACGACGGTTGACTACATGGGAGTCCAGTGACATAGCCATTACGCTAACTGCTGGTCCCGAGTGAAGAATTCTTAATGAAGAAGAAACAAGCAAAGGGTAACCAATTCCAAGATTTCTTTTTTTTCTTGAGAGGTTTTTGCTATAGGGCACGTGCGTGCACCAGAAAGAGAGATACAGAGAGACAGAAAAAGAGAAATCACCCCCCAGGGGGATGGCCACACCGCAATCCCTTCTCCTCCACTCTCCTCTCAGGATCTTGGGCACACACGCACACGTGCCTGGCATGAGTTTAAGCCACCAGGTCCGGGACTCGAACCGTGGACAACTACATGGGAGTCCAGCAACATAGCCATTACACCAACTGCTGGTCCCCCAAGATCTCTAACTTGAGCGGATAAGCAAGTGCCCATTGAGAGGATGAACATGTTTGGGGGAAATGGAGAATTCAACGTGAGGTTTGCTGAACTGAAATGCCAGTGGACTGTCCAGGAGAAATTGGGGGGTGAATGGGATGTGTAGGTCTAATGCGCAGGAAGGGTCAGGGCTGGTGGGGAATGACTCGAAAGACATCAGGTGGGTGAAGCCACAGAAGTAGATGAGAACACTCATGGCGAGTGCGTGGAGTGGGAAGCGAGGAGGGCGTTAGCAGGAACCTAGGGGATGCTACTTTTTCAGGACTGCTCTGGTGTTCTTTCCACCATCCCACAGAGCTTGTCCTTACTTCTCCGTTTCTAGTCAAAGCAATAAAGAGACACACCTTCATCCATCTGGTTTATTTGCCAACAGCTGTAATTCTGGATCTAGCGACATCTCCTTTTCAGTTAAATTGCCACTGAAGAAGGGTCAGGTTGACAACTTCAGAATTTGGGCTGAGAGTGGGATGAATGTGGAGAGGCTGGGGTGGTGATGGAGGGAGAAGGCTGAGCCACTCAGGAGTAACTGCCTGGCCCTCCCAGGGGGATGACGAAGACCGAGATGTCATCCCCGGAACCCAGCTTGTTGTTGGGGAGACGCCAGCCACGGTCCCGGGGAATGCCCCGGGCCCCCAGGACCAGCGCTTGGGCCAGAGCTGTATACCTGCCAGGAGCACATGTGCACATTCATGTCTAACATGTATTCGGGAAGACAGATACACGGGCCCACGGCGGCTCCCCAAGCACTGCTTCCCTTTGCCCCTTTCTTTCACCAGAGCCATCCCCTCGTCACCATGCCATACAACCCCTACCTGCTAGGGTCATTGGGCTCATAGGCCGACAGCACTTTGTCCACAGTGGCAGCTACCTCACAGTCATTGGTGACATCCCACAGGCCATCTGTTCCCAAGACTAGCACATCATCTGGGCAGTGCTCATACTGAGTCAGGTCATAAACT
The DNA here is from genome assembly GCA_026018925.1 of Tupaia tana. Lineage (NCBI taxonomy): Eukaryota > Metazoa > Chordata > Mammalia > Scandentia > Tupaiidae > Tupaia > Tupaia tana. The sequence goes on from JAKSZU010000004.1 coordinate 80,615,366, forward strand.
CGTACCTGGTAGGGAAAGAAGGAAGAGAGGACTGAGGTGTGGTTTGGTATACATGGAGCTTGGAGATAAAGGGCCTCTGGATGAAATCCAGCCTGAGACCCCCAAAGATGGAAGGGAGCCCCATATGGCTCACCTCAGGGAAGCAGGAGAGGAAAGGCTTGATGGGCAAGGTGGAACTGCACACCTTAAGGTTGTGGTCTCCCAAGCCCCGGGTCACCCCAATGGTAGCCATCACCCGGGCCTGAAGGAAATGAGGACAGGATGCTGCCATGATGTTTCTAGACTGTCTGAAGTCACAGACCCCCCCCCCCCCACTACCCTCAGGTAGAACATCCACCTCCCTAGACCAGTTGCCATAGGCCACCCTGCCCTCTCCCAGTGCTACCATGAGTTTACCTTTTTGCCCTCCCCACAGACCAGAGGAAATCTGAGATCCTCCAGCTCGATCTTTTTGTAGGCCCTGGAGAGGGGGGAGTAGAGGCGGCATCACCCAGACATCAAAGCCCCTCTTCCCTAGGAGCCCCACACCCTCACACAAACCCCTTGGAAGAGCTGCATTCTCCCCAACTCCCAGCCTGGCCCTGCCTCCAGCTTCCACTTTGCTGCTGATGAGGGACTGTTACGTTGCCATGGGAATGGGCCCCAGCTCGAAGGGAAGTGTTACCAGCCAGTCATGTTATGGTCCCGGTACAGCATCCTCTGCCCCAGCTCCTTGGGCTGAACTCTGCGGGGGAACTCAAGGTGGGTGAATTCACCACCCAGCAGCTCTGGTTTCAGGAAGCCCTGAGGTTGGGAAAGACCAGAAAGAGCAGAGGGCCCAGAGCTTTACTCACAGACTTCCTGGTATACAGACATGAACTAGAGCAGACCCTTAAATAGACTTGACCATGTGCCACACACTATTTTAACATTAACATACATTAATTCATTTACTCCTTACAATACCCTGAAGGTAGGAACTACTGATGCACAGGGAGGTTAAGGAAATTATTAAAGGCCACATAGTGAGCAAGGTACTGAAATTGTGTTTCTATGCCAGGCAGACCAGCTTGAGCCCATGTGTTTAAGAACTGACTTGGGGGGACCAGCAGGTGGCGTGGTGGTTAAGGCGCTGGACACTCCCACATGGCCAACCATGGTTCAAGTCCTGGACCTGGTGGCTTGCTTTCTCACTTTCCCTCTCTCTCTCTGTGTCTCTCTCTCTGGTCAAATGAAAATAAAATGAATGAATAAATAAAATAAAATAAATAAGTCTTTAAAAAAAAAAAAAAAAAGAACTAACTTGGGGACCAGCAGGTGGCATAATGGTTACCCATACAGTCGACCACGGTTTGAATCCCAGACCCCAGTGGCTTAAAACTCAAGCCAGGCGCATGTGTCTGCATGCCCAAAGTTCTGAGAAGAGAATGAAGAAGGGACTGTGGCGTGGCCATCCCCTCAGGGGTGATTTCTTGCTTTCTGTCTCTCTGTCTATCCAGTGAGCACACACACTCTCTAGCACAAATCTCTCAAAAAAGAGAACTAATTACAGGCCAGCAGGTGGCATGGCAGTTAAGGTGCTAGACTCCCACTAGCTAAATAAGGTTTGAGTACTGGATCTGGTGGCTTACTTTCTCACTTTCTCTCTTTCTCTCTGTCTCTGGCCAAATAAAAAAACTAAAAATAAAAATAAATTTAAAATAAACTTAAATAATTCTTAAAAAAAGAACTGACCCACCCTGTCTTTTGGGACCTTTGCTGTTCCCTTCCCCCATCTCTGGCTCCACTTCCTTCCTCAGCTGGGGCCACAATGGGAGCACTGGACCAGCCCAGGCTCCTTCCTGCTGCATCATCCCACCAGCCCAGCCCCACACTCTACAGTCCACACAGCAGCCTTACCAGCACGCTCCCAGGAAGGAGCTTTCTGTGTGTATGGTGGGGGTTGAGCGTTCTCAGGACACAGGGTACAGAGAGGCACAAGACCTGATGAAGGATGCAGGGAGGGGGTTTAGTTCCTACTTACAAGCAGCTGAAGACGCTGGCGCTCAGTCTCCGGGGTAAACTCCCGGGACATTGGAATGATTTCACCATTCCGGACAATGATGGCCCTGTCCAGAGAAAGAAAAGGTTTGGGCCTGGCTCTCCTTGGCCCTCTGATGGAGAATTCCAGAAAGACCAGCAGGCCCTTCCCATAATGATTGTTAGGGTTGCTTACCCAGACCCCCATTTTTCCTCCCCACATATATATTTCCGGCCTTTTCCTATGCCTCTAACCCAACCTCCCTCCAATCTTTGACTTTAACTCCCACTGCCTCACTCTCTTCCATTCCCCATCCCAGAGAGTGTGGTCCCTGTCGCCATCTTCACATTTCCTCCCCCTTACCTGCTGTCACCTGCATTGGCCACGTACACCTTGCCTAGCAGGTAGACCACAACCAGCGCACAGCAGCCCCCCTCTACTTGGTGGCCACGCCGCTCCCGGGCCATCTGCTCATCCTGGGTGGGGGGGAGTGGGGAAGGTGGAAGAAGAGGTTGCAGGCACATGGTCACTCTCTACCCTCCATCTGCAGAAATTAACTGGTCCAGCCGGGCTACACTGAAGGAGAGGAGGGAAGGCTGGGGGTAACTGCCCCTTCTCCCTCCCCTCTGAACCAAGCTCTGCAGGCTCTCGGTGTCATCCCCTCTGGCCACCTGACTCCCCGAGAGCTGACTTGGAGTGCTTGCCTAGCAAGCGGCCCACTCACCATGAGCTGGAAGGCATTCTCAATGGCCCCCACTACCAGGCTCTCGTGCGTCACTTCCTTCTGTGAAGACCAGCAGGACTGAGGACCAACCAAGTGAGAAGGATCAGAGGAACCTGGGGTTCCCGGGGTGGATGGGAGACAGAGAGGGGGTGATGAGGGGTCCTGAAGTATCTCTACCAGATCCTTTAGCTGCTCCCGGATATGGCGATGCAGGAGCCTGGAGGCCATTTCGGCAGCTCCACCCCCTGCATGCCCATCAAACAGGCCCCAGTAGTAGAAGCAGAGGCCCTGGTGGAGGAAAAGTTATAGGTGAGTGTGTGAGAGACAGAGAAAGAGAGAGACTGTTATGCAGGGAGAAGAGGAAGACCTTAGGCATCCGTATAAACAGAGAGGTCAGAACTGAGTATTAAAGGCAAATTAGATTTATTTACTTATTCCCCTAGGCCTACTATTTATAAAGAGAACACAAAGCCTCAAAAAGCCTATTTCAGAGAATAAAATATGCAAAGATGCAAAAATCAGCATGGGTAATTAATTAAATCACCCATAAATATGTGAGCATCTACATTTTTAAGTGGAAGAGGAAATATGATCAAGCCAGAAAGGTAGCAAGTTAGGGGGCAGGTCTCCCATGGCTCACATTTAAAATCACAGGCCTGGACTCTGTAAAGAGATGTGTCATGGTGTCCCTGGAGGTTAGAAAAGGCAGCAGGGGCTTACCTGGCCTCGGCTAGGCTCCATAGGCACCCCGGAAACACTCCTCCGACCTTCCACGTACACCACTTCACAACAGGCCTGGTCCTCATTGTGCCGGCTCTTGCCAGCATTGATGACCCTGCCAGGACAGAGTGACCACATCAGGCTGGACACCAGACCAGGTCCTGGAATAACCCCCACCTTAGACACACACACACTCTCCTGCCTGCTGGCCAAGTTGAAAAAGGTCATAGTCGCCTGGGATCCAGGCCAGAGGGAGGAGGAGAAGGGAAGGCCAGCAAGGAGTACAGTCTGGGCAGCAGGCCCCTCCACCTCATAGAAAGGTGCCAGCAGCACCCCTGCCACAGTTCCCCCATCCCTGGGAAAGGGAGGATCCTTAGTGGTCCTGTATGGGTGGGGCTAGAGGGGGGCAGAGAGTTTTACTTCGGAGTTAGTCAAGACCCTACCCTACCTTTAACTCTCAACTTCCTATCCTCTTGGGCACACCTACCCTTATCCTAAAACCATCCAGCAAAACTTTCTGCTGCTTTGAAATGAGGAAGAGCTCTAGCCCAGATCCAGAAAGAGGAATTGAAATTGAGTAGGAGTGGAAGTCCACCTGGACTCAGTACTCGCCTCACAAACGCAAAATCCCCTCACACAGAAAGCTACAGGAGGTGGCAAAAGGGCGCTTCCACAGTCCACCAGCCACCTTCCTGGGCAAGCTGGACTCCGTGGTCTCCCTATTCTGCTTTCCCGGCTAAGCATTAAAAATACAAACAGCCTGAGAGCAACCCGGCCGCTCAGGCCGTCACAGCCAGGGGGTCCGTTGTCTTCCCACGCCCGCGCTAGTCCACCGACCGAAGGCCGAAGGCCGTCCAAAAGGGACCCTCCGCTGCCCCGGGAGGCCCCCTTCCCCCGCCTCTGGGAAGTCGGCTGCCTCCAGGTGTCGCGGGCTATTTCTGGGTGTGGAGGGGGAGGGGAACGCTAAGAGGGACAGAGAACTGGGGCGCTGGGGCCGGGAAGCCGGTGAGCGAGCCTTCCCAACCGCTATAGCCTGTTCAAAGGAACCCCGCACATTTTTGAAACCCCTCCACCCTTTGCCTTTAAACTGCCGGGCTGGGACTGAGAACTGGCTAACTCATCCTTCGCAGGGCCCTCCGCCCTCCGGGCTCTGGAAGGGCAGGGGGTCGTGCGGCGGTATGGATGAGGGTAGTCAATGAGCTGGAAGATCCTGAAGAAGGTAATTCAGTTTGCACCCGCCTGGAGATGGACAGGGAGAGGGTGCGGCCCGAAGCCCAGGGGATAGCAAGTATCCTGGGAAAGGAAGGCTCCAGGTACAAAGCGCGGCGTGGGAGCGCAACCCAGAGACAGGGATGCTGAGCTCGGGAGGGGATGGGAACCTCATCTTGGTTTGGGTGCCCCCGGGGTCGCTCACTCGGCGTAGCCCGTGCTCCAGGGCAGGCGGCGGCCCGTATCCGGCGGGCTTTGCACAGCCCGGCCCGCGTGGTCATCTGCGCGTCGCAGCCCCCCAGGGCTCAGCTGCAGAAAGGTCGGTCTGGAGAAGCTAGCTCGAGCCTCTCCAGTCTTCGCGGGCGCCCCGCTCCCTCCTGCGCTCCCGCTTCCGCTCCCAGCCTTCGCCGGAGGGCTCTTGGACGCTTCAGAAGTGACGACTGGCTGAGCCGAGGTCGCGTTGGGCTGGTCCGGAGATTTGGGGCTCGAAGGAGGAGCGCCCCCAGAACTCACCAGGTGCGCCACGGCGGAGCGCACCCGGTTAAGCATGCTGCCTTCCTGCCCCGCCCTCGGCCTTGGCCCCGCCCCAAGGGCCCCGCCCCCAGGGCTTGGATGGGCGGTGCTTGCTCCGGAGAGCCGGTCCTGGCTATTGGCTCCCAGCCCGCCCCGCTGCTCGCCTGCAGAACTTCCTTTTGCTCCGGGCCACCCCGGGAACCGCCCCCACCGACTCCGGGTCTCCTCCCCGCTCCATTCCCTTCTCCCCACCTTAGTTTCTTAGAGGAAATTAGGGTCTGCTGTTGAAAGGGACCAAGAAGGAAACCTTATTTTACAAGTGCTCTAGATTGGACATCAGCTAGAACTTCCCCATTGTGACGGGGTCGGGGGCAGGAAGCCGGCGGCCTCCTCGCTCTCGGATCGGTGTGGTCAGCCTGCCCGGAGGGCTGCGCAGCTGATGATCTCAGAGCGAAACAGCCGCTTCAGGGCCGCTGGGTGTGAAGCACCTGCTGTGACAACACCTTTGGCTCGAGCTGCTGAAGTGAGAGTGAGAGCCAGCGAGCCAGTGCAGGGCGGGGGTGGGGTGGCAGTGACGCGGTCGCAGCCCTGGCCCAGGATCTGGGAGCTGCTGACGGCTCTGTGTCCCCTGAAGACCACCTCTAGATCTGAGAGAGCTGTTGCCGCTTCCGTCCCACTTTCTCAAAACCTAGTTTCCTCCCACATTTAGACGTCCTCTGACCACAGAGGGCTAGTTCGTAAGGGTAACAGCATAATTACCAGGTGTTGAAGGCTTACTGTGCACTTGGTCCTCTACAAAATACATTCCACGCATTAGGTCATTTATACCCCATACCAATCCTTCAAGATGGGGTTTATTTATATACATTTTTAGGGATGAGGCAGGACTGGAGGCTTCTGTCCTTTTACATGACGTTCCCCAGGAAGTCACACAGCCAGTGAAAGATTCATACCCATGGCAACTTCCTGGCGCCCACACCTGGTTCTGTGTTAACCAAGCTGATTGCTCCGGGTCAGGAAGGAAGGGTTAGGGTTAGAGGAGATGAATGGCATAGAGGAGTGGGGGTTCCTCTCCTCCCACCCTTTTCCTCTCAGGGCAGAGAGCAGTCAGGGATGCTGAGCAAGTTCTCTGGCTGACGCCAGGGGGAGACAGAGGCCAGGCTAAGCACTATCTAGAAGAAATTTGCTCCCTGGAAGATTAGAACTGGGTTCAGTACGTGGTAGGCAACCTGTTCTTTCTGCTCTCACCCCTCTATAGGAGGATGATAGTAGCATGATACTGGAAGCACTGGGTCCCTAAACCTAGTATCTGAGTGTTGATCACTAGGCCTCCAAAGACACACTCAACCACACACAGTTCAAGTGGGGACAGGGTCCTCCTGGCCCTAATGTAAGCTGAGAGTCGCAATCAGGGACCACTGGTACCCAGTTTACTGTTAGGACTCCACTTCGGGTCTCTGTCCACCCAGTGCTTCCTGACCATATCCAGATAAACAGTGCCCCCAAGAAGGACTCGCCTATCAAGCTTCCAAAAAAAATTCCAACAGTGAGGGCGGGATTGGTGGCACAGTGGGGACACGCTGCTCCAGTGAAGTTGGATCCATAGAGAACATCTCAGGTTCAGGTTCTCCAGTCAGTCCACTTGTTCATGCTGGATATGCTCATCCATGATCCCGGCTGGCCGGCAAGGCTGGTGGGGAGATTACAGCGTGAGAACGTGTTGGGGGTACTCATCTTCTCTTTATCTCTCTCTGTCAAGTAAACTTGGAAAAAATATCTCACAATGGTTATTCAGGTTTGTAGTTTGCTATAATTATGCCTGAGTTTTGAGCAGAGAGAGCCAGAGAAAAAGAAATCACAAAAGAAAAAAAAATCAAAGAACACACTACTTCTGTGGGTATTTTCTTCTGTTTGAGAAAAATTGGAACCAGCTCTTAGATAAATGGCTTAATGGCAGCATCCAGCCAAAAACAAGGGGGAGGGGGATGTAACTCCCAGTTATTCTTATTATTCAGTGTTTCTGGGACAGTTTACTTGCTGTTTCCTGGTGTCACCCAGCTCCCTGTATTCCTTGCTCTTCTCTGCACCCACCACAGGATGCCTGCAAGGAAGCCACAGGGTCAGGGCCCAGAGACCCCTCCCCAGGCCAATGGCTTCCCTGGGTCTCCCACAGGAAGAGCCACACCCTGAGCCTCCACCATCACACCTCTCCACTCTCAGACTGCTGAGACATAATGAGTAGGTCATCACCTCTACTCATCCCTGAGGCAGCAGAGGTGAGAGAGAAAGGGGGGCAGGGTGGGAAGAAGCAGATTTGGAGGATGTTTGCAGGGAGAGAGATTGGACAGCCCTTTATCCCAGGTCACATGTCGTGGCTCAGGGCCCAAACTAGGCTTCCTGAACCCCCTCACCTCTACTCTCCACATTACCACAACCCAAAAGCCCCCAACCCAAAAACAAAGACAAGTGTCCTTTCCAGTAAGACAAATTCACAGAATGTCTCTGCCCCCACATTTGTCTCATCTTTCACATCTAAAATATACCCCTATAAAGAACCATACAATTGTGGGACCAGCAGTTAGAGTAATGGCTATGTTGCTGGACTCCCACGTAGTCGACCGCGGTTCGCGTCCTGGACCCGGTGGCTTAAACTCACGCCGGGCGCCTGTGCCCAAGATCCCGAGAGGAGAATGAAGGAGAAGGGATTGTGGCTGGCCATCCCCCCGGGGGGTGATTTCTCACTTTCTGTCTCTCTCTGTCTGTCTGGCGAGCGCACGTGCCCTATAGCACAAACCTCTCCAAAAAAAAAAAAAAAAAAAAAAAAAAAAAGAGCCATACAATTGTAATTACAGTTTCCTGATGAAGATTGTAAATCTTCATCCTAAAATTCTCAGTTTGGTTCCCAAATTGATCTTCACACCCACCACCATCCATAAGGACCAGCCTCTGAGGTCTCCTGCCTGACCCCTCTTCAGCCCTTCTTCACATGGCCTGGAGTTTTCCCAGCCCCTAAGGGCAGGCTCCTGGGAGACAGATCTTTAACTGCCCTCCTCCTCTATATCAGCCCCAAGTGCCTTGTGGAATACAACTTGCAGCAATGGTGGGAATGTTTTGTACCTGCTCTGTCCACCTTGGTGGTCTCTAGCTTCATGTGACTATTGAGCACTGAAAATATGGCGAGTCCTAATGAGGAACGGAGTTTTAAGTTGTATTTAATTAATTTAGATTTAATTTAAATAACCACATGTGGGCATGCTATTAGTGCGAGGCTAGACTTGTCAAAGCTCAAAACCCCTGAGGATCTGAGTATTCGCTCCTCACTCCTAGCCCAACCGTCTCCCCTCACTACCCTCCTAGCACCTCTTAACTCCCCTGAACCACGAGACCAGGGACCACCAGACCTGGAGGGTTCTGAGGGACTTCCTCGGGCGGGCGTCGCCTCACCCTGCACCAGGGACGCGTGCGTCAGGACGAAACCTGCAGGGGCCGGATGCCCTCCTCTTGCCCTCGGCCACCAGGGGCCGCTGCGTCCTGGCTGTGCTGCCTGGCCCGCTTCGCCAAGGGCCGAGCGCTGTCCCGAAGGGGGCGGCGGCGACCGCGCGGGGCTGGAGCAGCGGGGGCGGCCCCGGGCGAGAAGAAGGAGGCGGCGGCGGCGGCGGCGGCGGCGGCTGCGCGCTCTTCGGCCTGGCGGCGGGAGCCTCTCAAGGAACCTGGTTGAGCTCTGCAGAACCCTCGGGTCCGGGTCCGGACCTCCGCGGTGCCCAGAGTCCGCCTGCCATGCGGGTGATGTCGGCTTGGCCAGAGCCCCGCGGTCCGGGGGACGCAGCAAGTTGGTGAGGGGAACAGGGCTCCGGACTAGACAGCGCACTAACCGCCCGCTCCCTCTTGGAGTCTGCCTTTCAGACTCTTGGTCCCCCGAACAGAGACAAGGAGGACCTCGGGCCAGCACAGAGAACCAGTGGCAGGTAGGTCCCAGGTTTGGGGACTCAGAATCTGGAGGACCGACTGGGCGCTGGGTGGGGCGGGGGCCGGAGCAGGAGGGGAAGGTCAGGGTAGTTCCCTTTCTCGACCGACCTCTTGCTGAAAGGCAGGCTGCTAACTGCTTCACCATAGCCTGTACTGGCGTTTGCGGAAACGGGCCGGGAAACTGAGGCAGAAGTGGAGAAGCTGAAGAGTAGGTCCCAGAAGCCTCTTTCTCTAGCTCTCTAAGGGAGGGAGTAGATCTGGGCCCCAATGCATCCCTCCCCTCTCCAGGTCCTTTGGGTTCCAGGGTTCATAGGAGAGATGGATGAGTTAGATGGGAGGGTACGGCCACCCTAAGAGAAATAGGATCACCCGAGAGAAGACAACGCTGCGTTTGTAATGGTCCAATGAGGGCTCTTGACGAGGGCAGAGAGGAGGCCCCTACTCAGAAGAGGTACGCTGAGAGGCAGGGGAGCTCTTTGCCCTGGGGCGACAGGTCCCTGGGTACTGGCCCCCACAGGCTCCACCTTTGCCCCAGCTGGCCACTGTGGACTCACCCTGAGATCTCGGACGGGAGGTCTCTGTCCTCTCTGGCTCCACCGTCCTGTGTGCTTCAGTTCCAACTCCCTTAGAAGAGTGTGGGAGACGTTCTTAGGGAGGAATAGAAGAGCTGCTGGGGGTAGTGGCTTCTGAGACTCAGAGACCTGGTATACCCCATTCTAGCCCTCTAGAGTGGGAAAGGGGGTGACGGTGGCAGAGCTGAGCCAGCTCCAGTAGGCAAGTCCGGATGCAAGTGCCAGCGCATGTTGGAGCTGGAGAGAGATCAAGGCTCTCTGCCTGGTGCCTCTTGCAGGAATGTCAGGTTCTGCTCCTGCCCTGACCTTCAGCTCCCTCTAAGACCAGAGCAATGACAGCACTGATTCTGAGACACCTCCCACCAATGCCCTTGTGTTGGGACATAGAAACCCCAACCTCTCTTCTCAGGCTCACCCAGCCTACAGGCTCCCAGAGTCTGCTAGTGCCCCTGCAAATTCCCAAGGCGGAGTGAGGAACTCTTCACCCTATCCTGGCACCTGGGAACATCTTTGGAACTGGGCTCTGCTTCTATGCCCAGCCCACCCCTTGACCTTCTCCCAGGTCCCTCTGCACTACTCGAAGGGCCACTGGCTCCCTTTCTTCTTTGCAACCTCCCAAGAATTTTTCCTACTTGTCTAGGTCGAGTGACACCAAGGCCAATAGATGAACAGACAGAAGCCGAAAGATCCCTAAAGAGGTGAGTGAGGAGACAGTTGAAGATGGGGAGTATGGAGGTAGACAGAGGCCCAGCATCCTAGCCAAGGGAGCAACCAGGTCCTGGCATTTGAACTGGCCTTTGGTACTCCCTGATTGGTGCCACACTTGAGGGATCCCAGAAAGGCCCTAAGGGACAAGTGAGCTGCATAGGCTGTGTTCAGGCCTATCCCGAGCTCCTGCCCAGCTGCCTCCTGGGACTGCCTCACCCCCTCCTGTGGCTCCTTCAAGCTTCTGCGTTCCTGGGATTCCCTCCATTTCTACCCTAGCTCCTGGGAGAGATTTGGGAGGCCTGAACCATCAAGGATGGAGAGGGGAAGGCAAGAGGAAGAGAGCAGAGGCAAGGTAGTGCAGTGGGCATAGGGCAGGCTTCTGGGCTCTGGACTCTTCCGCCCACAGGGTTCCCAGCCTTGGGCAAGTCATTTGATTTCCAGCAGCCTCAGCTTCATTTCTTCCTTTTTAAATTTAAATTTTGTTTAAATTGACTTATTCCTACATTCCTAGGGTTTGAAACTAAAAAAATGTAAAAGAAATTAAGAGAAAAATGTGTCTCTCTTTTACCTCTATCTCCCAGAACTGGTTTTCCTTCCCGGTGGCAAACAATGGTGTTATTAGGTCATTGGAAAAGTCGTGACGTATTTTTCTCTGTTTTTCTGTGCAAAAGTGCATCATGACTTTGTCAATGACCCAATAGTTGTTTTGTACATCATTTTCCAGAGCTAGTATGTGCACCTTTGAGCAACAAGATAAACCTACCCCTTACACATTTTATATACTTCGCTTTTTTCCCCTAGCAGTGGATTCATATTGAAAATCATTACCTGCAGTCCTTTACTGTAAAGGCTGTTTAGCTCATGTCCAGGCTTTTTGGGCTTTGGTTTACTCATCTATAAAATAGGTAATAATAACCCTACTTTAGGGGCCAACAGGTGTTATGGTGGTTAAGGTGCTGGATTCCCACATGGCTGACCATGGTTCGAGTTCCAGACCTGGCAGCTTGCTTTCTCACTTTCGCCCTCTCTCTCTCTCTCTGTCTCTCCTTCCCTCCCTCCCTCATTCTCTCTGGTGAGCATGCATGCCATGTAGCAAATCAAAATAATAATAAAATTGAGTAAATAATTATTTTTAAATAAATGACCCTTGAGACCAGCAGATGGTGTAATGGCCACCTCGCTTGACTCCCACATGGCTGATGATGGTTTGCATCCCAGACCTGGAGGCTTCAAACTCCCCCCAGGTATCTGTGCATGTGTGCCCAAGATCCCGGGAAAATGGGATCTTGAATGGGAAAAGGGATTGTGCTGTGGCCATCCCCCCATCTGTCTCTGTCTCTCTGTCCCCAGTGAGCACACATGTCCTATAGCAAAAATCTCTCTTACAAAAAATATTTTTAAATGTCCCTACTTTGTAGGACAGTCACGAAGGATTCAAGAGCAGGCATGTGAAGTGCCTGGATCAAGTGCTCAGAAAGCAAGAGGGGCATGTTGGTTAAGGCTCTGGATTCCCACATGGCTGACAACAGTTCATGTCCCAGACCCAGCAGCCTGAGAATCACATGGGCACGTGAGTGTTCAAAGTCCTGAGAGGAGAATGAAGAAGTCATTGTGGCGTGGCCATCTCACCGGGAGGGGGGTGATTTCTTGCTTTCCCTCTCTCCGTCTCTATCTCTCTCCAGCCAGGGCTTGAGCCTATGACAAAAATCTGAAAAAAAAAAAAAAATCGCCTGGGAACAGCTTTGGAACTGGGCTCTGCTTCACGGCCCAGCCTACCCTTCACTTCCTCCCAGGTCCTTCTGGACCTCCTACAGGGCCACAGGCTCCCTGTCTTGTCTCTGATCCTGGGACCATACTTGGTTCATCCTCTGGACCCCTCCTAGGTGTCGTCTCCTCCACACACTCTCTCTTCCTCTTCCCTTTCTTCCCGTGGCTCTCAGGGCTATGTGCAGTGACTTTGTGTCACGCTGAAAGCTGCCGGGGGCCAAGGCGTGCCTCCTTCTCAGCTTCATGCCTCCCAGAGAAGGTGCTTGCCTGGGCCCCAGGAGCACCTGGAGCGAGTGGGTATGTACTTCTCTCCTCAGGATGAGCGAGAGGGCCGTGTGGAACTGGAGCACGGGCTGGCTGCTGACGCTGTGCCTGGCCTGGCTGTGGGGCCGCCTGGCCTCGGCGTCCTTGCAGCCTCCAACTGCCACAGGTTTGGGGGAGATGGTGGGCCCTGGGGAAGGGAGAGCTGGACACAATCCCAACCCCTATGCCACAGCAGGCAGACCTCCAGGGCAGAGTGAAACCCACAGAGTCTCAGGGGTCTGGCTCCTTCTTTGTCCTTCACCCAGGAAGCTCTGCCCCCTGTGCTGACCCAGCCAGGAGAAGGCCTGGGTAGACCCATTGCTCACCTTCCCTTCCAGGCCGGAAGGTGTTCTGCAGGGAGAGAGGCCCTCGGTTGGATCAGGGCTTAAGTCTAGCCTCCTGGCCTAATTCTGTGGTTTTCTTTCTGGGATGGCTAAAGCCTGTGTAAGCGGATGATCCTCCCCACGCATTGTAAGCCCTGGGGCCCTTGCCCTCACCCTGAGGAAGAGAGGGAGGCGGGGCTGGTGTGGGACTCCATCTTTCTTTTGCCTAAGGGACAGCCTCTGCCAGGGGTGAGGAACATGGCCCCCCGGGGAGGAAGGAAGGGGAACAATGTGAAGTGACAGGAAAAATTCATCCGCTTCCCCGAGTCCACTTGGACTCCCTTGGCTAGCCCTCTCCCAAGCAGGAAGGAGGGGCTGGAGGACCACCAGTGGGCGGGAGGGAAGGAGCCAGGGGCTGGCCGCTTGATTTCGGACGGGCCCCTTCAGTCCTCGTGAAGCAGGGCACCTGCGAGGTGATTGCTGCTCACCGCTGCTGCAACCGGAACCGCATAGAGGAGCGCTCCCAGACGGTCAAGTGCTCCTGCCTCTCTGGTCAAGTGGCTGGTACCACGCGGGCAAAGCCCTCTTGCGTGGATGGTGAGTGAGAGGCCAGGGCCAAGATGAGGGGTGGGGGAGGGCGTGGCCTGAGTAGAGAGATAAGGAGGTCTGCTCAGGCCTCGCCATCTGCTGGGGATACAATTTCATACCCATCTCAGTGCTTTGGTGATCGGACACCCCTGGGAGGGCAGAGGGCAGATGTGACCATCCCCATGTCACAGATAAGAACAGTTCTTGTGATGCACACACCCCTCCCACCCACATCACCACCTGGCGCATTCGCAGATGCCGTCCCTCACACCCCCAGACTGCTCTGGCCCAACACTTACTCCTCCGGGCTTGGGCTGCTTCCCCTGTGGCTGCTCTCCCAGCCTCATCCCCTTGCCCTCTGCTCATTCTCAGGCCTTTACCCTCCCCTGCCGTGCATGTGTGCCTTCCCCTATACGCCTCCCTGCTCACGTGTTCTCACACTCACGTGACACCCCTGTAAACAGGCCCACTGTGCTCACGTATATGCCAACCTGTGCACTCTCAGTTTGGCGACCCTACCAAGTGGCTTGCACACTTGCTCACGCACACTGGAGGGTCTGTGGAAGATGGTCTCTTCTGTGCTAATGCCATGGACACCTTAGCGACCACTTCGCCTCTCTTTGGGGAGATGCAGGGACCAGTGGGATTAATGTCAATAGGGCATGTCCCCAGGCCTCAGCCTGAGTGCTGGACTGCTGCCCTGGGCAGCCTGGATGAAGGGAAGCTAGAGGGTGCCAGGCTCCCAGGCAGGGTGCCTGCAAAGGTGCACCTTATTTGCAAATCGCCTATGGACTGCCTGCTGTGCTTGCATAGCGCTGAGGGCTGCTCCTGCCTCTTGCCCACAGCTGCCATCGTCCTGCAGAGGTGGTGGTGTCAGATGGAGCCCTGTCTGCCCGGGGAGGAGTGTAAGGTGCTCCCGGACCTGTCAGGATGGAGCTGCAGCAGTGGGCACAAAGTCAAAACCACCAAGGTACCTGGGCTGGGCACTTGGGCCCAGCCCTTCTCTGTCACCTCCCTCTGAGGTAGAAATGGAGCCCAGGAGCTGGGACCTAGGGTGTCAGTGTCCCAAGGTGAGATCTGTAGACCCTGAGAGTGTCCCCTCAGACACACTGTCCTTACTCTGGAGACCAGAGTTAGAGCCTCTGGATCTGAAATCCAGTGTGTTCTTGGCAAATTCTTGGTGTCCCACAGGCCTTGGTTTCCTTCTGTTTGCCTAGAATGGGTTTGCCTCTGTAAAAACAAAGTGGAGAGTTGAATAAATTATCTAGATTATGCAGACAAGAATCTCTACTTCTGGCCGAAGTCCTGCTACAATAACTCCTCTGCCCACGCACCTCTGACACAGACTCCCCCCCACCATTATTAGCCCCCTACATTTCATACCTGCCTTTCTTGAGTCAGAACACTGTCTGCTGTGATGACATCCAAGAGCATGGTTTTCATGGTTTGCTGCCTGCCCCACAGAACAAGGGGTAATTAAAACTTTATCAGGCTCGTCAGCAATGCCATGTATGTCATGGTTAATTAGTTGCATTGCACTGTCATTGCCATTTGTACCCAAGAGTGACATGTGGGGAAAGCCCTGCCTTTTGCTTTCTTCCCCTCACCACACACAGCAAACCAGCAAACAAATGAACAGAGGGGGAAAGGCAGCCTTCAGAGTCCTGGAGAAAGCAACCATTTTCACAAAACAGTTGAGGAAAGCACAAAACAAAACAAACTCCAGCAAGAAAAGCTTTGACTGTGTATCAAATAGAGCATCCTCTCTGAGGGCAGGGAAGGGAGATAGCCATTCTGAGTATATTTAAAACTAGAAGATTGAGAGACCAGCAGTTGGTATAATGGCTATGTCACTGGACTCCCATGTAGTCGACTGTGGTTTGAATCCTGGACTCAATAGCTTAAACTTATGCTGGGCCTGTGTGTGTGCATGCCCGGGATCCTGAGAGCAGAATGGAGGAGAAGGGATTGTGGTGTGGCCATCCCCCCAGGGATGATTTCTTGATTTCTGTCTTTCTGTCTCTCTCTGTCTTTCTGGTGAACACATGTGCTCTGTAGCAAAAAACCCTCAAAAAAAAAAAAAAAAAACACACACAAAAAACAACAACAACAAAAAAAAACTAGAAGATTGGGCCAGCCCTGTAGCACAGTGGTTAAGCACTATGAGTTGGACGCCAAATCCCACATGGCAGACTGAAGGAAAAAGGATTGCAGTGTCACCACTCACCACTGGGGGACTCTCTCTGGCAATTAAAAAAGGAAAAGAGATTGCAGCATGGCCATCCTCCTGTGGGGACAGTGATTTATTTCTCCCGTTCCCTCTCTCTGTCTTTCTATGTCTCTCAAAGATTACAAGATACCCACCACAGACCTCATAACATTTGTCATCATGCTATACAAGGGGTCTTCAAAAAATTGATTAAGGGAACCAGCAGTTAGTGTAATGGCTATGTCGCTGGACTCCCACGTAGTCGACCACGGTTCGCGTCCCGGATCCGGTGGCTTAAAACTCACGCCGGGCGCATGTGCGTGTGTGCCCAAGATCCCGAGAGGAGAATGGAGGAGAAGGGATTGCGGCATGACCATCCTCTCTGGGGGGTGATTTCTCGCTTTCTGTCTCTATGTCTCTGTCTGTCTGGCGAGCGCACGTGCCCTATAGCAAAAAAACCTCTCAGAAAAAAAAAAAAAAAGAAAAAAAGAAAAAAAAATTGATGAAGAAATACACATTATTGAAAAAGCAGTGTGGATTTAATTTTTTTTCTAAGTTTGCTATAGGGTACATGCACTTGCCAAAGAGCGACAGAGAGAGGAAAAGTAAGAAATCACCCCTGGGGGATGACCACACCACAATCCCTTCTCTTCCACTCTCCTCTTGGGATTTTTGGGCATGCATGTACAAGCACCTAGTGTTTTTCAAGCTGCCAGGTCTGGGACTTGAACCATGCCATTAGCCATGTGGGACCCAGACACCTTGACCACCATGCCACCAGCTGGCCCCTGGATTTCAAATTTCCTTGCACCAAAATAAATTTATACTTTAAGTCCATTGTTCCACAATCTTTTCAAAGTCTCCTTGTAGGTTTGGGTCTATACCCTGAGAGACTGATCACTGCACTTGCAATTTGAGTAGCCTCTGTGAAGCAGGCAGTGGTGAGGCTTGCCTGACTTATGTTCACATGGGCCACCAGGCCTTGCTTTCCCGGTCTAGACTACTTTAGGGCAAGGATGGGCAGCTGTTTCCTCTAAGTAACCTGCATATCCTGGAGAATCCCTGGCATGCTAGGATGGGATAGAAATTCCCTTCTCTAACCTTTCCCCATCGTTTGCTCTCTAGGTCACACGATAATTCTTGGAGGTCATGGCCTGGATAGGACAGGCTTGACCAAGCTGTGGACTGATGGATAGCATCCAGTCATCATCCAGAAAACGTGGGAAATCACTTTCCTGGACACACGACCCCATGCCAAGTGCAGCCTCCGTCTTTCCAGGGGCATTTCAAAGAAGCCGCTCAATAGATCTGGGTGGGTCTCCAACCACATACCTACTGATCAGCCAGACTCTCCTGGGACACAGAAGGTCAAGGCACGACTCTCGCCCTTAAGGACTGTTCAGTTGAGTTGGGGCATTGATGACAGCCAATCTAGATAATTTAGATGAAAGTGTATGGTACCAGAAAGTAGCTTCTAGGCCACATGCTGTGGACATGGTGTGATTTGAGGGATGAGACTCCCATAGCTCGTCAGCCACTCTCTGATCAGGTAGCACAAAGATAAAAAGTCACACTCACCACCCACCACCTCAGCCTTGATCCCCATCAAGCTGTTCACATGTTGAACAAAAACACCCTGCCGTTATGCCAGACCAGTGGTATCTCCTTAGATGGGATT
The DNA here is from genome assembly GCA_026018925.1 of Tupaia tana. Taxonomy (NCBI): domain Eukaryota; kingdom Metazoa; phylum Chordata; class Mammalia; order Scandentia; family Tupaiidae; genus Tupaia; species Tupaia tana. Next base: position 80,632,645 of record JAKSZU010000004.1, read on the forward strand.
GAGTTGCCTTGTGGAAGGAAGACAACGATGAAGCCAAGCAACTTTCCAGCAGAGCTTTGCAGAGGCATGGCCTGGCTTGGACTATTTGCTGGGTATGGCATGGACCCCCATTCAAGCACCACAGGTTTCTGTTTGGCTGGTTGTTTTCACAGATGAGGAAACTGAGTCCCAGAAAGGCGAGTTAACTTGCCCAAGGTCCCACAGCCTGGACAGCAAATCTGTAAGACTGCTGACCCTCACTAGCATGGATGCTGAGATTCCAACCTGGGCCTTCCATGTTCATTTTATCTCAAGTTCCAGAACCTGCAGAGTACTAGCTAGGCAGCAGCCATATTTTTCTCTGGGGATACTAGAGCAGAAACTTTTACCTGGTCCATGTTCTACTATCTGAAATAATCCTTAACACCCCATACCAAGTGGATGTGGGGCCACTTGGTCTCCACTCTCCTTCAGGCCCCCATGGCAGCACAGAGGTTACTTAGCCTGGTTATAGCAGGGGCGCTCTTCAATGGGGCATCCCCATGACCTGCTCTGACCTCTCTCTGCTCAGGTCTGTAGGCTGTTACTCTCAGAAGCTCTGGCTGGAGGAGAGAGTCTGGGTGAGGTGTGGGCTGATTAGGGTCCTCACCCTTCAAAGGCCTCCACTGGACAGGAGGGGTGGTAGTCTGGAGCCTCTGTCCAGGATCATGGTTCAACAGTCAGCTTCACATCCAAGATGGTTTGGGGATGCTGCAGGCTCCAGGGACCCAGAGGCAGGGACTGCTTGGCTATCTCATCAGTGAGAACCACAGCATCTGTGACTGCTGGGATCCGGACAGCCAGGCCCTTAAAGAGAGTGCGTCAGAGAGACCAGCCTAGACCATGCTGGGTTCTGATCCTCAGAGAAGATGGATCAGAGGATGGTTTGGGACTGAGTCTTAGTTCCTCCCTCCCGCCTTTCCTCCCCCTGCAGTAGAAACAAGATCATTTGATATTCCCAATTCTTTTTTAAAAAATATATATTTTAACTTTATTCATTAATTTATTTATTTCAATTTGATCAGAGAGGGATAGAGAGAGAGAAAGAGAGAGAAAGCAAGCCGCCAGGTCTGGGACTTGAACCACAGTCGGCCATGTGGGAATCCAGCACCCTTAACCACCAAGCCACCTGCCAGCCCTGATATTCCCAATTCTTCACCCACTCCAGTGTATTTTCTTGTGTGTGTTTTTAAATTTTTTTAAGCTTATTTACTTATTTTTTCCATGAGTAAGAGAGACAATAAGAGCCTGCTCTCTCCTGGAGAAAGAGAGTGAGAGAGAGGGAGCCAGAGACAACTTTTTTACCCCCCCAAAGTCCTCTATGCCCTGATTCCCTCCCCTGACCCCCAGCCTCAGCCAGCCCCCAGATAGCAGGTGCATGTATGTCCAGTGTACTCAGGTAGGTCTCTGGACTCAAACTCAGAACTTTTTCATATAGGTCAGCCTTGCAGGGCATCGCATTTTATCACTGTGCCACCATCCAGCCTCCATTGTTTCTGTTTTGTTTTGTTTTGTGGGGATGATGGGACAGACAGTGATGCAGCCTCTCACTAGACTGAAAACAGCAGCAAGCTCTGACAACTGAATCTCTGCATACAGTGGGCTGTAGGGTGGGGTAGTCAGGGAGGTGCACAAAGGCTGCTTTGCCTCTTGAGAGTGGGGGATGACTCTGGGAATGGATTAAGGGGTAGGAAACTTTCTCTGGAAAGGGCCAGAGAGTGAATATCTTAGGCTTTGCAGACCACATACATCTCAGTTTGTGGCACATTCTTTGTTTTTGCTGTTGATGTTTCCTTCTTTTTTTTTTTTTTTTTTTTTTTTTTGAGAGGTTTTTGCTATAGGGCACATGGGCTCACCAGAAAGAGAGATACAGAGAGACAGAAAGTAAGAAATCACCCCCCCGGGGGGATGGCCATGCCACAATCCTTCTCCTCCATTTTCCTCTCAGGATCTTGGACATTCACACACTTGCACCCGGAGTGAGTTTAAGCCACCAGGCCCAGCACTTGAACTGCAGTCAACTACATGGGAGTCCAGCAACATAGCCATTATGCCAACTGCTGGTCCCACTTCATGTTGTTTTAAATGTGGAGGCAGCAGATGGTGTAATGGTTATGTCACTGGACTCCCACGTAGTTGACAACAGTCTGAGTCCCGGACTCTGCGGTCTAGACTTACGCCGATGATGTGTGCATACGTGCCCAAAATCCTGAGAGGAGAAGGGATTGTAGTGTGGCCATCCCCAAGGGGGCAGGATGACTTCTCACTTTCTGTCTCTCTGTCTCTGCCTCTCCAGTGAGTGCATGCGACCTATAGCAAAAAATCTCCCTAAAAGAAAAGAAAAACAAAAACACGTTTTAAATGTAAAGACCATTCTCAGCTCAAAGGCTGTACAGAAACAGACACTGGGCCTTCTCCAGGTTGCTGGCCCTTCTGCACCTTGGGACAGCCTCCCAGCCTTCCAGCCTGCCTTCCATGCAGGGGAACCTGAGCATGAGGACTGGCTCAGGTTTTGTTTTTCTTCTAATGCTCCTTGAGAGAGTGGTGAGTAAATTATTTAGGCTACAGATGAGACAGCTTTCGGAGAGTCAGACAATAAGAGCCTCTTGTCCCGGGGGCCAGAATGTGGGCTTCTCCACTCCCTCCTACCCTCAGTTCTGTGTCCAGGTGGAGGGAGAAGGCTCCAGCCCCCTGACTATTGGCTGTGTCTGTGAGTCACTGGACTATATGCTGGGGATGAGCCAGAGGGAGCAGGGATGGTGCTGTGCAGACTCCCACTGAGCTGCCAACCCCACAAGCCCCTGCCTCTGTCACTCTGGTTCCTGACCTTCCCTGACCTCCCTCACCTCCCTCACCTCTGCTTTCTGAGAGTCTTCTTTCTTTTGAAACAGGCTGGAATTTGCTAATCCTTTTTTTTTTTTAATTTTTTATTTTTTTGGAGAGGTTTTTGCTATAGGGTACATGCGCTTGCCAGACAGAGAGAGAGAGACAGAAAGTGAGAAATCACCCCCCAGGGGGGATGGCCACGCCACAATCCCTTCTCCTCCATTCTCCTCTTGGGATCTTGGGCATGCACTTGCCCGGCGTGAATTTTAAGCCACTGGGTCCGGGATGTGAACTGCGGTTGACTACATGGGAGTCCAGCGACATAACCATTACGCTAACTGCTGGTCCCAACGCTAATTCATTTTCAAAAACTCTTCAATACCTCCATTTCCTCCTGACTTATTCATATTTACTTGGTGGGCTTTGAGGATACCATTTATATGTCCAAAAAAGCTCCACATAGGATAGTCCAATGGAGGAGGGAAAAGGCCGCACCTCCCAGTGGTGGCTTCCATGGTCCCTGTTTCCAACAAGTCGACGTCTGTGTGCATTTCGTAGCTATTACCACGTGACAGTTGAGAAATGTAAATTAATTTTTCTGGAGTGTAGCATTCCTAGTAGAATCATTTGTCTTTCTCTTTTTCCCTCAGTGGGTGGGATCTCGGAGTCTCTGAAGTTAGCCGCTGGGGCCCTCAACTCCTTAGCTGTGAAGGCCTTAGGAAGGTTGCCAACCACAGAGATCAAGAGGCTAATTTCTTTTGGCCCCCTGGCAATTTCATCAAGGTTCCGTGAGTGACATCCTAATTAATGGCCCTAGACAGTTGTCTAGACTTGAGGCTACAGCTTCTTAAATTCTAAGCTTACAGCTAGAAGGAGTTTTAGCGACCAGTCAGCCAGCTCCCTCACCTGACAGATGAGGAAAGGGAGGCTCAGAGAGATTAGATGGTTTGTCCCAAGTCACACAGCAGGCTGATGGCATGTACTGTCCAGTGATCCAGACAAGTGTCCTTTCCACTACTGCACATCACACCTTACCCAGTATACATGAGGAACCAGAAAAGAAGCCAGAGTTAGCAAAGATAAATGCGACAGAGTCTTGTTCTAAAGTCACCTCACCCTGTGAGTGCAAGGGTTAGATGAAGGAGAATGGGAAGCATTTAGAGATATGCACACACAGAAAGACGGAAGTAGGATGAAAAGGAGAGATCGAGATCACTCATTCAGAAAAACATTGAAACACAAAGGCACAGCACAAAATGAGAACAAGATGGATGTTGCATCATAACAACTGATTTTCATCCTTTCTGGAGAGACATCATGAAGCCCCTGTCAAGCTTGGAGAGCTCTGGGAAGCTAATATTTGTGACTTCAGGGGTCTCTGGGCCTGCTTACAGGGGTCTGCAAACTAAAGCCCATAGACCAGATCTAGCCTACCACCTTTTTTTTTTTTTTGCAAATAAAGTTTTATTAGAACATAACTGTGTTTCTTTGTTTAGTATTATCTATGGCTACTTTTGCTTTGCAACACCAGAGTTGAGTCATTGTGAAGAGACCCAATGACGCACAACGTCTAACATAGTTAGCTGAACATTTATAGGAAAACTTTGCCAACCTAGTGCTTTCATTGGGACTTTCTCGATACACCCCTATGATCTAGAAAATGATGACTCTGCATTGTATTCTTGTGATAGGGATTTTTGTTTGTTTTTGAGGCTGCACCTGTGTCCCTTTAATCCCTTACAGTGCCACTTGTGATCTCTGACAACCCAAGAGATGAAGCAATAAAAACTAAGAGGCCAAGAGGAAGGCTTGGAGCAGATGGCTGCTTCCCTGTTGTGTTATCATACCCACAACAGCTCCTATTTTCCAAGTTTATGTGACTTCCACTTTTAAACTTGAGGAGAACTGCATGAACTCCCCTGCATAAAAACATAACTGTGCACACATGTGTGCTATGGCATTTCTGTGTGTCTGTGCATTTGAGTATCTATGTCCAGAAGCAGGCATGCTATTCCAAATACATGAAAACCAGTGTGGGACAGACATTAATCAAAGCAGATGCCAGCCTGAATGCCAGAACTGGTACACTGACTGCATACAGCCTGGCACATAACTCACATAACCACTCCACCTGCTGCGGCTGAGCTGGGACTCCGGAACAGGGGAGGGCTCTTTGCTCTCTTCCTCCAGTGTTCAGAGCTACGGTGGTTCCTGATTTCTTGGGGCTTGTGATGTGTCACTGAGTGAGGGCCTGGGTATGTGCATGGCCATAGCAGCTACTGGACTCAGATAGCTGTAAACACTATATTCATTTTACTTTAAAAAGAATGTTTTGGGGGGCCAGCAGATGGCATAGCAGTTATATTGCTAGACTCCCACATGGCCAACCACAGTTTGAGTCCTGAACCTGGTGGCTTGAAATATGCTGGACGTGTGTGTGTGTGCATGCCCAAAATCTCAAGAGAAGAATTGAGGAGAAGGGATTGTGGTGTGGCCATTTCCCTTGGGGAATGATTTCTCACTTTCTGTCTCTCTCTGTCTCTGGTGAGCACGCATGCCCTATAGCAAAAACCTTTTCAAAAAAGGTTTTTATTTATTTCTATCATGAATACAAAAGAGAAAGGGAGAGAGAGATAGCACCCCAAGACAGCCTTGACCTCGTCACTGTGATTCACCTCCAGCCTCAGGTAACCCCGGATCATGGGCATGTGTGTGCCCAGTGTACTCAGAGAAGTCTCTGGATGTGAACCAGGAACCTTCCCACATGGGATTGCCTCAGAGTGAAGCATGATAGCACTGCACCACTGTCTGGCCCCTGTAAAGGTTGTATTTAGAATAAACACATATACTAGGCATATGGAGAACCAGGAAACTGCCTTTCAGACTGTATTTGAGGTACAAACTCTCCTTCCATCTAGCTTAGAGAAAGAATTCCAACCATTTTCTAAGGCTGGATTGGCCTATAGGCCAGATGATTGGAAATACACCATTGCTTCTGTTAGTAAATGTCTGCCATGTGTCAAGCACCACCTAGGTTCTTTACACAGTTCACAACATATTCAATAGGACTTTTGCCATTTCACAGTTTGGACACAGGCCTAAAGGCTAGGGGAAAAAAATGGATATCAACTATTCTCAACTATCTCTTTCGTTCTTAATCAAGATACTATGGGCTAACCCTATAGTACAGTGGTTAAGTGCTGTGCTTGGAGAACCAGATCCCACATGGCCAACTGTAGTTCAAATCTCAGCCCTGGTGGCTTGAGGAATATGCTAAACTTGTATGTGTGCATGTCCACAATCCCGATGGGATGGAGAAATGGGGGACAAAGGATTGCAGCCTGGCCATGTCCTACTGGAGAGTGCTCTCTCTCTCTCTCTCTCTCTCTCTCTGGCAAGTGAATGTACACTCCAGCAATTGAAATAAAAATGCTCTGGGACCAGCAGATGGTGAAGTGGTTACGTTGCTGGATTCCCACACGGCTGACTGCAGTTCGAGTCCTAGACCCAATGGCTTCAAATTCATGCCCGGTGTGTGTGTGTGTGTGTGTGTGTGTGTGTGTGTGTGTATGCCCAAGATCTCAGGAGGAGAATGGATGAGAAGGGATTGTGACACGGCCGTCTTCCCTGGGGGAGTGATTTCTAGCTTTCTGTCTCTCTGGTGAGTACATGTGCCCTACAGCAAAAATCTCTAAAAAAATAAACACTTGGGCCCAACAGATGGCATAATGGCTACGTCACTGGACTCCCATGTAGTTGACTATGGTTTGAGGCCCTGACCCGGCAGGTTAAAATTCACAGTGGGTACATGTACATGCATGCCCCAAATCCCAAGAGGACAATAGAAGAGAAGGTATTGTGGCATGGACATTCCCCCGGGGGATAATTTCTCGCTTTCTGTCTGTCTCTCTCTGTCTCTCCAGTGAGCACACATGCCCTATAGAAAAAAACCTCTCTAATAAAATGCTAATCAGTTTCTACAGACTTGTAAAAGGAGTGGTTAATAGTTGTTACCCGTCTTCAGACAGTAACAGAGTAGGCTACGAGTTAAGGTCAAAGGGCAGGTGGTAATCAATTGCTGTCTGGAGAAAGCTGTCACTTTCTTCCTATCCCAGCCAAGGTGGCTCCGTACTTGCTTATCATAACCCACTTAGGAGGGGAATCCTACAGAAGAACTCTCAGAGCTTGACTTAACTCCATTAGTGTGTGGGGCAGAGAGGGAATCAGGCCTAAAAATAACCAGAAGGTAGACGATTGAGGCTGGCTTGCTGCCTTGGACAGTGAGTTCAGAGGAGCAAGAGCGGCACTCCCACGCTCAGCAGAGCATGGACGTCTGCATGCTGTCCATCGCTGGATGTGGACTGCCCAAGAGAGCTGCCTGGGAGAGAGAGATGACCCTGCTGGAGAAAGACTGGCGGAAACTGGAAGGCTGAAAGAGACCATACGTGGGAAGAGGCATCACCCACACCAAGGGACTTGTAAGGCAGAGATCCTCAGCAATGAGGTACTTTCGTATTTATTTATTTATTTGTTTATTTATTTATTTATTTTTGAGAGGTTTTTGCTATAGGGCACGTGCACTCGCCAGACAGACAGAGAGACAGAAAGCGAGAAATCACCCCCCAGGGGGGACGGCCACACTGCAATCCCTTCTCCTCCATTCTTCTCTCAGGATTTTGGGCACGCACGCACACACGCCCAGCATGAGTTTTAAGCCACCGGGTCCAGGACGCGAACCGCAGTCGACTACATGGGAGTCCAGCGACATAGCCATTACGCTAACTGCTAGCAATGAGGTACTTTCCAAAATCCCAGGAAAACATCCCACAAGACAACGTCTAAACTATGGTATGGAAAAAGATTTAGAAAGTCTCACAGACATTAAATAATTTGCTCAATATCAAGAAGTTAATAAATAATGTATGGTATTTTTTATGTCAATTTGGGTAAGCTGGAGCTACATTTCCCACGGGAAAGGATTGCGGCCCCTGGGGGGGGGGGGGGGAGGCGAGTTCTCACTTTCCCTCTCACTGTCTCTGTCCCTCTCTCTCCCTGGTGAATGCATGTGCTCTAAGGCAAAAAGTTCTAAAAAAAAAAAAAATTCTAGCTCAAGGTTTGAGTATAGGAGCAGGATGTTTCTATGATTACCTTAAAAGAAATCCTATTTCGTATAAGCGCCAGGGGAGAGATTTCTGAAAACTAAACCCAAAGTAGCCTATCTCTATATCCAGTTTAATAGAATCATTGCTGTGTCCCATGGTAGAAATAATTTTTTCTTAGAATCCAATCCCTTTAAACAAGGACCCAAAATTTTGGAAACAGGAAGAAACATTAGGAATAACAGTAAGAGAAGTCACTCCCATTTCTGACTCACTGGTTCACTGACCCATGCAGTAGGGACTATTAGGGTGGGAAATGCCAAGTGGAAATCTCTAGAGTGGCCTGTACCTACCAAAATAGTAAGCAATTCCATTCCTAGAGGAATTGCGGAGATTAATGCACCATAAGAATTTGAAGGATGTAGTAGTGGTGAGTCCCACCATAGCCTCTTTCAATTTGTCTGTTTTAGCTTCCAGAATACAGATGAATCAGAGAATGATGGTGGACTCTGATCAACTTAATCAGGATGACCCTAATTTTAGCTTCTGTTAGGTTAGATTAAAAAAAACAAAAAGTCTATGCATTCATTTCCTCCATGAGAGAGAAAGAAATGGAGAAACAAACACCTGTATCAGGTCTTTACGCCATCCCCAGCCTCAGCCAGTTCAGATCATGGGAACAGACACATGTGCCAGCACATACAGGGAAGTCCTAGAAGGTGAACTCAGGACCCTCCCATGTGAGTCCAGTCATATTCCTACTGCACCATCATCTGGCCCAGATGAAGTGGTTTCTTTACTGGAGCAAAGACATCCATTTGTACCTGGCATGAAGCTACTGACCTGGAAAATGTTTATTCTTCATGGCTGTTAGGAGAGATCACCAGAAGCAGTTTACTTTCAACTGGTAGGACCAGAAGTATACCTTCATTCTCCTTCCTCAGTGCTTTATCAACTATTCAATATATGGATGATATTCTATTGAATGTGCCTGGCAAGTAAGAAGTAGCAAATATCCCAGACACTTTAGTAAGACATATGCATATTGGACGGTGGGAAACAGGACCTACAGAAAAAATTTAGGAGCTTGCCACCTAGTAAATTTCTGGGGACCAGAGCCAGCAGATGGTGTGGTGATTAAGGTACTAGACTCCCATGTGTTCAACTATTATTCAAGCCCCAGGCCTGGAAGCTAGAAAATCATGCTGGGCATGTGCATGTGTGTACCCAGAATTCCAGGAGGAAAATAGAGGAGAAGGGATTGTGGTGTGGCCTTCCCTTCTGAGCAATGATTTTTCACTTTCCCTCTCTCTCTGTCTCTCTCCAGCAAGTATATGCTCCTAATAGCAAATATCTAAAAATAAAATAAAATAAAAAAATAATAAAAAGTTACTTCTAAAGTAAGAGACAAGTTGTTACCTCTGGTTTCTATCAGTTAAAAAAGGTGCTTAGTGAACCTCTCTGGACCTTGAAAGTATATATACTTCATTTACGCATGGTGCTCTGACTGATGTATCAGATGACTCAAATGCCTAACAGTTTCTAGTAGGACCCAGAATAACAAAAGTCTCTGAAATAGCTCTAGACTGCTGTGCAAACTCACCTGCCCCTTGGACCACGCAAATGAGAGATCCAATGGTGCTTGAAGTGTCTGGTACTGCACCGAGCCATAGACAGTGTATGCAAATATTGGCAGCATCCAAAGATGAGTCACAGAGCAGGACTTTGGACCAAACATTCTCTTCAGAAAACTATTTTCCTTTTGAGGACTGGATTTTTGGGGGCTATTTTAGTCCATTATTGTGTTGCTAGCAGAAATATCTGAGACTGGGTGATTTATAAAAAATAGAGGTTTATTTGGTTCATGATTCTGATGGCTAAAAAGTCCAAGAGCATGGGGCCAGCATCTGGCTGGTCTCTGATCTTACATCACAACATGTCTGACAGAAGCAATAAACAAAGTAGGCTCATGTAGAGAGAGAGAGAGAGAGAGAGAGGGAAAGAGAGAGAGAGTGCAACCTGGAGGTGGCGATATATTTTTAAAGTTTATTTATTCATTTATTTATCTGTTTATTTGTTGTCATTTTCAAGCCATCAGGTCCAGAAGTTGAACCGTGTTCTGCCATGTGGGAATCCAGCACCTTAACCACCATGCCACCTGCTGGCCCAGCAGCCATCTTTTTTAAAAATTTATTTATTTACATTCATTCATTGTACATCATTACAGCATACAAAATGAGATTTTCCATCCAGAGTACACTGTATATTGGCTCAGTCAAGCACATCAACATGTGTATTATTGTCAACAAATAATTTTCCATTTCTTGTTTCCTGTATGTTTTGCTTTTTTTTCCCCATCTTTGATTTCCTATCTCTTACCCTCTGCAATCTCCCACTCTACTCCCACATTGTCTCTGGTATCTATGTTTGCTTTCTATACTTTTTTCCCCCACATTTTATTGAGTCACTAAACATCTTAATTAATCTAAATATTTTCATAGCAAGCACAGCTGATATATACATTTCCATGAACACAAGTCCAACTTTAGGCATAAGCCTCAGTGAGTAGAATGAACATCCTATAAAGTAGCACCTAGTTGGGACTATATATCTTACTGCAGTCATAGTATAGGGTTTTTTAAAAATTATTATTTATTTAATTTTATTTATTCATTCATTTTTTAAAAATTTGACTAGAGAGACAGAGAGAGAGAGAGAGAGAGAGAGAGAGAGAGAGAGAGGGACAAAGGAAGCCGCCAGGTCCGGGCCTCAAACCGTGGTCAGCTATGTGGGAGTGTCCAGCAGCTTAACCACCACGCCACCTGCTGGTCCCAATATAGGTATTTTTAATGCATTTTTTTTAAATCTCAAGAAAAGCAGGTTTGTTTTCTGAACCTTTTCTTTTTTTTTTTTTTTTTGTTAACTTAACTTACATTCATTCCCTAAGCATCATCACAGCATACAAAATGTGATCTTCCATCCAGAATATACTACATAGTGGCTTAATCATGCATGTTATTATAAAAGCTTTTCCATTTCTAGTTTCTAGTACTTTTTTTACCCCTATTTCTTTTTTTTATTTTTAATTTTAATTTTTATTATCATCATAATCTTCTTTATATTACATTGGATTACATATAACTTTACAGTGTATTACATTGCTTTTTCAAAAGGGAATGCCCTGCATGTCAGTCAATACAGACATTAATCTCCCCGCTTCATCATTCAATAACTTTTCTGTTTTTCCCAATCATTATTACTCTAATTATTTTTTAAAACAGTCTATCACTATTTCTTATTTTGCTTGTAAAAAGACTTTACCCATCATGAAATACTTCTCAGACCAATCCAGTTGAGAATACTATACATGTCATCATCAACAGGTAATAAGCCACACCTGTTTCTCACTAACATCCTGCCTCTCTATTGTTCTCTTGCTATCTTTCTCTATCCTCTTCTCTTCATCCCCCCTCCAATTCCACACTATCCTATTCTCGTTAAGTACCTTCACTGCTTTTATGTCCTCCAATTTTTTGCTCTCTACCATAGAATGCGGATAGTCGGTATATATTGAATGGATACATACAATATCTTTCTTTCATAGCCTGGCTTACTTCACTCAGCAATAGATCCTCCATATCTGATCACTTTCTATCAAATGCCAGGGTCTTGTTATTTTTTATGGCTGAGTAGTATTCCATAGAGTATATATACCACACTTTTCCAATTCATTCATCAGTTTGTGGACATTTAGGTTGGTTCCATGTCTTGGCAATTGTGAATAATGCTGCAATAAACATTGATGTGCAAGCACTTTTCTGACTAAGCGTTCTCCTGACTTTTGGGTAAATACCCAGAAGTGGGATTGCTGGATCAAATGGTAGTTCTATTTGTAGATCTTTGAGGAACCTCCATATTGTTCTCCACAGTGGTTGAACCAGTTTACATTCCCACCAACAGTGTAGGAGGGTTCCCCTTTCACCACATCCCCGCCAACACTTATCACTTTTTATATTCTTCATCTTTGCCATTCTGACAGGGGTTAGGTGGTACCTCATTGTGGTTTTTATCTGCATCTCCCTTATGATGAGGGATGTTGAGCATTTCCTCATATGCTTTTTGGCTGTTCGTATGTCTTCCTTAGGGAGATTTTTGTTCAGCTCATTTTCCCATCTTTTAATTGGGTTAATCATTTTTTTTTTTCCGCATAAGGCACTTGAGTTCCCTGTGTATTCTGGTTATCAGTCCCTTGTCTGAGGCATATTTAACAAAAATATTTTCCCATTCTGAGGGTTGTCAGTTCACACTTGTTACTGTGTCCTTTTCTTCAGCGTCCACCTGGATAGTGTATTTATCCTCCGGCACAGGAACCTTCAGGGCATTAAACTTCTTCTCGAAGTCATCCACCAGCCCTGCCTTGGCCACGTTGGCCTTGTAGTACACCCAGTTGATAGCTGGCAGATTCTCAGGTAGTGCAGCCAACTTGGAGGTGAGGGTCTCGTTCCAAGTTTTCAGGGAGTTAGCCTTTTGGTTTCAGGGTATTATTTCCCCAAAAGCTACCCAGTCAATAGTTTTTAGGGCAAGTTTTCGCCCAGCCATCTTGCAATCCTTCACTGACCCCAATGGTGAACCGTCCACAGCAAGTGACGGAAATAGGTCCAATCATCACTACAGTATTCAACTAAGCATCGCTTCTGACCAAGAAACTCGTTTTATAGCAAATAAAATATAGCACTGGACTCATGATCACAGAATCCAAAGATCTCACAATGTACGTGACCACCTGAAGTGAATGACCTAATCAGTGGAATACTCTTTTGGGCACTCAGATGCAATGGCGGCTGAAGGTAGGGCAGGGGCTGTGTCCTCCAGGATGCTGTGCATGTCCTGAATCAGTGACCAATATGTAGTGTTGTTTTTCCTATAGTCAGGATTTATGAGTCTGAAAAATCAAGGGGTCAGCATGGGAATGGCTCCTCTCATTGTTACTCCTAGTGATCCCAGGGAAATGCTTGCCTTCTGATCCTACAGCTTTAGGCTCTGTGGGTTTAGAGGAGAATTTGCCTGCCATGGTTACTTGCACATAAATATTATAGAATATGTAATATAGATATCTTTCAGTGACTGTGATAGGTGATGTGTTTGTCAAAAGCAAAGGGAATATGGTCTGATTAATAGAGAACGAAGTTTAAAATTCTAGATATGGGGGCTGGCAGGTAGCGTGGTGGTTGGCTTGCTGGGCTTCCACATGGCCAACTACAGTTCAAATCCTGGACCTGGCAGTTTGCTTTCTCACTTTTCCTCTCTCTCCCCGTCTCTCTCTGGTCAAATTAAAATAATGCTACTAATAATAAATAAAATGAAATAAAGTAATTCTTTTTAAAAATGCCAGCTATGACCACATGACCAGTTATAGAAATGATGACTGTAGTAATAAGTATTGTTTGTTATATTAGTAGAAACAACCCAGTGTGGTGCCCCATGCTGCTAAGATGCTGTGCTCTACAGGCTGAGGCCACAATGGGGCCCAGGTTTGATTTCTAGTCTCTCCAGAGCCCAGCAGCCTTGATGGCCCCTCTGCTGCATCTCCTGGTATTAGGGCTACTGTCTGAGCCATTCCCTCAAGCCATTACGCAGCTTTTTAACCACTTTGGAGCCTTATCCTATGCTTTAGACCAAATTAAAATAATGATTTTTGCAGATTAAAAAAGAGGAAAAGACCCACATTGGTGTAAATATTTTTTTAAAGAATTATGTTTTATAGGGAACCAGCAGTTAGCGTAATGGCTATGTCACTGGACTCCCATGTAGTCGACCGCGGTTCGCATCCCGGACCTGGTGGCTTGAAACTCACGCCGGGCGCGTGTGCGTGCGTGCCCAAGATCCTGAGAGGAGAATGGAGGAGAAGGGATTGCGACATGACCATCCCCCCTGGGGGGTGATTTCTCGCTTTCTGTCTCTGTGTCTCTCTCTGTCTGTCTGGCGAGCGCACGCGCCCTATAGCGAAAACCTCTCAAAAAAAAATTATGTTTTATATAACTTTATTTATTTATTTTAATTTGACCAGAAAGGGACAGAGTGAGAATGAGAGAGAGAGAAAAAAAGAGAGAGGAAAAGTGAGAAAGCAAGCCACTAGGTCCGGGACTCAAACCACAGTCAGCCATGTGGGAGTCCAGTGCCCTTAACCACCACATCACCTGCTGGCCCCTACTGGTATAAATACTTTCTTTTTTTTTTTTTTTTTGAGAGGTTTTCGCTATAGGGCGCATGCGCTCGCCAGACAGACAGAGAGAGACAGAGAGACAGAAAGCGAGAGATCACCCCCCAGGGAGGATGGTCACGCCGCAATCCCTTCTCCTCCATTCTCCTCTCGGGATCCTGGGCACGCATTTAAGCCACCGGGTCCAGGACGCGAACCGCGGTCGACTACGTGGGAGTCCGGCGACATAGCCATTACGCTAACTGCTGGTTTCCCCCTACTGGTATAAATACTAACAAATTATTTTCTTCTCTCTTCCTATTTATGGAAGTGGTTAAGACTATTTATTACCTAAAAGCAACCAGAAAAATATATAGAAACTGCCCAGGATTTCCTCCAGAACCACAAAACTGAGTCTACATGTCGGGGTTGCAGGGGAGGGTTGCAGGTGCTGAGAATAGACATGAGAATAAAAGCCCCTCCTACTTGAGCCCCACCAAGTCACTGTATTCAGTGAACTGGTTACAAAGATCTTATCTAATCCCCACAGGAACCTGAGTAAGTGCTATTAACACCAGTTTACACATGCAAATGTTTAGAGAGGATAAAATGTCTGAGGGCTTTCAATAGTTGTCTCATTGGCTGGGAGTCCAGGATGAGAAAAAAGCATGCAGCCAGTGAGAACAGAAGGACAGACATCTTTAATGCGAGCTGTCTCATTTAACCCTCATGCTAATTCCACAGGGTAGATATTACTATTCTTATTATACCGACACGGAGTCTGAGACTCAGAGATTAAGTAATTTGCCAAAGATCATGCAGCCAACAGGCAGAAGAACAAAGGTTTGAGCCTAGGTCTTCCCAGCTCTAAAGCTCATAGCCTTCTCTCTTAGATAGGCTTGTGTTCTGTCATCTCCTGGGGGGACTGAACTGTGCAGAGTCCAAAGATTTCACAAGTAATACTTAGAGAAGGTCAAAGGGGAGTGTGTGTTGGAAGGAAAGAGCAAGGCTGAAAGAAAAGCATTTGTAAAGAAGGCCTGAGAAGTTCAAGTAAGTAGTTAGCTATGGATGGAATATAAGAGAATATATGGATCGAGACAACGGAAGGGGGGCCAGCAGGTGGCCTGGAGGTTAAGGCAGCTAGATCCCACATAGCCGACTCCACAGATCAAGTCTGGATCTGGTGGCTTGAAAATCACACCAGACACGTGTGCCTGTGTGTCCAAAATCCCAAGAGGAGAGTGGAGAAGAAGGGATTGCAGTGTGGCCATCCCCCCGGGAGTTATTCTCATTTTCCCTCTCTCTCCCTGTCTCTGTCTCTTTCCAGCAAGTGCATATGCCCTATAGAAAAAACTTTAAATACAAAAATGGAAAAGAGAGAGAGAGAGATAAGGGAAAATGATGAAAAGATGAGGCTGAAAGTTGGCTAACAGTGAGCTCAGAAATATTAGATGTCACGCAGTTTGAGTTTGATCCTTTTCTTTTTTTTCTTTCTTAATAATTTTCCATGGGTCATGTGTACTCACTGGGAAGACAGGGAGAAAGAGAGAAATCAAGAACACACCTCCAGGGGGGATGGTCACCCTGCAATCCCTTATCCTCCATTCTCCTTTAAAGATTTGGGGCACACCTACACACACAGTGGGTTTTTCAGGCCGTCAGGCTCCGTGACGCAAACGATCCAGTTGGCCACGTGGGATCCAGCTGCCTTAACCACTGTGCCACCAGCTGGCTCTGAGTTTGATCTTAAAGACAACAGAGAACATTGCAAAGGCTCAAGTACAAGGACAGAGGCAGATTGCCACATTAGAGACAGGGCTTTGGAGGTCAGATGAGAAGGTGAAACCACAGAGAGAGAAAAACATTGAAAGTTTCCACAATATGGGCCAGCCTGCGGCCTGTGGTTAAGGCAGCTGGATCCCACATGGCCAACCATATGGTTTGAGGACTGAACCTAGCAACTTGAAAAGCACTATGGGGCTCAGTGCATGCATGCCCCAAATCCCAAGAGGCGGAAGAAATGGAGAAGGGATTGGGCATGACCATGATCCATGAGTGGGTGCTTTCTACTCCGTCTGTCTGTCTCTGGCAAGCATAGGTAGTCTCTGGCAAAATAAAAAAAAAAAAAAAAGTTTTGACAATAATCCAGTTAAGAAATAATAAGCTCTTGGGACCGGCAGTTAGCGTAATGGCTATGTCGCTGGACTCCCACGTAGTCGACCGCGGTTCGAGTCTCAGACCCGGTGGCTTAAACTCACGCCGGGCGCGTGTGCGTGCGAGCCCAGGATCCCGAGGGGAGAATGGAGGAGAAGGGATTGCGGCGTGGCCATCACCCCTGGGGGGTGATTTCTCGCTTTCTATCTCTCTGTCTCTCTCTGTCTGTCTGGCGAGCGCACGCGCCCTATAGCCAAAAACCTCTCCAAAAAAAAAAGAAAAAAAAAAAAAAGAAATAATAAGCTCTTGACTCAAAAGAAGTGGTTGCGGGGCCAGCTGGTGGCATGGTGGTTAAGGCAGCTGGATCCCATGTGACCGACTCCGAGGTTAGGGTCCCAGTAGCTTCAGAGACATGCTGGACATGCGTGCATGTGTCCACAATCCTGAAAGGAGAAGCGGAGGAAAACGGATCACAGTGACCATCTCATGCCCTTTTCACTTTCTCCTTTTTTTTTTTTTTTTCTCTCTCTGGTTAGTGCACATGCCCCCTAGCAAAATAAAATAAAATAAAATAATAAAATCAGTGGTTGCCTGGGGTACAGAGAGGGGAAGGAGGAAGATGAGGATGTTTCCAGCTCTGAGCAAATCCGTTCCCTAACCCATATTTGCCTTTTTCTCTCCCACAGTCACAGAAGTATGAGCGGCAGCAATGACTCCACATGTGAGGCAGGTGACTGCCTACATGCTCTTTGAAGGACACTGAGAGCCCCGTGTTCTGATTTGCCTTCTTTTCTGGGCCTGTAACCTCTCCACTGGAATCTGTTTATTATTATATTCATACAAAAGCAAACACAAGCACTTTTGGTTAATGATTTTTTTTTTTTTTTTTTTTTTGGAGAGGTTTTTGCTATAGGGCGCGTGCGCTCGCCAGACAGACAGAGAGAGACAGAGACATAGAAAGCAGGAAATCACCCCCCAGGGGGGATAGCCACGCTGCAATCCCTTCTTCTCCGTTCTCCTCTCGGGATCTTGGGCACACACGCACACGCGCCCGGCGTGAGTTTAAGCCGCCGGGTCCGGGACTCGAACCGCGGTCGACTACGTGGGAGTCCAGCGACATAGCCATTACGCTAACTGCTGGTCCCGGTTAATGATGTTTTTTAGGGGCCATCATTTAGATCTTAGCCAACTGTGAATAAAGCTGGAAATGGAGTTTGGAGTTGGACTGTGGCGATTCTGGAGGACCAGGTGACCAGGAATTCCAGGAAAGAGAGAAGGCCACACTGCCCAGGAAGGATGGGCTACTAGGGTGGGCAGGGAGACTTCAGCCATAAATAATTCCTCCCCCCCTCTTTTAAAAATTTTTGCCAAGGGACCAGCAGATGGCATAGTGGTTACATAGCTGGACTCCCACATGGCTGTCTGCAGTTGTGTCTGAGACCCCGTAGCTTGAAAATTACACGGGGCACATGTGTGTGCATGCCCGAGATCCTGAAAGGAGAATGGAGGAGAAGGGATTGCCATGCCGCAGGAGATGATTTCTCACTTTCCGTCTCACTGTCTCTGTCTCTCTTTCTCTTTCTGGTGAGCACATGTGCCCTAAGGCAGAAATCTCTTAAAAATTTTTTTTGCCAAAGGGCCAGAGTGCTCACCAGAGAGACATGGTCACACCGCAATCCCTTCTCTTCCATTCATCCATCCTATGGGGACTTGGGGCATGAATACACCCCAGCATATTTTATAAGCAACTGGGACCAGGATTCAAACTGTGATCCACCATGTGGGTAATGGGGCCAGCCCAACTTCTACCCTTTGTCTCCCCGGCATCTTTGGGTCTTTAGGATCTTTGGTCTTCCCTTTACAGCTCAGCACAGGATCAAACTTCTCTTCCACTTCCCTTCATGCACATGGCCTCCCAAACGCAGTTTGCTGCACTCCAGGCAGAGCTTGAGCCCACCTGAAAGGGCAGGGGTGAAGCAACTGCTCTGACGTGTTCTCCACCGGGGGCCCTGAAATGCTGGCTCACTCAGAGACACATATGCCTGTGGGGCAGCTTTGGGACCCTCAGAGCTCTGCAACTGACCAGCCAAAAAGCAAGCACAGCGGGAGTTGGCTCCCCAGTCCCACCCCTAAGCGCTCACTGAGGACTGAGTCAAAAGACACCCAGATCCTGGGGGACAGGAAATTGCCTTTTTCTCCTTGGGAGTTTATCTGGGACAGTAAGCAAGGCTAGGGGTGTCCAGGTTTGCTCTACGTCTCCCGCCTGGGAAAGTCCTTGTCTCCCTCGGGTGTGCACGTTCACTGGCTGGGTACCCGCAACCAGTCAGTGAGATGTGCAAACGTTGTGTGCTTCTAGCTCTGATTGTTAAAGATTAAGCTGCTAGTAAGCCGATTGAACATCAATAATCTTTCCAGAAAGATCTTTTAATTAAGTTTACACAGAAACAATTCGCAGCAATTGTAGACATTAGTCCGTCAGAAGATATGTGAGACGGAGGTAGAGGGAGTACAGATGTGTGTGTGTGTGTTGGGTTGGGGGAGGTTGAGGGGTGCGTCCACAATTTCGGAGGATGTGTCTCTGGGCTGAGCAGTGAGGCAGCAGTTCTCCCAAGCCATCTTCTGCTGGAAACTGCCCCCACCTCGTGGGCTTGCACCTTGCCTTCCCACTCCCAGGGATTCTTCTCCCTCTGCTTTTCCCAGAAGTGGGCAGGTGCGTCGGTCCCTGTTGTCTCCACTCGGTGGAGCCGGTAGACCCAGGCGATCTGCTGCGGGCTGGAGACGGTCTGGCCCTGCTCTTGCGAGACCGCGGAGCTCGCAGGAGATTTGCGGATAGGCAGCACCTCCAGGAAAACGAGCTCAGTCGCGGCAGGCCGGTGTCCACAGGACTGGCCGTACTGGGGGACGGGGGGCACGGTGGGACCAGGGAGGCTTGTGGAGAATTCTGATCCCCGGGCGACGCCCAGAGTGAGGGGCAGGCCCGGGGAGGCGGCCTGCGGAGAGACCCAGCCTGCTGCCCTTCGCTTCCCGCGACGACCCACTGCGGAGGGCGGAGGGCTGAGCCCAACGCCCATCAGTAGGACTAGACGGGTTCGGTGCGGTCATCTGCTTCCTTGTGGGGGGACTCCTCCTCCTTTGTCCTCCACGGGGGCAGAGGCCTCTCCTTTCCAACCCCGACCTGGGAGGGTGGGCTGCTCTCCCCACCCGCCCCCAGCTGCAGCTGGCTCTGGCTCACGATGGACGGCCTCGTGTCTTTCGGACTGTCCCATATATATTTATCGAGGATGGCGGCGCGGCGGTTTCAGGGCTTGGTGCAGCCTCAGTGCAAGACCCAGACCCCGGGGACTCAAGGCCCTGCCCATCCCGCCTCTGCGACCGGAGATGTCGGGGGAGCGGGAGCGAGAGCGGGTGGCGGGGGAGGCGTTTCGGTGGGTCGTCTGGGCGCCAGCCTCAGAACGCGCGACAACCTCTTGCGGTGGCATCGGACCCATGTCCCCAACCCAAACCGAGAGAGGAGTGACGGCGACCATCTGCAGGGGTGACCACATTCGTGCCACCGCGACTGCCCCGCGGCCTAGGGTCCCTGGGCTAGTGCTGGGCTCCTCTAGCTGCCAGGTCCTGTGGTCCCCAGGGAGAGCTGGTGAGCAGAAGACCCCGGCCCTGCGGGTAAAGACCCAGAGACACAAAAGGTGCGGGTATTGTCTGTTCAGATTGGAGCTCAGTGGAAAGCTGTGTCTTTTTTTAAAAAAAAAAAATCCTCTTTTCTGAAGTTCAGTTTACATGCTGTAAGCTGTACCCGTGCGTTTGTTTAGATGAATTTTGACACTTTTCTACACTATTACCATAACTGAGGTACAGAACATTCCCTCTTCTTAGAGTTACCTCATGGACTAGCTCTGGGTGGGTGGCTAAAGCAAGCAGATCCCATATGCCGGGCTGCCAGGTTTGACTCCTGCCTGGAGCTTCCTTCCTCCTTTTCTTTTTTATTGCTACACGGCACCTGCATTCACCAGACAGAGACAGGGCACACCCCCCATTGAGGAGTGGTGATGCCACAACCCCCTTCCCAAGATTTCTTCATCCCTTCAGGATTGGGGGTACACACACACACATACCTGGCAGGTTTTTTCTTTTCTTTCCTTTCTTTTTCTTTTTTTTTTAAAATTTGCTAGGGGGTGTGAGCACTCACCAAAGAGACAAAGAGAGAGGGAGAAGAATAAAGCACCCTCTGCTGGAGTGTGGTCATGCTGCAACCCCTTCTCCTCCATTTCTCCATCCTTTGCAGCTTTTGACCATAAATATACAAGCAGCCAGAGAGATTTTCAAGTCCCTGGTTCCTCTTAAATTACACCATTGGCCATGTGGGTTCTGGCTCCCTTAACAACCAGTCCACAGGCTCCCGGCATGTATTTTGAAGTCTCCAGGGCCAGGATTTGAACTACACTTAGCCGTGTGGGATCCACCTCCTTAGGGACAGTATTTAACCACTTTGCTATGGGGCTGGTCCCCGAATATTTTCATCACCCTCAAAAGAAATCCTACAATCAGTTAACTAGCATTGCCCTATCCCCTCTCTCCTAGTTTTGCTTGCCTCTAATACCTACTCTCTGATTCCCTCCTCGGAGGTAAATTTTTTAGCTTCGACATATGCGTTAGAACATGTAGTATTTTTCTGTCTATGCCTGACTTATTTCACTTATACTGTCCTCCAGACTCATCCATCTTGCCTCATATGACCAAGATTTCATTCTTTTTAATGACAACATAATATTCCATTGTATGTCTATTCCACATTTCTTTATCCATTCATCTGTTGATATTGATGCCGGTGTTTGACTCTGTATCACAGCTATTGCGACCAGGGCTGCAGTACACAAAGGAGCGCAGCTATCCCTTTGATATCTGATTTCTTTCCCTTTGGATATACACCCAGCAGAGGGACTGCTGGCTCCTTTGTTTCCCTTAATTCAAGGATCACTGCTGTTGTGCAGTTGTCCTAGGGTTAGTGCCCCATCTTGAATTGTTTTAGATGTTCAATGACACCACACATGCACTGAGGGTATGAAAACATGCATTGCCTCTGTAAGGGGACTTTCTGGGGACAGTAGAGCAGACACCCAAGCCATCTGGACTTGGGAAAAGGGAAGGGTTAGTGACTTTGGTTTTTCTGTTTTTTGTTTTGTTTTGTTTTCTTTTTTTTTTTTTTTTTTTTTTTTGAGAGAGATTTTTGCTATTAGGGTACATGTACTTGCTGGAGAGACAGGGACAGAGAGGCAAAAAGTGAGAAATCACCCCCCAGGGGGATGGCCACACCACAATCCCTTCTCCTCCATTCTCCTCTCAAGATACTGGGCACACACACACACACACACACACGCCCAACGTGAGTTTCAAGCCATGGAGTCCTGTACTCAAAATCGTGGTTGGCCACATAGTAGTCCAGTGCCTTAACCACCACACCACCTGCTGGCCCCAGTGGATTTTGTTTGTAATGTAACTGGGTCCAGGGTGAAGGTTTGAACTTTGCTGACACTAAGGAGGGAAGCACGCACACACGTCAGCGTGAGTTTTAAGCTACCAGGTCTGGGGCTCGAACCATGGTTGACTACATGGTAGTTAGTCCAGTGACATAACCATTATGCCATCTGCTAGCCCTAGAATTTCCTTTCTCAAAGAGGCAAATGAAGTGGCCTGATCTGGGTTGCCCTACACAAGGGGGCAGACCCATAAGATGGAATGCCCTAGGCACTGGGAGTATGGGGAGACCCTGAGAATAGCTGTCCCCCCTGTACCCACAAACCCAAACCCATGTGGCTTTATGGGCTTGCTAAGATGGGTCAAAAAGGAGATGGGGAAAAAATGAGGCTTGAAAGTTGTCAGCAGTCCCAACTTCCTGTCATTCTCTGTGCCTCGAAACTGTGTCCTGGCCTCTCCCAGCCCTTGCCAAGGGCTCCGGGAGCTACCAGAGACGGCTTTGCTGACTTTTCTATGCAGAGGAAGTAGACTTGGGGCTCATCCAAGAGAACCAGGTCCCACCACTTACTTGCTGAGCATCTTTGGCAAGTTACCTAACCTCATGGGTCTCAGTTTCCTTATTGATAAAGTAGAACTAGTAATAGCCGGGGCCAGCAGGTGGCAATCTGAATTGCCATTCTGCAGTATTTCCTCTTGTCCCCAGAGCAGGGAAAATGAAATTGTTCTGAAATTCATACACAGGTGGAGGGTCTAAGGATTGTGTTTCCTTTGAGGAGAAGCTAGTCTCTGGCAAATGCTCTATTAGGAGAGGCGCAGACGCAGCAGGGCTGATGCTGCCTAAGCTGCCTCCTTAGCCAGCTTGGCCAGCAGTCCTGCCCATTCTCTGGCCTTACCCCACCCCAGCCTACCTCCAAGCCTGGTCCTGGGGCCGCGTTACCCTCTCACACACCGACCTGAGCTCTCTGGTGCCCGTTCCTGTGTGGCCTCTGGGTCATCAGGTGTGTGCTTGGAGATGGGGATTTTTCCGGCTCAGATGCAAGGACCTGGGAGGAACAGCCTCCTTTCTTCCCTTCCCTGGGTCGCTCATGGCATGGGGGAAGCTGTCCCTACAGAGGCTAAAGGAAATGGCTCAGGTCCATGTTTCTCATTGGATGTTTTCTCTGCCAGTTGACTAAAATCGTTTCCAGTTATTAATGAGGTCAGTGGTTAAAGCTTAGTTTTCAATCAAAGCTCAACTCCCCTCAAGCAGGAAACAGAGGAGGGAAGGAGTAAAACACTGATCAAGCTCATTGAAAGAACACATCTCCCCTCAAGCTCCACCGGACTGGGTGTCTCTTACTGTAACCAACCGTGTTCAGGCCCAGTCCTGGGGTACACCGGCAGTCGGCATGGCACAGAGAAGGACCACTCACTTAAGATTAGAATCTGGTTCTGCATTTACAGCTCTGTGACAGTAAGCAAATGTCTTCACCTGCTTTAGCCAAAATTATCCTAAAAAGGTAACTCCTGCTGAACAGAGTTAGTACTGACTAGGGAACAGTATGGTGTATACTGATCAGAGTGTGTGCATAGTCTCCCCACGAGATGGTGAGTGTGAGCACAGACTTCCACGTGATTGTGCGAGCATCTCCGTGTGTGTGTGTGTGTGTGTGTGTGTGTGTGTGTAAAGCAGCTCTGGGAGCCGCGGGGCCGCCTCTCTGTGGTAGGAAGCCGGCCTCCCCCAGCCTCCTTGCAGGTCCCCTGACAAGCCGGGGAGGAAACCTCAGCCAGGCCTGCTCCAGGCTGTCGGGAACTGCCCTGGCAGGGCAACAGCTCCCGGCCCATCCCCATCGCTCCGCTTCCATCCATCCCGGGTGACTTGTTAAGAGACTTCAAAGGAGAAACTTCAGACCAGAAATCTAACTTGCCATTGACATTTTTTAACATTGAAGCTACAACCTGAAGAACATGCCTGTGCATGGTAATTAGCCTCCAGAGAGCCCGCAGGGGGGAGTGGAAGAGAGACAGGCAGAGCTGAAGAGCCAGCACCAGGGACAAACAGCACTGCAAAGTGACCTCACAGATACACAGGCCTCATGAGAGAGAAAAAGCTAAGCGTCAACTGCAAAGGGCCAGCAGGTGGCATGGCAGTTAGGGCACTGGTCTCCCATGTGACTGGCTGAGGTTTCATTTCCAGACCCGGCAGCTTGTTTTCTCACTTTCCCTCTCTCTCTCTCTGGTGAGCACATGTGCCCTGTAGCAAACGAAAAAATACTAATAATGATAAATAAAAATTCTTTTTTTAAAAAAATAACTCTTTAATTAAAAAAAAATAATCCCCCATGCCAGCTCCCCCTCTCATTCCACTGATCCCAGAGGTGAGTAAGTGGGAGGAGAGGGAGCTGGCATGAGGATTTCCTTTTCCTTCTTCTTCTTTTTTTTTTTTTTTTTTTTGAGAGAGATTTTTGCTATAGGGTACGTGCACTCACCAGAGAGACAGAGAGATAGAGTCAGAAAGTGAGAAATCACTTTCTGAGAAATAAGCCCCCTGGGGGGATGGCCACACAGCAATCCCTTCTTCTCTATTCTCCTCTCAGGATCTTGGGCATGCATGCACATACACCCAACGTGAGTTTTAAGCTACCAGGTCTGGGATTCGAATCGCAGTTCACTACATGGTAGTACAGCAACATAACCATTATGCCACCTGCTGGTCCTGAGATTTCCTTTTTCTTTTTCTTTTTTCTTTTTTTTTTTTTAAATTATATTATTTAGGGACCAGCAGTCGGAGTAATGGCTATGTTGCTAGACTCCCATGTAGTCAACCACAGTTCGAGTCCTGGACCCGGTGGCTTAAACTCACGCTGGGTGTGTGTGTGTGCCCAAGATCCCAAGAGGAGACTGGAGGAGAAGGGATTGCAGTCTGGCCATCCCCCTTGGGGGGCAATTTCTCACTTTCTGTCTCTCTGTCTCTTTCTGTCTTTCTGGCAAGAGCACATGCCCTATAGCAAAAACCTCTCCAAAAAAATTATTTTATTTAGCTTTATTTATTTATTTTTCTTATTTTAATTTCACCAGAGGGAAAGTGGGAAAGCAAGACGCCAGGTCCAGGACTCAAACCGTGGTCAGCCATGTGGGAGTCCAGTGCCCTTAACCTCCATGCCACCTGCTGGCCCCAGGATTTCCTTTTTGAAAGAGGCAAATGAAGTAATCTGGACTGGTCCACCCCACACAAGGGGACAGAGACCCATAAGATGGAATGCCCTAGGCACTGGGAGTATGGGGAGACCCTGAGAGTAGCTGTCCCCTCTGTACCCACAAACTCTCAGCCACTTATATCTGAATGCCTATTTTATTTTATTTTATTCTATTTTTAAATTTTAATTTTTAAATTTAATTTGATTTATTCATTAATTTATTTTAATATAACCAGAGAGAGACACACACACAGAGAGAGAGAGAGAGAGAGAGGGGAAGTGAGACAGCAAGCCACCAGGTCGAGGACTCGAACCATGGTCAGCCATGTGGGAGTGTCCAGCACCTTAACCACCATGCCACCTGCTGGTACCCAGAATGCCTATTTTATTAAGAAGCACAAAAAAAATAATCTTTAGTACCAGTACACTTATTTTAATTTTACTTATTCATTCGTTTTATTTTCATTTGATGAGAGGGAAAGTGAGAAAGCAAGCCACCAGGTTCGGGACTCATACAATGGTTGGCCATGTGGGAGTGCCCAGTGCCTTAACCAACATGTCACCTGCTGGTCCCAAAGAATTATTATTTTTTTATTTTTTTTATTTTTTTTGAGAGGTTTTCGCTATAGGGCGCATGCGCTCGCCAGACAGAGAGAGACAGAGAGATAGAAAGCGAGAAATCACCCCCCAGGGAGAATGGCCATGCCGCAATCCCTTCTCCTCCATTCTCCTCTCGGGATCTTGGGCACGCACGCACACGCGCCCGGCGTGAGTTTAAGCCACCGGGTCCAGGACGCGAACCGCGGTCGACTACGTGGGTGTCCAGCGACACAGCCATTACACTAACTGCTGGTCCCAATAATTATTTGTTTTAATTTTACTCATTCATTAATTTTATTTTAATTTGATGAGAAAGAGACATAGGGAGATTACCAGATACATTTATAAACACCATCTTATTTATTTTTAAAAAAATTATTTTATTTAACTTTATTTATTTTAATTTGACCAGAGAGAGGGAGAGAGACAGAGAGTGAGAAAGCAAGCTTCTAGGTCCAAGATTCGAACAGTGGTCAGCCATGTGGGAGTCCAGCACCCTTAACCACCATGCCACCTGCCGGCCCCCATCTTATTTAGTTTTAGCACTATCCATAGAAAGTAGATATTTAGAAAATATCCTCATTATATAATAAGGAAATTGAACCTCAAAAGGTGACACCTTGGCAACCGTGAATTAGCCTGCTTTTATCCTTTAGATCTTGAAAATTTGATTTCTTGCTATCAAATGGTTTAGTCTTCATTTCTTCTTCACAGGCTTTCAGAGCTGCATTTACACACACAGAGTGCATGCTCACTAAAAGGCATTTTAAAAATGCTGCAAGTTACAAAAAAGAATATAAAAACTATTTGTAATCTGTAGTGATTTTTATTTTCTGCTTTGTATTTTCTTTATGGCTTTGATAATGAGTATAGCTAGTGAGAAGCTCAGTTAGGAATGCTGTCAGCTGGAAGAACAGACAGCTTGGCTGCCAACACAAAGATAAGAGGGTTTTTAAAGCAGAGATTTACTTTTCTCGTGTAACAGGAAGCCTGGAGGTGGGCAGTTGCCGATTTAGTAGTTCGGGCATGGATCAACATCTTGAGAATACTCTTGGCAGTTGCATCCTGGATACAGAATAGCTGCTGCAGCTCCAAAAATCACAGCCAGGTTCAAGAAGGCAAGAACAGAAAGGAAGGCACTAACATCAACTGTTCCTTTATGAAGAAGGAGAGCATTTTCCCAGGGGTACTTGGCAGGCTCCCGTTTACATCCTAATGGCCTTGCTGGGTCACCAGCCACTCCTCCCTTTCAGAGAGGCTGAGCACCATTTTGCTCCTCTGAAGTCTTTCTCCAAACCCTGAAAGGTTGGAGAAGTGGAGAGGAAGGGGTTGCAGTGCAACCACACCCCACTAAGAGGAGTGCCTTATCTCTAGCAAGCACACACACTCTCTGACAATGAGAAATAAAAGTGATAGTTTTTTAAAAAGCATAATTATTAGCTCTTATATTTTACATTTTTGACATGTTATAATCCATGTGATCATTAGTCTTTTTTTGATGCTCATATTTTCCCAGACTTGGCCAGTGGGAGCCATCAAGCTGTCTACTATGTTCTTATGACATCTTTAAAATATGAATATAGGGACCAGAAGATGGCATAATGGTTACGTCATTGGGTTCCCACGTAGTGAACCGTGGTTCACCTTCCCAGACCCAGTGATATAAAACTCACGCTAGTGTGTGTGCGAGCATGCCCAAAATCCAAAGAGGAGAATGGAGGAGAAGGGATTGTGGTGTGGCCATCCCCCTCCCGGGGGTGACTTCTCGCTTTCTGTCTCTCTGTCTCTCTAGTGAGCACGCGTGCCCTATAGCAAAAAATCTCTCTTAAAAAAAGTAAAATATGAATATAATTTGCTTTATTCCACTACATGTTCATACATGCATGTGTGTATCACATACACGCACATACGTGAACACGTGTGCACTTGCATGTGGCCGTGTGTGCACGTCTGTGTGTATGTGAACACGTGGGTATATAAACATGCATATGTACAGGTGTGTGGGTATGTGTGTACATGTGTGTGTATGTAAACGTGTGTATGTGTGTGTATACATGTGGTGACTGCACTGGTGGCTCTCATGCCTCACTGCTTTCCACATCTATACCCTGCCCCCTTCTGGCCTCCTCCTTTAAGGCTCCCACCTGCCTCAGCTCTCTAGTGCTACCATTATCAACGCAGTTCCCCAAACTGACCTTGGGCTAGTTTCTTAACCACTCTGGACCTCAGGTCCTCATAGGTAAAATGAGGATAGCAGTTATAGAGCCCGAGGCCCTGTGTAAGCACCAGATGAAAAATATACAAAAGGTCTTCAAAAATGTATGGAAAATGCCTATTACAAAAACAAACAAACAAACAAACAAAAAACTCACGGTTTCAAAAAACATTTTGCACCAAAATAACCTCATACTTTAATTCCATTTTTTCACAAACTTTTTTTAATAATTATTTATTTAATTTTATTTAGTCATTAATTTATTTTAATTTGACCAGAGAGATACACAGAGAGAAAGAGAGGGAAAGTGAGAAAGCAAGCCACCAGGTTCGGTATTCGAACAGCAGTCAGTCATGTGGGAGTGTCCAGCACCTTAACCACCACGCCACCTGCTGGTCCCCTTCACAAACTTTTTGAAGTTCCCTTGCATATGTAAAGCTCTTAGAATCACGGCCAACACCTGATAATGCTTAGCTGTCATTGTTATTACTGTTGGGATGCCTTTCCTCCTTCTTTGCCTAGAAAACTTCAGTCCTCTTTCATAAACTCTTACCATAAAATCTTTCCTGGCATCTCCAAGTAGAATTGGCGATTGCCTCTGTGGATCCCCACTGTGCACTGCATGGCCTTTCAGCAGAGATTTATGACATTCTATTCACTCATTAGTTAACTTGTCTGTCTCCTCTCTTAGACTATAAATCCCTTGATTACAAAGACTGTGTCTCATTGACCTTGTTTCCTAGCATTGAGAACCGTGCCTGGGTCCTGGTAGGTGCTCACTGCGTGGTTGGCCAGTGGCTGAATGAATGAATAGGTTATTGAGCTTCTCTAGCTGAGGATTTCAGCTGTCTGAGCAGCGGGTACTATGGTCATGCCCCTGACTCTAGCCTGGACTCTTCTCACTGCCCCTGGAAACTTGTGCTTCTGACTCCTGAAAAAGAGGTTGCTAATCTCCTGTCATTTCTGCTCCCTAGCACACCTCCCTCCATTGGCCCCAACATCTGTCTCTGCCTGATGAAATGCTGGATTATTAAAGACTCCCGCTCAGCATACCCAGGCAATGCCACCTCCCACAGCTGTCGGAATTTCATCAGAGGTTTTCGCAACCTCCCTTCCCAGACTCCAAAGCTACATTGGGGGGGGGGGGGGTTTAATAAGGAAGCAGGAGCCTATCTGCAGCTTCCTTTTTATCTCCCTCTGTCTCCTTACTTCCAGATGTGGAGGAAGCAGATGTGAGCTGTGGAGGAAGCCAGGATGACAAAGGGAACCCAAGGATGCATTCTTTCCTCTCAGAACAAATTTGTATCTGGGGAAACCTGAGTCAAGCTTTACTGGAAGGGTTAGAGGCAGTGGAAAGGAGTTTTTGGTTTCGCTTTGTTTTAGTTTGCTATAGGGTGAGTGTGCTCGTCAAAGAGAGACAGAGAGAGAGACATCACCTCCTGGGGGAGGACTACGTAGCAAGCCTTTCTCCTCCATTCTCCTTTTGGGATTTTAGGCACATATACACATACACTCAGCATGATTTTCAAGCTACCACGTCCAGGACTTGAACCTCACAGTCTGCCATGTGGGATCCAGCCATCTGCTGGCCCCGGTGGAAGGGATTTCATGTGAAAAAGGAAGGCCTTCTTAGACTTAGGCCTAGAGATGTCCAAGCCCAGGCATCGATTCTTTCTGTCCCCAACAGGGCCTCTCTCTCTCTTTCTCTCAGAATAAATAAATAAGTTAAGTTAAGAAAAAAACTTTAAAAAGTTGAATGAATGCACCGGCTAGTCTTACACATTTGTTTTTCACCTTAGGATCTTGACAAAGTGACCTCAGGCAAACCACTTAACCACTCTGTGCATTGTTCACCCATCCATTCATTTATCAGATTTTTAAAAATTATTTATTTAATTTTATTAATTCTTCTTATTATTTTTTTTTAATTTGCTATAGGGCGCATGCGTTCATTAGAGAGAGCAAGAGACAAAGAAAGTGAGAAAGCAAGTCACCAGGTCTAAGACTTCAGTTGCAGTTGGTCATGTGGGAGTTCAGTGCCTTAACCACCATGCCACCTGCTGGCCCCCGTTTATCAGACATTTTTACCATTGTGCCTCAGGTGCTGTGTAGAGTGCACAAAGACAAAGATGCAGTTTCTACTTTCTGGAAGCTCCCAGTCTAGTGGGGCAGACTGTACCATACACAGATGGACCCTCAATGGCTGGCTGCACAATTCAAGTTCTGGCCCAGATGGCTTAAAAAACAAGCTGGGCTGGGACCAGCAGTTAGTGTAGTGGCTATGTCACTGAACTCCCACGTAGTCGACCGTGGTTCAAGTCCCGGACCCGGCGGCTTAAACTCACACCAGGCGCATGAGCGTGTGTGCCCAAGATCCCGAGAGGAGAATGGAGGAGAAGGGATTGCAGCGTGGGCATCCCCCTGGGGGGTGATTTCTCGCTTTCTGTCTCTCTTTTCTCTCTGTCTTTCTGGCGAGCGCACATGCCCTATAGCAAAAACCTCTCAAAAAAAAAAAAAAAAAAAACAAAAAAAAAAAAACAAGCTGGGCACATGTGGGTGTGTGTGCCCCAAATCCCAAGGGGATGGAGGAATGAGAAGGGATTGTGCCATAACTGATCCAGTTGTAATGTGAAAAACAAATGTTTAGGATGAGCTGGTGGTGCAACAGTCTGCAATGCTGTATCCACATGGGGAAGTCCCAGGTTCGCATCCCAAGTCCTCCCTATACAGGCCAGGCATGTGGATGTGTGTCCATGATCCAGGCTGACTGACACTGGGCAGATAATGGCATGAAGACCCTGTTGGGTTCTCTCTATCTCTCAGAATAAATAAATAAATTAACTTTTAAAAAAAAGCTTTAAAAAGTTGAATAAATGCACCAGGAACTTGGGTTTTCCTTAAGCGTTTTTTAGCATCTCATGTCGGGAGCCCTGTCTTCTAGTGCTCCCTGCTCCCCATTGCTCTTCCAAGTGCCCACAATGGAATGGAGGTGCTAGAGAGAAATCCATCAGACTTACTTACAGTCTGTTAAGGAGTGGCAGAGCTTAGGCGCTGCCCCCAGGAAGTCGAGTGTTTCCCTCAGCCCCTTTGCTAAAGTAGGCCAACCCAGAGTCACTCCCTCTTGCATTTCAGTTTCGCACAACTTCGCAAGGCAAGTAACGAGCATCCGGTTTGTGGTCTGAAGACTGTATGGTTCCTGGATGTCTCAACTCTTTTTAGCAGGGCAAAGCAAAGGGCCACAGTGATCTAAGGCCTTGCGTACTGCCCAGTACTGGGATTTGCACCTACTGGTCTTCTGGTGCACCTTCTCTCTCTCTCTCTCTCTCTCTCTCTCTCTCTCTCTCTCTCTGTTGCTAACCTACAAACCTATCATGGAGACCTCAGCTGTACCACAGTGGGAGCTCCAGGGAAGCCCATCAACCACTGCCATTACTGCAGTCACTGTAGGGCCAGAGCTAGGGCACCCAAAGTAAGAATGTCTTGTCTTAGTTTGGGTCCTCCTGGAACAGACCCTGAATCAAGGATGTGAGTGCGAAGAGTTTTGGGGAGGCGATCCCAGGAAACACCCATCGGGGTAGGAAAGTGAGCTGTGGAAGAAAGGGAAATGATCAGGCTAAGTGGTGGCAGAGTGGTGGCACAAACAGAACCATGTGGGAAAGGCCCTGGGTTTGCATCCCAGGACCTCCCTGTACACGCCAAGTGCACACGTACCTGTGATCTGGGCCAGCTGGAACCAGGGTGCATCCTGGTGTGAAGACCCTATTGGGACACCTGTCTTTCTCTCTCTCATCTCTCTTTCTCTTTTTCTCTCAGTGAGGAAATACATGAACTTTAGAAATAAAACAAAAAACTAAAGGGAGGGGCTGGCATGTGGCATGTGGCTAAGGCACTGGAACCTCACATCATGGCAGACCACAGTTTAAGTCCTAGACTTGACAGCTTGCTTTTTCACTTTCCCTCATTCTCATTCTCCCTCTCTCTCTCTCTCCTCTCGTCAAATTAAATAATAATAATAATACATGAAAATTTAAAACAAAACTCAGCTAAGGGGAAATTATTGATCCAGTTACTACCGTGGGCAGCAGGAGCCCCATCCTGCTGGGGACTTTAGCAGATGGTGCGGGACTTGCTTGGGAGTCAGTGGAGGGTGAGGATGCTGGATGGTATGGCCCAGGTCATTTGCTGAAGCTTCGCCTGGGCCCTTTCACTCTGGCATTGGTTTACCAGGTGTGCTCATATGCTTCAGATGTGCAGAATGCCCAGGGCACAGCTCACTTGTTGCAGAAGACCAGATGCCAAGGAATGGAAAGCAGCACTCAGAGAGATTAGGAGAACTGTTTATTAGGTCGGTGGGCATGGAGGAATTAATATTTGAATCTTCAGTCCCAACTGGGGGTTGGACACTATCTTTTATTGGGGAATTGGGGAAAGGGATGTCTCCGGATGTTAGGAATGGGGAAGGGGCTCAGAACCTGCCCTACATAGCATCAAAGGAAGTAGGCAGAGAAGCAGGAAGTTGAATCCATTCAAGGTACTAGTCTATTCAAGGTTTTCAGGTTACCCTGTAGCTCCGGGAGGGGCAGTAAGTTTGCTGTAGGGCAGAAACTTCAGGGAGCTATCAGCTCTGAGTTATTTATGAATTCAGGGTCCTTCCATTTCAACTGAGGTCTCCCCAGGGTTATGGCCTGACTCTGTCGTTTGAGGTTCATCTTCGTCTTCTGGAAAAGAGAGGAAACAATCTACCTCCACAGCTGGACTACAGTGAGCTTAGAGATGAAGGTGTGTGGGCCAGCACCATGGACTAATGCTTTCTCTCTCTCTCTCTCTCTCTCTCTCTCTCTCTCTCTCTCTCTCTCTCTCTTTCTCTCATTCATGCCCTCTCAAGCACAGGCGTCCTCTGGCAAGTTAAAAAAAGAAAAAAAATATCAAATACCAAAGGGAAAGCCAGGCAGGTTGACTCCAAAGAGAAATGGCCTTAGATTTAGATCTTGATTAAATTTCTGAGTTGGATAATGAGAGGCAGGACCTCCCTAGACTGCGCGCGCCCAATTACTGGTCAATTCACACCCAGCCCACGCCCAGACCTCAGGGAAGAAAAATCACTTTCGTTTCAGCTCCAACCTTTGGCTCAATTATTATTCCGCAGTAGGCCGGAACTGCCAGGGAAGAGAGACAAAGTGCCCAAGGAATGAAGGGCAGTTCACTGTTCGGCAGGAGGGAAGGGCAGAGCAGAGCATGTGGGAGCAGAGGAAATGCTGCCCCAGGGTACAGATCGCCAGATGGAAGACATGTGTGATTTACAGACCCTCTTCCCTGACGTTTCAGGGTGCAGAGGGGAAAGGAGAATGAAGTAAAGGACTAAGACCCAGATAGAGGGGCCAGCAGGTGGTGTGGTGGTTGAGGCACTGGACTCCCACATGCCAGAACGTGGTTTGAGTCCCAGATCTAGCAGCTTGCTTTCTTACTCACTCTCTCTCTCTGTTTCTCTCTGATCAAATAAAAAAAAATACTAATAAATTAACAAAGGAAGAAAAGAAACAGATAGAGGTCTCTGTTCTGCTCTTCCTCTATTACCAGCCAGGATTGCTGCAGTAAATTCAGCAAATCTTCTTGATGCTAATCTTGTTTGAAGAACTTACTATAATTTGGTTTACTGGGAGGGATAATCAGATTTGTGCAAACTTTCACAATATTCTGCAGCGGCTTCATGTATCTTGATGGACATGGGTTTTGAAATGTCTGTGCCTTTATCCTAGGAGGGAAGAGGTGGGGAGAGGTGGGGAGAGGTAGGGAGGGGGTCCAAAGATGTGCGCAGATGAGTGTCTTCTCTGGAACCCCGCTCGGGCTTTCTCTCCACCCTGTCCTCATGACCTGTCTCCAAAGCCGATGGGGTTTCACTTAGAGTAGGACCGGGCATGGCTTGGGCTAGCAGGTAGGGATATCTTAAGGATGATGAAGTAGTCACTCTCTACCCTCCCAAATCTAATTGTTCAGTAGTTCCTAATCCAGTCAGGAGCATGTCTGGCACATAATCGTCAATAATAAAGATGATTCTTGAGCTTATCAGTGAAGATACTCTATATAAAGTTGTCAAAAGATAAACTTAGGCACATTAACATTTTTTTTTTTTTTTTGAGAGGTTTTTGCTATAGGGCGCGTGTGCTCGCCAGACAAAGACAGACAGAGAGACAGAAAGGGAGAAATCACCCCTCGGGGGGATGGCCACACCGCAATCCCTTCTCTATTCTCCTCTCAGGATCTTGGGTACGCATGCACATGCACCCGGCGTGAGTTTTAAGCCACCAGGTCCGGGACACGAGCCGCGGTCGACTACGTTGGAGTCCAGTGACATAGCCATTACGCTAACTGCTGGTCCCAACATTTTAAAGAGTCTATCTAAGCAGACGGTGATGAGTCAGGCAGCACCAAATTACAAGCTGAGCGTGTGCAAGAGAGCTGAGCCTTCAGGTCCTGGAGTTGCTGATGAAAACAAACAATAAGGGAAAGAGAGGCCAAAAGGTGCCATGGTGGTTAAGGAGGCTGAATTCCACCTGACTGACTGTGGAGTTGGAGTCTTGGACCCGGTGGCCTGAAAACGCACTGGGTACTTGTGCATGCATGCCCCAAATCCCTAGAGGAGAATGGAGAAGGGATTGTGGTGTGGCCATCCCCCCCAGGTGGCGATTTCTCACTTTCCTCTCTCTTTCTCTCTGGCAAGTCCATGCATCCTATAGCAAATTTAAAAGAGAAAAGAGTTAAGCCTTTGCTTACTGTGACCTATAAACACCATAGAAGCAAGGGGCTAAAACCTAGGAAGCAGTGGCTCTCCTGTTCCCCCTTCCCGGTGGAACAGAACAACACGGAGGGTCAGGTGGATCAGCACAGCTAGGGGATCATCGAACTCTTGAAGATGCCCCAACAAAAGACTCTTGCAGTTTTATGGACTCTGGGGTTGGGAAGGTGT
This sequence comes from Tupaia tana, assembly GCA_026018925.1. NCBI lineage: Eukaryota > Metazoa > Chordata > Mammalia > Scandentia > Tupaiidae > Tupaia > Tupaia tana. The sequence goes on from JAKSZU010000004.1 coordinate 80,667,368, forward strand.
GAGGGGAAAGAGCTAGAAGTGGAAAAGCCCTGGGTACTGAGTCAGAGTGGGGAGAAGTGTCCCCAAGGCTTTCTTGCCTGGGCAGACACCTGAAGAGAACCTATGGCTAAAGGCTCTTGTAAAGAGACCTAGGAATGAAGACACCTGCAGGGGGAGGAATGCAAATATGTGGAGGAGCATGACCCCTCAGGGCCTGAGACCTTGACTGAAACTCCCTTCAGAAACCCTGATACATGAGGCGGCTCTAAGTCTGCTGTGGAGGGGTCAGCCGCAGCACCCCCACCACCACCACTACCACCCTGCGAGACCTGCTGAGGTAGAAGACAGGGACTGAGGTAAAGCTTAGGTCCTTGCAATGAAGCAGGTTCACTCTGCACTGGTGACTGGCTTGCCTAAGTCAGGCAAGACAGACAACTCAGATGCAATGAGCTACATGAAGAGGATTTATTATATACTGAGAAGCAGCAAGGCACATATGCCCAAGAGTCACTGTGAACCAGTCCCCCAAGGCTTGAAAAGCTGCCTGAGTGGGTGGAGTCTCCACTGCATCAGCTCTGCTTTCATTGATCCCAAAGCAGCCTGCCCTGGGTTGCATACCCTGGAGTTACAGGATTCCCTGGACTAAGGCATTGAAGAACATCCTGTTCTTTGTGGGGGAGGGGAGGGAGTGACAGAGGAGGGCAGGAACAAAGCCTGGGCTGTTCTGGCCAACTTCCCTTTTATCTCAGGACATTGCATTCCCAGCACATTCTATAGTTATTCTTGAGAACTACAAGCAGGGAAGGGGGAAAAACCGGGTCAACCAAGGCCATTGGGAGAACTGTCCTGCAACTGCCTTTGGTCAAGCTAAAAGAGCACATGTAGGTTTTAACCAGGAGCCAGATTCCTCAGAAGGTACACGATAAGGGAATGTCAGGCTAGCAGTGCTTCCTCCAAGGCAAAACCAGACAAGCGAATATAAAGTTAGGAAACATGAACAAGTTAGCCTGTGCTCTGCACTTACACTTTCTAATCAACTTTGTAGATGAGTACAGTGTTCAGAAATAATACTTTTGGGGCCAGCATGTGGTGTGGTTGTTAAGGCATTGAATCCTACATGGCCACCTCCGTGGTTTGAGTCCCAGACCCAATGGTTTGAAAAACATGCCAGGCGTGTGTGTGTGTGTGTGCATGCCCCAAACCCCAAGAAGAGACTGGAAAAGAAGGGATTGCAGTGTGGCTATATCCCCTGGGGGATGATTTCTCACTGTCTCTTTCTGTCTGTCTCTATCTCTCTCTGGCAAACCTACATGCCCTATGACAAAAAATCTGAAAAAAAACAAAACAAAACAAATAATACTTTTATCCAATGACTCTCTGGTCCCTTCTCTTTGGGATCCCAGTAGGTATTACAAAGAGGAAAGTAAAATTGAAACAAGGCAACTGTGTTTTCATTCTGGTAAATAAGACCTGTCTCCCAGGTTAGCAATCATCTGCAAGGCCGCTGGATATGAAAGACGTGTAAACAGGACTCTGGGATTTCTTGTTGTTTAGTGGGAACAGAAGAGGTTTCTCTGCTGCAAAAGTGTTGGCAAATGAGTTTACAACTAATATTCTCCCCTTTGTCCTTTAACCTCAGGAGATTAAAGAGATAGTTACCTATAGTTTCTGTAATTTGCAATTCAAAGCAATGTATGCAAAAGAACACATTCCAGCATGTAGTCATTAACATATGAAAACAAATTAGCAGTACAGCTAAGATGTTAACAGTAGCACAAAGCTCTGCAATGCTGAAGCCATATGGCAAGGTGCCAGGTTCACATCCTGAGGTCTCCCTGAACACACCAGTGTTTGTGGGGTCTGTGGTCTTGGCTGGCTGGGCTGGGTGAACTACTGTGTAGAGGCCCCAGATGCCTGTTTCTTTCTCTTTCATTAAATCAAAAAATAGACTTTCAAAACAAATTGACTTTAGGTATTTGCCATTTATATTATTTTCATCTTCTTTTTTTAGAGGGTATGTGCACTTACCAGAGAGACAGAGAAAGAGAGGGAGAGAGAAAGCACCTTCCAATGGGGTGTGGCCATGCCATAGCCCCTTCTCCATTTCTCCATCCTGTCAGAGTTTTTGGTATGCATGCACATGTGCCTGAGGTGATTTCCAAGCTGCTAGGGCCAGGATTTGAACTATGGTCAGCCATGTGGGATCCAACTCCCTTAACCACTAGTCTATGAGGCCAGCTCATTATCTCACTCTCATTCTAACTCCAAGTTCCCTATTGCATTTAGGAAAAAAGGAGGAGGAACCCACAGACAGAAAAGGGAGCAGGGACCTGTAGAGCTGTGTGTGTGTGTGTATGTGTGTGTGTGTGTGCATGCGTATGTGTGTGTGTGAGAGAGATTTTATGTTGGTTAGAGAGACATATGCAGGAATGTGGCCTAATGAAAAACTGTTCTTCATGAATGGAAATAGGGCGACCAAAATGATTGATCTGATGAAGTGTTTTCCTCATTCTTTTGCCCTTGTAGAAGTGGGTAAGTAGTCAAATTATAATTCCCACTGGCCAGTGAAACAGGGACGACCCAAGGAAGGCTAAAGAGCTACGACTCAGACTTCTTCGGCATCTTACTCATCTCTGTGCACCCAGGCCCAGGCCTGTGGAACCTGAGACCTCACCTGGAAATGTAGAAATGGCTGCTATGAGATGACTGTGGGAAGATGTCCCACTCGAAATGCAGAGTCGGCCATGTGGGACCAGAGCTTTAACCACCATGCCACCTGCTGGCTCTATAGTAAGTATTTTCTTTCTTTCTTCTTTCTTTCTTCCTTTCTTTCTTTCTTTCTTTCTTTCTTTCTTTCTTTCTTTCTTTTTTTTTTTTATTTTTTTGGAGAGGTTTTTGCTACAGGGCACATGTGCTCACCAGACAGAGAGAGACAGAGAGACAGAAAGCAAGAAATCACCCCCCCAGGGGGGATGGTCACGCCACAATCCATTCTCCTCTATTCTCCTCTCGGGATCTTGGGCACGCATGCACATGCGCCCGGCATGAGTTTCAAGCCACCGGGTCCGGGACTTGAACCTCAGTCGACTACATGGGAGTCCAGCAACATAGCCATTACGCTAACTGCTGGTCCTCCTGCCCCCTTTTTTTTTTTTTTTTTTAAAGGTTTTTGCCATAGGGCCTGTGTGCTCACCAGAGAAAGACAGAGAAACACAGTGAGAGGGAAAGTGAGAAATCAGCCTCTCAGCAGTGACGGCCATGCTGCAATCCCTTCTCCTCCATTCTCTTCCTTGGATTTTGGGCATGCACGCACACATACCCGGCGTTATTTTCAAGCTATCAGGTCCGGGACTCAAACTATGCTTGACCATGTGGGAGTCCAGTGCCTTTAACACTATGACACCAACTGGCTCCTAGTAAACTTTTTTTTAACTCTTTAATAAAGGAATGGGCAGAACCATAAAGCTATTTTTTTTTTTTTAATTTTTGTTATAGGGCACATGCGCTCGCCAGCGAGACAGAGAAAGACAGAGACAGAAAGCAAGAAATCACCCCCAAAGGGGAGGGCCACACCGCAATCCCTTCTCCTCCATTCTCCTCTTGGGATTTTGGTATGGATGCACACGTACCCAGTGTGAGTTTCAAGCCTCCGGATCCAGATGCAAGCCAAGGTCAGCCATGTGGGAGTCCAACAACATAACCATTACACTATCTGCTGGTCCCGTGGAATGCTATTTAAAAGAAGGGTCTGTGTACTGTATATTTAGCCAGAGAAAGATAGTACTGCTTGCCAAGTTAACTGCAAAACTTAATGTCCTACAGAGCAATAGAACCATAACCTTTGGATCTGTCATTTATACTGTACGGAATTCACTGGCACCTCTAGGAAAAAAAGTGATTAACTTATTAATAATCTGAGTCTAGAAGTTAACATCAAACTCTATAGAATGTGGGTCCCAACTGCAGGAAAGAAAAAGCAGTATCTTTGCCTCACCTGCCACAAGGTTCATGGATAAGACAGATTAAAAAAACAAAAGCACGGAGTATCAACAGATGGTGTAATGGTTACATCGCTGGACTCCCACTTAGTTGACCACGGTTTAAGTCCTGGACCTGGTGACTTAAAACTCTCACCAGGAGCGTGTGTGAGCATGCCCAAAATCTCGAGAGGAGAATGGAGGAAAAGGGATTGTGGCGTGGCCATCCCCCCTGGGGGTGATTTCTCACTTTCTGTCTCTCTGTCTTGCTCTGTCTCTCCAGTGAGCATATGCACCTGTAGCAAAAAATCTCTCTTAAAAAAAAGAAAAAGAGCATACAAATATATTTAATATAAGTTTTGCACAACACAGGAGTCTTCAGAGATGAAGACCCAGGAAAGACTATGTGGACGGTTGTGCAGTGTATGATTGGAGAACAAAAGGGTCTAAATGGGGGACACTTGGCAAGGCTTGCTTCTGATACATCTTGGCATCCCTGTGTGACATTTCTTCCCTCTGGGTAGAGAGCAGAACACCTGTCCCAGGTCTTCAAGGAGGAAGGGAGAGAACAGGTCAAAGAGTGACCTTGCTAGGTTTTATGGCCTGCTCTAGGGGAAAAGGGAGTGAGAAGGACAGAGAGAAGTTCCTGCTTTTACTGTTTTCTCAAATGCCAACGTATCGTATATATTTTTTTAAAGTTTGTTCATTTTATCACCAGAAAGAGCACGTGGTGTGCATGCACACATGTGCAGGACTGAGAGACAGGCAGCCTCAGGGTCTTGTCGTAGCACAATCCCTTTTCCTCGGCCCTCCAACTAATCAAGGTTTTGGGTGCCCCCACCCAGTGTTTTCAAGTCAGCTTGGAATCTGAACCCTCGGTTGGTCACGTGGCTTCCAGCACCGCAGTCCAGCGTGCTACCACTGGGCCTCAAATGCCAAGGTGTCCTATTTGGGGAAGTGTTTCTTGCGCCCTATCGGTCATGCACTCTGTCAGGCTGAGTAAGCGGCCCGGGCAGGGCACTAACAGCCCATGGAGGCCATAGTCTCTGTTCAGATCATAACTTGCTTCGAACCAGAAGGAGGCCATTATAGTTCTAGGAAGCATGAATGACCGGGAACCCTTTCTTACTCTCGTTATCCCTGCTGAGCCAACCACTGTATGAACCACGCCGAAAACAACACCGTAGAAGGAAAGGGAAAAGCAGGGCAACCCACAGCTCTTTTCCTTCCAGTACTTCCTTACTCCTAAGGAAGTGCTGGTGAGATGCGCGCAGAAATCCAAGGGAAGTAAAACCTGCGGGTCGGTTTTGTGCTCCATTTCCACTGCTGTGGTAAGAGCAGAACACATGTGTATTCTACACGTGAAGTCAATATTCTCACATCTGCATTCGAAACTGGAATTTCACAATATAAAGCTGAACAGTAAAATTTATGCTAATAATTCAAAATTTTAAAAAAGTTTACTTTGAATGACATCAAACAGAATCTAGACACGGTAAGAAATTGAGAAAGAAGCTTGGGAGAAAGGAGAGGGTTTTATATTTTAGTGTATTTAGTTTATACATTTTATTTCTTTCATGAGAGAGACAGAAACACAAGCACCCCCAGCAGGGTCTTCATGCTCAATCCGCCTTCAGCCTCAGCCAGCCCGGATTCAGGCTTAGGGAGGTCCTGGGATGCAAACCCAGGACCCAGAACCTTTTCCCATGTGGGTCCGATTGTATCACCACTGCACCACCACCTAGCCCTATCGTTTAGTATTTTTGGTTTGTTTGTTTGTTTTTGCTTCAGGTGCAGGCTCTCACCAGAGAGACACAGAGAGAGAGAAAAAAAGGACAGTGAGAAATTACCCTCCGGGGGGGAGGGCCACCCTGCAATCCCTTCTCCTCCATCCTCCTCTTGGGATTTTAGGGATGTACACACATGGGCCAGGAGTGATTTTTTTTTTTTTTTAAGAGAGATTTTTGCTATAGGATGCATGCGCTCGCCAGAGAGAGAGACAGAAAGTGAGAAATCACCTCTCTGCACCCAGGGGAATGGACACATCACAATTCCTTCTCCTCTCTTCTCCTCTCGGATTTTAGGACATACATGCACACACACCTGGTGTGAGTTTGAAGCTGTTGGGCACAGGACTTGAACCATGTCAACCACGTGGGAGTTAAGCGATGTAACTATTGTACATCTGCTGGTCCCATCGCTGCGTGGCTTTCAAGCCGTGGGACTGGGGACTTGAAGCACAAATAGGCCATGTGGGATCTGGCTGCCTTAACCACCATGCCGCCAGCTGGTCCTATTTTAGTATCTTCCAGCTTTTCGAGAAGGGGCTCTGGGATTTTTATTTTGTACTAGTTTTCACAAATCATGTGTCCAGCTTTGCTTATGTGTCAGAGACTGTAGATACCGTAGATCTTCCCACCAAAAGAGAGCTTGCACGTAATGCACGGGTGCCTAACCTTGAGGTCAGTTGATTGCGTGTGATTCACTGAATCGCTCACCTCCTCAATGAAATAGGAACAATGGCATTCATCTCACCGTGTGGATAGGAAGATGTGTCAAAGCTTCTTGTATATATGTGTTTGCTAAAGGCTGGAATAAACCTGCCCTCCAGGGTTTCATATTTCAGTAACAGAAACAAGATGTTAGACATGTCCCGGAGAAGAATAAAATAGTGCTGGACCATGACAACTGGGTGATGTTAGCAGGCTGGACTAGATAGAGGGGCTGAATGAATGGTGGGGGAAGAGGCACAGAAAGTGACCAGAGTAGGGTGGCATGCCCAAGCAGGATGCAATGTACATGAGAAATTGTCCTGGAAAGAAAGGACCCCATTAAATGCTCCCAGAACATGTCTTTCTTTTAAAAAAAAAAAAAGTTACTTTTTTTTTTTCCTCCTGGGGCCAGCAGATGGCATAGCGATGATGTCACTGGACTCCCACATGGAAGACTATGGTTCGAGTCTTAAATCTGATGATTTCAGACTAATGCTGGGCATGTGTGCATGCATGCACAAGATCCCAGGAGAAGAGTGGAGAAGGGATTGTGCTGTGGCCATCCCCCCTGAGGGGATGGTGATTTCTCCCTTTCCATCTCACTGTCTCTGTCTCTCTCTCTAGCAAGTGCACATGACCTAAGGCAAAAACCTCTGAAATATTTTGATGTTTCTTTTTTCTTTATTCATGATAGAACACACGTGCACACATATGAAAGTAAGTGGGTGCAAAAGAGAGAGAGAGAAAGAGAGAGCCCTTTTATAGAGGCCAGTCACACCATGACCCCTTTCCTTCAGTACTTCAGCCTGTTGACTCTTGGCACTTGTGTTTATGCCTGGGGTGTTTCAGGCTAACCAGACCAAAGATTTGAACTGTGGTTGCTATGTGGAATCCAGCTTCTCTCAAGAAGAAAATTACCACTGCACCACGGAGCCAGCCCATCCTAGAAAACTTTTTTCTAATTGAACCCCCCCCCACTCCTCCATAGGCTAAAGAACCCTACCATATTCATAACAAAGATGAAAAAGATAGCACTAAAATGGTTTAAGTTGTGTTGATACCAAAAAAAGCTTTTTTGGGGACCAGGAGTTGGTGTAATGGCTATGTAGCTGGACTCCCATGTAGTTGACCACAGTTCGAGTCCCAGACCTGGTGGCTTAAACTCATACCAGGTGAATGTGCCTGCATGCCCAATATCCTGAGAGGACAAGGGAGGAGAAGGGATTGCGGCGTGGCCATCCCTCTTGGGGGGTGATTTCTCTCTGTCTCTCTCTATAGGGAGCGCACGTGTCCTATTGCAAAAACCTCTCCAAAAATTTTTTTTTCTTTAGTTTGTTAACTTCCTTAACAGTTGATTAACATCAGCATGACCATAAAATAAGGGAAAGATAAGATTAGACTAATAGTTCTGTTGGGGCAATTCTGTGAAGTTCTTTGAGTTAGCCATGGTGGCTTAGCCTCAAACCCATTCTCCCAACCTTTCCAATGATTCTGTAAGCCCCTAAGTCTCACCGTGTTACATTTCTTGCAGCTTAAAATAGCAAGAGTGGTTTGTTTCCCGCACAGGCCCTGACTGATAAATGAGAGCACAGGCCAGAGGGAGAAGTACCGGAGACTTATCATGCCAGCAAGAGAGACTGGGGCTGCTCTTGGTGTTTGGCTCTCACAGCATCTAAATCCTTCCCTAAGAAATGAAGTCCATTTACTTCTTTACCTTCCTCTGTAGAAAACCAGAGGAGTAAGACATTGAGGAATTAATATTCGCCAGAAAAAACTGTGTCTTGGCCAGGCCTGATTGTGCCTGGGACATGAAGGTGGGCCTCCTGCTCACAAATTGGATGGTAGTTAAAAGGCCCTCTTGCCAAGCCTTCCAGAAGTTCTGTCTGAAGTCAGAGTGAGGTCGGATAATACCACTGGGCCACAACTTCATCCATGCAAGATTTATTTCCTGGGGCAAAAGTACCTAAGAGACCAAAAGCCTCCTGCCTTGTGCCTTGAAGCTAATTTCCCTCTGGCTGCCACTGTGCAGTAAAAGGTATTAATGCCCATGGTGGGTGATCAGCCTTCAATAAGTAATGCTGGTTGTTCTAATGTACCTGGCATGAAATATTCAGAGCTATTAATGCATTTCAGTTTAAATCGTCACCGGAGCTTTTGTCCAAATCAGTGGTGAGCTTGGGTTCTGTTATCTCTTTTTGAACAAACCAGTTGTGGACAGGCTGAAAATTCCAGGAAGAGGCACCAGGCAACTGACACAATGCAGAAGGTGGGAGACTATGCAGTGCAGGAAAATGTCACGGGGGAGTGGCCAGGGCTCTCGTTTGGGGTTCAAGATTCCTGAGTCTGAGCCTGGCACTGACTACACTGAAAGACCTGGGGCTCATCTGGTCATGGGAGGCCAGACTAGGGCACCGTAGGACGTCTTTCCCAGTCCTTGATTGTAAACACTTACAGTATGTCTATCTTTTGAAGGTGTATAAGAGAACATGTGGGGGCCAGCAGGTGGCGTGGTGGTGAAAGGTGCAGGACTCCCATATGGCTGAGTGCACTTTGAGTCCCAGACCTGGTAGCTTGCTTTCTCACTTTCTCTCTCTCTGTCTCTGTCTCTCTCCGATCAAACTGGGGAAAAAAATAATAATAAATACAGTTGATTAAAAAGTAATTCTTAAAAAAAAAAAGAGAACACGTGAGGGCTGACCCCATAGCCTAATGGTTGATGGAGTTGGATTCTACATGGCCAACCACAGTTTGAGTTGTGGCCCTGACAGTTTGAAAAACAGGCCGACCCATTTATATGCGTGTATATGTGTGCCCTAGATCTCGAAAGGATGAAGAAATGGAGGAAAAGGGGTTGTAACATGACCATGTTGTACTGGGGGGGGGGGTGCTTTCTCCCCTTTCTGATGAGCACATGTGTTCTCAGGTCATTAAACAGAAGAGAGAAGAGAGTGACCTTATAGGCTGGGAACTGAATTCAAATTACTGAGCATTGGGGCCTCTGCAGGAAACTTCGAGCAGCTGCAGATTTGAGAAGGCTGAGCTCAGATAGCCTGTCAGTACAGAGATGGCCGACATGTCTATAAATCATGTCTGAGGACTGTGATTCTGATTGGCAGCTGGTGAGTGTGGAAAGCATCGGAGAGCTGAGCTGGCAGGAGTGAGTGAACCTGGGCCCCTAGGGCAGGAGTCTTCCTGACTCCCTTTACTTTGTTTTGTTAGTTTTTAGACATTAAGTTAGAGAACAAGAATTGTTTGTGTGGGAGCTCTCCAGACAGGCAACGAATTGCCTAGGCTTCCCCATCATCCGAGTCCCCACCCCTTCTCAGATCTCTGAATCTATCCCACCTTGCTCTGCCCCAGATAAGTCCATTAAGAACCAAACCCAAGGGTATCTGGAAAGAAGGGCAGGCTTCCACTAAGACCTCCCTATCTCCTCCCCAACCAGAGATGGACAGGAGGCATCAGAGATGGAATTAGCTCTCCGAGTCCTGCTCTCTGAATTCCAGCTGAAAGCCTAAATGGTTTCTTTTCTATTCATAGGGACCTCCCCTCATTTCTGGGAGGAAAGGCCTCTCCTCTCATTCTTCCATCAGCTTGGGTCACTCAAGTGCTTTCACCATGGCTTTCTTTCATGCTGGTTTCTAGCCGCTCCAGTCTAATCAAAAGATTGACCCACTTTCCCCAATATGGCAGCTCTCTCAGCTGGTACCTGCTTCCCCAGTGTTTGTTGGACTCCGCCAGCGTGCAAGTGCTGTAATGTATGTTCCAACTACTCAGCCATTGTGGCTCAGCTGCAAACCCATTCTTCAACACTTGGCCTCTTGATGTAGGGGCAAGAAGTTTGAAACTCGCATCTGCTTTGCTAGTTGGCGCCTTGGTAGGTTCTGCCAATAGTGGTCACCAGAAGAAGGCAGGAAGGAGGAAGGAGGAAGAAAGGATACCCCTTTCCTGTTTCTGTTCAACGTCATCCAGCCTTGTTTCTTCATAGAGTAGAGCCAATGCATTCCTGTTGGGGCCGTTGGATTCAATTTGCGATCGCTTCTCTTCTGTTCAACTTCTACATGTTGGCTGCACCAGGGCCGGGCTCAGACCTGCATGCCTATCGCTTCTCTAAGCGCACATTGTCCTGAACGATTCCAGCCAGTTGGCGCACTCATGTGCCATATATTCCCATATCTCTCAAATTCATATCTAGATCCTTCCCTATACTCCATATTTGAGGTGTTAGACATTCGGGTCTATGATAGGCCTTCTATTTCACAGGGCCAAACATTAATTTTATTTCTCCTCTTACGAATGGACTTCTTTTGTCTTCCTCATCCTAATAAATGTAACCACCATCCATCCAGCTGCTCAAGTCAAAAGTCCCCCGGTTTTCCTATAGCCTTTTTTTCCCCTCCACACCCAGTCCATGCACAGGTCTAACTTGACACCTCCCACCCCCACTGCTTTCACTGCTTCATTCTAGTTGAAGTGCTCATCAGCTCAGAGGGAATCAGGTGGAGAATTAGGAAAGCTCTTTATTACTTATTTAATGTTTATTTTATTCATGATAGAGAGTGCATGGACATGGGAGAGAGAGAGAGAGAAAGAGAGTGACGAGGAACACCCGCAACACGATGTGTTCCTGCCTCAGTCCCCCTTCCTCTGCCTTCCGACCTTGGATACTGGCCGCTTGTGTACATTCTCACCGTGTTCTCGAGCCAGCCTGGGGATTCGAAGCCACAGTTGGCCATGTGGCCCCAGCTCTGCAGTTTGACCACCACTACTGGTCCGCCAGGCCGGGATAGGCTGGCCAGGAAAGTTCTTTAAGTAAGGCTTCTAGAGCACTCGGGCACAGACTCTCAGAGCACACGCCGTTGCTTCCTAAACAAAAGGAAGACTTGGGCTAACAAATTTGGTGGGGGTGAAACCAGAACTGTGAGGTGCAGGGGCCGGTGGGGGTACTCCTGAGAAACAGGATGAAGAGAACTAAAACAGAAAGTTGCCCTTTCTGCTGACTCTGCCTTGGAGGGGCCGCATGTTCCCCCCTCATTACCTGTACCCGATTGGAACTGAGTGCTGTGTTAGGATGATAGCCCATGATTACCCATAATGACTTCACTTTGTGGGGCTCAGCCCAAGTAGGAGCCCAGGCAGTTTAAGATAATGGCTTTTCTTTCCTTTTTATTCTGGGCCTGTGAGCTCCTGTATAGACTGAAAGGCATTTATTAAACAAGTGCCTTTGATAATTAGGTTGGTCCTGGCTTCACTAAACACCGATAAGCTTTCTACTTTGGGGTCAAGACAGAAGAGGGAGCTGGAAAATGGGATTCTCCTTCAAATTAATCTCCAAAATGCAGAGATGGTAAGGGAACACTTCCCTCTTAAGCCCCTGGGTAGAGTTGGATGAAGGAAGGAGGCAGGAGGCAAGTCTCTGTGAGCAGGGAAGAGGCCTTCTTCCCATTCATGCCACCCACAAACTGTGCCTCCATTTATTTAGCTGCTAATTGGGTTTAGGACCAGAGAATAATAGTTATAAGGGACCTCAGATCTCTTTATCTTAAAGAAGAGAAGAGAAGGTTATGCAGGTCCAGAGAGAGGGTGGAGTTTGCCCACGATCACACACCTTAGCTATGCCAAGGCCATCCTCAATACCCATGTCTTTTTTGGTTATTCTAGGCTGAATGATCCTTGAGATAACTCACAGGATTATCAGAAGCTAGAAGAGAGAAGTGGTATGGAAAGTGGCTGGCCCCAGGGCTTGGTGGTTAAGGGAGCTGCATTCCACATGGTTGACCACTTGTTTCAAATCTCAGTTCAAATCTAGGCTCCTGCAGCTTGAGACGCATGCCAGGGGTGTGTGCACGTGTGCGCCAAATCCTGACAGGCTGGAGAAATGGAGAAGATATTGCAGTGTGACCATGCCCCACTAGAGGGTGCTTTCTCCCTCTCTGTTTCTTTCTGGCAAGCACATACAGCCTATGTCAAATTAAAAAATAATAATAATAAGTGCATCGCACCATGCAGAGGTGAGGCTTTCTGTTTAGGCTGTGGGGATCCGTGATTCCTGGGGGCATGGCCAGGTCTTTCAACTTCCCTAGTCTTGTCCCCTGTGCTGTCTGCCTCACAGGGTCCTAGAGAGAAGCAGGCAAGGGGTGAGAGGAGGCTTGTAGAAGTGCACAGGGAAGCAAAGCCGTCCTGGCTGCATGGAAGGCTGGCTCTGTGCTCATGCACCTCCATCTCCCCCCAGACCACTGTGTTCTTTCTCCTGGGAGATTGAGGATGCTCTCCGAGTTCAGCCAGCCATGAACCCCAGTCAGCATCAGCAATAGCAGCCTCTCCATTTGCTTTCTGAATTATTTAGCTCTCCTTTCCTCAACCCACCCCCAGAACTTTTACAGCTGTAAACCTTTAAATAGACCTGGGCCTTGGCTTGGGAAACACTTCCTTACACCCTGCCAGAATTCTTGGGCAGGACGTATCTCCACGTAGATGGACTCTCCCCTAGGGTGGTCCTCACGGCAATCAACTGCCCGGGTCAGAATTAGGGCACAGGCCCAGCCTGGGTGAAGCAGAGACCTTACCCTTAGCCTAGCCCTGGACTCCAGTCCTGGCTGCCGGTTCTCCATCTAGCCCTGCTGAGCACTGAATATTTCATATCCTTTATCCAGCTAGCTGGTGGCAGTCCTGGGGCTGGAAGGCTCCCCAGGAGGTCATTTTATCCCTTCCCCTGCTCCCAGGCCGCTGTGCAGGCCGCCCAGCATTGACAGCAGCTTCTTAACTGTGGCTGTGGCTGACCCCTGCCCTCAGCCGTCCCTTGCCCAGGAACTAAGGCCCAGATGGTTAACACTTGGGCTGTGTCTACCAGACCTGGAGAATGTGTGTCCCCTGGAAGCTGCTCATTGCTGATGACCCAGAGAGAGAGTGGGATGGGACTGTCAGGGCAGGGGAGGAGGAGCGGGGTGCCAGGACCTAGAGGACCAGATCCCTGCTGTGCGGAGCTCAGGAGACTCCGGACATTCCCCCTCTGCTTTGCGAGTCATTGGTATCCATTCGCTTGTTGGTGGGCTCTGCTCCCTGCCAAGCCTGCAGTCCTGCCCCCCTCTGCTTTGCGAGTCATTGGTATCCATTCGCTTGTTGGTGGGCTCTGCTCCCTGCCAAGCCTGCAGTCCTGCCCGTCTCCTCTCCCCGTCTGGCCTCTGGACCCAGCCTGTGAAAAGTGACAGTCGGCCCAGGCTGCTCCGCGGAGCTTCCAGAGGTAAGAGTTCTACCCCCACCCGCTTTGCCCTTCTGGCTCCTCCTACCTTCCCAGGCGCCGCCCTTCCCGCAGGGCCTCGCTGCCTGGTGAGCCCTGACCTCCCGCAGGGCCCGCCTCCTCTGAGCCCAGGTGTGTGAATTTACAGGTATTCCTGTCTCGCCTATTCGTCATTTCCAAGCAGGGCAGAGAAGTGCCTGTGGTGCTCACGGGCTTCCCACCCACGCTATGATCTCCCTGAATGGCAAAGGCCAACCTCTGAGTGCATCAATGCCACCAGTGCCCACCCTGTGTCCCCCTTCCTCAGAGCTGGAGTGACACTGTGGCAGACGTCTGGGTGCCCATTCCTTGTTCTTCTATGTGCCTGACTTGCATCTCTCCGGGTGCAGCTTGACCGCGTTTCCTCCGCAGTGCCCCTGGAGGAGTCTCCCATGGACACGCGGCTGCCTTCCTTCTCCCTGGGAGCCCGACAGATGAAATGACTTGGCAAGCTCGCAGGGCTTACGGACAGCTGAGGACCTGGGACTGGACCCTCTCGCTCAAAGTACAGGCCAACACCTCCTGCCCAGAAGAGACCACGCCCACAGGTCATAAGGCGTGTCCTGCTTCCTGTGACTGTTGAGTCCGTGGTCGGTCTCTCGGCTCTCAGGCCATCCTGTGCCGGAGATGAAAGCTGGGCCAGCGAAGGGGGTCCTGAGTTCCGACCTGAGCTCCCGTCAGTGGGAGTGGCTCCCACTGCCTCCACATGCTGGCTTGCAAGTCTGGAGGATGGCATGGATCCCACTGGGCCACAGAAGCTGGAGTTTTTTTGTTTTTGTTTTTGTTTTTGTTTTTGGAGAGGTTTTCCCTATAGGGCGTGTGCGCTCGCCAGACAGACAGAGAGAGACATAGAGACAGAAAGCGAGAAATCACCCCCCAGGGGGGATGGTCACGCCGCAATCCCTTCTCCTCCATACTCCTTTCGGGATCTTGGGCACGCACGAACACGCGCCCGGCGTGAGTTTTAAGCCACCAGGTCTGGGACGCGAACTGCGGTCTACTACTTGGGAGTCCAGTGACATAGCCATTACGCTAACTGCTGGTTTCCAGAAGCTGGAGTTTTGAGACGGAAACTCCACTTGGCCCATGTGAAAGGCGAGATGCACAGGTTATGGTTCAGCTGGTCCGGCACTCCCAGCGATCCCTCACCCAGGGCTCTATCTCAGAGCTGGCCTGCCCCTCCCCAGGCCGTGCCAGGTGCAGAGGGAAATGGGAGCCAAAGGTGGGCTCTTCCTACCTTCATGGGAGCCCTTCCCACAGGGCCTCCGCTGCCTGGTGAGCCCTGACCTCCTGCAGACCTCAGTGCAGAGGCCGCCTCCTCTGAGCCCAGGCGTGTGAATTTAGTTATTCCTGTCTCGCCTATTCGTCATTTCCAAGCAGGGCAGAAAAGTGCCTGTGGTGCTCACAGAGGCCTGCAAGTAGTAGGTCCCGCCTCAGTAAGTATTTGTTATTAACAAATCCTTCTCTGAGCCCTGCAGGAAGAGTGGGCAGCATTTCCAGTGGGCTGTGACTGAGGGCTCAATAAAGGTCTAGGCTGGGGTCCAGGAATTACATCCATGTCCCTCGCATCCAGTCAGTCACCGGCTTGGGTGCTTGGCAAGCCTGGCTGGCCGGGCCCGGGCAGGTGCCTGGCATGGCAGGACAGTGCCACCTAGTGGCAGCTGAGGCCAGAGCGCCTACCCCACAGCAGGTTTGGTCAAAGGGACATCATTCAGGGAATCTGTGGGACTGACCAATTCTTTAGCAAACTTGCTGCCTTTCCTGACACATAGGGGGTGAGGAACACAACCCCAGTTTAATTGGCCAGGGACCTAGGCTGCCGTAGGGAGGCAGTGGGGGAAAGAGACTTAGCAAAAGCTCCTAGAAGTGTCCTGTTTGAGCCCAAGGGTGACTAGGCTGCTGACAGAGGCAGAAATCTCACTCCATGGGTTGTCAGGACCTGCTCCACAGAACGCATTTTTCTGAGTGGGGGGGGGTGTGTGGAGTGGGGATGTGGATTAGAAATAAACATAAAAACAAACACAGGAACCTGCAGATGGCATAATGGTTATGTTGCTGGACTCCCATGTAGTCGACAGCGGTTCCAGTCCCAGAACCAGCAGCTTAAACTCATGCCAGGCGCTTGTGCATGCGTGCCCAAGATCCTGAGAGAAGAATGGAGGAGAAGAGATTGTGGTGTGACCATCCCCCTGGGGGGTGATTTCTTGCTTTCTGTCTCTCTTTCTGACAAGCGCATGTGCCCTATAACAAAAACCTCTCTTAAAAAAATTAAATAGAAGTTTATTGGGCCAGCAGGTGGTGTGGTGGTTAAAATGCTGGATCTTACATAGCTGACTCCACACTTCAAGTCCTGGACCTGACAGTCTGAGAAACATGCTAGGCATGTGTGTGTGCGTGCCCAAAATCCCGAGAGGAGTATGGAGGAGAAGGGACTGCAGCATGGCCATCCACCCTGGGGGGTGATTTCTCATTTCCCCTCTCTCACTGTCTCTGGCAAGCATATGTACCTGATGGCAAAAACCTAAAATAAATAACCAAATAATAAAAATGTATTTATTTCTTCTAAAAGAAAGTGATGGAAACAGCACTTCCAAAAGTATCTTAAGGGGCCAGCAGGTGGTGTAGTGGTTAGGGCACTGGACTCTCATATGGTCAACTGCCATTCAAGTCCCGGACCTGGCAGCTTGCTTTCGCTCTCTCTCTGATGAGCATACATGCCCTAGAGCAAATGAAAATAATACCAATAAAAAATTAAATAAACAATTGTTTTTAAAAAAGTGTCGTAATATCTCGTGTCACCCCTAGTCTTCAGCTAGCCTCAGGTCATGGGCAAGCGTGTGCCTGGTGCACCCAGGGAGGTCTCTGGAC
Source organism: Tupaia tana (assembly GCA_026018925.1). Classification (NCBI taxonomy): domain Eukaryota; kingdom Metazoa; phylum Chordata; class Mammalia; order Scandentia; family Tupaiidae; genus Tupaia; species Tupaia tana. The sequence continues at coordinate 80,683,960 of JAKSZU010000004.1, forward strand.
TTGCACTGGGAACTTTCCCACGTGGGATTGCCTCACATGTTTTCCTGCTGTGCTGCCATCTGTCCCTGCACGTTCCTGTCCTCCGCCTCCTCCACCAGAGGAGGTCCAGGTTGGAGGTCTGGGGAAGGCCGGAGCAGGAGGCTGCCCAGAGATCAGAGGCCCTCGCTTTAATTGCTGATGATGAGATCTGAGAAAAACCACCTCATTCCTATTCTCACCATGCAGCGGTCCTAATTAAAATTTAAACTCATGTTTCCTTTTCTCTTTTTAAAATTTCCATGGCAAGTAATTAACTTTTCTTTTCTGTGGGTAAGCAATTAATTAATGCTCGGTTAATAATAATGGAGATCAGCGCACAGTGATTTGCCTGGGGTTCTTTCCTTTACTACCACTTTCCAAAAGAACTGGCTTCAGCCTGGGATGGGGTAGGGAAAGAAAGGAGAGATGCCACGGGGAGCACCTGCCGTCCGCCACAAACTGTCAGGACCCTCACGAAGTCTTCACAACATGAGAGCCTCACAGCGGGGAAGGCACAGGTGATTTTCCCTGGGCCCAAAGAAGCAGCTGGGTGCGAAAGCGTCCCCTGTAAGTGAGCCTTCTTCAGGAGGCTCATACCTTCTTGGGGCATGCATGGAAGCCCTCTGGCCAAGGTGAGCTGTAACCCATGACAGATGGGCCAGCCCAGATCACGGGCAGCCTCTGCACCCTTTAGCTGCCTCCCCTCCCAGGTCGCTGGACCCACCACCCCCACACACGCCTCAGGGAGACAATAGGCAGCAACTGGAAAACAATTTGATGTAACCTTGGAAAATGGACCGATTGCGTGCAACGCTCGGTAGCCTGGGAGCCAGCATCCTGTGGTAGGGAAACTCGTGGAGAGACACACGCGCACCCGGAGACACGCACTGACAGTACTTAATATCACTGTTCAGACGGCAGGGGGGCGAAATGTCAACATCCACCGCCAGGAGAATGAGTAAACAGCACTGAGGTAACCTGGAAATAAGAATGGCAGGAGGCGGCTGTCCCCTCCGTATGGGCCAATGGAAGGGGAGGGTTTTATAGAAGCCTGGAGCTTGGACGAGGGCCCAGAGGAAGTAGGGCTCAGCTCTCTGAGAAGGGGCACCTCCCGGCTACATAGAGACATTTCTATAAAGAGCAGAACTAAAAACATCATTTAGACATAAGTACTTTCAGGGCAACATTTTTTTTTTTTTTTTTTTTTTTTTTTTGAAAGCAAGGCAGTTAGGGACTAGGCAGTGGCAAGGCTATAATGCAACTGGACCCGTATCAGAAATGTCCCAGGTTTGTGTCCCGGAACCTCCCTGAGCACACCAGGTGTGCACACACAGGCCTGGGATCCTTGCTGGCTGAGAGTGAGGTGGATTCTGGTGTGAAGACCCGGTTGGGGGAGGTCTCTCCCAAGAAATAAACTTAAAAAGAAAAAAGGAGTGATATATCAATAGCTCTATATTATTGGTATAAAAAGATCTTCAAGAACTTTATCAAAAACTTAAAAAAAAAAAACTTCAAAAATGGGGCCAGCAGATGGCATAGCAGTTACATTGCTGGACTCCCTCATGGCCAATCGCAGTTCGAATCCCAGTCCCAGCAACTTGAAACTCATGCGGGGTGCATATGTGTGAGTGCCCAAGATTTCTCACTTTACCTCTCACTGTCTCTATCTCTGTCTCTTTCTCTGTCTCTGGCTAGTGCACACGTCTTAAGGCAAAAACCTCTCAAAAAGAAAACGGAAACTTGAAAAGCAAGGGAATGATGGAGACAGGATTCAAGATGGCGACTACGTCTTACACAAGGAGGCGGGGGCAGATGAATAGGACATTCAGGAAGATGTAAGTTATTAACTGATGCTCTAGTTCTCATGTGAGTGATGAGTTCTTGCCTGTTGATTGTGTTGTTGTGTAACTAACGAATAGTGTGTACCGTGGGAGCTCGGCTCTGTGGAGGACTCGAATCCCTTCATCCTAGAATTCGTATTCTCTCTTACACTGTGCCAGGGTTGATTTGCCACCTCCAAGGTTAGGTTTGAAAAGACCTTGGTGGGGACAGCAGGTGACATAGTGGTAAACACAGGACTTCCAAGTGGCAGACCACAGTTCGAGTCCCAGACCTGGTGGCTTGAAGCTCACATGAGGTGCGATTGCATGTGTGTCCAAAATCCTGAGAGGAGAAAGGAGAAGGGATTGCAGTGCAGCCATCCCACCTGGGGTGTGGTGTTTTGCTTTCTCTCTGTCTCTGTCTCTCTCGTGTACGTACGCGCCCTATAGCAAAAATCTCTCATAAATAAATAAATATACGTGTGTGTGTGTGTGTGTGTGTGTGTGTGTGTGTGTGTGAAGACCTGGTTTCTTTTTGGTTTCCCTTGGCTCATGCGCTCTGGGGGAAGTCAGGTACCATGATCCTAGCAGCCAAGTGGACAGGCCCAGTGGCAAGGAACTAAGCACTCTAGCAATGAGTATTTCATGCGCGATAGAAAGAGAAAGAGAATCTAGGTTTGAAGGACGCCAGCTAGAACCAGTGGGAGTGGGGCCCCGACACGCGGTGGGTGGGCGGCTCCGGGGCAGGAAGCTGGGGAGGGGAGCTGGGAGCTGGGTCCTGGCCTAGTGGCTGCTCCTTTTCCGTTCCTGCCCACACGAGGGCGCCCCAAGCTGCCTCATTTGGGCTGGCGCGCCGGGACGGAGGGAGGATCCGGGGACCGCCTTCTGCGCAGGAGGTGGGGCGGGGGGACCTCTGGTGAGATCTCGTGCGCCCGCAGACCCTCGCCGCCTCCAGGGTTCTGGAAGGCCAGTGCGAGGTCTCTTTGGGAGCTGGACGCCCAGCATCCTGGGCCGTGGGTCTGTCTGCGTTGGGGGTAGGTGGTGTTGAGGTTGATTGTGCGTATGTGGGGGTGGGGAGGAACAGGTACCCGGAGAGCCTCTCTCGGTCGCAGGAGACGGGCAGCCCTTCTTGCTCAGGGGAGGAGAGAGGGCCAGGGTGCAGAAAAATTGGCAGCAGCTCTTCTCTTCTGCCCTCTCCACTGCGCCTGCCCAGCTGGAACCTTTTTCAGCCAGAACCTCTCATCCGCTGTGACTTGAAGAAGCCGCCTGGTTTCTTGTACATTCCTCTCCCCCCACTTTTTATTAGAGATTTTTGCTATAGGGCATCTGCGCCCGCTGAAGAGACGCAGAGGGACAGAAAGCGAGAAATCAGCGGAGTGTGGGGGGGTAACCACGCGGCAATTCCCTCTCCTCCATTCTCCTTTTGGGATCTTGGGCACGCACGCACACGCACGCAGCGTGAGTTTAAGCCACCGGGTCCTGGCCTGGAGCTGCTGTTCAGGACGTGGGAGTCCAGCCTTACGCCACCTGCTGGTCGTGCCCCCGGCTTTTTTTAAGATTAGAGGAAATGTGAGCTCCCAAGAGGGGAGGCACACCACCCCTTCCTTCCCAAGTCCGTCCTGGTCACACTGATCCTTTTCCCTCCAATTCTCCATCCCGTCAGACCCCTGGACACACTGGAGGAAGCTGGCCTGTTTTCCAACCGTAGCGGGCATGTTGGGATGCCGGTGGGATCCGCTTCCTCTACACAGCGCCTGACTGCTGGACTCGGGCTGTGTTGTTAGGAGCTGAACTGCAGGCTGGCCCTGTGGTTGGTCGGCTGTTGGCACTCGGAGCGGAATCCCCCAAAAGTGCTTAGGCACTGCGCGTACTTTAAACTGAAGGACGCTGAAAGGGCCTCAAAAGATCTGACTTCCCCTCCCCCTTGTATCTTATCATCTTCCTCACCCTGAAGCCATTCACAGAACCCAGATTTCTCCTCCCACAGGCCATGGAAACTAGAACTTCTCTCTGGCAAGCCATGAAACCTAGCTTGGTCTCCCTGCTCCTTTAAGACCCTCTTTCCGGAGGGGTGGCGCCCTCTGCCTGGGAGAAGGAATCTGGGCAGACGGGCTGTGGGATCCCCCTCAGTCCTTACCTAGACCACGCCCTTTTGACCACTCACATTTCTGCATGGCAGTCCATTTTGCATCAGGCCTGACTCTAAGGAGCAGACAGTTTTGAGACTTTGAGCCTTCGTTTCTGAAGTCTCCCATGTCACGTGAGACTTTGACGAAATGAATTTGTCGTGCTTTCTCCGGTGACCCTGCCTTTGTGATCAGAGTGCTGTGTGACCCTGATACCCCTAGAGAGGGAAGGGGCTTTCTGTGAAGGCTGTCTGCAGGCGGAATTAATCCTGTTTGCTGCTGCGTGTCCTGGGGCCCATCTCGGTGCCGGCACATGGCAGTAAGGGCTGTAAGTCCCCTACCCCATCTACCCAGTGCGTGCGTCCTGCACCAGAAAGAGCCCAGCGAGCTCTTCAGGCGTGAGTCGGTTAGATCTTAGGTGGCTGAGTAGGCCTAGGACGTGTGCCACCTATTTCCTGTCCCCTGACACAGAGATAACGTTGTGTGTCCAGGATGACTCCTTCAAGACCGATGGGTGCAGGCCAGCTGGTACTATGGTGGTTAAAGCGGCAGGAGCTCACAAGGCTGACTACAAGGTTCAAGTCCCAGACCAGGTGGCTTAAGAAACTCGCCCAGCACATGTGCATGTGAGTCCAAAATCTTGAGAGAAGGGAGAGATGGAGGAGATGGGATTGTGGCATGGCCATCCCCCATGGGGGATGCTTTCTCACTTTCTCTGGCTCTCCTCCCAGCAACTACATGTGCCCTCTAGCAAAAAAAAAAAAAAAAAAAAAAAAGAAAGAAAAAGAATGATGGGTTCAAACTAGAATCCACACTTAGACGCTCGCCTGAGATCTGGAAGGTGGGAGAGAGCAAAAGGCCTCCGCCTGGCTGCTCGGCTGTTCCTTCTGGCAATCAGGGCCAGGCAGTAGCGTCCAGTATCCAGCCACCACCCCAGGGAGTCAGGGGCCAGCTGACAGCAGTGGTGGAGGCCTGGCCCGCCCTGGACCACAGCCAAGTGCATGTAGCCCGGAGCTCAGCGGTGCCAGCCAAGTCTCCAGGTGCCTCACCTTCCGTTCCTGCCTGAGACTCAGCCTTGCCTGCTCCCCCACCCCCGCCACTCCAGCTGCCCATGAGCACCACCCCCGTCGCCGACCACTTTCTGCCCACGACACTGCGCGGGGTGCCGATGTCCTGCACTGGACTCTGCTGACTCTCACAACTATTACTATCCCTGTCTTACAGAGGAAACTGAGGCAGAGGGTGTTCTTTCCAGAGTCCCACAGCCAGTAAGTAGTGAAGCCACTTTGAACCCAGGTCTTTCTGACCCTGGGGCCACTGATCACACCACGTTGGAGAGTGTGTTACCGGGTACCAGCCGTGGGAGGAGGCTCAGGAGCATCCAGCCGGGGGCTGGCCTGTCTCCCTTGCAGGCAGTTTCCCAGGGTGCCCCTTCCTGAGCAGCACACGCAGCTCAGCTTCCTGGGGAAGGTCCTGGAGGCCGAGCTGACCCTGACAGGACATGGAGGGCAGGAGGCTGTGTGGGCGAGCCAGGCTGTTTGGATACCATGTCACCTCCTGGGACCAGGAGTTGCCCACTCAGGTCAGCAGTATTTGGAGAAAGCCTTCAGTGGTCAGGGCAAAGTAGGGACGAGTGATGAGATGTGATGTCCCCAGGCCTGTGAGTCAGGACGCCAACTTGGTGGCATCTGCTTGATAACTTTTGGTAATTGGGACCTGTTGGTGTCCCAGGGTTGAAGGAGTCTGGGAGCCTGACAGGCCCTGCCCATCACTCACCAAGGCTGCAGTGCAGGTCACTAAGTGTAGCAGTCATCTGGACTGGAATATTCCCTGCTGTGGGCTGAACACACTGTCCCCTTCTGGGCTGACAGGACTGCCAGTGGTGGGACGCAGGGTAAGCACTGTGTGCTGAGGAGAAAAGGAGATCAAAGGAGTGGGCTGATGTTCCAGATGTTTAGGTAACACCAGACTTGGGTCACTGAGGACACTGGGAAGGGCAGCCAGGTGGGCCAGTCCCACCACTGGTCAGATCCATCTCTGGAGTACCTGATCATTCACTGTTTCAATCAACAAATATCTGGGTGCTGGGCTAGCCTTGTAGCCTAGTGGTTAAGGGAAATGGATTCCACATGGCTGACTGTGGTTCAAATCCTGGCCCTGGCAGCTTGAAATTCAACACACCTGGTTCATGTGCATGTGTGCCCCAAATCCCAACAGGATAGGGAAATAGAGGAGAAGGGATTGCAGTGTGGCCATGCCTCACTGAGGGGTGCTTTCTTCCTCTCTCTGTCTTTCTGGTGTGTGGAGACACTCTCTGGCAATTAAAAACAAACAAATATTTGAGTGCCACCCATATCACGTCAGTATTTGTACAGACTATTTGATATTCAAAGTCCCTGCCTGATGGAGCTTACATTCCAGGGTAGAACACATTTTCCTATGTTTCCTTGTTTGACTAGTTCCCCTTTTGTGAGCCTCATTTCTTTGTAATAACTTTAGATGTGCCACCCTAGCCTCTGATTACCTCTTTTATATATATATATATATGTGTGTGTGTGTGTGTGTGTATATATGTATGTATATGTATATATATATAGTTATGTTATTTAACTAATTTCTTTCTTTCTTTCTTTCTTTCTTTCTTTCTTTCTTTCCTTCTTTTTTCCTTTCTCTCTCTCTCTCTCTCTCTCTTTCTTTCTTTCTTTCTTTCTTTTAATTTTACCAGAGAGGGACAGACTGAAGAGAGAGAGAGAAGGAAAATGAAAGCAAGGCACCAGGTCTGGGACTTGAACCGTGGTTGGCCATGTGGGAGTCCAGCACCCTTTTTTTTTTTCTTTTGCTATAGGGCGCATACATTTGCCAGAAAGACAGAGAGACAGAAAGCAAGAAATCACCCCCCAGGGGGGATGGCCATGCCGCAATCCCTTTTCCTCCATTTTCCTATTGGGATCTTGGGCATGTATGCACACATGACCAGCGTGAGTTTAAGCCACCAGGTCCAGGACTCGAACCGTGGTTGACTACATGGGAGTCCAGCGACATAGCCGTTACGCTAACTGCTGATCCCCTAATTTTAATTGTTTTTATTATTAATTTTTAATATATTCAATCGCTATACACCATTTAGCTTGTATAGAGAATTTACTCAACATGAAATACACCAAAGAACAGTCCAGTTGAGAATACTATACACATCATCAACAATAGGTAATAAACTGTTTCCTTGTCTCACAAATGTCTTACCTCTCTATTTTTTCTCCCTAATTATCTTCCCTACAGTCTTCCCCTCTCCCACCTTCCTTTATTTTTAGTTTTGCTATAGGGCACATGTGCTTGCCCAAGAGAGACAGAAAGAAACAGAGAGAGAGAAAATGAGAAATCATTCCCCAGGGGGTATGGCCACACCACAATCCCATCTGGGCATGCATCACACACACCAGGCATGATTTTCAAACTGCTGTTGGTCATGTGGGAGTCCAGCACCTTAACCACTACACCACCTGCTGGCCCCAAGGTTTGTTCTCTTAATAACCTCCACACTCTAGCTATGTGAAGAAATTAAGAATCCAGAAAGAGCCAGTGAAGCAGAATCACCAAGAATTCGAAGGCTGGCCTTATAGTCCAGTGGTTAAGGAAGCCGGATCACACACCACCGACCATGGTTTGAATCCCTGCACTGGCAGTCTGGAAAGCATGCCAGGCAGTCAGTGTGCAAGTGTGCCCCAAACCCTGACAGGGTGAAGAAGAATGGAGGCGAAGAGATTGTAGCATGACCATGCCCCACTAGCGGGTGCTTTCTGCTCTCTCTCTCTCTCTCTGTCTCTCTCTCTGGCAAGCACACATGCCCTGGCAATTAAAATAATAATAATTTGAAATACACAATTTATTTCAGAAATTAGACCCTATGTAATTGTAGGAACTGGTGGAGAACTCTGTGGAAACCACTGAGCGTGCATGTGGGCTGGGCCTGGAAATGCGGCAGGCCTGCAGGGCCAGCAGGTGGGGAGAAGCTGGAGGGAAGTTGGGGAACAGGACACACAACTCTGTAAGCACCGAGTGAAACCCACGTCCGTCGTCTCTCATCCCCACCACCACCTCCAGCCTTAAAGACCCAGACAACCTGTATGGGAGGCTGGCCCTTGGCGTGGAGCTGCAGATGGACCTGGCCCAGGACTCGGAGGCAATGCGGGGGAGGCTGAGGGCACGGTGGGTCTGGCTGCAGCACTGCCCATCAGGCATGCTGGCGGTAAGTGCAACAGTGCCACCGCACCTCATCTTGGCAGCTTTGCACACAATTACCTAAAAGTTAGTCATGGGACAGAGGATGACTTATGTCCTCTCGAAGGATGGAGGCCTCGCTAATGGACCCAGCCAAAGAGTACTTCATCTTCTAGTGCCTAGAGCCTAAGAGAACACAAGTGATTTTCAAAACGCTCATGGAAAGTGTGTACTGTGAAAAAATGATGCATGAACTTCACATTTTTTGCACCAAAATAAACTCGTACTTTAATTATATTGTGCAATGAACTATTTTTTTTTTTTTTTTTGGAGAGGTTTTTTCGCTATAGGGCGTGTGCGCTCGCCAGACAGAGAGAGACATAGAGACAGAAAGTGAGAAATCACCCCCCAGGGGGGATGGTCACGCCGCAATCCCTTCTCCTCCATTCTCCTCTCGGGATCTTGGGCACGCACGCACACGCGCCCGATGTGAGTTTTAAGCCACCAGGTCCGGGACGCAAACCGCGGTCGACTACGTGGGAGTCCAGCGACATAGCCATTACGCTAACTGCTGGTTCCCATGCATGAACTTTTTGAAGCCCCCGCACAGACCTTTGCAGTCTATTTACTATGGTTTAGGGGCTGACCCTGGGATGTTACATGATCCCTTACACATTTTGTCATCCAGAGATGCAGATGATCTCTTGTCCTATTAAAAATATAATGTGGGGACCAGCAGTTAGCGTAATGGCTATGTCGCTGGACTCCCACGTAGTCGACCGCAGTTCGCGTCCCGGATCCGGTGGCTTAAAACTCACGCCGGGCGTGTGTGCGTGTGTGCTCAAGATCCCTAGAGGAGAATGGAGAAGGGATTGCGGCGTGACCATCCCCCCTGGGGGGTGATTTCTCGCTTTCTGTCTCTATGTCTCTCTCTGTCTGTCTGGCGAGCGCACGCGCCCTATAGCGAAAATCTCTCCAAAAAAAAAATATATAATGTGTATGGGGCCAGCAGATGATAAGGTGCTGGATCCCACATGCCCAACTTGAGGTTCAAGTCCCAAACCCAGCAGCTTGAAAAACACACCGGGTGAGTGTATGTGCACCCCCAAAATCCCAAGAGAAGAGTAGAGAAGGGATTTCAGTGTGGCCATCCCTTGATGGGTGATTTCTCATTTTCCCTCTCTAGTGAACACATGCACCCTTTAGCAAAATAAAATGAAATCAAATAAATTATGTATCTATATATACACACACATTATATATATGTATACATATACATACACATTATATATATATATATATAAAAGCATGTCAGGAGCTCTGCTGAGACAGGAGAGAGCTGAGCTGCCAAATGAGACTTAAGCCTTTCACCACTTGCTGCTCTGGTATAAGGAAGAGGCTAAAACCAGAGGAAGCACCAACTTCCTGTTCCGTCTTCCCCCTATGAAAAGGCTCACCACTCAAGGGTCAGGTCAATCCACAGACAGTCTCACTGTTGATGATGGCCTCCAACCAACATTCTGGCTATATTCTGAAGAATTATTTATTATCAATATTTTTCAGTTTTGACCAGAGAGACAGAGAGAGCAAGCCACCAGGTCTGGGACTCCAACTGTAGTTGGCCACGTGGGAGTCCAGCACCTTTGACTACCATGCCACATGCTGCCCCACACTCCGGCAATTTTATGGACCCTGAGGTTGGGGCAGAAGGAGCAGGTAGGGGTTGGAGTAGAAAAGCCCTGGGTACTGAGTCAGAGTGGGGAAAAGTGTCTTCACCGTATTCTGCCTCCTCCCCCGTTAGGGAGGCCTGGCAGAGGCACCTGAACAAAGACCTCTGCCCAAGAGCTGGGATAGAGGCCTAGGAATGAAGACGGGGAGGGGTAAGAGCTCATGCCACTGCCTCTAGATGTTTGCAGCCTTATTTCAACACCGTTTTCCATTGACTATAAACATCCGGCTTCTTGAATTTTCCTTTGAACCAGAGTAACCATTCTCCAGGCTTCTTCGTCGTTAATGAGTTAGTCTTTGCCACGCTCTTAGCTGTGTATAACCGTTACCTTTTAATGACTCCACTGTGGCAGTGGCCTTATGGGGGATGGAGCGGAAGTGAGGAGAAGCAGGGCTGGAGGGTCTTCGCTGTTTCCAGAGTCCTGATGAGGCCATGTGAGAGCCTAGCCAAGGCTGTGGTAGTGAAAAAGGTGAGTAGGACGTGGACGGAGACACCGAAGCAGGGTGGCCAATAGGTGCTGGTTAATGTTGAGATCACGTGGGTTGGACAGGTAGGGTGGGTGTGCGGATGGGAGGAATTTAGGCGCCGAGAAAGCTTCTGACTCAGAAAACTACCTTGTAGGCCCTAGTCTTCCTCAGCTCGTGCTTAAGAGGTTACCTTTGGAGAAACTTAGAATTCATTTGGGCCTAGCACAGGAGCAACAGCTGTTGCTAAATAGCTCTAGAGCTTCGAAGAAGAGCTTCTAAAGGCATTCGGAATGTCAGATAGGAAGCTCTCAGGGTTTTTCCTTTTTAGAGAAATTTTTGCTACAGGATGCATGAGCTCACAAGAGAGACAAAAAGAGATAGAAAGCAAGAAATCACCCCCCGGGGGGATGGCCATGCTGCAATCCCTTCTCCTCCATTCTCCTTTTGGGATCTTGGGCACCCACATATATGTGCCGGGCATGAATTTTAAGCCACTGGGTCTGGGACTCGAATCTTGGCGAATGTGGGAGTCCAGTGATGTAACGCCATCTGCTGGTCCCCAGGGCTTTTTCTTTATACACACACACACACACAAAAGAGTAAAGGAAAGAAAAGAGAAGTGAGAGTGCAAGGCACAGGGAATAGAGCAACAAGGGAAAACACACCCTGAGGTGAACCCTTTCTTAACTGTAGGCGTATCTGACAGCACAACAAGCAGCTTAATCCACTTCCTCTCAGGGCTGCTTGATCATTGCTGGCGTTTCCTCCTGGGCTTAGAGCTCAGCAAATGCAAGCTCCTTTCATTCTTGCGACAGCAAAGCATTTTAGGCAGGAAGTCCACAAGTGAAAAAATTCTTGCAAATCCCAAATCCAAGGACAAAGGCTGTGAATTCCTCAGTGGCCCGACTTCACTTTACTCTCTTGGCCGCAGGCCCCAGGGACTGGTCTGGCCACTATTCACCCTCAGGACTCTCCAGGATTCAGAAGTCTGTGTTTCCAAAGCTCCCTTCCAGAACCTTCAGCTCTAGCCTGCATAAAGCTTTTGCTTCACTCTCTCCTGACAGGAAGGCAAATACCCTGCTAGGATGAAGGCCAATCTGAGGGGTCAGGGGGTGTTGCTCTGGGTTATTTTTATTCCTTATTTCGGAATTTCAAGTTTATGGAACAGTTGCAAATATACCTTTCTGTATATGCTTCACCCAGCTTCCTCTGATGTAAATCTTACATAACTGTGGTATGTTTGTCTAAACCAAGAGGTTAGTGTTGGCACCATCCTAGTAACAGGACTACAGATCTTTTTTTCTTTTCTTTTTCTTTTTTTTTTTTTTTTAGAGAGAGGTTTTTGCTATAGGGCGCGTGTGCTCGCCAGACAGACAGAGATAGAGAGACAGAAAGCGAGAAATCACCCCCCAGGGGGGATGGCCACGCCGCAATCCCTTCTCCTCTACTCTCCTCTCGGGATCTTGGGCACGCACGCACACGCGCCCGGCGTGAGTTTTAAGCCACCGGGTTCGGGATGCGAACCACGGTTGACTACGTGGGAGTCCAGCAACATAGCTATTACGCTAACTGCTGGTCCCCGGGACTACAGATCTTTTCCACCCATGTCCCTTTTCAGTTCCAGGTTCCAACCCAGGATACGACATTGCATTTGGAGAGGACCCTGTTTTTCATAATATTCACCCCTCTGGGCAATGCGTGGATTTGGTAATATATGTTGTATGTGAAAAGGTTTTGTACTGAGGAACTAAGCCAATTACCAGTAGATCTCCTTTTAAATTTTTTTTTTTTTTACTTTTTGCGTTCAACAGAGAAACTGGATATTCTTTTGTCTTAAATGGTTCTTTGCCCCTCACACCCACCCTCTACCACCCACTTTCCTCCTTTATAGTCTCTGGTATCTTCACTTACTCATCTACTATCATTTCTTCAGATCTTTCCATTTCTGCCATAGAGTGCAGACATTCAGTACATATTGAATGGGGATATACAGTGTGTATTTTAAAAAATTATTCATTTGATTTAATTTTCATTATTATTACTTTTTAAATTTGCTACAGGGCATGTGCACTCACCAGAGAGAAAAAGAGAAAGCAAGCTGCCAGGTCTGGGACTCCAGCCAAAGTTGTCCATGTGGGACTCCAGCACCTCGACCACCACACCACCTGGTGGCCCCCGCAGTGTGTATCTTTCAAAGTCTGGCTCATGCTGTTTAACATTGGGTCCTCTATATTTACCCACTTTTAATCAAACGACGGGATCTCACTGTTTCTTGCAGCTGAGTAATATTCCATAGTGTATTCATGCCACTATTTTTCAATCCAGTCGTCAGTTTTTAATTCAAGACCGCTATGCTCTAGAGTTCCACTTCACACTAAAACGCAAATCTACTAGTAATCATTAGCTCTGCCTTCTTAGGAGATAAGTTCCTTGTGTCAGAACATCACTGTTTCAAACCTACTAATTTTTCCTGTTAATAACAAGGTAATAATCACATTCACCTTATAGAAAACTGGAGTCTAGGGGCTAGCAGGTGGCATGGTGGTTAAGGGTGCAGGACTCCCATGTGGCTGACCACGGCTTGCTTTCTCACTTTCCCTCTCTCTCTCTCTCTTTCTCTCTCTGGTCAAATTAAAAAAAAGAAAGAATGTTAAATAAAATAATTCTGTAAAAACAAAAACCTCATGCCAGAGCATGTGCATGCATGCCCAGGATCCTAAGAGGAGAATGAAGAAGAGATTGTGGTGTGACCATACCCCCTGGCGGGGGGGCGATTCCTCACTTTCTGTCTCTCTGCCTCCATCTTTCTCTCTGGAGAGCACACATTCCCTATAGCAAAATAAAAAAGACAAAAACTCAAGGGACTTATTAAGACCCAGTTATGAGGGCCAGCAGGTGACATGGTGGTTAAGGGCGCTGGACTCCCATATGGCTGACTGCAGTTCGAGTCCCAGACCTGGCAGCTTGCTTTCTCACTCTCTCTCTCTCTTCTTCTCTTGCTCTCTGGTCAAATTGAAAAATAAATAAAATTAAATTAAATAATTATTTTTTTAAGATTTATTTATTTAACTTTATTTATTTGTTTATTTATTTATTTTAATTTGATCAGAGAGAGACAGAGAGAGAGAGAGGGAAAGTGTGAAAGCAAGCCGCAAGGTCCAGGTCTCGAACCGTGGTCTGCTATATGGGAGTCCAGTGCCCTTAACCACCTTCCAACCCCAAATAAAATAATTCTTTGAGAAAAAAAAAAAGACCCAGTTAAACGTCAGAATTAAAAAACAAAGCTTCACTAAAATTATATAGATGACAAGCCCAGGAGAAATTGTCATCGGGTCATTATTAGCCAACAGGGAAATGTAAATTAAGGTCACAACATAGAGCTAGTGGTGTTGTGGAGGTTAAGGCACTGAATTCCCACATGGCCAACTGTGGTTCAAGTCCTTGAACCGGTGGCTTGAAAATCACACTGAGCATGTGTATCCATGCATGCCCAAAATCCCAAGAGGAGAATGGAGGAAAAGGGACTATGGTGTGCTCCCTGCCCCCCCCCCCCCGGTGGTTTCTCACTTTCCCTGTCTCTCTGTCTCTTTCTGGTAAGTGCACACACCCTATGGCAGAAACCTAAAACTTCCAGGAGTTCCCCACATGCATTTTTAAGGGTAAAATTCAGTGATAGGGATTCCAGGCACTTAATCAGTTCAGGGATTGGTTTAAACGAGCAAGATCATCTCACGGACTTTCTAGATTGGTGGGGTCTTAAATAATTTCTTTTATTTATTTTTTAGAGAGGTTTTGCTATAGGGTACATGTGCTCACCAGAAAGAGAGAGACAAAGAGACAGAAAATGAGAAATCACCCCCTGGGGGAATGGCCACTCCACAGTCCCTTCTCCTCCCGGGATCTTGGGCACGCAAGTACATGTGCCCGGCATGAGTTTAAGCCACCAGATCTGGGACTCAAACCACAGTCAACTACATGGGGGTCCAGCGACATAGCCATTACACCAACTGCTGGTCCCACCTTAAATAATTTCTATTCTGGAAGGGGCAATCATCAGATTTCTGGCACCCTTCAACCTGGATTCTATGTGCTCACAGCCAGCAGTCTCCATCCTGCAAAACATTTTAAGAATTTAAGTTGAAACCTTATCTTTTCAAAAGTGTTAGTTCAAAAAAAAAAAAAAAAAAGGTGTTAGTTCCGTGGCCTGGTGGTTAAGGTGGCTGGATGTCACATGGACACTGCAGTTCCCCAGAGGCTTGAAAAACACACACAGTGCATGTGCATGCATACCCAGAGTCCCAAAAGGAGAGGGACAGGGAGAAGGGATTGTGATGGTGGGGAAGGGAGTGCGCATTCCCCCAGGGGGTACTTTCTCTTCTCCCTATCTTTCTCTGGTAAGTCCATTCCCACCCTCCAGGAAAAAAAACAAAACAAAACAAAAAAACCTGTATCCTTCTTTTAAGTGGGAGTTTTAGAAATCTCATGGCCTGATTTCATGGCCTTATTACTTAATTACTAAAACCAAAGTCTGAAATCTTAACCTTATATGGGCAGTTAGAATTTAAATGAACCTTACTTTTCAAGCCACTTAGAAAGACACTTAATTTTTATTTTAGCCCGTATAAATGTTCACTTTGGGGGATTTCTAGTTTTTCCTCAATAAAAGGGAAACTAAAGGCTCAGCCCTTTTCGGGAAGTTCCTGTTCATTTTCAAAACGAAACCATAGTCTACATGAAACCTTCTATGTGATGTTTACGGCAGCTTATTCACAGCCCCAAAATAGGAACACCCCAAATGCCCATCAGCTGGTGAATGGACGCACACACTATGGTACAGCCGTAGAAAGGGGTACTAGTCAGCAAGAAAAAGCAACTCACGGCTGTTAAAGCGACATGGAAGGATCATAAAATATCATGCCGGGGGCCAGCAGGTGGTGTGGAGGTTAAAGCACTGGATCTGACATGGCTGACTAGGTGGTTCAAGTCCTGGACCCAGCGACTTGAAAAACACTAGACACGTGTGTGCATGTGCCCAAATCCTGGGAGGAGACTGGAGGAGAAGGGACTGCAGCGTGGCCATTACCCCAGGGGAATAAGTTCTCACTTTTCCTCTGTCTCTGATGAGTACATGCACCCTGTAGCAGAAATGTAAATCAAAGAAAAACATTGTGCTATGTGAAAGAAGCCAAACACAGAACGCTACTCTGAACTGTATTTACTCAAAGCCAGAGTAACCAGAGTATGTGGGTTTTTTTTTTTTTTTTTTTTTTTTTCATACCAACAACCAGTTTTCCAACTCTCCAGACAGCACCTGGCTGTTACTACAATATAATTAAATTTTTTTTTTCCTTTTTTGGGGAGGTTTTTGCTATAGGGCGTGTGCGCTCACCAGAAAGACAGAGAGAGACGGGGAGACAGAAAGCAAGAAATCACTCCCCAGGAGGGATGGTCACGCCTCAATCCCTTCTCCTCCATTCTCCTCTTAGGATCCTGGGCGCGTGAAAACACACACACACACACACACACACACACACACACGCCTGGCGTGAGTTTAAGCCACCGGGTCCGGCTCGAACTGGGGTCGACTACATGAGAATCCAGTGACATAGCCATTACGCTAACTGCTGATCCCTGGTCCCTAAATTATTTTAAAGTGAGATTTTTGCTGTAGGGCGTGTGTGCTCACTAGAGATAGAAAGCAAGAAATCACCCCCCCCCCCCCCAGGGGATGGCCATGTCGCAATCCCTTCTCCTCTATTCTCCTTTCAGGATCTTGGGCATGCACGCACATGTGCTTGGCATGTTTTAAGCTGCCAAGTCTGGGATTTGAACTGCAGTCGACTAAGTGGGAGTCCAGTGACGTAACCATTATGCCATCTGCTGGTTCTCAATCCAATTAAATTCTGCCACTAACTATTCAGAGTTAGTATTAGACTCCAGAAATCGGAGACTCAGCCCCATAGGACTACACTCATTTCTAATGCCATTTGCTTGTCCCAGATCTTAGATTTCTGATAATCACCTCTAACTTGGGATTCTTACAATCTGCTCAAGTTCAATAACTTGTTAGAACAGCTCAGAGAACTCAGAGAAATACTTAACTTACCTTTACTGATTTATTATAAAGCATACCACTCAGAAAAAGCTAGAAGGAAGAGATTCATAGGGTGAGGTGTGAGGGACGGCCATGGAGCCCTCTCCCTGGGAGCTAGCCTCCCTCCTAGCACCTCAAAGTGTTCTTCAACCCAGAAGCTCTCTGAACCCTGTTTTGGGATTTTTAATGGAGGTTTCATTACAAGCCTCCCCCTCTCAGAGCTCAGGGGCTGGAGGTGAAAGTTCCAGCCCTCTAATTGATCCTTGGTCTTTCTGGAGACCAGCCCCATCTTGAAGCTATTAGAGGACTCCTGCCACCAGCCATCTCATTAACACGCAAAAACAATTCTTTTCTTCCCATACTGTATTTACTTTTTTCCTTCTTCCCATAGTTGTTAGTTTTTATACATTCAATCTCTGTGTATCATTACAGCTTGCAAAATGAATGTTCCCAGATGAATACACTGTGTATTTGTCCAGTTAAAGGTATTATCATACATTTTATCAACAGATAATTTCCAATAAAACCCACTTCTTCTCACTCCAGAAATTACAAGGCTTTTAGGAGCTGTGTGCCAGGAACTGGGGACAAAGACCATGATACATTTCCCACTATGCCACAGCTACACACGTGATTCCATTTACCCAGTTTTGGAAAAGGCAAAACTGCAGGCCGCAGCAATCAGATCAGTAGCTGCCATGGGTGGGGGGTGAGGGAAGCCGATGACTGCAAACGGGCAGGAGGAAACTATTTTTGTTGCTAGAAATGTTCTATATTGAGGTAGTAATTATTTGACTAAACATTTCCATTGAAACTCAGAAAACTTGGGGCCAGCAGGTGGCGTAGTGGTTAAGGCACTGGACTCCCACATGGTCGACCAAGGTTTAAGTCCTGGACCCAGTGGCTTGAAACTCATGCTGGGCGTATGTGTGTGTGTGTGACCAAAATCCTAAGAGGAGAATGGAGGAGAAGGGACTGTGGCATGGCTATTCCCCCCCTGGAGGGTGATTTCTTGCTTTCTGTGTCTCTGGCAAGCACACATGCCCTATAGCAAAAAACTCTCAAAACAAAACAAAACAAAACAAAAACCCCTCTCATAAAATTTTAAAAAGGGGGAATTGTAATATATGTTGAGTACACCTTAATAAATCTGAGTTCAAATAAAAGTAATTATCTTGCTTCATTTTCTATCAACCCCCTATCCCTAGAATATAATCAGTTATTTTAGACTGCTATAAAAGAGTTATGTGAGAATTCCATCGGTGAGCACCTAACGTGATTCTATGGACGTGCCCACTGTCTGACACTCAGAGAACAGGTTCAGTTGAATTTTCAATTGTCTTTGGTCAAAACTCCTCTGGTTATGATTTCAGACTAGATGCTCTGTTCTCTGGGGCCCTTCCTAGTCCACGTTCTGCGGCTTCAGGAACTTCTTTGGGCTCCTCTTCTTTGCCTTCCTTCGTCTGCTTCTCTGCTTTCTGTTCTTTTGCCTCAAGTCGATAATTGATGCCCATGCCGATAAAGAGATAGAGGCCTGCGGTAATTAGGATTACACCACAAGACCAGTAGATGTATTTGTAGTCTCCATATATGTCATTGAGATGACCTGAAGATATGTTAAAAAAGAAAAAAATATGTAGGTAAAAATAAACAAGGATACCCTTCCCTAAACAGAATTTCATCATCTACTCAGAAAGAAGATGTCAATTCGATTGATCCTCAAAGCGCTCACAAATGACAAATCAGCATAAAAAGGAATTGTTAAACTGACCTGATCTGTCATTTATAATACCATGCTGATTTTGTTTCCTTTTACTTTCTTTTACAAAAATTTGCTACATGGCGTGTGAGCTCACCAATGACAGAGGAGAGAGGGAGTGAGAAAACACCTGGTTGGGAGGCAGGGATGCCATGCCACAATTCCTTCTTCTCCATTCCTTTTCAGGATTTTGTTCACAAGCCCACACACATATCCCAAGTAATAATTTTTGTTTGTTTTTTAGAGAGATTTTTTGCTATGGGTGCATGTGCTCGCCAGAGAGACAGAGACAGACTGAGAGACAGAAAGTGAGAAATCACCTCCCCTCCCTCCGGGCAGGGATAGTCACATCACACCATCCTTTCTCCTCCATTTTCCTCTTGGGATTTTGGCATGCACATGAGTCTAGTGTGAGTTTCAAGCCGCTGGGTCTTGAACTCGAACAGCAGTCAGTCATGTGAGAGTCCAGTGACATAACCATTACGCCATCTCCTGGTCCCCACATAGTAATTTTTTTTTTTAAGAGAGGTGTTTTGCTATAGGGTGCATGCACTCACCAGAGAGACAGAGACAGAAAGCGAGAAATCATTCCCCCTGGGGATGGCTGCGCTGCAATTCCTTCTCTTCCATTCTCCTCTTAGGATTTTGGGCACGCATGCACACACACCTGGTGTGAGTTTTAAGCCACTGGGTCTGGTCCTAGCCTAGTAATAATTTTTCAGTGTAAAGAATTTGGTATTCTTAGAAATCATGAAGTTTTATGATCACTTACTACCTTTGTGATCTTGGGCAAATTATTTCACTTTTAGAAGCCTCTATTTTCTCATTTATTAAATGGATCAATAACAGTCACACCTCATACACTTGGGAGATATGACAGGATTTATAAATGATTTGACAGCCTCTGGTACACTATGAGCTCTCACCTGATCGCTACTGTTATATTAAATATTACTATGGAGATAAATTTCATGATTAAAATGCAATCACCACTAGTATGTTAAAAGTGAAGTTGTACATTATGTATTTTTCTATATTAATCATGCTAGTTTTATGACAGAAAAATTACTGTTTAATAATCATTTTATTTATTATTATTTTTTAAAAAAAGAATAAAAAACTTAGCCAGAGAGAGACAAAGAGGGAGAAAGTGAGAAAACAAGTGCCAGGTCCAGGACTTGAACCGCAGTCTGCCATGTAGGAGTCCAGCGCCTTAAACATCATGCCACCTGCTGGCCCCAGAAAAATAAACTTTTTTTAGAGGTTTTTATTTATTTATTTTTTTTGCTATAGGGCACGTGCGCTAGCCAGACAGAGAGAGACAGAGAGACAGAAAGCGAGAAATCACCACTCCCCAGGGAGGGATGGCCACGTCGCAATCCCTTCTTCTCCATTCTCCTCTCGGGACGTTGGGAATGCATGCACACGCGCCTGGTGTGAGTTTTAAGCCACCGGGTCCGGGACGTGAACCACGGTTGACTACGTGGGAGTCCAGCGACATAGCCATTACGCTAACTGCTGGTCCCCAGAAAAAATTATTTTAAAAAACATCAAGGGGAATGGGGCAGCAGGTGGTATGGTGATTAAGGACTCTGGACTCTCACTGGGTTGACTGTGATTTGAGTCCTGGACCTGGTGGCTTGCTTTCTCACACACACTCTCTCTCTCTCTCTCTCTTTTGCTTGCTTGCTCTGCCCCTCTCTGGTCAAAAGTTAAATAAATAAATAAATAAATAAGTAAATAAATAAATAAATAAAGTTAAATGAAAAAACAGAAAGAAAAACCGTGGGAAAAAAAATACACTAAAGCTTTGTAATAATATTTGATTCTCCTTTCAGCTTAATGGTCTGGTTCACTTCAATTCTGTAAGTATTTGAGCATTCATGCTGAGCCAGCACCAAGGGTGCAGAGGAGAAAGCCTGGCTCTTTGCCATCCAACAGCTCACCGAGCTCTGCTTTCTTCCTTTCTTCTTCCTTCCTTCCCTTCTTGCCAGACAGCATGTGCACTCACGCGCGCGAGAGAGAGAGAGAGAGAGAGAGAGAGAAGTGAGAAAGCACCGCCTGGGGGATGGTCATAGTACAATCTCCTCTCCTCCATTTCTCCATTTTGTTGGGATTTTGGGCCCACACATACACATGCTGGAGTGTTATTTTTTTCAAGCTGCTGGGTCGGGATTCGAACCATGGTCAGCCATGTGAGATCCAGCTCTCCTTAACCATCAGGCTATGAGCCAGCCTAGTAATCTCTGCTTTCTGTCCCCTTCCCAATGGTACATGCTAGTTTCATGGTAATGGAACCAGAGGTAAGAAGACATACTATACCTAAAAGCGGTGGCCCCAAGAGGATAGGACAGCATTCCACAATGGTCACCAGTCCTACAGCGCTGGAGAACCTCTGGGGTCCAATGAGGTCCATCAGTGTTTCAAACAACACTGAGCTAAACCACCCAAAGGCAAATCCAAGGACGCCTGCGTAGACGCAGAACCCGATGTAGCTGGTGAATAAAGGCAGCACCATATGGCACACTCCGTTTGCGATAATAGAAGCAGCGAAGTAGTACTGAATTCGCGGTCTTACCCATTTTGTGTTAGCTACAAGTCCCATAGACGGTCTGGCTACAGTGTCGACAAAAGACAAAATAGAAAGAAGGAAGGCGGCCTTCTCGCTAGTGTGATGTTGACTTTTGGCATAACTGCTGAGAAAGATTAAAGGTGTAGCCAGTCCGAAAGCCATTATTACATTACCAGAGAGGTACAGTACAAAGCCTCTGTGAGCGAACAGGGATAAATCCAGAAGTTTGTTAACCCTTTGGAAAACGGATCGCTTCTCCTCTTTGGGCTTTCCGCTGTTAAGTTCCGGGCTTGCGTCGCCCGCACCTTTTTCTGTCTCAGATTTTCCAGCTTCCTGAAAGGATTCTTTAGACTTATCTTGCCCCATCTGGCTAGGCTTAGGCCCTATGGGTCGCATCAGGGTTCCAGCTACACAGCAGTTTAGTAAGATACCCCCAAGAATTAGGAGGCTTCCTCTACAGCCGAAGATATCAAAGAGAGCCTGATTGAGGGGGGCCAGGGCTGCAAGGAGCACAGGGCTGCCGGCCATGGCCAGCCCATTGGCCAGTGGTCGCCTCTTGTAGAAATATTTGCTGATCATGATCAGAGCTGGATTCAAGTTGAAGGCAAGCCCAAGGCCTGGAAGGGAAAGTAAAAAACTACATAGTGTGATAAGTGTCAGAAACATTTATTAACAATTAAATACAAACGGAACAGAAAAAGAACAAAATCAGCACCATTTTAAGAGAGGCTTTTAGTTTACCAGAGGGCACGTGCATACTTACCAGAGAGAGATGACAGAAGAGAGAAAGGGAGAAAGCACCCCCTGAGGAGGGGCATGGTCACGCCGCAATCCCTTCTCCTTTCCTCCATCCTGCTGGGATTCTGGGCTAGCACACACATGTACCCAGTGTGATTTTCAAGCTCCCAGGGCTGGGACTCAAACTGTGCGGTATGGGATCTCACCCTCTTAACCACCAGCCCATGGGGCCAGCCCAAGGGAGGCTTTTACACTTCCTAGATCATTAGGTGGGTGGAAATCAAATAAATATAGCTATAAAGTCTCTTTATGTAGCAAATGCCAACTTTAAAATTTAACATAAAACAAATCTTTCCACTCTAGCAACCAAAAGAATAATAAATGTAGTATTCTATATTTAGGTTCATAATATTAGCTTTCCTGAGGAACAGGGAATTGGAAACAAGAAGGAAAAAAGAGATTTTTCAGTCAGTGGGGCTGGGAGAAATAATGATTCCATGAAGTTCCTACGTAGCCTCTCATTCTTGCTGTCCTGTCGGTAAAGCAGGCCAGGGCACTCTCATTTCCATCTTTCCAAGAACTGCCCATGCATACTTCTCACCCTGGACGGGAAACCGAGGATTTGGCACTTAGCTAGCTCCGGCTCTCACCTTAGTCAATTCTCTCCTGCGCTAACCATGCTACTGCATTAGGGCCTTTCTACTCACCGTTCCCTGGGTTTTCAAAAAGGTGACTCCTAATTGTCATTCAGTTCTGAACTCAAAGTTAAAACTTCGGAGAAGCCTTTTCCATCCAAATTCTGTTTTGGGGCCTAGTCCCAGTAGTGCACTCTGGCTGACACTGCTACTCAACAGGCTGAAGCCACACGGGGGACCCAGGTCTGACACTCAGCCCACCTTGAAAGCAGGCACCTGCAGGCCCAGTTAGGCAGGTGAGTCAGAGAATCTTGACACAGAAAGATTCTGTTTTTTTTTTTTTTTTTTTTTTTAATTTATTATTATTATTATTTAAAAAGAAAAAACAGATATTGGGACCAGCAGATGGCGTAATGGTTATGTCACTGGACTCCCATATAGTCGACCACAGTTCGAGGCCCAGACCTGGTAGCTTAAACTCATGCCAGGTGTATCTGCGTGCATGCCCAAAATCCCAAGAAGAGAATGGAGGAGAAAGGATTGCATCATGGCCCTTCTCCCTAGGGGGTGATTTCTCACTTTCTGTCTCTGTCTCTCTCTGTATCTCTGGCAAGCACATGTGCCCTATAGCAAAAATCTCTCAAAATAAATAAATAAATAAAATCATAGATCTTGGCCCAGTCTCTGGTACCGTAAGTAGAGTACAGGTCTTTGAAGCTGGAAGCCACATGCCAGCTCTTTGCCAGGCTGAAAACACACTGTGTACATATGCACATGCCCAGGATCCTGGCAGGCTGGCGGGCTGGAGGAAGGGGATTGCAGCAAAACTCAGCACCATGGAGGGTGTTTCTCTTTCGTTCTCTCACATGCACGTGAATGAAGAAACAAAGAAAACCGATTTAAAGTTTTTGTTTAGTATTTATTACTATCTAGTATTTTTCTTATTTATTCATTTATCTGTTGGACTGTCTGCATCCCTCCACTAAAGAGCTGGAATCTTGTCTACCATGTAGACCCTGCCCCCACAGTGCTTGGAATAGTGCCTGGCATATAGTAGAGATTCACTCCATATTAAGTCCTGGCATATAGTAGAGATTCACTAAATAAATAAATCAATAATTTTTTAAGTTTATTTTTTATTTCTTTCATGAAAGAGATTGGTGGTGGAGGATACCCTCGACAAGGTCTCATTACCCTGAAATCCCCTCTCCCCAGCCTGAAACTAGTCATGACCCTCGGTATGCATGCATGTCACATTTCATGTTGACTCGGGATCCAAACCCATGGCTGGCCACGTGGCATCCAGCACTGCAGATCAGTACACTACTGTCTTCACCAACACGGCAGGGCCTCGGTAAATGTTTGACGAATTGATTAATAAAGGAAAAAATAAGTAAGTTGAATAACTATAGAAGAACAACGAAAGTTATATTCCTGCCTTCTTATGTTATTATTGTGAATGGATTAAAATATCTATTTATTTATTTTAATTTGCCAGAGGGTGTGTACAACCCTGGGGGGGATGGCCAGGCCACAACCCCATTTCCGTTCTCCTCTGAGGATCTTGGGCACACATACACATGTACTTGGCATGATTTTCAAGCCACTGGGTCCAGGACTTAAACCATGCAGTGGCCATGTGGGATCTGGCTGCCTTACCTCCACAACATCTGCTGACCCCCCAACGCCACCATTCACAGCTCATCACATACCCTTTATCTACTCTATCTTAATAATGAAAAGAAGAGAAAAGGAAAGAAAAGAAAGGAAAAGGAAGAAGAAAGGAAGGAAGGAAACTCTTTTAACTAATTTATTCAACAAACAATAACTACCCATTATGTGCCAGGACATTCTTTAAAAGCTTGCTTGTCTGCTGTTCTTAACACATTTACAGCTCTTTAAAATAAAAACTTTGTTTTTTCTAATGAAGAAATTTTATTTCTCAAAAAATAAAATGGCAGACGAATGCTATATGTAGTCCACACACAAAAAAAATAAATATAATGCTTAGGAATGAATCAGTAGTGGGGCCAGCAGGTGGCATGGTGGTTAGGGGCACTGGACTCCCACATGGCTGACCACAGTTCGAGTCCTGGACCTGCTGGCTTGCTTTCTCACTTTCCTCTCTCTTGCTCTCTCACTCTGTCCCTCTCTGGTCAAATTAAATAAATAATAAATAAAGGTAAATAAAATAATTTTAAAAAAAATGAATCAGTAGTGACTCACCTCCAATGACGCCAATATACATATAAAGCTCCTGAATGGTGTTACAGAAAGAGGCTGCAATCAAGCCACAGCCGGACAAACAGCCTCCAACTATCATCACTGGACGGCTGCCATATTTATTCACCAGGATGCTGCTGATCGGGCCTAGGAGAGAACAAACAACTCACGTAAAGGAGCAGCCCACTTCTCACATCCAACCCCACACAAGGCACTGCTGACAGAAAGGGTGCCAAGACAAAAATCCCCGCCCTCGAAATACACAGCAAGCAGTGGTAAGGAACGTCGCTTCCGATCATTAATTCAGGGTCATAGATTTATGCACAAAAACAGTAGCACTGATCATACGTTTTCTACACATCCATTAATAGAACACATTGGACAGGTTTTAACTGAAGTGTAAAAGACCTTAATCAATCTCTTAAAGGCAAAATAGGCTGCAAATACTCTGATTTTACATATTCATAAAATTCTTCCTGTATCGGGCCGGCCCTATAGCCTCTTGGTTAAGGGAGCTGGATCCCACATGGCTGACTACAGTTTGAACCCCAATCCCAGCAGCATGAAAAACATGCCAGGCACATGTGTGTGTGCCCCAAATCCTGACAAAATACAGAAATGTAGAAGGGGTTGTGGTGTAATTCTATCCCATTGAGGGGTACTTTCTCCTTCTCCCTCTCTTTGTCTCTAGTGAGCACACATGCTCTTTGGCAATAAAAAAAATTCTCTTGGGGCCAGCAGGTGGCATGGTGGTTAAGGGGACTTCAAAAAGTTCATGGAAAAAGCAGAATAAAAGTATGAATTTATTTTGATGCAAAAAATTTGGAAATCTATGGATAGTTTTTTGTAGCACATTTTTTCCCATAAGCTTTTTTTTTCTTTTTTTTTTCAATTTATTTATTTGCATTCATTCACTGAACATCATTACAGCATACAAAATGAGATTTTTCCATCCAAAGTACATTATATATTGTCTCAATCAAGCACATCAACAAACATGTTATTGTCAGCAAATGATCTTCCACTTCTTGTCTTCTGTATGTTTTGCTTCCCCCCCCCTCCATCCTTGATTCCCTGTCTCCTACCCTCTCCCATCTCCCACTCTCCTCCCACACTGTCTCTGGTATCTATGTTTGCTTTCTATACTGTTTTCTCTTCACATTTTATTGTATCGCCAAAGACCCTAATCAATCCAAATACCCTCGTAGCAAACACAGGTGATACACACATTTCCATGAACACAAGTCTTACTTTACGCATCCTATAAAGTAGCACCTAGCTGGGGCTACATATCCTACTGCAGTCATTGAATAGATACATATTTTTTTTTCTGAAACTTTTCTTTTTTTCTAACTCAATTTACATTCCTTTCCTAAGCTTCATCACAGCATACAAAATGCAATCTCCCATCCAGTACACACTGCATAGAGACACAATCACGTACATTACAAAAAATTTTCCATTACTAGTTCCTAGAATTACTTCCACCCCTCTTTCTGACCCTCTGTCCCTTCCCACCCTCCTCTCACACCACCTCCGGTGTCTACAATTGTCCTTCATTCCCTTCCCACGCACGTTGCATTGATCACACAATTTCCTACATAATCTAACTACTTTCAATGGTGAGTTCACTCATTACTACTAAGAAAACCAGTTTTAACTTAACTCAAAGAAATGCCAAGGAACTTTGCTTAAAGCCAGGAAACAAGTTAGGATTCTGTTCAAATGGTAGGTGCATGAACCTATCAGTCTCATGTACTTTTATCTTCTGTTCTGGTTCAATTTTCCTGATTAAATTCTGGGATATAATATTCAACTCCAGACTTGTCCCTATGATTAAGTTGGCCACTTTCATAGTTTTTGGACTCTTATTTCCATGTGTCTGTGTTTAATTTTCTTGATACAACACACCCTTGAGAACTTCTTGGAGATCTGGTCTGGTGCTGGTAAATTCTTTCAGGTTTTGTTTATCTGAGAATGTTCTTGTCTTTTCTTCCCACCTGAAAGATAATCTTGCCGGGTACAGTATTCTTGGCTGAAATTGCTTCTCTCGTAACACTTTGAATATATTTTCCAATTCTCTCCTCGCTCTCATTGTTTCCGATGAGAGATCTGCTGTTAGCCTGATGGGATGTCCTTTGTAGGTAACTTGATGTTTCTCTCTTGCCAATCTTAGTATCTTGTCTTTGTCTGCGGCTTTGTCAACCTGGTTATAATGTGTCTTTTTTTTTTTTTTTTTTTTTTTTTTTTTTTTTTTTTTTTTTTAGAGTGAGCTCTGAGGAATTTAACAACTTGATTCTTTATTTCATTTACAAGCACATGAACTTTTCTGAAAGAGAGAGAAAGAGAAAGCACTCCCCATGGGTCATGGTTTTGCTGAAATCCCTTCTCCTCCATCTCTCCATCCTGTTGGGACTTTGGACATGCATACACATGTACCTGGTGTGTTTTTCTTTTTTCTTTTCTTTTCTTTTCTTTTTTCTTTTTTTTAATTTTTATTTTTTTTTCTTTTCTCTTTTTTTTTTATTATTATCCATTTTTTGTTACATTGAATTACATATAACTTTACAGTGTATTACATTGCTTTTTCAAAAGGGAATGCCATGCATGTCAGTCAGTACAGAGACATTAATCTCCCCACTTCAACATTCAATATCTTTCCTATGTATCCCCCAATCATTATTATTATTATTCTAATTATTTTTTATGATAAACATGATTTTTTTTTTTCTCCAATTATCAGATCATAAAGTTCCCAACAAGAGGGAACGTAGACTCCACTCAGGGCTGGACCAAGAGTGGGTCTCGTGCAGCCCCGCAAATGTAGGTGAATCTCCATGGAACACAGTTTCAGGAACGCGGCTCAGGGAAGCAGAGACGGCCATCAGCTGATGCAGCACGCGAGGCAGACCCCGGCCACGGCTCGCGGGACAGACCCCGGCCACGGCTCGCGGGGCAGGCCCCGGCCACGGCTCGCGGGGCAGGCCCGGGCCACGGCTCGCGGGACAGACCCCGGCCACGGCTCGCGGGGCAGACCCCGGCCACGGCTCGCGGGGCAGACCCCGGCCACGGCACGCGGGGCAGACCCCGGCCACGGCTCGCAGGGTCAGAGCCCCGGCCACGGCACGCAGGGGCAGGCCCCGGCCACGGCTCGCGGGGCAGACCCCGGCCACGGCACGCGGGGCAGACCCCGGCCACGGCTCGCAGGGTCAGAGCCCCGGCCACGGCACGCAGGGGCAGGCCCCGGCCACGGCTCGCGGGGCAGACCCGGGCCACGGCACGCGGGGCTGGCCCCGGCCACTGCTCGCGGGGCAGACCCCGACCACGGCTCGTGGGGCAGACCCCGGCCACGGCACGCGGGGCTGGCCCCGGCCACGGCTCGCGGGGCAGACCACGGCCACGGCTCGCGGGGGCAGACCCCGGCCACGGCACGCAGTGTCAGAGCCCCGGCCACGGCACGCGGGGGCAGGCCCCGGCCACGGCACGCGGGGCAGGCCCCGGCCACGGCTCGCGGGGCAGGCCCCGGCCACGGCTCGCGGGGGCAGGCCCCGGCCACGGCACGTGGGGGCAGGCCCTGGCCACGGCTCACGGGGCAGACCCCGGCCACGGCACGCAGGGTCAGAGCCCCGGCCACGGCACGAGGGGGCAGGCCCCGGCCACGGCACGCGGGGGCAGAGCCCGGGCCACGGCACACGGGGCAGGCCCAGGCCACGGCTCGTGGGGCAGACCCCGGCCACGGCTCGCGGGGCTGACCCCGGCCACGCACGTGGGGCTGGCCCCGGCCACGGCTCGCGGGGCAGACCCCGGCCACGGCTCGCAGGGTCAGAGCCCCGGCCACGGCTCGCGGGGCAGACCCCGGCCACGGCACGCGGGGCAGACCCCGGCCACGGCTCGCAGGGTCAGAGCCCCGGCCACGGCACGCAGGGGCAGGCCCCGGCCACGGCTCGCGGGGCAGACCCGGGCCACGGCACGCGGGGCTGGCCCCGGCCACGGCTCGTGGGGCAGACCCCGGCCACGGCACGCGGGGCTGGCCCCGGCCACGGCACGCGGGGCAGACCACGGCCACGGCTCGCGGGGGCAGACCCCGGCCACGGCACGCAGTGTCAGAGCCCCGGCCACGGCACGCGGGGGCAGGCCCCGGCCACGGCACGCGGGGCAGGCCCCGGCCACGGCTCGCGGGGCAGGCCCCGGCCACGGCTCGCGGGGCAGGCCCCGGCCACGGCACGTGGGGGCAGGCCCCGGCCACGGCTCGCGGGGCAGACCCCGGCCACGGCACGCAGGGTCAGAGCCCCGGCCACGGCACGAGGGGGCAGGCCCCGGCCACGGCACGCGGGGGCAGAGCCCGGGCCACGGCACACGGGGCAGGCCCAGGCCACGGCTCGTGGGGCAGACCCCGGCCACGGCTCGCGGGGCTGACCCCGGCCACGCACGTGGGGCTGGCCCCGGCCACGGCTCGCGGGGCAGACCCCGGCCACGGCTCGCAGGGTCAGAGCCCCGGCCACGGCACGCGGGGGCAGGCCCCGGCCACGGCACGCGGGGCAGGCCCCGGCCACGGCTCGCGGGGCAGACCCCGGCCACAGCTCGCGGGGCAGACCCCGGCCACGGCACGCGGGGGCAGAGCCCCGGCCACGGCACGCGGGGCAGAGCCCCAATCGGGCCGGAACTTCAGAAGGGCACGTGGAGAGGAGCCCCCGCGCCCTGACCCCGCGCCCCAGCACGTGGAGTGGAGCCCCCGCGCCCGCCTCCCCAACCCCATGCGCCGGCATGAGGAGCGGAGCCCCCGCCTGCCGCCCCTGGACGTTTAATTGTATCTAGTACTTCTTGCATATTATTCTCAAAGTTTTGGGCCATTATCTCAGTCTTTATGGTGGACCTTTCTAGGCCAGCCATTTTCTCTTCTACATTAGAGATTCCATTTTCTGAATGATCTAGTCTGCTTTTAATACTTTCAAGGAAGATTTTGACTTCTTGTATTATATCCTTCATCTCTAACAGCTCCATCTGATTCTTTTGCAAAGTGTGAAACTCCTCTTTTAGATCTTGCATGAATTTCCTCACCTCCTAGAACTCTTCAACTCTTTTCTCCTTCCCCTTCAGCAGATCCTTGTCTCTCTTCTCTTTGCTCTCTGTTAGCTTTGCCATTATGAGTGATCTGAATTGTTTATCAGACATTTCCATGAATTCCCTTGAACTGTGTGTGGATGAAGAGGAGCTATCCGTTTCAATTGGAGGAGAGGCATTTTCCTGCTTCTCCATATTTCTTGTGGTCCTGCAGCGATTTCTGGTCATCTGGTGGATGGTCGGTTTCATGTGGGATTTTGTATGCTGGAGGCCCAGTTAGGAGTGGGACCTCTTCCTTCCTCCCAGCATGTCTACATCTCAGGAGCCATGGAGCAGACTGTCTCTTGAAGAAGGGCTGTTCATGTGGGATTTTGTATGCTGGAGGCCCAGTTAGGAGTGGGACCTCTTCCTTCCTCCCAGCATGTCTACATCTCAGGAGCCATGGAGCAGACTGTCTCTTGAAGAAGGGCATGTGGGATTTTGTATGCTGGAGGCCCAGTTAGGAGTGGGACCTCTTCCTTCCTCCCAGCATGTCTACATCTCAGGAGCCATGGAGCAGACTGTCTCTTGAAGAAGGGCTGTTCATGTGGGATTTTGTATGCTGGAGGCCCAGTTAGGAGTGGGACCTCTTCCTTCCTCCCAGCATGTCTACATCTCAGGAGCCATGGAGCAGACTGTCTCTTGAAGAAGGGCATGTGGGATTTTGTATGCTGGAGGCCCAGTTAGGAGTGGGACCTCTTCCTTCCTCCCAGCATGTCTACATCTCAGGAGCCATGGAGCAGACTGTCTCTTGAAGAAGGGCTGTTCATGTGGGATTTTGTATGCTGGAGGCCCAGTTAGGAGTGGGACCTCTTCCTTCCTCCCAGCATGTCTACATCTCAGGAGCCATGGAGCAGACTGTCTCTTGAAGAAGGGCTGTTCATGTGGGATTTTGTATGCTGGAGGCCCAGTTAGGAGTGGGACCTCTTCCTTCCTCCCAGCATGTCTACATCTCAGGAGCCATGGAGCAGACTGTCTCTTGAAGAAGGGCATGTGGGATTTTGTATGCTGGAGGCCCAGTTAGGAGTGGGACCTCTTCCTTCCTCCCAGCATGTCTACATCTCAGGAGCCATGGAGCAGACTGTCTCTTGAAGAAGGGCTGTTCATGTGGGATTTTGTATGCTGGAGGCCCAGTTAGGAGTGGGACCTCTTCCTTCCTCCCAGCATGTCTACATCTCAGGAGCCATGGAGCAGACTGTCTCTTGAAGAAGGGCATGTGGGATTTTGTATGCTGGAGGCCCAGTTAGGAGTGGGACCTCTTCCTTCCTCCCAGCATGTCTACATCTCAGGAGCCATGGAGCAGACTGTCTCTTGAAGAAGGGCTGTTCATGTGGGATTTTTTATGCTGGAGGCCCAGTTAGGAGTGGGACCTCTTCCTTCCTCCCAGCATGTCTACATCTCAGGAGCCATGGAGCAGACTGTCTCTTGAAGAAGGGCTGTTCATGTGGGATTTTGTATGCTGGAGGCCCAGTTAGGAGTAATGTGTCTTGGAGAAGATCTTCTTGGGTTGATTTTATTTGGGGTCCTTTGTATTTCCTGGGACTGGATCTTCGAATGCCTTTCTAGGTTTGGAAAGTTTTCTTGCAGGATTTCATGGAATAGATTATCAATGCCTTTATGGGTCTCTTCACCTTCTGGAATGCCAATTATCCGGATATTTGGACGTTTGATGGTATCCAGTACTTCTCGCATATCATTCTCAAATTTTTGGGCCATTTTCTCAGTCTTCGTGGTGGATTTTTCTAAGCCAGCCATTTTCTCTTCTACATCTGAGATTCTATTTTCTGAATGATCTAGTCTGCTTTTAATACTTTCAAGAAAGATTTTGACTTCTTGTATTATAGACTTCATCTCTAGCAGTTCCGTTTGAGTCTTTTGTAAAGTGTGTAATTCCTCTTTTAGATCTTGCAAGAATTTCCTCATCTCCTGGAACTCGGCAACTTCTTTCTCCTTTCTCTTTAGCAGTTCATTATCTCTCTTATCTTCCATCTCTGTTAGCTTCGACATTATGAATGCTCTAAATTCCTTATCAGACATTTCCATGACTTTCACCGAACTGCTTGTGGATGAAGAAGAGTTACTCTTTTCCATTGGAGGAGAGGTATTTTCTCGTTTTCCCATATTTCTCGTGATCCGACGGTGATTTCTTGTCATCTGATGGATGGTGTGTTTCTTTCAAATTCTTGGAGTTAAGCCTCAATGTTCAGGAGCAAGCAGACAGAGGTGTTCTAGAATCTGTTTGCCGTTCTGTTGTGATCGCACACTAGCTTTGCTTGCTGGAGGCTGAATTATGAGTAGAAAATCTTCATTTCTCCTGTCCCCTGAAATATCTAGTTCCCAGTAGCCATGCGGAATCCTCTGAAGGAAGGGCTCCCCCCCCCCCATAAGCTTTTGAAGATCCCGCATATTTAGCAAGTTTGTTACATTTTTAATGTTTTAGATGGGTATTGGTAGCTAAGACAGATGATGAGACGTATGAGCAAATCTAAAGAAATTTCTGACTTCAGAGCATGCTTATAAACTAGCTAAAGTATGTTTTGTTTCTCATAGAGAACCAAACAAAACTACAAAACAAGGACACCTACCATCACCAGTTCTCTTCACCATGATACTGGGAGTCGGAGCCAGCACAGCAAGCCAGGGAAGAAAAGGTGTAAGGAAAGGGAAGAAATCAAACTACCAACATTTGCAGAAGTTATGTTTGTATATCTAAACATTTAGACAGCATCTACCAAAAAACTATGAGAAGTAAGAGCTTAGAGGGTGGGAAAGGGCAGAGGGTCAGAAATAGGGGTTTTATATATAGATATATGAAACTAGGAATGGAAAATTACTGACAATCACATGCATGATTAAGCCACAATGCAGTATATTCTGGATGGGAAATTACATTTTGTTTGCTGTGATGATGCTTAGGGAATGAATGTAAATTAATTAAAAAATGTTTCAGAATAATAAATAAAAATGAAAGAAAGAAATGCAAGGGACCAGCAGTTGGTGTATGGCTATGTTCCTGGACTCCCATGTAGTCGACCACAGTTCAAGTCCTCGACCTAAACATGGCTTAAACTCATGCTGGGCCCGTATGTGTGTACCAAAAAAAACAAAAAATAAAAAACAAAAAACCAAAAAAAGCAAAAACAAAAAAAACCCCAAGAGCTTAGCAAGGTTACAAGATAGTTAAAATACAAAAATAAATTGCCTTTCAATTAACTTTTCAGGAAATTTATTGTTTTTAATAATAACTATTCTATAATATTATGATTTATCTAACAAAACATTTGGTTATTATTATTGAGAAAATAGCCTTTAATGACAAAAGAAACGAAAAATGATTATAATCACACAGCTTCAAAAACCATTTCAAAAACTTCACTGATGAAGGCATCAAAAATAACAAGTACTTCCTATAAAGTGTCTGTCTTCCTATTAAGAGCTAAAGAGTGGGACCAGCAGTTGGCGTAATGGCTATGTCACTGGACTCCCATGTAGTTGACTATGGTTCTTGGTTTAAACTCATGCCAGGCATGTGTGCGTGAGTGCCCAAGATCCCAAGAGAATGGAGGAGAAGGGATTGCAGCATGGCCATTCCCCTGGGGGGGGGGTGATTTCTCGCTTTCTGTCTCTTTGTCTTTCTGGCAAGCGCATGCACCCTATATCAAAGACCTCTGCAAATAAAGCTAAAGAGCAGACGTCTGTGGGTACTTACCTCCACCATACATGACAGCGAACATGATGGAAGAGATCCATGACACTTCGCTCGTGCTGGCATGAAATATACCTTCGATTTCTTTGTAAAATACAGAAATAGATTTGCCGAACGCACAAGAGAAGCCAATGGAAATGAAAGCTCCCACTACC
Source organism: Tupaia tana (assembly GCA_026018925.1). Taxonomy (NCBI): domain Eukaryota; kingdom Metazoa; phylum Chordata; class Mammalia; order Scandentia; family Tupaiidae; genus Tupaia; species Tupaia tana. The sequence continues at coordinate 80,717,320 of JAKSZU010000004.1, forward strand.
ACTGCCCACCCCCCAGCCTCCATCTGGGGGAGTGTACACAACGGGGCTTCCATTTGATGGTGGCATTGTCAGTAAAGTGAATTCCAAATGCAGTTCCAATCCGAGTATCTAAAAGACATGAAATTGAAACCGTACATAACAAACAGGTCGTTAACAAAGTACTCTCACAAAAACCCCTAACGTCTATATGCAAATGAATGTTACTTATCCTCCCTGAATACTATAGAAAAACAGTCATGATATTGTCCATAATTTTTAGATGTTTAAAGTTAAAAACTCATGGGACCAGCAGTTAGCATAATGACTATGTCGCTGGACTCCCATGTAGACAACCGCGGTTCTAGTCCTGGACCCGGTGGCTTAAACTCATGCCGGGCGCGTGTGCGTGCATGCCCGAGATCCTGAGAGGAGAATGGAGGAGAAGGGATTATGGCATGGCCATCCCCCCTGGGGGGTGATTTCTTGCTTTCTGTCTCTCTGTCTCTGTCTTTCTGGCGAGCACACACACCCTATAGCAAAAACCTTTCAAAAAAGAAAGTTAAAAACTCACTACCCTTGCACTGTACACCCAAAGCATCTGGACATTGTGTTTTCCATGTGAGATTTTAAGTCACCTACTTCAATTTCCTTAGCAATTATAGGTTTAGTCACCCTTCTATTGCCGGAAGGGTATTTTCCTGTATTTACAGGGTCTTGATAGGGCATTTTCCTATAACTTCTTCCATTTTATCAAAGCTTTCAAATTTGCTGGCATAGAATTTTCAACTCAGTGGATCTGTGGCTATGTCTCCTTAATCACATAATCTGTGCCCTCTTCTCCCCTACCGTTTATCCCAGAGGTTTGTCCTTTTTATTTGTTTACTTCAGAGAACATTTTTTAGCTTTGCTGTTTTTACTGTACCTTTTCCTTTATTTCACTGACTCTTTTTTTTTTTTTTTTTTTTTTTTTTTCTTTCAATTTTTGCCAATGGGTGTGTGCACTCACCAGAGACAAAGAAAGTGAGAAATGCCCCCTCCCATGGAAATTGCCACGCTGAAATCCTTCATTTCCCTCTTGGGATTTTGGACATGCACGCACATGCACCTGCAGTTGAGTCCAGGATTCAAACTGCACTGTCAGCCATGTGGGATCCAGATGCCTTAACCAACCACCATGCCATCAGTTCACCCTTACTTTTTTTGTTGTTGTGGTAGGGTGTGTGCGCTTGCCAGAGAGAGCACATGCTCATGGGTCTGGTGAGATTTTCAAGTCACTAGGGTCTAGGACTTAAACCCTGGTCAGTCATGTCTGAGAGTCCAGTGACTTACTCACTACGCCACCTGCTGGCCCCAACCCTCACTGACTTTTTTTATTGAGAGGTTTTCACTATAGGGCGCGTGCGCTCGCCAGAGAGACAGAGAGAGACAGAGAGACAGAAAGCGAGAAATCACCCCCCAGGAGGGATGGCCACGCCGCAATCCCTTCTCCTCCATTCTCCCCTCAGGATCTTGGGCACGCACGCACACGCGCCTGGTGTGAGTTTAAGCCACTGGGTCCGGGACTCGAACCGCAGTCAACTACATGGGAGTCCAGCGACATAGCCATTACGCTAACTGCTGGTCCCCCTCATTGACTTTTTAATCATTTCTATTTTTACTTTTTGGAATTTATTCTTTTTCAAAACTAAGGTGGGCACTTAGCCAATTTATTTATTTATTGGCTTGTTTTTAGATTTTTGACATAAGGTGCATGTGCTCACTGAAGAGTCAGAGATACAGAGAAGGAAATGAAGAAATCACTTCCCCACTCCTCCCCACACCCAGAGATGGCCTTACTGTAATCCCTTCTCCACTCTCCTCCCAGGAGAATGCATGCACATGTGTCCTGCATGTTTTTTAAGCCTGTGCAGTTGGCCATGTGGAATCCACCTAACTTAACCTCCATTCCACCTGCTGGCCTGATACTCCCCCCCCCCCCCCACCCCCAGTTCTTGCTATAGGGTGCATATGCTTGCTGAGGAGAGAGAGAAAGAGAGAGAGAGAGAGTGAGAAAGCACCCTTTAGGGGGATGACCATGTTGTAATCCTGTCTCTGTTTTCTTGGGATTTGAGGCACGCATGCACACATGCCAGGCATGTGTGCAGGCTTGCAAGCCACTGGGTCTGGTCACCCATGTGGGATCCAGCCACCTTAACCACCACACCACCTGGCTGGCCCTATTTCTTTTCTTTCTTTCTTTTTTAGAATATTTTTATCTTTATTCATGATGGAGCACATGAAAGACAGAGGGTGAGTGTGTGTGTGAGAGAGAAGTACCCTCCACAACATCTGGTTATGCCACGATTCCTTTCCTCTAGTTCCCCAGCCCCTCCAATCATGGGCACTCGATGCCTCCTCAGGCTGACTAGGCCAAGGATTTAGAGTGTGGGTGCCCTGTGGGATCCAGCTTCATGAGCAGTGCCTTACCACTACAGCACAGAGCAGGCCCTAGATGCTATCTAATTACCTATGTTGTGCTGGACTCTCATAAGCTTCTTGTGTGCTCACCTTAACATTTGTTAATTCAGCATTCATTCAGCCTTCACACTGCTGAAAATGCATCCTCAGATGCTTTCTTTCCTTTACTTCTCCCTGGACGTCCTCCTTTCATGCAGGTCATTCAATCCTTTTCATTTTGATTCAATGACTCCGTTTCTTCTATTTATATCAATGAGGCTGGTGAGTAACCAAAAATATAACTCAACTTGAATAAAAAGAAAATGCTGCTGGCCAGCAGGTGGCACAGTGGTTAAGGCACATGGCCGACAGCAATTTGAGTCCTGGACCTGGCAGTTTGAAAATCACACCAGGCACGTGGGCAGGTATGCCCCAAATCCTAGGAAAATAGTGGAGGAGAAGGGATTGCAGTGTGGACATCCCCCTGGGGGTGTTTCTCACTTTCTTTCTCATTCTCTCTGTCTCTTTCTCTGGCAAGTGCATGCACCCTATGGCAAAAACAAAAACAAAAACAAAATGCTTGAGCAGCCCTGTGGCTTAATGATTAAGGGAGCTGGATCCCATACAGCTGATGAGAGTTCAAATCCCAGCCTGGAGGCTTGACAAGTGCATGCGCGCATGCCCAAAATCCTGACAGGGTGGAGAGATGGAAGAGAAGGAATTGTGTCATGACCACGTCCCATGGGCAGGTGCTTTCACTCTATTTCTCTTTCTCTCTCTCTGATGAGCAGATGTACCCTGTGGTACTGAAAGAAAGAAAGAAAGAAAGAAAGAAAGAAAGAAAGAAAGAAAGAAAGAAAGAAAGAAAGAAAGAAAAAGAAGAAAGTGTTCTTGGCTTATGTAACTGGGAAATCTAGGGTGGGGGTTTCTGTCTTTTGGCACATTTGGGTTCAAGGACCAAATGAGGTGGTCAGGGACATCTGCCCATCTACTGGTCCAGCTCTCCTCTTTTGTGTTGGTTTCACTTTCAGACAGGCCCTCAAGTTACTGACACAAGACCTGGCAATAACTCCTAACTGCCACACTCTCCCATAGCAATCCAGCATCTCTCTAGGCAACAAGATCCCCAAATGCTCATCTGACAACATACTGCGCTTTGAGTGAATACTTGGTTCAACCAAGACTAATCACAGTATAAGCCTTGATTGGCTGGGTGGAATTTACATGCCTGCAGCCTGTGGTCTAGTCACAGAATGGAGAATGGACGGACAACATTTTTAAAATGCTACAAAGGCCATATGTAGCTTGCTCTGGCTCAGACTGCTCCAGCTACATTGGCTCTTTATTTTTTGAGAATGTCAATCACACTCTTTACAGAGTTTCTGAACTTTCTATTATCTTGGCCTAGAACTGTGTTTGCTCAGACACCATTTCCAATCTAATGTTCACAGAACAGGGAGATTTCTGGATCATCCTAAACCAAACAGCAACCTCTTTTATCTCACTCCTTATCCTGCCTTATTTTTCTTGGTAGCACTATCTTGGTTGTGGGTTGTTTGTTTTTATTTATTTTCCCTTCCTCTCATAGTTCTCTTGGTCTGCTTTTCCCCCATATTTACCCTTTCCATTGTCATTCCTTCAACTCTCATTTCTGACTCCATTTCTTCAAGGGAATATAGATATTTTCTCCCATTTTCCTGGCTATTATTTCCTGCCACTGTGTGGCAGGTCTAACTTTCTTGTTCATGAATTTCTACCAGAAAAATGTTTTCAGGACATGCTCCTATGTTGTTTATACTACATTTTTTTTTGTTTGTTTTAGAGAGATTTTTTGCTATAGGGCATGTGTGCCTGTCAGACAGAGAGAGAGAGGGAGACAGAAAAAGACAGGGAGACAGAAAGTGATAAATCACCCCCTATGGGGGATACCCACATTGCAATCCCTTCTCCATTCTCCTCTCAGTATTTTGGGCATGCACGTACATGTGCCTGGGTCCGGGATTCAAACCACTGTTGACTACGTGGGAGTCCAGTGATGTAACCATTACACCATTTACTGGTCCCAGTTTATAGTACATTATATACGTGAGCAAATGGGTTTTATGTGTTACACATGTGACTATATAATATGTTATATATAAAACCAACACATTGTAGGTATTATATATGCATATATAATGTACCATAAATTAGTTACATTATATACACAGAGTAATATTTAGGTACATTATAAACAGACACAAAATAGAATTAAAGAAAGAATGAACTAAAACAAATGGCAAAGATGAGGACCAGCTGGTGGCATGGTGGCTACGGCACTGGACTCCCACATGGCTGACCACAGTTCAAGTCTTAGACCTGTAAGCAGGTATGTGTGCATGCCTAAAATCCCAAGAGGAGAATGGAGGAGAAGGGATCGTGGTGAGCCTATTCCCCCTAGGAGGTAATTTCTCACTTTCTCTTTCTCTGTCTCTGTGTTTCCAGCAAGAGTACACACCCTTCACAAAAGCCTTAAAAAAAATAAAAAAAGAAAGAAATGGCAATGAAAATTCTAGTACTTGTTTTCATTCATTCTTTCTCTCTATTTTTTGAATAAGGTTTGTTTCACTTGCCAGATTAGGTCATGTCAGCAGCTCATCTATACCCTAGGACCTTTTCTTTTTCCTTTGTAGCATGTTAATCATAATTAATGATAACTGAGATTAAATAATTCATTTTATTTATTTATGATCTATTTTACTGCCAGAGGGCATGAGTACTCACCAGGGAGAGACTAAGAGAAAGCACTCCCAGTGAGGTCTCAGTAGGCCATGGTCATGCTGCAGTCTCTTTTCCTCCATTTATCCCTTTAAGATTTTGAATACCCACACACATGTACCTGGATGTTGAAGTCACTGGGGCTGGGATTGGAACTCCAGTGGGGATCCGGTCTTCTATATGTTTCACTTAACCACTGCACTTTGAGGCTGGCCCTAGAATTCACCTTCTATCTATTACCTAATGTGTCTCTCCTCTCCCTAAAATGCAAGCTTTGCAAGGGCAGGAGCAGTATTCTATTGTTCACGACGATCTTCCTGGGCCTCGGCCCACATGAGATCATAATAATTAAAACACAAAGATGTTGCATGGATACTGGGCTCTTACTAATGTGCTGCCTCAGTTTGTTTTTTTGGCTGTCGATCTTCCTGGCCTTTCTTATGTATTTATTTATTTATGTTTTATTTTTAGAGAGATTTTTGCTACAGGACACATGTGCTTGCCAGAGGGACAGAGAGAGATAGAGAGACAGAAAGCAGGAAATCACCCCCCCACCCCACCCCCAGGGAGGATGGCCACATGGCCACACTGCAATTCCTTCTCTTCCATTCTCCTCTTGGAGTCTTAGGCACACACACACACACACACACACACACATGTCCAGTGTGCATTTAAGCTACCGTGTCTGACTTGAATCGTGGTTGTCTATACGGGAGTCCAGTGACGTAACCATTTTGCCATCTGCTGGTCCCTTGCTGGTCTTCCTTTACAAAAGGGATTTGGTGTAGAGGAGAGCATATATGAGCTCTGAGGTCCGACACCACTCCTCTGGCTGTATCTTCTCAGTACCACTGTATACTGTGATTAAAGCGGTGCTGGCTGAACTACCTGTGTGTAGAAAATTCTAACCCCACAAAAGAGTCCCTGTGTGTGACGGCTGTGAGTCTGAGTCCCAGTATTCATCTAATCCTCCTTGCTCCACACTTTTCTTCTGGTCAGCTGACAATTCTAGCTCCATTATGACAATGGCTTCTTGCATTGTTTTGAAAGACTATCTAAATAAGGGCAAATATCCCCATAGGGCTTTCTGGGGAGCAGGCATTTGGTTAAGCACTTCATTGACTAATTTAATGCTCTCAACCACCTCATGAAGTAAAGACTATTACTATTCCCAAATTAGAGTTGAGTGAATTAAGGAGGAACAGAAAGGTTAAGTAATTTGCTCAGGATGTGACAGAGATGGGATTCAAATGTCATCAGAATGGCCCCCAAGTCTGTGCTCTTAAATCGCTAGGTGTGTTGCCTCTTATTGTTGTAAGTCTTTTCCACCAAAACACATGCATGAAAACTAGGACCTTTTAGGCCCAACCATGATGGTGCACGCTGCTAAGACGCTGTGTTCTACAAGCTGGGACCAAGATCCAGGCCAATTCTGGGCCCACCCTAAGAATAGGCACTCTGGTACTTACCTCATTTTTGGGGAGGGATTTTTGCTATAGGGCATGTGCGCTCACTGGAGAGACAGAGAGACAGAAAATGAGAAATCACACCCCCCCCCCGCAGGGCTGGGGTGGGGATGGCCATGTCGCAATCCCTTCTCCTCTGTTCTGTGATCTTGGGCACACACGCACACATGCTCAGTGTGAGTCTGAAGCCACCAAGTCTGGGACTTGAACCATGGTTGGCCATGTGGCAGTCCAGCGGTGTAACTGCTAGACCATCTGCTGGTCTTAAGTGGCACTTGTTTCTAATCATAGCAATGCAGGGAGGCTGAGGCAAGAAGGTCACAGGCTTGATGCTGGCCTGGGCGACACATCCTCTGTCTTTTTTTTTTGGAGAGGTTTTCGCTATAGGGCGCGTGCGCTCGCCAGACAGACAGAGAGAGACATAGAGACAGAAAGCGAGAAATCACCCCCAGGGGGGATGGTCACGCCGCAATCCCTTCTCCTCCATTCTCCTCTCGGGAACTTGGGCACGCACGCACACGCGCCCGGCGTGAGTTTTAAGCCACCGGGTCTGGGACGCGAACCGCAATCAACTACGTGGGAATCCAGCGACATAGCCATTACGTTAACTACTGGTTCCCAGCCTCTATCTAAAAAGGAGCAGGACACGGTGGCGCAGGCCTCGCTGGGGTAGGAGGGCCGTGACAGCAAGAACTCGTCTAATAAAAGGAAAACCAGAGACTTTTTACAATGCTATATCCCTAGGTCTTTGGCATGTTCTAACGCTTAACAAATATTTGATGAATGAATAAGGAAGTTGATCAACCCAGAAGACTAGATGCTGGAAAGGCCCAAGACTCACTCGCTGCACATACACGGCTTCCTCATGTTCTGACACTCAGATCTCATCTGCTGATGTGGCTCACTACCGCTCAGCTGATAGTCAGATTTCCAGCCCAAATCACTGGCCAAACCAGAAGCCTGGGAGCCATCCTTCTCTCATCTGCCCTCATGTCCCATATCTGACTAATCCGTAGAGCTCCCTGACTGGCCCCTTCTCCACTCTGACAGCCACAACACCTTGGATAGCGACACCATATCGCAGGGCTGATTAGTTTCCCAGTCTCCCATCTTTCTGTTTCTCCATTTCATTTTCCAAGCAGTCTTCTCAAGGGGAAAGCCTGGTCATTTTGCTCCTTTCTTTAATACCCTCCTATGGATCTAGATATACCACCCTCAGAATAATTTTTATCCAAAAAACTTTTTTTAATTTGCTATAGAGTGCATGTGCTCACTGGAAAGAGAGAAAAAGAGAGAACGTGAGAAATCATCCCCTGGGGAGAATGGCCATGCACGCACACGCACCCAGTGTGACTTTCCAGCTGTTGGGCCTGGGACTCAAAACTGAAGAGTTCGCCATGCAGCCCACATCACATGCTGGCCCCTCCTCAGAATAATTTCTTAGCAAAGTATTGAAAACCTATTCTAGAGCCAGCCTGTGGCTAGGTATTTAAGGCAGCTAGATCCTACATGGCCAATGGCACAGTTCAAGTCCTGAACCTGGCAGCTTGGAAAACATGCCAGGTGCATGTGCATGCATGCCCAAATTCCTGTAAGGACAAAGAGGAGGAGAAGGGATTGCAGGATGGCCATGCCCAAGGAGAGGTGCTTTCTTGCTTTCTCCGTCTCTATCTCTGTCAGGCAGGCACATGCAACTTTTGTTTTTTTTTGGGGGGGGAGTCCATTTCATTCTAATCTGACCTTTGCCTACTTCTCCATCTTCATCTCTTCCTGATTTCCATCATACACTATGCTCCAGCCATAATGGAGAACCCCAGAGGGCCCCGTTCTCATCTCTGCCTTTTGTGTCTTTCCATTCCTTGTGCCTAGACCTGCTTTGTGCTCCCTGACAAATAGGTGTGGGATAATCTCATTTCCCACTAAACGGCTTAAGTGCCCATGAGCAGAAAAAGCATCCATTATGTTCAATTATATACTCCCATCCTAGGACAGTTTCTGGCAGATAAAAGGCAATTCTACAAATAAAATTAAATGAAGTCTCATTTTATAGATGAAGAGGCAGCCAAACCCATTAAGTGGTAGAGCCCATATCCAAATCCAATTACGTCTGCTTCCAAAACAAACGTACCTTAGTGTACAGATCTTTTTTAAACAGGAAGGGAAAGATGGCTGGGTTTGTGAATTATTTTAATGGTAATGCTACTTACAGGAGGCACTGTTTCAGTCCATTCTGTGGCTTAATAACCAGGTGATTATAAACTGGGTGATTCATAAAAGACACAGGTTTTATTTTTGTTTTGTTTTGTTTTATAGTTAGATCTTTATTATAAAATCTGATCTGCTAAATTAGCATTTTCCACCAGCTCTGGGAGCAGAAACCTTCACAGGCTTTACAATCTTTTGCTTAGGTGCTGCCTTTGTGGGAGCCTTAGCAGCAGCCATTGCTGTCTTTTTAGATGCTTGCTTAGCCTTTTTTGCTTCCTTGGCAGCCCTGATAGCTTGTTCTCACTGAGCCTTTCTAACTTCAGGTTTCGGTTCCTCTCTGCCATGATATCAGCGAGAGATGCACCCATGTTAGACCTCTGGAATCTGACTGTGAATTTCTTTTGAATTTCTTCCAACTGTCCCTTTCTGTGCTTTCGTCTGTAAAGAACAGTCCAGTTTATCTGCTCAGGATTCCTCCTAGAAAGGAATGCTGACTTGCATTTTGCATTAAGAAACTGGAAAACCTTCCCGTCGGTCTGGTGTAGCACCTCCCATGTCCGGGGTAGATCCTGTACCCACTGCACAGCTCAACCTTCATGGCGGCGGCTCCAGGGCAAGAGGAAAGATGGCGAAGAGCCATAAAAGACACAGGTTTATTGAGCTCAGTTTTATAGATCCAAGGTTAAGGGGCTGCATCTGGTGAAGACCTTCGTGTTGGTGGGGTTCTGAGGAGCCCAGAACATCATATGGCCAGAGCTTGAGCATAGCATGTCTGCGTCAGTGTTTTCTTATAAACCCACAAATTTCCAGTCCTGGAGGTCCCACCCCGATGTCTAGCCACTTCCCAAAGACCCCACTTCTCAACCCCATAGGTGGATTAAGTCTCTACCCTCTAAATCCAGACACAATAGAAATCAAATCTTAACACATGAATTTTGCAGGGATGACACATTCAAAGCATAGCAGAACAGTACTACTAAACAAAATCACTGCAAATAAACATTCATTTATAAGATGGGTAATGTTGATGGCTGGAAGGCTGTGCTGCAGAGACCCGTGGCTCATCCCTTCCTCCACTCACCTTTGAACCCTCAGGTGTGTTGATTGGGACTTTGAGAAGACCTTGTCCCATTCCCTGCTCCATTGTGACATTTCAGCAAAGGGCCTGGCTGCACTAAGCAATAGGGGGACTGAGCTGCAGAGACTGTGACTCATCCCCTGCCATATACCTCTGAATTCTAAGACTTCAGGGTTTTCTGAAGGGCCTGGTACTCATTGCATGCCTCATGGTCCCTACTGTCTTCTTCAGTTAAAGCTCAGCAACTCAGTCCAAGGCATATCTGCTCCCTAGAAACTGGGAGGACTTTGAATCATTCAAGTCCAATGACAACAGTGCGGGTTGCTGGTGAGCATCAGGGAGGTAGGGCAGAAGAAAGATCGCCATATCACCTATTCCTGCACACCTTTGGAGGCTCAGAATTAACTTGAAGAATTCAGGAAGGAATGTATAAATCACCAGATGACTAGGAACCATCGCAGAGGCTCAAGAAATATGAGCAACCAAGAAAATATCTCTCCGCCAAGGGAAAACATCAATTCCTCATCGTCCACACACAATACAATGGAACTCATGGAAATGTCAGATAAACAATTCAGAATATTTATAGTGACAAAACTAAGTAAGATGCAAGAGAAAAGAGACAACAAGCTCCAGGAAATGAGGAAGTCCTTTCATGATTTGAAAGAAAAAATAAACACCATAAAAAAGAATCAAATGGAACTGTTAGAGATGAAGGCTGTGATACAGGAAATTAAAACCTCCCTCAAAAGTATTAAAAGCAGATTAGATCACACAGAAGATCACATCTTTAATGTAGAAGACAAAGCCTTTGACCTAGAAAAAATGATCAAAAAGACTGAGAAAATAAACAAGAAAAATAAGGACAATATATGAAAAATACTAGATACCAGTAAGTACCCAAACATCTGGATAATTGGTATCCCAGAAGGCGAAGAAAATAATAAGGGCATTGAAAATCTATTCTATGAAATTCTGGAAGAAAACTTTCTAAATCAGAGAGGCATTCAAATATCCAGACACACCTACCATTAGTCCTGAGCTTTCCAGCGTCTAGACAAGATGGCAGGCTCAGAGGGCCCTCCCATAGACACTCACCAGAATTCACAAAGGAGACGGATCATACTCACAGAGAAGCAGCTAGAAGACTTGAACTTCTTGATCAGTAAGAACCCATACCCACACCCCAACCTTCAGAAGGAAATGGCCTTAAAAATGGACTTACATCCAATGGTGCTGTAGGTTTGGTTCAAGAACCACCAAGCAAAGCTGAAGAGGGCAAGGTTGAAGCTCACCCAGCAGCACCCTGACACCCAGAAAGAGCAGCTCCTTGGGGGCGGCGTCAAAACCAGTGCTTCCCAGAGGGACATGGACCCAGCACCCGGATCCCCAGACCATGCCTGTCCAGGCCCCCCTGTTTATACAGATAGCCTGACACCCTCATTTCAGCTCAGTGTATGCCCCCATAGGTCCCTCTGCTGGCCACAAAACAGTCCACTTTGGCTGTTGCCGGGATCTGAACATATACTGTCTGTCTCCCATCCTGGAGCCCCTGGTGTGCTCTCAAAGCCTCCGTCCTCGTTCTTAGCATCAGTTCTCCTTCCCTGGGTTGTACAGGGGCACCAGAGAGAGAGGCAGGACACAGCGGTCACTCTGCCAGGCCTCCCATACGTGGAAATGCTGCCAGCTATAAGAAACAAAGTAGAGATGCGGCAACATGGTCAGATGGCAGAAACATCACGGAGAGGGCCCAAAGGGGCACAGAACAGGGCCAGTGGGTGGCGTGGTGGTTAAGGTGCTGGACACTCCCACGTGGCTGATGACAATTCTAGTCCCAGATCTGGGGGCTTGCTTTCTCACTTTCTCTCTCTCTCTCTCTCTCTCTCTCTGTGTCCCTCTTTGGTCAAATTAAAATAAATAAATAAATAAAGTTAAATAAAATAATAATAGCAATAATAATAATAAACAATCAGAAACCCTTTATCTGTTGCCTACGAGAAACGCACCTTATGGATAAAGACATACATAGATTAAAAGTGCAGGTCTGAAACAGGTATTCTATGCAAGCAGAAGTACAAAAATGGCTGGAGCCATGATACTGATTTCAGACAAAATAGGCTTTAAGACAAAAACTGTAAGAAGAGACAAGTATATAGTAGTAAAAGAGCTAATTCATCAAGAGAACATAACACTTATAATATATCTATGCACCCAACTCAGGAGCACTTAAATACGTGAAGGAAAGACTGCTAGAGCTAAAAGGAGAGAGAGTTTGTAACACTATAATCTCAACAACCCATTATCTCCTTTAGACAGATCTAGAAAAAAATAAGCAGAGAGATACATGACATAAACAACAATATAAATCAAATGGACTTGACAAACATCTATCGAACCTTCCATCCTAAGACCACAAAATACACATTTTTCTCACCCCCACATGGAACTTTTTCAAAGATTGATCATATGATAAGACACAAATCAAGTCTCTACAGATTCAAAGGCATAGAAACCATGTCCAGCATCTTTTCTGACCATGGAATTAAACTTGATATTAATTTCAAGAAAAATCCTCAAAAATATACAAACACATTGAAACTAAACAACCTTCTCCTGAATAACTTATCAACTACTGAAGAAATTAAGTCTGAAATCAAAAGATTTATGGAAATAATAATGAGTACACAAGTTTCTATAACCTATGGGGCACCACAAAAGCAGTCATAAGAGGGAAATTCATAGCAATTAATCCACATAAGAAAAAGATGGAAAAGTGGCAAACAGGCAACCTAACATCATGCCTCAAGGAACTGGAAAAACAACAACAAAAACCAATAAGTACCAGGAGAAAAGAAATAATAATGATTTGAGCAGAAATAAATGAAACAGAAAATAAATGAAAGCAAAAGCTGGTTCTTTGAAAAGATTAACAAGATCAACTCATCATTAGCTAGACTAAGAAGAAGAAAGAAAGAAAGAAACAAGATAAATAAATACATAATGAAACAGGCAATATTACAACTGGCACAATAAAAGCACAAAACATCATTAAAGAATACTATGAGTGACTTACATGCCAACAAACAAGAGAACATGGAGGAAATGGACAAATTCCTAGACACATATAATCTATCAAGATTGAATCAGGAGAGGGAACCAGCAGTTAGCATAATGGCTATGTCGCTGGACTCCCACATAGTCGACCGCGGTTCGCGTCCCTGACCCGGAGGCTTAAAACTCATGCTGGGCGCATGTGCGTGCGTGCCCAAGATCCCGAGAGGAGAATGGAGGAAAAGGGATTGCGGAGTGATCATCCCATCTGGGGGGTGATTTCTCGCTTTCTGTCTCTATGTCTCTCTCTGTCTGTCTGGCGAGCGCACGTGCCCTGTAGCAAAAACCTCTCCAAAAAAAAAAAAAAAAAAAAAAAAAAAAGAAAAAGATTGAATCAGGACAAAGAAAGCCTGAATAGACCCATAACAAGGCATGAGATTGAATCAGTAATAAATAACTTTCCAACAAAGAAAAACTCAGGTCCTAATGGCTTCACTTCTGAATTCTACAAAACTTTTCAAGAAGAGTCAACCTCTATTCTGCTCAAATTATTTCTAAAGATCCAAAAAGAAGGAAACCTCCCAAATTCATTTTATGAAGCCTACATCATCTTCATTCCCAAAACAGATAAAGACATGACAAAAAAGGAAAACTACAGACCAATATCTCTGATGAACATGATGCAAAAATTCTCAACAAGATAACTTGCAAATTGTATCCAACAACATATAAAAAAGATTAGTCATCATGACCAGGTAGGCTTTATTCCAGTGACTCAAGGATGGTTCAACATACGCAAGACCATAAATATAATACGCCATATTAACAGAAAGAAAGATGAAAACCATATGATCATATCAATCGATGCAGAGAAAGTGTTTGACAAAACACAACATCCCTTCATGATTAAGACTCTTGGCAAAATTGGCATAGAAGGGTTATTTCTCAACACAAGAAAAGCCATACATATATGAAAATCCTATAGCTAACGTTATACTGAATAGGGAAAAACTGAAAGCTTTTCCACTAAAAACTGGTACAAGATAAGGCTGCCCACTTTCTACACTCCTTTTCAATATAGTACTGGAAGTCCTAGCCAATGCAATCAGAAAAGAGAATAATATAAAAGGCATTCAAATAGGCAAAGAAGAGTTGAAAATATCTTTATTTGCAGATGACATGATGGTATACATAGAAGACCCAAAGGTATCCATGAAAAAACTTCCTGAAGTATTAAATGAATACAATAAAGTGACAGGATACAAAATCAACATCCAAAAATCTATAGCATCACTATATACAAACAACAAGTTGATCGAGGTAGAACTGAAGAAAGGAATTCCTTTTACTGAAGCTATAAATATATAATATACCTAGGGATAAACCTAACCAAAGAAGTCAAAGGCGTTTACAAGGAAAATTATGAAAATCTTTAAAAAGATATTGAAAAAGACTTAAAAAAGTAGAAGGATATCCCGTGTTCTTGGCTTGGAAGAATTAATATAATCAAAATGGCAATTCTACCCAAATTAATCGACATATTTAATGCAATTACAATCAAATTACCAGAGACATGCTTCACATATCTAGAAAAGACAATCATAGAATTTGTTTGGAATCATAAAAGATCTCGTATTGCCAAAGCAATCCTGAGCAAGAAGAGTGCAGTGGGCGGCATTTCACCCCATGACCCCAAAATATACTATAAAGCTATGATAATAAAAACAGCATGGTACTGGTACAAAAACAGACAGGTAGACCAATGAATAAACACCAAAAGAATAAAGACCCCAGAAATAAACCCCAAAACATACAGCCAAATAACTTCTGACAAAGGATACCAGTCAATCCAGTGGGAAAAGGAAAACCTCTTTAGCAAATGGTGCTATAAAAACTAGGATCCACCTGCAGAAAGATGAAACTGGATCCCCATCTTTCCCAGTTAACAAAAATCAACTCAAAATGGATCAAAGATCTAAACTTAAGACCTAAAACTATCAAACTACTGGTGGAAAACACTGGGGAAACTCTGGGATACACTGGGGTAGGCAAAGACTTCTTAAATAGGACTCCCAAAGCACAGGCAATAAACTCCAAAATAGACAAGAGGGATTATCAGATTAAGAAGTTTCTGCACAGCAAAGGGCACAGTAATTAGTGTGAATCAACAACCCTCAGAATGGGAGAATATTTTTGGTAAACTATGCCCCAGATAAGGGACTGATAGCCAGAATATCAGGGAACTCAAGTATCTTACCTGGAAAATAATGATTAACACAATTAAAAGATGGGAAAATGAGCTGAACAAAAAACTCTAGAGAAGACATATGAACAGCCAAAAAACATATGAAGAAATGCTCAGCATCCCTCATCATAGGGGAGATGCAGATTAAAACCACAATGAGATACCACCTAACCTTGTCAGAATGGTGAAGATTAAAAATACAAAAAGTGATAAGTGTGGGGGCTGGCAAGTGGCGGGATAGTTAATGTGCTGGACTCCAACATAGCCAACTGTCATTCGAGTCCTGAACCCGGTGGCTTGCTTTTTCACTCTCCTTCTCTCTCTCTCTCATCAAATTAAATAACAATAATAAATAAATAAAACTGACTAAATAATTCTTTAAGAAATGATAAGTGTTGGTGGGGTTATGGTGAAAGGGGAACTCTCCTACACTGTTGATGGGAATGCAAATTGGTCCAGTCACTGCGGAAAACAATATGAAGTTCTTCAAAGACCTACAAATAGAACTACCATATGATCCAGCAATTCCACTCCTTGGAATCTACCCAAAGGACAGGAGAATGCTTAGTCAGAAAAGCGCTTGCACACATCAATGTTTATTGAGGCATTATTTGATTGCTATGACATGGAACCAACCCAAATGTCCACAAACAGATGAATGGATTGAAAAAGTGTGGCACATATACTGAATAGAATGGAATACTATTCAGCCATAAAAAAACAACAAGACCCTGGCATTTGATAGAAAGTAGTCAAATATGGAAGATTTATTGCTGAGTGAAGCAAGCCAGGCTATGAAAGAGACACTGTATGTCTCTATTTAATAAATATTGACTGTCCACACTCTATGATAAAGACAAAGATGAGAGGACATAAAAGCAGTGAAAATAATTATGGACACTGGAGACAGTGTGGGAAGAAGGGTGGGAGGGGGAAGAGTACAGAGAAGGAGATCAGGGAGAAAATAGAGAGGTAAGACATTTGTGGGACACAGAAATGGTTTATTACCTGTTGATGATAATGTGTATAGTATTCTCAACTGAACGGGTAGAGATCAAATGTTTAAAAAAATAGTAAGAACAATAAAATTAAATTTAAAAAATAAGATGGGTAATGTTTTGCTGTAATCAGATTAATGCTGTCATGGTGGGTAGGTCTAGACTACTATTTATTTATTTATTTAGGAGAGGTTTTCTTTTTGCTATAGGGTGTGTGTGCTTGCCAGAAAGAGAGAGAGAGACAGAGAGACAGAAAGTGAGAAATCACCCCCCAGGGGGGATGATCACGCCGCAATCCCTTCTCCTCCGTTTCCCTCTCAGGATCTTGGGCACGCATGTACACGTGCCCAGCATAAGTTTAAGCCACCGGGTCCGGGACTCAAACCGCGGTCGACTACATGGGAGTCCGGCGACATAGCCATTACACCAACTGCTGGTCCTGACATTTTTCTATGTATATTAATACAAAATTTATTTTTCCATTTTTTTTTAAGCTTTGCTCTAGAGCACATGTGTTCACTGGAGAAAGAGAGAGAGGTAGGAGAATAAAGTGAGAAATCACCTCCATGGGGGATGGCCACACTGCAATCTCTTTCCCATTCTATTCTCAGAACTTTGGACACACACACACACGTGCCCAGCATGATTTTCAAGCTGAAGGATTTGGACTCAAACTGCAGAGTTGGGCACATGGGATCCAGCTACCTTAAACTCCATGCCTTCTGCTGGCCCATACACTGTTTAAAGTATACCACAAGACCAGGTGGTCTTCTCTTGTGTAAACTTATTATTTAAATATTAAACATACATCTATGTTCTTCACTAATCTTACAATAAAATTCATATCATTTGGGGACCAGCAGATGGCACAATGGTTACATCACTGGACTCCCATGTAGTTGACCTCGGTTCAAGTCCCAGACTCAGCAGCTTAAAACTCACGCTGGCACATGTGTATGTATGCCCAAGACCCAGAGAGGGGAATGGAGGATAAGGGACTGCAGCAGCCGTACCCCTAGGAGGTGATTTCTCACTTTCTGGCTTTCTGTCTCTCTGGCAAGGACACATGCCCTATAGCAAAAATCTCTGCAAAACTATATAATAAAATAAATACATATAATTTTGTGTCAGCA
Source organism: Tupaia tana (assembly GCA_026018925.1). Taxonomy (NCBI): domain Eukaryota; kingdom Metazoa; phylum Chordata; class Mammalia; order Scandentia; family Tupaiidae; genus Tupaia; species Tupaia tana. The sequence goes on from JAKSZU010000004.1 coordinate 80,734,668, forward strand.
TTTATTTATTTATTTTATTACCAGAGAGTATGTGTGCTTGCCAGAGAGAGAGAAGGAGAAACTACTTCCCTATGCAGTGTGGTCATGCCTCAATCCTTTTCCTATATTTCTCCAACCCATTAGGATATTGGATACCCACCCACACGCACTGTCATGTTTTTCTTTTTAATATGCCAGACGGTGGGACCAGCAATTGACGTAATGGCTATGTCACTGGACTCCCACGTAGTTGACCACGATTCGAGTCCCAGACCTCGTGGCTTAAACTCACGCTGGGCACATGTGCGTGCGTGCCCAAGATTTCAACAGGAAAATGGAGAAGAGTTTGCAGCATGGCCATCCCCCCTGGGGGGTGATTTCTCACTTTCTGTCTCTCTGTCTCTGTCTTTCTGGCGAGCGTACACCCCTGTAGCAAAAACCTCTCAAAAATAAAATATATGCCAGAGGGTGCATGTCCTCACCAGAGAGAGTCCGAGAGATAGAGAGACAGAGACAGCCAGAGAAAACACCACCTAACGGGGCATGCATACACAAGCACTCTGTGTTTTTCAAGCTGCTAGTGCCAGAATTTGAACTGTAGACGACCCTGTGGAATCTGGTTCCCAATACACAGCACTTAACCACCAGACGACAGGGCCAGCCCTCAGAATTTAATCAAATACAAATACACAGTGTTTTCCTTTTGAGAGGATGGTCACCCACTCATGCACAAAATTGAGGCAATGTTTTATCTATTTTAGATTGTTAATAAAAAACATATACAAATTCTATAGAGCTAGTTGTCCCCAGTAATGTGAACACATGTGCACAGGCATCTAAGAAATGTTAATTTATTTTGTAATTTGTTCATCGAAACACACATACATCAGGGCAATGCCACTACAAAATACAAGAACCTGGGGAACAGCAGATGGCATAATGGTTATGTTGTGGGCTTCCCATGTGGTTGACCGCGGTTCGAGTCCCAGACCCAGCGGCTTAAACTCATGCCAGGCGCAAGTGTGTGCGTGCCCAAGATCTCAACAGGAGAATGGAGGAGAAGGGATTACAGTGTAGCCACCCCCCTTAGGGGGTGATTTCTCACTTTTTGTCTCTCTGTCTCTCTCTGTCTCTCTGGCAAGTGTATGCACCCTACTGCAAAAATCCCTCTTAAAAAAAAAATACAAGAACCTGGATGACTCTTCAGTTGTTCCTGTTCTCCCAGAAGCATCTGAGTCTTCATTCAAACATTTCCTTATGAGGTTCTGCCTTGCTCCAAACTGCCTCAGGACCTCCTGGCCAGAGAAGCAAGACAGAGAGATGACGAGGACAAACAAGTTCTACTGGGGTAGCAATAGTCCAGGTACTATAGCACTGGGTCAGGTCCTACAGGAATCTGGGACAAATGGCCCAGGAATGCTCTATAGTGGAGAGAGTTCAACCTTCTCCTAACATCTCAAGCTCCTAGTCCTCCTCCTTTAGTCCAGAAATTAGAATCAAATCCGAACCAGAAGCCACTGCAGTTCTAGCCATCGGATTTGGTTCCTTCAGAGATTTCCCCCATGTTTCTGAATAGTCATCAGCATGGGTATGATTCTGCCATGATATAATGAGGAACACGGTTCCCACCCATTCCCATTCAGAGATGGAGTAAACAAGGATAAGTGAAAGTCCTTGAGAGAATACAGAATATACCTTCCACTTTCTGCGCAGAAGACACATGACTGGTGTAGGTGCCACTCAAAGTTGCCCCCACACCACTGGGCCTGGTCTCCCACAGCATAGGTCATCCTGGGTAAAGGTCTGCCGGCACTGGGTGGCTCTTGGTTGCAGGTACTAGGATATAGGTACTTGATCCCTACCTTGCTTTCTGTTTTTGCTCCGGAAAGCTGTATCACATCCCATAAAACCCTTTGCTGGGAGTCTTCTTAGATAGAGCTACCAAATTTTCTCTCACAATTACAAGCTTTTATAAGATTCACTTCTGGTGTGCAGAAAAATAAATAAATCAAGCAAAATACTGGGTGAGGCCAGTCCTGCAGCAGGCAGAGGGAGGTGCTGGAAGAGGCTGAGTGCAGGAGCTGGGGGGTCCACTTCTGCCCAGCAAGATTGTCCCACTCCCTGTCCTTTAGTTCTGAGCCAAGGCTGCACAATTCATCTCTGAGTAATGAAGAAAACTTGAGGGGCAGGCAAGTGAGGTAATTAAGGGTACTGGATTCCCACGTGGTCAACTATGGTTCAAGTTCCGGACCTGGCGGCTTACTTTCTTACTTTCTCTCTCTCTCACTCTGTCTCTCTGTGGTCAAATTAAAATAAATAGTTAAAAGAAAAAGGAAGAAAGAAAACTTGAGATAGGCTGGGGTCTACAACAATCCTCTCTCTGATCAAATTAAAAAATAACAATAATAATAAATAAAATTAAATAATTCTTTTTTAAAAAGAAACTTATGATGTGTTAGAGAAAAGAAAGCAAACGAAAAAGGAATTTATACCAGCAGAACAAAATCATGAAGAATCAAGCAATGAGGAGAATTTGTCAGGATGAGGTAGAGGAAGATAAAGAAGTATAAGTTAGGGCCAGCCTGTAGTGTGGTGGTTAGGGGTGCTGGACTCCCACAAGGCTGACTGCTGTTCAAGTCCTGGACCTGGCGGCTTGCTTTCTCTCCACCCCCACCCCCCCTTCTCTAGTTAAACTGAAATAAAAAGGTTTTTTGTTTGTTTGTTTGTTTGTTTTAAAAAAGAATTAGAAGTTAAAGGTGAGAAGATTCTGGTTAGAACAAATAGATATTAAAGATTAGAGGGTTAACAAGTCACCGGCCACAGTGGTTAAGGCACTTGATCCCTATGGCCAACTGTGGGGTTTGAGTCAGCTTGAAAAAAACACCAGGCACACACCATGCGTGCCCCAAATCCCAAGAGGACACTGGAGGAGAAGGGATTGCTGCGTGGCCATCTCCCTTAGAGGGTAAGTTCTCACTTTCCCTCTCACTCACTATCTCTTTAGCGTGAGCTTGCGTACTCTATGGCAAAAAAAATTTTTTTTAAAGAAAAAAGGTTTGCGGGACCAGTAGTTAGCGTAATGGCTGTCGCTGGACTCCCACGTAGTCGACGGTGGTTCCAGTCCCGGACCTGGTGGCTTAAACTCACGCTGGGCGCGTGTGCGTGCGTGCCCAAGATCCCAAGAGGAGAATGGAGGAGAAGGGATTGCGGGGTGGCCATCCCCCCTGGGGGGTGATTTCTCGCTTTCTATCTCTCTGTCTGGCGAGCGCACGCGCCCTATAGCCAAAACCTCTCCAAAAAAAAAAAAAAAAAAGAAAAAGAAAGAAAAAAGGTTCGCAAGCCACAACGCCAAAAAACAACCCCACGCCATCTCCACTCCGTCCCAAATTTCTTGCCCCGGAGATAGACCCTGCAGAGAGCTGGAAAGTCAGAAGTTAAGTTAACCAAGCGTCAACCCAATGCAGCCCTTCCAGAACAAAAGCATCCCATTGGGGACGAATTGATTATCCAAGGCAGCACAACACATTCCACCGCCCGCAGGTGACCGGGACACCTGACCATACCACCCTCACCCACGCAGCGCTCCGAAGCCACGCAGCTACCGGCGACCACAGTGCCCTGGTTCCCGCAGACACCTTCCCCGGAGACCTCCCCTGAGAATCCCTCCAACTCCATGTGGGCAGCAAAGTCCGATGCGGCCGCTGGAAGCGGGGACTCAACTAACCGTTTGGGACAGGACTGGCGGGGCGAGGCAGGGCGGCCCGACAGGTAACAGGTAGCGCCCACCCCTAGCGCTCTCCAGACTCTGCCCGCCTGGGTGGGCGCGGATACCTTATAACCTGCGGGAGCTGGAGCATGCGCACGGGGGCGGAGCCCGTCCTCTCGGCACCGCCCCTGCCCGAGACACTGTTGGCTGCTCCAGCGCACGCTCAGGCGCTCATCGCCACGGGACTCCTGGGAGCCTCTGGTCCACCTGCACCGCGGCCGGGCCAAGGTGTCGGTCTCAGCCCCGAGTTTTTTCAGAGAAAAGAGAAAAGTCGCACATGAGGCTGTCCCTGGAGGAGTCCGACCTGGCGGGGCTCCGGGACCGTCTGAGCCCTTTGACCTTTGAGCATCCCTTCCGGTTGGTTCAGTACCTTGGCAAGGCCACTACTGTATGCCCCCCGACCTTGGAACAAGCTTGGGTCAATCAGCATGTCCGCAAGGCCGTTTGCTACCCGCTCAGGGAAAATGTAGTAGCCTTGCCGGGAAGTGACCCCCCTCTGACTCCCCGATATATTACTAATAAAAGAATTACATAGTTTTCTCATACATCTTTGTGGTAAGATTTCCCCCCAAATCCCCCGACCACTCCCCTTTACCCTGATCACTTACTGTTAATTACAGCGCATCATTGGGCACAGTAAAGGATGTGTTGCCTTTCAAAACATATTTATATAAACTTAAGAATTACCTCTTAGGCAGAAACTGACCCAGGACACCCCAGCCTCACTGTAGCTAATGTTCTGACAAGGTACATGGTGGTGGTGCCACAAGCACAATAGAATGCCTAGGTGTGCCACAGTTTTTCATTAACTCATTAGTCACTTCAGCACCAGTTGAAAAGGCTGTATCCCCACCCTCATCAAGTGAACACTAACTTCACCCTTTCAGGATAGGTAAATATATTAAGATTCCTTTAAATAAACTTTAGATCTCTATAAAATTATATAAATATCATTCTTTATTGAAGATCCATAAGAACCAATATCTGCACTTGAGATTTTCTTTTTTAGAATCACAACCAGTAACCGCAAGATGGCTGCCGCCAAGTACTGGCTGATAATTAACTCTGCCTGATGGAGCTATTCTCCGAAAACACACTCCCAGAACAGAAGTTCCCAAAAGCTTGCTTATATCAATCAAATAATTGTTGAATTGTATCGATGATTAATAGACCTGCCTTTAATCAAACCCTGAATAGAATCTTTGATCTCTATTGCTAAAACTTTATAAATTGATAATTAGAACACGTAGCCCCTCTCCCATTCACTTGTATGTATCACATTTTCAATAAAAAGGCACGATGATTCCTAGCAGTTGTCACTCCTCAGAGAGCAATCTCTGGGAGTGTCCGGCTGAGAGGATGTGCATGAAAAGGCACCGAGACCTCAGTCTTCCTTTCCTGCGCAGTCTCCTACGAGTCAACCCACCCCTGCTGAGGCTGGTCCTCGGCATGTCCCTGAAGTATGGGAGTAATGCGGGTGGGGTAGCCGGCAAGCGACTGCAAGGGGAGGGATTGGCAGCCTTTCAATGGACACGGGGAAAGCCGGAGCCTGGGCTGTGGACTCGGCCGTGTTTGGATGCCAGCTGGGGCCTGGTACTTTAGTTCAGTGACTTCTGGGAAGTTACTCAAACTCTAGGCCTTTTTGTTCGACTCTGAAATTGCAAATGTAGCAAAATAGACTTCATAGGCTCATTAGAAGGTTTTGGTGAGAGAGGTTTTTTTGTTTGTTTTTAGTTTTTTGCCAAAGGGCACATGCTCTTGCTGGGGAGAGTCACTGAGAGAGGAAAAGTGAGAAAGCACCACCACCCCCACCCTTCCTGTCCTATGGCAATTTCATCCCTCCTTCCCTCCTTTAGGGAGTTCATGCATGCATTGCACAACCCTATAGGTTGCTGACAAATGGATATATACTATAGCCCACAAAAATAAACAAAACAAAACTATTAGAAACCCTTAATGTTTCTCAAGCCACCAGGTTCAGAACTCCAACCCTGGACAGCCATATGGGATCCGTCTAAACCACCAAACTAAGCCCTGGCCAGGTGAGAGTTTTGGGGTTAGAATTTGGCTTGTGACTTTGATAAATAGTGAGTGTCAGAGACAAGTCAGGAAGAAAGAGGAGGTGGAGGTGGAGAGTCTGGCCGGGATGAGGTAGAGCTGCACCTCTTAAACAGGGAGAAATGAGGTGCAGAGAGCCCATACTTCATGGACGCCTAACGTCAGGGCCAGAGTGAAACTATAGCTCACAGTGCTGGGCTGATGGAAGCTAAGCCCCTCACCTGAGTGATCTCTAATCCTCACAATCCTCACCCTGCGAAGTAGGCCTGGGAACATTTTGTAAACAAGGGACTGGGGCTCAGAGAGGTCAAGTCACCTTGCACAGATCACAGAGCTCCTAAGGGCCAACAGCAGAGCCTGATTTTGTTGTAGGTTCTTGACCAACTCCAGGTACCTAAGGGGGTCTGTTGAAGTGATCAAGCAATAATCATGGAGTGCTCTGATGTAGGGACTTCTGAGAAATGGGAGAAAGTAGGAGTCAGGGCCTGCCTGCAAAGAGCCTGTGTGTTGATGGTGGAGACTGAGTCGGACACCCATCAGCATTTGCTGAACACTTTTGGGCAGGCCAGGACCCTGTCCTTTCCTGGTGTTTTCCTTCCATCCACCTCTCCCCCCACACCCCTCCTTTTATTCTCACAACAACCCCCTGAGGCAGGCCTTGTCCCACTTTTGCAATGAAGAACCTGACGTTGAGGAGGACCAGGGGTTGGGGAATCGGATCCTGAGAGGTCCCCTGTGCTTTCCTCTCACCCCTTGGGCCTCAGTTTCACACGAGTTTTCAGTAACAGTTCAACATGGTAGAAAGACAGTGTGGAATCCACAGCCAAGTCCTGCGTATGAGCGGAAATTGCTTTTTATGTCACATAAATGCAGAGAAGGGGAAGGCAGTTCAGGTCCTTGGGGTGGCCAGGACTGGAGCAGCAGAGCTTTAGAATTGTTAGGGTGGCCCCAGCAATCAGGTAGCTGAGTCAGGAGAGCTGAGTTAGGGAGACAGAAAGGAGACTGATTCAGGTGTGAATTTATTTATTTATTTATTTATTTATTTATTTATTTATTTATTTATTTATTTTCTTCCAGGTGTGAATTTATTAAGAGCCTGCACCAGGGACTATAGTGGAAACTAGTAAAATAAAGTGATTCCCAGGGACCAGGTGGTGACGCATTGGTAATGTAACTAGACCCACATGGGAAAGGTCCCTGGTTCGTGTTCTGGGACCTCCGTGAACTTGTCAGGTACATACGTGCTCATGATCTGGGCTAGCTGAGACAGGGAGTTGATTGTAGTGTGGGGACCCTGGTGAGCCTGCCAGCTTTTCTCTTTCTTTCTGAGAATAAATAAATGTACTTTTTTAAAAAAAAGTAATTCCCAGAAAACTACTCAAGGAAGGCTTATAAACTACTCAAGGATGGGTGGGGAGTTCAGGAGAAAATGAGTGACAGACAAAGGAATGCATGTGAACAAGGGGAGTAGGTTAGGGAACTGTAAACCACAGCCAAGGAAATAGCAGGTTGTCAGAAAAGTCATGACACATTTTTCTGTTCTTCTCTACAAAAATGCATCACAATTTTTCCACCAATCCAATATGTTGCTGACAAGTCAATGTCTATTACTCCACACACACATTAAAATAAATAAATAATAAAAAAAGAAAACTATTAGAGAATAAAAAAGGCAGCAGGCTGGTGGGTTTACAATATAGATTTAGGAGCCAGACTGCCCAGTTTTCTTTTTTTTTTTTTTTCTTTTTTCTTTTTTGGAGAGGTTTTTGCTATAGGATGCGTGCGCTGGCCAGAAAGACAGAGAGAGACAGAGAGCAGAAAGCGAGAAATCACCCTCCAGGGGGCAATGGTCATTCTACAATCCCTTCTCCTCCATTCTCCTCTGAGCATCTTGGGCACACACGCACACGCGCCTGGCATGAGTTTAAGCCACCAAGTCTGAGACTCGAACTGTGGTTGACTACATGGGAGTCCAGCAACATAGCCATCATGCCAACTGCTGGTCACCAGACTGCCCAGTTTTCAAAAGGGGAAAGTACCTAATTCTTAGGGCTATTGTATTAAGAAAATTAGTACTTATAAGGCACTTAGGACAGAGCCTGGCTCAAAGCAAGTGCTAAGTATTTGTTAAATACTTTATTTAAATATTAAGAAGAAAAATTTTTCGAGAAATATTTGCTTTGGATGCTCGTACTTGCTGGAGAGACAGGGAGAGACAGAGAGATAGAAAGCAAGAAATTACCCCCTCCCCCCCCCTGCTCCGGGGGAGAGATCATGCTGCAATCCCTTCTCCTCCACTCTCCTCCTGGAATCTTAAGCACGTATGCACATGCTCCCAGCATGAGTTTGAAGCCACTGGGTCCGAGACTCGAACTGCAGCTGGCCATATGGGAGTCCAGTGATGTAACCACTATGCCGTTTTCTGACCTTCAAGAAAATAATTTTTGTAATAATTTTCAATAGCTTTTTTTTGTTTTCGAAGAGAGATTTTTTGCTATAAGATATGTGTGGTTGCCAGAAAGACAGAGAGAAACAGAGACAGAAACTGAGAAATCACCCCGGGGGGGATGGCCATGCAACAATCCCATTCTCCTCTCAGGATCTTGGGCATACACGCACATGTACCTAGCATGAGTTTTAAGTCACTGTGTGCATGACTCAAATTGTGGTCAACTACGTGGGAGTCCAGTGACATAACCATTATGCCATCTGCTAGAACCCATGGTATATGTTTTTCAAGCTATCTGTCGGGGGGCTCAAACCCCATAATTTTCACTGAAATAGACACTTCAAAATAATTAATTTGGGCCAACTAGCTAACTTAGTAGTTAAGGCTGCTGGATCTTACGTGGCCGACTGTGTGGTTGCCTCATAGACCCGGTGACTTAAAAAAATATCCTGGACATGTGTGCGTGTATGCCCAAAATCCTAAGAGGAGAATACAGGAAAAAAGATTGTGGCATGGCCATGGCCCTCCCCACCTGGGGGTGCTTTCTCACTTATCTCTCTTTCTCTGTCTCCCTCCAGTGAGCACACATACCCTTCAGCAAATAAAATAAATTAATTATGTATTATATAAATTTACCCTGGACTAGCCTTGTGGTGTAGCAGCTGGGTGCTGTGCAGAGAAGCCAGATTCCACAAGGCCATCTGGGGTTAGAACCCTGGTCCCAGTGCCAGGCTTATGTTCAGGAACCCGGGATTCTGATGGAATGGAGAATTAGAAGACAAAGGATTACAATGTGACCACGCCATTGGGTGTTGCTTTTACTCTGTCTCTCTCTTATGCACACACATTCTATCTATTATAAATAAGAATAAACTTAAAAAGTTACCTAATTAAAAATAAATAAATAAATAAATAAATATGGAGGAAAAGATTCTCCATGAACCTAATGAAACCCCTAGGAGGGGCCCTGTCAATGTGTTACTAATCTTCAGAAGCAGTAACATGTTATTTTACTTGACAAAGGGGAATTAAAGTTGCAGATGGAATTACAGTAACTAATCAGCTGACTTTAGAGAGATTGGTCTGGATTGTCTGGGTGGGACTTTGTAATTAAAAGGGTCCTTTAAAATGAAAGAGGATGGCAGAAGGAAAGGTCAGAGTGGTGCAGAGCGATAACCTGAAGTGCTGTTGCTGTTTTGGGGGGCCACACTGAGGAATACAAATGGCCTCTAGAAGCTGGAAAAGGCAAGGAAACATGGCTCTTCTAGAGCCTCCAGAACGGAACACGGCTCCCTTAAAACCTCAACTTTAGCCCGGTGAGGCCTGGGTGGGACGTCTATGAAACTGTAAGTGAATAAATTTGTGTTGTTTTAGGTCATGAAGGTTGTGGTGATTTTTTTACACCAACAATCGAAAACAAATACAGCCAGTTAGATGTGTATAGCTCAGACCCCACGAAGCCTGTACCTCCCACTGACTGGGGAGTATTGTTAGGAAGAGTATAGGCTTTGGAGCTGGAAGGCTTTGTCCTTTAACTCACTCGCTTGTTACCACAGGCAAGTCACTGAACTCTCCCAGGGCTGTTTCTTCAGCGGGTGTATGGGAGATAACACTCATGAACTTCATCTATTGTGAGAGTCAAAAGAGAAAGTGAGAGGGGGCCGGTAGGTGGCATGGTGGTTAAGGCATTGGACTCCCAGTGGTGGCTCATGGATCAAGTCCTGTATTTTGGTGGCTTAAAAATTACGCCAGTCTTGTGTACATGCATGCCCAAAATCCTAACGGGAGAATGGGAAAGGGATTGTGGCATGGTCATCCCCTTGGGGGGTGATTTCTCTCTTTCCTTCTCTCTGTCGCTCTCTGGCGAGCACACATAACCTATAGCAAAAACCTAAAAAGAGAGAGAGCGAGAAAGTGATTGATAAAATTTGGGAAGTGTTCTGAGAGTGTTTTGTTTTAATAGGTGCTTAAGAGGGAGAAGTAAAAAGTGACTCAGCCTACTAGCTGCAAAAATGAAACTAGGAAGGGTGAGAAGGGGAACCAAGAAAGGGAACTAGTTTAGGTGAGTTAGAGAGGCTGATTAACATAAAGCAAGTATCATTCTTACTATTTTCTCATATGTCTTCCTGGTTTTAAGACAGTGCAAGATAGGAATTTAGAGATGGAGAAAACTTAGAAGTTATGTAGCCAAATGTATGAAGCATAATCTTTAAGATAAAGTACAAAAAGTATTCACAGAAAGCTTTACTGCAAACTAGAGGGGATACAGTGCCCTCTTGTGGCTCTTTATTTTATCTAACAATCTCCACTATTTCACATTTCTTTTTAAACGCTGAGAGTATTTAGAGATGGTGTAAGGTGATTTGCATTAGAGAAATATTCTACAGTTATTTACAAACTCAAGGAGGCAAAACTGGGACCAGCAGTTAGGGTAATGGCTATGTCGCTGGACTCCCATGTAGTCGACCGTGGTCTGAGTCCCGGACCCGGTGGTTTAAACTCATGCTGGGCGCGTGTGCGTATGTGCCCAAGATCCCGAGAGGAGAATGGAGGAGAAGGGACTGTGGCATGACCATCCCCCCCTCCCCGGGGGGGGGGGGTGATTTCTCGCTTTCTATCTCTCTGTCTCTCTCTGTCTTTCTGGCAAGCGCATGCACCCTATAGCAAAAACCTCTCCAAAAAAAGAAAAAAAAAAAAAAAAAAGGCAAAACTGGGCCAGTCCTATAGCCTAGTGGATAAGGGAGCCAGATCTCACAGGGTTGACCATGGTTAGAATCCTGGCCCCAGTGGCTTGGGAAATACACCTGCACGTGTATGCATGTGTGCCCCAAATCTCAACATGATGGAGAAATAAAGGAGAAGGGATTATGGTGTGACCACGCCGCATTAAAGGGTGCTTTCTTTCTCTCTTTCTCTCTCTCTCTCTCTCTCTCTCTCTTTCTCTCTCTGCAAAGTGCATGTGCCCTATGGCAACTAATTAAAAAGAGAGAGGAGGCCAACTTGTGGCATAGTGGTTAAGGCAGTTAGATCCCTCATGGTTTGAGTTCTGAACCTGGTGGCTTGAAAAGCACACTGGGCACATGGATGTGAATCTTCTTTGAAAGAAGAAATGGGGAACCAGCAGTTAGCGTAATGGCTATGTCGCTGGACTCCCACGTAGTCGACCGCGGTTCGCGTCCTGGACCCGGTGGCTTAAAACTCACGCTGGGCGCGTGTGCGTGTGTGCCCAAGATCCCGAGAGGAGAATGGAGGAGAAGGGATTGCGGCGTGACCATCCCCTCTGGGGGGTGATTTCTCGCTTTCTGTCTCTATGTCTCTCTCTCTGTCTGGCGAGTGCACGCGCCCTATAGTGAAAAACCTCTCCAAAAAAAAAAGAAGAAGAAATGGAGGAGAAGGGTTTGTGGTGTGGCTATCGCCTATAGGGAGTACTTTCTCACTTTCTCTCTAGCAAGTGCATGCACTGTCTGACAAATTAAAAAGAAATGAAGAAAGGGACCAGACCAGCAGTTAGTGTAATGCCTATGTCGCTGGACTCCCATGTAATCGACCGTGGTTCACGTCCCAGACCCGGTGGCTTAAAACTCACACCAGGTGCATGTGTGTGCGTGCCCAAGATCCCGAGAGGAGAATGGAGGAGAAGGGATTGTGGCATGGCCATCCCCCCTGGGGGGTGATTTCTCGCTTTCTGTCTCTCTGTCTGTCTCTGTCTGTCTGGCGAGCGCACGCGCTCTATAGAGAAAACCTCTCCAAAAAAAAAAAAAAAAGAAGAAAAAGAAATGAAGAAGTTCTACTAATAGAAGAGTATAGAACAGCTAATGTTTATATGAAATTGAGCCTAATACTTTCACTATTTGGGTGCTTGAAAAGGTAGTGATTATTTCATCAAAAGAAAAACAATACTGATTTGAAGATATTGCCATATTGTATAAGTAAGAAATGATTCGATAATCACATGTATCAAGTAGCTACACGTTTTAAAAACCAAAAGATAGTCCTAAACATACCTTCCTGGATCACTTCAACTCCAAAAGTTCCTCGGGAAAACTTTTAGAGCAACTAAAATTGCAATTGCATTAACCCTACTCTTATTGCCAAGTTCCTTCAAACACTCATTTGTAGATGTCCGTCACAAATACCATTTCAAACCTTACTTCCACAGTCACGTAAACATGGACTTTTGCAGACAGCTTTCACTTACCAAAAAAACCACGTGTTTGCTCTTTCTCTTCTACCCCCAAATTAACTTTTTAATTAATTAATTAATTAATTAATTTTTAATTTGACCAGAGAGGGACAGGGCGAGAGAGAAAGAAAGTGAGAAAGCAAACTGCCAGGACTGGGACTCGAACTGTGGTTGGCCATGTGAGAGTCCAGTGTCCTTAACCACCATGCCACCAGCTGGCCTCATCTACCTCCAAATTAAAAACAAACAAGCAAACAAGGCAGCAGAAGCAGTTACCACAGCGAAGGTGGAGGTGGGGCTCAGGGTGGGAGCTCCTGTGCCCCAGGAGCTCCCTATGGGCGATAGCCACACCACAAACCCTTCTCCTCCATTTCTTCTTTCAAAATTTGGAGCACTCACATCACAGTTCTTCTCTTTTTCCTCCTCTCCTCATCGCCCCTGTCCATTTTATTTATTTTATTTTTTTAATTTGGCAGAAGGAGTATGCACTCGTCAGAGAAAGACAGAAAGAAAGAGCGAGAAAGAAGGCAAGAAACACTTCCCATGGGGGAAGGCCACTAAGCATCCTTCTCCATTTTTCTGTCTTGTCTGGATTTGGAGCATGCGCACACATGTACCTGACATGGTTTCCAAGTTACCAGGCCTGGGACTCAAACTGCACAGTCAGCCATGTGGGATCCAGTCACCTTAACCACCAGCTGGCCCACCCCTCTCCATTTTAAACTGAGATATTAAACATAAAATTAAATGTATAGATCTTAAGCATTCTGTTCAATTCTTTTAAAAAAAAAATATATTTCCTTCTTTCATGAGTGTGTGTGTGAGAATGAAGGACAGGACCCACATTGGGATCTGATGCTACAGTCTACCCCAGGCTTTAGCCAGCCCCAGATCATGGGCAAGCATGTGCCAGTGTATGCAGGGAGGTCTCTGGACAAGAACCGGGAACCTTCCCATGTGGACCAGCCTCTCAGGGCATCATGTTTTACCACTGTGCTACCATCTGGCCCCTCAGTCCAGGGAGTGCTGACTGCCATATATACCTCTCTAACTATCACCTAAGAGAAGACAAAGAACACCCAGGAAGTTTCTTCATGCTCTTTTACAATCCATTCCCCTTCTTCATAAATCTGTTCTGATTTATGTCTCTACCGATTAGTTTAGCTTGGTCTTGGACTTCATATAAATGGAACCATACAGTAATATATGTTTTTTTTTTCTTTGTTGCCAGAGAGCACATGTGCTTGCCAGAGAAATAGACAGAGAAAGAGAGAGAGAAAGCACCCCTTCCCCATGGAACATGGTCACGTCACAATCCCCAACTCTATTCTCCATCCTATTGGGATTTGGGGCATGCATGAACATGTACCTGGTGTATTTTTCAAGCCATGGAGTCCAGAATTCAAACTGTGGTCAGCCATGGAGGATCTAACTCCCTTAAGCATTGGGCTGTAGGTCTGGCTCTATGTATTTTTTCATAATACTTTTTTTTTAAAGAGATTTTTGCTATAGGGCACATGTGCTCACCAGAGAGACAGAGACAGAAAGTGAGGAATCATCCCCCAGGGGGATGGCCTTACCCCAGTCCCTTCTTCTCCATTCTCCTCTTGGGACTTTGGATACACATGCACACACGCTCTGCATGAGTTTTAAGCTGCCGGGTCTGGGACTCAAACTGTGGGTGACTATATAGGAGTTCAGCAACAGGTAACCATTTTGCCATCTGTTGGTCCCTCCCACAAACTTTTTGAAGACCCTTGTACATCTAACATTTTCTGTCATCTAGGGATAGATCCCACTCCCTCCTGGGGAGGCGAAGTCACAGGTTGCCTTGAATATACGTAGCAGACAGCTATTACTTCTGCCTAACTAGTATTCATTCCTCCTTTTGTGTTTATGGCATACAGTTTTCATGCTCAGTCCGTCGGTCCTGGAGCAGAAGAGACCACCCCGCCCAGAGGTGGACTTGTAAACCAGGCCCGGCCAATCAGGGCATCACATCTATGGCAGACCTTGATTGGATAACCCAGTTCCAAATCCCAATCCCCCTCTTCCCAGGAGACTCTGGAAGAACAAATGACTTGGCTGTCCATCCCCTGGTAGGCTACTCTCACGACCCTTATGGCCAGCAAGTTGTCAGCAGAAATCTGCTGGGTGCTTATAAAAAAGCTTTTGCTTTCCTTAAGTGGAGGTGTGCTGCTCACATGGTCCTTTTTCCTGCCTAAAACTCGGATAATCGCAGCAATAATGAAAAAAAGGCAGAAGAACTATTAAAGATGTCAGTCCATTGAATTAAAAATAGCTATCTGGGGACCAGCTGGTGGTGTGGTGGTCAAGGTGCTGACCACCCACATGGCCAGCCACAGTTCAAATACTAGGCCTGGTAACTTGTTTTCTCACTTTCCTTCTCTCTCTGTGTGTCTCCATCTGGTCAAATTAAAAAATAAATCAAATTAAAACATGAATGAATAAAAAAATAAATAATTCATAAAAAAAGAAAAGAAATAGCTGTCTATCTATTCTATATGTATTTTTTTTTTTTGAGAGTTTTTTTGTTTGTTTGTTTGTTTTGCTATAGGGCACGAGCAGTTGCCAGAGAGACAGAAAGCGAGAAATCATTCCCCAGGGGGGATGGCCACGCCACAATCCCTTCTCCTCCATTCTCCTCTCAGGATCTTGGACATGCATGCTCACGTGCCCAGTGTGAGTTTAAGCCACCAGGTCCAGGCCTCAAACTGTGGTCGACTACATGGGAGTCCAGCGACATAGCCATTATGCCAACTACTGGTCCCTCCACATATCTCTTGACTTAAGGAAAAGTATCCCCATTTGTCTGTTGTTTGTAGTGGAAGACATTGCTGATAAAACACCTCCCTGGCTGCAGCGATTAGTTCAAGGCTGGGCATGTGACTCAAGCTGAGTAAACTGAGTAAGTGAAACTCAAACACAGGACTTCCACCGGACTCTCCACTACGAGGTTCTTCATCTCTAGACTCCAAAGTAAAAACATGTAAGTGGGAACAGATTAAGATACTTTTCAAAGGACCTGGGACAGCCACGTCTGCAAACATTAATCGTACTATGACAGATAGCTGTGGTCCAGTGATTGTGGGATGTTCTCCATCCTGTTTTCTTAGTGCTATGTGATAGTAAAAGCTTATCTCTGTTAAACTCAGGCATTGTTTTCTGTTGACTCTAGTCTTCTGGAGACAAAGACTTGTGTTTTAGCCAATTTCTAACTTAAGAATTTCTAAACCAATCTATAAGCTCCTCACCCCACTTCCAGATGTCCTTCCTTTTGGGGCCAGGCCAACGAACAGACTCCTTATGCTGACTGACGATTTTTTGTTTGTGTCTCCTGCTCTCAGGACCGAAGAACGGCTATAGCTAAGCACCCGAAACACTTGTGTGTTCCCACAGTCATGCTTAGAATAAACCATTTTAATTCTTTTTTTAGAGAGAAAGAGATTTTTGCCATAGGGCACTTGCACTCCCCTGAGAGATAGAAAGAGACAGAAAAACAAAAAGCAAGAAATTAACCCCTGGGGGGATGGCCATGCTGCCATCCCTTCTCTCGGGATTTTGGGCATGCACACACATGCACCCAGCATGAATTTTAAGCCACCAGGTCCAGGACTTGAACCACAGTCGACTATGTGGGAGTCCAGTAACAAAACCATTATGCCATTTGCTGGTTCCGATTTTAAGTATTTCTACAGAGCTTAGTTATTTTTTTCTTTTTCTTTTTTTTGGGGGGGGGGGAGAGGTTTTTGCTATAGGGCGCATGTGCTCGCCAGACAGACAGAGAGAGACAGAGAGATAGAAAGTGAGAAATCACCTCCCAGAGGGGATGGCCATGCCGCAATCCCTTCTCCTCCATTCTCCTCTTGGGATCTTGGGCATGCACGCACACGCGCCTGGTGTGAGTTTAAGCCACCGGGTCCTGGACTCGAACCACGGTCGACTACGTGGGAGTCCAGCGACATAGCCATTACACTAACTGCTGGTCCCAGAGCTTGGTTATTTCTGTCAATGTTAAGCCCAGAGCTACAAGCAGCCAACTTGTCCCTACCTGCGATCAGCCTGTTTGAAAAAGATATTGAATGATGAAGTGGGGATATTAATGTCTCTGTATTGACTGACATGCATGGCATTCCCTCCGGAAAAAGAAATATAATACACTGTAAAGTTATATGTGATTCAATGTAATATAAACAAGATTATGATGATAATAAATAAATTTTAAAAAATAAATAATAATAATAAAGAAAATGAAGCCAGCACAGAAGCAGAGATGAGCTATGGAGGGAGAGGGGGTCATGATGACATCTTTGAGTCCCTGACCCAGACTTGCCTGATGTGGGAGTGCCTCCAGACCTTTGGGACACACAGCCAACTCTGGCTGAAGCTTCTCTGAGATGAGGTTTTTCTTACGTAACGTATCCTGACCAGTACTTGGCTACACAACGCTCCCGCTGCTCCCTGCCCAGACTGCCCCTGCCTGCACTGGCTCAGGGGTGGTTAAGCACCAAGAGCAGGGCTCACGCCTCATCCCTTTTCTGTGAGCCTTCTCTTCCCCCAGCTTCTCGTGGAACACTGCCTTCTTGTCATCTGCAAGGACAGGTTTCTACTCAGTGAGAAGACAGGAAAGATTGAGCCTTCCGAGCACGGGAAGCACTGTGTGCATGACTATGACTCCTCTGTGGCTGACATTCAGGAAGACATTGTTCCTAGAGGCAGGTAGAGAGAGACTGGGGAAAGTGCAGGAAGGAGGGATAATTTGGTTTGCTACCCTCAAATCATTTTGGCTTTCTTCTTCCCTGGTTACCAAAGTTATATAAGAAATCCAAAAAGAAAATACAGCTAGTCAGGTGGTGTGGAGGTTAAGGTGGCTGGATTCTACATGGCTAACTTTGTGGTTCAAGTCTTGAGTCTGGTGGCTTGAAAAAATATACCAAGCATGTGTGTGTGTGCATGCCCAAAATCCTGAGAGGAGAGTGGAGAAGGGATTGCAATATGGCCATTCTCCTTAGGGGTTTCTCTCTCTCTCTCTCTCTCTCTCTCTCTCTCCAGTGAGTACAAGCTGCTTATGACAACTTAAAAGAGAAACAAAAATATTTTTAAAATAGAGAACATTGGGACCAGCAGATGGCATAGCAGATGACATAATGGTTACATTGCTGGACTCCCATGTAGTCGACCACGGTTCAAGTCCTGGACCCAGTGGCTTAAAACTCACAATAGGTGCATGTGCGTGCATTCCTAAAATCCTGAGCGGAGAATGGAGGAGAAGGGATTGGGGTGTGACCATCCCCCTAAGGGGTGATTTATTGCTTTCTGTCTCTCTGGCAAGCACATGCACTCTATAGCAAAAATCTCTCTCTTAAAAAAAAAAAAAAAAAGAAAAGAAAAGAGAGAGAACACTCCATTTTCCAAATGCCTTTTCTTTTCCTCTCTTAGCTTTCTGTATTTCCTTCTGGCAAGCATGTACACCTTTGATGACCAAAATAAAATGGTGACCGAATCATTTGGTAGCAACAAACCAAGCTCTCCCAGCCAGGGAATGACAATAGTTTGGTCCGCTGTCAGAAGACTAGCTAGGTGTCTGTCCTGACTCCAGCCCCTACAGCTTGTGACCCCTTTGATCCTCTGTTTCTTCATCCATAAAACAGAAATACTAGTACAAATGTATTATGCAAACCTACCCATCTCCTCCTGCGGTTATTGTGAGAATTAGAGGAGACCGTGCTTTTGAATATTCCTAGTACTACATCGATACTCACTTCTGTGCTTCCTGTTAGAGGATGGAGTTCTGGGGGGTGGGGGCTGCAGGGACAAAAGACTGGACGTGAGCACCAGGCCGGTGTCCCTCAGCCACACCTCAGTGTCACAGAGCCCACTACGTGTCCTGCCTCACTGCTTCCATCGCTCCTTCCATGTACGCGTGTGACTTTCTCGTTACTCCCTCGTCCTTTCCCTCTTCCAGTACGTGCCGCTCTGAGGCTGTTGCCCAGCGTTCATGTGGGCGGGGCGATACCTGGGCCAGGCTGGCTCTCTACCCCTCTGTGACAGCTGCTGCTCTCCCTGCTACCTCTCTCGAGGCTAATTAACATTCACAGACATGTTCTTCAGAATCATGTATTCGAGATGAAAAATGTCAATGGCGAGTTAGATTTCTGGTCTGAAGTTTCTCCCTTGAAGTCTCTTAACAAGTCACCCGGGATGGATGGAAGCGGAGCGATGGGGATGGGCCGGGAGCTGTTGCCCTGCCAGGGCAGTTCCCGACAGCCTGGAGCAGGCCTGGCTGAGGTTTCCTCCCCGGCTTGTCAGGGGACCTGCGAGGAGGCTGGGGGAGGCCGGCTTCCTACCACAGAGAGGCGGCCCCGTGGCTCCCAGAGCTGCTTTACACACACGCACACACACACACACACACACACACAATCACGTGGAGGTCTGTGCTCACACTCTGCCCCCCTCAGAGATGGGACAAGGACAGCCATCCAGGCGTGCTCCCCACGTGGGAAGACCTTACACACATGGCTCGCTTATCATGTACTGAGCACCCTTTCCCTCTTTCTTCTTCTTCTTTTTTTTTTTTTTTAATAAGGACTCAGGCTCAGGGTAAGTAATTTGCTTCAGATAAAACAGTTGGGGAGTATCACAGCCAGGCAGCAAACACAAGTCTGTTATGCCACAAAGCCCACATCCTGCCCACTGTGCCATGCAGGATCCAGCCCACACCGTTGGAAGCTGGTGTCCCTCAGGCACTCATTTCTCTCTCTCTCTCTCTCTCTCTCTCTCTCTCTCTCTCTCTCTCCTTTTAAAAATTTGCTATAAGGCATATGAACTCATCAGAGAGAGAGAGGGAAAGTGAGAAAGCAAACTGCCAGGTCTGGGACTCGAACCACAGTTGGCTATGTGGGAGTCCAGCATCTTAATCACCATGCCACCTGCTGGCCCTGGGGCTCATTTTTCTATTTCCTGGTTAGGTACTGTCAAGGAACCACCCTGACTCATGCAATTGGGTTTTCTGCAGAGAAGAAGCCTAGCACTTAAATGGGCTTGATCACTGTTTTCTTCCCCTCTTCTTCCTGACTCCCTTTCCTGTTTACAGGAATTGAATTTTGATTGAAAAATGAGCATTAATCATTCACTTCATTAGTCATTATACATTATTTTAGCCAAATAGCAGAGAAAACATCCAAAGAGAAATGCGGGGCTGAACCACTTCCTTCAACACCTCATCCAACTGGATAATTTAATCTGAGTCCAGAAGAACACTCAGTTTTAGAGGTAAAAGAGAAGGCATGATTATGTAATCTTTTTTAGAATTTTTAAATTTAACTTTATTTATTATTATTATTTTAAAGAATTATTTTACTTAATTTCAGTCATTGTCATTATTTTATTTTATTGAAGTTGACCAGAGAGAGAGAGAAGGAAAGTGAGAAAGCAAGCTGCCAAGTCTGGGACTCAAACTATGGTTAGCCATGTGGGAGTCCAGCTGCCTTAAACACCACGCCACCTGCTGGCCCCATTACTATTATTATTATTATTATTATTAGAGAGGTTTTTGCTATAGGGCGCGTGCGCTCACCAGAAAGACAGAGAGAGACAGAGAGACAGAAAATGAGAAATCACTCCCCAGGGGGGATGGCCACGCCGCAATCCCTTCTCCTCCATTCTCTTCTCGGGATCTTGGGCACACACGCACACGCGTCCAGTGTGAGTTTAAGCCACCGGGTCCAGGACTCAAACTGCGGTCGACTACACGAGAGTCCAGCGACATAGCCATTATGCTATCTGTTGGTCCCCCAGTATTATTATTATTTTTTAATGGGACCAGAGAGAGACAGAGAGAGAGAGAGGTAAAGTGAGAAACCAAGCCAAGTCTGGGACTGCAGTCGGCCATCTGGGAGTCCAACCTCTTTAACCACCACACCATCTGCCGACCCTGATTACATAATTTTCTAATAAAATTAAGATTTCTTACTGGATATCAAGAAAGGAAAAAAACAAAACAAAACGCCCAACACATCACTATCTGGCCTGTTGCTGCTTTTATAAATCCCAAGGTGGATAAATGGAACAGTATCTACCAAGGTGTCCTCGATTAGAAGCTCTGTGTATCTCCAAATCCACTCATTGCCTGCGGCCTGTGTGCACACGGGCACATACACTGCAAGACCACAGAGTGCAGGCATCTTCCTCCACACGCTAGTGACTCAGCAGGCACTTACAGGATTGAACTCTATCAAGAAGACACACCGTAGAGTGGAGCCAGTGGCATTTATTTTACTTGTTGAAGAAAAAAGTAAGTGAATAATTAAAACTTGTATTCATTCAACTTATATCTACTAAGAACTTAACATGTGGGAGCTGGCAAGTGGTGTGGTGATTAAGGGCACTGGACTCCCACACGGCCAACTGCAGTTTGAGGCCTGGACCTGGTGGCTTGCTTTCTCACTTTCCCTCTCTCTCTTGCTCTGTCCCTCTCTGGTCAAATTAAAATAAGTAAATAAATAAAGTTAAATAAAATAATCCTTTTTTAAAAAAAGAACCTAATATGTGTCAGGCATTATGAATCAACAAAGAATAGTTTCTGTTCTCAGTATGTTTACAGTTTACTCATGGAGATAAATAAATAAGTGGGTAATTTATTATTATTTTTTTCTTTTTTCTTTTTTTTTAATCTTTTTTTTTTTTTTTTGGAGAGGTTTTTCCTATAGGGCACGTGCACTCACCAGAAAGACAGAGAGAGGCAGAAAGCAAGAAATCACCCCCCGGAGGGATGGCCACACAACAATCCCTTCTCCTCCATTCTCCTCTCAGGATCTTGGGCATGCACGCTCACGCGCCCAGCGTGAGTTTTAAGCCACCGGGTCCGGGACGCGAACTACGTGGGAGTCCAGCGACATAGCCATTACGCTAACTGCTGGTCGCTCATTGTGGTTTTGATTTGCATTTCCCTAATGACTAATGATGTCAGATGACTTTTTGTGTGTTTATTGGCCATTTATATATCTTTTTTTATTTCCTTAAGAATTATTCTTATTGGGGTCGGCAAATGTCCTGGTGGGTAAAGGCACTGGATTCCCACATAGCTGACTGTGATTCAAGTCCTAGATCTGGTAGCTTGCCTTCTTGCTTTTCCTTTCTCTCTCTTTGTCTCTCTCTGGTCAAATTAAAAAATAATAATAACAAACGGAATTAAATAAATAAATAATTCTTAAAAATAATTATTCTTATTAGAGCAGCAGATGGTGTGGTGGTTAGGGCAATGGACTAGCACATGGGTGACCATGATTCAAATCCCAGACCTGATAGTTTGCTTTCTCACTTTCCCTCTTTCTCTGGTCAAATTAAATAACAATAACAATAACAATAATAATTGATAAAATTTAATGAATATATATATATATATATATATATATATATATATATTTTAGAGAGCTATTTTTGCTATAGGGCACGTGCGTTTGCCAGACAGACAGAGAGAGACAGAGAGACAGAAAGTGAGAAATCACCCCCCAGGGGGGATGGCCATGCCACAATCCCTTCTCCTCCGTTCTCCTCTCGGGATCTTGGGCACACATGCACATGCGCCCGGCGTGAGTTTAAGCCACTGGGTCTAGGACTCGAACCACAGTTGACTACATGGGAGTCCAGCGACATAGTCACTACGCTAACTAATGGTCCCCTATATCACCTTTCCTTAAGTATGAAGACCTCTCCAACACAAAATCTAGAGACCATTTCACCCACTGCTATTGGGCTGCCAGTCTTTTGTCTCTTTCTTCAGCATTGGTGAGGCGGATACTTTTTCCCCGGGGAAGAGAAATCCATGGCTTGTTGCCTTTGTCAATAACAAAAATGTTGGAGAGGAGTGGCAAAGCTGTTGCCATTGGCATCTTTCACCTGACCCACATCGAAAGAGCCAGGATGTCTCTCTCTGCCGGTGATCACACCAACTCTTCCCAAGTTAGCACCTCCAGTCACCAGACACAGG
Organism: Tupaia tana; assembly: GCA_026018925.1. Classification (NCBI taxonomy): domain Eukaryota; kingdom Metazoa; phylum Chordata; class Mammalia; order Scandentia; family Tupaiidae; genus Tupaia; species Tupaia tana. Next base: position 80,757,112 of record JAKSZU010000004.1, read on the forward strand.
TTACCAGTGTCAAACTTGATGGAATCAGTAATCTTGCCCATTTTCAAATCAATCTGAATGGTGTCGTTCACCTTGATGACAGGATCCGGGTAGCGGGTGGTATGAGCATCATGGGTCACCAGATGAGGGATTCCTTTTGTGCCCTCAAAGATTTTCCTCACTTTGCACAACTTGTACTTGGCCTCCTCAGATGTAACACGATGGATGGTGAAATGATCCTTGGTGTCACAGATTAGACGAAAATTCTCTCCGGTCTTGTCAATGCTGGTGACATCCATAAAACCAGCAGGGTAGGTTATGTCAGTACGGACTTTGCCAGCAATCTTAATGAACCGCTGCGTGCAGACCTTCTTTACTTCATCTCCTGCTAAAGCATACTTAAGTCTGCTCCTTAGGAAAATGATGAGAGGAAGACATCCCCTCAGCTTGTGGGGACGAGTGGATGGACCAGGGGCAAACACACTGGTCAATTTATCCAGCATCCAGTGCTTTGGAGCTGCTCCATGCTTCAGATGCTTCTTAGGGGCACGAGCCATGGCTGCACCAAGAACAGAAAGAGCTGGAAATTCTTTTTAAAATTAAACAAAAGGGGGATAGCAGGTGGTGTGGTGGTTAAGGCGCTGGACACTCCCACATGCTCAATTACAGTTTGAGTCCTGGACGTGGTGGCTTCCTTTCTCGCTTTCCTCCTTTCTCTGTGTCTCTCTCCGGTCAATTAAAATAAATGAATAAATAAATAAATAATTTTAAATAAAATAATTCTTTAAAAAAATTAAACAAAGAATTACCATATGATACAGCAATTCCACTTCTGGGTATTTACCCAAAAGAAGTAAGTGAGGGACCAGCAGTTAGCGTAATGACTGTGTCGCTGGGCTCCCACGTAGTCAACCGCGGTTCGAGTCCCGGACCTAGCGGCTTAAACTCACACCGGGCGCGTGTGCGTGCGTGCCCAAGATCCCGAGAGGAGAATGGAGGAGAAGGGATTGCGGTGTGGCCATCCCCCCTGGAGAGTGATTTCTCGCTTTCTGTCTCTCTGTCTCTCTCTGTCTGTCTGGCAAGCGCACGCGCCCTATAGCAAAAACCTCTCCAAAAAAAAAAAAAAATGTGAAATCAGGAACTCCAATAGACATTTACACACCCACATTCATAGCAGTGTAGGACCCACTCAGAACCTCAGAACTGGTATACTGATTGTTATTTTTCTTTTTTAATTGCCAGAGAGTGTGTGCCTCATAGGAGACAAGAAAGAACAGGAAAGAGAAAGTACTCCCCAAAAGGGTGTTGTCATGCCACAATCCCTTCTTTTTCACTTCATCCTTTTGGGATTTGGGGTTAGCGTAATGGCTATGTTGCTGAACTCCCATGTAGTCAACTGCGGTTTGAGTCCTGGACCTGGTGGCTTGCCAGAGAGAGAGAAAGCACTCAGCAGTGGGGTATGTTCACACCACTTCTCCTTCCTGTCAGGATTTGGGGTATCCATGCACACAAACACAATGCCTCCTTTTAAGTCACTAAGGCCAGGATTCAAACCAAAGTCGGTCATGTGGGATCCAGCTCCTAACGCATAGCGCTTAACCACTGGGCTGCGGGGCCATCCCTGTATGCATTCCTGTTAAAAATCTGCCAATGACCTAGGATGGACAGAAGACAAGATATTTCTCTTTGTCTGTATTCTGAAAACCCATTTATCTCTCCAAAAAGCCATTTTTTTCCATATAGATGCTTTTTTCCCCTTCCTCTCCACCTACTAAGATGGTGTGTAAACCTAAATTCTCACTACCCCAAACCCACTTCCCACAGGTGCCCATAGGAAAAGAATAGCTTTATCTCTGAAGACACAGAGACACAGAGAAGAATCTGAACAGGCTTTGCTATGTCACCTCCGCCTCCAGTTCATTACCGTTGGACCGGCCATAGCCCCTTTATCCGACCATACTTCCCATGACAATCTCATCTTTACCATCTTTACCAAACCTATGCATAAAATACACAGGTTTTCCCTGTTTCTTTGGATCTTTATTTTTGAAGGTTTCAGTATTATCTTAGTCCTCTGCTGTGTTACTAACAGACTGGGTGAATGATAAAGAATAGAGGTTTATTTACTCACGATTCCTGTGGCAACAAAATCCAAAACTGTAAGGCATTTGGCTGGCTATATCACAACATGGCTAACAGAAACAGAGAGGATGCCAGGCATGGGCAGAGAGAGAAGTATCTGGGGACAGCTATTTGACATAAACCCTGCTCCTGCAAGAACTAATCCCCTCCCGGAGCTGACAGGTGTCATGGTAGTTGAGGACGCTGGACTCCCACATGGCTGACTGTAGTTCAAGTCCTGGACCTTGCGGCTTGCTTTCTCACTTTCCTTCTTTCTCTCTTTCTCTATCCCTCTCTGGTCAAATTAAAATAAATAAATAAGTAAAGTTAAATAAAATAATTCTTAAAAAAAAACAAAAACAACTAATACTCTCCCAGGAGAGCTAGAATTCACACTGTCTGTGCAAGACAACCTTAAACCAATCATGAGGCCAATGCCTCCATCCAATCATTACCCACAAGATTTCACCTTGTAAAGGTCTTACCACCTCCCAAAGCCATGACTTTGAGGAACAAATTCCAAAACATGAAACTTTCGGGGGCAAACCATTAATAAATAACATTCAGTTAATTAACATGTCCTGTTAATGTTTTATAGTTTGTCTATTTATTTATTTATTTAATAGGAAAAGAGACAGACAGACAGATAGCTGTCCTGTCCCTGTTCGGGCGCCAGGTGTCCCGACCCGGGGGGACAGTCGAACAGGTTTCCTGAGTGAAGGAGTGAGAGCCGGGACAAGCGGCGTAGTGTTACAACACGGAGACAACACAGTGTCTTCAGTGTCGTCTGTTTATTGTGGGCAGCACGGTACAGCACAGAGACGACGCAGTGTTACAACTCTTCAGGGCCGTCCGGAGACGATGTAGTGTTACAACTCTTCAGGCTCTCCAGGGTCATCGTCTGGCGATTGTGGGCCAGGCATCGTGGTTATATACACGCTGGTGGGCTGTGATTGGTTGTAAATGGTGGGCCGTGATTGGTTGTAAACGGTGGGCTATGATTGGTTGCTTTTGGACCAATCATGAGGTGCCGGATATGCAAATCTGAGGGATTCTAGTGGCCAATCAGAGTATGGTTTCGAAGGTCAGGTTTTGAAGGGGAGCCAATCATGGCTTTTGTTTGCTCTCTGAGAGACCACGGCAGACTCGCTGGTGCGCAGCCTCCCACAGATAGCTAGTACCCTCAACAGGGTCCGAATGCCACAATCCACCCTCAGCTTTAGCCAGCCCTGATCATGGGACTTATATGCCTAGTATACTCAGGGATGTCTCTGTACACAAACTTGGAACTTTCCATGTGGGCCAGCCTCACAGTGTCGTGTTTATCACTGTGCCACTGTTTAGTCCCTAAAACTCATGTTAAATAAGTTTATGTTTTTTCTCTTGCTAATCTTTTATTATAGGTGTTTTAGGCAAGAACCTAGCAATGGGTGAGAAAATAAAAATTTTTTGAAAAGACAGAGACTTTTTTACCATAGGGTGTGTGCACTCGCTGGAGAGACAGAGAGAGACAGAGAGACAGAAAGCAAGAAATCACCCCGTGGGGAGATGACCACACCGCTATCCTTTCTCCTTCCTTCTCCTCCTGGGATCTTGGGCACACAGGCACATGCACTTGGTGTGAGTTTGAAGCCACCGGGTCTGGGACTTGAACTGCAGTTGGCCATGTGGGAGTCCAGTGACATGACTGCTATGCCATCTGCTGGTCCCAGAGAAAAGAAATTTTTAATCTCCTACACACACATAAGTTGTTTTTTCTCTTGTTGATCTGACTTTAGTCAGTTTAATTTGCAAGCCCATTCACTGAGTAAGAGGGAAGAGGAAATATTTTTCCTCCGCTATGGCAGCATTATTCACGATAGCCAAAAGGAAGAAGTAGCCCAAGTGTCCATCAACACATGAACAGATAAACAAATGTGGTATATCCATACAACACAATATTATGATCCATAAAATGAAAGAAAGTACTGATACGTGCTACAATGAAGCAAGAAAACATTTGCTAAGTAAAAGAAACCAGACACAAAGGGCTACATAGTGTATGCATTTATGGGCACATCTAAAGTCGGTAAATCCATAGAGACAAGCCAGTCAATGGTGCCAAAGGCTGGTGGGGAGTGGAAAGGGGAGTAACTGCTTAGTGGGTATGGACTTCCTTCAGAGATGATCAAAAGGTCTTTGGACTCTATAGCTGTCGTCCAACACTGTAAAAATGTGCTAAATGCCACTGAATTGTACACTTTAAATGGTTAATGGTTAATTTTGTGTTTGGGAAATTAACCTCAATAAAAAAATTAAATGTAATAAAGGCAAAGTAGGTAGGAGAACTTTTCCTTATTTCTTCACCAATTATAGCTATAAACCCTGGGCGCTGTATATAAAACAAACATTGGAAGACTCGAAAAGGTGGAGAGAAGGCAGACCAGCCTGGACTCTCAGGGACCCAGGCAACGACACGGCAGTGATTTCCTTGTGTTTTCTTTCTGCCTTAAAGATTTCAGACTAAATGTGAGAGAAGCCAGCAGCCTGGACAAGCCAACACACACAGACCAAAGGCCCAAAGAAAGCCTTCTCTCTCTAGTCAAAGGACCAGGCTAGGAGCAACCTAGCAAGACAAGAACTTATCAATAATAACTGCTCTAGTTCAGACTATAGCAGAGAAAAACTACAGCCTTATCCACTTTGGCCGCCAAAGGCAGAGTGGAGGTCCACGACATCCAAGCTGTGATGAGGCCCCCCAACCTCCCTGACAGGGTGTCGCCAGTGGCCAGCTGGGCTACCATCCCCACTGGGCAGCAGTGAGCTCACCCCTCCCCACCGCCAGCGTCAGTGGAGAACATAGGACTCTAGACTCCTGGTCCCATCTGGAGGTAGCAAAGTGCACCTCACCTTCTTTGCTGGGGTGTGGTTGGAGGACGCTGAGAAGAGAGCACGACCTTTCACCTCTGCCCAGTGGTGATGAAGCCACACGGGGCAGTACCTGCACCCCGTTCACCCAGCCAGGGTTTTATCAGCAGAGGCCTTGTGAGGACCCCGTATTTCCAGTCCACTCACCCACATCTAGGAGTGCCCCCACCCCTGGGTTTCAACAGACCCTGAGTGTGAAAGCTGGACTTGTACCAGCAATAGCAATGGCAGAGAAGACTGGTTAGACATAAGGTCTAAATAAAACCCCGAGTCTTGTAATACCCAAAAGTCCGTATTTCTTTTCTTTTCTTTTTTTTTCAGAGAGATTTTTGCTATAGAGCTCATGCGCTCTCCAGAGAGAAAGAGAGATGCAGAGACAGAGAATGAGAAATCACCCCCCCCGGGGGGGATGGCCTAACCGCAATCCCTTGTCTGTAAAGAGGACAACCTTCGTTTCTGTGCAGCCTTGCCCCTTGCCCCTTGCCCTGCACTAATGTGTGTGTCTCTTTTATCTTCCACAGAGAATCATTGACTAACCCTTGTCTGAACAACGAGCCCAATCATCCCTCTCCTCTCACCTATACTCGCTCCCCTGTGGGGGGTATTTAAGCCATGACCATCCCACTCCTCTTTGAGTCACTTTTTTTTCTGGAGAGGTTTTTTTCTATAGGGCGCATGCGCTTGCCAGAAAAGCAGAGACAGAAAGTGGGAAATCACTACCCAGGGGGGATGGCCATGCCACAGTCCCTTCTCCTCCATTCTCCTCTCGGGATCTTGGGCACGCACGCACACGCACCCGGCATGAGTTTAAGCACCTGGTCCAGTACTCGAACCATAGTCGGCTACATGGGAGTCCAACAACATAGCTATTACTCCAACTGCTGGTCCTCAAGTCACATTTTATACAGCTCCAATATACACAAGGGTATGGGGACCAGCAGATGGCATAATGGTTACGTCACTGAACTCTCATGTACTCAAAAGTGGTTCAAGTCCTGGACCTGGTGGCTTAAAACTCATATCAGGCCTATGTGCACGCATGCCTAGAGTCCCGAGAGGAGAATGGGAGAGAAGGGACTGCTCTGCGCATGGCCATCCCCCTGGGGGGTAATTTCTTGCTTTCTGCTCTCTCTCCAGCAAGTGTGTGTGCCCTGTAGCAAAAATCTCTCTCCCTAACAACAACAACAACAAAATCTATGTATCTTTTCTCCTATTATTGTTATTATTATTAATTTGCTATAGGGCATTAGCACTCACCTGAGAGACAGGGAAAATGAGAAAGCACTCCCCAGGAGGATGGTCATGCCACAATCCCTTCTCCATTCTTCTGTCGAGATTTTGGGCACACACACATGCACCTGACACGTTTTTCAAGCCCACTGGTTGGCATTCAAACCACACAGTCACACAGTAAGCCCTGTGGGATCTAGCTGGCCTAACCCCACCCCACCGACTGACCTGCTTTTCTCTTATTAATCTGCCTATCATCAGTGTTTTTAAGCAAACCTCAGAGGGGGAGGACGTGCTTTTGCCCTAGCAGCACTTAATTAAAGAAAAAGTAGGACAGTTCATGCCTCAGTCTGTGCTCCTGGCACTCACCCTTCTGTTGGGATTTTCTTGGCTAGTGTGTCTTCTAAGATGATTTAAAAATAATTTTAAAAAATAAAAATATTGAGGCCAGAAGGTGGTGTGATGGTTAAGGTGCTGGACTCCCCCATGGCTGACCACAGTTCAAGTCCCAGACCAGGTGGGTTGAAAATCACGCAGGACACATGTATGTTCATGCCCAAAATACCCAGAGGAGAATGGAGGAGAAGAGACCGCGTTGAAACCATCCCCCCGGGGGATGATTTCTCTTCCCCCCCTCACTCTCTCTCTCCAGAGAGTGCATGCACCCTGTGGCAAAAAACCCGGGAAAAAATAAAAAACAACTTAATTTTGAAAAACTTATGGAAAATGTTTAATAAAGAAAACCTAATGTTTAATTTTTTAAAAAAACTAATCCTTAGAGGTTTTATTTTAAAATTTTATTGCCAGAGGTTTCACATACTTGCCAGAAAGAGCCCCATGGGGTCATGCCCCAACCCCTTTTCTTTCATTTCTTCCTCATCCCTTCAGGACTTTGGGCACACACACACATGCCTGTCGTGTTTTTCTTTTCTTTTTAAAAATTTGTCATAGTGCCTATGCACTTGCCAGAGAGCAAGAGAGAGAGAGAGAGAGAGAGAGAGAGAGAGAGAGAAACAGAGCGGGAAAGTGAGAAAGCACCTCTCAGGGAGGTGGCTACCCTGCAATCCCTTCTCCTTCATTCTCCCCTTGGGATTTTGGGCACACACTCACATGTGACCGAATTTTCCAAGGCAGGCCTTGAACTATATAAATTGGTCGTGTGGGATCCACTACCTTAACCATCATGCTACCAGCTGGCCCTCTGACATATTTTTCAAGTCACTGAAGCCAAGACTTGAAACAGTAAGCTATGACATGGCTTAACCACTATGACAGGCCAGCCCAAAATATGTTTTTAATAGTTTCTTAATTTCCTTCATCATGAATTGATATTTACACGATAACAAACTACTGAAAGGTCAGGTCGGGCTGACAGTTGCCCAGCTGACAGTGGCAGCCTCAAAAGTAGGTCAGTTCTTGGGAACCAGCAATTAGCATAATGGCTATGTCGCTGGACTCCCACGTAGTCGACCGCGGTTCGCATCCCAGACCCGGTGACTTAAAACTCACACCGGGCGCGTGTGCGTGCGTGCCCAAGATCCCGAGAGGAGAATGGAGGAGAAGGGATTGCAGCGTGACCATCCCCCCTGGGGGGTGATTTCTCGTTTTCTGTCTCTATGTCTCTCTCTGTCTGTCTGGCGAGCACACGCGCCCTATAGTGAAAACCTCTCCAAAAAAGAAAAGAAAAAAAAAGTAGGTCAGTTCTGTGCAGTGTGGGTTAGCCCACTCCTCTAGCCCTTCCAAAGACTCAGAACTTCTATCAAATCCTGCTGTGTGGGAACCAGCAGTTAGCGTAATGGCTATGTCGCTGGACTCCCACGTAGTTGACCGCGGTTCGTGTCTCGGACCCGGTGGCTTACAACTCACGCCGGGCGCGTGTGTGTGCGTGCCCAAGATCCCGAGAGGAGAATGGAGGAGAAGGGATTGCGGCGTGACCATCCCCTCTGGGGGGTGATTTCTCACTTTCTGTCTCTATGTCTCTCTCTGTCTGTCTGGCGAGTGCACGCGCCCTATAGCGAAAAACCTCTCCAAAAAAAAAAAAAATCCTGCTGTGTAGAATACTGAGAGGATCTAGAGTGGCTTCTGCTCCCTGTGCAGAACCCAGACAGCCGAATGTGTTTGACAGCTTGGCCCAGAGGAGAGTAAGAGATGGAGGATGATGGAAACCGCACTCCCTCAAGAGAGGCTTGAGCTGCTTACCTCTGTGACTCTCTCCTGTCAACCTAAATCCCTCCTAATACACAAGGCCTGTTTACTTCTTTTCCATCACTTCCTAAAAAACTTTTTAAAGAGTTTATTATTTCTTCCATGAGCAACAGAGACAGAGAGAAAGAACACGCCCAATAGGATCCTGATGCCAAGACCCAGCCCCAGCCCCAGCCAGTGCCTGGCTTATTCCGAGAGATCTCCTGATGCAAACTGGGAACCTCCCCACGAGTCAGCTTTGAAGAGCACCACGTTTCACCGCTGCACCGCCATCCAGCCCCTTTTCTAGCCACGGCTGAACAGCCCACGTGGGGCTCCAAGTCAGATGTCAGAGATTAACGTCTCTGTTGCAGAAAGCTGCATCTTAGCCCAGCCTGACGGTGTCTGGGGCAGGGCGGTGGTCCTCCTTCCCTCCCCTAACAGTGAGCAGAAGGCCCTCGTGATGCATCCCTGGACAAAGTGTTGTCGGAAGCCAGAGCAAAGCATCTGACTTGGGCCTTGACGCGCATTTCCCTCTGGCTGCCACGGTGCAGCAAAATGTATTAATACCCACGATGGGTGATCAGCCATTAATAAATTATGCTGCTTGTTCTGCGCTACCTGTCATGAAATATTCAAAGCTATAAAAGCATTTCAGTTTAAATGCTCACCAGGGCTTTAGTCCAATTTAGTGGTGAGCTCAGGTTTCACCCTGTTCTTGCACAGGTCAGACGTGGAGCACAGAGGTTCCGGGAACAAGCACCAAATGGCCCATCCCATGCAGAAGGTGAGGCGGTGTGGGAGATACGCGATGGGCAGCCGCCAGAGCCTTTGCTTGGGGTCCAGGGTTCCCGGGTCCTATCCCAAGCCTGGCACTGGCTACACTAAAGGGCTCATCTGGTCACCAGAAGCCAGACTGGGGTATGTAGGATGTCTTCCTCCATCCCTGATTGCGGCGATAATGCTCCCAGTGTTTTGGGACTGTGTGAGGGGACCTGGGGGAGAAAAAGAATCTAAATGACCATATGGATTAGGATGCAAATGATCAAGCATTAGGATCTCTACAACAAATAATGAGCAATGGAGGTCTGAGAAGGCTAAACTCAGACATCTGTCAATATAAAAATGATTGACCTGTCTGTAAATCATATCTGAGGAGCTGTGGTCCTGATTGGCAGGTGGTGAGTGTGGACAGCACCTGATGGGTGAGCTGGCAGGAGTGAGTGAATCTGGGCTTTTTCTTCTTAGAATGTGGACAGAGGGACCTGTTTCCTACACAGGCCCTGGGTGGTAAGCGGGTTTGCGAGCACAGGCCAATGAGATCAGAGTCAGAGGCTCAACCCGATGACAACAGCAGTCCAGCAAGAAAGGCTAGAGCTTCCGGCTTCCCTCTATCCTCTTCTGTTCTTTTTTAGGACATTGCTAGAGCCAAAGAAAAGTTGTCGTGGGAGCCAAGGTTGGTGCTAGCGTGAGACCAGCAAGGCGTCTAGGACACACAATGTCAGGAGGTACTCTCGAGAACAGCCTTGCTCTTGTGTGATCTCAAGAGTGACTGCCTTCGGGAACCAGCAGTTAGCATAATGGCTATGTCGCTGGACTCCCATGTAGTCGACCGCGGTTCACGTCCCGGACCCGGTGGCTTAAAACTCACGCCGGGCGCGTGTGCGTGCATGCCCAAGATCCCGAGAGGAGAATGGAGGAGAAGGGATTGCGGTGTGACCATCCCCCCTGGGAGGTGATTTCTCGCTTTCTGTCTCTATGTCTCTCTCTCTCTGTCTGGAGAGCGCACGCGCCCTATAGTGAAAAAAAAAACTCTCCAAAAAAAAAAAAAAGAGTGACTGCCTTCTTACATTCCACACCTCCTGGCCTCCAGGTGACCCTGGCCCTTGCTGGGACTCAGACGCACCGGGGAAAGCAGCAGAAGCAATGCGGTCAGTCTACGTTCCCTGTGACAAAGGTCATGAAGGAATTCCCTAACCTCGATGGCCAGAGTGCTCCCGTGCGTCCGCTGGGGAGGGAACACTGCCCTGAGAGGGTAAGAAGAATCTGAGGGACCTTCTTACACATAATGTTTCTCAAATTCCTTCAATTTAAAAGACTTACCATGCCATGGCGCCATGTTTTACGGTAGCATGTCCCGCAGTCCACCGTCTGGAAGTCGTACAGCCTTCCTTCTCTCCATTCTGTGGTGCCAAGGCCGTCCCGAGAGCAGGCCAGAGTCAAAGGTGGAGGAAATGACTCCGCCTCCGATGGAGGGAGCAATCTGGTTCCCTTTAATCCATCACAAAGACTTTGGTGGCATACTGGGTAGATGAAGGGGGCCTTGCCCTGTGTCTTACTGAACTGGAGTTTTGAAGGAGCTACCCATCACTATCTTATTTATTTATTTTAATTTGTCAGCAGGCTTGTGTGCTCACCAGAGAGATACAGAGAGACAGTGGGAAAGTGAGAAAGTACCTCCACAGGACATGGTCACCCACAATCCCTTGTCCTCCACTTATTTCAAGATTTTGGGCATGCACACACACGTGCCTGGCCATGTGGGATCCACCATGCCACCAGCAGGCCCCCTCCTCTCTTTAGAAGGAGATCTGCAAAAGCGTTCAGTGTCTGCCCTGAGCTCCTAATTTCTCTTCATCTTTTCATGTCTCCCCTCTCTGCTCTGTAGTTCAGCCATAGCCAAGCTGTGTGACCCTGGGCACGTCACTTTTCCTGCCTGGGCCTCTCAACTCAGGGACACATTCTTGTCCCCACCTCAGGTCCCGCAGACCTCCTCTACTCGGCAGATGGGAAGGAGAAACCACCACAGAACAAACAGAGTAGAGAATCAGAAAGCGTGGAAACTTCTGGAGTTCACAGTAGGAAAAAGAAACGTGGGCGAAAGCTGTCGGGGTGAACCTGGGTAAAGGTGCAGAGGGGCGGGCAGAGGCACTCATGAGAAGCAGGATGGAGGAAATCTAAAACCAGGAAGTCGCCCTTAACGTCACTGTCTTGGAGAGGCCGTGTGCTGCCCTAGGTATTAATTGGAAGTCACTGGGGCTGGTTGTCCTGATGTGGTGACACGTGTAATAGCTCATAATTACCCGTAATGACTTCACAGGGCTCAGCCGTAGGAGCTCAGGCATTTCAAGATGATGGATTTTCTTCTTCTTTCTCTCTAATTTTTTTCCCTAAGTGTGTTAGCACCCTGCATGGATTGTGGATTGAAAAATGTCTATTAATAAAAGTGCATTTGATAATTAGATTACTTCGCACATATGTGCTATTCATTAAATACTTTACATCAATATGGATGAGAGTCCTGCTTCTGGGCTGGGACTAGCAAAATGGCCAGACTCTCCTCAAAAGGCAGCTCTAGTGTCCAGAGGGGTCAGAGATGCTTCATTCTCATGCTCCTGGTTGGGCTGGGGTTAAGGGAGATGCCGGAGGTGCGGTGGACCTGGAAGGAGACAATTCCCAGGAAGCCTCTATCCACAGGCTGAGCTTCCATTTTCTCATCTGTTCTATGGGGCTTAGAACCAGAGAATGTCAGAGCAGGGATTGGAAGTCAATGTCCACACTTTGACTCATAAGGAAAAATTTTGAGTCTTTAAAATCAAGTAGGGGGAGGGACCAGCAGTTGGCGTAATGGCTATGTTGCTGGACTCCCATGTAGTCGACCGCAGTTCAAGTCCTGCTTAAACTCACGCCGGGCATGTGTGTGCGCATGCCCAAGATCCCAGGAGGAGAAAGGATTGTGGCATGGTCATCCCCCCGGAGGGTGATTTCTTGCTCTGTCTCTCTGTCTTTCTCTGTCTTTCTGGCAAGCACGTGCACCCTATAACAAAAACCTCTCAAAAAAAAAAAAAAAAATCAAGTGGGGTGGGGCAGGAGGTAGTATGGTGGTTAAGGTGCTGGACTCCCACATAGCAGACCACAGTCTAAGTCCCCAACCTGGTGGCTTGCTTTCTCACTTTCTCTCTCTCTCTCTCTCTTTCTCTCTCTGGTGAGCATGCATGCCCTACAGCAAATTTTTAAAAATAGTAATAATAATAAATAAAATTAAATAATTCTTTTTAAAAAATTAAGTAAGAGTCCTGGCTCATTCAATTTATCTGCCCAGGTTGTCTTTGGAATACTTTACAAGTCTGCAGAGACAGAAATGAACTTGTGAAAATCTGCTAGTGGGCCAGCTCATGGCCTAGTGATTAAAGCAGTTGGATTGCACGTGTCCACTCATATGGTTCAAGTCCTGGACCCAGCAGCTTGAAAAACATGCTAGGCACTTTTGTATGTGTGTCCAAAAAGCCCCAAAAGGAGAGATAAATGGAAGAGAAGGGGTTGTGGTGAAACTGTTACCTATGGGGAGGGGGGTGCTTTCTCCCTGTCTTCTCCCTGTCCCGCTCTCTGGTGAGAGCACATGCCCACTAGCAAAATTAAAAACAAAACCAAAAAACCTGCTAATGGGGCCAGCAGGTAGCGTGGAGGTTAAGGTGACTAGGATCCCACAAAGCCAGCTATGTGGTTCAAGTTCTGGATCCCACAGCTTGAAAATCACGCCGGCGTGTGTGTGCGTGTGTGCCCAGAGAGGAGAATGAAGAAGGGACTGTGGCATGGTCACATGCCCTGGGGGGTGATTTCTCACTTTCTCTCTTTCTTTCCCCTCAGTACAAGCACCCAATAGCAAACTAAAAACAAACAAAAATTTCTTTCTAAAGAAACACAACTTAAATCCTTTCCACAGTGAAATGCAATTGATTTTCTACCAATGAATACAATGGGGTTCCGGACATTCTACTCCAAAATATGCAACTCGGCATTTGAGAAAACAGTAGAAACAGAAGTCTCTCTGACCATTCTACCCCACAAGTCTTTGATATTCCTTCCTTCAAGAGGTGGAGCTAATTCCCCTCCCTTAAGTTGGAGATGAAATTAATGGTTTATTTCAAACAAAGAGAATAAAACAAAAGTGATGGGTGTGTGTGTGTGTGTGTGTACATGCGTACTTGTGTAAGAGAGAGTGAGAGTCTCCCTCTAAAACAGCACTGTGGCTGCTGTCTCAGTTACATTCTTGGATTTCTCACTCTGGAAAGAGCCAGCTGCCCTGTCTTGAAAATACTCAGGCAGACCTGTGGGGAGGCCATTGTCATGAGGAACGGAGGGCTCTAGTCAACAACCACAAGACCTAGCTGACCTCCGCCTGAGGTAGGTCACAGACCCTCATTCCAGGATGAGCCTCCCCTAGACCTGGAAGATAAAAACAAAGACCCAGAGATGCTAGGAAGAATGTGAACAAACAGGCCTTACTGAGTCTCCCTGTTTATCACCATTACATCATACCTACTTGTCCTCCAGGCAGGCTTCTACATGACTATAAAGACACGCCGCTTTCCCTGTTCGTTTGGGTCTTCATTTCTGAAAGCTCCCACGTACATAAGACTTTGGTTAAAGAATTTGTATGTGTTCTTCTTGTTTCCCTATCTCATTATGAGGGGTCTCTGCCATGCACCTTGTGATGAGTTTCTCCTTAGAGATACTGATGAGTTTTGGCAGTCCTTTGAGTTTTGCATTTGTGTGTAAATTCATTCTGATATTCCTTATCTGACTGACACTTTCTGAGCTTTCCTTAGAGTTATTTGTAAGCCCAGCTGTGGTGGCAGAGCCGGGGTGCTCCAGCTAAGCAGGCCAACACCACATGGGAGGCCTGGGTATGTTTTCTAGCCCACTTTGAAGGATGGGGTGGGTTAGTAGATGCTTGCAGTCCCGTTTAGGACACTGAGGTGGGGGACTGTGACAAGGTGAGATCCTGTTTAAAAAAAGGAATTGTAATATCTGGTGGTTTCCCATTATTCGTGTGTTAAACTCTGCATTTTATTTTTATTTTGTTAGAGAGATTTTTGCTGTAGGGCACGTGTACTCACTGGAGACCCAGAGAGAGAAAGTGAAAAATCACTCTCGGGGGGTGGGGGGGATGGCTATGCCGCAATCCCTTCTGCTCCATTCCCCTCTCAGGATTTTGGGCACACATGCACACACGCTCGATGTGAGTTTCCAGAAGCTGGGTCTGGGACTCCAACTGTGGCTGGCTGTGTGAGAGTCCAGCACCTTAACCACAACGCCAGCTGCTGGCCCCAAACTCTGCATTTTATATCTGCAGAAGTTGTGATTATCTTCTCTTTCATTAATACTCCTTTAACATTCTACAAGGAGGGATAAGGAGGCCCAGAGATGGATGGCTCTTTCCCAAGATCTGCAGATTGGCTGTGCCAAAGCCGTGACCGGAACCCGGGTTTCTTTTGGCTGCTCTGGTGATGGCCAATGTTCCCCACGGGATGGTCTTAAGCACTAGAAGGTGAAAGATAGAAGGGAAAGTGGCATAAAAAGGGAGTGGCTCCACGCAGAGGTGAGGACTTCCTGTCTGGGCGGCGGTGGTGCACGAGGCCCTGGGCTTCTGGCCTCACTCTCGGGCCTGTGAACACGGCCAGGTCATTCAGTCTCACTTAACCACATGGGGCCCCGGGGAGGAGGGGAGAAAGGGAGAGAAGAGGCTTGTGAAAGTGCTGTGGTGATTTCTAACATGCAGTCATGGCCACAAGATGACATGTTTGGTCAACCATGAACCACATATATAGGATTAGAACAGGCTACACAAGAGAGCTTACGTGTGTGGTAGGCTATACAACCGAGGTTTGTGTAAGTACTCCCTGTGGTGATTGCACAACGACACAATTGCCCACCTCCAGTTCTCAGAACACGTCTCCGTTGTTAAACAACGCATGACTGCAGATTCACAAACTCTTTGGTATTCTTTCCTTTGAGAGGTGGAGCCCAATTCTCCTTCCTTAATTGTGAGTTGAATTTAGTGACTTATTTTAAACAAAGAAAATAAAATGAAAGTAACGGGGTGTGTGTGTGTGTGTGTGTGTGTGTGTAAGGGAGAGTCAAAAAGTCTATGCCCCAGCCCAACGAAGCAGGAGGAGGGTGGGCCCCAAGTGGGAGTGGCAGTGGATTTAGAAAAGACAAAGATACAGACACATAAATGGAGGAAAGCCGGGATTGGCGGTCCAGCGCCTCTGATGGAGCATGCTGGGGCACTGGTTTGTTCTCTGGTTTATTCTTGCAGATGGCAAAGCCAGGTATTTTCGATTACTGACTGCAGCTGGGGAGCATCCTGCATCCGTGATTCTAGTCTGGTCTCTCCTGGCCTTCTCTAGCTGGCACAGTCTCCTTCAACTTACACTACCCTGTAGTGCAGACCATGTCTTTATCTTACTGGAGCTTTTGCTTGCCCTGTACCGTCAGCACCAAGACCACATCTGCTTTAAAGGTCAGTAGTTTTTGCCTAGATCTAGCCGCTCCCTGTAAGTCTAGGCCATGAAACAACACTGTGGCTTCCATCTTGATTACATTCTTGGGTTTCTCACTCGGGAAAGCCAGCAGCCCTGTCTTGAAAATACTCAGGCAGGAGACCAGCAGATGGTGTAATGGTTATGTTGCTGGACTCCCACACGGTCAACCATGGTTCAAGTCCCAGACCTGGCAGCTTGAAACTCACGCCAGGCACGTGTGCATGTGTGCCCAAAATACCAAGAGGAGAACAGAGGAGAAGGGATTGTGGCCTGGCTATTCCCCCAAGGGGGTGATTTATCACTTTCTATGTCTCTGACAGGTGCATGCACCCTATAGCCAAAATCTCTAACAACAAAAGAACAAGCAAATACCCAGGCAGAACTGTGGGGAAACCATTGCTGTGAGGAACCAAGGGTCCAGCCAACAGCCGTGTGTGGTGAATTTCAGGGATGTTGGGGTTGACCGAGGAGAAAGGTATGACCGTGAGGTGTCAAAGCACTTTGTTTGGGCCACGCTTTGCCAGGGTTGCCTACTGAGGAAGCCTGTCAGAGCATGAGACCTTGTAGAGGCAATGGCTAAGGTTATCCTTGGAAGAGGAAAGGGTAGGGGAACTGGGGAGAGGATCCTGAGGTGTCCAGATGATGTCTCTCCAGCATGATGTAGTCTCTGGGTCAGAGAGCTCCCAAGGGCAGCAGTAGTTTGGGGTCCGTTGTAGCGACAGGGTTTACTGCACCGTAGCTACATGATACAGGAAGGTCTTGCATGGGGCCTGCGAAGTAGGCGTACTTGAAATGACTAACATGACTGTCTGTCTATCTCTTCATCTATTTTTATTTTTTGCCAGAAGGTGTGCGTGCTCATCCCCTGGTTAGAGACAGAAAGACAGAGAGAGCAGGACTGTACTCTCCAGTGCAGCGTGGTCACATGGCAATCCCTTCTCCTCCATTCCATTTTTGCATCCTATTGGGGCTTTAGGAATGTAGGCACACACTCCCAGCATGTTTATCAAACTGCTGGGTCCAGAACTCAAATCACAGAGTCGGCCATGAGGGATCCAGCTCCCCTAACCACTAGTCTATGGGGCTAGCTTTTCAGATATATTTTTTAATTGCCAGAAGACACATGCAATCATGAGAGAGAGAGAGAGCATCCCATAGTGGGGTGTGATCACATCACAATCCCTTCTCCACTTCTCCATCCTGTTGAGATTCTGGGCATGCATGTACACAAGTGTGTTTTTCAAGCTGCCAGGGCCAAGATTCAAACCACAGCCAGTTGTGTGGGATCTGGCTCCTTTAGTTCCTAGGGTATAGGGTCAGCCCTGGACTATATGTTTAAAAACTGGGTATTTTAACATTTGAGTTTGACCCTGACACACTTTTGAGTCAATGTTTCCAATCTGCAGCAAAGAACACAGGGCCAAGGCAGAGCCATGGACGCTGCTCATTCTGTAACACCCTGTCAGCCTCTTGGGATGACTACAGCCCTGAAAGACAGCTTGGCTAAAACCTCTGAGAGCCAAATAGTCCCAGCAATTTAGCCCTGATTCCTGACTCGCAGATACTGATAAAATAGTAAATATTTGTTGTTTTAACCTGCTGGGCTTTGAGAGATTCGTTTTGTAGCTGTGGGTAGCTGATGGAAGTGTCCTGAGAAAGCTGGCGAGGCGCTCCTAAGACTGGCTCTGGCTCGTGTACCTCTGTCTCCCCCACCACGACCACTTGTGCTCTCTCTCCCAGGAGATCGAGGATGCTATTCTGAGTACAGCTGGCATGAACCTCAGTTGCCTCAGCAACAGCCGCCTCTCCATTTGATTTCTGAATTATTTAGCTCTCCTTTGCTCCTATCCCAACCCCAGACCTTTTAAAATATTAAGCTTTTAAACAGACCTGAGCCTCAGCTCAGACCATATTTCTCTCCCATCTTTGCCAAGTGCTACTTCCCAAGCAAATTGGCAGCCTCTTCTGCTGCCCAGAAGGCAACTCAGCTCCAGCTCAGTGCAACCCCAGCATGGGGGCTTGACCTGCTGGAAGGGAGGACACAGGGTCAGGCCAGGGATAGCTCAGATGGCACCTAGAAGTGTCTGGTTTGGGGCCAGCAGACGGCATGGAGGTTAAGGTGCTAGATTCTATATGGCCAACTACTCAGTTTGAGTCTTGGACCTGGAGGCTTGAAAAACACACCAGGTGTGTGTGTGCAAGCGTGCACAAAATCCCAAGAGAAGAGTGGAGGAGAAGGGATTGTGGCGTGGCCACCCTGGGGGGGGGGGGGGGAGGGAGGTGATTTCTCACTTTCTGTCTCTCTGTCTCTGGTGAGTGCACATGCCTTATGGCAAATTAAAAAAATGAAAGGCACTGAGGCCAGCAGGTGGTGTGATGGATAAGGCGCTGGATTCCCACATGGCTGACTGCAGTTTGAGTCCTGGACCCAGTGGCTTGAAAATCATGCCAGGTGCATGTGCATGTGTGCTCAAAATCTCCAGAGGGGAATGGAGGAGAAGGGATTGCTGAGTGGTTGTCCCTCCTGAGGGAAGATTTCTCACTTTCCATCTCTCTGTCTCTGTCTCTCTTCCTGTAGAGCACAAGCACCCTATAGCAAAAAGAAAACAAACAAAAAAAAGAGGCAGAAACAAAAGAAGTACAGGAGATAGGCCAGCTGGCAGTGTATTAGTTATGGTAGCTGGATCTCATACAGCTGTGTGGTTTGAGTCCTGGACCTATTGGTTTGAAAAACACGCCAGGCACATATACATATGTACCCAAAATAAGAAGAAGAGAAGGGACTACTCTGTGGTCATCCCCCCGAGGAATGTTTTCTGTTTTCCCACTCTCTCTCTCCAGTGAGCACCCACATCCTATAGCAAATAAAAAGATAAAATAAAAAGTTACAGGGGCTAGCAGGTGGCACGGTGGTTAAGGGTGCTAGACTTCCACATGGTCGACCATGGTTCAAGTCCTGGACCTGGCGGCTTGCTTTCTCACCTCTCTCTCTCTCATTCTGTCTGTCTCTGGTCAAATCAAATAAAGAAATAAAGTTAAATATAGTAATTCTTTTAAAAAAAATGTTACAGAAGATATTATAATAGTGTATTCCTATTCGCACCACACAAGGGTCCTAATTAAAATGTAAACTATTTCCTTTTTCAAATGTCCATGTGCAAAGGACAAAATCACAACCATCTTGGAGATGACCGGCAACAGCCCATTCTACAAAGTAGACAGGTGTTCCAGTGAGTAGCAGAGGAGGTTGGCTTCACAGACAGAAAAGAGCCGAGGAGCAGAAACAACAAAAAGCAAATTGGTTGCTTCAAAGTAACTTTCCTTAGAAAGGTTAAAGCAGAGGACTTCCTTATCAGGCTGGTTAAAACTGGCTTGTTTGGGGATTTGGCTATTATCTCTTTCTCTTGGGCTCTTCTGAGATAAAAGAAACAACTTTGTTCTGGTTTGGTGGCCTGGAGCCAAAATAGCATGAGTGACATCATTTTGTTTGGTCGGTTGGGCCTAAGGCAGTAGCTCAGTCCAAACCAATGCTTCCTATAAATTATATTTAACACATGGAAGGTAGTTCCTGTTCCCTACCTGTGAGCAAACAACTCATTAATCCTCTGTTAGTAATCATCAGTGGAGATCAGAATGTGATTCACTTGGGGGCTTTTGCTTATTTTTCCTCTTTTTTTGTCTATTTATTTATATTTTCTGTTTTTTTTTCACGCACACACACACACACACACACACCCCTTTCTAAAAGAAAAGGCTTTAGAGTGGTGATGGAGACAAAAAACAAAACTTTTTTTTTTTAAATTTTAAGTTACTGAACATCCTTTAAGTGTAGCAGGATTCTTTGTCAGGGTTCTAATGAAACCCTTACAGCGTGATCGGGGCCTGTTACATGCCCCTACTGAAGGAGGCCAGCTGGAAGCAGTGGGGGTGGGGCCCCGACACGCGGTGGGTGGGCGGCTCCGCCTCTCCTGCAGAGGCTCCAGAGGATCTGGGAGCTGGAAGCTGGGTCCTGGGCCCTAGCCCCGAGGCTGCAGGGCCGCTCTCTCCCACACGAGGGCACCCCAAGCTGCCTCATTTGGGCTGGGGTCCCAGGATGCAGGGAGAATCCGGGACGACCTTCTGCACTGGAGGGTGGGGAGGGGCCTCCGGCGAGGCCTGTGCTCCGGCAGGCCCGCCCCGCCTCCAGGGTTCTCGAAGGCTTGTGCGAGGTCCCTTCGGGAGCTGGACGCTCAGCATCCTGGGCGGGGAGGTCGTGCGTCTGTCTGCAGGGCTGTCTGCGTGGGCGGAGGGCCTGTGTGCTGTAGGAGGTGTGTCGGCCTGTGTGTGTAGGGTTGGGAGTGACTGCGCACAGGGCGTGGGCGTGGGGCTGCCCCGGGGTGTGTGGGGCGTGTTCCTGGTCGCGGTGGGCGGAGGCTGGTACGAACTGGGAGGGGAGCCTGAAGTTCCCCGCCAGAGGCAGTCCCAGGTCGCGAGAGGAGAGCGGAACCTCTGCGGTCAGGCAGGCTGCTGGCGCAGTGGCATCTCCCGGCGCGGCCGCAGGACTGCGGACCTCCCAGCCTTCTGAGTAGCTCATCGGCCAGCGAGGGTCGGGCTCCACAGCAGCCCCCATGCCCTGGCGCCTGTCCAGTCCTTCGATCAAGGACCTAGTGTCACCAAGATTGGCCCCAGGGCACAGCCCAGGTCTTGTGACTCAGAAAATACCACTGGTCTCAGTTTAGACCAGAACTTTTTACCCCGCAGGAAACCGGTGTGGACACAGTGGCTGGAAGCCTAGGTTTGCAGGGGAGGGGCAGCTGCCGGGCCCTGGAGGGTTCTCCCCGCTCAGCCGTGGTCACCAGACTGCCACTTCACATGAATAAGCTCTGCTGTCTGTACCGTGGCCTGGTGTCTCAGCCGGGGATTTGCCTGCATTAAGGCTCGTGGAAATTAAACCCAGGGTGGGAGCCTCAGGCCAGAAGGCCTGGGCCCTGGACAGTGTCCCAGAGCAGGCAAAAGGAAGTCCTGAGGCCCCGAGGCTCTCAGAGCCAGAGGGGAGGGGGAAGGATGAGAGGCAGGGGATTGGGAGGCTGGAGAGGGAGCAGCCAGCCCCAGGAATTCCAGGTTTCTGGAACCTGCAGGCTCAAGAACAGGTCTCCGCAGTGCTCAGAAGCACCCCAGCTGGGGAGGGAGAGGATGGAGAAGATCCCTGGGAGCTGAGGTCCATGTCACAGGGCCATGGCTGTTTCCTCTGCCCCTGTTGTTCCCAGAAGTGCCAGCCTTCTCAGGAGCTTGGCATCTTGGGCCCAGCCAGACACCGTAAGTGTGAGTGAACCCCCACCCCCCAGGGCCTGACCACCCCAGGGAGGAGCAGCCTGCCGATCTAGGGAGCTGGCTCTAATAACCACCAGGTCAGGAAGGAGGAGGCATTGGTATCAACATCAGCTCAGCCCGCGGGCCCCCCCAGCCCTTACTGAGCTAAGTTACTTAACCTAATTCAACCTCAGTTTTCTCATCTACAGCATGGGAGCCCTCATTACCTTGCAGGAGTGGGAAGATTTCGGAGTGAAGAAGTGAAATGACCTATCCTAGTAAACTGTTCCTGTGATTATTTTCCATGCCCGGTCTCCCCGAGCACGGCTCTTGTCTCTCACCTTTCTGTAAAGCAGGCTTCTCGGCTAGGCCCTGAGAAGAGTCATCCTGGAATTCCCCTGCACTGGTGTGACAGTGAATTGGTGAGGCCATAGTAAGTCACCCAGGCAGCAAAGGCTTTATGTGTCCCTGTCAACAGAAGACCTCTGGGGAACTGTCCTGCTAGCTCTCACGGCAGTTGGAACACAGAACTTTCAGACTCTGAAAAGAGGCCAGGGTGGTTACCTGTTGTAATAGCACCGGGCCAGGGCAACGTCCCTCCTGCCTTCCTCACCTGGCAGTGAGAAGTCAGGGCCAAATTCTTCCCGCACTAGGGGAGGAGAGGGGCCCTGAGTGTAGATTAAGGGTCCTTAGCTTTCCCCTTCTCCTTTACCCACCCTCACCTTTCCTCTCCTCCAGAGCTCCTCAGTCATTCAAGTGACTTCCCTTAGGTGAGGCTGGGAGAAACCTCCCTGACTCCTGGCACATAATGGGTGTTTGGTAATCGTTGGTGGAATTGAAAAGCACACCAGCCATAAAGTTGATGGGAGGGAAGGGGCTTCCTATGAACTCAGCCCAGGATCAGGGAGCCTGGGGTGGGCACCACCCTGGTATCAAGTGCCAGGAGTCCATGGTGGCCCCACCCTGTTAGGTGTGCCTGCTGCCGAAACCTGGCAGCTACTCCAGGCTCCTCCCTGCCCCCACTCCACCCCCTCCTGCTGGCTCTGCCTCCTCCCAAAGTCCTTGAAATGAGCCCTGCCTTTCCCCCATCCTCCTCGAGGCCACCATTACTTCCAGCCCAGCCAGCTGAATTATAAATGACGGCTCGTCCGCAGTCTCCTGCCCTCTTCCAGCCTGTTGCACAAACCACATCAAAGTGATATTTCTGAAACCAGATGGCTCCCCGTTGCCCACAGGCTAAAGCGCAAATTCTTTAAAATGGAAGGTAGTGCCCATGCCATCTTCCTGGCCCTGCGTTTCTTACCCCTACCCTCACCGGGGGCCCTCTGTGCTACTCAGACCCAACTGTCTGCTCCTGGCAGACCCTGAGCCCCCCCCCCCCCCCCCCCCCCGGCCCTGCAGAGCTTTGTATAGGCTGATGCCCCTCAAGGTAGAAGCGAGCTTCGGTGCACACTCTGCTGTTTCTCCCTGCTGAATTTGATTAGTCTCGTCTTCCTTCGAGCCCCACATCAGGCTTTGCTTCTGGAAAGCCTTCATTGACCTCTGTCACTCTCCTCACAAGGCAGGACGGGGCGCCCAGCAGGGCTCTCAGATCGCTGGGCTCCCAGGCTTCGTGGCGGTTTTCTTTACGTTGCCTGTTTGCTGGGCACCCTCCTTGAGTCTACACTTTCCCAGGGGAGGGAGCCACCCTGTTCCCTGCTGCATGGCAGGCCCTAGCTCAGGGCAGGCACGTGGCAGGCATGCCGCAGTAGCAGCTGGAATGCCAACCATACCCCATTTACCTAGCACGCGCCATCGTGCGCCAGAAGTGCTTGGCGAGCTCTCCAGGTGTAGCTCGGTTAATCCCTGTGTGACTGAGCAGGGCCCAGGACCTGTGCCACCTATTTCCTGCCCTCCAGAGAGAGAGCTGAAGCTGTGTGTCCCGGACTGACCCCTTCAAGAGTGACGTGTGTGTGCTGGGACCCGCACTTAGACGCTCGCCTGAGATCTGGAAGGTGGGAGAGAGCAGAGGCCTCCGTCCGGCTGCTCGGCTGTTCCTTCTGGCAGCAGCGTCCAGTATCCAGCCACCACCCCGGGGAGTCAGGGGCCAGCTGGCAGCAGCAGTGGAGGCCCAGCCCGCCCTGGACCACAGCCAAGTGCGTGTAGCCCGGAGCTCAGCGGTGCCAGCCAAGTCTCCAGGTGCCCCACCTTCCGTTCCTGCCCCAGAGACTCAGCCTTGCCTGCTCCCCACCCCGCCACTCCAGCTGCCCACGAGCACCACCCCCGTCGCCGACCACTTTCTGCCCACAACACCACGCGGGGTGCCGATGTCCTGCACTGGACTCTGCTGACTCTCACGACTATTACTATCCCTGTCTTACAGAGGAAACTGAAGCATAGAGAAATGCTGGATTTTCCTGGCTTGCAGTAGGCAGTGGGTGTTCCAGTGAACTTTGCGAGGAGTTCACACTGCAGTCGGCACGAAGGTTGCCTGCACACTGCGGTTATGGCTCTGAAGTCTGTATCAGGTCTCCCAGCTTTTGCTTGCAGGGCTGTCAGACCAGGAGCCCTTCTAAGCCAGGACTGTTTTTCCAAGGGGTGCTTTACTGGCCACAGGAAGTGAACCTGAGCCCCTTAAAGTTGTACAGGCATATCTGAAATATTGCATTCTAGTCAAAGCCTTGATCATGTAATCAGTGTTTCCAGTTGTGTCCGATTAAAAAAAATTCTTTCGGGAACCAGCAGTTAGCATAATGGCTATGTCGCTGGACTCCCACGTAGTCGACCGCGGTTCAAGTCCCGGACCTGGTGGCTTAAACTCACGCCGGGCATGTGTGCGTGCGTGCCCAAGATCCCGAGAGAATGGAGGAGAAGGGATTGCAGCGTGGCCATCCCCCCTGGGGGGTGATTTCTTGCTTTCTGTCTCTCTGTCTCTCTCTGTCTGTCTGGCAAGCACACACGCCCTATAGCAAAAAAGAAAAAAAAAAAAACTCTCCTAAAAAAAATTCTTTCTTTTTTTCTCTTTCTTTCAATATTTTAAAAATTTATTACAAGGTATTTGAGCTTGCTGGAAAGAGACAGAGAGGGAGAAGGAAAATGAGAAGGCACCCCCAGGGAGGATGGGCACACACACACACTTGTGCCCGGTGTGTCTTTCAAGCCGCCATGTTCAGGACTTGAACTCTGCAGTTGGCCACGTGGGATCCAGCCGCATTAACCACCATGTCACCAACTGACCAAAAGAACAGATTTTTATTGAACTTATTCAAATAACTATATTGTCATAAACATAAGAATAGTCACTAATAATTTCTGAATTTCTAGAGGAATTAGGTGGGGAGAGAAAAACTGATGTTCTGATTTTTGTTCTGAGAAGTATACTAAGTTGCTATAGATATAGATATAGATAGTTAAAGAGAAAGGGGAAAAGTTCCCTTAAATCTGGAAAACAAATACTTAAGACCCAACAACGTGGGCTGGCTCAGTGGCCAGCAGTCATGCGCTGTTCAAGTGCAGCTGGAGCGACACGGAAGACCAGGGTCCCTCCCCCTCATCCTGACTGACCAGAACATGTCCACGATCCTGGCTGACTGTGAAGGCCTGGGACGTGAGGACTGCAACATGAAAACCTCTTGAGAACACTTTTCTCTCCTCTGTCTCTCTCAAAATAAGATAATTTAAAAGAAAAGAATCAGCAATGTTTTCAATAAAAAGGTATTTTCAAAATTATCCTTGTCAGTTCATTCTATCCCATGTAATTACTTCTTCATGTGTTTGATGTTAAGCAATTTCATGAACCCATCAATTTTATTAGAATTCTGGAAATTCTTACCCACTCAATTGGTATGATCTTAAAATTATCACTACTGTCGGAATCTTTTTTTTTTTTTTAGAATTATTTATTTTTATTTATTCAATTACTTATTTTATTTTAACCAGAGAAAGACAGAGAGAGAGAGAGAGAGAGAGAGAGAGAGAGAGAGAGAAAGTGAGAAAGCAAGCCACCAGATCCAGGACTTGAACCGTGGTCGGCCATGTGGGAATGTCCAGCGCCTTAACCACCACGCCACCTGCTGGTCCCCTACTGTTGGAATCTTTTCCATGTTCCATGAATCTCTTTAAAGAAAGACCAAATACTCGGGAACCAGCAGTTAGCGTAATGGCTATGTCGCTGGACTCCCATGTAGTCGACCGCGGTTCGCGTCCTGGACCCGGTGGCTTAAAACTCACGCCGGGCACGTGTGCATGCGTGCCCAAGATCCCGAGAGGAGAATGGAGGAGAAGGGATTGCGGCGTGACCATCCCCCCTGGGGGGTGATTTCTCGCTTTCTGTCTCTATGTCTCTCTCTGTCTGGCGAGTGCACACGCCCTATAGCGAAAAAAACCTCTCCAAAAAAAATAAATAAATAAATAAATAAAAAGAAAGACCAAATACTTTAGAATGATAGCTGCTCACAAAAGTGTTCAGGAAAGTATCAGAGTAAAACAATAAACTGTGTGGATGTCAAGACTTAAAATGGCCATTGTCAAAAATCTGATGGGGGAGAACCAGCAGATGCCATAATGGTTATGTTGTTGGACTACCACGTGGCTGACTGGGGTTCTAGTCCCAGACCCGGTGACTTGAAACTCAGGCCAGGAGTGTTTGTGTGCATGCCCAAAATCCTGAGAGGAGAATGGAGGCGAAGGGATTGCTGCATAGCCATGCCCCCTTGGGGGGTGACTTCTCACTTTCTGTTTCTCTGGTGAGCCCATAAGCCCTCCAGCAAAAATCTCTCTCAAAAATAAATAAATAAATAAATAAATAAATAAATAAATAAATCTGATCAGGGGGCCAGCAGGTGGCACAGAGGTTAAGGTGGCTGGGTCCCACATGGCTGACTGTGTAGTTTAAGTCCTAGATCCAGTAGCTTGAAAAGCACACCAGGTGTGTGTGGGTGTGCCCCAAAATCCAGAGAGGAGAATGAAAGAGAGGGTATTTTGGCATGGCCGTCACCTTTGGTGGGGGTGGGAGGTGATTATTCACTTTCTCTCTCTCTCTCTCTCTCTCCAGTGAGTGCATACACTCTATTGCAAACAATACACACAAATACACACACATACGCACATGCCGAGAAACTAAAAAATTAACCTTTTAACTTTTTTTTTTTTTAATTTCCAGAGGGTATGGTACCGGTGCTTGCCCAAGAGAAAAGGAGAAAGCATCCTCAATGAAGTGTGGTCACACTCCATCCATTCTTTGCCATTTCTCCAACCTGCCGGAATTTTAGGCACGTGCACATGCACACACACACACACACACACACACAGCACGTTTTTCAGCCTCTGGGGCTAGGATTCCAACTGCAGTCAGCCATGTGAGATCTGGGTTCCTAAACTAGGCTACAGGGTCAGCCCTAATGTTTCTCTCTCTCTCTCTCCCCCTTTCTTTTTAAAATTTATTTATTTATTTAATTTTATTTGTTATTATTATTTTAAATTTGACCAAAGAGACAAAGAGGGGGAATGAGAGAAGGGGAAAGTGAGAAAGCAAGCTGCCAGGTCCGGGACTTGATCTGTGATCCACCATGTGGGAGTCCAGCACCTTAACCACCACACCACCTGCCATCCCCTCCCTTTCTTTTTTTTCTTTACTTCCATGACTCACATTCATGAAGGAGTTATTTATTTATTTATTTATTTAAAGAGATTTTTGCTATAGGTGCATGCGCTTGCCAGAGAGACAGAAAATGAGAAGTCATCCCTCAGGGGTGATGACCACACTGCAATCTCTTCTCCACTCTCCTTTCAGAATCTTGGACGTGCAAGCACACGCTCCCGGAGTGACTTTCAAGCAGCCAGGTCTGGGACTGGTCCGCCACATGGGAGGCAGCGCCCTAACCACTATACCACCTGCTGGCCCAGAAGCACTTATCTTTTTTTTTTTGGGAGAGGTTTTTGCTATAGGGCGCGTGCGCTCGCCAGACAGAGAGAGACAGAGAGACAGAAAGCGAGAAATCACCCCCCACGGGGATGGCCACGCTGCAATCCCTTCTCCCCCATTCTCCTCTCGGGATCTTGGGCACGCATGCACACGCGCCCGGCGAGAAGCACTTATCTTTACAGTGTATTCTGCTCTTGAGTTTATAGTTTTATGGTCTTAAATATGTAGTAGAGGAAACACAAACCTGTCAGCAAACCTAGGCAAAAAAAAGACAAAACCAAAAACCTAAAAAATAAAACCTAACAATTCCAAAAACATTCTTGTTTTTATTTTATCAACAATTTTTAAAATAATTATTCTATTTAACTTTATTTATTTATTTATTCATTTGTTTATTTCAATTTGACCAGAGAGGGACAGAGTGAGAGAGAGAGAAAGTGAGAAAGCAGGCCACCAGGTACGGGACTCAAACCGCAGTTAGCCCTGTGGGAATCCAGCGTCTTTAATCACCACGCCACCTGCTGGCCCCACCAACTTAAATTAAAACTAGCTTTATTTACCAAAGAGTGTCTCAGATCATATACATAAAAGGCATTTGTGTTAATTCCCACATTTCTTTTTTTTTTTTTAGAGAGATTTCCCACATTTCTGAGAGCTTCAGGAATACCTAATTTCCATGAGCATTCATTTAACTTAAAGCCACTTCGAATAGAATGCCTTTAAGTGATCTTATCAGTTAGTTTAGTATTTGTCTGGTGGTAGAAAATATCATGTATTTTTCTAACATACAAACATATATATACATACATATACACACACACACACCTAAATATACAGAGACACAGAGATCTTACAGCTTCCATTCTAGAATTTTAGTCATGAGTCAGTAATATAATCTTACTGGTTTATCACTACTTATATTTTTATCCAAATTGTGTTTCTTACAAAAACAGGACAATTTAGGCTACTTGCTCACTCGCATGGGAAAACACGTTACTAATATTTGGGAAAAAGATGCAGATCTTGGGACCAGCAGTTCGCGTAATGGCTATGTCGCTGGACTCCCACGTAGTCGACCACAGTTTGAGTCCTGGACTCGGTGACTTAAACTCACACTGGGCGCGTGTGCATGCATGCCCAAGATCCCAAGAGGAGAATGGCGGAGAAGGAATTGCGGCATGGCCATCCCCCGGGGGGTTGATTTCTTGCTTTCTGTCTCTCTGTTTCTCTCTGTCTCTGGTGAGTGCACGTGCCCTGTAGCGGAAACCTCTCCAAAAAAAAAAAAAAAGATGCAGATCTTTATTTGCCAGTTTCCAGTGTTTTCCCAGGTTTTTGACAAAAATATCCAGTTTTCTAAAGAAGATTCTGAAATTTTAAGTTCACTAATTTAGAAAGGAGTTTTCTAACTTAGCTTCTATATTTTAACGAGATCACTGAGTTCACGGTGAAGTTCATGAAGGAAAAGGGCAAAGTGTTTTCTTTATAAAAAATTTGCTATAGGGCACATGTGCTTGCTAAAGAGAGACAACAAGAGAGGGACAGTAAGAAAGTATCCCCTAGAGGGGATAACCCCACGGCGATTCCTGGTCCTCTTGGGATTTGGGGCACACATGCACATGCACCTAGCCTGTTTTTCAAGCTGTTGGGTCTGGGACTCCAGCTGCACAGTGGCCATGTGGGATCCAGACACCTTAACCACCAGGCCACCTGGCTGGCCCCAAAGCACTTTCTTTTTTCCTTTTGTGTGTGTGTAGGGGTGGGGTTTGTCATTGGATGGGTGTGCTCACTGGAGAGAGAAATAGAGAGAGAGAAAGCAAGAAATCATTCCCCCCTCCCCCCCCAGAAAATGGCCACACCACAATCCCTTCTCCTCTCAGATGTTAGGCGCATATACACAAACACACACGTGTGTGTGCTCACCTGGTGATTTCCAAGTTGCAGGTCCGGGATGCAAATCTCAGTCGGTCCTGTGGAATCCAGCACCTTAACCACCACACCACCTGTGGCCCCAACCCCTAAAGTGTTTTCTATACTATACTGTGTGTGGATAGCTCTGAGCTCAAGAGCTAGAGTATAAAGGTAGTTAGAGACCAGCAGAGGGTGTAATGGTTATGTCACTGGACTCCCACATAACTGGGACAAGTGTGTGCATGCCCAGAATCCTAAAAGGAGGATGGAGAAGGGATTGAGGTGTGACCATTACCCCTGGAGGGTGATTTCTTGCTTTCTGTCTCTGTCTCTCTCTCTGTCTCTCCAGTAATTGCACATGCCCTATAGAAAAAAAACAAAAACAAAAACAAAAAAAAACAACAACAACTCTCTAAAAAAGAAAAAAAAATAGGAAAAAAAAGGTCATTAAAGAGGCAATAGGGTTGACCTGAGGGCTTTACTATTATAAACATTTTATCTAGCTTTCTTTTTATCTTCAAGATGAGATGGTAACTACAAAGGATTAGCAGATTCCATTTTTCTGATCAATTAGTCGCTTAAGCTTTTCATTTGCCTTTTGTAAGGAATCTTAGAGAGGCAATTTTTGGAATTCTAAAATCTTTTTAGAAACTGTTACATGTCAAAAATAGGCACCTCAGACTAGCACTGTTGCCTAGGGTTTAAACGAATCGGATCCACACGCCAAAGACAATTCCAATCTCAGCCCTAGCTGCTTAGAAAAACATTCTAGATGTGTGCACGTGTGCGCACCCCAAGTCCCAACATGATGGAGAAGTGGAAGAGAAGGGATTGCAGTATGCCCATGCCACAGTGAAGGGCATTCCCTTCCTCTCTCTGGCAAGTGCACATGCCTCCTGGCAATTAAAAAAAAAAAAAAAGGCATCCCATCCTCCTTGCTAATTTGGAGGCCTTTATTTTTAAAAAATGTTGCCAGATGGTGTGAGCCCTGCGGGAGAGACAGAGAGAGGTGGAGGGAGAAATCACCCCCAGGGGGCGTGGTCACACCACATTCCTTCTGCTCCACCTCTCCACCTTGTTGGGATTTGGGGCAGGCAGGTACATGTGTCCAGTGTGTATTTAAGCCACTGGGAGAATGATTCAGACCTTGTAATCAGCTATGTGACATCCAGCTCCCTTAACCACCAGGCCAAGAAGCTCACCCTGGAGCCTTTATTTTTTAAATGCATCTCTTAGATGGACAATCTTGTCCATATGGAACTTACCCCATATGGCCACTGTAATTCTAAATTGTCTTTGGTAAAATTTCACCACTTTTGTAAATATTTACAGCTTCGGGGGCCATACACTTTCTTTTAATTGCCAGTGGGCGTGTGTGCTCACCAGAGAGCGACAGGGAAACAGAGAGGGAGAGAAAGCACCCCTCAGTGGGATGCGGTCATGCTGCATTCTCTTCCTTGCTAGCCTGCCGGGATTTAGAGCACACAGACCTGGCATGTGTCTCAAGCTGCTGGCGCCAGGATTTAAACTGCAGGTGGCCATGGAGGATCCAGCTCCCTTAACTAGGATACATACCTGGCCAGGGACCATAATTCTGCTGGTACTGGAAAGTGAAGTACTTCGTTCTTTAGAATTGTGAGTGCCTCAGGGCTGACATAAAAGTCTGTGAGGGAAATATCATAGGGTTGGACCATGTGATGTTTTCAGCGACACTTGGAAATTTTCTTGAGGTTGGCTGGTGACCTAGTGTAGAGTTAAACTGTTTGTGAATTCCTTTCCGGAGACTGTTTTTTTTTTGTTTTTTGTTTTTTTTTGTTTTTTTGTTTTTGTTTTTTTTTTTGGTATAGGGTGTGTTCATTCACTGGAGAGAGACAGGCAGAGAGAGAGAGAGAGAGAGAGAGAGAGGGAGAGAAAGTGAGAAATCACTACCCAGGAGGGATGGCCACAAAACGATCCCTTCTCCTCCACCCTTCTCTTGGGATTTTGGGCACACAGATACTCATACCTGGTGTGTTTTTCAAGCCACTGGGTCCAGGACTTGAACCATGCAGTTGGCTGTATGGGATCCATCTGTCCTAACTTTAATGCCACCTGCTGTCCCCAGTAGACTTATTTTTGGGCATTGTGTGCTCAACCAGCTTTTAGAAACCCTTCCCATGCCCACCAGTGAAGTTGTAGCTTGGCTCCAAAATTCACTTGACCAGCTTATTGATTATCTTTCCTACCTTAGCACACAAGAAAAGTAAATGAGAACCCGAATCTTTTCCGTAAATGTTGTTTAACACCTGTATAATGTTTAAGTATAAATAAATAACTTCCTTCCTTGAGTTCTGTGAACTGCCCTAGCACATTATCAAACCAGAACGGGGTTGTGAAACCTCTGATTTGTAGCCAAGTTGGACAGAAGCTGTGGGTATCCTGGGGCCTTCTACCTGGAATTGCCATCTGAAGTGGGGGAAAGTGGTGTGGGGCTGAGCCTTCGGCCTGTGGGATCTGACGCCGCGTCCGGTTGGATAGTGTCTGAACAGAGCTCAGCAGTAGGACACCAGGTGGCATCTGCAAAGAACTGAGAAACTGAGCGGTATGGAGAAAGCTCCCACACACTCAGTCATAGACGTTTTCTGTGTTGACTGCAAGAATAGAGAAAAGTAGTTTTGGGACCAGCAAATGGCATAATGGTTATGTCGCTGGACTCCCATTTAGTAGACTGTGATTTGAGTCCTGGACCCGGTGGCTTAAAACTCACACCAGGTGTTGGACCAGCAGTTGGTGTAATGGCTATGTCACTGGACTCCCATGTAGTTGACCGCGGTTTGAGTCCTGGACCCAATGGCTTAAACTCATGCTGGGTGAGTGTGCGTGCGTGCCCAAGATCCTGAGAAGACAATGGTGTGGTGTGGGCATCTTCCCTGGAGGGTGATTTCTTGTTTTCTGTCTTTCTGCCAAGTGCACGCACCCTACAGAAAAAAAAAAAAAATCCCCCTCCACCAAAAAACAAAACAAAACAACAAACTCACACCAGGCGCATGTGTGTGCATGCCCAAAATCTCCAGAAGAGAATGGAGGAGAGGGGACTGTGGCATGGCCATCGCCCCTGGGAGGTGATTTCTTGCTTTCTGTCTCTCTCTGTCTCTCCAGCAAGCACATATGCCCTATAGCAAAAAATCTTTCTTAAAAAAATAAATAAAAGAGAAGGAGAGAAAAGTTGTTTGTCCTACACAACAGCCCCCCAGGCCCACTGGGATCTCCTCTTCAGCCCTTCATCAAACCTGGGCTTAGGAAACACCCCACCCTGGGTTCCCTCAAGTCTTTGGAATTTGGCCTCTGGACTGTTGAGGGCCCTCATCACAGTATGTTGTAAGCACTGATTTCCTTTTATTGCCCTCAACAGACTGAAAGCTTCTTGATAAACAAAGCACAGGTTTTATTCAGCTTCTTTTTTAAAAAATTTTTTTCTTAAAACTTTATTATTATTTTATTTCATTTGACCAGAGAAAAGTCAGAGAGAGAGAAAATGAGAAAGCAAGCTGCCAGGTCCGAGACTCGAACCATGGTTAGCCTTTTTGTTCCCCTACCCAAGCCCAGGGCCAGGCACACTGTCTGTGTTGAACACATGCTTGCCAATCAGTTCTACCAGGGTCCCACATTTCTAGGAGAAATGTAGCCTGATCTTCCTCTTAGCTCAAATGTCACCTCCTACAGAAATTCCCCCAGATCCTAAAATCAAAAGGCATCGCTACTTTGTATAGTATCTTTTCTCAAGAAGCTCACATTCTGGCAGAGGTTTAGAAAAGCTAACTGATAGTACAGTGCACTGTCTGCTAAGAGGAAGCATGAAACGTTCAATGGGAAGAGGACTACTGGGTGTCCTTTCAATTGAATGCTGTGCATTGTCTCGTGTTCTAGGTTATCCAAGTCTATAGGGGTCTGTGTTGCAAAAGTGTTGGGCTATTGCACAACTCTGCAGAAGTGAAAGTGAGCTGGGGGAGGGCTGATGATGGTGCAGACATTTTCTGTTGCACAAGATGCAAATGGTTCTTGTTCACGGCAGTGCAAGTGGTTTTGCCCAGTAGAGAATAAATCTTTCTAAGTCCAGTTCTGTTTGGTTTGTTGGTTTGCTATAGGGCACCTTACCAGAGAGAGAAGGAAAGTGAGAAATCACTCCCCAGGAGGGAAGGCTATGATACAATCCTTTCTCCATTCTCCTCAGGATTTTGGGCCTGCACGCACATATACCTGGAGTGATGTTCAAGCCATCGGGTCTGGGACTTAAAACTGTTCTGTTGGCCATGTGGGTTCCAGCTGCCTTAATCTCCACATCACCTGCTTGCCCCAATTCTCATTTGTAACAATTGTAAAATTTTACTGTTTCCTTTTTTAAAAAAAAAAAAAATTATTTATTTAATTTTATTTGTTATTATCATTATTTTTATTTGACCAGAGAAAGACAAGAGAGAGAGGGGGAAAGTG